>JAIFGZ020000116.1:10000-4857866 GCA_019925245.2 Oryza australiensis | reverse complement strand
TTTAACTCTTACAACGTAACATGGGCATGGTGGTATTCATGAATATAACTGTTTTTTAGGACTTCGAGACGCCGCTTGTTACCAGATGACACGAATAGAATACTTCGAGAATGGTCCAAAGACGACGAGACAGCTTGTGGTGGTTTCTATTACCTCACCACCAACTTAGAGGCCAATGATTGATTAACAGAGAGCAAAATCACTTATTCTTTTTCATCAACAAATTGACAGAACTGTGCCTCAATTTTGTTGCAAAAGTTTCACAAGCACTCCCGTTGGATACACCAAGCTTGATAAGCCTGGCCTACTTAGTGTTTTATAGCTCTTTCTGATCTGGATCAGATTGTGATGTCTGTAAATAGTATACACATATCACATTGACAACTGGGTTTGGCGTCCTGAACATTAGTTTTCATCACATCTATTTGTAGTGTTGTTCTGTGAAACGTTAGCTAGAAAAAGGTTGAATTTGTATGATAGGGGTAGTAAGGAGCGGCATACAATTTATACCGGATATTTGTGTTTATAGAGAATGCTTATTATACTACTTGTTCTTTTTTAATATGGCAGCGATGGTGCTTACTCCTCCTAGAGTTTGACGGACTGAATCTATGTTTTATCCTGAATTTGCTCCATGTTGGATAGCTTGTGCTGAAGACAGTAGGACCCAAGAACAACGAACTGTTTGCATTTTTAATTTTATTTTTTTAAAAATTTGCAAAAATAATTTTTGGTTTGAAAATATTGTAAAACTAGTCGCTTCTCGCCCTTCGGGAGGGCGAGATTTAAAAATCGCCCTCCCAAAGGACTTTTTGATTATGTGACGGACGGCCGTTGACCGCCGACTGCCACACGCATGTAATTTTATATTTTGCCCCCTTATCGCCCTTACAAAGGGCGTTTATTCACTGTTCAATGAACAGTGCAGTGAACAGTACGATGAACAGTGCAGTGAACAGTGATGAACAGTCAATGAAAGGTGAAAAACGCTCTTTGTAAAGATGGTAAGGGGACAAAATGCAAAATTATACGCGCACGGCAGACGGCGGCCAACGGCCGTCCGTCACGTCAGCAAAAATGCCCTTTGAGAGGACGATTTTTAAATCTCGCCCTCCCGAAGGACGAGAGACGACTAGTTTTATAATATTTTCAAACAAAACTTTTTTTTATAAATCTTTTAAAAAATAAAATTAAAAATGCTAAAAATTTCAAGAACAACCGGATATACGCAGAGAAACGGCCTAGCCTGGCCTTGGAGGCATAGACACGGCCCATTTCCATTTCTGTTGAAGTTTAAGGACGATGAAACCACGTAAGGCTGTGTTTAGATCCCGAAAATTTTTGGTAAAAATATCACATCAATGCTTTGGACGTATATTTGAAGTATTAAATATAGACTAATAAAAACAAATTACAGAATTCGTCAAACGACGAGACGAATTTATTAAGCCTAATTAATCCGTCATTAGCACAAGTTTACTGCAGCATTTTATTATCAAATCATAGTCTAATTAGGCTTAAAAGATTCGTCTCGTAAATTACATTTAAAGTTATTTTTTAGTCTATATTTAATACTTTATTTATGTGTCCAAACTTTCGATGTGATAGGGTGTAAAGTTTTGGAGGTGGATCTAAACAACACCTAAGGACCTTTTATGTCTTTTAGAAACTTAAGTTACCTCAACATAAAGCCACACAATCCTTCCTTCCTGCCATTTCACTCTTTGTTGCAGCTCCTTACATAAACACCATATATCAATCCTCACATTCTCTCACATAATTACACATAACAAAGCCAGCTAGTATTAGTTAGCTGCGCTACTATATATCTACCACTACATATACCATATTATACTGTACTATCTGATGACAATGAAGTCGCTTGCCACCGTCCTCATCGTCCTCGCCGCCGCCGCCGTCGTCGCGTCGGCGTCAGTTTTCAAGCAGACGCCGGTGGTCGACATGCCGACCGACCCACGCGGGCCCCTGCTGGGGCGCTTCGCCGTGCTGGTGTACAGCCTGAACCGGAACAGGAGGCTGACGTACGCCGGCGTGTCCCTCGTCGACCAGCACCCGGACAAGGGCGGTGTGAGGTACCAGATGGTGATCACCGCGGCGGACGCCGGCGGCGCCACCGCGCCGTACCGGGCCGTGGTCTGGGGAGTCCCCGAGACGCACGCGTGGATGCTCCTGGAGTTCAAGCGCATCAACTGATCGTATTCGCAAATCGCAATAATCTGTGATGTCTACGTACATGTACAGTGCGCAGCCGGTATGCAATGTATGCAGGTTGTAAGCAAATAAAAGAAGTGTGTGGATCTACGGGGAAGAAGATGGACGATACTTCCTCCGGTTTCATAGTGTATAAGTCGATTTAACCATTTTTCTAATTAAAATTTTTTAGTTTTATTAAGTTTATAAAAAATATAAAAATACGCACAACGCCAAATTAATTATTGTTTTGTGTTAAAAAATATCGTTATTTTTATAAACTGGGTTAAACTTAAAAGTTTAACTATAAAAAAATTAAAACTATTTATAATATTAAACGGGGAGAGTAATATAATATGAATATATATTATTAGACAACATCAACATGTTTCATAAGAGCATAGATACTTTTTTTTACTAACCATAGGTAGTCTCACAAATTAAAAAAAATTGTGCCTTCCAATACTTGCTCAGATGCCGTAAAATCGGCTCACAAGAGAAAATAGGTGGCCAGATAGGCCGGGTCAAAGCGTGCCGGCCCGAGCACGACGATACTGTTAATCGGCTCGGCCCGGCACAACACAGGAGGTGGTGGGCCGTGCCGACATGGCCCAGTCGGGCGTGCCGTGCTTGGGCCGACGGCCGAGTCCGTGGGCTGGCACGGCACGGCACACGGGCCGCCTCCACTCCACCCACCCGCACGCCGCACGGCCGCACGCACCGTCGGTGCATCGGCGCACCCCTCGGTCCCCCTACCTCACCCCACCCACCCTGCACCCGCAGTCCCGCCCGTACGCAGCATGCAGAGGAGGCGCGGAGTCGCGGTCGCTCGTCTCTCCTCGTTGTTGTCGCCCTCCCCCTCTTCGCCGCCAAGGCCGCCGCCGCCTCTCCGCACAGTCATCGTCGTCTTCGCTCCCGGTCGCTCGCCTCTCTCTTCTTTTCGTCGCCAAGACCATCGTCGCCCTCCTCCTCGTCGTCGTCGTTGCCCGTCTCCCCGCCGCCGGCGACCGCATCCCCCCATCCACCCGACGCCGCCTGTGAGCCCCGCCCGCGACGCCGCCGGACGGCCCGGACCCGCGCCGCGTCGTCTCGTCTGCTCTCTAGGGTTTTCTCCGCCGCCGCCGATTTTCAATTTTTTTTATTAGGGTTTCCGCCCGCCGCGCCGCGCCTAGGTTCCTTTTCGCCGTCTTGGCCCGTGGGTCGGAAGGGCACGTGAGCCTTTGGCATGCCGTGTCGGCACGGGCATGGCCCGGCCACCTGTGGATCGTGCTTGGGCCGGGGACGGCACATGGATCGGCACGACACGGTCCATCACAGTAGCCGTGCCTAACGGACCGTGCCATAACGGACCATGTCGTAGCCGTGCTCGAGCTGGGCCATGTCATGCGGTCCATTTGGCCACCGCTACGAGAGAATGTTGGCGTAGTGTTAGTTTTCCTGTGTTAACGATAACGCGTGGAATTATCTCTCTACCGTGATTTGACTGTTTGTACTACCTCCGTTAAAAATCGACATATGTGAGGATTCAACATTATCTGAGATAACAAATGTGAACATAAAATTGTTGTTTAGATTTATTATTTTAGATGATGTCAAATTTTTATTTATATTAGGTTGTTTTGACCGGTAAGAATACGTACCATCTCTTTCCGTAATTATATGTCTGGGAACTTGGTGAACGGTGACCCAAACAACAGTAAAGCTAGCTATCGTTATCAGGGATATGTTCCGCCATGCAAGCATGAAGAGGAAGCTAGGCACCGATTAAACACACTAATCATCAACCCGTACGTGGGCTTGCACATACTCTATATGTTATCACGTTATAGATATAAAAAGATCATGCTAAATAAATTGGATGTTTTTAGAACTATAGCGGCTTCTTAAACTAATAGAAAAGTTCGCTTCAGTATAACTAGCTAATTATTAATTTTCAATAAAATAAATAAAATAGTAAAATATTAATTGAGAGTTCACGATAAGTACACTTCCATATTTATTAGTTCCTTATTATCTTTAAATTATAGGACATTATGAAGAAGTTGGAAAAAGAGTGCATACTACAATTTGCTCGTTGATTTTGATGTAGTCATGATGTGATCAATTTAATCAACAGCCAGATCTTTATCATTAACGTGTGATCTTTCTCAGAGTGCATAATTAGTATAGATAGACAGATATCCCTGGTCATAAATATTATTTTACGTTAAGGACAAGATAGAGGTTAAACTTTTAAAACTATAACCAGCGATGGCATATTAGCATTAAACTTCTCAAATAATTAACAAACCTTTTTTCAACAGGACCCTAGTATGTACGACGGTTCCATTTAGTCTCACCTAAGTCATCTAGTACGTGTACAGGTCTTAGAAAATACATTTGAAGATCTCGAAGCCAGCAACAGTGCCGCAAAAGATTTATTAGATAACCAATGAGAAGAGAGAAGTACCTTCGTATTGAATTCCAAGACTCAAAAATGAGGCTCCAAAGATCACAGATGATCTTCGTGGAAGACCCCAAGCTATTTTTTTATGCAATCTTCACTGTATCATGCTGCTTCTGTACTCCCCTTATTAATCACCACTGTACTAGGTCCGATCAAAAAAAAACTAAAGATGGTTCGTCGGGCCTATTTTATGATATATTTTAGTGAACTAATTTGATTATCTATAATCTATAACTATCTATAAAATGTTTCTACCCAAAATTTTGTTTTGCCTGGCTATTTTATAGGAAACCCCTTGAGTTTTTTCAAAATTAACCCGTAGTTAGGAGTGGATATCGAGCCGGCTCGGCTCGGCTCGACCGGCTCAGCTCGGCTCGGTAAAGCCGAGCCAGGAGGCCGGCTCAGCTCGGCTCGTGAGCCAGCTCGAGTCAGCTTGTTTAGCTCGCGAGTCACTTTAATACAGTGTAATTTATATACAAATTACATTTCATTTTTTCTGAGTCTATTAAACAAGCAAATATACAATTGAAAAAAGTAAAAAGTGATATATTAAAACCATAATTAACGTAATAACACTTGTCCATCAATAATTATCCATGCAAATGTAATGATGCAACTAGATTAGATATTATTACTATTAAAATCTAAATCATTATATCCATATTGACCATCATAAAAATTATTGATTTATTGCCACATCAACAACAAACACAAACGAAAAATAGCAAAACAAGCAAAACATTAGGACCTGCTTTGTACATTGTATCTAGCTCGTTAAGCTCACGAGCAGCTCGCGAGCTGACTCGAGCTGGCTCGTTATAGCTAACGAGCTAAACCCTTGGCGTAGCTCGTTAGCATTTCTCAACGAGTCGAGCCGAGCCGACGAGCTAGCGAGCCACGAGTATTTCGTCCAGCCCTACGCGCAGTTCCAATGCTGAAAAGAAAGGGAGGGCTTGGATGAAAAAAGACCTCCTTCGCCCCTCCCTCCCTGCGCCCCTTCCTCCCGTCCCCATCTGCGTCGCGCCTCGCGTCGCGTCTGCGCTCCTCCCTCCCATCATTGCTCGGAGCTCCCGCGCCCCTCCATGTCGTCCTCATCCGCGTCGCACCTCGACTTCACCCGTTGCAACGCACGGGCACAATTGCTAGTGTGTGTGTGTGTATATATATATATATATATGTTCCGATGAAATCATCGCTCCCACCTTGATCCCGTGCTCCGTCGCGCATCCACTAATTTCGGTTGCTCACTACGATCTTCCACCGCAACAACCGCACCGCGTCCCTATCCCCACATGTGCACTCGATCTTCCGCCCCTACAGCGACGGCTACAGCCGTCGCATCCATGCCTCCCATGGTCTGCTCTGCCGCCGACCCCTCCGCATGTCGTCAATTCTCCTCCACCGTGGGCCCTCCGTGTACGTCGTCAATTAATCCTCCTCCGTCGACGTCCTATCCCTCTCCTACACCGTGTCAGCCCTCCATGTGCTATCGGCCTATCTCTTTCTCTAATTTTGTGAAATTTTATAAAATTAGGATCGTGCTTTCACGTTTTCCATTCACCTTTTTTATGTTTTCTTCCTACTTTCTCTCGTTCTCTTTCCTCTCCTCTCTTCTCCACGTTGCTCAGCGTGCGAGGGCCAAGGAGACAGCGGCGACAGCCAGGGGGCACGGCGGCAACCGTCCTTCTTGGATCTGGGGTGGCCGGGGACTAGGAAGGCGGCACTCGCATAGGCCTAGCCCGCCCAAGCATGGGGCGGTGTCCGCGCTCATTGGTTGTGACCTCCTCCGCTTTCGCACTCGTCGACGGATGACCTATTCTAGCGTCGACGAGGAAGGGGACGCATCGCACCTCCTGCCGCGGCTTCTCGTCTTCGATCTTCTTTCGCCGGCCAAAGAGGACGGGGTTTGATGTCTGGATCTGTCGGCTCGAATTTGAGTGAGTCGACGACAACGACGATGGAGGTAGCTCCTAAGCCCTCACGCCCCCAACCTACTCAAGCTCAAGCTCGCTACCTTCTGTCCTGAGCTCCTTCCACTGGACAAAGAGGATGGGATTTGCAAGATCCAGGTCGATGGAGGCGTCGATGCCGCAGGTTTAGAGGTGAAAGGCAAGGGTCCCTGGCCCCATCGACCGTCACCCTCCTCGCCCTACCCCTTCCCCTTTGATTGTCGTTGTCGCTGCCGTGGAGCTCCCTCTCCTCCCCAAGGATGCTAGAGCTTGTCGGACAACGTGGTCAATGCATGAAGATTGGAAGAGAGAAGGAAAAAGGCGAAAAAGGAAAGAGATGGATGAAAAACATGACGCCAGTGGTATGGTCCAATTTTGTAAAATTCCAGTGACACGGCTATGAATAGATAAATTATAATGATATTTATCTAAATAAGCATATTTACAATTGCACAGATCTAATTTACCTTTTCTTTTTTCACTTCTGAATAGGATAGGTTTATTGTACCCTCATAATTTGAACCTGACACTCAATATTCATAAAATATTACCATACCACTTTTTAATTTTAATTTTATCAGAATGGTTTAATTCATATTTGCTAATACGTGCGTTGCACGTGCACGACTATCAATATTTTGTAATGGAGGTAGCGCCGTTAACTTGACCGGGCCGGCACTGAATCCCAACCTGTAAAAGATGGAGCAACTTGCACGAGGTTATCATGGGCACGATCGAAGTCTCATGTTTTCCAGGACGAACAGCTGTCTTCTCTCGTCGTATACGACGACATGGTAGGCAACGTGCTGGTCATTTCCACGCATACGGGCATTGACAATCTCACGTCAAGATCGCCATGAAACCAAGCTAGCTCTGCATATGGATGATGCAATTTGACATGGCTCTGCATACGGATGGTGCAATTTGACATGCATCGAGATCGCCATGACATTAAAGCAGGTTACAATGCAAGTCACCCTAACTACTTCCACGCGCTTTAATTATTCATGATCACTGTAAAAAAAACGCATGGTTGCTTGTAAGCCTTTTAACTAGCCTACTTGCACTGGAGAAATGGCCGCAGTTGGCGAGTCCACCCCTACAAAACCAAGAAAATGCGTGAAAACAGAGCCAAAAATATGGTGTTCGTCAGTACGTGGCCTCGAACCGAGCAAGCTCCAGCTTGCTCCCCACCAGATGTCGCCTCCTCAAACTCGCACGGGCGCGGCCTCGCCGCCCTCTCGGCCCCGCCGCCCCGCGCGCGCGCGCTCTCGCGCGTCAAGTTGGCCACCACGCGCTCGCTGACGCGGGCGCACAAATCCACCGCGCCATGTGTTTGACCTCGCATGCTATAGCCCTCTTGCACTGATCGGCGCCATCCACGTCGGCAATGGCTTCGGATGGCGGCAGCTCATTCACTACTATAAAAAGGCTCATTGGTGTCGCCTCAAAAGGTGCCGGTCAAACCAAATCCGGCACCTATAATGTATATAGGTGGCGGCAAAAGAATAGGTGACGTTTCGTGTTAAGAACCGCCACCTATAGTCTCAAATAGGTGCCGGGTGAATAGTAAAACCGGCACCTATAGTATAGGTGGCGGTTTTACTGTTCACCCGACACCTATTTGAGACTATAGGTGGCGGTTTTACTGTTCACCCGGCACCTATTCTTCACGAATAGGTGGCGGTTCTTATTATGAACCGCCACCAATAGTATAGGTGGCGGTTTTACTGTTCACCCGGCACCTATTTGAGACTATAGGTGGCGGTTTTACTGTTCACCCGACACCTATTCTCAAAAAACACTATTCCCTTGATTAGTACCATACCGCTCGCCGAACCAGAGCAACACCAGCTTAAATAGGTTCGTGCCTCTCTTGCTCATCGTGTAAAACCGCTCGCCGAACCGCTCGCTCGTGCCTGTAGCTCTATCTCGTGGGCCCACGCTCACGTGAAAAAATATGGTGGGTCCGGTAAATATGGTGGCTCCGGCTAAAGAAGTGGGCCCATAAAAAAAGATTGGGAGCACCTCATTGTATAGGTGTCCGATAAATAGGTGTCGGTTCTACACGAACCGGCACTTATTTGCTCGAATAGGTGCCGGTCGAAGAACCGACACCAATGACCAAAGTCATTAGAACCGGCACTTATTTGCTCGAATAGGTGCCGGTCGAAGAACCGACACCAATGACCAAAGTCATTGGTGCCGACCAATAGGTGCCGGTTAGGAAAACCGACACCTAAGGGGGTTTCCCAACCGACACCTATGAGGCATTATTTGCTCGAATAGGTGCCGGTCGAAGAACCGACACCAATGACCAAAGTCATTGGTGCCGACCAATAGGTGCCGGTTAGGAAAACCGGCACCTAAGGGGGTTTCCCAACCGACACCTATGAGGCATTATGTACTAGTGATTGCTCTTTTCGCGAGCTATAAGTATCACCGGCCGCTGTCCATGCAAGGCCAGAGCAGAGCAAAGACCAAAACCACAAGCAGAGTGTGTGACAGTGAGCACCAGCAGCAGTAGCCGGCGCTGCTTGATCACTTGGTTGGCAACCTGGCGTCATGAGGACGTCGTCCCTGCTTCGCCTGCTCCTGGCCGCCGCTCTCGCCGTCGTCGTCGTCGTCACGACCCTCCCGGCGGCGGAGGCGACGTACAAGCCGATCGGCAACACCAACAGCCTGGTGATCCAGCAGGTGGGCCGCTTCTCGGTGCTCGTCTACGACCTCTCGCACCGCAAGAGCCTGGTGTTCGTCTCCGTCGTCAGCGGCGAGACCGAGCCGGCGGTAGGCGGCGGCATCAACTACCGGCTCGTGATCTTGGCCGAGAAGACGCCCGGCGGCAGCAAGGGCCAGTTCCAGTGCGTCGTCTGGGGCGTGCCCGGCTCTCGCGCCAACACCTGGAAGCTCCTCAGCTTCAAGGCGATCTAGACGGCGACTTGGTTCAATTCAGCGTACAAGGATGCATGCATAAGTTGCCATTGTGTTATCGAGTTATGAACTTAGTTTGTGTCCGCTATATATATTTTCGTGGATTGGAAATTGGAAATAAGCTGTCTCATTAGGAAGGAGACTGCATTTTGTTATGATTATTTCTTGTGCCACAAGCAAATTAAACTATGTCGATGCTAATGTAACCTTATGCCATTATGATAAATGAAAATGTGATTATATCGATACACCATCGAGCACCCGTGCTGGCTGAACATCATTTTGTTACCATACCAAAATATTACTAGTCGGTATGCTTTTGGGAAGGACAACGAGCGCATGCACATGTTCATATTATAATTTTTGTACGAAATTTTGGTTTTGAAATCCATATTTAGCCCGTTGTCGTCTCTTGTTCGATGAAAATTGGACTGATTTCCAAGTTAAAAAGACATTTAGATAAGAGGCCAACGATGTAAACCATTCCTATTATATGTCAGCGTTACATTTCTTGTGGCGTAACTAATCACTTTGGTTCAAGTTCCGAATTTTTAACACGAGTATTCGTATTTACGACTAATTTTTTTTTCAGTGATATGAGATGCTCGTGATGATTTTGTCAACCTCAATCTTTCGGAGATACTTATAGAGATAAGATGTACATGTGTGCGTAGCAAGGAGTGTACGCACGTTGTGAGCATTTATGTTTGTACTGTGTTTTTTGGAAAAGAAAATATTCATAAAGAGATAAAGAAATGGCAGGGACTTAAAATCTGGAGCCCAGTAAGAACAACTTTTTAGAATTATTTTATGTCACTCCCAGAATACGTCGGACTCATTTCGAAAAGACCGAAACGTGCAGCGGTGGCTAAAAACACTAAAATTCTGAAAGATGATTTTTTTGCTTTGTTGCGAGAATTACTATATAATTTTTAATATGTTTTTAAATAATTGAGCAAAGAGTAAAAATAATATTAGTTATTAACAATAAACAAAATTGATTTGCCAAACTATGTTCAGAAAAGAATAAATTTAGTAGACTCTATATGAGATTGTAAATAAAATGTGATTATCCTGTGCTTTGATTGTATAGATGAATATTATGATGGATATATATATATATAGCAATTGTGCCCGTGCGTTGCAACGGGTGAAGTCGAGGCGCGACGCGGATGGAGATGGCACAGAGGGACGCGGGAGCTCCGAGCAGCGATGGGAGGAGGAGCGCAGGCGCGACGCAGATGGGGACGGGAGGGAGGGGCGAAGGAGGTCTTTTTTTCATCCAAGCCCTCCCTTTCTTTTCACCATTGGGACTGCGGGTAGGGCTGACGAAATACTCGTGGCTCGCTAGCTCATTCGGCTCGTGGTTGGCTCGGCTCGACTCGGCTCGGCTCGACTCGTTGAGAAAGCTAACGAGCTGCACCAAGGGTTTAGCTTGTTAGCTATAACGAGTTAGATCGCGAGCTGCTCGTGAGCTCAATGAGCCAGATGCAATGTACAAAGTAGAGTCTAATGTTTCGCTTGTTTTTGCTATTCTTTTGCTTGTTTTGTTGTTGATGTGATAATAAATCAACAATTTTTATGATTTTGTGATGGTCAATATGGATCTAATGCTTTAGATTATATTTAATAATATCTAATCTAGTTGCATCATTACATTTGCATGGATAATTATCGATGGACAAGTGTTATTACGTTAATTATGGACTTAATATATCGCTTTTAACTTTTTTCAATTGTATATTTGCATGTTTAATAGACTAAAAAAATATAATTTGTACATAAATTGCACTATATTAAAGTGGCTCGCGAGCTAAACGGGCTCGAGCCGTCTCACGAGCCGAGCCAAGCCGAGCCGAGCCGAGCCGGTATCCACCCTTAGCTGCGGGTTAATTTTGGAAAAACTAAAGGGGTTTTACGCAATAGTCGAGGCGGAGAACAAAATTTTGGGTAAAAACACTACTTGCTTAGATAGTTATAGCAAAATGCCCGTGCGTTGCAACGGAACGACGACGCAGGGAGGGAAGCAGGCGGAGGGCGAAGGTCCAGGCGGTGGAGCGGGAGCTCCGAGCAACGACGGGGGGAGGGGCGCAGGCGCAGCGCGGGGCGCGGTGCGGATGGGGACGGAAGAGAGGGACGTAGGAGGTTTTTTTTTCATCCAAGCCCTCCCTTTCTTTTCAGCATTGGGATTGCGGGTTAATTTTATAAACACTCAAGGGGGTTTATGCAAAATAACCAGACGGACGAAAATTTTGGATAGAAACACTGTTTTATAGATAGTTATATATATACATATATATAACTTTGAGAGTAATGGTATCTTCAACTTTATGTATCATTTGGACCTTGATTAAAAAATAGTATCGGATAGACATTTAGTCTAAGTTAATTTAATTTCACCAAATTAAGTCAAAAATATAATGAAAATAGATATTGACTTACGATACTTTAAACCGATTAGAAATTTGGTAAAAGTTTAAAATATTTACGACTCGGATATTATTAGTTATAAAAGTATATTGATGAATAGGATAAGTTGCATGTATATCGACGGCGGCGCGCTAGCTCATGTGTGCAGCGTGTGCTCGGCCACCGCTCAGGGCAATGCACGGCGACGCAGGAGACGTGTGAGTCGGGCTCGCTTGCTGGAGTTGAGGAAAGTGAGGCAACAATGGAGCGAGAGGTTATAAGGATCGGAAATTTTATAGATTTGAATGAAAAAACGATTTGATGATAAAAAGTTATAGATTTTTTAATTAGTTAAGATAAGCTCTATCGTATGTATAACTGGTTTTTTTAAATAGCGAGGCGGTTTGCAGGTTAATTTCAGAAAAACTCAAGGGGTTTTCTGTAAAATAGCCAGGCAAAACAAAATTTGGGTGGAAACACTACTTGCTTTATAGATAGTTATAGAAATATAGCAAAATACCCGTGCGTTATAACGGGACGAAGAAGCAGGCGGAAGGTGAAAGTCCAGGCGATGATGCGGGAGCTCCGAGCAGTGACGGGAAGGAGGGGCGCAGGCGTGGCGCGGATGGGACGGAAGAGAGGGACGCATGAGGTCTTTTTTCATCCAAGTTTTCCTTTTCTTTTTAGCATTGGGACTGCGGGTTAATTTTATAAACACTCAAGAGGTTTTCTATAAAATAACCTATTTTTGGTTTTTTTAAATAGTCAGGCGGACTGTGGGTTAATTTAAAAAAACTCAAGGGGTTTTCTGCAAAATAGCCAGGCAAAACAAAATTTGGGTGAAAACACTACTTGCTTTATAAATAGGTATAGATATAGATGTTAAAAACATTATGTGAAGGGTGATGATTGTATATGCTTATAGGTTGATTTGTAGAATTGAATAAATTATAGATGATGTTATATGCTTGTATGAGTTTTATATATAATTATTGTTAGTGAATGATAAGGTGGCATATTTGTTTAGTAGGTTGTACTATATAGATTGATTTGTTGGAGGAGGCCAACAATACTAACTTTAATTTTTTTTTCACAAAGTATAGCAAATATAATGCAATTTTGTGAGGGAGGCCATGCATGTGCTCCATAAACGTTTGTCCTGTACGACTGTAAATCTAGTTTCACACGTCTCGACCTTGCTTGTTGTTAATCACGTTCAAAGGACTGTTCAGAAACCAAAGTAAGTCCGAATTCAACTGATCAATCTATGACCATAGGTTCTCGCAGCCGCTCCACGTTCTGGAGATGGAGACATGTGAATTCTTTTCGGTGTTTGAGAAACCCAGCATTCCTCATTTGTTCACGTAGCGAGACTGGGGCGCGCCCAACATTGCAATGGCCAATGCCATTCATTTCCTCTACGTGAAGCAAGGGGCTTTTCAATGGCGATGAACCGGTGATATATCCGAGGATTTAGATGAGTACGTGCGTAGTACACGCGTCGCGCCTGGAAATGACGGGTGTTCTCGGTCCATGGCTCCATGCTAGCTTGGGATCGATTACAAGGAATAGTGAAAGAAATTCGCTTCACTGGGAAAAAGAAGACAGCTGCTACGTGTTTGCGTAAAGGAGAGAAGAGTTGAGGAAAAAATACGTAAGATGAGCGGTTAGCATATTACTAATTAAATATTAATTATTTAAAATTTTAAAAACAGAGTAATATAATTTTTATAGCAACTTTTAAATTAAAAATATATTGTTTATCAGTTAAAAATGAAATATATTCTCTCTTTCTCACCCGAATGAACGCACCCTTTGGGCCTTATCACTACTACGAAAATAGTTTTTGTGGCGGTCATTTTGGGTCTTCGCTGACGGTAATTGGGGCCGTCACAAAGCAAAGGCCAGTGAAGATCAAGATCTTCGCTAGCGATTTTCCAAATGCCAGAGAAAAAAAATTTCGCTGGCGGCCGACCAAAGCCAGCCGCCAGGCAAAAATATCTCTTTGCTTGGCGGTTGGGTTAAGACGGCCGCCGGCGAAAAACAAAAAAAATCAAAAAAATTTTGCCGTCGTCGCCGTGGTCGATCGCCGTCGGCGTCGTCACCCAATGCGGTCGTCGCCGGCGTCGTCACGGCTGTCGTCTCGCCGTCGACGGCGGCGTCGCCCTCCGCCGTCGTCGCGTCGCCGTAGCCGTGCGTCGCTGCGCCGTCGCCGCCGTCCGCCGTCACGGGCCTCACGTGTCACTTGGATCGGGGATGCCGCATCTAGGTCGGCGGCCCCGGGCCCCCGGCCGCGCCCTCCTATATCGGGAGAGGGAAAAGGAGGGGATGTCGCCGCCGCCCCTCGCCGTCGCGCCGCCCTCCCGGCCACGCGTGGTCGCCGCCGCCCCTCGCCGTGGTCGCCGCAGCCCCTCGCGCCGTGGTCGCCGTCGGCCCTCGCGCCGTGGTCGCCGCCGGCCCTCGCCGTCCTCGCCCTCCCGGCCGCAGGGAAGGAGGAGGCTGGGGACGCCGTAGGGGAGGAGGAGGGGAGACCGGGAGAGAGGTGAGCTAGGAGGAAGAGGAGAGGATAAGGATAAGGATAAAGAGAGAGGAGAGAGGGAAAAGGGAATTTTTCCTCTTTCCCGCGCGCACGCCCAAATTTTCAGCGTATCCTCTCTTTTTCGCTGGCGGATCTTTTAGTAAACCGCCAGCGAAAATCAATTTTGCTAACAAATATTTAGGAGGACCGCCTCGAAAAATAGAGTATTTTTGTGACGGACGTCTTAACATGACCGCCAGCGAAAATCGATTTTTATGGTGGGTCTTAACGTGACCGCAGCGAAAATCGATTTTCAGGCGGTCCTATACCCTCCATCCCTTCTTATGTTTGTCTTTGGCGGATTTTTCTCTTAGCCGCCATAAAAAATATTTTCCAAACGTCATAAAAATTTAGTAGTGTATGGTGTGTCTTATAAGCCGTTGGCAAAAATAAAATTCTAAAACTTGATTTTTGATTTTTTTAATGTAGTTTTTTCAGCATTGATTTAAAAACACATATATAAAAAATTTATTTATAAATTATTTATTAATCACTAATAAATCGTTACGCTGTATAATCAGCCGTAAGCTCAACGTATACTATCGGGACCGTAACTGCAAACTGCTGATCTACTACTCCCTTCGATACAGGTATTCTACCACTCCTTTCGATACGGGTATTAAGGAAACAGTAAAATAAAACAAGAAAAATTTGATTTTGTTCAAAAGATAAAAACATTATAGAAATTAAGTAAGAGAAGGTTACGATTAATTGAAAAGATATAGCAGGTAAAAAAATTACCACTATATTTTAGAATAAATTTTAAAGGACTAAAAAGACTTTTTAATGTTATATTTTTTTACGGATATAGTAGCCTTTTTCTGTCGTATTATTCTCAGTTTTTTTTCCTGTGTGCTTTTGTCCTTGTTGTCCTGGACGGCGGAGACACCGGTTGGTTGGCAAGGGGACGACCCAGCGAAGCTCATGGCCTCTGCCTGCAGCAGAGCAGGTCGGCCGGGCGGCCGCCGCTGGACGTTACCCGCGCGTCATATCGTGTACTGGCGTGGCGTGCCAAGTTTCACAGCTCGATCGATCACCGTGCCGACGCGAGCCAAACCCCATCGCGCGCGGGCGCCGGCACGGTCGAACTACCGCCTCTGCTCGCGCGCGGGTGGCCGTCTCGCCGCGGCGAGTATCGGCGCGCGCGCACACGTGCAGTACAAGGGCGCGCCGAGGAATGCCGACTGCCGACAAGCCGGCTAGCTTGATATGCTACTACTGAAGACTTGCATCAAGTTCCAACACACGTAAGAAAGTACAGAAAAATTAAACGACATTCCTCGAGAGCGCCGGCCATTGGCGCCGCCCCATCAAGCTGGCTAACAACCTGCGTCTGCGTGATGATCAAAAAAAGGAGAAGGAAAAAAACAACAACGTCAGGTGGACGCCTCGCGTTAGCCTTTTCCCCACACTATATACACTAACTTTCCATAGCTCTAGCTTACTGCAAACATTGCTCCACTACCATTATCTGAGCCACGACGATACACGCTGATCGCTGCTCGCTACCCACCAGGACACGTAAGGTAAGATAGCAATGGCCAGAACGTCGCCGATGTTCCTGCTGGGAGCCGCGCTCGTGGTGGTCGCCGTGGCGGAGACGCTCCCGGCGGCGACGGAGGCCGGGTGGGCGCCGGTGGCGGACGTGCACGAGCTGGTGATCCAGCAGGTGGGGCGGTTCGCGGTGCTGGTGTACAGCCTCGCGCACCACACGGACCTGACCTACGTGGGGGTGGCGCGCGGCGAGACGGAGGAGGCGGCGGGCGCCGCCGGCGGCACGAACTACCGGCTGGCCGTGGCCGTCACCAAACCCGATGGGAGCGCCGCGCGGTACGAGTGCCTGGTGTGGGGCGTGCCCGGCTCCCGCCTCGACACGTGGCAGCTCCGCAGGTTCAGGAGGGTACGGTTGCCGTGAAGTCCACTGTACACGACTCTCGAACGATATGCCAAGCTCAATACATACATACCCACTACGACCTCATTATACATCGATCTCGGTTAATTCAAGATTGGATCAGCCGAAATTAAACTGTACTAGTAGCTACTATGATCATGCTCACTTTTGATTCATGTTCCGAGGTTCGTGTCCATTTCTCGCGGAAGTGGTTGTCAATAAGGTTTTCTCTTAGACGGGAGGCCACGTATATTTTGTACTTGTAACTTCACAATCAGACTATATATTTTTATAATTAATTAATTAATTTTTTTATCTATATTGCAGGACGTTTTAGGTTTGTTCTAAATCAAATCTAACTGAGTTTGTAGAAAATGTGATAGTATCTCTAACACAAAACAAAATAACCATAAAAATATATTTAATAGTAGATTAAGTAAAACTAATTTAGTATCGTAGATATTTTTTAAAATAATATTGTAGATGTTACTACGACCGAGTAACACCTAATAAGTGTAAACCAAAGGGATTGTACTGGGCAAATGGAGCATTTTGTGCAAACCAAACAAATGTGGGGTCTTTGGATACAAAATCTAGAACTAATAAATGTTTGTTAAGCAAATGCTTATATAAGCATATGAATGAGGAATGAGTTTGGCAAAATATCTTGAGAAAAAAATACCTCTTAAAGAAAACTCTGACTCATGTAGAGAAAAAAGATTCTCACTTTTGATCGGATCTCATGATGGTTAAGAACACTTCCCTTTCGTGTGTATCATTAAGGGTCCACAATGGGACTCAGGTTAGACTTTGGGAGGACCGATGGAACGGGAATACTTCTTTTGCTGCTTGTTTTCCTGTCATGTACAGCCTTGTGAGAAACAAGAATGAGTTAGTAACAGGTGTTATGAGTAAAAGACCTTTAAATGTGTTCTTTAGGAGGGCTACAGTGGGAGAGAATATAACAGCTTGGTTAGAAGTAGTCTCAGAGGTTATATCAGTAAGATTGGCCGAGCAAAAATGATGGTTTCGTGTGGGAGGCACAAAAGAATAGGTGTTTTTTGGTTAACTCGGTGTACAAATCAATCATGTAAAGGAAGGTCATACAAAAAAGGACATGATTTGAAAACTCAGAGTACCGCTAAAAATTAAGATTTTTTCTGGTACTTAAGGAGTGGAGTAATTCTAAAGAAGATGAAAGGGTAGTGTTAAATGTTGCTTTTGTGGTTCTAATGAATCAATACAACACATTTTCTTTGATAGTTCTTTAGCATGATTCATGTGGAATGTTGTATTTATTTTTTTGGAATTCATCCGCCTAAGAATATTGCTAATCTTTTGGGTAATTGGCTTAAGAGGGGGGGTTCAACCTAGGCTAAGAGCCTGAATCCTTGTTGGGGTCACAACGTTAGGTTGGGCGGTATGGTTTATGCATAAATGATTATAGCTAATGGCTCCAATACTAATTCTTTGTTACAGGTGATTTTCATGGAGACTTTTTGGGCAAGACAATGGTCTTTGCTACTTAAGGAGGAAGGTGGCCAAAATGTAAAAGAAGGTTGCATGATGTTGGAGAAGAGAGTTTTGGTTTTTCTTTTGCAATGAAAGGGTAGAACTTAAGAAGAAGATTGGAAGGTTAATCTTCTCTTTTTTACGCTGCGGGTATTTTGATGTAATAATTTCTGTTATGTCTAGTCATCAGTGCCCAAGTGCCTGGTTGTGGTTGCTTGAGTTAGTGTTAAACCTTTTGTATGTAAGGGTGTGAGTCTTAGTGTTTGTGTAAGTGACTTTAAGGGCCTATTTGGTAGACCTTATGAGTATCTGATTTTCTGATTCTAGATTCTGATTCTCCTGAATTAGATTTTTTGAGTGAATCAGAATCGATACAATAAAATAATAATTAGAATAATTCAGGTGATTCTTGGGAGAACGGTTTCGAGATAATTCGGGAGAAACGGTTTTCGGTGATTCTCACTTCCTATGTAAAATTGTTGAATCACTTGAAGTGATTCTTCTTAAAATCGTTACAAAATAACTCTTAGGCTATGTACATTCTAAGGCCGGTTTAATTTTTATTAATATAAAAATTAGAGTTGTTTTTGCTGAATACGTTGTCGCTGAGATTAAGAAGCTGTTTGGTTTAGGGACTAAAACCATTAGTCCGTTCATTTTAGTCCCTTTTAGTCCCTAAAATCTCAAACATAAGGTATTAAAAGGGACTAAAATGGTATTAGTCCATTAGTCCCTATTGGAGGTACTAATTGGGACTAAAATCATATTTTCCTTCGGATACCCTCCACGACTTGCGTCGCCAGCCAGTTTCTCTCCCACATAGCGCCGGCGCCGCAAATCGCACCGGCGGCCCAGCGCGCCGCCGGTCCGCGCCCACCACGGCCCGCTGGTCTCGCGCCGGCGCCCGACGCCCGTCGCCGCCGCAGGTCCCGAGCCCGCTGCCGGTCCGCCCGTCGCCGTCGCAAGTCCCGCCGTAGGTTCCTTTCCTATTCATACTTTACACGAACTGTTTGCTTGAATGGTATTTGTTGACTTTCTTGGGGGAATGGATGAATTCATTCTCATCATTCTCTCGCCATGGCTGCTCCATCCACACATAGATCTTTCTCTTTTTCTTTCTCTCAGCCTCTGGTCTGATCTGTTCTAGGGTCTTGTTGTTGCAATGGTGCACTGTCTGCAAGTAAGAAATGGCCGGCAACGAGGATGACCATTACGATTTTTTCTCCCAAGCCCGCACACATCATTCGACCGCTGACATCGACGGCAATGACTTCGGTTTACCCGCAAGCATCATCGGCCATTCCTGCATCTGGCGACGGATTCCATTTTCCAACGAGGGGCTCCAGGGGGAAGGGGATCCGGGGGGTTCGATCTGAACTCCCAGGCCAATGCCTTCCCCGACTTCTCCTCGTACGAAGAAATGCTGTGGTCGGATGGACATGGAGGTGATCCTATTCCGGCTGGCACGTGGTCAGCCGTCACCCCGTCGCATCCTCCTTTCTGTGCTAGCGGTCGAGGAAGAGGAAGACGGCGAGGAAGAATTGGTCGAGGCCGCGCTAGGTCGTTGTCCATTGGCGCGGGATCCGATAGGGGATGCGGGGATTCGTTCCCCAGGCGCGGGCGAAGGATTCATCGGAGGGCCGTGGGGGATCAATGTCGTCACTCGCGCAAGGCTTCACCGGACTTGGTGGATTTGGAGGTGGTGGCGGCACCGGGCTTCGTCGACGGCAATTCCTCCAGCGGCTGAGGAAGAGTACAACGAGGACGACGAAGAAGCTAAACTTGGCGATGAGGGTCAGCGCACGGTAAATCCACTATGTGCATATTTTCTTGAATGTAATTATAATTTTGAATTTAGTGATGTCGTGTGGATTTTGTGCAAATTGCATGTTCTGTTTTTGGTACACTGAAATTTGATTGCATACTAGTGAATATAACAAGGTTCCTAATCCTTGAATGGATTGTTCAAGGTATGCGACAGTGAAATCGATAATGTTCAAGGTTGCCTTTTGGCTGTTTAGTCAAAATCCTATCTTTTGCTTGCATTTATGGATGTAAAAAATGTCGATGATCTACTGAAGAACTTTACATTCTTAGCTGTCATTTTGATAAGTGTATATGTGGCAGTGTTCTTGGGATAGTTTTTCAAGTACAAGTATGAAATCTATTCCGTTATTGAAGTATGTCGACAGTTATGGTGCTCCCTCTTTCTAGAGCATATGTAGAGCTGATTTTAAATACATGATTTTAAGCTGAGACATATTTTAAGCTGAGATACATGATTTTAAATACATGATTTTAAGCTGAGATATATTTTAAGCTGAGATACAGTATTTTAAGCTGAGATATATTTTTGAATTTGTACAAAAACTGACATAATTTGAGATGAGATCATGCATTTAAGAATACTTTAACATCATTTCTGTATAGGAGATGCGTGAGTTGCTAAAGTATGGAGTTCAGATGATCGTTAGTGCTTGGTTAACCTGCTCTTTCACATAGGTTATTCCTGGACCTTAGGTTCACTGCATTAATTGCGATACATTCTTTTAGAAATATGTGCTTGAGTCCTAAAAAAATGTATGTTAGGTATAGTTCAGGTCTTGCTCCGAAAAGTTCGTTGTTCTATTCCCATAGGTGCCTAACCTTATCTGTACGTCTAGTCAAACTGTGGAACTAGTTCATAACTCATTCTTGGTGATTTTGTAATAAAAAATAACTTACATTGAGCCTGGTGTAATTCCACTTAGATGATTGAGGAGTTTTTTAGCTAAAAGTAAAGTTACAACTCTCAAACTCAAGTCTAAATGCCTTATTAAGCTGTGTAGCTTTATGAATAACTTGTAAATAGACAAATGTTTAGTTTGAGTCATTTATTTCCTAGAGCCCTCGCGTCGCTCTCGTGCGGGCGGCTCGGGGGCAAACCATAGCCGCCCGCGCCGCCACCCTCCCTCACCCTCTCCACCACCTCGCCGCCGCCGGAGCTCACCGTTGGAAAGGGCGGGGATAAGAGCCCCGTAGACGCTTCGTCCTCGGAGCGGACGAACGTAGCGGCGGGCACACTTTGGAAGCTAGCCGGCGGTCGGAGCTGCGTTGGCGCGGCGGATCCGGCCCTACCGGCGACGGATCCATCCTCCTCGGGCGGATCTGGCCTCCGTGGCCAGATTGGGAGTCGGGCGGCGGTGGCGGCGGTGGACGGCTTGGAAGGCTGTGGGACGGGCTCGGGCAGGACGGTCTGGCGCTCATCGTCGACGGAAGGAGCGCCTAGGACGGCGGACGGCGGTCGGGACTCGTCCGGCGGGGGCACGGCTACGGCACGAGGACGACGTTGCGTGAGGATGTGCGACCGGAGGCGGCGAAGACCGGTTGTCGATGAACGAGGCGAGGTCACAGGCGGACGTGCTCGCGCTCCGCCTCGCGCAACTGCTGCTCTCGCTGGCGCACCCCTCCGTGTCCATGGCAGTCGTGCTCCTGCACCGCCTCATCTCCTCGGGGTCGCTTGGCTCGATGTTCTCGCTGAAGGAGATGAGGGCCGTGGCGCGGGTGGCCGAGGTCGTCGTCGATCGCCGCGCCTAGCTCAGCTTGAAGCTGAGGAGTTCGTCTACCCCGTGCTCCTCACTGCACACGCTCCTTCTCTCCGCGCCGGGGCTCTCCAATCCAGAAACCGGCGCCCAACCATGGAGACTGGTGGCAGCAGGGATGGCCCCCTCCGTGGAAGCGCATAGTGGCTTGGCAGTCGGTATTGGAAGCCGGCACGATGCGAGGAAGTGCGACCGGCGGAGGCGGAGTCTGGTGCGACATGGCGAGGCGTGGCCGGTGGCAGCACGCGGGGGACGCCGGCACAGTGGTGCCTACACGTCGGCAGAGGTTGAGATGATGGTGGAGCATTGGGGCGGCAGTGGTGGATAGGTAAGCGACGGACGGCGGGTGAAAACATATCCCGGCCTTGGCCGGGCCGGCAACAGTGTCGCTCGAGGGTCACTCCCCCTCCTGAGGGTGTTGTCGTGTCGTCTCTTCCCCTCTAGCGGGCGACCGGGTGAAAGCCTAGTCCTGGCTCTCTTTGAGACCTCGACGAACAGCGGCGGCGATGCTCCGTCGTTTCTCTCCTTGGCGACGTCGTCTAGGCAACCCCTTGCCAAAACCTCCCAAACTCTAATTCAGACTCGCTCTAGATTTTCATCCTCTTGTGTCAGCGCCCTAGTTTTGGCAAGTTGTCCACATCGGAGGACCTAGGGGGAGAACGGTTCCATTCTTCTTTCTCACCCTCTTTCCCTCAACCCCAAAGATGTGGATAGAGCGAGGCTTCGGGTCGGTTGTATGGGTGGGTTTTGGACGATCTTGCCTGCAGTCCCTTTGTTGGCCTAGCAGTGGTTGGTCACGCTCAGTGACGGCCGATCCGATGCTAGCCTACTCCTGGGTCTGTGTGTTGGAGCCGTCGGTGTGTAGGTGGTTGTTTTCTTTTTTCGTCTTTCCTGGTTATGACCTGTCAGGGTTGTAATCCTGTAATTTTTTCTGCTCTATTAATATGAACTTCGCACCGTCTTGTGCGAGTCGTTCCCTTCAAAAAAAATAAATAGACAAATGCTAAAAATGACTGGAAAGAATTTGGCTGGAGATTGACCAGTGGCAGGGAAGAACTTTTTTGGCATATACCAGCGTCTTATTGAAACTTGAAAGTAAATTCATTCATTCCATAGAGCCTTTTTAAGAGAAATTCATTGCATAGAGTTTGACGATGCTCTACTAGATGCCTAATAACAGCAGAGAAACAAACAGTACTGGAACTGCACATTGAATTAAAGGCTGATGGCTATACAGTAAGCTGTCTATTGTGGTGCATAATAACTTCTGCATTTGCTGTTTATTCATGGTTTTCCATTTACTTAGGATAATCATCCTATATATGTTGGCCTCTTCTTATACACTTAGAAAGTTGAAACTTTCTTGCTTGCAGGATGTCCATGAATTTAATTTTATCACATAACATTCTACTGCTAGTCATTCATACTGATTTGTTCTCCTAAAAAAAAATCATTCTGACCTTATGGCACTTCCTGTAAACTAGGGTATCCTATTAAGGATCATACAGTGTTGATTTTAGTAGCATGTCTGCATGTTGCATAGTTGATTACGGCCTTTAACTTTGTGTCAACCCATTGTGTCAGCCCATTGTTGGTAGGGCAGATATATATTACTCATGTTTGGATATATAAGGTTTTCTTTATTTTTATTCTCACTTTTTATCTCATTTATAAATTTAATATATTTATCTTGCATCATGCCTAAAAATAGCGTTTACATGAGAACCAACAAATTTCGTCCTGCTTGTTTGCAAATTAATTTTACTTTTTTATTTAAAGTATTTATGACAAGGCATGTTGAACAGAAAAAACACCTATAAATTTTGTGTAATAGCCTGTGAGAAATTAAGGGATGGTAATTGTCCCAATGAAACATGGACAAATAGAGGCTATCAAAATTTGAAGTCTAAATATTTTGTTAGCACTCAACTGAAGCATTCAACCAAACAATTGCAGAATTGATGAAGAGTATCTACGTATGTTGGGTATGATTTAGTCAACAAACGGGGTGTAGTCGAGGACCTAATGGAGATATCACAGGGTCAGATGGTTGGTGAAAAAGAACAATCAAGGTACTAATATTTCTAATTAGTTAACCTCTTCTTGTTCTTTTAGAAAATTAGATTTCTCATAATACAATTGCATTACAAGAAAAACCAGATGCAAAAAAATTTCGAACTGGCAACCCCGAGTACTTGGACATGCTTGTAGAGCTATTTTAAGGTGTGGCAGTTGATGGGTCCACTGCATATTTCCCCTGGTGATGAAGATAAGGAAGAGGACACAACATTAGGGGAAACAGAAAGATTTGAAGATGCAGTTGAGGGTTTTGAGGATAGTCCAATGAGCACGAGCAGCAAAAAGAGGAGGAGCAGTAATTGTCCGTTGTCCACGGGTTCTAGTCCTGGAAAGAAAAGCAAGAGCCCAATTGTTAGGTTGATGAAGGGGCTATTCAATAGATGGGACAACGTCCTCTCAAATAATAAGTGAGCTTCTATATAAAGGGAAGCCAAATGAGAAAAAAGCAGACAAGTATGAGCAGTCCTTTATGCACTGCCAAAAGTTAGCAATTGAGTGTGGGGCAACAGAAGAGACTGTGAAGTACTTTTGTGCAACACAATTATTTCTAGAAAAAGGAAACAGAGTGATGTTTCAAAACATGAGAAGTAATAAAGCAAGGTTTTTGTGATTGAAGAGATGGTGCCAGCAGAAGAATTTATATTAGTTAGTAATTTCACTTACATGTCGAACTTATCTGTATTTTACAATGTCATGTTATATAATGCACTTGTTTATTGAGCTATGCTATGTACTGTTGTTAGTACCTTATTATGTTATGTAATGGACATGTGGTTGAATGGCTTGCTGCAATGAGTTATCATGTTATGTAATGCTTTATATACTATGGTTACCTCCTACGCTGATCATGTATTGAACATGTGATTACCTAATATGCTGAATTTAAATATGTAGGATGGTTATGGTTCATCATGTGAGAAGGAAAGTAATGATGAGGACAGTGGTGATGAGACCAATGATGATGAGAACAGTGGTGATGACGAGGAAAGTGATGATGACAACAGTGAAGATCGAAAGAAACTACTCTTGGCAGCATTGATGCTTCAACAATCAAGGAATCGCAGACTACTTATGCTAGCTAGCATGATTGGTACGTATTACTTGAAATCTTATTCAAACAAAGCTCCTAGAAGAATATCACCAGAGTCTGGACATGCTTGGGTAATAAGAACACTAGGCAACATAACTGCATGTTACAACATGTTTAGAATGAAGAAACTAGTGTTTGAGAAATTGCATACTGTGCTTATGGAGTTTTATGGGTTGAAGTCCACTACAAATATGTCCTCAATTGAGTCTTTCCATCTTGTTGTGGATAGTAGGTGCCCCCAATCGCTTAGACAAGTTGAAAATCGATCTGTTAGGTCTTTGGAAACAATAGTTCGAAAGTTCAATGAAGTATTGATAGTGATAATCAAGCTTCCAAAAGATATCATTAAGCCAAAAGATCCTCAGTTTATAATTGTGCACAAAAAGTTACAATCTACAAAGTATACACCGTAATTGGATAATTATATTGGAGCAATAGATGTGACACATATTGAAGTTGTGGTGCCAGTTTCCACTGTTGTGCAACATATGAATAGACATAAGGAGAAGAGTCAGAATGTGATGTGTGTATATGACTTTGATATGAGATTTACTTTTGTTCTTGCTGGATGGCCTGGATCGGTTCATGACATGAGGGTGTTTAATGATGCTCAAAACAGATTGGGTGATAAGATTTCACGATCACCTCTTGAAAAGTTTTATCTAGTTGACTCGGGTTACCCAAATAGACCTGGTTATCTTGCCCCATATAAGGATACAACATATCATTTTCGGAAGTATAATGAGGGTATAATGCCTAGAGAGAAAAAAGAGCACTTCAATTATTGTCATTCTTCTTATAGAAATGTCATAGAGAGATCTTTCGAAGTTTTGAAGAATAAGTGAAGGATTTTGTTTCGATTACCCAGTTATCCACCAAAAAGCAAAGCAAAATAATTGTTGCCTACATGGCATTGCATAATTTCATTAGAGAAAGTAAGCTAGTTGATGAAGAATTCGACCATTGTGACCAAGATGCAAATTATGTTTCATTGTCCAAAACAGGTTCTTCTTTATCAAACGATACAACCGATTTTTTGGATAGCCAGGTGATAAATCATTTTCTGGACTCGGTTGTCGATGGCCTTTGGACTTTGAGAAATATATGATTTATTTTTTTATTGATGTTGTGGAATGAGTAATTTGTAATATTGAGCACTTTTATTTCAATTTATAATAATGGACACTTGTATAAATATTGTTCCTATCAGCACAGACAATAATATTTTTGGTATAGAGTATTTGAGGCATGTATATAGAGTATCATTGCCTTCAATTTGTATTTTTAATGAAGTTTTTTTAGTTTGCATGGTTACATAAGAGGATAATATGGTCGTATAATGTATTTAACTACTTTTAATGTCTTTTAATCTCAGAGATTAATTTTTAGTTCGCTATGCCTAACAGGGTCTAAGGGCCCGTTTGGTACGGTTCCGGATTCTCGAAGAAACAGGAGAAACGGCTGAAACGTTTCTAGTGATTCACAGGTGATTCTCGGAGAAACGTTTCTTTCAGAAACTGGTGAAACTACCTAAAGGGGTTTCTCATTTCTAGTTAAAAACGAGAAACGTTTCTGCTGATTCTCCAAGAAACGTTTCTCGTTTTTAACCGTTTGGTACAGATTCTCAAAGAAACAAGAGAAACGGAACCGATTCTCACAGCCAAACGGACCCTAAGTCCATCCTCGCGCGATACGGAATCCGTTTCTTGTTCGATTCTGCAACCGCGAGTGGTTCCGTCCGATCGATCGTTTCCTACCACAGCGATCCGGTGTGCAACAGTCCGTCAATTAATCGAATTTCGTTGCCCCCGCGCGCATTTGATAATAGAGCCGAAGGCCTGCGACGGCCACCTACATGCATATATATCTATATATATCGAAATGCATAACATACGAAATATCTCATTAACTACTATACTAGATCGAGAAGCATGAATCAGCTGTATGCATGTAAGTTGGGTTCGTTAGATAAACAACCTTCTCGCCGACTAGGCGACTACTAATATTGGAATTGGAGAGATAGATGAGAAAAAAGAGGGATTCTCTGTCATCGGGCCTCATTTTATTTTTAAAATTATTTTTTAACTGAAATACCTTGTGAATGTTATGTCAATCAAAATCACTCACAAAACAGTCTAAAAAGTTATTTTGAACAGTTTTATAGTAGTAAAAATTTATATATGATTAAAAAGATATGAATCCGATTTGATCAATATCTAGGAGTTATTCAATGAGATCCGACCTGTTCACAGTTTAATCAACACTTCTACAGTTTCGGCTTTTTTTTAATTTTTTTTCGGACCGACGCCGTTCTATTTTATTAGGATTGGAAGAAGTTACAAAGTTTTTACCGACTCAATAAGCATGGTTGTTTTTTTTTAAAAAAAAGCATGGTTGTCGAGAGGCACCACGCTAGGGAAGCTGCTGGAGCTACACTCGATCGAATCAGAACGTGTGCACGCGTCGATAGTCACCGGCTTTGTCTTCGACCAATGTTACTGAGCTGTCAAGCCCTCTCGCATCAACTTGCAGTGGTAGAAAAGGACAAGACCTCTCGTGACTCGAAGCAGTTTCTGAGCTTCGTCGTCAGGCCATTCTAGAGTACTAGCAACAGTAACGAGAGTTACGAGACGATGGGTGTGAATTACAGTTGACAATGAGAATTGACAAACAGTTGACTATGATAATGAGCTTGCAATGTGTAGCACATTGTTAGTTTTTTGTTACCGTCTTGGGCAGTGCCGAGTGCCGACGTCCTACGATGACAGCTGGCTTTGCTATGTACTCCAGTCTACTAACTGTTCAAATAAAAACTTACAGTTGTAGTATTCTGTTTAACACTGGAGTTCTGGCTTCGAGGTAGTACGTACGTGGCCAACGACCAACATTAAACAATACGATGATTCATTAAAAAATTTATAGGATTAAAAACCTATCATCATCGTACACCACACACACCGACTATACAAAACTCAGTAAAAGCCAAAACTAAACCGACCATCGCTAAACGTGTGATCGACTATCGTTAGATCAATAAAGAAGCTATCATCAAATCATCCAAACCAAAATCTAATAGTGAGCATTGCACTCAACTTTATCTAAATGTATGGAATTTTAGGAGAAAAGGTGAGAGAAGGATAAAAATCACTCTCTCACAAGGCTTACCAGGACGTCGTCACAGGTGGATAAATATTTAGAACAAGCACGCACAAACTGTCTGAGGTTTACGTTACCAAACATCAGTGCCATTGGCCAATGACACTGTATTACTAGAAATTTTCGTTACCAAAAATTAGTCATGCAGAAGCTGCATTCTCAATCATCAAATGCAACTACAGTTCCTGGGCAAGTACTTGACTTTTTAAATCGCTACAAGCTTCAATTTCGTCCAATAGCATTTTCGCACATTTCTTTTTTAATCGTTTTTTTGTATGCAGAAGGTAAGTTACCAAGTCGTTGAAGGTTCATATTTCTGTAAGTTGCTGTAGTTAGGTAAAGTTTCCTTTTTACTTAACTCCAAGCTACTTTGGTGTAACTTTACAAATATTTTTTTTCTGGGGCGGCGAAAGGCGTCGACTGAAAATTTAAGATTAACAAGGAGAAAAGTTTACAAATTATAACCACGAGACCAAACATATCACGCCGGGATTAGCTTTGCTAGTCCCCGGTTATGTTGGAGAAAAACATAAAACAGCGGAGGCCATGAGGAACTGAATAGCCGTCCGCCGACACTGTCAAAACAGAGCTAAGGCGATTACTCTCGCAAAAGGGGAAAAATCCCAGCCTCCTTCCAAATCAAACACTTCGTCTGTGAAAACTTGCATCACCTGCGCTGTCGTGCTAGCCATGTGCTCAAAGATTCGAGTGTTTCGCTCCTTTCAAATAGTCCAATTGACAAGCATGAAGATTTTGTCCAAGTTCTTCCTATAGCGTTTCCGAAAACCCCTTCTTGCCGCGAACCATCAGTCAAGCAACAATGTACCTGTTTCTTTTGGCATCACAAACTAAATTTCCACCCATGCGAGAACTCTCCCCCAAACATCAACAATGAAAGTGCATTTCACGAATAGATGTTGGGTTGTCTCCGATTCCTATAAACACAGCTGACATTGTTGCTCGTGTGGTCAGTGCCTCTTAGCCAAATTTCAAAAATACAGGAGAAATAGTTAGCCAAATACAGTTCTTCAGTCTGTAACTCTATACATTCTGACAGAGAAAATGTCCATGCTAGATAGTCATTATGAAAGAAGAAATTTACACGATCATGCATCGATGCATATGCACAAGCACGCAAGTGGTTAATGTCATGTGGTATAGTGCATCTCTTTAGTAAAATATCGGTCGTTGACATGAACACCTGATGGAGCAAGTCGTCTCCTCATTCTGTAAAAACGACCCGACTGATGAGCCGTGGACTTCCATTTGCAAGCTGTGCATTTGCTTGCCTACAGTAAGATCAACGATGGTCAACTGTCACTAGGTATCTTAAAAAATTAACCACTGGATCATAAGTTAGGGACACTTACACCTGAATTTCAAGGGGGAGTCGCACGGAAAGGCCAAACTTCAGAGTCTCGCAAAACATCTGTGGTCTGTTATGTTCAGTTCTAAGTAAATCTCTTTTGAAGGAAAGTTCCAGGTAAGCATAGAAATGATTAAGCCAATCCAAATTTAACTTAATTAACCAACCACATAGCCATATACCAAATGTAACAAAAGGTCACAGCAAGCAACGTACACAGCCCAAATTCAAAAAAAAAGAAAGAAATCAAACTCCACGACCAGTAAAAGTGAAACTCCAAAACATCATATAGCAGTAGAGTATATGATAAATTTAATTTGCAATTACAATGCAAAGTTTTCCAACTCTCAGGTCTCTGGCTGCCTCATAAGTTGATATTCGTTTCTAATAAAGTTAAGAAAAAATCATTAATACATGATTGTTTGATTTTTAATTATTTAAATTTATATGATATTTTAAAACAATTTCTATATAAAAAATTTTCGTACAAACTATATTTAGTTTAAAAAATATACTTCGAAGTAAAATATGCTAAACAGAAAAGAACGGTTAAGTGGAAACTAGAAAGAAACAAGCTGGACACTTCGTTTTGTCGGTCAAACCGCCGGCGCCTAGCATAGGTAATTGACGTGACGCACTCACGACGCTCCTACTGTTATTCAAACTGTTTGGTCAAATCAAGGTGTTTAATTATTTATTTTATAATAAACAATTAATTTTTAAAGATAATTGGTTTTGATATTTGGAAGTATTTTTAAGTGGATTTGAAGATTTTTAGATGATGGACCGTAGTTTTATCCGTTTGGTCAAAGCGGCTAGCCCGACGGTCCGATTGGCCGATTCTGTTTCGACACCGATTTTGTATCGGTTTCAGCTTCGGATTGTTTCTTTGAATATCCGTGATTAATATATAATTATGACTTTTACATGAATACTATGTGTATGTAATACTATTGTGTATTAATGTTAGTTAAGTTGAAGAGAACTTGTGCTCGGATATGTTTTTTGGTTGATTTATGTGTAGGTGTGTCTTGGTAGCTTGGGAGAGTATTGTTGATGATGGATCAAGAATCAACTTGGGAAAAGATGACGTCCGGACAATCAAAATATCATACGGGATGCTTAGGCTAAACAATAATGCACATGATTGGTGAAAGATTCCATATCTATATAACTTATCTATAAAGCAAATAGTGTTTCCACCCAAATTTTGTTCTGCATGGCTATTTTGCAAAAACCTCTTGAGTTTTTTCGAAATTAACCCGTAGTCCGTCTGGCTATTTTTAAAAAACTCAGTTAAAGAAGAAGGGGTTATTTTGCAGAAAACCCCTTGAGTGTTTATAAAATTAACCCGCAGTCCCAATGCTAAAAAGAAAGGGATGGCTTGGATGAAAAAAGACTTCCTACGTTCCTCTCTTCCGTCCCCATCCGCGCCCCGCACCGCGCCTGTGCCTCTCCCTCCCGTCGTCGCTCGGAGCTCCCGCGTCGTCGCCTGGACCTTCGCCCTCCCCATGCTTCCCTCCTTGCATCGTCGTCCCGTTACAACGCACGGGCATACGTCCCTCTCTATATCGATAACGAGGATAATTTTTAGTTCTGCTAAGAGACACTGCAACCATTCATCCATCGATCTCTCTGGTTGATTTAGTCTTGCCATGTGATACTACGTTGGGGTGGGCATTTGGTCATAACCGAAACTTCGGTCGGTTAGTTCGGTCTTTTAAAAGTTTGGTTATTTGGAATTGGTAACCGAAGTTGCCCTCACATAGTTGAAGACCGACAATTCGGTTAACCGAAACTTTGGTCTCGGTCTTCGGGTAGACCAAACAGACGGAACAGATAATCCACAACATTTAAGTCTCTCTAATAAGTTATTAAGTATACTTTCACAAGACTTCACATGAGTAACAAATTGATGGTAACCAGTCACAAAGACACTTGATACATGATACACCATACAATCTACAGAACAAATACAAGCTTGGTTCAGATTATACAAGCTTGGTTCAGATTTTAGAATTGTAAGCATGCCTAATTTGGTTACATCGGGTACATCGGGTACCCGAGAAGATCAATGACCGAACTACCAACAAAACTTTGGTCTTTTAGAGTTCCTGACCGAACTATCGATCGATGACCGATACTTCGGTTAGTTTGGGCTCAGATTCGATTTGTTTGGGTTCGGTCTTTGATCTCAGTTTTTTCTGTCCACCCCTAATCCTACGTAAACAATTAAATACGTAGTTGCATGACGCATAGTACTGCTTTGCTTGGCAAACCGTAACAAAGCTACTCCAGTGTGACCACGTAAATACGCTCACTACTAGCTGTTATCACGTGCTATAATTAATCTCTTTTTCTAAATGAAGCCTGTGTTGGTCTCATCACTTGACTATAAATAGCCTGTTGATACAACTCTCCCTGCAAATTCTCAACGTGTACGTACGCTGTAGCGTCTAGCCTCTAGCGCACAACACGCACATCGCAAACTAGACAACAATCCACTGCCGATTAGCAACGTAGTACAAATACATGTACGACATGAGGCCGTCGCTTCTCCTTGCTCTGCTCGCCATGTTCGTCGTCGTTGCCATTGCCAATGCCGATGACTACACCGCTCCCGCGCCAGCGCCAAGCCCAGAGGCAGAGGCAGAGGCAAGCCCGCCGTCTCCACCGCCGGAGGCCAACCCGCCGCCGCTCGCGCCGCCACCGTCGGTTACAAGCTCTCCGCCACCGCCACCACCGTCGGTTACAAGCTCTCCACCACCACCGGCGGCCAGCCCTCCGCCTCCACCTCCGCCACCACCGGCGGCCAGCCCTCTGATGCCTCCGCCACCGCCACCACCGTCGGTTACAAGCTCTCCACCACCACCACCACCACCGGCGGCCAGCCCTCCGCCTCCACCTCCGCCACCACCGCCGTCGCCGGTTAAGAGCTCTCCGCCGCCACCACCGGCGTGGTCGGCCGTGACGAACGTGAACGACAAGACGATCCAGCAGGTGGCAAAGTTCGCGGTGCAGACCTACTGCCTCAACACCGGGGCGAAGCTGGTGTACGTGAACGTGGTGAGCGGGCAGACGCAGCCATACAAAGGCGGCAGCAACTACCAGCTGGTGATCAACGTCGCCGCCGGCGTGCGGACGGTGCAGTACAGCGTGTTCGTCTGGGGCATCCTCGGGACCACCACCTGGCAGCTCTGGTCGTTCACGCCCAAGAACTGATCGTTGCCTTTCCTTTCTTGTTCATTTGCTGGAGTTTTCTGTACGTTTTTTCAGCGTGGAGTTGTTCGTGTTTATCCTTTCCCTGCAATGCTGCAACGATTGATTGACATTTTGTTCACCGTCTCTCCGGTGACTGGCGCGTTTTTTGCCGATCGATCGAGCGTGAGGCCGCGAGGGTGAATTCGAATTTTTGGGCCTCGTTTGGCACAGGCTAAAATCCCAGCCCATTCACCTGTTGTACGGGTAAGGAATTGGAATAAGTTCACTTTCTCAATTTATTGTCGAGTCTAAAATTCATTCTACAACTGTAATATATATCAGATATAACACATCTCTCAAATTGTAAAACCATTGTATCTAAGATCCCAGGACAGTATAGTGTCCAGTTTTGTCTGACATATCAAGTGGGATCCACGTGGGTCCCATATGTGAGCTACCAACTCTTCTTCCTCCTCTCTCTTCCTTTTCTCTCTCTTCCCCATCTCTCATATTCTCAAGCATTCGAGCAGCGGCCGACAGGAGGATAGCGAGTGATGGCCGACTGAAGGGTAGCAAGCGGCGGTGAGAAGGACGACAGCCGACAGGGAGAGGGACGGTCGTCCAAGGGAAAGAGCGCGACTGATGAGAGAGCAGAGAGTGGCGGGGAGAAGGGCGGCAACCAACGGGAGGCACCAGTGGTGCGCGGTGGGGAGAAGGACAGTCATCGACATGGAGAAAGGTGGAGGTGCCACTCGTGGATGGAATCGCCGAGAAGCCATCAGACCCAGCTTGCCGTCACTCGTTACTCTCTCGCCGGCCGCTCGAGGAGCCATGAGACCTGTGCTTGTGTCACCTAGCTCTCTCCTCGCCAGCCGTCGCACTGGAGAGATGGGGAACTGGAGGTGTGGTGGGAGACCGAGAGGAGGGGGGTTAAGGTGGTCCACTGCGGAAGCCCACTGCCAGCCACCTTCCAGTCCACTGCCCACCGTTGATCGTCAGCCTTTTCCCCAACAGCTGCCGCGCTGAAGAGATAGGGAATCGGAGGTGCAGCAGGAGGCCCACGGGGGCGAGGTGGTCCACCGTGGAAGCTCACCGCCCAACACCTTCTAGTTCGCCACCCGCCACCTTATAGTCCAGCGGCTGATCCAACTTGGTGACGCGTCATCGCTGCCCTTCTCCTCGTCGCCCACCGGTCGCCTAGGGTATTTGGTGATGCAAGGGCAAGATGGGAGAGAAGGAGATAGGAGCAATCTGTCCCCACGATGACTCAACGCCACGCCAGCCAAAACTGAACACTATACTGTCTTGGGATTTTGGGTATATAAATTTTGTAAGTTGATGAACATGTTATATCTGGTATTATGATTTATGAATGAATTTCAGACTCAACAAACAAATTAAGAGTCCAAAAGTGAACTTATTCCGAAATTTTAGCTTACATTTCCGGCGGCTTGCGCATATTCATGGGCTGGACTCGAGGGGATAGTTAAAGTGAATCTTGGGCCCAGTTGGGCAAATGGGGAAAATGCGTGCGCTTGCGGTACTCCGTTGGATCGATGGGGAACTTCTTTTGGATTGACGGATCGTGTGGTGTGCGTTTCATGTCACACACAGCTCGAACAGCGCCGTGTTCTACACGGACACACCGACGACGTCTCGAGGAAAACAACTACTGTACTAGTCCTACTCAAAACTCAATGATGTTTTCTACAACTTAGTACTGGTAAGCTATGTTAGATCCGTCTGACTTGCTGACTAGGGCATGTTTAACTTGATAGCTGCTCGGTTGCCGTGGTTTGGCGCTTGGTAATGTCAAATTGCAAATGTATATATAGCGTCCAATTAATGCGTGTACGTCGGGTGGTGCATCAAATTGAGCTCAACTTGTGCGTTTGATCGAGTCGTCCCCTACCTGCGCGTGCGGACAAAGGACTGTGCGTGTCAACGGGCGCTGATCATCCAGTTATATCTCGTCGATCTGACACTCGCATTGCGTGCGGCTCTTCTCTCGAATCGACGATCGATGAACACAAGTACGACTTGGCCGGAAGGAGACTGAGCTACTCCATTACTCAATTCTCTCGTGTATTGTAAATCTGAATAGACTTTAATCTATACAGAAAGTTTATTTAGATTTATGACATATCTTATTAAACCAAAATCGTGGACGGAGAGACTAGAGCAGATGGACTGGCTAGCTATATGTAATTACCCTGCCCTTGTCTAGTTTAAGGGCATTTTCAATGGAAAAACTATCATAGTTTTTTGGACATCAATTCAATTAATTATACTATAAACTAACATTATGATGATTTTAGAGCAAATTTTAAGTTAAAAACCATGTCTATACGAGAAACAATATAAAAAGATGTGATTTGGTAGAGAATAAAGAGAAAATATATGTGATTGAATAAAAATTATTTTATAAAAATTATCCATTGAGATCTTAGTTTGTATGTATATAGATGTATTGGTGCCCTAACAACAGCAAGCATGCTGATCGATGTAGTCATGGAGTAGTACTGGAGTAATATAAGTTGTGAACAACCCTCGGTGCCCAATGACAGCTAGCTCGTTACACATATATATTGATGCATTTATTATCTATTTATAGTATTGTAATTCAGGTCAAATAACTAATGAAAATTCAAACAGTTTGAAAACGATGCCAGCTGCACGCAGCACGTTTCCTGCAAGTAAACATTTTCTTCTAGAGACTGAAATAAAACAGTTTTTTAGACCGTCTGCAGAAAACATTTTGGGACTTCGCTACATGCCAAAACAATTGATGCACATTATTTTAATTTCAGGCTGTCTAGTCGTTAATGAACCGGGATATTGACATGTGTATATTCAGCTAGCTATAGCCGTTTAATTTCGTCAAAACTCAACAAATGGATGTGTTATGCGTTGCTTAGCTGTCAGGAAGCAGGATCATGCCATAGGTCTTAGGTTTGGAACCAAGATTCTAACCACCTTTAATTTCAGAATTAAATTCTAGATAGGATTAAGTTGCTTCTTTCTTAATACAACTGATACTAAGCTCCGCTATATACTACATTTTTTGTCGTTTAAAGAAAAACAAATATGCGAAGCCATGCATAACATTTCTGAAAAACTGCATTGTACACTATCCAACTAGCCATACTCCATTCAAAAATATAGTTTATTTTGATTTTCCAGAAACAACGTTTGACCGAAAATTTGTCTTATACTATTTTCGAGCATGAATATAACAATATCGATTTTTGGTAAAAACCTACTATTATTGCATTACTAGTTGGCCGATGCTCAAAATTAATTAAGCAGTCAAATATGAATTATATTTCTGAACGGAGTGAGTACATAAATATTAATTAAAGTTTATGTTGATGTTTTTTCTGTGAGAGTGATGACCAGGAGTCCACAACATCATTTCAAATTACTTGTCACTTTGTTCTAAGTTAAATATTTTTAGCTTTCACTATTATTTTTTAAAAAATATAGTTTAACAGCATATGGATTATATATTATAAAAATATATCTGATGGTAAATTAAAATTATTTTTAACTATAGAAATATTATATTATACCTAGGACGCGGTATAGCTAAAATGCGTCCAACGTACTAAAATATTTACCTATTGAGTCATTCCTATTGAGTCTAGCAGTAAATTTTTTACTATGACTACTACATAATGAAAAGTTGAATGGATGTTCAGGGGTGATTTCTCTCGTAGTAAAATTTTACTATGGTATTGCATAATAAAAAGGTGTGGGAAAAGATATTTGAGCATGATATAACTCTTAGTAATAATTTTACTATGTGAGGAGCGTATTTTAGTTGTTGCATACCTGAGTGAGTTTTAGCGCATCCATGTTAAACTATATAAATTTATATAAATTAATGGTTTGAATTTGAATATATAAATGTTTAACTTAGGAAAAAGTGAGAAATACTAGTAATTTGAAAGATGAGGAATCATAAGTCAAGCAATGCATAGTCTATTGTCTTGGGGAAAAAAATTCAAGTATGGCCTGAACTGAAGTCTGAACTCGGGAGATCAGCTCGTTACCTTTCTGCTGTAAATTAAATATAAATCACCGTCGTACCTCGATAGCATAGTCCCAGTAACTAAATGTACAAATTAGGCACGATGTTGGGACGTGTAAATGCAAGTTTTTAACCGACAGTATTGACCGTACGCGCGCGTTGTACGCGGTTGTTAGAAACTTGGTTTGAACGTTTTGCATATGTACGTACATGTGTGTTATAAGTAACAACGAAATTAGCAGTCAGCTTCTAGTGCATTAATTAACAATATGAATTCGTATGTCCTGGGTCTAATAAAGTCGATCTTAACCTCTGTTTTCTCTGCACTTGCATTCTGCTGGGCATACCTCTGCTGTGCGTGTGCTCCCCGATCGACGACGTACTTCCACTATAAATATGCCACTGCACAAGCTCACAGTCTCACTGTGTCACAAGTGCACTAGCTCTGGTGAGAGCATTAGGCAGCCATAATTAAGCATAAGCTACATACGCATATATACAAAGGCACGACGACATGAGGCCGTCATCCGTCATCCGTTAGCAGTACTGTAGTCCTTTCTGTCATGTTCACCGCCTTGCTGGCCGTTGCCAAAGCAGATGGCAACGTCACGGCCGCCGCGCCGCCGCCGCCGGCGGCGGCGGAGTGGACGGCCGTGGCGAACGTGAACGGCAAGAGTATCCAGCAGGTGGGGCAGTCGGCCGTGCGCATCTACGGGCTGAGCACGAAGAAGACGTATCTGCGGTACGTGAACGTCGTGAGCGGCCAGACGCAGCCGTACAACGGCGGCTACAACTACCGGCTGGTGGTCACCGTGGCCGGCCCGGGCGCCACCACGGCGAGGTACGACGCCTTCATGTGGGGCATCCTCGGGACGACCAACTGGAAGCTCTGGTCCTTCACTCTCAAGTGATCATATTATCGATGTGCAAGCTGCATCTTTCTCTGTAGTGCCCTTCTTTCCCTAGAAAAAAAAAGACCATATTTATTTGTTTCTTAATTTTATCTTCATCATAACCAGGTAGCATGTTTAGAGAATTGTGTGCATGAGTTTAGTAGTACTAGTTGAGTTTGGTCATCTAATTTTCATTGGACTAGGAGTAGCTGAGTAGATGTATTCAATCATCACGCAAATTGATGTGATGTGTACACGTCGTGAAATGTCATGCTATTTTGTTCTGCTCTTTACTACTACAAAATCAATTTTTATAAAAGACGTTTTCATGAGCGGTTGGACGACCTGCCAAGGAAAAAGCGAGCCATTCAACCGTGTGAAAAAATCGATTATTTTAAAAGAGCCTCTTAAATCGATCAATAGCGATAATGTATTTTTTAGGTGGCTGAGTTAAACGGCCCACGTGGAAAGAAGGTATATGAGACAGATTTCTCGCCCATTATATTTTCAAATCCCCGAGGACCAAGGATGTCCTAGGCGGCCACTCTTACGACATGTCTCCGATTTCAATGGTGGTTCGGCTGTGAAATATTGATTATGTAGTGTTTCTCTCTCAACTTATAGTCCACATGCTACTTCGATTCGAACAATAGTGTAGATATGAATAAGTTTATTTTAGGTCTCTCATATTATCGTCGAGTTTGAATTAGGTTCTTAAACCGTAATACCAGATATAATGTGTCCTTCAATATGCAATACCAAAGCACTCGAGGTCCTAAGCAGTATTTTGCTTGATTTCAGCTGATGTGGCGAGTTGAGTAAGCGTGGGACCCATGTGGGTCCTATAGGTCTGCAACCCAATCTTCTTCCTCCTCTCTCTCCCTTTCTCTCCTCTCTTCCCAAGCATGAGGAGAAGGACAGCGGGACACGGTGGCGGAGGCCCTCCACGCGCCTGACCTCGATGTCGCGATGAAAGAGCAAGCGAGCGGATGAACCTCGGTGACAGGCAGTGGCGTGCTCGGAGGCCAAGCTTCCCTACCCCCAACCATCATCGGAAATTGCTTGGAGCTCCTCGTGGGCCCCTCATCACCGGCCTGGCCTCCTCGCGCGCTGCACTGCCTGCTGTTGCTGAGCCCACGGGCGGCGCGCCTGCTTGTCATAGCCTTGGGGGGAGGGGGAGGTGAGGGGAGGAGCGGTGCGCGTCCTTGTCATCATCATCATTGCCGCAGGACCGCGTGGCATGGAGATGAAGGCCGAGGCGTCGGAATTGCACTTCGCGGGAGAGTTGGATGAGCGGGTTGCCACTACCGCCGTCGTGCGGCGTGGAGGTGGAGGCGAAGGGGGAGGAGTCAGAGGCACCGGAGTCATGCTTCGCAGGGAAGTTGGACCGGCAGGTTGCCACTGTTGTCGAGTGTCGTAGCTCGATCCGGCATGGCCTCCGCCGCTACCGGTTGGGACATCACGAGCCGCTCCTCCTCCGCCAACCTTCTCTGCTTCCCTCTCGCTCCTGCCGGCCACATCCACTATCATCGCTCCTCCTCGACGATGATCCACACTTCCTTTTGACGCCAGCGAGTACCAGACATCAGCCAACAAGGCCTACGCCCAACTGCCTTCCACTCATCACTACCACCTCCTCCCGGGCGCACCTCCACCTCATCGGCCCTGCCACCGCCATCAACAATGATGAGGAAAGGAAGAGAGAGAGGAGGAAGGGAGAGAAGAGGGGAAAGCGGGGGGAGGGTTGATGACATGTCAAGAGAAACGGTTTTTCTGGACGAGGCCCCCAATAGGTTCCAGACGGGCCATAAGTGGCCGTGCACGGAAAAATCGAAGATGCATTATTCCGTGCGGTCCATTTAAGCGATCGCACGGGAAAATGGATTATCCCGTGCGGCCGCTTAAGTCGCTTGCACGGGATAATCATTTTTCGTGCGGTCGCTTATGGGCCGCACGGGATGACGCCCATGTATTTTTGTAAACAAATTTAGAAATGTAAGGTTTTAATTATCTATAAACCTATTGAATTCTCCATCTAATTCTTGGATATGGGATAAATCAAATAGAAAAAATATTTTTCTCACAACACAAGTGGCAATATATCTTCATATGTTGTGATAATGACAATATATCTTCATATGTTGTGATAATGAATTAATGTTATGTACAAGTTCATAGCTTCATATAAGGTATATAAACTTGAAACTTAGAGTTTATTTAGATGAAACTTAACATAGTGGCTTCCACTGCACATAAAATACAGTTTGTATGCGTGTAACAAGTTTAATTTAATCATTACATGGTAATTACAAATCGTCATATTGTTATTAACTAATGATTCTTAATATATAATTTTTTTATGAAATTGTTTTGGTGATAATATATGAATCGAAGAGATCTACAATATTGATAAAAACATTCAAACCTTGGCCATCGTGTCCAGTTGGTGTGCGTGTAACTAAGTTTTGCGCGTATTTTTCCCGTTTCGTCCTCTAATTCGGAGCCGGTTTTAAAACGACCATAACTTTCGCATACGGACTCTGATCGAGACGTTCCATATATAAAAATCAATCAGAGAAAAATTTTGGATGCGTTCATCCGCTGCTTTGCTGCGTTCGGTGATTTTATTTTTTCCAAAAACGCCTTAGAAGGTTGTCTTTTCGAGCCTGGAAGTTTTTTCTCGATTCTGAGCGTGTCTTCTGAATTTTTCATAGGCCACGTCTTTTGCTTGTTTAGGCTTAAAATTTTTATGGTTACCTCTCATGTGATCCTAAGTCAAGAGAAAATATAAAAAATAAAAAAGGTCAAATTTTCCCTGTCTTGATCAACAACAGATCAAAAGAAAAAATAGAAAGGGGCAAAAGAGAAACAATATATCTAGAGGAGCACGTACTCTAGGATTGCAATGTAATTATATATGAGTTGTCATGTTAATCATATATTCTTATAAGATATATACACTTTGTAACTTAGAGTAATGTTTAGATGAAACAGAGGTGTAACCATTTATGAACAACATATAGTCTCACTTGATCAAAACTGGTTGAATTTTTTATAATAGTGTTATGAAACAAAAATAAGTTGTCATGTCGATTTATAGAATTTTCTGACCAAATTAAGATATTATTATAATTTTTGTAGTCCAATTTAGAGATCTAAGGTTTATAGATCATCGTGTGCGGGCGGCTTAAGCCGCCCGTACGGACCGCTCGCACGGAAAGATAATCTTTTCGTGCGGGCCATTAAGACGCTCGCACGCGATGATCACCACCGCCTATATAGGTGTGCGTGGGCTCCAAAATTTTCTAACACCCGACGAAATTCAGATCCTGTCTCCACCGTTAAGGGCTCTCTCCTCCGCCGGCGGCCTACGCCTCCGTCTCCGCCTCGCCTCCCGCCGCCGGCCACCTCTGCCTCCGGCCTCCTCCACCTTCGGCCTCCACCGCCACCTTCACCACCGCCGCCGTCCACGACACAACGACTGCGGAGGCTTCTCGAGTGTGCCGACGCATCACCGCCTCATTGACGGCCGCCTCCACCGCCTCCACCGCCTGCCACCTCCACCGCCGCCGCCTTCACCACCACCGCCTCCATCGACCGCCAACTCCATCGCCGCCACTGCCACCAACGACGACGACGCCAATTTAGTTGTCAATTTAATTATATATATGAAATTATTTGTAAATTTAATTGTACAAAAAAATAGTTGGAAAGTATATATGTGAAATTTTGATGATATGAAATTAATTTTGTGTTATTTGTGATATGATATTAGTTGTCGATTTAATATCATTAAATCATTAAATAATTTAATAATTCAATAATTCATATCCCGTGCGGACCACTTAATACGTTCGCACGGCAAGATCTATTATCCCGTGAGGACGGCTTAAGTGGCCCGCACGGGATAATAGATCTTTCCGTGTGGTTGAGCCGCCCGCACGCGAAAATTTGATCTTCCTAGACCTTCTCGTGCGTGCGGGCCACCGTACGGGAAGATGCCTTTCGGCCCGCACGCAAAAAATCATTTCTCCAGTAGTGTGGGTCCCACTATATTATTTTATTTTTAATCGTACACCCGCTGACATATGGGTCCTATTGTTTTTTCTGACTTTAAGTGCCACGTTAATTTTACGTAGGCGTGACGTCAGTCGAAACCATCGTTTAAACCACCTTGGGACCTTAATATTTTGAAAGTTGAGGGACATGTCATATCTGGTATTTTGGTTCAGGGACGAATTTTAGGCTCGACGATAAATTAAGGAAACATATGGTGAACTTATTCCGTGTAGATACAGCGGAAGTGCCTTGGGCCGGCGGGAGAGAGAAAGAGCACCGAGCCCAACTCAGAGAAGGACACGACGTGGGCTAGCCCAACTCAGACCGATCCGGCCAGCCACGCGAACAAATCTCGCGTGACCTCCCACTCATTCCGTCGAATCAGAATCACGGGTTAATTTGGATCCAAAAATAGCGCCGAATCGGTAAAACTTCCGAGGCGCGCAACGAGAGCGCTGGCCGCCGCGCCAGTCGCTCTCCATCCAATTCGGCAAATTCCTCACCCCCGCGATCTCGCCACCCAGCGCACGCACGCACGCACACACACACGCACGCACGGCCGAGCACGCGGCGCCGGCGCCGGCGCATCGGCGGCGGTGCATGCGCTGCACCCACGGTGGCAAGCTAGGCCCGGCGACGCGAGAGGAAGGTCACCAATCGATCACCATCACAGGACGAGGCCACACGTTGTAGCGCCGCAGGAGGTGATAATCTGGGTCGTCCGACGGCCGCAACCAGCGGCGGCGGCGGTGGCGGCGAGAACATAGCCGGCGAGCGAGCTCGACCACGTTTCCGTGAATGGCGGGGTGCCTGTGGCCATGCGTGACCGGCGGCGGCGCAGCTGCGGACGGGGCGGGGAGCCTGTTCCGATCGAAGGCGAGGGGCCCCGCGGAGGTCGTGCGGCACGCGCGGGAGCTCCTCGCCTTCGTCGCCGCGAATCACGAGGCGTGCGGTGACAAGCGCGATGTCAAACGCGAACACAAGGTGATTCATACATTTTCATCGTTAGCTCGTTCGTTTTTAACCGAGAGATGAGAAGATGTAAAAAGCCTGATCTGAAAACACAAACGTGAAAACATTTTTTTTCAATTTTAATGTTACGGAAAGTATTTTCATGACGATTTACTAATGCCGCTTTCACATGATAAATCAATGTTTTTTAACACATTGATTAGAGTGTTTAATTTTTTTGTCTGCGCGTGTTCTAAAGCCACATTAATTTCAAACAGGAGGTAATATTGCTGTAGAATCAATAGCTGAGCCTACTGCCAATTAAACAGAAAACTGACTAGACTAACTAGGCATGATTATATAGTCACTTTGGGTGTGTACGTGGATACAGAGGCTGAATTTCTATCCATTATCTCAAATTATATAGTTACTCTGCTTTCATCAGAATGAACAAGAACTTTTAGTATAACGACAAAACAAAACACAAATATAGGGGAGGTGGTTTTGTCCAAAATTGTGTTAAAGTTTGACACTACAATTTTACGTTTAATTATTCATATCATCAGGTCGTTTTTGTAAGGAAATTTTGAGCTGAATCTTATGCATTTGTGACTAAATACGCACTTGAACTAACATGTAGATGGCAGATCTAACCAAAAGCATCGGGGAGATGAAATCCATTCTTTATGGAAATGGCGAGGCAGACCCAGTCGATGAAGCTTGCTCGCAGTTGACGAAGGAGTTCTTCAAGGAAAATACCAATAGTCTTCATCTACTAATTATTTGCCTTCCATATATGGACCTGGAAGTATGTCAAAGGGGCCCTTACATATTTGAATTTTTTTTTCAAGAACTTGGATGCTGCATTTTGTTCAATCAAAGTACTTGTTTAAGAAAAATTCTAGATAAGGGAAATCCATATAGGATCATGGCCCCCTTTATCCTCAAGAAGCTCTGCAGCAACACATGTAATTTTAAACTTCTTATAATTTAAGTGTGTTTCTTTCGTTTTCCCTCAGACTCAGAAGGATGTCACTCAAGTTACTGCGAATTTGCTAAGGCAAAAAGTAGATTATAGGATGGTTGCCTCTGATTATTTGGAAGAAAACCAGGATCTTTTGGATGTTTTAATGTCTGGGTAAGTAGTCAGTTCTTCCTTAACTATGCATTTCTATGATATACTTTCTACACTAGGACTTAAAAGCTCTGGACTTCATTCTTCACCTTCAACCCATAAGAAGAGCCATGTGATCATTGAAAATCTTACTATTGCTTTATTACTTGGAACTAACTACATGACATTTACACAACCTGTGTACAGGTATGACAATATGGACGTTGCAATACATTATAGTGCAATTCTAAGGGACTGCATACGGCACCAAGTCGCTGCAAGGTAGCAAAACCATGATTTACATCGCTCTTTTAACTAATTATGAAAATATATGTACATTTTATTAATATATGTATATAATATAGCTAGTAAATTTCACAAGAACAAAAATCACCGTTAATGTCATGTTTCTTCTTTCTTTATCCGATATATCATTCTTTCTCTCCCGTGTATGACGTAGTTTTTGTTCGTAGGAGTCCGCACCCTCTGGTCAGGGTTTCTACCCCTGGCCATTTGTGTATTTGAACAAATTATACTTTTGCGCGTTTGCGAAAAATCATTGTTTGATTGGAGAGTTATTCCTTTATCATGATCTTCAATTAATATAAATGCATTCCTTCTTAATTTTGCAGGTATGTATTAGAATCTCAGCATATGAAGAAATTTTTTGAATATATACAATATCCAGACTTCAACATAGCGTCTGATGCCTTCAAGACCTTTAAGGTGATTATGTCGTCCATCTTGTACTTTTAATCTTCTCCTTGATGAAGGACGATCCAGAGGAGAGAGACATCCTTTTAGAGATCATGTTTTTTTATTCTCCCTTCTGCCTTTGTTGGGACTCATAAACGATTTTAACAGAACATGAGCAATCATCATAGTGTGTTGTCTGAGCAAATGTCTTTTAATGTTGGTAATGGCAATTGTTCTCGTTTTAACTTTTAACAGGAACTCCTCACAAGGCATAAATCAAGTGCTGCTGAGTTCTTTTCAAATAATTATGACTGGGTAAGATTTCTCATTACTATAAAGGAGATGTTAATATTCATCAACTTTCATTTTGATCTTTCACAACCCCCCATTGACATATAATTGCAATTCATGTAACAGTTCTTTCCGGAATTTAACTCAAAATTGCTGTCATCATCCAACTATATCATTCGAAGGCAAGCCACTCAGGTATCAACATTACATATTTTTTTTGAACGGAAACATTACATATTTTTTGCGTTAACTGTATATTTGACCTAAATTTTACATGATGATTGACTTGAACTTTTATGATTTGTCATATGAACATGCTACGTATTTCAGCTACTAGGAGACATTCTTCTGGATAAGTCAAACACAACAGCAATGGTGCGCTATGTTGGTTCGAAGGATAACCTCATAATTCTAATGAACCTTTTAAGGGTAAGATCTCATATCTCATATACCATTTTTGTGTGATATCTCAATCTATATTTAAGGCCATTTATGTGCCTTTTGCTGTTAAAAGTTTAAAGACAATGGTACTGTAGCATCTTGGTTCCTGAATTTTCGTTTCTTCAGTAATTTCAGAGCTAATATGAGTTTCTTTTAATATGATATGATGTGTTTTCCATTAACAGGAACAAAGCAGGGCTATTCAAGTTGAGGCTTTTCGCGTTTTCAAGGTACAATTCGTCTTTACGCACAAACAATCGTCAGTTTGCAGAACGAATACTGAACATCTTCTTGTATGTACATTCAGCTGTTTACTTGCAATCCGAAGAAGCCACCTGAGATAGTGGGTATACTGGTGACAAACAAGAGCAAAATCCTCAGGTTCTTGGCAGATTTCACAATAGAAAAAGGTAGTCTACTGTTTCTATCGTTTGCCTAGAGTTTATTAGGTAAATTTTAAATTTTAAAACGTAATTTTTAAGTTTTTTTTCACAGTTTATTTTTCAGCATTAGATTTTAAATCGTTAAGAACACTATATATGTGGGTTAAGAACACTATATATGTGTGACTATATGTGTGTGTATAAGTTTCACCTACCCCTAAATCATCTTTTTTGTTGCTAGTAAACTGGATGACGTATAATCAGTATTAGGTCAACCTTGTGATCATTTCTTTCCATGTTAAATCATAAATCAAAACCGGTTGCTAAGACACTTCACCTGTTCATGCAGAGGACCAGCAGTTCGAGGCCGACAAAGCCCAGGTTGTCACCGAGATCTCGGCCATGTGATTAAACAACTGGAGAAAGCCTTGATATCCAGAGAGAGTGGAGTGCCTCTTGTTTAGGATTACTTCATCATGAACAAACCAAATGGAAATCAAGCTGATTCTACTGCTACGACGCTTGAGGCTTGGGCCGAGAAGAACTGGATGGCAACTCGCATTCTGGCTGGGCTACCTGTCCATTGAACTTGTAACCGGGCCGTTTGCTTGATAGCCTCTACTAATTACTACCGTGTGCGCCCTTCATCTCAGAAAAAAAAAAAAAAAAGAAAAATTTGTCAGCTCTTCCATCTTGCCACTTGCGCGAGACCGCGACGGGAAAAATATGGAATTTTTTGGTCACACTCCTGTCACCGACGCCGTCGGCTCGATCGAACATATGACAATTCAGAGAAACCAAAACGAATGGATGAATTATGAGCTTGTTTCAAATCAAAAGCCAAAATAGGCGGCTATATTTACATAAACATGGTGACTGAGCTGTATCAGCGGAGGAGAAATACATAATAGTTCCTCCTAATTAACTTCTTTTTTCCAGTAAAAAAGATTTTTTTTTAAAAAAAAGAGAGAGATGTGAAGTGGCTAGGCGGAGAAGGCGCCGTCCATGGCGGCCACGGCAGGCCCCGTCTTGGGCTCGACGTTGAGCAGCGCGACGTTGACCGTCACCCCGGCGGCGGCGGCGGCGGCGGAGTCCACCCACGAGGTGCACACCTTGATGACGGCCCCGAAGTTCCTCCTCGACTCCGCCGCCGCCGTCTCCTCCTCCTCGCCCGGCGCCCCCTCTTGAGCTTCCTCTCGAACTCCTCCGTCACCAGCAACGCGATGTCCGCCATGGCAGCGTCAGCGAGTGCAAAACCAACACAACACAATACGCTGCTCACTTGCTCGGCTCAAAGCTTCGAACTCACTGTGTATATCTGTGGGTGAGGGGAGTGATTTATAGGCTGCGTTGCGTGGAGTGGAGGCTGGGCGATCGCTGCGGATAAGTGTGTGGTTTCTTTTTTTCTTTTCCCTTTTCGCGGCTTTGGAATGGATCAACGGATGGATGGGTGTGGGTCGCTGTTTGGTTTTCCTTGTTTACTGGGTGCGGTTTGTCTGTTTTTGCGAGTCCGGTCCGTACGTTCACGTTGGTTTCTCTCCCTTTTTCAATTCCGTTGGGCGGTGGGTCTGTGGGTGCGTGAAGCCGTGGCCTGGACTGACACGGTCACGGTCCATTCCTGCGTGCTAAACGTTCTGTAGCAAAAGGATCTTTTTTTCTGTTTCCTTCTCTTCTGTTGATGTCTGAGTAGTACTAGTAGTACTATGCTGATGATTAAGGAGCTCTTTTCGGCTATTCAATGAATTATTGTCACGGATTATTCGCTTCATATTTTGTAGAAAATTTACTCCAATTTATTATTTAGATGTCACATATAAACTATTTATTGAAATATTTAATATGTATATAGTATGTAGAAAATCTACTATAATAATTTGATCAATAATAGATTGTTATTTTTTTTTTGTTTCAAAAATGTTCACCCTGATCAATACGGAATTTACGAGCTGTTAATGATTGGGTGGAGAATTTTTAGATAATAAAAATGATATACATCTTTAGAGCCTCTTTGATTTTATAAAAATTACGTATAATTTATGTTTAAAAAGTGTATGTAAAAATTAGTTTTTTTATTGACATCTTTAATAGATTCATAAAAATAATGATTCTATATGTGCTTAGTTATAAGAAAACAACGAGAAACTCTTAGTAAAAATAAAAAATTTATATAAAATTTGTTGAAGACTAGTTTTTAATAAGATGTACAATATACTGATAAACATATGTTAATAAATTTTATTATAATATTGATTTTTGTTTGTTGATAACGTGGGGAGACGGATATTTGTTTGTAATCGTTCGCATGTTACCGTCGCGTCTTTAGTTTTTGGATGACAATGACCGGGAACAGTCACATGTTAAATGTCGTGGCAGAACCATCTTTCCTTTCTTTCTTTTTTTCTCTTTTCTCCGTTGCCCCGGCGTTGATGGAGGCTCACCAGTACAGACCACATCATGCCCCTGCTGCTGCTTGTGCTTCCCGTGCGCGTTTCAGTGGTGGACAAATTGTACGTCCCCCATCCCGCTGATTTGTACAATTATACTACGAGATTTGTGATTGCGAGTTTTGCTTGATACCTCACCCAAGTTTTTTTTTCTTAGGCAACCGAGCTTAAGGGTAAAGCGTCATCTTTTTCAGGTGTAGTGCACTACTCTCTCCGTACAAAGGGCCTGTTTGGTTGAGGGAGTAAAAACTTTATTTTAGTCTCTTTTAGTCCCTAAACTTCCAAACAGGAGGGACTAAAAGGGACTAAAATACCATTAGTCCATTAGTCCCTCTTGAAGGTACTGATTAGGACTAAAACTTTATTTTCCCGTGAATGCCCTTCTCTCTCTTTAACAGCATGAATAAGGTGCAAATAAATAGGGGTAATATAGTCTTTGTACAGTACAATTAATGAGCTTTAGTCTCTTTTAGTCCCTGCAACCAAACAGGATGGGACTAACATTTTTAGTCTATGGACTAATCTTTAGTCCCTTGACTAAAATGCTAAACAACATCAAAATGTAGGATATTTTGACAGGATAAAAAAATATTATAGTACTAACATGTTCAGACAAATTTGTTTCGTTTGGTCAAAATCATTTTATATTTTGAGATGAAAGAACTACAACACTCCGAGACAAGACCAGTGGTGGTTTGTACGTGCAAACAACGTGAAGTCACCTTCGCTTGATGCGGCTCACACCAGTGCACCACTGGCCGGCAACAAGGACGAGGTTTGGAGTCAATCGTTGCGTTCAGAGTCAGACGAATTGGTATGGTTTCAGTTGCAGAATAATTGAGTGAAGACATACAATAGACAATATGGTTTGCGATGTTGCGAACGGGAAACGTTGCTGTCTCCTGCTATCATTCGCGTGAATGATTACGGGACGAAAAGCACGACAGAAAACGAAATCCGGGGTCCTATAAAACCAGGAATCCCGCTCGGTAAAACGGAATACAAGGTACATATAAGAAAACCAAAAACTAAGCAGGGAAAGAAAAAAAAAACAGAAGAATACAAGGAACCCACGTTTGCTGTCCACGGTTTTGGGCCGATGACTCTGGATGTTCTCCTCGGACAAACCACAGCTTCACATGGTCCTGCAAAAGCAGTTTTGGCTCCCTACAACATTGTGGTTTTTCATTTCATCGCGTGCACGGCAGATGAGAACTCCTGCTTACGATGATTCTACCTGAGCTCTCATGTCTTCACCACACGGACAAAATCCAATTTACTTAGGTTAGGGACAAGTATTGTGTGAGGGTTATGTAATTGCTTTGTGCATTTTCCGTGTAATGAGGAAAAAAATCCCCTTGCAATTGCTACAGGCCTACAGCTCCGTAAAACCACACTATTTTCCGGATTACCCCATAAGCTCTGAAAAAGTACCTCGACTGAAGAGAAAATGCAGCTTTTGCCCCCGCGTTAGCACACGCCCGTTCTTCTCCATCTCCATGGAAGGGTGGAATCGTGCATGTATTACTGGGAACTGGATGTTTATCTTCGTCGAGCTCTTCACCACAACATACACCGCACACGATATTTCTACTTTCCGTAGTAACAGTATTACAGTACAAAAACGAAGAAAGTTTACGGGCACAGCTCACATCTGAAAGTTGATTGGTACAGCTCACCGCTTTACATTCTTCAGGAGTAGTTTGATGAGAATGGCAATTACCTGAACCATCAATAACTGATCAACATTTCCACTGCACTCGGGCAATGGAAAAACTTTTGGAGCTCTTCACTGTATTACTGACTTGCGACTTGGCAGCCGGGAGCTTCTTGTGCACCCAGATCTCGTGTATGATCAGAATAACCAACAGGTTAAATCCCAATAGAGATATCAGGAAAACTTCCAACAATTCTGCAGATAGAATGTCATGGATCTTCAAGCAATCATACATCAATCCCTGCAAAGTATGTCGGTGAAAACAGAGACCGCCTCTTGCAGGTAGGATGACCTGCGGTCGTCGGGCACAGGAGCGTTGAGCATCGTTTGAAAGCAGCCCATGTAGAGATCTGCCGCCAAGCCCTCGCCGGGGGAGTTCATTAGTAGCTCGCACAGCTCCTCTGCCATCTTCGAGAAGCATGCCCTGCATACTCAAAATTGAGAATAAGTCCTGAGAATAGATTCCAAAAAAATCCTAGAAATTGCACCAGTATGTGGTGATGAACTCAGAATATACATAATCAGATCGGCTGTGCCTGATCTTGTAATGACCATAAATTTTCACACTGGCCAAGTGGCTCAGTTTTGGATTGGTATATAATCCAGGTGCTGTGAAAATATAGCTTATTGCAAAACTGGTTACGTATCAACACTACGTTATGTTTTTTGGACTGAGGCTGCTTCAATATAGACATGAAAATAAGTGGTAGCGATTTCATGAGGAGATCGATATTTGATTTCTTTTCAAATTCTGGATCTGTTACAACATAAAATCACATCTTACCTCGCCTCAACAGGTAATTTACTTCCCCAGACTAGCAATGAATCATTTAACCGGCTAAAGAAGGTGTTGCATGATTCATTTTTCTTCTCAAGTGGGTCCTGGAAGATAAAATAAGGTTGATTTATCCACAACTCTTCAGAAAAATGTTGAAATCGTACAAAAACAAAAACTCACCGGATCATCCATGGTATTTTCTTCTTGCATGGAATTTCGTAGAATGAAGAAGTCTATGTATATTCCAGCACCAAGTTCCCAGTCAGCAATTTCAGACTTGTGATCCTCCAAAGAGCTTGTGATGTCCCAGATCTCTTGATGCTTAGCTGAAATGTGTAACAAAACAATTGATTGAGAACTCATACCACGATGTCAACCATGCAATATCTATCACAAGCCACAAAAGAATCTATAAGACACCTTCATCAAACATATGAGCAAAAAATATTTAAAAAGAATAGCACAGATATCTGTAAGAAGCTTCATATAATTAGGTTTTGGGGTCAGATATATTTGTAAGTTTTATGTAGAGGAAAGAAGGCGCAAAACTGAACGAGAGTAGTTAAAAATGTTATTTGTTTAGAGTAATGTACAAAAAACTTACATGATAGAAACAAAGAATGAGCAATGGATGTCATGAAAATTGTATGGGCTTTCTTCCAGTTGCCACACAGAATATAATTCTCCAGTGCGCTTTGCTGACCTCCATAGTATTCGTTGTAAAGAGCCTGTATAAAGATAACCAGTTACACAAGGTCGAAGTGCAACATTTTTTCTGATAGTGGCATTCTCAACAATTTGCACTGATCATTTCACTTTTAAAGGTACATGCATTTCTATCAGAAGATTTGTATAAAACGAAGTTGCTACTCACCAGAGCCTCATGCATCCATTCTGCTGGAATACCAAGTTCTGCCATATAAACTCTCTGAGTTTCATCCTTGCTCCATGATTCACAATATTGTGACAATATTTCCCTGATCAACTTCTCATGGATGTATGGGGCGTCATCAAGATGAGGCATATGTAGAATGACATAGATCGCCCAATGGCACTTCCCCAGACACAATAATTGGTAAACAAAACTCAAATCTAGCACGTGAAGATCATTTGAACTGAAAGCACCAATAGCTTCCAGAATGGAACGCTGATGCCAGATCATATGGTAGTCCAAGGGATCATATGAAGATGATAATGCACTGAACATAGTTTTTAGCATCCCAAACTTCTCGTCTTGATTTGCATGAAGAAGCATTAGATAAAAAGATATGTCAAAGCGGTCACCTGGGGACCATCGAAGTGACTCGTCAAGGGGTCCTTCATCTATATATACAGGTACAGGATATGGGACTTTGCCCTCACCAAGGAGCTGGTGATAAGAGTGAATGATAATATCAAGTGATGTATCAGGTGACAGTTGGTACCACATTATTAAACCAAGGTACCGTTTCCAGTCAATTGATGAATCTACCAGGGCTCCTTGTACGTTACCAGAAAGCAATTCATATATCTTTAACCTGTCTTCCTCAATATAATCAAAATCCAGACCATTTGTTTTCCATATATCCAGTTGCTGAGCAAGGTCAGAACGATTTAGCATTGACCCACCTGCCTGGCTTAGCAAAATTGCCAGTCGAACATCACCCCTTGAAGCAGCAACTTCTGTGGCTGTGTCTAATTGCCGACCAGTCAAAAGCAGAATAATATGCTCCAAATACCTGGCATCATTTAAGGAGCCCGCCTCTCCTTGAACCCGATGACAAACACTGTCCTGTAACCAATTGCTAAAGTCTGCTCTTCTAACCAAAGGGAGTGCTTCAGGGTCTATGGCAACAGAACCTTCTTTCTTATCTAAAATCATCCCCTCCTGGTCCTCATCACCAGTAGGCTCTAACTGGTTACCAGTTGCTCTTTCTGAGAACAAGACCCGAATAAGCTCCCAAACTGTAACCTGGTGCATTAACAGCACACGAGAAGACATAGATAAATCACTGACTTCAAGCTGCCTTTCAATGATGTCAATATAAGACCTGCAAATATCTGGCAACACAAAGCGACTTGCCACAACCTTCTGAAGCTTCAAGTTAAACAAGTCAGACTCAGTCTCCAGATATTCACGATGAAGCCTCCTATGGAGATCCAGCGGGTCTGAGAAGCACAGATCTGTCAGCTCCTCCTTAATTTTGTTCTTCTCATCACGTACAACTTTGTCGCCTGCAACTTTCTCTATGTGAATAACAGAAGATAGACCAGTTCCAGGTCTATTGACAAGACTGCCACAATGTACAAGGATGCCATTTGGTCCCCAAGCAACACGAAATGACCTACCCATAAATAAAGCAGCATCCACAACACAATTGCTATATATGTTCCCAGCCACAGGAGTTTCTTGATCAGCTGGCAACTTAAAGCCATCCACCTTGGTCATTCTCACCGGAAATCCCTTGTTTTGCCCAGACATAAGAATACCATGAGAAGACGGACCATGTTCTGAAGAATTTACACTGTATTCCAGCAATGCCTGTGGTTCTTTCCTACCAAGAACACCAGGTCTCCTGCTGGCTTTCAGAGAAGAACCATGCAAAGGAGAGAGAGACCTCAGCCTCGAACCTTTAGCACTAGAGTTCGGTGAATCCACATTTATCCTCTCACTGCTGAAGTATCTCTGATCAGATGGGAATCCATCCTCCATATCTTCATCACCTTCCTCATTGGAAAACATCGTCATCCGCATTTCCTTCATCTTTGCAGGGTCAAGCCCAAGATGGGCAGGCAATGAACGTGAAAGCTCCAGTTCATGACCATTTGCAGGTGGGTCTCTTACTTCCACAATAGGCTGCCGAACAACCACCTCATCCATCACAACATCCTCTTCCTCCTCATCCACAAGACCAAATCGACTAAAATGATCAACCTCAAACTTCCACCTGCCACTCGAGTGGTTGAACGAAACAAACCTAGCGCCTTGCTTTGTCGTTTGACACTTAAGCACCTCCCCAAGAGTGCTAGGCTCTGGAAGCACGCTCAAATTCAGCATCAACGTCACTTCTGCTGCCTTATTAAGACCTTGTCCTAGAGGCGGCTTGCTGGCCTCATCCTTGTAAACCTCCACAGAGTGCCTACCAAACTTAACGATCCCATTCAGGTCCATCCCCCTCACATCAGTGTCACTGGGGAAGCGAATTTGTCCATACCCAACCCTCCCGACGACGAAATCTGGGACCCTGCTGCAGTAGCCAGGGTCCGCCGCCTCCCTCTCCACCAGCTCATCGATCGACGGCCTTGTGAAGTAATCGTCATGGCGGAGCACGGGGAACGCCGGCTCGGAAGACATGGCAGGCAATGAGGCGACCGAAACAGAGTCAGCAGCATCAGCAAGCCCTAGCGCTGCCGGACTGATAGCTCCATGCGCAGCTAAGTCCTTGCTCCACCGGAGCACTCCAGATTCTTATCCGCTTTGGAAACCAACTGGTACTAGCACACCGCCCCTCGCAGCAAACAAAATCCCCAACAAACTGCAGGGGTTCGGGAGAAGGAGAGAATCGGATTAGATTTGAACAAGGGGAATGAACCATGTGCGGGTGGATCTATCTCCACGCTGAGACGGCGCAGGAGGTCGGGAGGAGGGCTACGGGAGAGAAGAGCGGTTACCTTAGAGGGCGAGGAGGTTCGCCGGCGGGAGGACGGCGCGCCGGCGGAAGGAGGCCGCAGCCGCCGCGAGGGGAAGAGGAGGAAGGAAGCAGGCGGCTTGAGCGGAGCGGAGCGGCGGCCGGCGAGGAGAGGGGGATTCGCACTAAACCCTTCTTGAGGATTTCTGGGCCATCCGAAATATCATGACCGTTGGATTGAGTAATGGAGCATCATATCCAGCCGTTCATTTCCCACTTCAGCATATTTTGTCGTATACTTTCCCAAGTGATCCAAACCAGGGGCCAAAGTGAAAAGTATCAGACCTCTCTACCAACGGAAGCGGTCCAAATAAGGGGGTAAAGCGAAAATTTCCGGATCACTACCGATGATAGCGATCGTAATCACTTAACCAGGGGCTAAAGTAAAAAATTACGGAACTTGATACTACTTTGATGGCAGTCCAAATAAAGGACTAACATGAAAAATGTTGTGGATCCTGTGTTAGAAATACCATTTAGGGTCCAAATGTAGGAGTGTCAAAGCACCGTTGAAGCACAGAGCACAAAGCCCCGATAACGAAGAAGTGAGGACTCGAAGGACAGATCGTGCCTAAGTCACCTTGGGCATGTTTGGTTAGGCAGGGAAAGTCCGGGATTGAACCGCGACCCTTGTGGATCATCCTCGGCGCCGACTGAATCCCAGATCACAAGAGAAAACGCGCCCCATAAGGATTGTAACCAGTGTCATCCCGACATTTCTCACTCGTTCTGACTCAGAAGAAATCATATGCTTGGAGATGGAGGAAAAATTCCTCGGCGGAGCATGCAGGGCTGCGACGGCGCGATTCGAAGGCCACAGTAATAGTGACGCAGCAATTGACCTCCAAGGATTGTCCTTTCCAGTGGCCTCCTTCTCGCTGGTAAGTGTCTCCCCTGCCCTTTCCCTCTTCTCTTCCATCTGATTTCTTGCTTGTCACCTCGCTTGCGGTTAGGATGTGCCGCGACGGCGAGCCGCTCTGGGTGCACCAGCGTGGCGCAGAGTTAGATGTGATGGCTGTGGAGGAGCACACGCGGGTGTTCAGCTGGCCGGTCGACGGCGCAAAGCAGGGACGCCGCCGTGGCGACGACGGAGGGAGGCGGGACAACGGCATCGTCATTATGAACAGCATCAACTCGGTGGACGTTTTCCTTGATGTGGTCATTGATAGGCTTCACAATTTATATCGGATCTAAAAAATCTTTATTTTGCCTTATTCCTACTTTAATTTGTGCCTCGATTAACTAGTTGTACTTATGTTAAGCAGATTAGTGATGTGTGCTAAGCTGGAGAACGAATGGATGGAGCTGTTCCTGTCGATTGTTTGCAAGGCAGAACAATTCTATCTCATCGGACGGCGACCCAGGATTTTTATTCTCAATGCGCCCACATAGTTCTAAAATCCAAACCAAATATCTCAAGCGAAAAAATACAATTAATCATTAGTTTTAAAAATATATAATACAAATAGTGAAAGAGTTTAAATGAAGTCTTACATGACACAATAAATGAAATATAGAATTGATTTGCTAACGAAAGAACACCCATGTTTCTCTTTTCTCTTTACATATGAATAATTCAACTTAATCTCTGCCTACAAATCACACAAATATCCATTGATTTTTTAAAAACCCTAATTGATTTCCCTCATTTGAGTTTTCAACTTCTCAATCAAAGTCAAAAAGGACCGTTGATTCGTTGAAGCCGGAACGGCCGGGGCGCTAGAGCAGCTAGTCTGGCCGGTTATTTCTTTGAAACTTGATTGCTGCCTGCCTTACTGTCTTGCCACGCCATCAAGAAAGTTCTACTCACGTCAACACAAGTGAAGACGATGGAGCTTTCTTGTCGAAGGTCGAACTCAATCAATATATCAATCAATATAGCCCATGCACGAAAATAAGAACTCATCAAAATAAAATAAAACATAAGAGAATAGGGTGACGATGCGTCTGTTGATATACGAAGATGATTATAAAGACCTCGGTATACATATTTATACACATATGTCAATATGAGTTCTAATTGGACACGACACAAACTTTTCTAAAGATAAAAGAAAAAACATAAAGTACTCATCGGACAGTAAACATAATTTTTTTAAGATAAACACATTTTTCTAAAGATAAGAAGGAAAATTACTAAACCATGCCTAATTAATAGAGAAATTAATTTGCTATGCCGTGGTTTTCACGCTTTCTTTTTGAATTCGATTTCTGGATAAATTTTTATCAAATGATTGATCTATTCACCGAATCCGTCAAGTAATTTTATCAAATTTTAACATTAACGGTTCGATAAATGGATTAACACCGCAAACAATGCGTGCTCAAGCAGAGGTGTCGTTCCTGCCTCCTGTATTGCGTGCACAACACCGACAGAGGGCAGCTAGGCGATTGTGGATTAAATTAGTTATGATCGCGTGCATGTCAAGCTTCTTTGATTAATATTCACGTTGATCAACAGTTTTTAGATTTTGCTAGCTAAAATCCCAACCAAAACCAAACACCAAACACAGGGTTTCTAGAGAAGGATTAGAAGAAAACAAGGGATCCAAAAAGGATTATAGGATTATGATATGAGAGGGATCCACTCAATCCCTCTCTGGATTGATTTTTATTGAGGATTAAATCCCTAGTAACCAAACATGGCCTCAGGGATCAGATGGATGCAAGAAATTTATATTGGTTTGGACTACACGAATGTGTAACACTTTACTCCTGTATGTTATGAGCTATTTGTCAGGAGCTTGAATTACAATGAGATATGAGACTTGTGTGAGCACTAATTGTTAGAAATCTAACCATCTATAACTTGGCATAGATCCTTCTTTTATAGGCCAAGAGAAAGTTCACAGTGCCAACACATGAATATAGGACCAGGTCCCGCTCCAAAGAATTGGATATGCTTAGTCTTGTCGATGTCCTCTATGGCAAACTGGTTGGATGTCACAACTTTGCTCTCCGGTTAACACATGGTGCAGGAGCTGAGTGATCTTCGCTCGGTCACCATGGGACCCACCAGTCAGTTTTTGCGAGATGGTAAGATGGAATGCATTGGGGCGATGTGGACGTGACACATCACACCTCTCCTATTCCTCTAGCAGACATGGGCATGCAAAAGACTGCGTGCAGCGTCACGTCCCTGAAATGCAGGGCGGTGAGCTGTTCTCCAACTATCCGACTCCTGCACTGCAACAGAAATCATGAAGTTGGGTTAGAGTTAAGCCCTTGGGCCTACCTAGTAAGGCGAAGAAAACCCCAAAGTGAGCCCGGGGCAATGGGGTGTGCTCAAGCTCCCTCATGGAGCCCTTAGCCGCTTGTATTATACCCCGGGGAAGCCGCCTACTCAGGACCTATTCTATGCTCGGGGCCCTCAGATGGACCCAGGGTCTCATGAACACTCCTTCTGCTTCTTTAAATAATGTCTTGTTAATCTGGTTGAGCTTATCGGAGATGTCAAAGACAAAGGGGTTCATGATGGATATTGCTTGAAAGAGAATTCCGACGTCGCGAGCTACATCTTCAACACCTTGAAGATGTAGATTTTATAGGTCTCATAAAAATGTATATCTTATATGTTCAGCTTGTATCCCTCATGTTCCTAGCAGGACCGAGCGCAGGAGAGATGTGCCCGAACGCATCCTAAGGGGAGTCGCGCCTGAGGAGATAGGTGCCCTGAGCACTGCTAGCAGGGGGTCGTGCCCGGAGGCCCGATGCGCCTGGGCACAGCCCATGGGGGCCATGTCCGAGGGCAGATATGCGCTGAGAAGTCATGCTTAGGAGCCAATATGCCCTGAGCATAGCCCATGAGGGGCCGTGCTCGGGGATTGGTGATAAGAATGCCCTGAGTAGCTGGTGATGGGAACCCTGGGTCCCACTTATTCGACACACGGGAATAGGAAAACCGTAGTAGGAATAGAATGTCACATTCATTGGATTCCTCTAGGATTTAAAAACACGAGAAAGCTCCAAAACTACAATTTGATAGTCACACATGAAAAATGTAAGAATTCGAGACACGAGAAGAAGAAAACATGATGTAAGACCTCATGCTTATTTTCCTTGAAAATTCCTCTATAATAGTCCATTTCATAAGAATTTCAAAGGAATTGATAGATAGGAATCAATCCTTTGTGTCAAAGGGCATCATAGGATAATCCTTTGTGTCAAAGAGCATCATAGGATTATTTCCCATAGAATATAAGTTATTTGAAATTCCAATGTTTTCCTTAAAGGGGCCTCAGGATTCATTTGAAATGCAGGAATTTAGAAATACAAAAATAGAAAAAACATATGATTAAAATGTCGTAGTGTGTTGAATCCTATGGAAAATAGAATCAGGATTGCTCAAATACATATGTTTGGATTGCTCACAGGAAATGTATAGGATTTTTGGGATTATGTATTACTTAAATTGAGTAAGATAAGAGAGAGAAAGAGAGATGTTGCTTTGAAATTCTCATAGAAAAAAACAACATGAGGTTGGAGTTCATGTGAAAATCCTTTGGAATTGAAGCATAGGAATGAATGAATTTCAAGGAATTCTGTAAGTCCAAATCCTACAAACCAAACAACCTCCATAGGAAAAAAATTCTAAGGATTCAAATCCTTCACTTCTTTCTTTGAAAATTCTCCAATCCAAAAAAGCCCTTAGAAGTGGACTAGTTTGAGAACTTCCGTGCAGTTGGCGGCTCAACTCGACGGCGCCGGGCGTTCGCCAACTGTCTATCCATTTCGCAGGCGGCGGCCCACGCGGAAGCAAGTCTTGTACTCGGGTTGGGAGGACTCCAGCGAGGTGGACCAGAATACATAAATGATCATCATTTTCAGAAATGTTTAAGACACGTTCGACTACAGTCTGCAATACTCCTATCTTGCAGCGATTCAGCACTCTGCAAGACCATATCTTGGTGCACAACAAGCATACATTTATTAATTTTTCTTTTGGATACACATGTTGCCCCTAAGGCCAACACTGCTTCCAATTCCATGGCCTTCTCACTGTTGCAGAAATACCACTTTTACAATGGGAAAGCCACACCTACATGGTTCTTTCCTTCATCTTATTCTTGCGATTTCCACACCTATATGGTTCTGTCACCGTTACACGACACATCAACCGGAAACATGACATTGGAACGAACGGGTTGGGTGGGCTATCGGTAGCATCATGACATGCATCTTCTTGCGTTGAGGATGGCAGACGGCTCTGATATTCAGGGCGCAGTTCTCAGAGACCTGACATTGCATAGTCCATGGCATCCACCAGGAAATCTGCAGGAAAGTAGCATTTTTATTCTGTTACTCTATGGGCAATGCAGTAATGGCCAAGTTTTGTTGAGACAGTTCGTACGAACCTGCATCATCCCTTGTAAAGCACATTGGTGGTTTTATCCTGAAGACATTACCATGCAGACCACCTTTTCCAACTAAAATGTTGAGATCTGGTTTACAAGGATGAAGAGGCAAAGTGTTAAAGAGGGCTTTATTATACACTAACAATAATGCGATAGTTGAAAAGAGGAAAAGAACAAGGAAAGCACCCTTGAGTTTCTCAAACAATAAATTGGTCTCAGCCTTGGCAGGTGTCTTCTCCTTCCTATCGGTAACGAGCTCCACCCCAAGCATCAATCCCCTCCCTCTAACATCTCCTATGACTGACAACAGAAAGAACAAAAAAATGGGATTAGACAGATTCATTCAAGTTCAAGAATAATTAGTTAAGCGAAAAGGTTACTCAGAAGAAAGGCATCGTCAGATAAAGCAATAATGCCAAATCAAGCAGAATGTAAAAAGGCGATGTTGTTATACAAATATAACCAAAGATTATAGATTTTACTTTCATGCTTTTGCTGGAGCTCTTTTAGACGATTCACCAAATGAGATCCGACATCAGCACAATGCTCCTGGCGTTTCTCCTTCTCAAGAACCTTAAGCACAGCAAGTCCACCAACGGAGCAAACAGGGTTTCCACCAAATGTGTTAAATTGGATCTTTTGCGACAACACATTTGCAATCTCAGGAGTTGTTACGACTGCCCCCAATGGTAGACCATTTCCAATTCCCTATAAAGAAAAAACTCCAAACTATCAACAATAGATAATGGCAACAGAAATAAACATTTGAGGCTTGTGTTCCCAGGGTCCATTTGAATGTATATGTGTTTTGAGTGAAGACCTTTGCCATTGTTACGATGTCGGGAATAACATCTTGCGTCTGAAATCCCCAATAGTGACTTCCAGTCCGACCAAATCCACTCTGGACTTCATCAGCTATACAAACACCACCAGCCTTTCTGACAGTGTCATAGGCTAACTTTAAGTATCCAGGAGCTAGTTCAACTGCACCCCCTACGCCCTACATCCATGTTCATGTGTGAACAAGATAAACATATCAGCAAGTTCTTTCAGACAAAAGGCTGGAGGAAGCTACAGTTTTTTGATTTTGTAAAAAGTAAAAAGTGTCGCATATAGAAATCATTCATACTTGGAAAGTTTCTGCAATGAAACCTGCAACCCTTCCAGAGGTACCATAATTTATATGTTCTTCGACTTCCTTGGCATAAGCTACAGCATCAGACCCGAAAGTTCCACGGTAAGGATCAGGGTTCATGACATGATGTATTTCTCCCTGCAAATGTTGTTAAAAGACTCTGGTTCATTTTCATAGATGAAGACTAGTTTGCTAGGTATATATAAACAGCTCAAAGTAAGAATCAGTTTGCGCAAATATAACCAGTTGTTGACGAAACAGCATTACAAAACAAGAGAAAATTCCCTACATACCCCAGAAAAAATTGCAATCTCTTCTATACCCCTGAATTTTGCTTCAACCCCTACATGCTCTTGAGTTCTCATTTTTAATCTCCCATCCCCATTCCGTTAGTTGACCGTGAGTTGACCATTAGATTTCTCTAAAATGACCATATTGCCCATTTCCCATACTTACACGCCACCTACTTCATAATTCACAATGTGAAAATTTGTAATTCACAATAAAATCAAATGAAAAAAATAATTATTTGTGGTAAAATTCGAAAAATAAAATTTAAATTGTTGAACAAATTTATTTTTTGACAAAATCCATGTAAGTGTTTTAGCTATAAATTGAGAACAAAAATTATTTATTTATTGGGTTCAAATTTTGATTAAAATGGTGTACGAGTTTCATAAAAGTTAATTTGAAATTTATTTAAAAATTTTAGATTTATTTTTTAAAATTTGTGTTCAAATAATTACATTCCAATTGTGTTTTTATCACTAAACTAGCACATAAGTATAAGAGAGGGGCAATATAGTCAATTTCAAACACATTTAACGGTTAACTCATGGTGAACTAACGGAATGGGTATAGAGGAGATCAAAATAAAAACCTAGAGGCATGTAAGGAATGAGGCGAAATTCAGGAATACACAAGGGTGAACAAATTTTTAGGGACACATAAGGAATTTTCTCGAGATTTAAAGGAAACTAGAGCTTCTTGGGATATGAAGATGAAGCATATATGCACTTCTTGATGAAAAAGAGTAGAGATACTGTGGTAAGATCATTTTCATCTACAGACCATCTTTAAGCTAGAGTACATCAAATGAATTGAAGCAGCAGTGATGTGGTACTGATGACCGAACACAAACCTGAGGGATTGGGTACTTCCACGTCTGCAAACCCGTCAATCCTATTGTTCCAGCACTACCACCATGATATGCATTTCTCAGTGCAATCATATTGAGATTCCCACTGTACAGCCGAGCCATCAACATCGCCAGTTCATTAGCTTCAGTCCCAGAATTCACAAAATAAACAACCTGCAGCATCCTCAAATATAAAATAATTATTTGCATGCACATCAAGGAAGTCCTCATTTTATTTAACATCATGATTGTATCAAGAAAGTATCGAGTACTTTTACCTTGAGATTTCCCGGCATTTTGGAGGCGAGTGCTTCTGCAAACTCGACAATGGGTTGATTCAAGTATATGGTGGTCGTGTGCTGAAGAAACTTGGTCTGCTCCACCACGGCATTCACGATGTCCGGATGGCAATGGCCGCATGACACTGTCACGATGCCTCCGAAGCAATCGAGGTATCTCTTCCCATGCTCATCGTACAGATACTGCATCTTCCCTTCTACAATGTTCAGCTGAAAAAGAAAGTAAATTTCATAAAACTACGTATGCTTCAACCAAACTATCAAAAAACTACACAGATTTAAAACCGATATATCACAAAATTACAAATTTAACGATAAATTTATCATGAAACTATAGATTTGATATAATGTATCATAAAACTACAGATAAAACTACAGATTTAGAAACAAAATTATCACAAAACTATAAAAGTCTAACACCAATTTAATCACAAAACTATAACATTTACATCTTAAAGATAGCATTATTGTTAAGAGTTTAAACCCATAACATCAATTTTAAATCTATATTTTTATATTTTTATGACATCCGACATTAAATTTATAGTTTTATGAAAATTTTGATGTTAAATCTATAAATTTGCTATAGGTGCCTTAAATATCAGTAGTTTTGCTTGTGATAGTTTGGTTACTATATATAGATTTGTGATGTTTTCTACATTCACTTTTTAAAAGTAAAAAAATAAGAAAAGGATAGTACAGCCATCGACAGACATACTTTCGCCATGATTCTTAAAATGGATTTTTTAACGGCATTTCATCACACTTAAAAACACATTAGTTTATTGATGAATAAAAAAAGGAAGAGATACGATCAAATCAGGGTTTGTACCGGCTTCTGGTAGTAGTAGAACACAGACGGCCCGAGAAACTGCTTCCTCTTCGCGAGGATCTCATCGCCGCTCCACCCGGCGTACGGCCTGGGCCGGTGCTCGAACGGCGGCATCTTCGGCGGGGACCGCACCGGAACCTTCTCCGCCGGCACCGCGTCCGACGACACCAGCCTCCGCAACACCTCCGCCGGACTCCACCTTCTCCCGGCGCCGGTGGCTCCGCGGCGAAGCAGCGACGACGCCATGAATCGATCAGGCACGATTCCACCAACAACTCGCACTCGAGACTAGACGAGCGGATTATTGCGGAATGGATTTTGCTAGGTCGGGTTGGTGAGAATGAGATTGGATGAGAACGAAACGAGACGAGATAGGGTGAAGCACTGACAGTGTGTCAGCCGCGGTGGCAATGACGTGGAAGGTCCAGATTCCGATAGGCGATATCGATGGCGACGCGACTAGCAGTCTCTTTACAATTTCTGAAACTTAAAATTTATTTTAAAATATAATTTTTATTTCTCTTGCAAACCAATTACAATTCTTTATTATTAATTTTTTTTCACTAATCTTTTTCTCAACCAATCTAATTTTTTTATTTAATTCTAGCTATTTTTTAAATAATCATGTTCAAGTTCAAAATTTTTTATATTAGTAATATAAAGATGAAAAGAAAAAAGAACCCTCGTAGAGTTTGGAAGTTTTCGATAGGTTGCGGCGTGGAGTGATGCATGCTCGAGTCACTAACACGTGGGGCACGAGGGAATCATGCTGAATCGGCTTCCGAAAAAATAATTGGAGGTGAATCGTGCTGAATTACCGTGAGAATCTTTTGTTGAACTGTTGGTATCTTAGATATTCAGATGGCGTTTGCAGAAAACACCTTTCCCGCCTCCATCTGCCTCTCCCCCGTTGCGGTGCAATTTTTTTGCTCCTTTGCTGCTGCTGAAATGAATGAATCTCTCAAGTCTGAATCTGTCTGTGGCAACGCATGCCGAGATCTGAATTGACAGTTTTTTTGAGCATTTGTACAAATGCCATACTGCCAAAGCGAACGAAATTATTGTGATATGTTCAGGCAAATCCAATCTTGATTTCAGAGCTCTGTGCAGGACGCGATCTCTGATGGATATGCAAATACTGTACACTGACATCGAACGGCTTTCAGGCTTTCAATCTATCTTTTGAAAGATTGCATTCACAGAGTTTGTAACACAACAAAAGATAGTACAGAGCTTTCGTAATTAACCGAGTGATTCGATGCTTAAACGCGTGCGCGAACTGTCACTGCCGCTGGTGTCCTACTCCTACTACCAAGCTTACTACTTGCCAACTAGCTAGGCGGTGGCGTGAAATATCGATGATGACATGCTAGCTGATGCTACGTATCTGCACATTTCGTCGTCTTCCTTAGGCGGTGCAGCCACCGAGGAGGATTCCAGCTAGCTGATGCTACTGAACTCATCAAGTCATTAGAGTCATGTGATGATATTCGTTTTGCGTGCAAGAAAATGTACTGTCGAAAAGGGAGTATTTGCAACCACTTATGGAAAAAGTGGCTCGCCGGTTGCCCTGTTGAAAGTCAAACCGAACAACGTCAATGGATCGTATCACCAGGTTGAATGTGGTGTTAAGTTCGATTCTTATTTATCTTTTAGTTGTGGTTGATGTACCCAGATAGATTATCGAGGGCATCGACAAAATTTGATATGGTTTTCTTTGGACAGGCAAGGCCAATGTGCAATGTGTAAGGTTTGGGGCAAAGTTTGTCCCCAAAGAAGTATGACGGCTTGGGTGTATCGAATCTTGAGCTAATGAGTATTGTCATTAGTGAGCATCGTCATTAGATTTTGTTGGGTCTGGCTTCAACGAAAGAGCGTGGCTTCGTGGCGCCCTCCACGACATGCCATGTTGGCAACGAGAAATCAACTCTATTCTAGGACAATAATTGGCTTAGTGAATCAACTTTTTGATCGCTTGTACTAGCTATCTACAAGTGTGTGCCAACACGCATCAGGCGTCGCAGGACAGTTTCTCAAGCGCTCTAGGACAGAGCTTGGATCAGAGACATTCACAGAGATCTAGGGATTGAGGAGCTTCTATAGTATCTCAAGTTTTGGTCCTGTTGAGGTCGCTAGATCAACTCTCCGATTAAGCTGACTTTGTGGCGTGGAAGTGGGAATCTTCGGGGAGTACACTTCCCGATCGGCATACCAACCACTGTTCTTGGGAAGAATCCCTTTTCAGTATATGCCAATCTAGAAGTCGCTTGCATCGACGTGATGTCGCTACTTCATCTGGCTGGTTGCTCTAAACAAATGCTGAACGGTGAATCGCCTTCGCAGTCACAGGCTGCTGCACCCTGATCGGTGTGTTTTATGTGATCAGCAAGAAGAGAGCATCAATCACATCTTGGTCACATGTCCAGAGTCCTGTCAGCTTTGGTGGCCGACTCTTTCAGCAATTGGGCAACACAACTGCCTACCAATAAATAAAAGCTAATTACATCTTTGGCTCTGTAGTAGTCACAAGAAGGTTGACAAGGTTCTTCGACAAAACCTTCGACGAGGCTTCGACACCATTGCGAGGCTTGTAGCGTGGACGATCCGGAAGGAAAGGAATAATCGAGTATTCAATCAATAAGAATGGCTCGAGGTGGCCTAGGCAATGGATGCAGAGGCGACGCTCTTGTGTTTGACCAATGCAATGATGTCGACATTAGGTCCTTAATTACTAGGGAGCTTATGGTCGTCAAATTATGTGGCAAGAATATGCTTTTGCTTATCGAACCTTCCCTTTTTCGTCTCCTCTCGTCTTTATTTTTTTATTTTGATGTGTTTATAAATAACTTTTATTTCTCTTAATATAAATATGCGCTCCTTACGCATTAAAAAAAATGTACTGTCGAGGTTAGATCCTCTTGCTGTTTTTGTTGGATTCAATTTGATCCGGTCAGATGATCCGAGGTAACTTTTGATACGTTAGATCGGATTGAAGATTGATCCTGATTGCAAAGCTACTGCTGCATCAGTCCATGTGCAAACAACAGAAGTACACCTTGTATTTACGTTCATATTCAGAGGATTCGGTGTATCAGCTGTTTCAGAGGTTTCTTCAGAGGACGGCACTTCTTCGGATGATTTCTCCACTAGATTATGCTGGTTTAGGATCAAGCTATAGTTTCTCTGCAGCAGAGCATGCAAGGTGTGATATGGAGATAACTGCTAGCAATGCGTAACTACAGATTCATATAAACACAAACAAAATTTGGATCTCCGGTGCACTATTAGTTCTTGAAGTGATTTTCAATCGAAACTACTTCAGGCAACTTTGGAGCTTCTCGTACAGAAAGGTAATGCAGGGGTTGGTTGGCCACGAATCATTATCGTAAGATCATTTTCACGGTACGTGGACGGATCATTTACCTTATTATTTTTCTTTCGGCTATATATTTTTTTTAAAAATACGTCTCTATGTTATAACAAACTATATCTATATAAAAAATAAATATGGTACAAAAAATTAGAGATAAAATATTGAATTTGATGGTTTACGTGTGGTGAGAAGAGAAAAAGAAAAGAGGACGACTCTTTTAGAGATATGTTTTACTTCAAGGGAGAGTTACAAAATGATCGAAGGATTAGCCTGAGTAACTAATACTACATGTAAAAGAGAGTAAATCTGGAAACTGCAAGCCGGATTAAACCAAAGCATCGTGTTCGACGGCAAGGTACCAAATTTCTGAACTACTAGTAGCTCCGGACGCGCATGCTTGTCACTTGGCTTGCCTAAACTGTTGCCCTGTCACGAGATGCAACAGTTAGGTCGGTCGTTAGCAGGCGCTGTTGGGCTTCGAGGTTGCCGATGCCGTGTCGCACGACGCACCAAAGACTCTAGAGTTCGTTAGTTGATTCGATCGCCCGGCAACGCTGCGACACGTCTGCACGTCGTTTCTTTTTCTCCGAAAAGTGAGTGAGGCCACCTCCCGGCCCGTCCCATCACCAAAACAAAACCAAAATTTGGTTACAGGAACTTTACCATACTACCAAAATTTTGTTAAAGCAGTACTTTGATTGCCATTTAAATTCCAATCAAAAATTTAGTAGCCTTCCTGTACCTACGTCATGAGATTTCATATGATAATCCCCCCACTCAAAAAAAAATGGCAACGCAAAGAACATACATATCCCTACTGCTTATGTCATGCGCAGTATTTATGTATTGTTAGGCATGTTGCCACGTTCTTTTTAGCTATTCTACAGATTAGATTTTCTTTGTTTTTCTTAAAATATTTTTAAAACTATTAAATGGTACATATTTATATAAAAATTACTTAAAAATCTAATAAATTTATTTAATAATTTTTTATATATTAATACCTAATTTTACTTAAAAATCTAATAAATTTATTTATTAATTTTTTATATATTAATACTTAATTAATTATATATTAATTATGTTTATGTTTTTCGGCTAATTAGTCAATCCGAACAGTTGGAAAAAACGCAGGCGGTGGAAGCCGGCAGCGTCGGACGCGACCCAATCATGCATGGAAGCCGGGCCAGGCCGCCCCCTCGCCGCGGGCCATGTCGTCCACCGCCGGCCGCGGCAGCGCGCGCGGGCCACCCGCGGCGCCGGCGAGGACGGGAACTAGATCCGACACCGATTAGATGCCCCTCGTATGCCCACCTCGGTCCACCCCGGCAACGAACGCGTCGCTCGCTCTCACGCCCGCCGTATGCCGCCCCGATCGCTCGTTCGCATAGTCCCCACGCGCGCGCTGCCGACTTGGCTCGTACACGCGCGTCATACCACGTCCTGCCCATGTCTCGCGCTGCCGGGGCAGACGAAGGACTGGACGATGCAGGTTGTCAGAACTCAAAAGGATTCGTACGTACCTTAACATAGTAAGTAGTAGTACTACGTGAAAGAGCCACTGTACGCTGAATAATGTTTCAGACTTGTGAAGCAGCAGGCAGGCACACAGGTTGCGTTTGAGGCGAGCAAGAACCATCTTATCACGAAATCGCCGTCTTCAGGGGCGGAGCTAAAGGATGATTCCCGTAGGTTACGAATCATCCTATGTTTGGTTCAACCGAAATCCATCAATATTTTTTAATTATTATAGACATTTTATGTTAAAAAAATTAGATTGATTTATTTTATGAAATTTATACATCTTTCTTTTTAATTATATTTTATAAATTTATTGTGGCTAAAAAATTTTAGATAATAAACATTATATTTTGGCTACGCTACTGTCCGCCTTCTTCTGTGAGTAGTAGTTGCCGCTCCGCTCGGATCCAACAGCGGCTGGGCCTTGCGGCAGCGAGAGCGACGGGCTCCGCTGGCCGGGCCCCTACCACTACCGCTGGCCCCACGCTGCTGCTACCACCACCGCTGGCCCCACGCTGCTGTCCGGCAAGCGGATCGCCGGGAAACCATCGATCGCCATCACGCATCAGTTGCCAAATCGCCGGTGAGCGGGTAGCTGCAAAAAGTGTCCAAACTACAGCGAGCTTTCACTGGAACACGAGGCCCACCGTGCAACGCATGCAAAATTGCAAAACAGCGAGATAGCCCCCAGATCTGAGCGCTTCTACTCATCTACTGCCACGCTATCGACCGTGCATTCCTCTCGCCATGTCATACATTGATTCGCGCAATACCCAAAAAAAAAAACGGTAAGAGAGACATATATGTGACACTGGTGATGCTTTTGTCATCATCACTATTTTTTTATTTTTATAAATTAGTTTATATATTTTGATATTATGTAATAGTTTTCAATCAACTAAAATACTATATATTAAAATAATCAATTAAATAATACTAACATATTTAATAAAAAATATATTATCCATGACATATTGTTATATTTTTTTATCCAAAACAAAACATGGGTATGGGTATTTTGCTAGTTAAAGAAGATTTTGCTACGTGGGTGAATTGTTATCGGCTGCTCTTGGCTTATCAGTCATGATTAAAATTTGGATTTTGGAATTTTATAGTGAATTTTAGAAAATAATCATTGTTTATGTTTCACTCTTGTTTTTAAACTATAAATAAGACTAACTATAATAATTTTATTTATAAATTATTTTAAAATGTTTTGCTCGTATTTCTACGGCTTATCAGCTGTACCTCCACCTATCGGACAATATATACCTCCTGTCTCAAACTGGCTACGTTTAAAGTTGAGATACAATGCAAACACACATATTTAGCTCGCGTATTTATAAATAAATCTAACAAACACAGAAATTTCACATGAAAACAATGCAACTGTCACACCGTTCATAGTTTTAATTTGGGTCCTTATTAGCGTGAATTTTCAGAATATGATGCCCAATATACAATGCTTTCAGGATTTGCCATTAAATTCGCAACACTTTTAGCAGATGCCATCGAGGATACGAATTATTTCATTCCGTGCCACTCCGTTCTTTGAAGTCGCGTGCCGGTCTGTCCATGTCATGCCGTTCGTCCACGTGCATCTGGCCACCACCGGCAAACGCTTCCTCCCCCACGCTGTTGAGCTCCAGAAGCGTCGAGAAGGAAAGAAGAAGAAGAAGAAGCCATCGCCGTCATCGTCCATCCACCACCACCCGTGCCCCGTCGGCCATGCCATTGTCAGTCCATGCCGCCTGCATCCTTCCAGTGGCGTCGCTGTTGTTGTCTTCTGTCCTCAATAACACCCGAGTCTATCGTCGCTTCGAGCTGCCGCCACCATGCTCGAAGTGTAGTTGGTCCAAACTCCACATGCGTCGTCCTTGAACTCTAGTTCGCTCGTGTCGTCCCTGAGCTCAGCCGCTACCACACTGAGGTGCTACCACCGTGCCCGAGCAGCCGCCGGTCCAACCTTCGCCAGCACCGTCCTCAAGCTCAAGCTCGCACGTGCCATCCCAGAGCTCAGCCGTTAGGGTTGATAGCCGGAGCTCGATGCCCTCGACCGTTGCTATGGGGGGTATCAACCCAAGGTAGCCCACGTAAGGGAAAGAGGACCAGCTAGGTCGGGCTAAGGAGGGCCTCGGGCTAGGGTCGGTGGCCCGACCCCATCTGGGGTCGCCCGTCCCGACCCCCGTCCCCCAGTCCGACCTCAGTCCCTTAACCCGACCTCTACGAGCGGTTCCGACCTGAAAAGGGCAAGTTTTCCTCATCTGGAAGGAGGCGTACTCAGCAAGACTCACCGAGAGGACAAAGAAGGGACAACTTGACAGAGAATGACGTCACCTGACAGGACTGCGCACATGGTACCTGCGGAGGATGGATCCCAAGGCAACACGGCGCACAAGATACCCATGACGACTAAAGTCCAAGGGGTCTTTTTGTACCTTTTCAGATTATGTTATACTTGTTTTTTATTTTATGGCTAAGCTTACTTACGTTCCAAGCCTCTTTGTAACCGACAATCTAATTTTTTGCTATTCTTATAGAGGTGGATGGTAAAATTTTTGTTACTTCCCCTCACTGTAGCTGTGAGGGGGATCCCAGAAAATCTTACAAGAGTGACAAAAAATTAAATATCTCCTTTGTAACTGCCCCTTGAGCTATAAAACAGATGGCAAGTCGCGCGGGCGTGGGGGAGAGGCCAGATCTAATCTCAAACTCTCACTTTATACACAGACCTTGTTTTATCACCATCCCAACAAAGACACACGACGTAGGTTTGTTATTCTTCGGGAGGGCCCAACCTGTCTAAAATCTTGGTTTGCATTGTTCTAGAGTCGACCATCATGCCCATCGGTAGAACGTCTCGATCACTTTTTCACCTCCTCAGACAGCTCTCTTGGAGGACTCATCGACCACCTGTCGAAAGCTGCTCCCCTTCTCCTTTGGTTCTAACCTACGGTCGAGCTCTCTCTCTCTCTCAGCCTCACCCTCCCTCTCCGCCTTTCTCTCCTGGCAAGCTCGAGCTCTGGGCTCATTGGCAGGGCCCACCGTCCGTCGCGTCTCCCTATCGTTACTCGACTTCCTCCCTTCCCTCCGTCACGCCGGGCTCACCGACAGTAGGGCTCGCCGGTGGTGGCCGGCGGGGCGGACAAACGGAATTACTGGCGCCGACACTGACTGACGGACAAAGGACGGGAGTGACACGAAATGAAGAAAATTCGCATCCCGGTGATGTATTCTGAAAGTAGCGTGGATTGAGTGGCAAATCCTGAAAGCAGTGCACATTGGGTGTCATATTCTGAAAATTCTCCTTATAAGCACAGCAAGTGTCGTTTTCGCTGCACCTTGTAACTAGCAAGGGGTAGCTCGTCGATCCCTGCATCTGTTGACCTGAAGGAGACGAGACAGGCGAAGCACATTTCTAGGGCGCCCGGACACACCTCCTTGTAACGTGGGCACCGTCTCTGGCCTTGCTACCTGCTGCAAAGCCCTTCACGTCGCAGACAGAAAGTTTGTTTCCTCCTCAAATCGCTCCGAAACCATCTCCATCCTTGTTAATCCAGCAGGCACACATTTCTGACGGATTCTAGTTTCCAGCTCTGCTTTCCATAGCCCCTTCCAAGGTTTTGGAACTCCGAACTAATAAATATAAACACACACACACCTCTTTGAAGTCTTGATGACTGACCGAGCTAACAAAGGCGGTTGCTTTCTTGATCTCCGTCTTATCAGGCCCAAAACTTGTTTCGGATTGGAATGGTTTTTATTTAAACTGTGCACGTTCTCCAGCACAGTTCTTGGACTGTGCGTGCGGAGTGAGCTATTTCCTAAGTGTGCGGTTCAACTTTTTTAATATCTGCCAAGGTCTTGATAAATGCGAGAGTAATCCTGATGATCCATTAGGATAATGGCCATGTTGGCTGGGAGATTTTGGATGCATCTGTGTAGCCCCTGAGATTTTGACTAGATGTACATACATATCCTGTTTCAGTTCTTGAGAGGTAAACCTGCACAGTTATTGAGATTGAGCACACAGGCGCCGGAAGCAAATTAACCTGTGCAATGCGCACACTGCATGCACAGTTACCTGTCACATGAGCAAATCAAGCGATTAGATCACGAGATATCAGAGACAAGAGAGTGACACTGTGCATGTAGTAGCATATCTGTTTGCTGAATATTCTCTTCTGCCATGAAATTAATGAAAAACAACATGAGCTAGGAGCTAAAGTGCCATTGATTTGGCACCATCAGACGCCTCTAATCAAGCCTAGCACAATCCATATGGACTGAAATTTTATCTGCTAAAAAAATACTAATGAAGTGATCAGATGTCTTCCATAAAAAAAACTGATCAGATGTCTGTTAGTCCAGTACTCCATTTTGCATTTTCAGCAGTTTAGAGATCTCGTAGCAATTGACACTTTGCAGGGCCCCATGTCTGTGACTTTCCATGGTTTAATTTAATTTGTGAAGCCCCAGGGCCGAGCCAAAAACTTTGACCCTCTAGGTATTAGGGCCTAGTACATGTGATCCTAATAACCTGCTGAATCAATCAACCTCCCTTTTATAGAACGAGTTGCTCTTTTCGGAGTCCTAAGCCACGTTGCAATTTTACTATTGCCGGTTTCGTGTCCTTCGATATCCCTGCTCACTTTACAATTTTACATCGATCTGTTCTTTGGATGCATCTCGAAGAACTCGAGCTGTGTTCCACTACGTTATGTGCGCACGTACGTGCGCACGAGAGGTCTTAATTTTTTTTTAAAAAAATTGCAGATTGCTTTGGCCTTAGTAGTAGTTTGTCGGTTCGAACATTAATTACCGTGCAAATATATTTCCAAGGTGTCTGAATTTTTTATTTTGAATTTTGTTGTCTGAATTTTACTGTGAAAGAAACTGAAAACAGATCAACAGCATCAAATTAATTAATTGATACAAAAGCGGTGTGGTGTTTAATTATCCGAATTGGTTGTGCGTACTCGTTAAGATTGTCCTTTGGATCAAAGGCAAAAGGCAATGCAAACAATCCACAAAACAAGTAAACAACACCTCTAGATGCATCTGAAGCTTATCAAAGCAGCTTAAGTACAGTAGTAGTACGTCTACAAGCTAAATTAATTAGCTAATCTAGCTACTAATAGCTCTACTAGCAGCTAATAGAAATCCACATATATCGATCTCTATTAACCCTTGTACAGTACATACCAAACACGACAGCCCTTTTTTCTCCTAAACAATGCAGGGCCTTCGGAGATTACCTCAGAAACAAACACTTTTCCCTTTTCAGGAGAGATCGAAGAAAGAAACAAAGAAGAAGAAAAAAAGATCTTGTCGTCTCCCTCCTCAATCGCTAGCTAGCTCCTTCATCAATCGTCGTCGCTGCAGCTACACATAAGAGCTAGGATCACCGGAGGAGGCTCCGGATGATCTCGGCCTGCGGGCTGTTGTTGTCCATCGTCGACATGAGCTCCGACAGCCGGTCTGAGAGGTCGTCCACCTCTCGGTGCAGGCTCTTGATGTAGCTGCACGTCTCCTTGAGCAGCTTCGACGCCGACGACTGCATCACAACATCATCCAGTGCTTGTCAAGATCACAACCAAACCAACTGAATCCGAGCATATTGTCAGACTCTGCTAGCTAGCTGCATTGACGAATCATGCGTCCGCAAAAAAAAAAAAACACAACTTCTGGAGACGAACATGGAGGGATGCTTGTTCAAGTTCGTCATAGTTGGTTTTCTCGAGGGTGTATGTACTACTGCCAGTGAGTGAGTGAGTGAGTGAGTGACAGTTGGTGTAGCAGTGCGACGCCAACTGACGGGAACAATAATGCAGGATCGGTTGATGCGTGCGTGTACTGGCAATGGCACGCGAGTGAGCGGCCGTATATGAACGTACCCGGCTCGGGCCGCGGCTGCGGGAGGACTCCGGGAGGAGGGCCTGCAGCTTGGAGATGAGCTCGTTGATCTCCTCGTCGGTGATCCTTCCTCCACCACCACCACCACCACCACCGCGGCGGCTCGACATGGTCCCGAGGGGCGCGCCGGCCGGCCGGCAATATCACCACCTGTACTGCCTTCTCGATCTCCGGCGACCGACCTCCGTCAGCAGCAAGGTTGGTGATCAAGGTGGCGACGGACAGTGTGAGCAAAGAAAATGTGAAAGGGAATTGAGAAGGGAGGCGTGGTCCGTCTAAGCCTTGAAACCTCGGCGAGTGTGGCTTGTTTTCGTGTGACAGCGTGAGCAAGCCGAGCCTAGTAGGCTTCACTTCAGTAGAAGCAGGGAGTGGTTGTTTGGAAAGAGATGGGTGGAGGGAACGTGTATTAATAGGGGGGGATGGGCCCACCGAGCCTTCAGTTCGGGCCGACCTTCTGGAAGTGGGCCCGGGATGCCTGGCCTGGCCCATGGGCTCGGCTCCGGGTTCACCCACATGGCCTTAGGACAGAACACTGTGGACCAGCGCACAGGGTATATCTCGTTACCGTGTCTCAAAAATACACAGCAGAATCATCCTTTTTTTTTAAAAAAAATGATCTTAAACCAAATGGAAAAGCATGGAAAAAAGTCTCTAAGTCTCAAGTCTCAACTATTTTTTAACCATTTTTCTTGGGAACAGAATAAAAAAGGTAAAGCCAAAAACGATATCAGAAATATTGAAAAATTAGAAATGAAACTATACGGATAGAAATATACCTATATCGATCGGGAATCGATAATCAATATCAGAAACATTGAAATATAAAATCACTTATTGCATGACTATATGAAGGAACAAAGCCATTCTCGCTATTGTAAATTACAAATTGTCTCTCTTCTAATAATGTAATCATATCAGGGATTCAGTTAATGAGTTTATGCATGGGCCTTTAAACTGTAGGCCAAATAGAGAAATGGAATATAGATATAGGGTATTTAAAATACGGCAATTATCATATTATAAAGCAGTAATTTTCACGAAAATGCTGCAAAAAAAGAAACAAACGGTAGAACAACAAAGTCGTTTCCGTTTTTGTTTTCATTTCTTTTTATCATTTCTATTTTTCATTTTTGTCAGTTACGATGCTTCGGTCAACATCAGAAACGAGCGCCAGCCACAGCCAGTCGGGGAATTTTACAACCATTTGCACCCCTAGTCCTAGTGCATATACGAATAGTACTCAAACTATAGAGGCCATGAAATATGAAATCTTATAGTTGGTGGTACCAATAAATTGATGGACGTTTCCATACAGTACTAGCGGATATGAAACGCCTTTTTAGTACAACAAATGACTAAACATTGTTGACTTTGGACAACCATTTGCAAGGACAATGCAGGGAGGTTCAGGGTCAAGAAAGTAGCAGTTGGTTAGGACTACAGTACCACTCTAGTTTCATAATCCCAAAAGCAGATAAAACCGCAAATGAGCGGTGTCTTCAAATTTTGCGAAAGACAAACCGATGAAATCCAGACAAATATTAAAATAAATAATTTAAAAATCAGCATGAATTTTTTTAAAGAAAATGATAAAAAAACCGAGCCGTATATGTTTTTGACCCATAAATCTGGACCGGAATTCATTGGGATTGTTAACCCTAATACCACTACTGCAATACTACCACTAGTCAAAGGTGACAAGATCACCGCTCATTTAGATCTCATCTACAAGCACTGCGAGTTCGGAGGAAGGAAGAAGCTTGGACGATGCATGGGCAATTGGCAGCTGCCTCCTCTGTGGGGGCTGGCTGTGGCTGGCCTGCAAATCGACCAATTTTTGATGTGGAGTGATCTTGCGGAGATCAAACGAAACGACCAATTCGATGGCGGTGTGCAGCAGTGCAGAGGTAGTGGTGGTGGTCCTTGGTTTCCCCGGTGCTGGATCTTTCGTTCCTAGCTTCTTCATGATCTTTACAACTAGCTAGGAAGATGATGACATCTGTGGAGCCCTCTCCTTCTGCTCGGAGGTAGAAGAAGATTCGTGTCGATTTCCTGTATTTTCGGGGCTTTAACACCATCCTCTCAGATCTGAATTCTGAAGAGGAAGTGTAGCGGGACAAGTCAAATGGAAGCCCTTTATGTCTAGAGAAGAAGATTTGTTCAGGACATGCATGATTCTGTTTGAAAAAAGAAGTTTCAGTTTTCCACGTGAGTTGAAAATAAACTGACCTTTTTTTTCAAACGAGGACAGAGAATCCAACTTTTCGATGAGTTTGTTCCGGAAATTTGAACCAATTAGCGGTTGTTGCTCCCAATTTGTTTTCAACAAGTGTAACTGAACCTGAACTGAACGAGTCACCCACCTCTAGGTAGCTTAAAGCTTAGCTCCCTCTCGTGTCGAACTGTCGACCGTGGAAGCAGCGAGTTGTGTAGGACCGTAGGCACGCGCGGGCTACTAACTTGGAGGTGGTTTAATCGCTGTGCAGCGGGGCCTTGCAGCCAGCTGCGTCGCCGTCGCCGGCTTCAGAATTTCAGACATTGTCACGCTTCGACGCTTCATCTTCGCAACCTAAACGGGGACAGCTTGAGGCAGTGTTGAAGCCTGGTACAGTACGCGAGTGTTACTGCTGCAGACCATCAAGGTGATTTATTTTTTTGTACAAAGGACACTGATGGATGGAAATGGCAGCCACAAGTTTCTGAGATTTCTGCAACGAGAGTTTGATTGCACGGCCAGAATTGAAGCGCCGGTACTCCAGTCTCCAGTACCAGTATGCAGATCGAATTCATGATGAACGTAAGGATGCCATGGAAGGCCAACATCTCATCAGTCCGTGCTTGTGACCAGCTCCCGTACAAGCTGACATCTCCACATGCATCGGCCTGCGGATGCAGCAGTGGCAGCCAAAAGAAGGAGGTGGAGATTTCTAGGATGATTTGGCGTGCGAGCTCATCGACTGATCAAATGATTGTGCCATGATGCTGCCGCCGAACGCTGCTGATGGTTGCGGACTTGTGGTACGCGACGCGCTCCCCGGCCGGCCGGCCGGCCGGCACCGGGACGTGGGGCGCTGGGCGCACTGCACGCCTAGTACCGCGGCGAATCGCCGAGATGATCCTGACCACTGTGGCGAGATCAGTGATCGATCGAGCACATGCTAAGCTAGGACCTGCGAAATCGTCGTTTATACCTTCACGTATATGTTGATTTGGAGTTTAATAATCATGGTGTTCCATTACTTCATTGCTCCTACACCTACTCCCTTTATCTAAAATAAATTAATTTAGCATTAAATATAACATATTATAATGTTATAAATCCGAACAAGTAATTTCATATTACATAGTTAATTTATTTTGAAATAAGAAAGTATGTGTCAGCGAAAGATAGACCGCTGAATGTAATCGGTGATTAATTTATTAGATAATTTATTTTCAAATAAGAAAGTATGTGTCAGCGAATGGTAGACCGCTGAATGTAATCGGTGATTAATTTATTAGATAAGTCTAATGAGGCTAATAGGCACTGAATGAACTGGTAAGGATTGCGAAAAAGGTTTCAGTTAAGCAATGTGTAGTACCGTAGTGTTGAGGCAGGAGGAGCAGGAACTTTTTCTGATCCTTTTGTCACGAGAGATGCAGTAGCTTTCCCCAGCTGCATGTACAGACAGCACGTACAGCACTGCTCTCGCGTCGCGGTTGTTATTGTCGGTGTCCTCGGGGATTTACCGCAGAGTGAAATGCTGGCCTTTTTTACGAGGAAGGCAGACAGCGTCTTCAGTTTGGCATTGTAGGAATCTTCTTACAGTCTGCAGAGTGGGAGTACTAGCATTGAATTCTTTCTGCTAGTAGTAAGGGTTTTTTCGCTTAATTCATACCAAAATATGCTCCGTGCTGTTGATTTTGAACAAACCCAGTCACTAAAGTGCTGTAATCGTTAAATATGTTATCTGAATTTGAATTAATTTTAATATGTCTTTGTCTTTTTTCTATTATATATGTTTTTTATCTCATATATATATATATTTTTAAACCGTATGGGAAAGGAGACGTTTTTATTCTTATTTTCCTAATTATTGTCGGTTGACATCCGTGATTTAATTTTTTTTAAAAGTTTTTTATGTAAAATTCGTGTATATGGTGTATATTTATCTTTGTAACAAGTAGTATAGATCGATCTACTATTTGGTCGCGACGTGTTCATCATCTCGCCGACCGATCTACTCGACGAGATTTGCGTCAAGTCTCAATCAAAGTCGGCAGATCGACCCTGTCTGTGCATGCGGCGCATATATAGCAGCAATTGCCTCGCATCGTCGCACGTCCTGGAGAGAAAAGCTGATCAGCAGCAGCAAGCCGTCTCCTCTGGAGGGAAAAGATGCAGGCATGGTTTCCAAGAAGACCAAGCAAAATAATTCTATGTCCCTGTGAAGTGATGATTTTTTTAGTCAATCTGGCTACGTTTACCTGATCTTGTGTGTACCAAGAGGATTCTGGATCAACACTTTGTGCACATGGAAAATATACCGAGAGATTCGTATCTCTGTTATTGTTAGGATTAATTTTTATGACAAGTTTGAAGTATGATTTACTGTTCTTGAACCAAAACACAAGATTTTCTCTCTGGCAAGTGAAGGTGCGAGTCGTTCTTGCTAAGCAAGACCTCGATGTTTAGCTATCTTTGACAATAAGACTAAGAATTGTTCGACGATGAGAAAAAATGGGTCGTAAACTATGACATATATTCATTTTCATCTATCTAGTAATATTTTACAGGAAATGCTTAAGCATAAGATATGCGTTGAGCTATGGTTAAAGCTGAAGCATATATGCATTACAAAATATAAAATGCATCTAAAGCAAAAATTATTTTTTAACAAGTTGCAAGATGATGAGTCTGTGATAATTCATCTCTTCACTTTCAAGAAAATTGTTACTGACCTTGAGTCTGTAGAGGTAAAGTACGATGAAGAGAATTTAGATCTTATTCTATTGTGTTTGTTGCCTAGCTTATATGCAAATTTCAAACATACTATTATTTATAGTCATGATAATCTGACTTTGAAATAAGTTTATGATGCTTTACATGTCAAAAAAAGAAGATGATGATGATATCCTCTGAAGGTTCAAATTCACAAGCAGAATGCTTGGTTGTTCGACGCAGGCAACAAAAGAAAAACATAAAAAACCAATCAAGAGATAGAAATTCAAGTAACTATCATGAAAGATCAAAGTCCAAAGGTAAGTATAAGTCATGCAAATACTATAAGAAATGTGGATATGATATCTCTGAGTGTTGTTATAGACAAAAAAGTAATAAAAAAAGAAGGTAAATCCGCATTTGCTACTGATGATAAGTCTGGTGCATAATTGATTATTTCTTATGCTGGTTGTGCATAAACTAGTGACCACTGGATTCTTGATAATGCTTGCATCTATCACATGTGGTCGAATAGGGATTTGTTTGCCACTTATGAACCTGTGCAAGGTGATACTGTTTTGATGGGTGATAATACTGTTGACACCTTTTTTGGCAAAAGGCACGAACACGATCGAATCACCTAAAGCCTTGCGGTGGTTCTTGGTACAGAGTCGCCAACCACTTCAATCTAGCAAGAACTAGAACAAAGTGGGTTTTATAGATCAAATCGGCTAGCGGAATCGATTTAGATGGATAGATTGATAACTACTCGTCTCGTGAATAAACGGAAAGTTTTCAAGACAAACTTACAAAGAAGTGTCGCACTCTCGCAGCGGCAGCGGACGGTTTTTGGCGCAAACCAACAAAGATGGACTAAACTAGGGCAAAGTAGAAAATAGGGCTGAAAATAAAGAAAACGATTCAAATAGATTGATTGTATGTTGTGTGTTTTTTTACAATTGAATCGGCCTTGGCCCTTATATAGGGTTGGCCTTGCCCTCCACAGACCCTTCTCCATGTCCAATTCGGGATAAACATGTTTGGAAACCCGAGATACATCGTATGGAGAAAGGAAACCCGAATACCGACAAAGTCGTCTAGGTTTCGAACTCTACCGGTCAGACCGGCCATATGCCTTCGGTCTGACCGGCCCCACTGCCCGGTCTGACCGGCCTATACACGGCGGTCGACCGGCCTCTCCGAAGAAACCGGCAAATTTCCAAATATTGGCAATCTTTCCTATTTTGATTCCTAGGTGTCAATTTTGGGTGTAAACACATGCCCCCTGCCTTTTATGATGAACATCGTGAATCTAAAAGCATAAGACATGTTTTAACTTGGGACGATAACTCAATTATCGGCCACACAACTCCCTAAGCATCTTGCCAAATACGCGGGAAGTATTTCTTCGATATTTACCGTTGATAGCCCACTGAAACCGTTCTCCCTGAAGCGTCTCCAAAAAATACGCATTGCCTCGAACGATTCCGTATATCCGATAAGGTCCCTCCCAACTTGGCGACCACTTACCGAATTCTTTAGATCGGGAACCCAAAGGCAAAATAGTCTTCCATACTAGATCTCCTACTTGGAACATCTTAGCCTTCACCCTTGTGTTATATGCTTTGGCCACCCTCTTCTTTTCTTTTTCTATTTCTTCTAAAGCCTTTAAACGTTTGTCGACCACTTCATCAAGATTATCACCCATCAAGGACTTGTAGTCTTCATGACAAATCGTCTTGCTTTATATATCGAAGAGAACCAAGATTTACCTCAACCAAGAAACGGCTTCTTGTCCATAAACAAGCTCAAAAGGGTCACCTTGGTAGCACCATGCTTGGATATTCTATGCGCCCATAAAGCTTCAGAAAGCACCTCATGCCACCTTCTCGGATGTTCCTCGACCTTCTTCTTGATTAGCTTCAACAACGTCTTATTACTAGACTCAGCTTGTCCATTAGCCTGAGCGTAGTAAGGAGACGAACTCAACAACTTAATCCCATAAGATTCGGCCATATTGTTCACTTCTTTAGACATAAAAGAAGCTCCTTGATCTGTAGTTAACGTTTGAGGAATGCTGAATCTATGGATAATGTGCTTCAAAATAAAATCAATTACCTCCTTATGCGTCATATTCCTGAGCGGCACGGCTTTGGCCCACTTAGTGAAGTAATCTGTCGCAACTTGCACGAACCGATGCCCCTTTGAAGACGAAGGATAAATCTGACCAACAAAATCTAAAGCCACCCCCGGAACGACAATGGTTTAATTATAGGATTCAACACCGAAGCCGGTGCCAATTGAACATTGCCGAACCGTTGACAAGCTTCACATCCCTTATAATACCTGAAGCAATCATCAATCATCCTCGGCCAATAGAACCCCGCTCTTCTGAGCAGCCAATTCATCTTATGGGCCGATTGATGAGTCCCGCAAATTCCTTCGTGAACTTCACCCATAGCAACCTTAGATTGATCGGCATCTAAACATTTTAATAGTACACCATCTATATTTCGGCGATATAGCTTTTCATCAAGCAAAGTATATTTATACGCTTGCCGCTGAATTTTCCGATCAACCCTAAGACTAGGATCCTTCAAATAGTTAATCAAAGGAATTCGCCAATCATTTACTGTCTTCAGGGCACACATGTCTGAATTCCCACTTAATTCGGCCCCTATATTGAGAAGATTGTGCCCCCAGCACCTTCTGTGAAGTCGGTCTGACCGGCCAAGCAACTCCGGTCAGACCGGCAACCACCTGCGGTCAGATCGGCCATAGAACGCCGCTCAGACCGGATGCCATCCACGGTCAGACCGGCGACAGTGCTCCGGTCAGACCGCCTACGGTCTGCCTCTTTGCCAATTTCGCCCAAAAAATTATAATTAAGCATCGGTTGATCTAATATGAAAAATAAACCTCTTTTGATGCTATAACCAGATGCTTATTGAGCTAAGTTATGTGCCCTAGAATTTTCATTCCTAGCAATATGCTTAATAGTAAATTCATCGAAACTGGCAATAATATCTAGGCATTGATCTAAATACATGTTCAATGATACGTCGAAGCATTTATAGATCCCGTCAACTTGTTGCACCACCAATTCTGAATCACCGAACGCTTCTACATGTGTAGCTCCAACGATCTCCATTACTTGTAAACCGAATAACAAAGCGTTGTATTCGGCTTGATTATTTGTACAATAATACTCCAAATGAACCAATGCTTCAAAGCATTGACCATTGGGCGAAACTAAAACTACACCTATACCTTGACCCTCCTTACACGAAGAGCCATCGAAATAAACTTTCCAAGGTGTAACACTAACTAAATGAACTTCATCTCCACAATCAACGTCTACATGATGATCTACTATAAAGTCCGCTACAATCTGGCCCTTCATAAATTTTAATGACTCATAGGCCAAATCGTATTCAATTAATGTATACGCCCATTTGCCAATTCTACCATTTAGAATTGGCCTTTGAAACATGTGCTTAACAACATCGGTCTGACAAGTAACTATGCATGTACTAGATAACAAATAATGACGTAACTTGGTACAAGCATAGTATAAGCAAAGACAAAGCCTTTCTACAAATACATACCTCATTTCGGCATCTAGAAGATGGCGAGTTAAATAAGTAATTATGTACTCCTTGCCGTCTTCCTATTGTGTCAAAACGGCCCCAATAACTTTGTCTTCAGCAGCAATATATAGCCGAAATGGAATTCCGGCTTTAGGAGCTCGCACCACGGGCGGAGTAGACAAATATCTTTTCAAACCCTCAAATGCCTCCTGTTGTGCTGTCCCCCAAGTAAAATCGGCTTCTTTCTTCAAGCGTAAAATAGGCACAAAAGCATCGATTCTACCTGCTAGGTTAGATATGAATCTTCTCAAATAGTTCACTTTACCTAGAGACCTCTGAACTTCTCTCTTGCATGTCGGCGCTTTGAAGTCTTTAATCTTTTCAACTTTCTTAGGATCAATCTCAATCCCTCTCTCATGCACCATGAACCCTAAGAATTTTCCCGCCGACACACCGAAGGCACACTTGAGTGGGTTCATCTTCAAACCATACCGACGCATCCTCTCAAAGGCTAACCTCAAATCAGCCATATGTCCATCCATATCATCCGATTTGACCACAATATCATCAATGTATATTTCTAGGATAAAACCTAACAAATCATGGAAAATTAGGTTCATTGCCCTTTGATATGTTGCGTCGGCATTCTTTAACCCGAATGTCATAACTACCCACTCAAACAGCCCAACAAATCCTGGACATCTAAAGGCTGTCTTATACATATCCTCCTCTGCCATGAAGATTTGGTTGTAGCCGGCATTGCCATCTAAAAAACTAATCACTCTATGACCTGAGGCATTATTTATTAGCATGTCGGCTATAGGCATAGGATACTCATCTTTAGGAGTGGCTTTGTTTAAGTCTCTAAAATCTATGCAAACCCTAATTTTGCCGCTCCCCTTCTTTTCTATCGGTACTATATTAGATACCCATTCCGTATACCGGCATGGCCTAATAAACCCCGCTTTCAATAATCGGTCTATCTCTTCTTTGACACGATCATATATAAGTGGGTTAAACTGACGAGGAGGTTGTTTATAAGGCCTAAATCCTGACTTTATCGGAAGCCGATGCTCTACAAGATCACGGCTAAGTTCAGGCATTTCATGGTACTCCCATGCAAAAGCAATCACTATACTCTCTAAGTAGCTCGATCATCTTAACCCTATGATCGGCTCTCATGTTTTTATTTATGAAGGTCGGTCTTGGTACGCTCCCATCTCTTATGTCTATTTCTTCTAATGGGTCGGCTGATGTGAACCCTTGACCGAGCTTCTCTACCTCGTCAAAATCCTCTATAGTTTCTCCAATATCGTTCTTTGTTGACCGATATTCTTGAACTCTTTTTTGTAACCATTCCAAATTGGCTGTTTTATTCATTATACAAAGTAATGTCACCAAGCTATGCTAAACTAGCCGGCTTTACAGAAATGGGTACAAAGCCTTCCTTGGAAACACTAATAAAATCAAAACTAGAAAGATCTAGCCCTGATAAGCACTGCATGTCTCCATGTTTCCATCCCACAGACACATCGGCCATGGCAACCTCAGCCGATGTATCCGCCTGAACTACCTCAACCTCATCGCCATCCCATTGTACTAGGCACTGATGTAAAGTAGATGGGACGCAGCAGTTGGCATGAATCCAACACCGCCCCAAGATGACACTATAGTTACCTTGTACGTCGACGATGAAGAAGGCGGTAGGCAACGTCTTGTTCCCCACCGTAAGCTCCACGGACAAGATCCCCTTCGCCTCCGTTGACTCGGCGTTGAAGCCATTGAGAAGCATGTTGGTCTTCTTCAACTCCGCCTCTTCACGACTCAACTTCTTGAAGAGAGAGTAAGGCATCAGGTTCACCGCCGCACCTCCATCCACTAGCATCCTCGAGACCGGCTTTCCATCAATGTGGCCCTTCAAATAGAGAGGCTTCATGTGATGGTTGGACTCGTCGGGCTTCTCGAATACCGCATCCTTCGGACCTAGTGACATTTGAGCAACCTCGACCTCGTCCATAGCGCAAAACTCCATGGGCAACATGCAAACCATGTTGATATCCATGTTCTCGTCGGACGATGCCTCCACAGCCGATTGTTCATCCTTTTGAACAACTACCAGCTTCTCAGCAATTGATGACTTGCGCTTCCACTCCTTCGCAGGCGGCGGTCGCAACTCATCAAACTCCCTGTCTCTCCTCTCTTCGGCTTCCTTCTCCTTTAACTCAGAAGCACGAAGACGTTGCAACCTCCTCTTCTGGGTAGCCGTTAAATCCTCAGGCATCCATCTAGGATTCGACTCTGTTCCAGGAGGCAAATAATATCCTCCGTTACCTTTACCCGAAGAGGGAACTGCCCTGGTACCCTTCTTACCGGAACAGACGGTTAGACCGGCCGGTGGCCGTGGACGTGCCTGCCGGTCGAGATCGGCGACCGGGCCGGTCGGCCGGGGAGTATCGACGGCCGGACGACGCGGTCTAACCTCTCACAGAACTGCGGCCAGACCGGCCAGAAGGCTCGGTCGGACCGGTTATTAGGCTACGGTCAGACCGGGTAGAAGGCTCGGTCTGACCGAGTATTGAACCACGGTCAAACTGGCTAGAGCGCCCGGTCTGACTATTCTCCTGCGCGGCATCCTTCGCGGCTTCGGTTCGGGGGCTAAATATCAACTTAGCCTCCTTGCCAGATGGTACCAGCACATTATACGATCCTATCTTGATAGTGATCGCCTCTGAAGTCCTCTCCTCGGGCTTGGCGCGCTTGCATGCCCTTTTCTCGCCATCAAACCGGTCCTTTGTGGGGAACCGGCTTCCACTAGCAGTAGACGCATGCCCTCGCGGCGATCTCCTCTCCCCTCTCTATCCTTGGTGATCCTGCATTGGAAGCATGTTGTACATAGGCGGGGGTGCCCCCCAAGGCATAAAGTAAGGGAACGGATAACCTGGAGGCGGCATCGGGCACGGTTCCCATGGCATGACTTGAGGACAATAGGGAAACGGCGGCTCCAAAACCTTTGATGAAGGACCAAATTGCTCCTTAGGGGGCGATCTTGGTCTCTTTCCTTTGGCACGCTCCTTCTCGGCACTCTTCTTCTTGTACTTGTCAAGGAGCATGTCGAAGGTTACCTTGGGCTTGTGGGACTTCCTTGATGTAGATGCCTTGGCCTTATTCTCCTTCCATGTCCCAACCTCTGGGCTCTTTGGCACAAGCATCTTGGGCCTAGGCTCCCCAATGACAACTTCCTTTCCCTTAGCCGATTCGGCTTGCTCCGGCCGAATCAACACCTTCTTACCATCAAGATCGATGGTATTCACTGGGAAAGGATCGCTGTCAAGCTTCATCTTTGGGCCCTCGGTGAATTTCAATCGTCCTTCATCTATGGCCGATTGAACCTATCGACGAAAGACATTACACTCATTAGTAGAATGCGAATAAGAATCATGCCATTTACAATAAGAACGACGCTTCAATTCTTCTAATGAGGGTATGATGTGGCCTTTAGGTAATTTGATCTGTTTTTCCTGCAAAAGATAGTCAAAAATCCTATCACACTTGGCCACATCAAAACTGTACTTAATCTCACTCTGCCGATCCTTACGAGGAGTCGGCGTCAAGCTAGAACAAATGAAGGGTTTGTTCTTATTGGTCCAAGACCACTCAGCGACATACATATCATGATCGCCTTCATCAGACTCAGAATCACTAGTAGGACAGTCGATCATGCTAACATGAGGTTTCTTATCGCTGGGCCTAACAAACTTTTTAGCCTCCCTGACTCGGCTTTCCTGAGCCAGAGCCTTTTGCATTACTTGGCTAACGTCAAGAAATTGTTGGCCATCTAACCTTTCTTTAATGGGAGCAAGCAACCCATTGAAAGCAAGGTCGGCCAAGTCTCTCTCAGTTATACTCAAGCTAAAACATCGGTTTCTAGCACCTCTAAATCTTTTAATATAATCAGCAACAGACTCATTATATTTTTGCCTAACCGATGTCAAGTCACAGAGTCTAAGCTCAGTCTCATCAGTATAAAAGTAATTATGAAACTTCTGTTCTAACTGAGCCCAAGTATGAATAGAGTTAGCCGGTAAAGATGTAAACCAAGTAAAAACAGTACCGGATAAAGATAAAGAAAATAAACGCAATTTAAAAGCATCCGAAGTGCTAGCCTCCCCACATTGCACTAAGAATTGGCCGATATGCTCCCATGTGGTCCTATTATCATCTCCACTGAATTTGGTGAATTTAGGGACTCTATAACCACGAGGATATGGGATATTATCGAAGTAGTCAGGATACGGCTTTTGGTAAACCTTAGCACGACTCCTAGGCTCAATTCCAAACGACTCTCTAATGATATTCCGGATTTGTTCCTCCATATTTTCAGGCCTAGGCGGGTCGGGCACGACCGGCGGTCTAAAAGGTGGTTGTTGCGGCACAATATTATCATATTGGCCATCTCTCGTGTCGCGCGGATATCCCCTATTAGGATCATTGTATTGATTGGGGACATGCGGGGGAATTGGTGCATGGACAGTAGCCACAGGGGAGTCGTGTGCGGGAACGTGGTATAGAACCGAGTTGCCCGTGATGGGATCTATCTCCTGTACTGGCACCAGAGCGTCGGTCTGACCGGCCAAGGGTCCGGTCTGACTGGCCAGATAAGGCGCGGTCTGATCGGCCAGATAGCTGCCGGTCAGACCGGTGTAGTATGGGTGCGGGTCGGCCTAACGGCCGGTCTGATCGATGTAAGGTGAGCCTGTCAGACCGACGTAAGGCGACCCGGTCGACCGGCCATAGGGCCGGTCGACCGGCCATCAGGTCCGGCCGACCGACCATCGGGCCGGTCGACCGAGATATGATGGGCCGATCTGGGACCGGCCGTAAGGCTGGTCGGACCGACGTAGTGAGGGCCGGTCAGACCGGCCGTAGGGCCGGTCAGACCGACAGAGGCGACAGAACTATTTTCGCCGGGGCCTTGGGCAATTGCCCCGTCGGTTTTACCAAATATGTGGTTCATAGGGGGCTGGCTCCCCCCTGCAATCGAGGTAGGCGGCGAATCGGTCGCGGGAGGATCGGATTTACCGCTCATGTGCGCTTTAATCAACCTATTAAAACAAGTCTTCATAGAGGATTCAACCTTATTGTTCACGGCGGCGGTAACGGACTCATCCACCGTACTAGCAACAAGTTTTTGAATAGGCATAGAGATGTGATCAGCGCTTACCTCTCCGCGAGTTACTTTGAGCGGACTCTCGGGCTTGATGATGACGCCTTGTCGCGTTTTGGTGCAAGGTTGATCTAGCACCTCCTGAGTGATCGCTCGAATGCACTCCTCCATTATTTGGCGAGCCTCCCCATCCAAGTCGTCCAACGAGATGTGGACAACATTGGATGGCTCCACGTCTTGCGCCGCTTGCATGGACATGGCGGCGTCGAATCCGAGTTGGCGTCGTGTCTTCCCCAGCAGAGTCGCCAAAAATCGTGTGACACCTTTTTGGCAAAAGGCACGAACACGATCGAATCACCTAAATCCTTGCGGTGGTTCTTGGTACAGAGTCGCCAACCACTTCAATCTAGCAAGAACTAGAACAAAGTGGGTTTTGTAGATCAAATCGGCTAGCGGAACCGATTTAGATGGATAGATTGATAACTACTCGTCTCGTGAGCAAACGGAAAGTTTTCAAGACAAGCTTACAAAGAAGTGTCGTACTCTCGCAGCGGCGGCGGACGGTTTTTGGCGCAAACCAACAAAGATGGACTAAACTAGGGCAAAGTAGAAAATAGGGCTGACAATAAAGAAAACGATTCAAATAGATTGATTGTATGTTGTGTGTTTTTTTTACAATTGAACCAGCCTTGACCCTTATATAGGGGTTGGCCTTGCCCTCCACAGACCCTTCTCCATGTCCAATTCAGGATAAACATGTTTGGAAACCCGAGATACATCGTATGGAGAAAGGAAACCCGAATACCAACAAAGTCGTCTAGGTTTCGGACTCTGTCGGTCAGACCGACCATATGCCTTCGGTCTGACCGGCCCCACTGCCCGGTCTGACCGGCCTATACACGGCGGTCAGACCGGCCTCTCCGAAGAAACCGACAAATTTCCAAATATTGGCAATCTTTCCTATTTTGATTCCTAGGTGCCAATTTTGGGTGTAAACAAATACGTCACGCAAGGTTACAGGTATTGGAACAATTCAGATCAAGATGTTTGATGGATGTATCAGAACATTGCCAGATGCGCGACATAATCCAAATTTGAAGAGAAACCTCATCTTTTTATGTACTCTTGATCGCAAAGGGTACAAATATTCCGATGGAGACGGACATTTAAAGTTAACCAAAGGCTTTCTTGTTGTGATGAAAGCTGATGTCGGTGATATGGGCCCGGGGGTATGACGAGAATGCGATGTCTGAAGAAGGAAGACGCCTTTGCTTACCAGGGCGCCCAAAAACGTGTCCTAAACAGCTCATGCGGGTCTAGGCCACGGGCGGCCACGTGGCCATCCCAAAGGGCACTTGACTCGGGGGCTGCCCGGAGGCCGCCGCTCTCCCAGATGGCAGGGTTCGGGATCACCCGGACCCCCCGTCCATCACCCCGCACCTCTCGGAGAGAGGAGCGAGATCAACTGTCAACTGCCAACCACCACATTTAATGCCTAGAGAAAGGTCAGACGCCTGCCGCATCGCATTTACTGCGATGTGAGGCATGACTGTCAGCCGCTCATCATCACCTATTTTTGCCTGTCACGAGGGAGAGGGGGTATAAAGTCTTTGACGACGACCGCGGTATGGCTGCACGGTCATTCTACGCACGCCTCCCTCCACACCCTGTCCAGTCGCATTGAATGCGATTGGGCGGCCGCGTGGGAGAGAGAACATGAGTGCTGGGGGTGTCACGTCGACCCCTCTCCAGACGGAGGGCCACTGACCAGTAGGCCCCACTGGAGTAGGTAGGTCGGCCCATCCTCACGTCAGCAGCATGGCGGCCACAACGCCCTTTTTTCCCACCAACTCCAGCAACGTGGCAATAGGAACAGGAATAGGGGTAGCTTCCCCGACAAGACAGGGCAAGAACCGCTCCATCACGTGGAGCGGAGTAGAAAAAGCTAGGACTACTGTGGTATCCCCTTGCACTATAAAAGGAGGCCCAATTCCATCATAGAACGGGTTCTGAAAAATTGGCTCTTAGGTTCTGCCATTTTTGGAGTTAGGTTCCTGAATTGGTCTGTTGCTCGGCCTTCTCAACCTAGGGCTTCAAGCACTCCACCTCAGTCATCAGCTCCAGCTTCCTCAGGGAGGAAGAACCACACCAGTCCTTGTAACTCATCCTCCACATAACACATAAAACAGGAGTAGGGTATTACGTCTCTCTGACGGCCCGAACCTGTATAATTCTTCTGTGTCCTTTGTGGTTGTGATTCTTCTCCATCTTCCTACCTTCACCTCTACCTCACCTTGAGTTTGAACCCTAATTCATCACTCCCCTGTGCCGAACCAAAAAGGGGGTCCCCTGTGTCCCCGCGTGTCGAGCATACGCATCGACAGCTGGCGCACTAGGTAGGGGAAGCGCGCTGCATTTGGGATTAAACTCCTGTATTCCTTCCGTCTCCCGGTGGAATGCCCACCTCCGTCCTTGCCATGGTTCATGGCCACGTCCTGCGGTCCACGTCTGACTCACTCGCTATCCGCGAGTGTGACTTGGCCAACAAGGCGGTCGAGGAGGTTGATACGGGCGGGCACAGCCCCAAATTTCGACATCTCTGCTTGGAGGAGGGAGGACCTTTGTCCCCTTCACCCCCTCCAGCGGCTGCGACGGTGGCCAGAGCTGCACCACCTCCCCTGTCCCCCGCTGGGACAGCGGCTGTGGGCGAAGGAGGCCAGGCGTCCCTCAGGGTCACCAACGTACCTGTAGGTTCCGGGCTACGCCCGAGCGGACGTACTGGCGAGTCGCGCCGGAGCGACGTCTATCGTCGACTGAAGTTTGGCACGCCTGAGGGCACCCTTCAGGAGGCGGAGGCACTCTTGCGCCACCCCCCGGTAACACCGGGCGAAGGATCCAATGCCAAGCGTTGGTTTGACGACGTGGCGAAGCTAGTCGGCACGGCCCAGCGTCAGCTGGCCGCCGACCTCGCTTCCTCAAGTCACCGACCGCGTGGTTCACACACCGCGGTCAGCTCGTCCTCTCGACGACGAGCCCGAAGGGCAGCAGCCGCCGCGAGGGCAGAAGAGAGCCCCCCGGCTGCAGCCCAACCAGAGGCGCCTCGGGATCTGCTATACGCGGAACGAGATGCCCGTCTTCATATTGAGCAGCGTCACGACGAGCGTCGCATGGGGCGGGCTCAGGACTGCGCTTCCTCATCGGGAGGTGCAAGCGCTCGGCGAGCGGCCACAGTGGCCCCGCCACAGGGAGAACCCCCCAGGGGACGGCGAGCGGCTACGGTGGCCCAGCCACGAGCACGACATTCTGCGGTACCCTAGGGGGCCCCCCAGCCCTCATCGCCCCCCCAGCCGGCAACGGCTGTCAGGCGTTCGTCTCCAGCCTACACAATGTGCGCTGGCCTAACAAGTTTAGGCCGGCCCTCACGGAGAAGTATGACGGCTCGGTGAATCCCACCGAGTTCCTCCAGATTTACACCACGGCCATCGAGGCCGCTGGAGGTGACGAGCTCGTCATGGCCAACTTCTTCCCCATGGCGCTCAAGGGCCAGGCCCGTTCCTGGCTAATGAATCTGCCGGCCCAGTTGGTCGCCTCGTGGGATGACTTGTGCCGGCAGTTCACCTCTAACTTCGAGGGCACGTACCCGCGCCCGGGAGTGGAGGCTGACCTCCACATGGTTCGGCGAGGAGAGGACGAGTCCCTGCGCAAATACATCCAACGTTTTTGCCAGGTACGCAACACCATACTGTCCATCGCTGACCATGCAATGGTCTTAGCCTTCCAGAGTGGCGTATGCCACGACGTCATGCTGGAGAAGATCGAATCCAAGGCCCCCCGGACCACCACCGAGCTCTTCGAGCTTGCTGACTGGGTGGCCCACGAGGAAGAGGCTCGGATCTCGAAACCTAGGAATCCAGCTCCAACCTTCACCAAAGCTGCCCCCTCCGCGTCCCGAGAGGAACGGCGTGAGCGGCGGCGGAAGCGCAAGCCATCGCATGGTGGTGAGGAAGGCCACGTCCTCGCCGCCGACGATGCCGAGAAGCCCTCACGAAAGGGCAAGCCCGCGGGCAACTGCAGGCGCACCCCAGACCCTCGTCCCCAGGGCCAGGACGGGGACAAGTGGTGCATGGTGCACCAAACCTCCCGCCATAACCTCTCCGAGTGCCACTCGGTCAAGAACCTGGCCGAGCGGGTACAAAAGTACGAGCAGAAGAGGAGGGAGAGGGAGAAGGAAGCTCGCCGCAAGGGTAAAGCCCCAGCGGAACGCTCAGACAACCGACGAGAGGAGGCCAAGAGTGTGGCCCCCGTCGGGGACGAAGATGATGATCTGGGCTACCAGGACCCCAAGCACGTCGTCGCCACCATCGACGAAGGGGCAGGCGCCCAGGTGTCCCGTCGGAGCCTCAAGACCATGAGGCGTGAGCTCCTCGCGACTGTGCCGTCCCATGAGGCGGCCTGAAAGTCGCGCTGGGCGGGGGTGCCAATCACCTTCGACCAGACAGATCACTCTGGGAGCATCGCAAGCAGTGGCCACCTGGCCCTCGTGACCTCCCCCACCATTTGCAACGTCAAGGTCGCCCGAGTCTCAATTGACGGGGGTGCGGCCCTCAACATACTATCCCCGAAGGCCTTTGATGTGATCAAGGCCCCAGGGATGGTGCTCGGGCCATCCTATCCCATCATTGGGGTGACGCCCGGGAAGGTGTGGCCCCTCGGGCAGATCGCGCTGCCGGTCACATTCGGGAGCCCCACCAATTTCTGCACCGAGCGGATTGACTTCGATGTGGCAGACCTTAACCTGCCCTACAACGCCGTGCTCGGGAGGCCAGCGTTGGTGAAGTTCATGGCGGCTACCCATTACGCCTACCGCCAGCTCAAGATGCCGGGCCCTGGAGGCCCCATCACCATCCATGCCGACGTCAAGACCGCGCTGGATTGCGCGGAGGCACGCGTGGATGACATTGCGGCGGCCGACTGCGTTGAACCCGAGGACCTTCAAGGGGAGGCCTCGGTTTCCCGGGCCCCCAAAAAGCACATCACCTCTGCCGACGAGGTGGTGGTCAAGCCTATTCAGCTGGGCGACGATCCATCCAAGACCGCCAAAATTGGCGGCAACTTGGACCCCAAATAGGAAGACGCGCTCATCTCCTTTATACGGGCGAATGCCGACATGTTTGCTTGGAAGCCGTCGGATATGCCCGGAGTCCCCAGGGAGGTGATTGAGCACCGACTTGCAGTACGGCCGGATCCACGACCGGTCCAGCAAAAGGTGAGGCGACAGGCCCTGGAGCGACAGGCGTTCATCCGTAAAGAGGTGGCACGGCTCCAGGAGGCCGGCTTCATCCGGGAGGTGCTGCATCCGGAGTGGTTAGCTAACCCGGTGGTCGTCCCGAAGGCCAACCACAAGCTGGGCATGTGCATCGACTACACCGACCTCAATAAGGCATGTCCTAAAGACCCTTATCCTCTGTCTCGAATAGACCAGATAGTCGACTCCACTGCGGGGTGCGACCTTTTATCTTTCCTAGATGCATATTCTGGTTATCATCAGTTTCACATGGCTGTAGGGGATGAGGAGAAAACTGCATTTATCACCCCTATGGGTACCTTCTGCTATATATCTATGCCTTTTGGTTTAAAGAATGCCATGTCCACTTCCAAACGTGGCGTCCGCATCACGTTGAAAGACCAAATAGGGCGTAATGTTGAGGCGTATGTCGATGATCTCGTACTCAAGTCCCGGGACCAAAGGACCTTGCTCCCAGACCTGGCCGAGACATTTGATAACCTCCGGTCCTCCCGCATGAAGCTGAACCCAGAAAAATGCGTGTTCGGGGTACCGACAGGCAAACTCTTGGGGTTTTTGGTCTCTGCCCGAGGCTTCAAGGCCAACCCTGCAAAAATAAAGGCTATAGAGTAGATGCGCCCCCCAGAAAGCTCAGGGACGTGCAGAAAATTACTGGTTGTGTAGCTGCCCTGAGCCGTTTCATATCAAGGCTGGGAGAGCGGGCGCTCCCTCTATTCAAGCTGCTAAAGCGAACTGGTCCCTTCACTTGGACGGATGAGACAAAGAAAGCCTTGAGAGAGCTCAAGTGTTATCTCTCCTTGCCGCTCATATTGGTGGCACCTCAAGAAGGAGAACCCCTCCTTTTATATTTGGCGGCAACCCCCCAAGTAATCAGTGCGGCGTTGGTTGTGGAGCACGATGACGAGCCAGTCTCTTAGATGCCCCCAGCCTCACCACGCCCGGAGGCAGGAGACCTTGGAACGGTGTTGGCTGAGGAAGCACCCGAAGCCGGAGGCGGCCTTTGGCCCCCCGAGCTTCGGGGAGCCACCCAACCCCCTAGTCCGGGGGCTCCCAAGGCCCCTTCCACCCAGAGCGGCCCTGAGGGCCCCGGGGAAGGCGATGGCCCGGCCGCCCCGGACACTGAGGTAACCCGCCCCGATGCACCCGAGCCTTTTGCCCCTGGTAAAGCGGCTAAGGCCCGCACCAAGGTGCAGCGGCCAGCCTACTTTATCAGTGAGGCGCTACGGGACGCAAAGACACGTTACCCGCAAGCCCAAAAAATGCTCTACGCCGTGCTCGTGGCTTCCAGGAATCTGCGCCACTACTTCCAGGCACATCGGGTAACGGTAGTCACGTCCTACCCTCTCGGGCAAATCTTGCATAACCGAGAGGGCACGGGACGGGTAGTCAAGTGGGCTATCGAATTGTCAGAGTTCGACCTGCAGTTCGAAGCTCGCCACGCGATCAAGAGCCAACCCTTGGCTGATTTCGTGGCAGAATGGACGCCAGTGGCCGATAACAATCAAACCCGGGGTGAACCTGAGAGTGTGGAGGATCGCGGCCAATGGACCATGCATTGGGTGATGAACTTTGACGGTTCACTCACCTTACACGGGGTCGGGGCGGGCATTGTGTTAACCTCCCCGACAGGCGACGTACTCCGGTACATCGTTCGACTTGACTTCCGAGCAACCAACAACATGGCCGAGTACAAAGGACTCCTAGCGGGGTTGCGAACGGCGGCAGGCATGGGCATCCGCCGTCTGCTAGTCCTCGGCGACTCCCAACTGGTCGTGAACCATGTTTTCAAGGAGTACCAATGCACCGACCCCCAGATGGAAGCATATGTCAAGGAAGTACGGCGTATGGAGCGCCATTTTGATGGCCTCGAACTGCGCCATATTCCCAGAAGAGACAATACCCTGATGGACGAGCTATCAAGGATCGCGTCTGCGCGAGCCCCAGCCCCGCCAGGCACATTTGAAGAAAGACTCACTGAGTCGTCGGCGTGCCCCGAACCGCCCCGAGGGCAAGAGTCGGTCGGTCCCGACGTCCCGGACTCGGCGGGCCAGCCACAGCCTGGTCCTGCCGGGACCGACATCATGCGCCAGGTGGCCTGGATTTCGAAAATCCAAGCGTATCTGCAAGACGCGTCATTGCCCTAGCAACGCGAGGAAAGCGAGCGCATCGCCCGCACCTCCAAAAGGTATGTGTTGGTGGAAGGGACACTCTACCGACACGGTGCCAATGGAGTGCTCATGAAATATATCGCTCGGGAACAGGGTCTCGAGCTCCTGGCCGAGATCCACGAGGGAGAATGTGGAGTGCACTCAGCCTCCCGAACCTTGGTAGGAAAGGCATTCCGCCAAGGTTTTTACTGGCCCACCGCGCTGGAGGATGAAGCAGACCTCGTGCGGCGGTGCTGGGCATGCCAATTTCACGCCAAGCAGACGCACCTGCTAGCCTAGGCCCTTCAGACCATCCCGCTCTCGTGGCCGTTCGCGGTCTGGGGGCTGGGCATCTTGGGCCCGTTCAAGCAGGCACGTGGCGGCTGCAAATTTCTATATGTCGCCATCGACAAATTCACCAAGTGGCTCGAGGCCTATCCAGTCAGCGTCATTGACAAGCATTCGGCTGTGCGGTTCATGAGAGGCATCACGGCAAGGTTCGGGGTCCCCAACAGGCTCATCACCGACAACGACACCCAGTTCACGAGTGAGTTGTTTGGCGAGTATTGCGATGATATGGTCATCAAGCTCTGCTTCGCCTCGCCCGCCCACCCGCAAAGCAACGGCCAAGCCGAGCATACAAACGCGGAAATATTGAAAGGCCTCAAGACAAAGACCTACAATGTTCTCAAGAAGCATGGGGACTCGTGGATTGACGAGCTGCCAGCGATCCTTTGGGCCAACCGGACCACACCAAACCGTGTCACCGGGGAAACACCATTCTTCTTGGTGTATGGAGCTAAGGCGGTCCTGCCCTCCGAGCTCACCTTGGGATCGCCCCGAGCCACACTATACACCGAAGCAGATCAAGAACAGCTACGTCGCGACGACCTGGACTACCTAGAAGAAAGACGGCGCCGTGCAGCTCTTCGCACGGCCCGTTATCAGCAGAGCCTCCGCCGCTACCATTAGCACAAAGTCAGCCCCCGAGCGCTGCAAATCAATGATCTCGTTCTACGGCGCGTGCAAATGCGTGCGGGGCTGAGCAAGTTATCTCCGATGTGGGAAGGGCCATACAAAGTTATCGGCACCCCGCGTCCAGGAGTAGTTCGCCTAGCCACAGAGGACGGCACTTCGCTGCCAAATCCGTGGAACATTTCCCACCTGCGCAAGTTCTACCCATAAGCCGCATGGTGTGCTGAAACAGATATGAAAGTTCATTCACTGCCTCCAGTGGCATGAACAATGAGTTCGCCCGTTTACACTCTTATGCTTTTCCCTTGCAAAATATCTGCTTGCTGTATGTTTTTCCCCCATGTGTCGGAACATGTATTGTGGATGCTGGCTTTCGGCGGTCTTCTGGCCCTGCCCGCCCTAGGTTGAGAGGCCCTAAGGGTGTCGAGGGTAGAGCGACGCTGCATACAAGTGCCCCGGGGTAGTCAACGCCTGGGGGCTCGGGTGCGTATTGTCACACCTGTCTCGAACCCCCCGTTGCTGCTGCCCCCGTTGGCCCTTTATGCCCTCGCTTCTACCCGGAGCCCCGAGAAAGGCACCAGCCGCCGGCCGATGCACGCTTCCTGAACCCGGACTAGCTCCCAATCACATGGGATAGAAGCAAAAAGCGGGGGAGTCCTAGGCGGCCGGCGGGTCACTAGGGGCGTCCTCCGTGTCGTCCTCGTCCAGGGGGTCCTCGCGGTAGGCGAGCTGGAATGCCGCCGGAGTGCCGTCGAAGCCGATCATAATGGAGTCGACAACATCCTTGATGCGGCGCCAAGCAGCCTCCTCGGTGCCCTCGGGGAAGTCCTCGGTGGGGATGTATGGGTTGAAGCCGAGGTCGCGGACTTGGTAGCTTGCCAGGGTCAGCGTCGCAACTTGGCGAGACAAGCCGTACGATGACTCCTTCGCCACTTCGTCGACCTCCTCCGGCACCCTTTTGATCCCCTCGGCCAGCTCATCTATTTGGGTGGCCAATCCCCCCAAGGTAGGGACGGCGGCGCGGGGGCGAACGACCCCCACCTCACGAGCCGCCTCCCGAAGGCGCGCGACGGACGAGGCCATGGTCCAGAGCCCAGAGCCCAGGGCATGCTCCAGCTCCGCAATTCGGCGGCGTGCCTCCTTCAAGTCTGGCGTCGGTTCGCTAGAGCGAGGGGCCGGCTGGGGCTCCCGCACCCGCGCCTCCACGTCGCCAACCGCCTGCTTCCGGGCGGCGAGGTCCCGCTCCCATCGCTCCAGATCATCCTGCCAGTGGCACGAGGCGGCTGCAAGCTGCTGCTCGCGCTCCCATATGGCCTTCAGGCATCGGGAGACCTCCTCCTAGGCTTGCAGCACGGCCACCTCGCGCCCCTCCACCGTGGCCTCGCGCTCGGCGATGGCCTTCTCCTGGGCCACCGCGTTCTCCTCCCGCGCGGCGGAGTCCTCCTCGGCCTTGGCCACGGCGGCCTCCCGGTCCTCGACCGCCTGTCGTGCCGCCTCCAGAGCCTTCTCCCGCTCTGCCAGGCCATCCTCGTGGGCCTGGAGCTCGATGTCGGTGCTGGCGGCGGCAGCCTCGGCATCGCGCAGGACGCGCTCGCGCCGGTTGAGCTACTGGACGTGCCCGTTGAGGTCGCGGATGAACTCCCCGGCGGTGGTGTGGAACCTCTCCTCTGCGGCGCGGCGATCTGCTCGCGAAAGTCGACGGTGTGCCGCTCAACGACGGTGTCCTCGAACACCTGGTTGAGTTCGCCATGGCACCGCTCGATGTCCGCCAGCTCCCGCTTCCGGACGAGGCCCTCCACCCTCGTCGTGGCTGCTAGCTTGCGGCGGCCTTCCTCGACCTCGGCCTCCCGCCGCGCCACCGCGACCTCCCTGGCGGCCAAGGCCTGAACCTGGGCCCGAAGCCCCTCCAGGGAGACCGCGTTGGCCTCCTCCAGCGCTCGGGACACGATCATCCTCGCCCGTCCCTGCGATCGTACGAGGGGCTCGGTGTCCAAGGCGACCACAAACCCTGACTGAGCGCCCCCGGATTCGGAGTTGGAGCTCGATCCAAGGTCGACCATCGGTGCAGGACGAGAAGACGAAGGTGCCCCACGGCCGGAACCGCCCACCGCCGCTTCACCTGCGGCGTTGCCTCGTCCTCCGTTGAGGCTGCTCGCGGCGTCGGGGGATCGCGGTGGGCCAACACCGGCAGTGTTGGTGTTGGCCGGCGGGGAGACGATGTTGAATGGCGTCGCGCGGGCGACGGTTGTCGTGGTGGCGGCGATTGTTGCCATGGTGGGGACCCCTGGGGCTGCTCTCCGCTGCCCGTCGCCGCCTCCACCTCCGCATCGGGGCCAGCTCGCCCCAAATCTGTCGCCGGCGGAGGGCCCCCAGCTTGTTCCTCACGGGCGATCGGCACCCCGGCATCTGGGTGGGCGCCCTCCTCAGGCCGTACCGGACCCAAGCCTGAACCCGCAGGGGGTGACCCGGACCCAGTGGGCTCCACCACCCCGGGCCTCTCCTACGCTTCCCCTGCGGAGCTGGAAGCAGAATCGCCCTTAGGTCTAACCTCGGGGCGAAAATGCTGATGCTCGCGGCTGGGAACAGAAAAAAACACAATAAAAGATCAAAACACAAGTAGCTCGAAATGAAAACACAAGGCTCACAAGATATGTATGCGTCCGCAAGGCGTTACTGCGGGCGGCATTGAAGCTCCAGGAGACCCGAGAGATGGCCCGCTTCTTCTTCGCGGGGCCGCCGGAGGGGCTCACTGGCCGTGTGGCCCACGGACTCCGTGCCGCCGCCGGGCACCGTGGCCGGCCTCCGCCGACGGTGCACTCGCCGTGGTGCGCCCGGCCGTCGCCATAGTCGTCGCCGTCGTGGCCGATCTGGTCCTCGACGGGGTGGCCCCGGGGGTAGGACCCGTCGCCTGCGGGCCTCCAGACCTACGAGGGGGAACGGTGCACTCCGCGTCGTCGCCGCGTGGTGGTGATGGGGAAGGCGCTGGGTCGTGCTCTGGCCTCTTCCTCTTCCCCTTCGGGTCCGGGGCCCCCGGTCCGCTCCTGCCCGTGCCCCGGCAGCCCAGCCGCCCAATCGGCACTTGGTCGTCGGCGTCGTCATAGTCGTCGTCGCCGCCCCTGGCGGCGCTTGGCGTTGCCGACGACGAACCCGCGCCATCGCCCACCACTTGCAGCGCAAGCAGGATCTCCGGTCGCGCCGAAACCTGGCACAGCGGCACCAGCCCCGGAGGGAGCTGCGTCAGATCCATCGCCGTGATGCCGAGGGTGCGGCGGACCAGGATCGCGACGTCGTTCTCGTTCCAGTCGAAGGCGGCGCCAACATGGGTGCGCATGTCGTCGTTGAAGCCCGTGTACGTGTTGGCGGGGCGTGGCCTCTCCTGCAACGGCGAGATGCGCCATGTCTGGAAGTCCAGGAAGACGGCGTGGCTGGACAGGCCCCCCCTCCGGAGGTAGCTGATCCGCTCCAGCACCCCATCCAGCTCCCTCTCGGCTCGCGGCCGTGCTCCCCAGCTCCTCTGGTTCACCGGAATCCCTGTCGGAAGGGAAAGGTGGGGGTGGTCGTCCAAGCTGGTGTAGAACCAGTAGGCCCTCCAGTTCTCCCACCTGGAGCGGGGGTGGATGTTGATGAAGGGGGTGTCGACAGCCCTGTCGTTGCGCGGCTGGATCGCCACGTATCCGACCGCGCTGGAGGAGCCCGCCCGGCACACGCGGAAGAACTACTGGAAGAGATGCAGTGAGGGCATCACCCCCACGAACATCTCGCATGTGTAGGCGAAGATGGCAAGGTAGAAGACAGCGTTGGGGGTGAGGTGGTGCAGCTGAACGTCGTAGAACTCCAGCACATCGAAGAAGAACCAGGAGAAGGGCGGCACCAGCCCGACCATGGCAAAAGAGGCGAAGAACACCATCTTCGTGGGGGGCCGCTCCTCTGAAATGTCGCCGCCGCTGCGTGTGTCGCGCGGCAGGTACTTGTTGAACAAGCTCCGAGCCTCCGCGGTACGGACCAAGGACTTGGGGAGCACGCTCCCGGGCTCCAGGGGCGAGTCGCGAGCCATCTTCGAGGAAGGCACCGGAATATGAAGAGGGAAGCTGGTGGCGGAGAGGAAGAAGTCGAAAGGGCAAGGGCGCTGGAAGAATAAGAGGTGATGGCTGTGGAATGCGTAGAAACTGATCCCCTCTCTCGCGGATCTGTTTTTATAGGCAGCCACAGCCCCCTCGAATTCTACGGCATTAATTCCGCCCCACTACCACGCGACGAGCCTCGTCGGCTCCGCGCCCCTTCGTTTTTCACATCTCTTCGGTTTTCGCGCCGCTTGGGTTTCGCGCCGCCTGGGATTTCGTGCCCGCCAGGCGCACTACATGGGACGGAGAGAGCTAGGCGGTTTGATGGGCCCCCGTGTGCGTGGCCCAAACAACATGCCCCCGTCTGGAAAGGCTTAATCAAGTGTGGCGTCAGTTGCCACGCGCCTATCTCTTGCTGCGGCGCGGTATATCCAGCACCCGGGCCCACCGACTCAGGGATATGGTGTTAACCGCGCCCGAACCCGACTTTGGTCCCAGTCAACACCGGCGGCTACTATCGGTGATATGGGCCCGGGGGTATGACGAGAATGCGATGTCTGAAGAAGGAAGACGCCTTTGCTTACCAGGGCGCCCCAAAAACGTGTCCTAAACAGCTCATGCGGGTCCAGGCCACGGGCGGCCACGTGGCCATCCCAAAGGGGACTTGGCTCGGGGGCTGCCCGGAGGCCGCCGCTCTCCCAGATGGCAGGGTTCGGGATCACTCGTACCCCCCGTCCATCACCCCGCACCTCTCCAAGAGAGAAGCGAGATCAACTGTCAACTGCCAACCACCACATTTAATGCCTAGAGAAAGGCCAGACGCCTGCCGCGTTGCATTTACTGCGATGTGAGGCATGACTGTCAGCCGCTCATCATCACCCCTTTTTGCCTGTCACAAGGGAGAGGGGGTATAAAGTCTTTGACGGCGACCGCGGTATGGCTGCACGGCCATTCCACGCACGCCTCCCTCCACGCCCCGTCCAGTCGCATTGAATGCGATTGGGTGGCCGCGTGGGAGAGAGAACACGAGTGCTGGGGGTGTCACGTCGACCCCTCTCCAGACGGAGGGCCACTGACCAGTAGGCCCCACTGGAGTAGATAGGTCGGCCCATCCTCACGTCAGCAGCATGGCGGCCACAATGCCCGTTTTTCTCCACCAACTCCCGCAACGTGGCAACAGGAACAGGAATAGGGGTAGCTTCCCCGACAAGACAGGGCAAGAACCGCTCCATCACGTGGAGCGGAGTAGAAAAAGCTAGGACTACTGTGGTGTCCCCTTGCACTATAAAAGGAGGCCCAATTCCATCATAGAACGGGTTCTGAAAAATTGGCTCTTAGGTTCTGCCATTTTTGGAGTTAGGTTCCTGAATTGGTTTGTTGCTCGGCCTTCCCAACCTAGGGCTTCAAGCACTCCACCTCAGTCATCAGCTCCAGCTTCCTCAGGGAGGAAGAACCACACCAGTCCTTATAACTCATCCTCCACATAACACATAAAACAGGAGTAGGGTATTACGTCTCTCTGACGGCCCGAACCTGTATAATTCTTCTGTGTCCTTTGTGGTTGCGATTCTTCTCCATCTTCCTACCTTCACCTCTACCTCACCTCGAGTTTGAACCCTAATTCATTGCTCCCTCTGCCAAACCAAAAAGAGGGTCCCGCAGGTTCCCGTGTGTCGAGCACACGCATCGACAGCTGATATTAAAAATACTGACTTGTACCATCTGCGAGGTACAACTATATTAGGTAATGTTGCTACCGCTTCAGATCTATTATCTAATTCTGATGCTACTAATTTTTGGCATATGTGTCTTGGGCTGAAATTGGTTTGGAAGAATTGAGCAAGCGAGGATTGCTAGATGAAAAAGGCGTCAGAAAGTTTAAATTTTGTGAGCATTGCATCTTTGGCAAGCATAAAAGGGTGAAGTTCAACACATTACACATACTACATAAGGTATTCTTGATTATGTGCATTCTGATTTATGGGAGCCTACTCGTAATACATCTTTCTTTTGGAGGTGCTCGTTATATGCTCACAATCGTTGATAATTATTTGAGAAAAGTTTGGTCTTATTTTTTGAAGCACAAATATCAAACTTTTGGTGTGTTTAAAGAGTGGAAGACTGTGGTTGAAAGACAAACTGAAAGAAATGTGAAAATACTTCATACTAACAATGGATTGAATTATGTTCTAATGTATTCAAATCATATTGCAAGTCTGAAGGTATTGTGTGTCATTACACCGTTCCTCATACACCTCAACAAAACAGTATAGCTGAGCGTATGAATAAGACAATTATATCAAAGGTTTGTTGTATGTTGTCTAATGCAGGTTTGTCTAAACAGTTTTGGGCGGAAGCCGCTTCCACAGCTTGTTATCTTATTAAACGGTCACCTAGTTATGCCATTGACAAGAAGACTCCAATTGAAATATGGTCGGGTCCCCAACAAGTTATTCAGACTTAAGAATATTTGGTTGTACTGCTTATGCTCAAGTTAATAATGATAAATGGGAGCCTAGAACTATTAAATGCATTTTTTTTTGTAATTTATCTGGTGTGAAAGGCTATAAGTTATGGTGTTTTGAAACTAGAAAGGTTATGATTAGTAGAAACGTTGTCTTCCATGAATCAGTTATGTTACTTGACAAACCTTCTACTAATGTTCTTGTTGAGAGTCATTAGAAAGCAAATATGCAAGTTGAGCACTTGATCAGTTTAGGACGCGCACTAGAAAAAAAGATGTTATTAACCAAGATGCGTCTGTTACTGAAGATTCTGATTCTTCTACTGTTGAGCAGTCGCCAAAACATTCTATTGCACAAGATATGCCCCAAAAAATATTAAACGACCTCAAAGATATATTTAAAAAGCAAATATAGTTGCTTATGCTTTAAGTGTAGCAGAAGAAATTGAAGATATTGCAGAACCTTCTTCATATCCTGAGGCTATTGTTTCTGATGATTGCAATAAATGGATAACTACTATGCATGAGAGATGTAGTTGCTTGAAAAGAATCGTACTTGGGAATTGGTGAGGTTGTCAAATAAGAATAAATCTACCCGTTACAAGCGGATCTTCAAAGAAAAGGAAGGTATATCTTCAAGTGATGAGTTAAGATACAAAGCAATGTTAGTTGCTAAATGTTATAGCCAGATTCCACGTATTGATTTCAGTGATGTTCTTTTCCCTTTTATGAAGCATAGTTTAATTCATACGTTACTTAGTGTTGTTGCAATGCATAATTATGAACTAGAGAAAATAGATGTTAAAATTGTATTTTTACATGGGAGTTAAAATAACATTTATATGGAGCAATTTGAAGGTTTTGTTGTTCCTGAAAAAGAGAACCTAGTATGTAGGTTGAATAAATCTCTTTATGGGTTGAAGAAATCACCTGGACAGTGGTATAAGAGAATTGACTGTTTAATGTTTTCTCAAAAGTTTAGAAGGTCCAATTTTGATAGTTGTTATTGATAGTTGTGTTTATCTTAAAGTTGTTGATGATTTAATTATATATTTGTTCATTTATGTTGATGATATGTTGATTGCTGCAAAAGACAAATCAGAGATAGCAAAGTTGAAGGCACAATTGAGTAATGAGTTTGAAATAAAGGATTTGGGTGCAGCGAAGAACATTCTTGGTATGAAAATTACTGGAGAAAAACAATCTGACAAGTTATATCTTAGTCAGAAATGTTATATTGAAAATGTCATTCGTCGTTTCAATATGCATGATGCAAAACCACTGAGTATTCTTTTAGCTGTACATTTCAGATTATTTTCATATTTATGTCCACAGTTCGATATGATGTTGAGTAAGTTTCATATTTAAGTGTAGTTGGTTCACTTATTTATGTCATGGTATGTTCTCGTACGGACTTATTATATGCATTGAGTGTTGTCGTTAAATACATGGCTAATCCTAGCAAAGAGCATTGGAAAGCAGTTCAGTAGATTTTCATATACCTGTGTGGTACTTCTAGTGTTTGTTTGCAGTTTGGGAGATCCAGAGATGGACTTGTTGGTTATGTGGATTCAAATTTTGCTGGAGATTTGGATAGAAGAAAATCGCTTACAGGATATGTTTTCACTATTGGAGGTTGTGCTGTCAGTTGTAAGACAAGTTTACAAGCAACTGTTGTCTTATCTACTATCGAACAGAGTATATGACTATTTTTTAAGCTTGTAAAAAAGCTATTTAACTTTGAGATTTGTACACTCAACTTTGTGGAGTTACATCTTGCATTATTATATTTTATGATAGTCAAAGTGCAATACACCTTACAAAGGATTAGATGTTCCGTGAGAGAACAAAATATATTGATGTGAGATATCACTTTATTTGAGGTGTGATTGCTAAACGTGATGCCAAGGTATACATGATAAATATTCATGATAATCCAGTTAATATAATGACAAAGTCAGTTCTTGCTATTAAGTTTGAGCTTTGCTCAAGCTTGATGGGTGTTACAGTATAATCCTAGAGACTATTTGACGTACAATAATTTTACCTATATAAGGTATTTTTAATGATTGATGTTTTTTTATGCTATAAGAGAAAATTCGTCTCAATGTGAAGATTGTTAAATATATTATCCGAATTCAGATTAGTTTCCTAGTATGACTTCACGTCTTTTCCTATTATATGTCTTTTTTATCTCATATATATATATATATACATTTTTGTAAGTCATATGGGAAGTGAGATGTTCCTATTGTTATTCTTTCACGTTTGTAATCAACTTCATAATAGTGATTATTGTCGATCAACGTCTGTGATTTTTTCCCATAAGAGTTTTCACTGTACATCTATTTTCGTAACAGCAACATTTTGGTTTCTCTTTTATTCCCTTTTCACAGCTCTGAGAATTCTTGCGTTTCTCTAATGCATGCAGAAAACTGCCTGACCATACAAAAACGTCAAAACGAAGTGAAGAAAAAAATATTTTTCCAACGAACAAGCATAGAGTGTGCCAATTTCGTTAATTATAGCGAAAAAAACCAAACTGTAAAAGAAAAACTATATAAAGTGGTGTTCTTTACTGGTGTAGATGAAGATGAAAACGAAGTATTTCACGTAAAACGAGATGTCATTAGCATATCATTAATTAGGTTTAAATTATTATAAATTTAACAAATATATTTATCTTAATATTTTAAAGCAACTTTAATATATAAATTTTCGTACGGATTTAATAATTTAAAAAGTGTGTCATAATGATAAAAAATTTGATTCAATCCGTTAGGCAGAAGCGAACAGAACCTATGAAATGATAACTACAGGATAATTTCCGAAAGACGTCGAAGAAAAAAATTTCGAGTTGCATTTGATTACTACTACCGCAAATACACGCAGCCCATGCCGTTAATCTTGGCCCCATTAGAAGATTCAGAAGCCCATATATAGCTATCGCTAATCTTCTTTCAAACAGGCCATCGGCAGCCTAGATCACTCCAAAGAAACATACACCCTTCGTTTGAAAATATAAAAAATTTTGTACATTCTATTATTATAAATTTCGGCAAGAAATAAGTCTGTTCAGTTACATCCAACCAACATAAATTCCACTTCAAAAAAGGCAAAAACGAGGCAAATTCCATGTCGGCACGCACTCGTACGTACTATCATCACTGGGCGGAGACGGGACTTGACGGTCAGACGATCTGAACCCACGAGGCCACCGTTCCTCGCCGACGATGGAACAGCGGGCAGCCGTGACGGCGAGCCGACGGCGATGACCGGCAGAGGGAGAAACGATGTGGGGGTTGGCGTCATGGCTGATCCTTTTCGCACACGTTTTTGAGTTTTTAAACGGTATGATTTTTTAAAAAATATATTTACATATGAATTTTTTAAAGGGTGTTTTTTAAAAAATATAATAGTTAATTTATTCGTTTGTATCCTCATGTAGCGATAAAAATCATTTATATAATCAACAAAATTAAAGGCCCCATGAAAAAGTTTTCCTGCAACTTGAGGTTGAGGGGACGCACCACCGGGAGCAATGATTCTGGCGTCTCCGGCCTCGCGTACGGCTGCGTTCGCGTCCATGCAAAAAGTGGAGGAGAGTGCCAAAAGAAGGGGGCTTTTCAGTGGAAACTATCCTTTTTTTTCTGGGGGAATACAGTTGGTTCTGAATATTTAAGATCCAAAGGTAGGCTCATTTCAAACGTAGGAATTTGAAGGAAACATGTTTTTGATAATTTTTCTGCCGTTCAGTTTATATGAAATTCTTACCGTCCAAACTAGTAGTAGTAGGTTAAGAGCAGTACGAGAGTACTAATTTCCAAGATCAGGGTGAAAAATGGTGTAAAACTGGGCCATAATGCAGGTTTGAGAATAAAGGAGATAGGCATAACTCATATATATATATATATATATATATATATATATATATATATGCTGAGACATATTCTCCACTAAATTGTTCTCTCATCTCATCTCCGGCTGCTGTTTTATACGGTGTGTAAAACGACACAGTTTATTCGGTCAGGACAAGGTTCTAGAAGAACAAAGCAAATCATAGCTAGGCCATGTTTCTTGCTTGTCAAAACTCATTAACATATATTGCTTTTCAAAAGCACATAACAATCGCTGAAGCATTGGTAATGTCGCACCCCACAAATCAGAACACGAATGCACTTCAAGACAACTGATTTGAAACTGAAGAACAGTGGTTCAGACGGATCAGACAGAGCCTGCAAAACGGAAGAGAACAGCATGCCCAAGCAAACAAAACAAACGTAGAAAAAAATGGACGGCTTTTGTGGCAAGTGAAGCATGCACTCATGAAGTTGCAGTAACCGCACGACAGAACTCGATACTCAGGCTAGTACAACAGCGACTGGTCTCAAATTATTGCGATCCTGTTCCAAACGCAACGCACTCCCGTGGAATATCAGCGAAGAAAAAATGAGACGCTGCTACGTAATGGCGCTGTAAAAGCCACAGGACGCCCATTCTGGGCGCCTCATGGAATAATACACTGGAATGGATAGGAGAGTAGTAGCAGCAGCTGCTTCAGAGGTCAACAGAACAAAGCTTCACGCAACAAACCAGAACCAAATTCAGGGAAGGCGTGCAGCCTCGTGCATTTCAAATCGACCGATCCTATGTAGAGTCAGTTTCTTCCTTTGTTCTGCTCCAGGAATAAGTCAGCAATTTCAAGCTAGAAATTATGGCAGAGTTGTATCAAGTTGGCTCACTTTGTACCAAGGGAACAGACATCTGGTTCTGGTTCTGGTTCTACCAGACTGAACAATGCTTTTTTGACCTGCTAACCCACAGGGATGCGAAGCACACCGGTCAAGATTCAGAAACAGCCAGCACAGGTTTCAGCATGCAGTTCTCTGCCTTGCAAGGAAGCCATCTTTGTTCTGGTCAGGAAAGAAGATTCAAAAATATCTGTAAACTCTACTTCTTAAATTGTAACTCCATCGATAACTAGCTTTGCTTTCTTTTAGATCACACACACACTTGCTAACTGCCATCGCAGAAACAAAACAAATAGAATACCACGAACAGAATCGACGCAAACATGTCACTAGTAAGTAATTTGAAAAGAACTTCCCAGTTCCCACAGTCGGATTTCTGCGTTCCATGTTAACAATAAAGATGGCGGTAGGACAACAAATTAAATTAACCAAATCCACCCCAGTTTAAAGAAAAGCAAACAATCTATATGGTTTTGCACAGAATATGTCAAGTAAAGTGATCGCAATTGTTCATGTAAATGACAGAATGAAGCATGTCATGCAAATGTGAACATAACAGGGGAAAGATGTCCTTGAATAGAGGCCTGAGTCTAGTATTTCCACCCAATACACATGAGCGGTAACTTGAGACAAGTTCGTCCCTTCCTGTTTCGTAAATTCCACGTTCATGGGCATCCCTGATGATTGCTCACAAGCATCAGAAAAGAATGGTTTTTTACTTCTAAACAGCATGAAAACAGAAATATTTTAATATCAAGTGACTAGGATGTTTTCCAGTGAACTACCCTGGTTCAATTCATGTGATATTTGACAGTTCTTCACTCAACACTGCTATTATTCCTAATAAGAAGCTTTTATTAAAAAAATAAGTTGTTTTACCAATTAGTTAATTATCACAGAATTTGGAATTACCGAGAGTTACTCATCCAAAATAAGTTTGCATGCAGTCACCGAAAAAGAGACCCCAAGCCTTTAAAAAGAATATGATATAAAAACGGCAGTTGTACACTACTCTGTTTTGTTCACTATAGGGAATTTCTAATGAAAGAAAGCTTAGTAATCACCCAGCAAAGCAACAGAGAATTATGTTTGATTAGCGGTTTACTAAAAAGGAATCAATGAAACGAATCCGTCAGAGTTTCTGCGGATCATCAGTGATACAACAAACTTATGAGAAACAACTAAACTAAAACAATACCAAGCAAGGTCAGCACTCAGCCCAGGAATGTTTATACAAACGAAAAATCACAACCAGGATATGAAACATATCGTTGTTGCTAGTAACAAACTTCATTAAAGATAAGCATATCATGAAGCAAGTTGATAAAAGAAAATTATACCAGCAAACATAAGGCATGGTGTTCATAATTGATGAATATCTTTGTTGCAGCCACATATGAATCAAGTATTGCTTAACAGGTTGTTCATCAATAGTGAAAAGCCTTCTGAAAGCTGTTCCTAGATTATTAATATAACACTGTTTTGCATAGTCTCGTATCTTTCAAATCACGAGCAGTTGATCCAAATGCAAATGTTGAAATGGATTAGCGAGGAAAACAGAAGTATTAGAAGAACTCAGGGGGTTACATGACTGCTGCCACTCAGCAGATGCCCAGTTGAATCTGAAACTGGACAGAAGGCAGAAATCGCTACGAAGCATCAGGACTGAAGCAATTGAACAGGCTGCCTTTGTGCATACCATCCTTCATAAATAATCCACCATATTGAATCTTTATTCAGTGGATTCAACAGCCCATCACAGCACAATTATACACGAAGTTCCCAGATGGCCGTCTGGCAATCAAATTCCACACAGGCGGCCGCTCATCTGGAGTCCATGAATTAAGCTCAATTGTACCACCAATAGAAGTCCTTGGGCCGCCAATGACAATCAACCGGTCACCACATGCTCGGAAAGCAAGGCCCCACCCATTCATTGACACAGACCGTTCAGGCAACTTACCAAGAGTGATCCACTTATTATTCTGCTTGTCATACTTCTTCACGTCCTTCTCACTATAATCAGCAGCATAAAGCTCATTGTTAACAACAGCAATAAGTGGAGGAGCACCAGTCACTCCATTGAGACCCTCAGACATGTTTTCGATCACCCTCCAAGATCGCCTCTTCAGATCATATTCCTCACCGCATGTCAACACCTTGTTGTTGCTGGCCACACCACCAACCACGTAAAACTTGCCATCCATGAACACCCCAGAGCACATCTTCCTTGCCCGATTCATGCTGGGAAGGGGTGTCCAAGAATGTGTCTCCGAGTCGTACATTTCTGCAGAGCTCAATATCCTGCCAGAAGAATCAGTGCCCCCAGCAACATATGCCTTTGCCCCAACACTTGTTGACCCAAACAAGCACCGTGGTGAGATCATCGGATCAGCCCGTGTCCATGAATTGGTTAGGATGCTATACCTGAACACAATGTGTGCCATCGCAAACACAAGGAGTTCAGTGCCCACAGCAAGCGATTCCTTGTCAGAACACATGAAGCATTCATCCGGTGGCATCCTGGGCACCTGGATCCAGCGCCCACGGTATGGGTCATATGCGTCCCACTCAAGGACATTGCATGAGAAGTATACCCAATGCTCTGCAACCCCACTCTGGCGCCGCAGGCGGTAGATCTCCCCGTTGCGCACCAGCGACCGGAAGTCCTTGTTCAGGGAGGCCACCGAGCCATAGTCTGACCGGGACAGCCGGAGTAGGCAATTGATGGTCAAGTCACGCCCAATCGCACCAATGAGGCTGCTCCCGTTGCCATGCTCCTCTCCACCGCCAGAGGAGGCATGGCCCTCAGAGATGTCCGGCGTGTGTGGCTGCGGCGATGGCGGCTTGCTGCGCTTCCCACCGCCACAGTCAACCTCGTCCATGTCCTCGGCTTCCGCATCTTCCGGCGCTGGGCGCTTGCCGTTGAGGACCTCGTGAGAGAGGTACGCCCACTCGGACTCCGCCTCGCAGGAGCTCGGCAGGGAGCGCGAGATGAGGCAGGAGTTGCCTTCCAGCATCATGCCTTCTCCCTCGCTCCCGATTTATTCCTCTAGCTGCTTGGTTTCCTCCTGCTCTTCCGAGATTGATCCAAAAGGAAAAAATCTCCCGCTCGCTCTCTAATCTCCTTGCCGTGATCTGCAGGAATCGAATTTATAAAGGGAAAAAAAGTAAGCGAGGATGAAATCGACCGGTACAAATGGGTCAAGAACCGGAAGAACCGCTGAGATCTGCTGGGAAATTTGGCAGGGTTGGAACCGCTGAGATCTGAGAACGGAGTGTGAAATAAAACGAGGCATAAAAATCGAATCTTCCACCGATGCCTCAATCGATCTCCCCAAATCCGTCCCCCAAAACCAAATCTTTCACCCCGCAAAATCTCAAACAACACGAATCGAAGTCGATGGAGCAAGATTAAAGAGAAAAAAACCCCGAAGATAACACAGGGACGCACCTAGATCGAACCCATGGGTGGGAGGGGATCACGAACCCCAGATCTCGACTCAAAGATCGCGCCTTTGAACCGAACCCCCCCAATCAGCTCGTCCCCATAGCCCCGCACCCGAGAAAAATCCCCACCCCCCACACCCAATCTGCCCCCCTCTCCTCTCTCTCTCTCTCTCTCTCTCTCTCTCTCTCGCCCCTCCTATCGATGAGCGAGGAGGAAAGAAGGATTTATACCTGTACAGATAGATGGCTCTATCTACTGCTGCCGCTTCTAATGCTTCTGCCTCTGCAGCCTCTGCTGCTGCTCCTCTCCTCTCCTCTCACCCTCTCTCTCTCCTCTCTTGTAGTGCGCTCTGCTCTCCCCCTCTCTCTCTCTCGTGTACTTGGGGAATTGGGATTCTCCTCTCGCCTTTTTTTTCTTCCTTGCCCTTTTTATTCCTCCATTTCTTTTCCTCCCTCTGCTCTCTCCGTCTGTTTTGGCTCGTTGAAATTGGAAACCGGGCAGACCTCAGAAATAGAAAAGCCGGGAAGCGGCCACCGGCCAGCTCACCTGAAGCTTAGGTGGATTCTGTGCAGCCTCCGCTGGCTGTACAGACACGGCGTATGTGTCTTTCGCGTCTCCATCCATCGCCTCCCCCCTTTCTTTTCATCTGCCGCCTTGCTGATTGGCATGGCAGCCTCAATTTCTTCTACTATAAAAAAATGTTTATCAATTCTTTCTACTATAAAAAATGTTTTTTATGTATAAGGATGTTGTTATAAATTTTATGAAAAATGTACGGGAAGTGGTGTGTCAAATTTGATTAGTGTAAAATTAGTGTGGTGAGTCATGGTAAAAACATTTTGTGTTTGTGTAGAGAAAATGGCTTAGAAAAGATAGCTGCCAACCATGGGTTACATTGTTTTTTCTTATAAAGTTAGTCGTTTCTTTATCGGTTTCAATAATTTTAATTTTAAAGGTGTGTGGATCCACCGAACCTATCCATCCCTTAATCCTTCTAACTCAACCTAGTTTACCCTTTCTTTTTTTTCATACTCCATTTTACATTGCTCCTATACTTGTAGCGTGTGCCAGCAAAATGTGTCTTTTCTATTTTTTTTCTCTCTGCATCTCGTCATTATCGTACCCCCATGTACTTGTGCTTACCTATAATCGCCCTATGCAGAGAAGACGGTGTCGTCGTTGCCAATCAAATGAGAAAACAACAATATGCCTGGGTATGAATTTGTAGAGAACAAGCCAAAAGACCAGTCGATGGAGGGAGTGTGTTGGTTCGGGCCACATAAGTCCAATTCATAGTATTGTGTGTAAAGTAGATGCGTGCACATATGTATGGTGTAGTACGATTTAGTCGTGTGTTATCACTCGTACGCATGTAAAAGGGTATAAATTTCTATGTCAGTAAAAAAGCTAGAAAGTTGATGTACTTTTAAGAAACTTAACATCTCAAGATAACCGTTGGATAGAAAATCTCTGGAAAGGACTAAAGAGGGGCACATTTACTAGATAATTTTCTTAATTTGTCACCTGCCGTAGTTAAGACCTAATGCAGCTGATCGTTTAGGTCCTAAACTAATTAAACAGAGCCATAAAACTGCTGATACTGTGTGTATTAGTCTAGGCCTGTCTGTAATAATCAGTAACACCAGCTACGGTGTCATTTTCTTTGCCAAAGCTGACAATCATATTTCAGTCACTCTCTCCTCTCTCTCTCTCTCCCTCCCATCGTCGTCATCATTATCATCTCAACTGATGATGTGAGGTGTTGCGGCTGCCCAGAATAACAGAAAAACAAATACTCTTATCAACTTAACCAATTAACAGCAACAGAACTTTGGTAAGGGCTGGCCCCAACCCCAAGCCTGAAAATAAACAGGTTTATCAGCGACTTAATCAAACCTTGGACGTGTTCGATCGGTCCTATAAACCAGTTGATAAGACAAATCGATTGATTTGTTGTGAAAAAAAATACTATTCGAATAGCTGATAAGTCTGGCTAGTAAGACAAGCGAACAACCATTCTCTTAAACGCTGAAAGCCTGCAACGAGTGGAGTAGAGTACTTCCAGGTGATTTTTTTTTCACTTTTCACTCATACTAGCAGTGGCAGCAACGCATCGGCGGCTACTACTGCTAGCCATAGCTGCAGAGTTTTCCTACAAAAAAGGCGCAGGAGGCAGAGGCAGAGGCTGTGTACTTGCCGCTCGGCGGCCGAGACAACTGCATTGCACCAACCTAACTGCTGCTATTGCTGCTGCTGCCTCTGTACTTGATGCGGATCTAGCCAAGCCAACCATCTGATGCCGAAGTGCTGAAAGGCTGAAAGCCTCGTCGTTCGTCGTCGAGCTTTTCATCGCTCGCCACGATGTTGAAATTGGCGACTCGACTCTGTAGTGCTACGCGTGGTTTTATCTGAATCTTGATGCTGTAATGGTCTCTCTACTTAATCATGGCTCTGAAGATTTGATACTGTGACACAATCCTACTACTACCTGAGGATACTGATATGCAGATATGGACGGCTTTGACTAGGAGTTTTGAGTAAAAAAATAGAGCCAGAATTGAGAATTATCAGCTAGTATTGAGCTGGGACCTTTTGGTTTATAGGTGATCCATTGCTTGATGAAAATGTGTTGGTATCCATTTATTTTGGATAACTGACAGATGTTGGAATCTCAACGACTGCATTTGTGGTAGTAGTATCAAGTGGTGATCGGTTTTTAGTTTCTGATGTTGAGTACTAGGAGTGCTGCTGCTAACACACTCCCTTTTGTTCTTGGTCACTGGGGTTATGATTTCTGTTAGTAGTGCCCACTGTTTTTTTTGCGTTGATTATCCTTGTTAATGAGTGGGATTAAGGGATCTGTCCTAAAAAGAAGTGCCCTCCCATCTATGACACCAAGTGCAACCAACACTTTATGCTATTTTTTCTTCTTTTCCTTTTCTCTCTTTCTGTGCCTCCTTTCACTTGGCCAAAAAATTCTCTCTCACTCCAACTGTACTTACTTTAAAGAAATTGGAGGATGACGACAACTTAACCCACCAATCGGGAATAATTCTAAAGCCTAAACTTTCTCGCTGCCTTGGTGGAATCAGTGAGAAAAAAAACAATAGTTAGGGGGTAAAAAGGAAAGGAGAGGCGAAATGCATCAACCAACCAGAGAAAGAGAGAAGAAGAAAGAATATGATTCTCTCGTGTCAATGTGAAGAAAAATTAAAACTGCGGCTTAAAGAATAAGAACATGGCAACAGTATATGAACCGTGTCACTGTCCTGGCTTGAGCTAGATCAACTCTCTGATTAGAGTTTTATTTGACCCCGTCTCAGCTTGTGCCGCACACGATTCCAACGTGTTCCTTTTTTACACGGCTAGCTAGCTATCTCTACCACTTGAAACAAGAACAATCAACATTTATTCTTTTCTACAAACATGCATGGGAGTCTTTTATGAGCCTCCGTAAGAATCATTATCGTTTCATTTGTAATTTCTTACATTCCACCCAAGCACTTCTTTAGGTCATGGTTGAAATAGATTATTTGTTGAACAAAAATTATACGTTGATCGCGGAAGGAAAAAAACTAATATATAAGAAGCCTTTACTTTATTAGTTAATTTTTAAGATGGAAAATGATATCTACGATTCCATAATTGATATAAGAGCCTAACTATTCAACCTTTTGGCTCGATGAACACTAAAGTGTGAAGGTCTGATAGACCATGGGTGTTCGTAAGATCCATATATGGTAAAGAGGGGGATTGTTGAAATGACTGAGGGACACAATGTTTAAAAGGAAGACTATTGAATAGTTTTATATGGGTTGTGGAAGAACTGAATCTAATATATAAGTTCTTTTTCTTGTTGGCTAGTTTTTTTTTAGAAAATGCCATATACAATCTTACAAAATATTCACTGAATTATTAGACATGGATTATCTAATTGATTACAGGGATAAATTTAATATTTCTTAAAAAATAATAAATACTTTCTCTGTTCACAAATATAAGTATTTAAGATTTGTTATAAATATAATCATTCATAGAGCACTGTTTGTCTCATCAATTACACCTTGTTTGAATTTCTTCTTTTTTTTCCAACAACCCTCATTTTATAAGCCACACCAAAGCCTTTTCTCCATAATATTAACATCTACTCTATACAACCTAAAATACTTGTATTCTAAAACAAAGAAAGAGAGTAGCTTAGAACAAGTGCTCCGATCAATGTACACATCAACTTATCCGAGGCAACGTGCAGATTTTTCAAATCTTAAAAGAGTTTTGAATGGAGGGAGTAGTACGAAGAAATTAAAAGTGCGTCGTTAACACACACATGTTGTCAGCAAGAGGCGAGTATACATGTATGCATACATATACATGATACATATGCACATATGATAGTAGGAGAGATCAATGTGTACGTGAGGCGAGGTGAGAGCAACCCATGGCCATGGATGGGGAGGAGAAGCCACATGCGTGATGGATCGTGGATGAGCTGGTGCGGCTGTGCCCACCGATGGATGGATCCCCCCCCTGCCCTAAAGCTATTTGTGCTTGCTTCACATGGCTAACCGCTCGCCTCCCTTGCTCGCCTGTTGCGATGTGATATTTCTTTCTACACAAGCATGTTCAAGGCCCACAACCACACACACACTTGATCCATCCATCCGTGTAATCGTGCTACTCGCTCTGTCGCAGAATAAATTTATATTTGTTTATCACTAAATAAATTTATTTTTAATAATTATTTTATCAAAATTCATGAAAATATGAAATAAATATATCTAAAGTAAATAAAGTGGATTATATTGAGATTTATTAAAGCAAAAGTATTCAGTCTTTTAGATTTTATACATTGGTATGTGTGAGATTGTTAAAAAATAAATGGACGATTTGCATGATGTGTTAGCTGCTGCTAGTACCACTGCCTTTGCATGCAGGGATTCCAATGATTCGTTTCCATGAACACGCTGAGACAAACAAACCTATCTTCGCGGATGGGCTCTCTCGTTGCAAAATAAATGTCACTTCAAGTGAAGGCTACTACTGGGTTGGTTGCTTTTCGTTGGTCGATCCGTGCGGAATTGGTGAACGGTGAAGTACAAGAGGGCTTTCTAGGATGGCAATGGCTCCTTACCGGCCTCCTCCTCCTCCTCCTCCCTTTCAGTTGAAGCCACACTTTGGAGCTCAATTTATTGCATCAAGACACGCCGTTGTACTAACTGTCTACTCCTAGTACGAGTACCCTTTTTTTTTCATCGGAGCATGTAGGAGTTAAAGAGTACTTAGTATTTGGACCCGTTTGAAAGGAAGAATCCGTTTCGTTTCTAGGCAGAAACTAGAGAATCATATCCAAACGGTGTTTTGCAGTAGCGTTTCAGATCCGAATCGTTTCTCATATTACACACCCCACTGCTAAACCGGTCCAGGGGTGTTTTTCCAGATTCACTCCCGTTTTTCCCACGGAGCCCCTCTCTCACCCACGGGCGTACCTCAGAGAGAGAGAGAGAAAGAGAGTTCGCGGCGGAGCTCCCCCAGCCGCTCAGTGCCGCCGCCCGCTCCTCAGCCACTCGCCGCCGACGCCCCCACCATCCCAGCCGCTCGCGATGCCGACCCCGTCCTCTGAGTCGGTCGGCGCCGCCGCCCCAAGCCGCGCATCGTCGTCGACCCCGTACAAGAAGCTGCTCGTCGCCGCCGCCTCCAGCCGTGCGCCGCCGTCTCCTCTAGCCGAACGACGCTGCCCCAAGCCATATCCAGAGCGCCGTCTCCTCAGCCGCTCGGCGCTGCCGGCCCCTCCCTCCCCCTTCCTCCAGACGCCTTTGCCGCACAGATCCAGAGCCCAATCACCTCCACCAGGAGAACAAGTGAAGGTATACCAATAGTTCATGAACAAATCCTATTGTTTTTTTGGCTGTGAGTCTTGTAGCTTTGCTTTATATATCAATAGTTCATGAACAAGTGAATGTGTGATTTGAATCAGTAGGCAATCCTGTGGGTGATATATACTTGTACGAGTATATATATACTTGTGGGTGGAAATATATATATATATACTTGTGGGTGATCCTGCAGGGTGATTTGTAATTTTTTGAATTATTGTATCATAATGTATGTGGACCATGATTTTTTTATTTTGATCACAATGCACTTTGTTCAAAATTATTAGAACTACCACAATACAATGGGCAAATTTGTCTATTCCAACTTTTCACCTACTACTTTCGAATCGAATCCAAGAAATCATCAAACGGTTATAAGTGATTGATTCTTCGGAGAAATGTTTCTCGGGAGAATCTGAATCCAAACGTTTCTTATAGAATCTGAAGCCCTACCAACGGGCTCTTAGTATTTAGAAAATAATGTGTTAGTCATTTTACTCGCTCAAATTATTTACCCACAACATTACCACAAAAAGTATCTATAAACTATCAGCTCACAAGTGAAGGAGTATAGTGTAGGAGTATAGGGTGTTTGGAAGTCCGTATCAAATCGGATGTTTAATCGAAAAAATAATTTACGAGACGAATTTATAGCATCACATCGTCACACAATTAGACTCGTTAAATTTGTCTCATGAATTAGCTACCGATTATAAATAAATTTTATAAATAATTTACTTTAATACTTGTATCTAAATATCCAATTCCCAGCAAACAAACACCAGAGATCCTGGCTTTTTCAGTCCGGCCGTTATTGATGTCAGGGTTCAGGTTCGTGACAGGTCGAAGTAGTGGTGGGCGAAATTTGTTGGATATGCGGCAGAGTAATGCTACGGGATGGGTCAGCCCAGCCGAGCTGCATGCAGCAGCTGGCGTCCAGCCAGCCAAGCCAAGGCGAGATTTTGGTCGCATGCTGCGCCGCGTGACCCTGTCCAATCTGCCGCCGCCGCCGCCGCCGTCGCGGTGAACGACCCGCGCGATGTGCTGCTGCTGCGGTCTGCTTTTGCCTCCGCGTATGGACCGCCGTCAACAGGCGGGTCCAACCACGGCGACGCGATCGTTGGCGGCGGCGGCGGCGGCGACGACGACGCGTATTGCTCCTACGTCTGTGGGTGGGGTTGGTTGGTTGGTTCGATTTGGCTGCGGCTGCTGCGAACTTTGCACGGGACTCGGTTCACACAGCGACGGATGGGCGGGTGGATGGATCGATCGAGCAAGCTGGTCAATCGTGCGGTCACCTCGGATGGAGACGTCGCACCCAACAACTGCCCAGCCACAGCAATGTACTCTCGAAATGTCTCAAAAATATATGAATTTTTAATTGGATGCGACACTATTCTATTTATATGTCCACTACTAAAAACACAAATATGTGTCGATTTAGGAAATCCCTTAGGTATCGATCCTTTTAGATTTAAAAAATAAAAAAATATCCGGCTCGATGCATCGTCTTGTTAAGCTGATGAATCGAGCCGAGCAGTCCCTCCTCCCATTCACCACATAAATTTTGAACGATTCATCCACCCATACAAATCTTGAATGATTCATCCATCCATAACAAGAACGATCATCCACATCCATCCATAACAAGAACGATTCATCCACATCCATCCATAACAAGAACGATTTATCCACATCCATAACAATCACATATCCAAATTCACAGATCAGTTCATCCACAACACAAATTTTGACAAAAAAATCCACATCTCTGTCGTTGTTCTACCATCGATATTGTCACACGGTCGTATAGCCGCCATCATAGTCATCGTCTTTAAGCCGTCGCGCCCGCCCGTCGCGCCGCCCGGCCCTACCGCCAAACCCCACCGCCCCCGCCGCCCTGTCGCCGAACCCCGTCGTCGCCTCCTCCCGTCTGGATTCGGCGAAGGGAGCTCCTCACCTACCGCGCCGCCCTCTCGGCGACGAGCTCGCCGCTCGGCTTTGGCTCGACGAGACCGTCGCCGCCGTGATCCTCGTCCCCACCGATGTCGATGTCGCAACAATCTCGCCAATGCCGATGCCAGCCACCGCGTCCTCATCCTCATCCCTGCGCCACCCCCTCCGTCGAAGTAAAAAAGAGATGCTAAGCATTGGAGAGAAGAAGAGATAAGGGAGAGAAGAAGAGATGCACTCGGCCGGCTTGTCTTCACTCGGCTCGGTTGTTTAGGTGTTGGTTTTTTAAGAAAACCAGTATCTGTAATATGTTAAAAAACCAACACCTTACACTATAATAGTCAATTTTCTTAAAAAACTATCGATTTTTTTAATCGGCATCGGTGTCGATTTTTTTAAAAAAAATCGATATCAATAATATAGGGTGTCGGTTTTTTAATCGGTATCTATTATTATATTATTTTGATAGGTGTTGTTTTTAAATCCATATAAGGGTTTTTTAGTGGTTACATCCAACTAAAATTTTTTATATTCTAGCACGGGAGAATAAAAAAGGTCAAAACGTAGAATCGCCCAACGGTACTCCACCCCCATACAAATACGTATACCTACAAGGCTAGCTACATATATATCAACTGCTGATTAGTATGATCGTATAGTCGTACACCCCTCAAAACGACCGTAGTGCAGTGAATGGTTTCTCTCCTGGACCCACCAGCTGAAACGTTGATCGAAAGAAAACACCGTAATACTTCGACCGTGTTCGCTTGTTCGTATCAGTCGGACTTATCAGTCGTTCAAACAGCATTTTTTTCACAGCAAACCAACCGACTTATCTTATCAGCTGACTTATAGACGGGTGAAACATTCAGGCGATACAACTAATCAGAAATAAGAAATGGTTGGCAGAGTTTAATGGGACGGTTGTGTAGGTTCCTGAAGAATAAGAATTCTTGATGTGCTAGCATAGCAGCAGCGCTGTAGTACTACTACTAGCAGCTGACACGAGGCGTGGTCCATGCATTTGCATTTGCATTGCAAACTGCACGCACGTCCTGATGAAAGTGCAGAGAAAACGAGAACACAAGCGCATGGTCCGACTGCTGGCTGCTGCTGCTGCTCCTACCACCACCGGTTTGCTGTTTTAGCCTGGGGATCATCATGTATCTGCACACCTGGCCTCCTCCTATCGTTAATAATGCCCCTACTAATCGCCTCGTGACTAAAAGGGTGTGGTGGTTGCAGGTAGCTAGCTAAGCCTAATACTATTTTGTTGGTTTGACGGCGACGGCTGTAGGTAGGGGTGAGCAAAATAACCGAAACCGAAAAACCAAACCAATCGAAACAAAAAGACTGAAAATAAAAAACCGAATTAAATTTCGGTCTCAAGAATGTAATAACCGAAATAACCGAATAAACTTCGGTTTTGGGCCTCGGTTAACTGAACTAACCGAAATGACCGAAGTTTGGTTTGCTGTCTGCTGACTTGCTGTTTGCTTATTTGTTGTTTATCAATTGTTATCTGAAATTTTTAATTGTTGGTATTTATAAGTTATATTTTTGTTTGAACTTGTTTAATTGTTGCTTACAATCACTTTTACGTTAGAAAATAACATCATGTTGTTTAGTAAACTAGCTAGTTTTCTTGAAACGTGACCTATCCTGAAAATTTCGATTTTGATCGAAGACCGAACCGAACTAACCGATGCTCGGTTCTAACTTTTTAAACATCAAATTCAATCCAAGACCAAACTAACCGAAGACCAAACTAACCGGAAGACTGAAGAGCAATCGATTCCGTCGGACCGAACATCCACCCTAGCTGTAGGAGCAACGACGACACGACGAGACTGCAGGGGCACGAGTTAATGATCGGCATAAAACTCCGAGTTCCGTCGGCGTTCGCTCGCGACGTTCGGTTGGTGCTTTCGTTGTATACATGCTGGAGTCGGATGGGCCGGATCGAGACAGGTCGCACGCGGTGTGACGTGCGAGCGAGCGTTCGCGGCGACGGTGCTCGCACGCGGCGACGCCACAGACGCCACCAGCTAAACCAAGCCAAACAACCTCCGCGTTAAGTAGCGGTTTGGTTCATTGCTCCACTTTACCAATTACCATGCCAAACGTTAGACGGACCACGGTTTCTTTAGATGGGTGTTTGATTTATGTCACAATTACAACTTGCCACATTTTTACCCTCACATGTCACATATCCAAAGCAATCACGTCGTTACTTGGTTCTGTTTGGTAGCCAGCTTTTAAAATCTATAGAAGCTGGGCTTCAGACTTCTAGTTCGTTTCATAGTTTTACCTACAACTTCTTATAATCTGAATAAAAAATTAAATTGTTTGAGCAGTTCTTTATAATGGAAGACTGTCAGGAGCTCCCCAAACAGACCCCTCGTCTTTGTCCTGCACGCCACCGCGCCACGGCCCACTAAAATTGGAGGCCCATCTGTGCGAATCTCAGCTCCATTTATGGCCCAATACTGAGTCACCGCTGGATCACCGGCCCAGTACAGCCCGAGCGGGGGAGCTGTGGCCTTCTCGGCGGAGAGGAGAAGGCGGAGTCGCTTCGGTTCCGCCTCCCTCGCTTCGGCTCTCTCTTCGCGAAATCCCCACGGAATTCCGGCGGGTTTCTGGTCTGCTCCGGCCTCCCGCGCGGCCGCGCCGGTGTCGTCCCCCGATGCGGGTTCGCTGGTGGCGCGTCCGCTTCCCCTTCTATTTCGTGATGCGGGCTTCCGCTAGGGTTTTCCCCGCGCTGCAAGTATTGTGAGTGCCGTCCCTTCCCTTCCAGAATTTCGATGCTGCTGCAGTGGCTTGTTTCGTCGGTCCTCTTCCTGTAGACTGGGCCTCGTAAGGTGGTAAAACTGGTGGTTTAGGAGTTGCGTTGCTAGTTGATGCTTGGGTGGAGCCCAGGCTGTTGCCTGCGGCTGTCGTGCAGATGTTTTTGCAGGTTGCAATTGCGTACTTGCGTATGCTCGTGCATTACATAGTGTTAGGCTTAGATGATCGCGCTCCTGGTTCGGATGGGTGGAGAGGCGAGGGTTCAAGTTTTCTGGGGATGATGCGAAGGACTTGCTGGTTTGTGACATGCAGTTGGTCTAAATCAATGTGTATGCCTTTCCAAGTGTTAACATGCAGAAATAAGTAATCAGGAAAACATAATATGCCAATTGTGGTCCTGATCTGCATCTTGTTTGTTGAGCTCATTTCTGGGAAGGATGCATAGTTTGGTCTTAACTCTATAAAGGTTGTAATGCATATTAGTGCATACATGATCCATCATGTAAAGTGTATAGTTGTTTAAGAAACCTATTTATAAGTCATACCATCATGTGTCCTGTGCTTTTAGATGTAATGATAGGGTGGGAAGTGAGGAATACAGGAAAGCTTCAGACTATAACTTCCTTTTTTCATCAGTAAGAGTTTTGTGCCTCTAGTTAGTTGTTCCACGTATCCGATATCCCACATATTTGTTTGAACATTGAATTCCCTGTCCTCCTCATACTGCAACAGGGATTATCATTGAATTGGAAATACAGCATTTATTAAGCTATAATGGGACTGGTATACTTTTCTATTCAAATGGAACTTAAATATTTCTCTCAAGTCCTTTCTAGTAACTAGGTCCGTATACTTACAAATCTAGAGTTATTTTTGGCTCTTTTAAATGATAAAAGTTAAGCTTTGGGGCCCATTTGAACCTTTTGATTTTTATGCATAGACAATTGCCATCTGTCTTAATATTGGAAGGATTTCCTTGTGGTGCTTTAGATGCTGCACTATCAACTTAGTTCCATGCTGATTAAGAAGCTTTAGGTAGACCTAATTTGAGAAAATCTATTGATCTTCAACCTGCAATGGTCTTATCGCATTCCAAACTTGTCAGTGACCTGGAAATGAATAGATACTCCTTTGTCATCTCTCAGCGATGCTGTTGAACATAAAAGTCTTGGATTCAGGAAACATCTTTCCCCTAAACAATGTAAAGCTTCATTCACTAATTACCCAATCATTGGGTATGAAGCTTCTCTGATTTATGTTTGGATTTTGTCACGGGATTTTACCAGGTTGTGTAAAGTTGATTTTGTTTGCATGTCAGCATCCTTCAGTCCACTATCTACTCATAGGTTGCAACTGTTTTCCCTGATTGTTTTTTATTGTTTTTCCCTTTTTACTGATGACAAATGTCTTGCCTACAGAGCCCCTTTATACAGTACTATACTTATGAGACCCTGTTGGTAGCATCTTTTGTCTTACCCCTGTCTAAGTGTACAGTACTATACTCAGAATGCATCAGTCAACTAAATACTTAGCCAGCTTGATGAAAAAGGTCCATTGTAGCTTCAACAGTATATCTAGACATATTATCCAGCCTTTGTACAAATGAAATAAAATAGGTTTGTTCTGCTTAGTTGTTCCTGTAATATCTCAATGCAGGTTTCCAGTGGTTTAATAGACTGGGAAATGTTTTGTTGAACGTATACACACAGCATTTTGCTGATTGATCATTTGATCAAACAAAATAGCTTAGCTATTGATACTGGAAATTATAATAAAAAACTTCAATCTAAATGTTTGCATGTTAGTTTCACTTGCACTTTTGTTAGAAGATGCATGAGATGGTAGAAGCATTTTCTTGTTAAAATTCTTGCCAGTTGCAACTATTCTGTATTTCCATTACATGGTTACAATTCCCAATCAGTAATTGCGTATCGAGCTGAAAATTTATGAAATATTACATTGATTGTGCTACTTTTAGTTTATTTACGTAGTAAGAATCAACTTAACAAGATGAGGCTATAAGAGTACCTAGCTTTGATTGTTTATGTGTTCCCTTCCCTAGCACGGAATTCTTTGCAAAACCTTAAATTGCTGTGACAACTTTGTTAAAATTTGAATGCAGAGTCACGGCATATATTTGTTGACAACCTGAGTTTGTGCTCATGTTGTTGGAGAAACTATGTTGTGTTTTATACCCTAAAAGTCCAAAAGATTACCCAGGGTAGTTTTAATGCAAGAAGTATGTTACAGAAGTTAATAGCAGTTTATGTGGTCAGGTAACTTGTTGCTATTATTATTATCATGAAACTAGTTATTCACTTCTCGATGCTGATTCACCTTTGCTGGTTGCTGCTTCCTAGATGAAACAATTTGATCGGATGAAACACATAAACAACAAAGTTCAGATATGCACTCAGCATGCATGAAATGTTGTCTGAAGCTTTTGGTGTCGACAAGTATACCTCCATGCTTTCACTTAATCTCCACTCCCTTTCCTTGAACTCCCTTCCTGAAGCTATCTCCTCAGCACATTCAACTCCTATTCAGCTGTGCTGGAAACCTATGTGGCTATGTATTTGCTTTCTTGTCCCACAAACATTAAGCCATGATTATTTACTGCAGAGTGCAGAAATTTACGAGCAGTCACCTTGGTGCCTTCTAAGCACTTGTTACTCTTTTTTTCTCATCATTGACACTTGGTCCTGAAATAATAGTGGCTACTAATAACTTTGGTCTCAAATAATTTATTTTAACAACTGTTTATCAACTGTCCACCCTAGTATAATCTAGCTTTCAATGATGAGCATGTTGGGGTTCTGCAGCAAGATCTGGATTCTTTTCCTTGTTCATTGAAATAGGTTTATTGTATTCCTTGCGCTATTGGCACCAAGAACGTTGTCAGAACTTTAGTTTTAATATTCATCAGCAAGTAGCCTTGGATTTCCCAAAAGTGTCTGTATATTCTCAAATGTGTTGAACTGAAGACAGCTGACCTTCAGTATCTCCAGATCAGATGATTCCTCTTGTGTCAGAGTAATACCTGTCAGTTCCAGTTGATCTCTCATAGTTATATGGAGAGTGGAAGCTTCTTTCACTACAGTATCGACCTTGGTAAAATTTTCTTTATGTCTTTTCTTGTCTAGAGCCCTAGTTGCATTCCTAGGTGTGATGATGGATCGCATTCTATTCTGTAGCTCACTTAATTCCTTCTCTTTCTTTTTTTCTGAAACAGCAACAAGTTATTCTAGTATATATCAGCTGAGAAACTGAGACACATTCTATGTATTTTTACCACGATTCATTCCACCATGCTGTCTGAATGTCCAAAATATTGATAACTGATCGGTAAACTGTGCCAATATTGACGTTAAAAAGAAGCCAGTTTTTATCACGGTATTAATACATCCTAATTATTCCTGAACTGGATCAGTCCTGGGGATCTTTTCAGTATCAGAGGCCATGAGGTTCTATGATTGATCTGGTTACAAACAAACTTGCAGCACATCACAAAAAGTTTTTCACTTACATGCGAAGAGGGTTCCAGATTAAAATAGGTAAAGCATGTGACTGCCCTGTTAGTGCTGAGCATTATGTTAAGATAATGCATGTGATTCCTAGCATCTGTATGGCAGGCAGGCCTACTTGACCTATTGTTTAGTAGATAGGAGGTACTCTTGATTCTCTTGCTTGATCAATTGTGGGCTTAAACAAGAGACTGATCTCACTTGTGTGTGTGTGATGGTGTGACCTTGGGTGGTGGTGAAGGGGTTCAGCATAAATAAATTGCCTCCACGTGACAACCTGTACGGGGTGTTTTCTACTAATTGGATTGAGCTACATGTGACCCATGAGACATGCTGCAGTCCAGATACGCTTAGATCATCACCCACTAGCTGATTTTGATTGGCGATTTGATATTTTATACCGTTTACATCGTACTTAATGAGTTACATAGTCATTTGCAGAGTTTCTTATCCTGTAGTTGGTATTCTACGTAAGAGCTATGAGGGTAATTATGCTTGGAACATAGCTAGGGCTAATTAACTTTGTGAAAAGGTCAATGCGACCATTTTATAAACTGGCAGTACCTAACAGTTCATGATTAATTTATCAGTGGCAGTGGATCTTGTGAAAAAAAAACTTGAGAGACAAAGAGAATTTTTAGCGCATATATATGCTGTGATTGGTTGGCTAATCAGATGTTTACTAGGCTAATATACCTATTGGCTAACTCTTGTGCTCATCCTACGTCATTAGCTTGTCATTTCTAAATTATCTCTTCATTATCATCAATTTTCCCACCGGTACCCTAGATCTCCTTTAAGTTCTTAAATGTTGCTGCATAATCAGTATTTGAATGTCATTTCTTTAGCAGTTTGCTGATGAACATGTTTCCATTTAAAAGAATACCCGCTTATAAGCTAGTGCAATGCGTGCATTCTACAGATCACTTCGATCTGTAGCGTTGAGCTGCTTGAAAACTACATCTGCATTACTATGACATGGTGTTTTGCTGTGCTGCACTTTGAATGAGTCACTAATGAAAAAAAATGGAGGACATCTTGCAGCTGGAATTTGCTTTAGGAGCATTAGAGATCTTGGTTAGGGATGAAAGCGGGGACGGGAAAATTCCGTACCGACCGTTACCGAATACCGAAAATCCAGACCGAATACCATATCCGCGAGAAAAACGGGAATGGAAAAAAACAGGAACGGGAAAACGGGAAACGGGAATGGGAACGGTTGGGGTGTTTTCCCGATCGTATTCACGATTCCCAAGGGAAATTCTCGTTTTTAAGCTCATATGCACAATAAAACATTCATTCACTCTAATCTATTAAACCTTTACTCATAGAATTTTTTGAACATTGTAAGCTTATGTGCATAATAAAACCTTCACTCATACCGTGAGATTATGTATGGTTGCAATTGTTGTATCTAGTTAACTCTTTGAAGTGATTATGTGTGTGTCGATGTTTCCCTTTTTTTTACCGACTTCCGATCGTAATTGACATGCTCCCGACCGTTTTCGACCGTTTCCAATGTCCCGTATTACCGAATTCGTTTTCCCGTCCGTCTTTTCCATTTTCGTTTCCGTTCCCACTAAAAAAATATGAAAACGGGAATGGTTAAGTTCTTTTCCCGACCGTTCCCGACCGTTTTCATCCCTAACCTTGGTATCAAATGCAAGCACACACGCATGCACATGTTTCCATGAAAAGCTGTTGCTAAATGAAGAAAGCACTTGGAATACACCCAGTAGTTGCACTTTACCTGCTGGATGAGATGCATTGACTGGTCAAATTCTGAATGATTGCTCTGAGTTGTGCAGCAACTGTTTCCTGGAATGATCATTTGCTTCAAGATCTACACATAATACTTTTAACTATTCAGTTTGTAAACATATCGGGTGCCATATAGTCCCCTGCATCTAGCCCTCGTTGCATACAGAACCAAATGTTGTGTAATTAAGATCCACAAATATTCAGATTCCTTACATTTGTTAGAGTTGCTTGGAAGCTGAGATTACATGATTATGATATTCAGAACTAAATGCAGAACATTTGTTAGAGTTGCATACAGAGCTAAATGTTGCCAAGACTAATTTGTTGCAAACCGTGACATCCCAAAAGCCATTACAGGTTATGTTATAAAGCCTCAATACATGGATACCATAGCCTCTGTTCCCATTGTTTAACATGTAACTGACTTACCAATCACTCTCTTTTTTTATTAAGAAAAGCTTGGTCACTGTATTTTGTATCAGGTCTAACTTGAGCAACAGAACAGGAATGACCAAAGTGGGGGTGTCAAGACTCCAAGAAGTTCAGAAAGTAAAACACTTTTCATCCCACATATAAGAATTTACTTATAATCAGACAGTTCCCTTGTTTAACTCCAATTACATACCCGAAAGTTGAAGTAGTGCAGGGATCTGATGCATCTTCTCTGATATTGGTCCTCATTATCCCTGATAGTTTAAAGGAGTAATAACACCTACAGTGTGACCCATGCCTGTATTGATTATCAGGCGCCGCAAGACATGGGCTGTGGATGCCAGATGATTGGAGAAGAGACCAGCCAGCATCGTGACACTGCTGAAACTGTTGTATCGTGAGGTAATCAGCACTTTAAATTACTTGATCCGGTTACTTATGTTATGTCAACAACTGATGGTTTCATCAGCAAGCATAGTACTGGTTGTCTCACAAATCTGTAATCTGTAATTCTATATGACACAGGAACACGTTTCTATAGGACAAACTTTCGTGATTCTATTTTCCCTTGTTTGGTATCAAAGGTGTTTAGAACCATGTAGCTTGGTTATATAAACATGAATTAAACTATAAGCAAAATGTACCTATTAGAATGTATACAAACTATACATTGGCTAGGAAGCAACTGCTGTTGACTGCTTCACCCCAGCGTTGTTTTTCCTCTGGGCCATGAGTTCTCCTAGTCCTGTTTAGGAAGACAAGAGGTGTATGCTTCATGCATGGGTGTATACTGAATCCTAGACATGGATACAAAGCCATCCATCAATAAATGTAGCCTCACCGTTATTTTATCATATACACATATATTAGATACCAACTGTGGGGGGAAAATAATTAATGCACATATTTTTGGTAGGCCAAGTAACATGGTTTGCGTGGTTCTTTCTGACAGTGTAGGCCTCCAAGTCTCCTTCTCACCAGCATTTTATCTCCTGTTGTTCAGAGCTTCTCCCACTTGCAGGGGCAATACACGAGTAGCAGAACATACACTACACTCCTCGGTATGGCCTTTCTCTTTGTTCCATCGCTAGAGTTCCTCTTCCCCATTCTTTTTTTTAGGGAAAAGCACGTGACTGTGTTTTTTCATTAAAGATAGAAGGAAAAGATACAGCCCCTAGGGGTGAAAAAGAAAAGGAAGAGACAGAACAGGGATCACTATACAGCAGTATAACTAAATCGCTGACGGTAAAAGTTTGCACAAACGCCTAGCGCCGGCTAGCATCCACATTCTAGTCTCTTTCTTAATTTGGACTATCAATATTACCATGGTGGATTCATTGTGCTCAAAGATCTGGCGATTCCTCTCCTTCCCTCTTCCCCATTCATAATCCTGGCATGTGACTGTCATTGGGGCCATATTGTAGTATGGTCCCTATTGGTCAGAGCCTTGAGCGTGGTGACACACTTGTGTAAAAGGAAAGCTCACTCCCTCTTGCCTGCTCTCAGGTTGCTCTATTTGCAGCTAGTCTATTTAACACGCCGGTAGCTACCCATTTCTTTCTCCCGTGCGGCTGTCTTCCTTCTCTTCTTCATAGCATCCCCACGTCACTTCTGTTTCTCAAAACTTTGTCTTACGCCAACCGTAAACAGACTGTCTGTGCTGCGTTCTCTCTTGCAAGCACAAGCCCTCTCATCTCTCCTACGTTGGCTGAGATTGCTGGCACCTACATTGGCCGATATGTCAAGCCGGAGGTCACGGTCGAGGCAGTCAGGTTCGTCGAGGATCACCGACGAGCAAATCAGTGATCTTGTATCCAAGTTGCAGGATCTTCTCCCTGAGGCTCGACTCCGGAGCAATGATAGGGTATGAAATTCTATGCACTAAATGGTTGCTCCAGAAATCCCAGTCTAAATAACAGCTCAAGTTAATTTATTCTAGTTATAATTAGCATTCACCGTTCGCTCTAGCTTTGACCGCATTAAGATGGGCTAGAACATGATCGGTTGTTACACCTACTGACTTGGCAAAAGAAAAATAGCAGCGCAAGTTGAATGCTCCTTATTACTAATTCCTAAGCAGATGTTGAAGATCATATGTACTAATGTTACTAATCGGCTATGTCAAACAATCCCAGCATTGCTTTTTTTTTTGCATTCCTTTTCCTTCATCAACTGCAAGCATCAAATCTCAACAGCTGACACAGAATTCCTCCCGTCTTTTCCAATATCCAGATGCCATCTTCGAGGGTTCTGCAGGAGACTTGCAACTACATCAGGAGCTTGCATCAGGAGGTCGACGACCTGAGCGAGAGGCTGTCGGAGCTTCTGGCCACGTCCGACATGAGCAGCGCGCAGGCGGCGATCATCCGCAGCCTGCTGATGTAGCCGGGCTTGTGCTGCCGCGAGAGAGATGGCCGTCGTCGCCGCATTGTCTTTGCTGGGCAATGAGCGCACACACCCTCTGAACGTTTGTAGCTTAGAGAGTGATCTTAATTGGTACTGGAAGAGCAGTCTACCTAACTCGCTCTACGTTCATAAGTACTGTAATATTGTCGTCATGTCGTCTTCTAAACCAAATCAATATTTTTTGTGTACTTCATCAAAATCCATCCTGATTCGTGCAAAGTTCATGACATTTTTTTGTGTGTTTTTGCTGCTATGTCTACAGTATAGTACCAACCTCGCCGGCTTGGTGCCGCAAGGAAGGCATCAGGCCACCAGCGAGTTGCTACCCCTGTTTCAGAATATACAAACTTTTAGAGTTGGATACGGTTATTAACAAAGAAAGTAGAATTAAATGAAAGGAGGTTATGACTCTTAGGAAGTGAATAGTGAATGCTGTTGAAAAATTTAAATGATGAAGGACTATAATTGTGATTGGCTGAGAAGAGAATGTTAGTGAAGAAGTTGTTATATTTTAGAACAAATTTTGAACGCTAGAAATTATTATATTTTGAGACGGATAGAGCACCTCTTTCGACCTTGCTGAATGTACACTGTTGCCTTTTTCGCTCATGAAGATTCTTAGGAGTTGTCTTCTTCAATTTCGCTCATGAGGATTCTTAGGAGTTGTCTTTTTTAATACTTGAATGTTAGAAGTTATTATATTTTGAGATGATAGAGCACTGGCGCTTGCTGAATGTACACTGCTGCACCTTTTTGGCATAGGAAGATTCTTAAAAGTTGTCTTCAATTTGGCAACATTGATGGTTTGCTAATGCCAGATTCCCCCCTCTCTCTCTTTCCTAGGTATCTAACAAATGTGAGCTCGCAATTTGAGCAAGAGTGACAAAAGCATCACAATTATCAGTTCATGGCCAACTGATTAATCATTTAATCACACACCAAAGTTCTGTATTTAACACTTGCCCGGTTGCTCTGTATTTAAAATTGCCATTTTGATTTACCCCTTTGGTCAGTCTGTGAAGAAATATCTGGTAGCACCTAGCCGAGCGTGTAACTTAAAAATTACATCGGCCGTTGAGAGGATATCATTAGCTGCAGAGCCGATAACCTTTTCAATTGCTTCTAGGTGGGAAGAAAGAACCGGGAGATGAGATGATTCGATACATCGGTAGCATCATTTTTGAATCGAGCCCTAGAGATTCTGCCATCCATGCTCCGTGCTCCCAGGCTCGCGGCGTCGTGTCCCTACACTTCGCACCCCAGTAGGCACCACCACCCTATCGTTGCAAGTCAAATGAAGGCGCTAGCTCCTACAAGTATTCTATCAAATGAAGATCAAGAACCCTCGTGCGCACCAGCCACTACTCCACTGCTAGTAATACCTCTTTATTTTAAAATATAACAACTTTAATTTTTTTACCATTTCTTTAACTAATCATAACTTTTTATCATAATTTTTCTCGTCTATCTTTACTTCACAATTTTTCTCTCCATTTAATTTTATATACTTTTTAATAATTATATTTAATTTTAAATTTTTTATATTTTAGAAAGAAGATAGCATCAGAAGCTTTGCTGTTTGCCAGCATCATCCTATCATAAAAGCTTTGCTGCACGGGTGCATTGTGTCGCTGTTTTTCCGTTAAGATTTTACGATGTTTCTCCAAGGATTCATGGACGAAACTGGCTACCTTAGCTTCCCTGGTGCGGAGAGAGGCCGACTCCGCCTAGGGAAAAAAAATCGCAAGATGGGCCGCGTCTGCCCGCGTGGAGCAATCGAGCAGACGGCCTATCTATCCGCGTGGTTGCAGTACACGGGCCGTCACGGGAGAAATCTGGGCTCCGCGCCCTCGCCCGCACGACGCACGAAACGGTTAGGAATTTTTTTTTATTTACTAGCAATTTCGTGTGTTACATCGAATAAAAATAATTTTAGTTGTACATGATCAAACATACGATATTATGGTGTCTTACGTTGAGCTGGAAGTGTTATGACGAACAGAAGCATCTTCCGATGTTTCCCATTGTATGGGAAACGCGATAGCTATTTGAATTGGAAGCAATATCCTAGTCTCTCGCGTTACGTGGTAAGTACGATCTGGATTGGATGCATTTAACACACTTAAGTTTTGTTTTTTATTCTTTTTATCGGCGCTGCCAAAGAAAGAGCGTTCAATTTTATTAAGATTTACACATGTATTAAAAAATAAATTGAATTAAATACGAAAGATTGTGATTGGTTGAGAAGTGAGTATTGAGAAGATTAAACGGTAGAAGTTTTAATATTTTAAAACAAAATTTAAACATTAGAAAATTTTTATCTTTTGAAACGAAACGAGGGAGTACACAGGTTTATATATATATGTATATATATATATAGGTAAAACATCTACAGAAGACCGTCGAAACCAAAAAAACTGTCTCACAACGGCCGGATCACCAACAGGAACTACTTGTCTACAACACTGAACTTGAGTTTTATTTAACGTGCTTGAGTTTTAAAATGAGGTTTAAAGGGTATTACAGCACTTCATGGACTACAATAATAGATACTCCTTCTATTTCTATTTTATATTACAATTCTATTTCTATTTTATATTACAAGTCGTTTTGTATCTTTTAAAGTGAAACAACATTTATAAAACCATATTAGTTTCATTACACTTAACAAACATATTTTGAGTTTTTCAAAAATATTGCTATATTTTTTATATAGATACTTAATGAAAAAAATTAACTTAAAATAACTCAAAACGTCTCATAATATAATGATTTATAATATAAAATAGAGATATAAAACAGAGGCGATAGATTATTTCGTTATGTATCTTTGTTTACTCCACAACCAAAGCAAAAAGATATACTCGTTTGAGTACTTCGTATTTCTCTGACTGAGGCTCAATTGTGCACGCACACACACAACTTCTCGCCTTGGAACGATGGCTGGTTCGTTCTTGCGACAGGGCCGCAGGAGACTAGGAGTCATCGACAACACGCCGAGGTGACGACGACGACGGCACAACAAAGATCATGCGACATGTAAACAAGTTGTAGATGTAACTGTAACGTTGCTAGTATCCCTTGTGGCACCGAAAGTCGGAATATAAGTAGTTGAACATGGTTTCAACACAACTCTCAGCCTTCGATGGAGCACCACATTGTGTAGTTCAAGTGTTGACACCGGCGGCATGTATGCCGTGGCGTCGAGGAGCAAGATACAGGTAGTAGTGTAAGGTTTGTTCGATAAGCCGACGGCAGCGGCTGTAGTTATGGTTGTAGCTATGGTTGTGGCTATGCTGCATGCCTACGGCATTGTTAATGCCTATGGCAAAATGAATAGTCAAACAGGTCCATAATTATGGATAGATATTTGATTAGCATAAAAAATAGGTAAATAATAAATTCTAAAAATTGAATAAAATCTTAAAGCTTTTCTTGTATGGAACATTTGTGGCTGCGTAATCCGCTAGAAATTCGGCATGACGTCAGAGGATACCATATATCTTTATCGTACGTTATGCTGCCACACAACGGTTCAAAGTTCATAATGAAGCCAAGATCTACAGTACTTACTACTTAACCGAGATCAACCAGATTAATTAATTTCGGTGTGACGAAAACCCAACACCAAAATTCTGATAAAAACATTATGAATTTTTAATTTTTATTATAATAATAGAGAAGAGATAGATTTATTTATTTTTAAATTTACAAAAAAACATTTTTTGTTTTTAGAAATTATAGAAATATACCCCTAACGTTTTCTGAAAGTATGTTTTTAATTTAAAAAATCGTTGTTCCAGATAACGTGACACGTCTAGTTTAAAAATTTTAAGAGAAAAATATAAAAGTAAAAAACATTCCGAGAGAGAGCGGAGGGAGCGGACACCACCGACTGACCGACCCGCAGTTCCCGCACCGCGTCGATCAGCCGGAACGACGCACCAAATCACGGGCCGCGGCCACGGGAGATTTCGCCATTTTGGGGCAGATGGGCTTCTCACCGCCTACACGTACCCAACCCGGCTGCGGCGCGCGTTACGTACACGTACGTGGCCTGCCGCTGCCGCGGCCCAAGCCGGCCGCGAACCCTCTCCCCGCGTAGACCTACGTATCTCTCTCGCGCCGTTGGCAGGAGAGGCACACACCTACCTGCACAGCGAGCGACGACGAAGCGACGAGGATTTGCAGGAATAAAGCCACCCCTTGCGTGCGTACACATCGACCATCTCGAATATGTGCAAGAAGAATTGGGTAACTCTCATCACTTCTCTGGCACTGGCAGGAATTATAGCCGGATGGGTCTGGGCCAGGATAGGGGCGATCTGAAGTTGACAACACCTACCCTGGCAGGTGCATGTATACGACACATATGTATATGATATATGTAATAAAGCTTTCTGTATGATTGCAGCATCCGATCCTAATTCTTAAGAGCACTTCTTACAGCATCGTGGCTTAGCTTTCGATCAATCAGTGTGGCTCTCCAACATCCACATTCCACGCAGTCAAAAGCAGGTGAAGCCAACATCAAAAGCACTGTGTTCATTATGCGTGTATAGCTATAGCCTATACGAGTCATTGGTCCAATGCTTAGGCCTTAGGGCAAAACCAATTCCTTAAAGGTGTATAGAATCTGGACCCATATCATAGAGACGTTAAAAAGACTTTTCATGGTAAGAATCATAACTCCTAGGGCTATACGCTTCAACATGGTAAGATGTTTTGTTTCGAATTTTTCTAGAGCAAACCTCCGACCCAGGATTCAATGAATCTTTTTATATTCACAAATAAAAAAGATTCGGACCCAAAGGTTAAGCCCGGATTATAGAAATTGGGTGACACGTTTTTTTATTTCTATGAGAAGAAATACGGCACCAATGAATTCTAAGCAGCTAGTAAGTCGTCGGCATATCACGTGTATCAAATTCTTATTACTAAGGAATAATAAACTAGTAAAAATTCTTAGCCTTCCATCTCTCTCTAGTTTTTAAATATTTTTTTCTCATGTACGTAAGACGTGTAAATTAATGTAGGTGTGAGTGCTTCTCGTGATAGGTATGAGTGTTAGATCAAAACTTGATCTGTACTTAGCTTATACAAATTAAAACAGGATCATCTAGTCTAATTACATCTACTAACTTAGACTAATGTGAAATAAGTTAATAGATCTGTGGAGATTGTGGCAATCGGGTATCCACATGGCAAGCTTATCCGACTGGAGGTAGGGATAGATTGCGTCTGCTATATCTGTAAGCCGAACTTGACTTAGGTGTTACGGTTGCCGATAGAGATAAGGCAATCGGCCTATAGTCACGGTTTGGTAAGATTGAGGAAACCAACTTAGAATAAGATAGGGTTTCCGACTTGTAAACCCTTCCTCCCAAGACTATATAAGGGGGTAAGGGGCGTCCCTTGAGGGATATCTTAGACTTGATCAGAGATTAGATTCTAGATACGACTTCATAAGCAAGAGCTTTAGATCACGAGATCAATAAAGACACTCGGCGGATCGAATCCACCGAAACAGGAGTAGGGTATTACCTCTCGAGAGGGCCTGAACCTGTCTAAATCTTCTTTTCCTCCTAACCCATTGTGCTTGGCGATCTTGACTGCGACCCCATAAAATATATTGCCGAAACCAAGTTTCGACAGTTGGCGCGCCAGGTAGGGGGCCGCGCGTCAAGACTTCTTCAACAAATCTCGCCGACAAGCGTGATGGGATCTCCTTCAAGACTCGGCGACTTTGCCGCCAACTTCGTCGACGACTCCTCCTTCGACTCGGATTCGAACCGCCGAAGGGAAAGACCCACTCGGCGCCGTTCGGGCTCCCAACCAGCGCCGAGATCTTCAACAACATCTTGAAGACCAAGATGCGATCCACCTTCTCCGACGACGGACTTCACTCGGCGCCATTCGGATTATCGAATGCCGCCGAGATCCGCGCCAATCTTCTCGCCTCCCGACGGAAGCAATCTACTCAGTGAAGACCTCTCGGTGCCGTTTGGGTTACCAAACATCGCCAAGATCTACAGTCAACCGCTCTCCCCCGAGTTGGCGGCGATCCACTCGGAGGAGCCTAATCCCCCAAGCTCCGACTCGGACTGAAGCGATCCAGATCCGAATTTCCCAGGATCAAGGGAGGTCGCTGTCATCCTCCCGTCCTTTGGCTCCTGTTCATCTTCAGAGCTCAACGGATACCTCAGCTCCGCCGGCTTCGACAATCTCTACGGCATCCCTTCTGACGAAGCCGACAACTCCGACTGCCATATGGACTGCGAGCCGAAGTGCTTCGACGTCCTCATGGCCGAGCCGGATAACTTCGACTCAGCCATGGCCAGAAGGCTTGCCGAAGAGGAGCGAGCCAGAGTGGAGCTTGAACGCAAGACAGCCGAAGAAGACAAACAATGCAAAGATGAGGCCGACAAAAGGAAGCAGGATCTGCGTGCAGCCGGACGATCTGCCCAGGAGGCCATCCTCCAAACACGGGTTCGCAACACCAATGTCTTCCAGACGCCACAGCAGAACGCTGTCGCCGCACTCACGCTCTTGGATACCGTCATGGAGACGGCTCCGGCCAACGTGACTCCTATACTTGATAAGATCAAGACCATCGTTGCCGCCACGGCCAACGGCCCTCCCGCCACTTCGGCGCGAAGGCCGACTGAATCCGTGGCCGAAACGCCAGACAAGAGCCGGCTCCCACCCCTAAGGTCGGAGACTACAGAGGCCCGAGCCGCTCGGTCGTCATCTAGGCCAAGAGGCCCACCTCCCGAGTCCACGCCGAGGCACCAAGAGCGAGACGGTCGACTCCCGCCACAAACGACATGGACGTCCACCCGTCCACCACCGAGTCCGCCGCAACGGGCCTACTACCAACCAGCTACGTAAGACCCCGCCGAGTGATCGCGGGAAGTCCTCGACCGCCGCTACCAAGAGCGCGACCGTCGCACTCGAAGAAGATCGGAGGGATCACCCGATAGCGGCGACGATGGAGTACCGGCCTTCACTCGGGAGCTCCGCCGAGTGCATTGGCCGAGTGGCTTTAAGCCCACCGGGATAGAAAGGTACGATGGCAAAACCGACCCCGAATCTTGGTTAACTGTGTATACTCTTGCCATCCGAGCCGCAGTGGCGACAACAAAGCCATGGCCAACTACTCGCCCGTGGCCCTCGCAAACTCGGCCGAACCGGCTCACCACCGCCAAGAGGCTCAATCGGCTCGTGGAGCGAGCCGAGGGACCACTTCATCGCCAACTTCCAAGGCACCTTCGAGAGGCCCGCACGCACTTCGACCTTTACAATGTCATCCGAAGCGGACGAGCCTCGAAGGATTATATTCGTCGCTTCTCCGAGAAGCGCAACAAGATCCCGAACATCACCGATGACATCATCATCGCCGCCTTCCGAAGGGAGTCCGTGATGAGCCGCTTATCGGCAAGTTCGGACGAAAGCCACCGAAGACGGTGAAGCGGATGTTTGAGACGGCGAATTCATATGCCAAATCAAACGACGCCATCAAAGCCGCCCGTCAAGACCGGCCGACGAAGAGAGGACAAGCAAACGGGAGGAAGCCGAAATCCTAAGAAGGATGGCGGCAACAACGGCAACCGGGGCCCGAAAGATCGCAAGCGCCGATCCGAAGACACTGTGGCCGCAACCTCCAATACTCAACGCCGTCCCCGAGTCGCCGCCTACGACGCCATCATGAACGCCAGGTGCACCCACCATCCGAATCACAAGCACGCGGCAAAGGATCTTTATCTACGAGGCGTTAAAAGTCTGCGGCGCACTCAACAAGAAGCCGACGACGAGGCGCCCATTCGGCGCCAAGAAGAACAACGCGCTGAAAATGCCGAACCTTTTCAAGATCCAGTGGGGAGCTCAACCACATCTTCGGAGGCCCGTTAGCTTATGAATCCAAGAGGAAACAAAAGCTAACCGACCGGAGGTCAACGCGGCTCAACTCGAAGTCCCTCAATATCTGCGATGGTCGGAGGTGGCCATCACCTTTGACCGCTCGGATCATCCCGACCGAGTGGTCCACCCGGACGATATCCACTCGTCCCGGACCCCGTGGTCCGCAACATCGGCTCAAGCGCGTCCTCATCGATGGGGGCGCGCTCTCAACATCCCGTTTGCCAAGACCATGGATGAAATGCAGATCCCGAGGTCCGAACTCAAAGTAAGCTCACCCCTTCCACGGAGTTATCCCGGGCTATCTTCAACTCCACTCGGGCATATCTCCCTCCCAGTCATCTTCGGAGCCCGAGAGAATTTCCGAACGGAGAACGTCACCTTCGAGGTGGCCGACTTCGAAACGGCATATCATGCCATCATCGGAAGGCTGCGCTTGCCAAGTTCATGGCGATCCCTCACTACACTTACCTCGCATGAAGATGCCGGGTCCCAACGGCGTCATCACTCTTCGCAGCGATGTGAAGCAAGCCTTCACCTGCGACAAGGAGAGCTGCGACATGGCCCAATCTCGAGAGAGATTACGTGGCCAACAAGAAGTCCGATTGGCTACATCGACTTCGGCGAGAGGGCGAAGTCCCCGCGAAGAAGATAGCCAAATCGGGATCCGGCGACGCCAAGACCAAGAAGATCTCCCTTGATTCGTCGATCCCTCCAAAACTCGCCGTAATCGGCGCCGCCTAGATCCTAAATAGGAAAGCGCGCTCGTCACCTTCCTCCAAAATAATAAAGATGTTTTTGCTTGGAAACCATCGATATGCCCGGAATTCCTAGGGAGGTGATCGAGCACTCTTTGAACGTCAAAGATGACGCCAAACCAATAAAACAACGATTACGCAGTTCGCACAGGATCGAAAAGACGCGATCAAAGAGGAACTCGCAAAGCTCTTGGCTGCCGGCTTCATCAAAGAAGTCCTTCATCCCGACCGGTTAGCCAACCCGCCCCGGTCCGCAAGAAAACGGGCAATGGCGCATGTGCGTTGACTACACCGACCTCAACAAAGCTCGCCCCAAAGATCCGTTCGGCTGCCTCGCATCGACCAAGTCGTCGACTCAACACCGGCTGCGAACTTCGAGTTTCTTGGATTGTTACTCGGGCTATCACCGGATCGCTTTGAAAGAATCCGACGCTTGAAGACATCTTTCATCACGCCGTTCGGGGCCTATTGCTACATCACCATGCCTTTCGGCCGAAGAACGCCGGAGCCACATACCAACGCATGATCCAAAGATGCTTCCGGACGCAGATCGGCAAAAACGTTGAAGCTTATGTCGACGATGTTGTCATCAAGACCAAGCGAAAGAAGACCCGATCGCCGACTTAGAAGAAACCTTTGCAAACATCCGGGCCTTCGAATGAAGTTGAACCCGGAGAAGTGCACTTTCGGCGTCCCATCAGGCAAACTGCTTGGCTTCATGGTATCACATCGCGGCATTGAAGCAAACCCAGAGAAGATCAACGCTATCTTAAACATGAAGCCCCGAGTACTCGGAAAGACGTCCAAAAGCTCACTGGCCGCATGGCGGCACCGAGCCGTTTCATATCCCGACTCGGCGAGCGAGGCATGCCCTTCTTCAGCTGCCAAGAAGACAGCGACTTCCGGTGGACCACGAAGCCGACAAGGCCTTTGAAGATTTCAAAGAGTTCTTTACCACGCCACCCGTCCCGGCTTCACCTCACCCCAAGAACCCCTCTTGCCGTACGTCTCGGCCACTCACCAAGTGGTCGCACGGTCCTTGTGGTTGAACGAGAAGAAGAAGGACGGGCCCGAAGATTCAAAGACCAATTTACTTTGTCGAAGTATTGGCGGGAGCCAAAATCCGATACCCCCAGGTACAAAAATTGCTTTATGGTGTTCTAATAACCGCGAGGAAATTGGCACACTACTTTCAGGGTCACTCGGTCACCGTCATCACCTCTTTTCCACTCGGCGACGTCGTCCACAACCGCGAGGCAACCGGCGCATCGCCAAGTGGGCCCTAGAACCGATGCCGCCGGACTTAACTTTTAAGCCCGTGACGTCCATTAAGTCACAGGCCTTAGCGGACTTCCTGGCCGAATGGACTGAACAGCAAGAGCATGTTCCCCGAGAAGACCTCCAACACTGGACCATGCACTTCGACGGATCCAAGAGGATCACTGGCTTGGGAGCAGGAGTTGTACTTATCTCCCCGACTGGAGAAAGACTAAGATATGTCCTTCACCTCCACTTCTCCGCATCACACAACGTCGCCGAATACGAAGCTCTTTTACACGGACTGCGCCTCGCAGTCTCACTCGGGATTCGTCGGCTTATTGTGAAAGGCGACTCCCAGCTGGTCGTCAATCAAGTGATGAAAGACTGGTCCTGCTTAAACGACACTATGGAGGCCTACCGACAAGAGGTCCGCAAGCTTGAGGACAAGTTTGATGGGCTAGAACTCTCACATGTCCCGAGACATAACAACGAAGCCGCGACGAGCTAGCACGGTTCGGATCCAAGCACGAAGCTGCTCCGACAGATGTCTTTGTCGAACATCTTCACGAGCCAACCGTCATGGCTAAGACAGCTCTCAATGAACAAACCACGAACGAAGTCACCATGATCGATACCGACTGGAGGACGCCGCTCATCAAATTCTTAACTCAGCAAGAGTTGCCGGATGACCGGGATGAAGCAGAACGCGTCCGGCGTCGTTGCCAAGCGTATGTCATGGTCGACTCCGATCTATACAAGAGAAGCCCCTCTGGAATTCTAATGAGGTGCATCACACCCGAAGAAGGGAAACAATTACTCCAAGATATCCACTCGGGCATATGCGAAAGCCACGCGGCAGCACGCACTCTCGTCGGCAAAGCTTACAGGCAAGGATTCTTCTGGCTTACCGCGGTCTCCGACGCGGAAAAAATCGTAAGAACCTGCGAAGGCTGCCAGTTTTTTGCCCGACAAACCCATGTCCCGGCCCAGGAGCTCCAAACAATTCCACTTTCCTGGCCGTTCGCGGTATGGGGGCTGGACATGGTTGGTCCTTTCAAGAAAGCTCCAGGAGGTTTCACACACCTCTTCGTCGCAATCGACAAGTTCTCCAAGTGGATTGAAGCCAAGCCGGTTGCCACAATCACTGCTGACAAAGCACGGGATTTTTTCCTCAACATTGTACACCGCTTCGGCGTCCCAAACAGAATCATAACCGATAATGGGACCCAATTCACGGGAGGCATCTTCAAGGAATTCTGCGAAGACTTCGGGATCAAGATCTGCTACGCATCAGTAGCTCACCCTAAAAGCAATGGGCAAGTCGAGCGAGCAAACGGCATGGTCCTTCAAGGCATCAAGGCTCGCGTTTTCGACCGACTAAGCCCTTACGCTGGCAAGTGGGTCCAAGAACTTCCCTCGGTTCTATGGTCGCTGCGAACCACACCCAGTCGGGCCACTGGCCAAACTCCCTTCTTCTTGGTCTATGGCGCAGAAGCCATGTTGCCAAACGAGATGGAATATGAGTCCCTCCGGGTCCGCAGTTTCAACGATGAACGCTACGACATCGACCGAGTGGATGACCTCACCCGATTGGAAGAGGCCCGCGAGGCAGCCCTCATCCAATCGGCCAAATACCTTCAAGGGCTCAAAAGATACCACAGTCGCAACGTGCGAGCACGAGCTTTCATTGTTGGCGACCTGGTCCTACGCAAGATCCAGACCACCAAAGACCGACACAAATTATCTCCCTTATGGGAAGGACCCTATATAATCGCCGAAGTAACTCGGCCCGGTGCTTACCGGCTAAAGCGCGAAGACGGGTCCATGGTGGAGAACTCCTGGAACATTGAGCATCTTCGGCGGTTCTACGCCTAATTTGGCTAAGGCCTCATATTTTCCTTGACTGCCAACCTCAAGCAAGATGACTTCTTGAGCTAGCAGTCGGGGGCTGTACACATGTCAATAAAGCTCGAATTTTCCTTATCAAATTTTTGTGCATAATTTGGTTTATCATTGTTTAATGACCTTCGACTCGAGCTCAGTGTCTAAGGACTGAGAGTTTTCCGATGACCTAATCGAGCCTAGGCTTGATGACAGCCAGACGAAAACTACTTAAGAAATTTCACGCAAAGGCTCGAATCAAGGCATTGACATAAATAAACTAAAAATAATCACAAAGATTCCATGTCAAGAGTGTTACGATTACATGACATTCACAAAGCAAAGTCGAATACGGTTCGAGTTTAAAATTGTTTACTACATCTAAAGAGATCTTCTTCGCCGCCTCTTGCGCCTCGCCGAGCATATCTAAGGCACTGCTCGTTGTCCCCTCGGCGAAGCCCTCCCGATTGAATGAATATCCACTGGGGTAGAGGGACTTGGTCTCGTGCAAGAGCCAGACCAGCCCCCATGTTGGCCGCTTCGGTGATGTTCTTCAGATACTGCTCGGGAGCCAGCCGGAGCTTGTCGAAGATCTCGATTGGCTCCAGCGAGCTGGCCCCAACTCCTTGATCAAACAAGGATGTTAAGATCGGCGTGGCGGCGTTGGCGACCTCTTCCCGAATCTCGTCGCTAGACTTGATCCGCCCAAGTAAGACGTCATATTGGGCTCGGGTCTTCATCTTATAAGCTGCAAGGAGTTCCGGATCATTCCGGCACTCGGGAATGAAGCAAGACATGAGATTCAACTTCAAAGAAGGTTACCTTCAAATTCGGCCTCCATCTCGGCCTTGTCGAGGCTGACCGCTTCCAGTTGGACTTGAAGCGAGTGGACCTCCGAAGAATTTTCTACAACAAAAGAGGATTATCAATTGACAAGATCAACAAAAGAATCATAATGAAGCCGGAGAGCGGGCTTACTTCCTATTGATCCGCGGAGGTCGAGGTTCGCTTCCCGAAGCTCCGAGATCTCCCTCCTTAAAGCGGCCTCCTTAAAGCGGCCTCCTCGAAGCGGCCTCCTCCCGAGTGACCTTCGGTGCCGCCGAACGTCCTCCAAGGAGTTTAAGTGAGGCACCAGCTTTTCCAGCACCTCGGATTTTGCCATTGAGCGGCAATATTCTTTCTGCATGCGAAAGCAGAAGAATGATCGACTGAAGAGTAACGAAGATATAATCAAAAAGAAAGATGAAGGCTTACGTTGAGCAATCGGGTGGCCTCATTCAGGCTCTCGACGAGGGCACCCCTTTCATCCTTTTCAGCTTGCCGGTCGAGGATGATGCCCTGTCTCTCGCCTTCCGAGTCCCGCCACTCGATTCTGATCGGAGGAACCCAGGTCTCAGCAGACTGTAGCCTGGGGATCTCTTCTACCGTGGCTGGCAAACAAGAAAGACCAATGAAGACATGAAGGAATTAAAATTGAAAGAACAAAGGAAAGTTCCGAAGCAAGTCTCACCGGTTTCGGTGGCTGCCTGCCTAGGTGGGGCAGCCGGGCCCTTCTTCTTCTTCGGGCTCTGTGCCGAGTGACCCTCAGTCGGGGGCGCTCGGGCCGCAGCCGTGGGTTCCCCACTGGCGGTTTCCAGTCGGAATACCCCGGCTGCGATCGGGGCTCCTCCCTAGGAGCGCTCTCCTTCGAGGAGAAGGATGCTTCTCCGAACGCTCGCACTCGGTTGCGGGCTCCGGGTTTTGGCTCGACGGCCTTGGCACTTCGGGAGCACTGCCGGGTCGGCCCTTCACCCCTCCCGGCGGGATCTATGTCCTGGGGCCTCCTGCACAAGTGAACACAACGAAGATAAAGAAAAGTTTTCGAGAAAGAGCTCGGGACTTTGGTTTGAGCATACCGGAGGATCGGCGGATCTTCGGCGCTGTCCGCGGTGATCGTCTTAGGGACGGGGTCTCGACTGGAGGAGCCGGAACGTCGTCATCCGAGTCCTCGATGATCAGCCGCCTTTTACTTGCGCGCTTGTTCGAGTCCTCACTCGGCGCAGCCGCTTCCCGACCGGATCGCTTTGGATTTTGATCCCGCCGGGCTTCTTGGCGGGACGACGTGGCGCGTCATCATGAGCCACCTTATATGGCTTGGAGGTGATAGTGGCGTTTTCCTGCAGAAAAGGGAAAGTGCAACATTAAACGACAAGACGTCAAGATTAAAAGATAATATAAAGCAACCAATCGGCTTACCGGAGGAGGAGGTCGATGGATGCTAAATGGAAGGACTGGTAGTATGAGGGCCCGCTCGACTGAGATCCCGGATGAGAAGAGCTTGTACATCCGGATCTTCAGGATCTCGTATGTGAGCGGATCCGGGTCCTCCCGATTGGGGTCCGTTCCGCCTTCATACTCAAAGGCTGGCTTTGACCGCTCCTTGATCGGCGTCAGTCGGCACCTGATGAAGTGCCGAGTGATTTGTTCCCCGCGAAGATTCCTCTTCTTCATCGCCAGGATCTTCGCGAGCAGATCGTTGGCTTCATCCCATTCTTGGGCTACCGGGACGGTGCTCCAAGATGGCTTGGGGACAGGAGGAAGACCAACAAAGGCAGGAAGGCTGGGTTCAAGATTGCGATGTAGAACCAATTCGCATGCCGCCTTTGTTCGAGGATTTCAAGGGGAGAGAGAAGTAGTCTTTGCGGAGAGATCCGCGAAGTTGAAAGCCGCCCCACCAACGACACAAGGTTGATCCTTGATCGGATGGGGTTTCGGGTAGAACATACAACGGAAGCATTGAAATGAGGAAGAATGCCGAGAAAAGCTTCACATATATGAATAAAGAGTGCTATGTGAAGCATCGAGTTGGGGTTCAGATGGTAGATGTGAAGGCCATAATAGTCCAAGAGCCCCGAAAGAACTCGGAGGTGGGAAGGCTGAACCCGCAATAGAAAAAGGAGGTAAAGACAACGAGTTCACCGGTGTTTGGGGTCGGGAAGTCCTCCCCTGCCGCCGGGCGCCATCCCACAAGTTCCTTCGGCGGAAGCACGCCGTGCTTTACCATCTCCTTGAGGGTGTATTCCCTCACGTCCGAGGTGGCCCATTGGTCGAACGGAATCCTCTTCTCCTCCGCCATGAGAGCGAGGTTGTTGGGGAGCGGATCTGGCTGAGAAAGGTTAGATCTTGGGCGATGGATGTGGGAGTTTTGGCTGTGGAAGCTAGTTGTCGCGGCAAGCGAACTCCTTGACGGATGAATTGGGGAGCGCGCAAGCCTAGGGTTCTCCGCGATGAGCTGTTGAACAGTACCGTGAGAAGGGGAATCGTTTGGAAGGCGAAGAGGCGGGGACGACCTCGTGTCTTTATAAAGAAAGATTTGAGGGTTGCGCTAGGTTTTCTGGTGAGTGGGCCGAGCCCATAAGAAAATCTACGGCCCAACTAAGGTGTGGTCTGATACGTGTCCTTAGGGACTTAAGCGGATGTGCTTAAGCAGATTTGCCCTGGCAATATGCGCGTGTCCGAGTGCCCTATACCTTAAAAGATCCTTCCATACCACGGTTTGCTTAACTTCATGAGAAGTTGGCACGATGCAATTTGGAAGGTGACCAACAGCAGAGTTTTTATAGCCGCCTTGATGAATAAGGGCTGTTTGGTTTTTCGGCATTTGGTCGGGTAATCTTGCCGATCTTGTTTATTTTCCACCTTGGTGAAGATCTTTATAAGATTGAGACCAGTATTATGGCAAAAGCTATTTAATAACTTGGTCATATTTTTCATATGACTGAAAGAACTTGTTTTCCCATGAAGGATGAATGAAATATTTATTCCGAGATTACTCGGGCAAATCCACTCGGTTGAGCAAGAGTTTACCGAGTGCTTTTTACCCATGAGGGATGATTGAATTATTTGTTCGAGATGATTCGGGCAAATTCACTCGGTTGAGTATGAACTTGCTTGAGTAATGAGATTTCTATGATTGCTTTAGCATGAGCTAGGCATCTACATGAGAATAATTTTTTATATAGTTCTTGACTATATGCTTAGTCTATTTTTGACTAACCACATAGTCGGGGCTACACCTATAATTAGGTGCATCGGAGATGCACCTAGATATTTATTTTTCAGAAATTTTTATATATAAATTTTTCCAGCCCTTCACGCTTTGGAGCCACTCGGGAAGATTCGAGCAGAGATGATGGAATCACTCGGCGCCAAAAGCACTCGGTCAAAGAGATTTTTGGTTGAGTGCTGCTTTGGTCTGAAGCTAAGTTGTCTCGTCGACCGAAAGGACTCGGGGCTACTGTGGAGATTGTGGCAATCGGGTATCCACATGGCAAGCTTATCCGACCGGAGGTAGGGATAGATTGCGCCGCTATATCGTAAGCCGAACTTGACTTAGGTGTTACGGTTGCCGATAGAGATAAGGCAATCGGCCTATAGTCACGGTTTGGTAAGATTGAGGAAACCAACTTAGAATAAGATAGGGTTTCCGACTTGTAAACCCTTCCTCCCAAGACTATATAAGGGGGGTAAGGGGCGTCCCTTGAGGGATATCTTAGACTTGATCAGAGATTAGATTCTAGATACGACTTCATAAGCAAGAGCTTTAGATCACGAGATCAATAAAGACACTCGGCGGATCGAATCCACCGAAACAGGAGTAGGGTATTACCTCTCGAGAGGGCCTGAACCTGTCTAAATCTTCTTTTCCTCCTAACCCATTGTGCTTGGCGATCTTGACTGCGACCCCAGAAAATATATTGCCGAAACCAAGTTTCGACAAGATCGGTCCATACCGGCGGCCGTGGCTTCCATGGTCGTCGGTGATCCTGTGATGAAACTGATGGCTTGAGGATCGTTAGGGATGTACAGTCGCTCATTCAACGATCGCTCGGGGTAGCGGCGTCCTTTGGGGCGCCACCTACACTGTCCCGGGCGTGGAACTCGAGCTTCCGAGTCTTCCAGTGCGCTAACAGATTGGAGGGTGGAATTAGGGTTTGGGAAAAGCACAGGGATCGTGACTTTCGCGTTCGGGTTTAACTCGGGGTTAATCCCTTCTTATAGAGTCGCACTGTAGGCAAGGGGCCGAGCCCAAAAGGCTAAGGATCGCCAACCGATCACAGCGAAATCGAACTCGGGATAAGATTCCGAGTCCGGTAAGATATGTATCCATATCTTCCTTATATGAGTTGGTTATTATTGATCGAAATCAAAACTTAACTTAAATAAAAAATATCCAACATTCTCCCCCTTGACCGAAGGTCAATAACTTAATTTAAACTTCCGACTATTCGGTCACTGACTTAAACTAAACTAAACTTAAGTTCCTCCTTAGTCAAACAGCAAGTACCAGACCAATGCGTCATCAGCAGCATAGCAGCATACTGGGACAACATTACCCATAGTCTGTCTCACTGAGAAACCTTGTCAGAACCCTTACTCTTATTTGGGAAAATTAATGGCCCTAAACTAGGACTTGATCCAGACTACCCACCAGACCCATGCCTAGGACATGCTTCTGTAAAAGATGAGGTGGTAGACCTTTTGTGAGCGGATCCGCGATATTCTCCTTAGTACTTATATGCTTAATCTTAAGTGTATTGTCCTGGTTTCTTTCTTTTACGATACGATACTTAAGGTCTATATGCTTAGACGCACCACTTAGTTTATCGTTTCCGCAAAAGAAAACTGCAGATTGGTTATCGCAGTACATTGTGATAGGTCTCGAGATACTATCCACAATTCTTAACGCCGGTATAAAACTCTTAAGCCACACTGCCTATCCCGTGGCATGGTAACATGCCACAAACTCGGCTTGCATCGTGGATGCAGCCGTTACACTTTGCTTACTGCTTCTCCACGATATCGCTCCCCCTACCAATGTGAAAATATAACCGAAAGTATACTTTCTGTCATCTTCATCACCAGCAAATTCAGCGTCAGTGTAACATTTAATCTCAAGCTTATCTGACCTCTTATATGTGAGCATGTAATGTTTGGTGCCTTGGCAATATCTTAATGTCTTCTTGACACCTACCCAGTGAGCCCATCCTGGATTTGACTGAAATCTACTAAGTACTCTGGCTGTAAATGCCAAGTCCGGACGCGTGCAGACTTGAGCATACATCAAGCTACTGACAGCTGATGCATATGGGACGTCCTCCATCTTACTTCTTTCTAAATCGTTCTTAGGGCACTGACTTCCATTTAACTTATCGCCCTTTAGTAACGGAACAAGTGACGTGTTGCACTTATCAAGCTTATATATCTTAAGCATTTTCTCAATATAAGCTTTCTGAGATAATCCTAGCACTCCTCGGGCTCTATCTCGGTCTATCTCAATGCCAAGTACATACGAGGCTTCACCGAGATCCTTCATGTCAAAATGAGATGAGAGGAAGTTCTTAGTCCCATATAACATGTTCTTATCGTTGCAAGCTAACAGTATGTCATCCACATACAGTACTAGAATCATTAGTTTTTCACCCTTTGTCTTAATATAGATGCACTTATCTGCATCGTTCTCCATAAATCCGAATCTCTTAATGACCTCATCGAATTTACGGTTCCACTGTCTGGATGCTTGCTTAAGTCCATAAATAGACTTAACCTGCATCCCATATGTTCCTTACCCTTAATGGCAAAACCTTCCGGTTGAGCCATGTAAATGGTCTCATCTAAATCACCATTCAGGAATGTAGTCTTAACATCCATCTGATGTAACTCCAAATCAAAGTGAGCTACAAGAGCCATAACTATTCTAAAAGAATCTTTGGTAGACACAAGAGAGAAGGTCTCATTGTAATCGATGCCTTCCTTCTGTGTAAACCCCTTAGCTACAAGCCTTGCTTTGAACCTTTCGATCTACCCTTTGGAATCACATTTAGTCTTGTAGACCCATTTGCAGCCTACTGTTTTGACTCCATCGGGAATTTCTACTAAGTCCCAAACTTGATTCGAGCTCATAGACTTTAACTCATCTTCCATGGCTTCAATCCATTTAGTGGAATTCTCACTTCTCACTGCCTCTTTAAATGTGGCAGGATCACTTATCTTCCCAATATCATACATATCCTTACTTAAATATGTCTCATATATATCAGGAAGAGCCCGTCTTATCCTGAGTTGATCTCCTTGATGGTTGAGGATCGGGTTGAGGCTGCTCTAATGGCTCAATTTGTGCCTGAACCTCTGGAGCTGGCTCCTGATCTGGCGCCTGCACCTCTGGAGATGGCTCAGTAGCTGCCACGGTGCTGCTAATATGTGGAATCACCGGTGGTACAAACTGGTATACCATCGCGGGCTCTGGAACTGCTGAATCTGAAAGTTCAACTCGCAGTTCTTCGAGACTTATATCCCTCTTTGGGAATTCTCCACTAATACCTGAGTCTTTTAAGAATACAGCATGTCTGGTCTCTACAAACTTAGTGGAGCAACCAGGACAGTAGAATCGGTACCCTTTAGACTTATCAGGATATCCAATAAAGTGACAGCTTACTGTCTTAGAGTCTAATTTCTTATAATGTGGATCGAATAACTTAGCCTCAGCGAGACAGCCCCACACCTTTAGATAATTCAATGTCGGTTTCCTCCCATTCCACAACTCAAAAGGTGTCTTGGGAACTGACTTAGATGAAACCCGATTAAGTATGTGGGCAGCTGTCTTTAATGCTTCCATCCACAGCTCCACAGGCAAATTGGAATAACTGAGCATGCTTCGTACCATGTCCATTAGCGTACGATTGCGACGTTCAGCCACTCCATTTTGTTGTGGTTCTCCTGGCATGGAGTATTGCGCTCTAATGCCATTTTCTTCTAAGTACTTAGCGAATGGTCCCTTAATTTGACCATATTGACCAAACTTCCCGTAGTATTCTCCACACCTATCTGATCTTACAACCTTAATGGTGGTGTTGTGCTGTTTCTCAACTTCGTGCTTGTATATCTTAAATATTTCTAGCGCATCTGAACGCTTACTAATGGGGTAGATGTGTCCATAGCGGGAATAATCATCAGTAAATGTTATAAATGAATCATAACCATCTACTGTCGTCACTGAGAGTGGGCCACAGATATCTGTGTGAATTAATTCTAAGACACCCGTACTCCTAGTGGCTCCTTTCTTAATTGTCTTAGCATATTTTCCCTTAATGCAGTCAATGCAGCGGTCTGAATAGGAGAAATCTAATTTGTCGATTATGTCGTCTTTAATGAGACGTTCCATTCTCCCCTTCGAAATGTGGCCTAAACGACAATGCCACAGCTTCAAAGATGTCTCATTAAAACGCTTACGCTTATGCGAAACACATTACAGAATCATGAGAGAGCATATAAAGCTTGCCTTGCCTTACGGCAAGACCTATATTAATAGAACTGTACTTAATCTCACATTTATTGTTGCCAAAACCACAATAATATCCTGAATCATCTAAAGCTGAAACTCATATAAGGTTTCTCTTTAAACTAGGAGCATAAAGAACATCATCTAACTTAAGTTGGAAGCCACTTGGCAACTCTAACTCGAAGCTTCCAACACCTTCGACTTTAACAGGATGTCCATTAGCCACTCTTAGGTTTCGCTCCCCCTTCTTATAGTTTGGATCGAACGGAATGCATGTAATGATTTAGAAATGTGCACAGTGACACCTGAGTCAATCCACCAAGTATCAGGGGAAAATTCTGCTAAGAATAACTCACCTATGAATGAAACAACATCACACTTACCATTTTCCTTCAGCCATTCCTTAAACCCAGGGCAAGCCTTCTGAAGATGCTTGGGTGAATCGCAGAAGGAGCACAACATCTTGCCACCCTTAGTCTGGTGACGCTTGAACTTGTTGTTGTTGTTGTTCCTGGGACCAAATTTCTTGTTTCCATTTCTCTTGTTCTTCTTAGGGCCTTGCTTACTGCTACCTGATTCATGCTGATTCTTAGGAATGCCTCAAATGTTGAGGTTGTCAACCATGTTCACAACATCCTTCATCTTCTCAGTTTTGAGCCTTTCTTCTTCTTAAACACAGCAGCTAATCAACTCACTGATGGACCAAACGGTCTTGTTGGTGTTGTAGTTGATCTTAAAGGCAACATAATGTGATGGCAATGATATGATGAAATGCATAAGGAAACCTTCAGAGATCTCCATCTGCATCTCCTTAAGTCTGTTGGCCATGTCACACATGTTGAGAATGTGCTCCCTTATGCCATTTAGACCATTATACTAAGAACCCACCAACTTCATGATGAGTGTACTGGCATAGGTTTTGGATGAGCTCTTAAAATTCTCCTCAATCTTGGCCAGGTACTCCTTGGCAGTCAGATCCACCCCCTGAGCATTCTTAGTAGGGATGGCACCCTTGATGCCAGCACTGATAGTTTGTTTCATGACCATGAGAGCCATGCGATCAGACCTGTCCCATTTCTGATTGGGAGTTGAACTCGCTCCTGCAGCGGGCTCAGCAGGCTTATCTTCCCTGAGTGCGATGTCAAGGTCATTCCACGTGAGGCACGTGATGACCTTGCCCTTCCACTCATGGAAATTCGCTCCATTGAGCGGCTCAATGTTGTTCAGGTAGGAGGCCACAGCATTGACATTAGTGACTGAAAATAAATTTAAACTAAGTTAAAACTTAACTTAATAAACATATACAATGAAATGCAAATTAGAGCATGATAATAACCCTACGGTGGTCTGATTAAAATCACGCAATTAAATTTCAAATTGCATCACCGGTGGGGAAAACAATCGAAATTCGTCTTAATACTCATAATTAAATAACGGTGGTCATAATAATCACAAGTTTACTCTAAATAAACTTCTCGGTGGTTCCATTTATTTAGAGGCATCTCAAGGTATAGTGGTGGATTAAAATAATACAACACCAACAATATAGTGAATAAAAGTACTCAAGTCTTAAAATAAAATAAACTTACTAAAACTGAAAATAAATTACTCTAAAAACTTATCTTAAATTTTGAGACTTAAAACTTAATGAAAATAATTAAACTTAATTTAAACTGAGCTTAAACTTAACAAAATAGTTAACTAAAACTAAACTGAGCTTAAACTTAATAAAATTAAACTTAAAACTTAATAAAGTAAATAAAAGATTTTTTTTATAAATTTCTTAAAGCGGGTGGCAGCTGGCAACGTGGGGTCCGCTAGGGCTACGTGGCAAAAATCGGCTCGACCAAAATCGGCTCTCGCGCGCGCGCCATACAACCGATTCCGCCGCCCAGCCGCCCTCTCTTGTGTGCCACGCGTCAGCTGCCTGTACAGCTCCCTCGCGGCCACTATCGGTGCGAAACGGGCCCTTAAATTGGCCCATTCACATGCGCCGATGCTGAAAAGGGACGACGGCCGGATCGCAGCCGTTCGTGCCGATCGAACGGCCGGGGCTCGATCCGGCCAATCTTATATAAGTGCGAAAAAGGGGCAAACCCTAACCCTAATCTCATTCCTTCTCTTCTCAATCGGCTGAGCCCCGCTTCCCTTCTTCCCTCTTCTTACTCAAACTTAGTGAGAGAAAAAGGGACTTATGGCGATGCGGCGGCTAGAAAGAGGCAGGACTGTCGTGGATGCCCTCGCCGGCGCGCGCGCTTCCCTTACGGTGAGCGCGCGGCCGTTGAGGGTGTCCATGTCGGCCCGCGAGGCCCTCTCTCAACAGCGACGGATCTGGGCGGCACATGCGCGAGTGCCGGCTGATCTAATGGCCGGATTAACTCGCGCGCGGCCGTGCCGGCCAAATCTGATGGCGGCAAAACCCAGGTAGGTTTCTTACCTCGGGGAATCTGGGGTTTTAAGGTTTTGTCTAATTCGTGTGGTTTTGGCTTCCTTTTTCTTACTTCTCATCTTTACTCTTATTCTTCTTATTAATCCGAAACTCAAACTTATAGATCGGAAAACAGAACATAATAAAAAAAACTTAAGAACTTAAAAAGGGAAACTTACAGATCTAGCATGCAAACTTAGTGATTAATTGGAGGCTTAACTAAAACATGAACTAGATCGGATAAAAGCTTCGGGATTTCTTAGACCGAACTTAAAGAATGTAATAGACTAGATCTTATTACTCTGATACCAAATGTTAGATCAAAACTTGATATGTACTTAGCTTATACAAATTAAAACAGGATCATCTAGTCTAATTACATCTACTAACTTAGACTAATGAGGAATAGGTTAATAGATCGGTCCATACCGGCGGCCGTGGCTTCCATGGTCGTCGGTGATCCCGTGATGAAGCTAATGGCTTAAGGATTGTTAGGGATGTAGCGCAGTCACTCCTTCAGCGATCGCTCGGGGTAGCGGCATCCTTCGTGGCGCCACCTACACTATCCCAGGCGTGGAACTCGAGCTTCCGAGCCTTCCAGTGCGCTAACAGATCAGAGGGTGGAATTAGGGTTTGGGAAAAGCACGGGGATCGTGACTTTTGCGTTTGGGTTTAACTCAGGGTTAATCCCTTCTTATAGAGTCACACTGTAGGCAAGGGACCGAGCCCAAAAGGCTAAGGATCGCCAACCGATCACAGCGAAATCGGACTCGGGATAAGATTCCGAGTCCGGTAAGATATGTATCCATATCTTCCTTATATGAGTTGGTTATCGTTGACCGAAATCAAAACTTAACTTACATAAAAAATATCCAACAATGAGAACCGTCTCACGGTTATTTCATCTTATACCTATACCTTGGGGCTTATATATTTCACCTTATACCTATACCTTGGGGCTTATAAAGGTGAAGCTTATGAGCCATATGATAAAAATGATATGGCGTGTCCATATTTACACTTCTGTCCAAAATTATGCAGCTAGCCCCTTAATGAAAAGAAATAATCTATAAACAACTCAAAACACACTTCCTCCTCCTCATTTCCCCATTCTCTACATCTCCCGAGCCCATAGTTGGCGGCTCCTATGTCTCCGGTCTCTTTGGTCGTCATCGTTTCCACTCTCTGCCTGCCTCAACCGACACAACATTCACTCTCTCAAGTGCTTATCGGATCCGTCCGCAGCCAACACCGATGATGAAAGCATGTTCCTGATCATCACGACGTGGGATCCCAATCTTGATAACTAGCTAAAGCTCAATCGATAACTTGCCGCAAACAGCGATAACTAGTGCAACCTGACAACACGCACAAGGAGCCAACCACCATCTCTATACGGCAGCCTGAACCAAGGATTCGCCCAATCACACTCTCAAGAAACCAACCTACTTAACTTGAAATCGATGGACCAGGAGCACAGATTAGGTGCCGATGACGCGGCCGCTTCTATAATTTTCGTGAAGGAAAACACAAGAGCAAGGGGTAGAGATCTGTCACGCCTAGAAATTTAGCCAAATTACTAGACTATTTTGTGTATTAAATCTCTGTCCAGGAATCAGCTACGGTACGCAAAAATGACAAATCAATAAACAAACCCAAACGTAAAATAAAGCGTAAAGTACTTACAGAAGAGACACTTAGTCCTCACACTCGAAAGAAAGCAGCAGCAACAAAAAGACGATCCTAGCAGGGCTTCAGCTCCACTCCATAGGCAAACTCAACTGGGGTCTGAGCCTTGGTCTTCTAACTCCATCTTCGACTCAGAAGCACTACACTTCTGGAAAAAGGAGGAAATAGCAAGGCTGAGTACAACCACCGTACTCAACAAGCCACACGGAGAAATGCAGACGTGCAAGGGGGGACAAGAGTGACTTGGGCCATTTTGCATAAACGCGGTTGTAAAACCTTTCTAGTTTAAAACAAAAAAAAAGTTGATTAATTTAATCAAGATTAATCTTTCACTCGACAACGTTATCTCCACGTTGAACATGCCCAACCAAACCGCCTGAACTAGTCCAGTTTCATTAAGTCAAATTATTAAGGTGTGATTAATCATGGTGAATCTGGTTGATCGCCCATAACCGCGAGCACAACTATTCGAATAGTTTTACTCTGGTCAGAGGTGTACAGTTGTACCCACAAGACACGATTTCACACATGTTGCCATGCCCCGAAGCACCACCATGGTACTGTAAGGGGGAAATCGTGACAAAACCCTTCGCATAACTCCCCCTGACCAAGCGACACCACACCTCAGGTTTTGCCCCTACCACTATATCCAAGGTAGGCAACCCCCTCTCGTGTCTAGGTGAATCCGAAAGCCGCATAGACCTTTCTCGGTCCATCCAAACTCCATCACGCTCACCCTTGCCTGGATGCGTCGGTCAGGAAAAAGCTACACTACAAGTCCAACTGTTGCCCATGCTAGCTTGTGATAAGTACTGTAAGTCTTTCAGGGTTTTTCATGACTCGGTCCTTAATTTCCATGGGCACGACAAGCAAAACCATGCACCCGCAGCCCACATTTAGTCACATTTTAATTCAACCTTTATTCCAAGGTAATACTGGTCCATGACCATCATTTTATGTGACTAGTATGGTTTTCCCATTAGGTGAGCTAGTGTAATTAAGCATGGCTAAGCGTAAAGAATTCTAGCAAGATCACGTAAGTGATACAAGCTAGTCAAATTAATTACCCAGGTTGACAATGAACGGGTAACAATTAAACACGGCACAAGCGATAAGATAGGTTGTCACAATTCCCGTGTAATTAGCAAATCATGCAATTTTATTTGCAAACAATAAATATTTTATAAATTGGGATCAACATGCATCAAGGAGGAATATGACTTGCCTTGCTTCTTCAGCGGATCTTCTTTTTTTCATGACCCTAAACTTTCAAAACGGCGAAATCTACATGCTGGCACGCCAAATGAGGGAAAAACCTAATAAAAACCGAATAAACAGTACATGGGAAGTAAACGAACATGTAGAGCTCAATTTTAGATAAATTTTACAATTTGAATCGCCCAATTTGGAGTTCATATGGATTAGATATGAATTTTAGAAGTTTTGGGCCATTTAATTGAATTCGGAAATTAAATAGTTTTATTGCATAATTTTTAATTATTTTACAAAGGAAAAAGGCTGTTGTTGGCGTTGAGGCGACGTCGGCGGGGGCGCGCGGGAAAAGGGCCGGTCCACCGTGGACCGAGTCCATGGCGCCACGGGCCGGCGCACCACGTGGTGCACACGTGGCGCCAGCGAGGCACCGACGTGGCTTCCACGTGGACGGCACCGATCTGCCCAACGGCAGATCGGATGGCACGGATTGAAAGGGGGCGACAACGGTCGGTGGTTGACCAGTCGGGGCGATGCGTTGATGGCGCGCGCAGCCCGATGGTCGGCGGTGGCGACCATCGGCGCGGCGGCACACACCACAGAGCGACGAAGGAGGCGTGCAGGCACGAGTGAGAAGGCGTAGCGTGGCGTCCGAAAGATACCCGTACCCGTGGGTAGGATTGCCACCCCTAGTGGGGAGCTCGGGGATGCCTCTTATAGGTGCGGGAGGCGGTGTGGAGACCGGGGGCGCCCGGAATTGGCGATGGAGTGGGGACGACCGACATGGGGGAAATGACGGTGGTTTGGTGCCGAGCTTCGCGGGAAAGTGGGAAACGACGCTGGGTGGACGGGGCGTGCATGTGTGGGAAACAAGGCGGTACGAGGATGCACGAGGCGGTTCGGGAAAGATGGGCGTGGACGACCATGGCGGCGATCGCCCGAGAGACGAGGAGGAGAGGGATGACAGGTGGGCCCCATGTGTCATCGCCTTGGGAGTACGGGGACACAAACCAGACTTCAAGCGAGCGCGAGAAGAGGGAAAGGGAGAGTGGGCCGACTCGGGGCGGGCCGAGGAGGAGAGAGAAAAGGAAGGCCGCGGGGAGGCATTGCAAACTTTGCAAAGGAGCGGGCCGACGGCGGCCCAAGGGCGAGAACGAAAATTTAAATTTGTTTTTCATTTTATTTAATCAAATAAATGACCTTCGTATTTTTATAAATACTTTCAATGCTCCAATAAATTCAGGAAAAATCTTGAAAATATATGGACACTCAAAGTATTTAATAAAAATATAAAAATATCATTTACTGATTAAATAATTTATTTAAATAATTACTAAAAATTCTTTTTGTATTATTTATAAAATTATTTCTAGAGCTCCAAAATTTCACAAAAAATTTTAGAGAGTATTTTAGGGCATAGAGAATATTACAAAAATGTTTTTAGCCATGATTTTTAAAGGAAACTTTAATTTCCCCATTAAATTCACTTGACTTAATTACTTTTATTTTTAATAATTTCTAGAAAATGCATTATTAAATGATTTTTAATCCCAATCGAAAATCGGGGCGTGACAAGATCTCTCTTTGGATTTGTTAGCACACAGTTGAACATAATGTTCTGTATTTGGATTATCAAAAGGTTGTCTTTGCTTTAGGAGCAAGGGTATATTTATGCTAGGAACAATCCTCCTAGATGGGTGCAAAACCTAAATGGAAATGAAGAGGCATAGTATGTGAAAAGGCTTCCAAAAAAACAACTCCCGAAGTGGCCTCGGGAGGCTGTTGATCTTTTGCACAATCTTCACTAATTTAGTCATAACTCCATCTTGGGAACTTCAAATGATGATCCGTTTGTTGGGTTGGAAAGCTAACTTGATAAGCTTTCCAAAATGTGCTCATTCACCTTCATAGCTTTTGTGCATCAAAAGTTATGATTGTTTATTTTTTACTATTCTACTGGACTGGCCTAGTTCGAGTGTAGTTTTTCTTTGTAGTCTTCGTCTTGTGTATCCTTGCCATCCTCCATGGTGATCCTGAGCAATAGCAATGTGCACAAATTAGGCAGTATATAATTATTTTTAACATTTAAATGGACTTCACAAAGTAGTGCATTCACCTCTTGTTGTAGTTTCTTTGTTCGACTACGTGTAATCGACTCTTGATTTGTATATTTGATGTTGGTTTGTGGGTTGTTGACGCTTGAGGAAACTTGTATGGTTGGGATGTCCTCATCATCCTCCTTGACGGTAGGTACCCAAAGTTTTCTCCTTATCTAGCCATGACCAAATCCTTCCTAGCAGCGATAGATCCCCCAAGCACTCTCCAGATCCGGCTGTGCCCAAGTCCTCATTGTTGTGGTAGCCAAGTTCTCCATGGTGGCGGTGTGTTAACATCAAAAATTGGTATGATTCTCTAGTCGATTTGGTTAAGAAAAAAGTCGATCAGTAAATGGAAGTTTATCTAGATCAAGCTAAATTCAAAGAGTAGTCGTGAAGACCATGACATGACAGTTTAATTCTATCTATTAATTTGACAGGATTTAGTAACTTCCCTTTTATGTTTAGAAAGTTTTGTCTAGTGTCCGATCACATGTATCAACCTAAGGGTATAAATATACACACCTAAAGTCTTTATAAATCTTCTCCATAGATCAACACAATTACTTTCGACGCATCGTCACCCATCAATTTGACGAGGTCTTGCTTCTCATGAGAGGTTGTATCGGTTAAGTTCGAACTCCAGCGGGAGGGTAAGTCATCAAACCGACAGCTGTATTGGCTAGGACTTTCTTGGTTTAGTCCGATATTCTAGTCGATCGGCTGTCAAATTACCTGATACATTTTGTTCTGTTTAAGGCTACATCAATTAGGTTCTACCTCTTAGTTTGATCAAGATATATCCATCACGTTTGTATAAATCTATCGGTTTATCTAGTTTATTTTATCAAACGTAATCTCGTACTGTCTCGGTTATGTCTAATCTACTAGATTATTGTTGATAATCTAAGTTTTACTAAGTTGATAAGTTTTATGTTTTGTTTTATCGGAGTGCTAGCCGATAAGTTATCTTACATTATATCCAGACAATCTAAACAATAGTGTGATTAATCTACTTTTAATCGACCTAATTTGGTTAACTTAAACCTTATACTGTCTCGATTCGCTCCGATCTAATAAGATTGGTTTTAACAAAATAAAAGTTGATAGCTAATAGGTTTCGTCCCTTCGAAAAGCTACATAGAGCCGATATTATTATTTATCTTTGTTTTTATGTATTATGCTAACTTTTTTTAGCTGAGAGCTATCGGCTACATTAGATCTACATCAAACTTTTGGCCGATGTATATTGTAACCATCGGACCTATGCATCTACCATATTGTATCCATAGATGACTGTTAAAAACTTGTCGACATCGATTTATTAACCGATCGGCTTCTTAATATTATAAGATTTGTCCTTCTATCTTGTTAGTTGTAGGATAAAACTAATCAACACACTTTGAACCTGATTTGATAGGATCTACATTAAATATAAGCAAAACTCGTAGACCTTCTGCTTGCCCAACTTTTCGGCGGTGGGCCATGGTCGATTTTCACATGCCAGTCTGTGAACTTTTCTCTCACCTCTCTTTTTTTCCACCTCCTTTAATTTCTTCGGGGCTACACGTGGCTTGCAGAGACCACTCTATCACCCATGAAGTCACTCTCAGACCTTTACCATGCCATTTCAACTAGCTGGCGGTTTGGGGCTCGAACCAAGAGACACGCTAACACGCACTGTGAATGCTAGCTCTAAGGTTACACGCTGCTATCTGAAACCAACAGCGAATGCAGGGAGAGGAGCAAGCTAAGCAGCAGCAAAAGGAAAAGGAAGGGTTGCTCCCGCGCGCGCGCGCGCGGCGAGCACACGCGCTAGTCGCGGTAGCGGCGCCCTGCGATCGAGGACATAATTGGCCACGTCCGATTCTTCCTTATCCATCCATGGAATTGCAAGCATGGCAGGCCATCGTTTTAACTCCTCGGTACTGCAAATCGGCCGGATAGCCTCGGTATGCCAAACCTTGGTGTTACGGATCGGATGATGTGGTTGACCAACCCAGTTGTCCATCCATCGATCACACTCCTAGCTAGTTATACTCCTATCTGAGAAAGAAAGAAACTTTCCGTCTTTCTTTACCTTCCAATCCCGTTGACTTGGATGATCAGATCGATCTCTAGCTGCAGCTATCTGGGTGAATTGTTTAATCAAGCAAGAGACGACATTCCTTGCTTGCAGTGCACCGGCCGGGCATACAGAACAAATTGTCATTTGTCTCGGTACTGAATTATTCAGACAATCTGGCCCCTGCATGCATCTCCTCATCATTTTACACTAGTTCAATCTAAGCCACCTTTTATATCCAATATGGGTTGTGTTCTCTGCAAGAGGGGTACTAGCTGCGTATATTGCTTTAGGAAATCAATGTGCGCTTCCCATAGAGAGTTCCAGCTGCATGCATATGTTTCAGGAATTGAATTACGTTATGCAGATTTGTAGATGTAGATATCGAGAAGCATAGCCTTATATCTGCATGGACTTGGATATTTTTCTCTCTTATCCGATAGCCCATATAGCTCTCCTGCACAACACTTTTACCTGCATCTAGCTACAACCTCTTCAGAGCTAGATATGATCCACGCTAAGGTATATAGACATCTAGGAGGTATGTGCAACAAAGAACAATACCATATCACGCCTTTTCTGAAAAGTTGAATGTCAAAACCGCGGCATCATATCTCCAATGACGTGGTTTTTTCTCTTTTTCCAGAAGAAAATATGCACAGTTTATTATAGACTCTACTGCAAATGCCAATAAATGTTGAGCGGATAAATACATGCGACAAAAATGACGAAATGAACACTGTATCATCAACGTATACCCGATGCAACTATCTGAAGTAGCGTTTAATTAAGCTGACCTTTGCGACCGACCGACCAAATTGAATCGAGTCTCCAAAAGAGAAAGAGAAACGTTCTACTCCTGCATGCATGCAGTCCATGGTGCAGCAGTGACCTCACTGAATTTTGTTAGTTCTTGGCCAGGGACTGCTTGGAATTGGATTTTAGTACTATATCAATTTTGACTCCAACATGGGAGCATGTGAGATCGATATACATGTCATCGATCACATCATTGCTTGCTCTGTATCCTTTTCATACCAACTACCATAAATGGTGTTTAGTTCAAGTGGAAATTAAATAAAACATAACTCCATATCTTGATCCATATTCCTTCTCTCTCTATCTGTATATCATACTATATCTCATAGCTGTTGTACAATATATAGTAAATACAAAAAAATTTAGTTGTTTATGGAGAGAATATATTCGTTTCAGTTTGACTGTAATTTTTCTGAACTTTTTGTGACCGACCACCGTTACTACTGAGTAAAATATGAGGCCGACACGTGTATTACCGGTCAATGGCAGAACTAAAATTCGAAATTTAGGATCTGTTTAGTTTGTTGCCGCTTTAAACATTGCCAAATTTTATAAGACAACTAAACACCCTTTAACATTTGCTACCTTACTAAATTTTGATAGTTCTAGAAATTTTCTTTCTTAAAACTCTATTAAAATTTAGCAAAGTTATTAAAGCAAACAAAACCAATACTATCCGAATTTGGTAATATCAAAATATGCTAAAAATTAGTATTACCAAAAAATTATAGGGTTGATTTAGGCAATAAAATGAAGCTCGTATTGATGCCTTTTTAATTATAAGATGTGTTGGGTACGTACATCCACGTAGGGCTAGCTAGCTAAATAACCATCCACGTGGCGGCCGGTTGTGCACGTACGTCACTCCATCTCCAACACATCAGCATTTCAGCAAGGAGAGTGAAAACTGTAGTGGACTTTGCAGAAAATGCTGACGACGAGATAATCATATCTCCAAGGATTAATTAGTCGCTTGCTAATTAGTTTGGCTAATCGCTATCTCGACGTAGCCAGAGCCATGCATGCATCACAGCGAGCCCACGGCTCGCCCGAGCACTCGCCCCCGAATTCGCTAGGCGTACACCGGGAATGATTGATGTGTTGTTGAGTCGATATGGGTATACATATTCCATTTTGAAAGGTTATTGTCATGCTTTTTCTTTATTCCACAAGATCATATTACAAAGTTATTCCATAATAGTTTAGAACACTTATCAAGTTGTGTTAGAATATAATGATGATAATGGACGGATTATGTGTGCCACATCTAAACAATCTAAAATCCCCATAAAACAGAAAAAAATAAACTAGACAATCTGCAGACAGCAGTCAAAATGAATAAACTATGGTTTACCCAACACATATTTAAATTATATTAGCTAGCATGCAAAGATAGAAGTGGTTAAGAAACATGGTCTCAAACGAAAATTAATTAAACCGATGAAAATAATTTACTCCATGGAGTAACAAAAATCCATGCTAATTCAGTATCGAACACACCCTATATATAGTAAAATTCTTAATTGCTAGGTAGGTCTAATACTTGGGATCTGTCTTTTTTTTCTGAATAGCCAAATGATTTGTCATAACTATTTCATGATACAAAAAAAATAAATTAACTTCTATAAAATTAAAAAATACATTTCAAACAGTTCTCTAAGAATTTCCTTTTTGAAAGCCATACAATTTAGGCCTAGAGAAAGTAATTATGGCACTCTTGGTCTTGGAAATTAAGGCGCTCCACACTTGTGTACAGGTGTTGGTGAGCATAGCAGTTGGCAGGTGCGCCACTCTTTATTATATTCTCTCTCTTCTCTCTCTCTCTCTTGAGTGGACGTGCTCCCTTTAAATGCTTCGCCTCTCTCGTCTCTCCAAACACAAACCCATCCATCTCCTTCTCCTCCATCCAGCACGCGCCTCCTCTCTCGCGCGGCTTTCCATTTCCATCACCCTCTCCTCCGTCTCCGCCGCTCCTCACTTCCTCCACTCGATTTCCTTCCTTGGTCTCTGACACAGGTGTGTGTGTGTGTGTGGGTGTGCGTACGTGTGGCGTCCGCCATGGCTCGCGGCAGCGGTGCCGGAGGAGGCGGGGGCGGCGGCGGGCTGGAGCTGTCGGTCGGGGTCAGTGGTGGTGGCGCGCGCGGGGGAGGTACTGGTGGCGGTGACGCGGCGGCGGCGGCGGCGGTGGAGACCGCGGCGCCGATCAGCCTCGGGAGGCTCATCCTCGCCGGGATGGTCGCCGGCGGCGTGCAGTACGGGTGGGCGCTCCAGCTCTCCCTCCTCACCCCCTACGTCCAGGTATATAAGTATATATTTACACACTCATGCTGCATATGCATCTGAAACTCTGAATAATCCTGCAAAAAATTTAAATATACGTCCGTATCACGCACGCATATATGGATTTTGTTTCGCAAGTTTTGTTGCTCGTGCTGTTCTAATTAATCTACATGGTTAAATTCATGCATGTTTGGACAGACTACTTGTTGCATGCTGGGTAATTATGTCCTGAAAGTTTGCGGAATTTTTCTTATTGTTTGGGGAGAGATCCTCTCTTTTCTTTTATTTTTTATTTGGAACGGTAGATTTTACTGGTTTTATATACATGTGTCCAAATATGCATTTGATGTACTAGCTATTTTTTTGTCATTTTGCAGTTATTCCCTTTCTTTTTCTTTTTGTTGTTGTTGTCAGTATATGATTCATCTCGGATCTTCCATGAAAGGTCGCCGTTTTCTGCCTCTTTTCCGAAGAATCTGTAAACCTAAGAATCAAATCCTTTTATAAGTTCTTTTGTGCACTTTGGATCAATCAGGCTAGCCAGCATGACAGTTAGCATCAGTACCGGTCCTTTCTACTGTACTGAGATTCACTTTACTGTTGACACGTATTATCTGAATTCCTTGTTTGATTCCATTTCACCTCAATTAGATTGTTTGATTCCATTTTATCTCAGATATGGCACTAGCTCTTTTTTTCTTAAAAATTCCATTTTACCTCAGATATGACATGTGCCATAAAAAAATATACATGTGCTCTAACTCACCTTAACCTTTCATGTACTAGCTATTAGGTTATTATCTAATAGCTAGAGATGTAATAAAAAAACATAAGCAGCCAAGGCCCAAGGGCAAAAGTGAGCGGTAATAATGGAGAATTAATCTCGTTCCTCCGCAAAAGTAGGCAGACGACGGGTCCCTCCCCTCTGTTCCATACTAACCGCACCATGAAATTGATATTCTTACCGCTAGATAAACCATCACTCATAATTTCATTTCTCCCCTTACTCTTCCGTGAATAACATAAAAAATGTTTATATTTTAAGAGAGTAAATAACATAAAAAAATATTTATATTTTAAGATGAAAGGAGTAGATTTTATAACCTTATTAATTACTATATAAAATTAATGGTTAAATTTTAAAAGTTTAATAAAATCTTTTTCCAAATATTAAATATTTATGAGCGAGGAGAGTATCTGTCCTAAATTTCTAATTAGCAGTTAAAACTCGGTCCTCCAGCTGAGACAAACAACTTCTCACATCCTTTTTGTATCAGTCCTCCATACTTAGATCCTATTTGTTTGGACTTATAAGCAACTAGCTTATGTGCAACTAGCTTATGTTTTTTAAGCCATAAGTCTTTCTTACACTGTTAAGCTAAAAGTTAGGTTAGAGTAGCTTTTTTTAAATCTGAAATGAAGGTAGAACTTCACAAATAAACATAAAGCTTCAAAGCGACCAACTTATAAAACCATATAAGCCGAAAAGTCGGCTTAGCCTAAATCAATAAGTCTAAGCCAAAATAGAGAAGGCCTTAACAAAGTGTTCCAAAATGTTCAGTGCATGCAGTTCATCACTCCTGATGGTCCATGCATCAGGTCTAACTAGGAAGCTAGCTACTGTTGGATTGAAGTATTTGTGGTGAATTCTGTCCTTACCTTATCCTTCTCGAGCCAAGTGCCATAAAGATGGTTGGTGTAGACAACTCCAATCCATTTTAAAAAATTACGGTATTTGAGAAAGTAACTGTACGTATCAAAAATTTTAGGGTAAAATTTTACACTACCTACTGCTACCTTACTTTGAACCGTGCACATGAAGAAGGTAAAACAAGGAAATTCTAGGCCAGATATATAAGTCCTGTGGACTGTGGCACAGTTGCAACAGAGCAATTACATATGCAAATGAGGACATATCAATATGTACCTGTAGCCTGTTGGTGCTATGTTAGCATCCAAGCATTTTGCCATTTTAACGATTAAGATTCTTCTCCTTATATGGGACAAGTGAAATAAAATTACTGACTGAGCATATATAGAACGATGAACAGTCTTTGTATGTATAGTTATGCCATGGGGGAAAAAGAAGTGTGATCTGAAGTTATTGGACAGATAGCTGTTAGTTGTAGCATGCAAAGCAATGCATCCTGAAGCAACAGTACTGGGGACACTTTCATCTGCTGAATTGCATGGAATTTTATTGTGTTGTAATCACTATTTGTTTTGTCAGAGTAGATCACAATTGAAGATTTTTATAAGCCAAAGCAACTTAGGCTGCGTTCTGCTCGGCTCTTTTATATGGCTGATTAGCCTCACATAAAACGAGAAACATGATTAACGTATAATTAATTGAGTATTAATATATAAAAAATTGATAAATAAATTTATCAGATTTTTAAGCAATTTTTATATAAAAAGTTTTTATACGAAACACATTTAGTGTAGTTTGAAAAACATGCTAATAGAAAATGTGGAGTAGATAGTGGAGAATGAAAAAAAGCCTTAATCTATTTGACTCATTGATTTTCTGACCTCTGCTGTTTACAGACACTCGGACTGTCGCACGCTCTTACTTCATTCATGTGGCTATGTGGTCCTATTGCTGGCATGGTGGTAAGTAACAATACCAAATTAATTCATGTTATGGAATCTGTACTTCCTGCAATGTAAATTCAAGTAACTGTGGTGTCTTCAGTACTACAAAAACTTGGGTATCCTGAGTTCCTTATCTAGCAGAGTTTGAAGCTACATTTTCTATACGTTCTGATATATGTAATGTAGATTGCGCTATACATGATCATACTGTTATAACTCATAAGCCTTCATAAAAATGTTTGTGTACAAGTCATAATTTTTTTAAATATTTGATCCATTATCATCTCCCAATCCTGCAGGTTCAACCATGCGTGGGTCTATACAGTGATAGGTGCACCTCAAAATGGGGAAGACGGAGGCCATATATTCTTACAGGATGTGTACTCATATGCTTGGCTGTAAGAACAACTGAACCTTGCATTCTTATTCCTTAGTTATAAAGTGTCAAGTTTTCTCTCATATTTACATTGGACTTGTGTATGCAGGTCGTAGTTATTGGGTTTTCAGCTGACATTGGATATGCCATGGGTGATACAAAGGAAGAATGCAGGTAACTGAACATTTTGCATAGCATAACTAGCAGATGACAGTTGTCTGATACACCATGTAATGCAGTGTCTACCATGGATCTCGGTGGCATGCTGCAATTGTATATGTCCTGGGATTCTGGCTTCTTGATTTCTCCAACAACACTGTGCAGGTTAGTGCCTTTATATAATAGCCATGTTAAAGAAATTTGTACAGAGGATCATAATAAAAATCTTAATTTTGCAATGCAATTTCTAGGGTCCAGCACGTGCTCTAATGGCTGATTTATCAGGTAATGTTTCATAGCCTTGTCTTTCAGAGGTTACTAGCAAAATTTCTTTTATTGGTTTTCAGAGTTCACTAACACTAATTGATTCCAGGGGAAAAAAGTCGCACTTGTGTTCTGGGCTTCTGGTATCAATGGGATTTTGGATCTGATCTCCTAATTTTCGTTCTGTAGGACGTCATGGGCCTGGCACAGCTAACTCCATCTTCTGTTCTTGGATGGCAATGGGGAACATCCTAGGATACTCCTCTGGTTCCACAAACAATTGGCACAAGTAAGTGACTCTTATGTATCAGTTTCATACAGATTTTCTGCTTCACGGACTAGTCTATTCGGTTGCATTCTTTTTTGAAAGAAGGCAAGTGAATTTCATATTATATTAGTGGAAAGGTGAAATTTGTGTACAAGTATTGAGTTGCATTCTCCCTAATCAATTGCGCAGGTGGTTTCCATTCCTTAAAACAAGAGCTTGTTGTGAAGCTTGTGCAAATTTGAAAGGTGCATTTCTGGTGGCTGTGGTAAGTTTTGTTATTACCTCATAAACTGCCGGTTGATAACAAGAATGTACTGATACCGGTCTTTGTAGTAAGATAGTACTACACTGGAAATATTTCAGCAAGTAGGAATAACTAGTATAGAAATCTTATCATATTGCTTACATTTTTGACAGCCTAACACACTCAGATTTGGTCATTTTCCCTTGTGTTTGCAGCTTTTCCTGTCCTTGTGCTTGGTTGTTACTCTGATATTTGCCAAGGAAGTTCCATTCAAAGGAAATGCAGCCCTCCCAACAAAATCAAACGAACCAGCTGAGAGTGAAGGCACCGGGCCACTAGCAGTGTTGAAAGGCTTCAGGAACTTGCCTACCGGAATGCCTTCTGTGCTTATTGTAACTGGCCTTACCTGGGTATGCAATCAGAACATTTTCAGATAACTGAAAAAATTGCTACTAGAAGATTTTTTTAGTTATCTTTCAGTACCTTACCTTTTCTCAATTGTTCATGTAGTTGTCTTGGTTCCCATTCATCCTGTACGACACAGACTGGATGGGCCGTGAGATCTACCACGGTGACCCAAAGGGAACTGATGCTCAAATCGAGGCTTTCAACCAGGGTGTCAGGGCAGGTGCATTTGGCCTGCTACTGAATTCGGTAAGATCGAATTGGTTTTTGATTGATTGCCACAACTACTGTCAAATCTGTAACACTCAAGCAGTCAGTTCTTTAGCAGCAACTAATCATGGGATTTTGATCGTGCAGATTATTCTTGGATTCAGCTCATTCTTGATTGAGCCGATGTGCCGGAAATTCGGGCCAAGGGTGGTGTGGGTGACGAGCAATTTCCTCGTCTGCATCGCCATGGCTGCAACTGCCCTGATCAGCTTCTGGTCACTCAAGGACTTCCATGGAACTGTCCAGAAAGCCATTACCGCAGACAAGAACATCAAGGCCGTCTGCCTCGTCCTCTTTGCATTTCTCGGAGTCCCTCTCGCCGTAAGAATCACTGACACTTCAACTTAAAACACATTGCTAATTTTTTTTCTCAAGAATGCCTTGTCCTGACGAACTGTCTGAAAATTTGCACGATGCAGATTCTGTACAGTGTTCCCTTCGCAGTGACGGCGCAATTAGCTGCCACTAGAGGGGGTGGCCAAGGTATGAATCCCAACATTCCTGCAGCTTTTGTTGACATAATTCGATGTGTTTGGATGCTGGTTTAATCCATGGCGATTTGCAGGGCTCTGCACCGGCGTCCTCAACATCTCCATCGTTATCCCTCAGGTGAGCTTCTAATCCATTTCGGTTGAAACCGGATCAGATGGCAGAGAAAAAAACATGATTTTTTTTGTGCGAATGCTCATGGTTCCGTGGTGTTCGTCCTCAGGTGGTCATCGCGCTGGGCGCCGGGCCGTGGGACGAGCTGTTCGGGAAGGGGAACATCCCAGCGTTCGGCCTCGCCTCCGGCTTCGCGCTCATCGGCGGCGTCGCCGGGATATTCATGCTGCCCAAGATCTCCAAGCGCCAGTTCCGGTCCGTCAGCATGGGCGGCGGTCACTGACCGCCCTCGCGGCCGGCGGCCGGCGGCCGGAGAAGCGCCTCCTGGTGTGGTGAGGCTTTGTAGTTTTCGTTGCGATGGATCAAAGGCCCCCCTTTTTTTTACATAGGGTAATTAATTAAGGCTGTTAATTAGGAAGGGTGAGGTGGCCCTGCAGCTGGGGCCCTCGCTTTGTTGCCACCTCGGTAGAACAGAATAAGCAGATGCAGATGATATCGAACGGTAAAACTGTTTTGTGTGTGTGTGCAGTGTGCTTGGTAATTAGTTTTTGTAATGAATGGGCAGGAGAAGTGCAGTGAACTAAGTTAAGTGAAAGTGAGCTTCCATCATCATCTTGTGTTGTGTAACACGTGTGTGCTCTAGCAAACTCAAGGTATGTGTAGATAGAGCTGAAGATGAATGATTGGATGGATGGGCTGCTCAACTCTACCCAATTGCATCATTAGAGCATCTCCAACGATTATGTTTTAAAATTCTCAATAATCGATTATGTTTTAAAATTCTCAATAACCATTGTTTATCATCTATATTTGGTGGTATTCTTTAAGAAAGTCATAAAAATTGAATCCCAAAAATTTAAGTTGTGGGCCTTTATCTTTATTTGACCAGTCTACTCAGCCCCATCCATATAAATATGGCCATGTGCATATATATTATCTGCACCGATCTGCTAAAACCGACGTTGTTGCGATTTGTTCTCTGTCGCTCAACCGAGAACAATGTTGTTCTATGCCACGGTCTCTTGGCCAGCACAGCGGAACAAGCCTCTGTTAATGTTGCTTTAAGAAAGTTATATATACTCATTAGTGTATATGGGAGAGTAACTTGGGAAAGCTATGATTTCACAGCGGAACAATTGAAAATTCAAATAGGAGGGATCTAAACAGCAGAAACTCTTCTGACGTTTAATCACCACGCTCATGGATTGACTAGCACAACTGCACAAGCATCCTCGTTTTCAATTTGTCAAACTAGAACATCATCCTCCCTAGGAAAGGCAATGCTAGAAATAAAACAATCTCCAAATGCTCCCTATCTCAAAACTCAGTACTACTTACCCCCTTCCCTAAAACACACAACTCCCATTTCCCAAACTAAATAGCAAGATTGGGATATGCTTAGTTCTTGTTTCATTTGAGCCAAATGACAACTTCCCAAATGGAGTTCGTTATGCCCTTCATTATCATGTCACAACTCACAACCAGTCGGTCATTTGAGAATTAATACTGTCCAAGACCTATTTTTGTAAAGTTGCCTGAAATATGACTGACAAGGCATGAACCTAGGAGAGAAACCCACATGTACCTTTACTGCTTAGCTTGACTCACTACAACTCCCACCACTAGGTTCCTTATGAATTGATGAAAAACACACATCACAACAGTGCACTAGGGCATCAGATAGATAATATGAAACAATATTATTAAAGCTACATTGCACACACAGTACCTTGTATATATATATATGTTAAAAGTTCACTTATTTCTAAATGAGTCCTTTGTATAGATCATAGATGGATACCTGAAAAAGGAATAAAATATTCATGATCTACGCAATCGATGTTCCAAGATTTTATCCTGAAGGCTCTTGTAGTACTTCTGTCTAGCCTCATCCATGAAGCTAGTGTCCATATTCATTATCCTCTCTTCTTCTAGCATTTTCTTCACAATCTGGCCATCCCTTTTTATCACAACCTTCTCACGTTGTATCCTGGTCATCCCTTTGTATCGCCATCTGCTAACGTTGTAAGCTGAAGAATTCTTGGATCCTAGCCTCCTTGATGCTTTGTTTCTTCATATCATATCCATCCTTCTTCTTCCAATATCTATCCACAGACAGTGTACCTTTTTCTTGTTTCATCTGCTCTTTTTCATACTTCCTGCCTCGGGGCCTTGCAACATTATACTCTGCAAAAGTAGGCTCAATAGGATCTGTAGGACTAACATTAGCAGATAAATGATATATAGGAGTAGCTACATCACATGCCTTCTGCCTCTTGTTGGTATTCTTGGTTCCCACAACACCATTCCTGTCACACCATTTTTGATGGTGACGAAGGAGATTCCAGCAATGTAACAGCATGAACGACTTGTTCTTCTTATCTTCTGCCTTGTACATTGTGCGTGCTTGCATAATCTGTGAACAAATTAATGTAGTTCAAAGCACAGAAGGGATAGTCACATGACAAAACATGTATGATGAAGTTTGTACTCTACAACATACCTTATCTTGTTCTGTCACACCGCTTTGGTTTCTCCTCTCAATCTGGCATAGGTATCCACAGAACCTGTTCACACTTTCTTGGATGAATGACCATTGGTTAATGAGGGAGCCTTCAGTGCGATTCAAGACAAATTCCTTGTTTGAGTGATAGTAATTGAAAATCCGCTGCCAGTATGTATCTTTTGTTTGATCCGCACCCCAAACTGCATCCATGCTAACATTTAGCCATGCAGAAACCAAAAGCTTGTCCTCACCCTCACTAAAGTTTTTAGTCCTATGCTGGTTAGGCCTTTTGGAGGATGATATATTTTCTTTCGCACTTGACTGAACATTTGGTGGACTGCCCTCTTCAGTGTATGATTGTGTTCCACCTCCTTGCATAAGAGTCATGTAGTATTGTTAACGCCAAAATTTGGTAAGCCTCGAAGTCCTTATCGGCTAAGGGTTAGTATTGGCTCGAAGCAAAATCGGCCGAGAGTTTTGCGTCAGCCGATAGAGGATCCATATTTCCAGCAGTTGGATCCTTGTTAGATTCGGTTTGAAAATATCTTATCCAGAAGAAAACGAGTCCAGCAAGGATACGGCTTGTATCTATTAATTAGGCAAAGATTGTTAGTTTTCTATTTTATCTTTAGGAAAGTCTGTTTAGTGTCCGATAAGGACTTTATCTATTTCCTTTTATCTTTAAGAAAGTTTGGATTGTAGTCTGTTAGGATCTTTGTCACCCCACGGGTATAAATATGTAATCCCAGGGTTCATGTAAAATATCTCTCGATCAATACAATTCGGCGCATCGCCACCCTTTTATTCTTCATCTTCGTTCAACATTCGGCGGAACTTGGCACCTGACGCGGGGCTGCATCGGCTTCGATCTCCGGCGAAGGGGTAAGTCCAAGGTCCCGCCGGCTCAGGCGATCGTATTGGCTACGTCGGCGTCTTCCAAGGCTGCATAAGTACATTCGACCTCTTGGATTGCTTCGGTTCGATTGATATGTTTGCCTGAATATTTATCATATGTTTTTATTAATCTAATCTTAGTATTTCAGTTTAGCCCTATCGGCTGTCTCTCGTTCTAGGGTCTTCGTCGTTATTGGCTAAACTGTTTACTCGATTAGATTGGTTTAGGCATCCACCACCCTGAAAATCAGCCAAGGGCTTGATTGTCTAGATATTGCGTTTCTTTTCATACTTAGTGTTGCATCAGTCTGATCTACTAAGTCATGATTAGAACCGTAATATCTAGCCTGCCTGTTGGTTGCCACTAAGGGTTTCATCGGGGTTTCAGTCGATGAGTTATCTGGGTATCGCATCGGCTTGCAAGGAATATACACAAGTTGGATATAGCCGATTGCAGTGGAGGCGTTATTGAATATTCGATCATTTGGGTTTTATAATATCGGACTTCCAGCCGATATGTGCTTTAATCTTTAAATCAATACCTATTTTATCATGTGATTGGTTCATGTAATATTATATATCATCACATTATTTTCAGCCGATCACCTTTATATATATATATGTCTGTAAAGTACACAACCGATGGATCAAGACTTAACTACATTGGTAGATATCAACGTCGGCTGTCGACCAATCGGCTGTTCTGGATATTAGCTGATCGGTTGATACATTTTATAATCGGTTGCTTTACATGACTTGTCAGTGGCAGCATCAAACTGACTGGCACGCCCGTGGTTCATCGATTCTAGGATCTGCACTGGAGTTAAGCAGATCTCCCAGGCCGGCGTGTTGATTATCCTCGTCAACACATCTTTTGGCACGCCCGGTGGGACCGTGTTTTGGATAACACATCTTTTTACATGGCTCGGCGGACCCATAATTGCCACAATGTCTGATGAAGAAGTCAAGGCCGAGGAAGAACAATCTCTCAAGCTGATAAATAAAGACAGGGAACAGTCTACTGAGCCGATGGATGATGAGACACTTCAAGAGATGGTTAATAACGTCATTCATCGTGCTGTGTTCGATCAATCTGGAGTCTTGATGAGTGCATTGTATGGTTTGATCGAGGAAACAGTTCCCAGGGTAATTGCCTTAAGAATTCAGCATGGGGGGCAAATTGGTGAGCAATCCCAGCATCATCGGCAACAACAAAATTGGCTCGGGGGGCAAGTTGATCAATATCAGTATGAAGAGCCACATCAGCAATATCGGCCAGAAGAGATTCAAAGATGTCAGTTTTGGAGAGTATTGGGTCGATATGATTGAAAGAGTGATGGAGGAGCACTTTGGAATTAAACGCAAAAATCAAATTTCTGTGTATCGGTTGCCATATCCTGAGTGGTTTGATAGGGTTCCACTTCCAAGCTGATACAAGGTTCCAGATTTCTCCATGTTTTCAAGGCAAGATGGTATATCCACAATGGAACATATCAGCCGATTCTTAGCTCAATGTGAGGAAGCATCGGCTGAAGAAGCTCTGAAAGTTAGACTTTTTCCATTGTCTTTGACTGGATCAGCTTTTACATGGTTTTCATCATTTCCACCGAATTCCATTAGAAGTTGGGCCGATATTGAAAAGCAGTTTCACATGTACTTCTTTGCTGGGGTTAGCGAGTTGAGGCTTGCAGATTTGATATCAGTTAAACAGCAAGAAGGAGAATCGACTAAGGAATACATTCAAAGGTTTCGTAATATCCACATCCGATGTTATAGTTTGAGCCTAAGTGATGAGCAGATAGCAGATCTTGCATTTCAAGGGTTGTCGGCAGCTAACCAAGGCAGGTTTTTCATCCATGAGTTCGACAGCCTGGCTCAACTATTACAGAAAGTATCGGCTTACGAAAGTCGGTGTCAAGAAGAAGAAAAGAATCAGTTTTGGGGGCGATGAAGACAAGGACAATTTTGAAGCATGACTTCTCATACTCCCAAACTGGGGGGAATGTGTTAACGCCAAAATTTGGTAAGCCCCGAAGTCCTTATCGGCTAAGGGTTAGTATCGGCTCGAAGCAAAATCGACTGAGAATTTTACGTCAGCCGATGGAGGATCCATATCTCCAGCAGTCGGATTCTTGTTAGATTCGGTTTGAGAATATCTTATCCAGAAGAAAACGAGTCCAGCAAGGATACGACTTGTATCTATTAATTAGGCAAAGATTGTTAGTTTTGTATTTTATCTTTAGGAAAGTCTGTTTAGTGTCCAATAAGGACTTTATCTATTTCCTTTTATCTTTAAGAAAGTTTGGATTGTAGTCTGTTAGGATCATTGTCACCCCACGGGTATAAATATGTAAGCCCAGAGTTCATATAAAATATCTCTCGATCAATACAATTCGGTGCATCGCCACCTTTTTATTCTTCATCTTCGTTCAACATTCGGCGGAACTTGGCACCTGACGCGGGGCTGCATCGGCTTCGATCTCCGACGAAGGGGTAAGTCCAAGGTCCCACCGGCTCAGGCGATCGTATTGGCTACGTCGGCGTCTTTCAAGGCTGCATCAGTACATTCGACCTCTTGGATTGCTTTGGTTCGATTGATATGTTTGCCTGAATATTTATCATATGTTTTATAAATCTAATCTTAGTATTTCAGTTTAGCCCTATCGGTTGTCTCTCGTTCTAGGGTCTTTGTCGTTATTTGCTAAACTGTTTACTCGATTAGATTGGTTTAGGCATCCACCACCCTGAAAATCAGCCAAGAGCTTGATTGTCTAGATATTGCGTTTCTTTTCATACTTAGTGTTGCATCAGTCTGATCTACTAAGTCATGATTAGAACCGTAATATCTAGCCTGCCTGTTGGTTGCCACTAAGGGTTTCATCGGGGTTTCAGTCGATGAGTTATCTGGGTATCGCATCGGCTTGCAAGGAATATACACAAGTTGGATATAGCTGATTGCAGCGGAGGCGTTATTGAATATTCGATCATTTGGGTTTTATGATATCGAACTTTCAGCCGATATGTGCTTTAATCTTTAAATCAATACATATTTTATCATGTGATTGGTTCATGCAATATTATATATCATCACAATATTGTCAGCCGATCACCTTTATATATATATATATGTCTGTTAAGTACACATCCGATGGATCAAGACTTAACTACATTGGTAGATATCAGCGTCAGCTGTCGACCAATTGGTTGTTCTGGATATTAGCCGATCGGTTGATACATTTTATAATCGGTTGCTTTACATGACTTGTCAGTGGCAGGATCAAACTGACGGTCACGCACGCACTTCATCGATTCTAGGACCTGCACTGGAGTTAAGCAGATCTCCCAGGCCGGCGTGTTGATTATCCTCGTCAACAAGTATCCATTGCCATCTTCAGTTGTTGCAACAATTGCATACATGCATCAGATTCTTTACAATTACATGTTATAAAAAGCCACATATATGTCCGATGGTAAGAAAAAATATCTTTAGAATGTTAACTACACTTAAATATAGCATCACTGCTGCATGGTCCATGGTCAGCAGCTGAAGCTAGCTAGCTAATGATTGATGTTCTCCAAGAATTAAGGGAAACTAGCTAGATGAGGTGGTTCTGCACAGTATCATCTTACATGAGCATATTGACTCCATTGGCTAAAATAATCAATTAAAGATAGCATCACTGCTGCATGAAAACAGGACAATATTCATATATATCTTAAGCACTGCTAATATATACTGGACAGCCTAGAATTTGCAAGGGGAGTACCAACTCAACATGGGGCTCTCTTAGAGATGCAATGGGACATTCTGAACCATTCCCAGTCAAATATGTTACAATTGGAAACGAAGACTATACAAATTTTTTTTACCATGGTCAACATATCAGTTAGTTTCTTATGGATTAAATTCATTTCCCACCACAAGTTCAATATGTTTCTGTATACAAGTTCAATATGTTTCTATATACAAGTTCAATATGTTTCTGTATACAAGTTCAATATGTTTCTGTTCACAATTCTCTGTGGCACTGCACAAACTGTACGTAATCTTCAATTCTCTTGAACAGGTAATTACCTCAAGTTCCATAGTGCTATAAGATAGGCCTATCCACACATTCAAATCATCTCAAACTGTGATGGTTTATCTATACTACTTGACCATCCTGCTGACATATATGACTTCCATGTAAACCACAACATTATGTAATATCTGTTCTCTTATTCATTGCTGTTAAAAATCTTGCAGCAAAACCAAGCAAGCAGAGATAAGAGGACAAGCAAATTACCAAACAAATCATTGTTGCCAATCGCTAAATCTTCCCGGGAGTAGCTGGTTCCATATCCCCCACACCAGGAGGCCTCCTGGGAGCCGATATCCATGAAACCCATATGCATTGCGAAGGGAGTCGTAGGTCTTGCTCCACCTGCCACCATGGGTCTTGCTCCACCCGCCGTTGAGTGTCATGCAGCAACCGGCGCCACAGGTCTTGTGGCTGCCGACGCACCGGTTCTTGGGGCAGTCGGAGGTGTCATGTGCGACAATGGGTGGTGGCGGCAGTGGGAGAAGCGGCGGGGGGGGGTGATGCGGCGATGCCGGGGAGGAGGGATGCGACGGCTTTGGGGGAGGATGTCGTCGCGGCCGGGAGGTGGAAGATGCGGCGGCGGGGGGGGAGGGGAGGATGCGGCGGCGCGGGAAGGGGAAAATGTGGCGACGGGGAGGGAGGGGATGCGGCGGCGCCGGTGCGAGGATGCGTAGATGGCGGGAGGTGGAAGTTGCGGATGTGGCGGGGGAGGATGTGGTGGCGAGGGGAGGATGCGGCGCTCTCGTGAAAAAAATGAGTCGGCTCGACGGAGAAATATCGCACGAAACAATTTTTTTTCTTGCCCGCTGGCAACGATCCGACGGGATTGGCTACAAGAGACCAGCGGAAATAAAGGGATAAAGGACCACTAAAAATAAAGAAGCATATAAAAGATCTGTTGAAGGCCATTTTTTATGAATTTTAAAATTATTGGGAATGATAAGGATTTAAAGGATCTGTTGAAGTTGATCTTATGTCCCCGTTCTTTTTTATTCTGTATTTTTTGTTTAGGTGCTTTGTAAGTTTTTAAACGATGCATTTCGTATAAAAACTTTTCAACTTCGTAGCACAGTTAATTCGTTTGTTTATACCCTCGAATAACTATTAAAAAATCAACTATCGAACCATCAATTTTCAGCTATAAGATGTTCTATCTAAATTTTGAGATTCTGGAGTAGAAATAGTAATAGTATTTGTAGCACAAGTCCAATCTAAAAAAGACTGTAGGCAATAGTAGATGAGTAGACGATGATGATTGGTCTACACATTAGAGGGTGGTCCGTATTGAAATTTTTATTGGAGAGCCTTGTTTTGCTCCAACTGTCCTGTTCTTGTGGCTCGCTTTGCAATTAAAAAACGCCGTCGTTGACGGCGCCGGCGCCGACGCCGGCTTTGAACGGTGGCCACTATGCTGCTACTAGCGCTTGCTACGATGATTGCCAACAACTCCAAACCGCTACGCAGGCATCCGGTTCACGCGTAAAGGAAGCAGTCCACCGCCGTCGTCGTGGCCGGCAAGATCTAGCCCAAAAATCATCTGAATTCTGCTTCTTTTGGAGGAAAATTCGTTTGAAATTTGGCTTGTCTCATGGAGAAATTTCTTATGCTTAGGAACAACACATGGATGAATCACCAAGCATTTGGCATCTCGTTGCATCGATCAGAGCCGTTGGCTACAAACAGAATTTCAACAATCATCATCATACACCGTCGATCACACACGCACGCACACCATCATTCACAAATCACGAGCACCACACCCAAGTGGCGCCACGGCGCACGCACACAAAAAATCTTGTTGCACTGTCACGTCTCAGCAGCAGCAGCAGACGGGGCACCTCACGATGCCGTTCTCGTTGCACTCCGTGCATCGCCGGAATCCCCCGCCACCGTCCAATGTGTTCTCGTCGTCGTCGTCGTCGTCCTGGTGATCGTCGTTGTCGTCGTCTACGTACACCTTGCAGCTGCCCGAGCACACCTCGCAGAGCACGAACCGGACGTCCGCGCAGGCCTCGCACGTGCCGGCGGCCTCGCCGGGCGCCGCGCTCTCGCACCCGGCAAGCCTCGCCGCTAGCTCCCCGGCCTCGTGCAGCCGTTTCAGCTCGTCGGCGTTGCCCACGAGCTCGCCGTCCACGAACAGGCTCGGCAGGACGGGCGCGGCGGGCGCCCAGCACTTGGCCAGGGCGCCCCGTCCGAGGCCGAGCAGGCCGTGGAGCTCGTCTCGGAAGCCGCGGTGCATGGACACGTCGCGCCTCGTCGACGCGCACGCCGTAGCCCCTGAGGATGGCGCGCGCGAGGCAGCAGTCCTCGTGCGTGGCGCGCACGCCGCGGAGCGACGTGAAATAGAGCACGGCCTTGCGCCGACGAGCCGGCGCCGCCTTCTTCTCCTCCTCCTCCCCGCCCTTCGAGGCCGCGGCGTGGGGCGCTGGCATCACCAGCGGCAGCGGCGTGACCTTGCAAGACGCGGCGGCGAGCTCCGGAGACATCGCCGTGATCGGGAACGAGAAGGAGTGGCGTGCGAACGGCGGGACCAGGAGCGGCGAGTGCTCCTCGAGGCCGGCCATGAGCGCCCACGCGTCGATGGCCTCGGGCTCGTTGGGCGGCGTCATGGTCGGCGTGCGTGGCACCATCCTCATCGGCGGCGCGTGTGGCGCCGCGGCCTCCGTCGCCCGCGGCCCGCCCTTGTCGACCTCGAGGGAGCCAAGCGTGGTCGACGTGAGCCGCACAACGTGGACGCCGGCGTCACTGGCGCACCGGGCGGGGAACGATTGGCAACGCGGCAGCGCGAGCGGCGACGGGCAGTGGCGGAGGTCGTGCCGGGCTTGCCTGGAGGTGGTGCACCCCATGGCGATGGCAGTGTGAGGAAGCTAGCTCTGCACTGGCAATGGGAGTGAGGTTAATTAGCTAGAAACATTCTGTCAAGTAGTCCTAATTAAGTAGTGGATGGATGAGCTGGATACTAATCTATGGGGATTGAGGTTTATAGGGTTTAGTGTCTTATAATATATTGTTTTGGGGAGATAAAACTAGAAGGTGATAAGGGTGGTATGTTTGAATTTGTCAATTACTTGACCTAAAAAGAATAACAAATAAATAGTTTTGGAACATTCTTGTTCTGAAATGAATGGTTTTGGAACATTCACACTCACTTGGGAGCCTTGGTTTTGGAGGGGAAAAAATTCAAATGTTACCGGGTCATCTTGTGTGGGGAAAAAATGCATCAAAAATTGTTTGAGAATTTACTGATGTTTTGTGCATGCATCAAAATGAATGCAAAGTTGCTTAACTCTGGCAGGTTGGAAACCTAGTGAAAATTACTGTGACTGAAGGTAACTCCTTTTTCAGGATTGTTTTTGTGGTTTTCTTAGTCAAATATCACGCTTCCTTTTTGTTGCATCTTTTCTTCGTTTGCTTCACCTGTCCCCCTTGATTCTAGGACCCTGTTCGCAGGGCACTGGCTTTGGAGCTTCCTTTTTGTTGCACTTGCACACTGATAGATATACGCATGCAACTTTAGGCACTTCAAGTTCAAGATCTGTATAATAGACTGTAAAGCGTAAGCAAGCAGTAATAATATGAGTTGATGGGAACCGGTCAAGTGTCAAACAAAAAATTGGTAATTTCATCCATTGTCAGACTGAAATGTAGCCTCTAGATACTGCACATTCAGTAGAGAATAGTACTACGACGCCATTGGAAGTCTCAGAACAACAAAGGAAACAAGATTAGTTTAGGCCAGGCCCAACAAGGGGACACTTTCCCTTGGTCCATAGTCCATATATGTTGAGCTGCTATGCTGTTTATGGTAGCATGTTGCTTAGTTCCAGGCTCAGCCCAGCAAAAAAAAAAAGTTTCAGCCTTTCAGGCTACACTATTAGGTCAGGATATTAGTGTTCAGGCTCAGCCCAACTCTACAAATAGGTCAGGATAATGGTGTTCCTTTGTTCAGGGGAAAGAAAATTTACTATTACATGCTTGTTCACTTTTATAGCCACTTTGAATCCTGACATATTTTGACGGTAATGAACTTTTGGTAGCGTTAGATGTGTTCAGTTTAAAGTTTTATCAAAACTTGGGAGAATTTCCAGTAGTGGAAACTTGTAGAATTATTAAAGTTTGGTAAGATAATACTGATAAATAAATATTTAGTTTATTACCTTACCAAAATTTAATAATACTAAAATTTGATAGGGTTAAAAGTGATAACAAAATGAACAAGTCTTACATTTTTTTCGTTATAGGAAGATACACGTGTACCCAAACCATTACATACCCACGTCAGACGCAAAACATTAATGAGCTGCTCCTTTATCACACGCTCAAATTTATTGTTAATCCTGCAGACACCATTAAAACATAATTTGCGCACTCATCGATTTCCGTAGGAAACGGGGGAAATTTTCATGTTACGATTTACTCCTTCGTACATAAATATAAGGATTTCAGTTTATTTAGCAGAGTTTTAGGTTAAGATGAATTATTTTTTATACCCTTAGGAGTTTACTTCCTTGAAGAAGATCATCCCTATTCATGTAACTACTGTTGAGTAATAAATACAACGATGAGATGAACTGCAAAAACAGTACTCAAATGTGGTTTATATTTCTGGACAAAATTTAAACCTGACGAAGGTAGTTAAGAAAGAAGCTGAAATGTACACAGTTGGCGTGTTGTTACGGATCCAATTGTTTTGTTGCGTTGACACTTGACAACCATCTGGATGACGTAACAACGATAGATAAATAGTGAGTTGTGCATTTAATTTTATTTATTTATTTACCACCTGTAGAAACATTCCACCATCTGTCACCCACACACACACACACATGTAGCAGCAACAACGTTCTTCACATCACCACAAACACAGCTAACAACCGCGCCGGCTATCATGGGAAAAAGGAGAAGAAAAGGAGCACAGGATCATGGATGGATCCAAGTGGATCGCATAGAAAAATGGGAGCTCAAGAGGAGACGAACATGGTGTGCAAAGGAAAGATGTGGTTGGCACGTGAGAGTGGGAGGATGGGAAGGTTCCAAACGGCTTGGTGTACACACCCTCCACCACGCAAAAAATAAAACCTCAAACAAATGCTGAGTAACCAATCCCGTCACCTACGCGCGCACGAGTCTCCTACGAGAACATGCCCCCCCTAAATATACTATCACTTCACCTTATTCGATAACGTCAATCGATACCAAATTCTGCTGCACACGTAGATATCCTTTCTCCAACATTTTACAGCCGGTGACGATGCGGTTAATCGGATCGACTTTACACTGCAGACGCAGAGATCGGACTGAAAGACTCGATTACTTTTTAGAGAGATATTTGAGCATTTGAGCATAGCATGGCATGAGAGGGGAAGGGTCCAAAGGGGAAGCAGATGGATGGGCAATGGGATCTCTCCTCCTCCTCCTAACTAACAAGGCCATGTGCAGGCCTGGCCTCCCAACACAAAGGCCAACTAGTCCCCAGGGCCACCAGGTTAGCACTAGCAGGGGGCAGGGGAAATGGTGGGCCCCACACCCGCACAGCCCACGTACATCGCACGTCTCGCTGTGCGTGGGGCCCCGCTGTTTTGCAGCCCCCTGCATTGCACATGTGTGGATATATTAATGGCCATAGCAAAGCTTCTCCACGGGTGTTAATTAACCTCTGCAAGATAGAATTTTGACAGTGTGTGCGTGGTTGTGCGCAAAAATTGAACTTATTTAGGCTAATTTCATTACAAGTTTCATATAAATTTTATACACATTAAATACGATGACACATTGATGTATATGTGATGCAATGACAATTTAATTATGAAGATAAAAAGAGAGTTTTGACTATGAAACCTGATAAAATTGACATTATACAATCATATACATTGCAATTAAATGATATACATAACCTATGAAATCGTAAAATGAAACTTCACAGGGGGAATTGGTTTCTTTATCAACTCAAATTTGTTGATGACATATCACTCTTGAAAACCACGAGATGAAACTCTCCATTGAAAACAGCCTTAGCGTGCAAACGCTGGTGCTGCATGGGAAAAAGATCAAGCAGATCAACGGTCGGGAGGTGGCCACGTAGGCACGACATTGACATGGGCTGGATCCAGCCACATGCAACACGCGGTGCAGGGCTCTACGGCACATCTCTTTCTCTATCTCTCTCCTTCTCTCTGGCATCCATTTCTCAGTGTCTTTTTTTTCATTTTTTTCAAAAAAAAATTGGCTAACGCAAGCCACAATCTGGCCAGCATCATCCATATGCGACTCCAGATTGGCATCATGGGTTGATCGATCTCCAATTTGCGTATGAAGCGTTCAAAAATTGTAATAGGTGATGGTGAGTATGTGACTGTGTATGTATATGGGTGCAAAGGGCTGAAATTTTTATCCCATTAACTAAGAGAAATTTAACAGTTTTAGAGAATACGTATAAGACATACTAAATTTTACATGAAAAAGATGATATCTCTTGATACTTTTTGAGAACCGTAAAATCATTATAAGATATAGTCATCACGTGTTTTGTTCCAATCTTATAGTGTGTAGAGTTCACGTGGCCTTATTTTATTTTGACGTTCAACTTTTATGGTTTCATTTAGAGTTTGAGAAATGCATGGTTAATCAAGGTGATATTTTTTAAAGGAAAGATCACGAGTGAAAACAAAATGCCATCCTATAAATTTTTGGGCGGTATAACTGTGTCCAAAAAAAGAGTTAAGTACTGGAGCTTTTCCCCTTTTCTTGTTTGTCTGAGTAAATTAAACTGGAGTAGTAGAGAATCTAGAGATTTTTCTAAAAATTGTTGGGAGGGGTTGAAGCTTGAACCATGCTGCACGAGCCAAAATCGTAAATGAATGACTGTCCTAGTTCTGTAATAAATGTGTCCGGGAAAGATTTCAACTACACGAATAGTTGGAGTCAATAATTCCCAAGGGATATATTGTACTTGGCTTTCTATTACACATACTTGTTGCTGCTCCAAACTTCTTCTCATCAGCTCATGCATGTAAACCATAATTGCACCTGGCAGGAATGGCTATGATGAAGAGTGAGATACGCTACTGATCATTTGATCATCAGGTTGGAAATGATTTGTAAATTATCACGGCAGTCATCATCATCAATGTAGCTTTCAGATTCTTCTGTCAACAATTCCCAGAACCATGTTAATCCTGCTGCTGCATTTGGAGGCTCCAATTCAAGGGGATGCAAGCTAGGTTCTTTTTTTTATAAATTAGGTTGATTTCATCTATATAACTTATCTAAAGGGATCTAAGAAAGCTAAGAAAAGAGGTAGTACTAGCTAGCAAATGTATACATGCTACTAGCTAGTGCATAAAGGAAAAATAAAGGAGCAGTAGAAGCTACCATCCTACTCATCATCTTGAGGATTACCTTTTAGGAAGCATGGTCCTTTGTGGTACTCTTTGCTGGCATGTCATATATCTTAAGCAATATTGTCTCCTACTAGCAATTTTCTTTTTGATACTCTCAAAATAATAAATTTATTCTAGATACTTTTTGCAAACTAAAATTCTCTTTTTTTCTTTCTTTTTTTCTTTGTGATAAACAACTAGGCACCACCTTGTTAAATTTCCATTCCCTCATCTAGCCATCTCTCTCTCTCTCTCACACACACACACAAAGCTCTCGCTCTCAAATATTCGCGATGCGCCTCGCCTTCCTCGCTTGATGAGATAGGAGTTGAGGACAATGGCCAGCAATGGCATGGCGTCCTCCCCCTCCTCCTTCTTCCCTCCAAACTTCCTCCTCCACATGGCGCAGCAGCAAGCGGCGCCACCTCACGACCCGCAAGAACACCACCACCACCACCACCATGGCCACCATGAGCAGCAGCAGCAGCAGCAGCAGCATCACCACCTGGGTCCTCCTCCGCCTCCACACCCGCACAACCCGTTCCTGCCGTCTTCCGCTCAATGCCCGTCGTCTCTCCAAGAATTCCGAGGCATGGCGCCAATGCTGGGGAAGCGGCCGATGTCGTACGGCGACGGCGGCGGCGACGAGCTGAATGGCGGCGGGGGAGGCGGCGAGGACGAGCTGTCGGACGACGGGTCGCAGGCCGGGGAGAAGAAGCGGCGGTTGAACGTGGAGCAGGTGCGGACGCTGGAGAAGAACTTCGAGCTCGGGAACAAGCTGGAGCCGGAGCGGAAGATGCAGCTCGCCCGCGCGCTGGGGCTGCAGCCGCGGCAGGTGGCCATCTGGTTCCAGAACCGCCGCGCGAGGTGGAAGACGAAGCAGCTGGAGAAGGACTACGACGCCCTCAAGCGCCAGCTCGATGCCGTCAAGGCCGAGAACGACGCCCTCCTCTCCCACAACAAGAAGCTCCAAGCCGAGGTAATCCATCCTGATTACGCGTGTTATTTGAACGTTTGATCCACGCATCTCCATGGCTGGTTGTTTGTGTTCTAGCGCGCCTAGATCTCATCTGCGTGATCCCCGCGCGTCGATGCGTCTTGTGTTTGGCCATGATTTCCCGGGCTTCCAAGCTCAATGATTGGTTTGGTGATGTCCGCCTGCCTGCGTTGCCAGGAACGGATCCATGTGGGTTTCAGTGTTGCCAGAAAGGTTGTTGGAATCGGTGCCTTTCTCACTGCGTGACGAGAGTACGTCGCAGCAGCATCAGCTGCAGCTGCTGCCTGCGACGACGGCAGTAGTAGCTTTTTCGCATAAAGGTCTAGCAGAATATGCAGCGTTAGCTCGTGCTCGTCGGCATCATCAACGTCAATCATATAGCCGATGAGATCGAGTGTTGCGTCTACTGCTATTACACACTTTGCGCCTTTTGCGTCGGAGATCGATGGATCAATGGATTGATCGTCGGATGCACTGCAGCTGTTGGTGCTTTGCTGTGATGGAGTCAATGGCCTCATCACGGCCGGCCTTGTTGGCAAGTATAGTACTAGTACTAGCAGGCGAGGAGGGCATCGCATCTCGCATGTGCTGCTGCTTTTCGATCACTTCTTCGCAACAATCAGATTTGCAATGATGCGTGTTGTGTACCGGAGGGAAAAAAAAAAAGCACAATTAGTACTCTTATGATTGGGCATCGGTTGATATAGATATCGGTGCACACGTAGTAGTATAGCTTAGCTAGCTAGATACCTTGGACTAGTTCGTGTTGCTTTTGCAATTTTGCATCGGTTTGATTATTTTGCCCGGTAATTAATCAAGGTTACTAAATGTAATGCAGATAGTGGCGCTCAAGGGGAGGGAGGCGGCGTCGGAGCTGATCAACCTGAACAAGGAGACGGAGGCGTCGTGCAGCAACCGCAGCGAGAACAGCTCCGAGATCAACCTCGACATCTCGCGCACGCCGCCGCCCGACGGCGGCGCGCTGGATGCCGCCCCGACCGTGCATCACCATGGCGGCGGCGGCGGCATGATCCCGTTCTACCCCTCCATCGCCCGTCCCGCCAGCGGCGGAGTCGACATCGACCAGCTCCTCCACAGCTCGTCGGGCGCCGGCGCCGGCGGACCCAAGATGGAGCAGCACGGCGGCGGCGGCGGCGGCGGCAATGTGCAGGCGTCCGTCGACACGGCCAGCTTTGGCAACCTGCTCTGCGGCGTCGACGAGCCGCCGCCGTTCTGGCCGTGGCCCGATCACCAGCACTTCCACTGATCGATCCGCGGATCCAACCAACAACCATTGGCAACAACATATCTTGCAGTGATGAAGCGATCGACAGTGTGTACGGGTGATGAATGATGATCACACCAACGCGCGCGCATGCACGTGTGGAAGATTCAGAGGCATGAATTTTGATTCTTGGAGAGATCGAGCAAGCTTGGGAAGAAGGAGAAGGTTGTGTATGATGATGCTAGCTACGAGTATTGAGGTGGTGCAGTGATGAATGCATTAAATTTTTCTCTTGGGTTTGAAGAGGAGATCGAATCGAAGGAACTTGTAGATGAATAAGCGAGTGAGTCAGTGAGATGGAACGACGTAAGTAGGGTAGATTTTGGAGTTCAGTAGTAGTATATTCTGTCACTTTTTATTTATTTTTTTATTTATTGGGTTCTTATTTTTTTCCTTTTTCTTTACATACATAAATTTGTGAACTTTGTGAGGCAGCGTTTGTTGTGTATAGGTGCATGGTGATTCTTCCCCTAATCTGTGTGGATCATGTCCCTGTGTTGAGAAAATGTTCATTAAATTTCGGTCTAGCAATCACAATTTAGTTGTACCCTATAATTAATTTCATTGATGTTTGGCTAGGTTTTTGACACATAAGCTCGTGCAAACATACGGAACAGTATTTGAGTGAAGGCAAGAACATGTACATGTTTCTGGAAAAAAATTTCTCTTTTTTTTTAGAAAAAGAAAAGAAATGGACCAAAGTTTTCAACTGTTAGATTAAACAGTGTGGTTGATCCGTGCATTAATCCTAGCTCGTGTATGCACGCAACCCTACAATGCAATCAAGGCCATTTAGAAAGAACAGAAAAGCATGGACACCAGCAATATTTAAAATTGGCAGCTCTGTCTACATATCTTGTTGGCCCCCTTCATCGTTGAATGTTTTTTGTTTCATTGCTACAGTTTGTCACATAACAAAGTTAGGTTAATTTTGACCATGTCTAGCTACTATTTGGTTCGTGACTAGTGACTACAAGATTCATGCAGCTGGCTTGCGCATGTAGATCTAGTATTATTATTCAGAAGTTGCCGCGCTGTAAATGCTAAAACCTTGTAGATTTCAACAGTTTTTTTTTGAACTTGTAGATTTCAATAGTTAATTACTTGACCAGAGTATTGTCGTGGATATATCCAGTTGATTATAGGATAAATTAAATAATTTAAGAGACAAAATTAACAAACAAATAATATCTCAAAACAAATGATCTAAGATTTTCTTTTTAGAAAACATATTTTTAAGGTTCACGACAATAATCCGTTAAATCAGCTGAAACAAATTAGGCTTAGTGAATGAAAACATTAAAATGAGAAAAAATATATATTGCAAACTTCATATGTAGTATAAATAATGGACGTTTATTTTTTATCCTACAATAGTTTTTTATTTTTATTCTAAGATATTGATCAGATTTACACTGCATACGTATTTTTTATCTTGAAATGAAATCTAGGAGTATTTTTTTTCTCCTCTACCGGCTCTGTGTGCCGTACGCACTGTACATCAGTACATCTACGTCGCCATCTCCATCGGCCTTATCACCTCACTGGCAGCTACAGTTGACTGAACCGGGCTTAGCTAGTTTGCCTGTCTGAAAGTGATTGGCGAGATAGCAGCCAAGGCACAAAACAGTAAAACCGGGAGTTTTTTCGTACCTCGAGGGTACGTCTTCGATTTCGTTTGTGGATCAGATCTGTCTCTCAATTTTGTCAGCGTGGATCGATTCAGTACAAAAATTTACAGCACGAGGATTTTAGGGGGATCAGACCATTGATGTTCCAACTGAATTGAATTCGTCAGTACATTTTGGAATTGGATCACCAAGAATTTCATATGAAACAGTTGCTACCAAGTACAGCGAGTAGGAAAAGAGTTATACTATAGTATTTTTAAAATGCACGATGTCTTTTGACTTTTTTACAACGCTCGATCACTCTTTTCATATATTTGTAGTATATATGTTTGTATTAGGATTAAAAATTCATATTATTTTCAAGGTAACATTGTTTCAGCTATGGATAATAACATTAGAAATAATTTATGAGTAAAAATTTTATATTTGTAGCAATAATAGTTTACTACTATTATGAAATAACTCCAAAATCAACTCTAAAATTATTTAAAATTAAAAATCTACATTTTAGAACCGGTAAGCTAATAAGCAAACGAGAAACGTAACCTTCTTTTTTACACAAAAAAAATTGTTGGATTGACAGGGTAGGTCACCTCATGGGGGAAGGGGCAGGTCCACAGCTGAGCTAGCTCATGGAAGAACAATCGCTTGTGGGTGGATGAGCAGTGGAGGGGCTCGCAGGCAGAAAAACCGAAGGACCGTGTCCGGCATGGCCCCCCCGTACGCGCCCGGCCCTATCCTCCCTCTGTGTGGTCCACCGTGGCACCAAAAACCACTGCCTTTTTACGACGTCACTGCCCTCCCGGCCTCAAGTACATCCTCACAATCTTTTACGTGTACACATCCAACATTTGTATTATAGCCTTCTCTCTCTCATTGATTAAGAAAGCGATTATAAGGGCTTTGGATCCTAAATTTTAGTGGACATGTCAAACGCTTCAGCTTCAAACAGATCTGATAGATCACTTTAGTAAAATAACAAACATTCTCTAATTGTCCCATCGATTGAAACAATTTTTTTCATTTTTATTTATGGAGGATAAGATGATGGTCATAGTCATAGTCAACTTAATTACATGGCAGTGAATGTGTGTGTAGAGGAAGAAGGGTACTCTACTATGAAAATCAGATAGGGATGGTTTTAGTACATGCCACATCGAATATTTAGACATTAATTTAAAAGATTAAATGTGAACTAATTATAAAAATAATTACAAAATCAGAAAATAATTCGTGAGACGAATCTATTAAACATAATTAATCTAAAATTAGTAAATATTTATTGTAGCACCATATTATCAAATTATGACGTAATAGGTTTATTAGATTCATCTTGTAAATTATTTTTAAGTATGAATGGGTTTTTAAATAATTTGTATTTAATATTTCAAAATAGTGCGTGCGCTCGCGCGAGAGAGAAAATAACAGCCATGAACGATCTGGTCCAGATGTGAGGAGATGGTACGCTTTTTATACTACTATGTACTCCGGCCGAGTATAGGGATGCACCAGCAACAATCATCATTCATTCTGTTCCATGATCAGGAAGAGAAATCGACTCATCTAATGCCCGTCTTTAAAGAAAAGCGCACACAACATTCCATCCATTGATTATCACTGAATTTGATAACGCCATGCCAATGGTTGCTGGCGGTATTTCTTTGGAACTTGACCTTGCTAGTTATAGTAAGAGAATCACACTCTGTTTATTCGTAGGATCACACTAATCAGTTAGGTTCAGATTATAATTCTTTATATTGACTGGATATATTACCTTCGTAAAAGAGAAGTTCAGATATATATACATATATACATATATATGTATTTTGAAAAATAAAAACTCATTGTAGTTTCAGCTATACACACAAGAGTTACATAACAAAAACAATTCTACGTTTCAGAGACTTGCCTCTAATCCTATGTGGTTGTGAGGAGAATTTTGCTAGTCCTTTCTAAGACCGACATAGTATGATACAATTTCTTCCAAAAACTCAAAGTGAAAAAAAAAGGAGAGGATGCATGCTGAGTACGGAATACTGACTAGTGACTAGTGAGTAGGGTGGGTCTCCAGTGTCTCCATCGAAACGCAGACGAGATGCCCCCCACAATGAGCTCAGCAAAGAACCGGGCTAAGCTAGATGGTATATATAGTCCAAACCGTTGCATCGGTTCAGTCCTTTTGTGAGAGGCCATCCATGGCCATTGGCCCTCTCGACCTTATTACTCTTCCCATCTCCATGTGGCAGCACAGTGCCCAACCTGCAAATGTCCTTCGGCCAAAACGATGAGATGAGACCCACTGAAATCACGTCAACATGCAACACAAGGTAAGTCAAGTGGTTGAGTTAGGGTTAACCTTACATACTTGGACGATGAGTTACACGTGGACCGAATAAATGAGAGTTAATTTACATAGCCAATGTGAATGATCACCATGAATGTTCGTTCCTGAGATAGATTCAGCATCAGAGATTATGGTTATGCTAGTTTAATCAGATCAGGGACACTAAAGTAAGAGCGGAATCTGATGAGATCGCATAGAATAATATGTGGCAACAAGCAGGCAAGGGTAGTTAGCCGATCGGATGCTGCACATGAATCGGCGGCTAAAGTCAGCCCGGTGCCCACCACCATCTCGCTATAAAAATTAAAAAGCATCGCCAATTCCGTCGCGCGAGGACGAGTATTTTAGGTCGTCGTCGCCTCAGGGGAATAATAGTAGGAGGAGATTCAGAGCTCGAAGCTCGAAGCATGTGTCGCCAACTGATAATACGTACGGCGCACGCACAGGCCAGGCAAAACAACAAAGCAACGGGAGATATCGTCGTGGTGTATAAATTTCATAAATTTCCATCGACTATCACATGCGCGTAATCGACCATTTACCGGTTATATATATGGTAGTACGAGGTAATGGGCTAACGGCAGATTAAACAAGAGTCGAAACAGTGTCTCCTCTGTAAAAACTCTGCTTTTTTTTTACAGCAGCTCTGAAACTTCAGGTCGGTTATTCGTACTAGTAGTATAGCAGTTAGCCATTGTCCCAGTACTGCTGCTGTTGCTGCTGCTGCATTTCTCTTGGGCAACTTTGCGTAAAAAAATCTCGCTCTCCAGCAGCCCAATGCTGTATATGCATCATCGGCGTGATGCCGGAGTATGCAGGGGATTTCTCCGGCGTCGACGTGAGATCAGGAATAGGATCCTCTACTATGAGCTCAATAAATCATAAATTCATCTGTCAATGAAAAAAAATTAGAGGATCTCAATCCGTCGTCGCGTTGGGTTGGTGGTGTCACCTAACGCAACAAGGGAGGACGGGGAGATCGACAGGTGTGGCGCACATGCGCGTGCAGGGGCAATGTCGCCTCGCATTTGCAAAGCTCTGCGACGCGCCGAGTCAAGGATACCTGGCTACAGTTGGAGCTTGGTCGTCGACTCGTAGTCGGGGTCCAGAAAAAAAGTTGGTTTCCTTTTCTGCAGATCGATCGGTCTCTGACAATCTTGCGATGATACTGTTGGTGAACTTTTGTCAGTTTACGAATGATCTGTGATGAAAATTAAGTTGGGGGCACACTGACACTGGCTAGCTACTGCTTCACTTCACTTTCACTGCATGCATCCACCTTTCTGGGTGGATGATATGATAATGTGAAATCTGGAATAGTGTAGACGATGATGATGATGATGGTCTAGGACTGACAGGCCACAATGTATTGTGATGAATACTGGGTACTGCTCTGTATAACATGCGTACAATCGAAACTACAAAAGTGAACAACTACTATTGGAGATTGTTGACAACTTGTGATCGATCTGGGACTGTTGCAGCTGAAAGCGATGATTCGTTTCCTTGTGCGAGGTTCCTTTTTTGAATTGCAATCAGTTGGAGTTGAAGTTGGAGTTGGAGTTGGTAGTAGTTTCTCCCTTTCTTTTTCGTTCATCTCTCTCGCTTGATATTTTCTTGGGACATTTCTTCTGTTTTCTTTAGAACTAGATTCCGTTTCCAATCTAAAATCTCTTTCGGGCCCATTTTTTGGACGAAATTGTGAGCTTTTATGGATGGAGTTAGGCCCAAAACTGTATGGAATATTGCAGCTAGCGGATGAGCAAACACAGCCCACAGAAAATAACTCACTACGACACGAAATGAGGCCATGAGCACATGAAGCCTATGTGTAGCAACTCGATCCTGCCACGTGTCTCACTCATGCACACACAAGTAGCCACCAAAAGAAGGAGATCCCCACGCCTCCCTCCACCACCAGCGAGAGATAACGCACCGGACGAACACCATGCCGCCGCCGTCGCTGCCGTCCACCGCCGCGGCCACCGCTTCCGCGGCGTTTCTCCGGCCGTCAACGAGTGCGCCTCCAGCAGGCGCCTCCACTCCGCCCAACGCCGCCGTGTGCCTCAGGCGCTCGGCGCGGCGGGGATCTTCCGGGCGCGGCATGGTCGTGGCGCGGGCCGCGGCCGACGGCGGAGGCGGCGCCGAGACGGTGTTCTTCGACGGCGGCGCGCACTACGGCGACCTGGCGGCGAACCTGGTCCTCGGGCTGACCCTGCTGTGGATGCCGCTGACACTGGCGGCGGTGTCCCGCGCCTTCATCCTCCGGTACCGCTTCACCTCCCGCCGCGTGAGCGTCATCTCCGGGCTGTCAGGCGCCGACCGCACCGACTTCCCCTACTCGTCGGTGACGTCCGTGGTGGTGGTGCCACGGTTCATCGGCGAGTGGGGCGACATCGTCATCACCCTCAAGGACGGCACCAAGGTCGACCTCAGGAGCGTGCCCAGGTTCCGCGAGGTCGCCGACTACTGCCGCTCCATGGCCGCCGCCGAGGGCTCCCTCGCCGGCAGCTCGTGAGGTTAGCTCGGCTAGTCGGAGGCGATTGCTTTGCTCAACGGTACACTTCTTCTTATTTTTTTCTTAATCGTGATGAGTCTAATTATTGAAGAACTGGGAAAAAATCGAATATCTTTTGATTTTTTTTTCAATCTAGACGAACCTGATTATGTGTAGGTTCAATCTTTCGAAAATGTCCATAAGATAAAATGATAAAATGGGTGTGTGAGTTCATAGAGAGTGTATGCACTGTAAACATCTGCGGCGCCGGCACGGCACTGTTTCTGAAATAAAAAAACACTCGCTGTTCCGGGCATGGTTGTTGGGCCGTAAATCCATAGCGGTGCTGTGACTTGCGTGCAACCCATATAGGTCGGCCCATAACGGATTGTCACTTACGTGAGGCCCATGATTTGGTGGGCCGAGCCATGCTGATCTATTTCTGCGAATTGCATATGGGCCAGGCCGGAATATGGCCGCCCGTACCATTTGATCTCTCTCTCTTCTCTTTCGAGGATAACACGACGGATCCATGAATTTTTAATTTTTAAGTCTGTACGAACCTACAAGTGTCTCGGTCTATTCAACACCTTAACAAGTAAATGATCTGCCCAGCTAAGATAATAGGTTTAAAGCCCTTTTACTTCTCGAGCGATAAACATGTGAATGCATTTAAGATAGTTTCTCCCCTTTAAACGTATGTTTATCAATTTGGTAACAAACTAAATACATTCACATGTTTATTAATTTTATAAAAATAATATAGTTAAAAATGACATCAATCTGAATGGGCTCTGTAACAACTAGTTGGCTGATCTATGGAGGTAGCCTGTTTGCGGAATTTTTAGTATTTTTAATTTTATTTTTTCAAAAGATTTACAAAAATAATTTTTGGTTTTGAAAATATGTAATTCTAATCGCCTGAAAAAGCCGGTCTACAGTTAAAATTCGCCCTTCCAGAGGGCGGGAAGGACTTTTTGCAAAAAAAAAACCAACGACGCGGCAGACGACGCCCAACGGCCGTCTGCCACGTCAGAAAAACGCCCTCTGGAAGGGCGATTTTTAAATCTCGCCTCCCAGAGGGCGGGAAGCGACTAGAATTACAAATTTTCGAAACCGAAAATTATTTTTAAATATTTTAAAAAATAAAATTAAAAATGCTAAAAATTCCCTGTTTGTGTGGCCTAACTGGATCAACAAAACAAAGTGGCAGAGGCAGCCCATCTGGCAACAAGGCAGCATAGCAACGCACGACCCAGTGGCAGAGGCAGCCCATCTGGCAACAAGGCAGCATAGCAACGCACGACCCAAGCAGCATAGCAGCACACGGCCCAGGCATCATAGCAGCAATGGTTTTGTTCGGTTTAGTTGAATCAGCGCAGGCAGCTGAGCCCGGGCAAAGGCCCAGTGTCGCCAGGCCCTAGCCCGCCACTGCCTAACAGTATTTGATTCCTGCAACGATTTGTAATTAAAAATATTTAACTTTTAAGAAGCTGATTCTTCTCGCACAATGTAGAAAAATGTATGTGTGTGTTTGTGGCAATTCTATTGGCAATGGCAATTGTCAAGTAAAGATGCTCAAGATGATTGGGTGTCAGTCACTGCCAGGCCGGTGGTAGTGGAACGGTCTAACAATTGATAGTAGCTCAGCTAGATGAAGCCCTCGCTTTCTTTGATTCCTTCTTTTCTCCGCATTTTTGCCCCATCCTTGTGTGGTCGTTCTGCAATGTCAACTGCATGGTGCGGTGTGTCGAAAAGCTCTGGATTTTGGAATGCTTTGGATTAATGCTTCCTTTGAGCTAGCACATCGACTTGTTTAATGGCTGTAAATGGTTAGTTGTTTAGCATATCTCCGACGCTTAGTTTAATCTTTTCCTTTTATGGATTTGACTAAGAAAAGCAAAGCACCTTTGGGCTTAATTGCCGTTCATATACATTTTCTCTCAACAGAGCAAAGCCATGTAAGTAGTGCAACGCTGCCTAACTCAACTCGGATCTCATCCATCATCCAACCTACCAGCTGAAAAAGTGACAGTAATACTGTAACTTAATATGTGTTAGATACCAACAAGCCAACTGTTTATCGGCTATTGCTGTAAGAGATAGAGAGAGAAGACAAGCTTAAGAAGATTCTTGCAAGCAGAATTCTGCAACCTCCATCTTCTAGAACTTGACGGATTCTCGTTCATATCCTCTCCTTCACCCGTGCAGAATATCCAGAACTATTTTTTTTCGTTGACTCCGTCTGGTAGTGGATGAGGAATGGGGAATTTCAGGCTTTGAATTGCTGGCTGACATATCGCTCAATGAATGGATCAGGCTGTAGCAATAGCATTCAGTTGATAGTTGGAAACATGGAATTGATTGTAGTTGGAATTGATTCCTGATGCTCCCCCTGACTCGACATGAACCAAGAAGAAGGTTTTACCAAGTCCATGGAACACAGCCAATTTGTTTTATTCTTCAGGTCCAGTGCAATCTTCTGAAGAGAACTTCTTCAGAAGAAAATGGAAGACCATTTCTGAAGAACAGACAAAACACGTCTATGTCAGCCACATATTTCAGGTTTGATTCATGCACCAGGATAACTGCTGATGAAATCATATGATCCCACAATAACTATACTGAACTGCTACCGTGTGACACTACGAGATCGAGACGAAAGAAGGATCAAAGCAGCAGGATCTGCTTCTGTTTCTGTCATCCCCTTGAGTGCACACTGAAGGGGAAGATAGAACGGTAAGGCGACAGTGCATTGTAGAGGGCGAGAGTATGACCAGGCTGAGTGCAATAAAGCTTTCATTTATTTAAAAAAAGGCGACAGAGCATCACCTAGAAGAATTAAAGGTTGGATGCAGAAATTGATCAGTACTGAATACTGATATGTTTGTGGCTGCAAACAAAAGATAATTTTGTTGCTCTTTCTCTGAAAAAAGGAAGCATCATGTTGTGATTCTTGTCCCTTTTGGGTAGAATCATTTCTATTAGCACTCTAGCTATGCAACTTTCTTTGTGCCCTGCAATTTTCAGTTGGTTATAAATATATATAGTCTACGCGATTATGAGAAAGGAGTACTTCAACCTGTCTGTAGGATCTATTGTTTTCTTTAATGAAATATGTAGGATGTATGTTCAGGCTGCATTCAGATCATCAACACCAACAGCGAAATCTGCTTCATATAATAGTAGTAGATTGTTCTTCCTCCAATGGTGGATAAGACGAGTATTAGAAGTACGGATGAAATGCATCTGTGAAAAGAAAACTGAGCCTGATACAACCAAAAAAAAAAGTCAGTGAGGTCCAACAACGTGCATCAGCCATAAATCAGGTCAACCCTGAAAATAAATAAATCTACGACGAACAACACCGCATGTTTCGAGTGTAAATGATTTGACGATCTGTAGTAAATTTGAGGCGAGGATTATCTAAACTGTTCCATTGACTGCCTGTCAGCGTCAGGCGGCGACAGAAACAAGGAGTTTTTTCTGCACATAAATACTAATCTGACGCTGACTGATCCGGAATGCATCTCTGAAAGTCTGAACACATCTGGATACAGATAAAAACCGGTAGATGCCACTTCAAAACAGTTACTCTCAATCAGTCGAATAATTTTAGAGACAGATGTTAGCTGGGAAGTCAGCATCCGGATCACACGAGAACAGACGCCGCTAAGTAGTAAGTATCTTGTCTTCCCAGCAAAGCAAATCTGATAGTACCAACAAACAACTGAATGACGCCTCTGATAAGTATTCCAAATCAAACAAGTTTGCTATTCTTTTTCTCAGAATGGAAGCGTTAAACTCGCTTACGCATTTCCAGCTAATTAAGCATGTGTGTCTGACTAATGAATCGACGAATGGAAGATAGGCAGTATGAAGCAACCGAGAGCTGCACAAAACTGGGGATTACTTGCAAAACAGACATAGAACAAAGGACAGGAAACTGAGGAAAGAAAAGGAAAAAAAAAAGTGGCAGAGTCAGATTCTCCATTTCTTAATTAGTATAGGAGACTAGGGGTACTATTTAAGCGAAGCGATAAGGTTGTTGAATAGAAAACGGTTTAGGAAAGAATAAGCTAAGGCTATTGAAATGTGCATACGTTTGCGTTTCTGATTATTTATTTTCAAGGAGGAATAAGAAACCATGAAGTCCCAGTCTACTTGCTAAATTGCAAACGAGATTCTTTGATATGTGTGAGTTGACTTTATATTACTGACATATAAATATCGAGGGAAATCACTTTTAACCTGTTTGGCTGCACTTCTTTTTACTGTGGTGCAGCAGCTCGTTGCAGTGCAGCCGAACAGGGCCATAAGTTTCAGCGTGATTGTTTGGTCATTACTCATCTCTTTCTTGTGTTTTAGTACTTCTGGGTCACTAATTCAGAGTGCAAGTATGCATTTTCAAAGTTTAGGATAGTACAATACTATTTTTTTGATGATAATCATGGTGAAATATAATACTGAGCCAAGGAGACACATTTGCGGATTGCTTGATTTCGCAAAAAGAGAACACCCCCTTGCTTCCGCAACCATGCAACGTTCGCTAGTAAGCAGTGGCGGAGCCAGAAAGTTTTCAAAAATAGGACTGAACTTACTTATACGTCTTATCTGCAAATTATTTACTAATTTTTGAGTGAATCTAGTAAAAATTTAGGAGACATCTAGGGCTCAAACCCTAACTGCTTTAGACTGTCTCTGCCCCTGCTAGTAAACACCCTTTATAATGGCGGGTGACGGATTGTCGCAGAGACGATTCTTAAGCCCTAAACAATACGTTTTTAAAAAAAATTTCTTCATCGGTATTTCTTAGATAACTGATTAAAATTAGATTTTCAACTGTCTAATATTTAGTTAATTTGTCTGTACTGATTAATTATAATTATAAACTTAATTCCATGTATCATCCATCGGCACTTTATTACTGGACCGAGCCAAGGGATCGGCACTTTATTACTGCACTGAGCCAAGGGGATCTGCTAGATCGTTGACCAAGCAGGAGTATACGTAAAATATATTAATACATTTTTTAAAAAAATTCTTCACTAGTATTTCTGAAAAAACTTTTTAAAATTAAATTTATTTTAAATATTTTTGCGACTATTTATTTTAAATCTTTAACTCATTAATTTTTACCCTAAAATAATTGTTATAAGCTCACGCTACTAGCGAGCGAAGTCAAAGATATTCACTAGATCATTGACTAAACATTAATATCTCTACTCTACTATAAAAAGGGAGTCTGTCCTCCTCCATTTCCTCTAGCCCTAACTTCCACATAAAAACACTTTCTTTCTATCTCGTCACCTCGTCACCTGTTTCCATAAAATCCTTTCCTCTCCCATAAAAACTGTTCTAAAAAATATTCTTTTAAAAAACCCGATGGGTACATAAACTAAACAACATAATCATCCAAATCCTTTTACCAAACGAAATAAAAACCATTACAACTTATAAGCCTATAACTAGTATATAAAATATAAAACTCATTACAACTTACAAGCCTATACTAGTATATACAATATCTGAATATTGTGAGGATTTACATGCAAATCCACAGAATGGAGGGGGAGGAAGAGGTGTTCAAGTGAGAAAGGAGAAGAAAAGCCACCGCCTTTACATTCATCCACACTTGCTTTTTTTCCCCTTCCACCTGAGGTGGTAGGTCGCTCAGTAGCCAGCTGCTTTGCTTCCGCCGCTTTTTCTCCGTCTCTTCTCGCTCCCTTCCCTCCATCTCCGTGCGGTCTCAGAGCCATCCACCTCGCTGCCGCTGCCGCCTTCGCCTTCGTGCGTCCCTCTCCTCCTCCGCGTGCGGCTCTTGGCGGCGACGGCGTGGCAGCTACCACAGCAGCTCAATCCACGGGTTGACCTGAGCTGCGACGACTCTTAGAGCTGGAGCTAGCCTGAGAGGAGCAGAGTTTCTGTGGCTCGTTTCTTCTTTCGGATTGGGTTGTTTGTTTCTTTCCTTCCCGTGAGTCAGTGCCCGGGAATCGATCGAAAGGCCGGATCTTTTTGCCGGGCAAGCGAGCTCGAGTTGACTTTCGGGGTGGGTTGGTTTCTTTGCTTCGTTTGTCTTTTGCGCTCTGCGGATTTTTTTCCCCCGCGGAATTGGTGGTCGAGCTCGATCAAAGATTGGACCTTTGCCGCTTGGCGAGTTTTGTGCTCATTTGGAGCCCTGTTCCTCTTGATTCCTTGCATTATTGGCCCTCCCTTGCTCTGAAAAGTTGTCTCGAGAGAACTTATCTGCCAAAAATTCTTGGGCTAGAAGGTTTCTTGGTTCATTGCACAGTTGACCAGTACCCAAGAGGATTTGCAGCAGAGGCACAAAGTGGATGGGTGGCTGATAGTTTGGTGGAGTGGATAGAGGAGAACGAGCAAGAGGGAGGACAGGAGAGATGGGGAATTGCATGGACACCACGGCGCGGGTGGATCACAGCATGAACAATGGCGCCTGTAAGTTTCATTAATACTCTCTTCATCAAAATTATTCCAAATTTGTTATGTATATATTTGTCAGTTTCCTATCATAGCTGTAAAGTTCATATCGGTTGCTTGGGATCCGATGGTGGGTTACTTGTCCTACTAGCTCGTGGATTTACTGTGTGTTGAATTGAGTTTAGTACTTTAGTATGATTATGTTGAAGATAAAATTTTAAGATCAGAGCATATGTTCAATAACTAGTTATACCTATTGGCCTAGTTTTTTTTTTTTAGCCTAGCTTGTTAGTTGCTGCTTTTGTGCACCTTCAATTTTATTTTTGTTCCTCTTTCTTACTTCTATAGAGTAAACAAACCATAGCATGGATGCATGGATAAAATCATGTTTTCTCTGGCCCCTGGGATGCAGAGGTAATTTTTCGTGTTAATCAGACCCGATTAACAATATGAGGTACATGTACCTCTCAATACCTCCGAAGGACCAAAGCAAGACTCTGATATAACATAGAAATAGGGTTCATCGAAATATCACAAGCTTCTATAGTTGTAAAAACGGAGTCGGGTATTTTCTTTAAATGAATGGCAGGAAAATGGTAAATCTAAATCTGACTTGGTAATCCTGACCATACCTATGCAGAGTTCTGATTGAATTTGAACAGAAGTGGTGCTTTTGGATACATTTTGAATTTCACATTAGCAAATGATACTTTGTTAATAACAAGTTGTTCTTATGCACATTTCATTCATTTCTTGTTGAGATAGCAGACCCATCAAAAGTGACCAGCAAAACAAGTTTATCATCTGTCCCTTCCACGCTTAAGAGCAACTCAAGTCGCTCGACTTTGACTCTGCCGTCTATGAAGGACAGAAGTGAGCTTCCTACTCCTCGGACGGAAGGTGAAATCCTGTCATCTTCAAATTTGAAGGCCTTCTCGTTCAATGATCTAAAGAATGCGACGAAGAACTTCCGACCGGACAGTCTTCTTGGCGAAGGAGGATTTGGACATGTCTACAAAGGTTGGATTGATGAACACACCCTTGCTCCTTCAAAACCAGGAAGTGGTATGGTTGTTGCCGTCAAGAAGCTTAAACCAGAAGGTTTCCAAGGACACAAGGAATGGCTGGTAGGTTCAGAATTTTACCCACCGCTATTTTCTGCTGTTCTCTTAAGACATATTTCATGATACCTTATTCCTATTTTTACGCTGCAGACAGAGGTTAACTACCTTGGCCAACTTCACCACAAAAATCTTGTTAAGCTAATTGGCTATTGCTCTGATGGTGACAACCGACTTCTGGTGTACGAGTTCATGCCAAAGGGAAGTTTGGAGAATCATCTGTTCAGAAGTATGTTCTCTATTAAAAAATTTATGCCTTCTTGATTTCCTGGTTTCTCATCTCTTAAATGTTCACATAGTTCAAATAATATTTTTTTTCTATTCTTGTAGGAGGTGCTGATCCTTTGTCATGGTCAATAAGGCTCAAGGTAGCTATAGGTGCTGCTAGGGGCTTGTCGTTTTTGCATGATGCTGAGAACCAAGTTATATATCGTGATTTCAAGGCATCAAACATTCTCCTTGACTCGGTATGCTTGATAATTAATGTTGACTCTAATCATCAAGCTTGTATAGCTTGTTGAGATGTTCTATCAACTTTTTCCCCCTTGGTTAATTGCAGGAATTTAATTCCAAGCTCTCAGATTTTGGTTTAGCAAAAGCAGGTCCTACTGGGGATAAGACCCATGTTTCCACACAGGTCATGGGCACTCATGGATATGCAGCTCCAGAGTACATTGCGACAGGTTAAATTTTAATTCTTTGCTTTGAATAAATCATGGAAAGTTTTTTTCTGTTATATAGCATCGGTTTAAACTAGGAAATGTCAGACACATGACAGCAGGTGCTACTGAAGCTTTGAATTATCTAAAAGTATTACTACTGAAGCTTGGTGTCATTGCTTTACATTTCCCAAGCTCACTGGAATTTTATCTTGTTGCATAAAGCATCTTATGCATATTGCCGAATGCCCAGATACATAACAGAAGGCATATCACTATATTAGTTAAGTTAGAAAAAAAATATTATTCTCTTACCATTTTTCAAAAGATCATCTTTGTATTTTTTTCCCTAATTCCAGCGCAGGAGAGTCCATCATACCTTTCCTTTTCTTTTGTCTTCATTTTCTGAATTCCTGGCACATTGTCAGATACCAAGCCAAAATAATCTATTCATTGAGGAAATGTTCCATTCTATATAGCAATTAAATAGATATTGTATGGTTTATATCTGGAGCAACCCATTCTCATGTTACTTAAAACTTTACAGGTCGCCTCTCTGCAAAGGCAGATGTCTACAGCTTTGGGGTGGTGTTGCTTGAGTTGCTCACAGGAAGACGGGCCCTGGACAAATCAAAACCAGGCATAGAGCAGAACCTAGTTGACTGGGCCAAACCCCACTTGGGTGACAAGCGTAGGCTGTACCGTGTCATGGATACAAAGCTGGGAGGCCAATATCCGAAGAAAGGCGCCCACGCCATTGCAAACATCGCCTTGCAATGCATCTGCAATGATGCCAAGATGCGCCCTCGGATGTCTGAGGTCTTGGAAGAGCTGGAGCAGCTGCAGGACTCCAAATATAATATGGCATCACCACAGGTTGACATCCGGAGAACCTCAAACGCCATCCCTAAGTCGCCGATGAGAATCCAGCCATCACCACGGCGCTCACTCGGAGCAGCACCATCCCCATTGCCAGGATATAGGACTGCCAAAGTGCACTAGAAGTGCAACATAGAAGAGGTCTTTTATCTGCACGGCTGTATAGTTTGTTACATAAGCAGTGTTTTTTTTGTTCTTTTTTTCACGAGGAACTTTCTATTTCTAGTGATATTTCTTTGTCTGTGTGACATGAGAATCTGACGTCCATTATAATGTAAATTGTTTGCCAAGATAATGGGTGCCTGGGTTGCTGATATGATAGTCCCAGACTCCCCTTGCATTTCTTCTCCTTGATTTTGCTTCACGCTGCTCTCGGCCATGCTGGGATCAATGACGCAGAGAACTGTACTCACTGTGTTCTATCTCACTGTGAAGGTGACACAAAATGTGAATTGGATTTTTTCCCAGGTTTTCTCAGCAGTTGATTTGAGATAGCAAGTTCATGCACCTAGTCACATCTGACAGCCCCCTTTGAACACATTCTGACGGAACTTTTTTCCAGAAAGAGATTAAGACAGACATAACCAGTTGAAAAGGACTGGTTACCCATACTGTAATGTTGTGATCCTACCGGAGAATGATACCCATCAGATCGTTTCACATCCAAATGGAAATTTCCTCCTTGACTTAAAAGTTACTAGTACTACAGTATATACAGATGTACATGGCTCGAATTCAATAATGATTCAGATAGTCCCCATCATAAGTTGGTGTGAATTTTCACTCCCATGAATTAGCAAAAGAATTGTTTGGGAAGAACAAAGACTAGCCTGCTAACAGGCAACTGAATAACTGACGCAGTCTCATTTCTCAACAATAAACTCCCTAATCTCTATTCCAGTGTGACGGGCACCGCCCTGTTTCCTCACCAAAACTTCATCACCAACTTTTAGTGAAGTCACAGGTATAGCAGTTCTTCCACTAGATCCTACATTAAACAATCATACGGTTCCAGAATGAGTTGATTGAATATGTGTACTAGTCACATGGTGATTAGCATCACACAAACATAACTGAAATTTATGGCTTGTTAGAGTTGCAGCTAAAAAATTTAAGGCTTGTTAGAGTTGCAGCTCAAAATTTACAGTCCTATCTTCACAAGTTGTCCATATGGGCTTTACCTTTTTCAGGAGTGATAAGTGCAACTGTCTCAGCATTTTGCAGGAAAATGCTGTAAGTATCATCTCCATTATTCTCCTGCAGCAAGCCCATACGTCATGAAATTGGCAATCCATGAACGCAGAGTTATCGTTTGAAGGTCATTGTTAGTTATGTACCTTCGCTTCTACAAGGATTAGAGGCCTTGATTCAATCTTAACACGACCAACAATTGCAGTATGCCACAAACCATTTTGATCAACAACTATTACTTCCCGACCTGATTGCAGCTCAGAGAGGTAGCTAGTTCGGCCACCAGGGACTGCAACATATGCATGAACAGGCCCCTGAATGGAGAACACATAAAATTTAGTAGTCTTTGTTTCTCTTGTTGTACAGTGATACCTGCAATAGCTTGCTGCAACATAAGTTGTTGATATCTTACCGCATTGACCCTGAAAGGCCTGCTTGCAATATAATTTGTCTCCAGGCATTCAGAGTGAACAAGAAACATTCCTCTTGCATAGGAGCCAACCTGAAAACAGAACATCATGTAGAGGCAGACTGGTGAAGCTTGGAACAGGTAAAATGCTATGCAGTTCTATTTGGGGGCACAATGGCACATTCATGCGGAATGATTTTAACCAATTCTGTACCGCAGGATATATGTTAATTTTTCATTTATTTATTTATCTGCAGTGAACAAGTGAGGAATATACACAAACCAGAAGGCCTTCACCAGGTCGCATCATACTGCAAAGATCCACACAAACACGATCACCCATACCAACAACTTCAACCTTTGACACAGCAGCCTTTGTCAACATTAACTGGCTCTTTGCCTCGTTCCTTCTGTCAAAATAATCCTGAGTGATTAAAGGAGGAGAGAACAAACAAACATCCGGTGAATCATACAATCAGATAAATGATAATCAGTAACAATAACAGGAGCTGTACTGTTCACACTTAGATTTAGATATCTATATATATGTATATATACACACCACAATATGTGCCTCTGTACACAAGACCATTGTAGTCCCACGGGGGGTCTTAATAATTTTAAAATCAAAGAAATTTGAATGACTTGTGATTAACATACCTTGAGTTTGATAATATCATCCATGTCCTCTACTTTAAGTATAATTCCATCAAGCCCTTGCTCCAAGGCCTGTAAAGTAACTAAGTAACTGGGGGGAACAACTTCAAAAGATAATTGATAGGAACACAATACATCATTATACGCAGGAACTTCTATTGTATGTTGAAATATCTTGACAGTTACCTCAAGAAAAACTTGAGCCTCGGTTGAGTTTGTTGAAACAGCCAATACAGTTCCTCTACATCCCTGGAATGCAGCAACTATATTTTCTGCTGGTATAACCTACAAAATTTGGGAGGACAAAGGAGGCACCTGTTAATGCTTGTTGGGGTTTGTCAAGTGTATTTTGAAAGTTGCGGCTCAAATATGAAACAGTAAAGCATGTCAAGCCAATGATCCTAACAACTCAGGAAAAACGTGTACTGCTTTATGCGCACTCATTCAAACCTTGGTGGAATTCAAATAAGCTATTCACACAAACAAAAAGGCACTCAAGATGACTAAACAGCATAGACCATAGCATTACAAAAATGCAAGCATGATGACTTATCTCACTATGACAATTGAAATTAATTCATATGTAATGGAAGTAATTTGATGATAGTCCAATGTTCGAATATCTAACCTGCCATCCACCTCGGAAGTCTATCACAATGTTTTCCACTTCCACATTGTCTGGTTGTATGAGTTCCATCTCTCCTGGGGAAGAGACTTCAGAAATTACAGCAATCTTTTGTTTTTTCTCGTCAAATATCTCCAGGCCATCGATAAAAAGAGGATTGATGCGAGCAGTAGCTGCAATGCCAAAGAAATAAGAACTGTCGATTTCAGAAATCCAAGAAAATGGCATGCACACTCATTGATGCATACTATCAAGTATATGATGATATTGCATTAGTTTAAAGGAGAGCAATGCCTAGACATAAGTGTTTCTTCTTATGGCAAATCATTTATGAAATGTCTGTCGTTTCTTCAAATCACTAAACCTCTAAAATAGCTAAATTGGGCCTTGTCTACCAAAAAAAAACTCATATTCGTAGTTCTAGGATGGGTCTAATCCCATCCCATCCTATCATAGGTTGCTACATATTGGAACGGAGGTGGATAATAACCTAACATCGCTGTAAGAAAAAAGAAATGCTCTCACATGACCAATCCTTGCCAAGGTCTTTGGATCCAAAGAGGAAAGTGCTCCAGCCCCTCTCCACGGCTGCCGTCATCACCTGACGGTTTGTTGTCCACACCCAAACGATCTTCTTTGCCTCCGACGGTGAGGCTGGAGAAGCGCACATCTTGATAGAATGGGAGCAAGCGGAAGCTAATGCTGCATCAAACAAAAAAAAAATCCCAGCACACGGTTAATATTGCAATCAAGAACTTGACGGTAAGTTTGGGATATTCACTTGACTCATTCCCAGCCGAGTGAGTCTCAGGAAATCAATCTTGAATTATTGGGTTAGGATTAGGTACCCACACAGCCACACTGGACATACATGCATATCCCCTAGCAACAAAAGCTGGGAGCTTTTGACCAGACTGAAAGCCTTGGATCTCGATTTTGTAGTGCAAGAACTGAAGAGATGGATTACCTTTCTTTTAAAAAAAAGAACTGAAGAGATGGATCGAGGAATCTAGTCATCTACATATGAGCAGCATCAAAACTATCTTGTGCAACGGGAGAGAGAGATGGGGAAAAAAGAACCTGTTGTTAGAGGTGGCGGGACGAGGAGGGAGGCATGGGAGCCCAACGAGGAGAAGACTGCCATTGGATATGGATGCCTTTGCGTTTCCATTCCCCTCTCTCATTAATCTACTTCTCTCTTCCTCCTATGTTCGTTTCTTTTTCCTTTTTCTAAATAAGATGATGTCCGATTTTCCACTTGCAAACAGTAATTAGAAATCTACGTCTGATGTTTTTATTTTCAAAAACAGGTTCTAATTTTTTGAATTAAAAACTGGAATCGAAATTGGTCAAATGAAAAAGATGATATGTTTTTTTAGGTGTTGAAAACCATTTTTGCTAGACACGTAAGTATTGGTTAAAAATTTTAAAAATAGATTAGGATATGACTGTGGATTGGACGTCCGATAATTGGCAAAAAATCGGACGCCCCTCCAGCACACGAAGCAGCTTCTTTTCTCTGTATGTAAATTGGTCAGTCTCAGTTCTCTTGTGTGGACTCCTCGTATGTATATGGCGGTGAAGTAAAGTCTAACCATATGTGAAGTACAAGCATGCATGAGATTGCTGCAAAATAAATTAGGTTGATTTTAAGTCTTTTTAGCAATTTTAAAACTATTTTTTCTTCTAAATTACCTATCCAATTTATAATCAGTTGATCATTATATGTAATGATTAGTTGTAATTAATCTTTACAAGATTATGCATTATTATATTCCAACGAAGAAAATATTTAGTCTTTTTTTAATATATTTTTTATATGTTGACTTGATTATATTTGAGTGTTTTAGTATTTTAGGATGTTTGTCAAGTTGATTTTAAAATGTTGCACATGGTATTCTTCAAATGTTTCGAATGTTTATTTCAACGGTTGTTTCGCTATATGATAAAAAATGTTTCAACAAAGTATTTGTAAAATTATTATATGTTTTATATAATTTTTATTAATGTTTCATTCCATGATATAAAAAATGTTTAGTGAAGTGGTTGTCAGGATTATGGTAATAATTTTTGAATGTTACATCTCCATGAAATATATATAGTTTATACCTGAAACATTTGACGAAGTAATAAAACATTTCTTAAATGGTGCAATAATGTTTGGTTTTTTATCAAAATATAATCAATAACATCTTATTATAAATATTTGTTTGTAACGAATATAACAGTGTAACAAATCATAGAATAAAAGTTAGTTTGGAAAAAAAAAGTTTGAAGAAGTGAGAAAGAAACTGACATGAGCATGCATATCATGGACAGCCATGCACACCCAGACCCTCTCTTCTCTCACATGCTGGTACTAACATAAAAAGATGCGCAGCTAGCAGCCGGTAAAGCAGTAGAAGTGAAGACAGGCGTCCTTTTTTTTTTTTGATTGATCGTCGGACTTAAAGTATTTTTCTGATTTTTTTTAAAACAACTTGCTTATTAAAAACATGTGAAATAACATAATATTTAGTGATTTCGAAAATGTGCGCGTGTAAAAAGTGTGGTTAGGATACACCACCTTACAAATGCGGGTGGATATGGTATAGAGATTAGCTGATTAGGCACGGTACACGGGCCAACTTGAAACGGGGAGCAGTGGGCTTGGAGAATTAGAGGCCCAGATGGAGGCAGATAGATAGGCCATTGCACTGTAGTGGCCTGGTGGCTGCGAGCCTGCAACGACTCGTCCCCTTGTGCTCTGCTCTGGTGATTGATGGAGACGCGATTCCGTCGCTTTTCCCCACTGTTTTTTTTTTCTTTTGGCCGGACGGGGCGGCGTTGGTTACGGGCGGAAAAATCTCATTTTTATTTTTGTTTTTATATTTTTGGTGAAAATGGGATCGGGTTCGGAAAAACGGGTTCGGAAACAAAATCGGAATATACGGTATAAAAACGAACCAAAATGATCGGACATTTAACGAAAACGGTCGGAAACCGATGACCTATTCCAAAATACCGCATATATTTATACTCATAAATCATAATCATATAAATAGAACTAACATTTTAAGTTACAAACGGAGTAAATGTTATAACTAAAAAGCATTCAAAATGACACCACAGCTCACGAATAATTCAAAGTTCAAATCACTAAAAACACACAATAGTAGGTACATCCAGAATTTTATAGGTCAAAGCATTAAAAATACACAAAAGTACATTTGTCTTTGCTAACATACAACATACATGAGAGATAACACAACCAGAAGTTCACACTCTTGAGTCTTGAATAGAGGATATTAATTAGGAAAAATGCAGTTCAAATCACAAGTTCATAACTCTAAGATTTCCATTCACAATATAGTTCGAATTACAACTCTACCGCATCATCCATCCTGTCAGGATCACTTTCAATCTCATCTTCCTACATTTGTGTGTACATGTATTGGTTAGAATGAATTAGCACTTAGTATAGCACAAATAGAAGTGTGTAGCACAAAAAGAATAAATTTTAGTAGTATGATCTAGCAAAAAACAGCAAATGGAGATTAAGTATGAATACTACTACACAGTACACTAGCTAATTAATTACTATGAATACAATAGTGTCGAGTAATGTTTCTAGAGAGAAAAATGCCAAGATATATATTTAATCTCAATGGAACAATCCCTAAAACTCCATTTGCCAAGCAACAAATCAAGAAAATATCTCAACTATCTTGCTGATGCATCACCTTCTTCGCCAATCTTTCCAGGGTCAGAATGCGACATGTTGGGCGTAGGGTGTTGGCTGCCACTAAACTGCGGAGATGAGGGAGAGCCGAAGGGAGGCGGCGTCGGTGCGGGTAGCAAGCGTCGACGGCCGGGGACTCTAGGCGGCCCAGGGCGGCCTCACTCTGGCCTGGTGGCGGCCGGCGGCCACGGGTGCGGAGTGCGGCGCGAGGAGACGTCGAGAGGTGGGCACGGGCGGCGGGCGGCAGTGTCGTCGGCGCCTAGAGACGGAGGAGGGGGGGGCGCGGGGGCGGGTGGAGGGAGACGGTGGGAGGCGGGCGCGGGGGGCAGGCTGCGGGCGGCGGCGCCTGGGCCCAGTAGGCTTGTAGGGAGGAGGAGGGAGATGGTGGGAGCGGTGGGATTCGGCGCCGCGCTCGACTAGGAAGGCGGCGGGATACGAGGCCGGGCTGCCAAAGTGCCGCGCCGCCTAGGCTGCAGTGGCACGGTGCCGCGTGCGGTGTGAGAGGAAGAGGATGGAAACAAGGCAAAGGCAAAGACACTAATATAGGGTTTTCTTTTTGAATGGGCTTTGATATTGGGCCTTGGGTTGTTATGGAGTAAACCGGAAAAATTCAAAAAATTCCGAATAAATACGGGTTTCCAAAACTCTTCCGTTTCTGGATATTTTTCACAAATATAAAAATGACCGGGTCAACTATAAAAAACGAACCATACGAGACGAGATTTTTTTCGTCCGTTTTCAACCCTAACCGGAAAGCTTTCACCCAAACCGTGTACACGTTGGTACGCCGTCAGTCGAGTGAGCTCAAGTTGATAGCGCGTGGTAATCGTACAGTGCCACTGTCTCTTTGCTGCACTTCAGGGCTTCTCTCTCTCTCTCTCCGTTGAGCTGTTTATTACTACACTAGTACAAACAACTGTCGAGCCGAGTCATGTTACGGACTCGGCTCAAGTGGCAGGCAGAGCGACCGGGTCCCCGGTAAGCGCCGAGCACGTCGCTTTCCATCATCTATTGTCCAGGTCCAACGGCTATCCCGAGACGACGCAGCAGCATCCGATGGAACGCACGTCATTGCAAAACTTGCAGTGAAACCCTCTGTTTTCCCCTAAATTACACATACCCTTCTTGATATTAAAGGGTATTTTATATGACTTCAGATCCTATATCCTGATAAAGTGGAGTTAAACACTTCAATATAATAAACTAGCAAACTGAAGTGAATTTAGAGTTCAAGCCCGAACAAAAACCCCCTATCTTTCTCTTCCTTGGGAGTATGGGTTATACGATAAATCATGGGGACATGAAGGTCTGATCTGCAAAATAGCTCCAACGGTTCGTTCAACCTCCACTCCCCTTATAAACGAGTTCGCTCCCTGTCCATGTCCACTCTTCCTTCCACATCCATCCACACCACGCCGCCACCATTCCAGCCGTGCACCGCTGCAAGAGAAGCTCAACAAAGTCCCCGGCGGCGAGATGGCCGGCTGCTGCGTGTTCCTCCGGTGGCCGTCGACCTCGCCTTCCCGCCTCGGCTATCGCTCCCTCGACGACGGCGAAGGGGCCGGCTCGTCGTCTCCGGCGGTGACGGTCGTCGTCGGGAAGGAGCGGCGGGTGTTCTCCGTCGACCAACTCGTGCTCGACACCTACCCGTTCCGGCTGCTCCTCGAGACGGCGGTGAGGAAGGAGGAGAGCAAGGCGGCGCTCTTCGTCGACGTCGACGCCATCCTCTTCGAGCACATACTCTGGCTCGCCTGCCACCACGACCGCTCCTCCGTCTCCCTCCTCCACCTCGACCTCAAGGAGATCATCGACTTCTACTCCCAGGACGCCTGAATTAGACGAAAGATCTCCTGCATTATCATCATGATGATTCAGTTCGTCAGATTTATTTTTGACCAGTTCTTTGTTTTTCTTCTTCTTCTTTGATTAATCACGTGCATAGTGATGATTATATCTTCTTACAAAGACAATATTGACAATGGAAATGGCGAATTATAAAGCATTCCTTGTTTGATTGATTTGCCGTCCGGTTCTTTGGTTGTTTCTTGGTTACATTTCTGAAGAAGCTTACCAGTTCGTTTCTCCTTTTCTCACTATGCGTGTGTGCATTCACGTCGCTGTTACAGGACAAACGAAGCTGGCATGATACAATTACTAATCAAGCAGTGCAATCAGTGTAAGAAATTGTTCTAGTCGTTTTTGCTAAATTCCGCAGGAACATGTCAATTCCTAGTTCTCTCAAAACGCGATGTTAGCCTGTTAAGATATACTGTTGTCTGAACCTTTTTTTTAAGGAGAACCGGCTGATTTCTGAACATGACGTCTAACAACTCGAATACAAGTTGACCATTTCGTTGGCATGACTACCACGCGAACTAATTGTGAACTACCAAAGCGAAAAACTGCATACATCCCAGCACGACTGGTTACTTCTGAGAAATGAGATCGTAGGCCGCTCCTATACAAGAACTGATGAATATCCCACACACACTTCCTGCCATTTCAACTGTTTATTCGTGCACCGACGACCTCTAAACTTATGTGGATCTGTGAGTCCACATAAGTTAGGATCATAAATTTTCTAAATTTATATGGGATGTTATATACATCCAAACAGGTTCAAACTTACCATTGACATGGCATGTCACAGTGACGGCTGCGTGTTTGTAGGATACACATGTTAGTATAGAAAAAAATGGTAGAAAATAAAATTACAAACAATCTTTTCTCATCCTCCGTTGGCTTTTCTTCCCATCCGTAGTGATTTCTTTACTCATTTTTAGTAGCAACATATTTATTCCGATATGCCAACTAAAATTGCAGTAAATAAATTTTAATCATCACAAAACATGGATGATAAATATATTATGATGCATAAAATTACAGAGAAAAATGTTTTTAAATTTTTTATGTGTGTATATATATATGTACTTTTTTCGTTTCATAATATTTGTCTTTCTAGGTTGAAGCTATTGTATCCCTCATTTGAATGAAAGTGGAAGGTTGATGAGGATAGGATGGATAGAAATTTGAATAAAAGATGATTAATTGGACATATAGTATTCTTAAGTAACAAGTATTATGAGACAAATTTTAAACTGCGCTACACAGAGCGCTCGCATTACGAACCTCGTGGCGCACCTATGAAAGCCTCCTAGTTCTATTTTTTTCCTTCCTATTAGGGATACCGCCCACGGTTACTGATGCCGACGATATATGCCGCGTCGCCCTCGGCGGCACGGCGAATTTCGTCGAAATTCGCGAAAGCCGACGACAATGAACAGTAAAAATTTGAATTTGAACGATTTCGTGCGTACCGCGAAAAACCACGAAAACCACGTGGAAACCGAAAACCACGAAAACCGTGAAAACCGTAATTTAAATTTGAACCAAATCAAAATCCACGTCGTGCTGGATTCACGAAAACCACGCCATATACTGCGGTTTTCGCGGCAAACATCGTGAAATTTATATTTATAAAAAAATATATTTTTGTGTTAAAATAAATTTTTTTAAAATTTTTTGAATTCCCACGAAATTTTTTAACAAAACCACGGGGATGCCGTGCCGCACCCCACGAAATCACCGAAAACCGCAATCGGTAACCCTGATACCGCCTCCCCACGTGCCTCCCTCGTTCCGCATCACTCCCATTTCAGTACAAAAAATTATTAGTATGCTGCATTTCCCATTTTCTAGTTAATTCTGATTTGGGCCAGTTAAACCGACCATATATCACATATCAGTAAAAAATACTAACACGTATTTAGATTGGGTCCATCGGCGATCCTCTGTCCGGTTCTCTGTTTGGGAGAAAGAAATACGCCTATCGTCGAGTAAAAAATACTGTACAAATATTATCGTCTGCTTAGATCATGTAAAAATCATGGTTCTCTCTCTATTGCCTCCGTTGGCTTTTCTTCCCATCCGTAGTGATTTCTTTACTCACTGGTTTTATTTTTAGTAGCAATATATTTATTCCGATATGCCAACTAAAATTGCAGTAAACAAATTTTAACCATCACAAAACATGGATGATAATTATTTTATGATGCATAATTACATTTCAAACATTAAAATCTGTAAAAAAACACAAATAAAATTATGTGATTTCGGGAGAAAGATTATTTCAGAGAATAAATATACGAAGAAAACTGTAACTTTCACGAATAAACATATGTCTTCGACAAGAAAAAAGAGGAAAATCTCGCAGCCGAATGAATAGGTAGACCAAACAGCTGTGCCAGAGATGCAAGATAGAGGAGTCCGATACTCCGATAATGGTTGGCGAAGAGGAATCGTCTCGGTAGCTGCAATTGTGTGTGGGTGGCGTCCCATCGATAGGTCCTTATGGGGTGGTGATTTGAAGATGACATGGGCCCTGTTTGGATCCTCTAGCTCGGCTAGAGGTTAGAGCTAATTGTTAACTCTGAACTAACTCTGAACTAACTCTAGCCTAAGAAATGTTTGGATGCAAGGGCTAGTTTGCATGCAAGGGGGAGCGAGGCTGTTAACGGCTAAATTTGTTAACTAAATTTCCAAGTCTTAGTAAAGTTGAAACAGAATCGGATCGCCTGGTTTGACGGAGAAACAGAGACCTGGTCGGCTGAGATGCAGTCGGCTATGAAGCCAGTCGGCTAAGGTTGAATCGAGTAAAGAACAGTCGATAGCTGATTCCAGGTTCAAAGAAGACGAATCCGCTTCTGATGAAGATATTTGGAGGTAAAATAAATGATTCGGCTTTCAAATTGTGCGTTAAGAGATATTGCCTTTTAGGGATAAAAGTCTCGTAGCGGCAAATGTATGTAAACTAGAGATTTGTTTAGAGATAATCTCGTTGTAAAGGCGGCAAGGGATTGTTTCCCGCGCTTATAGTGTAGATATGGTAGTTAGTTGTAACCGCGTGTAGCGAGATCTTCGTTGTACTTGGGTATAAATAGGACCTGAGACCCCCTGTAAAATAAAACACAATCAATCAAACAACTTTCGGCGCATCGTCAAATCTTTTCTTCAGACGAGCAATTGATTTGGCTCCGGGCTTCATCATTTTGATCCCCAAATCCAGGTAAATGCTTGTCATTAGTGGTATGCTCTACTCGATTCTAATGCTTCCATCGTAACGACACATTAGATTCGGGGTTTATCTTTGCGCTATCTACCATATGTCGCATATAAACTGGAGCAATGTTTAGATCTATCCTGCCATCGGGCAGTTCTATCAAGAACCCGCAGCCGATAGGGCTAGATCTAAAGGTTGAGCTAGTTTATATGCGGTATCCACCGTCTCGAGAGGTATAAATCGGCTATAATAGATCCAGTAGTTCTTTTGTCACTTAATGCTGCATCATACCGAACTATTAAGTCATCTTTAGAGCTATTGCGATCTGTTTAGTTAAATTTATATGTTTAGAGACAGTGTCGGAGTTTCAGCCGGCCTTACCTGCCCTGATATATTTTTAGTATATTTATTACTAGATTTATGTTAGGACTACCTCTTATATTAAGATCCCATTTTTGTCGGACATCATAAGCCGAAATCAGCCTGCTAGCAACAGCCGACAGTCGATTTCCTAGGCTAAGTATATCTGGTTTAAGAATGATATCTTTTCATAAGAATCATCGGAGTACTAGCCGATCCATAGTTAGCTTTCTAGTATCGGCTAGGTTATCAATACATATATTTATTATACTTTCTGTATTTAATTTAAGCGGCGATCTTTGTCTCGGTATAGCCGATCCATTCCAGTCACTTGGCTTAAATATATTTTAGGATAGCATATATGCTCATGGATTCTCTTAGCCGATCCAGTGGGGATCTAACCTAACACTTAATACACATATCTTGTTTTTCTTGTTAGTTAACAGATCAAACCAACTGACACGCCTTGTACTTTACAGCAAGCCAAGTAAGGACCTACATTGGAGTTAAGCAGATCTCCTAAACCAGCGCGTGAGAGAAAATTCTCATCAACAGAGACGTACCGCGATGACGGAGGGCGACGTAGACGAGACGGGCGATGAGATCCCGTGCGGGTGCTCGGTGGGGGAAAAAGAGGAATGAATGTGGGTGTAATCAGAACTAGCCCAAAATAATCACATCTTTGAGTGTATATTTTTTTGGGTGAGCTAGTTGCAAAAAAACTAGCTCTAACCCTCCTGTTTGATTATTTTTGGACTAGTTTGGCTCAAAGTAGCTCAAACTAACTTTAGCACATGGATTTAAACATGCCCATGGATGCACATGTAGATTCTACCTTGATATATCATATTTTGTATTAGGATGATTTATTTTGAGATGAACTAATTATTTTGAGACGGTAGCAAGGTGGACTAGATCCGCGTCTCTCCTCCCACCCTCCCTTGATGTGGTGGGGAACTCTACGAGAAGTCGAGAACTATGAGTTTGCTCCGTACACTGGAAAAAATGTTGGTTTTCAGTGAGATGTGCAATTAGCTTAGTGTTCTAACTTTTTCCTTAGGCTATATTCTTTTGAGAGGTTTGGGAAACCTTCCCCGCTGCACCTAAAACAAAACAATAAATTAACACATAATTAATTAAGTATTAGTTTAAAAACTTAAAAAATAATTAATATAATTTTTTAAAATCAACTTTGCTATAGATAATTTAAAAAACATATTGTTTAATAGTTTAGAAGCGTGCGAGTGTAAAATGAGAGACCACAAGTTAAGATAGGGGAGAAAAACACATACTTAGTTGAAAATGTCGTTGTTTTTTTAGAAAAAGATTAGTTGATTTGTGAAGCGTAGTATCTACATCGAGATTCGTACTTGTGCCTTTCAGGAAGGATGAAAACGCAAAGTGACAACGTCAGGTCTTAAACCAATCGAGCATTGGGATAATGCTGATTCCTCCTCCAAAGTTACAGTCATGAGTTACAAGTGTAATGAGATGTAATTTTATTATAATATAATTATATTATAGTTAGAATATAAAAAATAGTTGCAATACAATTACATTATTTTTACTAACGGGTTAGGTGTTATATAGCGCTAATCAAATAGTTTGAGAAATAACTGACTTGCTAGTTCTCGATTAATTTGGCGTTACTGTGCAAATTAATAAAGTACGTGGTGGAGGCCCTAATCATGGTGGTTAGGTGTGGATCAGCGTGGGCTTACAACATCTGACTGCGTTCATCTCAGTTTTCCGTCGACTGCATTTCAGATGATCTAATTTTTTATTAATTCGATCAAATCTAAAAATATTTAACTAGAAAAAATCATATATATTTATAATATAAAATAGATGAAGTATATTCTCGCGTGTGGGAGTACAAGTTTTGGTCTTTTGGATCAAAAAGCATCACAAGCATACTGCAGAAGTTGTACTTTTGTAGTTGATGCCAACCATAGCAGTTTGTTGAAGATTAAACCTTTTTAGGGCAACAAAGAGGCATTCTGTTCAATGTAATGAGCAGAAAAGATTCCTAACAAACAAAGGGAAATCTTTCTCTGGAATATTTTTCATGTACTAGTACGCGTCATCATGGAAGTAATCCAATATACATTTCTGAAAACGATAGTGTTCTCTAAGCATCTTCCGCTCCCAACCAACAATGGCTGACAGCCTTTACAACCGAATTGATCACCAATATTTGTGAGAAAAAGTGCCAGGAATGCTCGAATTAAGATCATCTCTGTTGCATGATTGCTGAAGAATATTGCTTACATACATATCCAGCATTTTTCAGATGATGGAACGGAAATCTTTCCAACCAGAACAAACACACACTCATTATGTATGCTGTCAACAGGTTATCAAGCTGATAATACCAGCGATTATACTGTTGGGAATTCGCTTCGCGGTGCTCTCTTGTCCTAGAATTTGACAGGGAAAAAGAAAATCAAGAACTGTCTGAATCCGAAAGGGAGAATGCATTAGGGAAATCAATTTGGACCTGAGAATTCTTCTACAAGCTCCAACCTTTTAGTTGGGCAAGAAAAGACGCATTCGCTGGCGCCCCCAATTAGCAAGGAGTTAAGCTGCGATCCACTGAATTTTCGCAGAGTTTTCTCTTTTCTGCAGCCTGCCCTGAGCTGGCCACACGGAGTCGCCGATTTCTTTCCTTTCTCTTGCCGACCCAACCACTAACGAACAATCAGTTCGGCTCCCCGAAAGCTAGTTTGGCTGATGAATCTCATAAAGCCGTGTGATGTGAACCGTGAAGAACCTGTGGGTAGGTCATGGTCCACTGCCGTGTGGACCCAGCATAGTATCCCCGGCTTCACTGTTCACACACATCAATGCATCACCAGCTGGTGTACGAAGGGCAGTGCAGCTTCTCATCTGTTAAGCTGAGTGATTAGCTCTTAAGCAATCACTAATGTTGGCCCTCGGGTAGTAGTACTGTTAGCTCACGACCAGCTGGCCGAGACCCGAGAGCAAAGATTGATCTTTTTTTATTTTCCTTCTCCTCATTCTTCGTCAACATATAAGTACAGCTCTATCGCTTTCTTCTCTCCAGTCGCCACACATTCTTTGCTACCTCCAAGACAAGTTGAGCACTGCTCAGCTTGGCAGATTGCCACCCAGGAGGAAGAAGATAATCTAGAGATATCCTAGAGAGATCAGTTGCGTTTTGTGAGCCTGCGTGAGAGAGATCATCATCCACCAATCCACCATGGAGAACCTGAACATCAAGGCGGTAAGAAATCAAGAACAGCTTCCATCTCAATTCCCTGAAACGAATCCTTCTTCCTTCTTATTTCTGCTGTTTGTGTTCTTGTTTGCGATCCGTTCTGCAAAAAAAGGTTGAATCTTTCGCTGTATGGCAGGGCGCGGCGGCAGGCGGGAACGGGTGGATGACGGTGCCGGCGTTCGGGGACTGGGACATGAAGAACGGCGCGCTGCCGGACTACTCCATGGATTTCTCCAAGATCCGCGAGATGCGGAAGCAGAACAAGAAGGAGCTCTCCCGCACCAGCCTCGGCGGCGACGACGATCTCATCGCCCAGCAGAAGCAGCAGCAGCAGCAGCAGAAGAAGAAGAAGAAGCCGGCCGACGACCACCACCACCACCGGCAGCTCCATGGCCGCGACGGCTCGCCGACGGTAAGGCTCATTCGCCCTGATAGCCGGCTTTGATTTGATTTTTTTCTCTCTTAGAATTTAAGTCACGACTTCACTTCACTGTCATCTAACGGTCAATGAGGATTTACATGATCTCATTAAACCCATTTCGGGATCGTAAAAATACTTGTTTTTGATTTGTGCGGTCTTAGCTGAATCATGGAGTGTAAAGATTTGATCTTTCTTTTGTTTGATACGACCAGTACAAGATTGGCTTTAACTGATAGTACTACAAGTCAAATTGTTAAAAGGAAAAGGGATAAATAAAAAATAACAAGTGGGCAAATCCATTTCTTGAAATGTAGTACTAGCATTGTGGCATGTAAAAACAACGCATAAGTAGGGCACTTTCAGTGGGCAGCACCACTGTAGAAGCTTCATTTCCTAACACAAACGGATTTCGAAGATAATACTGTAAATAGTTTTGCATGTTTCCTAATCCCTACTACGCTATAGAACAGCAACCGCGTGAGGCTTTGTCGGGTCAAACTCTTATTCCAAGGCATGGATGATGGGTTGTTTTTACCGTGGACGGTGGAGAGCATTTGAATGTGCAGACTGCATTACTGCAACTTGCATATGCAAGTACTGCTAGTAGATACGGTAGATTATTGGTACTGGTGCCCTGGAGATGTAGAACCAACAGGCAAATATTAATGTCTAGACATTTTTTTTACTGGAGTAACAAGAGAACGCTAGGAGCCTAGGACAGGATCCGAGGAGTGAGAGTGACTGCTCACTTCCTCAGTAAGGTTCCATGCTGATGCAGCCATTCTGTAACTGCATTTGCCTGGTTATTTACCTAGGCAGCTCTAGTTTTCTTATGGTAAGATGTCAGCAGGGGAAAGTATAGCATACATAGAAAATTTGAGAAACTATTGGACATGGAGTATTGTTTAGAACTAATCACGGCTAAGCAGTTAGCTGATCAACTAGTATATATAGTATATTTAATCAATTTAGTGGTGGTGACCTATAACTTTGGCTGTATCAGCATGCACAGTGGAGTCAGTTCAACAGCTATAGGTGGGTTGGCGAATATATATGAAGTCATATCGCCGGCCATTCCAGCTTTATGCATAGACATATGATATAGTGCACTGCTTCCATCAAATGATTTTCTTTTAGATAATGCTTCGATCAAATCATTGGCAAGGACAAATCCTCTTATTTTGTAAATCAAATGCATGATATCTCCATATCCGTTTGCCTTTTAGAGGCTGTAAGCCTGTACTGATATGCATTATGCAAAGTCCAGAGTACAACCAATTAATATATTAATAGTCTTGGTGGCCGAAAGATGATTAGAAGGAACTAATAATGATTTGAATCGGTTGATAGATAAGCGGCACTTAACACGTCATAAAAAAGATGCAAAGTACCCACTGAAACACTTGGATGACTAACAACTAAGTAAAGTCTGGTACAGGTTGGTGGTGTCTTAGAAAAATATGTATTTGATTATGCTATTGCTTGTGGAATTGGAGAAAGTAATTGTCAATAAGTGTATTAATGAAGCACCACAATTCCTTCCATCAGAAAATTTGACATGTAGAATTCTGAGTTGTAACTCAATTCTGCTACATACACTGAGATGCAGGTGCTTTCAAAGCATCATTTTTGTTGGAAATAAAACTTAGCATCAAGTATGAGCTTTTGCGATTAACTAATTCCACAGATATCTGGATTCTTCTGTGTAACATTGACTGATTTTAGTGGCTTCTGAGTTTCTGACTGGAACTTCTGATGCAGGGAAGGAGGACGTTCCTGAGCTACTTCCAGTGCTGTATTAAGGCCTGAAGAACTGTCAAGTGTCAACTGCTACTATTGGCTGTACTGTTGTGTCACAGTGCAAACTACTCAGCTTATTTTTAGATTAGGCTTCTTGGGCTTTGTTAAGCCTTGCAAGATGTGTAATATATTCGTCGTGATGCTTAATCTTTTGGTCATTCAGAGAACAAAACGATTTATGAGTGGCACAGATTGCTTGCAGTTAAGGTGCAAAGCTGTAATATATTGAAGGATAAATGGCATCTTGTGTTTTTGTACGGTTGCAGAGGCATGATTGATTTGGATTTGTTTCTGCTATCACGAGGAAAGATAGTGTTTTTTTTGGCGAGGAGGAAAGATGATAGTATAATGTTTACACATCATGTTTCTTTTTAACATTTGGAGATAACACTGCACAGTTTGTCATCTTTTGTGTTTCTTTGGTTGATTTTCTTTCCTCTGTTTTTGAGTTGGGACAATTTGAGAGTGAGACTACTACAAGATAATAGCACAGGTCATCTAAAGCAGGCGATTTTTTTTACCGACGAACCAGCAATTGATGCTATTTAAAATGAGATAAATGCACCAAAGATTAGTACTGCCTGACCTAAAAAATATTACACATCGTCTTCAGCGCCTACAGGAAGATAATTTGCTCACCATCATCTTCAGCTCTCTGTGAATTTCCTGTCCAAAGAAAATCTGCTCATATGTCAGTCACGGATACAATGCTTCAATTAGCAGAAGAATAGGCATGATCTAGGCAATACCTACGAGAAAGCTATATATAGACTTTTAGGTATAATTTTCTGCTTGAATTTAGTGCGTGTTTTAGCAAGAGAACAGCAGTCAAGAACTGTTACTCTTTCCGTAAAAAAAAATAAACATTTTTAAGTTATCAATCTGAAATAGTTAAAATATTTTATATTTTAGAACGAAGATATTAACTACTAGATGCCCTAAATAAATTATCTTTCTTGTTCAACGAATTCCATTTAGTCGCTAGAATCTACAGACAGAGTGAGATGAAAATAAAGCAAAATCGCCATCAACTCACATGAGCTTCGACTTCGATTGCCTGTAGCTTCTGAACTGCAACGGAGAATCAGCAGCACCCGCCGTTAGCGTTGCGGCCGATGCTCTTCACGCTCGAGGCAGCCGGGGCGAGGGGCTCGCCGGATCTCCTCCGGCGGCCGCCGTGTCGAGGGGAGGCAGAGACGGGGAGCCAATCTAAGGGAAGAGCCTCGCACAAAAACTGAAAAGATGTAGGGTCTATTATGAAAATATCCCTAAGCTGCCTGCTTTTATGGAGTACGCTCTAATCCTAGCCTCAGCGCCTCGATCCAACGGTTCATAAATTTATGCATATATCCCCCCCACTTACACATTGTTTTACGAATAACCCCCTATTTTGAATCGGTAGCAAATATCCTGGTCTGCAACCTGCTCGACGAAATGCCTCCACGCCACGGCGATCCTGTCCGGTGGGCCCCACCTGCAAGTCTCTCATGAAATCCAAAGAGGAGAGGGAAAAAAACCACCACAAAAAACCAATCGAATCCGAGGAGATAGGGAGATAATGGTGGGGAGGAAGCCGCTCCGCCGGCGGCGGCACGACGCGCCGCCCTCGCCGCCGTCGTTCGGGGCCACGCCTCGGCCGACCTCCCCTCGGTCCTCCGCCTCCGTGGCCGCGGTCGCGGAGGAGCTGGACGACCTGCTCCTCACGGCCCCGCCGCCGTCGGCGTCGGAGCCGCGGAGCTTTCCCTACGTGGTGAAGCAGCAGTGCTGGGAGAAGGCGGAGCGGGTGGCCGGGCGCGACCCGGAGAGGTGGCGCCGCGACGCGCTCGGCAACGTCGTCTTCCGCAAGCTCGTCGGCTGCCCCGGATGCCTCTGCCACGACTACGACCACATCGTCCCCTACTCCAAGGTCCCAACCCCCCCAACCCCAACACTGGATGAGTTCGTGAAACGCTGCTACTTTCTTACTTTGATGATGCCTGATGATGCGAAAGCCCAGGGAGATTTCACTGCTTCATGTCAGAGTATTATTCGAGCTGTGATGTGTTGCATTTGCCTTCGCTTAATTCTACTGTTCTTAGTTAGAACTTAGAACATGATTTTATTTGATGCGTTGCATTACTAATCCTTTTTAAATTTACAGGGTGGGAAGAGCACATTGGAGAATTGCCAGGTTTTGCAGGTACAGGCATCAATAGTTCCATACCCTGATCGATCACTCCACTGTAATTGTGCATACCCAGAATTGTGCTAAGTTTATTGTTTATCGGAGTGAGGTAATGGGGAGTACTACCTGGTTCTAACTAATTGAGACAAACAAGCTTTTCCTATGTAATGCCGATGACCCACCTGTTTGCACATTTGCGCCTCTCTTCAGTCACAAGAAGTTACTCATGATTTTCCAGTTACTATTGAGCATTGATGAAATAATGAAATTGTAAATTGTTTATGATGAAACCTTGTCTATAGTGTGTTATCTTGTTGTAAAACATTGCTAGTTGTATGATCCTATGTGAATTGTGATGCACAGTCTTCTCATTTTACATGGTCGGTTCTTTCTCACAGGCTACTGTAAACCGATCTAAAGGGAACAAAACAGAGTTATCCAAATCTGAGCTCATACAGAAGAGTGCCTATTGTAGGGTCTCAGGTGAGTAGTATATCTACCTTGAGGTTGCTACCTTTACGGAAGCTATAATTGATCACAAAATTAATCAGCGAACTTTTCTAGGTAACTTGTTTGATATCTGCAGGACGTGATATGGATCTTCTTGAACTCTCTGCCTATGGAAATGTTAGGCGAGGGCCAGATTCAGGTGGTTGCAGAATCCAATGAAGACGATGGATACGACTGAAGAGTGATGATAATCAATTTCAAAAGGCTGCCTGCCTGCCTCAAATCTGATAGGAGAAATCCCAGCTGATGTTTGTGCCAAATATATATACTCCCAGCTTATGGGCATTCGTCATCCATTTTCTACGGATTGACCATCAGGAATGTTATGAGTTGTGTCGTCTTAGCATACTTAACAGATCCTGATTTAAGGCATCTTTTATTTTGTATTACATACCATGGTTCCAAGTGCGGTCAGTGTAAACATGTGTCGACGCATTGCTTTAAATGTGACATCACATTCGTGCCATCTCTTTCCGCTTCTGCATATAGAAGTGTGTTGCAATACTGCAAATTTTTCACACAAATTGATTGAGCTAACATTTATATCCACTCATACATGTGTGGATGAGGAGGCATGGTGATATATGATCTTTGCTACACATAATGTTGCAATATCCAGATCTAAGCCATGATGATGCCACCGAAGCGAAAATGATTGGTAAGATCTTATATATTATTCTTCTTTGGTACTATCAGAAATCTTTACATTTTTACTTTTGTTGTTCAACCTTGGAAATTCAAACCTGGTTATGATGTGTCAACAGTATCTTAAATGGAGACTATTGCAATTAATGCTGTATTTTTCTACCATTTCAAATACAATACTGTAGAAAACCCGCAGTATTATTGTCATTTTCTAAGTGTGAAAAGATCCATGCTTCGTACACTAAGAAAGTCAACAAGTCACTGCATATTTTATCCATATGTTTATGTATTAATAGTAAATTAAATTATTTTTCAGTAGTCACCATTTTTAATACCCACCCATCTGTTTTTTGTTTTATTGTCCAATAATAACATGCCACATATATTTGACTGTTTAGAAATTAGGTGTCACGTGATAAATTATACTTTACTTTTAAAAAGAATTATTACATGAGATCATCCCCATAATCATTTACTGTTAGCTACAGAGTTTTGGGAAGATCAGTGGTAACGGTTTGGGTACTAGCCAGCTTCCATATTACATGGAAAGTACCTTTAAATCAGACAAGGTGACTAAGTAATATGTAAGTCACACCTTTTTACAGCTGGATATTGAATTGTTTGATATGTTATTTGAAAACATGGGAAAACTATGAACCACTCGATTTTGTGGAAAAAAAATTCCATTGTAGTTTTGGGGACTATCAACAAAAGCCTAACCTAGTGGAAATTACTTGGAACTAACTAGAAACTTGTATAGGTCATCTGATGCCTCCAGATCCACAAGAACTTTTAGAAATGATTATATACAAAAGCTAATACTATAAGATCGAAACAAGCTCTTTTTTTCATTCATGGAGATATGCCGGAAATTACAAATTCCCTGTCTAGGTTGAAATATAAATGTCAAAAGAATTGTGATACTTTTACTATTGACTAGTCTCGTGTTAACGCTACGATGTCACAATATTTGCGTAATAAACTATTAAAACTTTATTTCATATAATTAAAAATAAAAGCGAGTCCTACCCTCACATGGGCCCAACGTAGGGCCCACCTAACCGCGCTAATTTTAAGCGAAGTGGGGTGGGGAGGTTACTGATTGCTAATGGTAATTGCGGGATGATATGATGAAATTGATATATTTTATATTAGTATAGATTATGTCTTGTCCTGCTACAGGATTGGAGCCAACCTTTATAGTCCTTAAGGGTATACTTGAGATTACAACTTTACCCCTAAGGGTTTAGAGAGAAATACTATAATACACTCGTAAAGCCTTTAACCTCAGGGGTATAGCGGTACACTTGTGTGATCCCTCGAAGCTTTTGGTGTTAGCTTACACGAGTGGTTGAAGTGGTCTCGACAGCATCTTCTTAGGGTATATTCTTTACTCGATGTCATGCCTCACAAGCTTCTTTTGCTTAAGCCGAGTAGTCCTTTCACTTCTTCATGGACTCAAACACTCTTTCCTGCACGCTGATCGATTAATATTTACCTACCATAAGCAAAAACCTCCTCGACTAGAGAAAGTGAGTTGAATAGAGTTTGCCACAAATAAAAACCTCCTAGACAAGCAAATGGAAGCCAGAAAACTCCATAGGAGAAAACCACTTTCGCTAGTGAGCACAAGTAAAAAGCACTTGTTTGAATGCAAAAGATCACTTTTGTTATCTACGACAAGTTGAAAAGTTGTTTGTCCCGAGAGTGCTACGATCGAATAGAGGGATGGCGTTTATCCCTGCTACACCAGAGAAATATGTAAATTTATCTGTTTGTTCAGTTGCTGGCTTGCAGCCAAACACTCTAAGAGGGTTAATGTTTGCTTGGCATGCTTTGTTTCCTGTTTTCGAGGATGGCGTGCTCGATGCTCTAACCATGTTGTTGATGGTGGGTAGGATGAAATCTCAGTATCATTTTTTCCCCTTTTTGTCTTTTTAAAAAATTCTTGCAAGCTTGACTTCATACATATAATTGTATTCAAAAGCATGCATGATGAGTTTCTAAAATTTAATCTGAACTAGAAAATAGGTTTCTCCTAGTGACCAATGTGTCCACTTCAGCACTCTAGTGCAACCTTTGCGTTACTTGCCTTTGATGGGAAAATGCACTACAAAAAGTTTATTAAAGCTAATATCCTTAAGGTTTCTGCTGCCACTGGTGACTGGTGTGTTAGACACCAAAAAGGGAACTGCTTATTGGGTTTGACCTTCAAATGTCAAAAAGGATCATTTCATTTGTTTCATGGCATTGCCGAAAGTCATAAGGGTAAAGATGATGCGTACCCTATACTTGAAAAATACGATTAATTATTTTCCTATCAAGTTCTATCATATATGAGATATTTTTCTACATGCATACTTAATTAACATGTCCTCACACCATTAGAAGGATGCTCAAATAGGAATAAAGGTCAGAGATTAATCATCATAAGTATGCTTAGTCAGAAAATCTTTAATCTTCCTTTTTCTTTCAAATTTTTATTATGTCCCCCTGAGTTTTCTTTTTGTTTCTTTTTTCCCGAGCGAGTTGGTGACAAAAAAAAAGAAGAAGTGCTCTGGCAATATATAGACTAGAAATAATTAAGGTGCACACTGGAATTTTGATTTAAGGTCAAACATGCTGGCTTATTAAGTTGGCTGCCCAATGGTGTAAGTGGAAGTTTCGTTCAAAAAACCGTGTGAGTGGAAGTGGCACTACCAGATGTCTATGAGTGAAAGGCAGGTCGAATGGTGGTAATAATGCATGTATTGAGAACGTTTCAAAGCTTAGATGTTTTCTGTAATGCATGGGATGCTTTATTTTAGTAGTATCTACCAGTAATATGTTTCTTGATATGATTGGTAGAACTTCTCGTCCATTTTCATCCATGAATATGTTTATATAAGCAATAATAAATAATGTAAACAAATTTATATATGTTAAAGACACATGTCTAGCTGAACCAATTATCGCATGCTAGCTTTTCCATATTTTGATACTGTTTGTTCAAAGTTTAATCATTTATGGAGAACGAAATTTCTTTATCATTTTGTTCTTAATTATTCAAAGGTGATTATCACATTTTGCTTAATCAGAAACTATTGTTCTTTTGTCAGAACATAATGTTTCTTTTTCTGATCGCATGCTGAGTATCGAAGTGCACAATCAGATAATCACATGGAAATTTGCACGGACCTAAAACTTTATTTTATGCGTTCCTCTTCTCTTATTGGTTAGATTTTTTTCTGCGAGACAGTTGGCAGTATGTGTGAAGGAGATAACATATTCCGCTCTCACATTTAAGGTCAGTGGGACATCCAGTAGTTGTCTATCGCTTTCTTGCTTTCTTTCGTGCCTTCCCAACTTTTTGCATCACTTTCACGATCCAATTATCTTAATTGAAAAGTAGAAAGAAACACAGGAAAAAGAGAGAACCAAAGGATATATAGATAAAGGGAACAAAGAAAATTTGGGTACTGTTTCTGCTGTCTCTGCCAATCCTGATACCGAAAGAAATAGACAAAGAGGAAACAAGATGAATATATGCAGAAAAGTATCACATTTCCAAGGCTACAGTGGACTGGTTTTATATACTGGAATCAGACGGCGACGAATTATTCAGATACTATTGCAAAAGGAAACCCTTTTGAGCTAAATATTCAAATCATTATATTATTTGTCTACATATAAGGGGAACTTGCTCTCCCTATCTTTCCCAAACCCAGATAGCTATGTACAAGTTATCTAATACAGCTACTGGGCTTGCTTGTGGCTAAGTTAAGTTATACACTCTGACACTCCATCTCCCATACCTAGTTTACAATCCTCTAATGTACAAAATTTCAGCTGTATCACGCTATGTCTTTATAGCAGCAGAAGGCAGCATGAAAATTTCCAAGGCGATGTTCAAGTCAAGATCCCTCTTGGAAGGTCACCGAGCGTGTTAGGGCAGCCGGGTTCCCCTGCATGAACGGCAAGCTACTGATCGCTGTGTGAGTTGCTATCTTTGCCTCATCCTTTGGCTCAAAAACCTTTGCAAGCTTGCAGCCTCTGCCATGATCTGCTCCCACCTTGTCGCCCTTGATCCCAATAAGTGACCAGATAGAGCTCCTGGCCACCTCGTCGACATCGTCTATCCGAACCGTCTTCGGCACCCACACCTTGCCATTACCCTTGCTATCCAGTTCCTCATCACCATCTCTAGGGTGCTTTCCTAATTTGAAGCAGTTGGTCATTGTGGATACCGGAGAAGCAGCACTTGATGATGAAACTGATTGGGATTGGGACTGCGGTGGCCATGGAGCGTTCCAAGCTCCTGGAACCATGCAGCCCCAGTAAGCAGCAGCAGCTGGATAGAATGGAATTGCGATGCTTGAAGTATAATATGCAGGTGGTGGTGCCACTCCAAATGGCCACATGGCTCCTCCGTTCATGCATGGGTGTTGTGCAACATTTGGAGATCTATCTGCTGAAACTTTCTCCTTTAGGTTCATTTGGTTTGATTCTTCGGTTTTTGTTAATCCTTCAGCACACAAACCGACTGGCATCTCGTCGGTGTTCTTGATATCAGTTGTTGGGATAAACTTATCCTTTAGATGCTTCATTTGTTCTGTGAGGTCTAAGGTGGACAAGTCGGAGCCGAAGCTGAGAACAGTGCCTTTAGTCTTCACTGGGGCATAGAGAGGAGGATCACCGGGCAGAGCAGCCCAGACCCTCTTGAGTAAATGGGAAGCGGCCGATGCACTCTTGCTCTTGCGTCGGCCTGCACCCACAGGCACGTTGCGCATGGCGCCACCGGCTGTCCAGTACCTCTGGCAGTTCTTGCAGAAGTGGCGTGGCTGGTTAATGTTGTAGTTGTTGTAGTAGCAGAACTTGGTGTCCATGCTGCTACACCGGGGGCATGGCAGGATCTTGTCAGGCTTCTTCAGCTTCTCCTTCTGGTTGGCCGTGTCACCCTGTTGCTGCTGATCTTCTGATGAGTTCTTGTCAGCGGAGGAGTCCTCGGTGTCGATGACCTCTGGCTGCGGAGGTGGACTTGTGGAGTCCTGAAGGGTGTTCTCTTGTATTTTCGGTTCAGTCATGCTGCTGCCACTGTGTTGAATGTCCTGCAAGCATGTCGAGAAACTTGCTGAGTTCTTTGATGTTAAATTTGCAATTTTGTTCAGTTGGGAACTAGAAGCCCACATAGACAGTTTTGTGTTGATCTGTAACAGAGTTTGTTCATTGTTTCAGTTATGATCTGTTAGCGACCCAGTTGATCTAGTAAAATACTGGAGCATGATTATGTAACACATAGCTTGTAAGGCCACATGTTATGATCTCTACCTTAGGAAATGAAAATAAAGTTGTGCAATTTGTATTGGTTAAATCTAGTTACATATGCCTCTGAACTTCTGTAGTGCGGCAGGCTAAGGAAAACCTTGTAGGCAGAGGAAAAGGCCCAATTGAAACAGTCTGCACAGTCTAGAAACACCTCAAGAAGGTTCCATCTTTCAGAGAACTAACTCCTGTACTAGAAACTGCAAAAACAACATACTTTTTGAAGAATTCTCTTCGTAATGGAAACTAAACACGGCCACTCACATTGATATCCCCAAAAATGAAAAGAAAGGAAAAGGCAAGCCAAAGAAGCACTCCAACCTCAAAGACTTGAATTTTAGCCGGGTTAACCTCAAACCTCAAAGACTTATATGGCATGTACACTCAGATTGTACCGAGTTAATTACTAATTAATAATTTAATATTACAACCTTACAAGTCATGACCAAGATATGGCTCCCGATTGACCATGATCGTGTTCAAACCAAAGAAATGGCCAAAATTAATCACTCACTCCCCCATTCTCCAAGCTAAACAAACCAACCGAATTTTTTCCGAATTGACCTCTGATTCTGATCGCCCAATCACCACAGATCACAGAACACATCCCCCGCGCCACGATTGCAAAACACAAAGGATAATAAGATCATCATCACATAGAAGTAACACCAACCTTATCAACGTCGCCGGCGCAGGCTCCGGCCTCCGTCACGGGGATGGTCTTCCCGAACAGCTTGATCAAGCAGTCGCCTCCTCCTCCTCCACTGCCGCCTCCTACCTTGCACTCCCCCATCTCCTCCTCCGCCGTATGTATCACTCACCCACCTCACCGTTGACGACTCAACACCACACCACTCCGCTCCAAAACGAACAAACTCCGTTTCGGATTCCTCCGCCGCCGCCGCCTCTCTCGTCCCGCACTGCACTACTCCCGGAGACGACAGGCCAGCGACGCCGAGTTCATACGGAGGAGGAGAGAGGATCGCGCGAGATTTTTGTTGGATTTTGTTGAGTTTTTCATCGCAGGCGGGGCGATGGGATTGGGGATAGTTTTTAAGGAGGAGAGAGAGAGAGAGAGAGAGATGGAGGTGGTGGGGCCCACGGAGGAGGGTGGAGAGCCACAAGATGGATTTGTGGCCTCAGGGGGTGCGGTTTTTTGATTCTCTCCACAATCTCCCTTTTGCCCCTAGGTCCCTCTCAACCCACCTTACTTGCCAATCAAATCCTTCATTGCTGACATGCACACATATGCTTCTCTTTTTTCTTTTCTTTTTCTTTTCTTTCTTTTCTATTTTGAATTTGTGAGTAATGAGTAGGAAGTGTTTTGCTACTGCATGAAAAACCCTTGGCTGGTGATCTTTGATCTTCGAAGTGTTTGGCTGGCATGATCAGCGATACGGCTATGGAAATTTCTTTTGGTAGATGACAATATATTGTGATTGGGTTATAGTGGTATAACTAAAACTCGGCTGCTGTCACAAGTTTAGGACATATTTAGAATTTGCATTTAATTTGGGTTAACATTCTCCTAGTAATAAACTCCCTGCGCACAACTTATCAACTTTTTTATAATAATTTTATGTTATAAGTTGTTTGACTTTTTAGTTAATTTTTTTAAGTTTGATCAAATTTATAGAAAAATACAATAGTATTTTAACACAAAATAAACATATTATGAAAATATATTTAATGATAGATTTAATGAAGCTAATTGGATATTTTAGATATTGTTAAATTTTTTATAAATTTAATCAAATTTAACAAAGTTTGATTAAGAAAAAAATCAAATGATTTATAATATTTAAGAAAAATTAAACGATTTATAATATGAAACTGATGAAGTAGGTATTATGTTGGACCACCAAAAAACTAAAGGCTTTCTTGAAACGCAAGAATTTTACATGCCTTTTTACAAGAATTAATCTAATCCTACAAAGTTCCTCTAAAAATCCTTTTTTTAAAAAAAAGAAAACTAAGAGATTTTGAGTGCATCCTAACAGTGGGGGCCTCCCCTAATATGTTTTGTTAAAGGAAAAGAGAGAGAGAGAGAGAGAGAGAGAGAGAGAGTTTGAGTGATTATTTTTCCTTTCACGGAAGCTACATCTATTTTCTTTTCCGCTTGAAGCATGGGAAAGTTATGTGCTCTAAAAGAACACTATGGGGGCATGCTAGTATTTGCTAAAATTCGTCCATCTTTAATCATGTGGCTCTGAGCGTCTGAAGACGGTGTAGCTCTCTCTCCTTAGGCTGGCAGACAAGAAAATGACAGTGTTGGACTGTTGGTTATGTCTTTCAGCTTGCAATGGCATTATCTCAGTTGATTTCTTTTCGTTCTTTGCGTGTATCCGGGCTTTGATTTGTGCCTTCAGGGGAAGGACAATTCGATCGTGATGTGGTTGTCAATACTTGCAACTTGATTATTATTGTTGCACTGAGTTCTCATTAATCCTAGTTAGGTACAGGTATTGTTCGTCACTAACACAGTAACACATCTGCTTATATATCTTCTAGTAATTGTTAGTATCAGACAGAGAATTATATTCTTTGTTTCAGGCGAAAGTTTAACTGCAGTTGGAGCAATTAATATATCCTAAATGTTCTATGTTAAATTCAGGGAAAGATGCATATATGTTGGGTTGCATGGAGACTTGTTATCTGATGTCATATATATGTATATCTCCATCGATCCTGGGATGATAGTACTTTTTAGCTAACGAAATGTCTTTCATGCTAACTGTTCAGTTTAGTATGCTTTTTCGTGGCTACCGAACATATTCCAGTTATAGCACTGTTTGCCACTTTCAACTGTACAACAAGCTGCCAAACATCTTCTATGGATGCCAGACTGGGTGCCAGTCTGCTGCAACTCAGCTTTCTGTTAATCTCCAGGTCAGGCTTTATTTATCCTGACTTTATCATTTAAAACCAAGGTGTGATTAATTACTGGAAATAATAGGCTATAATATTTAAAATTCTTTAAGAAGAAAAATCAAAAAGCATAAATTTACTCCCTCCATTCTACTCATATGATATAAGTCATTTTAGATAGGACAATTTCGTTACGAGACCACTGATAAACATGTTAACTATTTTTATTTTTTTATGTTTGGTACCAAAGTTTACTTAACTTGAGGGGTGTTGTGTAATCCAACTCTACTGAGTTAGGCTTATTTTTCTCTTTCTGAATTTATCCGTGTGCCACTATCGTGCTCTTGTGTGAATTCTGAACCGCTCATGCATTGTGCGTTGTTGTTGTTGTGCATGCTTGTTTGGTAACTTGTAAAGTATATTTTGATAGTTCATTGCTGTGGCCATTTCACACCATAGTTGGCAAACCATGTGTGGCTAGTTTTCGCTTTGTCTATTCATGTGTTGAAACTTCAAAAGGTGCTGCTGCTTGGGAGGAAGGTCAGTTCATTAGTAGCTCATGTTGGTCATTGGCTAGAAAATTTTGGTCGTAATGTTTTTCCTTTGGAAATTAGATTGCATACTTAATTACATGATGGAATCATGGAATTAGTTCACCTTTGGTTTCATACTTACCAAGTTACCATTGCACCTTATCACATTTGCATTAGTGACACAGGCGGATCGATCAGTATAGCGAGCTACGGCATGCGCCATACCTCCCGTGCCGAACCCTCCCCCAACCTCCCCGGCCGCGGCAATCCAACGCGGCGCCAATCCAATCTCTTCTCCCTGCTGTTGCGTGATGTAGCGGCACCAATCCAATCTCTTCTCGTCCTGCGTGCGTGTGCGTGGGACCGTGGAGGCCCAACAAAAAAGGTGTCTGATGATTCTGTTTCCAACAAAAAAGGTGGAGGCCCACGCAAAAGTTAGATGGACACACAGTTCGGTTTTCAAAATTCACGCAATCATCATGATTTTGATCTAATCTGCCCAGGTCCGCGCGTGCATTCGACTTCTTGGTGCTGCCGCCGGCGGCGGAAAGCCGCGGCAAGCAAGAGCACGCTTCGCTCACTCGGGCTAATCTTGCTACATCACGGACGCCGACGACCCTCCATCGTGATAGGACTATGGAACAAGGCAGCACGCTGGAGAGCTTTAGGGCGCAACAGGAACTCGACGACCCTCCTCCGCAGAGCGACGGCAGTGGCAACCAACAAAAAGGGAAGAAAAGAAAGGGTAATAAAAGTTATGTTCTTGTATGTTCAATAATAAATTTTATCTTATTTTTATTAATTATTGATCTTTTTTGGATTGTTAGTTGTTAACTTAAAGAGATACTTTAGCACAATTTCTTATTCAAGTGATATTGTCACTGGTGCTGCATCCGTTCAACCGGTTCAATAAACAAACAATAATGATGACGTTGTTGTGGTTGTACGAGATTATGAATCGGTTTCAAGCCATTAAACGGCGGATAATGAATTTACCTCATCCTTCACGACGATCTTAATGTCAATTGGTACGTTTTATCATTCACGTTTGAAATTGTCTTTTAGTATATTTGAAATATCAATTATGAATTGTAATATAGTTTTGATCGTTTAATATATTGCTTAATTAAAAATGTCATTTCTATGTTACATTCCACCGTACAAAATTTTTTCAAAAATTCGAGTGATGCCCACGGTTACCTATGCCGTGCATGTAACAATGGTTAGCGTGTCATAATCATGTCCACACTTCATTTTCAGGATAAATAGCAAACTTTAGGTGCCTATCTTTTTAATTTTAATTGAAAGTTGTCAGGTGAAAGCGGAATTTTCAAAGTTCAAAGTTGTGGTTCAATTGAAAGTATGCCATTATTCTGTTTCACTGATTTATATGAACCTGTCGTATTCCTGTGAAATTTATATAATCCTTGTACATATTATTCATGAAAAATATGTCCCTTTCTCTCTCTGTTAGACAGTATTACGTACGATGACTACTTATTTATTTGTCTCATTAGTGAATCTTAAATATAAAACCATCTATCTTTTGTTAATAGTGTGAAGCGTGTGCGCTCTAAGAGGATAGATATTGTCCTACTCATATACTCTTCATAAATTACCACTGCTGAAGAAATAATCTTTAATCCATCTGTCAAAATCTATAATATTCTCGGTTTTAATAGAAACCGAGAGCCATTTAAATCTTTAAACCCGATTGATAAGTTTATTTGTAGTCCTGATTCAAAAAAAAATTCTGTAGACCGTGTCAGACCCCAATTATTTTGTCTCGATTGGTATTACCAACCGGGATTAAAAATTAATATTTGTCCTGGTTTTTTATATCAACCGAGACCAATATAAACAGTGCTCAGCCGCGGACTTTTTATCTTTCCCTCTCCCTTTCATGCGCCACATGCATCTCTCTCTCCCTTTCTCACCACATGCATCTCTCTCTCTCCCTTTCTCAGTCGAGCTAGATCTAATCCTCTCCCTCTCTCAGCTCTCTCTCTCTCCCTCTCGGCATGGATATGGCGGTTGGCGAGGCGACAGCGGCAGGCGGCGGCATCGGGGCGGGCGGCGGGCAGCCGCTATCGTTCCTCCTCTCTCTTGCTGCTCAGTGTCGACGGATTTGTGAATGAGGGTCGGCGGATTTGTGAATGAATTTGGGATGTCCTCTATATCTGTTTGCCTCTAGATTTGCGAATAAATTTATGATGTTCTCTAGATCTGAATTTCTTTTCTTGTTGATGTCCTCTAGATCTATATCTGTGAATGAATTTGTGAACGTGTGAATGAGGGCCGACGGATTTGTGAATGAATTTGTGAATAATTTTGCCAATGTCTTGAATTTTTAAATAATTTTTGTAAATTTATGGATGATTTTGTTGTTGCATTGTTGAAAAAAAGGATATACAAGCAGAAAAATAAAAAAAAGATGACAGCCTCATGCCGCTTCCATCTTAACCAACCGGGACTAAAGATGGAAGCGCCACGTGGCTGCCATTTTTTCATTATTTTTTCCGCTTGCATATTCTGTTTTTTCCAACAATGTAATAACCGGGACTAAAAATAGACATCTTTGTTCTGGATTGTCTCGGTTTGAAACACGAGACTAAAGGGGTTTACAAACCGAAACAAATTATGGTTTTCCTCAGCAGTATACGTCAAAGTTCCCCCACAAATGAAATACATCAAAGCTAAAGTATTAAAAACTTAATTTGGTCCGGACTAAGCGTACCTCAGTTATCTAGGTTTCTTATGATAAAAACTGCTCATCCAATCACGGGTGCTCATATTTCACGTCTAATTATTTTTCCATGATTAATAGCGAGGCGTCGGTTCAGTCTCTCTCCATGCGTTCATATAGGTAGGGGTAGGGATGTGAGTGTGTATTCAAGCGTATGTTTGTGCATTATTTTGGAAAAAAAAGAAGATAAGTTTAGTTTGGTCGGTCAGTTAGCATACGTGGGACTGTCTCATATTTTGATTTCTACGTGTCAAGAGTTGACAGGAGACTTTTGGTACCAAGCCGAGATTTTTGGAGGTAACAAACTTCCAAGATCGATTGGAGGTGCCTTAATAGAAAAGATTATCCTAACTGGCAGAATTTCACAGAGGCCCAATACACGTGTAAGAAACAGAGGATGTATGAGTGTTTCATATCGATGAGAAGTGCAACAAATAAAAGATGACTTTTAGATTCAGCTACTTGTCAGTGGCACTGTACCTCACAGGCCGTGACAAAGGAAGGTCACGTCCAGGCCCCAATTGGTCGGCCATTTTCTCCCATTTTCTTGTGCTCTCGTGGGACAAAGGAAAATAATGGCCAAGGAAAAGAACGAGAGGGTCACTTACATCACAGGCATCTGTGGAAAGATGAAATCCTCTGCAGAAAAGTTAGTATCGCAAGAACAGGTGGCGATTGTAACAACTAGACAGCTGCGATCTAACAAACAAAATATAGAAATCGAAACCGCAAAAAGAAAAAGAAAGATAAGAGAAACCCAATCCAAGCGTATATAGACCAACAGTTGCAGTTAGATTTTTTTTTCTCTGGCATGAAAGCAAAAGGTTTGGGAGTTCTTGCCTGGTGTTCCAGCTTTCGTTTGCTTCTGTTCAGTTGGACGACAGCGATGTGTAAAGAAACTAGCCATAGATGGGTCATGGGTTCTTTGCATTATGCATAGATACGAGCTTCACATGACCAGTGATTGGCCTGATGGGCTCTGGTCCAGGCCCATACCTCAGATCTACACATCAAGCTCACCTGCACTGCAGGGGCTGTGACAATGCATATAGAACAATGATAAAACTGGAATGTTTACAGGTGAGATTTTTATGGTGTCATGTTTTCATTTACAAAAGAATTGCTTGTAGTTACAGGATGCAATCATGAATTGGGGAAGAATGGATCGTTTTGAAGTGAAGATGCTGTGCTATGAACAGGGAGTAGATGTCCCAGCGAAACCGAATCCCAGAGCAATGAAAGCAAATGCCTGGAGGTAGATGTACAGGTAGTAGTGCTTGGCCCCGAGCACCAAATCGTAAGAGGCGCATACCAGGAGGTAGAACGCGACCACGAGCTCAGGAATGTAAATCCTGCAAGCGTGAAAATCAGATAGATATGTAGTTTCCGTTTTTCACTGACTGTAAGTAACTTTTTTACCTCTCGACACAGTCTGCTGGCTTCAATGGTTCAAGAAGGGGGACTTCAAGCTTGTCCTTCAGATGATCACCAACCTTCTCAGTAACCACCCACTGATTGACATGCATGGTCTCGAGCAAGCCCGTTAAAGCTGCACGCATCCGATGCATGGCCATGACATTCTCGAATAGAATCCAAAATGGCATCAGATGGAGCGACCTGGTATATATTAGATAAAATCTGTAATCTTGGAAAATTGATGAGCAGATTGAGAGAGACGTTCTCTGCAGGAAGAATTCATTCTTACCCAGGATTTCTGATGGCGTTCATGATGGTAATGGCAGTGGGAATGTAGACCATCCCCCAGACAGGAATGCTGACTTCAGGGACCATGACAGACAACGGAATCACAACACAGTAGAATAGGAAGGTCAGGATGGGAGCGACGACCCTCCTTACGAAGAAAAAGCTGTAGAGTAGATGAAGTTTTTTCCATACAGATACGCCCTGAATCACATATAATCGGGTAAAGAAACTTATTGCATGACAATCCTGTAATATGTTCCATTCTGTCATATTGAAGAAGGCTTGCCTTGTTTTTGGCAATTTCCTTTGCCATTTTCCTGAAGAGGTTGGCGGCACCACAAGTCCATCGATGCTGCTGATGTCGGTAGGCTTTGAAGGTACTTGGGAGTTCACTCTTAACCTGTTCAAGATTTTGTCATTACACACAGGGTAAAATATTCATATGTCCTTATTAAAGGATCAGCGAAACACAATTCTCACAAACACATACCCTTATATCACCAACATACAGGAATTGCCATCCCTTGAGGCTTGCCCGTACAGCCAAGTCCATGTCTTCCACAGTTGTGCGATCCTTCCAACCTCCTGCTTCGTTAATAGCTGATACCCGCCACACACCAGCCGTACCTGTAGGTAGATAGGGATGTTAGACTATCTCCAACAACAATACCCAAAATATAAGACCCATTTTATGTTTAGATAGCGATACAGACAAAAAATTCAATATCTATTTTTTAGTGTTCTCCAACAATAATATCCAAAGATAACCCTTTTTACAAATAGGTCTTCAGGAGAAAGAATACTCGTATTTGGGTTGTGTCTTTTTTATACTTAAAATGAGTCTCTTATATAAGTCTGTTGGAGAATGATATAATAAGACCTATTTTGGGTTTAAGTTTTATAGAGGTACTCTGTTGGAGACTGATATAATAAAACCTATTTTGTAGCCATATAAGTCTTCTGTTATGATCAGGTATGATGAGTTCTCGTTCACTAGAAAACTGGAGAATATGCCACTCCATACCACTCAATAGTGGTATAGGATGCACTGGATAAAATGCGTGCATTGCCTACAGGAGGAAATACCACTTTGGGAGTTTTAACCCAAAGTGCCCCTGTCTGTGGGGAGAGAGGGAGAGGGCCGGTGAGGGCTGGCCGAGCGGCACTGAAGGTCTCGTCGGCAGGCGGCGGCAGCGGCGGCGGGGACGACGAGGGGAGGACAGGGCGGCAAGCGGGCGGGCGGGTGACACCAGGGACGACGGGGCGGAGGAAGAGACGACGACGTGAGGGGAGGACAGGGCGGTGAGCAGCGGCGGCCGGGCGACGGCGGGTCCATCTGAGACTCCACCTCCGCCACGGCGAACTCGTCCTCATCGTCGCCTCCTCCTCCCTCTGCCCCGTCGCCCCCGCCGCCGCCATTGCCTCCCGATGAGGCCTCCAGCGCCGCCAATCCGGCCCTCCCCGGCGGCGGCACTCCCCCTCTCTCCATAGGCATGGGCATTTTGGTCATAAAAATGGTTACAACTTCTCAAAGTCGCATTTCATCCGGTAGGCAATGTACTAAGTGACATTTTATTCGGTGCATCCTATTAAGTGGCATTTCATCAAAACCCCAGTAATGGAGTGGCATATTGTATGTTTTCTCATTCACGTAAGTAGTTCTGATATTGGATCTTACCATTGAAACCAAAGAATGAGTGCATCGATGAGCCTGATTCCTGCTCTACTTTGAAATGATAGTCCAGTGACATCTTCTGTATCCTTGTCATAAGGCAGACATCATAGTTAACTGCAAAATTGCCCAGCAAAGGCCAGGGCAGAACAGCCTGTAATCAGAATGAACAAAAAATCTCACTTAAGATAACCAAATGTCACCACATTACCCATTGAAAACTTGAACAAATTGCGTCAGAGCATTAACAGTGATATCCAAATTGTGGATTTTCTGGGACCCAAGCAAATTTACTTTTATTAACTTAAAACGGTGCAACATGTATTAGATGTGCCTTTTTTTCCGATAAACTTCCTTTCATTTTTATTTAGAGTTATAAGCTCTTCATAGTTCCGTCTACTTGATGAACATGATCTGAGAGTTTAGTAGACAAACAGGAAATCATAACAGTTGAGTGACCAATTCAAAATAAATATAAACCGGACTATCAGACCAACAACTGAAGCACCCCTATTTAATTTGACTAGCCTCACAAGGTTGGAATTAAACGGTGAAAATACTTGCTTACCAAACTCCCAACGTGTCTGAACCAGACCAATCTTCGGGTTATGCACAAGAAATGGTATTGTTTTTAAAAGGAAATCAGATTCAGGTTGGAAATCTGCATCGAAAATGGCAACAAAATCACACTGTTGGGTATAGATATGTTCCATGCCCTTCTTCAAGGCTCCTGCTTTGTATCCCTTCCTGTTATCTCTGATCTCATACTTTATGTTAATTTCTTTTCTCGCCCAATCCTTGCACTCAAGCTCCACTAGATCCTGCATTTGACCAAAATCTAAGTAAAGAAACAAAAATCCTATTTTAAGCTCTAACTCTAAATAGAAAATAATGATGGATTGTGGATTTCTAAAGCAGTGAAGTATATATAAGCACACTTGATCAATCTGCATCTACCTGAATGCTCTTACCGTAAACTTTTCCTTTACAAACTCTAATCTTATACGATAAAGACAAGTGAATGAAGTAAAAATTCTTGATGTCATGTTGAACTACTTTGATTCACATAATGCAATCAATGCACAGCTGCAACTATTAAGCAGAACCACATATTCTGTTATTTATAAAAAAAAAGAGAGAAAGAATCTCCTTTGGTTACTGCATAGGAAATAACTGCAGTAATTAACATGTGCAATGTTGAACATAGATTATCCAGTACTTCACATAATGGGACCAGTTTACAGCTGCAATTTTTATTGTCAAGCTGAATTATCAAACTATACCATTGCAAATAAATAATAGTAAGCACAAGCTTTGTGAACCACCTTATCCTTAATACCCCAGTATTTAAGCATGTTTAACTTCATCACGCATTTGTATTGTTATTAATTTGCAAGTGGTGTGATGCTGTGGTTATCCTGTCAATGACCTCAGTTTAGAATATTATGGTTAATACAGGTCTACAGTGGTAGCTATGTCAACTACTCCTTGTTGTGTTACATGTCTAGCAATCATGAGTAGACCAGCAATTGAGTATCTAGGGAAAATAATTTTGGGCATGTACTATATATCTAAGATAGGCAAAACCCAGGTCACGCTAAGATCATCAACCTTTCTATTCTTCGTGGTCAACTCACAGAAATATATGGGTGTACTTGGTTAATCCACAAAATTATTAGCCACCCTTCTGCACTTTCCACCACTCAACAACGTAAACCATAATAGGAAGCAACACGAACTATGAGGAACTAGCTACTTGTTTGACATGAACATTGCATGGACCGTCTCTTCATCTATGCCTTTTGCATTGCTAATTTGCTATGCATGACTTCTGAAAATACGAGTAAAGGAGAAAACTAAACATGTATGCAGAAATTTAACTTACCTTAATGGCCGGATCAGTGGAATCATCCAAGACTTGGATTATAATACGATCCGGAGGCCACGTGAGAGCACATGCAGCTCCAATAGAGAGCTTGTACACCTTCACAAGAATGACATATGTATGCATCACATTTTCACATGCCATAAATCAGTAAGCAAATTCTTTGAGACATTGCTTAGATGCTTATCAGACAAAAACAGTTGCCATTCAACGTGCATAACCTAGTTAACATCTCCACCAAATAGACATAATTCTAGACCCATTAGATGGCGATTATAAGATGCACTTAACAATAATTTCTTGGATGAGTTAGCTCCTGAACATTGCTGAACTACAAACAGTTCCGCAACCTGGTTTGCTTTGCAAGGCCCGCAAGCCGCAATGTGGGCCCTCATCCGGTAGCATCTAGCGGGCACGCTATGTCGCTATATTGATAAAACAAAACCCCACATGTAACAAAGTCCTAGTAATCTGAGCACAGACAGGGTCCCACGAAGTCATTATTCCAGCGGCTGATTCAGAGGCTCGGAAGAACAAATTCTAAAACAACAGACTAAAATATCAGCGCAAATGCGCCACACAATTAGAAGAGATTAACAAGGGCGAGAGCTATGATTATGAAGCAACACATTGCGGATCAACAAGAGCGAGAGCTGAAGCAATGCCTCGCAAAGTGTCACTTGTGAAAGTGAAAAGCGCTAAAGCATTAAGCAAGCCTGTCCAGCCCTCTTTGGGAGATTTGGAGGCACGCTTCCAATTCCGAAGCAGATCGTACACTGATCAATCACGAAATTCAGCAGTGAAAGGGGAAAAAAAGGAGAGTTCCAACACCTCACCTCCTTCTCATTGTACATGGGGATCTGCACGAGCACCATCGGGAACGCCGCCTCCCGCCCGCCCACCGCCGCCTCCTCGTCGTCGTCGCCGCCTCCGCTCTCGTTGATAATGGGCTCCCACTTGTACCTCCGCTCCGGCACTCGCCGCAGCAGCTTGACGGCGACGAGGCTGACGAGGCTCATGTAGGCCACCTCCAGCACCAGCATCACCGACATCGCCATGCACGCCCACACCGCGAACTGCAGCACCGGCGCCACCGCCCGCGCCCGCACCACCACCCACGCCGCCGCTATCTGGTCCCCCGAGGAAGAGGCTGCGGCGGCGGCGAGCCACCGCCCCCACGGCTCCTCCATGCGCGCGCGCGTGCGTTGCTCTGGTGCGCCTCTCTCTAGCTTTGGACTTTGGAGTTTGGCGGTGTGGAAATGGTAGGCAAAGCTTGCAGCGGGTTGGCTTGTAGGTGTACTTGTACGTGAGTAGTTTTTGACGGAGGTTTGAAATTAATCTGAGTTTGGATGGTGAGATAAGAGCAGTCCTAACCTTGTATGTAGGATAGTTTTCATGTAGGATATAGTGTCCATCACATATAATGGTGCCACATAAAATAAAAAAATTGATATTTCCTTCGTATAAAAAAATGACGTTTAAGATAAAATCATGAATAACTTTTAAATTGTTGTGTTTAGAAATATTTGTTATGTTTAGAAATATTAAAAATATGAATAAATTTGTTTTAAGAAATACTTTTATAATAATATACACATATCATTATATATATAATACAAATTTTTTAATAAGAAAATATCAAAGTTATGTTTTGGAGATAATGTCGCTGTTCTAAACGTCATTCTTGTCCTATACGGATGGAGTACGATAATAGAGTTAATGGTGCGAGAGATAAAAAGAAAAAAAAATCATTTCTCATGAAAAAAATCATGTTTATAAGAAATTAAAGGGATATGTGAATAAAAAAAGAAAAGTGATTGGGTGAGAATTTAATTTGAAGACATCATCGTATATATTTCTATATATATTTTTGTATATAATGTCTAAGTATGAAAATTATTTGGTAATTATTTGGTAGTTTCTGGGGGAGGAATGACCTAAGAGCACATGCTGGATACGGAAAGAATAAACCTGACCTGGCGTTTCCTCGGAGGAATTTTGCGATTACACCCTTTCTTAAGCCTTGTATTACTATTACCTGTCTGGTGACAGGTGGGACCCAAGAAACGAGAACAAATCTCATTGCTGAATCCTAAACTCTGGTACTGTATGTAGCCACCGGGATTCCGCGCCGCACCTGCTCGACGGATTGCCACCCCAAGCAGCTAGCCAGGTCTCCCCGTGGGCGTGCCCCATGGCATCGCTCCGCGCGGCACCTGGACTGCCATTCTCGCCGCCATGCCCGGCGTGCTGCCGCCCTCCCAGATCGCCAGGCCCGGGGCGTGGCTTCGCGTTCCCACCGCACGCCGCACCTGGTGTGCAGTTCTTTTCTCCGGCTTCCGCATGCGGCGGCAGCGGCGGAGTCGGGCGCCGGCGCGCGTACCCGAGGATCGAGGCCACGGCGAGGCACGGCGCGAGGAAGGAGAACCCCAAGGTCAGGAACCGCCGGCTGCAGAGAAAGGTACGGCTCGTTCCGCTCTGGCTCACCATGCAGCACAAACCAATAGCTCTTCTTCTCACGAGTACCTGTTCTTGCCGCCGCCGCCGGCGGCGGCGCTGCAGTTCAATGGCACGGCGACGAAGCCGAGGCTGTCCGTGTTCTGCTCCAACAGGCAGCTCTACGCCATGCTCGTCGACGACCACAACAAGAAGATCCTCTTCTACGGCAGCACGCTGCAGAAGGCCATCTGCGGCGACCCGCCCTGCGGCGCCGTGGTACGCCGCCACTCCGTTCCTCCACGAATTTCACCTAGTAATTAAACAGATACTGCTCATTTGTAGTGATATCTTGAGCTGGCTTTGTTGCGACAGGAGGCAGCAGGGAGGGTCGGGGAGGAGCTCATCAGGGCTTGCAAGGAGCTGGACATCACCGAGATCTCGTCCTACGACCGCAACGGTTTTGCTCGAGGGGAGAAGATGATGGCGTTCGAGGTTCCGCTCTCGCAGTACGGCTTCCTGCCAAGATAGCAGCAGCAAATGGTTAGAGATAAAGATGCCTTGCTGTAGATAGGATAGTATAGTGTATTGATGAAAATTGAACTGGAAACATGTGAATGGTGGCTGTGTGTTACTGTGATGCATCAGTTCCTTGGAGAACATGCAGTTAATTCATGTTTCACAGAAGACATCGAGCCAGAATCTGCTCATGGAGCAATATTTCTTCACTCTCGAGTCTCCACATGATTCACAAAACTAATTGCTTTTCTTATCTCCCATTAATTGTGCATATTTATTCATATATTGAATACTGTCCAGGCAGGAGGTACGCTAGCATAGTGTGCTGAAGCTGGACTTCTCATACCTGTTTTATGAAGGAGCCATGGGCACAGCTTCAACAACAACTGATTCTCTGTACTGATCCGTCTGGTTCAACTTCAACATGCTGAATCCTGGACCTGACCTCCTACCAATAATTGCCAAGATAAGCACCTTATAATTTATAAACACATAGTATCAAGCAACGTATGAAGAGCCAGCATTTAAGACCCAAAAGCAGCTCAACAAGAATAAACTCAATATAGTGATCAATTGGTAATATATGTAATATGGAAATCGTAGTCCAAATTAACACTCAGAATTTATAAAAGAACAGAGAGGACTGATATATATACTCATAGAGCAAGCGGTTTTATTTTGTCCAGGCTTGGTAATCGAGCAGCATGTTTTACTATATGAGTGAGAATAAACAATGGTGAGTAGTAAACTCAATTGAACAGTAAGGCCAGTTAATTCCAAAGAATGAACTTGTAAAAAAAAGTCCATAGAAGATTTGCAACCATGCACATTGCTAAATATTATACTGGTTTTAAGTGGATATCACAATGCTACAAAATGTCAGTACAATCCCCAGAGAACAAAAAAAAGTTTACATGTAACAGTTTTTCAAAGTTTTGCATCCCATAGTACAAGTGCAAGCTTTCCTATGTTTAGAAAAGGTGTAAAGGTTCCCTGGATGATTTTATGCAGGAACTGGTAATAAAACTCAAATAATGCCAACTGTAATTTAATAAAATTCATTATAATAGATTTTGACAGATAATAAGACATCAACCCCACGTGGTGTTATAGTCCTATGTAACATGAATTGACTGCTATGCTGCCTCCAGAGGTGACAGACTGACAAGTTTGAATCTAAGAGGTTGCAGAATTGACATGTTACCAAATTAAACTGAAAATCTACCACAAGGAATTCAGGTAGGAATATTTCAGAGGAGAATCAAGTAAACATGAAAAATATGATGAAATGCCTACAGTGCCAAAGAAAACCCCATTTCCCAAACAATATGTTAACATAACCAAGACGATAAGTACTACATACTGGCGACCCAAGGAATCGGCAATTGTGGAGAGAACAACTATTTTCTGTCGCATAGACTGCTACTACATGCCGAGGTCACTATCCCTTTAATTCAACTGCACATAAACACCCACTGAAATTTTCCGTATCAACTTTGAAAAAATAAATGGATAGCATACATGGGGAGCTGAATTCTTAAAGAGGCATGATGAAATCTTTCCCCTCCACAATTTGTTCAAAAAACAATTCCCTCCACAATGATTGTTGCGTTTCTGGCCCATTTTTGTAGGATAGCAATTATAGCATATTAGCATACAGCACCTGTACAGTTCAGATTCAGGATTCACACTTCCACAGTTCATCAAACAGGGGGCCTGCAATACCTGGTTATGCTAGTCATCCAAAGGGCAAAAGCGGGTGAGATGCAGCCTTGGAAAAATTACAGGTGAGGCAGACAGGGTGTGCTCCAGCTGCTCTGGCCTGTAGTTTTTTGGGCCCCAGCCTGATTCATGATCCGTCTGATCTCCATGGCCTCTGCTGTTCGTCCAGAAGCAGCGTACATGTCGCTGAGCAAAATGTAGTACCCACCCTCCTCCGGGTTCAGGTTCCTTAGCTTCTGGACCGCCCGCTCTGCCATGTCGATATCCCCATGTGTCCGGCATGCACCAAGCAAAGCACCCCAGACCACACTATTGCTCGGAATTGGCATTTGTTCTATCATTCTGTATGCTTCCTCAAGTTGCCCTGCCCGACCAAGCAAATCCACCATGCATCCATAATGCTCAATGGTGAGGTCCACTTTACCATAGTTGCCACTCAAGATTGCATTGAACATGGCACGCCCCTCCTCAACAAAGCCCTTGTGTGCATATGCGGTGAGAACTGCAAGCAGTGTCATCTCATCAGGCTTCACAGCTTTGCCATCAGCCAGCATCTGATGAAACAGAGCAACTGTGCCCTCCACATCACCATGTGATGCATACGCCGAGATAAGTGTATTCCAGGATGCCAAGCTCCTCACGGTCATGCCATCAAACAAATTGCGTGCTTCAGTGAGGCTCCCACACTTAGCATACATGTCCATGAGTGCATTACGGAGTGACACCATCCACCCGAAGCCATTGGAATCAACATACTGACGCACACGCTCCCCAGTTGCAACGTCCCCGAGTGCAGTGCATGCTGACACAACGCTCACCATGGTCACTTCATCAGGCTGCACCGGCATTGCATCAAACAATGCCAAGGCCTCCCGCGGACGTCGTGCCCTGACATACGCAGATATCATGGCAGTCCAAGAAACAACATCCCGGTGAGGCATCTGATCGAACACCACGCGTGCGGCATCCAAATCGTTGGCCTTGAGGTGCAGAGTCAGCAGCCCTGAGAAGGAGATCACATCCCGAGCAGGCATTTCGTCGAACATCCTGCGTGCGTCTCCCACGGCAGCCCGAGACGAATAGGCATGAAGCAGCGCGTTGTGGACATGCACGTGAGAGCTGCCCGCGCCAAGGCAGCCGTGTTTGATCGCCTGGGCGTGGAGGTCGGAAGGCAACCGCCGCTGAGACAGGCATCGCGAGGAAGACTTGAGGGCGAACGTGAAGGTGAAGGCGTCAGGGGCGGCTCCCGCGCGGCGCATCGCGGCGAAGAGCTCGATGGCGGCGCCGGGCGAGGAGGACGCGGCGAGGCCACGCATGAGGGTGTTATAGAAGAAGGCAAGGTGGGAGGAGGCCGACGAGAGGAACGGGAGGTGGAGGGAGAGCAATGCGGCGGCATTGCGGAGGTCGCCGGCGGGGAGACGGCGGCGAAGCGAAGGAGCTTGGCGATGCCGCAACGGCGTCGGCGGCCGGGAGGAGGTGGCGGCGGCGGAGGAGGACGCCGTGGAGGAGGCGGAGCTCGCGCTTCGTCGAGCACTTGCCGGCGAAGGATACTAGATCACCTGCCGAGATCGACGGTGACGGCGAAGGCGGCGTCATCGCGGAGTCTGGCATCATCGGTTCACCGAGGAGAATGTGAGCTTTGAACTGTTGAACTGATGAAGTGCTCGACAATTGCTGAAAAATTCCCCACAAATGGTTAAGCGGTTAGCATCAGACATTCAGAATTTCGGACTGAAACCTTTATAAACAAAAACTGCAAAGTTTTATACATTCGATTTAAAGTTAACAAAGTTTAGTCAATTAATTGCCAAAGTGAGGAGCCTAGTGGCATTTGAGTTTTTCTATTGGTTAATATACCACTTCCATTCCTTTTTCTTTGACGTTTTTTTAAAATCTCAGACACAACTTTTAAGTATTGTATTAAAATTTGGTAATAAAAACACAATGGCATAATATAAATCCAACGATGTAATCGTCGTAACAAATATCTAGCTAGTTTCAAATATATATAGTTGGTCAAAATTTGAAATGTTTGACAGTATGATTATCTTATATCAAGTAAGGAAAACAGAATAATGTTTATATTTGAGGCTACCAAATCTACACTCTTTTAATCTTGTAAATCTATTACACTTTCTTTTACCAAAGACATAACGTCCAACGCAATCTAATTAATTTATTTAGAGATATTATTAGACATGCTCTCATACTCATCTCTCTTTCTTTATTCTCCGATAACAATCATGACGGTTATGTAAATATAATACATGGGCACTCGGCTGCATTTGCTGCAACTAGTATTCTTGTTGTGTTAAGCTGTGACTGTGTTGTTTCCTTTAGCAGCTGGTTGCACGTAACTACACTGCATCTAATCGAATGCGCCCCATGTTTTAATTGACACTCAATGTTTTCCCTAGCTATTGCAACCCAATAGAACTATAGTACTACACCTATAGTAATGATGACGGATAGGTGAATTCGGTTTCTGTCTCCTAGCTCATAATTTTTTGCACTTCTCACTGTGCTAATTATATGGATCTTATGAAAATCCTTTGGACATAAAAATTTTGACATGATGTTCAACATATTAAGCACCTATCTCTTTTCCAGTTTCTCATGCACTCTATCAAAACGGTCATTTTTATAGTTATTTTTTGCGTCTTTACAATCCATATGATTTAAATCGCTAGGACACTTCAGTCCTATAATTTTTCTTTTCTAGTTTTGTGTTTTGAGAATGCCAAGTGGCAATGCCATCTACGTTTTTATTTATTCTACTCCTGTAAACAAATAAACATGCTGGACCCTAAAGACGTTTGGAATGTCTCCCACATGTATGGCTTTTCTCCTGAATCCTGACCACCCCTAGACTCACACGTAGGATAATCGCCGCCGCTCGTACGAAAGACAAACTAGACAAAGGAGATCCTTTTACCAACAAAAAGCTAACCAATCTCAAAAAAAAAGAAGAAAAAGCTAACACCAAGGCCAAACACAAACGGCGGCGCCGCACGCACACACGCTCTCGCCCCCTCCTCCCTCCCCACAACGGCACTAGGCCATCTCTACGCCAAACGGGAAAAAAAAATCGCAGCTGGGCCCTTCCCGAATCTTCTGGAACCTTCTCGAACCAGGAGGAGGAGGAGGAGCTGCCGCGGCCAATGCCGGTGGCGGGGATCAGGAGGAGGAGGAGGAGGGGGCACTGGATGTAGGGAGGGGGTGGCGCGATGGCGAGGTCGAGGTCTAGGGTTTGGCTCCTGGCGGGATGCGGCGCCGTGCTGCTGTGGGCCTTCGTCGGGCAGCTTGTCGCCGTCGGACGCCTCCTCGCCGTGTTCGGCCTCGCCGGCGATGCTGAGCCCTCGCCTCCGCCCACCGCGCTTCCGCCTCGAAGTGCGTGATCTCCTCCATGTGTGTGTGTGTGTGTGTGTGTTTAAAAAATAGTTGTTTCTTCCAAGAGTTTGATTTAAGTTTTGTTCAGTTTTGAATTTTGATGTGCATGGATTTTGTGACATTCTGTAGGGATGAGTAGAATTGTAGAAATGGAATTGTGTTGGATTCAAATGTGGATGAACTTGTTATTGCCCTTCCCCAAATTGATAGTAAGTTAGTGAAGCAGTAGAGGCCGCTGCTTCAAGTATAGTTGCGATTGACGAGAAAAATGCTTCGCTCTAGAAGTCATGGCAGAACATAAATGGATGCACTAGCTGATTGACATCCTCATTTTTTTGAATGTTTACTTAAGAAGCAGCACTAATCATCGCTTGAGCATAACAATTTTAACTTGAATTTTTCTTTTTAGGAGTCTATAAGAGTAATGGTTATCTGAAGATATCTTGCAATGGGGGTTTGAATCAGATGCGTTCAGAGGTCAGTTATTTTTTTGCTTACTTGAGTTAGTTTTGCTGCTGAGTATTATAGTGTCTCTTACTTTTTAACTTTTGTTATTTTGAAACCATTTATTCCAGATATGTGACATGGTGGCGGTTGCTCGCTTGCTAAACCTTACAATGGTTGTCCCTGAACTAGACAAGAGGTCATTCTGGGCTGATCAAAGGTAGTTTTCAGTTTGTAGGATAGGTTATGTACCGGACCTACCATGTTAATATCTGAAATGTGCAGTATTTTTGTAATACTTTGCAGCAATTTTGAAGATATATTTGATGTTAAACATTTCATTGACACATTAAGAGATGAAGTGCACATTGTTAAACAGCTTCCGAAGAGGTTTGGTCCAGAGGATTCAAACAATATACTTAATATGCCACCTGTGAGCTGGTCTGATGAAAAATATTACTTGCATCAGGTTTGTACATATATCTTGCTTGACACATGCTTACTATATATTATATACTCTTCATGGCATCTTATCTATGCAGATCTCACCATTATTCAGCAAATATAGTGTCATCCATTTTAACAAGACGGATGCTCGATTAGCAAACAATGGTATCAGTACACAGCTTCAGCTACTTAGGTGCCGTGTTAATTTTCATGCACTGAAGTTCACCCCTCAAATTGAGGCCTTGGGGAATAAACTGGTGCAGAAACTTCAGGCCAAGGGATCATTTGTGGCCTTGCATTTACGCTATGAGATGGACATGCTGGCCTTTTCTGGTTGCAATCATGGTCTTTCTCAAGAAGAAGCGGAAGAGCTCAAAAGAATGAGGTCAAAAGCTAATCTTGTGTACTCATATACTTAATAAACACCAAAATGTAGCCTTTCAGATATTGACCTGAGTAGTTCCTTGCATATAAGAGGAAATACCACACTCCATTGCTCCCTCCGTTTTTTCTTATGTCATTTATAGGACATCCGCATGGTTCAAATATGCGCCTTTGACCATTACTTTTCTAATCATATATTCACCGAAAATATTAACTATGACGATCTGGACTTCTTTTTTCCTTCACGATGAATCCGTTAATGTCATTGACTAGACACAATTTAAAACAATATCCATTTAAAATGAAGGGGGTAATAGTTTAATGATGTTATCCATACCCCCTTAACTCGTCTAGAAATGCTAATGTTCATGTCATAGATATTATGTGTAACCGTCTGCTACAATTCTGTGTAACATTTTCGTTTTACTTTTTTTGGTGATTATTTTAGTTCATAAAACATCACTCTGAGTCTATTAAATTGTCATTTTCATACCTAGTTTTTTATCTCCTTTTTATGGTGGATTCATTTTGGAAAACACCCATTTATTCTTAGTATTGTCAAACTAGTCAATTGTTATCTTATTCTTGAGTGCTGAGTATGACACACAACTGCACCTCTATGTCTCTAAGAGAGGTGTCTCAATGTTTTCCGTGTAAGAAAAGTACAAGCCGCAAGCAACTGAGGCCAACTTTTTCTCTCAAACAGATATGCTTATCCATGGTGGAGAGAAAAAGAAATTGATTCACAAGCTAAGAGATTGCAAGGGCTATGCCCACTTACACCTGAGGAGACATCTATTATTCTGAAAGCTCTGGGATTTCAGAAGGACACTCTCATATACATAGCTGCCGGTGAAATTTATGGGGGAGAAAAGAGATTAGAACCATTACAAGCTGCATTTCCAAAACTTGTAAGTGTGATATTGTAGTAAAAAATTCTGTCAAATATTTTGCCTTTTCCATGGTGTTATGGTAACTGGTAATAATTGTAGTACAGTTTTCATAAATTTCAATGCATGTGTTTTTTCCCTATCTGTCTGCCAACACTGTTTCACATGTTTTGGGATATCACTTCATTGCCTAAATGTTCACTCACTTCGCTATATAAACAGTGTTGAATATCTTTCAGGTAAGAAAGGAGATGCTGCTAGACTTGGAAGCTCTGCGACAATTCCAGAACCATTCTTCTCAGATGGCTGCACTTGACTTCATTGTATCCACAGCCAGTGATATTTTCATTCCTACTTATGATGGTAACATGGCGAAACTTGTTGAAGGTCACCGGAGGTATGGACACAGCCATATTTCCTCTTTAGGGCTTGTCCGTTTAATCCCCAAGAGTGAGGGATTGGAGGGGATTGAGGAGGAATAATTCCACGCCACAATAGGTGTGGAATAAATCCCCTTCAAATTACTCTCAATCCCCCTATGAGAGGGATTTAACGAACAAGGCCTTATGAAAATCAAGCTTCTTGTTCAGCATGATTTGATCATGTAGCCAAAAGTAGTCGTGCAATCAGATTTATGTTGTGGTCATTAGGTTTTTGTTGGCATTTCAATCTTTCAGGTTCCTGGGTTTCCGGAGAAGTGTGCTACTAGATCGACAGAAATTGGTTGGACTTATAGATCTATACAACAATAAGACGATCTCTTGGAACAATTTTGCATCTTCTGTCCAGGAAACTCATAGAAATCGTGTAGTTCAACCGTCCTGTCGGCAGAAACTTGAAAATAAGCCAAAAGAAGAGGATTACTTTTATGCTAACCCACACGAATGCCTGGAAAATTCAAGATTTTGCAGCCGAACCAAGGATGCAATCAGTGTAAGGTGAGCGTCAAGTCCAGTTGTAACCTCACCGAGCCAAGTTATTATGGTGACGTGCAGTGGACTAAAGCCAGAAGCACAGCAGGCAGAGTCCATCTTGATCGTTTAACCGGTTTTTCTGATCTCCTCTTGTATAGGTCAGCCTTTTCGCTTTGCGATTGATTCATTCATTTTTCACTTGCCGAATGCAGAATATGAATGCCCTTCTAAAGCATGTAAATTGGGTTGGTTGTTTACTGTTCGTGTTCATGACGATTAATTAATTTCAAAGCAAAATACATGTTTTTTTGAAAACTTTTTCGCAAGTGTTGATTTTTTTGCCCCCTGACCATTGTGGTAGTACTGTATGTTCAACTGTCACATTACCCATATACTCCAGTGCGGAGCATGTTTGTTATTGTGCTTGGTCCACCAAAATGTAGTGAAGGCATTTTTTTGTTCAGTGTCGGAGGTGTCACATGTATTCTTAACATCCACAAATTCAATTGTTATTTGTTTTCCAAAAACAGTAGCACTTTTAGATTTTGGAGAAATTGACATGAATAAAAAAAAGACTATAATACCCCTCATTAAATGGGGCGATTAGATGAGTGGTTGGGACGAAAAGTAGTACTCAGATTATATGATTTTATAGATTATATGATTTTATATATATAGTTTCATTTCATCTAACCATATCCAATTATATACCTTGCAATTAAATATATTAAATATGGTATATGTAACCTATAAAATCATAAAATGAAACTTTGTATTGAGGATCGATTTCATTTATTGACCCAAACTTTTTTGTGACATGTTATTTTTGAAAACCACAAGATGAAGCTCTCCATTAAAAAAGTTTCAGCTTTCGGGTAGTTTTCAGCTTCGCTTTGAAACTGAAAAACTAAAACAATAGAAAGCTAAAAAACTAACTGAAATGAGCTTTTGTTAACTTTTGATGTGTCGAAAAGATAAAAATTTAAGCTTAAACAAACACAGCCTAAATACATATATTTGTGGATAAGTTTTAAATTCTAGAAGTGTAAATCATTATAGGATTTGCTAAAGAACGATATTTATTATGAACAATTTCGTGAGCACGGTAGTATCACATGACACAGAGAAATGAGAATATGTAATACATCTTCCCGGACAGTGAGAAAAATGGTTGCCCTCCACGTTCTCTTCTTCCTTCAATTTCTCCAATATAACGTACAGCTTGGCACATATCTGTACAACCCGCAGTACTTGTAAACAAAAACAACGTACACAGCATACTATTTTAGGATCCTCATGCTGTTACAGCCACAGGTTTTTGGCTGGTCTTGATTCCCTTGATAGCTGCAAAATTGCAAGAGGAAAAGCATGAGCATATTACCATTTGTTAGTAACCTATATCAGAAATTCATATATAAGAACTTAGTGTTTGATGATTGAATGTGGATGCCACTGAGAAGCAGCCATGCCTTCTGCATAGTCTGGAGCCCCGAAAACGGCTGAACCAGCAACAATGGCGTTGGCCCCAGCTTCAATGACCTGTTATTCAATGAAACGATAAATTAACACCCGACTGAACCAGAATTCTAGTCCAAAACTGTTCTGCACATGCATGGGTATTTAGTAGTGAAAAAAATAACAGTAACAGAAAGCTAGAAATCAGGTGACCTTGTAGGCGTTTTTGGGACCAACTCCGCCATCAACCTCAATCCAAGGGTTCACTCCCTATTAAAGGAATGAAATGCACGCTTAGAACATCGGCTCAGTGAGAATACATGCAGGAAATGAGGATATACCTTCTCTGCACATAATCTTCTCAACTCTGCAATCTTCTTCACTTGGCTTTCAATAAAGCTCTGCCCACCAAACCCAGGATTCACCGACATAATCAAAACTAGATCAACAACTGCAGAGGCAAATGTAGTAGCTTGTCAGTTGTCAGGACATCTCAGAAGAAAATCATGAAAAAACAGTATATGCCCGTTGGGCTATTGATGAACTAAAGAAATATTAGTGTGGTACAGTGAGAAAGACATGTAAGTTTCTACTGTGAGTACTGTTAATAATTATGCTTATCCAAGAAAACCAAGTGACTACAGGCAGGATAGTCAAGAAAGTCAACATTGGAATGCAGTCAAGACGCATCAAATTTTCACCAGAAACAGCACAGTTTTGACTCAACTAACATGGCATTATGGCTATGCTTATAAAATTTGCAATAGGTAACTGAATAACAGGAGTGACTTGTCTGGTTCCCAAAATTACAAACATAATGTAAGCAGGTCATGTGCTCCTTCCAACATCAACCCCCGTCGCCCATCACACTAAACAACTAATTTCAGGATTGATGCATTGAAAATAGTAACACAGGTCATAGGACTAACAGGTAGAATTTGGACAGGAAAGAGTTGATATTTCAACCCATCAATAGATTTTCAAACTTTACACACGTGTCAAGGCACTGCAAATATTGAAGTGAGAATAGTCTTACCATCAAGTACATAATCTATCGCAGTGAGCGGGGTTGCAGGATTCAAAACAACTCCAGCCTTTGCTCCTAAACTTTTGATCTGACAAAAAATGTGAGATCACTACATCACTTTCAGATTTTGTCCTTAAAATAAAAATGTAATTACTGCCAAAAATGGATATATCTGAAGTTCAACTAGAATTAGACAGGTAAGAGAGCAACTTATTGCAGTCCCAATCACCATGTCAAGGAAATTGCTGCTAATGATTAGATCAAGGAGTAAATGATAACCATTGTCGAGTAAAGGATCCAAAAAACAATTTGGTAGGAATACATCAAGTAGTCCTCAAGTGCAGTATACCCAAAAAAATTCGATCAGCGGGGGAAGTACATTATACAAGTATATTACAGTATGATCCTTTGATAGGAGACTAGTGAAAGTCCGGATTCCTCCCGATCACATACCAGTAAAAGTCATAAAACAAAATGCTAATTCAATTTGGAGAGGAATCCACACTTCCACAGTGGTATTCTAATTCATGAATGACTGAGAGCGAGGATGAGCTATCTGAAATATTAACTAGTAAAAGATGCCAATCTTGACCTGATTGACTGTTCGGTGTAGATGGATGGTTGACGATTGCTCACAGTGAACACTAACAATATCAGCACCTGCCTTAATAAAATCTGGAACTCGCTGCTCAGGTTCCACAATCATCTGCAATAAATAAAATAACAAACTGCCAAATTAGCAGGGGTGAAAGCGAAATTACAGCACATAAATACCTAAAATTTCGGTGAAGTACCAGATGCACATCCAACGGAAGATCAGTGACTGGACGCAGAGCATCAACAACCAAAGGTCCGATCGTGATATTTGGCACAAAACGTCCATCCATGACATCAACATGAATCCAGTCACATCCTGCCACCTCCACAGCTTTTACCTAGTAATATTTTTCATATAATACATTATCAATCTATTCTTTTTCTCATGATATCGATCTATTATTCCAGTATACAGTAGCCTAAATGATCCTTCCTACATATTTTCCATGTCATGGTCAGCACACTGATCATCACAATGCTATGTGGTTTGATGGAGGCCAGAATCTTTACAGACCTGCTCGCCAAGCTTGGAAAAGTTTGCAGAAAGAATGGAAGGGGACACAATGATGTCATTCTTTGAGAACTTGTCAACCCTGGATGATGCCCTCACTTGGAATGCTTTCCTGCAAAGCATGAAGGAAAAACAGAATAAGAACCTTGAGATCGCAGCACTTAACCAAGATAAGAAAGCAGAAATCCTCAACATGTGATTTTACCAGTATTTGTACCTTTTATTGTCATGTTTTATCATGACTAGGCAATATAGCATCATTCATCACTTACAAAACACGAATACGGATAGCATCATTGCAACAGTAAAATCAATCTAGCATACTCAACGATTTGTAAGCTCTTGCATATGCTCATGGTTCTATACATGCCATGGCTGGCATCGTGATGAACTCCTCAAGTCAACTGGTGCAGCTTGAGAGCAGGTCGAAGAAACAGCATCAAGACTAGCAGCTCGTTGAACCTGTGCCGCAGCTCAAAGCTCATGAACCCAGAAGGTCTGACTCTGACATGTAGAGGAATGGAGTTTTGCCCAATCCGGGAGTACCCGAAGCCCAACCACCCCCAACCATGTGGACGTAATACGCACAGGCGAGAGCTCGCAAAAATCCCAACCGGCATCGCCGTGACAACGGAGCAAGGATCACTGGCTTCACCGGCAGCAACGAGACACCGAATCGGATGCCTGGAAGTCCAGGTCGGCCGCAACCCGGTTGCCAACCGCAACGCCGCCACACATCAGGGAAGAAAGAGGGCGCGCGCAATCTAGGAAGTGAGCGGGAGCGGGCCACCTACCTGGGCGAGGAGGAGAAGGCAAGGCGGCGGCCGAGGGAGGCGGCCCGCGGCGAGGCGAAGGTGGAGCACAGCGACGACGACGACGACGGCGACGCCATCTGTGATACGGCAACTCCCCTCCCGAGGAGCAGAGAGTGAAGCGGTGGTGGACGAGACACGAGACACGCTCTCTCCGATGCGAATGGATGAACCCTCGGAGGAGCCGAGCCGCAGCGACCGCACCCTCCGTTATCTGCTCGCTGCTGCACCAGCCGCAGCCGAGCCACAGAAATCGCAGCGGCCCAGCGAATTTCGTCGCGTTTTTGGGGGGAGTTTTTGGTTGGTGGGTGGTGGCATGGCAGCTGAGCTGAGGCGAAGCCAACGACCGTGGTTTCGTCGTCTACCAACCCGCACACCGCCACGGCGGCTGGCTGGCAAGGACAAGTCGGCGCGTGTGGTTGGCTTGCCCACCGAAACGGCACGAAAATGAGCATCCGGATCTCGCACAGGCATCTCCTCCTTCCCCCTTCCGTGCTGCTGGAGTGCAACACATTTGTTTCTTTCTTCTCACAACTTCACTAGGCACGTAATAAGTAATGCTATCTTATATTATAACGCGTTTTGATTTTTTTTTCAATTATTTTTTTAAATTTGATCAATCTATAACACCATTTTATTAAATATACATCAACGATAATATGTTTGTTTTGGATTGGAAATGTTAATGTATTTCCTGTAAATTTAGCTTGGAAATAAGTAAATGACTTATAATATGGAACCGATAAAATACATACATTTGGTTCTTATCTCAGAATGCATCCATTCATATTGAGCGTGGCATTTGAGTTTTGACAAGGGGGGTTTTGAAATTCAAACTGGGTTCAAAGTGTGTGCACACTGATTAAAAAGCTTGAGAACAGAACAGCAGCCGAACACAAATGAGATCTGAAAACGTTCATGGTGGTATGATGTTCAGACATTGCTTGATGTGCAGAGTGCAGACTGAACTGGGAAGAAACAGAACGAGTTTATGAGCTTGAGTCGCCGGGGTTCCCTCTTTCCCCGCTGCAGCAGTAGAAGTGGGGCAGCTTCACTCGGCCACAGCACCTGGTAGGCACAAAAAGGATACTAGGGTTATGATGATCTTTGCAACATGCCATAAAAGGGTTGTGTAGCTGAAGTGCCGTGAATGGATGTTCAAGGAGAACAATTTTCTGCCTCAGCACAATGGAAAGGTGATCCAGAACAATTATGTAAATAAGTTTCATGGAACAAACAACAACAATGAGCAAAGGATGACAAATCCGGAAACTGAAATGAGGCGCATTTTCTGAATCATCTGGGAAGAACTGATGCACGCCAAATTGTTGTACTACAGCATGTGTAATGTCTAAGATCACATAGCATGTTTTCTAAGGTATCTGCACTTTTGGGCTCCATTAAAACCTAAGTTGGTGCCTATTGATACTATTACATTCTAGATTGTAAAGAGTGAGGGTGTCTCTAGACTAAGACAATAGCGCTTTACAGTTTAACATCTGAACAGTCTAATGATTGTCCACATGAGTAGTGAAACAATTAGAATCAAGTATGCTGTTACATAACCAAAGTATGATATTTACTAATACTAAGATGACTTTAGACGGAGCAGAACAAATCAGAAGAACTAACAAGCATGCTTATTTTAGCTTCAAATTTACCTGCAACGGACAATCACCGGAACAGGCTTCAATGCTTTTGGTCCATTCCTCAAACCCTTCTTGTATTTTGAGACCTGCAACATTCAAGAAGCAACAATCATGGAACATGAAACGAACAAATAATAATTCTCAAATCTCAAAACAGCAACTGAAGCTTCTGAGGCAATGAGATGAAGCACATGCTTCAACAGACTACATAAAAAGTACATATCAAAAGTAACTATGCTAGTAGTTAGAATTAGTTGATCTCACCGCAAGATTATTGCTATTTACAAATACACAACTGCACAAATATCAAATGTGACAAGGAATTTATGCCTTCAATCAGACATTTTCTGACTACTTGCTCGGTTATCTTTGTTTTCTGATTTTCCCTGAGTTATCACATTTGCATATCATCATCATGAGTTACTCATGTTTTGACTTATCTATCAAATCCACTCACATAACAAACTTAGTGGATTGCTAATTACAAACAGAAGTTAAAACTTACCATTAGTCTTGGCAACATCGTTCAGTCTACACTCTACAATTAAAGAGTTATTTAGATGGTGAAAGAACAAACTCAGCCATCGTCACAATTATAAGTGGAACTGAATTTCATGAGAACAATATTGTTTGCCATAGTTGCAAAGATAGCTTAAACAAACATACCCCTAAGATCACACCTGGCGGACTTTTTTTTGGATAATGGAAGCTCTATTGAACTCAAAAAGAGTACACTCCTGGCCTCCTCTGCACCACGAAAGTGCACACAGCCAAAACACCCCACACACAGAGCTAAAAAATGAACACAAGAACGATCAAAAGCCATCTATCCGAAGACTATAATGCCACCCATACGCCGGGGTAAAAAATTCCCTGGCGGACTTTATGCTCCAACTGGAATGGGTCAAACACAAAACACTATTTATCACTAACCTACCAAGCAATGGATCAATAAAAAAAAAGAGGTAAATATTCTCTGTGCACTATCGCCCCGTGTTCCACCGTTAAGACATTTCGATAGGTCATAATACCTTTCTACTCACCAGGCAATCCGACGAACACCTAGAGTGCACTCCACCGGGCACGGTGCAGTGGTGCGCCACATCGCACCATCGACAGAGATCACCACGACCAGACCATGACTATGCAGGTAACAAACCAAACCACGAGATACAGTGGGGGAGAAGGTAAGAGACCTTTTTCTTGGGGACGGCCATGAGCTCCATGCCGCCGGCGACGACGGTGCCTATGCCCGGGAGCACGAACGATTGGGCCTCTGTGAGAGGAGCTGGAGGAGGAGTAGGAAGTGTAGGAAGGCCTGAAGGCAGTCGAGGCGCCACCACCGCCGCTGCCGCTCGCCGGAGCCAACCCGCCGCCGCCATGGATCGCCTTCCGGTGGGAATACGGGGGAGAAGGGTTAGTGGGGCGTAAGAAGGCTAGAGAGCGAGAGAACTCGCTGATCTGACCGTCCAGTTTTAATCGGGTGGGTAGGACGTAGTCACGTAGGGTTTACAACACCGTCAATAACCGCGCTTACCGCCGGTTACGGGTAAAACCAGGATAACCCTATTTAAATTCAAATAAATTTAAAAAAATTATAAATTTTATACTGTTTATTATAGATTTTCACGGTTATCGTACGGATATGGTAAACCCTTTCTCGATAATAAGAAAAATCTAGGACGGCGTGAAATATAACATGAAAGCACGGATTCATCTTCTTTTTTTATAAAGATGGGCTAAAAATGGATTTTTTTTATCGGAGGGAGTGTGAAGAAATTAGCAATTCAACAACACAAAGACAAAGCTCAAAAACTCTCTGATCTGTGCGTGCCTGCCTGTTTCAAAACTAAACTGAGAAATGGCAATATGCAGTCTGGTCTATGCATTTTTATTACCATTACCCATCAATATAAATGGAAATTGCGGTCAAAGGTAAACATTTAAATGATCTTAAAAGGCATAGTCCGACGGTCAGATTCGATTCGATACATAGCAAGATTTGTGGTTTAAAACATTATTCCTTTCAATTTTAAGTATATAAAGACATTAACTTTGAAAACTATTATTTTATACACTCTCTTCCGTTTTAATACTTATGTGATGTCACTCATGGTAAGCTTTGATGGTAAGCTTTGACGTCACATGGCACCTTTCCAACTCATGTTATTTTTTTCACGGGCACGTTTCTCAAACTTCTCACTAATTTTTTATATTTTTTTAAAATTATTTTTAAAAATAATATTAATTTATTTATAAAAATAAATTAATAATTAATTAATTATGTGTTAATGAATTATTCCGTTTTAAATATTGGAGGATTATTTCTCAACACAGAATCGAACATAGCGTGAAAGATATCCGGTACATTTTTTACAACATGACCAATACTTTTTTTTGTGTGTACAAGATGATCATTATGACGTCTATGTTAAAAGCACACAATAAAATATACAGCTCATAGCCGTTGCTACTGCATTCACTCCGGTGAGTTTCACTATTCAGAAAATCAGATCCGACCGTTACACTGTAAAGCCGCGAGCTTTCGAAACCAAACAAACACCCCGACATTGCCGCCGCGGCGCACTACCACTCCCCAGTTCGAACACCAACCAAACCAAACCAAATCTCTCGCGCCGCCAGCCATGGCGACGCCCGGACTCGACGACGACTCGCTGCAGCAGCTGCGGAGCCGCGCGACGCAGCTGCTGCTCAAGGAGAACTGGAAGGAGTACATCGCCGTGAGCTCGCTCATCGTCGAGGCGTTGGATGACGCCGGATCCGCCGCCGCCGCTTGCAAAGACCGCCGCGTCCTCTGCTCCACCCTCGCCCACCGCGCCGACGCCCGCGCCCGCCTCGGCGACGCCCCGGCGCGCTCGCCGACTGCGACGCCGCGCTGGCGGCCGACCCGGCACACCCCGGGGCGCTGCTCTCCAAGGGCGCGGTCCTGCGCGGCCTCGGCCGGTACGCGCGCGCCGCCGAGTGCTTCCGCGCGGCGCTTGCCGTGAGCGGCACCGACGAGGTGCGGGAGATGATCGAGCAGTGTAAACGCCTGGAGGCGCAGGCGAGGAGCGGTTCGGTGGATTTGTCGGAGTGGGTGCTCGCCGGGTTCTCCGGGAAGTATCCGGATCTCGCGGAGCACGTCGGGCCGGTGGAGGTGCGGCGGTCCGTGCACGGCGGCCGTGGGGTCTTCGCGGTGAAGAACATTGAGGCGGGAGCTACTCTGGTGATCTCCAAGGCGGTGGCGATCGGAAGGGGAGTACTTCCAGACGCCGCCGATAGCGCCGAGAAGATGGTTGTGTGGAAGGACTTCGTCGACAAGGTGCTCGACGCCGCCGAGAAGTGCCCGAGGATGGCGTCTCTGATCTACACTCTCTCCACCAGCGAGGAGCCAGAGGACGAACTTCCCGTCCCAGACATGGCACAGTTCAAGCAAGAAAAGGAGGAGCTTGATGACGGCACGGCCATGGCGACGGACTCAGCGCCAAAGGCGTCTCTTGATGTGGACAAGATCTTGAAAGTGCTCGACGTCAATTGCTTGACCGAGGACGCAGCGCCATCCGCCAATCTGCTCGGCAGCAATGGTGTCATCAACTGCGGCGTCGGGCTGTGGATCTTGCCGGCGTTCATCAACCACTCGTGCCACCCCAACGCCCGGCGCACCCATGTCGGCGACCACGCCATTGTTCACGCGTCAAGGGACGTCAAAGCCGGGGAGGAGATCACATTCGCCTACTTCGACGTGCTCACACCGTTGAGCAAGCGCAGGGAGGCAGCGAGAGCGTGGGGCTTCGAATGCCGGTGCGATCGGTGCAGGTTTGAAGCCGGCGACGCCATTGTTGGGCAAGAACTCACAAGGCTGGAGAACGAATTGGCCAATGGCGGAGGAGACATGGGAGCACTGGTGGTGAGGCTCGAGGAGAAGATGAGGAAGTCCATGGCGAAGGAGAGGAGAAAGGCGTTCTTGCGCGCGTCGTTCTGGAGCGCGTACTCCGCCTTGTTCGACTCCGACAAGCTGATCAGGAAGTGGGGGCGGCGTGTTCCCGGCGAGGCCGCCGTGGCAGAGGGCGTCGCAGGCGCAATCGGCGGGAACGAGAGCGTGCTGAGGGCAATGCTGAGGGGTGCCAACAATGGCAACGGCTGCGGCAACCGGCTAGAGGTGGAAGACAAGGTGGTGAGGATTGGGAGGGCTACCTATGGCAAGGTAGTGAAGAGACAGGCAATGAGAGCTCTCTTCAGACTTACATTGGATGTTGACAGTAACAAAAGCCTCTAGATTTTGATACTCTTGAGTCTTGATTGATTATTTATTTAGTTACTCAGTAGCTCCGTAACAGACGAGAGATTTATTCAGCAAATGCTCCGGTTTGCTCGAAGATTGTAATAGGAGTGTGGACAAGAATCAGGATCAATCCATAAGAGCACTATTATCATGCTCTTTTGATCTTGGTTACAAACTTATTTCAGTGTTGACATCAGTTATTTCTTAATTCACTCGAGTATTTGTTGTTGCATCACAAAGGATAGGTTCTATAGAAAAAATCTTCCTTTTCAAGTGATGTTCTTTAAATTTCTGTAGAATTGTGCCCTGCAATTTCTCAAATCTTTGATAGCCGGCTTATTTGTATTGACTGGAAAAGAAATTAGTTGTCAATAACTAGAAAGCTTTAAGGATATTGCAAAGTATTGGATATATCTTGGAATTGTATTTTATATTGTTTGTTTCTGTGAAAATGTTTTAACTAGATGGCAACTGATCTTCATTAAAATGGCCTATTCAGATGAAGTAGAAACGAACTACTTTGGGTTCACTATTTATATCTTTCGAGGATGCCCCATTTCATTTTAGTTGTCATCAAAGACTGTCTCTTTACATTAATAAGACAATGTCGACAGAAAATGGTAACTCTGGTTTCAGTTGGTGACAATTTAACAGAATTCAGATGGATATGGCTCTGATAGTAGAAGGTGGCATACATTTAGTCGCTGCAAATGCTTCGGTTACCTGAACAAAACAACGAACTTCTGGCTGAGCAGAAAAAAACTGTAGCATTCATTTTGTGTTTACATAAGTAACGATTCTTTTCTAGGTGGACAGATCACAAAAAGAAAACTAAAGCTAAGATCCAACTCCTAAGGGTGTTAGGTTAGGGACACCATATGAATGAGACAATCTTAATTCTTGGTCACACAAAGATTGTCTCAAGGTTGGTAGCATCAGTGCCCAATATATCACCTAACTATGCCATCCAAAATGCTACATAGCATCTCTTGTAGACTGAACCCTTCATGAAGAGCTCCATGGAGGAAGCTCATGCAATGCCAGTGACATCATTCTTCCCAGTAGCAGGGATCCACAAGCTCATAGCTATTTTCCTTGTTGTCCTCTCATGGATCTTGGTCCACAAGTGGAGCTTGAGGAACCAGAAAGGGCCAAGATCATGGCCAATCATCGGCGCGACAGTGGAGCAACTGAAGAACTACCACAGGATGCATGACTGGCTTGTCGAGTACTTGTCGAAGGACAGGACGGTGACCGTCGACATGCCGTTCACCTCCTACACCTACATTGCCGACCCGGTGAATGTCGAGCATGTCCTCAAGACCAATTTCACCAATTACCCCAAGGTAAAAGAACCATAGGATCTTCAGTGTACTGTAAAATGTGCCTTGTACAGTACTAACACTGACATAAAATGTCTGAAAATATGTAGGGTGAAGTGTACAGGTCTTACATGGATGTGCTGCTCGGTGATGGCATATTCAACGCCGACGGCGAGATGTGGAGGAAGCAAAGGAAGACGGCGAGCTTCGAGTTTGCCTCCAAGAACTTGAGAGACTTCAGCACTGTGGTGTTCAGGGAGTACTCCTTGAAGCTATCAAGCATTCTGAGCCAAGCATGCAAGGCCGGCAGAGTTGTAGACATGCAGGTAACCAACTGAATTCCTTGCATATACCTGAACATTTCTTGAACACACATTGTTCAGAATTCTAATGCACGAACTAATCAAAATTCAGGAATTGTTCATGAGGATGACACTGGATTCAATCTGCAAGGTTGGGTTTGGGGTTGAGATCGGGACGCTGTCACCTGATCTCCCAGAGAACAGCTTTGCTCAGGCATTCGACGCTGCCAACATCATCGTCACGCTGCGGTTCATCGATCCTCTGTGGCGTCTGAAGAAGTTCTTGCATGTCGGATCAGAGGCTCTCCTCGAGCAGAGCATGAAGCTGGTTGATGACTTCACCTACAGCGTGATCCGCCGGCGCAAGGCTGAGATAGTGCAGGCTCGGGCCAGCGGCAAGCAAGAGAAGGTTATTTTCTCGCTCTCGTTCACTGCAAAAAATTCAGTAGAACTGACATGGTCATGGTGATGATCAGATCGGAAAAGGTTCTGTTTCTTGATTGGTTGATTTGTAATGGCGAGCAGATCAAGCACGACATACTGTCGCGGTTCATCGAGCTGGGTGAGGCCGGCGACGAGGGGAGCAGCTTCGGGGACGACAAGAGCCTCCGCGACGTGGTGCTCAACTTCGTGATCGCCGGGCGTGACACGACGGCGACGACGCTGTCGTGGTTCACGTACATGGCGATGACGCACCCGGCCGTCGCCGACAAGCTCCGGCGCGAGCTGACCGCGTTCGAGGCGGAGCGCGCGCGCGAGGAGGGCGTCGCGCTCGTCGGCGGCGAGGACGGGGAGGCGTCGTTCGCGGCGCGCGTGGCGCAGTTCGCGTCGCTGCTGAGCTACGACGCGCTGGGGAAGCTGGTGTACCTGCACGCGTGCGTCACGGAGACGCTCCGCCTCTACCCGGCGGTGCCGCAGGATCCCAAGGGGATCGTGGAGGACGACGTGCTCCCCGACGGGACGAAGGTGCGCGCCGGCGGGATGGTGACGTATGTGCCCTACTCCATGGGGAGGATGGAGTACAACTGGGGCCCCGACGCGGCGAGCTTCCGGCCGGAGCGGTGGCTCAACGACGGCGGCGCGTTCCGCAACGCGTCGCCGTTCAAGTTCACGGCGTTCCAGGCCGGGCCGCGGATCTGCCTCGGCAAGGACTCCGCCTACCTCCAGATGAAGATGGCGCTCGCCATCCTCTTCCGCTTCTACAGCTTCGACCTCGTCGAGGACCACCCCGTCAAGTACCGGATGATGACCATCCTCTCCATGGCTCACGGCCTCAAGGTCCGCGTCTCCACCTCCGTCTGACCCGCCGCCCCTCCGTCTCTCGCCGGCCGCCGCCCGCGTCGCTTACCTAGTACGTAGTACTAGTAAATAAGCCCCTGTAATCTGGTTTAAATTTGAAATTTGAATGTACCATGTTTGATTCTAGGATTTGGTCCTAAACCCTGAATCCCTGATTGAAACGTGCAAATTTCACCTTAATGTTTGAAAAAATAATCGAAAACCGTTCAATTCTGCGCTTCAAATGGGACTGGATTTAAACATTGGCCGCTTGGACAAGACAAGTGGACTGAGACTCTGGATGTTGCGGAAGTCGGGGACGCAGCGGCGGCAGCCGCCGGCGTGGCGGCGGTGCCGCAGCCTGCGACACATCAAGCAGGTGCACGCGGTCATGGTGCTTCGGGGCTTCCTCTCCGACCCCTCCGAGCTCCGCGAGCTCCTCTTCGCCTCCGCCTTCGCGGTCCGCGGCGCCATCGCGCACGCCTACCTCGTGTTCGACCAAATACCCCGCCCGGACCGCTTCATGTACAACACCCTCATCCGCGGCGCCGCCCACACGGCCGCGCCCCGGGACGCCGTCTCCCTGTACGCGCGCATAGTACGGCGCGGCGGCGGCGGCGGCGTGAGGCCCGACAAGCTCACTTTCCCGTTCGTGCTCCGCGCTTGCACAGCCATGGGCGCGGGGGACACCGGGGCTCACGTGCACGCCCAAGTCGTGAAGGCTGGTTGCGAGTCCGACGCGTTCGTCAAGAACGCGCTAATTGGCATGCACGCGAGCTGCGGGGATTTGGGCGTCGCGGCTGCTCTGTTCGACGGCGGGGCTCGTGAGGATGCCGTGGCTTGGTCGGCGATGATCGCGGGGTGTGCAAGGAGAGGGGACATTGATGCTGCACGGGACCTGTTCGACGAATGTCCTGTGAAGGACCTCGTGTCCTAGAATGTTATGATCACCGCGTATGCGAAGCGGGGGGATATGGCATTGGCAAGGGAGCTATTCGACCAGGTACTTGAGCGAGATGTCGTGTCCTGGAACGCGATGATTTCTGGGTATGTGAGATGTGGCACACACTTGCATGCACTGGAGCTGTTTGAGCAGATGCAGAGCATGGGCGAAAAGCCAGATATTGTCACAATGCTCAGCTTGCTGTCAGCTTGTGCTGACTCTGGTGATCTGGATGTTGGGGAGAGGCTGCATTCCTCACTTTCAGATATGTTTTCAAGAAATGGGTTCCCAGTTGTTCTCGGAAACGCACTGATCGACATGTATGCAAAATGTGGGAGCATGAAAAGTGCGCTTGAGGTGTTCTGGTCTATGCGAGATAAGGACGTCTCAACTTGGAACTCAATTCTAGGAGGATTGGCACTGCATGGGCATGTCCTGGAATCCTTAGATGTGTTTGGGAAGATGCTGAAGGGGAAGGTCAGGCCAGATGAGATCACCTTTGTTGCTGTCCTTATCGCGTGCAGCCACGGAGGGATGGTTGACAAAGGACGTGAGTTCTTCAACTTGATGCAGCAGAAATACAGGATTGAACCTAATATCAAGCACCACGGTTGCATGGTGGACATGCTGGGTCGAGCTGGGCTACTAAAAGAAGCATTTGAGTTCATTGATACAATGAAATGTGAGCCTAATTCTGTCATTTGGAGAACACTACTTTCTGCTTGTAGGGTTCATGGTGAGATTGAACTGGCTGAGCATGCAAATAGGCAACTGCTAAAGGCAAGGAGTGATGAAAGCGGTGATTATGTTCTCCTCTCAAACATCTATGCTTCTGTTGGGGAATGGTTTGGGTCAGAGAAAATGAGAAAGTTAATGGATGACAGTGGTGTCAACAAAGAAGCAGGCCAAACATTTGTAGATGGCAGTGTGAAGGATATAATGCAAAATTTTAGACGGTCGAGATCACATTCTGAAAGGAAAGGATTCACCGGTTGAGGATATCAGCTGTGAAGCTCTGTTCTGGGTCAGAAACTGAATATCACATATGGGAAAGGTAAAGAATATGAAATGCAGATGTACATGCGCCAAGAACAACAAGCTATCCTAAACAGTGAATTCCAGTACTTATGATGATATATTAATGAAATGGGTCTAAACTTGTCAGAATCAGCGATGTTGCATCACAGGCTATTGTTTGGTATTTCTAGTCAAGGAGATAAACAACAGCCCAAGCTGCCCAAGCTACATAGAGGTGAACATTTTGTAACAACAAGATATGCCTGCAGCCATGGCTTGTGGTTACACAGATCCTCCATTGTGTCATCCTCTGATACCCTTTTTTAGTACAGCTGCAACCCTTTCCTGAACTCAATTATATAAACAAGGTGATGAGTTGTGGATTGTGGTTATAAATGTGTGAAATAGTTTCAATCCAATCCAAACATCAGTTTGCACTGTGTTTGTGCAAGTGAAAAATGCTGCATGAGCGACAAGAGTATGATGCTGTCGTCGGTGCCTGTATTAGGTTGTGAATAAGCATAAGTTGATGGTTCTGCAAGAAGGGATCAATTCTGCAACGATCAAAACAAATTGTGGATAAGGATCTGAACTGTGCAAAATTGCCCATTTGCCTTAGCAAAGAAATGGCCAAATTACCCCTTTTTTTACTGAATATAATGGTTATTCTTGGGTAAGAACAAAAGCAGATTGCTTTGTTACAATTTCTGTGTATCCTGAAGCCAATACTGGCCTGCGCAATATGCCTGCAGAATATTAACTGTTCCGAGCCTTATTAATTTTGTTAAAGTGTTACGCTCAGTTTCCATTGCTCTGTAGCAGCTAACTGTATTATAAAAGCTGTGAATTATTCTGCCAAAAGGTGATCTTCAGTTCTCCCCAGAAGAAAGAAAACCATGAATAATAAAGCATATCACTGTTTTTATCAGATGCACGGTGTACTATATCGTTGTATAGTGGACAGAGTTCAATATTAAAATTGTATGTGTTGAATTTGAAATTTCTTATGTGCAGGAAAACAATGTAAATCCCCACCCCAAGTAGTAAGTTTGTTTTTTTTACCTTTTAATTAAACATAGTACCGGATATTTATTTTCTATTTCTTTCCAAACTGCATATCATTAAATATGTTTCTAAGCCACAACAGAAATTCTTTGTAATTGAAGTCAATCAAATTGAATGATTTTCCTTTTCTCTCTGAGAACCTATAGTATATTTGCAATTTTTTCTTAGCAACCATTAACCATGTATCCTTGATTTTTCTATTCTACAATAAATTCATAGCCCGAATATTATGTTTATTTCTAAATTGGGGTCAATTGTGTATCTTAAATTCCTGAATAGAGAATTTATTTACAGTTTAACATTTTTTGTTTTCTCTACTCCCCATCCCCTCTATTGTAATTATTTCCCTATAGCACAGGAGTCTCTCCTACACTGTTCTCTCAAGAAAGAAGTATTCCAAATCTAAATACAACTATTCAGTGGGATAAAAGATTTTAAAGAATGGGATGTTTTGTTTATTTAGTAATTCCCCGTGCGAAAAATTTGTATTATATCTAGATTTTTGCATTATTTCACATCTTCAATGCAATAATTAATTTGAAAACACAATCCTTGTAGCCTAAAAAGGGCAAGAGCATAAAAGGATATGCATCATGCAACAAGTGCCATGACTTAGGATGACACGTCAACACAACAAGCGACAAGCTCTGCAAAAAATATCATGTCACGATGTCTCAAGGTATCACCGACATTGCACTACTATATATACATTATCTTCCTTCTCTTCGAGCCATCGAGGGGTAGTCGACTTATGGTGTAAGTGGAAGATCTATATGTGAAAGGGTGAAAAAACTCAATAGATATCTAGTTGTGACTTTTGCAACGATTTCAATCTCGAAAAGTCGACGGAAACCAGTATACTGGTAAGTAAATCCAATTTTCAATTGGCATGACTATGGTGTAATTTCTTTTTTTTTCTTTTTACCATGTTATGGTGTAATTTTCACATTAGATTCTCTTTTTTTTTCTCGATTTCGTCCAGCGGATCTCAGTTTTTTTATTGAAGAAAGTATTTTAGTTCATCCATTTTGGAATTATGGTTCAATGCAAGTTCTTCTATTATCAGCTTTAGCACTAAGACCTGCCTAAATCTTCTTACTTCAAAAGGAATACAGTAATTATCGAGCAGCCTACTGTAAATATTATTTTCTGACTAGCAGGTGTTACTACCCCTTCAATATTTTGATTAGTCAGTATTAGTATGTAAAAACCTGACTGTGGACGATACTCTTTTTAAGACTGGGGTTAACTGATGCAACGTTGTCAACCTTCAACGAATCATTTTTTGAGATGGTGGAGCCAAGCTACTAAGACCAGCAAAAAGAGGTGTGAAATGTGCTTAACTCTTAGATTATCTTAGTGACTTGGGAGATTTAGAAACATCATAATGACTATGTTTTTTAATGACACCAATCCTAGTGTTGCGACGGTCTTGTAGGTGGTAGAGAACGAGAGTAGTCTTTGGTGGTGCTTAGCAGGAGCATTTGCCCTTCAAGAGCCTGAGTTGTGTGAGTTTTTTCAGTGAGAGGGTTATGGCTCTTTCACTTTGTAATATTTCTTACTTTATTTTCTTTCCCTTAATGAAATGAAACGCAGTTTTTTTGTGTTTTCACGAAAAAAAATTATTAGTATGTAAAACGTAAAATACACAGGTAGATTCGCACGCAGATCGAGAGCATGACAGATTCTGAAATTCCAATACACACAAACAGATGAAGAACACCTAGAGGACAAGTAAAATACACCACAATTTTTAGATGATGGATAGAAATTTGGCCCCTATATCAACAGTTAGATATACACAACCGAGTAGAATACACCACATAGCTGCAATCAGGCACTCCTACAAGAAATCCAGTCATGCCATGGATACACATCCGAGTAAAGTAGATTTAAGATTTAGATCAAAAGTTTGCCCATGACTCACAAAACACACAATGCATTAGGATTGACACACTACAGAAGAGATGAGCCATGTTGACAATCTTTTTATCCAGATACACATCGGCTTCATCCAGTCCATGGCACAAGCCGTGAAGCCTTAGATAGAAATCAGCAGAGAGTGTAAGAAACACCAAAGCTTTTGCTGGATAACTGGAAACTGAGGATATAAAGCACCTAGCTAGTCCAGACTCCAGATATGATGGCAGCTAACAACAAATCTGGCTGTCTATATCTTCATTTGGATAATAATCTTTGCTTCTTAAGAGTGATGAACTCATGAACATGAACTGGAAAAAAAAAGCAAAAAGGGGTTCTGTTTTAGGGAGGATGAGGTATCCTTTGCTTCTGAAGCAAAATTTTCTTCAGCTATAAATACCATAACATGGACCATTCCCATATCACCATCACAAACATTTTCAGCTCTTGAAAAGTTTGTGCGGATATGTTGTGGCATGTAAGCTTTTAAAAATTTCCCATTTTCCACAACATTTCAAGAGTGTGCTGATCTGTTTCATCCTTTCTTTTTCAGTTGAAGGATGGCAATGGCTTCTGCTCTGACGAACCTATGGGCTATTTCTCGTTCATCTCAGCACAGATCCAAGAAGAATAGTTCTGATGGTTCCTTCATGGTGCCAGCTCGGAACCACAATCTGATCAACAGAAAGCACCTCTTGCTCCGAGAAAAGGATGCTTCGACTGGTTGGCAGATCACCAAAGCTGCAACAGAAAATTCCACCAACATAATTTCTTACCACATTGCAGTTGAGCATGCATATGAAACTTTGTCCTTATACACTAAAAGAAAGTCTTACACGCTATGAAAGTATAAAATGTTGAACATTACTTGTTTAGAACTATTAAATTACAAACAAAAACGCTTACCTCCAGAAAAAACATTCTTGCTATGACAAACGCAAACTAAGATGCTTTCTTTGTAAAAATATATTCAGTGCATTTCCATAGAAGGTCGTCTGAATTTTTCTACAAGTAAATTAGAGTATTCCTCGTTATGTTAAACAGAAAGGAATTTACATAGATTGCAAATTTGCAAGTGCTATTTAATCTCAAGAACAAAATATGTGTTGTTTGTTTTGTTGTTCGAAGATCAAGGGGCACCACAATCCATCGCAATCCAAGGTAACCCTCTTTTTGTGCTTCATAACACTAGTCACTGACACACTGTATACACTATATTTGCTCCAGGTACCATTTTCTGGCCTAATAATGACTAAGTAAAAACCCAACTATTCTGGAAACAGGGACACTGTTTTATGAAGTGGATTTAATTTTAAGATATTTGATTGCTTCGCCAACCATGTTTAGTAATGCTTAAAATTATAGAATTTTATTGGCAAGACATTCTCTGCAGCCAAAAGTATTTGAAAAATATGCACAAAAGATGAAGAAATTGTTGGTCTCATTCAAACAACACTAACAACAAAGCTCAAATATGCATTGACAATACATGCTCAAGCAAAAGAGATGTCAATGAGATATATTGTCGTGGTGTTAGGCTATTCACACCCTAATGAAGACTAAATGGTGGGAAAAGAACATGAAGTCCAGCAACATGAAAAACATCGAATCACAAGAAGATTTTGACAAGCAGCTCCTGTTGGCCAGCGATAAGCTCACCGTGGTGCACTTCTTTTCCCCTAGTTGTGGAGCTTGTAAGGCCCTACACCCCAAGGTAAAAGAACACAAGCGTGGTATTAAACAATTTTCTCAAACATAAATTAACAAAGAAAAAATGCATTTCATACTTCGACTAGTTATAACACCTTTTTGTATAATATCCCAAAAGGTATGTCAATTGGCTGGCATGCATCCAGAACTGCAGTTTCTTATGGTCAACTCCAACGAACAGAAAGAGATGTGCCGCAGGCTCAATGTTCATGTATTACCAATGTTCCGCTTTTACAGAGGTGCAGAAGGCCGTATCTGTAGCTTCAGCTGTACAATTTCAACTGTGAGTTTCGGTAATCTAAGCCTATTTGTGAACAGATACCTTCAAGCTCTTTCAAGCTATATCTTGTTGTTATTTCAGATTCACAAGATCAAAGATGCATTGAAAAGGCATGGAGTTCAGCTAGAGAATCTTGGACCAGATAAGGGTTTGGAGGAATCAGAACTTCAGAACTCTGATATTGACGCTTCATATAACATGGATGGAGGTGTGGGTACTGCTGTGCCCAACAATGAATAGGCATCAATTTTATGATGCAAATTGCACAATTTGGTGCTTTATAATTTGGATGTATGTTTATAGAAGCCAGGAGTCTGATTGTGGGCGTGATATCTTGAATATTGGCGCCCATAGATGCTCATAAAAATCCTATATATTAAAAGGATAAGGCAATGCGCCAGTGTGTCTCTAGTTTTGTAACATTGAAGCATTTAAGCTTCTTGTATTTCGTTTACTTTGTCTGATAATAAATTGTACTCGCATGGAGTCACTGCATCTTTCGTGGCAACTCAAGTGAACTCAAGTGCGTCTTTCATGGAGTCAGTGCACATTTTATATTGGGTTATTCAAGAAAGCAATTGATTACACAGGCTCCAATTGAAGAGAAAAGCCGCAGGGGTGAATCACCTCTGATTTGATGGAGTGATATAATATCAGCATTATCTCCGCCAACATAAACAATAATCCAAAGTACATCCTGTTTAGAAAAATAATAAGAATACAGCCAAAGTTTGGGATTATTGTTTCCACTTTTAGAATAGACAGTAGTATTACCTTATCATGACCTTCAGTTGTGAATGGAACATTCAATTGCATTAGCTTGATCTCATGGAGTTCTGTCAGTTCCACTGGTGTCTACAGTTCAACTTGACATTCGTCAGTTCACCACTTTCTGTAAAAGCAGACATTAGCATTGCTTATATCTTTGCTCCGAATGGCCTTTTACCCTATTATATATGTATACTTCATGGGGAGTTCACTTGAGTTGAAGAAATAAGGTTGGACAAAATAGGCTTCTCATATACTGTAGTCCTCTTAGCATTACTACTTAAATTGCTAATAACAGACCAGTGCATCTCAAAGTTGGGTGAGAACCCAGCTTGCTGCATGTCATGCAAAAGTGTTGCAGCCTTCTGTAGATTGTTACTCCTGCAACAGTTATCAAAAACAACTCTATACATGTGATAGGATGGTGAAGAGCCAATGGTGGTCAGCATTTCCAAAATATTCGTAGCATCACAAGTTCTTCCCATATCACAAAGGCCCTGTATAAGCGCATTGCAGGACATGTCGCTTGGTATTAGGTTCGCAAACTGCATCTCAGCAAGAAAATCAAGTGCCTGATCAAATTCTTTCAACATACATAGCCTGTACACAACAGAGTTGTAGCTAACTTCACTCGGAATTTTGCCTTTCTTTAACATTGTATTTAGCAGACTAACAGACATTTCCACATCTCCCAGTATGCAGAATTCCTTGATTAGGACATCAAAATGTATGTCAAACCCAATCAACACTCTTTTGTTCATGCTGTTCAGACAAGATGTTGCTTCAGAAAACCTTCCTGATGAGAGAAGACTTGAAATGAGGGTTGTCTCAATGACTAAACCATGCTTCCATCCTTTGCTTTCTATCAGACGAAATAATTCTAGCGATTTCTCAAGGTTTCCTAACTTGCAATGGTGACTCAATACTACTCTGAGACTGCGGTTGCTTGGCATCAATCCCTGAGCAATGCAAGCATCAAGCATATTAATTGAATGATCGACATCTCCAGACTTGTGAAACCCATTGACAAGGAAGTCATAAGTGGTGGTGTCTGGAGAGAAACCATTGCTTTCCATATCCTTCAACAAATTAAGAACCTGTACAATGTGTCTTCTCCGGAAAAGATAAAAAATCAGAATATTGTATAAAATTAGTTCTGTTGACTTGTCCCTATCTTGGATAAGCTCTTTAAGTCTTAATGCGCTGGAAATACGACTTTGCTCACACATTCTGCGGACAAGAAAGCGGTAACTAGAAATAGAAAGGTTACTCTGCATCTTTAACATCATGCAAAGAACTGCATCTGCCTTTCTCCAGTTGTTCACACAACAATATGTTTGTAGGAAGGAATTTAGCAAGGTGGCATTGAACTTCTTCCCCAAAATTGATTCCTCAAAGACTGACATCACCTGGCCTATTTTTCCTGATTGCACTAATTTCTTCACGATAGAACTGCACATTGAGAAATCAGTAGATTCCATGTTCATCATAGATTGTACCAAGTCAATGGCTCGTTCAGCATCAATTTTTGCTACTGAAGACAATGCAAATCGGTAAGCGGACACATTTAATACTTTGTTTCTGTTAAGCAACATGTCGTACATTCCAATTGATTCAGCAGTTTTATGCTCCTTTAGAAATCCCTCCATCACATTACAAATTAGTGAAGGATCCACAACCACACCTTTTTCTATGAGAGCCTCAAGCATTGCACATCCAACACTTGTGCAACCTGTCATGCACAACTCTTCGAGAAGTTGGCAATATGCACTGAGAAACAAACTAGGGTGACAGTCCAGCAACACGCTGATAAATTCCAAGGCTTCCTCAACTACCCCCCATTTGCTCAAGTGACTGACAAGGGGGATCACATCCCTGCTACCAGGTGACCATCCACGCTTTGTTGCCAGATTCCAACATTCCCAAAATCCTGCTATGTTCCTTTCTATGCAGAACCCTATCATCAAATAAGTATAGGTATCTTGACTAACTGGGAAGCCACCTCTAAGCAATCTGTCCAAAACCAACCTTGCACAAGCTGACCTCCCATTCCTGCTCAATGTTTGGACAACCAGATTTAGATTTTGAGCATCAAATTTGTCAGGTGTATCAGCCATCTCCTCAATAAGTTTAATGGCATCCATTGCATGAGCAGGGCTCACGCATAAGGCCTTTAATAGTTCTGAGTAGCTAGCTGTAGAAATGTCATGTCCCCATTGAAAAGTTTCATCTTTGAGTACAAGAGCACTTGCGATATCACCTTGCTGACATGCACTGACTAGATTTGAGCTAATATCTGGGTAAAGAGCATTATCGATAATCTGTACCAATGAAGCCTCAAACTTTGCGGAGTCAGTGTCCAAATATAGACCATTGCCTACTGAATCAAAAAACTCAGCCTTTGGATAGCCTGCAGCGTTATCTCTCTTGACTTTCACCCCTAGGTGGTCTAGCCCCAAGAATGATAGGGCCTTGGAAAGCACACAATTTCCAGACGGGATATCATTTACACCATTGGTTTCCATAGTCCTCAAGGTCTGTTCTATTTCATCAAACTGCCTATATCTGCAATATCCTGCCAAAAGTATCTTGTATGTTAACAGTTCTGGAATTACTTTTCTTTCAGCCATGTCGTCAAAGACATACTTTGCATGCCTGTATAATCCCTCCTTAAAAATACCGCCTATGATAGCATTATAAGCACAAGCTTTAGGATTAATATGCCTAGAAAAGCACTCAGATAAATATAGGAATGCAGCCTTCAGCTTCAATTCTCTACAGCTGTGATGTATGAAGATTCCAAAAGTGGTTGCATCTGGCACAAATCCTAAGGTCTCCAGTCTTTGGAAAACCAACCATGCCTCATCAGTACCAATATTTGCACATAAAGAGGCAATAATTCTATTGCTGAGAGGCAAGTCAGGTAGATACCTCCACTCCTCTAAGAAATTCATCATATCTCCAATGTCCTTCTTCTTGCAAAATTCTTCTGTGACAGCTGATAAGGATCCCTTGCTTATTTGAATGTTCAAACCCTTTAACTGCCGAATTACACCAATAGCTTGCAAAAATTTTTCTTTCTTGATTAAAGCCTTGACAACAATATCAAGAACATCTCCTTCCGCGTAAGAACCTAATCCAACTCCAAGCATGTCCAAATATACTCTTAAAACTAAGTCATTTTTTCTCCTTTCCATCAGTAGATGAAGAAGTACTCGGTAGCATGAGTCTGAAGGAATCAGACACTTATCCCGTGCATAATCATAAATTGAAATTGACTTACCAAGGTTGCCAGCTTCTGCATACGCCTGGATAACCTGACTAAACAGTTCGCTTGCATCAGCCAGAACCCTGTTGTCATCCAACAAGAGAAGTAATGATTCCGCTTGGCTAAGCATCTGAGCATTTGCAAGTATTGACACCATGATTTCATTCGACCTTGGAAAATGTTGGAATGCTTTGCTCTGCCACGAAGCCCACCGGTACAAATTCCACAAAAATCTTGCCTTCTTTACTTCTGCAGCATCTGGCCCAAAGCCAATCAAGATGTTAAGAAAATCATCAGGCCTCAGCTCTGAAGCACGCCAAAATGGGCGGAGGGTCTCTGGTGAGAGCCAGAAACCAAGCTTAAGAACATCTTGCAATCTGCAGTTTCCATCGAAGGTGTCCCCTTTACTCTGAAAAATATAAGAACACTTATCTATAACCAGCTTTACAATTCCAGTGCACAGCTTTACATCCGAATGGGAATTGGCTAAGCACTCCTCTCCAGTTCTTTGCTCCAAACTAAATCCAATGCCCTGTGAAGAGACAACGATGTTTGAACTGGAAACAGAGATGCTCTCTTTCTTCTTCCCAGTGTAGCAGGTTTCACCTTCCAACAAGCTCCTTGCATTGGAATTCAGCTCTGAAGCACTATTAGCATAACCATGGCATCTAATCTTAGGTTCTCGCCTGAAAATCACACTGGACTTAACATGCATACAAGAAGAAATACTTAGTGCACATGTACCAATAGGAACAGCCATGCAGTTCTTGAACTAGAAAGCACGCTCTCACCTTAGATGCCGTCGGAGATGGATTGCGCTGCATAACTGCAAAGTCTTCCACATCTAATCCGATCAAAGCTCCTGTCTCTGAACAAGAAGCCACACGCCGCATCTAATCAACTACTCCCTAAAGGCCTGCTTGAGAGCTTTGGGATGTACCTGGATTTCTTAACCTTGTAGGATATTGTTTGGTTACTGAGTAGCAGAGCAACGCTTCTACCTGTATGGCTGTGTCAGTGTAAAAATAGAAATTTGGGTGCTTGTTGCTACACCCCAGATTACTGAATCTTGATTGACATAAAGTTCTTACCATTATCATTCTTTTCTTTTTTACTGAAGTTTCTATGTTTAAGTCAGCATAATGGAATATATTGCACAATAGAAACATGACCACGAACCTGTAGAAAATGCACTGCACAATACAAACTTACATGAGGAGAATGAAGTCACGAATCCAAAACAAATGACTAGCGAGACTTGTAAACAAAATGAGCAGCAAACTAGAAAAGGAGACGTAAAATATATCTCGATTCAGGGGCAGTCAGAATTTTTACATGGGGTATGCCGAACCAAAAATGATAAGGCAATCATCCAAAAAACTATCACTCATCTTATTACTTATTAGTACCATAATAAATAGGAGACCCTAAGCCAATAACAAAGAACCAAATCCACTTATATGCTTGAATATTAATGGAATATTAATGGTAGAACCAATCCATCCATCCCTCAACGGCATTTAACCAAACACCTACTGGGCACTGAGTCCATCCATCCCTCAACGGCATTTAATCGAACACCTTCCGTGCACATTACAATACATGCATCTATACTACTTAATAGAAAAAAGGGGTGAACTGTAGAGGAGCAGAGACTGAACGAACCGTTGTTTCTCAATTGTAATTGCAGCTGGAGGTCGTTGCAAGTACTGAACCAACCTTGCAAGTATTGAAGGAACGGAAAGAGGATTGAGCGATGCTTAGCTGGCTGGCGGCGGGGGTGAGGAGGCGCGATGGCGACCGCACGGCGAGCGTCGCAACGGTGGGGGATCCGTGGTGGCAGTTCCGGGGAGGATCCGGGACCGGGGAACCGCCGCGCCGGGAGGAGCCGCGCCGGAGAGGAGCCGCCGGGTAGCACGCCGCCGCCGGCAGGACGCAGGGGAGAGACCGAGTCTCGGTCTCGGGCGGACGAGGGCAGGGGAGAGGAGAGGACAGGGAATTTTTTAATTTTTAATTTCTTTTCTTTTTGCTTGTTGGGCTGGGCTAAGGTATAGCGCATACCATACATTCACCTGTCAAGTAAAATCGGCAGCGGTTCGGACATGTTCCTTTGTTCGTATCAGCCGAGTTTATCGATCGTTTAAATAGTATTTTTTTACAGCAAATCAGTTGGTTTGTTTTATCAATCGGCTTATCAGCTGAACACGCCCTAAATGCAAAGTGCCCAAAACTGCAAGTCAACAGTAAAACAATCTCATGAGCTCATCGATCAGAGCTAGGCATCAATTATTCAAGGTTCCAACTTGTTAGCATTCTTCTTCAACTACAAACTGCACAGTCTTGACCGGTAACAAAGAAAACAATTTGGTACAGTGACTGTTAAATTGGCATCATATGATCCCCATACTGAATCTGAATTAGACCAAAAAAACAAATTTTAATGTGTGCAGCTAACAACAATCCATGCTTGACTTTCTGGATATTGATATCCCTAATACAACCTGACAGTTATGAGGAAACTCTGAGAAATGCATCTGAGAAACCAGACTGTGAAACCAATTTCCAGGAGGGTGTAGCTGTACCTAGTAATTGGAATGGTTGAAATGAGGCTGTGTTCAGGAGATGCATGAGCAGTAGCTGTTGCTACCGATTGGCTTGTCGCAAGCGCCGTCGCCACCAAGTGGCTTGCCAAAGCAGCAGCAGCAGCCGCCGCCGCCGCCTATCGACTTCCGGCAGGATGACGGCAGCGCAGAGACCGGCGGAAGCACAGAGCGGAGCGGAGTGTAGCGTAGCGCGGCGGTGTCGGCGGCAGTGGGACGGACCGGAAGGGCGTCGCCGCGGGAGGGCGGAGCCGGCAGAGCGGAGCGTCGCCGCGGGGAAGATGAGGGCGGCGCCGGAGGAATGGTGGGAGCACGCGGACTGCGGCCCAGTGAAACTTGTCGGGAGACTGTGTTTGACTGAGCTCCGTATTTCAGTTTTCGGAAAAGATATTTATGAAAAGCTATTTTATTGGTTAATAATTTATTATTATTATTTTGTAAAAAAATTTTATTTTTTTAACATAAAAAAATTTTATTTAAAAGCTTTTCAACTTTTATTTATTTTTTAAAAATTACCTTTTCAGTTTTTCAAAAACCAGTTTTAAAAGTTATCTGTTTATTTTAGCTTTTTAGAAACACTGAAAAGCATAAGTTAAAGTTATTCAGAAAGTTAAAATAAACATATATAAGTGTGGCCTAGACAGCAGCCAAGCTCAATCAAATCAAAACCCTGCCTAGCATCATTTCATCGAACACCACGGTGCTCCCTCTGCGCCGCCGCCGCCGCTGCCGAGGCGAACGGCGGGTGGTTCCGGGGTGGGGTTTGTGTGGCCACAAGAGATAATCAACAGCAATATGATCTTTTTGGCAGATTTGGTAAAAGAATCGAGCTCTGAAGTGAACAACACAAAATCTTCAGACGGATAATGGTCACTACAACAACTGCTCAAACGACCATACTACTTAAAATATTAATAATAGTAATGATGTTTATTTTCATATCGTTTCTATTACTACTAACGTGAGCTTCATAATATATATTATTACACCACATTTCACTATTGAATTTTCCAAATCTTAAAATCACCTACTAAGAATGATAACTACTAATTAATTGATTTAAAAAAATAGAAACTTAATTTATTTTTCATTATAATGTAAGAGCTCTAGGCTTGTATTGCTGAAAATACAAATTTCGAACCACTGCAACTAACACCATTTTAGCTTAATGCAACTCCTTAATTCTTTCCACATGAAGAAAAAAAACATCTGTAACAATGGCCAAGGCCAAACGGCAGAATGATCTTTGCAAGCGAATTCAGAGCTGTGCCGTGCAGTCACGTGATTGTAAACTGTAATGCCATTCTTTTTTTCTTTAGTCGTTGTAGCGAAATTTCTTCACTTGGTTTGCTTTCTTCTTATTCTTTATGAATCTTATCTCAATGGATGTTGCTGAGGCTGCTCTTGTAATTGATCTCTAGTTACGTGCACTCTCGTCGTTGTGAAGTCTAGACTTGTCGCTTTCATCTATTGTCTTGGATATTGTTTGGTACTGCAACTCCTGTATGTAGCAACAGTTTGCAAACTGTGCTTTGGAAACATGATTAGAATGGAGTCTAGAAATTTTCTTTGGAATCTTCCATCGAAGTATGGCACTTCACCTACTATGGCTGTTAGGCCATGATCGCTTGAATTAAGCTCGTAGTAGAGGTTTATTTGATGATCTGAGATGGAACGGGGCACCAAGACTGCATCTACAGTTTAGGAGATCTGAAGGAAGAAATGAAGAGATGATTTTGGCATGTGTTGTGGCCGGACATGTTATATACTGTGTTTTTGGATGGTTGTCATGTTGGAGCTTACGTGCACGCAGAAGACTCGTTTAAATATCTCAAAGAGCTGATCTTTTAAAAACACTGTCTCGATTCAATTTAGTCTTCGTTTATCCTATATTACAGTTGCATACTTGCACAACCTCATTTTCATCCAGAAAGAGGTCGAATTTGCGTGATAACCAGTTGAAATCCCGCGCTTCGCTACGGAGTACATGAATGATTGCATGCTATATATATTATAAAAATGATGGATATATATATGTTGGAAAATTTGAAATGATGTGAAAATGATATGAGGATGATGATTGACATGATTTGATATGCTTAAAGTAATAAAATTATAGATAATGTATTATGGTTGTATGACTTTTAAGATACTTCAGATAATAATTGTTAGTATGTGATGATGTATCATGTTTGCATGTTGAGCTTTAGAAATAGTGGATAACAACTTTATAGAAGGTATAGATATGTGAGAAAAATTATATCTTTGTAATTGAAAAAAAAGAAAGTTATTTATTTTCTGAATCTCTGTAAGGAGCAAGAAAGGAAAGAAAAACTGTTACATGTAAGTGCATCTGTGGTCTTCAGCCAAGAAAAGGGGAAATAAAAATTTTAAATAAGCATTTTTTTGGAGTCCTGTAGTAGATACCTCGAAATTTCGGTCATTGCTTGTCCTGAAGTACTGATGCCGGTAATTTTCATTCATTGTTTTTTACCTTGAAATTAAAATGGGCAATTTTTTGATCATGTTCATTATTCTTCATGTTTTGCATGATCCCCTTTAGTGATCGTTTTCAGAGTTACAAGGATGAAAGTATGATGCCGGCAATACTCGTCAGAGAAGAGAAGGCCGCAGTTGAAATGAAGAACACTGAAGTTGAAAGTCGAAACCCCACATGCCGTAAAAACCAAGACAAAATTCAGAAACTCCTAACAAACCCCGGAAGAAATAAACGCCCTGTAGGGCCTACAAGACCCTGTTGCGTTTCCTTGCAAGAATCCTCAACTCTGCAAATTCTGCGCACCTCGTGGAGTTTACTTATTGGCCCAGCAACCAACAAGTGTAGCTCACAACTTCCATCTCTGCAAAAAAAGAAGAGAAACAATACCATTACAGGGAAGATGATGGCATTGCTAAGTGTCAGTTCATCTCATCATGCCATCCATCCAGGTGCCTAACTCTCCTCCATTTCAAGGAAACAATATCCTCATGAATGCTACTGCTTTACTACTAGCACAGTAATAACAATTGCATCCATGAGAGCAATGTAAAAGAAAGAACAGTGCAAGTGTGTGCAGGAAGTAGGAGCATGCAGTGCATCTGCAGCAGGGTGACACCATTCAGATCAATGGGAGAGAGATCAAGATCAAGATCAAGAAATGATCTTGTTCTGAATCTTTCGCCGTCGTCGAGGGCACTCACCACATGCGCTCTCAAGACTCCTTCCTATGGCAACAAGTCGAAGGAGAAGATCAATCCGAGAGACATGTTCACCTTCTCCTACAGATTCAACACTGACATACCCATGACCGAGACTCCAGGGGTAGGTTTCTTGACTGATGCATGTAGCATGTAAGATTTGGGAGATGATCAGTCTACACTCTTTGAGATGATCTGATTCTTCCCTTGGAATTTCTTGATGCAGGCATCCATCGATGAGTATCTTCAGAACAGGCCCAGGATTGTTGGAGCCGTGTTCCCTGATAAGCGCAAGAGAACCAAGCTCAGCGATGTGAGTTCAGTTGCATCACCATTTCTGCTCCGATTTCCTTTTCTGAACTTCACTTTGTGCAAAACATGCAAAATGTTGAAGCTTTGCTGTTCTTTTTGTCTCCGCCGTCGTAAAAAAGAATCAGCTGTGCTGTTCTTCTCTCCAGCAACCATGGCTTCATGTCTGCAAGGACGAACAGCTTCGAGTATTTCTGCGATGATAACAGAGTGTTTTTATCTGAACTGGTTCTGCAGGAAGAATGGAGCGTGCAGCTTCTGCCGATCCAGTTCCTGTTCCTGTCGGCGTCGCCGGTGATCGTCATGCGCTTCGACAGCAAGTCCGGCGGTCAGGAGTACCCGCCGCACGTCCCCGTCAAGGCATCCAGTCTCCTGCTCATGGAAGTGGTAAATATTCGCTGTCCATTCATTGTCTCCTGCATTTTCCGTCCGAGGAAGTTCAGAACTCTGAAAGCACTGAAACCCTGCTATGGCGGCGGCGCAGACGGACTACAAACTGGACGGGCTGGACAGCAACGCGATGCCGTCGCACCTCGCCCTGACCGTCCGCGGGTCGCTGTACCCGCGGCCGGAGGGGAGGAAGAGTCTGAGGGGCCACGTCGAGATGAGCGTCGGCTTCAACCTGCCGCCGGTGCTCGCGCTGGTGCCGGAGGGCGTCATCAGAGGCGTCGGCGAGACGGTGAGCATTTTCAGCGCTTCGCTGCTTTGTGCAAGTATCAGTTTTCTTTCTGAATTTCTTATTGGAAAAGGAAAACTATTTTGATCCCTAGGCTGGATGTTTCTCTCAGTTGTTAAAAAACTATCCAAAGAGTTATGAGAAGTTCTTAAATAATTTGACAACATTCAACATATATATACCGCTTCGCAAAATCAACATATATATACTGCTTCGCAAAATCTCAAGTCCAGCTCAACTTTCTGTCTTTGATTGCTTGTGATGATCATTTTTCTTTGATTGCTTGTGATGATCATGGTGCAGGTGCTGAGGCAGCTAGCAGAGCAAATGAAGCAGGATTTCGACAATGGCCTGGCAGCCGATTTCAAGAGGTACAGTAGGGAGAAGCTAACTGAAAAGAAGACTACACCCTGAAACTTTTTTCAAGCATTTCACTTCAAAACTAAAAGATCTTTTCCAAGCATTCACTGCCAGTAGCAATAGAGGTGGCAGTCACTACACCAAATTGTTTGGAGCTCATCTGATCATCAGCAATTCAGCATGGTGGCAACATACTTGTATTGTTCAACAAGCCTCAAGAAAAGATGGAGGAGAGAATAACTTAACAGATCTCATTTATTCATTGTAAACTGAAGCATTTTGAATGTACATAATGGCAAGAATAATCAATTTACTGAGATTGTTAAAAATCTCGAGCTATTGAACATGTTTCTGTCAGACTTGACTTCCTTTCCTTTTAGGCTATTTGTGGATCTATGTACCACGTAGTATACAGGGCCTAGGGCCTTTGTTTCAACAGCTAGACGAAGCCAAATTAGAAGTTCTATACTATGTATCCCAAAGACTCTAGTCTTCCAATGATCGCTTTCTTGCCCTTAAGTCACGCTCAAGGCTTTGAGGCAACGGAGGGGTCCTGCCACGTCGGAAAAGGACAGCAAGAGCTTTCATTTTATGGCAGATGCTGAAAACCTGCAAACAAGGACGAGGATGATCAGTCCGGCAAAAGAAATGTATGATCAATTGTCAACCACAAATTGGTACTATGAAGGTCCATGTCCACCGAATATCTTACTGATGATGCCTCTATCTCTGCAATCCCCTCACAACCTTGGCCACCGCCCTGTAGAAGGTCACAGTATTTTGCAGCATCATCCTCATCTTCAAATACCTGTGATAAAAGATGACATGACTCAAGAGAATGCCAAGCAAGTAATTATGTAAACAACTGAAAATCCAGAGGAAAAGCAGGACAGCTAGTTGGTTCTCAAAGAAAAACATCCACAAAAATTAACTCGTTTTTTTAAGTACTCACCAGTATTCCCTCTCTGATATCTTCAACAAGCATGTTAAACTTCGAGCCAGAGTATTTTGATTTAGTCCCAACTCCTGAACCCCCTCCCTTTAAGAGCATTCCAAGTTCCCTTTCAACTTCACTGAAGCAAATGGAGATAACACGACTTGTTCAGAATGTTCAGTAACAGCAAAATTGCACGTGTAAGTGCAATAGCAGTAAAACAATTAACCTGCGACTCCTACGGGTTTTCATTGTCCATAGATGGTTGTCTCTTCTAGCCAGTACATAGACTGGTTTGGAGTCTTCTCTCCATGGATTTGTTTCCAACACTGAACCAGAAGAAAACACAAGTTTGAAAAGAAATCAGACTGCCATGCTTGTAAAAACAATTTTGCCAAGAATACAAAGAAAATAGCATTTCTAACAGCTTAATCTTTTGAACACTGTTTCTAACCGGCCTTTTGAGGCGGTCTTTGACTGAAACTCAATGTCTTCCTTTTTGTCTGAAAAATGCAAGTAATTTAACTAGGAGTAGAGATAGGCGTTGATACTACTGAATACAGAGGATATGTTAAACTACAGCATAAATGACAATTCAGCACTTTGATACAATGGCATGTCAACATTCAGATCTCGATACAATTGTGCAGAGCTAAAAATCGAGGAAACAGCTAGAGACTGCTACTGTTAATTGTCACGTACACACATGCTCTTAACTAGGCAAACCTCGAACTACACGCATCACGAAATATGGTATGTACGCGTGCACGCACCAGCCTCACGTCGCTGGTGCTGATACCAAATCAAACAGATAAAGACGACATCTTTGGACACTTCAGTCTCTGGACAAGGCAGTTCATCAAGCGATCTCGCTAAACCCCTAGTAGAAACTAAAGTCTAAAACCCCTAAATCGATCCAGCATGATCACACAAACAGGGTAAAGATTCGAGAAACTTTTACCATCATAGGCGAGGGAGTCGAGCGACTCCATGAGGTGGCGCCGCATGCCGTACGCGCGAGAGGAGACGCGGCGCAGGAACTCGCCGGAGGTCCCGGGGATGCCGCCGTCCATCCCCATCGCCCTCTCCACCTCCTCCTCACCACCACCACCACCACCATCCCCCTCCCGCGACGGCGGAGGCGGGGGCCGGGAAGACGCCGCGGCCACCACCGCCCTGCGGTACGAAACGGCGAGGCGGGGCCACGGCGGGGACAGGGAGAGGAGGGACGAGGTCAGGTTCCCGGTCAGCGTGGTCGCCGCCGGCACCGGCGCCTGATGCGGCGGCGGCGGCGGCGGCGAGAGGGATGGCAAGCAAGCTGCCATTTTTACGTTCTTCCCTGGAAGCGTGGTGCAGTGGAGCTGAGGAAGGTGAGAGAAATCGAGTTGGGTAAATCCGGGGAAGAAGAGTGGAACGTGGACACGGCAACTCCGGTCTCGTGGAGATCTTTCCACCGCGGTGGTAGCCGAGTTCGGCACGCTTCGAGGTCAGGTCAGGCTCGGTCTGGCTCGGGCCGTGTCACGTTCTGGACCGGCTTTTTCTTGGCAGAGACAGGAAGCAAAATGACATGGAGTACCACCTTAGAAATGAGCCGGACTTCTCAGGGACACGGCCCATATATGTACAGCTTCGGCCCTACCATAGACTCTGGGCTGACACGGACAGAACGAACCGGGCCGTCCTACTGAACAAATCCATTTTGACTCAAATATATATTTCGACGGCAATGCTGGATATAACTTAATACGAATTAGAATTAGATTGAACGGAGTTAAAATGGACTTAAAATCTAACAGCTCCCTCGCCTGTCATTACCATTGCCCATTGCCATCTCTCCTCTACGCTTTTCTAGCGTGATGCCGTGACAAACTGACGATGCCCGGGGACAAACATGCTTCAACCTGCTCCATTTTATTACCGTCTCCCTGCGTGCGTTGGCAATCGAAGATACCAAAACCAAAACCAAAACCATCACATCCATCGGACGCCGACCGACCAATCGGGCCACACGTGCTGCCTCCTCCGTGACCGCAACGGCAAAGGGATCGAGCCGAGAAGCGCTTAGAATCTCATCGTCCAATTCCAAGTTGCCCAACCCAAGCTTTCTACTCGCGTACGTGCCGGCCGCGGCGGCCGACGTGTGCGTACGGTGGACACCCGTCGCGCGGCCACCCGCCTCTCCGGCGCCAACCCCTCCACGCGTCCTCACCCCTCGCCCCAATAAAACCCCCCTAAACCCCAGCGTGATCACCACCCTGTTGGGAAAGCGGCTTCGCGTATTCTCGAGCTGACACGGCTGGGCGCTAGAATATTGTTCTTTGCTTGGAGGAGTTCACGTCACGAGCAATGGCGATCGTGTCGCGGTCGAGGAGGCTTGCTGCGCCGGTGACGCTGCTGCTGCTTGTTGCGGTGGCGGCGGCCGTGGTGACGAAGACGGAGGCCGGCACGGACGCAGCGAGTAAGGAGGACGAGTCGTGGACGGACTGGGCCAAGGAGAAGATCACCGAGGGGTTCGGGCTGAAGCACCACGTCGGCGACGTCGACGACGAGGAGGCCGCGCGCAAGGCCGGCCACGCCGCCAAATCCGCCCAGCACACCGCCTCCGGTACCGTCGAATTCACCATGCGCCGCGACAGCTCGCCGGCGGCATGTTGCCATCATTTGTTGACGGAGCTAACATGTGTGTGACTGCAGAGGCAGGGAGGCAGACGAGCAAGAAAGCCGGAGACGCCAAGGAGGCGGCGGAGGCGACTGCGTCGGGCGCGTCGAGCAAGGCGGAGCAGGCCAAGGACAAGACGAAGGAGGCGGCGAAGGGCGCCGCCGGTGAGGCGTCCAAGAGAGCTGAGCAGGCCAAGCACAAGACCAAGGAGGCCGCCGAGGCGGCCGGCGAGAGGGGCGCCGAGGTGCACGAGCAGTCGAAGCAGGGTAAGGCCAAGTTCGAGGAGACGGCCAAGGAGAAGACCGGCGAGGGTACGAGGCCGCCAAGGACAAGGCCGGCAAGGCGCAGGAGACGCTCCGGCAATCCACCGACGCCGCCAAGGACAAGGCCAGCAAGGCGCAAGAGACACTCCGGCAGTCCACCGACGCCGCCAGGGACAAGGCCGGCAAGGGGCACGAGACTCTACGGCAGTCCACCGACGCCACAGCGGAGAAGGCCGGGGCGGCGAAGGACGCCGCATGGGAGAAGGCGGGCTCGGCGAAGGACGCCGCGGCGGCGAAGGCCGGATCAGCGAAGGACGCGGCGTGGGAGAAGGCCGGGGCGACGAAGGACGCGGCGTGGGAGAAGGCGGAGGCGGCCGGCGAGAAGGCGAGGCAGTCCAAGGAGGCGGCGAAGGGGAAGGCCGGCGAGAAGGCGGGCGCGGCGAAGGACGCCGCGTGGGAGAAGGCGGAGGCCGCGAAGGACACCGCGTGGGAGACGGCGGAGGCGGCCAAGGAGAAGGCGAACGAAGGGTACGAAAAGGTGAAGGAGAAGGCGAGGGAGACGGCCGACGCGGCCAAGGAGAAGATCGAGGAGGTGAAGGAGCGCGTCACCGGCGCCGACGCCGCCGATGGCAAGGAGAAGAAGCATCACCACCACGTTGACGGCAAGCACAAGCCCCGCACGGTCGACGAGCTCTGAGCGAGCCGTCGGCTGCGTCCGGCCACCGATTCGTCCGTGTTGCCATAGCACTTCCAGACTTTCTAGTGTTGTTTTCAGTGTGTTGCTGCTTGGACCACACGATGCTGTTTCTGTATTTTGCATTGTACAATAATGTGAACTTTCTGTACAGAACTTGTACGAAACAAGTTACTGTTTTTCCCACTGAAACTTCACTCAAAACTGAAGCTCTTGTAACTGTTTTTCCACTGAAACCTCACTCGAAACTGAATATTTGATACAACACTAGTACAGGATTTGCTACAAGCATTGAATCTTTTCAAATCTAATTGAAAAGAAGCAGTAACAGAGCTGCATTGCTACAAGCATCAAAGCTTTTAGATTCAGGCTCACAATTCTGAGGCTACGACTACGAGACTCTTTTATCACGCTGCAAGCTGACAGCTTTACCTCTCAAGACCGAACTGATGAGGGTTCTGAAGTGCAATTTCCTCTTATGTATGTTCTTCTTCCCGTGATACATACAGTGTGTCAAGAGTGAGATTTTCCTGTAAGAGAAGCTTCAGACGAGGAGTGGAGCTTCCAGTGCGGCGGTGGCAGAAGCAGCGGCTCTCGGGTTGGTGTCCTGGAGCTTCAGCGTAGAGGTGACCAGCAGCGAGAGGACGGCGAAGCACGAGGGGATCAGACCTGTCCCGAACCTGCTCACCGTGTACAGGCCCCTCGTCTCGCCGCAGCTAATCGAGTCTGCAACAAGTGGCATAATTTCAACGACTAGTTAGTTTCTGATCATAAATTGCATCTGCAAACCGAAGTATCCTGAATTCCAGATGGTTAATGCACTGGAAGACTGCATTTTTACAGCGGGTACCTTCGTAGGATTCGAGGACGAACAAGGCGATTCCACACGACATCTTGTCCAAGAAGCTCAGCGAGCCGTAGACGAAGGCGCAGCCGTTCAGGTCGTCTCCCACCAGCGCGCTCTCTAGCCCAATCGTGGTCACCTGATCATCAGTATTCAGAAATCAGAAAACATCAGCATAAGCAGAACGCGCACATCATTCAATCCATGCAGAAATGCAAAATGCAATGTTCCTCGTTTTACCATGACGAGGGCATTTGCAGCTCCGATGACCATGGCGAGAGGGTACATCAGGTTGTGCATCTGGCTCGGGAGGAAGAAGACGGCGGCTCCGGAGATCACCCAGAGTATTGCTCCGATGGTGAGGAGCGACTTCAGGCGACGGCTGTTCCACTTTATCTCCTGCATTTTACTTGCAAAATATGTAAGAAAAAAACCCTGAACTTGATATGTTCCAGTCCAGAACGGCGGGTTAACTGACAGTAGTAGACCTGAAGAACAACGGAGACGAGGAAGCTGCAGCAGAATATGATGGCTGGTATCTGCATAGACAGGTCAAAGATCAGAGGTGCGATGCATAGATGTTTGGAGTCTTTGAACAGAGAGTAACCAAAGGGTTTGAAAACTCACGATTGCTTTGGAGTACTCGTTCATTTTCAGGTCTCTGGTGACGTAGAACGCGATGAGCGACTGAAAACAGTAGAGTGAACAAATTTTCCAGACTAATGTTCAGACTTCAGAGAAAACTTTAGCACTGAAATGCGTGACAGATCAAACCTATTTGGGAATCCGATCATACAACAAAAACAGTATGCAATGTGCAATTTCCAGAACATCTACTATTCTGTGAGGGCAAAGGCGGTTAACCTGAGAGACGTTTGTGATCAATCTTGCAAGCATATACAGCAGAGCAACTTGGTAGTACAAGGTCTTCTTGAACCAGTAGCCCCAGGAAATCCTAGCCGATTTCTTGCAGTCAGAATCCGACTGCAACCTGCAAATTCAAATTCACTCCCTTTCAGAAAACGTCTTTTACGGCAAAAAAAAAGGTCTAATGCATTACTCTACGCTGAAAAAAAAAACATACGTCGGCTCCTTTGTTCCAGCATAGAACACCACTAGGAAGCAGCATCCCACAAAAATTGAAACGTACGCTATCCACCGGTACTGCAGATAAAGATACGAACGATTTAGTAACAAATATACTAGACATTGATGTCTCTGGTTTGTAAAATCCTTTCTTTTACTGACCAAGAAACTCAAATCTGACAACTGACGAGGTTAGGCAATCACCTGAAGAACAATGTCTGAGCATGCCTTTGCGCTCACTAAACCAAATACAACCAACGCAATCGCATATAAACCAAGATTTGCCACCTGTATTTGCCATTTGTAGGGACTAGTGAGCATCTTCCTCAGGAGAACAATGATTGCAGTGGTACAAGACATAGGTGATTAAACAACTAGGAATAAATTATTTGAAGTACATATCAAGCCACCTTCAATCAGAAAAAAGATAGCAGTTATAAAATACTACCATTTTTGGTATAGAAACAATGCACTTTGTCCTGTGCAAAAAAAGGTTATTATAATAACAAGAGGGTTCAGTGGAAGAAATTTCCCGGAGATACCTTCAGTAAAAAAAGGAGTATCCTAGTAATAATATGTTTCCATGCTAGAACTGTGGTACTCACCATAGTGAACGCATTTCTGCAGCTTGCTAAGGCTACCCGGCTAGTGGAATTCAGTGTCATGCAGTTCACCATTGACCTGAGAGGAAGAAAGAAAACCATGTAACCCAGAGCCCAAACCTATTGCAAATGAGATAGGAGCTTCTGTCCAAGTTCAAGCGATCAAATCCTGAAGAAGTTGAAGGGTGTTTTACATGTGAGAAACTTGTGTGGCCGCCCAGCCGATGTTGAAGACGGCAGCGAAGAAGCTGTAACCAATGGTCCTCACAAGGTAGGAATCGGTCCCCAGGATGGTGCAGAGAAGACATCCACCGAAGACAGAGGAGAAGGAGATGCCGACCAGGATTGATCCTCCGATGTGCCACAGCTTGAAGTGGCCGAATCGGTCGATCTGATCACACATCACATTGCTCATAGATCAGTTAGGAGTATTATATTTTGCTAAGTAGCAGTAGCAAAGTACAGTTTCAGTTCTTTTAGTACCATCTCGCCTGCAAGAATCGTCATTAGGCCATCTGCAACCTGACCGGAAAGCATCACAATAGCTGCATCCCTGCAAGAAACACAAGCATTGATAACCAAGTGAGCTTCGGCAACATTAGTTTTCTTCAGAAAATGTGATTCTTTTATTTTTGAGGAAACACTAATGTGATTGATTACCTTGGAGCAAGCCCGATTTCTTGCAAGAAGAGCAGCAGGTAAGTGAACCAGCAAGCAGACGTGATGTCATTAAGCATGTGGCCGACACCGTAGGACAGGATCGGCCACCGTCCCAGAGGCATCTGTGCCTCCGCCAACACCTCGTCGCCCTTCGCGTCAGCCATGGCGATCGATCGAGCACAGAGCAGTATACCAGTTTCCCAAAGTGTCTTCAGCTACAATCTCTGAATATGCAGAGGTGATTGCACACATTAGCATCAGGATTAAGAGAAGAAAAGACAGAAAGGAAATTCCATGCCTCGTGAAATGCATGACAAAAAAAAGCAACTTTTATTTAATGGTGATGATGATGCGTAAGCTTGTGTTCACGCCAGCCGCCGCGCGCGCGCACGGCACGCGGCTCTCTGCTCGCGAGCGACTCGTGCCGTGCCGCGCCGCGCGCGCAGCTGCGTCCCCTCCCCTCCGGCATCATCCTGCGCCCGCGCTAGCCGCTAGGGCTACGTTGCCGCGCCCGCGGCGGCAGTAGGCCGTCGTAAAATCCCCCCCAGAACAGCAATGCATATGAACCCGCGGCACGGCAGTCGCCGGCGACAACACAAAAAAAGCGCACCAAGATCCAAACAACGAAGAAGGAAGGCCAAGGCACGCAGAAAGAACTCGGAGAATTTCAGAATCGCATCGCAAATTTGCACGCGTACCGAGATGAGAGCGCGCGCTTGCTTGCTTCTTGTTCGTCCAGGAGGAGGAGGAGGAGAGCGCGGGACGAGGCGAGACCGATCCGGCGGATGAGGTATTTATAGGGGACGAGCCCCTCGCTCTCGCTCGCTGCTCGCAATCGAGACGATGGTGGTGGTGGTTGTAGTAGGCTAGGGCATGATAGGGGCGGCGCCACAGGACAACAAAGACGAAGCAGGAAAACGCCTAGTAGGCAAAATTGAGAAACGAAATTGGGTTATTTTTGTACCCTTTTCATTAGTTTCCTATTCTTTTACGGGAAACAAATCGCACTGATCGCGCTTTCAGACTTCAGACCGCATGCCAAAGATGATTTAAAGATTTGTGATTTTTTTTCTAATTGCAAGGAAGGAGAGAGAGGATATTTAATGCACTGAGATATTTTTTACTATTTTTTCTTGTTCTATGTTCTCATGCAGCAAAGTTTCCTTTTTATAAATGATATAAGGTTAGTCTTAATACGTATTTCAGGCACATTAAATGAGATGTCAAATCAGCATATTTATAGTATTTTATAAAACAAGCAGGAGAGAGAGGAAACGTTTCATTGAGATGAAATTATAGAGCGATGTTTTCAAAACGTTGAAAATCGGATGAAACCTGAACTGAGAGTCTGCTCTTATTCGTCGCTTCATGAAACTATGAAACCGGTGAAAAAAAACTAAAATAATCCATGAAACTATACGGTGAAACTATGTACTGAGAGGAAGACATGTTTTATTGCATATTTTATGATCTTTGAAAACCGATAGATGAAATCTTGCATTGAGACTGGCAAGACTTGATTTAGTTGAAAACTGACTTAAAAAAATAAAACTATGACAATACCAGTCAACAAGTTAGCGAAGTATGGCTTATCGTAGTTATAGCATCTTACTAAACATCTACTTAACAAGATGGGACATATGTGGCGTGACAAAATATGACATGAACCAAACATAAGTTAGCGAAGTGTGGCTTATCATAGTTATTGCAACTTACTAGATATCGACGTGGCACGTCTAAAATGTGGCGTGACAAACTATAACAGTGAACCAAACATGCCATAAGAGTTAATGTTAAGTTTGTTAAGCTTAACATGAACCATTCTCTCTTATTTATCATCTCTTCTCTATTTTTAGCAAACTTAGCTTGTTATAATGACTTAAAAGATAGCTACTAGTTTCTATTGTATATGACCTATGGCTAGAATTGCGACTAAAGTAAAACCATAACAAAGGTAGCCGTACTGGATCGTCACTCTTGGATCCAGAAATGCAAGATGCATTTGAGGCTATAAAAATAAGAATATCTCCTAGTATTTTGTTGTTTTTGCTTGATAATAAGTATTAGTAGGTTGGTGAAGTATAATTCTCGCATGAGAACTGCTATATGTTCGGTGGGTTCTCCAAACAGGAAGACGTCATGGAGGCCCTAAGACTACGGATGAGTTAGCTTGAAAAATATATTTCTGATAGAATTGATGAGTATTATGTATAAATACGATACATAGCGTTTTTTCTTAAAAAAGAATACCTCTTATAGAACCATACACACACTACTATCACGGATACTATATATACTTGCATGCTAGTGATACGTGAATATGCCCATTGTATATGCTCAAAGAGATGGTGGTTGTTCTCATCTCCAGTTAGAATGGCCAATGTCAGGATAAAAGAGGTCATAACTGTTACGAGAAACAATGGAAAACAAACTGATGTGTCTATTAATTTTCATTGTTCGTTATGCTGTCTTAATGCTTTTTACCGTTTTAGACTGAGATCAACAACCAGTCTCTACTGTACAAGTTTTATCACTGCATTTTCTAACTACATATTTATAAAAGCTGTTAAAAAATACAACTCTATGATAGTGTTTTTTATGACGAATCTGTCATCAACATTTTCCCATGTAAAATCCTAATATTGTTATGTATATCAGTATGTGCGCATTACAAGCAAGCACAGCTATCCATAGCACATTTGGCGAATCAATCAACAAGCTGCTTGAATTGTCAGGCCAACCATGCATTGTTACTTGGAACATGAAAATAATATGGCCACTTGTGTCACCACCTTGTCATGGGCTCAGGGCCGGCCCTAGGGGGTGCGATCGTCTAGGCCCCCGGCCAAGGGGCCCAGCCCCATATACATACTTATGTATACATAGATGCCGTCTGTCTGATTTTCGATCTAATTGCGCCACCAAGGCCCTATCCGAGTTGCAATTGCAAGTTCGCGACCCTTGGAACGCCGCCATCGCCGCTTGGCCACCTGCTCGCTTGCGGCCAGCCAGACGCCCACGCCAAGGCCGCCTCCATCTTCCAAATGCCTAACGCCGCGCCACGTTTGGACTCGTTGATCATCATGACGGACTCACGGATGCCTGGATGCCTAAAGCCTATCGCCGTCAACACGATGCTCCTGTAGTCCTGCTCACCAGTCACCACATCGTGCTAGAAGCCTGGAACACGTCGTTGATTTGGATCGTGTCGTACAAGATACTCTCTCTTTAGTTTGTTGTTAGGTCGTTTTAAAAAACTATTTGCTAAATTATAGTCATATTTTTTTGTCTATTAATGTAGGTGCTAGAAATTTTATAATGTTATCTAAAAAGCATTTGTCTAGGGCTAAGAGAAGGAAAAAAAAGAAATTAGAAAACCAGTTTATTCAGTTGTAAAGATATGCTATACATAAGAGATGCTTTGCAACATAAGAGATGCTTTGCAAGTGAATTAGACATATAAATAAATATATATACACCTATATGATAAGTAATCATTATATATATATATATATATATATATATATATATATATATATATATATATATATAAAAGACTCATCGTGATGGGTTCGCTCTAAGACACACTAAAATATAGGACCGGCCCTGCATGAGCTCTCACTGCACATCAGCTAATCAAAAGCTGCATGCTATTGCTCATTTCATATCAGCTTTTCGCCCCTGGTTCTTTCAGGCAACAGAGAAGCTGAAGCTGTGTCTCGCTGTTTCTGAGTCAAAAGAAATAATGTGAATTCAAGAGCAAATCCTTTTGTCAAAAGGTCAAATTTGGGCGTATTTCTCAAAAGTCATGGAACGCTTGGTCATCCGAGAAAGCAGGAAATAAGCAGCCTGCCTTGAATTCCAAATGTACTGAAGTACATAGATTAATTATCATAAGGCCCATTGTCATAATATTCTCGAAAAATCGTGCTTTGTCAGGTCTTGGTAAAGCTAATCAGACCGGCAAAAGGGAGTGCTATGCATTATTTCCTTCTTCGCCAGTAGTGTAGCTTTCGTGTGATGTGAGCATGTTTGATAGACCAATTTCTAAAGTTAAAAATTTAACTTTAGGTGTTAAGTTGTAAAGCTCCACCTCTATAAATTATTTTATGAGAACGCTTCACCCAACTTCACTTTCATTTTAGATAGAGCTGGTTGAAGTTTAGCTTTAAAAAAGGAGTTAGAGCCATGTCAAACAGACCGAACTTAATAATATTATAATATTATTAAGACAAATCGTTAGTAAAAATAACGGTAATGTAAACTCTAATAAATCTTAAATAGATACCTCTGTCTTTAGGGTAGTATTTTTAGTAATTTTTTAATTAAGCTAATTTTATAATTCGTGGTTATTCATCCTATAAACTTTATAATAATTGGACATAGCCTCTGAAGCTCAGAAGTAAAGTCCAAAATAAATTCTATTATTTGAAAAAGTTAGTTACTAGCTAAACTAGGTAGCTAATGCCATTTCATTACTGCGAAAACAGCCTACCTAAATACCTAATGCAGATTCAACCATCAGGCATGTGATTTTGCAGCAATCATGCAGAGGATTTTATCAGGAAATCACAAGTATCGCCAGCCGAAATCAATGTTCATCCAGCAGAGATAAAATATATATGCCAAGTTGTCAAAACACATGGAGCAAGTTGGGTAGCGACAAGCATCCATGTTTTCTTCCTTCTCAGATTGATCCAAAGAGCTCTCTAACCAGATAGGGGTCAGTGTTCTAACCTGCTGACACTCATTAGCCGCCCATAGTATGTTCTTGAGAGTTTGACAATGAAGGGCATCATACTGGGTTAGCAGCCACTGACTTGTGCAGTTTTTTCCCTGGCTTTGACTTGCATGCGAGCAGAGAGGATCAGCATGACAACGAAAATATCATCATTGACGTCATCTCCTGAAAATGATCCTCAAACGGCCAATCGATTTCTCCATAAATTTGTCATGTGCTGGATGTGATGATATTCTCCGTACTATCTTTCCTGGGCTGATGTTTATCAGCAATCCTCTGTAGCTTTCCTGCATTTGTTAGCTGGTACCTAGAACGGCTTCAGCATCTGTGCATCACAATGCTCAAAAAAGAAAAATGCAGAGATTCGTCCACAGCAACAGAGTTCAAAGGACATAATCCTTTTTTTAATATTTGACGCTGTTGTGTGTGTGTGATCATTTATATTATTAAATTTTATGCGAATATATATAAAAAGCATGTTTAACAACAAAATAAGTCACAATAAAATAAATGATAACTACGTAACTTTTCTAATAAGACGAAGCGTCAAATGTATATTGAAAAGTCAACTGTGTGAAACATTTAACAAAATGAAGGGAGTATTTCATACATGCCTAGGAAATCTTTTTCGGACATAACATCCTTAAATCCACCAATCAGATTCCAAAACTGTTCTGCTACATAACAAACAGGCAAGGATTTTAAAGCATAAACAGTTGAAAAAAACATTTATTCATTTGTTACTCTAGTCGGCTGATACGATCATACAACACAGTTTGACATGCCTAATAAGCCGAAAGAAAGATAGACATGTTTCTGATAAGGATGAAGGTGGACCACCTTCCTATCCGAAAATGTAGAACATGACAGCCGTCAATGCAACCATTACTGACCGTATCATCGGCAGTTGCTCACCCCAAATCAGGAAGCATCAGCACACTGAAATCATGAATACCACTGGACAAACCACCGATGCTATGGAATATTTCTTACTTCCCACACCCCAAAAAATTTCACCTTGGTTTTATACACAACCGAAGCTCCCACTTCCTCTCTTGCATCCAGCAACCAGCATGCGATTTTTCCGGTACCGGAGAGAATGAGTAGGAACGGGATCACTAGATGTTCATTCAGGCAACAAATTCTCTCTTTGCTGGAGTTCTGGCACCCATTTCAACTTCCGATTGATGGGTCCTTTCAAAATCTGAGAATGTTCCCAGTTTCCAACTTCACATGGAGCCATACTCAAACTTGGAGCACTTGGCAATGGATAATGTGAGTCTTGAAATTACGACCCGCAATGGTGAACCACAAGTTTGCTATGAAAGACCTGTGCTGGCCTTTCCGAGCAAAAACATCCCACATGTGGGCACTGTTAATCTCGATAACTGTTGGTGTGTTTGAGACATCGACAAGAGTGATGCTCATATTGTTGCGGATAATGCAGATCTTTCCATTTAGTGAGACAAGAGCCGCAGCTTCAAAAGCTCGTGAACTGCCCAGATGGCGCCTGCTGTCCATGAATCTGGTCCATGATCGTGTGTCCCTATCATAGACTCTAAGCTTGCATCCGTCCCGGCAATCCGCTGAATAAAGACATCCATTAAAGCAAATGCTTGGATTCCGCCAGCCCGTAACCATTTCATCAGCAGTGACTGACCATACGTTGGATGTTGGCATATAGACCTCACTCACAATCTGATGATGAGAATCAAGCCCTTTCAGGAACCATTTACCATCATATACAACTCCAATAAAAGGTACCATCCCCGTGCTCATTTCACTAATGTAAGACCATCTATTCCTGTTTGGGTCGTAAAATTCAGCAGATCTTAGAGTTCTTTGTATCCCTTCACACTCCCCACCAGCAACATAGAGGCGGTTATTTATGACACAGGAACCAAAGCAGTGACGTTTTTGTAGCATATCTGGGGCTCGAAGCCATTTGTTTATCCGAGCATTGTAAAATACAACACGCCTCATAGACCCTCGGACTGGGTCTTTGCCACCAAACAGGTACAGAAAGCAGCCACTAAGAACAGCACAACCAAAGCCAACAGCCTCTGAATACTCTGCTGGAACTGGAGGGAGTGACTTCCACACCTGGTAAACTGGGTCAAAGGCATGCCAAGAAATCTTCCGATCACGGTCCCTTTTGAAGACAAAAACCCATTCTTCTGCCATGCCAAGTTTCTTACGCAAGGAGTAATAATAGTTCCCAGATAACAGTCGGTTCCACCGTTTACAGACTAACCGAAGATTTGTGTGCTCAAGTCGAGGAACTCGCATGAGGCAGGTAATAGCTAGGTCGTCAGGAAGGCCAGGTAGAAGTGGTGCCTGAGTTCGGCACCTCTCTTTGCGTGAGCTCCTTGACTTGCGCTTGTTTGGTTTAATGTCAGGTTGCATGCACAGCTTTGCACCAGGGACAAACTTCCTAGCACTCACAACAGTTTTAAGACCTCCATCTACCCTGCAGTAACAAGACACAGACTCTACCTGCAAATGCATTGGTAAATGAAGTTAGGATATGCTTATATTAACCTGAATGTGGAACAGCATTAGTGAAACAAAACCACAAGAAGTAACTCTCCTAAAGACACAAACATATCTTTCTGTCCAGGCACTAGCAAAATATTGCGACGATTGCATTGCACGATGTTTATCTTTCTTATATGACTAGCAAAATACCCATGTTTTAGCAACAGATTCCACAAAAGTATACCGTAAGTTTCTCAACTTGAAAATTATTTGTAATATTAATCGGGGGGAATATATATAACTTGCAACCAAACATCAATCCGCAAATAGCCAAGCCACGTGCATAAGTCCTCTATTGTTCACTCACATAAGATCCCACCAACTCTGGGGGTGATGGTGGGATAGCAGGCTCATCATCGTCACTATTCACTACGTTCGCTGTACTGTATAGGAACGGAACTGGAGAATGTTTTTTGCTAACTTATGGATACAAAGACTAGATGTTTAAAAGGTACAAGCTTTGGTTTATCCTTGCTCCATTAAACTCCTTGTATAAACCATTTTTAAGTGTGACATGAGCACTTACAGCTACCACCTTGGTAGGCTTGGCCTGTGGTATACTGATATCAATTGATAAAATATAGACAAAGCTTGCATTGTTATTTGCTAAGCTGCTCTGCTAACATATTTAAATGCATCAAATGGTTCCAAATATATTACTTTATCATGCAGAGGAGAGAAAAAGTTCTCTAAATTTTTAGTGCCCAAATGAAATTCCCATGTAATATTGTTCTTGTAAAAAGGCTTTGTTTCTAACCGAGGAAGAGCGCCTAGATGACATCTATAAGATTGATAAAAGTGACAATGAAAATCCCAACAAATGAGTTCACAAGAAAGATGGTTTAGGATAGCAATTATCTCCATCTAACTTAAACCAAAACTAAAGAAAAGTAACCTTAAGTTCCTAAAACCCTACAGGTCTAGATCCACAAACAAATCACCAATAAAATTAGAAAAAAAATCAACTTTTAGTAGAAATGAATCAGGTTTGTAATATTGTGCGGCAGTGCGGCATCGCTCGGTTACAGTGGTTACCTCGCACAATAACCCTCTTGGTTTTAAAAACCTCTCGGTTTTTGCGGTAACCATGCCATTACCACGGTAACCGTGATACCACCAGGTAGGGGTAATCCCTTCCCAGACGGTAAGGTAAACCCTCCTAGATCCAGTGGAAAATCATACCATTCAATCAAAAATACCAACTTCAGACCAATAGTGGAATAACCACTGACTCTAATCCCAAACACATGGCATCGAGAAAAGAAAACAGTGGTTGAGGGTGAAGCTAGATCTAGGAGTTGAGCTCACCAGCGATCGAAGCATACAAGTTACACTGGCGACTGGATTCATACTCTCTCTTTGTGCTGAACCCATCTCACAAAGAAAATCGCCGAGAAACTCTCTCTATAAAAAAGCCTCAAATAAAAGCAGAAGTAAAAAATGATTTTATATCAAACCGATCCCGTCCAGCGCGCACATGGTTTGGTCTTGTAGGGATTTTCTTTTGGGGGAGAGAAGGGGACAAGTCTTGATTTGTTTGGCATTTCATTTAATGATTTGCGAAACGCTTGGGCTTTTTGATGTACCAAATTTTTCTTAGACCAAAGGTCAAAGGACCCTGCTTTTATTGAAGCAGAATAATGTACTGAATTTTACTTCTTGTTGCATACGCCAGCCTTCTTTGGTAATAATTAGTTCGACAATGAGACAAAGAATTTTACCACTTAATGTATATATGCTTTGTGCTTCTCTGTCAAAATTTGTAAGAGACAGAGAAACAAATCTGATGTACAGTCTAAAGGTTCCTAAAATTGAATTGCACCCATCAAACGTTACAAACATAAGCAGAATTGGCATTATCAAATGCGTAACAGTGTAAGAGATCCAGGCTATCCTACCTAATCTGGCCATTATGCTTGCATGACCATTTCCTGGTTCAACTATTATGGATACTAATCTCATACTAGCATCATTATATTAAGAGTTACTAGCTATGCTAGAGGTAGTGTTCACCATGATCGCAATTCATATGAATGTATGACTGGCTTGGTCGTTATAACTAGTAAGCAAACCTTACAAATTCACATACATTGCACGGAATGTCTAACAATGGATCAACCGCTTGTGCAGCTCATGTGTGACACATGGAACTAGGAATAGGATGATTTGTTAGTGCTGCTTACTCCATAATTCATACCTAAAAATGCCTATGATGAGAATAATTATTATACGCTAGCTTTTAAATGGGGACAAAAGAAGGGATGAGCAGATTTGGTGATCCCGTACTCATACAAAATGTCCATCTAGCAGCATTTTGACCAGCAAAAACTCACGAAGTGGCATCAGGACAGCCAAGATTACTTCACCAAAAATAACTACCAGACATTCACAGATAATTCGAACCTAGACTCCAATACCAAGCCCTAAGAACGCAGATCGAGCCCTCGCCCATAGCAAAAACCCACAAGAACACCCGGGCATGAACAGGAAAACCCTTAGATTCACGACTTCGCAGCCAAAGGTGACGCCTTTGGGCCAAGAACACTACCCCGGAGCTAAATTCACGCGACCTGCGGCTCAAACAAGAAGGAACGCTCTAGGGCCAGAGAGGAATGCGGGACGGAACTCACCAGTGGCACGCGGACGCGGATTCCGGCCGCGGGCCGCGGCGGCGCGCCTCCGGCAGCAGCGTCCATTGCCGGATCGAGCCGGGCGGCCAAGAACCCCAGCGATTCGGCCCCCCAGGAACCGCCTCTCCCTCCTCCTCGCTACTACCGAAGGAGGTCGCCTTGGTTTCAAACTAGCAGCAGCAGCAGCAGCAGCAGCAGCAATCAAGCAAGCAAGCAAGCAAGCAGTGGGATGGGAGGTCGCAGATGCAGGAGAGGCTCTCCTCTCTCCCCTCCTGGGACCTTGGGTTACTTGGGTGCTTTGGCTTCGAATCTTGCGGCGTGTTCAGTTCAGTACGGCTCGAGATGTCAAGGTTCTGAAGACTCGTGGACTCTTGGGCACAGACGCCCAGTCCACTCCAGTTTGCTTAGACCGTGTACTGCACTACAGGCTACAGCAAGGGCTACTACCCTGAATGCATGGCTGCTTCTGTTGAAGCTTGAAATTTGTTTTGCATAAGCTATCTTCGAAGAAATGCCGTCTCAATAAACCATTTATAATATTTTAATAATATTTTAGTTTTTAAGTACTTCGATACTACATTATTAAAAAATAAATAGAATTGAGGATAGAAAAGCCGAATTCAAAATGAATATCGTCATACAACGAAAACCAAACAAGAGGTACAACATAAAACAAATCAGTTATGATCCACACAGCATGATAGCTTGAAGATGTACTTATATATTTAGTTTATATGATAAATAGTTTTTAAAACATTGATGAAATTTATATGTAAATTATAAAATACTACTTTCAAACATTTTAACTTTTTAAAATTAAATTAAATTTTTAAAATTTTAATCAAATTTATGAAAAAATATAATGTCAAATTAGTTTTATTAAATTTAACATCGTTACAGTTGCAACCACATGCGTGGAATAGCCTGCCGCTCATAAGTAGGATGTGGAATCACGTTGGTTAATGAAGATGGCGAATAACTAAAGGAAAAATTTGTCGGCAACAAAGGAACTAAGAAACACGAGGGAGTTTGATTGGAGCAAGCAAACCGATTACTACTGTGACTTCTTTAAACAGATTCATGGTGTGATGATAAAAATGCTGCAAAAGTTCTATTCATATGAATATTGAATGATGTTACATAAAATTATTTAAATATTTCAAACAAATAAAAGTTTTAACGGTGGCATCTACATGTTGCGAATAAAAGGCAGTAGCTCGCTCATTCCTTTATTTGCTTATAGCCATAGAATGAATTTCGTGCCTGGAACTTTCTGAAATTGTCTAGAAATTTAAAAAACTCCATTTCAAATTGTACTCCTACCACTGTAATTTGATTTGTCTCCCATTTCAAACTAGCCATCCTCCTTGAGAACTTCACCTCCGACACGTGGGCCCATCATCCAAGTACTCACATGGCACAACCGCCCACATAGCCCATACAAACGGCTCCCTTCCTCTCCAGTCCGTCCATCTCCGGTCGCCACCCATCAAACGCCACCACAACTGACATGTGGGCCCCACAACCCCTCCGCCATGACTGACATGTAGGCCCCACAGCTGCGCCACCCAACCCCCCGCGTGTTGTCCAGACGGCTCCTCGAACAATCCGTGGGCTTCCTTCCTCTCCAGTACGCGTCAACGCCCCCACACGTCAGCCACTGACACTTCGGGCCCACGCGCCGGCCAACCTGTCAGCGACGGACAGCGCAGTCCTCCCCCAACCACACGCTGCTGCCCACGCGCGCGTGGGCCCCGCGGAGGCGCCGGGGGTGGGCCCACGTGTCAGTCTGACTTCCCGTCCAGTACTCCCTCCTCTCCCGTGTCCACAGTTTCTCTCTCTTCTCCCCCAGTCTCACACTACTCCCCCGCTCACCCCCATCTCTCCACCACCCCTCGCCGCCGGCGACGAGCTCGAGGGCTCGAGGCGGTGGTGCGCTCGCCTCGGAGGCGGAGGGGGAGGGCGCGGGGATGGAGCCCATGAGCGTGGACAGCGGCGGGGGATGCGGCGGCCTGGACACGCAGATCGAGCAGCTGATGCAGTGCCGCCCGCTCGCCGAGCACGAGGTGAGAGCGAGCGAGATCCCTCTACTGCTGCTCTGGCTTTTCCCCGTTCTGGTCTCTCGTTCGTTCCGCCGGCGATGGCTCCCCCGCGCCCGATCTGGGGAATATGGTGGCGCTTTGATCTGTTCCTAGGGTTTTTTGGGGCATGTTGGGTTGGGCGGTTCGGATTTGCCGTGTGATCCGGTGATTCGCGAGCGATTGACGCGTAGTTTTTGTTGTGCTGTGTGATATTGGCGGTTTGGAGAGAGATTCAAGTGCTTGTTTGTGGCTGGCGAGAGCAACTTGGAAGTTGGAGCATTCCGATGTGATGAACCAGATTTGGTTCATGGTAGTAGATCGCTAGAGATGGTCGCGGAAAGTAGCATAAAAATTGGAAATTTACAAGCACATGTAGTCGCTGCTACCTTTTATTTTGATCGCAAATTAGGTTCACATGCTTATAACCTGTAGGATAGGATAGGATATATACATATGTGTGGATATGCATGGACGGTTGACCAAAAATAGGAACATTTGATGGGCATAAATGTCTACACAACTGATGTTCTTATATTCCTGGAATCTACGTGTGTTCTAATGGACCCACAATTGCAGGTTAAAGCACTGTGCGAGAAGGCCAAGGAGATATTGATGGCGGAAAGCAATGTTCAGGTATCGCATACTGTCGGTTCTCATCTCGCTGTTATGCTGGGTGTATTTCAGGATAGGTCTGGCAGGATTTCCTTGTTGCTATTTCAACAGTTGATTGAACCTTTTTGCACTATGGTTTTGGCATTGTATTTGAGCAAGGGTATTTCATAGTGTTACACAAGTTAGTTGGTCCCTTGATATGTTTTAGTCATATATTTTGGTGCTTTTCGATCCAACCATAATTCTGCCAATGCTGATGACTAAAATAAAGACAGGAATTCAAGGTGCCCTTCCATTCAATTTCATCACCTTAATTTTTACCCACTCTTTTACATACCATTCAGATAGCTCATAGTATGTGCTCATATAGTTCTGCTTAAGGCGTTCTCAAAATATTTACATGTTCTGTTCCATGGTGATTTGGTAAGATAGATGAGTACTGGTTTTAAGGTTTTGCTTTTTTTTTTTTGGTTATGCAGCCTGTCAAAAGCCCAGTAACGATTTGTGGTGATATTCACGGACAATTCCATGATCTTGTAGAACTTTTTCGGATCGGTGGGAAGGTACTATTTGCATTTACTGTTTTATTTTTGCTACCATACTTTGAAATCATCCTTTCGTCATTCTATTCTTAAAGATAGTTAATATATGTGTCCTTTGTTGTTTCAGTGCCCAGATACTAATTATTTATTTATGGGGGATTATGTGGATCGTGGCTATTACTCTGTTGAGACTGTTACTGTAAGAGTTCACCTACTTATTTTCTTTGATGAGTATTTATATACAGTTTTACAGAAGCTGTCGAATTTCACATACCAGATTTATTTGTTCTTATTGGCCAGCAACAAAATTTGATTACTGGAATTCTTTCAAATATTTCAATTGTTTTATGTTCGAGATCATGTCATTATGTGTAAGCACTACTGAATGGTATTCCTTATCCAGCTTTTGGTAGCGCTGAAGGTGCGTCACCCACATCGGATTACAATCCTTCGCGGAAATCACGAGAGCCGGCAGGTGCTGTTCGACTTTTCTCAATATCTATGTGCGGACTTGGCCGCAGTTTTCTTAGTTGATTAGAAATTTGAGAAAATTTGTCTGATTTTGGAATTCTTCTGGTTCCTGTTTAGCACAGTTTGTTTATTATTGTCTGTCTGTCATAATGGTGAATTAGTTATGTTTATGTTCAACTGAAAATATTGTTTTATAATGATTGCAGATCACGCAGGTTTATGGATTCTACGACGAATGTTTACGAAAGTGAGTTTGTTTAGGTGCTTCATGAAAATTAATCTTAATCCTGTTCCAGGTCTAGCCTTGTAGGCTGTTCAGTACGTACTAAATCATTGCTGCCATGGCAGAAATTCTATGTATGTTCTGTCTGATCCTAGAGTTATGTGGTACTTCTTGTCCTTGTCTCAGTATAATAGACAGCCGAGCAAAGTGTTAGTATATGCAGAATCTATTTGTTATCATGTGCCCTTTTTTCTTTCTGTGCGGTGGTAGATAGGCTTTGTGTTGTTTGTATATTAGAGTTCTGTACCTGTTGAACCTAACTGTATGCTTACTTCTTGTGGTAGTACATATCATTAATTCAATATGTTTCAAACAAAATAGTGATATTGTTTGTTAGTTTATAGAAGTGAAATTTGCAACAATGATTTGCTACTAGATGTTTGAAATGGAGTCATATTTTAATTTGTGTTGTTGATCCTTCTTTCTAATCAGGTATGGCAATGCAAATGTATGGAAGATATTCACAGATTTATTTGATTATTTTCCACTGACAGCACTGGTATGTACTCTGAAACTGGGACGTCCTTTTTTTCTTTAATTTTGGTTTGTTCTGTCATTTCTAAGTATCTCTTATTTTTTTGTTTTGCATTTATTGCATGATACACTGTTTCAATATGGAAGACTAGTTTGTTTTTCACCTGTATGATAACTACTGATTGTATATCGCCACCTGCAGACTTGATAGCTGGGAACATATCGATGGGGCATGACTAGTGTCTTTACCTTGTGAAAGAATGCGACATATCATACATTATGTATTTACAGCTGCATAATTGAAATTCCTTGGCCATTTGGGAGTTGTGTGACATCATACCAAGTTGCTAACAGTGATGTTCTCTCTGGTAGATCTTTGGATTTTCAATTGTATGGATGCATTATTTGAATCATGTAAAGTGGTCATCGATAAACATTTAATGTAGTGCATAACTCTTTTTACTGCAGTCATTACCTGTACATAAAATAACTGCATTCCATCCTCAATAAACCGATATTGTCAGCATTATGCATCCATGGGCCATGTTAATATTTTCTTTATGTTCTTGAAGGTGGAATCTGAAATTTTCTGCCTGCATGGTGGTTTATCTCCATCAATTGAGAACCTTGATAGTGTGCGTAGCTTAGATCGTGTCCAAGAGGTTCCGCATGAGGGACCTATGTGTGATCTTCTATGGTCTGATCCAGATGACCGCTGTGGTTGGGGCATATCTCCTCGTGGTGCTGGCTACACTTTTGGGCAGGTACTACACTGTCTTGAACTTTTTCAGTTGCAGATGTTTTAGTTATAGTTTGTTCACTTCTTCTTTTGTTTTCCAGGATATATCCGAGCAATTCAATCACACCAACAATCTCAAACTTGTAGCTCGGGCTCATCAACTAGTTATGGAAGGATACAATTGGGCTCATGTAAGCTTGCTGAACCTTGATACTTTATCAGGCATGTTGTGCAAGTAATATGCCATAATTATTCACTATGCACATACAGGAACAAAAAGTTGTTACTATATTCAGTGCTCCAAATTATTGTTACCGATGTGGGAATATGGCATCCATTTTGGAAGTTGATGACTGCAACAGCCATACTTTTATTCAGGTGATTACTGCTAACTTTATTCTTTGCAACTACTTTCCGGCTTCCTTGGTTCATCAAGTTCATGTAATACATGTGCTGGTCATGGCTTAACTGTAAAAGTAAGGTGTTGGAAATCTGAAATAGAATGTTGATAATTTGATATGGCTCTTTCCTTCATTCAACTCATTTACAATATGCATTCTGAATTCTGATAGTTATATAGCTCAATTACATATCCTGTAATTGGTTACTCATGTTGGTTTCCTATTGTTGCAGTTCGAGCCAGCTCCTAGGAGAGGTGAGCCTGACGTGACACGGAGGACGCCCGATTATTTCCTTTGAGTTAATGGTGCTACCATTTGTCAGCTTGTATTGTGAATTTGCGATAGTCAAATGCCGGTCAGTGATACTTTGCTGGACTGTGAAACCTGCGCATGGGCCAACCAACAATAACAAGGGAACACCAGATCCCTTCGTAAAACTTGACCCTCCATTGGTCAATGCAAGAGATGCTGCTATCCTGAAACAAAGTGTTATGCTCATGCAGCGATGCCTGAGTTTTTCAGGTGATAAAAAAGGCCCATCCATCTCACCCTCACCTTTTTAGGCATTTTACAGAGGAAATCTAGTGGCAAAAGACTGAACTTCTATTTGTATTTTGTAGCGTAAGCTTGTATTGATAGTCTTGTAATTTGTATCATCAATGGCAAGACAACCTAATCATCTTTCGGTGTAGTATTCCGAATTTTGGGGGTGGTTATCCTGATATGCTACAGTGCAGTGTTCCATGTCACCTTTTTTCCCCTAGTTGGGTGTTTTTCTTTGGATGTATCTGGTATTCTGGTTCTCAAATTTCGCACTACTCTACTACTCCATACTATTCTAGACATGTATTGATCAAAGCAAAAACTTGGTCAACCGATGTTCTCTCGGCTAAATTATATTCTGAATTATGCGCATCTTTTGTAAACTCTGTTAAATTGATTGCCAATTTTTTCTCTGATTACATAGTGATAGAAATAACATGCTATCAACCTTAATTACTGCAGCAAGATCATCTCAGACTGTCACGGCAGAACATGTTAACAACAATCTAGCCTAGTGTACACGCCGGCGGCGCATGCATCCTCTTCTCCGGCGCCGGCCCGGCGATTCACACGGAGGCGCCGGCGAGCAGCGAGGCGTTCGACGATGACGCGGCGCCGACGCCCCTCCCCTTCATGACGTGCTTCCTGAGCCCTGGGATGTGCACGTTGGTGATGTAGTCCGTCCACTCGATGCTCCTCACGTCGAAGTGGAACCGCGCCTTCTCCTCCTCAGACATCTCCGCAATCAGCGCCTCCGTGTTGCCATTGTCGAACCTGCATCCACCGCAGCCGCCATTGCCGGCGATCGAGCACATGAGCTTCGCATCGTAATACACTTATCCACGGCGAGGCGAGACTGAGCACGGGGGTATGAGTTATGATCTATCACCTGCCGCCGTAGAAGGTGTAGGGCTGGTAGATGCTGCCGAGGTGGATGGTCTGCTCGACGGACTTGGCGCAGAGCTCGCGCAACCGCTGCGACACCCTCTCGTCTCCGGCGCCGGCGAGGCGGGCGGTGCGCAGCAGCGCGTCCGTCTCGACGTAGCTGGCGAACTGCTCCATGGTGTCGAACAGCCGCATCGGCGGCACGTGGATGGGCCGCCCCGCCGCGTCGCTGTACGGCGACCTCGTGAAGTGGTGGAAGAGGAACCGGCTCAGGTCGCCGAACGCCAGCGGGTTCACCGTCGACGACGCCACGTGGTACACGTGCATCCCCTCCGCCGCCGCCGCCGCCGCTGCCGCGCGGCCGCGCCCGTGCTTCGCCATCGACGCCAGCGTCGCGTTCACCACCATGTCCGCCGGAACCTTAATCACCACGATTAGCAAACACGTGCCATCGTTAATTGATTAATCAACCACTAATCGTAATCAGCGAACGTGCATGTCAGATATGGGCTAATTAATCATCTGCTTAATCATTACCACGTCAAGAACACCCTCCGGGTCAGCGAGGAACCCGCTCAGCTGGCCTTTGCCGTAGTACAGTACGACAGGATCCATCATCCTGATCGAGCTCAATAACAATTAATTTCACCAAAATCTATACCAATTCATCACAAATTATGACATAATGAAACTAAACCAAGTCGTTAAACTTTGATCACAAATTGTACCTGTTCCCTTCCATCCAGCCGGGGAAAGGGTCCCTCCAGGTGCTCTCGATGACGCTTGGCCTGATGGTGACAACCGGTATATCTCCTCGCATGGAGTTGATCACCATCTCTCCCATGGCCTTGGTGAACACATATGTATCTTGCCACCCATGAAGTTTTGCCCTACAAATCACACCCAAATCGAGCAATCAACTAACGCTGTTTCACGTGTGCAATTGCATAATCTGCATTGCACCTTCAGACTAGGATCATAACATTACTGGCATTATGTTGTACCTCTCTAATCCTAAGTCTTTCATTTGTTCAGAGAAAGTGGCTGAATCATCAGAGTGCCTCCTTTGTTCAAAGGCCAGCTTGATCTCTGCCTCGATGTCAAGCATGGTGTTCTTGTGTTCTGAAGAATCTGACGACGGCGACGACCCCAACTCCTTGGCTATGGTATCTCCCAGGCGAAATGGCTTCTCTAGCACCACACCTTGCCTCTGCCCGTTCACGTATGCTGATTGGCAAACATGAAATTCAAAATCCACAGTAGAGAGATATATCTAAGCTTTTTGGAGGTAATATCAGTGCAAGTTTTCAGCACAAGAGCTTTCATTTGACATGCGTTCCTGACCTGTTGACACTTGCAAGAACAGCTTCAGCCTCCGAAACCGCTGCGCGAAGCTCATTATCCTGAATGGTCCTACGGTGTTGATGTCCATTGCAACATCATACCTGCAATTCGAACCAAATGCAGCAACAGTGATCAATTCATGTGCTTATACATGGAGTGATCCAAGAAATCATCTTTGGAGCAACACTGCAGTTCAGAGAATGACAAACCTCTCGTCGAAAGTGGTGTTTGCTGCTGAGTTGACGATGATGTCTACCTCGTCGGCGATCACGCCGGCGAGCTCAGGGGCGATGCCAATGTTGGCCTCTCTGACATCTCCGACTACAGGCACCAGCTTTCTTGCCACGAAGCTGTGGTACTCCTTGCCATGGATTTCCTGCAGACGACTGAACAATTCTGTGTCCACAACCTACACATCACACAGTGAAAAAAAAGTACAGTCAAACAGATGAACAGATAGGTACTAACAAATGTTTCTCTGAAATGGAACAATGATTGCAAGTAGTACCTCGTTTTGCAATCTTTTCAGTGCTGCATCGCTGTCCTTCGCCTTGATCAGCACGTAGATCTTGCCAACATTGGGATTCGTCCGCAAGATCTTCTCGATGAGAACTGATCCAGATGATCAAGCAAAATCAAGAACAGAGATCGCAAGAAACGCGAGCTACGTTGGATGATCCAAATTTAAGAGAGAAGAAGAGAGATTTACTACCTTTTGCCAGGAACCCAGTTCCGCCGGTGATGAGGAAGTTCTTGCCGCCGAGGAACTCCGCGATCCCAATGCCGCCGGCGTGACCCTCCGCCGCCGACCCGGCTCCCGAGTTCTTGCCGTGCACGGAGGAGGAAGAGACACAACACGCCACGCCACCACCGCTTCCCTTTCTCCTCACCGGCAGTGCAGCAACAACCGGAAGCACGCTTCTGCCATGACCACGGCGGCCTCCCTGACCGGCAAAGACCGGCCGTCTCCCGGCGGCGGCGGCGGCGGCGACACGGGAGAGGTTCACGCATGAACTCATCCCCATGGCCGCCTGACGAGACGAAGAAGAAGAAAGGCACGTTCTTGCCACAAGGCCCAAGCAATGCAAGCAAGCAACGATCAAAGCTTGGCTGCGAGTGTAGAAGCCTGGTAGGTGAGTGTGTATTACAGCAAATCTACTTCCTTCCTGCCAGTGATTAATCTGCCAATCACCTGAGCTGCGAGTTAGTCACCTACAAGACCAAGCAAAGCGAGCTGAATTAATCGAACAGGGAGCTGAGCAGCTCAGAGCTCAGAGGCAGAGAGGGGTTAAACGCGCAGGAGGATTTAAGCTGCTAGCTTCAGTCTTGCAGATGCAGGAGGAGGCCATCTTTTTGCCGCTGGTCAGAGAAGCAATTTATAATAGCGCTAAGCTGCTGAGTCTTTTCAGTATATGACATGCAAAGCTCGTGTACTTCTTGGAAATGCAGCGGTTCATGCAAAACTTCAGTTCCCCCGGGCGGCCCAAATTTGCTTGTTGCAGATAGCAACCATCTTATTATGGAAACCGCGATAAACTATGATAATAAAACATTAAATCAACTCTAAAAATAAATAATAGGTGTTGAAATTTAAATTTTAGTTACGGTTGATAAGCTAACGAGTAAATAGTAGAGACATAACAGTTGTACTTGAACTTCACGGCTATGTTCTTTTTAACTATTTCACTAAATTATTGTCATGGATTATTTGTTTCAGTTTCTAAAATATACGTTTCCTGAAAAAAAACTTTTTTCTACTGTAATGCTTAGATACTTGTTTTAGGCTATCTGTTAACTTTATTTATCAAAAATTTAAGAGAGATCTATAATTGTATAGATAATTCGATGTAATAATCAGATCAATAATTTGTTCCAAACTGGATGTCAGATTTGCAGCTACATGGCAATAGGACCGTGTAATGTATCCCTACGTGCCTGTAACTGATGATCTTGTCTACTTTGTTTATAAACCGTTTGAAATCCGCTGCAGAGCTGTAACGCTGATACGATGTTGTGTTTGATCGGATCGACAAGATCATCTTTGATAATCTACTTTGTCACTTAAAAGTTTATATATTATGTAATTTGATTTCAGGTGGCTATTTCTATTTGAAAGAAGATGCGATTTGGATCTGTATTCGTGCCCACTAGTTTTCCAATGAATATTCTTTTCTGCATCTCAGGCTCGTTTTCTTTTTTCAACTATACGGAAAACGCATATCGAGTTTTATAATGCTTCCATGATCCAAGCTTGTGCTTTGCCACAGTTCATTCTTTATTAAGAAAACCAAGGGCAAACTCTGTTTTTTTTTACACTAGGGCAACTCTGTTTTCTGTTAACACCAATTAACACTAAATGTAACCAACAAATTCATCAATAACAATTGCATTATTGGGTCGATGTAACAATATTTGCGGCTATCATTTTGTTGGCTAAAATTCTTCTATTATATGTACAATTTTAGGTGATATGTGTTCTAGATGAAGAAATATATGACTGCATAACCCAATGCCCTGCCCGGCTGCCCCTACGTCATAGAAGCGTTCACATAATTCCTCAAATACTAGATGCTTACATGTCTAATAGTTTCTGTAGTTTTTAACGCTTACATATCTCCCGATATTCACTTTGATATTTGTGTACAGAGATAGTTGTACATAATTTCATGTACTTATAGAGGACTATAAAATTCATTGACAATAAAAATATAGAGTTAATTACCATACCATTACTAGTTTGCCCTTTTTCATTATTATTCAGCTATTTGGCCAAACAACATTACAATTTTATAGCTATTGAAGATACCACTGTTTACCCCTCAGTACAGTCGTCAAAATTTTTGGAATATTTTGCCCTTCTTCATCCCCTTCCCTCTCTCCTCTCACCCATTTCCAGTGAGTTCGGACACCCTCTCTACCTCCCCCTTACCCCTCACCGCCATCGCGTGCTTCCCTCATGCCTCCTTCTCTAGCACATGCACTGGGGAAAAGGAGCAAAGCTCAAAGTCAATCGCATTCGGCCACCTCCCTAGTTCCCTTCAGTCGGACACCAACCTTGTCTTGACTCCACACCATTACCGTCGAGCGAGTGCAGGTGGGTGAGCCCTCGCGGCCTAGCTAGCGTGCCTGTTAGGAGCGAAGGCAAAGTCGGGACGAAAGGCAGATCCGGTAGTGGAGAGGTCCTATGACGGTGAGGTCGTCAATTTAGATGTGTCCGAAGTGAGAGGAGGGGAAAGAAGAGATGAGGGAAGAATATAAAAGAAGGAAACCATTAGCCCAACCTTATCGCGCGCCGCCATGTCGAAGTGAGTAAAATAGGGAGAGGAAGAGAGAGGAACCATGGCCCCCAACCTCACCATGCGTCACCAGGGTAAGTAGAAGGGGAGGAGCTGCCAAAGTGAACAGCACCACTCACCACTCCACCGGTGGAGAGAGAGGAAATAAAAAGGAAAGGAGGAAGAAGGAAATATAGTCAAAAAATATTGATAAATACATCAAAGGGATAGTAAAATTAGGAGGAAACTCTAAATTGGACGCTCGATCTTTTCTTAAAAAAATTGGTGAAATATTAAGTTATACATAGTAAAACAAAAAACCAGTCAATGAAACATTTAAAAATTTTGTGAAACATGGTGAAAACACACGTTGAAATATGTCGCTATCTCGTACAAAACATCACGTGTCAACGGATTGAAACATGTTTTTCTTTCATCAAAATATAATTATATTATATCTTATTGTAAAAATTTAATTGCAACGAATATAACTATATGATTAAATCATAGATTGAATAATTAGTTTAGGATAAAAAATATTTTGAAGATCACTAAATGCATAATGCATGTATGCATCCAAGGAGTAAATAGAGAATAGGGATAGGTGGTCAAAATGCATGTATGCATGCAAGGAGTAAAGAGAGAATAGGGATAGGTGGTGAAGTGAATTTTGTAAAACACATATTTTTTATTAGAATATAATAATATATTGTATGTTGTCTTGTTATAAAAATAACGAATATAACGACGTGATCAAATCATAAATCGGATTAATTGTTTAGGAGAAAAAATATTTAAAGTGAGGAGGAGAAAAGAAAAGGAATATAATCTTGTATGCATGCGGGTGACGGGACGCTCGATTTTTCTTAGGGATATCAATGCTAAGTATTCTCCGTAAAATTATAATGGTATGGGTCCAAATATCTGAATATTAACGGTATTTTTAAAATGGGCAAATTAGTAATGTAATGGCATGGATTCGATTTATGAGCAACACGCGGATGATATGGCTTAGTTTAAAAGAAAGTTGCTGTACAATTGTACTATACACTCCAAGGTGAAACAAATAGAGAGCTAACAATCACTACAACCAAAAGGACAGGACCGCAGGAGAAACACAAACAAACACGAGCATTTTCCTCTCAACCAATAGCCTATGGTAAATGCCTCAGATGTATACACAAGTCAAGCCAGGTCTTAGTACAGATAGAGAAATCAGCATCCTGGCAAGGATTGAGCTGATGCCATGGCAGATAAGCTTGCATCTGAATCAGCACAGTGTCTTAGGTAGGATTGCCGGAAAGACTGGCCTGAGGATGCTCCTGCTAGATTTACTTCTGAATCAGGACAGTGTCTCAGGTAGGATTGCCGGAAAGACTGGCCTGAGGATGCTCCTGCTAGATTTATCTCTGAATCAGCACAGTGTCTCAGGTAGGATTGCCGGAAAGACTGGCTTGAGGATGGTCCTGGTAGATTTATGTCCGATTCACCGCCATGACGTAGCTGGGACTGTTGCGGTGACTGAGGGGCCATGGTAGACAAGCTAGGCCCTGATTCCCCGCAGCGCGTTAGGTATGACCGATGCTGGCTGGATGAACCGAGATAGTAACTTGAAGATCCGTACCCGGAATTGGAGACATAGGATGAGCTAACATGTGGACTAGGTGATGCATAGCCAGAGTGGGACATATGTGGCGATGCATACCTTATATTGATTGGTGGAGACAAGTGACTGCCAACCAAAGAGTGTGCGGAGGCTAGGTGTGAGGTGCGAGGGCGGGAAGACGACATGTTTGATAGATCCACATTGCTTCTACTTATACTCATGGCAGGTGAGTTTATGTAAGACCTTATGGGGTTAGGAGAGTTGGGGGTACCAGAAGCAGCGTAAATCCGAGATATGGACTGTGATGAAGGTCGTCGACTTATTGGTCTTGGAGGCGATGCTGCCACACTTGACCGGAACGAAGATGACTGAGAAGGCAAACGAACAGCAGAAGAAAGCAATGGTGTAGTCTCTGAGGCTGGAGGATCTGGTATTCCAGTACTTGCATCTCGTTTGCATACAGGGCAAAAAGTTCTCCAAGTTGTGAGCCAAAGGTCAACACAAGTTGCATGGAACTCTGCAAGGTAATATGCACAAATATCAGATTACTGGAATAACATTATTCAGATAGCAGATTGTATATAAGGTATACAAGTTTATTCAACACATATCTCTCTTCAAATAATCAATTGTGCATAAGTATAACTGTCCAGTTAATTTGATTGATAAAGAACCTCTGCAATAGTGAACGCCACTGTGGTACTTCCAAGGTTCAGAAAGTGGATACTACACAAAAGTACTAATTGTGTGTGAAATACATAAAACCATACTTAGCCTAGACATTCAAAAACAAATAAAACAAAAATGCAGAGAGTGGCGTAGTACTTTAATTACACAAAATTGTGATGACAGACTAAAAAAACTTGCATAGAATGTTTTCAGTTCCAAATCCAAGGATTGAAGAGTTAAGTTAGCAACTGAGCATGCCTATTTTCTTTCCTAAAACCCATAGGCTATGGGAATGTCCTCAATGTGTCAATTTGAACTAGAAAAGGTAGTTGCGGTGTTACAGAGATAGAAAAACATACTGTGACGGCAAGGCAACACTCTTAGTTTTTCTCCAACATTGTAGTCTTCCAAGCAAATGGCACACATTGATGATGTGCAGTTGTCCTCTTGCACCTTCGTGAAGATAAGGCTTGGCATTGCCTTTACTAATTGACTGCTCATTCCATGGAATTCTCGGGCTTCTGGAATTCTTGGCTGGTCCCGCCTTATATGATGTCTTCTCACAAAGAAACAAGTAGCTAGAACCGCAGACATGGCAAGCAGTGATATGAATGAAATTGCCATGATCGACCAGGCTGAGTTCTCAAAAGCGGGTAGTATCCACACCTCTACATCAGTATGGCCTGAAAATTTCCTCAGCACCTCCCCTGAGGCCTTCGAGATGAACACCGCATAAATGTGAATACCACCTGAGCTTCCAGCCACTGTAAACTTCAAAGTTAGAAATTGCAGAAACATATGCCCCCAAAGTCTAAACAATGCTAAATGAACTAGTGAAAAACATCGAAGTGTACGACTTTAAAATGTATCAATTTCTATTGTTTTTCATATTTTTACTTATTTTGGAAAATTTCAGCCTAGACAGTATTTTTGCTTCATCCGTTCTCAAAGAAAAGTTTGAAAAGCATTCTCTCGTACCTCTCACATGGCCCCCGTCTCTTCTTAATGCATGCCACATATAGGTTCTCAAATATGGACACAAGAGAGAATATAAAAGACAAAAGAAATATAATTATAATCTATTATACCATGAATGGAGCGTATGATGCCCAACCATGACAGTGGAACTAAGAGGTTGCAGACAAAAAAAACAAGTGGAGTGATAAGATACATTACTTGAAATCAGAACCCCGCTATTTTCATTGTCGTATACTATTGCAGCTTTGAATCCAGCATCCTGTGCATTTTTTACTTTTTCATCAAATGTGCACCCGCCTCTTATGATCAGTGCAAACGGAGATGGTGGACCCTTTTCTGCTTTGCTTGTTAACGGACTGCAGGCGTCCAAAGGTTCAGCAGTATAAACAATGCCTTCAATACCTGAACCTTTCACTCCTGGAGCTGCAAACCAATTAAAAAAACAGCATAATGAATCTTTCTAGACTCCAGAAAATGGGAAGTAGCAGAAAAGAATCTTTCAAGCAAATGCAGCATGGCACAATCAATGGGATAAAATCAAAGCTAATTTTAGTCAGAGAGCTAACACAAGGATATAATAGGAAATACAGAAACAGATTTGCACACCCCCATAAATAAAACTGCAGCACAACTACAAGGTTTTGAAAACCAAAACATTAAGACCAAAATGGCCATCGGCAACTGGCTTACAAGGCATGCGAACTTTTAGGTAATAAAGTTTCACAGGTAGTGAGACTAATATGATAAGATGTCCAGAACTTACCAAAACTTGCCTCAACATCATCAAACGACAAAGTCAGATTTGTCCCCATTAGCACTACATTTGCAGCTCCTAACTGAGTCATGAGGCAAAACGTTGCACAGAGACAGATAAGCAATAGCATTGTTCTTCTTCTTCGATTCATCTTATTGACCAAAACAGATCTTCAAGAAAGTCCAGGTTGTTCATACAAATTTCAACCATGGAAGGACAAAAAGGAAAGCCACCTTAACACTCAGAAAGACTCCAAACCTACGTCTGCACAAGCAAGAAACGGACAACGTGTCCAGACCTGCAGTCCAAAGCACCAATCAGCTAAGATTCCTGCAAATGAAAACCGACAATCGTCAAGATCCCGTCAACTAACATTAAGCCAAAAAAGTAGAGCTTTCGCACAGAAATACCCTGAAATAGTACATTGCAGAACAAGTAAACAAACATAAAAGAAATACGACATGGTAACTTGTTCTGAAATAGTACATACTGAGCAAGTCAGAACAAGTAAACAAACATAAAAGAAATACTACATGGTAACTTGTTTTCCATAATAAGATGAAGAATTTACTTTTAAAGAAACTCTTAATGCCTCTAATGGTTGGAAAAGAAACAATGTTATGATGGTAGGTAGTTGACAAGCAACGATGATTCTCCTGAGAAATAAAGCCCCGGAGGAGTATCTTCCCTAACTATGTAATAAGAAACAATTTGAGAATAAGTCCACTGAGTGGAGAGAATTAGGACGAAATAAACAAATATCAGGAGACCCAAATGTATGGTCCTAATCTCAGGAATCACGAAAGGCTATGACGCAACAAAGGATCCCTATTTTTCCTGAACTGGGTATCCAAAAAGATACCACTCCTGAGTCCTAATCAAGTAATCAGTATCATCAGTAGTACGATAAAAGTTGTATCTTTTTAAGGAGGCATGCACAGATTATTCTCTCAGCAAGTCAACAAGAGTGATATATTGGAGAAAACGATGTACTATACTAGTCAGTTCCACCAGCCGAAACCTAAGACAGGAAGCAACAGATCGAAGGGCACAAACAATAGCGTCTAATCCTCCACTGCCGTACGAGTAACATCGAACGCGAAAAGCCGGATCGGATCACCAGGTGACCAGAGCAGCATACAGCCATCGCATCGCGGTCGCAGCAAGTAGAGCAGTAGGAAAAAAAAAACTAGGAGGAGGAAAGGGCGGAGCTTTCACAGGATATTGACGAGAATGGGAGAAAAGCTCTAGAGGAAGGGGAATCGTGGTCGGACCTGAGGTGTAGGCGTGGTGATGGAGACGTCGACTTCCATGTAAGGGAGGGAGGCTGTGGAGTGGTGGTGGGAGAAGAGAGGAGGCGGCGGTGGCAGCGGGGGACTCGTCCTCGTCGTCGTCGGCGGCGGCGGCGGCGGCGGCGGCGGTGGCGGTGGGTGGGCGGGGTGCGGCGAATCCGCGAATCAATAATGAGGGAGAGGGGAGCTTCGCGTTCGCCTCGCCTGATCGCCTCGTCTCATCTATCCGGCCGCCAACAAACTGCTGCGAGAAGTCTCCATGCGCCTCCAAAAATCGGAACTTTTTTTTAGTCATTATCGCTTTCTTTTCTCGAGTTAGCTCAGGACTTTTTGGTTAGATGAGCTTTGGAGGTCAATTTAGAAAATAAACATAAATTAATTATAAAAATAATTATAAAATCGAAGGATAATTTATAAGATAAATTTATTATTAAAACTAATTAATCTATGTTAGTATAGGTTTATTGTAGCATCATATCATCTAATTATAACGTAATTAAAATAATATCGAATACATTTTATGTAACAGATGTGACAGAAAGTAAAATTACTCTCAGCCCCTCAGTACTGCACTATTTACTTTTTTGGCGCTATAATCTGATAATACTACGAGGTTATATTTATTTTTGACACGACATCCACGTAAAAATTAAAGTTTATAAGTTAAATTATATAGGTTAAAAATATATTTTCTATAAAATAAAAATATTTTATCGTTATCTCTAAATTTATGGATTTCTTTAGTTCGAACTTGGAGATACTAGGTTAAAAAAATAAATCTAAACTTATACAAAACTAAACAGCTACAAGAGTTAAATCCCACAAAAGATAGGGAGTAGTAGGAGCATATTAGTATGCCTACTTTGGATCCTCCGAATGGATATGCTCTAAGCTCACACGGAACATCCATCGCTGATTCTGTCATTCTGTCACCCAGCACAGAAGTTGGGCCTCATAATGCTTCGGCCCAACTTGGATCTCTCCACGGGCCGCGTTTGGGGAAAGACTGCAGCTGATTTGCACATGGGCCGACGAGGATTTGGCCTAATAATTGTCTCTCCCTAAGCCGTGCGGTACGTGGACCCAATGGGTCCAACGGCTCATAGGAAATGGGCGTCCAGTCGGTCCAGTTCGTTCCGCGTCAGGGAGGAAGACAAACAGGTTCAGGCTCCCGGTGACGTTAGTTTGTTTCAGTTTTGTAACTTTTCAGCTTCTTGAGAAGTTAGAAAGTTAAAGTAAACAAAAAGTTTTTTAACTAATTTTCGAAAAACTAAAAAGATAATTTCTGAGGAATTAAATGAAAAGCTATTTTTTTGTTGGCTTTTGAAGTGATGAGAAGATAAAAATGTATAAAAAAACTAATAGTAAAATATCATTAGTCAATAAGCTAGTTTTCTAGAAAAATAGCTTTTCGAAAAAATTGAAAAAGCAAAAACTCAAACAAACATAGTCTAAGGATTCTCCCTCCTGATGCTAAGTGATTCAGCAATTTTTCAGAATTACCTAAAATCGCTTCTTTGAAGAATCACCTAAAAATCACCTAAAATATTGTTCTAATTATTACTTTATTATACGATTCGATTATCTCCATAATCCCTATCAAACGCGTCCTAAGATAAAAATTAAGTCAATGTATCTTTAAAAATATATTAACATATCATGAGTTTTAATTATTATAAAATTTAAAAATAAATTTATTTAATATTTTAAAATATTTTTATATAAAAAGTTATTTTAAAATATGCTAATAAAAATCGGGATAAAATATACCGCTTAATAAGAAAAAAACAGAGCCACTAGCGGCACGGCACAACAGTTTTCTGTAAATTACGACTAAACTTCATTTGAAATTATTGTTTTAAATTTGAATTTCTCGAGAACAATTTAAAAGTTGCCGCGAAATCTGCTTTTGTCCTGTGTCGAAACTTCGAAATTTCGAGCAGAAACGTGAACCCGGAAGCGCACACCGCACAGTCTTACTAGCTCTGAAGAACGGTACTAAACACGGCCATAAAAGATGACCAGCTCTGAGTTGATTCGGAGAGAGCGACAGAGAAATTGCCAGGAACTGAACAGTTTAAAAATTTTATGCGAGTATTGCACACTTGCAAAATGTCTGTTTTTCTCTTTCATTTCGTACCATGAAATCAGTCATGTACTTCTCATGTCTGGACGTCTGGTCTGAATCTGACGGCGACGTATCGTGTGCACGGTTAGTTGCATCTAATTCAAAATTGTTGAACGATTAGGTGCAGGATTAACATCGGGAGCAACACTGACCCTTTTTGGTTGAGCGCTCTCGTCAGCAAGCCACCAGTTTTCTGCTTACTGTCCTTGGTCCAAGAAACCAAATATCGTGTTTCCTTTCGAATTAGTCCTTTAATCCAACTACTAATACATTGCTAGTATTAGTTTAGACGTTTCAGTCACGCCCTCCTTTTAGGTTATTGTTACACTACGAGCTCATTAGCTGGCTAATTCATGATGCTGCTAAGTGCTAATACAAAACATATGGCTGAAATCAGTCTTGAATGCCATCTTAAATTATGTTTTTCACGACAAAAGGACACTCTGCTCTAACAGAAGACAACCAGCTTTCTGAATATTCAGCAGTTACGGATAATATGGTAATGGATTCTCCTGTACTTCCTGAGTTTCCATTTGTGATCAAAGTCTAAATGCCAAAAGATTAAGTCCTCTTCTGGTCCTAATCTCTATCCACTTTAGGAATTAATTATTAATTAATCAATCAAAGAAATAAAGCCATGCAGGTCTAACCACCGATTTAAGGAGACTGCCGGTTACCAGAAGGAAATGCAGCCATCAGAATGTCAGAACGACAACTACAGTTGAACTCCCAAAGCATGCATGTCATTAATTTTTTTTAGAAAAAAACAAAACTTTTTCCTTGATACGACCTTTCTCAGCTAACTCTTTTGAACAGAAAGGAAAAAAAGGAAAAAGAAGTCATTTTCACTTGAAGTATTCAACAGAAAATGCAGCTCAGTAGCTCACTGTACTAGACTCCAAATGAGAGATCCATGGAACCAGGGGACAAAGCAGAACAGTATACTGATCACATTCGAAAGTAGTATTAATAAACTGAACCATAGCTAGTTCATCACCAACTTATTAGTCATATCATTGCTGTGACATCACTTGTGATTTGATAGTATATATTGTACAGTAACATATTGCAGTGCAGGGCCTCACACAGACTGTACCGTTTTGTTTAATCCCCTCTCCAACGTTGCATTTGCCATTGCCATTACCAATTTGCCGCTGCATCTTACACTCAGATTCCATGGGACCATAGGAACTAGGAAGATCACACCAGCGTACTGTAAACACTTAAACAGAGTATTAATTAACTTTAGTTAACATTTCTGCATGCGATGTTGATGCTTTCTTCGCAAGAGGACAGTAAAGTTGGTGAGGATCTTTTCACTGCAACTTAGTATTACAGCTCATGCAAATCAAGAACTTGCAGACATGGTGAGACACATCTCCTAGGACACATCGAAAGAGACCAGTCAAGCATCAGAAGCTAGCTCTCATTTCTTCAACTGTTGGAGACGACAGTAAAACATGGTCACCTTGTAGTACATTGTTGCTTTTGAATGCAAAGGACAGACATATGCAATGTAGCCTAGCTAAGTCCTGGAAGAACAACTCTGTCCTTCATTCAGAGAATGCAAGGGCATGGACAGGGTAGATCAGCTCATGATGCCTTCCTTCTTTATGGCCAGTACTTGAATGTAGTGATTGATCATGCATGCATGTTAAAAATTTGGTCCCTTTGGTGAGGGTAAGTTGCTGATATGCTTGTATATTTCAGGGAACGTGGTCCTTGGGAAGAACATGGTGAGTACAGATCAGAGCAGAGATTTCTGAAGAAACCCCATGTGGATATTAGGAACACCGCCGCATGAAAAATCTACTGGTTCTTATCAAAGTTCAGTTAACCAGACAGGAGCAACAAGTGGTACCATATTCATCTAGATTCAACAAGCTGGAAAATGCATGGACCTAACCCCTTATCCGTCTCAGATGAAGATGCTCTACGATCAATACTTCATTCGTTTTAAAATAAAGTTATTTTTATCATTTAGTTCTTGTATTAAAATTAAGTTACTCTCTCTATCTCAAAATATAATAAATTTTTATCATTTAGAATTTGTCTCATAATATAATAACTTTTTCACCAACATTTTTTCCTAACCAATCATAACTATTCACCATTCACTTTTTTTCACCTATCTTTACTTCTCAACTATTCACAACATTTCCTTATTTAATTTTGCCTATTTTTAATAACCGTGTCTAATTCTAAAACTTTTTATATTCTGAGATGAATGGAGTATTTTTATCTAACATTGCATCTCAACCAATCACAACCAATTTTTCATTTAATTTGTCTACTTATTTTTTCTTCTTAACCAATCACCAATCATCTTTACCTATTTTTGGAATACCTATGTCCAACTTCAGAAATGATTATATTTTAGGACCGAGGAATTAGCTTGCAAGTTAGTTACATATACAGCTGGAAGTGCAAGTTACAATACTGCAAAAGTTAACAATGGACAGGACAATCCAAGTGGTTAACAGTCTTCACAGATTGGTGCAAACTCTGTACATTTTGCCGGTGCATGCAACTGAAGAAGACAAGAGGCATCCATGAACAGGCCACACCCAACATGACCTCCAACAACTTTTTGGTGACGTGATCGCACTAGCAACATGAGCAAGTGCTGATGCCACACCACAAGGGACACTGGTTCAGGACAGGAAGATGCAAACAAAGAAACTACAGACTTCTTTACAGGTTTGAGGGCAATGCAATGCACACCTGTAGATTGCAAAGCTTCTGCAAGGGAAAAAAACAGCTTTGCTAGTATTGCTCATTTGCAGACATTGTCAAGTGGCACACATATTCAAGAACCATGCTGAGCAACTTCCAAAGTTGCCACTGGTTTCTGCTAGCTCCTGCATAAGACTAGCACTGTTTATGTACTAAGATGCATAGCATCTCCATGCAGATCACATACCAAGGCAGAAAACAACATAAAAGTTACAAAGCAGCACATGATTTCAGTCTTGCCTAGAGCTTCTGCAGAAGTAGCTACAAAAGTTTCAGACAAATGCAATTCACATGTAGTAGTATATAAGTATATACTTCCAAGAAGACAGGAAGATTAAGGATTGTCAAAAACACTTGTAACCTAGAGACATGTGGTAAGGTTAAGCAGAAAGAAGCAGGTATCCTCAATCTGTGCAAAGTCAGTTCAGTAGTTTTATCTTCTCAGAATTACTCACAATATAGGCTTAAAAATTGTGTAACTATTTATTACTTAGGCTGGTACACATATGTACATGCACGAATTTCGATGCGCGCGCGCGCGCACGCGACGCAAGCAAGCAGATGGATGGTTGACCGTTGACACAGGCGAAGCTAACTCTCTACGTGTTACACCATTTTCTTCTTCTCGGAGAGCTGAGTTGTTTGACAGGTTGATCTCACTTGCCGGCGGCCATGGCGTCGTAGAAGTGGCTCCTCCTGACCTCCTCGGGCGGGATGAAGGCGTCGGGGCCGAGGCCCGGCACGTTGAACACCACGTCGTCGATGGTCCACGACTCCTCCATCCGCGTGACGACGCGGGCGGCGCGCACGCCGACGCCGAACCGCGCGAGGTGCGCCGTGGACCGGCCGGAGTGCGCGACGGAGACGGCGCCGCCGCCGTCGACGGCGCGGTAGTCGGCGAGGCTGGACGAGATGGTGGTCTCCCAGTACATCGCCGCGGCGCCGGGGGACTGGATCCGCGTCAGCTGCGAGTCCTCGAGGCGGACGAGGAGGCCGCTCCGCTGGCTGAAGAACCCCGTCAGACCGTGCCGGATCACCTCCGCCGTGCCGTCGCTCCAGCTCGACAGCACCGACGGCCCCACGTCCAGCCGCAGCACGAAGCATTCCTCGCCGTCCACCAGCTTCTCGCCGGCGTGCTCCGCCGTCGAGAAGATCGCCGCGATCGTCACTGGATCCAACCCCTTCATGCACAAACCCATCATTAGTTTTACAGTAAAAATGCGGTAAATGAGCTAAAATTTACATGGGTGAAAATTACTGCGTTACACTTCTTGGCATATGGAAATTTTGACAAGGTAGCATAGCTAGCTGTGCACGTACACTAATGCAATATATCATAAAGATTATAATTATATTAGTAGGAATTTAATTGGAATTAATAGCTTGCCAGTGGATAGCTCTGCACAACAGAGTTGGCATACTACATTATACATGTGTTTGGTGCATTTGGACCAGCAATGTTGGGGAATTTCATAATAGTCCAGTACAACAGCACTGCAGATATTCAAGTCAAATCAAAGTTACGGCATTAAAGTATTTATGTCTGGATAGATTTTCACCCCGTTTTCTGAAAAATGGAGTAAAATTCAGAATCTTCAGGTATTCTACACGAAATGAAATTGGGTAAGGAGTAAGGGGACTGGCAATCTGACAGTGGATGAATTATTTGGGCTGTGCTAACATCTGTATTTAGGTAAGAATTAAGAACATTCAGTCCACCTTAGTTTGTTGGCATGGGACAGGGGATAATATGGGATAATATGCAGATAAATATAAATTCATTATTCTCTTGAGGAAAACGCCTTGTACAAAAACTATCTACTATAGTACAAACAACTAACAGACATGCTACATATATATTTGCTCCTCAACAAGAAAATGAGACATCAACAAATAATTTTTATTTAGACCACCCACGATAATTTTTTAGCTTTCTCTACAGAGATTTGGTAAAGACTTTTAAAGTTCTGAAGTGAGATTGGTGAAACTTAAGCTAACTAGTCACTAGGTCCTATGCTAATGGGGGGCCTAAATGAAGCAATTAACCAATTAACTAATCAATGGCACATTGATCTAACATTCAAACAGTTAGACCTGATCAGATATGAGCTGATCTTTACAATTAAATAAAATGTTAGGTAAGTATAGAGATTTCAAGAATCACATCATGACATCAGTACCCAAATTTCCTACCACCAGGCTGGTTAGGAAAATGATAGCTTTGCTTAAAGAAGTACTATAAAACGTACCTAAAGAAAATATTGTCTAATTTAATAAACCACACATAATTTGTTTTTCTTTCAGCAGGTTGAGAATACTGTTTGATCATAAGCATGAAAACACCTTAACTGTTTTCACACACAAACAGTCATATTCTTTGGGCCAAATTTTACAAGAAAAAACATCAACTTGCGCCAGTCAACTCCCAACCAGTACTAACATATGTACCTGTGTTGCTCAGCAATAAGCTAAAGAAACAGGGTACCATTTGCCAAGTTGCTTTGGATAAGCCCTAAACTAAAGCACCCAGTCTATGCTAATCAAGTGATCAAACTTTCTTAAAAAGAGCCAGCCCAAGCAAACATATATTCTAGTCCCATGTGAGGCAATGGCAAGGCAAAGGTAGGCTAATCTCAGACCTAATGCCCCCCTCTCTCTCTCTCCGGGGTCAAACAAGACGGTTAGTATTAACAATCTCTCGTTCTCTCTCTCTCTCTCCTAAACAAAGAAACTAATAACAAAGCAATATAAGACATGCATGCAGCATCAATAATGACATCAACAACAGTGTGGCATGGCATTGCTAGCAACCAGCAACCAGGAACGAGCTCCAGCTCCAGATCCCAAGATTACAACTGTGCAGTGCAGTGAGCATGTGTGTGGTGCCATCTATATGATATCCAACTGCTTTTGACAAAGATTCTTCCTCACATCCAATTGTTCTTCTTGTTTAATGGATCTTCTCCATGGCCTCCTCTCTTTTTTTTGCTCTTCTTTTTCTACTTTCTCATGCAGCAGCCATGGCCACACACGCTCCAGCTTTCGCGCGCGCACAGATGCAAAGCGAAAAAAGGGGCATTTTGCGCAAAAAGAGCAAAGGAAGAAGAAGGGTACCCCTATGGGACCCACCTGTCATAGGTGGATTAGCAGCTGGCTACTCGCCTACTCGGCTAGCTAGTAGTAACACGGTGCACGCGATGCACGCCATGGCGCCAGCGATGAGAGTGAGAATTTTGAGAGGGGGAAAAGTAGCAGGAGATGCGAGAAAAGGAGAGGAAAAAAAAAGGATGCGATGTGTGTGCGTGTGCAGTTGTCAGTGTGGAATGGCAATGGCGAGATGCAGAAGCTTTGGTTTGCAAGTGGAAAGGTGTGTCTGCCAACCTGGAGGGCGCGGCGGAGTGGGCGTGAGCCGCCGCGGGCGGCGTGGGCGCCGACCCACGGCGTGCGGCGCCAGGCGATGCGGCCGTCGCTTCCCGCAGCGACGTGCTGACCGGCGACCGCCATCTCGACGATCCACATGCTGGGCGCCAGCTGCCACATCACGAAGCTCCCCTCATGCCCCCTCCCGCCGCTGGCGCCGGCGCCGGCGCCGGCTCCTCCTCCGCCTCCCCCGGGCTCCTGCAGCATCGCCAGCCGCACCCTTCCCGCAGCGTACATGCTCTTCACTGCGCCCTCTATCTTGGCGCACCCCGTCGTCGCCCTGAACTGCTCTATTATGTACTGCGCCGACGACGCCACCTGCACGCACCAGCAACCAGCCAACCAACCAACCATAAGCAAACCAAGCTTTGGATAGACGACGAAGACGAAGCAGAACACGATCAAACGTACATGGCGCGGGAGGCGGGGGAGGATGGGCACGGGGGAGAGCGGGCAGGCGAGGACGGAGAGCAGCACACGGAGGTCGGCGGCTGGCCGGGCGTCGTCCCCGGCGCCGGAGAGCAAGCGTGCCACCCGGTGCAGCGCCGCCTGCAGGCCCGACTTCCGCCGCGCCGACTCCTCCTCGCCGCCGCCCGGCTCCTCCGCCAACGGCTCCAGCGCCGCCCTCGATCTCATCTCGCGATCGATCACCTCTCCCTCTCTCACTCACTCAGCCGAGCAGCTCACCGTAGCTTAGCTTAGCTTGTGTGTCAGGCTGCGGCGAGAGTTTGTTGCTTCTTGGTTATAACGGAAGCAGCAGCAAGCAGCAAGAGCTTACGGCGAAGCTGCGACCGATCACGCGGCACGGGTGATCACAACGCTCAACGCCAATGACAGGTGGGTCCCCGCAGGTGCGGGCCCCGGGCGGCAGCGAGACGGGGTGCGGGTGTGGAGTGCGGGCGAAGGGAGTGGCAGCGTTGAAGGGAGGCAAGAGGAGACGGGTTGGATTGGGTTGGGGACGGGTCAAAATCAAAATCTCGCTCGCTCGCGTCGCGTTTGCTTGCTTCGTGTTGGTGTGGTGGCTGTGCGTGGCAGTTGAGCTACGAGACCCAGCTTTGCCGAGGCGAGACTGCTTCCCAGTGAAGTGAACTCTGCTCAAATACCAGCCACCACAGCTCAGCACCCAAGTTGAATTCAGACCGTCCAGTCAAGTTCAAGAAACCAATAGTTTACCTCCAAAGTAATACCTCCTTGGGAACGCAGAAATTTTAGAGAATTTCCATGGAAACTGATAATTTTTTTAATAAAAATTTCTGTAAAATTGCAACGTAACAGACGTAACTTTCAATATGTTGTGCCAAGGTTTTCCTGTTCCGGGAACAGGGGTATTCGGTTGACGTGGTAGCTTGTTCCACCTGATAATCAGATTTAAGCACGCGAGTTGTGTTGCTTGCAGGACAGGATCCCGTTAGGCAATAGCCATCGACGGCAAGCAGCTTTCAAAGCCTCAAATGCGTGATGGCGGAAGGGACTGAAGGCGACTCGGCAACCCTTGCAAGCACCGGCCATGGATCCAGCCGCATTTATGCCCTGATGGCTATCATCGCTGTTCTGAAAGTGCAGGAACTGGAAAACGATGGCGACTACGCAGCCGCATGCACAAACTTCTCCGGACATCACCCCTGAACTCACTGGAGACAATCAATTTTCTTTAATGGCATCTGGTGTTCTTTGGTCGAGCCGTTGCTTCGGTGTACAAGGACACAAATTCTCAGCTTACACTGCACGATGTAATCAGTAGAGATTGAGACTTGTAAATGCATATACTTGATTGAATCTGAACGGCCACACGGACCTGTGTTTGTCCAACATCGGAGGACTAGTTGTATATATTTAGTGATCTTGAAGGAGTCTGTACCTTACTGGCCTACTGCTGACGAGTTGTAATAAACTCCATCCCTGTTCTGCTCTGAATTTCCAATGATTTCTGAATTCCAGCAAAGTGACTTGTACGCTCGTTTCAGGGGGACGTAGTACGAAGCCATTGCTAAGTGCCCCATGTAAGCGTCACAGGCTTTATTGCTGGGCTCAGATCCTCATAACCACAGAGCCTCAGTCCCTCATATGTTGGCTCAGCAATGATCAAGTTTCAATATATAGCCCGTTGCTTCTGACACAGAACAGTCAATTGTTCTTGACAACTGTCCTGAAACAATGTTAAAGGTAGACAAAAGAAGACTGTGCACTATAGATCTTGATTAGAACCAAATAAATGGTCTAAATGTGCCGTCAGTAACTTGCAAACTTATCCTAGAAGGATGGATGACAGGGATATATGCTGGTTACATGATGTATGGTGTACCAAGCAAAAGCACGATCTAGTGGAACCAGAATTTCAGTTTCAATGTTACTGTCAGAATTTGATGGTGCCGTGGCTGTTGTGTTTGGCAAGATGTACCATTTTAAGTCTGCATAGCCATGATTCCCACAAATCAAGTCCACTATAACAGCTTGAGGACGGCATGTCCTTCTCATCCAACTTGATTAATTACTTGAGTGATGCTTGGCAAGAACCTATAGATAACACCTTGCAGATCATGCATGCGCTCGCAATTAAGAAGGTAAAACTGGAGATGCTGTCATGATCACACGAGCCCCAAAAAAAGTGAAAAAAAAAACATCGGAACGTTACCTCGCTCGATGCGGTTCTGGTGGCTTTATTTTGGTGGCAACGGCTTGAAAAACGCAGCTTTGGTGACTCCTGACACAACAACGGAACGCGGCGGAGGCATTTCGTCGAGCAGGTTGCAGACCCGGAATGCTCCGCCAAGAGATTCGTCGAGAGGACAACTCGGTGGGTGGGCGCCGGAGTAACCTTTGCAGTGGTAGATTGCGAGCATTAACCCGCAGAGAAAGGTTAGAAGGCTAGACTTCCGGGGAGGTGGCGGCGAACTGGCCAGTGGCAACGCCGTCTTGCAACTGCAGTACTGCAGTTCGCGCGCCGAACGCCGTGGCGACCATGGCTTTCCCGTGCCCTGTACTTCTGTACATGGAACTTCCTGCGGGAAAAATGCGGTGAGGGACGGCAGGTCCGGCCGGCGGTGAGCAGTGACATGGCGAGGCCCGCCATTGGCGACGCGAGGTGGCCGCCGTCGGCGGCGAGAAGAGAGGAAAGAGAGAAGGCTAGCAACCCAGGGTTCTATTCGTAAAATGACAAACCGCAGTTAGCAGGCCCAGCCCAATATGTCTACAGTAAATGGGCCAAAACTGCCACTAGATTAAAGGCCCATACTCCCCTACAAAAAAATGGAGGCCCATATTGGCATTGGATGATGGGCCAACAACACGATCTGTTGTTTTCCTCCTCTGGAATACCGAATTTTTCATTTAGAGTAATTATAATCCTTTAAGTAAATAATTAGTAAATCTTACATTGAATTTGCAGATACAGGACGGTGATTGATGATAGTCTAGAAGGATACATGAAAAGGATAGCGTTTGGAAACCTATATGGTGTACCAAGCAAATACAATGTAGTGCAATCAGGATTGTCTGTTACTGTCAGAAATGAAATGATGGTGCAGTTGTTGTTGTGCTATGTCTAATGATCTAGCATTTAAGTCAGATAATCATGATTCCCTAAAGTGGAAATGCACCTTAACAAACTGAAGGAGGGAATTTCCTTTACATCCAAACCGATTACTTGAGTGACGTTTGGCAAAAACGCCTGTGTGAAAAACCCGTCCGGTTCACCCGCCGCTGGTTCTAACTAAACTAGTGATTCATACTAGCCCGGTTCATCGGTTTTCACAAAAAGCGCCTGATTCACGACACTGGTTCTTACTAAACCAAGCCAGTGAGAGATGCAAAATGTAAATGGGTCGTGGAGTAGGATGATGGGCATCACAAGGCCAACTCAAATGTCGATCGAACTGACAATGAACTACTGGCTCTTACTAGCCTGGTTCGTGGTTTTCATAAAAACCATCCGGTTTACCTGCCGTTGGTTCTTACTAGCTTGGTTTTCAAAAAAACCACCTACTTCATGCACCGTCGGTGGTTTTAAAAAAAACCGTCTGGTTCACCCGTGTCTGGTTCTTACTAGCCGGTTTTCACAAAACCGCCAGGTTCACTCGGTTCTTATCGGGTCAAATGCATGAGCGGTCTTTCTACTAAACCGAACACGTGAGAGCCCTGGTTTTGGTTTTTTCGGATTCAATGTCGAGCCAGGCCAGTTTTTTATACTATGCTGCACAGCCGTAGCTCTCTCTCCGAATTAGCCCAATAATTCTAGTGGGGTTGGCTTCTCATCTACCCCTTCGTTCTGAAATAAGCAAAAATAGAATAGAATGAAACATTTACTTCCTTTATTTTAAAATAAACAAATCTAAAATAGAATGAGACATTACATAGTTTAATGAATTTGAACATGAACAGCTCTAATATTTAGGTTTTTTTATTTTGAAGCATAGTGAGTAATCATGTTCGTTGCATCGACCAGCTTGGAAATTCGCGTGGATCAACCACACAGTGAGACAGACGAATCAAAAGCAGCTCAAGCATTCCGTCGAGCAGGTTGCAGTAAGGACTTTCTTGCAAAACACTCGTTCGTCCGAAGATATTTTCGTTAAAATATTTATAAAAATATTTTGTAAAAAAATTCGACCTCCAAAGGGCGTGATAAAATTTACAAATAAAAAGTGTTTTGAAATATTTTAATAAAAATAAAAAATTAAAAATCTTCGTCAGAATCACGTGGACCATGGGCTTCGTTGCCTAGAACAGCCCAAAATATCTTCTTCTTGTGGGCCTACTAGATTGATTGGCCCAACACGTCAGGCCTTGGGCTCCAGGCTGCCGCCGACGGTCGTCAACTTCCTCGAGCTCGACCGCTCCTGCCGAGGCTGCAACGGCGGAGGCCGGGCCGGCGGGCTGGCGCGGCCGAGGGGGAAGGACACGGCGGCGGTGTGTGCCCGGCACGTGGCACGCCTCTATGCCTTATCGGTGGTCGTGTCCACTCGCGTCGAGGAGTAGGGAAGCGGCTGGAGAAATGGCTCTCTGGCTCTGCCTCTGCGAGTGGTCTTCCGACGGCGAGGCCGCCATGTTCGCCGAGATGTTTAAAGCTGTCGAGGCAGGCGATGCTGTGCTCGGGAACAGCCGGACGGCCCGAACCGGGAACATTATCAGCAGCGGCGCTTCGTCTCCCGGATGGTAAGTTGGTAACAAATCCCTCATTTTTTTTTCTACACACGAAGACGCAGTTTCTCGCTTCCATTACTTTGGTCAAGCAGGCAAAGTAGCTGTACTGGTTCATCGTTGATTTTTTTTATCTGATGATTTGAGAACAAAAAAAAAAGAAATTGATGCATAAGATTAAGGTAAAAAAACATTTCGTACTATATAGTCCTTGATGTGGTTATTTGCCTAAATACTAGTCACGAACCCTTGCTACAGTCTGCAACAAATTATGCCTTCAGATATCCTTTGATGGCTACAACTCTACATTTTGTTTTCTTTATTATAAGTCGTTTTGATTTTTATCTAAATTAATTAAGTTTATAAAAAATATAGTTACATTTTCAACCTAAAATAAATATATTATCAAAATATATTCAATATTAGATTTAATAAAATTAATTTAGTGTTTTGGATGTCATCAAAATATTCTATAAACTTGATCAAACTTAATAAAATTTGATTTATTAAGTCAAAACGGAGGGAGTGGACTCTAGTAATACCTTATTACCCTTTTCATGTTTATTTCAAAAAGAACATGCGTTGTGTATTTTTAACCACACCAAATATGCCATAAGCTTTACCTCCCTTTTCTTTATCTCCTTTTCCTCTTCCTAGTAACATTCAGACACCTCAGAATCTGCTTTTTGTTATTTATAGGGTGAAGACCGGCTAGGCCTACAAACCACCGCCATGTTTTTGCCAACTGCCCTTTTCCATGGTCATTGCCCATTCCCATTTATGCCTGATCCTCATACATTTACTCTCATTTGTCATGCAAATTTTCGGTTTTCTTTTAGTATTCTTCCTCACAGACCTCTCATCAGGAGGTTCTGTTGGGTGGATGGTGCGGTACCCTTTGAGGTAAGGAGTTATGGTTGATGTCCATTTGATTTTGATTTTTGTTACACAGAAATGACTCTCCATAATCTACTTGGTTTCTTGATTTACATTATAGAATTATTATTTAAACAAGGTGCATTGCTCAAGAAACAAGAAATGAGATAGATAATTTCTATATGGGCAAAATAATTTCAGTAGTTTTCATTTAATTCCAATTCCTTGGCCTATATGATATCATCATGAAGTTATCATAAAGGATAAGAAATACATTTCACAAAACTTATATTTGAGGCACATATATTTTTGATGTCCCTTGATAAGATAGAAAAAACAATGAAAGGAGGACATCAAATGTGTTGCTAAGATAACCCTGTCAATTCAGAGGGCCTACATTTGGTTTCCCTTTATTTTCCTATGTATAAACAGGTGCTTACTTACGATTATTTGTTGGTGCAGAGCTCCAGAGCAACAGAAGTGAGGCTTATCAGAAGAAACTATAGGGCAGAAAGCAAACAAAAAAAAACTGTCACGTTATTGCATTTTTCTGTCAGGAAATGGGCCTGTCAATCTCATACCCACCAGATGACTACCTGCCTATGGAAGAGGACACGGACCGGCTGTTTGTTCGGTCGCTCAGCTCTGACAATCTCAGCACCATTGAGACCTTTGAGTCACCACCGGCATTACTCGACTCCCTGAGCTCCCAAAGGCTTATCATAAAAGAGTCCTTTAACTTCAAAAAAAGTGAGGGTGATCCATTTCATGTTGAAACTACAGTATCCTTGATGAGTCCTAAGCCCGGCAAGGAGAAGTGTTGCACCCATAAACGCACTATCCTACCAAGATATGGGTCAATGGAATACTTGCCACCACATTCTCCAGTGGTTGGGATGATCAGCCTGAAGCACCAGGCCGCAGCAGTAAGAGTGCAGAAGGTATACAAGAGCTTCAGGACTAGGCGGCAACTTGCTGATTGCGCTGTTCTTGTTGAACAACGCTGGTATGTTGGATTCATAAGCTATTCATGCATTGTCATGTTTGGTGCGGTTTATTTCTCATTGTGGTAAAGTTGCCTGAATTTTGTGATGCTGAATCAGGTGGAAACTGCTAGATTTCGCACTGCTCAAGCGCAGTTCAGTATCGTTTTTTGAGGTGGAGAAGCCAGAATCTGCCCTCTCAAGGTGGTCTCGGGCTAGAACGAAAGCTGCGAAGGTATAGTCATGTGTTTACACATTCTGTTGGCTAACCTGGACCTTCTGATCTTAAAAATAGAGAATTGCTCATAGCAGTGTTCTTAACTACATTGTTGTGGTCTTCCTATACAAAACTGTTGGCATTGCTGGTGCTGTTGTTGACATTTATTTCTGGCATTATGTTCAAGTATTCTGAATCATTCAAACTGATAAACTGAAATGGTGCAGTTCTGTTTGTTCTATACATACAGGCATAATGTAATAGTGTTACCGAATACTGATAAGAGTACTGTTGGTGTTTTTCTGTTCTTATATTAGGTAGGTAAAGGTCTGTCAAAGGATGAAAAGGCTCAGAAGCTCGCTTTGCAGCACTGGCTCGAAGCTGTATGTTTCATAACTCACAAAACACTGTATCCAAGCGTATTTTGATGATAGCACTTCCCAAAGCAAATTTATGTTCATCAATGATTTTTGGACAGATCGACCCTCGACATCGGTATGGTCACAACCTCCATTACTACTACCAGCATTGGCTTCACTGCGAGAGCAAACAGCCTTTCTTCTACTGGTAAAATTCATGTGAAACTCTATAGAGTATTTGTGAACCAGAACAGACAAGTTGGCTATTTTCTGAAATTACGGTTATGATAGGTTGGATGTGGGTGAAGGAAAGGAGGTCAACATTGAGGATCACTGCCCTAGATGGAAGCTGTTGCAACAATGCATCAGGTATCTTGGCCCTGTAAGTTGCTGTTCCTGCAAACCGATCATTCTGAAATCTCAAAGTGGAGAAGGTTGCACTCTGAACAGACATTGCTATTTTGTACAGAAAGAGAGGGAGTTCTATGAGGTAGTAATTGAGAACAAGAGGCTGCTGTACAAGCTGAGACGCAAGATTGTCGACACTTCTGAGGGTCCCAAGGATTCAAAATGGATCTTCGTGTTGAGCACAACAAGAGTTCTATACATTGGCGTGGTATGATCCAAACACGAAGCATTAAGCAGTTAGTGAATACTGGCATTTGTCACTTATCAATAGTAAATATTCCAGTACATGAACCATAACAGTTATATGCTACCAATGACTGATGAAATAAATACAATCTTGCAGAAGAGCAAGGGCACATTTCAGCACTCCAGCTTCCTTGCTGGTGGAGCCACATCTGCTGCCGGGAGACTAGTTGTAGATAATGGGACCCTGAAGGTGTTTGGAACTACTGATTGCTTCCATCTATGTGGTTTTATTTCTTGGTCTGTACAGCAGCAAAGACACTTTTTTCTGATTCAGTTATCTATCTACCTTTCTCAGGCTGTCTGGCCACATAGCGGGCACTACCGTCCCACGGAGGCAAACTTCCGCGAATTCATGAGGTACCTGAAGGAAAGAAACGTAGATCTTGCCAATGTCAAGGTGAGTGGACAACTCTAAATTCTTTCTATATTAGAGCAACTTTAAGAAACTGCTAATCTTACCTCCAATACATTGACCTTGTTTAGAGGAAAAAAAAGAAAAAATGGTTTCCAACAGATCCCAAAAACTCCCCAAAAAGATTAGCAACGCCACAAAAACATCCCCCACCACACATATATTAGCGACGCCAAACCTTCCCCAATCCTCTCTCGACCTTCTTCCCGCGATGTCTTCTCGCGATTTTTCTTTTTTCCCCGCCATGGACACCTCCACACCGCCCGCCAGTCGTCGCCCCGCGTCACGTTTCGTCCGGGCTGAGCCTAATTTTGATGACGTAGCCTGTTTTGAATTATTGAGGAGTAATTTTTAGCGTTCTGCTGTGAGATGACATATTTTTTGAGAAAATTTTTTAGCATAGCCTCCAATACCTCGTTTTGGGAAAGAAATTTTTAGCCGTCTCTTAAAGTTGCTCTTACATGCCAACAAAAGAAATAGTTCTTATGTGTCAATTAGTTTAAGATTTCCTTTCAAAAAATTAGTTTAATATCTGTTCTGACACAAGAATATGTATCTTGGGTTGTTGGTTTTGCTACAGCTGAGCCCATCAGAAGGCGAAGAAGACGAGTGGCTCAGGCTCAGGAGCGGCCGCTCCCAGCTCGAGTTAACCGAGCCAGGAAAGCCCGAGAAGGAAGAAGACACCACGGCCGACGACAACGGCACTGCCACCGTAGCCGCGCAAGCCACGCCACCCTCCACCACCGCCGAGCAAGCCACTGCAGCAGGCGCTCCGGTGATGAAGAGGTCATCCTCCGGCAACCGCTTGCAGCGCAAGCGGCCGCCGAGGCTGACGCTGAACAAGAGCCGGCTGGCCAAGGGCGTGGCGGAGGAGGACGCCGGCGCGTTCGGCGACCGCCTAGACTTCTGCAAGGTGAACCTGTTCTGCGGCGGCGAGGAGGGGGAGGAGGTGGTGGTGGTGCCGCAGGAGAAGATCCTTCACCGGCTCAACTCCAAGATGACCATGAACTCTTATCAGCTCGGGAAGCAGCTGTCGCTCCGGTGGACCACCGGCGCTGGGCCGCGGATCGGCTGCGTCCGCGACTACCCGCCGGAGCTTCAGTTCCGTGTGCTGGAGCAGATCAACCTGACTCCACGTGGCGTCGCCGGGCCACCGAGGCTTGGGTCGACGCCCCGGCAGAGCCCCTGCGCGCCGCTCCCGTCGCCGGCGCCACTGTACGCAGCGGCTGGGACTCCCACGTCGCGGCTGCAGCACGGTGCCGCCTAAAAAATCCTACTTTGTGGATGTATTCAGAGTTTCAGACAGTATAAAATTCGAGCCAATAACCAATCCATGAATCAATTCAGCTAAAATTACCGAACACAATCAACATTACATCAAGTGAAATTCGGCTCAGTTATATAAAACAAAAATGCGAGATTGTCATCAGGTCTAGAGCTCAAAGACAATCATACAACCACAGTACGACAGACATGTCTGAATTCGTGCAAGAACCAGCAGCTGGGCTCAACGAAGCCTCCTGGCCTCTCTCTCGGACTCGAGCAGGGTGAGGATGTCGCCCTCGCGAACTGGGCCCTTAACGTTCCTCATGATGAGACGGTTCTGGTCATCCAAGAACTTGACTCTCACCTGGGTCACCTGACCCCTGGAGCCAGTACGCCCCATCACCTTCACCACAACAGCCAGCTTCACCTGGGTGTCCATGCTGCATGAACAAACAACACATTGGTTATCAATGTGAGTGGACTGGAGTAGATGCTAGCGCGAATGGTTGGCGGAAACTGTTGTTGAGCAAACGAAACTCATGCTCCAATTACAGTGACCTAATCATGCAGACTAGGCACATTGGAACTAAATATAATAGAATAGATTTGAGGTTCCAGAGCAATCACTGGACTAATAATTTCAGCAGTATTTTAACTTTTAAATCCAGTTTTCACTCTAGTAATCCAGTCTATTATTCTAACAGCAATCAACTAATCAGGGAACATGACAAAACTGTTCTTACAGGTATTTTGGACGTACCATAGAAAGGAGATAATCTAGTTCGCTCTTCGCGACGTCTTCCTAATAAAAGGATATCCTGTTCTTCAAAGCCAACAACCCTTTTTGTACCGAAAGATCATAATATCTCGAAGTCACATTTCCAGCCGTTTCAGACAGACTACTAATTAACTAGTACATGGTAAAACAGATCATCTACGATTGTTGCACATAAGCGCCATTGGGCACCTTAATTTGTCCTAAACTTCTAAATTAAAAAGAACCCTAAAACCATCCTCAGTGACATAGTCTAAGTATTGAAACAGAAAAATGAATACTTCATGGCAGAGAAAAACCGGCCCTTCGGGACTTGCTGATACCATCAATTCCCAATTCGAATTTCAACACGGCATCACGGAACAAAAAATAACAGCCACGGAGTACGAGCAAGAGCACTAGGGCACCCCAAATCACAAGCGGCAAGGTAGCGGCGATTCCGCCATGAAGCATTATAGATAACGCCTAGTTCGTCGCCAAGGAAGCAACGGGCGTAGATATCGAGATCGGGCGAAGGGACGCACCTCGCTTCCTCGCGTGGGCGGCGGCCGACGAGCGCGCAAGACGGTGGCGGCGTGATGGGGGCGGAGGCGTTGGGAGGAGGACAAAACGCCGGGCCTTCGCGTCTCCTTTATATCGGAGCGGAGCAAAGCGCGGCGGTTTTAATGGGCCTTTAATAGGCCGCATCGGGCCCCCACCCCCGGGTGTGATTTCGGTGGTTTTGGGCCTATGCCACGGGACGAGGTGGAAGGCCGTGGATTTTCCATGCCCTTGTCCGTGAAACGGCCCAGACACGCGCGCCGCGTCCGCGCGTAGCGAAGGCGAAAAGCCTGCTTAGGGTTCACGAAGCTTTAGCGGTGTTTGTTAGGATTTTAGATTTACGGTGGAGTTGAAGTGTTTTAGCTTCAAATAAATTTGGATAAAACATCTCAGTAAAATAAACTAATAAGGTGAAGCTATCTTTCATGCTTTAAACTTCAGCTTGAAGTTCAAGCTTTACCAAACACCTTCTAATTCTCTCAATGTTGACAATTTTGTTTTGGACCGAATTTCGAAAGTTTTTATACTTTTTGTCCGAAATTAATTGAAAATTAACAAAAAATAATTGAATTTTAATAAACTTTGACCAAATTCAAAAAAATGGAAAAAGGAGAAATTTCGTCTCACATATTTGCTTGCCAGTGGGGTGCGAAATTTCTGAAATTTCAAACAGAGATTGACAACACTGAATTCTCCGACTCCCTGATTTCTCAGTATTCTCGCTTTTTTTTCATGGCAACAATGAAGGTAGCTGCAATAGAAATACCACCAATGTACACCTAAGATTTCTGCATTAATTTTAGGTACGTACACTCAAATTCGAGAGCAAATTCAAGACGATATAACATCGCGAAAAATTCAAGACGACATAAAGCTTCGTCTCGAGACATCTGAGATGTAGCGGTCGTACTACTGCAGGTCGATCTCATTGTCCATGGAAATGCACACTCATCGCGTACTTAAGTGTGGCAATCGAAAGAACTGATGCTGTGCTGCCCAGGATCGATTCATTTCATCAACATACTTTAGTAATTACTTGCTGCCTCCAAGGACGAAATTCCTCTCTCGCCGCCGACGACGAGCGGGTGCACGCCGCGCACGTAAGACCGTGGATTTGCAACGACATCCGCCATGAAAGGTGGGGGTCGGAGTTTAATTCTCCGAACCTCCCGGCCCCCCCTTTCCTCTCAATATCTTTGCTTCTTTTTCGTGGCAACAGGAAGGTAGCTGCAATGGAAAATCACCACAAATTTGTGATCTACGGTTTCTGAAGTAGTTTTGGGTACCATGGCTCAAATTCGAGAGCAAATTCATGGATATAACCTCGAGAAAAAAAAATTCAGGATATAAAGCTCTTTTTTTTTTTGAAACCCCATCGGGGTGATATAAAGCTTCTTATCGAGACAAGATGCAAGAAGTACTGCAGCAGCAGTCATTGGCCATTGATGATGCACACTCATCGCAGGCTTGCAGTGTGCAATCCAATCAACCAATGCTGTGCTGTGCTGCCCAGGATTGAGTCCAGCTCACTCGCCGTGCTCGATTCAGTCCAGCTCGGTCGACCAGTTTTTCTTCATCAGTTTTGGTTACCACCACCCAAATTCGAGATGATACAATGCAAAGGTGTAAGGTGAGGGGTCGGAGTTTAATTCTCCGAACACCTTGACCCCACTTTTTTTCTGAATATCCTTGCTTCTTTTTTTCGTGGCAACACGAAGGTAGCTGCAATAAAGATCACCACAAATGTGTGATCTAACGTTTCTGCACTAGTTTTGGGTACCATCGCTGAAGTGAGCAAATTAAGACAATATAGGAGAAGTTTGGATACCGGACTAAGGTATGGTCACATCGAATATTTGATGCTATTTTAAAATATTAAATATAGATTATTTAGATAAATCTAATAAATCTAATTACACCATGATTTAACAATTAACCATTTATTAATCTTAATAGATTCGTCTCGTAAATTATCCTCAATGTTTAATTATTTTTATAATGCTTTTTAGTTCTTTAAATTAATGTCCAAACATCGGACATCCGATGTGATATAGACTAAATTTTTTAGTCTACATCCAAACATCCCCCATAAAACTTTTAAAACTTTTAGTCTGCATCCAAACATCCCCATAAGAAGCATCTTATCGAGACATCTGAGAATACATAACATCGTGCTACATCTGAGACGCCCTCCTATGGAACCGATCAATCCAACGGCTCATCCTACTGCCACTCTGGCAGCAACATCAATCAGGATCAGCATCAGTAACCAGATGTACTATAGAAAAGCTAGTAGCAAAACACATCGTCCAGAATCCAGAACATAGCAGGAAGGAACAAGAGTACAGTACACTGCAAACGCCAACGAATTACTATCTGTCACATACTACAACATGCACGGATGCATCACACTTTCTGAGTCTTAGTTTTTCATCAGGCATTGTCCAATATAATCGCCACTACTTCATCTGACTCCATCCGATCCCCGTGTTCTTGGTTTCAATCGGTAGCTGCAGAGACGCACGAGATGATGTAGGCAGTGATCTAGAAGGACGGAGCTGAGAATTCCGGCGGGAGCAGGAGGAAGTGGCCGGCCAGCAACGCCGTCAGCGCAGCGCCGGCGGTCGACGCCGAGGAGCGGCTGCCCCCGTTTGCCGCCTGCACAGCACGCGAGTCGGTCGTCGCCGTCGAGTTGTCCTTCGCTGCGAGGAGAGAGTGACAAATCAGAGTTTATCATCAGATCAGAGACGACATGGCAGCAGTTTGTATGCAATGGCAACGAGCAATGCCGATAAATTAAGCAGCAGAAGCGTTAACAGCTGAAGCAAAGATGAACTATACTATTTTCCCAGTGATATCAAATTGTCCTTGAAACATTTCATAGTTTCAGACCATCAGTTTACTTTAGTCTCAGGTCGGGCTAATACTCAACTCTACAGAAACAGTTTATGAACTATGATTACGAAGAAACACAGTCAGATTAGGTTAGGAACAAGATAAATAATCTTTTCCAGCAGTCCGGAGACATTTCTGGTTGTTTCTGTCTCAGAGCGTGATGATGTCAAAACATTTCGGCGAGATCACATTACTTCGGCACACGGCGCACCTTTCGGCGAGATCAACTTCTCAATGCAAGTTCACATGACAAAAGCACTCACTACTCACTAGTCACTACCATAATTTCCACTGTGTTCTTCTGTTCAGTAATTTGTACGTGATGCGCAGAGAAATTAACAGAGACAAGACACTGGAGGGAACAACAGATTTAAGTAAGGCTCACCTGGAGCAGCAGGGGAGCCCTTGTCGCCGCCGGGGCTGAAGATGGCGGCGTCTTTCGAGTTGGGAGGAATGTGCAGGAGCTCTGCAGCACAAGACAGTAATTCTTAAGCTGTAAAAAAAATGCGCTTTGCAGTGCAGCCGTGCAATCCATCGGTCGAACTGAGATAAGAAAAGCACACAAAAATACTCCTATAAACTTTGTTGCATAGCAAATTTCCAAGAAAAAAAACGGCCGGCCCATGCGTTGCCCGTGTGGACGGTGGACATGTCGAGAGGCCTTCTTGCCAAACTTGGAAAAAAAAAAGGCCGACAGCCAGAGATGGCGTGGTCACGGACCGCAAGAAAACGAAACAAACACAAAGCGTCCGTCTCGCCGGGCTTGCGCGGCGACGGCGACGGCGAGGTGTGAGAGGTGTAAGGATGGACGTACGGGGGCAGTGGGAGACGTTGGCGTGGGTGGCGCCGCAGGCGGAGGGGAGGGCGAGGGCGAGGGTGGCGTTGATCTTGATGCCGAGGTTGGGGTCGTCCTTGTCCTTGACGAGAACGCACAGGCACTTGGGGCTCTTCCCGAGCACCTGCCGGAGACCGCCGCAGCAGTCCGGCGCCGGCGCCTTCGCCTCCCCTTGCACGTACTGCAGGCACGGCGCCAGCCCCACCAGCTGGTCCGCGCACTCCGTCCTGTCCGCGCTCATGTCCCCCTCACCACCCCCACCACCGCCGCCGCCGCCACCACCACCATCATCGCTGCCGCCGCCATCGCCATGCCCCAACTCGAAGAGCTATAGCTCAAACAGTGTCAGTGTGTGTGCGCGCGCGAGCGAGCGAGCGAGCGAGCGAGAGAGAGAGTGGGCGGTTGGGTGGGTTGGTGGAAGGGGAGTTATAACGGGCGAGGCGAGTGCTGGATGAGTAGTCACTCGCACGGGACGTGCCATATGCACAGGTGCACCGGGGGGGCCGTGTCGTGCTCGCACCACGGGCTACGTGCACTGTTCGGCGCTCGACCGGTGCACCGCCCCGTCCCAACGTGGCGTGCCGGTGTCGCGCTGCCTGCCGGTGGCGTGTCCTGCCCACAATTACAGAACAAAACGGCCAAAAACGACCCGCGTAGCGGGCAACGCTGCTTCAAATAAAAAGTGTACTACTCTTCTTAAAATATAACATAAAAGGAAAAAAACTACGTTATCTTACTACACATGTTGTTTCAGACCTATCTCTGTCATTAAATATTATTTTAAAATATTTAATATGAAATATTGTAAAACTCATTCATAATTAATGAATAATTCACAGGCGTAAACATCATATTATGATGTTAAAGTAAATATTTGCTAATAATAAATTAATTAGGTTTAATAGATTTGTCTCACGAATTACTTTTTATTTTATAATTATTTTTATAATTAATTTATATTTAATCCTTTAAATTTATATTAAGTATTCGATATAACACGCACTAAAGTTTAGCCTCTGAATTCAAACATCTCCATAACCGTTTTGCTCTATAAGTCTAGACAAATCATGATAGAAAAACTGTTTAAACTTATAGCATTAGAACATACCATATTTTATATTAAATTATTATATTTTGAAAAAACAAAGAGAGTACAGGTCTTGCAGAAATGTTGACGGCAAAGACGGCCAGTTCACAACGCGGACGCGGGGGAATTGATTGATGCGGTCGCGTGGATCGTTTGACGAGTTGCGTGGTTGGGGGCTGCAGTAGCCAATAACTCCGGCATTCATGCGAGGCAGCAGAGGAGCACTGGCGCGCGCTGCAGCCGGCCGCCGGCCTGATGAACAGTAGTGGATCACCTTCGCCTCTCCATGTGGATTACCTGCCATTCTGCCAAATGCCTTCAAGCTTGGCACAGTCATCCAGCCAAGAAAGTAAGGTGAAGTTGTATGTTCTTGTTGGATCTCGCAAAGAAAAGCGTTCTGGATTCTACCCCAAATAGCTTTCTGATATGGTCCCTCAGTCCCAAGAGGAATCAATTTCTAACTATGAAGTTGAATCCAGACTCATGTCCGTAGCTAGCAATTGGTCTTTTTAACACGGAGGGTGTAGACGTTTCAAAATGTGACAATTTCTTTGAAACATGGGATTCTTAAAACACGGCTATGGTAACAGAAAAAACCGCAGGATTAAAATGTCATGAACCGTTGAATCCTAAAGAAATAAAAAACGTAAGAAAATTACATGAAAAACCGTTTGAATGAAACATAAAATTTATAAGAGATAAATACACAAAAGAAAAATTCTAAGAGGTTAGACCACATATGAGGAGTCCTATAAATTGCCATGAAACATGACATTTCATAGGAATTTCAAATAAATTCTTAAGACACAATCATTTGTTCCAAATAGACTCACCCTTTAAATTTTCTCTATTTCTCCTGTGTTCTAAAGAAACCCTTAGCTATGAATATACTCCTTCCGTCCTAAAAAACAAAAGTCCTAGCTATCAATCTAAATAAACATATATCAGATTCATAGCTAGGATTTGATTCTTTTTTGGACGGAACGGAAGGGGTTTAAAAAGTATGCTAGCATGAAGCATAGTGGCATGATCCAGAGTACAAGGCCACTACATCAGTGCTGTGCTGTGTAGAAACCCAAACCGTTTTAAACAAGGATCCTCTACCTTTTATCACTGCCTTGTGTCGATGATCCAACAGTCTTCTGGTGGCTTCCTTTTACTCCTCTGTCAGTCATAGATGCAAATAGCAATTTCTCAAGAGCGATGTGCACCGTAGAACCAGGATGGTGGCAGACGGTAGGGTAGCGTAGCAAAGTGGCAACAGCAGGTGAGTTCATTATCACCAGTGTATCGGAAAAGCTGAGCTGAAGATGATACAAACCTAGTGTGGCTAGTAACAGACCAGTAGTAAGCCATATAGTGCAGTCTTTAACTTCTGCGTACCAGGGATGACGGGAGCAATGAATCTGCCTATCGGCAGGACATTAAACATGCTACAGTAGAGTTTGGCATGAAGCTGCTTGCAACCAAAGTAAATGCAAGTATATCAATTCGGGTGGTAGTCGTAAAAATATCCAGGTGCTTTCACCTTAAACTAAATAGGAACAGTCAAACAATCTTGATATCCAAATGTCAGGGCCCATGGATGACTGAATTACTTATCCCCTGTTCACTCAATGTTTACAGAAAGTATGTTTGTATATGCTGTTTTTCTTCAGATCGGCCACAGCAATAAACGACTGACATAGGGTCTCTAAAAGCTTGAGAAGATTCATGTCAACTGTTTTGGGAGTGTTCTTACCTTGTGAAACTGAGAAACAACAAATAGGTAGATTGTTGATAAACAGTATCAAAAGGACAACCAGGGTTTCATTCAGTAGCATACAAACAGGAGTATATATGAAGCAGCATCAGCCTCAAAATTTTTGCAACAAACTAAATCCGGTATTTCATTTCCTTCAAGATAACTGTACTTCAGTTGGAAACTATGGCTCTTAGACAACAATTGACGTTTCCAAAAACTAGCACCGACCCCATGTGACAGATTTACATGTCAGCCAAAAAAAATGAGACGTACACAATGGAAGGGATCATTTCCAGCTTGTAAGAACTAGATTCCATGGTAAGGAAAAATTGTAGACAGACTCAAATTGAAAAAAACTAACAACGACACCAAAGCTATTAAATTTTCTCTATGCGTGGATATTTCACCTATAGAAAGTCATAATCCAGCTAGAGCCACTAAAAAAATCAGAGCAGAAATGTAAAAGAGTAAAGAACATAACAATCCTCCCTTCCTTAAGATTGTTACTTACTTCCCTGAGGGTATGTTCCCTTGTGTATGTTGGTAATCGCGCAGCTAGAGCTCCTCCTAGTGAACATGGACGTACCTACAGACAAAACGCTTTGTCAGGACCTGTAGCAACAGCAGGATGCTTTGGTCATCATGAGTGCCCCAGCTGTCAGACTGTTGATTTTCAACTACTAACAACTCAAAACTCCAGGAGGCAAAAAAAAATGCAAAGTGAGACATGGGTTTACTAAAGTGTTTACTTGAAACTAAGAATTCCTGCATTTGGTCCATTAAAGTTGTGGTACAAGCATCTATTGATTTTGGTGAACGGCATTACCGTTCAAGGAATATTGATGGGGCGCTCTATTATCTAAAAAACATAGGTAATTTCAACCAAAGCAATGATATAACTAATCAGTAATTTTAGTACTTTGCTCATACCTAAAGTATCATCGTCTAACTCTAGGTTTGCACCGAAATTCCGCTAAGAGTGCTATATGATCCGATGACCATTCAGGTGAAGGAAGAGCTGTGTCTTTCCGCAAGCTATCCTCATCCAGAAGTTCCAGCAACGACTCCACTGTCAACGAATCCGCTGAAATGGCAAAAACAATGCAAAGGTAAATCTAGCAATATTTGCATATGCCAGAACACGCTACAGGCAGCATTTCAACAAACTTTGACCACAAACCTGTGTAAAATATGTAATCAATGGTCCCAGTGAAATCCCTCGTGCAATTTGTGAAAAGTGGTTCATTTGTTGCAGGGTCCATTCTCCTCCTCTGGTGCTCCAAATCATAACCAGCACCAACCATCCTTGCAAATGAAGAGTACGCACTCACCTGTAAAACAAGCAAATCCTTTGTTCAGAGCCATAACTAAAAAACATGCAGTAGATAAGAAAGCAACGTTGGGTTCACTATACCAGAGGAAGCTGGTGTGTCAACTTGCTTGCTGGTCGCAAAATTCCAAGAGGATCTATTGCTAGATCTGGATGCAACAGATCAACTTTCCCCATTGCAAGAAGCCCATGTGGAGTACTGCAACGTTACAGTGCACATTTGCCATTTAGAATCTTCACATAGTAGGACATCAAGGAGAATAAATCCAAATCCTTCAGTAGATGAACAAACCTTCCAGGGGTTGCATTGAAATCTCCACAGACCAGCATTGGAATGTCCGCACTGACAGCTATTTTTTCTAATCCTTTTAGGAGGGTGTTAACCTGAAAGAATTTAATGGAAGATTACAACTGTCAATTCATGAAAATTAAAAATACTATAAAATTCTAGAAACAGAGTTATGATTTGACCTGCCATAGCTTGACATCTTTGAGGTCTTGGTGAACATTGATATGTGTATTTGCCTGAAAAACAAACAGGTCAATAAACGAATGGGATCCCCATGGCACCAAACATGCTATTACAAGAGAACTAAGCATGAAGTAAGATCAATGCAAATATACTTGATACAGTCTACTTAATGCAGGTCAACAACTCTATATCATAAAAGGTGCGTAAGACCCCCTCCGATGATCGAATAATCAAAATGACCCCAAATAAAGAGGGATCCAACAATAAATTGATGAATACCATGGATAAAATGGACATGTAAAGCATGCATCTTGTTCTCTCGCATCATAAGTATCCTACAAGCTACAACTATGGGTAAGAAACTTTGGTAACTGGTTATGGCATTCTATTGTATTTTTCCTGAGTCCTGACTCATGACAGAATTGTCTGATGCTACAGGTTCGTTAACAAAACCTTACAGAAAACCCATGAAGAAACATCCTTCATCTAGATACATGGTTTAATGAGTGAGATCTCACTGAAATGGATGTTATTCTGTTGATTCAGAAACAGTACAATAATTATGTTTGCAAAGATAGAAAAAATCTTACCACACAAAGGAGCTGTCTTTTGCTAGGGTTATCAGTCCCATGGCTACCAAACTTAGCTTCTAAAACTGCAATCAACGCAATGTTATCCTGTACAGTAGAAAAGAAGAATTGGCCCATAGTAATTAATATAACAATTAACAGCACAGCTCGTAAGACATATTTCTTGTTCTTAATTTTGGGCATACCTTAATCAATCGAGTTAGTGCCACTTTTCTTTGAGCAGCTGGAATAATTGCATCAGTTAAAGACTGTGCAGCCTTATTAAACTCAACCTACATTGAAGTTCAGAAAATATTACAGGAATGGTATGAAGAGAATTGAAGACTATAACAAGAACCCTGCCGTTGAGATACCTCGTATTTTTTGACATGTGAAAATTTGTCCCTTCGAAAGAAAGTAGCACATCCATCAATTGATTGAAGATTCCCAGTGTACACCTATTACATAATGATGCACAAACAACACATCAAGCAATAATTATGAAGTCAAACAAAACAATATGCCAAGTTGTTTATCCAACCACAAAATAAAAGCGCATACCTCAGTTGTCCTTTTCTTGAACAGTGCCTGATATCCATGTTTGTCAAGCTCCGGCGCAAAGAATTCTTCAAAGTGATTACTTTGTACCTGAAAATAGTAATGTTTAATTCATAATAGAATTCTTCAAACTTGATTATTTTGAACCTGAAAAAGGCACATGGTAAAGGTGGGGTTCCGGTTCGGGGAATATTCTACTATCCTAGGACAAATCAAGAGAGCAACTAATAATAGTGATCTAGCTATTGTGGAACTAATAAAGCAGGACACAACACAAGAAAGACTTGAGGACAGTATCATGAGCAAAGCAAGGTTTAGTAGGAATGTAGGATAAATAAATTATAAGTGTGGTCTATTGCAAAATGACTGAAAATGACACCCAAGTTTGTTAAGCGTATCAAATATATTCCACACACTATACAAATGTAAGTCGGAAGAGGTAGATATGCAACATTCAGATCTTTGAAATATTTTATATAAAAAATAGGGAATACCAATTAAAATGGCATACCTCCTGAAGGCAGATGATATCCGCATGGTAACCAATTATTTCACGCAGCAAATTTTGTCTTCTGTAAGGCCATGAAAGTGCCCAAGTTGGGCAATAGCTGTATGTATCACTTGTTGCATATGTATCGGCAAGAATATTGTAAGACAGCACCGTGAATGTCCCAAAAGAAGAATTTCGGCTGTCTAGATCAAAGTGTCCCATTACATCAGCTGAATTCACTGGTATCAGACGACGCGGAGTGGGTGTTGGAGCAGGAATTACACGGGATGTCATGATTGAAGTTGGAGCTCCCACAGTCGACCTTGTTTCTGAATCCACTGCTATACATTCAAATCTTAGGACATGCCCAATATCATCAGCAGTTGGCGTATACGTCCGTGAACATCCCACTTCAAACCAAGTTTCACCAGAATTCTTTTCAGTTCCAGTGGGATACACAGGTGTAGGTCCATTATTAACACTTGAGCTCTGTCCAATATTTGATGTTGAGCCAGATAAACTGGCATTTATAATCCCTGCATTGCCACTACCAAATCGGCCAAATAACTCCTCCTCTTCATTACCATTTTCATTGAAAGCGCTCAAAGCACGTTCATGCAACACCCTGTGGTGTTGCCAGGCATCTGAGAAACACTTAGCAGAACAATGGTAGCTCTTAGCAACTGGTATTTTTGACTTCAAACACCCCAAGCACTGTATTGTTGCCTGTTCTGTTGGATGCACATTGCAGACAGCGACTCTTCGATCACTTTGTATGCGGTACCTTTATAAGGAAGTAAAATCAGTGGTCACACATGTTAGTATGTAAAAGTTCAAAGATTAGTTTAACTGAAGGAATAGTGATATTCCATGTTGCGGCTACATATGCAGAATCCACAATTCAAAAAAGGCTGATTGAATAATTCACAAAGGCATTTAATCATTTCCTAAGTGCCACCAAATGATAACCAAAACAAAGCTCCCAACAATTGCAACAAGGCAATTATAATAGACTATTCAAGATGAGATATGCTATAAAACAAGAGGCACTGACAAACAGAAATTTCATCATGCTCCTTCCTTTTTTTTAATAACCGACAACGTTGACAGAGCTATATGAATTTTTTTTACCACAATTTTTTCACCAGAACTTTGACTAAGCTCATAAGAATGCTAGTTTATTGCCACAATCAAGAAATGATGCAAGTAAAACTTTGACCGTGGATACATTAGCAAAAATATAGTATTTGAAACCCAGAAAGTTTCAATTAATCATGAATGGCATAATATCGACAGGGCACAACAAAAACAGGGTCCCTAAAATGTTTACCTGTTATCCATCTACCAGTCATCTAGTTATACTTCATACCAGCTAACGTGTTAGGGTTACAGAGGCATATCACTGTGGACTGTACCACTACACATTATGCAAAACTCCAAGCATATTAAATTACTGATGACGCCATGCATAGCTTAATTCATCTGCAATGGAAATGAGCAAATGCCAATACTCATCGACTGTCAATGCAAACTAGCATTTCGCAGGCTATTTACACATCTATCCATCATCTACTAGCTAGAATGAAAAATGTCTTATAATTCTGTATTTTTCTAACATTCTGCACTGTAATCTAAAAACTTGTAATTGGCTAATCGCCGTTACATAAAAAACGTGTCTGTAATCATTTTTAACTTCAATTAAGTAAACATGTTTACAAGACTACGAAATTTGAATCATTTGAAGGTTCAGATGTGAGCTAACTCACCATTTATACCGCATAAAGTGTCCATCCAGAGGGATGGCCTCAGGCACATCTTCGGTGGAGACGCCGCCATCGGGGCGCCGCAGGAGCACATACGGCGTGATCTCGCAGCCCACGATAGGGATCTCCGACGGGAGGTGCACCCGCAGGACGGTCAGCATCCTTCCCTCCCCCTCCCTCCTCGCCCTGCAAAACCCTAGCTTCAACCGCACGACCCTCTCGTCCGACTCCACCTTCGCTCTCGAGCTCCGAAATCTAGATCCCCCACCCCGAGGCGGATCCGCCATCACCTGCCCACCGCCGCCAGCGTTGCGATTCCCCAAAAGTCGAACCGAAGCCTGGAGCCGCCGCCCGAAACCGCGTGAAATCTCGCTAGGGGAGCTCACGGCTCGAGGAGATCCGGTGGAGTGAGCTTACCGGGAGGGAGGATCCGTGCAGGTCTAGAAACTTCTAGAAGGTTCCTGAGGCGCGAGGGAGGAAACCAGAAATGGCTAGGGTTTTGGGCTCGGAGGCGCTGCCTCTCCCCTTTCTGTCGCTGGCTCGCTGAGCTGCTTTTCGTTTTTCTTCTGTTTTCCTTTTTTTTTCTTTCCCTTTTCTTTCTTTATTATGGATTTTCTTGTTTGTGTTTGGCAGTTTGGCTTGGCACATCCAAACACATAGAAGTGAGACGGTGGATATATAGAGCAGTCTTTATCTGGTATACAGTGTTTATGTTTATTAAATTTCGGTAGAGCATTTTTAACCATTGCCACTATAAATGTCATATCCGTTTGAATTAATTTATCATATCCTACCAATCGTTCTGGAGCATATTTATCGTGTTTGGTACTCATGTTAAGTTTAAAGGTGTTAAAATAAAAAGCATTTATATTACTTTATAACTTAGATGCATATTTTTTTTCTAACCTACATACAATCATCAGGTGATAAGTTAACCTATAAAAATTTCTATACTTTAAATACATGTCATAGAATATGAAAAAATCAACGAAATGATATATAATCATGTTTTCTAAACGTTTCGGTGATATAAGGGAAGTTTGATATTTAAAGATGCTCAATTGTCTAGCTTGCAAACCATATTTTCATAGCTTTCAAACGTTTTCGTCATATGACTATGCAATCGCTGCGCTACCATGGCTGTAGATAAAAAACACCTCGGTTGGCTGTAATATATTAATATAAGTGTAGTCGAACAGAGTCATACATATATTAATTATTATGTTTAAACTGCATGTTAGCTTCCAATGAAAATAAAGAACGCTGCGTAGTATGCCTTTTCACGCAGAAATGGCCAAAAAAAAACATGACAATATATAGTTGGGAGAAAGTACATAAAATATACTATTACTACTGTAGCTGTTACTATTGTTGTTCGAAGAAAAGGCTATTTCTATATCTATGTGGCCAATGAATTAAACAAAGCCTTTACCATATAAATAAGTTAACTTTAGATCTCTTAATTTGTCATCGGGTCTAAAATTTGTATCTATACTAAAATGTATAACCAATTTCAAAAATTTGTTTCTATACTAAAATGTATAACCAATTTCAAAAATAAGTTTGTTTTTAGGACGAATTTCACACTCAATGATAAACTAAGAGGCTCAAAGTGAACTTATTCTTTTGCCACGTGGAAAAAGAACCTAGCCAGGCCAGGCTACCCGTGTGCAGATAGTGATGGTCAAACGGGCGGTTCGGCCCGGCATGGGTCCGGCCTGGCCCGTTTCGGCATGGTCCGTTAGACACGGTTTATGAAACGGGTCGTGTCGTGCCGCCTCACGTGCCATGCCGCCGGCCCAAGCATGGCCCATGGACGGCCGGGCTGTGCCCGTGTCGGTATGGCACGCTCGTGGCCCACGTGCCTTGTCGAGCCCATGGGTCATTCGGGGCACGCCGACCATTGGAGCACAGTGCAAAATTTTTTTAAAAAAATAGCCGACAACAATAATTAACGTAAAAAATAAAAATTGAAATAAAAGTTTTAAAAAAGAAATAATGACCTACTATGTTAAAAATATGAAAAAATGGTATTTTTTGTTGTCTTGAAAATATTAAAAATGATAGATTGTGATTCATCATATTGAAATAATCTAAATATAAATCCACATTTACAAAAATATTGCAAAAGAATTTGTTAAAAATAGTAATGACCTTTATTGATGTTTATATCATTATAGGATACAATGATACATGTTGTCTCATTAAAAACTTAATCATGTAAAAACTCATAGGAAAAATTGAGAAAATCATGACAAATAAAAGAGTACAGCTCAAAGGTCAGAACTACTTCTAACAAAATTCTACTAGGGTTGGTCTGGATTCAGGTAGAGTTGGTCGAACTGGGCGGACAATTCTTGGTTGTCCGCAGTGTATTGGGCATGTTGTCGAGAAAGCTTCCATTCTTTAATGCTTAGTAGTATTTCGACGTGGTCGCTGCTCAAATTAGTCTTCCGGTCTTCGATGATTCGGCCGCATAGACTGAAGGCCAATTCAGAGGACACCGTCAACACGGGCACCGTCAACACATCCCGTGCTAGTTTTAAAAGCATGGGATATGCTATCTTGTGGTCATTTCACCACCCGAGAACGTTGAAGTCTTGTGCTTCGTGGTGGATGGCGTCGCTGTCCAAATAACCGGACAACTCTTCGGCCACACCATGCGAAGAGACGTCTTCACTTGTAGCCGACGAACCGCCACCACCTTGGCTTGAAGACGATCCACCCCAAATCCTACTCCATTGTATCTTCTTCTTACCTGTAGTGAGGATAGGAGGGTCTCTACTGTCGAACTCCTGAAACTTTAGTTCATATCTTTCAAAAACTTCATATAATTTACTCTTAACCTCAGTATAAAAGGAATTATAATCTACATCTACAGTATCACCAAGAAGTGATAAAATAGCAGACAATCCCGTCACTGTTTCTTAGGCCACCACGTGACTGAACAAAATCAGCAAGTAATTCACTATAAGGTAAAACAACTTTTAACATTAAATACGTTGCATTCAACCGATGCTCTGCATCGGTGGCAAACTTACGAGCTCTCTTACCGACCGCATGGCAAAACCTCTTTCACGCACCAATACGTGGGTTAGAAACAGTTAACCACGTGATTGCTTGACGAACAACATCAATGTGGTTACCTACCCTCTTCATGCTAGTCTTAATAATCAAATTAATTATATGACATGCACAACGCTGATGGAGTAGAAAAGACTGAGCATAAACACAAAATACAGGTTGCAATATTTTTATAGCCATAGAATTAGCAGATGCATTATCTAGGGTGACAACAAATATCTTATCAACAAGATTAAATTCATTAATTACTTCAGTAATTCTTTAAGCTATGTTTTCTCATGTATATGAGACATCTATTAATCTAAGCTCTAAAACTCTCTTTTGTAATTGCCAATCATCATCAACAAAATGAACAACTACGCTAAGATAATCCTCCCTAGCTCTACTACTCCATATATCTGAAGTAACACTAACAGAGAAAGTACTTGTACTAAACAGTTCCTTAAGTGCGGTTGAATACTTCGATAAACATTCTCTAAATCTCTAGTTGTTGTTTGCCTACTCATAACTTTAAACCTAGGGTTATAAGATTGCTAAATGTATTGTGCAAAAGCAGGAGACTCCTTAAAGTTCGGGGTAAATCTTGCTCGGCGATTAACCTGACAAGAGATTCCCGAGCAACCATTGTTGACCCCAAGTTTTGCTCCTAAATCGCTTAAATAATTTACCCTGAAATAATCAAAATTTCAAATTAACTGGAGCTAACAATTAATTTTAAAATGTATTTAATAAATGGAATTGGCATGGTAGGATTTTTCTTAAATTCTACGTGTCAAAATACACTAACAGGATTTTGATGGGAATTTTTAGAGCACTAGAACTATTTTTTAACCAATTAAATAAGAAATTAGCAATTTAATTAAGTCCCAAAATCCCTTTTTCCCTTTTTCCTCTTTTTCTTTTTATTCCCACTCGCCCGCTCCTTTTCCCCCGTTTCCTAACCGGCCAACGACCCGCTTGCTTTCCCGCCGCCCGTTCCTTTTAGCCCACGCAGCTCGCGCGCCGCTTCTTCCTCGGCCGTGGCCGAAGCCCACGAGCGGCCGCGCCGCGCAAAGTCCGCGGCCCTCCCCAAACCCGCAGCCATCGACAGGGGGGCCCCACCGTCAGCCGCCTCCGTGCCCGCCGCCAAGCCGCCACCGCCATGCGCGGCGTCGCCCCGCATCCTCCGTGCATCCTCGTGCCACGTCGGACCCACGCCGGGCCCGAGCCCGAGCCGTCGCACCCATCCTCGCATCTCGCGCACGCCGAGGCGGCCTTATCTGCCCCGAAACCGCCACCGCCGATCTCGCGTTTCCTCTCTCCGAGCCCGATTGTGTCGGCGAGAAATTCGCGCTCAACCCATGCACAATCTCGATCTCCCATCGCCCTATAAATTCCCTCTCGAGCTCCCGCATGATTTTTCGTTTGCGCCGCCGCTTCCCGTGCCCTAATTCGTCGTTGCCTAAATTCTCTGTCGTCGGCTGCCGTGTCCTTCCCCATCTCCGGTGAGCCTGCCGCCGCCCTTTCTTTCGGTTTTCCCGCGTGCGTCGCCGCTCCCGCGCCGCTCCCGAGCCGCGGCGCTCTTCGTCGCGCCATTCCCATGCTCCGCGCCGCTCGCCACCGTCGTTTCCTGTGCCGCCAGAGCCCGGTCGGCCGCCACACGGCCATGGCGGGCGAGCTCAAGCCGTCGCGCCGCGCAAACCCTAACCCTAGCGCGCGCCTCTCGCCGTCCAGATCGGCCGGATCGGCGCGCCCGAGCGCCCGATCCCGCAGCTTCGCCCCGTCGTCCGATCATCGCCATCCCTCCGATGGCCGCCGTGTGGCAGCAAGCCGCCTCGCCCCCGCCGTGGACTCGGTCCACCACGGACCAAGCCGTCTGTCGCTCGCGTCCGCCGCGCTGATGTCAGCCCTAGGGCTAACGCGAGCAGCTGACGTCAGCCTGACAGCGTCGTTTCATGCTGACATCAGCATGACGTCAGCCCTTGCCGCCCGCGCAATACTTGCGTCATCCTGGGACTTAATTACACAATAATTAATTTAATCTCTTCTATTTAGTTTAAAAATCACAAGTAAACTTCTAAAATTAATATCTTTTTAATCGAGCTCCGTTTTAGTCCATTCAAATTTCATTAAATCCAGAAAAATATCGAAATGCATTAAAAATACTTTTTAGTGATGTTTTAGTAGACTTTTAGGGTGTATTGTTGAGTGCTTTGTTTGTCGTGTAGATTTCGACCTTTCCGGCGAGTCCGTCTACCTCAAAGTAGTCGCCGAGGTTCCCAAGATCCAGAGCAAGGCAAGTCATACTTTATATTGATCATATTGTACCTATTTTATTTAAATATCTCTTTTCTCTCAAATAATGGTTATGTTTTAGAATGTCATTTTATGGGATTATTATACCTATTGTACTCAACCATAGGGATTGTATACCTTATCTCATTGATAACTTGGGTTCAATATGACTAAATGTTAGTTTAGGGCTTGCTTAGCCATGCTTAGCTCAACTAGCTCACTTAAGGGGATCACATTAATCAATTGTTATATCAGAGATTAATTCTCAGATGAGGTCAAGTTTGTGACTCTATTCTAATAATATTAAATTATGACAATGGTGGGTTGTGAGCACATGGTTGGATTTTGGTTAGCATGCTCATGACAATTAAGGACCGGTTCTCGGAAAACTATGGAAGAATTATCGTGCATACCACAAGCCAGCATAGGTAATGGCTGGGTCTGTAGCGTAGCTGTCTCTAGCCAACGTACCTAGTGAGGGTGGGCGTGATGGAGTTGGGTCGACCTCGGTTTTAAGGGTTGATTGGCTGCCGGATTCACCGCGGCACGAGAGGGGGCTTCCCATTACCCCGATGGGAGTGGGGGCGAAACATTGGTGTGGTACGATTGGTTAGAGGGGGTTATGTGAAGGGTCCTGTCATAGTTCCTTTCCAGGGTATCGCGGTGGTACACCGGCACACGGTGACGTGTCATGAAATTGTGTCTTGTGGGTATAGTTGTACACCTCTGATCAGAGTAAAACTATTCGAATAGTTGTGTCCACGGTTACGGGCGATCGACCAGATTCACCTTGATTAGTCTCGCTTATTTACATAAATGAACTGTTGGGACTTAACTAGTACAGATGGATGGATGGGCCTGTTGCAATGTGGTTTTAACGTTGGAGAGTGTTTATTTAATATTGCTTAATTATTACTACTGTTTTACTCCTTTCAACTATTATTATTATTTCTGCAATGCTGTTTATGCAAATTGAGCCTTTATCCCTTTCCTTGATATTTATCCTATATCATACCTTCTCTTCCGGTATGACTTGTTGAGTACGGTGGTTGTACTCAGTCTTGCTCTATTTTTCCCCCTTCAGTGCGAGAGGTTGAGGTCGAGGTCTCCGAAGAAGTGTAGGCTTGTTCTTCGTCAAGGGCTAGCTGTGGTGTTGGTGTTTCACTTCGCTCGAGTCAAGTTTAGCTTAAGTCAGTCTTTTTCTTTCCGCTGCATTTGTGTAACTCTTTTATACTGTTTCCAAGACGTGGTTTCTGTATTATCAATAATGTTGATTTGTGTACCTCGACTGATGCTTGGACGAGGGTTTAATGCATAAATTAGTTGCGAAAATTCTGATGTGAATTTCTGGACATGACAACCATGGGGTCGTACTCCCAACTACGTACCATACCGTCCGGGTTGAACATCAGTTGTTGCTGCCGGAGTTGTATTTCTTGCTTTTTGGCACACGAATCCGCATGGCGCTTGAGGTGACCTGTACCACTAGAAGAACGAGCAGATAAAATTTGCCTACATATTCTACAACGAGCTTTCTATACCTCCCTTCCGTCGGGGCATGTTTCCTTTATCTCGTCGAAGTATTGCCACACACCGGAGATTCTCGATCTCTTCGAGCCAGTGTGTGTCGAAACACTTCCGCTCGCGGATCCGGAAAATCCTTCCGAAACCGCCGCCGCTGCCGTCTGAATCGGTATCTCCTCCACAGATGGTGGAGTTGGAGCCAATCCGGAGGCATCGTCAAACCCCGGCATGTAGTTGGGGTCGAAATCACCCAAAGTGAACGATGGCGACTGGTATGGATAGTTTGGATCCATTCTAAAATTTAAACCGACATAATCAAAATTTAGAATATTTATTGAATTCACAAACACAATACTAATAATACACAAATTTGAAATATTACTTACATCTTTCCAACCGCGAGCTCTTCAAACCTCTGCGATCAAACTATTGACCAACCAAACTAATTTTGATTTTTGACAAAATTTGAGCAAATTTTATCAAAATCAAAAAATACACACTTGAGAGTAAAGAGAGCACTTTTAGAGCACTTTAAAGCACAAGATGAGAAGTGTGGGGTGAGGAGAAATGACTGTGGTTCATGCCCTATTTATAGGGTAAAATTTCAGATTTTTTGGAATTTTTTGAAATTTTTATGAATTTTTTAGCCCTCCAACGACTATTTTCGAATTTGAACGGCTAGCTAGCCGTTAGGGCGACGTGGCGCATTCCCATCGGCCGGGGAGCCGTTACGGTCCCCGGCACCGTCTACGCCACCGTTAGCCATCCACCACGCGTCGCTTGCAGGTTGGCCCCCCCTCTGTGTGTCGTGCCGTGCCGTGTCGGTCCGCGGGCTTGACTGGCAGCCCAAGCCGGCTACTCATGTCGTGCCGGCCCGATCCGTTAGCCGTCCGTGCTGTGCCGTGCTGCTACAGAGATGTGCGTGCTCGGGCCGACCCATTTTGACCCGGCCCATCTAGCCGTCTATATGTGCAGCTCACTGTCGAAACTCCACGATCCATGTAACATAATATGTACTCATCCATCCATCATTCCATCAAGCCGATAAAATCATCTCGTTTTTTTTAAAAAAAAATCTACCAAGTACCAACCGGCGATCGTGCGCGCGCACCTGCAATCTGCTGCGTGCCTGCCTGCGTCTGCTTGCCGATTTGCCGTCGTCATACGACGTCCTCCAACCTGATCGCAGTTTCTGACCAGCGGCGTGTGTGCTAGTGCTTAGCTGGTTATTTTCACGGCCTGCATGGCTGCATGCATCACAAAACTTACCGTTCCATTGAGGTCTGTTTGCTTCAACTCCAAAAACTTTACACGATTACATCAAATATTTAGACATATAAATAAAATATTAAATATAAACTAAAAACATAGATTACATGTATTAAGCCTAACTAAGCTATGATTTGACAATAATAAAGTGTTACAGTAAACTTATGACGGATTAATTAGTTTTTACAGACGAAATCTGTAATTTGTAATTTGTTTTTTATAAGTATTCAAATACCCTATGTAATATTTTATATATCATCCGATATAACTACCGTTAAGTAAACAAGCCGTCCTACTATCTAAACATCTCACTCAGTCACGCCAATTAGAATGATTATAGCCAAATAACATTATCGACATGATACCATCGTTCAACCATTACGACTGACGACAAATAAGATTTAGATTTAAAAACAAGTTTTGAAAAAAATATTTTTAACATAAAAAACTTAAAAAGGTTTTAAAAAATATAAAAAACGCATGCAGCTGGCGTCAACGTAACTAGCTCTCGCTGGAGACTATCCATATTTTAAAACGTTTCCCTTCTCAATTTCTCATCTTTGCGCTCTGTTCCTGCTTTTACGCGATAACATGATGGGCGCTACAGCGATTGACGGTGTTAGCAATCATTTAGCATGCAGGGGACGAAAGGTAAGAACGAAACGGCAGCAGAGCTATCAATGTAGAAACTATAGTAGTTTTTGTCTTTATTTATTACATCCTTATTTAATAATATATGCTGATGTGACAGAAGAGAGAATAAAAAAACAGAGAAACGACGTCTTCATCAGAAACGGTTTCGGCTCGCGTAACAAAGGCAAAGAAACCTGTGTTGGGAGAAGACCGTCGTTTCTTGGTGATCCCGTGCATCGGCTTGCTCGCTCCTGCTCGCGTGCCGGCCACCGACCGCCCGCTCCATGCTCGGCCCCGTCGTCGGTCGTCGTGCTGCCCCCCTCGCGCGGGCCCCTGCAACGCCGCCTCCGCGTCGTCGAGGCCGTCCCCGTCGACCACGACATCGATGGGCATGTCCACGGTGTGGCGATGATGAACGGAGTCAGTGGTAGTGGGTAGCGCCGCCTGAGCCCCACCCTCGCGCGGTCTCGTTGTCGTCAGCTCCCCCTAGCGTGGATCACATGGCAACGTATCACAGCAGATCAGTTATCAATGTGATAAATATTGATTTTTTTATCCATAGAAACTACTATTAGAAAATATGCATTGGAGAATAATTTTTTATTGTGAGGTCTTGAAGCTATAACAACTATAAGTGATTTCTGCATTGGGAGTGCCCTAATATTAGTGCTTTAAATAGCAAATAGCGGAATAAGATATTTAAACAGTAGCTGTTTTAAAATAGTTAATAACAGACTAAATAAAGCTATTGTGATTAAATTGTATAAGAGAGCCACTCTCCTCAAATAGTTAATAGTAGGCTAAATAAAGCTATAACGACTAAATTGTATATAAGAGTAAATAGTTAGACTCTCCAGAGATAACTAGTGGTATAGGACTATAGCTAAAGATTTAAAACCTTAATACTACTTTATTCGTTTCAAAATATTGAAAAATCTTTAGGCGTTTTATGATAGGTCTAATCATATCCTAACTTATAATATTTTAAGATTAAAGGAGTAGTAGATAGATACACCTTTTACAACCAAATTTGGTATCATCGCTTGTTTGATTTGTGATCAAGCCAAAATATAGGCAATGTCAAATCGTGGACAAATTTTTACCAAAATATAGGCAATGTCAAATCGTGGACAAATTTTTACCAGTAACAATATTTGTGTGGTGTTGGCAAGTATTGATAGCAAACTACCAAAATTACTATTAAAATACCAATATTTTGGTATGACAAAGTTTTGGCCCTCAAACCAAACCAGCCCTAATATGGTATACCCGGCTATGGTGCATCGACGTAACTGTCGGATAGTGATGCATAACCTCCGTTATAAAACCACCATGATTGATTGCCTCCCAAAAGCTTGGTTGCGTAAGGACCCGTCCGATTGTACTTATCGGGCGAGTAGCCGGTAGCCAGTTTAGACACTCAATTAACGTTTCATTAAATATTTTAGCTATTACATAATAAAAGTGTGGATGTGTTTAAATATTTTTAATACCTTATATATATAATTTTTAAAAAATATAATAGCGTTTAGCGATTCGAAAAATATACCGATGATAATCTATATATTAGCTGTCTCTATCTCTACGATTATAAAAATTCAAGATGTTTCTGTCAGTTCCATTGGTATGTCAGATAGTAGTAGATCTATAGGGTGGTCCACGTGGTCTCCAGGCCATAAAAAAAATAGTGACCAACCCATCTACTATGTATCGGATTTGAGAAAAAAACCTAATTGTACATAGAATTTGGAAACCGAATCGTCGCGCGCAACATCGTGCAATGAAAATGAGTAGCGACGTGTCCTTGACTCCTCATTTTTCGCCCCGCCATCGGCCGCCCCTAACAACTAGTCCACAACACACGTAGGAAGACCGAGGGACGACGAACAAGTATGAGCAGAAGTGCAGGGCCATGACGGCGCGACTCCGCGAGCGCCATCGGTCACCGGCCGCTTAGCGGTTAACAAGATGAGACGACGAGTCCGCTGTCCACACCACGTGTCCGCGTCTACGTGAGACCACGATGGCCGACAACGCGACTTTGACTCGGCAATGACCGTGACCACGACTCCTCTCCTTCTCCTCGTCGACGTATGAGTCACGAGCGTCGAGCGACACGCTCGACACGTCTCAACCTCGGCGATCGAGCGAAGACCGTTGTTGACATTGACGTCGATGCCGCTTTAGAGCAGAGATCAGCGATCGGTGGCTCGGCGTGGTGGACGATGTGGTATTATGGATCGGCGGCCGACTTCGGACGTGGCATTGTGGATCGGCGGCCGGCTTCGGTTTTAGGTATTCTGATTGTGTAGTTTTTTCAATTTTCAGTTTATAAATTTTAACTCTTGTGCATTGTGATATTAAATGTTAGTACTGTATTGTATAGTTGTAGATTGTTGAAACATGAAAAAGATGAAGATATTGCATCTCTTTTTCGAAAACATGCAGAAAAAAGAATGCTTCTAAATTGTCTTATTCCCCACTTGTGATAAAAAAGTATACTCAATAACAAGATTTCGAGAAACATGTCTCACCATCATCACCACCACCACCGTCGCCTCCACCGCTGTCACCACAGCTGCCTGTTTTAGACATTGACCGCCTTCAACCACATGATCTAGGGGAAAAACCAATGACGAATCTGTAGGATGATCTTTTTTAAACTTTTCTGGCCATATAAACTTCCAAGTTTAAATTTTAGTTAAATTTTATATGGTTTGACATGTCTTGTTAATATATCATGATGTATTTTTTGTCTATTCTATTATCTTTATGATGTTTATAATTTTTTGAGTCGGATCACTAGTACATTCTAGATACGCCACTAACATTAAGCGTCACAGTCGCGTCAGCGCCCGATCGCCGATTGCGTCCGATCAGTGTGCGATTCAGCCGCGCGCCCGCTGCCGGACGCGGCCACAGCGCATTGCTCCCTCACGCGGCGCGACTGTCTCCGAACCGCTTCCAAACAATTTTTCGTCCGTCCCTCGTCGGTCATCACGTTCCGGCACGACGCAGGGATTCTTTGAAAGTCAGGACTTCTATCTACGTCTGGACCCGGTAGAAGGCAAAAGCACACAAACTGAATCAAATTAAACAAAAACCGGAGAACCATATGCGCAGAAGCTGTGAATGCCAACCAAATATTTGCACATATTTTCTTTCGTTCGATAGCATTTATTCCTGATCATCCAAATTGGAAAAAAAGAAAATCCATGCACGTAGCTGCGCCCGGTGCACCACAACCAAAAACATAAGCGCACGGTCTGATATACTTGTCAATTCGTCATATATGGCGGTGGCCGGAGGCGCCGGCGAGCCGTTCCCTTCCGTGGACAAGTGCGACGTCGCGTCCTGCCTGGGAGGACGCAGTACTGGCGTGTCCGACCTCGACGGCACGTTGCTCCGCTACCGGAGCGCGTTCCCGTACTACGCGCTCGTCGCCTTCGAGACCGGCGGCGTGCCGCGCCTGGCCCTCCTCCTGCTCCTCGCGCCGGTGGCGTCGCTGCTGCGCCGCGCGGCCGCGTCTGAGTCCGCCGCCGTGCGGGTGCTGGTGTTCGCGGCCACCGCGGGGGCGCGCATGTCGGACGTTGAGTCCGCGGCGCGGGCCGTGCTGCCGAGGTTCTACGCCGCGGACGTGCACCCGGCGGCGTGGCGCGTCTTCGCGGCGTGCGGCGGCATGCTCTTCGCCTCCTGCCACCGCACTCTCCTCGACGCCATCTTCCTCTCCGTCGCGCTCGGCCGCCCCGTGGCAACCATCACCTACTCGGTCTCCCGCCTCTCCGAGCTCCTCTCGCCGATCCGCACCGTGCGCCTCACCCGCGACCGCGCCACGGACGCCGCCAAGATCAGGGGCCTGCTCGACGACGGCGACCTCGCCATCTGCCCCGAGGGGACCACCTGCCGGGAGCCCTACTTGCTTCGGTTCTCGGCGCTCTTCGCCGAGCTCACCGACGACATCGTGCCGGTGGCGACGGAGCGCCGGATGAGCATGTTCCACGGCACGACGGCGAGGGGATGCAAGGCGATGGACCGCTTCTACTTCTTCATGAACCCGTTCCCGGAGTACACCGTCATGTTCCTCGACAATCTGCCGGCCAAGCTCACCTGCGGCGGCGGCGGCAAGTCCAGCCACGACGTGGCCAACCATGTCCAGAAGCTCATAGCCTCCACGCTCTTCTACGAGTGTACCAGCCTCACCAAGAGGGACAAGTACCGAGCACTCCCCGGCAACGACGGCATTGTCGCCGTCAAGACAGTGAAGGCCAAGTAATCACTTCAGTGATCAGTCTCTGCTGATCTGCCCTTGTAAGTAGTACAAATTTATAGGAAGAAAAGTATATATGAAATTATGGAATCAAACGGTGGGAGTAAGAACAAAATATGTATTTATTTTTATTATTAGTCGATTAGTAGTCTGAAACTACTATGTACATACGTTGCAACTCTTCCGGCAGAATCCAGGGGAGTTACTGGTGCCGACCATGTAACCGGGGTTCTTACCACACTCTCCTGCAGCAGCCCAGCTGGAGCAGAGAACATGTTCATCCTCGCACTTGGCGGCGGATCTCCGGCGATAGCCGTAGGATCTCACATGGATCCACTTCGTCGCCGACCACTTCTCGCCTTCTATGACAGGGCAGCTTCCGTGTAGGCTATCTGGGTCGAACGTCGCGTTGGGGTGGAGGCTGAAGAACAGCATCGCACTGCCTTTGGCAGGTTTCACTGCCAAACAAAATCCAACATTGTTACATGTGAATCAATCAAAATTGCATAAAGACTGCATAATGGTCTCTGCTAGTTCAGAATGGATGCATTGCAGTTTGTAACATAAATTTGTCTAACTTTGCTTGCAGGAAAAATATGGAGTGTAAACCACATATGTCAATCATACCTGCGAAGCCCTGTTTTGCGCAGTCAGACCATGTCTCGTCTTTAGGCTGTGACAACCTAGCCTGTGGGGAGAAGAGAATCTGCAGTAGTTGCAACGATATTTCGTAGCAAAATTAAACAAGGCTAGAAGGTGTAAAATTACCTCTGAATCAGGGAAGACGGTCTCTCCACCCATCTTGACATTGGACAGGTACATGAGCAGAGTGGCAACCCGGTCACCTTCACGAGTTGAGGCTTGCCGTCCGCGAATATAGTCAAAGTGTGGCTCGTATTTCTCACCTTGCTCGTAACGTAGTATTTGCATCGATTCACCGTTTTCTGATAGTTCAAGAATCGCAAAATGGGCAAAACAATAGAAGATGATGCACTTTACAGAACAGCGGAAGCAAGGTCCGGTTAAGCAGTTTTACAGCGTTCAGCGCACCTGCATCATACCTGTTGGAAGCATGGTCCAAGCAGCAATCCTCTCCTCTATTCTTGCAACAACTTCATCCTTCAGATAAATAAAAACATTTGAGGGGTCAGAAGCAATTTTAACTACAACAGACGTGCTGGCAAATCACTGTAAAGTCTGTAAGCAGAAAATTCAGTAGGGCCTTGCAGCGAATTTCCCGGTTACTGTGTATTCAGGAAAAAATCCATATAATCCAATTGGGGACTTTGGGATCACTTGGAAAGAAGGAATTTGGGAGAAATTTTATGGGAATTGGACTGATCACTCTAAAACCCATATAAAATTCTTATGTTCCAAAAGGAATCCCGACTTTACAAAGACTAGAATTTTTTTGATGGAGTCTGGACAAGCGACATCGCGACAAGGACGTGGATTTTCCAGCTTAAGACCAACCCTCATATCCTCACCTGCTTCTTGTTGAGGAACATGCCGGAGCTGGTCCTCACCTTGCTCGTCACGCTCTCCCCCGACTTGCCGTCCACCACCGTCGACTTCTCCATCCCACCCTGCTTGGCCTTCGCGATTGACACACACACAAAAAAGAAGGACATGTGAACACACCAATACAGAGGGGATTTGATTTGAGCGCAACTTACCAGCGAGACGAGGTGGTCGCACTCCGCATCCGACAGGAACCCCTCGTACAGGAACGCCCTGCCACCACGACACAACAGAGAGATCAACCGCAAGTCGCCGCCGCACCTGAACCCCAGAGATTCGCGGCGGTTGATTACTTACCTGGGGCGCCACGAGACATCGACGGCGCGGGAGGCGTCGAATCGCTCTCCTCCCCCGCCGCCGCCGCCGGTGGCGTACGATTCGCCGGCGACGAAGAGGATAGGTAGTACGGAGAGGAGGACGAGACGGGAGGGAGGAGCCATGCCCTTGTGACGGCGGCGGAGACGAGCGCCGCCGGCCTGGTTCCCCTTCGGCGACGGAGGATGGTCGGTCGGAGACAACGAGATGATCTGTGGGGCCGTTTCGTCAGTGAGAATGGGAGTGCGTTTATAAACGTGGGACCCACGTAGTGTGACGTGGACGCGTGTTTCGGAAGCTTCGAAATGGCGGCGCCGGGTAGGAACGGTAAGAGCGTACAGTACACGAGGTTTGGGCCTTGGTTTTTGGTCCACTGGGCCGCTGCAAGTCAGAGCAGCCTAGTGCATTGAACAATTGATGGGCTTGAGTTTTCTTTTGAGAAAAGGACTGGTGGGCTTGGACCTTGAGTTGATAACAGACAGCCATTTGCGCTGCAGTGAGATCTAGGCTGGGACAGGAACTGCGCCTCCGTATGAAAAACGGTGTTATCCATTAACACATCATTAATTAAATACTAGCTAAAAAATTATAAAATAATATTTATATAGAATAATTTTAGAAATATATTGTTTAATAATTTAAAAAATGTGTACGTGAAAAACGAGAAAGTAAAAGTAAAGTTGAGAAAGTGGGAGAAAGAACACATCCCTAGTATGAGAAGATAGGCCAATTGTTTAGCGTTCTTCGGTTTTCTATGAGGCTGGTTTTCTAGATGGATGGCTGCGTTTGTGGGTAGAATGGAGGCAAACCGTGTAGGTTTTCTATGAGGCTGACTTTTTTCAGTTGGATGGTTGCATCTGTGGGTAGAATGGAGGCAAATTATGGACCTTTTTCAGTTGGATGGTTGCATCTAGGTAGAATGGAGGCAAATCGTGTTTTTTACAGTAATAACTAGTAATAGTAATACAACCGTATATTATAATGGACCTATATCATTTTAAATGGGCTAAAATGTGCGTCAAACATTGTTAATGTTAAATTTGGTAAGCCTCGAAGTCGTCATTGTTCTAAAGTAAGTATCGGCTTCAGAGTTCTGAAATTGGCAAATGAAAATTATCAGTCGCCAGTAGTCAGATTTAAAGGAAGTTTATCCACAGGAAGTCGAATTCAAAAAGAATACAACATGACAATTTATCTATTAATTATGTAGGTCAAAAAGTGTGTTTGGAGTCCCGATAAGGACTTTATGTTTTTTTATCTCCACAGATCAATATAATTACTTTCGGCGCATCGTCATTCTAGTCTTTTAGGTTTTATTTTGTTGAGTTCTTATTTTCGAGCACGGGCTGCATCAATTGAGTTCAACCTTCGGCAAGAAGTGAGTTTCATCATCTTCACTTGCGCTGGCGTGGCTAGGACTTTCTCGGTTGAATCCAATATTCTAATCGAGGCGACAAATGTTGTCTATTTGGTATATCATCTCTATCTTTAGTTATATTACTATTTATAGTCACATCAGTTTTAGTTAGGTCAATATTATGATCAAGTTGATGTCTCTTTAAACATAATATCACTTTATATAGATTTGTTATATCCATCACATTAGATAGATTTATCGGCTCAGTGAGTATTAGATTATCATATACAATCTCATGTTGTATCGGTTAGGTCCGACCTTTTAGATTGTTATTGATAATCTAAGTCTTGTTAAATCGATAGATTAATGCTAATGTTTCATTGGAGGGTTAGCCGATCTTATATGATGTGTTAAATTCTTCTTTGATGGTTTTATTGTCTTGGTTAAATACATAACCACTTTGATCAGTGTCATATCGCTGGTTTAAGTCTATCAGAAAATCATCAATCTTATGTTGCATCGGTTAGGTCCGACCTGTGGGGTTGTGGTTGTAAGTTGGATTTATTTAAGTCAGTTAGATTTATTAGGTTATATTGTTGTATTATTACTAGTTTTTGCTACTTGTCCAATTGTCTTTATATTATTGTTTATACAAGTGTCTGAATCTATATCGGACGTATAGTTGATTGTTGAAAATTCTATCGACATCGGCTAGTATCACTACATCGGTTTATTGGTTGAACGACTATTTAATCATAAATTTATATATCTTATCAGTTGCAGGATCAAACTGATTGGCATGCCAACATCTCATCAAAGTTCAGAACTTGCCCTAAAGCTAAACAAATTTCCTAGGTCATTGATATTTATTGACATAGTTCGTGTTAACATAGATTTGATATCATCGGCCAGGTGCGAATTTTTCATCAACAGTTAAATGAGCTTTTGAAGATGTCATTGATGAAGGAGTTCATGATGGGTGAAACTCTACGAGTTTATTCCTATTCCAATACACAGTATCTATGGGTTCCTCGAAGATGTAAGTCTTGATGGAAGCTAAGGTCCTGGGACCCCGGGAAACGAGGGCTCCGGTTCCATTTTGTGGTAGCTGTCAATCCTCATATGGACAAGTTTTTATCTGTCAATGAATTTTAAATATGACAAAAAATAATAATGTTTCCATGGTACTTTAGGATCATAGAAAAAAGACATCGATTTTCATTTCTCTAACAATGCTTAACTCCACCTACAAGTTATATTCAAAGTAACCCATGGGAACATCAGTTGGGGTAAGAGAAACATATGAATGCACAAGCTATTTTTGTTCCATGAAAAGTGCTCAAATCTATAGGAAACCCGAATGCTTTTCAAAAAGAGAAAATCCCATTGGAGCACTATCAGTCAAAGCATCAACCGATGCCAAAATGTGTCCTGAAAAAGGCCATTCTCGATTTAACACTAATCATGATTATCCTACCCATAGAGAAGCAATAACAATATTCGAAAGCCAAAGGGAGATTAATAAATAATAATAGAAGTACGAATCTCGAGGCACCCGGTTGATCCCTCTCCATCCATTGCGGCAGCCTTCCGCGGATGCCGTTAAACCCTAACTCCCTCCACTCCCCTATTTCTAGGGTTTTAAGCCACACCCAACCGCCTCAGCCGCTCCCCTCTCCTACCCATCCCCTTCGACAACAACAGCGCCGCCGCCGCCAAAGGAGCCGCTTCGCCGGGGGGAGGGGTCGTCGGAGGGAGGAGCCATGGATCGGTACCAGAGGGTGGAGAAGCCGCGGCCCGAGGCCGCCGCCATCAGCGAGAACGAAATCCGCATCACCACCCAGGGCCTCATCCGCAACTACGTCACCTACGCCACCTCCCTCCTCCAGGTACAGCGCCAGCCGCCACTCTTCCTGCCCGCTCCGGCCGTCGTCGGACGATGCCCTCCTCTTGTGGTGCCCCGCGCCTAGTAGCGGGCTCTCCGGCTAGATCTCGCTGTATCTTGTAGGAAAAAGGCAGTATTTGGGAGAGGTTGAGTGGTGAGGCGAATGCCCGTTGGTGTGGTACACTCTACGGCTTGGAATATATGGGGGAAGCGTGTTTTTTTTATCAGAGTTAGGCGCGTGAGTAAGACGAGGTGTGGATTTAGTGCATTGTGTGCTGCCGCGTAGTTGCTGATTGGAACTTTTGGTGATAAGCATTGTGTTAAGCTCACAAAATTTCTGCTTTTGCTAGTTTCGATGTGCAAAAACATAAAATATATTAAAGTTGGGTTCTTTTTGTTGCGTCAATGCCTAAAGGAACAGCATATGGGGATTATATTGATGCCGTGCATTGCATTGTTTTGTTACAGTGAGGTAGCAGGGCTGAGAACTGTGTAATCGCATAGCAATGGGTGATGAGGGGGCTGTTTTTTCTGCACGGCTGTAGCACGTGGAATTTCTCTTGTTGTGGCTCGAGTTAAATTTTTAAGATACTCTTGTTATTAATGTACCATGTGCCAATTGACGACAAGAGCTCCGTGATACTACCGTTTATGCCCGACTTAAGTTGAGTGCAATATGCAAGTGTTATTATTGTTTAATATGCAAACGAGTGTAACTTTTAATGAGCTGTCTGTTCTTCTAGTTCTGATATTGAATTTAGTGGATTGTCACACGTGTATTATCCGTCAATCAGGATTTAATGCCAAAATTTGGCTTTAATCGTAAAAAATGGTTTCCTAGTTCAGCTCCTGAACCTGCGCTCTGCACCAATTTGAAATTATAAAAGAGCAAATTAGGAAACAATTCCCTGCCCTTTCTGTGTACCACCAATTTTCACCGTTTATGTGCTCTGGCATGTGCATGCTATCAATCTTATAAGCTGTTTGTAGCAGGAAAAGCGGGTGAAAGAAATAGTGTTGAAGGCTATGGGACAGGCTATCAGCAAGACAGTGGCTATTGCTGAGATCATAAAGGTTGGCCTATTGTTATCTCTCTTGCTTTAGTTACCAATATTTGAATTGTTGAGCAATTAACTCACATCTAACTGGCAACTGCAGAAACGGATCCCTGGGTTGTATCAAGATACATCAATCAGTTCAGTCAGTATTACTGATGTATGGGAACCCATTGAGGAAGGCCTTGTACCGTTAAGTTTCTGAGAACAGCTTTATCTGTCAGTATATACTTAAACTACCGTTTCTCTTTATGTTATTTATTGGTGTTATCTAGTGCAGATTGGAGATGACTCGTCATGTTTCAATGATATCAATTTCCCTGTCACCGAAGGAGCTTAACAAGAATTCAGCTGGGTTTGTTTGACTTGCTCTTATCTTCTTATTGTTTAATTCAAATTATCACATTACCATAGCTCTGAACGTAGCAACATTTGTCTTTTTGAAGGTATCAAGCTCCCTTGCATGCAGAGCCAATTAAGCCACAAAGATACCAACAAACCCAGCAATATCAACAACAGCACCAGTCTAGGCCAAATCAAGTTCAAACAGGTGAATATCTTATCAGTAATAGAAGTCTTTTCGTACCATTATAAGCCTGATTGCTAACCTGGTCCTTTTGTATTGGAGATTCATATGGGCGCGGCCGTGGTAGAGGCAGAGGAAGAGGAAGGGGTTGGGGTGGTAGGGGAGGCTATGGTGGAGGGTATGGTGGATATGATAACAACCAAGGAGGCTATGGTGGATATGGACACCAGGGGGGATATGGACACCAAGGGGGGTATGGCAACCAGGGAGGATATGGCCACAACCAAGGTGGTTATGGAGGGTATGGTTACAACCAAGGTGGATATGGAGGATATGGTAAGTAACAGGACGATTTAAATGCTGGAAATGTTTATTATGAAATAATCTCTCAGCCAGGAATTTGGTGTGCCAAAATTGTTTCCAATCATTTATAGTAACCAAATATCTCTTCAGAAAACGGTGGCTGGAATTACAACCGGAACAGAGGTGGTGGTGGCAGCGGCGGCGGCGGCCGAGGAAGAGGCAACTGGGGATATGGCGGTATGTATTATTTAATAACTGGCACTCTATTTATGCATGACCTAGTAGTCAGTTGTTCTGTGTGTTGATGCCTCTCATGTGTCCGAGGTATTATTAGTGTTCTTCTGAACTTGCTATTATGTTTTACATTGTTTTCAGCAGAATCTGATAATTATTTACATACTGGTTTACTAAGAATAAAGTCTTCACAATTTACTTCTTGTATCATAAGTTCAAATCCACCTTCTTGGCTCCCAATATATTTGTATGGAGTACAATTTTTAACACATGCTGAACTTAAAATAGCAACAGTGTCTGTCATGTAACGCAATTACACGAAGGTGCTTAAAATGAGTGGAAAATGATATATAATATGTTGAACCTTTTCTAAATTGTCCAGCGACATTTCATTTCCAAAGTTATCTGCTTTACCTTCACTTCAGTGGTATCGGTTCTTGTTTGTATCTAAGAATAGGAGGCGTATTGTCGTCTTGCAGTGGCATAAAACATCCACCTGTGGAAACTGTTATTTCAGGTCCAGGAGGATATGAACGTTCAGGTCCGGCATATGAACGTGGTGGCAGAAGTGGAGGTAGCCCAGGCGGCAGAGGCTATGCCCGGGGCCGTGGACGAATGGGCGGCGGCCGTGGGCGAGGCAACCAAAACTATTAGATGGTCTTTTGGTTGGATGTGCCAGCCCGGTCATTGGGTGCTGTATGAAGAAGGACAAAAAGAACTCTGGATGCGTTCTCCATAGAACGGAACCGTAGTGCTGTTTCTTTGTGAACAATCGACTAGTCTTCCCAGCGTTTAGCTATAATCACCAATGGTGCCTGTGCCATTGCTTCGATTCTGTGGGATTTTGACAAGAATGTTAAATTTTTCCTTGGACATCTTTCCTGTATTTAAGAGTGCATTTTTGAATAGTTTATCTATCTTCTCCAGCTTCCGTCTTCTGAGTTTGATGTGTGATGCGAAGCTCCATGGTATCTTATGGAAAGCAGCCTATCCATGGAAAGGCAGCCTATTTGTTCATGGAAAGGCAGGACAAATTTTCAGTTGATTTATGAAGTTTGTTGCATGACTACTTCACAATCAAAATCAATTCTCAAGATGGGTTTTCGACGGGGGTTTGCAGTTCTACGTCACTGTCATAGGTTTGATTGATAACATTTTCAAACGGATATCTGCGGTATAAATTTCCATACGTATAATTAAAAAATAGAGCCGCTATACCACAGAAACTGTCCTAATACCTCATAGGTGTCGGTTGATATGTGTCATTAGGTATCGTTTGATACCTGCCAAATATTAGACCTCATCGGTATCAAATATTAGCTGATACTTCATCGGTATGGACGATACCTCATGCCAAATATTAGTTAATACCTCATCAGTGTCGACTAATACCTTATACCTATCAATTATTAACTCATACATCAGTATCAATCGATATCTGCTAGGTATTAACTAGGTATTAACTGGTAGATCAACCTGTTAAATATTAGCTGATACCTCATGCCAAATATTAGTTGATACCTCATTGTTGTCGACTGATATCATATACCTACCAATTACTAACTGATACATCATCAATATCGACCAATATCTGCTAGGTATTAACTGGTAGATCAACCTGTCAAATATTGGCTGATACATGTGTTGATGAGAAATTCTCCCACGCGCTGGCCCGAGAGATTTGCTTTACTCTATACGGGTCCGTTCTTGGTTGCCTTCGATGATTTGTCGTAGAGTAGGTGTGCCAGTTGATTTGATCTTGTAACCAACAAGAAACAAGAGATATGCATTAAGTTGAAATTAGATCCTACGGGATCGGCTGAAGGCACCAATTTACACATAATTACTATCCCAAAGCACACTTAAACTAAGTGATTGGGATAGATCGGTTATGCCGAGACAGTATAAATCACTTAGGCTAAAAGTGCATTAGGGTAGTAATTATCTGCATTGATAACTTAGTTGATACTGTAGATCTAATGTGAATCGGCTAATACTCCGATACATTTTATAAAAAGATATTAATCTGATCTAAATGTGCTAAACCTAGATCAATCGGCTGTCGGCATAGCATGACAAATTAATATCGGCTTAGAGCATTTAACCAGATTAAGATCTTAACATAAAAGTCGGCTTTAGTATATCTAGCAGTACATATTACTAGAAAGATAACTAAAATAGGTAAGACCGGCTGAAACCCCGGCACTGTCTCTGATGATAAACACCAAGCCGAATAGATCTTAATAATTCTAAGAGCGACTTAACAAGTCAATCAGATGCAACATTAAGTACAAAAAGAAGTACCAGATCTAAAAACACTGATGTAAACCCCTCGAGACGGTTGATACAACATATAACCTGGTTCAATATCTAGATCTAGCTCTATCGGCTACTGCTTCCCGAGAGAAACCAGCCGATGGTGAGATAGATCTAGATATTGCTCTAGATTATATGCTGTATATGATAAATTGCGCAGTTTATAACATCAAAACTAGAGTCTCATAATGATATAAGCACTAATTCCGACGATGCAAGCCGCTAATGACAAGCAATTACTTTGTTCGGAGATCGAAATCGATGTAGCCCGAGCGAGATCAAGAACTCGTCGAAAAGAATAAAAGGTTGGCGATGCGCCGAAGTTGATTGATTAGATTTTTTTATTAAGGGGGTCTCGGGTCCTATTTATACCAAAGTACAACAAAATCTGCGTAAAACACGGTTCCTAACTTATTTACTGTACATCATACGACAATATCCCGGGACGTGGTCCCATGCCGCGTTACAAAAGGAATGTTTACACAAATCCCTATTTTACAGATCAATTGCGATTACAGGACTCTATCCATAGATGGCAATATCTTTAACGAACATTTGGGAACCGAATCTAACATTTATCTTCAAGCTTCCTTATCGGGATTAGTTCTATCTTCATCTTTAAATCGACTATCCGCTATCCTTATCCGATTCGGCCTTAGCCGACTGGTTTTCTAGCCGATTTGGTCCTAGCCGATGCGACCTCTTTTTCTCCGCAGATCGCACTTCCGACCTGACTCCACTTCAATCTTGGCCTTGAACTTAGGAATTTGGTTACAAAATTTAGTCGTTAACAACCTGATGCCTCATAGGTATTAGGTATCGTTTGATACCTGCCAAATATTAGCTGATACCTCATACCTACCAAGTACTAGATGATACATCATCAATATCGATCGATATCTGCTAGGTATTAACTGATAGTATCTGTATCGATCGATATCTGCTAGGTATTAACTGGTCAATACTGCTAGGTATTAACTAGTCGATACTGGTAGGTATTAATTGGTACGTTGGTACTAGGTTTGATACTCACTGGTATTAGTCGATATCTATCGAGTATTAGATCGGTGGTCAAAATACCATTGGGGGTTGTCTTCCTCAACAGTGATGACATCAACGCTTCCTCCATCCTCCATCAGCAGCGACGCTCCTTGTCTTTACTAGCGGAGCTTGAGCCAAATTCAAGATGGGGCAATTAACCGAAGGAAAAACAAAATTCAAGAGGGAACCATCAAAATAAAGAAAAAATCCACATTAAACTGAAAAAGGAGAAGAAAATTAGACTTGGAAAAGCAGTTTTGTATGATTCGAACTCTCAACCTCAAGGAAGATTGATGTACCTATTATCCTACTGTAACGCTAGAATTTGGTAAGCACTGGAGTCTCCATCGACTAAGTGTTCATATCGGCTCAAAGCTAGAATCGGCTAAGAGTTCTGTATCAGCCGATGGAGGTTTTCTATTGTCAATATCTCTAGCAGTCGGATTCTCGTTAGATTCGGTATAGAAAGATTTTATCCATAAGAAACCAAGTTCAGGGAGGATGCGGCTTGTATCTATTAAATAGGCAGAGTTTGTTAACTTTCTATTTTATCTTTAGGAAAGTGTGTTAGTATCCGGTAAGGATTCAGTCTGTTTCCTTTTATCTTTAGGAAAATTTGAATTGTAATATGTTAGGATCTCTGTTAGCCTGCGGATATAAATATGTAAGCCCTCGGTCCATGTAAAAAATTCTCATGATCAATACAACTCGGCGCATCGCTACCTTTTTACTTTTGGCTACTTGTTCATCATCCGGCGGGATTTGGAACCCAACGCGGGGCTGCATCGGCTTCGATCTCCGGCGAAGAGGTAAGTCCAAAGTCCCGCCGACCCAGGTATATCATATCTATCTTTAGTTTCATTACCGTTCATAGATACATCGGCTTACTTAGGACTTTCTCGGTTTGGTCTGATATTCTGATCAAGTCGATGTTTCTGTAAACATAATATCGCTTTAGGTTGTAGGATCGAGATGACTAGAGGGGGTGAATAGGCGATTTAAAACTAAGTGACACTAATTTAAAACTAACCTAAGTTGCTAGGCTTGGTGGGAGATGAGTCTAACTAAGCAACTATGTTAAGTTTTGCAATCCTAGGGTGATAGTGGCTCAATTATGTCTCTACAAATGTATTTGCATAAAAGTAAATGCAATAAGTAAATAAGACAAGAGACAAGGAGTTTTTCACCGAGGTTCGGAAACTCATCGGTTTCCTAGTCCCCGTTGAGGCGAGCCCAACTTCACCGCTCAACCACGAAGCCACCGCACGCCCCCTTCGTCAAGGAGTGGGCAAGGTGGGAGCCGGCCCACGGAGAGGACTACCCAAGCCTCGATCACTAGGGGTAGTTCTTCCTTCGCTCCGAAGGTGGTGAACTCCAAACCACTCACAATCCGGCACCGGGCCTCCTCCACAATCTTCTCGGAGAGGTCACCGGGCAACTCTTCCACAAGTCGTCTAGGAGGCGACAACCTCCAAGAGTAACAAGTAATCCCGCGGCTTGGAGATGATCAAGTGTCACACTAGCTCTACAATGAAGCAATGCACTTGGCTCTTGGCTAAATCAATTCCCAAACACACTAAGTGGATGAACACAAAGCTCAAATGAGTGTGAGAGAAGTGCAAGGGTGTATGCAATTGAAGAGAGAGCCAAGAAGAAGTCCTTTACAGCCACAAGGGGGTTATTTATACCCCACACCAAGTGAAATAGCCGTTGGGGTCGAAATCCTCCAACCCTGCTGCCTGCCGGTCAGACCGGCGAAGGGTGGCCGGTCAGACCGGCCTTAGTTGTAACGACTAGAAAACTAGCCGTTACAGTGCAATCATTGCTCTGACAACAGGGGGTCCGGTCAGATCGGAGGCCAAATGGCCGGTCGGAGGCCCCTTGGCTCGGTCGACCGCTGCGGCTCTGCGGCTCTCGGATCGCCGGGCCGAAGGAAATCAAGGAGGTCGGTCGAACGGAGGTGTATGTCCGGTCAAACCTCCACAAAGGGTCGGTCAGACCGCTCAGAGACTTGCGGTCAGACCGCACTCAAGTCCCGGTCAGACCGTATCAGCATCCACGGTCAGACCGACCTTGGTCAGAAGGTGAAGAAATTTAAGTTGGAATGCAAATGACCTAATGTGATATTTTGATAATCTCCTTGCTTAGACCATTACCCCTCTTGATAGTACGGCAAAGCTATAAAAATATTCTATGAAATTTGATCGCCCAAACTCCTCGATCAATATGAAAAAATTGTAAATTTTACCGTCTTCAATCTTCTTGCATTATGCCATCTCAAATAATCCTCAGTAATTATCAATGCACTTTTTATCATGTGAACCTGACTCAAATATATGAATCTCAAAAGCATCATTAGTCCACAATTAGCACTCGTCATTAATTACCAAAACAAATAACGGGCCTAGATGCTTCAATCTCCCCCTTTTTGGTAATTGATGACAAACACCTCACAAATATAATAGGCATGAATCATGAATATAAGCTCCCCCTAAACATATGCAAAAAAGAATACAAATATCAACAATGCAAATGATTTTTCCAACGAATGATATATGACACAATAAACATCCGTCACAAGATATCCATAAAGATCATCAATCCATAAAAGTTCTCTAGGCTATTACAAGACCACGAAGGGCCTAGATTCTCAAAAGAGTTTAACAAACGATAAAGAACATACAATAGATAATAGTAATAGCCCAATACATAGATAAATAGTCTTTCCACCTTAGCCTATTAAAATAGGAGGACTAACCTTACTAAATCTAGTCCCAACCCACCTAGGATGTAAGAAAGAAGTTCTAGTCTTCTCCCCTTAGGTACACTTCTCCCCCTTTGGCATTAAGGACCAAAAAGCTTCATTCTTGAGGAGGAGAAGGCGGGCAAGGAATGTGATAGTGAGAGGAACCGGAGTGCTGACGACGAGAATAGACATAGGCGTGAGAGCTCTTCAAAGAGGTCATGCGCCGATCCAAGGAATCCACTCGATTTGATAATCTCCCCACATTGGCATTTAAGCTGCTCACATCAGTCCTTAGCCCCCTAACATCCTCATACATGGCCTCTTGCCTAGTGCTCAACCTTGTCATATTGTCATTAAGGGAGTGAATGGCATCTAGCACTGGGTTAAAATAATCCTAAGGGGGCATGCCAAAGTAAGCAAACTGAGGAGTGAAATAGGAATCAAAACCTTGAGGAGGAGGAGGTGGTGGAGGTGCCGCACTTGAACTCGCGCCATGATCAAACTGTGGTTGGCGCACTCTAGGAACATAAGGAGTGCTGAGCTGAAGACGGGGCTTGTATTGCTTGTGTTCCTTTAGGTTGTTTCCAGCACGTCCAAGCTTCTCCTGAATTATTCTCATGATGTATGGTGCATAGTAGACTCCTTGACCAAAGATGTCCTTGGAGATAGCGATCTCCTGCATCATAAGATTGATCACATCGAACTGACGACCCTGAAGGATTGCATCAATGACATGCCAAGCTACTCCCCTAATCTCATCGTTGTTACCACATCTAGGGAGAATGGTGGCTCGTACTATCCTGTTGACCACACTTGAAATAGTTCTTAGACCTGCAACCCTTCCATATGTGTGTCGCCCTCCAGCCTAATAAAATTGCTCAAGATCATCTATGGAGAAAGGATTGTGACCGTGCTCCTCATGCAAATCATCCCCAAAGTCAAAGCGGATGTTGAGCAACCTTCGGAATTCTCTCCTTGAGATAGAGCATTGAAGAGTGTCTGACATCCACTTCATCTGAGAGAAATCCCCTGCAACCCACACTGTGGCATAGAATTGACGAACAAGCTCTTCATTATAATCTTGCTTGAGGGTCACAATCCGGTCAATGTCCACTGACTTGAACATATCCTGCAAACACTCAAACTCCTGTGTGTCATTTATGTTTCTCCAGAAAATCCATTTATGCTCCGCAAAGGCCTTTCCTTTGTAAACTTGCTCAAACACCGACTTTTGGAAAGCGGTGTGGAACCTTGGGTCAGTGCAATCTCTAGGCCTTCTAAACTGATCATGATGTCTGAGAATGGTGTACTGAGTTGGATTTCTCATGTTAAGCACAAATTGAATGGCTGGGTCAACCTCCATTCATCACCACTCTCCTCACTTGCATTTTCAGAATCTGTCGCTTCTAGCTCTTCGTCACTTTCGGCACCACCACTTGGAGCATATTGATTTTCACTGGACTCATGCTCACTTTCTGAGTCTTGAGCTTGACGACCATAGCGAGTGCGAGGAGGCATTTCTGAAAGCAAAAGATCAAAGAGTGGATATTAGCAACTAATTTAGAAATCACTTGGAAGTGTCGAAATGGATATTCGCTGCCTACCAGGGGCGGTCAGACCGCGGCCAAGGCCGGTCGGACCGGTGGCTGCTCCAGGTCGGAGCCGACGGCATATGGCCGGTCGGACCCAGCGGGAGAGCCGGCGGTCGGACCGCTGTCGACACCGGTCGGACCGGCAGTGTGATCGGCACATATCTTCCAAATTTTTCACATCCACAAAGTGAGTCTAAAATATGTGCTAAGACTAAGGTTTGTAAAGGGGCACAAGGAGGTGTCTATTTCATCAAGAGATTGATAAAGAGGGAGAAACTACCCTTAACCCAAGAGATTGAAATAGACAAAATTATGAGCACAAGAGAGGGGAAGAAGATTACCGGTTGTAAGAGTTGATTTGCACGAAGATTAAACCCCTAAATTGTGCACAATCAAGAACACCTCTTCCTTCACCTAGTGTTCCAATCCATGGATCACAAAATCAATAAAAACTCAATCTAATCCATGGAATAGAGAGAGGAAGAGGAGGAGATTCACTTACGGTGTAACCAGAGAGAAATTTGCGGTCAAACCGGGGGGAATCGAGAGGGATTTGAGTTAGGGCTTGAGGGAGAGATAGAGAGAGGAGAGGATTTTCGGGTTGAGGAGTGAGGAGATGAGAAGGAGAGAGAAAAGACCGGGTAGAATAAGGGGAAAAAGTTTGAGCCCACGATCGGTGGTGGCCGGTGCTATTCAGCCAGTCGGACCGCCGCCCTGCAGTCGAGATCGCGCATATAGCGCGGTCAAACCACCGAGCCCTTACCGGCTGTACACAGCCCTTGCATAAGCCGACAACCCCCACACAAGGAAATCCAATAAGATTTCAATTTTTGGAGCAAATATATGAGTTGAAATATTGCTAACCATCCATAACATTTGAAAATTATGATGATTTGCAACTTAACTCACTTAAGTGCTAGGAGGTGACCTTTTAGGTCTATAGGGGTTTTTGAGGCAAATTGATTTTCAAATATCTTTTGAAAGATTTACTTTTTGAAATTGATTTGAATATCAAAAACATTTAAAGATGTCTTCTCTACCAACTTTGTTTTGACACTTTTCTCAAAAACCTTCTCAAACTCATTTTGGAGATAAAGCTCATTTTGGTTAAAACTAAAATCTAGTTTCTTCAAAAAGAGGCCAAAATGGTATTTTTCAATCAAACTCCATTTTTATTGCAATAAAAAGATAGGAAAACATATAGGGAACCTTTTTAAGCTTTTTCCAAGAGATAGTTTTCAAATTACTTTGATTTTACAAAATTTTTGACTTATGTTGATTTGAGCATTTTGAAAACTCTAGTACTTGTGTTTGATTTGTTCACATATAAGGAGTAGTAGAGCACGTGAAGAAATGCAAGACTCCCCCTTAATTTGGTAAGCTCCGTTTTCGCAAAGAACAACCAAATAACAATAAAACCCAAAGAAAAGAACAAGGATGAAGCAAATAAGTACAAATAGCAACCATGGTGCATGATCTAAAGCGACATTTGAGAAATCTATGACATTTAATTCATTCCTCAATTTGTAAAAGCGGGTTTCATCAAGAGGCTTGGTAAAGATGTTGGCTAGTTGATCTTCGGTTCTTATGTGGCTAATGACTATGTCACCCTTGGTAACATGGTCTCTTAGGAAGTGATGGCGAATGTCAATATGCTTGGTTTTAGAATGTTGAACCGAATTGTTGGCTATCTTTATGGCACTATCATTATCACATAGGAGTGGTGTTTTGGTGAAAGATATACCATAATTCAACAAGGTTTGTTTCATCCAAAGCAATTGTGCACAATAACTACTCGCCGAAACATATTCCGCCTCGGCGGTAGAGAGGGCTACAGAGTTTTGTTTCTTGGATGACCATGATACAAGGGATCTACCAAGCAATTGACAACTACCGGATGTGTTGTTTCTATCCACTTTGCAACCGGCATAATCCGAATTGGAATAGCCAACTAGCTTAAATTTAGCACCTTTTGGGTACCACAAGCCAATAGTTGAGGAATGCTTTAAATATCTTAGAATTCTTTTCACGGCCAGTAAAAGACATTCTTTAGGAGCGGCTTGAAACCGTGCACACATGCAAACACTAAACATGATATCCGGCTTAGATGTGGTAAGGTAAAGCAAGCTACTTATCATGGAACGATAAAGCTTTAAGTCTACCGGTTTACCTCCCTTATCAAGGTCGAGATGCCCGTTGGTTGCCATAGGTGTCTTGATGGGCTTTGCATCCTCCAAGCCAAACCTCTTGAGTAGATCCTTGATGTACTTGGTTTGGCTCACAAACGTCCCATCCTTGAGTTGCTTGACTTGAAGTCCAAGGAAGAAGCTCAATTCTCCAATCATGGACATCTCAAATTCTCTAGACATCATATCAACAAATTCCTTGTAAAACACTTCATTAGTAGAACCGAATATAATATCATCAACATAAATTTGGCAAACAAAGAAATCATCACCAATGATTTTTGTGAAAAAGGTGGTGTCAACTTTTCTAATTTTGAAATCCTTTGACAAAAAAAATCTCTCAATCTTTCATACCAAGCTCTAGGAGCTTGTTTTAACCCATAAAGAGCTTTTGAGAGCTTGTAGACATGGTTAGAAATTTTAGGATCTTCAAAGCCGGGTGGTTGATCAACAAAGACAAGTTCGGCAATCTCACCATTTAGAAAGGCACGTTTCACATCCATTTGAAATAACTTTATATCAAAACATGATGCAAATGCAAGAAGGATGCGAATTGACTCAAGTCTTGCCACGGGAGCAAAAGTTTCACCGAAGTCCAAACCTTCAACTTGGGTGAAGCCTTGAGCAACCAATCTTGCCTTGTTTCTCACCACCAACCCGTTCTCATCTTGTTTATTCCTAAAAACCCACTTTGTCCCTATGACATTGTGGTCTCTAGGTCTTTCAACCAAAGTCCATACTTTGTATCTTGTAAAGTTGTTGAGCTCTTCTTGCATAGCATTAATCCAATCCGGATCACCAAGAGCTTCATCTACATGTTTTGGCTCAAGACAAGAAACAAACGAGTAATGTTCACAAATTGAAGCGACACGAGATAGAGTTTGGACACCCTTACTAATGTCACCCAAAACTTGGTCAATTGGGTGATCCTCGGAAAGAGCGGTGTGTATTCTTGGTGGAATAGGTGAATCTTGTGTCTTGTCTTTCTCCACTTCAACTTGAGCTTGACTTGGCGTAGCGGAAGTAGATGGCTCATCTTGAGTGGAGATGGATGACTTGTCTTCCACTTCAATAGGCTTGATGTCTCCAATAGACATGTTCTTCATAGCTCTCATCAAGCCTTTATCATCTATATCATCTAAATTCTCGTGCCCCTCTTAGGAGCCATTAGTTTCATCAAATTGAACATCGACTGTTTCTTCCACAATACCTTTGCTCTTGTTGTAGATCCGGTACGCCTTGCTATTTGAGGCATACCATAGAAAAAATCCTTCATCACACCGACTTTCAAATTTGGTTAGTCTAACAACTTTTCGGTAAATATAGCACTTGCAACCAAAAACTCGAAAATATGCAACATTTGGCTTCCTCCCAACAATTAGCTCATAGGAAGTCTTTTTCAAGAGACGATGCAAATAAAGCCTATTGGTTGCATGGCATGCGGTGTTTATGGCTTTCGCCCAAAAAGAATCGGAAACATCATATTCATCGAGCATAGTCCTTGCCATCTCAATCAATGTACGATTTTTCCTCTCTACTACACCATTTTGTTGTGGTGAGTAGGTAGCGAAACGTTTATGCTTAATACCAAGATCATCACAAAAGTCTTCGATGTTGGTATTTTTGAACTCGGAACCATTGTCACTTCTAATTTTCAAAAGAGTGCAATTAAACTCATTTTGGGCCCTTTTTGTAAACTTTGTGAAAAGCTCGGCAACAATAGACTTATCATGCAAAAAGAACACCCAAGTGTAGCGAGAATAATCAACAACAATAACAAGACAATGACTATTTCCTCCAATGCTCTTATAGGTTGTTGGGCCAAACAAATTCATATGCAAGAGCTCCAATGGCCTAGATGTGGATATGATACTCTTAGAAGGATGAGAGCATGCAACTTGCTTGCCGGCTTGACAAGCACTACAAAGTTTATCCTTCTCAAACTTCACATCTTTCAAGCCCACAACTAGATCACGTTTTGAAAGTTTGCTTAATTGATGCATACCAACATGAGCTAGTCTTGTATGCCAAAACCAACCCAATGAAGTTTTTACAACTAAACAAGTTTTCAAATTTGCTTCACTAGAGTTGAAATCAACCAAATAAAGATTTTTATATATAAAACCTTTGAAAACACAAGACTTATCATGTAGACTAGAAACAATAACTTCTTACGGAAAAAATGCACATGACTAGCCAAGATCACAAATTTGTGCAACCGAAAGCAAATTGAAATTTAGTGATTCAACAAGAGAAACATTTTGGATTGATAAATCGTTAGAGATAGCAACTTTACCTAACCCAATTACCTTTCCTTTGCTATTATCTCCAAAAGTTACTTTTTCTTGTTGATTACCTCCTACTTCAAATGTGGTGAACATTCCTCTATCACCGGTCATATGTTGAGTGCACTCACTATCTAGCACCCAATGGCTCCCACCGGTGTGGTAGTTCACCTACAAAAGAAGATTAAGCTCTTTTAGGTACCCAAACTCGTTTGGGTCCTTGGAGGTTAGAGATCAAGGCTTTAGGCACCCAAATGGCATTCTTTTTACCACCAAGTGTAGGGAAACCCACATATCTAGCAACAATATGACCATCATGAGCCTTCCTAAGCATATAATGTGAATCAAACATGCATGTCTTAGATGGCTTACTACCAAAGCAATCACTTGCCAAATGCCCAATCTCACGGTACTTGGAGCAATACTTACCATTGCTCTTGACAAAGCGAGTGGCACGGTAAGAGAGTTTTCTACCCTTTTTTGGAGTGAATCCAAGTCCTTCCTTGTTAAGGATGCACCGTTGCTCACTCAATGTTGAGTACTCTTTCCCTTAAAACATCTTTCCAAATTCTTGTTGTGCTTGGCGACTTACTACTTAAGCTCATTGTTCTCAACAACAAGTGAAGAATCATAAATAGAGACACAAGAGCTAGAGCTAGAGCAAGGTATATCCATGAGATCATCACAAGAAGTAGAGATGCTAGATGATGAAACATGAGTAGTATGACAAATAGCACTATCATCAAGCAAATCGCACGATATGCCAACATCAATGGGAGCTCCATGTTGAGTAGTGGAAAGAAGAGTGTCATGAGCTTCCTTAAGCTTCTCATGAGAAATAGTGAGTTCCTCATGAGAAGTCTTTAGCTCCTCATACAAGACCTTTAAAGAAGCATGATTCTTCTTTAAGGCCTTGAACTTGGCAATCTCCTTCTCACTATAAGCATGGAGCTCCTCAAACATACTCATAAGCTCAACATAGGAAACATCATCACAATCATCATCGCTTTCACTATCACTAAATGATGTTACTTTAGAAGATACCTTTGCCATGAGGTAAAGTGGAGTGAAGAGTGATGGAGCCTCCTTGATAGCAACTACAGCCATCTTCTTCTTCTTGGAGCTTGCGTCATCATCACCTTCTTCTCCTTCGGACCCGGAAAAAGTGGAGCTCTCTTCTTTTGAGTCCCATTGCCCAATGAAAGCATCAATCTTCTTTCCTTCCTTTTTGAGCTTCTTCATGAGCTTGTAACCTCCACTCTTCTTCTTGGATGACTTGTCTTCATCATCATCATTTGAAGGACACTTGGAAGCAAAGTGTCCCTTCTCACCACACTTAAAGCATCTCAAGTTGGAGAGAGTCTTGTTGGGTCTTCTATTTCTTCTCCTATTTGAGTTAAAGCCCCTTCCTCTTTCCTTTCTTCTTCCCAAGACATCATTGAATCTTCTAGCAAGAAGAACAATTTCTTCCTCCAAGTCATCATTTGATTCATAAACTTTGCTCTTGCCCTTGTCTTCCACTTCGGCTTGAAGAGTTATGACTTCTTGGATAGAGAGGCTTCCTCCATCTCCTTCTTCTTTAACTTGTACATGTCATTTGTGTTGATCTTCCCCAAGAGGCTTGCGGGTGTCATCCTTGACATGTCGGAGTTGATAAGCATGGTGACAAGAGTCTCGTACTTCTCCGGTAGAGCCCTAAGCATCTTTTGGGCAACCTCAAGATCGGTGTAAGTTGTCCCAAGCCCCTTGATCATTGACAATGACATTAAGCCTTCCATACATGTCATTCACACTCTCATGAGGCAACATGGAGAATGTCTCATATTTGATTTTGAGAAAATGAAGCTTGGCATTCTTATATTCACTTGTGCCCTCATGAATCTTCGCCAACTTATTCCAAATCTCATAGGCGGTCTCAAGATTGCTCACTCTATCAAACTCTTCTTGGCTCAAGGAGTTGAACAACGCATTCATGGCTTGAGCATTGAGTTGAAGGTTGTAGTGATCAACCTCCGTCAAGGGTGAGCCGGTGATAGCAAAACCTACATTCACAATACTTCAAATATGGAAGCTCATAGCTTTAAGGTGAGTAGACATTTTGATTTTCCAAATGGAGTAATTTGTGCCATTAAACATGGGAGCATTTCCTACATGGTTCACCTTGTTCGACATCTTCTCTCTAGGCGGTGAAGCCCAATCAAGAGAGACCAAGCTCTGATACCACTTGTAGGATCAAGATGTCGACTAGAGGGGGGGTGAATAGGCGATTTAAAACTAAGTGACACTAATTTAAAACTAACCTAAGTTGCTAGGCTTGGTGGGAGATGAGTCTAACTAAGCAACTAAGTTAAGTTTTGCAATCCAAGGGTGATAGTGGTTCAATTATGTCTCTACAAATGTAATTGCATAAAAGTAAATGCAATAAGTAAATAAGACAAGAGACAAGGAGTTTTTCACCGAGGTTTGGAAACTCGCCGGTTTCCTAGTCCCCGTTGAGGCGAGCCCAACTCCACCGCTCAACCACGAAGCCACCGCACGCCCCCTTCGTCAAGGAGTGGGCAAGGTGAGAGTCGGCGCACGGAGAGGACTACCCAAGCCTCGATCACTAGGGGTAGTTCTTCCTTCCCTCCGAAGGTGGTGAACTCCAAACCACTCACAATCCGGCACCGGGCCTCCTCCACAATCTTCTCGGAGAGGTCACCGGGCAACTCCTCCACAAGCCGTCTAGGAGGCGACAACCTCCAAGAGTAACAAGTAATCATGCGGCTTGGAGATGATCAAGTGCCACACTAGCTCTACAATGAAGCAATGCACTTGGCTCTTGGCTAAATCAACTCCCAAACACACTAAGTAGATGAACACAAAGCTCAAATGAGTGTGAGAGAAGTGCAAGGGTGTATGCAATTGAAGAGAGTGCCAAAAAAGTCCTTTGCAGCCACAAGGGGGTTATTTATACCCCACACCAAGTGAAATAGCCGTTGGGGTCGAAATCCTCCAACCCTGCTGCCTGCCGGTCAGACCGGCGAAGGGTGGCCGGTCAGACCGGCCTTAGTTGTAACCGGCTAGAAAACTAGCCATTACAGTGCAATCATTGCTCGACAACGGGAGTCGATCGGCCAGGAGGCCAAGCGGCCGGTCGGACCGCCTCGGCTCGGTCGGACCGCCATCGGCTCGGTCGGCCGGCTGCGGCTCTGGCGGATCTGCATCGCCAGGCCGGAGGGGATCAAGGTGGCCGGTCAGACCGGAGGTGTATGTCCGGTCAGACCGCCACAAAGGGTCGGTTAGACCGCTCAGAGACTTGCGGTCAGACCGCACTCAAGTCCCGGTCAGACCGTATCAGCATCCACGGTCAGACCGACCTTGGTCAGAAGGTGAAGAAATTTAAGTTGGAATGCAAATGACCTAATGTGACATTTTGATCATCTCTTTGCTTAGGACATTACCCCTCTTGATAGTACGACAAAGCTATAAAAATATTCTATGAAATTTGATCGCCCAAACTCCTCGATCAATAAGAATAAATTGTAAATTTTACTGTCTTCAATCTTCTTGCATTGTGCCATCTCAAATAATCCTCAGTAATTATCTATGCACTTTTTATCATGTGAACCTGACTCAAATATATGAATCTCAAAAGCATCGTTAGTCCACAATTAGCACTCGTCTTAATTACCAAAACAAATAGCGGGGCCTAGATGCTTCATATGTAGATTTGTTATATCCATCATATTAGACAGATCTATCGGCTCATCAGTATTAGATTATCATATACAATCTCGTGTTGCATCGGTTAGGTCCGACTTACTAGATTGTTATCGATAATCTAAGTCTTTATAAGCCGATAGGTACATGCTAATGTTTCACTGGAGGGTTAGTTTGTCTTATCATATGTTTCTGTTAATCTAGTCCTAGTATCTCAATTTAGCTTTATCGGTTGTCTCTCGCCTTAGGATCTCTACCGATACCGGCTAAACTGTTTACCAGATTAGATTAGTTTAGACATCTATCACCTTAAAAATTAGTCAAGGGCTTGATTGTATAGATATTGCGTTTCTTTCCATACTTAGTGCTACATCAATTCAGTTTGACCTACTAAGTCGTGATTAGAATTGTAGCCTCTAGCCTGCCTAATAGCTACCAATAAGGGTTTCGTCAGGGTTTCAGCCAACGAGTTATCTGAACATCGGCATCGGCTGGGATTACACAATCGGTTGTCAACAGATCGGCTGTTTTGATTATCGGCCTATCGGCCGACATGATTTATGCTCTGCTATTTTGGATATCTTGTCAGTGGCAGGATTAAACCGACTGGCACGTCCGCGCTTCAATGATTTTAGGACCTGCACTGGAGCTAAGCAGATCTTCTAGACCAACGTGTGATTCGACATCAACACATCTTCTGGCACACCAGCAGTGGTACGGATTTGACGTCAACACCTACTCACCAAGGCAAAGTTAATACAACTTAGACCATGTTCTTTGTCTATTTTTTCAACTCACCTCTCTCATTTTCTACGCACACATTTCCTAAACGGCTAAAACAATACGTTTTTTAAAAAATATATACAAAAGTTGCTTTAAAATTATATTAATTTATTTTAACCTTGCACTAAGCTTCGCTCATGCATGTCTTCCCTCGATGTGATGATGGCGCTTCCCGTCCTCCCTCGGCCACGGCTCCCCTCGTCCTCCCGACGCAAGTCCACCCAGTTGTGGCGGGGCCTCTAAGCACGCCCCAAAAGAGAGCGGTAGGAGGAGCTCGTCCTACCTGTAGATCATGGTAAGTTCTTTGTACAGCCCATGGTATGATATTTGTCGAGAGACCCCCGGCGCGAGGCGACACTATGTTGGTGGTAGGCATGAGGAGCAAGACACCGGGCATCCCATTCCCAAGACGACAAGCCTCGGGCTCTCCTCCTTCTCTATCAACATAGCTCCATGTTGTCTTCCTGCATCTATTTCTTGGAGCAGATCAGAAGCAACAAGGATGAGAGATGTGTGTGTTTAGAATGATTCGATTTGGGACTGTTTCAATGTTGGCCTAAGTCTTGCCCTTCATATTGTTGCTATGAGTCGGACCGATTTTTCCTCCACGTCTTCTTCACCGCATGTATCTTATAAAGTGTTTGGCAGGGCTCTACATTCTAAATCCTGTTGAAGTAGAGCTAAAACTCAGGCAAACGCTTTAGTTTCAAACAGATCTAGATGAAACACTTCAGTAAAATAAACTAACAAATTGAAACTACCTTTCACCAGCTCTAGACTTCAGCTCCAGCTGAAGCTGAAGCTTGAAGTTAAAACCATACCAAGTGTTATGAAAAGAATCTCATCCCAGATGGTAAGGATAGGATCTCGATATCTAGCATTTCTATAAAAAAACTAATAGCCAAAAAGTAGAAAATAAACTCTTTCCATATTTTCATCGGCTCATTGTCACAATCTCCGAGTCCCCCTAGTCAAAGTCAGAGTTCTTCCACGCGGAGGAGAGAGCCAACCGCTCTATCACTGAGCTACTGAGGAACATAAAGGAGAATTCGACCTCCTATAGTTCACTCTCGCTCTTAAAATCCATGAACAATATGAGTCCTGAGGCGATAGGGTTGGCGGGCCGTGCAATTCTATGGGCCGTGCGGCTACGCGAAACCACTCGTGCGTGGACCAGTCACCAGGGCCGCAGCCTCACAGAATATACAGCACGCCCATCCCATCCCGTCACGCGAACGGGAAGCTAAGCTTAGCTACAGTCACACCACCGGGCCAGCTACCGGACACGATCCGATGAACATGCCCGCCTAGGCGTCCATCCAGTCCACTGCTCCAGTACATCCGAACCTGGACGCCTCCCCGTCCAGGTGCTTCGCCCCGGCCGGCCAGATGCATCGTCATGATAGGCATGGACTTGCTAATTAGCTCGATCTCTCCCTTCTCCCCGACTAGCTGTTGGCTGGTAGGTATATTACAGGGACAGCTAGCTCCCCTCACCTCTCACCGGCGCCGTCGCGTTCACGAAACCGTACGCTGTTCGCTCGCTTAGGAGAGTGAAACGAATCATTGCCTCGCCGGAGTACGTAGTCATATGGATCAGCTGGTCGTCGGCGTGGCACGGCCGTCGAGCCCCGCGGCGGCGGCGGCGGCGGCGCATGTCGCGTACAAGATCCCGGCGGGCGACGGGCCGTACGCACGGGCCAAGCACTACCAGGTACAAAGCTGGCTCGGTTCATTCACACTCATTCCGCGAGCGATGATGATTCGACTATAATAGAACGCGTCCTTGTTCTCGCCGGCGTTCATGGGGAAACTATATATAGTTCGCTGTAAATGCATTTATTTATACATTATATGCTTAATTATATATATATCATATATGGTAATTAGGATATCTAGGACTGAGCACTTGTGTCGATGCACCGCCATGGATTCTTAATTAGCATTACCTTACTTACTTTAGGGTACAAAAGCCTTAATTAGCGACTCTTGATAGCTTACCCTTTTTTCAAGACCTTGCTAAGTTATTTATTTGATTATTATTAAAATTTTATGAGACTATGCAGAGTTAAAAAAACATACACAGCGTAATTATATACAGTAATTAATATTAGGGTACTCCATATGGAATTTGGTTAATTTCATCTCTACTATCTAAGCAATTTACCGATGGATTTCGCCGGGTTGGCTAACATCCGCAGATCTGATGTAAAACTGTTCCCGGCATAAAATGGTGCTAGAATTGGAGTAAGATGCATATTTCAGATTCTCAATCCCATTTTTTTTCCAAAGGACATATTTCCTCTAGTCATTATAACGTTTAGTTTTGGAGCCATTAATTTCTATTGCGTATATATTTTAGAACCCAACAATAGTTTCATACATTTAATCTACTTACATACTTAAAAAATAATATATATGGTCAAGATTTTAAAATTAAAGTTTGCCTTAAAAATTTCTAGAACCACATGTTTCTATGACTGGAACTTCCATACACGTGCCATGCATGCGAGTTGAAGCTAGCTAACGAAGGTCATTTTCTTTCTCGATCGATCGATCAGCTGGTGGAGAAGGATCTTGATGCGTCCATCGCGTGGTTCTGGAAGGCGATCAACTGCGGCGACAAGGTGGACAGCGCGCTCAAGGACATGGCCGTCGTCATGAAGCAGCGTGGCTACCACACCGACGCCATCGACGCCATCAAGTCGCTCCGGCACCTCTGCACCAAGCAGTCGCAGGAGTCCCTCGACAACATCCTCCTCGACCTCTACAAGGTAACCACACCACATCATCGATCACGATCTCGCCGGTGTCATTGATGTCGAATATTGTTGTGTTGCAGGCGAGCGGGAGGACGAAGGAGGAGATCGAGCTGCTGAAGCAGAAGCTTCGGAAGATCTACCTCGGCGAGGCGTTCCACGGGAAGACGACGAAGCGGGCGCGGTCGCACGGCCGCAAGATCCACGTCTCCGTCAAGCAGGAGACGTCGCGGGTGCTGGGCAACCTCGCGTGGGCGTACATGCAGCAGGGGAATTTCATGGCGGCGGAGGTGGTGTACCGGAAGGCGCAGATGGTCGACCCGGACGCCAACAAGGCGTGCAACCTCGCGCTCTGCCTCATCGAGCAGCGCCGCCTCGCCGACGCCGAGGCCGTCCTCGCCGACGTGCTCGCCAGGAGATACCGCGACGACGACCACCATCCGCAGCACGGCGGCAAGATCTTCGCCAAGGTGGAGGAACTGATGGCCCGGATCAGCGGCGAGGTCGACGGCAGCAGCAGCTCCGAGGAGGACCGCGACGTGGAGGACGAGATGGTGGAGCTGCTCGACGTGGTGGTCCGGCAGTGGGCGGCGCCGTACAGGAGGAGCAACCGGAGGCTGCCGGTCTTCGAGGAGATCACTCCTGTCTGCAGGCAGCAGATGGCAGCTTGCTAGAACATACTAGTGGCTACTAGTAATTAAGAGTAATTAGCAGCTCTATCATGTAGTGTTGAGTATAGCAGATAGAATTTCATGCACCTGTCCGACGTGTCAAAGGCTTCAACTTGAACTAGCTGCAGGTGCATGAGGCTAAGCTTGGAGTTCTTGTGAAATTAATAGTGTGAGATAGAGAAGTATAATGTGTGTGTGACCAGGTGCCTGTTTTGTACTGGTACAGTGATAAGTGCATATGTGCATGGCTTGGCGAAGAATATAAATATGTACATAAATGTATGGTCTATTTCTCCCAATTCAATACTTCCCTAGTTAAAAAAAATAACTTTTGAGGACGGAGGGTGTATGTCTTAAAGCAGTATATTATCCGAGTATATGAAAATAGTGTGTATGTTTTCTTGGAAAATCTTCTTTAACACATCCTCCGCTCCATATTAAGACATTTTGAGGTTTATTCTATGTTAAACTTTTCAACTTTGATCAAGTTGCAACATTTTTAACTAATAACAAATATATTTAATGATGGATTTAATAAAATTAATTTAGTATCGTAAATGTTGTTATGTTTTTTATAAGTTTGTCAAAATTTAAAAAAAGGTTGGTTTATAACAAATTCATAATGTCTTATAATATAAAACATACGGAGCATTTCGTTATACAAATCTTAGGTCCATTTTATTGCCCTAAAAAAGTTAAAAAGTGGCTTTTCACTGTATAGTTGCAATACAAAAATATGTTGATATCATATACTAAGATGCAACTGTTTCAGGTTAAAGAAGAAGGATGCTATGTGGTAGTCAAACAGTCGTTAAACATAGAAGCATGGGCCTGAGCAATTAGCTCTGTACGAAATATATTGAAGCAAACATGCAAAATTACCTCTTCTGAATTACAAGAATACTAGTAGTATTACATTGTAGAAAGAATATGGACATCCTGTACATGCACAGGAGAGGGCTCTATTATATATTGTGAGCCTTTGGGTCCAGAAATGACTAAATAAAATGTGATGAGCTAGCAAGTAGCAACACCATCAATCAAGCTGACAGATTCATGGTGATTTTGCACTCCCTATGCGATAGTTTTCTTTCAAAACAATAACTCTCTAACATGCCCTTTCTCCTTTTTTTTTGTGCCCTTTCTTCAGCATTATCAGAACTGAAGGCTATAGCAAATATTCGGTGAGGTGAGCCGTATATGTGTTATGTTACCAGCAGTTCAAGTCACGGCAAACCGTCAAGACGATGAGGAGGATCAATGCAACTACAATGCCGAAAACGATGAGCTTCATCTTCATATTCTCCCACCACATCTTCCGCCGAATCTTTGTTCCCGCTTGCCTAAAGTCTTGTGCCTATAGATGAAAGAATGGATATTATCATGTCCAAAAGACCACATATTGTGAAATTAAGAGGAAATAAGATTATGCTTCAATGTGAGAGCAAACGATGAAACCTGTGAGCGGAGATCCTCCGTCTTGTCGACAAGCAGTTCAATTTTCTCACCACGATCTAAAACCTGATGCACCAGATGAGAAGAAAACGTTTCCAAGGCTTCAAAACCACCACTGTAGGCTGTTTGGACCAGTGCCCAATTGGTGACACTAAAGGCGACACTAACCTTTTCAATGTTTTGCATCATAACTCCTTTGACCTCTGTAACCTGAGCCTTCACTTTGGCAAGCTTGTCAATCTCCTCAGGGTGCGCATCACAGTACTTCATGTGTTCTTTAAGTTTAGGCCTGAAAAAAGAAGTCCTTTATAATTAGCTTCCTCAGATTGTAGTAATTCAGGGCACTCACACCATTCATATAGCCATATAAACGATGATAACTCTGTAAATTTTGCATAGATGCCATCAAAGAAAATTTTAAAGGAAAATACCCATATTCTCGCTTGAGGCTATTCGCAGTAGCGCTTCTTGCTTTTCCTCCACTATATTTCTTGGAAAAATCTTCCTTTACCCTCTCGATGAAACCAACTGGAAGTTGCCGACCAGCAGACTCGGTAGCAACAACACAATATGCTGAAAACCAAATACATTGTCAAATGGGAACTAGTAAAATTGAAACAATTTTATAGCAGTGACATCGCCATTCACATAGTTTTGTCTTTACTTAACAAAAAAGCAAGTAATAAAATAATAATTAATACAGAATGTGCTTTTGTTTAACGTTAAATGTTACAAGAAAGAACATATGCGATGAATCTTTTTTATGGGTATATGCGATGGATCTCAATGAAGGAAATAGGCTTACCTTTCAAAGACAAAAAGAAAACACTTATTCGTGGCATGTAATGTTTATATAAGGAAACCGTAGGCTATAGAACTAATATCGTAATGGGAGTACGGTAAATTTTCAAGTGCAAATGCAAAGGTAATGCTATAATGCTAAGTGGAAAAAAACTAACTTGAACAAACACTGAAAATATGCAGGTTTTAATAACAAAGAAGATGAAGATCCACAACACATCAGATAAATGAAACATATATCGTTACACATTAAACCCTCTACAAACGACATTATGTTGAAAAAAAAAGAGTTCTTTTTGACAAAACAAATTGGAGCTGTACACCTCACTTGTTCAGATCTTAACCATATAGTTAGCGAGCATTTCTAATCAAGTACAAATAAACACCACACTAAAATGATCAGTCCAGCATCAAACAAACAAAACAAACCATGCACTTGCACTCCCAACGCGCCCATCACCACATTGCACCACAACAAACGCGTGACATTAACCCAGATCGGCCATAGAAGAGCCCAAAACAGGCATGATCCCATAAATCGAGTTGAAGGGACGAATGGTGCAAATGCACGCACTGTTAGAAGAAATTCGATCGATTAAACAGATATGGCACACCGATTTCAAATCCTAACGCATCCATGACCATGAGCACCGAAATGAAAAAGGGAAAAAAATCACATCCTAAAAAACGGCGCTGATCACATACTGTTGATTTAACCAAGTTATAGTCATGGAATTTTATTATATACGAGATCGATGTAGAGAATCGAGGAAGGGGCGGATTTGGGGGTGGAATTTACTGAATCCGTCGTGGACGTGGTAGTTGAAGGTGTGGCCGTCGCAGTTGTAGCTGTGGCGGTTGTTGGTGGAAGGGAGCTTCTGGAGGCACTGCGCGGCGACGGAGGCGAAGTTGCCGGAGACCTCGGCGTGGTCGGCCAGCACGGCGGCGCCGCGCGCCACGAAGCTGTAGACCAGCGTCGTCCTCTTCTGCGGCGCCATACCCCCTCCGGCCCGCCGGCGCCTAGGCTAGGCTACGCGCGCGCGATCGGGGAACTCCTCGGCGGAAGAGGAGGGAGGCAGGCGGGCGGTGGGATTGCGCGGGAGCGATGTGTGGGAGGCGAGGAGGCTGCATGGAGGGAGAGGTTGGAGGAGGAAAGGTGGTGGTGGGGAATTGAGGTGGGGGAGGCAGCCACATGCTAATTTAGGTGATTTTGTTTCCTCATTTAATTATTTGCTAAATTTAGGTCTTAATATTTGTTGTTTAAAAAAATATATATGTGAAATGGTTTGTATATCTCGAAAATTTTTATGTTATTGTGTCCGTCAATGCATCTTGAAACTATTGTAGAAAAAAATACGAGTTAGAAAAGAGGTTGTGTTATGAATAAGAAATTGTATCTTTTAACTTCAACTATCAATATGTTTTTTCTTCCTTTTAAAATAAGCATATGACAGTGATATGGTACTACTAAAATATTTTATCTATGTTTTTTACGATCTATGGTATGGAACTTGCAATGTAGGCTCACCATGAAAAACAAGATTGAAGATTGTTATAAGTCGAACTTTATCAATGTCATACCACCATTAACTCCTTGATTGGACGACTAATTCGCGTAGACGTGCTAATATTTCATCTCGCACGCCGCCAATCTCTCCCGCACCTTGTACAATGGTTCAGGGCCCACCTTTCTAACTGTGTATTACACATAATAACTAACGAACTGTGTGCGTGTAACTTTATTTTCTCATCCAATATTAACTACATGCATGTAATTTTATGGTTGTCGGTAAGAATCTTTTAGTTTGGCTAAAAAAATATCGTAAAATTTAAAACTTAAAACTAACTACGAATAGAAAACTACTGAAACTTTCAACTTACATTTTTAAAAACTTTCAACTCAATTTTTCAAAACTTTTAATTCAAATTTAAAAACTTTCAACTTAAAATTCAAAACTTTCAACACAAATTTTAAAACTTTCAACTCAAAATTTTAAAAATCTTACCATATTTTTGAAACTTTCAACCTAGTTTTCAAAAATATCAAATTCGAAATTTGAAACTTTCTACTCCAAAGTTGAAACTAAAATTGAAACTTTCAGCTAAAACCTTCAATCAATTAATTATTGTTTTATTTTTAAATGTCATTAAACAAACTAAGCACTATGCTTGCCGTTAATTAGTACTCGTATTTACGTTAAAAAAATCGTGTCGCACTAGCTGGTAACACGGCCATGCGGGGTTACTGGGCCTGTGGGCGCCAGGCTGCCAGCGAATCGTGTGCCAATTGCAATAGTAGCGCAGCTGCGCTAGATTGCTTTTCCTTTATAGCAACTCTAATACAGTTACTTTTTTTTACTCCCTAAATAGCTATTTGGTGAATTTAACAAAATTTTAGAGAGTGAAATTTGTCTTTTATTCTAAAAACATATCTATTTTCACTCTCCATATAATAACGAAACCCATATGTCAATGTCCCTTTTTTTCTTCCTTTCCTACTCCTCTGCACAGCGATGATGGCGTCACGCACAGACCGGAAAGAGGACGCGCGAGGGCAGCGAGGCGTCACGCACAAGACCAGGAAGAGGGCGGGCGGCGTGGCGACGAGGGCGGGCGGGCGGCGAGGGCGGGGTGCCCGTAGTTGCCGTAGTCGGAGGAGCCCGTGATGAGCACCGCCCACCTCATCGTGATGCCCTCCTCCTCCTCCTCCTCCTCCTCCTCGGGCTCCTCGCTGTTGTGCGGCACGATGGCCGCCTCCTCCTCCTCCACCACCTTCCTCGGCATACGAATCACTGACTCCCACATCCGCTTGGCTCCGGGCGCCGCAGCAGCCAACAACGCCAAGAGCAAACACGAAGCACCACCATGCCGCCATATCCCCCTCCTTTCCGTGCGCGACAACACCACGCCTACGACTCTAAGAGACACCGGCGAGGCGGGCGGTCGGGCGGGCGGCGGGCGGCGAGGGCGATGGTGGACGGGCGAAGGCATGACGATGGGGCGGGATGAGAGAGAAAGAGTTAAGGAGGTTGGCGTGGGGTCCACCGTCTGCTAACCAAATAGAGTGGCCAAATTTGACCAGCGATGAGGAGGGTTTGGTCAGACAAATAGCTTGCCGATGAGTTAGAGAGACTATTGAAGCATATGTTTTGTTAGAATAGCATCTTGAAGAGTCAATTGGAGAGAAAGTTAGAGATGCTTTTATGAAGAATTTTGTGTTAAACCACTTATGAATGGATAGCAAAATCATTTTATAATTAAACTTCCATACAAAGTTTGAAGTTTCCTTTGCTCATTTTAAACAGGAACAACTCCGCCTTTTTTTCTCAAATGTATAAGGCACATTTTGTTTCACTATGATAAAAGCTTTGACCAAACAATCACATTATATTAGGATGCATTTCAGATTCATATTCAAATGTATTTAATTTGATTATTCTTTTGTATCATATAACTAATATATTACTAGCAATTTTGTTCATACGTTGCAATAGAAAAATATATTTCAGCAACTAGTTTTTATTATTTTTTTCATGAATTAATGTTATCAACTATGACAACGTAATTATAAAAAGTGAAAAAGTTTTATCGAATAAAACTATATATGCAGACTATAAAACTTGATAAAAATAATATTATGGGTTTTATTTCATCTGATCATATCTAATCATATATCTTACAATTAAATGATATAAATATATAAAATCGTGAAATAAAATTTTATTTCATCTGATCAAATCTAATCATATATATTATAATTAAATAAAATATAATATATAAAATTGTATTAAGAGAATCGGTTTCGTTGATTAACTATAAATTCTTTTGTGATACGTCATTATTGAAAATCGCGAGATAAAACCTATCGCTGTAAATAGCCTAACGCCTTTCATGCATGTTCGTTCTACTCGGCATCCAACTCGTTGTTAGTGATATGCCCTAGAGGCAACATGGAGATGTTGGATATCACGTCAATGTTTATGTATAAATGAATAAAGTGTTATTCGGTTCCATGAAATAGACATCTTGTATTGATCAATAAGTACGTGACTTATTTATGAGACTCTATATGTATGAATCTATTTCTAAACGATCCTCGATCATATGTCATATTGTTGGAACAAATATGATTCTAAGATCGGCATGTTTATTGATTGATGATCATGTCTCATAGATCATGGGTATGGAGATACCAAATCAATAAACATGGACATATGTGTTGGAGAACACATTGTTGGATAGACCCACCATGAGACACTACAGAATTAATGTGCCATTAGTTGGTCTCGGGTAGTGTTGGTACAAAGTCCTTAGACCTGAGATCACCATGGATTCCAACATGTGTAGTAGCCTACTTTGGGACTACCAAACGCTATTCCGTAATCGGGTAGTTATAAAGGTAGTTTTTGGGTTTGCTATGAAACATGGAGTGGGATGTGAGTGATCAAGATGGAATTTGCCCCTCCTTTGGAGAGATATCTCTGGGCCCCTCGAGGTAATGGATTATGAAAATGCATGGCCATGCTAAGTTGATTGAGGAGTCAATCAACGGACGGATAATCCAATACGGTTCGAGTGAATGGTTAAGCTATTGAAGGGATGGCACACGTCTTGCCTATAGCTTAACGGTATCGTGAGGCAAAAGGATTTGTGTACACATTACAGTTCGAGCCGATATTATTCTTGTATATTATGGTGTCAATATGTCTGCTAGGCGCCGTGTGACAGTCTGCGAGTTAGACTCGAGCCAACGATCGGCTAAGTTAGACTATAGCCGAAACCGAGTATACCTGAACCTCACGGTCGCACGCTTAAGGGGATAGAATAGATATTCGAGTTGGACTCGGATACGGCTCGATCGGATAGGGATCCGATCGGATAGAGTCCTATAGGCTTACGACGTATGGGCGGCCAACTCTATGAGATACGGATGAGATCCGGTTCAAAAATAGAGTCCCGATCGGCCACTAGTCCTAGTCGGCCAACTCTATATAAAGGAGGGAGGGTGGAGAGTTGTGACACATCAATTGCATCGCGTGCAATGAAGTCGCCGAGATCAATCTCCACGGAAACCCTCCCACTTTCGAGCCAAACCCTAGCCTTGCATCGCGTGCTAGCACACGGGTGTACGGCGTTGTCCCCGGACGTGTGGATACCGGTAGAGGCGCTGCTACGTTGCGCGCCGTTGATCGGCTCAGGATCGGCCGCAATCGGAGCGATCGGCCGTGGTGGAATCGGCCGGTGGGCGCATCGGAGCGAGGCGTGAGAACGCGGCCGGACGACTCGAATCGGCTGATTGGCGAATCGACTGTCTCCGGAATCGGCTACACTGCTCCGATCGGATTGCCCCGATTGGCTATTCCGCGCACTCTACTCCAATCGGTAACGATCTATCGGCCCTTACTTGCAAGTGTTCTGGTTTGCGCGGGAAAAGTTTTTGTTTTCGGCTAGCGTAGCATCCGCGTAACCCTTCAATGGTATCGAGCTAATCTTGCTTAGTTCGGGTTTTAGATTGGATCCGGAACAAGTTTTGCGCACGGGTTGATTAGATCAATCGGTTTTACGGGATCTCGTTGAGGAGAGTAGATGGTAATTGCGTTCCTTGATAGTGTATCGGAACGACGTAATGTGATTACGTCGAAGCAATTTCCAAATAACTCGGTTTGAGTTGGGTTCGAGATAGCGTTCCTTGATAGTGTATCGGAACGGTATAATGTGATTATACCGAAGCTATCTCGTAGTCCGACTTTCTTGCCTCGCGCCTACGCAAACCATCTCCCTTGATAGTGTATCGGGACGACATAATATGATTATGCCGATATGGTTTCCATAAGCGATTTCATAGATTGGATCTATGAATTTCGTGTGGTGTACCCCCTTATAGCGGGACCGCTGTGTGCGTACCCCCTTATAGGTCGTCTCGATGCCGTAGCTCTGCGATAAGTAGAAAACGTTTCTACGCCTAACTTGTTTTTGCAGAGAATGCTTTGAGATGGTATGGCCCTATTGTATGTATGAGATGCATGTGATGCATGTAATATTCTTTCATATGTGCAATCCCGTAATATTCTTTCATACGTGCAATGCTTGTAATATTCTTTCACGACTGCGAGTCGATGTAATCTTCAATTAGAGCTTCTATAGTAGTAGCTTAGTTTGAAGATATCAAGCATTCGACACTTGGAAGATGGTGCCGAAGATGGAGATCCTCGGCGCCGACATGGAGATGGAGATCACCATGTGAAGGGGGCCATACTATTTCATTATATGCTATTCTTCTTGCTTTCATATGTGATATGTTTGTTTGATAGGATAGCATCCCTCTCAAAATTAAGTAGTAATGATGCCCTTCCAAATGTTGCACCGTCACCGTTATGCTCGTCAATGGTGGGTCCGCCAAAGCGAGTGCCATTCTCTATCATAACACGAGGGGTATATGTCGACATATACATGCGGGAGCATTTGGTTTACTTAACAAGGCTATCAAAACGCTTTTGGGCCTTGGGGCATAGGTTGGCGCCGGGGCATGGAGATGCCACACCAACAACAAGAGTCACATAGAGATGTGATTAGCAAGGTGTTGCTTACGATGTTACTAATTTTCTAGCGGTGATGCCAAAGCTCACTAGAAAATTAACTAACATGTGGATCTTGACCCAATACGTAACCTAGAGGGAAGGTGGAAAATACGTAATGGGAGTCTTATGTTAAATTGTTTAACAATAGACATAGCATAAACATTGTGCTAAACTTTGTTTTCTGTTGTAGAATAAATGGCGGCTAATACTACACCCGTACCTTTAATTTGCGATCTATTCTCGAAAAGGAAAAATTAAATGGAACAAACTTTATGGATTGGTATCGCAACCGAGAATTATTCTCAAGCAAGAGCGTAAGGAGTACGTTCTTGAAGTACCCTATCCCGAGGATTTGCCAACTAATGCTACCGCAACGCACGGAGGGCTTATGAGAAGCACACTAATGATGCCCTAGATATAAGCGTCTCATGCTTGCTACAATGTCCCCGAGCTTGAAGCAATATGAGAGCAGCACGATGCTCACACTATTATTCGGGACTGCGTGGCATGTTTGAGAACCAAGCTCGGGCCGAGAGGTTCAACACCTCAAAGTCCTTGTTTGCGTGCGAGCTTGTTGAGGGAATCCCGTCAGTCCGCATGTGATAAAGATGATTGGCTACATTGAGAGTCCGGAAAACTGGGTTTTCCCTTAGCCAAGAGTTGGCTACGATGTGATTCTTCGCCGCTCCCTCCGAGCTTCGAGCCATTCATATTAAACTATCACATGAACAATATGGATAGAACCTTGGCTGAATTGCATGGGATGCTAAAGACAGTGAGGAGAGTATCCAGAAAACGGTCATCATGTGATGATGATGCGAAGGCAAAGCGCAAACCACTGTCAAGAAACTTTGCACCAAGAGGAAGTTAACTCCCGATGAGATCGCGAGTGCCTCCAATGCAAAGAAGGGCAAGAAGGGTCGGCGGCATCGGATGCCGTTTGCTTCTACCGCAAGGAGACAGGCCACTGGAAAAGGAACGCAAGAAGTACATGGAGGATCTCAAGAAGAAGCAAAGTACGACTTCGCCGTATTAATGTTATAGACATTAATCTGCTACTTCACCTACGACTCTTGGGTATTTGATACCGAATCGTAGCTCATATTTGCAAGTCGTTGCGGGAATGAGAAGAAGTAGAGGATTGAGAAGGGGCGAGGTGAACTGCGCGTCGGCAATGGAGCAAGCGTTGCTAGATTCTTGTCGGCACGATACCACTTCATCTGCCTTCGGATTAGTTTTGGAATTAAATAATTGTTATTGTGTTCCAACACTATGTCAAAACGTTATTTCCGCTTCATGTTTGCAAGCGGAAGGATATGATTTTAGATCAATGAACAATGGTTGTTCAATATATCTCGAGAGATATGTTCTATTTTCATGCTCCATTGGTGAATGGATTATACGTTTTGAATCTTGAAGCGTCTCCCATCTATAACATTAATACGAAAGGCAACTCTCTAATGATATAAACCCCACGTTTATCCGGCATTGTCGCTTAGGCCATATAAATAAGAAACGCATGGAGAAGCTCCATAAGGATGGATTGCTTCACTCTTTTGATTTTGAATCATTTGAGACATGTGAGTCTTGTTTACTTGGTAAGATGACAAAGGCACCTTTCACGGACACACGTGAAAGAGCAAGTGACTTGTTGGCACTCGTACATACCGATGTATGTGGACCAATGAGCTCAACGGGCGAGGTGGTTATCGCACTTCATTACCTTTACCGATGACTTTAGTAGATATGGTTATATCTACTTAATGAGGCATAAGTCCGAATCCTTTGAAAAGTTCAAAGAATTCCGAATGAAGTACGAATCATTTAGGGAAAACAATCAAGTTTCTACGATCGATCGTGGAGGGAATACTTGAGCCAAGAGTTTGGTAATCATCGAAAGATTGTGGAATTGTTCCACGCTTAACTCCGCCAGAACTCCACAATGGAACGGAGTGTCCGAACGGAGAAATCGCACCTTGTTGGACATGGTGCGGTCGATGATGAGCCAAAGTGATCTTCCGTTATCTTTCCGGGGATATGCTCTTGAAACAGCTGCGCTCACACTAAATAGAGTTCCATCTAAGTCGGTTGAAAAGACACCATATGAGATATGGACAGGGCAACCCCTAGTTTGTCTTTTCTCAAAATTTGGGGATGCGAAGCTTATGTAAAACGTTTACGATCGATAAGCTCACACCCAAATCGACAAGTGCTTCTTTGTGGGATATCCTAAGGAAACTAAGGGATATTACTTTTATAATCGGGAACAAGGCAAAGTGTTTGTCGCCCGACACGGTGTCTTCTTGGAGAAAGAGTTTCTTTCAAGAAGGGTTAGTGGGAGCGGGGTGCATCTTGAAGAAGTTCAAGAAACACCGAAAACGTTTCGGCGACCACGGAACCACAACAGAGGAGCAAAGTGTTGCGCCACCGGTTGTAGACACACCAGCCCCACGGAGGTCCGAAAGATCACGTCGTGCACCCAGTACAACAAGTGCGGAACAACGTGATATATTGTTGTTAGACAACGATGAGCCTAAGACCTATGAGGAAGCGATGGTGGGACCCGATTCCAACAAGTGGCTTGGAGCCATGAAATCCGAAATAGAATCCATGTACGACAATCAAGTTTGGAACTTGGTTGATCCACTGATGGTGTCAAAACCATTGAGTGTAAATGGGTTTTTAAGAAAAGGCCGATATGGATGGAAATGTTCACATCTATAAGGCGCGATTGGTGGCGAAAGGTTTTAAACAGATTCAAGGAGTTGATTATGATGAAACCTTCTCGCCCGTCGCAATGCTTAAATCTATTCGGATTATCCTAGCGATTGCTTGCATATTTCGATTATGAGATATGGCGGATGGATGTCAAAACGGCTTTCCGAATGGAAACCTAAGCGAGGATGTATACATGATGCAACCTCGGGGTTTTGTCGATCCAGAATCGCTGGAAAGATATGCAAGCTACGAAGTCCATTTATGGATTGAAGCAAGCATCTCGGAGTTGGAATATTCGTTTTGATGAAGTAATCAAAGGGTTTGGTTTCATCAAAAATGAAGAAGAGGCCTGTGTTTACAAAAAGGTCGAGTGGGAGCGCAATTGTATTTCTAATCTTATATGTAGATGACATATTACCGATTGGAAATGATATCCCTATGCTAGAATCAGTCAAGTCTTCATTGAAAAATAGTTTTTCCATGAAAGACTTAGGGAGGCGAAGATATATATTAGGCATTCGGATCTATAGAGATAGATCCAAGAGGCTAATTGGATTAAGCCAAAGTACATACATTGACAAGGTGTTGAAAAGGTTCAACATGCATGATTCCAAGAAAGGTTTCTTGCCCATGTCACATGGCATTAATCTTAGCAAGAATCGGTGTCCTCGGACACATGATGAGCGGAATAAGATGGGTATGGTTCCATATGCTTCGGCAATTGGATCCATCATGTATGCCATGCTTTGTACACGCCGATGTCTCGTACGCTTTGAGTGCTACGAGCGAGATACCGCCGATCCGAGTGAAGGTCACTGGACGCGTAAAAGAATATCCTTAAGTACTTGAGAAGAACTAAGGATATGTTCCTAGTCTATGGAGGTGAAGAAGAGCTCGTTGTAAGTGGTTACACCGATGCTAGCTTCCAAACGGACAAGGATGATTATAGATCGCAATCGGGTTCGTGTTCGCCCGAACGGAGGCGCGATCAGTGGAAGAGTTCCAAGCGGGATACGTTGCTGATTCTACAACGGAGGCCGAGTACATTGCTGCTTCGGAAGCCGCAAAGGAGGCTTTGGATCAAGAAATTCGTTTCGAGCTTGGTGTGATGACTAGTACGACGGTCCAATGTCTCTCTATTGTGATAATAGTGGAGCCATTGCGCAAGCCAAGGAGCCGAGGTCACATCGAAGTCCAAACACATACTTCGGCGATATCATCTCATCCGCGAGATAGTGGACGAGGTGATGTCAAGATATGCAAAGTGCACACGGATCTCAACATAGCCGATCCGCGACAAAACCTCTCCCTCACCGAAGCATGAGGCGCACACAAGAGCAATGGGTATTAGATACTTACATGATTGACTCTAGTGCAAGTGGGAGATTGTTAGTGATATGCCCTAGAGGCAACATGGAGATGTTGGATATCACGTCAATGTTTATGTATAAATGAATAAAGTGTTATTCGTTCCATGAAATAGACATCTTGTATTGATCAATAAGTACGTGACTTATTTATGAGACTCTATATGTATGAATCTATTTCTAAACGATCCTCGATCATATGTCATATTGTTGGAACAAATATGATTCTAAGATCGGCATGTTTATTGATTGATGATCATGTCTCATAGATCATGGGTATGGAGATACCAAATCAATAAACATGGACATATGTGTTGGAGAACACATTGTTGGATAGACCCACCATGAGACACTACAGAATTAATGTGCCATTAGTTGGTCTCGGGTAGTGTTGGTACAAAGTCCTTAGACCTGAGATCACCATGGATTCCAACATGTGTAGTAGCCTACTTTGGGACTACCAAACGCTATTCCGTAATCAGGTAGTTATAAAGGTAGTTTTTGGGTTTGCTATGAAACATGGAGTGGGATGTGAGTGATCAAGATGGAATTTGCCCCTCCTTTGGAGAGATATCTCTGGGCCCCTCGAGGTAATGGATTATGGAAATGCATGGCCATGCTAAGTTGATTGAGGAGTCAATCAACGGACGATAATCCAATACGGTTCGAGTGAATGGTTAAGCTATTGAAGGGATGGCACACGTCTTGCCTATAGCTTAACTGGTATCGTGAGGCAAAAGGATTTGTGTACACATTACAGGTTCGAGCCGATATTATTCTTGTATATTATGGTGTTAATATGTGCTGCTAGGCGCCGCTGTTGACAGGTCGGCTGAGTTAGACTCGAGCCAACGATCGGCTAAGTTAGACTATAGCCGAAACCGAGTATACCTGAACCTACGGGTCGCACGCTTAAGGGGATAGAATAGATATTCGAGTTGGACTCGGATACGGCTCGATCGGATAGGGATCCGATCGGATAGAGTCCTATAGGCTTACGACGTATGGGCGGCCAACTCTATGAGATACGGATGAGATCCGGTTCAAAAATAGAGTCCTGATCGGCCAGAGTCCTAGTCGGCCAACTCTATATAAAGGAGGGAGGGTGGAGAGTTGTGACACATCAATTGCATCGCGTGCAACGAAGTCGCCGAGATCAATCTCCACGGAAACCCTCCCCACTTTCGAGCCAAACCCTAGCCTTGCATCGCGTGCTAGCACACGGGTGTACGGCGTTCGTCCCCGGACGTGTGGATACCGGCAGCGCGCCGCTACGTTGCGCGCCGTTGATCGGCTCAGATCGGGCCGCAATCGGAGCGATCGGTGTGGTGGAATCGGCTGCGGTGGGCGCATCGGAGCGAGGCGTGAGAACGCGGCCGGACGACTCGAATCGGCGATTGGCGAATCGACGTCTCCGGAATCGGCTACACTGTTCCGGATCGGATTGCCCGATTGGCTATTCCGCAGCACTCTACTCCAATCGGTAACGATCTATCGGCCCTTACTTGCAAGTGTTCTGGTTTACGCGGGAAAAGTTTTTGTTTTCGGCTAGCGTAGCATCCGCGTAACCCTTCACTCGTTGCCTGGGAAGTTGTGCAAGTGCGCGGCGAGCGGCCGCGCTGGTGTCATTATCGAGTATGCATGAGCTGGCTAGATGTTTCCCTTTCGATGGGCCGGTAATTAAGCATCAACGGCCTTGTGACGTAGCTCGGCGACGTGGCACTGTTCGATCGGCCGGAGCCCAGAGGTTAGCGCTATCTGATGACATATAAAAAACGGATTAATCGAATAAAATTATAGAAAGCGACTAGATCGGAGGGTAATATGATCGGGATGAAAAACATCGAAACTGTGGCTTGGGCTACGATTGAAAAGAAAAAGAATGATACAATACATGTGAGCCGGATCTCCGAGAAGGGAGACGGATCCATCCAAGATGAACAGCGATTCCGATTTGGGGCATCACACGTGCATGAGGCAGGGAGGAGAAAACAGACGATGACGGACGAAAATTAGGTGGAAAACAGTTTAAGTATGTAAAGAAAAGATGTAGGTAAAGATAAAATTAAAAACCAACTCTAACAACAATTAAAGATAAAGAAATCAATTTTTAGTAAAAGTTTTATAATAACAAAACGGTTTATATTTTTGATCGGGAGGAAGGAGTACAATATTAGTGTTTTCATTGTCGCGCAGAATGTTTCTCGCCAACGTGGGCTCAACCTGGCAATACAGTGCACGGCCCATAGATCTACGTGCGGGGACTAGCAGTGGTAACGGGCATAACCTTTTTTTCTGGGTAAAACAAAGTTGAGCTAAAATTCAATAGATTTTTAGCTAAAAATATTTAAGGACTGAGGTTGGCTATGAAATAGCCAATGGGCTCTGGCCCATTACCACCCCTAGCGGTGACGCGATCTGGTAGCGGAAGACTAAATACGGCCCGTTCCGGCCCATGCAAAACCGCAACCGTCTGTCTCGCCCTCTCTCTCTCTCTCTCTCTCTCTACTACCATTCCGCCCGCGGCGCCCCGGTCTCCGATCCGCAGCAGCAAACCTACTAGCAGAGTTGCGTGGTGGTGGGACCCGCACCAAGTCGAAAGCGCGATTCGATTGCACTCGCCCCATTAATTTTTCTATATCGCGCACGCCCCCTCGAGTCCCCTCCTCCCCCAATCTCATTCGTTCCCCTCTCCATGGGCCGAAAGAAGCGAACCCTCAACACCACCACCGCCGCCGCAAACCCTACTCCTCCCTCGCCTCCGGCGGCCGGTTCTCCCCGCGGCCAGCCCGATGCGGCGACGGATGCAGCTGTGGCGGCGACGGCTGCGAGCGACGCTGCCGAGGGAGCCGCGGTACGGGCCGTCTGCGATAAGGCCCTGGCCGCGCTCCAGCGGGGGAATCACGCCAAGGCCCTTCGCTTGATGAAAGAGGCCATAACGAAGCACGGGGAGGGATCGCCGCTGCTCCTCCGCGCGAACGGGACCGTGCTGGCGCGCTACGCCGCGGTCCTCGACGAGCCCGGCTCCCGCGCGCGGCACCAGCGGTACGCGCTGGAGGCGGCGCGCAAGGCTGTCGAGCTCGCGCCGGACTCCATCGAGCTCGCCCACTTCCACGCCATGCTCCTCTACGAGATCGCCTCCGACACCGCCGGCTACGAGGCGGCCAGCAGCGAGTGCTCCCGCGGGATGGCCATCCAGAGCCCGACCGACCCGGCGCCCCACTCCCTCAGGTTACCGGCCCCAGACATCGACCAGGTCCGGAGCGAGCTCAGCAACCTGATGCAGAGGTCCAACATGACGTCCATCTCGCTGTGGGTTAAGAACATGAACATGGGCTACACCCCTGAGGATAAGGTTCGGGTTTTCCCTATACGCCGTGGCGGCGCTGACGATTCTTCTGAGGTCCGCCTCCTACCTGCAGCGCCTGCTCCGCGCCGGCCGAATGAGATCAAGAAGGCTAATAAGACCCCTGAAGAGCGGCGCAAGGAGATTGAGGTGCGGCTTGCTGCGATTAGGCTGATGGAGCAGCAGAAGCACAATGCCACATCGGCTTCCTCATCCACCTCCCAGTCACAGTCACTGGGGGATGATGCCCCCTCCTCATCGTCTCAGTCATCAGTGCCTGGGCATCGCTCTGACCGGAGGAAGGGTGGGTCCAGGAAGGCAGCAGCTTCGCCAGTGTCTGGTCGCATTGATCAAGTGCATGAGTTCTGGGCCACGGTGCCCATGGATCGGAGGCTTGCATTCTTAAGCGCTAGTATTTCTGAGCTCAAGTCACACTATGCTGCTGCAATGCATAAGGAGAAAGATGCTGCCAGTTTGGTATCTGATGTGCTTAACGAGGCGATAAGGTTTGCCACTAGGAGTGGAAAATGGGAGTTTTTGGTATGTGGTCGGTGTGAGGAGCATTTTGCTGATGCTGAATCACATGTACAACATGCAATGGAGGAACATGTGGGTGTACTCCCTCCCCGGTTGAAGGATGTGGTGCCAGAGGAGATTGATGATGCCTGGGCAGAAAAGCTTACTGGTTCAACCTGGAGGCCGGTGGATACTACTGCGGCACTCAAAATTCTTGAGGAAGAACTAGCTGACAATGTTGGCTCAGATAGGGACAAAGATTCAATGTCATCGGATATTTGGAGTATAAAAGATAAATCGGACACATCAGATTCCTCAACCTCACCACACAATGAGGAGTGTGATAGTTTTGGCATGGTGACAAGGGAAGGTGACAGGAAGTGGCCACTGTCTGATGATGAGGAAAGAGCAAAGATTTTAGAGAGGATCCATTTGTCATTCAAAATCCTCGTGAAACACAAGAATCTTTCATTGAGCCATCTGAACAAGGTTCTGCATATTACTATGGAGGAACTCAGGAAGATGCATTCTGCGTCACTGCTGCTTAACCACTCGTTGGATGAGTCACCACTCTGCATTTGCTTCTTGGATGTACCGTCACTGCAGAAGGTGCTCAAATTCTTGCAAGAACTCATGCAAGCTTGTGGACTTAATAATAGGAGCTCAGATAAGGATGAGGAAGCAGCTGACAGGGATAGTTCCCCAAAGAATCGCAGTAACTTGGAGAAGGTTACACTTGATTCTGATTCATCATCGCTTATCCTTGATGGGCAGGCGTTTGAAGTGAGGTCTGACTGTGAGAATGTTGTTGCTGATCCATTCCTTTCATGGTTATATACTGGACCTTCAGTTGAAGAGCAGCTATTGGACTGGAACCGTACGCTTGAGGTGAGGTCTAATAAGTGCACGGGCATTCTTCATGAGCTCGAGAAAGAGTTCTCAGCCTTGCAGAACTGGTACGAACAGAAGCATGACCAGCTGAACAGTGAGGAGGGCTTGCTTGCTGTGGATAGCCTTTTATGTGAAGAGCAAAGGCGGAGGGACGACATGGATCCCTATCCATTTCAAGGATATGAGGAGCTCCTAAAGAAGCGACAGGAGCAGCTGGAGTTCAATGCTGAGGAATTGTTTAACGGTTGCAGATCTGAGCTAGATGCAATCTCTACTATCTTAAGGGAAGTTAAAACAGCACGTTTTAGGTATGATGAAACCTTTTCTGGGATGATCTCAAACCATCATGACTATGATGGGACAGAGGAAGATGAATGGGGTTTTTATGACTTTGAACATTCAAATGATTCTGTGGTACAGTTGGTTGTTTCAAGAATGAAGGAACATGTTGCTATGGAGGTGAGCTCTTCTGGGTTTCCGTTTTCCCATAAAAAGTTATATATGTTTCACTTGCAGCTTAACACGTAACAACTAACAACATATCTCCCTATTATCTGTTTCACTTACAGCTTAACAAGATAGACGCTAGGATTATGCGAATTTCAGCCGTGATTGAGCAGCTGAAACTCAAGCTTGGGCCTGCTTCTGTCCTTGATTACCGAACAATTCTCCTTCCCCTTCTGAAATCGTTCTTGCGAGTATGTGTACTGATCTGTTTACACATTCAATTGCTTTAATACCTTTGTGCTTTGTTCATTTCTTAATTGTGGTTATTGTTTGACGATTCAGACCCATTTGGAAGAGCTGGTGGACAAGGATGCTAGGGAGAGATCTGATGCTGCAAGCGAAGCCTTCCTGGCTGAACTTGCTTTGGATGCTAAGAGGAATGCAAACAAAGTGAGTGACACAAAACAATCCCATGATAAGTCAAAGGACAAGAAGAAAGTGAAGGATTCTCGAAAATCTAAGGATCTCAAGGTATCTGTGCTTTTGAATTTGATTATATGTGTACTCCTGTTACTCACAAAAGGGTATTTATCTTTTTCCTACATTACATCTAAATATTTTCTAGGATTTGAGCTGGAGTGATCAGTACCTTGTCCGCGCAGATAGTGTAGACGAGGAAACATCAGAGCAATCGTAAGTAATGCTTTTACTCTCCATGTGCTGATAAAATCACACTATTTTAGATGAATCTGAATGCAGTGTGTTCTACATGTTTTCTCAAATGTGCACGGAATGCCTTCTGTCTTTTCCTGTTCTCTTTTCTCTATGTATCTTCAGTTACTTAGTACTGTTAAAGCGCTAATTTAAATCAGAATTAGTATAAGGATATTTGGTTAGAAAGAACTTATTTCATAATTAGATGATCTGTTTTGACTTAAATGATGTTGTGTGTGTTATTTTCTTGTTGAATCTAGTTAGCAATTAAATCAATTACCCTCTCCGTCCCAAAATATAACAACTTCTAGCACTTAGAATTTATCCAAAAATATAACAACTTCTTCACCAACATTCTCTTTCCAACCCTTGCATCAGGCATCAGGCTGGGGCAGTACCACCCCTGCATGGGAGCCAGCATGGGCTAGGCCGTTACATCTATATATCCGCCCATACGTGTACGTACCTACGTTACTGATCATACTCTGATAGAGATCAATGCTACTCTCTCCGTCCCAAAATATAGCAATTTCTAGCACTCAAAATTTGTCTCACAATATAACTACTTCTTCATCAACATTCTCTTCTTAACCAATCACAACCCTCCACCATTTACTTTTTTCACCTACCTTCACTTCTCAACCAATCACAACCTCTCCCCATGTAAGTCTACCTACTTTCTTAATAACCGTATCCAACTCTAAAACTTCTTATATTCTGGGATGGAGGTAGTAGTTATAACTTACAAGGAAATTGAGAAACGAGTCGGACAACTGCCTTTGAAAGCAAGCTGGAACCTGCTTACAGTATAGGAGATGGTAAGTATTGTGCATATAATCTTCTTGACATCATGTGAACACATGTGTTGGAGTCTACTTGATCTCAGTCTTTCCTTTGGTAAACTGTTTCAACAATGTAAACGTTGCTTTATGTTTGTGCGTTGGTTTTGAATACCCTCTTTTATACATCAACATGGCACGTTCCTTTCACTATTACAGCTTGTTTAGCTGATTAATGGTTATCAAATGTTGATGATCGAATAATCCTTTATTGAACCCTCACTAGTTGTTTCGCTCTTTAGCGAAGAGGACCGATTACTTTACTGTCATATTGTTTTTCTTTTTGTCTCTCTTTTGCACTGGCTGCTGCATCAATGAATCATGAGAACTCCAGCCCTTTCTTTAGGAAAAAAAATAGCAATAGTGCCCATGCATTGTTTCTGATTCAAATAAATATAAGGCCAGTACCGAACTTAAAAATGCAAAATATTATCCTCAAGTTTACATAATTACATATTTTGCATCAGATCAATCAACCAGCATGAAACAATCCTTTTAAAAAGTGTTTATCGCACAAATATCACGTGCATATTTGCTTATATCTATTCACAAAATGTCTTTTGAACTGAAACCTTGAAGGAGGCATGTCAGAACACATCATCACAATCACCAGCTCCTTAAAAATGAGTAAATGACTGTCATTTATCTTGAGATGTTAGCCACCACATCATGGTGTATTCCTGCATGCATACATATCTACATGCATTTTAGAACTGTCCAGCAGGTGGTCATGCCATCAGGGACCTGAAAACATTTTTGATCTTGTGGAATTCAATGCTTTGAAATCAATTGTTTATTATCTGCTACGGGCTTCATTGGAATATACTGCAGAAGTTTTCTACATTTCGTTAATGGTTGCATTGGTTTTTAATTATGTGCAGCTTAAAAAAGGAAGCAATAGAATTGTGAAGTGCATCTCCCTTTTATTCTATCCTATACTACACATGCACTATATCACGGGTGAAGCTAGTCCGCGAGCGCTCACTGGTTGCGAGGGCAAGCAAATGCATTCCGACAAATCTCTAGCGAGGGCACACGAATGCACCACCATGTAATTAGCATGCTGCTGCTTAATTAATGCACAGCCATGTGATTAGCCACGTGCGCGTTTGCAGGATCTCGTCGTTTGTGAGCATCGCGTAGTAGCCTTTTTCACTTTATCATCCACCTGGTGATTCAGGACTTGTGCAAGGACATTTCAAGATATACAGTATTTGGTTGGTTTGTTTGAATTTTTGGACTTCGTATCAATCTTTAGGTGCATGTAATGATGATGATAGTGCATATCCCTGTTGAAAAACCATTCTCTAATAGAAGTGTATTATTTATCAACATTGATATTATTTTTTGCTTAGGAGCTTTCACGTTTGGATGAGTTTTAATTTTATTGGCCATGTACATTATTGATGACTTTGTCTGCAGACTTTCAACTAGTGATTATTACTTAAATGATCAAGAAGAATTCAGGAATCAATTACGACTTGAAGCAGAGGAAAGAAAGTTGGAGGAAACTTTGGAGTACCAAAGACGGATAGAGGAGGAAGCAAAGAAGAAGCACCTCGCAGAACAATACAGTAGGACTTCACCAGGTTCTGATATTGGGACAGCTTGCCTTCGGACTGATGTGAATTTGAACAGGGATCAGGATAAGCACCATTGTGCTCAAAATAACTCACACACTTATCTTGAGGGAATGAGTTTTGGTGATTTTCGGTTTTCTGAAGTTCCTTTGCAGGAAGAACATTCTAGTTTGAGATTATGTGATTCTGAACTGCTGCAAAAGATGGAGAATAATCGTAGCGAGGTTCATAATGGTCTGGGCTATCCTGGTACACGCCCAATAACCAGCAGTGATGTGGACCTTATTAAGCCTACAGTTAAAGTGAATGGAGTTTGGAAAAATGTAGAATATACAAAGCCTTCTCTGAAAGTGAATGGAGTTGGGAAAAATGCAGAAAATACAAAGCTTCCAACTATTCCTAGCACCCAAAAGTCTAGGAGAAGCACCAGCCAAGCGCATAAGAAATACATCCAAGGTTGTTGGTTTATCTTGTCCAAATCAGATATTTTGTTTTAATCCTGTATGCAACTTCAATCGAAACAATTGTTTATCTGTATGTTTTTTAAGGTGTGACAGGCACTTTTCATGAAGATGATGATGATACTAGGCCATCTAATCGACAATCTGGTTCACCAGTTCCAAGATGGAGCAGTTCTGGTAAAGCAGCTGACACTGCCAATCACAGTTATCAAGACACAAAACAAAACCAGCTACCACTACTGTCTTTGAATTATTCCCACCGTGTGCATGGTGCTCACTCTGCTGGAAGAGAGAATTCAAGTAGTGAGAAAGGTTAGCTGGTGTTCATTCTTAAGTTTCATTCTTATGCATTTAACCTGTGCGTGTTTATTCATTTTAACTACAGTTTATAGAAATTGAAGAGTGTATTAACTCCATGTTGCGTGAAACTTCACAAGTTAAAACTGTCGCCAGCACCTAAATGATCCTAGCCTTTTATCTGTCCCCTACTGGTGAACTTCTATTTAATTCAAACAAACTGGCAGCATGTTTTCCGGCTCAATTGTTACTCTGATATATGAAATACTCTATGAAACGTGCAATCCATTTGCTACGATAGTTTTGTTTGAATGCTTGAGTACTGCTAAAGCCTAAAGGCCTGTGAAGTGCTAAAACAGAGAAAATGCATAGCTATTCTTATAGATATTGAAGTGTCTCTTTTCTTATTTATTACTATTGCCATGTCCATGTGTTGGTTCCTTTTTTTTTCTATGTTTTCTCTAACCACCTATTATTTTTGGTGGGTTTTCTGAAGCTTGATGTAGATGGCACTCCCTTCGTCCCAAAAGAAGTTCATTTTTCACCCATCCCACATATACCAATACAAAACCAAAAAGACTAGAATACCCCTACTTTATCAAATTGCAATGCACTTATTCCCCACTTTATCTACTCCCAATACATTTATTCACTACTTTCACAAACTCCGATATTACTAAAAAATGAACTTATTTTGGGACAAACGGGAGGACCCAAAAATGAACTTATTCTGGGACAGAGGGAGTATAATGTAGTATAGATTTCATATTTCATAGTTGATCTGTTGATTTGAACATTTTTGAACTTTTTGCTTTAATATCCAGTTGACAGTAGTGCGATCCCATCAACAAATCTGTACATTGAGGATGACAAAAGGTTCGAAGCAGACCTTGAGAGAGCTGTGCTTCAAAGCCTTGGTATACTAAATACTTTTTATTTTGCTATGCTTTTCTTCCCTCTTCTCAACATGCTCATACTTTGTACCTTGAACTGCTGTGAAAATTTCAATATTAGCTAGCAGCATGATAAAGTTCATGTCTTGTATATGTTATCTGTTAATTGCTGGAGATGTGTAGTTGTGATTTTGATTACTCAGAGCAAGATTTTTTTTCATTTGAACTTGTAGTTTGTTGTGAGCATATGCATGGACAGCAGGGTGATGCCGTATTGCTAAAACGAAGACTAGCTTGACTGTAGCCCCAAAACAAAACAAAAAAATCATTTGATTTTAGGAAATGCAGAATATTACCTCCGACTCATAACCCATTTTAAGTTATTTAGTTTGTGGGGTGCATCTTTAATATTATTAATTTTTAATGAGCTGATAAAAGACTGTAGTTTCCATTGAAATGATACGTATAAAGTGCAATTTCCAATGCTAAAAGTCGTACTGAGGATGTTTAAGTTGTTAACGGAGAGTATGCTTTTTGTCCTTCCACTGTTGCTTCAATGTCATCATAGATATTTGACTACATGTTGTTAACTGCCACTTGCCACTGAATGAGGATGTACATAATTGTTTCTTTATGATCAGAAATCAATATATACAAATTATGCTTAGTTTTTTACTACGATACTAGTGAAGAAAACATGATATGATATAGATTCTCTAGTCTCATACTCGATGGCAGTTTCTATCCTGGCATTGACTGGAAGTGATCCATTAACACTTAAAAAGTATCATTCAGACCTGTGTTGTCTTAATCTCTTTCAAGTTAAGTCATATTCTCGGTTGAAAAAATTAAGGCCTAAGGGTACAATTTTTCTACTACTGATACTGCAGGCACTTCTAATGAAAAAGAAGTCTATGGGACTGGCCTTAAAAATGCTGCTGGTGAATACAATTGTTTCTTGAATGTGATTATCCAGGTAACGGTCCAGACTTGTGATGCTTAGCAATTGTGGTTAGCCCCACACACCCAACCCATATTGTTCCTTTTTATGCAGTCATTATGGCATTTAAAGCGGTTTCGAGATGGGTTTCTTAAAACATCATCGCTGCATAAGCATGTTGAAGATCCTTGTGCTGTTTGTGCATTGTATGATATCTTCACTGATATGAGCAAAGCATCTGAGGAGCAAGGGGAAGCTGTTGCACCTACTTCTTTGAGGATCGCTTTGAGCAAATCCTACCCCAACAGCAAATTCTTTCAGGAGGTATGATCTTGTACTTTAGGGATTTCGGGCACATTCCCAACAGCATTTATTACCCAAAAGCTCGTTATGCGTCTATAACAATCCACTGATTCGGATACACCCCCTATCCACTTTGCTTGTTGTCTATAATGAATGCAGTCAATGTTCTGAATCGTTGAAGTTTGACCACAAACATACATAAACATTTAGGCTTGTGACATGTCAATTTGGATACTAAATTTGCTGTCAGGATTAATTTGTTCAATATATCTTCATGGCAGGGCCAAATGAATGATGCATCTGAGGTTTTGGGGGTGATCTTTGAGTGCTTGCATAAGTCGTACACTTCTCATGCTGACTGCCAAGTTAAATCTCATGAGGTCAATTATATTGGCTCCTGGGATTGTGCAAGTAGTTCCTGTATTGCACACTGTCTTTTTGGAATGGACATCCTTGAACGAATGAACTGCCAGAGTTGTCGGTTGGAGTCAAGACGACTTAAGTACACTTCATTTTTCCACAATATCAATGCTAGTTCACTTCGAACTGCAAAGGTTAGTCTGCCTTGGTTGGATCTCATGGTATTTATTGATGCTATTATTTCCTTTTTCTGTGATTGTTGGTACGTTAGTATTTGGGTTTGTTACCTGTTACTTGTTCCATGATAGCTTTTTTTTTCAGGATATGTTTCCAGATCATTCATTTGATGATCTTTTGAAGATTGTGATAATGAATGACCATCTGGCTTGTGATCCGGATGATGGTGGTTGTGGAAAACCAAACCATATTCATCACATTCTTTCTAGCCCCCCTCATGTTTTTACAGTTGGTAAACTTCTTTCTCTTCAATATGTATGCATATCTGCTTTGCAATCATCATTTCAATCCAGGAGGAAGGAGCCGTAACAAATATTTAACCTTGCATTTTCTGTGTTTGTTAGCGTAGTGCTATTTGATTGCCTGCTCCATTGACAGTCTGACTTGACCGTCTTTAACCAAACAACTGCTATCCCATTGGCTTCCTGCCTGATAACTTCTATCTTTGCTTTTGAAAATTTCATGCATGTGCTTGAGTGCAAGTAAGTTCTGTGTAATAATAGTCTTTATTGACAATACCCCCCCACACACAAACACACACACACCCCTAAAAAAAAAAAGCTCCACCAAAATCGATAAATTGCAGAAATTTCGGATGAAATTTAATCAAACTAAGAACGTAACCCGCGCACGTGATTGCGTGGCCATCTCTTTTGTTTCTAAATGTTAAAATCTTTTATGATAACTGAAAATTCTTTATATCTATATGCAAAGTTTCCGTAAAATGATATAGTTAGTCGGTATCATATCATGTGGTTGGTCTTGGTACTTTAAAACTTGATTGCAGGTAAAGAATTGAAGTTCTTGGTTGCACGTATAAACTTTGAGTAATAAAACTATGATATCGTAAGATAATATGGAACTAATTATTCTGTAAATTTCATGCATGTGCTTGAGTGCAAGTAAGTTCTGTGTAATAATAGTCTTTATTGACATGACTCTTCATACTTTTGTTTTTAAGTTTTGGGGTGGCAGAACAACAAAGAAAGCGTGGATGACATATCTGGAACTTTGGCTGGTATTTCAACTGAGATAGACATCAGTACTTTCTATCGTGGTCTAGATCAAGGAAGCAAACATTCTCTGGTGTCAGTGGTATGCATATGAGGACTCTTTTTATAAATGCACATTTTTTAATGGATAAAAGGGCACGCCATTTGTCTAGGCCATTTCATGTTTGTTATAGAAAGTGTTGGAACTTTCAAAATTGACAGTTTGCTAAATGAAAGGCGCAATGGGATTGGATTGCCTTTTGTCTTGCTTTTTGACTAAGCTCGCTGTATTAACAATAGTGAATGTGCTATTAGCCTGTTTCAAGTTACACAGTTTGCAGTAGAACAACATAACTATTTCTGTCGTGAAGTTTACTGCTAGCACTACTGTGGGTACAAAAGGGCTAGCATTGTTTACATTTTTTTTCTATTGCAATTAGGTGAATTGGCCTGTGGGTGTAGTAGCCTTAGCTCAATATTGTATATTTTACTATATTACCTGACCTCATCTAAATCCAGTCTTATAAAGTAAGAGAAAGCTGTCAATTAATGCACGTAAACTAATATTTTTATGCATGCAGGTCTGTTACTACGGGCAGCACTATCATTGCTTTGCTTTTGAGGATGGGCAGTGGGTCATGTACGATGACCAGACTGTGAAGGTAACAAGATTATAAACCTTCAAAAGCGTACAATTCTTCTGATTCTTAATCTAGCTTACAAGAACTTGGCTCTGGCTCGTGTTCTTACTTGCTCCCTCGTTTGTGCAGGCTGTTGGTAGTTGGGATGATGTGCTCATTATGTGTAAGAAAGGTCACTTGCAACCTCAAGTGCTCTTCTTTGAAGCTGCAACATAACTGTTCTTCAGTAGGCTTTCCTTGTGTTGTGAAGATTAGAAATAGATACCAAATTCGTTTTGAGCTGCTGGGGATAAAGGCGTAAAGTGGTAATTCAGCAGTTGCACTGATCAGTTAGTTTTTGTCGTGCCCCGTCATAAATAAAAGTCACATGAGAATACTAGATAGAAAAGCCGGTAATCGTTTTGTTTAGGTTTTTTGGAGCTTCGGTATAGTTTCTGATCCCTGATCCTGTCAATAAGATTTTGCCGTAGGAGTGGGAGGGTGGCCATTCGATCGTTTGCCATCTAGAGAATAGAGAAAAATTCTGAGATTCACAAGCGTTGCTGAATTTGTTTTGAAGCTGATCCGAATGCATCGACGATGTACAGAGTTGTTGTGTTAATGTGTTTACCATGGGAAGGCTATAGGGGTGTTGTTCATTAGTTTTTGGACTAAGGGCGAGTTGTGATGCAAAACTGGTTGTATTCGTTGTAGAATGTTGAAGGAATATATTTTTGGGAGCACGGTGCTTTTTACATTGAAATGTTGCATTTCCAGGATCCTTAGAAGGATAATAAAAATGGTAAGCCTTGTTCTTTTAATTCTGTGTGCCGGTGTTAAAGCGGTGAACACCGTCTTGTCGCTACTGGTGTTACTCTGGCTGTTTTTTGCAACAATACCTGCGCATAATGCCGTCGTTGTTTCTTCGAATTCCACGCTCATACGTTAACTATTTTCCTCGATAATTAAGATCATGAAGATGCATGTATTTCTCAATAGATTGTACAGACATTGCCATGGAAATGGTAGGCTAGATAAGGCTTTCGCTGTTATCCTATGCATTATTTCATTCCCAATTTTACGCTGGCGATATCTACTTTGCACGTTTATCTTCAGTCATCCTCTACTGAGTTGAGTCTTTCCTGTCAGTAGTTTCTCTCTCCCTCGTAATTTGTGCATAGCAGCATATTTAATATCGTATTAGAAAGGGATGAAAATTAAATTGACACAAGTAAAATTTTATTAACATATTATTAATTAAGTTTTAATTATTACAAATTATATAAATAAATATATTTGATATTTTAAAATAAAAAAATTTTGCACGAAACATACGTATTTTATTTGTAAAACATGTTAAAAAATCGATGTAGAAAAATTCAAATCTTAACCAGAAAATAACAGTTGCAACAAAATGGGTTGACGCCCGGGCGCTGGAGGCCGGAGTGAACGGTGGCGGCGCGGCGCGGGCGCTAATTGCGGTGAGGCAGTGCAGGCGGCAGGGCGGCGCCACACGCCGCGCGTTCGCGTTCGCGTGCGCGGTGGGGGCATTATGATGGCCTCGTGACCGGCTTTCTCGGACTCGAAGGCCTTAATTTCCGGGATCCAATGGGCTAAGGAAGGGTCTTCGCGGGATCCAAAATGGGCTGTATTCAATTCGGCCTGATCCTACCAAGGCCATTTTTAGTTTTCCGGAATGAAAAGAAAAGAGAGTACTATATTTTGCAATTGAATTTTGTTTCGCTTTGAAGCAGGTCAAGGGAGGATTTGAGGGGACAGGAAATGAGATGATTTAGAACATATGTAAAACAAGATAAATTATTAACATATAATGAATAAAGTATTGATTATTTTAACTTAAAAATGATTAATACTATTTTTTAAAATAATTTTTTTAACAATTTGAGAATCGTGCACATGGAGGACGAAACAAATCTCTCTTTGTTATAGAACGAACACGGCCTTAGCACACATTAGCACATATTTCACTTTACGTTACAAAGGATATATTGAAATATGTTTCACTTTACACTGATTTGTACTGTCATATAAATGAAAAGAAATCTTACGAAATATGAGTCAAACTTACAGATCCTTTTCAACTTAAACCATGTTTCACGAAGTTCCATCAAGATTTTATGAAATTTCACAGAATTTATAAGAGTTCCGGCCGATGATGTATGCTATTGTTAAGTGAAACTTATTTTTAATGTATTTCAGTGTAAAAGCGAGGTATGTATTGAATCTAACTAAGCACAATTAACTCTGAAAAAAAAAATCTTGGATTCTAGTCCGTACATAGTCCATATCTTTTATTTCAGCCTTTTTGGGGTTATTGGCTTACTGCACCGTAGCGTGCGTCGTCAAGGTTGAGAGAAGTTGTTCGTCAACCAAAAGCATTAGGGCATGTGCACATTTGGGTTTCGCCCTTGGAACTGAAATAGAATAACACAACTTACCGTGCATTAGGGCCACATTTGTGCAGTGCCCGAGACGTGATGGGGGTGCCAGATAGACTGCCACTGCCAGTGTTTGGTTCACGGTCATGTCAGATCGAATGTTTAAACATCAATTTAAAACACTAAACGTAAATTAATTATAAAAATCATTATAAAATTGACGGTTAATTTGCGAGGCGAAATTATTAAGCTTATGATTAACAAATGTTTATTGTAGCGTCGGATCGTCAAATCGTACGTAATTAGGTTTGTTAGATTCGTCTCACAAATTAATCACCGATTATAAATAGTTTTTATAAATAATTTATATTTAATATTTTAAAATAACATCTAAAATATTCGATGTGACATACACTAATATCGCAAACCAAACCGACCTATATAACAACAATACTATTAAATTCCAACAAAAGAAATCCTACTACAAAACTAAGCGCCACTTTCACACACGCCATGGAAGCTACAAAATATATGCAAGCCGAGGGAGGCAGTACTAGTACTACTACTAACTGTAAATGAAACCATTAAACTCCAACTAATACAAGACAGAGCTAGCGAGCACATATATAGTAAAAAAAATACATCTCGAGATCCAGATCCGTACGGCGTGCCTCGCTATTGGCATTAACATTGCAACCGATCGAAGCTAATGGCTATCAATGTCTCCTGTATTCACGCACACACCCCTCTTCCTTGAAGCAGAAACAAGAGATCCAATGAAACTTGGTACAAATAATTCATTCCTTGCTTGCCGCGCGCGCACCGACGCGACGCAACCGCCGGTCGCCATGCTTGCCACCCTGGATAAAACTAGTCAGTATTAGTTTTAGTTGTAGTTATCCGGTTGGCTATAAACTTAGAACAAGTTAGTATTAGTTTTAAAAATTAACACTAATAATAACTCTAATACTTTACTTTTATTTAAATATATATTGCTATTTAACATGTATCTTATAAATACATCATATTTTAAAGCCCGTGCTACAGAATTTATAGCCTGTTTTTTTCTTCATATGTGTATGTAGTTAACATTGTACTTAGTTAACATTGTACTTGCTCCTAGGAGTTAGGACACGTCTTTTTATTAATTTTCTGCGGTTTGTTAGTTTTGTCCGTAATGATAATGTAGTATAATAGTAGTAGAGTGGGATTGAAGGGAACTCCGTTTTCCATTGGTGCTCATGACGGTGTACCATACATGTCGTACTTGATCGCACACGCGGAAAACACATTAGAAAAAGTGTTCCGGCGTACGTACTTACATGCGTGGCATTCGCCTTGCGCTTTTGATGATTACACGTACTACATGAGTAGTAAGCAAACACACACACACACACAAAAGAAAAGTTAACTCCTGAGCCCTGGTGCAGTGTCGTGCCTCGCGTCGCGAGGCAGCCAAAATCTGCAAAGACCTAAAAGAAAAAGGTTGGCGCCGACAGCCGCGGCAGCTCAGCCGAGACGACGACGTACGACGACGACGACCGAGCAAGCGAGATCGATCGATGCGGCTCGTTGGCATCCATGATCCGTCCACATTCTCGCTGATCAATTTCTCATCAGTACACGCACCACGCATGTGATTGTGAATGTGTGTACTAGTAGTATCTCTCTTCCAAAGTCCAAATGCACTGGGCCATCACGCAATGCAACGCCGGCGACTCAGATTTTGACCATATATATGCTAGCTGCTGTTGCTCGCGTTACATGTGAACCTGCAGCATATATATATATATATATATATATATATATATATATATATATATATATATATATATATATATATATATATATATATATATATACACTAGCAAAATACCCGTGCGTTGCAACGGAACGACGATGCGAGGGAGGGATGCGGACGGAGGGCGAAGGTATAGGCGGCGCGCGTAGCTCCGAGCGGCGACGGGAGGAGGGGCGCGGCGCGGCGCGGATGGGGACGAAAGAGAAGGACGCATGAAGTCTTTCCTTTTCATCCAAGCGCTCCATTTCTTTTCACCATTGGGACTACGGGTTAATTTTATAAACACTCAGGGGTTTTCTACAAAATAACCTTTTTTTCTTTTTTAACTGAGTTTTTTAAATAGTCAGGTGGACTGCGAGTTAATTTCAAAAAAAAATAAGGGGCTTTCTGTAAAATAGTCAGGCAAAACAAAATTTGGGTGGAAACACTACTTGCTTTATATATAGTTATATATATATACACACACTAGCAAAATGCCCATGCGTTGCAACGGGAGAACGATGCAGGGAGGAAAACAGACGGAGGGCGAAGGTCCAGGCGGCGACGTGGGAGCTCCGAGCGACGACGGGAGGGAGGGGCGCAGGCGCGGCGCGGGCCGCGCGCGGATGAGGACGGAAGAGAGAGATGCGGGGAGGTCTTTTTTATCAAAGCTCTCCCTTTCTTTTCGATTGGACGGATTAATTTTATAAACACTCGAGGATTTTCGCAAAATAACCTTTTTTTCTTTAACTGGGTTTTTTAAAATAGTCAGGCGGACTACAGGTTAATTTCGAAAAAACTCAAGGGGTTTTCTACAAAATAGCCAGGCAAAACAAAATTTGGGTGGAAATACTACTTGCTTTATAGATAGTTATATATATATAACTCTTCTTCTATCTATAAAGCATGTAGTGTTTTTACATAAAATTTTGTTCACTGACTATTTTGTAGAGAACCCTGAGTTTTTCCAAAATTAACCCGCAGCAGAGTGGATACCTGGCTCGACTCGGCTCGGCTCATTCGGCTCGGCTCGGTTCGGTAGAGAGCCGAGCCGGGAGGCCGGCTCGACTCGGCTCGGCTCGTGGGCCGGCCGAGCCGGCTCGTTTAGTTCGCCCACTTTAATACAATACAATTTATGTACAAATTATATTTTTTTTATCTATTAAACATGCAAATATATAATTAAAAAAATAAAAAGTGATATATTAAGTCCATAATTAACATAATAACACTTATCCATCGACAATTATCCATGCAAATGTAACGATGTAACTAGATTAGATATTATTGCTATTATAATCTAAAGCATTAGATCCATATTGATCATCACAAAATCATAAAAAATATTGATTTATTGCCACATCAACAACAAAACAAGCAAAAGAATAGCAAAACAAGCAAAACAATATGGCTACTTTGTACATTGCATATGACTCGTTGAGTTCACGAGCAACTCACGAGCCGACTCGAGCTGGCTTGTTATAGCTAACGAGCTAAACCCTTGACGCAACTCGTTAGCATTTCTCAACGAGCCGAGCCAAACCAACGAGCCACGAGTATTTCGTCAGCCCTACCCGCCCCTCCCTCTCGTCCTCATCTGTGCCGCGCCCCGCGTCGCGACCGCGCTCCTCCCTGCCATCGCTGCTCGGAGCTCCCGCGCCCCTCCGTGCCCGTCCCCATCCGCGTCAAGTCTCGACTTCACCCGTTGCAACGCATGAGCATAGTGTGTATATATATAAGACTATCTCCAACAATAATACCTAAAATATAAGACTAATTTTATATTTGGATAGCGCCACAGGCAACGAATTTAATACCTATTTGTTATCTTCTTCAACAATAAAATCCAAAAAATAACACTTTCTGTAAATATTTTTCAGGAGAGAATGCTCATATTTAGGTTTAGGTTGTGTCACTTTTGATACTTAAAATCAATCTCCTATAAATACTCTGTTAAAGATTGATGTAACACCGTCGAAACCTGATTTAAATTTAGATATCCATATACGTTTTCTGTTAGACAGCCTCACTAGCTGGTAAACAATGCAGCCGCAGTAGAATTTGCTAGTAGCAAACTACTACTCTACAAGCGTTGTGTACGTTGTCCCCAGACAGGCAGCCGGGAGGCGAGCGCGGGGCCTCGTCTGCTGCTCGATCTGCACGTCCGGCCACGCAGCATGTGGCGATCAAAAGCCTCGCCCTGCAGCGTGCGAGGAACACGGATGTGGCTGCCGCTGCTGCCTGCAGACGCGGACCCCGGTCTTTTCCCCGTCCTATTTTACCCGTTGCGAACTAAACATTACAAATTAACATCTAAATACTCAACGTGACAAAATAAATTTTAAAAAATTTTAGTTACATTGAAACACCCCTGACTGTTTCACGAGTTCACGCGTCTCCCTCTCGCGCGATTCGAGATTTTGGCCGGAACTGTTGTATCCGGACACCCGGTAACGGACACGGTAATAAAGTTGACAAAGCGTTGGTGAGTGAGATATCATCCTTTCAGTTTCAGGCTTTCAGAGTTTACTAGGCTGTCACGTGTACCGTGGCTAGCTTCAAACCTCCTACACAACAAGACGTGCAACAACGCAGAAAACGGTCGGAAACGGCGATCGCATCTGTTTTGAAAACGATTGTTGGTCAGTCAAAAAATACAGTGGATTAAAACATTTGCGAGTCGATCCGCTCACAGCCTTAAGAGCAAAGTCGATCGCGTCGTCGTTCCATGGCTAGTACTAGCAGCAGCATACGTGTAGTAGAAAACAACACGACGTATCCGTTGCAAGCCTCAGGTTTCGTAGACGGTAGACGCACCGTGTAACGTGTCGTCTCCGATCCGGACCGTTTTACAAGAGGGACGCTGAGACACGCTCCAAACGCAAGCGTCCACGGGAGATATTTTTTTTTGGTGTTTTTCGCGTACCGCATGGTAGGTGTGCGTGTGACGAAGTAGCTAGGTACGTCTCGTGTCGTATTTGGCATATGCATGCAGGTTGGGGGGGTTTCCATGCGTCGTACACGCACCGGTACACGTTCACGGGGCTCTTCTCTTCTTTTGCTCCGCTTTGGGCTTGGACTTGGAGCATTCAGCAGCTGATGGTTCAGGGCGTTTGAATTGAGGAATTCGTGTCATATCAAATATTTGATATCGATTTAAATGATTAAATACAAATTAATTAAAAAATAACTATGAATCGAAAGATGATTTCCGAGATAAATATATTAAGCCTAATTAATTTACAATTAACAAATGTTTATTATATCATTATATTATTAAATTATGACGTAATTAGATTCTTGCGAATTATCTAAATGAGTTTTATAAATAATATATGTTTAATACTCTACCTTTAATCGTGCAGCCGTGCAATGCGAGAACTGCAAATGCGGTGCAGTGCTGAGTGCTGGGTTGGTTTGGTTGGTCCCTCTTCTCCTCCACTAATCCACTCGCCTACCTCTTTTTCCGCCTTTGAAATCGCTCGCTGGCCTGGCTCCCTTTATTAGTTGGTGGTTAACATACATACGTGGTTAATGTTGACTGGATGTGTTCTTTCTGACATTGGAGTAACCACTGACGCGTTGCGACATTGCTCCGTGATGAATATGGTGTTGCACAATGGCACAATTCCATCTTTAAATGTGTGTATATAACTATCATGAAATGATGCAAGTTCTAGTGAGATCTCAGTTGGCGATTTTTTGTCCATTGTAAAAGCTAGGTACTGCAGATTCATGCATAAACAGATTGGGAACAAGCTCAACCGCATTTGTGAGCCATGCCGACTGAACTGAAATGGGGCTCCAACTAACCCATTGTATATAGATCGCTGACATATGAATTTATCGTTTATAAAGTTTATATGTCAGTAAATTCAAAATCATCTGAAGTAAAAGAAACCGCTTCCCGTCACGGTTACTGCGGAGTAATTGTGATGACCCTCCCATCAAAAAGATGAATCTGTGTACTAGCCCCCAACAACTCATCGTGCCCTTCCGGTGGCGGTGGCCTCACCGTACTGATGAAAGATACTGCTCTACCTTTCATTTCATTTTCATTTTACCACTCCTACATGTACTAGGAGTAACTAACTTGTCAGCCTTCCCGATGTAGAGTGGCCATTCTTGAATATGGCATTTGCTGACGAGACTGGCTAGTCGAACATTTCACAATAACTACGTTTCACAATCGATTTCACAATTAACTATAGTTAAACTTTTAAAACTTTAATTATTAATAACTATAAATATTAGTTCGAAGACCCTAAAATAACATATATATATAGATTAATCTTAAAAATATCATAATAAAAATAAATAAATATTTATTTATTATATATATTATAATCAAAAGGTATGAAGACCATATCGTTATTTAAAACTGTGAATTATAAAATGGGAGAAAGTAACTGTTAGCAAGGTCAAGACATCAATCTTGCATAGAGCATTAAACCTGATAGATATTGATAACCATGTTGTTTGTGATGATTTGGATCGGCCTCTTTTAAAAGAAAACAAAAAACAAAAGGCTGTTTTGATTGCCAAGGGAGCACCACTAATCCACCATTATGGCAAGCTTAGCTCCTAAGATGCAGCTGTGCATTTCCGTGTTTGCCCCTCTGGTTCTGTCATTGCGGTTTGCAAACACCTGCACATCACTATGCCGACAGCTTAAAACTAGACAGGTGTGCGACTCAAAAGGGCTTAAAGCTACTGTTATGCGAGGACATCTCTGCTCGATCTGCTATTTGTACTACTGGCAGCACACAGCTAGCTCTATCTGACTACTAGTTTTTCGGTTTCCTAATATAAATCATCTTAATTTTTTAGTCAAAATTTATTAAGTTTGATTAAATTTATAAAAAATTAGCAATATCTAAAATATAAAATTATTTTTGTTAAATTTAGAATTGAGTATATTTTGATGATATGTTTGATTTGTGTTGAAAATACTATTATATTATTTTATAACACTTAATTAAACTTAAAAGAAATTTAATTAAAAAATCAAAGCAATTTATACTATAAAACTGAAGGAGTACATGCTTAACTCAACAGCCCAGTGGCTACAGATGATTCTACCGAAGTCACATACATACAAATGGGTGTGAGATTGTGAGAATGGTCAAATTTACTTGGTATGAGTAAAATAATCTGAGCTCCGAAGCATGTTTTGAGGAGGGCGAAACGAAGTGAGATTAGCACCGAGAGTAGAGAGCTTTTGCAGAGCAGGAGATGAGCCCACTGCCAGAGCTCACATCTCACAGGGTCGCAGTGATGAGCTACCATCTTTGTAGTGTTCCAGTGTTTCTACTCCTCCTGCCCCCACACGGCCACACTTCTCTTTTTCAACTCCTCCCTCTCTCTCGTCTCTACGGGCTATGGATGGGGTTAAGAGAGAGAATGGCCATTATAATAGAGCCATAGGCCAAAAGCTCCACTGCACTGAGAGCAGCTCACTGTCACTCTTCCCAAGAACGGGTGCCAAGGAATCCTAGAATCCAAGAAAGGCACCAGCAAAACCAAACAGGGGAGAGGTGGTGGTGGTGAGGAAGAAGACCACACACATTCGCTCAAGGCGCAGCACACTTTTGCGTGTGCCGGCCTGGGTGGTGGTCGTCTTCTTCTGCTGCTGCTGCTGCTGTTGCTACCACTTGTTGGAGTGAGGAGAGTGGGTGAGTGATGAGGAGGGGGTGCCTGGCTGCGCTGCTGGGCGGCGCGGTGGCGGTGGCCGTGCTAGTCGCCGTCGTCCACTGCGCGGTGACGTACGACAAGAAGGCGGTGCTCGTCGACGGCCAGAGGAGGATCCTCTTCTCCGGATCCATACATTACCCGAGGAGCACACCCGAAGTATGTAACCGCATTCTTCAAATATGTGTTTTTTTCGGACATTTCGTGGGGGGAGTTTCTTTTGGGGGTGGTTCGTGGCGTGGGCTGGCGGTTTCTTGGTGGAAATGCCATGGAAAGCGAGGAGCTTTGTTCTAGCTATGTTGGAGGTTTTCCTTTCGGCATCTGATTATTCGCCAACCCTTTTTTCTGAACGAAATGAGCGGGTTCTTGATATTTTTCTTCAAAATGCTGCTCTTTTGGTCTGCTCCTGCAACCATTTTGGGATTTTTGTTGCTCTGCAGTGGTGATATGTTCATGTTCCAAAAGCTAGAATTTTTTGGGGGTAAAAAATCGAGCTTGTTTGGGTCCTGGCCTGGCATATCTTCTCGAATCTCTTGGTGCTGTACTAATTTTTCTTCATGTAATTTTTTTTGTCAGATGTGGGAAGGGCTAATTGAGAAGGCTAAAGATGGAGGCTTGGATGTGATCCAGACCTATGTCTTTTGGAATGGGCATGAACCAACTCCTGGAAATGTACTGTTTCTTTCATTATTAACCCCATTTTTTAACAGTATAATGGCAAATTTCAATGGTTTTTGCTGGCTTCGTGCAGTACAATTTTGAAGGGAGGTACGATCTGGTCAGGTTCATCAAGACTGTCCAGAAGGCTGGCATGTTTGTTCATCTCCGCATCGGTCCCTACATTTGCGGAGAGTGGAATTTTGGGTATTCCCCGAGCCTTAATTTGACCGTAGTAAAAACATACAACTGTTCTTTTTTCACTTTTCACCATTTCCTGTTCCTTGTATACCCGTGTTTTACTTTTGTTTCATGACTTCTGTTGCCATGTAAAATTGCAGTGGATTTCCAGTTTGGTTGAAGTATGTACCAGGCATCAGCTTCAGGACGGACAATGAACCGTTCAAGGTCTGTGGAAGTATTTACCATATCTGGATCTTATTAGAGGTGTAAATCTTGCTCATGTGCGTGTCTGACTTGAGTTTTGCTTTGCAGAATGCAATGCAGGGGTTCACCGAGAAAATTGTGGACATGATGAAGAGTGAAAAACTCTTTGCTTCACAAGGCGGTCCTATTATCCTCTCTCAGGCAAGTGCAAAATTTTGCTTCTCATGTCATGTATATGGATGCAAACACATTGTATAACATTCTTCTACTTCATACTTGTCTTTATCTCTGGAACAAATATGAGAGTAGCATTGGATTAGTATTTAGTAGTGGTTGAGTAGTTATATTTAGCTAGATTAACATGCAACGCTAATGTGTTGTTAGCACGATTCATCTTAGCCTGCACATTTTCCTGTGTTGCTCATGGTGGGGTGGGTGTTATTGTTTGGACACAGATTGAGAACGAGTATGGGCCAGAAGGTAAAGAGTTTGGGGCTGCTGGCAAGGCATATATCAACTGGGCGGCAAAGATGGCCGTGGGATTGGACACTGGTGTGCCGTGGGTGATGTGCAAGGAGGATGACGCACCTGACCCAGTGGTATGATGATCTTTGTCCTCTGTCAAATATTACTACCATTAGGTGTGAATTGTGAAATTATACTGAATGTGTTCATACAATTATACAATGATACAGAATATGCTGATTCGTATTTTTGCGAGTTCAGTGCAGGTTATGTCCATAAGAGGTTCTGATTAGTGTTCTAGGTTTCTAGCATATGTATGAGCATATTTGTTGCCTGCTCATATATCGAACATATATTAGAACAAGAAAAAATGATGCCAACCACATTGATTTTGATCGTGTGAAATTTCAGTCATGGAATATACACTTCTGTAGAAACAAATTATTGAAATTACATTTAACTTCTGTTCTTTAAACAGATCAATGCATGCAATGGTTTCTACTGTGACACATTTTCTCCTAACAAGCCTTACAAGCCTATGATGTGGACTGAAGCTTGGAGTGGATGGTATTTTTTTCCCTGAGGAACCAATCTCTAATGTTGCATGCACAATCCCAGTACTTCAATTGACGTGGTTCAAGTCTACATAATTTGATTCTGTTGATTCATAATGATAGTATAATTGCTTTAATATGCAAAATAATTCAGGTTTACTGAATTCGGAGGAACCATCCGTCAACGACCTGTTGAAGATCTCGCATTTGGTGTTGCTCGCTTTGTGCAGAAGGGTGGTTCTTTTATCAACTACTATATGGTATGACAGATAAAGGTTCACTTATGTTTTCTTTAAGCTTCCCAATGTGTGATACTCATTCTGGTTGGTTAATTGGTTTTCCTCAACTTTAAAAGTATCATGGTGGAACGAATTTTGGTCGTACCGCTGGAGGTCCCTTTATCACCACAAGCTATGATTATGATGCTCCACTTGATGAATATGGTGAGTTACAAAGAATATGCTTAGAGACGTTTTCTGTATAGAGCATGATTTATAAGTGCTGTTATCAATATTATCTTCTGCTGCTCTTATTTCTCTACATTATGAACATATTTGCAGCTTTTCAGACACTAAGATTGGATTTTTTAAAAAAAGTTAAAAATGAGCTACATCACTATATTCTTCTTATTCGATCCTTTTCTTGTGGGGCTAATATGCAGGACTTGCAAGGGAACCAAAGTTTGGACACCTTAAAGAACTCCATAGAGCTGTTAAGTTATGTGAGCAGCCTTTGGTTTCTGCTGATCCAACTGTGACTACCCTTGGAAGTATGCAAGAGGTCTGTTGTGATTACCCTTTCCTCTCAGTGAAGTATACATATCTTATATAGCTTGATATTTCATTTACATATTGAATTTATACTTCAGGCCCATGTGTTCCGATCTTCCTCTGGCTGTGCAGCTTTCCTTGCAAACTACAATTCTAACTCGTATGCGAAAGTTATTTTCAACAATGAAAATTACAGCCTTCCACCTTGGTCAATCAGCATCCTTCCTGATTGCAAGAATGTCGTTTTTAACACTGCAACAGTAAGTTTGGCACATGCTTATCCCAGTACAGCATGGTTTCACTTCCGTATCTCTTTTACCTGGATCAACTATGTGATGACTTTTCTTACCTGATTCAAACTGTTGTAATCTCCACAGGTTGGTGTTCAGACAAATCAAATGCAAATGTGGGCAGACGGGGCTTCTTCAATGATGTGGGAGAAGTATGATGAGGAGGTTGATTCATTGGCAGCTGCTCCATTGCTCACGTCAACTGGTCTACTTGAGCAGCTTAATGTCACAAGAGACACCAGCGATTACCTCTGGTACATTACAAGGTAATGCCAGTCGATAAGTTGCACTTGAACGTAAAAATCTCAATGTGCATAAAGTATGAATCTGGGAAATGGTGACTATATTAGGCCCCTTCTGTGCTGAACTTTGCATTGATTTTCTGATTATGACAATTGAGAAGGTGTCCTTTGTTCTAAATTTCAGTTTTCACAGAAGTAACTATTATCTAAAAATATTTCATCACCATTGACAGTGTGGAGGTAAACCCATCTGAGAAGTTTCTACAAGGTGGCACGCCTGTGTCTCTCACTGTGCAGTCTGCTGGCCATGCGCTGCATGTCTTCATCAATGGGCAACTCCAAGGTTTCTACTTGGAAATGCTCCCCAGTCTATACAGTATTAATGTTGTAAAAACTTAGTGAACAAATAACCCGCAAAAGAAGTAATGAATAAAATTATTATACTCCCCTTTTGTAGGTTCTGCATATGGAACCAGGGAAGATCGGAAAATCTCATATAGTGGCAATGCGAACCTTCGTGCCGGTACTAACAAAGTTGCCCTGTTGAGTGTTGCTTGTGGACTGCCGGTCCGTGCTCTCATCACTGCATGAATTTGTACATGTTTACGAGAAATGATCAATTGTATGACTTGGATTTTTCTTGTCCTGCTATATAGAATGTCGGAGTGCATTATGAGACGTGGAACACTGGTGTTGTTGGTCCTGTTGTGATTCACGGGTTGGACGAAGGTTCAAGAGATCTGACTTGGCAGACTTGGTCCTATCAGGTATATTCAGCGTACCGGCAGCCTGGTGCGAGTTAACGTAAGAATGAATAAACATGTGACTTTTTCCAAACAGGTTGGCCTGAAAGGTGAACAGATGAATCTAAACTCCTTAGAAGGCTCAGGCTCAGTTGAATGGATGCAAGGATCATTGGTAGCACAAAACCAACAGCCGTTGGCATGGCATAGGGTATGGACAATTAACCTTGCCATAATCAATTGATGATTACGTGCCTCCCATTCTTATGATAGTTTGTTTTCGTAGGCATACTTTGATACTCCCAGTGGTGATGAGCCACTGGCTCTGGATATGGGTAGCATGGGTAAGGGTCAAATATGGATAAATGGACAAAGCATTGGACGGTACTGGACAGCATATGCGGAAGGTGACTGCAAAGGTTGCCATTACACTGGGTCATACAGGGCACCCAAGTGTCAGACAGGTTGTGGTCAGCCTACACAGCGCTGGTAAGAACATTCACCACAATATTTGAATTTTCTGCCACCTCTTGCCTTCTCTTTTGCTGTAATCAAAATCATCATGTACTAGATATTTGGTTCCTCTTCCCTTGTCCATAAAAACTGGAGTGCTCCATCACATCTCTTTTTGGTTCTATTGTCTAGTCCTAAGACGTTGGGAAACTATTATATTAACAATAAGGATTGAATTCTTACATTCAGGTATCATGTGCCAAGATCCTGGTTGCAACCAACTAGAAATCTGCTAGTGGTTTTTGAGGAACTTGGCGGTGATTCTTCAAATATTGCCCTTGTGAAGAGGTCAGTCTCAGGTGTCTGTGCTGATGTATCTGAATATCATCCAAATATCAAGAACTGGCAGATCGAGAGCTATGGGGAACCTGAGTTCCACACGGCGAAGGTGCACTTAAAATGTGCACCAGGGCAGACCATTTCTGCAATCAAATTTGCTAGCTTTGGGACACCTCTTGGAACTTGCGGAACATTCCAGCAAGGGGAGTGCCATTCAGTTAACTCACACTCTGTTCTTGAAAAGGTGATATCACTGTTTGGTCATTTTGTTCTACCTGAATTTTTGTCTTAAAATAATATTTGCAGCAAATGAACCCATTTAAATCATGTGAATTTTGATGATTTTACAAAGAAACAGTATAATTACTGCAATTATTCTACGAATTTACCACACATATCACTGATTTTTCTGGTGCTCATTTGAATAGAAATGCATTGGACTACAAAGATGCGTCGTCGCAATCTCTCCCAGCAACTTTGGTGGAGATCCCTGCCCGGAGGTGATGAAAAGGGTGGCGGTTGAGGCGGTATGCTCTACCGCTGCGTAGGGCAATTTCTTTGCTGAGGCTAATTTAAAGACAGGACCAAACAGGTGGGCTTGTGCTTGATCAAGCACACAGAAAGCAATGCAGAGTAGAGTTCAACTGTAAAGTATCGACGCCACATAGCTTTGGCTGGGGAGGATTAGAGATTTCTAGCATTCAGTCAGTCGAATTTCAGATTAGAGGATTCTAACTCTACTGCATCTCCATGAATTGTTCAGAGTGACCAACTACTAATTGAAGTTGGTCCTGGGATGGAGTGCAGGGAGAGTACAGGCAAAAGATTGGTGCATTCTTTTGCTCGCGTTAGTGTGCGTGTTCTGTTGTTTCATCTTTCTTGAAAGGAAGAAAGATGCTGATGAATTTGTGCATGTATCCCATATGAGGAATCGTTGATTGTGCAGTGAGCATGATATGCCGCTGATCAATTATTCTGAAGTTCAGAAAAGAGGTTGCCAATTTTTCTTCTTCTGATAAACCATTTAATTCCTGTGATGAGGCCTCAGGGAGATCTATGCCACAGATATGGCACACTAAAACAATTTAATCGTTTCAAGGCAATGGGCTTCTGATAGTATGGCAGCGAAGATACCATTGTTGCTGAAAGTATGAAATGTGGATGATGTATTCAGATAGCATAGGGTACCTTGTCACCAATTGAGCTCAATATCTGAACATGCATTTCTGGCAATGGAAATGGGAATTGAGCTCAATTAGGCTGGCAGCGTGCTAGGCAGTAGGCATGATGCTTGCAGCTCCATGACTGACAAAACATTATCCTGAATGACATTGTGGATCTTGCCCCTTCCGGAACTGATGACCACATGAATTATTAACATCTGAGAACATAGGGGCATGAATGCATCAATAGCTCCAACAGTAAAGAAACAAGTGGGTAATAATTTTGCATCTCATATATGGGACACCACCGGTGCACATTCAGAAACGAACAAATGATTGTGCTAAAGAAGTAATGCCACAGCCAAACCGACATTTCACGCGGCCAAAAAAGAAGTTGCAGATAACTTACAAACATCCATTCAGCTCTGAATGCCCTGAAAGCTGAAAGCCTGAATGCTGGTCTCGCATCTAGAGAAGAAAAGGAACAACAATATATTAGTAAAACGGAAGATCAAACAAATGCAGTGTAAACAACAATCTGCAACGGCAACCAACTGGCTGGCACTCTGATTAACTAATCTGAAAAAAAAAGTCTAGAACCATAAACTAGCGATTTAGAAAACGTATCCTGACAGTCAGATAGCAGATGTCGCGCGTCCCATTGTGCGCAGCAAATCTGCAGCGGAGGTGCAATCCAATAATAAAAGGAGCTTCCTTTTTGACGATATGCTCCCCTACCCTCCCCTCGACCTCGCCGTCGGCTGACTGGGATGCGGCTACCGACGCTCGCCCATGCCGGCCGATCTCCTGAATTTTTTTTGAGGTTATTTCGTCATGAAATTGCTCTCGAATCTGAGCCATGCTATCCAAAACTAGTGCAGAAACCTTAGTTCATACATTTGTGGTGATTTTTCATTGCAGCTACCTTCTTGTTGCCACGAAAAAGAAGAAAAAGAAAAAAGGGGGCCAAGGGGGGTTTGGAGAATTTAAAAAAATCTGCAACAGACTCTTCATATTCTTTCTAAATATTAATAGAGAAACTACCCTTTAATAATGTAAAAAATTAAAAATAGTGATACTTTTCACATGATGATTTAGATAAAAAATTCAGAAAGTCTTTTAAAAATGCTCTTAAACTCCGACCCCAACCTTTCACCTTGGCTACGCGGATGCGCAATTTTTGCTCGTTTGATGCGGTTCGCTACGCGCGAATCCTGCGCAGCCTTTCGCTACGACTACGTGCGGTGTGTGTGTTGGGCCGTTTCATGGAGAATGGCATGGCAAAGGAATCCACGGCTTCGACGACGCCAGCGGATGCTGCATGTGTTACTAGAGCAGCACATTTCCTACCTTGGGAGCTGGCCCTCTGCAACTGATCGACCGAGCTAGATTGAATCGAACACGGCCTCTGGAGATTGATTGTGCAGTGAGCATAGGCATCGGTTCATTGGATTGCACACTGCAAGTCTGCGATGAGTGTGCATTTCAATGGCCAACGTCAGCTGCGGTAGGACGCAAGGGTTGCTTGCATCCATCTCAGATGGTTTCGATAAGAAGCATTGAATCGTCTCGAATTTGAGTGAGGGTACCCAAAACTGATGAAGGAAATCTTATGTTGCACTCTACCTCCATGTTGCCACGAGAAATCGAAAAGAAGTGAGAGAAACAGGGGTCGGCTTTTCGCCTTAGCTATGCGGATTTTTTTATTTTATTTATTAAAATATTTTAAAATAATTTTGATTTGAAAAATTTATCATACTAGTTGTTCATTGCTTTCTGAGAGGACGATTTTTGAAAAACATCCTCAACAGGATAATTTATCCGACGTGATAGATAGTTGTTGGTCCTCGCTTAACGACCGACCACATAGGGTAGCGAAAATTTACAGGCGACCCCTCGCTACGCTCCCAACAGATAATTTTTGGCTGTAGAGGGTCGTCTACAAGAGGGTTTGTAGGGGTAGCTTTTTTTAGGGGCCCTTGCAGCACTCCGGTGAATTTTTACTGTGACTTTTTTCCAGACGATCCTTCGCACATTGAAAAACATTTTTCCAAAGAGCGGCAGGTGGGCCACTTGTAAAAATCGTTAGATTTGTAAATTTTCCAAAAGAAATTTTTTATATATTTTTTAATAAATAAAAATAAAAATAAAAAAATCACGCGGAATTACGCGGGCGCCTGCGGCGCGTGTGTTTGGGCCGTTTCACAGACAACGGCATGTGAAATCCACGGCCTTTCTCGTGCTCGTGCCCATGCCGCCAGGCGTACCCGGCTCGTCGTCGGCCCAAGCAGCAAACCCCCGGCCCACCGCTCCTCTTTCCCTTTCTTCGCCGAGCCCAAACCCCGCCGTCTTCGATGACGCCAGCGAACGCCGCAGATTATGGCTGCAGAGTGCAGATCGAACCCTCTAAAACTGGTCGACCGAGCTCGACTGAATTGAGCACGGCCATAGAGGAATTAAGTAGTGGAGTATCTTAATTATAGAATTTTTTTAGTAACAATACTATTTCAATAAAAATTATAAAAACAAAGATTGACCAGCTAAAATCATATTTAGTATCCTATTGAGTTCGATATATATATATATATATATATATATATATATATATATATATATATATAATTGAAAGTATAATACATGTGCATAGCCTACCACATGACTTCTTGTTGCATGTGGGTGTCCAGAACTATCGAACAAGCATTGTGTGTGATAGGGCACTTGCAAGCAAATGAACTGATATTATGTGTTCATAGCTAATGTTATTATAGTTATTCGATATCTGTTATGTCAGAAATTTGGTTGTTAGATAGGACGTTAAACTTGTGATTTCAGCCAATCGACCTCTATTTTTGCATTTTATTAAAATAAATATTATTTTTCAAAAAAACCAAAGATTTTGGGCAGCACCAACACAACATTGGTTCATTGGATTGCACACTGCAAACCTGTGAGATGTCTCGATAAGAAGCTTTATATCATCCTGATTTTTTTTCGAGGTTACATGTCTCGAATTTAAGTAATAGTACCCAAAACTAGTGCAGGAACCTTAGATCACACATTTGTGGTGATTTTTATTGCAGCTACCTTCATGTTGACACAAAAAAGAGGCAAGGATATTGAGAGAAAAAGGGAGCCAGGGGTTCAGAGAATTAAACTCCGAGCCGCACCTTTCGCCTTCTCTACCTGCAGGCATGAGGGTTTTCGTTTTCGTGAAAACCAGGTTTTCACCCGTTTCGTAGAGACACGGCATGGCATCTTTATGTTTTCGTTTAAATAATTTTGTGTAAATTAAAAAATTTTAAAAATATTCATTTTAACATAAAAAATATATTTTTATAAAAAAATAAACTTCACGATGTTTGTCAAAAAACTGCGGTATGTGGCGTGGTTTTCGTGCGGTTTGAGCGAAAACCGCGGGACGACACGAATTTAGATTTGGTTCAAATTTAAATCACGATTTTCGCGTGTTTTGCATGGTTTTCATGATTTTTTCATGTTTTTCGCGGTTTTTGGCACGGTTTTCGCGGTACGTACGAAATCGTTCAAATTCAAATTCAAATTTGTTATTGTTTATCACCGGCCGTTTTTACGGTTTTCGTACGAAATTTATCGTGCCGGTGAGAAATGGCACGGCATAAACCGATGAAAAGGTGAACCCTGGCAGGCGTGGCTCACCGTGTGTGTGGACCGTATCATGGAGGATGTCATTGCAAATCCATGGTCTTACGCGCGTCGTGCACCTGCTCGTCGCAGCGAGAGGAATTTTATCCTCGGAGGCAGTAAGTAATTACTCCATCCGTCTTGTAACTATCCGTCGTTTTTAAGTCAAACTTTAAATTTATAAAAAATTAACAATATCCACAATACTAAATTAATTTTATTAAATTAACATTTAATATATTTTGGTAATATGTTTGTTTTGTGTCAAAAATATTATTATTTTTTTATAAACTTAATCGAAATTAAAAAATCAACTGAAATATGCGCGTCGCACACCCCATCCTCTCGTGGCATGACCGAATCTCTAATTTGAAAACTCAAATTAAAAATTTAAATGCTCAAATTGTTCTACATATTAATATCTCCTTGTAGACTAAATTTTATATTTTTAAAATTTTTTACTATTTTATCGAATAAAAGATGTAATAAAATAGATACTTTAAAAATTGTTGAATTAATTCATTTTTAACCTATCGATTCATATATATAGAGAGAGTTGGCTATGTGTGTGGCTGTGACAACCCCATCCCATGTGGCATGGTCAAATCTCTAATTTGAAAACATAAATTGAAAATCTGAACCGTTCAAATTGTTCTACATATTAATATCGCCTTGTAGACTAAATTTTTTTTGAAATTTATTACTATTTTATCGGATAGGTCAAAAATGCATTAATCCAACGATTTCTGGAGTATCTATTTTATTGCATCTTTGACTTATCTGATAAAATATTAAAAAATTTCAAAAAATGTAAAATTTAGTCTATAAGGAGATATTAATATGTAGAACAATTTGAATGGTTCGATTTTCAAATTAAGTTTTCAAATTAGAGATTCGCCATGCCACACAGAGTGAGGGTTGTGCGGCGTGCAACACAGAGATATATATATATATATATATATATATATATATATAAAGCAAAATGCCCGTGCGTTGCAACGGGACGACGACGCAGGGAGCGAAGCAGGCGGAGGGCGAAGGTCCAGACAGCGGCGCGGGAGCTCCGAGTGACAACGGGAGGGAGCGGCGTAGGCGCGACATGGATGGGGACGAAAGAGAAAGACACAGGAGGTCTTTTTTCATGCAAGCACTCTCTTTCTTTTTAGCATTGGCACTGCGGGTTAATTTTATAAACACTCAAGAGGTTTTCTGCAAAATAATCAGACGGACGAAAATTTTGTTTAGAAACCCTATTTGCTTTATAGATAGTTATATATATAACTTTGAAATCAAGAGTGTATTCAACTTTGTGTACCAGTGGATCTTGATTAAAAAATAGTATCACATGGATCTTGATTAAAAAATAGTATCACATAGACATTTAGTCTAAGTTAATTTAATTTCATCAAATTAAGTCAAAAATATAATAAAAATAGATATTGACTTACTGATATTTTAAACCGATTAGAAATTTGGTAAAATTTTAAAATATTTACGACTCGATATTATTAGTTAGAAAAGTATATTGATGAATAGGATAAGTTGCATGTTATCATCAACGAGACATGCGAACCTTGCATCTTCTTGTAATTTACTTGTCCCAGTTGATTACAGTCAAACATCACAGCCAATGGGCCTGATGTAATCTCTAGGATCTGTCTGTGATTTATCATAAAAATGGAACTAAAATATAAAATCGCCAAAAGCTACTGGATGTTTTCTTTCTCCTGTCCTCACGCGGAAGGTAACAACGCTCGGCCATGCCTTCGGCCGCCGACGATAGGAGGATGTCAGGAAGGCATCCTGCCTCACAGGCGCTTCTCTCCCTTGTTCGACGGCGGCGCGCTAGCTCACACGTATAACGTGTGCTCGGCCGCCGCTTAGGGCAAATGGGCAAAATACACGGCGAGGCAGGAGGCGCGTGAGTCAGACTCGCCTGCTGGAGGTGAGGAAAGCGAGACAACAATCGAGCAAGAGGTTATACGGATCGGAAATTTTATAGATTTGGACGAAAAAACGATTTGATGATCGAAAAGTTATAGATTTTTTAAGTAGTTAAGATAAACTCTATCGTATGTATAACTAATTTTTTTTAAAATAGCCAGGCGAACTGTGGGTTAATTTTGAAAAAAACTCAATGGGTTTTTTTCAAAATAGTCATATTAGGGATGGCAACGGGGCGGGTTCGGTTCGGGTAGAGTCTCTGGGCACCCAAAACCGAAACCCGAATCTAAAACCCGAAACCGAAACCGAAACCGATTCGGGTGAAAATCCATCACCAAAACCGAAACCCGCGGATACCCGAAATCCGACGGATTAACCGAAACCCGAATTTATTAACCGAAACCTCGCAGTTGGGGGACGACCGACGGCGGGCGGGGGGCTGGGGACGGCGGCGGTGGGCGGCGGGCCTTGGGACGGTCGGCGGCGTGCGGCGGGGCGCTGGGGACGGCCGGCGCGACGCGCGGTGGAGGAGACCGGCGCACGGGGATGCTTGGCGCACGGGTGGAGAAGGGACGGCGTCGGCGTCGGCGGCGGCGGCGACGCGGTGGGAGGAGGGACGAAGGTGCCGGCGGGGCACGTGCCGGTGGAGGTGGCGCGGAGGAGGAGACGGAGCGGTTCGTGGTGCCGGCCGAGCCGCTGGGCCGCCCGCCCATCGCCGAGCGCGCCGCCGCGCCGCGCAGAGTACGGCTACGCGCGCGCGGCCCGCTGCGCATCCCTTGCCCCGCGGCCGCCTTCCGCCGCCTCCTCGGTGCCCTCACCGGCGGCTCCGGCAACGGGGTGGGGATGGAATCGGATGGGGTGGTCGGGTAGGGTTGTGGGGAGTGGGGAGATTTTCGGTTCGGGTTTGAGTTATCCGTGGGTTACATCTAATAACCGAACCAAACCCGAACTATTTCGGGTATCCGAAACCGCAAACCCGTGGGCAAAAAATAGGCACCAAAACCGAAACCCGAAACACCGAAACTCGCGGGTACCCGAACCGAACCCGAACCATTGCCATCCCTAAGTCATATATAACAAAATTTTGGTGGAAACACTACTTGCTTTATAGAAAGTTATATATCTATACTTGCTTTATAGATAGTTATATATCTATATCTATAACTATCCATGAAGCAAGTAGTGTTTCTATCAAAATTTTGTTCTGTCTGGCTATTTTGCAAAAAAAACCCCTTGAGTTTTTATAAAATTAACCCACAGTCTGTTTGGCTATTTTACAGAAAACCCCTTAAGTTTTTATAAAATTAACCCGCATCTCGCCTGACTGTTTTGTAAAATCCCCTTGAGTGTTTATAAAATTAACCCGCATCCCGCCTGACTATTTTGTAAAAAAACCCATGAGTATTTATAAAATTAACCCGCCAATGGTGAAAAAGCCTCAGGTGAAGACATAAAGAAAAAAATATAAATTGAAACTACATGAGACTTCAACTTTAAAATAATTATAATAAAATAAAATGACGTCCGTTGTCACGCACAGACATATTTGTGTGTGTGTATATATATATATGAACTTTTACGGTGGTTGGAAAAAATAAGAACCATCCATCGCTTTAGATCCAACGGTAAAAAAATAAAAGAAACTCAAGAGAAAGAACTAGGAGGAAACGAGAGGAACCGAGAGGAAACCGAGAGGAGTGCATGACGCTGCTATTGTCCATGATGTCGTGCGCGGATTACGTGACGAACAACAGTGTGCAGACGCCACCAACAACCTGCTGCAACGGGTTCAAGTCGCCTGTGAACACGACGCCCATCTGCCTCTGCCACGGCATCAACGGCGACCTGAGCAAGTTCCTCCCGCTACCCGTCGACATGTTGAAGATGATGATGCTCTCGTCCACCTGCGACACCATGGTGCCACTGCAGACGTTCTCCATGTGCAACAGTGAGTTCTTACGTACTAATTAAATTACACCTTAAACCCTATCGTAGAGCTTGTTCACGTCCAACGAAAATATGCTTACCTGTAAGTTCAGTGGATATATGCTTAACTGCTTAATTCGTAAGTTTATTGGATTATATGTTTATTATCTGCTTAATCACGTACGTAAATCAGTCCAAAGTTCAATCTCATTACATGAAAGTTCAAACTAAAATCTGCTTTATGAATGGGAGGGAATTAATCCAGAGTCTAATCTTATTACACGAACATTCAAACTCCAAATCTCTACACGACAACACTATGAATTGTGAGCGATCCCACGTTGCTCTGCAGAACAATCAGCCAAGCCGCAACACCACCTCACCCCCACCCATCCAAAGCCACCACCGATCTCTTCATCGACGAGAGAGATGACGCCGTCGTCCAAGCTCGCCATCCTCTTCTTTGCCTTCACCGTCGTGGCGGTGACGATGGTGCCGGCCGCAGAAGCGAGGGTCCAAGGATTCAACCATGAAGCAGCGTCCGAGTCAGCCATTGCCGCCGGGGAGTCCAAAGCTGCCACCGGAGGAGCGCCGACATTGTCGGGACTCCCGACCTACGCCCCGCTGTTCCCCTTCTTCATGTTCCCGTTGATCCCCGTTGGTGGCCCGTCTTTTGGATCCGGATTTCAATTCCCGTTCCCTCTCCCGCATCCTAGCTCGTCGGGCGCTTCGCCGTTGTCTGGTTCTGGCTTCCAATTCCCGTTCCTGTTCCTACTCCCGCAACCCAACTCGCCGGTCTCGCCGCCGTCTCAACCATCGCCTACCACCCTCGCCTCACCGGCAGACCAAAGATCTCCATCGCCGCCGCAGCAGCCCAAAGGAGTGCATGACGCCGCTGTTGTCCATGATGTCGCGCGCGGATTACCTGACGAACAGCAGTGTGAAGACGCTGCCGGCAACTTGCTGCAACGGGTTCAAGTCGCTGGTGAACACGGCGCCCATCTGCCTCTACCACAGCATCAACGGCGACCTGAGCAAGTTCCTCCCACAAGAAAAAAGCTAATTACTTAATTACCCTTAAGCATATTTATTTAGTTCTAATTCGTTAGATAATTTTCGATGGTCAGGATAAATCAGTGCATGAAGGAACCAGTAGTAATCAGAAGGAACCAAACAACCATAGTAAAACACCTTATATATATATACTAGCAAAATACTCATGCGTTGCAACGGGACGACGACGCAGGGAGGAAAGCTGGCGAAGGGCGAAGGTCCAGGCGACGGTGTGAGAGCTCCGAGCGGCGCGGGAGGGAGGGCACGACGTGGCGTGGATGGAGACGGAAGAGAGGGACGCAAGATGTCTTTTTCATCCAAGCCCTCCTTTTCTTTTCAGCATTGGGACCACGGGTTAATTTTATAAACACTCAAGGGGTTTCGTAAAATAACTAGGCAAAACAAAATTCGGATGAAAACACTACTTACTTTATAAATAAGTTATATATATATACTAGCAAAATGCCCGTGCGTTGCAACGGAACGATGACGCAGGGAGGGAAGCAGGCGGAGGGCGAAGGTCCAGGCGACGGCGCGGTAGCTCCGAGCAACGACGGGAGGAGGGCGTAGGCGCGGCGCGGGCGCGACGCGGATGGGGACGGAAGAAAGGGACGTAGGAGGTCTTTTTTCATCCAAGCCCTTCATTTCTCTTCAGCATTGGGATTGCGGGTTAATTTTATAAACACTTAAAGGGTTTTCTACAAAATAATTAGACGGACGAAAATTTTGGATAGAAACACTACTTGCTTTATAGATAGTTATATATATACATATATATATAACTTTAAAAGCAAGGAATCTTCAACTTTATGTACCATTGGACCTTGATTAAGAAATATTATTAGATATACATTTAGTCTAAGTTAATTTAATTCATAAAATTAAGTCAAAAATATAATGAAAATAGATATTGACTTACCGATACTTTAAACCGATTAAAAATTTGGTAAAAGTTTAAAATATTTACGACTCGGATATTATTAGTTAGAAAAGTATATTGATGAATAAGATAAGTTACATGTATATCAACGGCGGCGCGCTAGCTCACGTGTGCAGCGTGTGCTCGGCCGCCGCTCAGGGCAATGCACGGCGACGCAAGAGGCACGTGAGTCGGACTCGCCTGCTGGAGGTGAGGAAAGTGAGGCAACAATGAAGCGAGAGGTTATATGAATCGAAAATTTTATAGATTTGAACGAAAAAAGATTTGATGATCAAAAAGATTTTTTAAGTAGTTAAGATAAGCTCTATCGTACGTATAACTGGTTTTTTTTAAAAAATAGCCAGGCGGATTGCGGGTTAATTTCGAAAAAACTCAAAGGGTTTTCTGCAAAATAGCAAGGCAAAACAAAATTTGGGTGGAAACACTACTTGCTTTATATATATATATATATATATATATATATATATATATATATATATATATATCGGGAGGAGTATTAAATATCTTGATGAAATGAATCGATCATGGGCAGCACAACATCAGTTCATTGGATCGTCACACTCGTGCGAGGAGTGTTGCATTCAATGGCCAATGACACATCCAGTACGACTGACAGGTGTCTCAGATGTCTCGGTACAAAGCTTTATTCCGTTTTGAATTTTTTGCGAGGTCATATCGTCTGAAATTTGCTCTCAAATTTGAGTGATCGTACCGGAAATTAACGCAAAAATGCCAGGTGTACATTGGTGGTGTCTTCTATTGCCACTACCTTCTTCATGGTGCCATGCTACATTTTTCACGTTGCCATGAAAAAAACGAGAATATTGACAAAAAAGACTGATTGATATAGCTCTAACTTTCAACTCTATCTTATTTGAAATTAAAACTCAACCAAATGGTTTGAATTTAAAAAATATGAAGTGGAGCAAAATAGAGCGCTCTAAACAATTGTACTTGTGCGGTGGAGCAGACCATACAAGTCGTCCCTCTGTATCACTAATAGCACAAGCATGGTTCACTGTGTGAAAGTAGTTATTTTCTGTACAAATAAATTTTAACTTGTAAACTCTAGTCAGAATGAGACACCTCAAATTTTCAACCTATGATGTATGTTGGTATTGAAAAAATATTGGTGTGAGTGAGTAGATTACAAGATGGCTCAAAATGTCTTGTTGTAAAAATGCCTACAACACTAGACTCTGCTGATTTGCTGATTTATTTGTGTTCTAGAAAATATTATATTGTTGATGTTGGCTGTCCAAATCGTCCGGGGTACTTGGCATCTTATAAGCATCTTATAAGGGACAAATATGCCATGTCCCAGAATTTCAAAGAGGTACAACACTGAGTGGTGAGAAAGAAAAATTGAACTTCTTACACTCGAGTCTGTGCACTATCATTAAGAGATGCTTTGGTGTATGGAATATAAGTGTCGGATTCTATTTAAAATGCCTAGCTTTCCGATGTGGAAATAGAATATGGTTATGGCAGCAACAATGGCATTGTATAATTTTATTCGTGACCATGATGTGTCAGATAGGCATTTTCATAGGTTTGAGGGAAATCCATATTATATGCCTACTGTTTCATCTAGATTTAGAAGATATGTGCTTTCTCAAAATGTAATGTATCTGATGCATCCATTTAGGGTCAAAGTGATGTATTCATGGATGCATTTCATGATGACCTAACCAGTTGTATTGCATGATGATGGACAATATGTTGTTTTGTGGCCTTTTGCTCCGTCTTTCGATGATAACATTACTGGTTATTATTACTAAACATTTATATTGCTAAATATATGTCATGAAACAACTTGAACTTAAGTATCATGGAGTACCAATTTTTTAAATTTTTTTCATCACCTTACATACTTAACATGTTGAAATTATTAAGGAAAAAGAAAAAAATAATCACCGTGCTAAAATTATTAAGGAAAAATATTTATTATTAATCGTACATAAAGTAAAGAATAATATTGTTTATCTACCCTTTATCCTCTCTTTCATTGAGAATTTTCGAAGTTAACCAAACTAGCCAGGGACACCAACGGTTCTTAGAGGAGACACCAACGGTTTTTAGAGGAGCTAACTTCTATTAGAGTTGAAGTTAGGATTTGAGAGTTGGAGCTCCAAACAGGGTCTAGAACTCCGACCCCCTCATGTGTGGTTGGGCCGTTTCACAGACAACGGCATGGCAAATCCACGGCCTTTCGCGTGCACGGCGAACCCGCTCGTCGTCAGCCCAAGTAGCAAGCAACACTCGTTGTCCCGTGGCATAGGCCCAAAACCACCGAAATCTCACGAGGATGCAACGGATATTCAACGGTGCTTTCATCTCAAATGTCTCGATATGAAGCTTTTATATCGTCTATAAGAGCACATACAACAGAATGGCTAAATAAATTCTCAATAATTGTGTTTTTAGTCATTCCTAAAAAAATAATTCTCAATACAACATCTCTCATCCAACAGGATTCTTAAAATCTAGTTTCCTATAAATTTAAAATTGCTTTGGACCTGATTTCGACAGTGTTGTAGGATGTGGCGGCGGGAGAGGATGCGACAGTGGGAAGGGAAGAGAGGGGGAGGAGCGCAGCGGCGTCAGTACGAGGAGACGACGGGAAAAGGCTGCAGGTGGTGGAGGATGCGACGGCCGTGTACGAGGAGGGGTCAAGGAGGGGCGGCGATGGTAGAGGAGACAGGGAGGATGTGGCAGCTGGGGACGAGCAAGACAGACACACGACACCAAAAACACGCGTGGGGGGAGAAGCACAATGACACGAAACTGATATTGGGCGCCAGACTTGGTTAGCTATATGTGAAGAACGAAAATGATGAGAAAGGAAACCAATTTTTTTGGAAATGAGATAGACAATAATTTGGAAAATAAATTCCATTCAAATTAGTTAAAGATAAGAATTTTAAAAGGTATTGGACAGTTGTTATATATGCTCTAATTTACTGTTTTGAGGTGATGGTAAAAAAAATCCGTAAGAAATTGTTATATATGCTCTAATTTACCGTTTTTAGTGATGGTACAAAAAAAATCCGTAAGAAAAATACCGTAAGAAGGGACAACATCCGTAAGAAAAATATACCGAGAAGGGACAACATCCAGATTCAGAGGCTTCCAAAGATATTTTTCCCCTCTGCTATCTATCTATATATATCTTATCTATTTCATGCTGAATGTTTCGTGCAAGCTGATTGGTTGCCCTCACCATCCTATAGTTGAGTAACACATAACGAGATACAAAGAGGCGAAAAGAGCGATGGATAAGAAACCCTCTCGATCAATCCGGCGAGCACGCAAGTTACGACAGTGAATTGAAAAAAAGAAAAACAAGAAGAAAAGCCGCTCCATGTGCATAGCTGAGCCACACGACGTCACAACCCAACCGTGTGTGACCGGACCAGTGAGGACACGTAAAGAAGAGGGAGAAAGAAAAATAAAAAAATAAAAGATGGAGAAATACTTTTTTTAAAAAATATTTGCATATTATTCGATGCAAGTATTGTGACGACATATTCTATGGTCCTGTTTGAATCCGGGGCTAATTTTTAGCTCCTCACCTTTTAGCCCCAATTAGTCATTGAGAATCCAAACAGGGTGGGCTAATTTTGAGCTAATGTAAATTAGCCCCTCCAAACAATTAGCTTCTCCAAGAGGTGCTAATTTGGGCTAATTTACGTGGGCCCCACCAAAAAACACCGTGGATAGCTGTCGCCCCATCTGTATCCTTGCGACCGCCACCGCCCCTCTCCTCCTCCACCTCGCCGCCGCCACCACAGCCACGGTCGGCGCCCATCCGCCGCCGCCCCTCCTCCTCCCCTTGTTGCCGCGCCACCGCCACGGCCGCCGCCCAACCGCCGCCATCCACGCACCAAACCACCCCATCCACGCACGGCGCATGGCCACCCCATCCTCGCACAGCCACCCCATCGATCCCCTCCTGCCGTCGGTGGTAGGAGTGGCAACCCTGGCGCATCTCCAAACCACCACCGCCCACCTCACCGCGCACCGACGAGGGGAACAAGGCGGCAGTTCACGGCAGCTGTGCGGGCCTCCGCGTCGGAGGCGATGGCGACGGAGAAGCTCAGCGTTCGGGTGGAGCATAACCCGCCCGAGTCCCCCTCTCCGAGCTCGGCGTTCTCCAGTGGCCCAAGTAAGCACTACAAGTTCAAGTAGGCTCGGATTGGCACACAGGGATTTCTGCCGTATGTGGTTTGTGATTCTGCTATCTCGTAATACTAGCTAGCTCCTGCTCTTGTGTGTTATGCTCCAGTTGTCGTGGATCATCTATTGCAGTGGAATAAAACTCTTGATCTAGTGATTGTGGATCATCTCCTGCAGTGAAAATAGTACAACTTTTGATGGGGATGAAGACCTTAGCGTGCAGCCCAGCGGCAGCTGCAGGACTTTGTTTGTTCATCATCGACATCGACTTAGTAAGCCTGAAATCTCAATCTCCCCTCTTTTTCTTGCTCATTTCGGTTTCTATTTCTCAAGCGCATGGGTTGGCAAAAGTACTAGATGTAATTGGTAGTTCTTGTTGGATTAATGGCAGCTGCTGTATGTCGAAAATGGAGCAATATTTGTAGACTCTCCTATTATTATTCTACATGTATGTTCACTTTCAAAGGGAATACTCTTGTATGTTTCTATAATCTCAGTGCTCCCAACTTCTAATTTTTTTTCTGAAACCAATATTCTAAACATATTGTAAAAATATATATGTTTTGGTTCATAAAGGACTTGTATGTTTGTATGAGATTTCAATTGTATGAACATATTTTATTTGTATTTCAATTGTATATGCACATGATTGATTTTTGTTATTACATGTATTAAATAAGAGAATTGAAACCAATGATTAACGAATATGCATTAAAAGCAAATTAGCCCATAAATCCAAACTACTCAAGAGGTTAATTTTTAGAGGGCTAATTCAAAGGCTAATTTTTAGCCCTCAAAATAGCCCAAGGGCTAAAGAACCAAACATGGCCTATGTTTCGAGAAAATAAAAACAATAAATAGAAAAACTAAATGACATGAAAAAACTTTTATAAGATTGAATCAAACTTTATAATCCTGACAACTATTTTTAAATATATGTATTTTCTCCTATACTATAAAATAAACCATATGTATAGCTTTCAACTTTTATGAAAACACTTCAATTCTGATAAAATATACCCTTTTGCACCCGTCCTTCATTTCGCTCTAGCTTCGCCACCGGTTGTATTGGTGAAAGAAAATAGATGTTAAATATAATAAAATATTTTATGTATAACAAAACCGAGTAACTCAAACATACATATGGTAGAAGGTAGTGAAATTCTATATGGACACGGATCGAATTGATGAGCATACATGAGTAAAGTGGCGAGCAGGCCATAAAGGAGTAAGGTGGCGGTGGTTGACAGGACTGTAGAAAAGTAGAAAAAATCCCAATGATAATCGGGCTCGATGCTCTAATCTCAATGGTAATAAAAAGAAGAGACAACAGGTGAGTCGTAAAGGAGTTAAGTGATGGCGTTTGACAGAACTCCTACAAACTATAAAAAAATTGCCGAGACAACAAACTCTAGAAACTATATAAGATTTAATTTTTAAAAGTCCTAAGAAAAATAAATAGAACACGTAGTGGGTGGACAAGAAAATAAAAGGATGCAAAGGAGTAAGAGGTGATAAATGATGTGACTATTAGAAACTATAAGGTCTGTTTTTTAAAATTACTAAGACAATAAGATAATTATTTAATAATTTTTTTAAAAAATCATGTGTAAAAAATTTTAGATAATTTTAAATGGTTTTTAGCCACTTATTTGTATGTACCACCCTGCTAGTTATTATGTTAAATGTGTATGTTTTAAAGACCATATACAGGCTAATAAGGGGAATCTTTTTAGAAGAGAGGGGTGTCCTCGGGAATACGGATACAGGTGGTGGTGGTGCATGGCTGTTGTCAGTTCGCGCTGTAAGATGTTGGGTTAAGGTCTTGTTTGGGACTGCTGCACGAACTCTACTTCATAAACTCCACCGTAGAGCAGCTTCACAAAAAACTAGAGTTTGTGGAGTACCTCTTTAGGTACTCTCACAACTTCACCTTTTTTTAGAGCTGCGTGTGTGAAGCTAAACCCGTTTGGCTAAAAAATATGGAGCAGAGCTAAAAACAGAGAGCGGAACAGTCTCAAACAGAACCTAAATCTCGTAACAAGTACAACCCTCATGTTTAGTTGTGACTATGAGTTTGGAACCTGAACAGACCGTCGGTATTAAGCCAGAGAAAGAAGAGGATGAGGCCAAATCAACCCTGAAGAGACCGTCGGTATTAAGCCGGAGAAAGAAGAGGATGAGGCCAAATCATTTTTTGGACGTGCCAACCGGCGGGCGTCGGAGAATGAAACTCCGACCCCCATCCGCGCTGTGTATTTGGGCCGTCTCACGAAGATGTCAGTGCAAATCCACGTCCTTCCGCTCGCTCGGTCCCAGGCGCACCCGCGCGTCGTCGTCGGCCCAAGCAAACACCCCGAAACCACCGAAATCTCACGAGGCGGCGGCAACCTCATCAACGCGACGCGGTGCCCGTGGTGCGGCCGTGCCAGCCACGCCCCCGGCGCGGCCGCGCGACGTCTCCTGTGCGGCTGTGCCGTCGCGGGCTCGCGGCACGCCACGGCACGGTGACGCGCGTCCGCACCCGCGAAGGGACGGTGCCGGTGCACGGCCGCCGACCGTACGTGCAGCCACTCGCTCGACACGGCCGCGCCTGCGGGCTGCCTGCCTCCAAGTACATTTAACGTCACCTCCATCCTCGCACATGGACTGTCCTCTCACCTGTCTCCCGCCATCGTCTCGCCGCCTCTCTCTCTCTCTCTCTCTCTCTCTCTCTCTACTCATGGGGGTCAATGGGTCATTCATGTGTGCGGATGCATCGCCCATGCATCGCCAAATTATTGGTGACCTGATGACCGATTCTCCTTTGATTTGAGTGCAATTCAGCGAGATGATCTGCAGTGATCTGACGCGGTCACCGAGATCGATCGATGTACCTTTCCGGGACGCCTCCATTGCTGTGGCTCTTGGTTGACGATCAAAGCGCCGAGTCCATGCGTGCCGACGCTTTATGGGAAGTACGAGATCTTGATGGCAAGCGAAGAGAAAAAGTTGGGGAAAAGAGGGAAGAGGACGATGCTGATGCCGGAATAAAGATGCAACTCTGGATTGGATTAGATTAGATAGGTAGAATGGTAGATAGATACTATTGTTTTTTGTCTCTCTCTCACTCTTGGCCTGGCTAGCTCCTGTTCATCATCAGTCGGGAGAGGCAAAAGCTACGACGCCATCTGTGATCTGTCCCCAGCTAGCTCTGCTTTTGCAAACTGCAATTGCAACGATGACTTCGCAGTGTGGTGTACTAGTAATGTAGACATGTAGTAGTAGTGTATGTTCTGCCTGTCTCGTAGCCATAGGTACACAAGAACATGGTTGTTGATCTGGATCGCAGGGCCTGATCGAGAGTAACAGAATGTGACATCAAAAAGGCGACGACACGTCGAAAATATCTCGCCGTCTGAATTTTTTTACTTTACCTTTGCATCTTCTCCTCTGTCCCATACTGCTCACCATTAGTCTGAATATTTCATCACTCGTGCAGAGTGGAAATGAATTCTGTATAGACCTGCATAAGAAAGAGTTCACTTTGTATTTAGCTGAGCCGTACATGCACATACGCAACCGAATCAATCATAGAAGTGAAGTTCCAAGTGATCACAAGATCAGTTGCTTCCTCGGGATGCAGTCTTGCAGGCTCCGTTGGTACTTTCTGCTATATAGATAGATGCCTAGATGGTCAATGCTTATCTGCAAATTCTACCACCTGAACGTATATATACGACCAGAATAAATAGTTGTGGCAAATGAACAAACAATCATTGGCAACTGATGTGAACGACGATGATCCACAGATCGAACAGCTGCTGGAACTCGGTTGGCTGGCTCCACTAGCATCTTGCACAAGACGGCCTCCGCAAAAAAAAGAAGTCAGAAAAAGATGACTAGAAAAACAACCCAACTGCAAGGTGATGACCATCTAGACAGACAGGGTTAGGTACTGAGCTTGCTCAGCAGCTAAAATGTAATGGCATCATCATCCGTGCGCGTTTCACGAGACTTGACATGGAAAATTCTTCTTTATGCCCCGTTCGGTAGAGAACCATTTTCGAGCGTATTTCATTTTTATCCTCAATTAAAGATTTGCAAGGTGCAGTTTTTAATTTCAATATCAACAGTTCAATATAATGTTAATAAGAGGTGCATGCTCCTTGTTAATCCCAATCCATCCTTAACAATGTTGATCTGGGTTAGTTGCATTGTGATTACCTCCGTAATTTGCCTAAAATTATTGAACTTTTTGTCTGAACTCAGCTGTTCATCTTGCGTGAAACTGCCACTTGTTCGTCAGATATCTCCTCTCTTCTCTTTTTCCTATCCTGTCTTTCCGTTCGATATGACAGCTTTGTGTTCGCATGCGGCGATGATTGGTCACATTCACACTCTTGCCAATTGTCCTGAACAGCGTTCTCTTCTATGGACTGGTCTTGAACAGTCTGAAAGTACCAGAAGTTTATTCTCTATTATCCTACAGTATCTCCTCAAATGAAAAATAATCATTAGAAACTTCTGTTGGTTATAGGCCACCGCACCGTTCTAACAGTGTAGCAGAAGAGATTGGCGAATCATGTATCGACAAGGCGAATTAAGATAGTCCCAATCACCTAATTCCAGTGACGATCTAACAGAATTGAGGTCACCTTAATTAACAAAAGCAAAGGGGACAAGGTGAGTGTAATCACAGAAACGTGAGTACATAAGGATCCTGATGCAATTGAGTTGGGTGGCACAGGCCGATCGATCTGAACGAGTCTGAAACTTCTTCGGCCCTTTTTCTTTGAGGAAAACAGGAGAGGAGACCCCTGCAGAAGCTTCTTCGTTTCAGGAACCGACATGCTAGTATCTGATAGTAGCTGGGTGATCCAACCTGATGGGATGTCTATAACTAAATGTGATATGACCTGTGTTTCTTGAAAAGTAAGGATTTTGTGAACTACACATTGCTAATTATTATGGCATGTCCCTCTAGAATGGAGTACTACTCTCTGCCTTAAAAAAACCAAAATTTGAAAGAAGAGATGCACTTCAAACATTTTTAAGAAAAAAAATTGTGATGGTGTGGAGAATTAAACACAGGACCCACTGCACACATCACCTACTCTTCACTCTTTGTCTTGTATAACACTTGAATACAATAGTTGCAAATGATTAATATGTGTATCTTCTTCTATCTGTAACTTTAAGGAAGTATAACTTTAAGGAAGTGAGGTGGTGGGATAAGGAGAAAATCCAAATAGTTGTAAATTTCAAATTAAAGTTGTAAATGTAGAATTAAATTCACCCAAATCTACGAAGATCCCTATCATGACATTATTGAATAGAGCTGTAGTGCATTGAAGACTAATTCATTTCCTTGTACAGTAACGAGACTTCTAGGTAACACAATTAGATACTGTGTAGAAATAAATAAATAAGATGTGACCTGTGTTTCTTGATGGTAGAGACACGGTAATGACATTCACAACGATTTCCTAGTAGCTTGAAGAAAACAAACCTCATGATGAAACTGAAATTACTAAATTTTATAATTTTCTGAGAACTATACGTCTTATTCTCTGAAAACTATGAACAGTCACAAAGATAGCAATATATGTACTTCTTGTCCTGAGTGTATGACTTCACCCAACTAAGATTCAAATCCCAATAGTAACAGTAGTAAAGAGGTAGAAAGTCATATTTTTTCTTAAAAAAAATACATTCGTTGTCAATTATACTCAACTATAATCATTAGAATTTTTTTTGCCGAATCTTGTCTCTTCGAAGTTGGCCCGCATGTAAGCGAGAGGCAACACGCAAAGCAAAGTTGGGAGGTCAAATTCATTATTGGAGGGGACCATGAAGACACTTGTCCTTGCACATCACAACCACATGCCCAATTTCTAAAGCAAGTGTGTGCCACCAAACTGAAATAAAAGTGGAGCATTAGTTATGTGGCCTTGGGGGCCTCCTGTTGCACTTTTAACTAGAAATGAAAAGAAAGGAGAGAATTGGGCATGCAAATGTATATATGCAGTACATTTTTTTTTTTGCACTTCGTCCTGTGAGACGTCTGCATCCTTCCCCTATGCAAATCGCTGAGGAGCATCTCATGATCAGTTGGAGAGATTGGGAGGTTCAGAAGGGAAAAAAGAGGGTTTAGGTCTACCAACTGGTTGTTAGCAGACTAATACGTCTTAACAGATGCCGTCACCTACTCCGAGTGATCGGCCTCCTAGCAATCAAGAACCACCTAAAAATGGCAAGCTGGGTTGGAATTCAGGTTAAAACACACCAAGCAAGTGATAACTGAATTGCACCTACTCTATTTTGAGTGCACAGAGTGAAGTAACTAAACTGCTCAACAAGCAGTACTGTTTGCTGTAAGAGCAAATTCAAGAAAGAGTAAAAACTGAGAGTTTTTAGACTGACTCCTTTTTGTGCTACTGTCAGTGGATGAACCGAGTTAATTCATTGGAAAATTATAACTACTTGATTGTTCAGTCAAAAAAAATTGAAAGTGAAAGAATCCACTAGAAATTGCGGGTAGCTCCATGTACAGACTACAAACCAAATCGCAAGTTCAGATTGAGCGTTGGATTGCATTCAGTCAATCTCGGCCGTTCAATTTCCTGCTGCATGGTCGACTGCTACAGCCGATGAAAATTCCAGTGAATCCACGAGCTGAAACCTAAGTGAGAAAATGAGGGAGGGGAGAAAGAGATAGAGAAGAATAATCGAAAGGTAACAGACAAAATGGTGGTGGGGTTTCTTTAGGATTTTTAGGGAGATAGTGTTAGGCAGCGCCTTATTGGTGGCAACCGTATATTATTGCTCAAGGAAAGAGTGAGGAGTTAGAAAAACTCTAGCCTAACCTACAGAGTGAAACCAAAAGAGAAAAGAAAAAAAAAACAAGAAGGAGTAGATGCAGTTTTAGTTCTTATTATTCTAATCTTCTCCCTTGTTGCAATTTCTTTTTAGAATCCTTGGGATCATCTCTGTCCCCGTTCTGGGTGGTTTCTGTCATACTCAAGGAACTGTCTTGTTCTAGCTCTTTGCTTGGTCTGAAAGTCGATTTCTGCAGAGGTATATAGCCTTATCCTATCAAGTTTAACGTTGTTCTTTGGTTGCATCAGTTTGGCTTTGATCTGAGAAAACCAAAAGGAATTATCTTTTTGGCTTGATTGGTGTTCATATGAATTCTTGGTATTGGCTTCTGCCTTCTTGCTTGTTGCGCTTTCCGTTTCTTGTTAGCTCCTCTGTGGTTGGTGGGTGCGCCAACTGAAAAGATTGCTTCTTGTTGCGTTGATTCTTGTTGAGATTGTTTTCTGAATTACTCAAGCAGCGGGAGTTTTTGTTGAAATTGCGCTGAATTTCTCTGGAACCAACTATTACTGGATGCATTCATTCTTGTAGCTTGCAGAGAAATTCACACTCCTTTTTTCCTTTTTCATAATTTCACAAGCACTGGTTTGAACTGCTGTTTTGTTCGCATTAGATGCTGAATTTATCAAATTGCAGGTACTGCGAAAGCTTTGGGAATCGTATTGCAGAAAGTGCAGCAATCTGAAGCTTACTGTCTAAGGTAGACAGCTGACATGAGCAAGTTTAGCACTTGAGCTATGTCGGATTCACTTCCTCGTCTTCCTGACATATTCCAGTTCTCCCTCTATTCTTTCAAGAATCGGAATTACTTCAGTTGTACTAGGAATTCTGAACTTCGTTTGTAGTTGTTGTCTGAATTTGTGGTTACTGTTTACTACTGAACTCACCGTCACGTTTCTGACAACACTCAGTACACCATGTTGATGCACGAGATGTTTTTGCTCCTATTAAATCCTCTGTGGTTTTTCTCTGAAACATCTGACTCAAGTATGAATGTTACTAGAAAGCAACAACTATATGATGACACCTACAATCAGATTGCAGCAATCCAGCAGTCTGAGTTTACTACCTGAAATCATCTCAAAGACGATTTGGTAGTACTAGTTTTGAATCCTCACTCGTTTTTTTCTCTCTTTTGCAGCCAGTTTTCAGCTGAAGCCAAAGATTGAATCTTTCATCAGGGTTTGATAATATCAATACCCTTGTGATGACAGAGTTAATAAGTTTGTCTCGTCATCTACGTCATGATTCTTCTTCAGTCTCTCTCTTCTTCTGTTTCTGAAGACGATGGCCACATTCTTCTCCTCTTCCACCAATCAGAGAGACCTCACCGCCGCCGGCGGCGGCGACGACATGTCGTTCCACAATTATCCACCGCCATCTAACCCTTACTCGGACTCGTCGGCCGGCGGCCTGATCCCGCTTCCGGCGACCATCGTGTCGCAGAGCCACATTGCGCACGGCAGCGGTGACGAGCCGGCGGCGTTCAGGGAAGCGCCGACGACGGACGGCCGCGAGATGGGCCTGCAGACGCAGCTGCTCATGGCGAACGGCGCGGCGGCGCGGGGCCACCAGGGCGGTCTGTCGCTTAGCCTCGGTACGCAGGTGCCGATGTCTCTCTACCAGTACAGGCCGGCGGGCATGGCGGCCGCCTCGCTGCTCAGCCCGAGCCAGTCGCCGATGACGGGCAGGAGCGCGCAGAACAGCATCTACGTGCAGAATTCGAGGTTTCTCAGGGCGGCGCGCGAGCTGCTCGACGAGGTTGTCAATGTCCGCGACGCGATCAAGAGGAAGGGAGACAAGAGCCAGGGCAAGGATTCCGGCGAGTGCAAGGGCGACGCCGCCGACAAGAACGACGACAAGGCCGGCTCGAATCCGCAGGAGCAGGAGAGCAATTCTGCCCCCGAGCTCTCGCCGTCGGAGAGGCAGGATCTCCAGAACAAGGTCACCGCGCTCATGGCCATGCTCGATCAGGTAATGCCTCTCTATCCGTCTCGCTTGCGATCAAGAAGAACGTGGCGTCAATGGAGGTTGTTGCGTTTTTTGGCGTGGCAGGTTGATCGGAGGTACAGGCACTACCACCACCAGATGCAGATCGTCATGTCGTCGTTCGACGCGGTGGCCGGAGGCGGCGCGGCGAAGCCGTACACGGCGCTGGCGCTGCAGACGATCTCCCGCCACTTCCGGTCGCTGCGGGACGCGATCGGCGCGCAGGTGCAGTCGGCGCGGCGGAGCCTCGGCGAGCAGGACACGTCGGCACAGGGCGGCGGGCTCTCCCGGCTGCGCTACATCGACCAGCAGCTGCGGCAGCAGCGCGCCATGCAGCAGTTCGGCATGATGCAGCAGCCGCAGCACGCGTGGCGCCCCCAGCGCGGCCTGCCGGAGTCCGCCGTCTCCGTCCTCCGCGCCTGGCTCTTCGAGCACTTCCTCCACCCGTAAGAACCATCTCCACTGCACCACCTTCGCCGTCGTCCATGTCGATCGATCTCACTCTACTCCGATCCGATCCTGCAGGTATCCGAAAGATTCCGAGAAGCTGATGCTTGCGAGGCAGACCGGCTTGTCCAGGGGACAGGTGAGATTGAGCTCCATGAACTCGACGCCATGCGCGCTCTCATGCAAGCTGATCGATTCAAGTCAAGAAGAGAATTCCATGTTTTTTACGTAGGTATCGAACTGGTTCATCAACGCGCGCGTTCGCCTGTGGAAGCCAATGATCGAGGAGATGTACAAGGGAGGAGTTCGGCGCGGAGATGGACTCCAACTCGTCGTCGGAGAACGCCGGCGGCAAGGGCAAGGACGAGGCGATCTCGTCGGAGGACCGCGACGAGTTCCAGAGCCCGTCGAGCGCCGCCGCGGGGAAGCACGGCGTCGCGGGCCAGCTCAACCCGTTCAAGTCGGAGGCGATGGGCGGCCTGGACGGCGGCGTCGGCGTCGTCGGCCTGTCCAGCTGCCTCGACGGCGCCATGGGCACGTACGCGACAGGCCTCAACCTGAACCACCACGTGCACCCCGGCGGCGGCGGTAACAGCAGCACCAGCCTATTGCACGACGCGCTGCAGGCGGCACACCACCACCACGGCGGCGACGCGAGGTTCGTCTCCTACGGCGACATGGCCGACCTCGGCGGCGGCTACGACGGCGGCAGCGTGTCGCTGACGCTGGGCCTGCAGCACTGCAACAACGCCGGCCCCGTGCCGGCCGAGCAACAGAGCCTGCTCTACGGCAGCGCCGGCGACTTCGACTACATGAACGGCTCCGACGACCGGCAGCGGTTCGGGCCGTCGCAGCTGCTGCACGATTTTGTCGCGTGATCAAGCATGGCGCGCGATGCATCGGAGGCGATGGGGAATAACGCAGACGGCGTCAGAAGCCTGGGCCGGCTGGCCGGCGCCGCTGGCGAGGGTATACAAGTATACAAGCATATACACGTACACTGGTTGTTGTGTTGGTTAAGTGAGGTAGAGCGATCAGGGGTGTAATTGTAAAACTGTATATGAGAAGGGGTGTAGCTTGCTGTAAAGATAGATTGGTATTTTTGCTAGCTTGCAGAATTCTCTACTGATTGATGGATCATCCATATATATGGTGATGTGTTGGTCAGATTGGACCAGATGTTCAATGCCTCAATGGCTAACTGTGAATTGCAGCTAGACGAGTGGTGGATGGCGACAAGAAGTTGTTTTCGGACGAGCTACAGGACCAATTTTGACTCCTTGTTCATGCTGATCTGTTGGAAGATATGAAAAGAGAGGAATGCTAGGATTTTCCAACATGCGGTTAAAACGGCGGTCCAGCTGACGGCAGAGATCAATGAAGAAATTGTGGTTTGGAGGTCGGCAGGAATTTTCTTGAGTCAGAGTAAGGAGGAAAGCGGGAAGTGGATAGCTGCTTTTGCCGCTCCCCTGTTTTTTTTTCTTTTTTCCTTACGCGTTGCGCCTCTAGCTGGTTTGTCAATCCCCAGACCGGCGCGATATCTTTCGTGTCGTTTGTAATGGCTTAACTCTCCTCACAATATTAATAAAATTTGGTCAGCCGTTTCTTGGCCGTCCCGGCAAAAAAAAACGTTTTGTACCAGATGCTATAAAGCAATGCAGATAGGAGGGGGTGTATGAGTTTTGTAACACTTATTTACTGCAAGTTCATGACCTGAACTTGAAGATGCATGAGACAGATTGAAACCAAGCACACACCATGAAAATTTCAGAAGAAACTCAGAAGCAAATATAAGTGCAATGGACATTTTAATGGTCATATATCAATCTGGCAGTACATGAATACAAGAGAATCTAATTATGTCCAGGAACTTATAATGCGAAAGGTCAATCAAAAGCATCTGATTCATACACTTGATAACCATATGTAGTGTGCCCCATTTTGCATTAATATTCATCTTAACATACTGCATACGATCTGCCAAACACTTCAAAAGATCACAGAAAACTTGCTCCCCCTAGTTCTTTGTCACATGTACTATGGTCACTGGTCAGCATTCAATGATGGTATTCACCTACAAAAAATAAGAAGGATGGAGATCAGATTATGATCTAATCAGACTTCAGAATCATACTAATCATTGCGATATACCGTTTGAATAGGGCTTTGATATCTTGTTTCAATGCAAGGCTTTCAAGGAACCTGTCCTCGCTATCTGAAACATCCACCTTTGCAAGCTCAAAATCACCACTGCTGCAGAGCTCATTCCACTCGAACCACAGCTTCGACACTCGTTCTTTCTTGAAGGCAGTGTGGTGATCATCCTCCTCAGGCGAATCGGCAGTGACGAGGCGGTAGCAATACACTATTTTAGACTGTCCTGGCCTATACGCACGGCCGATTGCCTGGCGCATTACTGAAGGGTTCTCATGGACATCCAAGATGACTATACGAGACGCGCCAACGAGGGAGATGCCCTCGCCACATGCCTTCATGGAGCCAAAGAAGACTCTAGCATCTGGTGAGTTGTTGAATCTATGGACTGCTTGCTCACGCTGATCCTGAGTTGAGCCACCAGTAACCCTGAAAGTATGTACCTCTGATTTCCATCCTTTCATTCTAGTGACCAGCTTTTCCAAGAAAATCAAAGAGCGCACATACTGGCTGAACACGAGTACCTTCTCTCCCGTGGCTTCTGAAAGAGACAACAGATTGTGTACAAACTTGGCCTTCACCACGTCGTTGATATCGATTCCGGATATGATGGAACCAATCTTCCTATTGGTGACATTTCCATCATCTGCATCAGCTTTACTGGCATTCTTCAAGCATGGATGAAGAGAAACGGCATTGCATCTCGAGCGTTTTGCAAATTTATTTATTCCATCCAAGCCCTTAATGATTTGTTCCTGTTTGCTACTCATATTGAGAAAAACTGTAAAGTCCACAATTCCAGGTAGCTCATCCAAAAGCTTGCCTTGGTAATAGTGAAGCACATCTGCAGTTAGCTCACGAAGATTTTGGATAATCATCGCTCTCATCTTGTTATTTCCATCTTTCTGAAGGTGTTCTTGAACCAAATCAAAGAAGTCCTTATCTGAGATATTCTTCGATCGTACACTTTTCCCTATCAAGTCCACCTTGCTTAGTATGCACTTCACTATTGCACGAGATTTGTCAATCTTCAAGAATTTGGGTCGGACAAGATTCAAAATGTTGAAAACCTCCCTCACATGGTTTTGGTATAAGGTTCCTGAGAGGACTACTTTACGAGGAGTTCGGATGTTTTCCAGTGAAGTGAGCAAGTCCGTTTCCTCGTTTCTTGGAGTGTGTCCTTCATCTAGAATGACAAGGCTTGGGACCTTCAGTAACTTCTCCTGGCACATAATGGCTTCTGTATCTGAAGTGTGATCAGAAACTATGCATGCAAACTGTTGATAGCCCAGCAACAGGATACTTCTGCTGTCCTCCCACAAGTTCAAAACTTTGAGTTGTTCAGACCGTTTGTCAGCTTTGGAGGAGTAGAAGTCATACAGAGGAATATCGTCAACTTGCCAATGAAGAAATTCGGTTCTCCATGTTGATAGAATCCCCTTTGGGAGAATAATCAATGGCCTTCCAGCAGGGTATTTGGCTAGGAAGCTATGGACAAAACTAATTATCAGAAAAGTCTTCCCAGAACCTGGTGCATGTGCCAGAATACAGCCACCAGGGTTGTTCTCATCCGCCAAGTTCTTGACCAGGAAATTAAAACCTTCGACTTGGTGAGGTTTCATCTGCTGTGAATGTTGAGGGTGGAGGCATAGAGCATCAGGGACCACTTCGAGAATAACTCCTGAGGTTTTGTCAAATGCATCTGCATCACTAGAATTTCTGTGTTCTGAGGTGCGTGCTCTGTACGATTGCTTCCGCTGATACATGTAACAGATAATGAATATTTTTAAACAAAAAGAAGAATGTAGAAGGGGCTGGCCAAGGAGTCATTTAGTTTAAGAGTGACAAAATGATCTCCATGTGCATTTCTATAAGAGTATCTGTTTCATCCCTAGGTAAACAGGCCACTAAGAATGTAAGTATGTAACAGCAATATTCCCGAAAAAGTATGTTATAACATTCAGGAGACTACAGGATAGCACGCAAAGTATAACAAGTTAATGTTGCGATGATAAATGGTGTTGTCTGCTACTATGAAGTGATTTTGGAAATGTCATAATTTTATTTTTTTTCAGTAATTAATTATAGTAAAATAATTTGGACAAGAAATTTCATACCTTTTTCCACTGGTACTCAAAAATATTTTCGATACGTTGCTGGATCAGACCACAAACACGGCAGACAATGCCCAAATCATCTTTCATCAGGAAATCGTGGTGGCATTCATCCTCTGCTTGTTCACAAGAATTCTCTGATGGGACAATGTTATGATCGCTTCCAATGGTCTGGTGAAGCAAATTAAGTTAGTCAGCCTCTCAAAAAGAAGAAAGAAATTACAAACCAAGATTGAGGAGCATTGTTAAAAAGGACTCAGTTGTAAACAAGAGGCAAGCAGTGCTAAACCATACAGAAACCAAAGATAGAAGGAGCATGCTAAAAAAAGGAACTCAGTTCCAGGGTGATGGTAAAGACTAAAGATAAAACAATTACAATTTATGTGTTCTGGATGGTAAGGAATTGAGAAGCGAGATAAAACAAACAGAACTTTTTATTGACAGTCAAGCAAAACAGCAGAATGATACTAAATAAAGGCCTGTGCAGTAACAATTACTCGTGTGGATTTCATACAGTGGGCCTGATCGGCTGCCTGCGTTTCAGCCAGCCACTACAGGGAGTTGTATGCACTTGCATGGCTGCGGTAGCTGATTAGGCCATGTGAGAACAACTTCCTCAGAGTACGCATGAAAACTGTTATAAAACCTTCCAGAAATAACTATCAGACAATTAAGGGATCTAGGCAGTGAGGTAACATACCATCATAGAAACTGTACGTTATATCTTGATCTATCAAACAGCAAACACAGAGATCACGAGACAACCGGAATATAAAGAGTCAATGGTCAATGGTGCGCAAATCTTATGCTTATTCCAAAAAAATATAGAAAGAGCCAATGGTATACCTTTGAACATGCCATTGCAAGGGACATGTCCATCCAAAGTCCTTCCAGCTCATCAACTGGGCTGCTGTTGTCATATTGATCAAATTTTCCATTGGTTGGTATCTGACTGCGCATAACTTCACAAGCTGGTTCATCAGAAGCAACAGAGATGATCTCTTTCTTTAAGCTTCCTTTTATTTGGACATTTTCAGCTTGTGCTTCCTCTTCCCCTACCTCCTCATGACCACTCTGTTGAATGCAAGAGTGACATCAAATAAATAATTTTCCGCCATTCAATAGTATATTTAAACTTAAATTTGAAGCAACACTTTTTGTCATACTAGCATATTTAGACAAACTTCATAATTTTAAGGCTGATATATGCTATCCGTTGGTCATGGAAACTAAGAATGATTAGTTACCACCTCTCTTATAAGTTACTCCCTATAATTGAAGATACAAGTTGTTCTGGGTATTGTTACGATCTCCAATCCACACATTTGGCCATTACTTTTTATAGCTCTCTGTTTGTAATTTATAAAAGAATTTTTTCTTTGAAGACGAGAGAGGGATGCCCTCTCCCTTTTCTATTAATAGAAATGTCATCAGGGGAACGGAAAACAAAAAAAAACTACTGGGAGCCTGCTAACTGGATGCTCCAGACTTGAAGCTGCCAGCCGCACAAAACTACAAGTTTTTCTTGCACAGCCATTACAATCAGTAGGATTGTATCACCTTGAAGTAATTAACTGAGTTTAAATACAGCTTCCATTATCTAAAAATTACAATCAGTTTAAGGAACCTGGACAGTTTCAGAGAATCTAAAAAGAGTAAATTTCACAAAACTATAGGTATTTTGACCAAAATATCACAAAACTACATATTTAAGGCGTTGTATCACAAAACTACAGATTTAACACTAAATTTATCACAAAACTACAGATTTAAGGCCAAGTATCATAAAACTACATATTTAATATTGAAGTTATCACAAAACTACATATAATAAAGTTTAAATCCCTAGCACCATTGTTATGTTGGAGCTATAGACATCGTAGTTTTATGACTAAATTGGTTATAAACTTGTAGTTTTACGATAATTTTGTTACTAAATATGTAGTTTTGTGACACCTCATCTTAAATGTATAGTTTTGTGATAACTTTAATGTTAAATCTGTAGTTTTGTGATACACCAAATTAAATCTGTAGTTTTGTGATAGTTTGGTTGTAGTATTTGTAGTTTTGTAAAATTTACTAAAAAAACAGAGATTTGCTTTTGTTTTCTTGTAGTAGTCTATAGCTTTTTGAAAGTAATTTTAGTGACATAACTACTGATAACATTTTCATGCAACAACTATTAATTATCAAAGGTTTCAAACTTTGATTGCCCACACTCCAGGACGACTAATTCTGGATCAGGGTTCAGGGGATAGCATGCGATTCTGTTTACCCGTAATATGCATAAAGACTGCTTAGTTCTCATATGCACATTAGTAGAATAAAATTTCAGGAATAGTTGAGCACACCTTGTTGTAAATAACATCGTTGATGTCCATACTACCCTTTCCTTTCTTAATTATTGCTTGTGCTTCAGAACTGATGTTTTCATTATCCAGCATGGAGATTTCCTGGTGTTGGACAGGCTGCTCAGGCAGAACGCTTTCTTCAATATAATTCGCACTTTGCTTGGAATCAGATGATTTTTCATCTACAAAGGATGCAACACTGTCCCCATCATCAGAATCAACTAAAACAACTGTTGTGTCAGCACCAATATTGTCCACATTAGCAAAGGTATAATCTTCATCGTTGTCTGAGTCCAAGTCAATTATATTACGACAACTACAATTTCTCCCATCTTGCACAAGGCCATCTTTTGTTTCTGATGACTTGAGTGGACTGGCATATGGCAACTGGATAGGTACTTCTTGCAGCTTTTCTAGGGTGCTGATAAGTTCAAGCCGCTTCATACTGATTGCCTTGTAATCTTTCATGGAACTCCCATACTTCAAGTCATTGCATTTTTCAAGCAAATGATGACATAAAATTCTGTTACGACTAAGGATGCTTGACTGGGACTGGAACCGTGAAGAGCTATCGCAACCGCCTTCATGCTTCCGCCTTTTGCAGCTATCAGAATCCATCCTAGAACACAAAGGAAGACTTTTTAATGTTTTAAAAGGCGCATTGTGCATGGATGATTACAATAATAAAATGTTACATTGCAATAACAAAAAAGATAATGTATCATCATGAACAGAACTATCACTGATGCAAACAAAGCATGTTGTTGTTCTGAATATTGAAGAAAAACAAAGCAATACTTCGATCACGGATTTACTACCAACAAAAACCCATCTTTCTGTCTGAATCAAATCCATCTATTCTAATCTGAGCCTGCTCGCAACTCCCAGATAGCGCTTGCAGTGACCAATACCACAAGGGACCCTAAAAAAGTCAACTTCAGGGAAAAAAGTTGCAATTAGAACTCGGTTATTCGATGCTTGTTTCACAATCCCCACGTTTAGAGTCTATACAGTTAAATTGGACCCAACTTCAGGATCATAAACCTTAGTGAAAAAAGAGTAAATTGCATTCGTGGTACACAAACTTATCAGGTGAGTGCATTTTAGTACACAAACTTATAAAACACTCGTTTTGATGCATATACTTGTCTGATGCGTGCGAAACAAGGCCAAAAGGACACGTCATAGCCAATTTTGCCAAGTTCGATGCTGATTAGGATGTGGCGTGCATGCGTGGTGGGCATGAGACATGCTATCTTTGTAAACTTGATTTGTGCTTTATTATTCATTGCTCTATCACTTGCATCATATCTCGGTTTTTTATACATCTCCGTGTGTAATCTTTAGGCCTTATTAAACCTTTGTAGTGAACATATGTATGTAGCATTTTTCTCAAGTACGTGTTTATGTGGCATCGTAATTGATACTTGAATTTGCAAGCTTTAGCCTTGTAACGTTCTTTTGGCCTTGGTTGACATGCATCTGACAAGTTCGTGTATCAAAACGAGCGTTTTACAAGTTTATATATTAGATTGCATGCACCTATCAAGTTCGTGTAATGCCAATACAATTTACTCGTGAAAAACACCCAAAACCCAAGAAATGCACAAAGCTAGGGATAGAAAGGAAATGCCCAATCTCGCAAAAATGCCTAATAAGAGCACGGAAACAATAAACATGCATGCAAATGGGAGAGGGCAAGGAAAAACATGATGAGAGATAGAAAGAACTTCTCTTTAGGAATTAGGGAAAAAATTGAATAACACAGTGAGAAATGCGGAAGAAACTCACCTAGCTTCCTGCTGGGTTGAGTGATCTCTCCTCCTCCTCCCCCTCGGAGAGACAGAGGAATCTGAAGAACCTTGCGAGAATTGCTATGAGTGGAAGAAATCAATTCACCAAAACTTCATGAACTGGGAAGTGAAGAACGCACAAGGTGCTGTGCTCTTTGTTGTGAAACACACGCCACTGAACTTCCAAAGTGGAGTAGTACTCCAGCCTCGAGTACATATACACTGAACTTTCTTAGACTCTGCAACTGGGCCCCACGTAGGTGGGCCATGCATGTCATAGAGGAATTGACATGGGTTATCCCTAGGTAAAAGTGGATTAGCCAATTAAGCTGCCCTGAAGTTTGGGAGGATCCGAACGATTCACCTTCCGAGTTGGGTGATTGGAGGATGGGAACCGCGGCTGGAGCTCCAACTTCGCCGCGCGGAACGTGCCGCCCCTTCGACTCCTCGTCGGCAGGAGACACCGCCGGGCGCTGGCCCATGGAACTGACCGCGACCCGCCGCCGCGCCGCGCCGGCGAGGGAGCCAGACCCTCTCCGGCGCAGTCGCGTGAAAAGCCTTTCCGAGCGTCTCGCCGTCTAGATTTCACCTTGGAGGCCGCCGCGCCGGCCGCGGAAGCAGCATGCCATGCCAGCGCTCGCTCTCGGTGCCACGGTGCCACCAGCCCACCACGCGAATCCAGGTCGGTGTGTACTCCCCCCACTGCACTCAGAGGTGGCCAAACGGGCCGCCCGCCACGGCTCGGCCCGGACACATCCGTGGCACGGCTCGTTAGGCATGGCTCCTGTAACGGGCCGTGCCGGCACGACCCGCGTGTTGAGCCTCCGGCCCAAGCACGGCTCATGGGATGGTCGGGTCGTGTCGTGTCGACACGGGCCCGTTAAAAGTCCATGGGTCAAGGTTGGCCCGTAACACTATTTTACACTGTTTTTACTGTTTTTCACTGTTATGGCCCACTAAAAGCCCACGATACAGAATATTTGTGCTACAATACATTTGCTACAGTACAGGTCGTGCCGTGCCGACCCGTGGGCTCGGTCCCATGTGCAGTGTCCGAGCCGTGCCTGCTACAGAAATACCGTGCCCGAGCTGGCTCACGGTGGCACATCCCATTTGGCCACCTCTGACTGCGCTTCTTTTTTCCTCGGTAGCATCAGGATCCAATAAAGTCTGGTATTAATCCGAAACTAACGTTTCAGATAAAGTGATATTTAATCATTCATATTAATAAAATTTTCATAAATACTTTAACATATTAAATACAATAACACATTAAAATATATGATGACATCATAATGACATCATAATGTAATTATAAAAAGAGACATAAAAACATATCTACATGAATATCAACTTTTATAAGTCACTAAATTAAATATGAATACCAACTTTTTAAGAGTTACTAAATTAAATGTGATTTTGATTCTATAAAATCACACACATAAATTAAATGTGATTTTCATTCTATAAAATCACACACATTAATATGAAACTTTTTATTAAAATTAATCCTTAACTATTTATTATTTTTAGAGGAGATGATTAACTATTTATATTTTGAGATAGTGCTTAACTACTTATCATCTAAACCTATGCTCTAAAAAGTGAACATGAAGCCCAGCAATATACGGCGAAGCAAAGCAACCTTGAAAAATGCATATACCGCTGCAGCGGCAATACGTATGTGATATTTTTCACATTTCTCATTTGTGTACGGAATAAGTCATGTGTCATCAAAATCTTTTCACGTCTCAAATGCCATCCAAATAGCTACATTAAACTGAAATAGTCAACACACTTGACAATACATTTTCAACTTCATGTGCCTGAAACTTGTGTGGTTTCTGGGTCAAGTTCCTGTCTCTTGTGTTCTCTATCGTCTTCACCGTCGGCCCTGCGTTTGTTCGCCATGCCCTGCTGCTGCTGCTGCTGCTGCTCGGCCACCTGTTTGGCCTGCGCCTCCTCCACCTTCTGATGGTACCACGCACGCCACCTCGCCGTCACGGCCTTGTTCTTGTGCATCGCGACGAACCTCTCCACCAGCCTAGGCCCGCCGGCCAGAAGGGCCTCGTCCCCGATCTCTTTGGCCCGAGCGATGAAGAACTCCAAGATCACACTCGTAAATTTCTTGCAGGAGGGGGAGTTTTGCATCACCCCGTTGTATATTGTACGCAGGAATTCGGAGTACTTCTCGTCGTACTTGTCGCCGCAGGCGACCAGGCCGCAGAAGGCGTCCGGCGACTTGTCCCCGCAAAGCTTGAGGAAATCCAGCTCCACGGGGTGGAACGCCGCGCGGAAGTTGACGCTGGCGCGGTCGCCGCGGAACGCGATGTCGAGGCGGTCGTGCGCCAGCGCCGCCGCGTGCTCGTCCGGGAAGGCGCCGACGAGGCGGTGCTTGGTCGTGTTGGCGGGGTCGACCACGCATGCCGTCCATTTGCCCGTGCCCTTGTCCTGCTGGACGCCGACGTAACATCTCTGTGTCGGTTGTGTGGCTTGCGCCTGCGGCTGCTGCAGTGGTATCGCGGTGGCGGCGGGAGGAGCAGAGGTCGCGGCCTGCGAGGATGGTGGTGGCATGGTGCGTACGGATGGTGCTCCTGCTCCCCCGGTGTTTGGCAATGGCGCATGAGGCTCCGTGGGCTGGATGGGGGCTCCGATTGCACGAGAGCTCGTCGGAGCGGGGTGCCTTGCCATTGCTGCTCTCTGTTGCTGCGAAGCGTGAGGATTTCCGGTCGGAGTTGGGATCTTCGGATCGCCCGGCGACATTTCCATTGACGGAGCTCCCTGACCCTGAGAGTTCGGTGCCTGAGGTCTCGTAGGCCGCACAGAGACCCCAGTTGGGAAAGAGCTCATCGGAACGGTTGGCGTCGTTGGCGTGGGCGGCGCTCCCTGCGTGCATGGCAATGGCGCGTGAGTCCTCACGCCGGGAACGGTGGACACTTGTGTATGAGAGCTCCTCGGAACCATGGCCGGCGATATTGCAGGTCGCGCTCCCCGCATCTGCTTATGTGGCAACGGTTCGCGAGGCCTCGCGGTCGGGATGCCGGTCACAACTGTGTGAGAGCTCTGACCCGCCGGCACCATCCCAGCCTGCGAAGCTCCCAGCATCGGTGGCGCCGGAGGGGGAGCCCTCGTGGACGCAGTGGCAGCGCCGGAAGAGCTAGAGTTCGCCGCTCGCGACACGCCGGTCATCGATGGCGCGTTCTGCACGGGCGGGGAAGGCGACGGAGTCCTCCCGACCGTAGCACCGCCACCTGAAGGACCTAAGCTCGCCGGCCGCGACACTCCAGTCATCGGTGGCGCATTGTGCACAGGCAGTGATGTGGAAGGACCCCTTGCGGTGGTAGCGGCAGCGCCGGAAGCTCCAAAGCTCGCTGGCCGCGGCACGCCGGTCATCGGTGCCGCGTTCTGCATGGGCCGGGAAGGCGGTGGAGTTCTCGCGGCCGTAGCACCAACAGCGGCAGCGCCAAAGCTCCCGGGCCGCGGCACGCCGGTCATCGGTGTCGCGTTCTGCATGGGCCGGGAAGGCGAGGGAGCCCTCGCGGCCGTAGCACGAGCAACGGCAGCGCCAAAGTTCACCAGCCGTGGCCCGCCGGTCATCTGTGGCGCGTTCTGCATGGGAGGGAAGGCGATGGAGCCCTCGCGGCCGTAGCACGATCAACGGGAGCGCCAAAGTTCACCTGGTGCGGCCCGCGGGTCATCTGTGGCGCGTTCTGCATGGGAGGGGAAGGCGATGGAACCCTCGCGGCCATGGCGCCAGCGCCGGCAGCGCCAAAGCTCGCCGGCCGCAGCCCGCTGGTCATCTGTGGCGCGTTCTGCATGGGAGGGGAAGGCGATGGAGCCCTCGCGGCCGTGGGGCCAGCGCCGGCAGCGCCAAGACTCGCCGGCCGCGGCACGCCGGTCATCGGTGGTGCGTTCTGCGTTTGGGAGGAAGGCGTTGTAGGCTTCGCGGCCGTCGGAGCACCGACACCGGGAGCAGAGAGCGCCGTCATATTGCCTCCGTAATCGTGGCGAAGTGGAAAGAAGGTACGTGTTGTATCACGAAACGTCGAAGCTGTGTTGGCAACTTAAAAACGAAGCAATGTCGAAACCGAGTTGATCTTGTCCGAGTCGGAGTAGGAGAGAGACAGATCGACATCGCCAGGTCGGATTCCAGCTTGGCACGCGGAAGCCGCGCCCTAGAGATTTCACGTTTTCTCCGTACGAAGGCGTATTTCATGATTATGTTTAGGTGGCCCTATTTTTATTTCTCCGGAATACGTATTCCTTGTTTGAATGCGGTTTAGTTGCTTTGGTACACCACTTGGGACGAACACCTCGAGTCACCAATGGCGATTCCCCGTCGCCTCGCCGCCGCCGCCGAAACCACCAAACGCTCGGCTGCAGGTCTCGCCGCCGCCCTCAGTGGAAGCAGCGGGAAGCCCTCTACAGACGACCTAGCCGCTGCCGCGACGGTCGCTGCGGCCGCCGGTCGCGCCTCCGAATGCCAGTCCCTCCTCCTCCGCATGTCGCGCCGCCGCGGCGCCTGCCGTCGCGAGATCGTCTCCTCCCTCCTCGGCTCCTCCCCCACCCCTCAGCCGCAGGTGTTTGACCTCCTAATCCGCACCTACACCCAGTCCCGCAAGCCCCGTGAGGCCTTCGAGGTATTCCACCTCATCCTCGACCACCGCGTCCCCATCCCCGCCGCCGCCTCCAACGCCCTGCTCGCCGCCCTCTCCCGCGCCGGATGGCCCCATCTCGCTGCGGACGCCTACCGCCTTGTCCTCTCCTCCAACTCCGAGGTAAACACATACACGCTTAACATAATGGTCCACAACTACTGCAAAGCCCTGGAGTTCGACAAGGTTGACACTGTCATCTCCGAGATGGAGAAGAGATGTGTCTTTCCTGATGTGGTTACACATAATGTGATGGTTGATGCTAAATTTCGCGCTGGGGACGCGGAGGCAGCAATGGCGTTGGTTGACTCAATGGTTAGTAAAGGGCTAAAGCCTGGGATTGTGACGTATAATTCGGTTTTGAAAGGGTTGTGTAGGAATGGGATGTGGGATAAAGCACGGGAAATGTTCAGGGAAATGGACGAATTTGGGGTTGCGCCTGATGTGCGGAGTTTTAACATTCTGATTGGGGGATTTTGTAGAGTTGGGGAGATTGAGGAAGCGATGAAGTTTTACAAGGAGATGCGACAGCATGGGGTTACACCAGATTTGGTGAGCTTTAGTTGCTTAATTGGATTGTTTGCAAGGAGGGGGAAGATGGACCATGCGGCGGCGTACTTGAGGGAGATGAGGTGCTTTGGATTGGTACCTGATGGTGTGGTTTACACAATGATAATAGGCGGTTTTTGTAGGGTCGGGTTAATGTCAGATGCTCTGAGAGTTAGGGATGAGATGGTTAGCTGTGGATGTTTGCCAGATGTGGTAACTTACAATACTTTGTTGAATGGGCTCTGTAAAGAGCGCAGGTTGTTAGATGCAGAAGGGCTTTTGAATGAGATGAGGGAGAGAGGGGTTCCACCAGATTTATGTACCTTCACAACTTTGATTCATGGGTATTGCATAGAGTGTAAAGTAGAAAAGGCGCTGCAACTGTTTGACACAATGTTGCACCAGCGTTTGAGGCCAGACATAGTGACATATAATACTTTGATCGACGGAATGTGCAGACAAGGTGATCTTGGCAAAGCCAATGATCTATGGGATGATATGCATTCTCGTGAAATCTTCCCCAATCATGTTACGTACAGTATCCTAATAGACAGTCACTGTGAGAAGGGACAAGTGGAAGATGCATTTGTTTTTCTGGATGAAATGATAAATAAGGGAATTTTGCCAAACATCATGACATATAATTCCATCATTAAGGGCTATTGCCGGTCAGGAAATGTTTCAAAGGGGCAGCAGTTCTTGCAAAGGATGATGCTTGACAAGGTGTCACCTGATTTAATTACTTACAACACCCTAATCCATGGTTATATTAAAGAAGATAAGATACATGATGCTTTTAAGTTGCTTAACGTGATGGAGAAGGAAAAGGTTCAACCAGATGTTGTCACATATAATATGCTCATAAATGGGTTTTCTTTACATGGTAATGTGCAAGAAGCTGGTTGGGTTTTTGAGAAAATGTGTTATAGAGGAATCAAACCAGATAGATATACATATATGTCTATGATAAATGGTCATGTCGCAGCTGGCAACTCGAAGGAGGCATTTCAGCTTCATGATGAGATGCTTCAAAGAGGGTTTGCTCCTGATGATAAATTCTGAGGGTCCTCATTTTCTTCTTTATTGGATTCCGTAGAGCCATTGGATAATTTTAGGAAAGAGAAGTGCAGGGCTGCAGGCACTGTGCAGTTTGTGAATATTCAGAATTCTGCTGAAACAAATACCTGCGGATTTGAAGGTGAGAAATTTTAATATTCTGCAGTTGGCGTTATAACATCTTCTGGTCTCTTCATGCCAGTCATCTACTTATTGACTTAGTGGAACCAGCCATGATAAATGATGCCTAGTTACAGTTTTGAGTATGACTTGGTAAGATGTGACGCTATCCATTTTCTGATCAGCTAGAAGCTAAACATCTACTGAAGTATTTGTTCTCCTGATAACAATGGTGCTTGGTCACTTTTTTTTTTGCACTCCATTCCTCAACAATTTTGTTTGAGATTTTTTTTGACTGTTGTAATTTCCATTGGCTGCTGGTTAATTTTGAGGAAGCTTTTCTCTCCAGGTAGTCCTAGGAAAATAAAATGTTCCACATACTGTGTCCTTGTGGGAGTGGTTTCGTCGTCAAGACCCACAAATATGCTGTTAGGAGTTGTGCTTTTGTTTTCTGGGCACTGGAGAAATCAAGTACACCTTTAAATTTTCAGGCACTCTTGAAACCAAAGTTTTCTTCTTCTCTCTCGCAGAAAGAAAGAAAAAGTTGTGCTTCCTCCCTTCTATGTTTTGTCAATGGAAGCACCTTCTCAATACGTCCTAGTGCTGTGGTAGTACATGGTGTAGTCCCACAGTGATCAGAATCACCTTTTGGGATCAGGATAAAGATTCAATTTGGCAAAACTGTTCTGCGTTGACTGTACAGTTTATTCTCACTTGTATTAATTACTTATCTACACTTCAGTTGTTTGTTCCTATTCAGGGAACCAGAAGTTTGGAAGATAACTGGAAAATCCTACTTGGTGAGAGATATTAGTACTCAAAAGCATCGTGATGTCTGAGATAGCTACACTATACAGATTCCATCATGATCTGTGAAGTTATCTGCTATCACTGGATCTTCCTTATGTCAAATCCTCCAAATAGGACATGATCATTGGGGTCAAAGAAACAGAAGCATGATACTAGTAAGAAAGGAACTTTAGTTTTCCCCCAAATCTAGTTTTACTGGTTTACTGCATTCCATATTTGCTATTGTTTACTTGACCTTAATTATACTGTGGAGAGCATACCTCTTATTCTGCTTGAAAAAGCTCAATCTAAAGATGTTTCTTTTAGGCATGCCATGATACAAACAGAAAGGAGTCACAATCAACAGAACGTGAAACGACGAGTGAGTTCAGGAAAAGGTATCACATATTCCCAACAATTCTCAACAATGTCATATTGAAAACAAATATGCACAATGCCCTCAGGGCAATCAAAACTGCTGTACAAAAAGAAGAAATGAATTGGCTGTGGAGGGCAAAAAAAGGCTCCTTAAGAATAACCTCTAGAAGAATAGAAAATAAAGAAAAAAATATTGTACATGTACATGTTTCAAAGCTCTCATGGAGGTTGGCATCTTCCTGCAGGATTGTTAGGATCATTGGTGCATCCAGATGCACCTGGCTTTGATGAAGTTAAGAACACCGGGCTTCCCTGTCGTGGCTGCGATCTCGCTCCCAGCAGTCTGGATGCATGGCTGATGGTGACTGTGGTGCTGAAGATCAGAATGAAAATGAGAGCTAGAGGCAGAACTTGCTGTCTTCTGATCGGCATATTTGAGCAGCTGACCTCCTGGTATGTTCTGAATACTTCTGAATGGCGAGTTGCGAAGGTCAAAAACTGGAGTGGATATATAGACTGTGGCAACACGTATATATGTTGTACTATAAATTTATCATGCTCTTGAGCGCGTTTGGTTCCTTGTGTGTCAAGTTTCGATGTGCGTACCCGAGGGTTCGACGCGTTGTCGCGCGGTCAGCTACGACTTGCAAAACCATTCGTCATCACGTCGTTGTAATGTAAACCTTGACCTTTTGCATAAGAGAGTCTTCGTGGTAGAATTCACACGAAATCACAGTTTCAACGTTCCGGAGTTTACATGCATGATCATTAAATACAGTTCCGTGCTCTCCAAGGCTCAGCAAGGAACGCAAAATCTATCGTCTTCGTGTTACTGAGGATGCAGCTTGAACGGTCAAATTCAGAATTGACGGCTCCACTGGGGAAAAAATTCAGGTGGGTCGAAGCCGCGGAAATGGGCCAAATGTAGCCGACATGGCCATACCCACTATCTGCCTGGGCCTTTGAACAATTGACCTTGAAAGCCCAGCACACTCTCATGTAATTTTGGGAATGCGTTTTTTAAAAATCGCCCTTCAGAGAGCGATTCTAACGTACGATCGTTGGTCGTCTATCCGCACGAGTGTCAATTTGTATTTTGCCCCCTTACCGTTCTCGTGTAGGACAATTTTTTCTATTTATTTAGAGGACCGTTTGCAAAAGGGCGTGGCCGGGACGACAAATTTATAGGCAGCCCTTTGTTACCCTCAAAGAGGACATTTTTTACTATTCCCTAGGAGGCCGCTTGTAAATTTGCTGCACTTACCGCCCATTTTGCAGGCGGCCCTCCAGAGAAACAGAAAAAAGTCCTTTTTGAGAGTGGCAAGGGACCTTAGTATAAAATGACATTTCGCGACAGACGGTGGCTCAACAGTCTAAAAATTCTCTCCCAGAAAGCGGCGAACAACTAATTTTACAAATGTTAAAACAAAAATTACTTTTGCAAATCTTTTAATAAAAAAATTAAAAATCCCGAAAATTCTGAAAAGCTTAGCCGACCTCGCGCTCCAGTCCAGGGCGCGCTCAGAACCAAAAATTTCGAAAAGGAAAAGGCCGAAATACAACCCCAACCCCCGCGCGCTCCTCCCCTCCTCCTCCGCGTTACGCGTTCTCCTCCTCCCCGAGCCCCGCCGCCTCCTCTCGCGATGCATCACGGTGGCGGCGGCGCGATCCGCGTGCTGAATGTAGCGGAGAAGCCGTCGGTGGCGAAGTCCGTCGCGGAGATCCTGTCGCGGCCGTCGGGCGGGATGCGGTCGCGGGAGGGTCGGTCGCGGTACAACCGCGTCTTCGAGTTTGACTACTCCATCGGCGGCCGCGCCTGCCACATGCTCGTCACCTCCGTCACGGGACACCTCATGGAGCTCGAGTTCGACGACCGGTTCCGCCGCTGGCACTCGTGCGACCCCGCTGATCTCTTCCACGCCCCCGTTCGCAAGTCCGTACCCCAGGTATGGCTCTCTCTGTCCTGCTCCCCATTTCCACAAACAGTTGGTGCGCGCAGCGCCGTGGGCCTGTGAATTGTGCCCTCATGCGTGGGTTTTTGCATGGTGCAGTTTCGTAGTGTCTCGCGTCCATTGAGTATGTTGTGTCCAACTCACGGTGAAATGCTGGGCACTGAAAATTCGTTGAATAGTTTATGTTCGTGGTTGTGGTGGTGTACTGTACCTGGATTCCAGTTCGTGGGGGCCTGAGGGAGGGGCTAATAGTGGGTACCTGATTTGTTCTAGCAATGGATGTTTCTGCTAAATTTGTTTAGGTTACTGCACTTAAGGAAATCTATTCTAGTGCTCTTCAGTAGTTTGTTTGGGGACATTGCATGACTGCAACTCGTTTTTTAATTGGGAATCACTAGTGCTGCTGGTCATTTCACTGTTGCGCAGCAGCAATCTGGTTCCAGTCATATACGTCTGTGTGTTGTACTATACATGTGACACATTAACTTGTTATTGTGATAGGAAGAGGGATACAGTAATGCATAAACTGTTCTATTTGGTTATTTTGAAAAAATGAAGGCTAAACTTGCTATTGCTGGCATAAGAGGGTAGTTGTTTGCTGGGCCGGCCAACGGATTAGGGCAACCTAGTATGATTATATGAACACCCTGGCAGATAATATTCTCAGGCCTCAGGAAGTCGGGCTTTTGTTCTGAAATTAAAGTTTATCCTACAACATCATTTATCTTGCAAAATTGGTAAAGTAGAGGCAGAAGTTAAACAGCTATACAAGTTTCCTCTTCTCCTCATTCTCCCATTCCAGCATCAGGAGAACAAGATGCTACCCTTTTTGTCGGTTGCACTGAGCTTGCTTGTAGTATGTGATTTGGTGTAACAATATGTTTTCTCCATAGTCATCATTGATCCGATTGATTGCCTATGTACCTTTTCTTTTGTCTTTTTAGAATCTCCTGGTTAGATGGATTTATTGAGCAACATGGAGGCATGCCTTACATTGCTGAGAATGACCATGCTTATTTGTCTATTTGCCCAAACACGTTACTCCGTATTTGTTTTTGTGTTTTGATGCATAGTGGTATGGTCTGATGGTAATGAAGTTATTATTACTGCTCCAGTTTCTTTTTTTTCAGCTGAGGTATATTCATTTTTTTAATTGCAGGATAAGCAAGACATAAAAAGAACATTGGAAGAGGAAGCCAGGAAGTGTCAGTGGCTTGTGCTTTGGCTCGATTGTGATAGAGAGGGTGAGAATATCGCATATGAAGTGATTGATATATGCGCAGGTGCCAACAGCCGCCTCAACATTTGGAGAGCTCGTTTCTCAGCTTTGATTGACAGGTATTTGTTGCTACTGATGTTTTTCTCTTTTTGATTGCAAAGATGGCATATCCATCTCCTACATCACATGGGTACCCCCATTCACTTCACATCTGGCCTGATTGGTGTTACTTTGAGTTAGTTGTATGGAAATGAACTATGGTATTCCATTGGGGCTGGATAAACCTGACCACAGTCCCACGCTCATCCCAAATCTCATGTTAATGTCTTAAAGAAATGAAACTGCAGGGAAATCCATGAAGCTGTGCAACATCTTGACAGACCCAACAAGCTCTTTGCTGATGCTGTTGATGCAAGGCAGGTAATTAAATTATCATTCCAACCTTCGTTGATGTTGCATTCTCTTGCATCACATCTACTGAGAAGTATTACAACAACTCTAGCAAACTAAGGTCCTTGAAGAGCCTCTGCTACATGTTCTGACTATATAATATTGTAGCTTTTGTACTGGTATAGGAATAGAATGAGGCGACAGTATATTTTATCCTGCTTACATTATTCTTCTCAAATAAAAAGCATTTTCTTGCGCCTTCTTACTGTCTTGAAGATCTCAGATAATTATTAAGAATTTTGTACAGGAAATTGACCTTCGCATCGGTGCCTCCTTCACAAGGTTCCAGACAATGCTGCTGAAAGATGCATTTGTTCTTGATGACACTGGTGATGATAGGAATATAATTCTGAGTTATGGTCCTTGCCAGGTACTTCACTATAGAGAATGAACATAAGGTACTGAATGATGCCTACTTTCATCTTGGTGTAACATGTTCTTTGCATTGCAGTTTCCAACCCTAGGATTTATTGTTGAGCGTTTCTGGGAGATTCAAGCTCATGAACCTGAAGAATTCTGGACAATAAACTGTTCCCATACTTCAGATGAAGGCACTGCATCTTTTGGTTGGATGTAAGATGCACCCGACATGTTGTACTGTTACTTCCATTACAAACGTCATCTGAGATTATTTCTTGTTTGGCAGACGTGGTCATTTGTTTGATTACTCATCTGCTGTTATGATCTATGAAATGTGTGTTGAAGAACCAATGGCGACAGTGAGCCCTTCACATCTTTTATTTCAACATCAGTGTTAACAAAAATAATAATGATAAGTATCTTTGACGACAGAACAAAAGTATCAGTTATAGTTGTATTTTTTTCCCTGCAGGTGCAAAATGTAAGGAATCAAGAGAAATTAAAATATCCCCCATATCCACTAAGTACCATAGAGCTTCAGAAACGTGCCTCTAGGTATTTCAGAATGAGTTCTGAGCTCACAATGAAGGTGTTAAAAATAATTCTTTTTGGTAATCTTATATACCTAGAACAGTTTTGCTAGCCAATTATGGGCACTTATCACTTAACTGATTGTTTTGCTGAGTGCTCTCTTGTCGTGTCTATATCAGGTGGCCGAGGAACTTTATCAAGCTGGATTTATTAGTTATCCCAGGACAGAGACTGATAACTTCTCTCCAAACACTGACCTACATGTATGTTTTGAAATTCACTAGTTCCTCTTGCCATGTTCTTATTTCTTGGTTTGATGATTCGGAATACATGTTTTTGAATATTTGCACCTATAACTTTCATTTTTACATAATTACATGATAAAGAACATGTTCTCAAAGTCAAATACTCCCTCTGTTCCTAAATATAAGCATTTCTAGCAATTCAAACTTTGTACACAAATATAAGCATTTCTTGGACACAGCTTTCAAAGTAGGGGAATCTAAGCAATTTCGGCCAGTCAGATGATTGGCAGGGAATCCAAGTAATTCAAAATTCAAAATTCGGTCAATCAGATGATTGGGGGGAAATCAAGCAAGGGCATTTGAGTAATTTCCCCTAAACCTTAAATCTTTTCTAAACAATCTAGAAATACTTATATCTGGGAACAGGGAGAGTAATTGGTTCGTTACTTGTTATTATTTTTGGTAATAATCTTATTATATTCCTCCCCTTTTCATTTTGTGTGGATATGCTAACACATGATGATCCCCGTTGCATTTAAATATTTGATTTATAAAATTCTAATCATATGCCATTCATGAAATGCCACTGGAAAATATTAAAAGCATTTTCTACAATCCGATAAATACCTGCGATGGCTATACCATTTTAACTTTCCCTTGTTTGTTTGTTTTTAAAAAAATTTTAGATCTATTTTTTCCATGACATGTTTGGGTACCTTTGATGTAGTCCATCGTACATGAACAAGTGGCTCATCCAAATTGGGGAACATATGCTCAGCGTCTTTTGGATCCTGAAGCAAGACTTTGGAGAAACCCCAGCAATGGTGGTCACGATGACAAGGCACACCCTCCTATTCATCCAACAAAATTTTCAGCTGGGGAAACCAATTGGTCTGATAATCACAAAGTACGTGTGTTTCCTATATAGCAGATAGTATAGCATTTTTAAAAATTTTTCCAAGGCAGTATTTCTTATGCTCTACAAGTGTGTAATAGAACTCTGCATATTTGTTTTCTGGTGTCCAGAAATTGTATGAGCTTGTTGTTCGCCATTTCCTTGCTTGTTGCTCCCAACCTGCAGTTGGAGCTGAAACAACCGTGGAAATTGACATTGCTGGTGAACAGTTCAATGCATCAGGGCGCGTTGTACTTGCTGTGAGCATCCTCAAACCTTGCTGGAATCGTCTATTGTTTCATAGGTGTTGCAAACGTGTAAATAGGCTACTATCCATACAGGACATGTAAATATGTGACATATCCTATATCTCTAATTCTGCATGTTCTTTAATTCTTTAACACTTGCTCCACTAATAAATCTGGTAAACAAAAGTAGGAGAAACTGTATTTTAATCAGTAATAGAAGCAACTTGATCTTATGTACAGAGGTACATAGTCTTAACTCTTAAGCTCTGAGAAGCGGCTTCTTTGTGTTGAAGCTTCAATGTGAGTCTTGGGTTGCCATTCCTCCTTTAGGTTACAGTAATTGGTTCTTTAATAGCATGGTTCTGAAAAAAACTCATAAAACAATTAACTGTGCCAGTTGTGGTGCACTGCAAGTAATATTTATTGGGAAGGGAAAAATAAAGGATGATAAGATATGTAGTCAGTAAACAAGAATGAAGATGCTAGGAAAACTCATGAAAAACTTAACTTTGCCAATTTTGATGTACTTTAACTGCTTTGATATTTATTGGAAGGGAAAAGAAAGGAGGAGCATTTAAATAGAAAATGAATTACATAGCCAATATGCTTACAAATTACTTAGGTAGCATATTTAGGAAATGAAACTTCTGCTGGTACAGGTGGAATGCTGTGCCCAGGAGTTCAGGAATGCAATGTCTTTAATTTAATAAATACATTGTCCTTTCTAACGTTAGTTCTAGTGCATGTCCTATAAAATTCCGTTTCTGCATGTCCTATAAAATATGTTATACTCTCTTCTAGAAAAATTATTTGGACGTCTATCGGTTTGACTCATGGGGCGGTACATTACTTCCGACATACATCATTGGACAACAGGTTTGCTTCATTTGTACCAACACTTTTTCATTCATTTTATAATGTCTTCTATGCTTTGTGGGTAAAAAGACCTGAGTGGAATGTTCATATAAAAGCCTGCCATTTAAGGATGACTATAAATTTATATCCCAATTAAAAAAATGATCCTTCTGCTATGTTGTAACAGTTGGTGATTTATAGGTAAACTGTGCAATTCTGTATAGCAGTGTGTTAGTCATTACAATTTGTATATATTACTTGCTCAATATTTAGTAACTGCAGGATATATGAATCACTTGTTCAGTTCTTTTTGAAAGAATGTTCTGGTTGTTTTTTAGTTGTTCTAACCCATGAGGACTTGATGACCTTGCAGTTTGTTCCAACAACTTTAACGCTTGATTCTGGAGTGACTCGCCCACCTCCTCTGCTCGCTGAAGCTGACCTCCTTAGCTGTATGGACAAAGTACACTTCTTGTCAATCTGCAACATAATATTTTCTTGTGGCAATATCATATGTATATTGAGTTGTGCCACTAAAATATTTGACGGATTGACTCCTTCCGTTTCTATTTCCAGGCAGGAATTGGCACTGATGCAACGATGCATGATCACATAAAAAAGTTACTTGACCGTTGTTATGCAACCAAAGATGCAAATACACGGTTCTCCCCAACAAATTTAGTATGTTTCATCACAACTAAGTTTTTATTAGATCATTGCATGTAACACAATATTCATTGATATGGTTACAATTATTTACATGTTAGTGTTATTATGACATGGCATCTAACAGAACTTCAGCTATCTAATCTCATCTTATGATTATACAATTTCTTTGATTACCTGGCTAGAATATATCTGAATAAAAGCTTTTGCCTGCATTGAGAGAATTATATTAAGCCCGTGTGCAGATTGTCATACTATCATAAGTCATAACAGAATATAAATAAATTGAATTCCGATTTCAAATATAATACTTTGTAGCATGTCACCCAGATGATTTTTTACCACAATAACTCCATTTTGCTTTTCTGAAGAAATCTCTTATTATCATGTGGGCTCTGTTGTTTGGTATGAAAGTAAGGGTTCTATTGAGAACCAGGGCTCAAACCTTGGTTCCCACAGAAAAAAATGCCCCTTGTTGTTGTGTTCCCCTAAAGTACAGGTTAAGACACGACCTGTGGCAAAGAGTCCCTGTATGAGTAAGAGCAGCTTTTGGGGCCTTTTTTCAACCTTAAATGTAATGTTTTCGGGACTTCTCTTCCCTTGTTGAGTTTTTCTTTTGAATGTTAGATTCGTCAACATTTAGTCATACATAATGCATCCACACTTTTGGAGAAAATAGCTGAAAGCATTAATTCTACTCATGTTACTGTAAATGGCATTCTGTTTATTTCCATTACATATACCTTCTGGGATTTCTATTGGACAAGTCCTGATAAGACAGTTTAGTGGGTTGTAAAGTAGATTTCTCCAGTTCACAGGAAGTACTGTTCTCTGTAAAATATTTTTTCTCCAGTACAGATAGTACTTGTCCATGAGATACTTTTTCTCCATTGTACTGAAAATGAAGCTCATCTGCTAATTTCACACATAAGTGTATTTTGTTACTTTTTTCTCTAAATGCAGGGCGAGGCATTGGTGATGGGTTACGATGAAATGGGGTAAGTTGATTCTTAGATCTCACTTACTGAACCCATGCAATATGTTTGGTTTCTTGAAATAATTTAAGTAATTTTAGGTATGAGCTTTGGAAACCTTATTTAAGATCAATGATGGAAGCTGATATGAAATCAGTTAGCATTGGTACAAAGAGTAAATCAGAAGTACTTGAGAATTGTTTGCAGCAAATGAAGGCTTGTTTTCTTGATGTAAGTTCTATTTTATGTATGTCCGTCATGATATATATATATATATATATATATATATTGTATATGTATTTTGTATATGTATATGTATATGTAACAATATGGTGCAGGAAGTGAAGCATAGAAACTGTTCATCATTTATTGAATTGCTCTGTGTTTATATCTAGTGTTTAACCACTTATCATTGGTATAACGCAGGCAAGGGCAAACAAGGTGAAACTCTTTGATGCAATGGGAACATTCTTTGCAAGGTTTGATTGGATCCATTCGGTTTTCTTCTTTCATTGCTACAAATTTCTAGCTTCACTTTGACTTTTGATGTAGGTCAAGTAGACCGGTCAACGAGACACAGAACGCCATAGAAGCTGTGAGACCATGTGCTTCATGCAATGAATCTGAAATGGTTCTGAAGCGAAGGCCGGTAAATTATCTTCCCATGCATCTTTTTTCTTTCTTAGGCATATTGGAAGTGTCGCACTATGTTCATGCTTGAGCTTTGCTTTTCTTTCCTCAGACTGGCGAATTTATGGTTGGGTGTCGGGGCTTCCCTCAAGTGAGTAACATATAGTATTTTGCTCATTACCAGTCCTTTTGTTAGTAAAAAAGGAAATAAGAAACAATTCATTAATCTTGCCAGAAAAGAGCATATAGAACTATTAATGCAGCCAAAATAATTGAACTCCGACGGTAATTTTGATATTAGTAGTCTTCCTAAACTTTCAGTGTAGAAATGTAGTTTGGCTCCCACGATCTCTTTCAGAGGCTGCTATGACTGATCAAGTTTGTCCTACCTGTGCTCCAGGTGATTATCTAGTTCCCAATTATTGAAACTGTGCCACTAGTATGATCAATGTTTTTCACTGATGGACTATTCCTTTGCTGATTCTCCCGAATATTGATAATCTGTCAAATTTACAGGTCCGGTCTATAAGATTCAATTTAAGTTTCGCCGAAGGGATATTCCACCAAATTTTGATGTCGATCACCTAGGTATATTCTCATAATTCCAATTGAAGTTCCATACTCATTTTAGTTATTCAGTTAAAACCTATATGACCAACAAATCCTTCTGTCCTCTCGAGGCGTATCTAGTGTATCTTTTGTTTGGTTACATACTAAGGTGATTTGGACATATTTCTTGCTACTATAGGTTGTATTGGTGGATGTGATGACATACTCAAAGAGCTTATGGAAATAAGTAGATTTGGAAGTCATAGCCAGACTGCAACCCCAGGTATGCGCAAAATGTTGAGCTCATATTTTTAACCGTTACCAGTCAACAGGCCCGGCCCTAGGGCAGGGCAAACGGTGCAGTCGCATTGGGCCCCGCCAAGCCGAGGGCCCCACATTGGTAGTATTTAGATAGGTACTTAGGTAGGTTTAGTTAGTAAGTAATTATGATTTAACTGTGTATCATACAATCTATATTTAATTAATCAATAAAATAGCTTAAAAAACAAACATAAGCATAAGGCCCTTTCCTGCATGTTCGTGGTGCTACCTCCAAGACTACTATTATATTTATATTAGCATTATATGAATGATAACAATTTTTATTATGGTGAACGACTTTATATTTTAAGCAGTAGCATCATATATTTTTTATAATATAAATAGAAAATTAAATTGTCGTTATAACTTACTAATTGTATGTTTTTACAATATAATAAATACTTCGTCCACTCAAAAAATATTTGACGACCATCAATTTATATTGACGACCATCAATTTATATTAGAGTAAGATCTAATTACTATGTTAATGATTGTACGTACTTTTTGAGACAAATCTATCATTTATTTAATTTTTAATCTAAACATTTGACAAATTATTTATGATTGGAATTTTAAATTTCAATAGAACAAAGAAAGTATTCTACTCTATATTAACGATTAAAAAAACTTATATATATATACATGTATATATTAATGAGGGTCCAAATATTTTTATAGCCCTGGGTCACTAATATGTTAGGACTGGCCCTGCCAGTCAAGTTGTTTTGCTTACTGTAGAAAGTAGGCCTTGTTGTCATTTCTTTATGCTTATTGCTCCTCAAAATATATAAAATCTAAAACAGGCTTGTGTTGTGGGCTCACCTTATTTTGTCTCCCATTTTTTGCTTACTATAGAAAGTAGGCCTTGTCACTTCCTAAAAAACACTTATATTTGATGATCATATTTGTTGTTTCACAGCAAGAAATCAAAGCCAGACAAGTGGTGTAAGGCAGGGGACTTCAAGGCAAGATTTGCATACTAGCTTTCGTCCAGCCGGGCAATTTACTAATGGACAAACACCTGTTGTGAATCATCAAGGTTTTCGTTCAACCCATACCCAAAGCTCAGGAAATGCATCAGGTGACTGTACTACTCAGTACTTCCTACTAATTGTTATGCAAGCCAATCTTCAGCTGGCCTGGCAAAAGAAAAATGTTATGCAAGTTCGTGACTTGATGTTGAGTTATTTTCAGACGCAGGTCAAGTACAGTGCACATCATGTGGAGAACCCTGCGTATTGCGAACTGCTAATACAGAGGCTAACAGGGGGAGGAAGTTCTATAAATGTCAAGATCCTGCATGCGGCTTTTTCACGTACGTGAATCCTTATAGTAACAGTGTTATTTTATCATACAATATTGATCTCCAGGGTGCATATTCATCTGGCACAATTGAAAAAAAATTCTGATCAATCTACTTAGAACTATCTAAGCATGCAGAATATCACTAGTTATGCAGCTAGCTCAGTTATGTTTTTCATAAAACTTATGTGCATATACTCCAATTTCGAACTAGGCAGTAAACAGATTTACCTTAGCTTCCCCCCTATTGTGATAATCTGCATTAATAGTTGTCAAGTTAAATAGCTAAAAACACAAGGAATATGATGCGAAAAGAGAAGCTGTGAATTGTAGGGGCTTGTTTTATCTTTCTATGATTTGCCTTGCCTGATGCCCCTGTGTGCAACGCAGATGGGAAGACGATGTGGAGAACTCTGCGCCGAGGGGCCGTGGCGGGCGTGGGCGGGGCGGGCGCAGTAGCAGCAGGCAATCATCTGCATCTGCAGGGCGGAGAGGCGGCACCCAAGGGCGAGGCAGGAGGGGCAGGGGACGGAATGCTGATGGCATGATGTTCGTTGCGGCGACGGGCGAGCTCGTGCACGGCACCTGCTTCATCTGCGGCGACCCTACCCACTTCGCCAATGTCTGCCCCAACCGCGGGAGATAGATCTCACTCCAATTGCTCCCCGTACAGATTGGCAGCGTAACGGCGTTGGCACGGTAAATTGACAAACAACCCCCCCTCTCTCTCTCTCTCATTATTAGTGGTTTTCTGGACGACTTAGGGAGATATTATTTTAAATATTAAATATAGACTATTTATAAAACTTATTCATAATTGATGACTAATTCACGGGATGATTCTAATGAGTCTAATTACGTCATAATTTGACAATATAATGTTACAGTAAACATTTGTTAATTTTAAATTAATTAGGCTTAATAACCACGGATTTTGTAATTATTTTTATAATTAGTTCACATTTAGTTCTTTAAATTGATATCCAAACATCCGATGTCCCTGCATCCAAATGAAAAAAAAGTATTTATACTGCCGCCGATTCAGAACATATGTGAAGGTACTGCTTGGAAACTGTCATGTGAAATAGACTACGTAGGGCACACCGCCACAATGGCAGAAGGCAATGTCAACCAGGACCTGTACCTAGACTCGCAAACACGTGATGCGAGAGGGAAAGGCACTTGCTCACGCTTGAAGTTGAAAAATGCTGCAAACCAAAAGCTGTATGAGATGATCAAATGATGGTATTCGAAATGTACCCACGGTGGGCTGCGATGCACGCACGCAACCTTGTATAGTCTTTCCAAACAGTACCCAACCCCTCATTGCTCCTGAGAAATTTCGTCACTCGCCAAAACTTTTAAGTCAAAAGTTCAGCGGAAAAAATGGATCATGCCGTCACTCTTTTCCTTGCCCTATTACCATCAACCCACTGTTTGTTTCGTCAGGTCACTTTCTCGATATATGACGAGTGCATTCTCTAAATGCCATGTTTATCAACTCTTTGTTACTGTAGGTCATATCGTTGTCATAACACGACCCTCTTTTTTCTCAGATCACACGTACAAGCTTTGAAGCATCACTCGCAGGAATAAAGCCAATGCTAAAAAAGGCCCTGGGTTGCTGAGATCGCTCAGATGCTGATTGAACGGTTAGATCAAGGTAATTGATTAGCATCTTTTTCCTTTTGCGTTGAATCTTCTGGTGTGACCGATCTCACCAGTTTGAACTCCTTGAATAATCAACTAAGCCTCCTTTTTTTCAACCTTTGCTCTTAAAACTAAGCTATTTGCTTTAACTAGCTAATTAGAGAGAATAGAGCGTAAAAGAGGAATGATTACATACGTGTGGGGCTTTGCATGCTTTGGTGCTTCGGCTCCACCTAACGGTGTCGGCAACGGCATGGCTTTGCAGAGATGCTTCAGTTGTCACACATGCGTGTAGTCTAGTAACTCTAGTAGTCTACTGAAAATCTTGGAAGCGATCTTTCCATGATCGGAAAGATTCGTAACGAGGACGACACGAACCGATCAAGCCCTTTGTTCACCATCATTGCCCACACGCCCACCTAGCAGCTGATAGCATATATGCTGCTGCACTGGCCTTAACTTTGTTACTACTATAAACTGCTATGATTATAGATGCCAAAAGGGACTTTAAGTTGCTTATTATGCTCTAATCAATCTCTCTTCCTCTCGTGTCTCGGCCCTCTCCATGTATAGAGGCTTAATTAGCAAAAAATGAGGGATAGAATAGACTACCTAATGAAGCTTCACTAACTACTTAACGGGTGAACAACTGCCATATTAATGTATATAAACGACTACACGAGAACACTAATATGCTAAGGGAGTTCCTGAACTACTTTCAAACTCCAAGCAACCAAGAACTTAAACCACCAGTAAGTCTACCAAACTGAAGCAGACGGAAGGCCATGAGACCCATGACAATTCACTTGTACACAACCATGGAAACATCGCAACATCCACCGGCTCACGTATGTTGATCGCTTGGCCTCGGTCCATGTATATTACGCATGCAACCGAGTCCGAGATAGCGTATGGCATAGGAAGCGGAGAGCACTTACCAGTGGGCGAGCGGAAAGAAACCTATGGACCATGGTGAATGGATCATGGAAACGGCTGGCTTCACCTGCCTGCAGAAGCTTCATGCCGGCGCAGCGTCGCCGGCCGATCTGCGACGCCAAAGCCGAAGAACTAACAGTTGAGTTGGGGGGAATGAAGCCTGGTCCGAAACCCCCCACCTAGCTTGCTCATCAATCCGCCCTGTGTTAGGTCTCAGACCAGACAACATTCCCCTCAACTGCCATAAAAAATGAATGAATGAATGAGAGGGAGACAGAGAGATGGAGAGATTTTCATGTATAAGCTAGGAGCTTATATATACATGGAGGGGCAGCTTGTTAGCTCACGGCAGATGACACTGCTTTGAGCAGCCTTAGGCATACAATTCCACATGCTTCTTTTGGCACCTTGTTGCTTTCACATTTACAGCTTGGATGAACAACGGTTCATCTAACCTAAACCGTACTGCATACTTGGTCTTAACCACTGGCTAGGGCACTTACTCTGACGATGCTATTTAATCCAAGTCAAACTTGCACGACGTGACATAGCCATCTATTCCAACACACGTCAGCAAATCATGAGCTCACGACCACTTGCTAGCAGCTAAGCGCAGCCACTGAGTTAGTCATCTAGATTCACAGGATCATCTCAGACAAGAGATCAGCATGCAGCAAGCTATATGAGTATTATGATTAACCAAGTGGATGCAATGCATACATGACTACAAGCTAAGCTGCTGAAATTAATTCACAAGGCCCAGCTATTGCTGTGACATTTGCATGCATGGTACATGATTTTATTCGCAAGTAAAGGATTTCTTTTGCTTTGCATGTACCGTGTTGCATTGCCAAGTTGTTTTGATTCCAATCTTAGCACTTAAGAAACTGTCCATGCGCACAACCTGCAGCTCTGCAACAACAAAGAGAGCTTTTTTATGTGGGGATGTGAAAGAGATCTAGTTTGAGCAAATGGATTTGATGGGGAGATAGTGAAAAAGACCCAAGTGACTGAATCCAATAGTTAATTGGGATCGTGCAGGTGTAACCCGTACTGAACTACTAATCCTTTTCCTCTTGGCTCATCATGAAGGTCAGAGATGGCCGTGTGAATCATGGAATAGTAGTGCCAGGTTCTGGCAGTTTGGCTGGCTCTTTTTATGACACAGGCTCATGGGAGAATTTCTTGATTGATGTAGGGTAGGAATTTCTATTGGAAGATTGTAGAGAGGAACATGTTACATATGCTATATTCCTTATGGGCACGGTGATCAGTCGCATACCTATGTCTGCGAAGGATAAGCTGATTGATTTGCAACTAACCGGACCACACAAGGTGGAGGTCCTGGAACACTGGTCTCCATGCCTGAGTACTCGTTTTATTATTTAAGGATTTTTTTCTAAAATAGTAATAGCTCCTTTATCTCTTATATTTTCAGAATTGTAGAAGCTGTTTATCATACTGTAGAGTCTTTGGTCCATTGCCTCATTTTCAGGAAATTATTTGAAAATAAAATGAATGAGCCATTCTTTCTTCAGTAGTTCAGTTCTTCTGGCTCCCTTTTCAGCTTTGATGGTTTTCTTCACCATAACGTGAGGCTATGCTTAGATCTCTCAGCCTCACATCACATGCAAAGGATTGCCTTCAAAAACATCACATGCAAAGGTTAGAGAAAAATACGGAGTTTAGGGAAGAGATGGAGGACATCTGTTCCCCTCTTCTCTTTCCTCTGCAATCGTACAGTGAGAGGGAAACAATCATTTCGCCTACTCTTTGCGGCCAAGAACCATTTTTTTCCAATTTTTTGTGGAATTTTTTTTCGTTTCTGTGCCTTTTGGATGATTTTACTACACCGGTTTTGTTCTGTGCCTCTCCGATATGCTCCAGATTTGGTGATTATGAGAATCGCAGCTTCTTTGATTGAAGATTTGCTGCATTGGTATGTTCCATACACTCTTTTAATCTGAACAATTTGGTTTGCATATGGAACACTGAACGTTCATCCGTGCAAATATTTACAGCAAAGATTGGATCCTTGCTCCAATTGGTAAAAAGATTAGGCTATTGCGATCTATCTGTATGAGCATTGGCATATGAAGAAAAAAGGCCCTGTTCTTGGCTTAGGGCAGCTGATGGTACTGCTGCATTGCAGCATTGGTGAACTTTTCTAGGTAAAAGGCCTCATCTTCTGGAACCACACGTTGGCATGGGTGACCAAGATTTTACAGACATTTCCTCCTCAACAACGTGGTTTGATTTGATTATCTTTGTGCCGCATTAATGGGAATTTCGTGGGAAAGATAGGATTTTTAAGCAATCTACATGCAAGTCAGGGGTACATTTATCTTTCATGGCACCGAAGGCTCGTGCAAGGTCGCCGGACTTTGCGCAGCAATTCTGGCCTGTGCTATGCCATGCCTTCAGCGAATGCTGCTTGATCATAATGCTCTTGGTGACCGCTGTGGTGTCATTTGTGGCGACAAGGTTTGCACGTATCTGGAGCCTACGGTCACCGTGCATTCTATGCTCAAGGTTGGATCGCCTCCTGCATGGCAAGACCTGGTTCTCTGAAGATCTGCTATGTGCTGCACACAAGTTGGAAATCTCGCATTTGGCGTATTGCCAGAGTCACAGCAAGCTCGCACACACCGATGATCTATGTGAAAGGTGCCTACTTTCATGTGCTGGTCTGGATGGTAAGCCCACTAAACTGAAGAGCATGAGAAATAAGGACAAAGTGAATTCTCGACTGGGATCTAGGTATACACATTTATGTTCTTGTTGTTCAGAGCCCTTTAAGAAGACACGCCATGCACACAAGCTATCTGAGCTTGCAAGTGGCATAGTTCCAGATGTTGTGAGCACTGTGAAAGAGAGAAGCATAGACATGACTAGTGTAGGGCATTCTTCAGATGAAGGTTCTCAGGACTTGTCTTATGGAGGCTATAGTAAGCTGAATGTCCGCCATGATTCAGAGTCTGAGATCCGCATCTCGGATGACGATGAAGATGAAGATGAAAATTCAATGATTCAGAAAGCTACTCAGGGAAGCAAAGACCTCTCATTTCATGATTTGCAACTGCAACCTATGATCAGCAACACCAACAGCTTGTCCGTGCATCCTTCTGAGAATGTTGGTCTTGCAGAGCCGATGAATACTACTACTCCGGTGCTAGTGAGTACTGCAGCAACAACTGACAATGTGGCCACTGGCACCAACCTTGTTAGGGCAGCAAAATCTTCAGAACATATTGTACATCGCTTGAGGGAGATTAACTTGAGCAAGGTCAATGTAACGGGAAACAATCATGACGTGCAATCAAATATTGTGCCTGAACAAGTTTGTGCAGAGCTTCCGAAAGAGAAAAGTATGTATCTTTATCCAAAATGCTGCAATCCTTATATAATTTGAACTTTATCTGAGTATGTCAAATTTGTGCTGTAGCTTTTCTTGTTGGTATTGAGGAAGTTGGCGATTCAGCGGGTGTTTCAGGAAGCCCTGATGAGGAAGTTGCTAAGGGTTCTGTTGCTTCTGCAAATGCAGGAATGAGTTCAGTTTTAGACGCCAAAATCAACCGCCACAACAGTATGAAAAGTGCTTCTGGTCGTAGAAGCAACCTTCAATCTCCTCGATGGTCTGAAATAATCTCTGCTAAGGATAACAATTCAAGAACTCACGAAGAAGTGAAAACATTCCTGTCCCAGATGTCTTCTGCACGAGGCTTTGATGGTCCTTGGAGTGAGGTGGCCACTAGCCCCAGAATCACACAGGTTGACGATAAACAACAATACGATGCCACTGGGAGCAGACAATTTCTTGAGACTAATTACTCAAATATGGAACCATTTGATGTCCATGCTACTAGTGAAGATGAAGGTGAAAGCTCACTCGAAGGCCTGAAGCAGAAGGTTGAGCTTGGCAAGAAAAAAATGAGTATCCTTTATAAGGAGCTTGAGGCAGAGCGGAGTGCTTCAGCGGTGGCTGCGAGTGAAGCAATGGCTATGATCAACAGATTGCAGGAAGAAAAGGCTTCAATGCACATGGAGGCACTTCAGTACCTCAGGATGATGGAAGAGCAAGCTGATCATGACCAAGAAGCAATTGAAAGGCTAAATGACTTGCTTACAGAAAGGGAGAAAGAAATGCTTGACCTGGAAGCTGAACTTGACAATTATCGGAGGCTTCATGAACCATTTGGTTGCAAGTTTGATTCTACTGATGGAGATATGGCATCTGGAGTCTTGGATAGCTCAGGTTTCATGAGGGATACCATGTTTGATTTTGAGGATGAAAAGGCAAATATTTTGGAATCCTTGAGCAGATTGGAAGAAACATTGGGCATGTCTTCCACAGATAGGCATAATTTTGGTGGCACATATGATAGTCTACAGAACATTTCAGTATTGCATCCGGAACAGTTGAGCGGTGAACCGGTTTCTTCTCAACAAATTGATGAAAATCAAAGTGTTGATTCCGGCTCATGTTCTCGCCTAGATGATGGCAGAATCAGTTCTATGACGAGCGTTAAACATGATATTTCACTTCTAAATACTAGATTCGCGGCACTTGAAGCAGATCAAAAGTTTCTCAAACAGATATTAAGCTCTCTAAAATGTAGTGATGATGGGGTACAATGTGTTCAAGAGATAACTGCCCATTTGAGAGAATTGCGAAGAATCATGACTGAGCAAAGAGAGACGGCAGCTTTATGGTCTCATAATTAATCTCTGAAGGTAACAATAGACCATAGTTGTAGCTAATATGAACATTGATTCCATGATGTACATGCAATAGGTTACTCTTGTTTATTGCAAATATCTGCTTGTACTGTGCCATCAGAGTTTTTACTGACGATCCTCTACTTTCGTCAGAGTTCCTTAGAATGCATTTATAACTAAAAGGGCACTAGAAGTCTTTTGAATCTGCATTTTCAGCACTAGCTACTCTATCAACTTCATTGACTTAGTATTATTTAATCTTTCATGTTTCCCCTTTTTTAGAGAAATACTTTTCTTTCTTGTATGTATAAAATCACCCTAATTATGACATGTTAGGCCTTGTTCTTTGTTCACTTACATCACCTTTTGCAGTCAAGAGATTCTGATTCGGTCTCTTTTGCAGAACTGAAGTTGCTGCCACTGATTGTTACAGCACCATGATGCCTTCATGGTGGCACGCTCGGAGATTTGACAGATGGCCATTTGTGATCTGATGATCTCCCTGAACATAACATGGGAGAACACAGATTATATACACACCGATCTTGTTGGATGAGATCTTTCTTGTACAAATTGAAACGGTTATTGTTATTAGGATTTAGGAGTAAGCTATTCGCTGTAATTATAGTTTCCGGCTCTTGCCGAGATGAGGAAGGAGTTCACTTAGTAAACCAGCTATTGTTCATGTCACATAAGTTCATACCCTCTTGAATTTATCCAACCGAGCCCAGAAGTTGCTGGAGACCTCTATAGTCAAGATGAGCTTGAAAATATTGAAAATCTATAGCAGTTGCAGGAGTGCTGGTCACAGGTCACCTCTGACTCTGAGGCTCAGACCATCAGATCTCCAGACAATCTCGGATGTGTACAGACAGTCAGCTTCTACACTTGCCATTGATCAGCACAATTTTGCAGTAACGAGCAAGGGAACAAAAGTACACACCCAAGTAAACCTTGCAAAGTGTTGTCTTGGCTACAGTCAACATCGGCAAAATTTTCCTTTATCCTAATAAACTCGTTGATACTTCACAACAAAACAAGTTTGGTTCAAGAACCAGAACAGAGGACACCAGAAAGGGGCAAAATCTCATTGGCACAAACAGATGATCAGTTGAAGACAACTTGGTTAGTTAAAGGGACACCATGATCCATCAAACAGTGCAAAAGTTGGGGGAAAATAAGATGTTTCTAGGCGAGACCACTTCTGCACATTTACTAATAGCTTCCAAAACATCTTTCCAACAAATAGCTTTCCCTGGTGGCCAGCCTCCAACTATCATCGTCACATGAAATCAGTGTGACGGTCAGGCAAAAGAAGAATCTATATGAATGATTTAATGGCAAAAAGGGCCCCCATCTACCATTCAAGATGGGATTAAGCCTGAACTGTGCTTCGCTCTGACACTGCCTCAAACATAGAAAGGAGCTTGGAAACCACATTGCAAGTAGGAACATGCACGAGGCGGTCACTGAAACTATTAACTGCAGTCTTAGACAGCACTGAAACTTCAGAACAGAATAAACTTGCTTCAATCAACTCGCTCCACGGCGTATCGTCCTCGTTGATATTGGATTCTCTCAAGAGTTGTAATACTTTATCCAGGTGAGCAACATTCCGACCTGCCCCACAGCCAGTGGCAGTTGCAGCACCCACTGCATTTGCTAGTGTCAGTGTGCTAACTGACGGCAAGTTGTGGAGGAACCCAAAAGCTATAGCAGCAGTAAAGCTATCTCCACATCCAACGGTGTCCACAACGTCAATCTAATGAAAGTACAGCACAGTGAATATTGACAATGCAGAAATCACACAAATTGATTCACAGGTGAAAATCCTTTATCAGCAGAATAAACATACCTTAAACGAAGGTGCACAGGAGACAGCACTCTTGGTAACCATGATTGATCCCTTGGAGCCCATTTTTATGACAACCCATTTTGTGCGAATCCCCCTCTTCAGCAACTCTTGCCCTGCCTGGATTGGGTTTCTGATGTTTGTCAGGGACTCAGCCTGTCAAACCAGTAAACAGAATTATGAGAGAAATGAAGCAAGAATACAACACTAAATACACCACATTGCCTTCACTGTTCTCTAACCAGGCCAGATTCAGCAAACAGAAATCTTTACAAAAGCAGATTACTGTTAGGCTGTACCTTTTAATCTTACTTTGGCATAGATGGTTGAATTGTTAAATTTGGGGAAAAAAGGGCAAAGCTGCAGATGTTAAGTCAAGATCGGCCAGCTCAAATATCATTATAAAAGAACATGCCATTTATGGTTTGCTTTGCTTTACTAATTACAAGTGAAGCTCACAAAGCAAAAATAAAACTGTAAGGTATCTAACCTCGTCTGATGTTAAAAGCAGAACATCACTGAGCCTCAGAGAATGCTCAAGCGCCCTCTGTTCATCCAGGGTACCATGTAAGAGAGATTTTCCTCGAGGACCAGGATCAAAAAATACTGCTGTTCCCGCATCAATTGCACAATCAATAGCAGACGAGATCACATCAGGGAAAAGTTCATCAAAAGCATAGCCATTAGAAAACAATATTTTGGAGTGATGAATAGCTGTCTTCGTTTCGGCTGGGAGTTTACGTATCCAACTGAAAGCTGGGTCATCACTAAAGTCTGCTCGGCTGGCATAGAAAAAATTGCAATGCAAAGCACAACAACAAGAATATTAGCTCATATGAATCTGAACCTGAAGTTGATAATATTCACAATGAAAATAGTAAGAACAGTAAGGCATGAGTGAGAACATGAAGTTCTAACCTGCAAAATCCATGTCTCTGAAATGGGTCTACAAGAACCCAGCAAAGAAGGGTCTCATAGGCATGTCGGCATGCACTAGAATCAGAGTTATCAAGCATCCCAATAACATTGATGCCTTCCTCCTCAAGCACATCAAGAAGAAACTTCCCATAAATTTCCTCTCCTACATGCCCCAGTGTGGAACAGCGAAGCCCAAGCCTAGCTGCAGCAAAGGCCAAGTTGCAGTTTCCACCAGCCTCCCAAAATTTCTGTTCCAAGTGACAAAAGATTAAATGTTCAGAATAGCTAATAACCACTGATCAATCATAATGTTGTTCAATTTATAACTGGATTTTTTTTCTGGGTTCTCCATCTTCCCCAAGCAGATAAAGTGCAGCAGAATGAGTAACAAATAACTAAATTTTCATTGAACATTCCCATTTTCATCACAAACAGAACAAATGCAGACACTTATGGGATGTGTACATCTAACCTTCCGTTACTCATCGAAAGCCTCCACATTTCTTCCAATCCCCGAATTTATCAGTAGGTACAATTACGATACGATCGTTTGAAGCAAAAAAAAAAGTACATTCTTCCAATCACAACACCATGCATTTTGAACCAAACCAAAGTGACTAGAGCTAAATCTCTCAAATAAATCCGGTTTTGTGGCATCTAATGCTAAATTCACCCGATGAATAACTGAGCCCCTAGATTTCCAATCGCAACAGACCACATCTCAGCAGGCCAAAGTTCTCGATCCTTACCTGGTCAGGCGGCGACGCGGCTAGGCGCTCCATGTAGGCCTTCCGCTCCTCCCGCGGCGCCGGCGGGAGCTGGGGCACGCTGAGCACGACGTCGACGCAGAGGTTCCCGAGCGTGGCGAGGTCCGCCTCCTTCCCTCCTCCCCCGCCCTCCTCCCCGGCGGCCACCGCCTCCTCGCCTCGTTGACGGCCCCGGATACGGCCACCGCCACGGCCCGCGGCCGCGCCACCCCCGCGAGCCTCCGGCGCTGAGGCGGCAGGTGGTGGAGGACGTGGGGCCGCGGCGCGTGCCGCCGCGGGAGCGGCACCACGTGGCGCGGGTTTAGGGTTTGGAGCGCCATGGGAGAGCGAGCGAATGAAGCGGAGGCGGAGAGAGGATGCGGCGAAAGCTTAAGCTTGATCCGTTCGCTTGACGCGAAGCCGCGAGCGAATAATGGATGGATCAACAGGTGCAGGTGGGCGTCGTGAATGAATTCGAGATGGGTTTGCATAATTGTATATATCATTTTAGTCTGCGAATAGATTCGATTACGAAAGGTACTTAGTGCTAAATTGCAATTATAAAAAGCGGAGAGGTTTATTATTATTTTATTATTCGGGGGGCTCACAAACATCCTCGAGATTTGGAATATGTTGGAACTTTTTTAAGTTATGGTCTTGGTTTTTTTTTTTGGCTACTCGTCAAACTGTGCTCTTGCTAAAAGCAGTGGCCGAAAGAAGAGAGGAATCGCACTCAAAGGTCTCAATGACATGTTCAAGTCGTCTTCTTTTTTTTTCAGAGGATGGATGGCATGATCCGACTCCACGGTGCGAATCAGCTGGGAACGTATCCATCTGTGGTAGCTAAGTTGAGAGTTTTTAGCATTTTTAATTTTAAATTTTTTAAGATTTAGAAAAATATTTTCGGTTTCAAAAATTTGTAAAATTATTCAACTTTCGTTCTTTGGGAGGACGAGATTTAAAAATCGTCCTTCCGAGGACGTTTTTTGTGGCGAGACGGTCGTTGGCTCCGTCTACGCTCGTTGGTTTTTTTGAAAAAAGTCATTCTCGTCCTCCTGGAAGGACGTTTTGGCGACCTCATTTTTGCCCTTTGGAAGGATATTTTTAAGTATAGCACTAATGGGCCGCCTGAAAAAAAGTCAGACTATAGTTAAAAAACGCCTTTCGAGGCTAGGAAGGTTTTTTAAAAAAAAAACGACGCGTCAGACGACGCCCAACGGTCATCTGCCACATAAAAAACGCCCTTGGGAGGGTGATTTTTAAATCTCATCCTCCCAAAGAGGGAGAGACGACTAGAATTGCAATTTTTCGAAACCAAATATTATTTTTTAAAATCTTTTACAAAAGTAAAATTAAAAATGCTAAAAATTCGCCAAGTTGGTGGGGAAAGCATCAAACAAGGCCCAATGGGCCATGGCCTTCCACCACAACGGAAGCCTCCGGGACGCGGCCCAGCCACCGAAAGACATCAGCAAACAAGCCCGTGTCGGCCCAACTTGCCTCCCGCACCAGGACACGGATAATTCGATCAAATTTATGGATAGAGCTTAATATTTTCAGAAATAGTTGTTTGATAGTTAATTTGGTTCTTTTTTTTTAGTCTTACTAAATGATATCTTACGCGTTGTTGTGGAATTTTTATTAGAAAAAATACATAAATAGTTATATGAAATGGAAAACAAATAAGAATATGAAAGTAAATAATAACCATAGACGATCTACAGTGTAAATATCAATGTCAGATGACACCAACGATTTTTTACAAAATCTATGATTAAATTGCTTGTTATATATTATAATACTATAATCTAAGTTAAGTATAAGTATAATTAACATGACATCGATAAATACGTTAGGACATCAATGAACCAAGTTTATAAATTTATCGCTGACAATAGCCATATAACTACTAAAATACTTAAGTCATAGATATGCCTATGATAATCAAGAGACATATCATTTGTTGGCAGTAATAAGTTTAGTAACGGACGAAAAAGAAAAGATAGAAGAAAGGTAGTACACATTACAAATGGTTGTGTATCCAGAGACATCTACAAAACCACAGTTTATACCTAGAGTTCAGTCGTACCAACGACCAGTTTCGCATAATATATATTGTTTTAAGTTTGCTAAATTCTCTCTCGGGTCATTTCATGCTTCCAGCCGTCCGTGGGGGCGACGGGGCGTGCTTTGTTAATTGGGCTTTGACGTGTGCTGTACTCGGGAGGAGACCTGACCATTGCGATTTCATCCAACGGCTGATGTTAATTCGGATGACGTGGATCAACGACAGCGCATAAAATTTATAATAACTACACTTAGTAATGATCACTCGTATAATAGGTATATAGGATAAGCAGTTTATAAGCAAAAAAATCTATACCTAAAAAAGCCGTTTTCCGTTTGTCATTTTAAAGTCATAGACCACTCTTATGTTATTAAAACAAAAGCTAGGCTAGAGAATTTTTTTTCTTATGTAAGTTGAGATATGACTTCACCAATAAAACTAGCACTTTAAATGTACCAACTTATAAACCATATAAACCAAAAAAACAGAATAAAAAATCTAAGCCTAAATAAAGAGAGGGCCTTAAAAATTTAAAATAAGTTAGGTTTTCTAGCTTTTAGCTTTTGGGTTATTTTGTGAATTCTACAACCATAATAACTTCTTACGGTCTTAACGAAAAGCTAAATTTTTACTGCAAATTAGACAAATAATAGCATAATGATTTCTACTGCAACCATCACTCCACCAGTCACATAGCACAATAATAGTTCATGATCCATACACATAATACCGCTAATAGATAGTACTTCGCTAGCAGTAGTAGGCACTAGCACTTAATACATCATAGTTTGTAAGTTCCATCAGACCGACAATATATCAAAGTCATTCGGTCATTACATAGCCAAAAAGGGTACATAAATCAATCTTCAAGTTCATAGCAACCAACATATATAGAACAAACATGCTGAGGGCGAGTGGGCGACAGGAAGGGGTGGTCGGTGGCTGACCGGTTGGGATGAGGGGGTTAAGTACCTAGGGTTTTCACTAATGGGTTGATGGTGGATTTCTTTGAGTTCAGGTCGGGTTTTTTTTACCTATGAGTTAACGGGTATGGGGACTTCTGATTAAAATATATCCATACACATGTATCCAATGAGTAAAAGATTTTCCTCGTGTAAGTATCTATGGGTAATGATTTTCTCCCACATTAGTATTCTAATAGGGAAATACCCATCGAGCTTCAGGTCACGGGTACCCATTGTCATCTTTACATATACCATTCCACGCGCGGCGACCAATGCAAATTGCGAACGATCGATGGCCAGACCGACCAAGTTCACAAACACCAGCGTCACGTCATACACTAGACGAGAGCGCGCGCGGCACACGATCTACATATGTGCGAACAGATACGACTCACTATTATTGCACAACAAGTACGTACACAATAACGGTTTCAGAGTAGTAAATTGGTCGAAGTCCCAGCCGTTACGATCGAGGAATTCATGCGGTCGATTTGATCGAAACGAACGAGATGTGTCAATTCAAGATTTCAAGGCCACACGGTCGGAGTCAAGATCGAGTTGCACATGGACTAATCAGAGATTCATACGCACGCAGTCAGTAAGCTCGGTCGTTATTATTGTTAACATAAGACATATGTATACGAAGGTTTCTACTTAGCTCATATAGTGATATAGGAGGACGTGCATGAATGGCGATGTGGCATTCTTCATACTTATTCCATCTCTACTCACACTGCTACTGCACCTAACTAATTATAATTATTCAACCTTGATTACGATGCGTGGACCGCGCTGAAAACCGCGTACTTACTCTGGACCGGGAAAAAACCCACAAAAATTAGCTAGTCGTCGTAAACACTTACGGATAGACAAATAGACCCGGTCCTTAATTTGTTTTTCTGATTTCTACTCAATACGCAGTTGAACGTGTTGGCCAACGTAAATATACGACGCGAGAGTTAGCTATAAAAGGAAACCCTTCATGTCCCATCTCCACACAAACCAAATTATCTGCTACATTCAGCTCACGTACTCATCGATCGGCACTATAGCTAGCTTCAAATTAACGATCAGCTTGATCTTACAGCTTAATTAGCTAGTTAGCTAACTAACTAAAGGTGAAGAGAGATCTCATGTACATATATATACATGGCATTATCGGCGTCGGCGAAGTTGGCGAGGGCGTTGGTGGCGGCGGCCGTGTTGATGCAGTGCTCCGGCGTGCTCCTCGCGGCGAGTCCATTGGACGGGGACGTCGCCGGCGGCGGCGGATGGCGGCCAATGCAGAACGGCGGTGGCGGCGGGAAGATGGTGGCCGTGCAGATCCTAGAAGAGCAGCATGCCGTCCCAATACCTCCAGGCAATGGGTGCAAAGAAGCCCCCAGCTCCCACGGCGCACCATGCGTCGGCAGTCCCGGCCGCCGGTAGCTTAATTAAATAATTAATTACTGCTTATAATTAATTAATCTCCTTTCTTGCGAACACGGTCGTCCACGATCGATCGATCGATCGATCAAGCTGGTTCCGATCAGTTTTAATTACGTAGATGTTGGCATGCGTGTGTGTGTGTGTGTGGAGATTGTACTTAATTCGTTATTATTTTGGTTTTGTTTTCATGGTCTGCATGGAGTTTCTAATTAATTCCGTGCAAAATTGGAGTGCCGGAAGATGAATGTGTATCTTATCATAGTTAGCAGTAGTCAATAATCAGTGCATGTCGTATAATCCATGGGTATTGTAAGTTGTAATGTTGTAATCAAGTGTAAATTGTTTAGGCTGTTCTGGCCTGTGCATGGTCTAAACAAAATGTTTAGCCCTGCAGGCAATATAAAGGATATTAGTTCTTTTCGATAAAATTTAGAAGTGGTAGAGCGGTTTGTAGTTGTGTGGATGTATGCCTTTATCCATTGTTTGTGTATATAAAACAAGTGCCTTTTGATCGGATTTGCACAAAATCTCGTGTGTTACATGTTCTCGTGTTTTTTTATAAAAAATTCCACTTCCTGATAATGCGCAATCTATATGCCAACCATCTGGTATACCGTTTTGCTTGTCCTGATCTATGTTTGTTATACAACTAAGAGTACACCAATCGTTTAGGTTACTCATACATGTCTACCGAGGTTTAGCTCTTCGATGACGTGTCCGTTGATAACGAGACATAGATTTATGTTGATCAAACTTTAGAAGGTCTTTATAGAAGAGGCATGAGCGTGCGCACGTGTATATAAGCATGAGCGTGCGCACGTGTATATAAGGATATATGTTTATAATGTGTTTCAAAAGAAAAAAAGATGATATTGTAAAAACACTAGAGCTCAAAAAAAAGAATAAGAAAACATTGAGTGTCCAATCCAAAGGAATGTTGTAGGAATTGTGGAGCGAATTTTTTTCATGCCTACCAAGGTTTAGGTCTGATGAGGACATCAGGTGTCCGTTGATCGTTGATAGTGAGACATCTCAAAATTTACTGACCTAACTTTAGGAGATGTTTATACAAGAGGCATGAGCATATGCATGTGTACATGAGAATCTATGTTTACAATGTGTTTCAAAAGAAAAAAAGATTTTATTGTAAAAACACTGGAGCTCAAAAAAGAAGAAAACATTGAGTGCCCCTTTGATTCAAAAGAATGTTGTAGGAATTTAGGAGCATTTTATTCCTATAGGATTTTTTCCTATATAGCCCTTCGAATCAAAGAAATACATATTATGGGATCCTATGAAATTCATATGAAACGTCTTATTCCATACAAATGTTAAAAGAAATTTAGTCTCTTTTGAAACACAGGGTTGAAAAACATAGAAATAGAAAAAAAAACGTAGGAATAGAATGTCATATTCTTGGATTCCTTCCCGATTTTGAAACGCAAGAAAGTTTTAAAATTATCGTTTGATTAGCACACATAAAAACACAGGAAATCTAGACACATGAAAAGGAAAATATGATATGAGATCTCATGCTTATTTTCTTTTAAAATTATGGTTTATTCGGTACCATAAGATTATTTCCGGTATGATAAAATCCTTTTGAATTTTTATGATTTTTCTTTTGTTTCAAAGAGGACCGAGGTAAAACCTCATGGAAAGTTTCTTTTGAGTCTTTCTCTTCTTAAATTCTTGTGTTTTTTCTACACCCCAAAAATAAATGGTTATATATATATATTCGTGTTTCACAATCCTCTGTTTTACATGTGTATTATCATGTGTTTTTCTACTACTTTATTTTCTTAATCACGTGTTTCACAGGGCCCCTAAAATACAATCGTGATAGGTGATGAGCCGATTAATTTAACTATTTGCCATCGTTGGTAGAAACGTAACTATGTCCCAGCTCACTCTGACGGTGATCTCATACATGTGAAGAAAAGGCTTGATTTGCGTCTCTAATTAAACTTGTAAAATCGGGTATACAAACTATCTCAACTGTCTTCCAGACGATTTTGATGGTGGTTATACTACATGGCACCTATATATGTGACATTTTCGTCTGTTCTTTTTTACGTAACATGACATCCATGTAGCACTAATTACATGGCACTGTAGTCCTCAAAAAATATAGGCAGGACCAAGTCTCTCATAAAAAAAGCAGCAGGGCCCACATTCATCCTCTTATCTCAGTGACCACCAAGCTCTCTTTTCTTCTATCTCCTCTCTTCTATTGAGCTCTTCCCGTCCAGCCGGCCGGCAAGATGAAACCGTGAGAGTGACGGCGGCAAGCTAGGTGAAGCCGGAGGCAGGAGAGCAGAGCGGCGACTGGGAGAGGAAGAAGGCAGGGAGGCTGACACGAGTGAGGAGGAGAAGCTCAAGCGTATACACCCATGGCGAGGTAAAACATTATTGCACAGGTACACATTACGGTTTTCAGATGGGACTGGAAGTATATAGTAAATTGGTCGAAGTCCCAGCCGTTGCGATCGAGGAATTCATGCATGCATGTCGGTCGATCGATCGAAACGAATGTGTCAATTCAAGATTTCAAGGCTGCACGGTCGGAGTCAAGATCGAGTTGCACATGGACTAATCAGGAGATTCATACGCATGCACTCAGTCAGTAATTAAGCTTGGTCATTAATTATTGCTAACACATACCGTACTATATATATGAACATACGAGGTAATTTCTACTTAGCACATTTAGGAGTGCATGACTGGCTATATATGTGGGTTTTCATACATCGATCTGTAACTACTACTGCACGTCTGCACCTAACTAAATTATTCACCTTGGATGCATGGACCGTACCGCATGAAAACCGCGTACGTACTTACTTTGGACCGGGAAAAAACCCACAAAAATTAGCTAGTCCTAGTAAACACTTAGACAATTAATAGACCCGGTCCTTGGTTTGTTTTTCTGATTTCTACTCCATATATGCAGTAGAACGGCGTGTGGCCAACGTACGTATACGAGTTATATAAAAAAGGAAACCAGTCCTGTCCCATCTCGAGTTCAACATAAACCAATATCCACCCTTTAATTAAGACATTCCACGTACTTAATTGTCAGATATATTCAGTTGACATACTCATCGATCAGTACGTACGTTTCATATGTTAGAATTGATCTTCTCCCGTTGGGCCCAACGGCCCAACAGGGATCTTTGACCGCGCCTCATCGGGGCGCCCAGCCTTCTGTGGCTGGTGGGCCTCTGTCGCCGCGCCATATAAAAGGGGTGAGGGCCGGGGCGGCACACGACACGAGAATCGCTGCCGCCGCCAAGCCTCACCCACAAAACCCTAGCCGATCTAACAGCGAGGGCGCAGAGAGCGACGGAAACGCCACCACCGCGCCCCACGACATCCACACCGACGCTCCTACGCGCCGTGGCGACCACCATGGCCGACGGGCAGCCCTCGAGCTCTCACTCCACCGGTAACCCTAATCCCCTTTCTCTCTCGAATGCGCTACTATCGATCTACTCGAATAAACCCTATTAGCATCGGTGCCTAGTGATCCTAGAGTTTTAACATTGGTATCAGAGCTTCCTAGTGCATCGATCTAATTAGGGTTGCAAAATCCGGCAAAGAGAAAACCGATCCGATCGGATCGGAAAAGGAAACGAGAAAACCGGATCAAAAGAAAAGGAATAATTACCTCGTCGGTTTTGGCCGCCGGGCAAAGGGCGCCGCGACGGAGCCGGTCGACGGCGACACACGCACCCTAGGGTGCACGCGCGCGACGGCGACAGGGCCCGAGGCGGCGCCACCATCCTCCGCACCTCGTGGCCGTGGTGGAGCTTGCGCCGGTCACATAGAGGAAGGAGGAGAAAGAAGAGAGAAAAGATGGCCGCCGGCCATGGCTCACCGCCATGGCGCCGGCGGCGAAAGAAGAGGAGAAGGCGGCGGCGTGGCGATGCGCTAGGGTTAGGGTTTCGCCGACCGGAATGCGCAAACCCTAGTTAGGGTTAGGGTTTCGGCCAACCGCTCCTTTTTATCTCTCCCGAAAACGGCGCTCGACTGTCGGATCCATCCGACGGCCGAGATCGAGGCGGGGCGCGCGGCGTGTTTTGGGCCGTTTTGGCGGCCCAGCCATTGGCTGCCGGGCCCTGAGCCCACGCGTGCGCATGGCCGAAGTAGGCCGAAAACAAGTGGGCCGGGAAAAGGAAGAAGAAAAAAAGGAGGGAAAAGAAAAATTATAAGTTTTATTGTTTTCTCGTACGTTAAATGTTTTATTTAGTTTAAAGTTTCCGCGCAAAATTGACAAATATTGTTGAAACTGACGTTTCTAAAATTGAATTTCGAACCAACGGGAGAATTTTAATTTTAGGAATTTCATTTATGGTATATGATGTTGCTATTTTCTGACCAACGTTGTTAATTGCAATATCATGCTATGTATTATGCCTAATTTCTGCCCAACGGTGATGTAGGCTTAATGCATAGGAAGGTTATTATGTGATATCTTATTTCTCACTTTTCATGATCAATTTTCAGGAGGTTACTCCTTGATGGGATGCATAAAAGATATCCCGACCCTATAAGGAGATAACTACAGTGAATGGAAAAGAAAGCTCGACCTTGCATTTATCTTGGGAGAGGTGGACTGGGTGCTAACCACACCCTGTCCTATAAAGCCTGCTGCATTAGTTAGAGGCAACACAGAGTCAAACGCTGACTTTGAAAAAATAGAAAAATAAAATGCTGACCTTAGACAACTATATATAGTTGAAAAGGCAAAGTGAGCCTCACCAACAAGAAATGTATGGTCATGGTAAAGAATACAATTGAGCGAGCTATTGTAGGCTCAATTCCAGAGATTGACAATGTCTCTCAGTATCTAGAAAGGATAAAGACCCAGTTCACTGGTTCTTCAAAGACTCATGCCACAGAACTCATAAAGGACCTTGTCACGGACAGGTACACTGGAGGTGGCATTAGGGATTTTATCCTACAGAAGAGTGCACAAAATGCAAGACTAAAGCAATGGGACTTGGATCTAAAGGAGGACTTTTTGGTTCACCTGATCATGTCTCGATTGCCAAAGGAGTTCGATCATTTCATTCTCAACTACAATGTGCACCCAGAGAACTGGACCTTTGATACTCTTCTTGCACAATGTGTACAAGAGGAGGAGAGGATTAGGCCCAAAAATGGTGACGTTATCAACTACGTTAGTAGCCCAAAGAAAAGGAACTATAGACCGTCTCAATCAAAGGACAAACAGCCTCAAAAGCCCCAAGGTCAGCACCAACCTCAGCAAAAGCAATTTACAGTGGGGACAAACCAGTGCCTGTATTGCAAGAAGGAAGGACATTTCAAGAAAGACTGTCCTGATTTCTTAAAGCTGATAATGACAAAGAAAGGTGAGAATTTTATCACTTTTGTAAATGAATCCTTGTATGCTAGTTATTCGAAATCCACATGGTGAATCGATTTTGGAGCAACTATTCATGCCTCCAACTCCTTACAGGGATTCCATTTGACGAGGACTACGCAAAGAAGCGAAAGCAACGTTAAAATCGCAAATGGAGTTGAAGTGAAAGTTGAAGCCGTCGGAGATCTCAATCTCAAACTTGATAACGGCTTTATCCTTCCACTCCGAGATGTTTTTTATGTCCCATCTTTGCATAAAAACTTGATTAGTGTGCCATGTTTGGCAGAAGATGACTATTATTGTTATTTTGACAAAGTACAATGTCGCATAATTCATAATAATGAATGTGTGGGTCTCGCCTTCCGACGAGACAAACTTTACATGTTGCCTATGCATGAAAGTGTGAATGCTCTATGCAATGATGCAAATGATGTGAATGATGGGTCCTCGTTGACAAAAGAAAATAAGAAAAGAAAGAGAACTCCTAATGTCTCATCGAAATTGTGGCACTGTCGTTTAGGCCATATTTCGAGGGGGAGAATAGAGAGACTAGTTAAGAATGAAATTCTTCCTCCACTGGAGTTCTCAGATTTAGAACAATGCATAGAATGCATCAAAGAAAAATATACAAAGCACATTAAAAAAGGTACAAATAGAAGCGCAGGAACATTAGAGATCATTCACACAGATATTTGTGGTCCATTTCCTGTTAAAAGTGTGGATGGTTATGACTCTTTCATAACATTCACAGATGATTACTCCCGATATGGTTATATTTATCCAATTAAAGAAAGATCGGAAGCTTTGGATAAATTCAAACTATTCAAAGCTGAAGTTGAAAATCAACATGATAAAAGGATTAAAATAGTAAGATCCGATCGTGGGGAGGAGTACTATGGTCGGCATACTCCTTATAGACAAGTCCCAGGACCTTTTGCAATGTTTCTAATGGAAAATGGCATAGTCGCCCAATATTCTACACCGGGCGAGCCTCAACAGAATGGGGTGGCTGAACGGCGTAACCGTATCTTACTGGATATGGTGCGCAGCATGATGAGCTACTCCACCCTACCATTGGGTTTATGGATGGAGGTGTTAAAAACCGCCGTTCATATTCCCAACAGAGTACCTAGCAAATCGGTGCCCAAAACACCGTACGAGCTGTGGACCGGAAGAGTACCCTCGCTAGCTCACCTCCGTGTGTGGGGGAGCCCTGCGGAGGCTAAAGTATTTAACCCAAACATTGGGAAACTGGATCCCAAAACAGTCAGTTGTCATTTCATTGGCTATCCTGACAGATCGAAAGGTTATCGTTTCTACTGTCCGAACAGTTATACAAAGTTTGCGGAAACGAGACATGCTGTCTTCTTGGAAGACGAAATGATAAGGGGGATCACGGTAGCTCGAGTGATTGATCTTGAGGAGAAGCGGGAATCTATACCCACTTCGACGATTCGGGAACCTTTCTTCTCACTACCTGTTGATGTTGCGCCTGCAATGCCTGACGTTGCGGCTCCAACACCTGTTGTTCGCTCTCCCGTGGTGGAAACAAATAGAAATGAGGAACCTGTCCTTTAGGATCCATCAGAAAACACTACCACACATGAGGAGGAGCAACAACAGCCTCAAATAGAAGATGTGCCAAATCAGGACACTTCACAAGAGTCTCAAACAGAAAATGTGCCAAATGTTGAGGCCCCTAGAAGGTCTGAAAGAGTAAGAAGAAAAGCTATACCTGATGATTATCAGGTGTATAACACAGAAGAGTCTCATATAGAGGATGATCCCGCCTCATATGAAGAGGCCATGAGAAGCGCCCGCTCGTCCAAATGGCTGGAAGCCATGGAAGATGAAATGAAATCCATGAAATTAAATGACGTTTGGGATTTGGAGGAAATTCCTAAAGGAGCCAAAACAGTAGGCTGTAAATGGGTCTACAAAACAAAATGTGACTCCAGAGGGAATATAGAAAAAGTATTGAAGAAATTCAACATGTCGAAATACAGTGCTACGTCTGCTCCTATAGTGAAGGGCGAAAGATATGGGGAATGGCAATGCCCCAGAAATAAATTCGAGCTCGATGAAATGAAGTCAAAGCCATATACTTCGGCTGTAGGAAGCCTACAGTATGCATAAGTGTGCACACGCCCTGACTTATCTTTTGTCACCGGGTTACTTGGCAGATTTCAAAACAATCCAGGCCGAGAGCACTGGAAATTGGTAAAGAAAGTCCTGCGATATGTGCAAGGAACGAAAGGCCTTATGTTGACATACAGAAGATCTGACTCACTCTAAATAGTGGGTTATTCAGACTCTGATTTTGCTACAGATAAAACAAAGTCAACATCCGGATACGTGTTCACTCTTGCATGGGAGCTATTTCATGGAAAAGCTCTAAACAGACCATCACCTGCAGGGTCTACAATGTATGCTGAATTTATAGCATGTTATGAGGCCACGGGCGGTGAACGGCTAAAGAAGTTCATACTCGGTTTGAGAGTGGTTGACAGTATTGAGAAACCACTAAAGTTATACTGCGACAATGAACCCGCAGATCGTACTCTCACAACAATCAGTCAAGTGGTGCTGCCAAACACATTGACATAAAGTATTATGTTGTGAAGGATAAAGTCCGGGATCAAACAATAAGTCTCGAGCATATAAAGACTGGAAAAATGCTCGCGGATCCGCTAACGAAAGGCCTACCACCCAATTTGTTCAAGGAACATGTAGCGGCATGGGTTTAAGGGAAGCCTTATGATTCTGGACTCAGGGCCCAAAAGTTAAAGTATAAAGTATCTGTTTCTGAACAGAGATGTGTATAGTGGCTATTGAATCCATCGACGATTGACCGTGATGATGAGATATGCTCTATGCGTTAATTTGTGATGAAACAGACAAAGGTTAAAAGCAATAGTAAAGAGATCAAGGAGGAGAAGGTTAGAATTGATCTCCTCCCGTTGGGCCCAACGGCCCAACGGGGATCCTTGACCGCGCCTGATCGGGGCGCCCAGCCTTCTGTGGCTGGTGGGCCCCTGTCGCCTGCGCTATATAAAAGGGGTGAGAGCCGGGACGGCACACGACACGAGAATCGCTGCCGCCGCCAAGCCTCACCCACAAAAACCCTAGCCGATCTAACAGCGGGGGCGCAGTAGCGACGGGAAGCGCCACCACCGCGCCCCACGACATCCACACCGACGCTCCTACGCCGGCGTGCGACCACCATGGCCGACGGGCAGCCCTCGAGCTCTCACTCCACCGGTAACCCTAATCCCCTCTCTCTCTCGAATGCACTACTATCGATCTACCCAAATAAACCCTATTAGCATCGGTGCCTAATGATCCTAGAGTTTTAACATCATATACTGTATATGGCATCGGTGTCGGCGAAGTTGGTGAGGGCGTTGGTGGTGGCGGCCGTGCTGATGCAGTGCTGCGGCGTGCTCCTCGCGGCGAGGCCGTTGGAGGGCGACGTCTCGCCGCCGGCGGGTGGCGGCCAATGCAGACCGCCAGTGGCGGCGACGTCGGTGGCGACGGCGGCGGGGAGATGTTCGTCACGCAGATCCTGAAGACCACCGGCGGCGCCCCAACGCCGCCTACGGGCAATATGTGCAAGCAAAGCCCGACGAACCCTCCCAGCAGCCCAAGTCCACCATGCATCGGCAGTCCCGGCCGCCGGTAGCTTAATTATAATTAATTTTCTTTCTCGCGAACACGACGACCTCGATCGATCGATCAAGCTGGTTCCGGCCGGTTTTAAATTGTTTTTTTGCACGTAGATTTATATTAGCATGCGTATGTGTGTACATGCGTGCGTACATGTGTGGAGATTGTTCATTCGTTATTAATTATTTGGTTTTGTTTTCATGGTCTGCAGTTAGGAGCTAGCTTCCGTGCAAAAAATGGATCAGTGCTGGAAGATGAATATGTATGTTAGCTGATCATAGTTTTAGTATACTAGTCAATAATCAGTGCGTGCAATGAATTCATGCGTATATATGGGAGACAAAAACAGTCTTGACAATTGATGGTAAGTAGTATTGTTGTAAGAAAGTTCGTGTAAATTGTTTAATGTGCTGCAGGTTAAATAAGTACGGATATTTAGCTTGTTTTGGTTGAAAATGGTTCGACTGGTTCACGCTTTGTGTGGTTGTATCCATTGTGTTTTTGTCAAATAGAAAAAGAATACCTTTGATCGAATTCGCACAAAATTACATGTAGTTATATGCATGTTCTCATTTTTTTGAACTTCCTGATATGCGCAATCGAATATATAAAAAAGACACTAAGACTACATGTGTTAGATTCCTTATAATCAAATTTTCATCTGGTTTGACTCGTATTTATAATTAACTATTTATTTACTGATAAGCTGTGTGTCCATTAATACTCAAGCCGGTCTATTGGATGGGCTTCTATCGATAGGATGCATATACGTTTTTATGGGGGAGCGTACGCATTTATGTGTTAGTATTGTGTTAGAAAAGAAAGAAAACACTGAGACTATAACTCTAAAGAGAATAAGAAGGCTTTGACATACAATTTGTTAATCACCATGTTATATCTACGGCAAGGGCTTACGGCCCATTGATTTAAATATTTACTCTTTGGTAGGCCGAAATGTTTTAACTATCCAACGGCCCAGCTCACACGTGACTTGCCTTGCCGAGGGTCACAGCCAGCCCATTAACATTCTAAGTGGGCCAAATAACGGATAATCAACTTCGCTTAACGCTGGGCCAACTTGAGGCTGCGTTCCTTCGTCCGTTTTGACTAAGATTTTGATATTAATGATTACAAACTTAATATTTTAAAGAATTTATGTATAAAAAATATTTAAAAATCCCGTTTATGTATTGAGGAAACATAATTACGATAAACGAGAGAGTAGCTCAAATCAAACGCGCTCAAGGTGGTGTGCTGTCTTCACATGGACCATGGCATGCGGACGTACGAGGTACGATATATCGAGCTACCAGCTCTCTCAATCCGGCCGTAAGGATCGAGGGATTGATTATTCATATCGGTCCATCGAAACGAATGTGCCAATTCAAGTACGCACATGACCATGCATTAATGTATAATCCGAACGTCGTCATGCGCAATCAGTTATTAGCTTGGTCGTCGTGGTTAACACATACGAGGTTTCTGCTCAGCACACCGCATGACGTACAGGAGGAGTACATGACTTGGTTTGATGTTTGATATGTCGTAGTACGTTCTTCGTCTTAAAATAAAATATAAAAAATTTTGATTGGATATAACATATTATCATTATAACTTAAATCTTGAAGATTCGAATAAAAATATATGACTGAATTTTGATATATCGTGGTACTCTCTTCATTTCAAAATATAAAAAAGATAGAAGAAGTACATTGATTGGCTTCCATATGTCGCTCTCTCTTCCTCTTGAAATATAAAGATTTTTGATTGGATGTGACATATTCTATTACTATAAATCTACTACACTTCTACAATGCGACATATGCACCTAACAAATCCTTCAATACATGGACCATGTACTTAATTACATGGATGTATTGTGAGTAATTAGTAGTAGTACTCTATTCGTCACAAAATAAATCAATAAAATGAGTAGATGCTTACTAATGCATGCAGTCAAAAAAAGTACAAGTTAGGCAGTTAGCTATAGAAGGAAACCCATGAAATCCTCCCTATCCCTAACAAAATAAACCTAGCTGAACGCCCTAAATTCTCAGCCTAGTTCGCTATCCGTACTAGAAGACAACCTATGTGGCCGACACTACTAAAAATATTTTTCATATGGTCAAATTTCATTTTTGCGGGCGGCTAGACGGGCCCGTATTAGGTGTCTACGGAAATCATATTTTTTCATGTGGCCAGTGCAACCGCATCGAAAATCTTATCTTCGTATGCAGTCCTCCATACCAACCACATGTAAAAATAATTTTAACAAAAAAAATTAAAATTGCAAAACACCAAACTGGTCGAAACCCTAGATCCCAAGTCGATGTTGTCATCGCCGCCACCGCCGTTGTCATCGTGCTCACCGTAGTCCGTTGTCGCCGCATCGCCTGCCTCGCCGCCCACCATCGTCAAGACCCCGTGAGAGAGAGGGTTGTTGCCACTGGATCCATGTGGGGAAGGACCGCCGCCGCTGCCCCATCGATGCACGCCTCCTCCGTTAGTTTCCTCGCGTGCAGTCCATCAGAGCCAAAGAGAGGAGCCACTCGGGTGAGAAGAGAGGAGAGGATAAGGAGTGAGGAGAGAGTGAGGAGTGGAGGGAGTAAATTAAATATTTTAAGGTGGTAGTGGGCTGATGGCAAACATATATTTTAATATATTTGTCTATAAAAATTAATTTTTACATGTGAATTTTATGAAGATTGATTTTAACAGACACGACTAATTATCTGGTTGCAACCTACATGGATCCTCGTTTGAGAAAAATCGTTTTTTTAGCAGGCAGAGCCTTGTGTGCGACGGCCTGTTCTAGTGCAGGCCCAGTCTGAACCCTGCACCACGTACGCACGCAGAATTCGGTCCAAACAGCAGCGTACACACGAATTCAACCAGTCCACGCGCCGCGACTACTACTTGCTCGCTAGCGGCATCAACTTAATTAAAACCGCGATCTCAACAGATCAACCGATCGACCACCGGCCATCGAGCCGGACGCGGCTCGAGATCGATGGATCGATCGATACGCATCGTTCACAAACACCGGCATGGTCATCGTATCGACGAGCGCGCGTCATATCATATCAATTAGCGCGTACTTACGTACGTATTTATGAAAACGTCTAAAACTCGTCGTACATGTAATGTAAGTGACGGCATACGTTTGGTCTGTCGTCAATTCTTCAGCTTACTAGTAGCTAGCTACTGATCGAGTAGCTTGTTTTAGAGGGAACTAGTTAACTGGTCGAACCCGGCCGGCCGTTACGATCGAGGAAATTCACCGGTCGGTCGATCGAAACGAAAGTGTCAGGGCACGGACGGTTTGGGTTAAGGTCCAGCCGTAGTAAATTCGTCATACTATACTACTATATTCATCTCAAAATATAATAACGTTTCAAAATATAACATAAAATAAATTTTAAAACATAACAGTGTAATATATGATTGATAGTATAATTTATTTAAGTTATGGTTTGAACAGAGAAAATAGCTTGCTTGTTATATATAGCAGAACAAAAGGTATTAAGTAAGAGCTAGTACTAGGTTTTTAACAAAATTAAAACATACTTAATTTTATCGATTTTACAGTGATATATAGGTTTAAAAAATGGTGAAAATATATTGTTGTCGCTGAATTCGCTCTCCCGTCAAACGATCTCGCGCGAGTTCACTGTGCCATCATGCGAACTTTGCTTGCCCAGCCACACTTCCTTGCTCTGACATGCATGCCAAGCATCCATGCATCATGCATGCATTTCACTTCGCATGGCTGCCATGCGAGACCGCCACTCAACCCAGCTTAATTAATCATGTTAGCACATTAATTAGTTGATTAGTCTGAATTAATTGATTACTAATGATGCTAATTAACACGGTCTCGCAGGGCAGGTGCGTGAGACCGTTTCCCATGCATCGTGCTGCCGTCACTCCATTCCGCGGGCGCTGTCCAGCATTTCGCTCTTAATTTTGTCGCGCGAAAACGTCTGAGTCGTTACGTCGTCCTCACTATCAGGTGTTTGGGTCTTTCGATTTCGTCGCGAGTTCACGGTACCGAACCGCAATGACCTGCTCACTTTGCATATCTCTCTTGTGCGACCTCATCATCTTGCTTTACTCCATCGCGATGCCGTACAAATTGTTTCTGGGCACTGCGACATCGTTAATAAGTTCGCTGCTCTCTTGCGCGACGACGGTAAAACCATTCGAATCTTGTATACCATCGAGAAAAAAAATATTAAACGGTACATTTCTAAATTTTTTTCTCTAAGAGTGTACATGCATATGCATGACTGATTAACTTAGTTTCCAAATTAGTACTCACGTTAATGAGTACATCACTCTTTTGAAATATACACATTAACATTAAATACTCACGTTAATGAGTACATCACTTCTTTAAATATACACATTAATATCACTCTTTATTTAAGTTGTTATGTAAGGTCTCTAGAGCTCGTGCCTGATAATTGAATTTACATGTGAGTTTATTTCTAAGTACTTTTTTATGTACGTTTAAGGATATATTGCTACCTAATTATATACTTATGATTAGGACTATGGGGAGGATCATGAAGCACTTGGAGAGAGCTAAGAGATGGGCAAGGTCGTCATAGACGTTCAAGCGAAGATGAAGGTCCAACTCATATCAAATTCGAATGCACCTCGGACTCCAGGAGTAGTCCACACTAAAATTGTTGTCCAGATTGTAATCAGACTCTGATTTTGACGTTCTACATACATATGGAAAGTTAACGAGACCACCTTTCCAATAGATATGGTGCGTACCACGTCAAAATTTTTTTCGAGTCAATGAAAATCGTTGAAACAAGAAGATGTTCATGATCTGTTTGGATGCTGCGTCATCGTCTTTGAGCCGTTGGACCGTGTATTTTGTCAGAGTTCAATAGGGACACGTCTAGGGATCCAAGGTCGACCCTAGAACCTATAATTTTAGTAGCCGCCATTGAGTTGGGGTTAGGTTTTGCTTAGATTATTTTTGGAATCATAGTTTCGCCGCTAGTTTGGTTTGTAGAACCCAACTTTGATTTCTTAATTAATCATTCAACTCCAAGTGAGTTGTTGTTTTTCTTGTTTCTACACGTAGGGATTAAGCTTCTCGGCATGGTTGATAACCAAAGAAGACGTAAATGGTTTGGATTGTATTGATCAGAAATAAAATCGTGTGTGTCAAGTTTTTGTTAAATTGATAGTTTTATCTTCATCTCACGAAAGATTGGGCATCCCGCTGCCATCACACGTAGTACTACAACTGCTGCTGCACGTCAGCATGCATGCACCTAATTAACAATTCGTTCAACCTTGGGACATGGACTGCGCTGAAAACCGCGTACATTGGCATGTTTTGTTGTTAGTACTACTGGTAAACCGAGTACGATTAGACCCGTTCCTCTGTTACGATTTTTACTACATGCAGTTCAACGTGGTCAAGGCACGAACGAACGTATATATATGAACCCTATAAAAGGAACTCCATGTTGTCTGATTTCCTCCAACAAAACAAGCCGTTCCTTATTTCTTTAATCAAGCTAGCCATTCGACGTATAGCAAATGCACTTCTTGTCTGCTATATTCAATTTTATTCACTCGTCGGCACTGAGCTCTCTACACCATTGCCGAGCACCTAGCTAGCATAACGAATTCATCAAGAAATCGTATAAGTATACAATGGCGTCGACCTCGGCGAAGATGGTGAGGGCGGTGGCGGTGGCGGCCATGTTGGTGCAGTGCTGCGGCGTGCTCCTCGCGGCGAGGCCGTTGGAGGGGGACGTCGTCGGCGGGCGGCTGCCAATAATGCATGCCGCCGCCGCCGCCGCCGCCGGCGGCGGCGGCGGGGAGATGTTCGTCATGCAGATACTAAAGACCACCACCCCAACCCCGCCTGTAGGCAATGGGTGCAAACAAGGCCAGACTGGCGGCAACGGCGAACCATGCCACGGCAGCTAGCTACATCTGCTGCATGCGGCGATCGATCTGGCCCCGGTTGCTTCTGTTTAGTTGTATGTAGATGTTGACATGCATGTGTATATACACATTAATGATATGCAGTAAGGAGTATATAGGTAGAGATTATTGTTTCCTTCATTAATTATTTTCTTTTTTAATGATATGCAGTAATTAGCTAGGAGCTTCTATGTAAGAAATGGAGTGTTGGAAGAAGTTGAATGATGTATATATAGTTCATATTCATAATTAGTGTATAGATAGTCAGACAATTGTAATTAAGTTGTGTAAGTAGTTTTAGCCAGATGGTAAAGATATGTAGTCTTATTTGGATTCATTCAATTATTTTTGGTATTTTATGATATATATATATATATATATGCTGTAAATTGTCTCTCTTCTATTATAAAGTCACTTCGTCCTAATTATTTTGACTATCTGAATGATGGTTCTGTAGTTTAAATTGTGCAAAATGTGTGAAGTAAAATCATAGAGCTAAAATAACAAATTGAGGATATGCAAATAACTCATTTTTACTGATGCAACTTCCCTCAGCAACACACTTTTTTTCATCTAGTATTTTCTGTTTGAGAAAATGAGAGGGAAACATCGTGTGAAAAGACTTCCTCTTGTAATATTAATCCTGATTTAAATGTACATCAATATTCCTAACAACTATTGTAATATTATTGATAAGTACTAGTACTAGTACCTCGTTACTTGTTACTTTAACTTTCACCGTTTGAACTTTGACCACTAATATAGTTATTAAATTGTTAGACTATAACGAATGAAAGTTTTCATACACCTGTGTAGGATGTAATATTAACATGGCATCTATTTATGTATTTATATTTTTAAAAAACAATTTATCTAAGTTTACAGATGAATAGTAATAATCGGTAAGTATTTGCAAAACAGAGTACTATGTAACTGCGAGGAGATCGAAGAACAAAATTACCATGGCTCTCTTATTTAGTTCAGGTTGTATGATATATATATATATATATATATATATATATATATATATATATATATATATATATCGTACATAGCAAACATGCATGCTGCACACCCTTACACAAGTTGACTTAACTATAGTTAGACTTGGTCAACATTGAAATATATAAAGGTCAACATAAATATATATAAGAAGCAACTATATTTGACGCCACCAGGACATGTGAGACGAGATCGAGCTAGGTAGGAGAATAGTAAAACAAAGCAACTATACTACTATAGCTAGCATGCATCGGATTATTTAAGATCTGTGCAACGAGGCTAGCTAATTCAGTTTTCTACATCGATCGATCAAGAGTCGGTGGTGAGTCTGTGCAGCAGGTGTGGTACGTGCGCATTACGCCCATGAGACTAAACCAATCAAAATCACTGCCACTTTCTCGCAAGTCATAACGACTAATTTAGGCTTCAGCTTGGCCGGCAAGGCAGCCATCAATTAGTCTCTGATATATACTGATAGAGCAACATGTCACGAATATATTCATGCATGCACGAAGTTTGAGCGTACGTAACTGCGTACATATATAACTAGTAATTAATACGGTAAATTATGTAATGCAGTAATAGTCAGTCTCGATCAGTCAGTTTGGTCATATACGATCCGCGGCTGACTAGCTCTGTTGAATACGACTAGCTAGTTCATATCAATCGATTGAAATCGTCGTCTCGGCCAAATGCGTGTAGTTTGCACGAGAAGTATATATACCTACGGTTCGGACGCCGGTCGGTGGATCGGTCCAACAACGAGAGCGCAAGCAGGTTACTAACAAATACGTATATACATACGTGCATACGAGTCTGGTTTTAATTGGTTGATCGTATCAATATCTTGAACGAATGGTATTAGTACTTGTCAATGTCAAACATACGAATTGAAATTGAATTAAGCGAGACCGCGGCTAGCTCAAAAAAACCGCGTTTTTCCGCGAGGCGAGGATGACAATCAAAAGGCTTAAAAGTAACACATTTTTACATGCGCTGAAGAATAGACCCGGTCCCTTTTGTACGTTGCACACTAAACTCTATATATAGCCAGCCCATCCTGTCTCTCTATACTATCTTGTTTCATCCATTTTTCACGTACGCAGCAAAGAGGATTAATTAGTTCTTGTTTGCCACTTCGAAACAATCTATCTAGTCATCTAACTAAAGCTAGCTATATATTGTGATATCTATGGCGGCGTCGGCGATGGTGAGGGTGGTGCTGGTGGCCGTGCTGCTGATGCAATGCTGCAACGCGATCATGGCGGCGAGGCTGCTGGAAGGTGACCTGGGCAGCTGGCTGCAGGGCCTGAATGGCGGCGTCGCCGAGGAGCTCATCTTGCAGGTGCTCAAGGGAGGGTCGTCGGGGGGAGGCAATGGCTGCACCCAGGCTCCCGGCGCCGGCGGCCAGCGTTGCTGGCCTTAACTAATTACTAGCCTCGCCGCGCCGGCCGTTAACATGTACATGAAGATCCAAGTACTACGCTTGCACACGTAGAGATCGAACTGTTCATTTTGGTTCAATTCTTTTATTCTGTTTTTTTTATGAAAGAGCTTTCCATGCAAACATGGAGCTTTACAAGCTATTCATAGTTGTATAGTTAGTTTAGTCAATTTAGGCGTATTGATTTGTAATAACTTACGTACTAGTCAGCGACATATAGCTAGCCAGGTCCTAAAGTATGAATCATGTGGATACTAGTCAATACAAGAAGAGATTTACACAGTGATCGTTTCACACATGCTGATTTATACATATAAGCTGTAATGGCTCACCAACAACAACAAAAAAAATCATAAATAAAACTTTTATATATACTCCATCCGTCCCAAAATATAAGAGATTTTGGTTGGATATGATACATCCATATCCAGATTCGTAGTACTAGGATGTGTCACATCCGATCAAAATCTATTATATTTTGAGACAGGGAGAGTATGTCCTTAGCAATTTAAAAGCAAAAGCCAAACTATGAAAAAAACTTTAATTAACTCCAAAATTAAGTTTTTAAAATTTAGATTTGTGTTGTGACTTATAAGCTGGAGGGTAAACGATGTATAGCTTACTTTTCTTTGGCCACTGTTATTGCAAAGAGCTTGCAGGGCAACCAGTTGGCAAGGGTTCCCTCTCGTATAAACGATGTGTGACTTACTTTTTTTGCCACTGTTGTGTTGTTATAAACGGTGTGTACCTTACTTTTCTTTTGCCACTATTGTTGCAAAGAGCAACCAGGTGGTAAGAGTTTTCTCTCGTGTAAACGATGTTTATTTTATTTTTCTTTTGCCATTATTGTAGGGCAACTAGGTAGCAAGGGTTCTCCCTCACGAGAGAGTGCCCAAGCTTGAAGATATAGGAGGAGAGGAGAGGAGTTGAGAGAGTGGGAGAAAAAGAAAAGAGGGCAGGCTGGGCCGGTTTGTCTAAGGCCCAAGTGGGAGAGGATAGGCGGGCTGGCACAGCGTAGTGGACCGGCATGAGACAGGGGGATGGATGGGGATTTAGATTTGAAACTTGAGTTCAAATTTTGAGAATCAAAATTTATGATTTTCTTCAGGAAGCAAAGATGCTTAGAGTTTTGATTTTAATGTTTAGTTGGAATATTTGAGGGGATTTGTGAATAGGGTTTTGGGAGACAAATTAGAATACGAATATTGCGAGGTTATTTTGGAAAAAAATTTGAGGGGTTGAGTTTTGGATCAATGAAGGGAGCAAAATTGAAATCCATGGCACAACTTAGACGCAACCATTGAAGAGTGCAATTTTCACCAATGGTGTTTTATTGAATTAGTTTTTTTAATGCCACATGAAAAATATGACTTGGTATAATTGTTGATTCGTACATATGGCATATATTCTACACCCTTACAATTTGAATTTATTTATATATAATTTCTCTTAAGAAAAAGCTAGTTAGACTTGATCAACATTAATTGTAATACAAAGGTCCATATATATATATATATATATATATATATATATATATATATATATATATATATATATATATATATATGATATAGTCCTATGGTAAACTCCGTTATTTGATCGCAAGGATGATATGCATGTGAGACAATATCGAGCTAGCTAATGAGCACTAACTATATAGCATGCGTCAGATTAAAATGCTTTGTGCAACGAATTAGCTAATTCATTTGAGATCGATTGAGTCTGGTGGTTAATTGGTGCTGGAGTCTGCATGAGGTGACTGATGGAGGGAAAGTATTTTTATTGTTCGAGGATCTTCCCTCGTTTCTACGTATCATCCAAATATAATATATATATATATATATATAATTCAAATTTATATTTTACAAATTATAACAAATATAACCTGGAGGCCAAACAATCTTTTTCATATGAGATCAGTGGCAGGCACTGTTGCACTTAGCCCCTGCCAAATTAGGTTGTGATCTTTCCTCACCTTTCCCAACTCACATCCTTTGTTTTTCACGTACACGCTTTTCAAACTACTAAACGATGTATTTTTATAAAAATTTTCTATATAAAAATCATTTTAAAAATCATATTAATTTATTTTTAAAAAATTAATATTTAATTAATTATGCGTTAATGAGTTATTTCGTTTACATGCCCGAAGAAACTAGTTTCTAACCCAAAAAACTGAACACAACCTTGATTTCTAGTTTCAACATGGCAAAATCTCCGCATCAAAGGACGTGGCACTGAGACTTTGGATCTCAGCATCATCCTCGATGGCACTAAGGTCGCGGTTTATTTAGGTTGATTTTTTTTGGCACAATCTATTCTTATATAAATTTTTGTAAATGGTCAAATTGTTAAAATTGCTATAGTTACACGTAGTTATATGCAAGCCATGAAGTATGGGTCGGACGCCGGTCGGTTGGTCCAGGCAAGGACCGGAGTCCGGAGTTCATAGTACTGACGATCGAGTTCATGCATGATAGTACGTATTCGATTGATGGAATGTAGGCAGGGTAGCAAACGAGCAACGTACGTGCTTACGAGCCTGGCTTTGGTTGATCGTATCAACGATCTTGAATGGTAGCACTTGTCAATGCCAAACGTAGGAAATTGAATTAAGCGTGCAGACCGCGACCCGCTCGCACGCTAGCTCAAAGAAACCGCGTTTTCTTGTTCCGCGAGGCGAGAATGACAATCGAAAGCTTAAAAATTAGTACTAATACGTTGTTTTACATGGCGCCGAAGAATAGACCCGGTCACTTTTGTTGCACCTGCAAGATGATCGACCGATGCAAATTCTATATATAACCAGCCCATCCTGTCTCTCTTCCCACAACCGCGCAACTATCTTCAATTCTTCAGCCATTTTCAGGTACGCAGCCAGCTTGAATTCTTGTCTGCCACTCTGAAACAATCTAGCCGATCGAATCAACAGCCGAATCAAGCTCTACTGCTCTAGCTAGCTGGTAGTACAGTAGTACTGCAGCTGAATCACATGGCGTGGTCGGCGGCGGCGACGGTGAGGGTGATGCTGGTGGCCGTGCTGCTGATGCAGTGCTGCAACGCGATCATGGCGGCGAGGCTGCTGGAAGGTGACTTGGGCAGCTGGCTGCAGGGCCTGAAGGGCGGCGTCGCCGGGGAGCTCATCTTGCAGGTGCTCAAGGGAGGGTCGTCGGGGGGAGGCAATGGCTGCACCCAGGCTCCCGGCGCCGGCGGCCAGCATTGCTGGCCTTAACTAATCACTAGCCTCGCCGCGCCGGCCGCCGGCGAGCGCAGCTTATGCTGTGTGGATCGCGGGGCCGGTTTAATTTGCTCGTTCGCTACAGGCAAGCGGGCCGTTAATATGTACATGGAAGAGCTATAAGTTACTAGCTAGTACGTGCGCGTAGTTACAGATCATGATCAACAGTTCATTTGGTTTAATTCCTTTATTTTTTTCCCTTTCTGTGGGAGCTTCAATTCATCCATGCAAAAATGCTGGAGCCCGGAAAGCTGTTCATCCATGCAGAAATGGAGTAGTTTAGTCAATTTATTAGGCGCACTGATTTGGAATAAAGGCGGTCCCTGACATATAAGCTGAATGCTGAAAGTCTGTAATTAGTCTGATACTACTATCTTTATATCAAAATATATAATATCATTATTTTTACTTAACTTTATTATTCGTCTTATTTAAAAAACTATTTATTATCCAATATATTTTTATATATTTATATAAAATTTGTGAATAACACAAAGGATCGAACGTTGTATGAAAATTAACGATAATATATATTTTAAAAAAGATACTATTTGTATAGAGAACATAGAGCTACAATCAAACAACAGATTCACTTTCTTTTGGTTTCCCTTTAACACCGCAGGTGAAACTCGCTTTTATGCATGGTTTACTCCGTATTCTCACTTACCACAGTTTTTATTTTTTCGATTACAATAAGACATTAGTCGCACGCTACTCACATGTACACACCTGTGGAGTATCTCCTTGTAACACACAGCTCGTGGATACAGAGGCCAACGATAAATCCGTGACCTCTCACTAATTTTTTATAAAAAAAACACTCGCGCGTGTAAGAAAATGCACAATTTGAAACATAGTGAATGGAGTCGTGCACTCACATCACAAGTCCATCACGACATCAGATATGTTCCTTTGTCTCTACTTTTGGAGTAAATTTCACAAAACTATAAATATTTTAACTAAACTATTACAAAACAACATATTTATATCACAACAAATTTAGTGTTGAATTTATCACAAAACTATATATTTAAGAAAACTATATATTTAAGGCATAACATCTGTGAAATCAATGATCTGATTTATTTGCAATTTCCATGTGAATTATAATGGTTTTGTTATTTAGTGGATAATTGGCGAAATGTTTTTTTGCTCCCTGAAGAGAGCTGGTTAGATTGGAAGGGTGTGTCGGTCGGACCGGTTAGGCCATCAGGCTGACTTTTGATTGAGTCGGTTTTGGGTTGTTTCTTTGCATACACACGATTACTTCGTGTTTATGACTTATATATGATTTCTATATGTATGTTATACTGTTGCGTGATAATTTTGAGTTAAGTTGTGAAAGAACTTATAATCGTATATGGTTTTTTATGTGTTCATGTGCAGGTGTCTGTGTCTTGTATAGGATGGAATACAAGAACCAAGCCTACCAAGGAGTAAATGGTATAAACACCAACAACCAAATATTAATATTATCATCTAATCTAAGTCGTGTCGATTGAATCGCCAGATCAACACTGGTTAGACCGGACCCTACCAGCCGATCAGACCGTTGTGCCGTCACTGGTCAGACCGCCTCAATGCCACTGGTCAAACTACCGCTGTGTCGCCTACTTGCCGTCGATTGGACCGTCCACCGGTTAGACCGCTCAACAAATATTGGTCTGATCATAGGGATCCAGAAAAACATGTCTCAACAAAACTCTTGAAAGTAAATCAACTTTATTGCATCAAGATATATTTACAAAGTGCATCCAAAGCACTCCTCTCTCAACCCACGAACTAGAATTGAAGCCTCAAAGCAAACCCTAACTTTTATCTTCAAAAGTCAATATAGTTTTAACCTCAAATCCTCTTCTATTTATACCCAAAACATGGCTACTCATAGCCACGAATCCAAGTAGAAATAGGACTACTAATCTCATAGGAAACCCCTCAAACCAGGGAAACACCATCTCTTTACAACTCCACACTCCAATATCTCAAAACTTGGACTCCAATCCAAATTTGACTCCTCTTTACATACGCACATAACATCACGTGTATGTCATATAGAAACCTTCACCTCCACGTGCGTTGTTCTCTAGCATAAGCATCCTATGTGATCTCCTTGACCGTCTGGACCTCAACTTCTCCCAAGCCTATTCCCGATCCATCACTAGCTATACTCCTATGGCCTCAAGCAACACCTGCACATGAACAACAAAGAAAAGTCATATTCGAGTACAAGCTCGTACCAACTTGACTTACGTTAGCACATAATAGCAAAGAAAATCTATCAAGTCTTTCCCGCGAAGGCCGAGCTGAACGCCACTATGTGGCCGATCAGATGGACAACAAAGTGCATTCAGACCACAGGTGTTCGAGCGGTCAGACCTTTAGCACATCGTTCTAGTTCAATTTAGATATTTTTCATGTTCCCTTGTTTGACACCAGGATTTCTGGAGTCCTAGTTGATTTCTAAGCCTAATTGGACGTGGAAAGAGCCCTGCAAATGCAAGACCACCCCTCCTATAAATGTAGTGGGCCAAGGCCGATTGAAAGGACAACCAATCAATCGTCAAAATCAATCTATTAGTCATATCCTCTATATTCTCTATCTTTCTCCTTCTTGCTACCTGACTCAAGTCTATTCTCCTCTAGTCCCCTAATAGCTCGTCATCTCTCGTCTCTAGCTGGCCTGCCGAACCTAGGACAAACTCTTGACGGGGTCCCTCATGGGTATTTGTTTGATGGTGTCTACCTCCTCTGCAATAGCGTATCGCCAAGTGCTATTGTAGATTGCACATAACATGCTCAAGATGTAGTCGCGTGATTCGGCGTCAACATGAGGTCCACATTAAACTCCTGAGAGATTGAGCGTACCATCGGAATAAAGAAATGGCTTTGATATCTCTTTTCAATATGCATCTTCCCCCGAAACTTTGAGTTTAACCTGTACAGAGGGAAAGATGTGAGCTTTTTGAAAAGCGGATTTCTCACATCATCCATCATCTTTGTTAAAGTATGGAATCCTCACCAAGAGCTGCGGAACTCACGACTCTATTAGAAAGTCGAATGACCAACTTTTACACGAATTTTCAAGTGGATGAGATCGGTCAAGTGGTCTCATTGGAGATGGGATTGCACGTGTTTATGGATTGAATTTATAGAAGAGGGTATTAGCCACTAGAAGGCATGCATGTAAACTAGTTTATCCTTATAATTAACACCTGAATTTTTCTTGGTAATCATTTTCTAATGGATCTAAAAGTTTAATTTAGCACTTTAACCTTTTTTGCTTTGCTCGGGACAAGCAAAGTCGTAAGTGCGTGGGTGTGTTGGTGGTCCCTAATTTCTAATTATACCGCCAACATTTAAATTATACATAGTTACATGTTATCTTGATCGGTTTGTCTATTTCTAATGATCAGTTATATGAGCTTTGTTGTTTTTATATTATTTTACAAGACCATATGAAAATGAGGTTAATGTGCATGAAATTTGAATATGTTTGTAAGACGAGGACTGACATGGTAAGATGGTATGGCCTAGCTGGCTGAGGTATGACTAGTTGTCCAAGTCAAGAAGGCCGGTCGACCCCTCATGTAACAAATAGGTGATGTAACAAATAGGTGACCCAGGAGGAGGCCTAGCCGCCCGACCTTGTTGGTCATGTCAGTCGGTGTGCCACCCAAGATCGGTAGCTCTCGCCCATCGATCCCAAAGGCCAACCTATGGATAGACTGACCGACATACAAGTAGGTTGGCCAACGTTGTAATCAATCAACTCCATTTCATTTCCAAGAGAGACAAGCCCGGAGCAGCTGAACCAAAAGACATAATGCTATAGAAATAGTAGCATAGGTTAAAGAGTAAGTCGAGGGAGATTCTCTAAGAAAGTCAAGGATGTCGGTTTCTCGCTCGAAGGTTTTTCCTCAGTGATATCACTTTGCCTAGTGCCAGGCACTAGGCAAAGTTTTATCTTTGCCTAGTGCGCAACACTCGGCAAACATTTTACTCTTTGCCTAGTGCTCGGCACTAGGCAAAGGCTTTGCCGAGTGCCCGCAATTTGGCACTCGGCAAACACGACTTTGCCGAGAGCCGCTTTGTCGACGGTTCTTTGCCGAGTGCTACCCTCGACAAATCTTTTGCCGAGTGTTTTAGAGGGTTTGCCTAGTGTCCTGGATACTAGGCAAATTTCAAGTTTCCGGTAGTGGATGGTACTTCACCGAGACTGGTTGTCTAAGTCTTCTTGATTGGATAACATGTAGACTTCTCTTTTATTTTCTTAGAATTTAATTTCTAGTTTATCAATATTTCATATTAGTAGGTTTCTTGTCCTAATTTGTGCTGCAAAATTCTTGCATGGTTAGGATGTTTTGCTTGAGTGGCCATTGAGTGAAGTAATGATTATGTGTGCGGGCATGGTGTTGTGGCACATTTATATGTTGGGCTAAGTGTGATAAATTGTGAAGCGTTAAACCCTTTGCCTCGGGCCGCACCTTTGTTATATAGCAGGTAGAAACCCTCTACCGTGGCTTACATTGGTTCGTTACGGAGGATAAAGAAACGAAAACAAATTCGAAGATAACAGACTAATCTATCTCTAACTGGAAAAGTTCTTATCTCCGCAACAACCACACGTCATTATCTATGCAGTGCGCGGTTTGTTTCACACCCCTCAATCATAACCTTGCCAAGTTAAGATTGTGTTTAAAATTTTCATGAAGACGAACCGACAATGCCTTTGTGAAACCATCAGCAACCTGTTCTCCTGAAGGAACAAAATCAATTTCTAACAATTTTTGTGATACCCTTTCTCTCACAAAATGATAATCTACTTCTATGTGTTTAGTCCTTGCATGAAACACGGATTAGCTGATAAATATTTTGCTCCTAAATTGTCACACCGGATCTTAGCACTTTAGGAGAATTAACTCCTAATTCTCTTAGCAATGTCTCGTACCCATATTAACTCACCGTAGTATTCGCTGCCTTGTATTCGCTTCGTACTTGACCTTGACACCGTGGTTGTTTTCTTGCACTCCAGGATACAAGATTCGAACCAAAAATACAGCAAAACCTCCCGTTGATTTTCTATCATCTATGCTTCCCGCCCAATCGCATCCGAGTATCCATGAACAAGAGTAGAAGCACTCCTATGTATATTGAGTCCTAGACTCGTGCACGATTTAAATATCTAAGAATTCTTTTTCTTCTGTCCAATGGGCGTAGTAGGTGCATGAAGAAACTGACAAACCTTATTTACGAATAAGCTATATCAGTCTTGTCAAAGTTAAATATTGTAAAGCACCAACTATACTTCTATACTGAGTTGCATCATTAGGTCCCAATGGTGATCCTTCACATAGAGTTAATTTTTCACCGACCGAAAGAGAGTACTGACGGCTTGCAATTTGACATATTTACTCTCTTTAACAAATCATTAGCATATTTTTCTTGGGTCAAAACTATACCATTGTGAACTTTAGTTACCTCAATTCTAAGAAAGTAATGTAGATCACCTAGATCTTTGAGTGCAAATTCCTTGTTAAGATCCTTCAAGTCTTGTTGTTGCCTTCTCGTAGAGCTAGCTACAATTATATCATCAACATAAACCAAAACAAACATAGTTACCTCTTCTTTATTGAGAAAGAACAATGAGGTGTCAGCTTTAGAGGCTTCAAAACCCAGCTCAATAAGTTTCTTACTCAACCGGAGTACCATGCTCTTGGTGCTTGTTTCATCCATATAATGCCTTGTTCAACTTACACACATGATTGGGCTTAGAAGAAGACTCAAAACCGGAGGCATTGCATATATACTTCTTCTTCTAAGTATCCATGAAGAAAAGCATTTTGAACATCTAGCCGTCTAAGACTCCATCCTCTAGAAACAACAATAGATAGAATAATTCTAATAGTAGCAGCTTTAACAACAGGACTAAACGTATCTTCATAATCAATGCCATATCTTTGTCTAAAGCCTTTTGCTACAAGCCTAGCTTTATATCTCGTCTAGGGTTCCATCTCGCTTTCCTTTTTATTTTATACACCCATTTGCATCCAATAATATTTTGCCCTTTTTCATATGGAACTATACACCATGTATCATTTTTTATCGCATCATATTCTGCTTCCATTGCAGCTTTCCAATTCTTATTTTCTAAAGCTTCTTTGTCACTTTGAGGTTCACCTGTAGAAGTAAAACAACCATATTTAACAGTACCATCTGTATATACCTTTTCTTTTCGAATACCGCTCTGTGAGCGTGTATGTGGCCTAGAGATTATCACTTGAGTGTATATGCTCGTGTTGTGTTGGCTCTGCTCCTCCCGATGTGCCGCCGCATGTGCATGTGCATGTGCATGCACTAATGGCTCATGCACTAATGGTCCGCTCCTGCGCATGCGCCGGTTGCGTGCATGTGCATGTGCCGGCACATGCATGGAGGACTCCGATGTGGCGGTGAGACAAAGTCGACACGACCTCCCGTTCGATCCCGTGCATCCGCATAGCTATCATCTTCGAGAAAAATCAGTAACAACGGGGCTTTCGTTAGCACTAGGTAATAGAGTATTAATCACTTGATCAACTGCATGTACACCCCCTATATTAGTCGTATAATTGGTCAAAGAGGATGGAAGTAATAAAACTTCAGACCTGAGTTTAGCTCCTGCATTCGCATGAAGAGTAGAAAAGGGAAAAATAGTCTCATCAAAGATGACATCTCTAGAGATATAGACGCGACCTGATGAGACATCAAGGCACTTAAAACCTTTATGATGAGTGCTAAAGCCCAGAAAGACACATTGTTTAGAACGAAATTGGAGTTTGTGGGTGTTATAGGGACGAAGATTAGGCCAACAAGCACAACCAAACACTCTCAAAGATGAATAGTCCGGTTTTTGATTGAACAACCATTCTAGAGGTGTAGAATGATGAATGACTTTGCTTGGTATACGGTTAATGAGATATGTGGCTGCAATAAAAGCTTCATCCCGAATTTAAGAGGCATTGATGCATGAGATAGAAGAGAGAGACCAACTTCAACGATATGACGATGTTTTCTCTCGGCTGACCCATTTTGTTGATGAGTGTGAGGGCAAGACACATGATGATCAATTCCTATTTGGGAGAAAAAGGAATTAAGTTTCTGATACTCTCCCTCCCAATCAGTCTGCATAGCAATAATTTTTCGATCAAACATCCGTTCAACTAGAGCTTGAAAAGCTTTAAACTTCTCAAAAACTTCGACTTATATCTTAGCGATATATCCATGTGAACTTACTAAAATCATCAATAAAACTCACATAATATTTATTCCTTCCAACAGACTCTGGGGCAGGTCCCCAAACATCAGAAAACACAAGCTGAAGGGGAAATTGAGACACACTAGTAGACCGACTATAGGGTAACTGATGACTCTTTGCTTCTTGACAAGCATCACACACAGACTGACTTTCTGACTCAACCAAGCATGGGAGTTTATTTTTATTAATGACTTGTTTAACAATGGAAAAAGACGGATGTCCTAAACGACTATGCCACCTGGACAAGGATAACTTGACAGCACCAAGAGCTTGTTTGCTAGTAGATTGGCCAAAAGGCTTAGGAATTGGATAAAGACCATGCCTACATCTCCCTTGAAGAAGAATGTCCTTCGTTACCTGATCCTTTAGAGAAAAGAATTTCGAATGAAGTTCAAGGAATGCAGAATTATCAGTGACTAACTGACTAGCAGATATAAGGTTTTTCTTGGCTTGCGGGACATAAAGAACATTATTTAGATGAATATCACGACTAGGGGTATAAACAGTAGTGTGACCAATATGACTAATATCCATACCTGCTCCATTTGCAGTGTGTATCTGCTCACCGCCATTGTATTGTTCCTTGGTGGTGAGCTTTGCTAGTTCACCAGTAATATGATCTGTGGCTCCTGTATCAATATACCAATTTGTATCTATACCATATGAGTTAGTGGCGCGGCGACAAGTTTCTCTTACGCAACATAGTCTTCATCAAAGCGATGCCAACAATCAATTGCCGTGTGCCCACGCTTGAAGCATACACGCGGGTAGGGCGCCTATCATGGCCTCCTATGCCACGCCCGCCACCACGCATGGATCCACCGTTGCGTCCGCCGCGTCCTCGTTGTGAGGCGCCCCTGCTAGGGAGATTGTTGCTGCCGCCATGCCTACCACCGCCCTTGCCGCGTTGAGCAGCAAAAGCAGTCCCTCCATGACTAGTGTTGCGGTAGAGGTCAAGAAGGGTCTCAAAATTGAGCAGCTGAGAATATAACTCACCAACTATGATTGGATCTGATCTGGCGCAGAGAGTTGAGACAATTGGACTAAAATTTTCATCTAGCCCAGCAATAATGTACTGTACTAGATCCTCTTCATCTAGAGGACATCCACCGGCAGCCATCTCATCACTGAGGGCACGCATCTTGGCGACATATTCACTGATCTTCATTGTTCCTTTCTTTGTGTTGGTGAGAGCAAGTCTTGTATTCACTGATCTTGCACGAGTGCGAACTAAATAAATTTCTTCAATGGATTGCCATGCTTCAGCTGTTGTCTTGGACATAGCAACTTGAATTAAAACATCCCTCGAAAGAGATGATAGGAGATAACCAAGAACAAGTTGGTCGTTGGCCTCCTAATCTTCAAACGCCGGATTTGGCTTTTTTACAGTCTTCCCATCTATGGTAACTGCTACTTCGGCAGCTGGAGCTTGTACCGTGCCGGTGAGATACCCTTGCAGTCTTGCGCCACGAATTGCAGCACTGACTTGCGCCTTCCATAATGCATGATTTCCTTTTCCGAGTTTCTCTGTGACAGAGTGACTCTGGGAGAGATTTGCGGTAGTTGCGCCGCCTGATCCAGAAGATGACGCCATGACAAGATGGAAGCGATGCAGGAATCACGTGCACCTGGTGGAATTGATGCCGCGTGATGTCGCACGTCACCAGGGATTGAAGACGTTGATGTAGTGTGTTGATGTAGTGTGTTGCTGACAACCTTGTCGTGTGATGACGCACGTCGCTGATGCCGTACGTTGAATAAGTGTGCACCTGCAGTTGTTGTCGCTGTTACTGCCACCGGGACTTATCGTTGTCGCCGACGACGGAAGCAGTCGCTATCGCGCCGTCTAGAGACAGTCGCGTGCCTGAGATAGATGCGATCTACCGGATGGAAGTTGCAAACCTTGGCTCTGATACCATGTGATAAATTGTGAAGCGTTAAACCCTTTGCCTCGGGCCGCACCTTTGTTATATAGCAGGTAGAAACAGCCTCTACCGTGGCTTACATTGGTTCGTTACAGAGGATAAAGAAACGAAAACAAATTCTGAAGATAACAGACTAATCTATCTCTAATCTGAAAAAGTTCTTATCTCCTGCAACAACCACACGTCATTATCTATGCAGTGCGCAGTTTGTTTCACACTAAGATGCAGTGGGTTGTAACTGGTGAATTGATGATGAAGTCGAGTTTGCAGCAGGTGACTAGCTAGTAATGATCCATGCGCGTAAACTAAACCTGCCGGTACGTATGCACACTCCATGTCCGGTTGAAGACGGTGTGATATGAATGAATGTATGAATTTTAAAAATCAATCAAAGTCGCTGCCACTTTCTTAGAAGTTATAAACTAAACGACCTAGGTTTCAGGTTGGACAACCTCTTACAATAAGAATGCAAGTGGGTTGGCCTACAAACCCATTTATAATATAAATAAATGGGTAAACCTAGCATTACCAATTTATTTAATTTTTGATAGTTTTTTATCAAAAATTTTCAAATGTAAGTATAGTGTATGATTACATTGTAACTTAAGTGTAACATAACTATATGTTGTCCTAAAATAAAAAAACACGGGTGGCTAGTAGGCTAGTGTCGTTGGCTTAACAAATCCGTTAACCTGAAGTACGCAGCGGCTAGCTCTAGTTCACACAATTCATGCAGCTTGAAGTGATGAAGTGCGTGCGTAACTTCGTACATAGCTAATAGTAGTAGCTTATTAGCAAGATCAGTTAGCAAGTCCGATCATATATCGATTGGCGGCCTGACTGGCTCATCGATCGATTGAAATCGTCTCGGCCAAATATATAACGTGTAGTTACAACTTACATGCAACCCGGGTAGTACGGAGCGAACTCCGGTCGGTTCTCGGTTAGTCCGACAACGTACGGGCCATCTGACGCAGGCAGGAGGTCAAACGACGAGTTCATGATTGATATTTTAACTAACTACTCCTTCATGGGAATGTAGTGCGGGTGGCTACGTATTTGTTTTTTTTTCAAATTATAAAGCATATAAAAATTATTGGTTTTTAACATGTTCATTATTTTATTTTATATTATTTTATGAATAATTATAAAATTATTTTTATATGAAATACGAATCTGATGATATATTAGTAAAAATTATTAAGTTTAATTATTTTTTAAAAAAACATTCTATAATTTGAGACGGTGGGATTATCACGTACGAGCCTGGCTTTGGTTGATCGTATCTCAACTCCTTCAAATGGCACTATACTACAGTACTTGTCAATGTCAAACGTAGGAAATTGAATTAAACGTGACCGCGGCCCGCTCGCACGCTAGCTCAAAAAAACCGCGTTTTTTTTCTTGTTCCGCGAGGCGAGACTGACAATCAAAAGCTTAAAAGTAGTATTAATACGTTGTTTTACATGGCGCCGAAGAATAGACCCGGTCACTCTTGTTGGACACCTTTTTACTTTCAACGTACGTACGCATATACAGCCAAATTCTATATATAACCAACCTGTCCGTCCAGTCTCTCTACCAACAAACCTAGCTAGCTTCAATTCTTCAGCCATTTTCACGGAGGCAGCCAGCTTGAATTCTAGTCGGCCTGCCATCTGAAACAAATCTAGCTCTAGCCAAAGCTACGAAACTAAGCTCTAGTTAGTATACACAGTAGTACTGCAGCTGAATTCATGGCGGCGTCGGCGATGGTGAGGGTGGTGCTGGTGGCCGTGCTGCTGATGCAATGCTGCAACGCGATCATGGCGGCGAGGCTGCTGGAAGGTGACTTATTTGGAAGCTGGCTGCAGGGCCAGGGCGGCGTCGTCGCCGGGGAACTCATCTTGCAGGTCCTTGACAAGGCCCCGCCGAGTACGGGAGGCAATGGTTGCCACCAAGGTGGAGGCGGCTCCGGAGTCATCTGCCACCAGCCGCCTAACTAGCCGCGCCGGCCACCGGTGCGCCGCCGCCCTATGCGCATCTGTTCCATGCATCATGCATGCATGGGTGGATGGCGGCCAGTTTTGCTCGATCGCTAGCTGCAGCTGGTGGGCGGGGTCGTTAACATGTAGACATGAAGATTGAAGATCTGCGTAGAGATCAACTGTTTTCATTTGGTTCAATTCCTTTATTCTTTTTTTTTTGCCTGTGAGAGCATCATCCATGCAAAAATGCTGGAGCCTCGCAAAGCTAGCTCTGTACATCGATCCATGCAGAAATGGAGTAGTTTAGTCAATTTAGGCGCATTGATTTGGAATAATTAAGGTGATCCTGACATCTACTAGCTATCTAGGTCCTGAAAGTACTGTAATTAGTCATGTTTGAATGCTTGATACTTGTATAGATCATGGAGTCACAATGAAACAAGAGATACTTCTATAATATTTTCCTGTTGGTTTCCCTTTAATACAACAACACAATTCGCTTTTATGCATGGTTTACTCCTTATTCTCACTTAAACACACAATTCTATTTATTTTTTAATAAAAAACACACACTACTACTACTCCACACACAACATGCACATTCATTGTCACTCACCACCGGGCATAGGCTGTTTGCCGAGTGTCCGGGACACTCGGCGAAACCCATATTTCACTCAACAAAGGGTTTACAGAGAGCAGCACTCAACAAACCTCTCTTGGCAAACACAGAGTCGGCAAAAGCCTATTTGTCAAGTGCTAAGCTACGGACACACGACAAACTCTTTGCCAAGTGGACGACACTCGGCAAAGAGAAGAGACTTTGCCGAGTGCTTTATGTCGGGGCACTTGACAAATAATTTTTTTTCTTGTCGGCCTCTGTAGAGGCCACGTGTCAATCTTTGTTGAGTGCCACCTAGGTAGGCACTCGACAAAGACTTTTGCTGAGTGCTTTGTTTAGGGGCACTCGGCAAAGTAATTACCTACTACATGAAAAAATAATTAATTTTTTTAAATTGATTGAAAAAAGTCTCATAACTTGGCATGGTGCCATGTATGTTATATATTACATGGACAAAAAGTTTTGAAGCCAATTTATAAATCCGACTATCATTATGGCTCTAAATGTGTGAGATGAGTATAAACTCTAATATTCTTATTCGAAGATGCTTCGGTTTATAAGCGTCATACATGACAAAATGTACGAACCCTTTTCATTTTTTTACCACAGCCTCAATGTCCAATTTCATGATACTCGACAAATCTCATAATTTTCAGACTTTAATTGTTTTTTAATAATTTAAAAACCGAGCAGACTTTATTTAACTCACGGTCTTCCCGAATAAGATCTTTGAAATTACTTTTTATTTCCTAGATATGGCCTCAAAATGGACTCAATAACATGAATATTATTTTTTAACATATTTTATTCCATTATTCGAATCACTTATAGTTCAAATGTGACACTATTAATGAAATTCCTATATATAAAAAAATTATTTAAATATAGCAAACAATTAGAAAAATATATCAAATTTAAACATATAGTAATTCATGTTGTATATGGGGGCGTGGAAAAGTTTGGAGGGTGTTTGTTGATGAGAAATCTTTCTCACGCGCTGGCCTAGGAGATCTGTTTAACTCCACTGCAGGTCCGTCCTTGGCTACCTTTGATGAACTAGGCATGTCAGTTGGTTTGATCTGCTAACCAACAAGAAATAAACAAATACATGCGTTAAGGTTAAAGTTAGATCCTACCAGATCGGCTTAGGGAACCAACTTACATATAGTTGCTATCCCAAAGCACACTTAAACTAAGTGATTGGGATAGATCGGCTATGCCGAGACAGTATAAACCACTTAATCTAAATGTACATCAGGATAGTAAATATATGCATATGTAACCTAGCCGATGCTTCGGATCTAACATGAGTCGGCTAGTACTCCGATACATCTTATGAAAAGATATTAATCTAACCTAAATGCGTTAAACCTAGATCAATCGGCTGTCGGCTGATGCCAACAGATTGATACTGGTTTAAGACATTTAATCAGATTGAGATCTTAATATAAGAGACAACTTTAATATATCTAATAGTAAATGATGCTAAAAGATAATTAAAACAGATAAGGCCGGCTGAAACCCCGACACTGTCTCTAATGGTAAACATCTAGCCAAATAGATCTTAATAATTCTAAGAGCGACTTAATAGGTCATAATGATGCAGCATTAAGTACAAAAAGAAGTACTAGATCTATATGAACCGATGTAAACCCCTCGAGACGGTGGATACAACATATAAACTAGTTTAACATATAGATCTAGCTTTATCGGCTACTGTCTCCCGAGAGAAACAAGCCGATGGCAAGATAGATCTAGACATTACTTCAGATTATATGTCGTATATGATAAATTGTGCAGTCTATAACATCAGATCTAGAGTATCATGACGATATAAGTACTAGATTCAACGATACAAACTACTAATGACAAGTGTTTATCTTATTCAGGGGTCGAAAACGATGCAGCCCGAAGTGGGATCAAGAACTCGTCTAAAAAAAGGTTTGGCGATGCGCCGAGTTTGTATTGATGTGTGTGTATTTACAGAGAGCCCTCGGGTCTTATTTATATCCAGGCATAATGACATCCGCGTAGGACTCGGTTTCTATCTTATCTACTATTTACAGTATGACAATATCCTAGGATGCAGTCCCATGTCGTATTACAAGAGGAATATCTAATAATTTTCTAATTTACATATACAACTGTCGTTATAGGACCTTATCCATAGATGACAATATCTTTAACGTACAATTTGGAGATCGAATCTAATACTTTATATTCAAGTTTCCTTTTAGGATCGTCCCCAGCTCTATCTTCGCTCAGGATCAGCGTCGGCTATCTCGGTCGACTTGGACTCACCGACCGGCTCCGCAGCCAATTCGAACTTAGCCGATGCAGCCCTGTTTTTCGCCGATCGCGCATATCTTTCGATTCCGCCTCAATCTCTGTTTCAGATCTAGTGATTTGGTTACCAAATTTGGTCGTTAACAGTGTTACACAACAAAATCTTAAAATTTTGCCGAGTGCATTGGCGAAGCACTCTGCAAACAATAATCTTTGCCGAGTGCATTGAGGAGACACTTGACAAAGATCACCTTTTGCCAAGTGCCTCCTTATGACACTCGACAAAATTGAAGTTTTGACGAGGGCCGTGGTGAAACACTCAGCAAATGTGAAGGTTTGCCGAGTGCCCCTCTTTGTCGAGAGCAACACTCGGCAAACAAAGATGTTTGCCGAGTGTTCGGCTTTTTCGAGAGGCACTCAAGAAACACTTGGTTTACCGAGTGCCCGAGATTATGCACTCGGCAAACACTTGGTTTACCTAGTGTTCGAGATTATGCACTCGACAAACTTCTGGTACTATACAAACTTCGAAATTCCGATAGTGACTATCAATATCTTCTTTTTTTAAAAGAGTATAGGTTTGCTAAGATCATAGATTTATTTTTTTGCAAATCACCCCACCTACCCCCTCATTGTGCCGCCCAACCTAGCTTATTGTATTTTTTTAAATTACCTCTTAAACTTCTTAATATTAAAAAAATCTTATTGAACTTTTTAATATTGAAAAAATCTTAATGTATAGCCACATATAAAAGCAAATAAGGTGAATACTCTATGTAACAAAAAGATAGGTAGTAACACGTTTCCTAAAATTACATTCTTATTTATTTTAAATAATATTATAATATCTTTTGTTATATGTAGTAAAGCACTGGTATTCAACTAGTTTAAATTAGAAGTACACTCGCTCGTGTGTAAACAGGCATAGAAAAGTTGAAACTTGATGGATGGAATTGTACACTCGCATTACAAATCCACTACGATATCGGAGATGCTTCACTTTTTCAGGACTACAAATAGTATGACTAAACTATTGAAAAAGAGAAAAATCTAAGAAATATCATTCACAAACACCTAATTTTAGAAAAATAATTAATAAATACGAGTTCCATAAAATATCATTGTACAAACGATTTTGTCTGAGAAATACGATCGTTGTTAGGGTTTCATTCATCTCGTGTCGTTAAATGCAGTGTTTATCCTATAGGATTTAATGGATGGCTACTAATGGAACCCAAAAATTTATATGTGGATTATTAATTATACAGTGTGATTTATTAATCAAAATAAATTCTCCCGGTAACTGTTTGTATGATCAGCACTGCTGAAATATTAACTAGTTAATCTATTAGTTTATCCCTGTGCATCTAACATGCAAATATCACGCGCGCAGCCAGCAAGCTGGCAGTCTAGTACTATTATATTACCGTAACTTCTTGACCTTGGACTTGATCAACAGAAGGTCAGCATATACGAGCCGTGACCACAGAATGCATTATATAATTTGAATTGTTTCAGTACGGTACATTATATAAATAAATAAATAAAATATTAGAAAGTTGATGAGCTAATTTAAAAAAATGCCAATGAAGAAATTTTTTGATCTTTCGACAATCGGTATAATAATTCACAGCAGATTGTCCCGCACACAAGTACTCCTACAGTCCTACTGTAAAACCATACTGTAAGTGTAAAACTATGTCTATTTCACCCGTAGACATGTTTAATTTGGCTGGTCGGCCGGGACATAATAATTTTGACTCTCCAGCTGAGCCAAAATGTTAAGACCAGGAAAGAATTTGACTTCAGACGTACATGCGTTGAACAAAAAAAATAAAATAAACTTTGAATTGAAAGATTCAATTGAATGCAGTTTTTGGAACTAGACCGACTATTCACATACATACGTACTCCGTACTTACGTTGAGGAATCTAAATTCAGACAAAAACAGTGACCAGTATGTAAGTACTACGATTTGTTCAGTTTCCGTCTAGTGTGATCGATATGTGTCAAACAAATGACCGTGATCAAGAGAAGTACTTGCAGTCAGGTGAAAATTTAATAGACCTAATCCAAGTCATTATAAATCCTAGGCACAAGCAACCCCTTGTGCTTGGAATTTGAAGCAGTACAGGGTATATGGCAGTCCTTGGCATGCCTACGAATCCTTTCGGTAGAATTTGACCGCTGCAGGCAGCAGACCGTTCAAGATTCAACTCCCAGAACCAGAAGCACTCCTGATCCTGACTGCTGTACCAAGGTTTGTGAATTGTCACACTATATGTTTCAAAATTGTGTATATGGTAGTGTTGAAACAAATTGTTTCAACAATATGACAATAACCCTTCTCTTCGTGAGAAGAGGCCCCTGGCTACTTGCTACCAACTATCAAAGGTTGTCAGTATCTTGATCCGTATGATAAGTATATTTTTATAATATTTTGATCTTACTATTTACTTTTATACAATTCTACAAGTATCCCGATTCTATGATCCTACAAAATATTATTTAAAATAAGATGGATTGAAAATAATATAAATAAATATGCTCAATTTACATAAAAACCAATTAAATTATCAAAATCAATATTATATGATTTAATTTATATAATATGTATTTTATATAAAAATATATACTTTCTAAAATCTGATAGCATCCGGATCTATGATACTATAAATAAAAAATGATCCTATCTCGATACTGATTATTGATTACCTTTGCTAGCTACTAAGAGATAGTGGAGAGAAAGAGAGGTCATGGTGGGTTCGGAGAGAATGGGGCAGGATCCCCTCTTTGCCTCTTGAAGGCTCTAGTAATATATCCGTGCTAACGTTTTGATCACTTTTTTTAAATTTAAGCAAACATGTAAGCTAAAAAGAACAAATCTCGGATAACCTTCGGATAACTGCATACATGTAAGCCAGAAAAAAAAGCAAATCTTGGATAACCTCTCATAATTAAATTCATGCATGCATGCACATAATAAAATAGGAAATAATATAAAACAACGAAGTGGACTCTAATTTTCGTCTGTTGGATTATAAGTGAGTAAGAGAAAGAGCTTAGATCTAAACCGTTGCTAAGATGTATTATAAATGATAGAGATATAATAAAAAATGAAAAATTACAATTATTGCTCTTTACATAGGAGTGACAATATTGCTATTGCTTTTTACATAGGAGTGACATTGTCATGATAACGTCTTAGTCCTCTGTTACATTAGCTAACCCAACATCCGAGAAGTGGGGTTAATCCTCAACAAGTAGTATCATTTTGGATATATCAGATCATTAATACCTATATTTTAATTATTTACTATATAGCTTGGTAAAAAAAATATCTCACTAACGTGAAAAAAAAGTCATTATTTAATTGTTTTAAACTTAAAAATATTATCTGATATTTTTAGATAGCTTCTACATAAAAATTTTTTTATATAAAATACATCGTTTAGAAATTTAAAAAACATGACAATAAAAATGAGTTAAACAGGGACAAAAGTATGGCTGCAGTCGAGAGTACGAATGCGTGACTAGTAACATATACCGTGTAGAAGCAGTAGCACAGGCCGAGTAGTCCATACAAGAAGTGTTTTGTCGTCGATGCACTTGGCAGTTGGCACCACTGTTTACCTTTTCGTATGCGTATGCCGTGCCGTCTCTTCACGATAGCATGGTTTTTGGCAAAAGCCACGAAAACCGACCAACGATAAACAATAACACATTTGAATTTAGATGATTTCGTACGTACCGCAAAACAGCATCAAAACCGTACAAACCGCGCGAAAACCACGAAAATCACGAAAACCGTGAAAATTGTAATTTAAATTTGAACCAAGTCCAAATCCGTGTCGTGCCACGGTTTTCTTCAAACCGCGCCACATGCGACGGTGTTCGCGACAAACCACGCGAAATTTATTTTTTTATAAATATATATATATATTTTTGTGATAAAATAAATTTTTTTAAAGTATTTGAATTCACGTGAAATTATTGAAACAAAACCGTGAAGATGTTGTATCGCACCCTAAAAGATGCGAAAATCGTGACGTTTTTTACGGAATCACGAACCTGGTTGGTACTACACGTCGCTGCCGCGGCTTAAATTGAAATTTGAATCGCGGTGGCCTATCGACCAAGGCACGACTGCTTCTACTTCTACTTGTATTAGTACCCAGAAGATTGTCATCGGCCGGAACGGAACGGGAGACAAAACGAAACGACTTCAAAAGTTCAAACCAACCTTAGCTCCGCATGCACGCCAACACAACAAGCAACAACAATGCCGCGACGCGAGGGCGTCGCGCCATTTTGAGGCGAGCGCGCGCGCGTCCGCGGCGGGGTGCCGACAAGATACGGTAGTACGTAGTATCAAGCAACTTCACCGGCCGGGACGATTGCAAAGCGACGTGTTTTGGCTAGTTTCTTGGAACAAACCGGGTGCTCCTGTGCTGATTTGTTCGACGAGATGCAGATCGCAAGTACGCATCACCACTCATCAGTGTCGGATCGTGGAGGCTGATACGATGGCTAACCGGTAGTACCGCCCATCGATTTTCCGTATAACGTTTAATTATTCGTTTTATTAAAAAATTTAATATAAATATAAAAAATATAAGTTAAAATTATATCTTATTTAATGATAAAATAAGTAAAATAACAATAATTTCTATATAATTTTTTAATAAAACAAATAATCAAACATTATAAAAAGTTAACGGCAAGTTTAAGTGCGTTAATGGAGGGAGTATATTGCAACGAATGGTCAAGGCACCTGAAAACCCGAACGATCAAGGTCGCAGGGTTGAAAGGAGAAGCTGAAATTTGGAGTAGACTTGTCAGATCCACCACGGCGTTGTGCGGAGCAGCGGACCGTTACTACGTTACCCTAATATAATCGGACGGCAGAAAGTGTTGTTTTGTTCTCTAGTCTGCATATTGTTACTCCATACAGACGATCAACAGCATGTTGGACGACCTGTACCAGCTTTACCAGGACTCCAGGAGATTTTGCAGATGCCAGCACTTTGGTCATGCTTAACTACTCTATCATTTACAGCATCATCTAACAAAGGCATGGACAGCTTATTTCTGTGGAGTAAACATGTTCATGGTGCATGCAGGTGCCAAACTTGACATTAAAGGTAGTTCACTTTATTACCAAAATGAACCCAATCATATTTTGGCTTTATCAAAATTTTGCAAGGTAACAATCCAAATATTGCCAAAGCTTGTCTCCACTACCAAACTTTAACAATTCTAGAATCTTTCTCACAAAAGCTTAGTAAATATAGCAAACCAAATATAACGTACTCATCTCAACCCTACCAAATATTGGCAATACCAAAATTTGACATGAACAAAACTTCATAAAATTGATTTAGGCATCAAAGTGCATAGCCCCTAAGCAACAAAAATGTCAACATGTTTTTTTATGCACCTCACTTTGAGATATGCTTTTGAGACACAAGAAGAAAAAAAATAATTAATCAAGCCCTGAGCTATCAAATGTAAAGAGATTAACGCTGGTATAAGAATGTTTTTATTGACACCTGTGCTGTCTGGGTTGGACCCGACGAAGAAACGACCGGAAACTAGCAATTGAATAACACTAATCAAGAATCAATACTGAAAATTCAACCTGACCTATTCAAGTGTTTAATTATTTACAAAAGCAAACATTCCTGACCTTAATTAATTAGCTGAAATCCTTCAGCCTTCTCTTCAGAACATCCATGGACCTCTTGCGAGCATCCTGCTTGTTGCGGTTTGAAAGGCTTCCAAACAATCCATCTGCAAAATCCTTGTACTTGTCACAAACGATCGCAACCTTCTTGTAGTCTAATGATCCATAGTTCCTCCCCCTTATCACTGGATTCATGAAGTTCTCTGGCTGGCTGCTAAGGAGGAGATTGACTAGCTGCCTTATTTCAACCAAACAATCGGCAAATGTTGTTTCCTTACCCAAATCTGATAAACCGGTGCGATGAAATTTCTCTTCAGCAAATGCCTCCAGTGATTTCAAGTCAATGTCAATGCCCATAACTGCATTGACAGTGAACCTTTTCACGCCGTCATTAAGAAGTGTTGTCATGATAGAGTCCGAGATGTGGCTCATTGCACCAGAAACCATCTTGTATAGAGCTTCTAGTGGTAAAATCTCCTGCGCTGTTGATACTAGCGTCTCAAGATATATTAGGACCTCATTCATATAGTCATTTGGACTATCTGGGGCTTCCTCCACTATCCAGTTGACATCGTCCAAGAGCACCATAAATTCATCAATCTTGAAATTGGCCAAATTTATCAAAGAATTATATGCTGCATTCTGGGAGGCTTTTAGGACAGCTCTTGCAGTCAAACCAGAATGAGATCTCTGCGCAATACGCCTTGGAATGCCACACAGTTGAGCAGAAAACAAGAGGAACATATCGCAAGATTGCTCGAGAACGGAAATATTCCCTGCAAGTTGCATCATCTGTGACATGGCTAACGAGCGAGCATAAACCATGTTCAGAAGACTATCATTTAACACCTCAATCAATAGCCTGTCTAGGTAACCTTTCACAACTTCATATAAGTTCATGCGAGCACTGTATGAAAAATAGCTGATAGAATCCTCAATGAAGGACCGGACGATACGACAAATATCTGGAACACCAGAGGAAAAAGATGCCACATATGGAAACTCCGGGATTACATCATCAGGTTCAAAATGGAATGCCGTGACATTCATGTTATACTCATATTCCTTCTTTATAATCATCTGCTCATATGAGTCATTAGCAAGGATATCATCTATCTGCTTTCGACTTTCAATAAGAAGCAACTGGTGGTATTTGTCTTTGTTTTTCTCAATGACTTGAACCAATTGTGTGATTTGATAGCCATACTTACTAACAGTTGTGCCTAACAAAGTGACATAATCTTTAACGAGGAGGAGGTGGCTGGCTGTACTCATGCGAGCAAATTGATCCTCCAGTATAGATGTGATCTTAGCAATGGCAGTCTCCCATGTTGACTCAACTTGGCTTTCAGACAACAAACCATCTGCACTTCGAAGTACACGTTGTTCTACAATAAAAAATCCAGCTACCTGAGCAAGTAAGGGTTGATGGGACTCAAGGAAGGGTTGTGAGGTGGAGATTTGCATGTCCAAGTTGAGCTGCATGAGCCTATTCTTGTAGTAATAATCTCGAAACTTCTCCCCAATACCAAGGCGTATGTGCACGTGATGTGCCCGGTACACTGGTGTGATATCAAAATTTAGTGTTGATTCCTCATCTGTATTCTCTACATCCAAGGTATACACATGCTCATCTGGTCTAGCATCACTATGTGCTTCAGCCTCTCTCTTCCGGGCACGCATTTCCTCATCTTTTTGTCGAGCCAAAGAGGCCTGACTTATTGAGACCTGTCCAATCTGCTTAGCCATCCTTCTGATATGAACAAGCCAATCATTAAACTCACTGCAAACTTTCTTCTCAATGTGCATCTTTATCAATGGTATATGTTTTGCAACTACCTTCTTCAGAAGCTTCAAAGGAATATTTTGCAAGTAGTCCTTCTCGATCATGTCCAAAGTCTTAAGCGCAGGATGAAACTTAGCTTCTGCAATATAACCATTGCATGCCATGCATAAACTGATGACTTTCACACATATCTTCAACGTCGTTATGGCCTCTCCTATGTTTTTCTTAATCGAATATAACTCAAAAAGTTCATCAAGATTCAACAATGAGGCACTAGAAACCTTTTGCAGGTGTATGTTCTCACCAGTTAGCATGCCCTTTAGCTCATCAGCATCAACCAACACACCACGTAGTTCATCGACAGCCAGGATGAAATCCTCGTAATGAAGTCTACATAGCTCTTCGATCTCAACTTCCTTTTTCTTTACAATACTCCTGAGGTTTTGCATGAGAGCTTCAGGTTTACCAGAGTCAAACGCATGTCGAATGATAGGACCCAAGTCTTCACCATTTGCAATAAATGCAGCAAGGCCTAGACCAAGACCTCCATCTCCACTTTCTATCACACTCCTCTTCTTTGGCTGAGATGTCATGGTTCAACTGTAAAAGCCAAGAAACATATATAATAAGTTCAGTGCAGACTTGTAAAATAGATCCCAAGGGCATTGGAAATTATCTGCCATAAGATAAGTACTGTCAATTATAACGTGTAGCATGTATCAAACAAAATAAAGCAACAGTCAAGCCAGCAGAAGAGCTTATCTGTTACTTGTTTTCACAACAGCTGTCCATGCTCACCACGCATACAGACTATGTTGAGTTCAGCATTACTTTTAACTCAATAAACATGAAGATCATTGTACAGTCACTAAACTAGTATGGAGGTCGTCCTACAGATGGTGATGTTCTTGTCATATGAAGTCCAAAATATGAGTACATGATTTGAACAGTCCACATTATAGAAATAGATACGGATTAGCACTATTCTCATACATTATATCACAACAGAAAATTTTTGAAAAGATGGACACCACGACACTGCAACTAATCGGGAACGAAAATGGTTGCAACAGGAAAATTCCATAGAGAAACGCAAGAATGGATTAGAAAATCACTTCTCAAAAGTATGGAAGCGAGGTCATGATCTAACATTCTACAAACAGAATAAATAGGGAGATGTACAGAGAATCTCAAGAGAGGCGGGAATAAAACTGAACTCAATGTGATTATGCATGGCTAATTTAAAAAAATATTGCTACTATTGTAACATGACAGTATATATAGATCATTGTCACTATCCGGCAATGATCAATCCCATGCTATACTATTTAAGAAAATGCCATACTCTGAACTCCACTAATCAATTGAATTGACACCGCATATCAAAGTAACCAAGAAGTATCATCATCTTCGATTTTAACGTAAATTGGCTTATTTAGATTATATTGGTTTGAATTAAGAAGGAAAATAAATTACCACGATTTATGTAGAAGGAGGAATTACAAATTACCTGCTTGCGACGCGAGGATTTCACAGGTTTTCAACAGGAGATTATCGGTCTGAAGACAGAGAGAAGTGAGAAGAACAAAACACACTTGGGGTGGGAAATATCAAACGACGATGAAGAATATCACAGGGCAATAGAAATAGATCCTTGTTATCACCAAGTTGCAGAGGAAAACAAACGAATGCGTGAACAGAGAGCTATCATGCAATTGGTTATGGGTCTCTCTTTCTGCATGAACGGGTACAAGAATAGCGATTTTATAATGCAGTTAGCCGCGCCTCTCTCCGCGGCAGATCTTGACTCCTCCTTAATCGCAGCAAGCAACTAATAACGTCAGGTAAACACATGCAGTTTTTGACTAATCTCAGAAGATGTCGCCCCACCTAGGTAGCTGACTAGGATCTCAAAGCCGCCATCCCCATCCGTTCACCAAACTACCCCGACCCCTCTCCACCATCCATGGCCGAGGAGGTCGCTGTTCACCGGCCGCCGCCGCGGCGCAGTCGCCGGGATTGGGGAACCGTGTGGGCGAGCGTGCCATGGATGTCGCCGCCCCCGCACGCTCGCCAGCCCAAAGCCCCCCAACGCTCCAGGCCGCGCGCTTGGCCTACCCTGCGAGGCTGGGACTTGCCGCCGCCGCCGGCGCTCCCTCAGACCCCAAGTGAGGCTGATGCAGCCGCCGCTTCTCCGGCTCGTCGCCAATATCAGGTCCGACGAGGTGCGTCCGTTGCGTGGCCATTAGCTTAAATGTCGGCCACAAATCCAAGTTGGGACGGCTGGCTGTGATTCTCCGGATATTTGTTTGCTTACTGCAGGTGAAGCCAATTTTTGTCCTACTACTCCGTCCATCCAAAAAAAATTTACAATCCCGATACAATACTTTGCCTGTGTTTATTTAAACTTTTGTTTTTCAGATTTTTTAAATTTAGCTTTCTAAAAACTAGCTTACTGTTTAATGATCGTTTATTATTAACTTAGCTTTACAGCTTTTCATCATTTTTTCATAAACTAATTTGTTAGCTTTTCGAAAGTCAGCTGACTGTTTATTTTAGCTTTTTAAAAAACAGAGAACCTAAAGCTGAAAAACTATCAACACCTACCATCTGTTATAATAGTTTAATCCCCACTATTGTTTTATTTCCCATCCCATTATCTTTTGAACTACTTTATTCTCTCAACCATAACCATCACCATGTGTAGCATGCCCTTTTACTTATTTCCTTAGTTTTTACTTAAAAAGGTATAATCCTTTATATTCACGAAAAAAGAAGTAAAATACTGATTGTATCAAAACATTGGTAAATTTTGTCACTACCAAATTTGATATAGAAATTTGTACTAGTTTGAGTGAAAATTGATAGCAAATCAAACATATACGTTGTCAGAAATTGATAGGGTGAGCCCAAAGCACAACAGCAGCCAACAGGCATATCATATCATACATACATAATTATTTTACTGCATATAAAGAAATACTCACCCAGATGTTGAGTTCTTCATATTTAAGTTGAATGGTGCTATCGAAATAATAACATTTGCCCCGCTTTCAATAAAAAGATTCATGGTTTTTTCTTACAAAAAAATTCCAGGCTGTGACAGGGATACTCAAATGTACAGCACTTATTTCAACGAACAGAAGGTGAAGGAAAACAGCAGCTAATGCCGTGTTCAATCCACAATAGATGCAAAAAGGGAGTAGAGATAGAAAGTCATCACTATGATATTACAATACAAGTTTCCTAGTTCCTGCCATGGATTTCGTGAATACCTAAAAAAGAAAGAAAGAAAAAAAAATTCATTTTTAACCATCGAACTATTGTCAATGTTCGGATTTGGCACTCGAACTAAAAAACCAGATATCACAGCCATTCAAGTATGAAAACCGGACAAATTTAACCATCATGAGCAAATCACCTTGGTTTTATCCGACTCATCCTGCCACGTCGGCACACGGATGGCTGAGTCACCTCGGCGCGTCCAACGCGTGGACCGCATCAGCGCCCTACCCGACGACCCTACCCGACGACCTGCTCCTCGAGGTCCTCGTCCGCCTCCGCTGCGCCATCGCCACCGTTCGGACCAGCCTGCTCGGGCGCCGCTGGCGCGGCCTCTGGCCCGCCTCCCGGAGCTCGCCTTCCACGCTGAATCCACCGACCCGCTCGACGTCGCGCCCGCCCGGGCCGAGCTGCTTCGCCCGCACACCTCGCCGAGCGCGTCCTCTGACACGGCGCCAGCCGCGGCGAACCTTGGTCGTCGCCTTGTGCATAACCGTCGAGGATTTTGAAAGCCATGTCGCGACACTCCTCGGCGTGACGCACGACACCGCTCAGCCGACCGGCGATGCGCGGCGACCTCTTCCTCGTAGATGGAGTGGTAGGAGTTGACGCGGCGCACGGTGAGGAGCTCCGTCACGGCGATCTTCCGGATCTGGCGACGAGCCAGGTCGCGCATCGCGTGGTGCGGGAGCGCTGTTCCCTTCGGTCGCGGCAGGTCCAGTGCAGGGATGCGCGCTTCATGGCGCTGGACGCCAACGGCAACGGCGTGCTGTCTCGCGCCGAGCTCCGCCGTGCGCTCGAGTCCTTCCGCCTCCTCGACGACGTCGGGTTCGGCTCTGTCGAACCGGCGCCGCTCCCCGCCCTGAACGACTCCGTCTTCGAGCAGTTCGACGCCGACCATAGCGGCACCGTCGACCGCGCCGAGTTCCGCGACCAGATGCGTCGCATCATGCTCGCCGTCGATGACAAAGGGGGGAGCTTCCTCCTCGAGGCCGCCGAGCACGAGGCCGCCGTCATCACCGCCAAGATCGAGGCCCAGCGTGCCGCCGATGCGGCCGCCACTACCAAGTGACGCCGGCCACATCGTCACTGTCGCTCCCGTTGCAAAGAAGGAAAGGAGAAGAGGAGAAAAGAAAAGAAAACAGAGAAAGAAGGGAAAAATAAGAAAAAAAATGCTGACTCAACCCTCGGCGCGTCACGTGGCAACGAAAACACGCAAAACCGTCTAGACTGTCCGAACGAAACCGGTTTAAACAGTTAAGGTTGTCCAATACTCGATTTTACACTTAGATGATCAAAATTAAACTTTAGTAATAGTTAGATGGTTAAATATGGACTTTTTCAAAAAGAAAACATGTTCGTCCAGTGTAGTGTTTCCAATCAGCTGCTCTGCTCGCAAGCAGTACGCCCTCTGAGAATGTCTGCACATAGGATTATGACGACGCAAGAAGTACACGACCTCTGACACTCTCAATTGGCAATCCAAAATGATGATTTAGTTCCATTATTAAAAAATAATAATAATAGACCAAGCAAATCTCATAGTAACAGTACAAAAAAAACACGCAAAAAGAGCAGCATTATCTCAAAATTCTACATTCTTCAATCCTTAACCCAAGGTTTACTGTCCATGGAAGCGACAAAGGGCACATATCATGCACAGAGGATTCATATTATTTTGACAATCCATATGATGGTTCTTACATGATTATTACATCCAACATCAGAATGTCACGGAACGCTAAAGCATTTTTTTCGCGAGTGAAAAAAATTATACATTAATATATTAAAATAAAAAGAGCCTTATATCGAGAAAAGAGAGAAAAAATAAAACAAAAATGTAGATAAAAACTACTACACCCGGCGGCTGTTACCTGTCGTGAGGACTCCATTCCATTCCTGTCATACCGAATGAAAAAAAGTCGTCAATCGCAAAAAACGCTTCCGATTTAGCTCCTCGTTCACCTCATCAACATAATCATAATCCTCAATCACCTCATCATCATAATCATCGTTCATCTCATCAAAACCAGTCTTTCACCTCATCAACGGAGCTCTCTCAATGGGCTGATCAGCTAACTTCTTTCGCCTAAATTTCCAATTCATATTATGTGTATGTTTTTAAATTGCTAAACAGTATGTTTTTTAATTTTTTAAAAATCATATTAATTTATTTTTAATTTTTTTATAGCTAGTACTTAATTAATCGTATGTTTACCTATTGCTATTGCTCCGTTTTACGTGTAGAGGGGAAAAGTTTTCGACCTCATCAAAAGAACACAGCCTCATAAAAAAGAACACAGCTTCGACGTAGATACCTTCCAGGAGGCAGAATTCGCTTTCACCACCCATGTAAACGAGTGTGGCAACTATGTGCCTCTCAGCTGGGACAACACTAAAGAGCTTCTCCTTGCTCAGCTTCATGGCCAGGGCACTGATGATCATGGCTAGCAACAGAGTTGGTAGACACCACCGCAGATGTGGCCATCAGTGTTCGTATCTGCAGAAAGCCCAACCTAGGTCCAACTTTGGGTCAAAGTAACCGCGTCCAGTGAAGGGCAGCTGCCATGGGCCATGTCGCCTCCACGTCATGGGCTCCGCTGTGTCGAAGCTGATACACCGAAAAGTTGGCTTGGGGAGCTTGAAGCACGACCATTCCAAGCTGTTCCAGTTGGCATCATTATATGCCGGCGGCGGCAGATCGAGCATGTCGAAGGAGAAGTCACCACCAAGATCAAACAACCTGCCACCGATGGGAATGTAGATTGGGGTTGAAGAACACATGCTGCATTGGGCAAGAGCAGCCAAGAACGAGGGTCCGCGCTGTTTGTGGTGAGGCGCTCTTCCCGTGAGACAAGGGCAGGGTGGCCAGAATCTTGTTGCCGAAAGCGCCCGCGATGGAGTTGGGCTCGCCGCGCCGCGCCGCGCCGCGCATCGAAGCGGGACAGGGCGGATGGCAGGGTGTCCGTTTCCTCGCGCGACGTCGGCGGGTATCAGCGGCGGGTGGATGTCTTCGTGCAACAGCTTGATCTTGCGGATGCTGTAACCATGCGACCAGTCGTCCAGGACAAGATAGAGGTGCCGCGGCTTTTCATCGGACCTCTCGTTGACATTTTTTTCTAAGGGTTTTCACTTTAGATTTCGCTCAAAATTTCAGCCATTTCGGTAGCATCGAATTTCCCGAATTTTTGGAATTTTCGGTACTTTGTGGACCAAAATTATTTAAAATTTTAACATAATTTGAGTGAAATTTGAATATATTTTGATCAAATTCACAAAAAACATATAAAACCAGAAAATTTCGACCGAGATACTGACTTATGGGGCGGTCCGAAATTTTCGAACCGAAATTCCATTCACTGTCGCCCCCCCTCCCACGAGAATCCTGTGCTCGAACTCGTGTTTCCATGGATTTGAGTCCATTGTAAATAAGAGTCGATCTGCCTTAATCCTACTCCTACTGCAAGTTAAACTGAAAAATTCCCACCATTTTCTTATGGCGTTTTTATACCCACACCAATCCATCTGTCTCGATCCTACCCCTTCGTCTCCGCTATCTGTGCGTTGCGTCCACCTCTTCGATCCTCTTGTCTCTTGGCGTTCGTCGGCTTGAGATGCGTAGCAAGAAATCCTTTGGTCTTTTTTCTTTTAATGCCCCTGATTCTTATTCTGATATGAGGACTTGTCGATTAAGTTCATGTAGGATTAGGGTTGTTGTGGATTGATCATTATTTTACATATGGATACTCCATGAACCTAACTCAATTCTTAATAATGAAGAAGAACCACTTTATCCACTCTAGCTGACTGAGACAGTCAAGGCGTAAACTCATGGGGAAGCAAACTTCTACTACTAGCTAGAGAAAAGAGGATAGTCATCTGAGAATGTTTGCATGAGACGACTCATGAGCAGGCCCTGAAGCGAAGGACAGGAATGAATAGAATCAATGTGTTCCAATTTATCGGAAGCAAGGATAGCAGTTGATAATGTTTGCATGAGATTTGTCGATATAAGTCCTCGTAGTAGGGTTGCAGTGGGTTGATTCTTAGCATTTTACGGTGGATTTGTAGGATATTATGATTTGTCAATTCGATTTTGCAGTAGGAGTAATTGGGATGATTAATTATTATTTTACCATGATTATTCGGATATCTGGATTTGTCGATTTAAGTTGTAGGAGTATGGTGGTGGATTGATTCAGATTTTGCAATGGATTATCGTATCTTTTTTAAGGGAAAATAGCACGAGACTGTGCCTTTTTATTTAATAAAGCAAGAAGACAAAAACCCTAAGGGTTAAAATTTACAAAAGCAAAAACAAAGGCCGCCCAGAGCGTTATGGTACTATACAAAGTTCGTTAGCATCTCACGCAGGCGTCTAGCGCCAGCTAGCATCCAGACTCTAGCCTCCTCCTTAATATGAGCCGTCAACGTTGCCACCGCAGATTCCTTGTGCTCAAAGATGTGACGATTTCTCTCCTTCCAGATTTTCCAAACGAAGAGGAGTATGAGAGTGCGCAAGCCCTTCTTGGGTACTCCCTTTGTGTTGGTCAGTCGTTCCCACCAGTCTTGTACCGAGCCTACAATGTCCCAGTGAGCGGGATGTAGTTGTTCGCTGCCTACCCAATCTGCTGCAGTAGCCCAAATCCTCATGGAGAAGCAGCATTCCGCAACGAGGTGCTTGGCCGTCTCATTGGCTCTTCTGCACAGAGGGCATAAGCCATTGTTTTGCCATCCTCTGGCCGCTAGCCTGTCGGATGTCCAAACTCTATTTTGAATAATGAGCCACACATGTAGCTTGCTCCTTCCAGGCGTCCAGACCTTCCAAATTAGCGAATCGAAGGTTGAGCCTTGAGCCCAATGCACTATGCCTGGTAACCGGAGGAAGCCGAGTACTAGCCATGAGTGGTGAGCTTCCAAAAGATCTGGTCAGGCTACTCATCAGTAAGTTGAACATTACGAGTTGCTTCCCAAAGAGTCACAAGCTGGTGGACTAGATCGAGTGAGAGATTGTTCGCTTGTAGGTTCAAATCACCAACCCAAGCGTCATTCTCCTTCCCCTAGCACAATGACTTCCCCTTGTTCATGTCAATTGCGTAGACAAGCGACATAATGTCCTTTGGCCTAGCTCCTTGGAACCAAGGCGAGTCCCAGAACCGAGCTGTGTTTCCATCGCCCACTAGGAGTTTCGTTGTTGCTGCGAAGAGCCTCTTGTCAGCTTCATCACAAGGCGTGCCTAGACCCACCCAAGGCTTGGTTGGCTCTTTTCATTCATACCACAACCAACACAGACGTAGGGCTCTTGTGAATTTCTCCATATTAAACACCCGAATGCCGCCTACTTGGTTGGCATGCACGTTCTCGTCCAATTTACTTTGCACTCCCCCTCGTGATGTCCCCCGTGCCAGCCCAGCGGAAACATCTTCGCCACTTATCTAGTTGTTTCAAAGCACCCTTTGTAACTTTAAGGGTTGTCAAAAGATAGATAGGCTGCGACGAAATTACAGACTTGACAAGAGTTGTTCTCCTAGCGATCCCCATATGCCTTCCCCTCCAGTCCATCACACGACCAGAGATCTTATCGAAAACTGGCTCCAAGTCTGACATGCGCAACCTTTCTGGCTGCAAGTCTGATTATCGCATCTTAGGACTTGAGGATATGCATATGCTTATTTATCGAGAGTTACTATGTGAAACTAAATTTCTGTTCACCTAGTCATAGAGGTTGTTATGGCTATATAACACCTGAATTCCTGAGAACGATTTGTTGCTCTGAGCTTATAAGATGACTCTAAGAGAAAATATGAAGTCAGAAAGTACTGAAATTAATATGATTTAGCACAGTTATCTTGAGTTCCACGGTCAGAATGGCATGAGACAGCTGTAGATGGCACATATAGCGTTGGATGGTAGATTGTTGGTTGTAGATTAGTTAGGAGTGTAGCATTTAATTTTTGACAATTTTTCAACTATTCCCTGGAAGAATGGTAATATCCATATTGTCCTGATGCATGTCTTGGTTTTTACAGACATTTTGCATGGCTTTTAAAATAGGTAGTAACTGAATGTGCACCTAGCCCCCTAAGTAAGTTTTGGTGACTACTAACAAAATGGTTAAGGTATTAATATGTTTATTGAGATAAGTATAGGTAATTAGTCCTAAAGAGCTTAGGTGTGCAAAGTATGTACAAAGGAGACCTCCCAACAACAAATGCAAAACGACGAGAGGATTCAAAGTTTTATTTAAATTTTCTTCTCTGTTTGCTCTTGAGTTTAGGAAAGTTGTACTATCAAAAGGGATTTTAAATGGTTGCCTGAGAAGATATAAGTGCTTAAAGTCAAAATCCATAGAAGAGAGAATTTTCTAGCCAAAATTCAAAAATTGCTCTGGATAGGACAACAAAGTTTGATCGGAACTTCCGGGCGCCTCCTCCAGTTAAAATTTTTCTAAGTGCTGACCAGAAGTTCCTAGCCTCCTGAATGAAACTTTCGGGTACCTCTGCAGTTCAAAATTATGTGTGTAACCGCTACATGATTTCAGCACGAACCTATATATTTCCCACACTCCACTCCTACAGCTTACTTTTGGCAATTTCACTTTTTTTCTGTCTCCTAGCTTCTTCCATGGTGTTCTTGCCTCCTCTACCTTGTTCTTGAGCTTTTCAAGAGAAGTTGAGTGAGAATTGAGGGTGTTGGTGAGGATAGGTGATGTTGAGAGGACTAGGATGACTTGAGCACTTAGTGATTTTTGCTGGGCTGCAGTTTGATGCTTATTTCTCTTGGAGGGTGACCTCCTAGACGGTTAGGCATCGCCCGCGAGCTTCCTTCGATTTGTGGATTTGACCCGTGCAAGGTTGTAAAGGTTTTCCTCACCTCCGTAAGGAAATGAGGAAAGTTGAGTGGAAATCCAAGTTGAGCCTTCGGAGGTTGTCTTTGTAGAGCTATCCTCATTTGTGGTATTCACTAGGGGTTCAAGTTAGGGATCTTTGTGATCACTTGAATCCTAGTGTAGGTCCTAGGGATGTTGGATTGAAAACCGGAGACTTCTTCCTAGGGCTTTACTTGATGAGGCAAAGGGTTAATCAAGACCCACCTCTATGAAGTTTCTCAATGGAGAGTAGAATTCTTGTAATTCGAACTTCGAGAAAAATTCTTTGTCTTCCCTGTGTATGATCTGTGCCTTTTGTTGAGTTTTTATGCGTCTACTTAATTCACTTTGCCTCCTGCACATCGGCAAATCTTGAAGTTCCCTGAGAATCAAGATCTGAACCTCGAAGTGCTAGAACACCGGAAGCTCCGGAACAAAACACCAGAAGTTTTGGTCAGCCTGAGCTGCCAGGAAGTTCTGGGGTTCCAGCCAGGAAGTTCCGGTCCCTGTTAAATTTAACCGCTACGAATTAAAAGTGATTTTCATGAACGCCTATTCACCCCCTCTAGGCGACATCTACGGGCTTTCAATTGGTATCGAGCCTAAGCTCTTGATAAGCTTTATCGCTTAGAGCCGATTCAAGATGTTGGTTGTGGAAACTTGAGAAGAAGAAGATGCACATGGAAAAAAAATCTCCAAGCAAGGATACATTACCATCATGTAGTGTCTTTATACCTTTTGATTGTAACAAGATTAACTTCCCCTCGACAACTTCATCTCCGTGTGTTGACGCCAAATCCGTATCGTCGCTGTCGTGCCGAAAGATGTGTTGACGTCAGAGCACACATTGGCCTGGGAGATCTGCTTAGCTCCAGTGTAGGTCCTAAAATTGATGAAGTGCGGGCATGCCAGACAGTTTGATCCTGCCATTGACAAGATATGCAAAATAGCAAAGCATAAATCATATCGGTCGATAGGCCTATAATCAAAACAGTCGATCTGTTGACAGCCGATTGTGTGATTCCAGCTGATCTCGATGTCCAGATAACTCATCGGCTGAAACCCCGACGAAACCCTTAGTGACAGTCAACAGGCAGGCTAGAGATTACGGTTCTAATCACGACTTAGTAGGTCAAACTGAATTGATGCAACATTAAGTATGAAAAGAAACACAACATCTAGACAATCAAGCCTTTGACTGATTTTCAGGGTGGTAGATGCCTAAGCTAAGCTAATCTAGTCTAATATAACGATTTAACTGGTATCGGCAGAAACCCTAAAGTGAGAAACAACCAATAGAGCTAAATTGAGATACTAGGATTAGATTAACAAAGACATATGATAAGACCGGTAACCCTCCAGTGAAACATTAGCATGAACCTATCGGCTTAACAAGACTTAGATTATCGATAACAATCTAGTAGGTCGGACCTAACTGATGCAACACAAGATTGTATATGATAATCTAATACTCGAGGAGCCGATAGATCTGTCTAATGTGATGGATATAACAAATCTATCTAAAGCGACATTATGTTTACAGAAACATCGACTTGATCAGAATATCGGACCTAACCGAGAAAGTCCTAACTAAGTCGATGTATCTATGAACAGTAATGAAACTAAAGATAGATACAATATACCTGGGCCGGCGGGACCTTGGACTTACCCCTTCGCCGGAGATCGAAGCCGATGCAGCCCCGCGTCGGGTGCCAAGTCTCGCCGAATGATGAACAAAGTGGAAAAGGTAAAAGACGGCGATGTGCCGAATTGTATTGATCATGAGGATAGATTACATGAACCCCGAACTTACATATTTATACCCGCAGGCTAACAAAGATCCTAACATATTACAATTAAAACTTCCCTAAAGATAAAAGGAAACAAACCGAGTCCTTATTGGACACTAACACACTTTTCTAAAGATAAAATAGAAAGCTAACAAATTATTCCTAATTAATAGATACAAGCCGCATCCTCCTCGAACTCGGTCTCTTCTGGATAAGATCTTCCCAAACCGAATCTGATAAGAATCCGACTGTTGGAGATACTGATAAGGGAAAATCCCCATCGACTGACCAAAACTTTAAACCGATCCTGGTTCTGAGCCGATTTGAACCTTAAGCCGATGAGAACTCTGAGGCTTACCAAATTTTGCCATTAACATTGTGCCTTCCGGACATGCACCTCATTTTGATTGGACTCACTATGCCACTTGAAAACATAAGATGAAGTTGCATCTAATATCTTTACATCCTAGTATTTGGAAGGTTGTTTGCATAGGAATTAATGTACCCATGAAGGACATGGACCCCACTCCAAAGCAAGAACAAAGCATCCACCACAATGCTCAAGCCGCCAATGCAATACTCTCCGTCTTGAGCCCAGAGGAGTTCAACAAGGTTGATGGGCTTGAGGAGACCAAGGAGATTTGGGACACATTACAAGTTGATCATGAAGACACACCCGGGGTGAGAGAGTCCAAGATCGAGCTTTTGGAATGAATGCTCGGAAGATTCATGATGAAAGATCAAGAAACCCTCTAAGAGATATATGATCACATTATGCTCTTGGTGAACAAGATTCGAGTGCTTAGGAGTGAAGACATGAAGTACCACTTCGTTGTCAAGAGGCTTCTTCGAGCCTTCGGACCAAGTAATCTCACCTTGGTCACTCTCATTCGTGAGAGGAAAGATTTCAAGAGGCTTACCCCAAGCGACATCTTTGAAAGAATTATGACATATAAGATGCTTGAAGAAGAAGCCAAGGAGGTCAAGCAAATGACCAAAAATGTCGTCATGATCAAGAATAAGGAGATTACCTTGAAGACCGTCAATGAACACGCTTCAAGTGAGGAAGGAAGTGATGATGAATACACATGACACTTGTTGTGAGGAAGTTTAAGCAATATCTTCACCGGGATGGCTTTGGCAAGAACAAGAAAAATGACAACAAGGGAAAAGCACGACAATCCAAAAGGGCATGCTTTCAATGTGGCGAATATAGCCACTTCATTGCCTACTGTCCCAAGAACAATGAAGCCAAACCCAAGGTAGTCAAGAAGAAGACTGGGCATGCTCACTTGGGAAGGTGTGGTACTCCGGCGATGAGGTGGATCCTAAGGAAATTGAAGGAGATAAAGGAGTTTCTACCATTGCTATCAAGACTCCATCGTCCACTAAGGAGCGTCTCTTCAACAACTTGAGTGATGGTGATGATGGCTTCTTCAACCACTCTTGCTTCATGGCCCAAGGCCACAAGGTAATGCATTCATCCAAACACTCTCTAGATGATGACCATGAGTGTGATGAGGAAAGTGATGATAACTTGGATGATGTGCTTAAGAGTTTTAGCAAGCCGACCATGCAACAATTGGCCAAGCTAATGAAGGCACTGGATCAGAAAGAAAAAATCTCTTGAAAGGCAAAAAGATATGCTCATTGTCAAAAATAAGAGAAATCTTGACTTAGAGGAGGATTTGACTAAGGAATTTAAGAGGGTTGAAAAATTGACTGATGAACTCTCCCTGGTCAATGGATCGATTGCTATAAGGATGTCAATGATTCGCTTCAAGAGAAGCTTGTGGCATTGGACCAAAGTCACAAGACTCTTGAAGTGCAATTTGATAACCTTTGGACTAGTTCCTCTTCATCCAATGGGGCCTCTAAGTTATCCAATGCCTCCACTAACAACGGTTGTGCTAGGTGCTATAATTATGATTTGGATTTCTATGCCACTAACCTTGAAGCTATGGAGGCTCTCAAAAATAAGAATAAAAGGTTAGGACCTTGGTGAACTATGGGTGTTTGAAGACTTATCACTCCAAGGACGTCCTCTACAAAACCATCGCCACTCACATCAACAAAGACGTGCATGGACTTGGCTTCTCTGAAAAAAGCAACCATCCAAACGGGTTGTGGTGAACAGGAAGCAATGTTTGACATTCGTTAAGGAATAAAATACCCCACAAACAAGAAAATGATTGTTCCCTTGACTGGACAGGGTTCCGAAAGTTCCGGGCAATTAGCTAGGAAGTTCTGGGCATGATCTTCTATTGGACAGAAAAAATCGCCCGGAAGTTCGACCCATTTTTCAAGTAGTTCCGGACCACTGCCAGGTTCATGGGACTGGCAGGAATTTCTAGGCTCAGTGCTAGGAAGTTCCGGCCAGAAGGTCTATACTATGATTCATTTGTGATTGGCAAAAACCATAATGGTAAGGTGGTTGCTTACTTCAATGGTGGTCACAATGATGAGTACCGTGCTTATATGTGGGTGCTCAAGGCACTTGTGGCTAACATCCTAGGACTCAAACTTCGACAGGTTTGGATACCTAAAACCCAAGCTTGATTTCTTTTTGTAGGCATACTCCTTCGGTGGATCAAATTGAGTGGTGGATAGCAGATGTACCAACCAGGGTTTGCAATGCCGGCGGCATATGCCGTGCGACCCCTCGGCGGCACGACGAATTTTGCCGAAATTCGCGAAAGCCGGCGGCAATGAACAGTAAAAATTTGAATTTGAATGATTTCGTGCGTACCGCGAAAACCGCGCGAAAAACCGCGAAAACCGCGCAAAAACACGCGAAAGCCGCGAAAAACCGCGAAAACCGTAATTTAAATTTGAACCAAATCAAAATCCGCGTCGTGCCGCGGATTTCGTGGATTTCAAGAAAACCGCGCAAAACCGCGCCATATACCGCGGTTTTCACGACAAACATCGCGAAATTTATATATTTTTATAAAAATATATTTTTTATGTTAAAATAATTTTTTTCAAATTTTTGAATTTCCACGAAATTTTTAAACGAAACTCGGGGGATGCCGTGCCGCACCCCGCGAAACGACCGAATTTCGCGAAAGCCGGCCGGCTTGCGGCATCGGCAACCCCGGTACCAACCACATGACAGGGGAGAGAAGTATGTTTATAAGTCTTGACGAGGAGGAAAAAAACCATGAGAATATCATTTTTTGAGATGATGGTAAAGACAAGATAATTGGACTAGGTTAAATTGTTATCTCCAATGATCAATCCATCTCTAATGTCCTTCTTGTCAAGTCCTTGAGCTACATCTTCTATCTGTTTCTCAACTGTGTAAGATGGGTTACAATTGCTTGTTTACTGACGAGGATGTGAACGTTTTTAAGAGAGATGACTCATCTGTGGCTTTCAAAGGAAAGTTGAAGGATGATCTCTATCTTGTTGATTTTGACATAGATAAAGTAAACCCGAAAGCTTGCTTGATTGCCAAGTCCTCCATGGGTTGGCTGTGGCATTGAAGGCTAGCCCATATAGGAAGAAATTTATCAACTCTCTTAAAAGGGGAACACATTAAGATCGAGAAAGATCTTGTGTGTAGTGCATGTTAAGCCAGGAAACAAGTTGAAAATCCACAACCTATCAAAAACATCATGACCACTTCAAGACCACTCGAGCTTCTTCATATGGACCTATTCGGTCCCGTGGCTTACATAAGTATTGGAGGTAACAAGTGCGATTTTGTCATTGTTGATGATTATTCCCGTTTCAGTTGGATGTTTTTTATACATGATAAAAGTGAAGCTCAAGATGTCTTCAAGCACTTCGTAAGACAAGCACAAAATCAAAATGACTTCACCATCAAGAGGGTGCAAAGTAACAATGGAGAAGAGTTCAAGAACACTCAAGTAGAGAAATTTCTTGATGAAGAAGGCATCAAGCATGAGTTCTTTGCACCATATGATCCTTGTCAAAATGACATCATCGAAAGGAGAAATCGTACACTCACCGAAGCGGCAAGGACGATGCTTGATGAGTACTAGACTTTGGACATCTTTTGGGTGGAGGCTGTGAGTATCACATGCCATGCCATCAATCGTCTCTACCTCCACAAGCTCTTGAAGAATACGTCTTATGAAGTCTTGAGTGGTAAAAAGCCTAATGTCTCATACTTTTGTGTCTTTGGGAGCAAGTGCTTTATTTTGAGTAAGAGACCTCGTTCATCTAAGTTTGCACCTAAGGTAGATGAGGGATTCTTATTCGATTATGAATCAAATGCCCATGCCTATCGTGTTTGCAATAAACCTCCTGTATTGTTGAAATCACTAAGGATGTGACATTTGATGAATCTAATGGCTCCCAAGAAGAAATTTGTGGTTCATGTTGTAGATGATGTGGATCCTAGCAAGACAATTGCAATCAAGGCTATTGGAGACATAAGATCAATTGAGATGCAGTGATGACCAAAACAAGAGTAATCAACCTCTATCATCGAGCTCCAACAACGCTTCACCAAGTCAACAAACTGATGATCGGAAGTTCTGTGATCCTCAGCTAGAAACTTCTAGGCAGATGTTTCGGGCTCATTGGCCAGGAACCTCCAGGAGGAAGTTTCGGGCTCCCATGCTAGAAACTTTCGGACATCAGGCAGCTAGGAAGTTCTGGGCCCCACTGCCAGGAACTTCCGGGCTGGTGAGTCTGAAGGCATGCCTCCGGCACAAGTGGATGGGCTCGACACCGAGGGCACTCAAGAGCAACCTGAGCAGGCTCAAGTCTCCTCTGTGCATCATCCAAGGATACTTCACACCGTTCAAAGGGATCACCCCGTTGACAAAATTCTTGGAGATATCCAAAAGGGGGTAATTACTCGCTCTCAAGTTGCTAGCTTTTGTGAAAATTACTCTTTTATCTTGTCTTTGGAACCCATTAGGATAGAGAAAGCACTTGGTGATCCGGATTAGGTAATAGCTCTGTAAGAAGAATTGAACAACTTCACACGCAATCAAGTATGATCATTGGAGAGGACCAATCAAAATGTGATCAGCACCAAGTGGATATTCCATAACAAACAAGACAAAAATGGAGTAGTTACTCGCAACAAAGCCCGGTTAGTGGCACAAGGGTTCATTCAAGTCGAGGGTCTTGACTCTGGTGAAACTTTTGCTTCGGTTGCTTGCCTTGAGTCTATTCGTATTCTATTAGCCTATACCGTTAATCATGATTTCAGGTTGTATCAAATGGATATCAAGAGTGACTTCTTGAACGGACCAATTTTTGAATTGGTCTATGTAGAGCAACCACCTGACTTTGAAGATCCCAAGTATCCAAATCACGTGTACAAGCTTCACAAGATGCTCTATGGGCTTAAGCAAGCTCCTAGAGCATGATATGAATTTCTTTGTGATTTTTTTCTCAAAAACAGCTTTGAAATTGGCAAAGCCGATACTACTCTCTTCACAAAATGGCTTTGAAATCGACAAAGCCGGTATTACTCTCTCTCACTAAGAAATTCAAAAATAACTTGTTTGTTTGTCAAATTTATGTCGATGACATAATTTTTGGCTCAACAGCGTTGGCACCGATCGCCAAGAAAAGGAGGACTACAAGAGAGAGGAAGAAAGGTCGAGAGAGAGGAGGAAAGTAGTTGCTAACATGTAACCCATGTGGGTTCCATGCTGACTTGGCTGTCATGTCAAACAAAACCGTCTAAGGTCCCATATGGGTTCCACGCTGACTCGACTGTCATGTCAAACAAAATCGTCTAAAGACCTAGAGTGATTTGGTTTTGTAAGTCCAGAGATGTCATATATCTGATATCTGGTTTTTGGTTGAGAAACAATTTTGTAATTCAGTGATAAGTGAAAGTCGAGAGATGTCATATATCTGATATTTTCGGTTGAGAAACGATTTTGTAATTCGGTGATAATATAAGGGATCTCAAATATACTCTTTCCTCCGTGTGATTCCGATGTGCGACCGTCCGAAGCCCATCCCCGCCACCGCCATCTCCAGACTCTTAGGCCCGTCGGGCCTTATTCGTCGAGTAGAACCGCCAGTAACTTCCGAGCTGGAAGCACGACAGCAGCCAACAGGCATATCATACAGACAGGATTAAAAAGTATGCATCTTTTGCTGCAAAATTACAGCATATTAGAAAATGCTCGCACAGATGATGTACAATTCAGATTAGGCCGAGTAGTACAACCAAAATAATAGCCGCTGCCCCCCGTTTTAAATAAGAACATTCCTGGGTTTTCTTTTTCTTACAAAATTTCCAGGCCGTGATACTCACACGTGCAGCACTTATTTCAACTAACATGAGAAGGAAAATAGCAGCTAATAGTACCGTGTTCAAGCTACAATAGATGCAAAAAAAAGGGAGCAGGGAATGCCAGTCAGCGCTATGATACAAGTTTGCTGGCTTCCTGTCATGGATTTCCTTTCCGTGGATACCGCTCCAAAAAAAAATTCGTTCGCCCAGTGTAAATCAGCTGCTCGGAAGCAGAGTAGTTCCTCTGAGAATGCCTGCAACATAATCTAAATAAGAGATTATGACGACGCTGAACCAATGAACATTCCGTGGATGCTTATAGAGAGCTATCTGAATACAGATTCGTACTTATGTGGCTCTGCCTAACATAGCAATAAATATAAGTCCAAAATATAATCCTCCCACATCAACAACAAAATATCCAGTATCCAAACAAGTAGATAGAATTCCCGCAAAAAAGAGGGTGGGAGAAGGGATAGAAGCCATTCAATTAGTCAAAGATGTTGCTCGACTGAATTTTGCTACATCTGCAAACTGGTTGGCATGTGAAACAACCATAAATCAACACTACGTTTAACTATACTGGGCAGTCGGAACAAAATATTGTTGTGAATTAAACAAGTTCTGGACAATACTATCATTGCTCCGTGATTAAATGTGCATTGCAAAGACAAGAGCAAGTGGCAGTGTAAATGGACTGTACTTACCTCCTATCTGTACTAGTTCTGAGTAATAACCTTATCTTTAGATTCTACCTGGAATACAAAAGGGATAACATGTAAGCACAATATAAACGAATAGCTACAGGCAATTCTAGTTGAAAATGGATAGTTTTAAGAAAATATTCCCACATGCTATGATAAGGAAGAATTTAAAGGGTATTATCCTGGACCTCATCTGATGTGCTTCTCCGAACTTTTCTAGTTGCATTTCTCATTGTGACAAATTCCTCTGCAGATGTTGGGTGAATGCCAATAGTGGCATCAAAATCTTGCTTTGTCAGCCCAGCTTTAACAGCAATTGCAACTCCCTGTCAAAATGTAGTACATCCATCAGCAGTATGACAGGAATAAAGCTGAAATAGTGAGGAAGAATATAAAATCATGCAGACCTGAATTATCTCAGGTGCATCTTCACCGCACATGTGCACTCCTACAACTTTGTTTGTTGTAGCACACACAATGAGTTTCATGAAAATGCGATCAGGTAATCCAGAGAGAGTTGCCCTAAGTGGCCTGAAGTTTGCTGTATAGATATCAATATCTCCATACTCCTCAATAGCCTGCGCAAAATACAAATTTAATTTTCTTTCTTTTGTGTGTCACTTTATAAAGATGCATGCAGTATAGATACCTGCTCTTCAGTAAGACCAACTTGTCCGATGGGTGGTTGGGAGAAAACGGCAGATGGTACAGCTCTGTCAAATTTGTGTAAATCGCAATCAAAGAGCATCCAATGGAACAACAATAACCAATACCAAATAAAATTTAACTGATAAACAGTGAACTACTGAAAGGAATCAATAATTTCAGTACAAAGTCAGTCCTAGCCTCCTAGGAACTTCAAGGACTAGACACATCACGAAAACAAGATCAATGTCACAACAAATGATCAATAACAAGAGAATTCTAGATAAATAAGAAATCATCCAAATTAATTTGTATTACATATCAAACATGGAAGTGGTAGAATGGGGTATTTACTCCTCAAGATGTTGCACTATAGGTTACTGCAAGTATACAACTCCTGCAATCAAGCTAATCAAGCCCATCTCCTGCAAACTATACATTAGGATGTAACCAAGTGACAAAGTACACTACTGAAATGCAACAGAGATACCCTTTCACTGTCAAAAATATGCAGCTCTAGTGTACACTGTACAGCAACAACAAACATTCTCCCAAACATGCGATGTAACTGATGTATTCTAGATAGGGATATCCTACATACCTGTAATCTGGTTTGGTAGGTTCATTGCCAAACACTGTTTTTGCAAATGCACCACCTTCCATAAGTGCAACTGGTGTCAGGTTGACCCTATCAGTAACATCTCCCACTGCCCAAATTGAATCAACTGAGGTTCGAGAATACTCATCAACCTAGCAAGCATAAATACAGTGCAAAAGCTCAAAATGTTAGAGAGTCAAAAAGCTGAGAAACTCGAAGTCCAGTATCACTTCATTGATTGCTTAGCCTACCACTATTGCTCCGTTCTTGTCCATTTTCACCCCAACCTCCTCTAGTCCAAGGTTCTACAAGTTCAAGAACTACATCAGCAACAAAGGATGGATGTATCAACAAATGGAAATGCAAGATCTAACAAAGTGAAAACAAAAGGCACATATGGTGCAAACCTTTGTATTTGGTTTACGACCTGTTGCAAACATTACATGTGAAAACCCCCCAATAGTTTCTTTGTTTGTCTTCAGAGATAGCAAACCATCATTTGATTTGGTTATAGCTTGAGGACTCTGTTCAGTATGAAATGTGATGCCCCGTAGAGACATCTGCTCAGCGATGAAATCTCTGACCTGCAAATCCACAACCGACAAAAATAACTCCAGTGAACAAAGCACTTCATCTACTATTGTGAATATGATTTAGTTGTTCTCAATATTTTCTCACCTCTTCATCAAACCCTCTTAAAACTTTCTTCTGCCGAATAAACACATGTACCTCACTTTTTAAGCCATTGAAAATTCCAGCAAACTCCAGAGCAATATATCCACCTCCCACTATTGCAATTTTTTCAGGTTTTGAAGGTAGATCCAGTGCGGCATCAGAATCTATAACATGCTCTATTCCTGGGATATCCGGCATCGATGGTCGCCCACCAACAGCAATAAGTATGTTCCTAGCAGTGTAGAGCTTTCCATCTACACTTACAGTATGTGGATCAACTATCTGTACTAAGTAAACAAAGTTACATCAACAGCTGCACCTTACTATAGTATTTGTTTAGGGAAACAGTCTATTCAAAGTTTAACTTGATTTACAAACATCACCCAACCTTTCCACGGCCTTCAATTAGAGCGACTCCTGAGTTGTTTAAAATATTCTTGTAAATGCCAACAAGACGCTGCAGCTCTGTATTTTTGTTGGCAATCAGAGTGTTCCAGTCATGCTTTGGGTCAGTCTCATACATCCACCCAAAGCCATGAGACTCTTCAAACTCATGAGAGTACTTGGATCCATACACTAATAATTTCTTTGGAACACACCCACGAAGCACACATCTGTGAAAAACAAATAATAGCTCTTATGCATATGCATACCCTTCCAGGCTCTGGTATTACAGCAAGGTGGTAGATATTAAAAGCATGCCCATTTTTTAGGCTTGGTATGCTGGTCTGTTGTGCCAAACTGCTTACAGATTATTGGAAATACACGTGTACCCATTGTCTAATATCGTACAGGGTCATTAAAATGCATGGGTTTAGCTCTGGTATTCACAATGATTTAAATTGTAAATCCCAGTAAATAATGAAATAGGACACATTATGCTGGTATAGAAGCGTAAATTGTGCAGGGGAGTCATTGCGTCGTATACATTCAATCAAATTATTCAATAATACTGAATAAGAAACCATATAAACCTTGAAAAGTGGTCAGAACAGTAAAGGCAACAAATGGTGCAGATGTAAATTATTTAAAAGTGCTAATAACAAGTGCATATCACTCGAAACCCACATTCCCCACCAGCTTTGTGCCTCTAACCCCAAAATGAGCAAATGCCACTGAGATAAAAGCCCGTGAGGATGTTCTCACTAAAAAGTACCCCGTTCAATGCAGTATATGATAGTAAGTAACAATCTACCCAACCACAAAAATTCCATAGGAGAATGTAGTAACAAAATGAGTTAGCGAAGCCATTCTATCACAAAAATATCACAGCAGCGTCCACTTACGTGCCGCCGACTCCACCGAGGTCGTCCGAGGCGACGGTGGCGAAGGGCATCTCGCAGACGGCGGCGCGGGCGCCGTAGAGGGTGGAGGCGAAGCGCGAGGCCCGGACCCCGCCGCTCCCGGCGCCGATGGTGAAGAGGTCGTAGTCGTACTCCCCTTCGGAGGACGCGCCGTTGGGCGCCGCGGAGGCCGAGATGGGGCGGCGCGCGGGGAGGAGGGGAGGCCGCGGGAGCGGGAGCGGGAGCCTCGGGAGGGCGGCGAGGGAGGGGAGGTGGTGGAAGAAGCGGCGGCGGTGGAGGCGGAGGCGGAGGGGGAGGCGCGGGGAGAAGGTGCGGGTTAGGGTTTGGAGGGTGGAGGAGCAAGAGAAGGGGAGGGTCGCGGTCGTCGCCATGCCTCCCTCTCTCACTCACTCTCTCTCTCTTTCCCCGAGCTCTCGCGGTGCCGCCGCTTTGCTTCCGAGAGTGTGGGGAGGAGAGAGAAGGGAGAGGAGCGGACAGGAGAAGCGAAGGCGATGACATGTGGAGACGATGAGCTTGTTTGATTCCTTTTCCGATCGAAGGCGCATTTGATACTTTACGTATTCGAAATAGTGGATGTGTAAAGCCTATATGACTGAAGGCGTCATTCAGGACGCTAGCGAATAGTAAGTTTGAACCATTTGTTTGAATATGCGGATTTTACGAACGTTGTTGATTTAGTATTTATTTAATTGGAAACAAGCCACCATATTTCAGTCATCTCTCCTTTAAAAATCCTGTAAATTCGCGTGGAGCATTTAAACGGCTATTTTTCCCAATTAGTGAAGTATTGAAGGGACTGTATATAACATTTGACAAAAAATTCTCTCTGAAATCTTTTAAATATAAATATATTATAATTACTTTGTACCTACACAAAACTCATTGTGGCTTGGTGTGGTGGGGTTGAAGGTATGTGCAACGTGATTGATTGTTACTCCTTTCGTTCGAAAAAGAACACAATTCTTTATTCAGACAGATATAGCCAGTATTTGTTTTTTTCAGGATTTGTTTTTTTGGGAACGAAAAGAGTAAGTACCTAAAACCTGTCATTAGCAAAACCGATTATTGAATCCCATAGGACCTTACCCTCTTATCATGGCAAATTGGCAAGGCTACACCCTACTGAAATCTCTGAAACACACTTTCTGTTAGGGCATGTTAGGAAAAGGCATACTCGTTTTTGTTACAAAGATAACACAGCGAAACTGTGCAGATTCTCTGTCCCTCCGCCTCCAATCAAGTCATTTTCAACAGATACGTGGCGATCCACGATTTCACACAATATTGGTATCTGGTTTCGTGAAGTAGCTAACGAAGGACCCGCTTAACGGCCAACAGAACGTAACAACACCAAAAGTCAGAAACCACCATCACTTCCATAGTAAGGAGACTAGGAGTATCATTAAGAAACGATGTACCAACAGAAAGCCAGCAAAGCATACGCCGTCACAGCCAGCACCGCGAAGAACGCGGTGTCCGACAGCGGCGCCTGCGTCTTCTTCCTGCCGGCCCTTGCCTCCTTGTACAGGACCACGTCCACCATCATCCGGCTGAGGTAGTTCTCCGACGACGGGTCGACGTCCTGCTTGCACCGCCTTCTCAAGGAGAGCTCAGGCTGGGCAGGGGTGAACTGGACATCGAAGATACGCTTCCTGCGCAGCAATTCCATGTCATGGTGATCCGCATTCAGAGCGTCCATGAAGGCGGCGTATTGGCCACATGGGACGTGGTGCCCTGGTAGCATTTCTCGAACGCGATCAGGTTCTGCAGCAGCTGGATGCTCGCGTCGCTGACCTCCAGCTGCGGGATCTGCACCTTGCCATGGCTGAAGACGATGTCAAGGAAGGTGAAGGGCTCCTGGAAATGGCTCAACGGCCACCACCGCCGCCGCCTCCTGGTGATGCCAACCCCATCGGTGTCAAGCTTCTTGGCAGGATCAAGGCCTGTTCTTGGTGTCTTTGGTGGTGGCTCCATCAGATCACTGTGTAGTTTTGGGTTTGGGAGGAGTGACCGGTAGAGCAGCTGCAGGAGGCAGCGCACCTCCTGGCAGCGAATTGGGCGTCTTGATGTGCGCATTCCAGCAGGCAGGTACTTGTTGAACATGTTCCTCGCACATGCCGTCAGGTCAACAGCTTTGTCATGCTCCGTCTTCAGAATGTCAAACAGGATCCTGACAGCGACGAAAGGTATTTGGTTCTCTAGCAGGAGCATGTCGATGGTGACCATGCTCCACTCCCAGGGCCTCTCCCACTGGAGCGTCTCGTACTCATGATCGTGAAGGCCAGCATCCAGCTTTGTCCAGTACTCATGCTCTGCACCCTTGTTCGGATCATGCCTCAGCAAGAAATGCACGATGAAGCAGCCGTCGAAGAGCAGCATCATGCCGATTTCCTCCTCTGTCATATCAACTGGCTCTGCGTACAGCTGCCTGAAAGACTTTGTTTTGATTGCCTTTGACAGTCTAAGCAGGAAGGCCTGAACCAAAGGTTCAAGGCTGTGATTGCTACGCTCCAGCAATCTGTTGACGCACCAGCGCTTGTGCTGTTCCATTCGCCTGAAGCTTGGTGAATTTCTCACTGAGTGGAAGTAGGGACCGATGCAGACAGCCTTAGGATGGTAAGCTTCTGGGTCACGCAACCGAGTTTCTTCAGGGATACGGGTGATCACATTTTCATATGAAGAACACAACGGTACTTTGCAGCTCTGGGGAGTCGTTAAGCCTGAAGTTTCGTCGGTATCCCCATTTGCACTCGCCGTCATCTTCCTCATCCTTGCGTTCTGCCCTGCATGCATGAATGTACAGATGCAAGCAATTACAGGTGAGGAATCAGGAAAAATCGAAAACAGCAAGAATTCACCTCTTGGTTGCTCTGGAGAAGACATCTTATGAAGCCAAAGCAGAAGATTTCCTGTAGTTGATGGTGCACGAAGCAACAATCTGAAGGAAACTTTTAGTGGTGGTGGAGGAGAAGAATGTCTCCTACAGACAACGACAATGTTGCCCCCGAGATCAAATCAAACTCAAAAGAAGAACAGTTATATAGTTTTATTCAATAGTCAAAAGGCAATATCAAAGAACTTTCCTTTCCATTTCTTTGTGCTTGATTGCTACATCATACAAGTTGATAATGTGAATTCAACTATGTGTACAGATAAACAAAAAAAGATTCTGCAGTTTAGCTGCAGAGAAATAAAAGAAAAGCTCAAAAGGTTCTACAGCTATTAAGGCATATATAATATTTTACTAGATGGCCTTTATGAATTTTTTTTATTTCCCTTTGAAACGGGGGGAAAGAATGATTAACATCTAATGTGATACAACACCTCATCATAATAGATAAAGCTGTCAAAATTTCAGCAGAACATCAATCTGGAAATTTTATGTGGAAGTTTCTCCACCCCTTACAACTGGTTGTTCACCTTCAAACTCAGATATCACAATGAGTTGATCTGTCATTTCAAAAGAGAGTAGCTCCGACTTGTTCATAGGATTTATATGCTGCATGGTGATACAAAGTATAAATTAGTTGGCGGTTATTAAGAACACTTGAATCATGGACTGATTGATATTCACAAACCCAGAAGAGCCCCATGTCAACACAAATCAGGTCCATGAAGCTAGATAACAAAGTCAAGAAGGGCCTGATCTTAACAAGGTCTTATGTGCTCTGAAAATATCACACCCATATAAAGTTACAGAATAAGATAGAGAATCTTAACCTGCTTCTGGTCCTTGACATAGCCAATCGCAACTTCACGACGTAAAACCGCCCTTTCAGCGAGCTCTGAAAATGATATCCTCTCTCCTTCTTTCATGTACAGTCCTATTTCCTACAAAATGTGCAGCAAAGCAGTTCCTCCAACTATCACAAAAATACAAGAATTGGTCAAAAGGACCAATTATGCTCATATTACCTTGATGTAGATCTCATCTCCTTCAGCGTTCAGAATATCCTTCCATACTTCATTCAGCTCACTACTTCCCGCAACTACATCACATTTTTTACCATGAGATAGATTTCAGAGGAAATAAAATAGCCAAGATTGATAAATAATTGAAAAAACTAACCCTGCGCTGTTACAAGGCTCATTACTTCCTCTGCTCCAATAAATGAGAGGGATGGTTTTATTCTAGACATCTGCAAAAAATGAAAGGCTACAAGATTTGCTTCCAAATTAAAGTAATTTTGATGAATTCAGTAATAGACAACAAGCAAATTCTCACTTGCTTTCCCAGTCCTGTGTCTACAATTTCTGATACAAGATGCTCAACCTGTAGGAACACATTCAGATAAAAATTACATAATTCAATTATATTTTGTTATTTATAAGAAATTTATTGTATGTGATGACTAGTTGAACCACATCATATTCTAGAAGAAAACAAAAAAGCATTGAACCATTCATATTTTATTTAGCCATTAGTAATGCAAAACAACAGGGTAATGATTTATGGATTTTAGGGTCAGTCTATCCAGAGATCTAGACAAAGTGTATCACAGTATTCCAAAAGGAAATCTGTTGCACGCTGATGAGAGAATGGAGGTTCATTTAGTGTGTGTGTTTCAAGCACTATAAATAAGGGGAACTTGAGAAGAACTGACCTTAATGTCATGTTTCTGGCAAATGTTTTCAGCAAGGAGAAGAGTATATGCTAACTGTTTATCAACCTGTGCAGTGTCTGCAGAAACCATAAGCAGGTGAGCTTCAATTTTATACATAACAGGGAAATAGCATGGTTCTATCACTGGCATGTAACTCATACCTCCACCTAACCAGTCTTTGTCAGATATTACGACAACTGAAAACGGAACATTTCGGTCATACTTCCTGGATTTCCTAAAGTTAAATATTGCTTCCTTCAGAGTATCATAGTTCATAGGACATCCCACCTGCATTAACGCTATCGCATAAAATTAGCAAATAACAATAGTAGGGTTAATTTTCTGCCTGTGCAAGCATATTATCAGTGCACATCATAGGTTACTATTCATATAGAGGGTTTAAGAGACCTGATGGTTAACTTTAATATTTTTCAGTTGTTTCTGAACGAGGGGATTGACAATACTGCTACGCTCTTTAATGGGGGTTTCTGACAATATTTCCTGCACATCAAAGTTAACTTATTAGATATAAACATATGTTTGGATGCGGCAATATAGTCATAGACTCCTCATTTTCTACTACAGTTGATATTTTTCTTGTTCCTATTATCCCTACACATACCAATACACTGCCAGGTCCAAGGTAATTATCGTATTCCCGAATCATATCAGTAACTTTTGGCCGCCAACCAACAATAAGCACGTGTTCTCTTGGTCCCAGCATGTAATCATTGCTCTGCATACAGTCAACCACTTATGAACCCAGTAATCTGACAGAAAGGGGGATGGATTTCCATCGATACATCATTACATCGACTTTTACCTTGGAGAGCAATTTTGAGGGGCGCTTTCTGATGCTTTTTAGCCGTGTTTCCTTCACCTCGAGAGCCATACCAGACGATCTTTGTCCCTCTGTTGACTCTGAGTAATGACTTGAAATTGGTGTTCCATTTGGAGAATTTAAGAGTGTAAACTGTGCTCTTCTCCTCCAGGAAACAGGAGCAATAAGTAGTAGCTGTGAAATGAAGGAAGCAAGAATGTATGACATCATCATCTCTTGTAGGGAATGCAAGTAGTTCCAGTGGACCTTTTTTTTAAGAAGAAAAATGTCCAAAGATACTAGCAAAATATTCAGGAACTAATAGATACTTATACTAATTAACAAGACAAGAAACTAATCAGTATCTACTTAACAGAACAATGGAATAAGCTCACTTCAGTAAATGGCTTAGGACAGCAGTTAGAAGAGCACTGAGACTTCAATGAACAGATAATTCTTCTGGAATACTATGTTGAGAAATATTTTTTACTAGTTGCCCTTAACATGAAAAAGAAAACCAAAAAAAACTTACTTTGTCTGTCTCTGTCAGCACTTCATCCTCACTTGGGTGAAAGTGCATCATTCCAGATCGGAAGATACCACAAACAACTGCCTGGTCATGAACACAAAGCAGAGAAATCACAAAAATGATGCGGTACAGGCTGCAGAGTTTAGGCATTCACTTATTTGAAGTAATATTACATCTGGGATCCTACGCCTCACATCCGCGTACTTCATACCTACTACTTCCCGAAAGCTGAAAAGGTTGAAGACGTTTTCTGCATGATAAGAACATAAGTCACAACCCACGTAGGATAATGGATCCTATCATTAATTAAGAGCACAAAATAGTTCAGGTACTCACAAACCAATTCAATAAAAGGCAAGAGCATGTAAAAAGCAGAAAACACTAATGACAAAATCATAAAACCATTTCAATATGAGATAATTTTTTCTGATGGATTAGATGCAAGTGCTACACTACCATTGACATCAGAAATGCAGAATTGCACACTATACTATGGTAAACTATAAGAATAGTTCCAGAAGTTCAGAAGAAAGAGACAATCTTTTTTTATGAGTGGCTAGATACGACCCAAGCTGACCACAGAAGTGAAAGAAAAACTGGCCAGTAAATATGATATTGTATATGATACAGTACCTTAGGAGGCTAAAAAAATTATTTAGTTCATAACCAAAAGTTGGGTTGACATATATGACTGGTTCTGAATCAATCCACAGTTGTACTAAGTGTAGAACTACAGTTCAATGAACAAAGGAGGCATGCCACACCAGGGCTTAGGCAGAACCAGTTTTGTAATACAAATCAGAAAGGCAAACGAGTTTATTTGTGGATTTCAAAATTTGATCATGTGAAAACAAAGTTGGTAGTCCTTAAAGATAACTGCAAATCTGCAACCTTCTACATAAAATGTATCAACAAAAATATATCAGTAAGATTAGAACAATACTGCGATAATTAAGCAAGTGCCTGTAGATCTTAATAAGGCCCTTTTGCCTAGAACACTGCACAAACAGCTTAGAAACAGCCATCTCCACCGGCTGCACATTTAAGCCTGTGATTGATTTCAGAAGATCGCATGTGGTTGAGTTAGAAGCCTACAATGATATAAAATGAATACATAAAGGCACGGCTTTTGATATTTGTATTCATTGTATGAATTTAGGAGGTTGCATATACCTCAACAATGGTAGGAATAGATGCAATTTGTGGAAGAGATTGAAGAGCCAGTAGAGAAAGAAATGCATCTGTATCCACTTCATATCTGTCCAGGTTCAAAAAGATGAGTTTTCAGAAAAGTGATTCTAAGTAGTCAAATTTCAACACGATTTGTTTTGCACAAGATCTGCTTGTGTGGGAAAAAAAAGATCTTTACATACGGCATTTATATTCAACAATTGGCAGACAAGTGATATGTTCAGAGCATCCACTACTTTCCCTTAGAAAGTTTGTCTTGGTAATCAATTCTGATAAAGTGAACTGCCTGTTTCAAGTTATCATTCCAAACCTCCAAGCAAAAAAAGGTTGAAGTGTCCCATAAGGCCATAATCCCATCCAGTACTAGCACAAATCGAATGTAAGTAACATAGCAATGCTGTTTTGAAGGAGTAGGATGACCTGCTGCTTTTAGCTATCTCTACAATCTCAATGCAACATCACAGAGGTTTGTTATGAAAAAGAAGATGCCCTACTCTGAAATGATTCCCAGTAAAGAAAATGTAATTTACTCTGTGCTAACCAGAGCAAGAAAGTTTATGCTGTATGCATACCGTTCATTCTTTGCGGGTAGGATGATTATAGATTTTGCCTTATTTGCCGCTGCTCTCTCAAATGATTTTGTCAAGCTAAGGCTGCAGCTGAAATGTAAAAAATGGAGTCTCAATGAGTTTTTATATGTCAAGGAAAGTGTCTATTGTCAAACGTAAACAGATGGAAGCATACGATCGTGACCCTTTACCTCTTGGAGAAGACGTCAATATGATTTAAATCTTTGGCGATGCTATCGCCAAGTTTCTCGATGTGCTTTCTGGGAAGATCAGATAGAAGAAGAATTCTCTGCTTCCTTGACATTGTTCAAAAGAAAGCAATCCGCTGCATTAGAGAATATAGATAGGCGTAACCAAAATATTAATTATGTTATCCTTCAATTACCTAGCAGTAGCAGTTCCTAATCTAATTGATGATTCATGGAACTTGTTCAATTGATTCAATATGGACGGCAGATGACTATTGACACCACAGATGATGATATGATCATCCTCAATGACTTGCTGCTGTGCTCCTTCCCTTACCTTATGCATCTGGATCTGTACACAATAAGGTGGTTATTTACCAGAGGCATGCACTGAATTTAATGTTCTTCACCACGAATTTGTATATTTTCAAAAAGGTAACTTACTCTAAACTGTTCTGTCGTTGCGCTTAACAAACGAGAATAGAACAATATGCCCCAGATAGCAAGAAAGAACCCAAGTACACGCTCAATGCGCGTCTTTTGCTGTCAAAAGAAATAGCAAAAGATCATATTAACACAGATTACATTAAAGGAAAAACATTTATATAGATGGTTATGCTAATCTATTAGCTAAACATAAGGTTATGCAAAACTAACTTGAGCATATTGTTCTTCAATTGGCAACAATCACTACTAGTCTCTACTTACTCTTAGGTGAGTAGATGATGAAATTAGACATGCCCAAGCTTCCCAAAAGCATTCCTCTAAAGTTTGTTGGTTTTTCCTGAAATGGAAACCAAGATATTTCATCATACTTTCATGACCGTCCAATTATTACAGAGAGTTTTTTAATAAATATACAAATAAAAGGAACAATATAAGAGCACAAAAAAGATTAAATTGTAAAAATGCATATTCTTTAAATAAAAATAACAGACCTGAACTTATGAAACAAGAATCCCCCAACAACAACTAGTGAAAAGCACGTAATCATCAAAGTAATGATAGACCTGCGAAGATAAGTCAATATGAAGTATGAAGTTGTTTTACCTTGAGCTAAAAATTATTTTATGTGTAAATTTGGAATAGACAAACTTTTCAGGATGTGCAGAAAGTGAAAGCCCAGTAATGCAGTAATCTGCCAAAAGAAGCATGACAAAATACCAAACGTATATGTCTAACTGCTCAACTTACAAGGCAATGTTCCGTTCAAGCTGTGAATTGAATAGGTAGTACAAGCGTGAGATGCTCCATCTGATATCAGGCAATGGTGGAAAACTCACATCTAGCTTCAGAGGAACAGGTTTTTTCATAGGATCCGATATGCATGCCAATGGTAAACTTGTAATGTTGTGCGATATCAAAGGGAGAAATTTTGTCATCAACTGCATCTGGCCAATAACAATTTTGTGTAGAGCGCAGAATGTGATGCTTACAATAGTAACCATGTTGAAGTTTCCCTGAAAAATTATAATCTGAAACATTAAGCAAGACAAAAGGTGCTTTTGTATACCATCCATTGTGAACTGCGGCTGAAGGGAACGCTGAATACATATGGAATACATTTCAATTGAAACTGTTGCTTCAAAAGGCACAAATCGACTGCATTATTTCTAATGATCAATTATTCTTCTAATGAGTAGTTATATGAACGCGTCATTTACCAGTTTCTGATCCATATTCCAGCAAAGGAAGCATGGACCAATCTAAACCTCGTTGGTCCAGAAAGGATTTGGTTATTGGGTCCGCTTATGTGTGTAATAAAATCAGTCTTATGGCATGCCAGTACAGAACCACATAGATGCTCTGTCAAACAACCCAAGTTCACCACCATTGACCTAAAAACCATGTATTCTAAAGAACACATGCAACCTTAATCTACCAATCAAACTTATGTATTGCCATCCTAAAAATCACATGATACCCCCTAGTGCCTATTGCCATCACATTACAATGATGGTGTACTGGTGAGGTATCAGAATTTCCAAAAAAAAATGTTGCACAGAAAAAAAAAATCACCTGAGCAGGAAAGCTTGGGTAATTTCCGGATGTCGAAGTGCTTGGTTGTTCTGCATTACCATTAGTCACCTTCTCATTCATCCCCTTTGATGAGTTGAACACTCTTACTAGTCCTGACCAAGGCAAAGGGTACAGATTAGATTGATAAAATCAGAACATGATTCGGTGACCAATTCGTTAAAAAACAAGGTAAGAACTCCAAATGGCAGACAGGAAAAGCGTGCTGCATTGCCACCCACGAACCTCGCTTGCTTGGGAGATGACCTGCGGAGCGGACTCCGATGCCGCCACCGCGATAAGCGCGAAGCTGCCCGGGGAACGCATGAAACCTAGAAAAAAAACAGAGACGCGGATTCAGATCAGCGGAAGGTCAAAAAAACCCAACCACATCGGCCGCCGATCGGTTGCCGTCGCCGGCCACATGGAACCCATACGCGCACTGTAACAGTGCGTGCGTACCTGAGGGCCCGTGGCAGCGCGGGGCGGAGACACCGCCGGGCGGCGGGCGTCGGCGGCGGCGACGTGACGGCGGCGTAGAGCTGCGATCTCATCCCTCCTCCCGCTCGCTGCTCCACCGGCGGCGGGGGCAATCGCTCGCGCGCGCGGGCGGAGAGGACCGAAGCAGTTGAGCGAAGCCGGAGAGTAGCAGCGAAGTGAAGGCGTTTGTTGACTCGACGGGACGGAGGGGAGTGTGGGGGATGAGGGGCCAGCGCTGAACGCACAGTGGATCAAGTGGATTGGCTTAATTTTCTCTGTGCAAATATTTCGTCTTCAGAGTTCACACTGTACAGAATCCAGCAAAAAAAATATAAAAATGAAAAGGATAAGAAGGACGACGACATGTGTAGCCTTGCCTGCATTGCCCGAAAAAACAAGTACAGTACAAACAAGCGACCTTTCTAAAATGACAACTACAAAAAACACATGCCAGCACGTGCTCTTTCCTTCTCTTTATCTAGAGGGACTGTTTGGTTCGCTGCTACGGTTCATCAAAATTTACAAGATACTTTTTTCAATCATAAGTATTGAATTTTAAGAACGATTTGAACATACTGTCGAAAGTTTAACTAAACTACTGCTAACTCCATCTCAAAATATAATAACTTTTAGCTATATGTGATAAACTAAATGTCCATTTAAAATTATTATATTTTGAAACGGATTGAATTCTATACTCCTCCTCTCGGCTAGAAAGGTCAACACACATAATTTTGTATTGACAATAGAATTGCAGACAAAACCCAATTGTATGAACAGCCTCGTAGAATCTAACAGTGGTAGTATGATCGCATCAAGCATTCGATCCAACCAATATTGGCACCAACACCGTACCGAAGGCATCAAAAGCTGACAGGCAGCATAACCAAGTAGTCTACATGAACTTGATACAGTAACGAACCATGGAAGGAAACACATCAAAATATAAAGCACAGGGTGTGAGAAGAGATTAGTAGCGGCTATGCAGTACTTCTACTTCTACTTGCATTCTCAACGGAGCTTCATCCGTAGGTTAATGGAGAAGCGGTCACCCGGATGAGTTCATCGGTGTCAGTGGAGAAAACGGTTGCAGGAGTTGTTGTTGGGCACGTGCAGACGAAGAACCCCTCTTACAAGGGGCTGTTTCTCTAGGGCTTGGAGTTCATGTTATGCTGGCCAAGCCCCAGAGGAGAGCAGAATGTACAAAAGATTGGGAATCTGGGATCGTTGCGGCGAGACAGTCTTCCATGATCTCGTGTTGCCTTTGCCGAACATCGGCAGCCTTTGGTTCCGTTCTCCATTGATTTGTCCTGCAAGGTAACAACCAATGTCTTAACACAGTCACAGAGGTATTGGTTAAAAGGCTACAGTAGTGCTTAGTACAGAAACATAACAAGAAAACGTAATTGCAATCATCAGCTTATGCACCCCATGATTTCGGATAAATAAGGGAGCATGATTCACATGCAAGGATAAAAAAAATCTGCTGAGGTTTGGAGGACTCTTATGCTGATAGTCAAAGGTACCGTGTTGAGTTGGGACTAATGGATCATCTAGTGCAAGGACAACATTTAGGCATAAGATCTCTTTTTTTTTACTTGAACGTAAGGAGATTTCTTGCATATAACACAAACAAGCTCTCCTTGCCCCCAAAAAAGGATCACAAATACCCAAAAAGAACTAATAAGCTGAATGGACTAACTACATGGGCAGAGAGAAGCATACTACATGCAAAGCTTTTATGCAACTCTTGCGAATTCACATTCATAATTTCATCATTGAACCTATAATGGTGTCATGATATACTTCAGAAGGGGGGATTTGTTGCAGGGATATACTTCAGAGATTTAACATTCATAAATGAAGTAGGGGCTATCATGTGCACTTGTCATGATCAGTTGACCACCGTCAACAGAGTTCTTGATGGTTCCACACCCATCATCAAATAATCCCTAAATAAACTTTGCCACTGGATGGATGTTGACATAATGATACAGTATGTCAATTGGATATTGTTATTTACATTCACATCATTAGAAATTATGTTAGTATTCAGATTCTTACAAGCTTAAAATGCCGACCCTAAAACAGAGAAAGATCACTACAGGAAAAGGTGGCCCTTCTTACACTATGTTCAGACTATTTAATTAGGTCCATCTCACAGAGAACCTCAATCCCTATTGACCCAACTTACAAAACCCTGAATTTTCCTACAACCTTTCTCTCTATGACAAATTAAGTTGTTGAAGACACTAATTTTTATAACAGTTTTCAATGCCAAGATCTTACAAGACTTGCAATAATTATTCCTGAATGATTCCTAGTGCATTTTATTTCATCAATCAACTAATATACTCCACAGCCAGGAATACCCAACTGCTCTTCCATGAAGTTCAAATATCAAGAAAATCTGTGGAAGATCAAAATCACCTATAAAATCATCTCAAACGACATTAAAACAACATTTTTTTATCAGCTAATAAAGCAGCGACCCATACGTCTTCCAAATTGGACCATCCTAAACACTCCAATGCCAACAAGACAACCTGCTCATATCATAACTCATAAGAGGATGGCACAAACAGATACTAAATGTAGAATATAATCTTCGTATGAGAACAGCAGCCACCAAACCAAACTACACAAGCACATCATTGCGCATTCCCCATCGCAAGCAACGGAACCCCCAATCTACGACAATGTGTGCCTCCCAAACTCCTCTCAATCAAACGGCGGCCAAACCAAAACCATCGCCAAAGGAGAGCAAAGCGTGGGGGCAGCATACCTCGGGGCCGATCGCGTCCGGGCCAACCGGAGCGTCGGACGGCATGCGGCGAGGGCTCACGCGCCCAGATCTCGAAAGCCCACGCCCCGCGAGAGAGCCAGGGGCGCATTCGATCGGGGACAGCGACGCCGCCTCCGCCTCCGCCCCGACGCGAGCCAGGGCAAGGCGAGGCGAACACGAAACCCCCGAGACGGGAGACGGGAGGGTGGAGCAGCAGCAGAAGCGACGGTATTAAAAACGGAGAGGAGAGCACAGTAGTAGTACAGCTCCCCCACCCCTCCCGGATTTCCCGCGCGAACGCGGCGCGGGTGCTTTTACCCTCCTACCCCTGCCCCACGGAGAGCGACGGGATGGGCAGATGGGTAAATTCAACCGTCGTCTCTCCGGTCACCTCCCAGCTTTTACCGACGTGCCCCTCGTCGCGATGAAGGGTGTGTTCTGGATGACAGATTGTATCCGGTCAAATTGGCGGGCCACCTTTGCTAATTTTGATTATTAATAGTTGATTGATAATAATTAATGTATGTTTGTTGTTGATTAGTACTTTCTTTATTCTAATTTTATCATCCTCTAAACATATGGCATGAAAACCAGTAACATTAAAACATACATCATTATAAAATTAATCCTATGTTTCGTGTCCAACAAAAATTAATTTACACTTTAAATACTACATAGATTGAATCAATAGAAATCAATCTTCATTAATTGCATGCATATATGGAAGGCATGAGGATCATTAAACTCAACAATCTTAGATGATGATTAAATTGGAATGTAGAAAGTAATTATCTTATCAAAATTAGTGTTAATTGGATATAGTTAGTCTATTTTATTGTTAATTAGTATAGATTGTAGCCTAACCTATTTTGTTATTAATTAACATATTATTGTTTTATTCTATTTAGTTTTATCTATCCAACTAAACTGGATTTATTTTTATCTATCCAACTAACTGGATGATCCCTGCATCCCTGCAAGCAAATATGAATAGGCATATCCTAGCCAACCAACCTTACCACGAAGCACGAACCAAACACACCTGAAGTGGATAAGCCGCAGGGCACGGGGGGCAGAAAGGGTAAATTCCGATGGGCTGGCGCATCGTCGATTCATCGCCGGCCGCCGCGGAGAGGAGAGGAGAGGTGAGTGGGGGAACCCGAGCCCGAGGTGGGTGAGGTCTTGTCAGGCAGCCAGCCAGCGGCGCGGCGGGAGGGGACGGGGTGATTTGAGGTGAGCGAGACGGTGAGCTGGGGTGGCGGTGAGGAGAAGCAAATGGACTCAGCTTGACGTGGGAGATGGCAGAGCTTGCAGTACTAGTACTACTCCATAGCTAGCAGAGGTGTGAACGAGACCAGCAATGATGCGTCCGAGATCTCGAATCATCCATTGATCATATGTACTGTATCACACCCATCTCTCATCTTTGAGCACAGCATGTCAGCAGCATCTGAGCATCTGCTTGTCCTCGTCCTTGCACGGAGTATAATCCTGCAGTAAAGTTCTTGTGAAACAGTTCGTCGAATATATACAGTAGTAGTAGTAGCATTTTCAAGTCAATAATCAGTTACTACGAAGTAGTACGATCAAAAATAAATGGCAAGTACTGTACAATCTGTTTCGAAGTTGTACAGAATGTCAAACAAGCTGTTTCAGTAATGAAAAACTGAGATGGGGTTGCCTGGTTTGGCTGTTCAAAAGATTTAAAGACAAGAGAAGCAACTTGAGCATTTCTTTTATTTTCTTCTATTTCCCTTTTTCCTTAATAAAAAAAAGAGAGAGAGCATGTACAGAGATTCACAAATCGTATCCTTCAAATAAGAAGATTCACTTGTCTTGATAGCAAGTTGACCAGGCGGCAACATCATCACTTCATGAGTTGCAGACGTCCACTCAAAGCAGCAGCAGGACCCTCAATCCATTTTATCCATTGTCACACTGAGAAAATGTAACTCCCCATCAATTGCACAGCGTCCCAATGCAGTGATGATATGTGATGACCCCAAAATGAGTATTATCTGTTTGCTGGAACTGATTCTATCTTCGGAGCGATGTACTATTGCTGAAATATACTGTTATCATACATGTTCTGCAATATAGACCCTTTATGACTCGGTAAATAGTAGATGCCCAACATAAAATGTTGCTGGAAAGTAGTAGTAGTAGTATATTGGGATGTAATAATCCAAGATTACTGGAAACCACATATGCCGAAGCATTTAAAATTGTATGTTGTGTGGTAAGAGTAAGACATGTGGAGATGGAAATGAACAGAGTCCGTCCTGCTAGCTTCAAAATTGCACACCTGAGAACTCATGCTCTGCTCATAAGACACGCCTAAGTTAGAATGTCTTCAGTAATAAAACCACTGAAACACATATTTGTCCCAAAACTAGAATGTAGATGCACTTTATTATCGAATTGATCAGTTTTCATGTTCTTTCGGTTGTAAATCTAACATATACTGACAGCATTCGGTTAAAGCATGGCAGAATTAAAAAATAATATTATCTTGTTTGGGACTAAAGCACAGTACTCAAGTTCTGTGGATATCTATTTGGCAGAGTTACTAAACCATTGAGTACTGTGAATATCTATTAGTACTAGGTTGAGACACCTCAAGAAACAAAACAGAATAATAACATTTAGAAGCAATATGAAGTATGATTAGAGAACTATGGGCATCATATTAACAAAACTTCAAATAGTAATTAAGTAAACGAGACCTGCCATTACAAAAAAAAATATTTGCAAGTTAGTAATACGGTTAGAAATGAAATACACTGTGTTGGAGATTGTCAAAATTACTGAATCTTTGCAGTATTCAGATAATCTTCAGAGGTTCCAGTTAATAACATAAAACCCTGATGTTGGAACAGTGTGAACCCATGTATTTTGGTACATACAGATCGGAGAATATACAACAAAACTGACCTGCATCCCTGCGGTAATCTAGCCTGATCCATCGGAAACTTCACCACATTCTTCGTGCACCAGTCAAACAGTGGTCATGGGGTTTTCCATCAACTGTTTAGTAGATGGATCGCCACCGTGGTGTGTCAACATCTAAGATGTTCAACCAGTTGGAGACTCGAAATCTTTTATGAAGTTACATGCTTTCTTGTATTTCTTTTACCACTCTTGGAATCACCAATGTCAAAATTATGTGTCCTCAGAGCTGAATTATCAGTAATATGTCGAGAAGAACCACCACCTGATCTAACCGCCATGCATAGCATCCTGTACCAGTGGCGCAAGCAATCACGAATGCTATTTTTTCTGAGTAATTCTAACCTTCTAATATCATTTTTTGAAACTCCTCCTTTCACTAAAATAATCTTTAGTGCCTTGAATGTTGCATCATTTGGTGGTGTGTTCGATGCCAACATCTTCTGAAATATTTTAACAGCATCTTCTGTTCTTCCACCAGACACATACATTTGTATCACAGAGTTGTAGCTTAATGCCTGAGTTAGAAACCCTGAAGCTTGCATTTCCTTAGAAATCCTGTGGGCTTCATCAAAGCGAGCAATTTTCTTGTACAAGCACACCATCATTGCATGTGAAAATTCATTTGCCTTTCCTGTAACCTTCAAATTCTCAAAAATCTCGCGTGCTTCCTTCACCATACAATGGTCACTATAGAGGTCAATCATGCAGTTTGACGCATAAAGGTTGGTGTCTCCATCTAATGATCTGAGAAGCTTGTACGTTTTCTGTGCCTCTGCAAGGTACACCGCCTTTGTGTAGAGCTTCATCAAAGAATTATATATTGTAGCACTCTCACATAAACCAGCCTTTTTCAACAAACCAAAATATGCTTCAGCTTTCTGGACATCTCCAACTTCAGCATATGCATCAATTAAGATAGAGTAAACATAAGTATCAGCTTGGATCCCTGAAGTGATCATTTCTCTAAACAGGCAGTCGACCATGTGTAAATTGTCATTCTTAGCAAAGCTACTGATTACCACAGAATAAGGAACACAATCAATCAGCAATTTTGCTGCCTGCATCTTTCTCAAATAGTAGAGAGCTTTCTCTGGCAGTTTAGCGGTTGACATTAGTTGAATCAGAGAACTGTAAGTCAAGTTATCAGGCAAAATGCCATACCTCTCCATCCCATCAGCAATCTCACACGCCTCATTGAACTTCTCTACTAAACCATATGCTTTGATCATAACATTACAAACACAAGCACTTAGCATCTTCCTTTTTATGCAGCACATAAAAGCCTTCTCTGCAAGGAGTATATGTCCTCTCTCCCCAAATGCATCAATATTTGCAGAAAAGCACTCGGAGTTCATCTGATAATTGAACTTCTCAAACCAACGCCACGCTTGCTCAAGCAAACCAACATCAACATACATCCTCGTCACAGCTGATTGTGTGTATTCGTCAATCAACAGGTTCCTCTCATACATTTCTTTAAGAAGAGCTTGTGCTTTGGTGACCATGCCCTTGATAGAGTATCCATACAAGAGAGTGCGGCAGCTCACAACATCTGGAAGCAGATTTTCTGCTTTCATCTTCCTGAAATAGTACTCTGCAACATCAATATCATTGATTTCTCTGTATAGCGAGATCAGAATATTATACGTCCTAGTGTCTGGAAAGCACTGAAACTCCTCCATCGTCCTCATCAGATAAGCTACTTGCTCCATTCTACGGTGTTTACCCCAAACATGAATCATTGTGTTAAATGTAACAACATTTGGTGAAACGCCTTCTCTTAACATCTGATTGAATGTATCTGATACTTTCTCAAGTTGCCCGGCCTTTCCGTAAGTGTCAATCAAGGTGTTGTAAGTGTACAAACTATAGCAAGGATGTCCTTCCATCTTTACATCTGACTCCAAGGACCATCTTTTGAAGAAAAGCTCGGCTCTCTCATACTCCCCAGCCTTCTTGTGTACCTGAAGCACAATACTCATAGTGATCTCATCAGGCAGCAACCCCCGCTTGATCATGTCGCCAAGCCAAAGCAATGCCATCCTCTCTCTGCCCCCTTTACAGTGCACATCAATAAGCGTGCCATACGTCGAATTATCCGGCGTAACACCACTGGAATGCATATCATGCCATAGCCTAGCAACAAGGTCCCATCTCCTCGCCCTCCCAACCGTGCAGAGAACAACATTGTAGTGTATCACATTGACCTCATGGCGCCTCCTCCAGCGCAACCAGTTGAATATTTCAACCGCTCTCCTCCAATCCTTCTGCTCCTTGAGAATGATGGTCCTCTCCCGGTTGCTCATCGTGTCCCTCCATGGCCGGAGCGCCTCCCCGATATCCTTGATATGCTCCAGCGCCTCCAGCATCGCCGGAATCGACCCGCCGTAATTCACCCACCTCCCACTCTCCTTCCTTTCAGCAGCCCGCGTATGAACCGTACATGGAACCACCAAATTAGGGGAAGTCTCGACGTTTCTCGCCGGCGAAGACACTGCGTTGCTCTGGAACGAGAGATTGCTATCCCTCCAGTGAGCTCCCGGCGCAGCAGCAGCGAGACTCGACGACAGATTCAGCGGCGGCGCGGGGGCATGGAGGAAGCAATCGCACGGGCTCATCATCTTCCCCAGCCTTTATCCGCGCAAGAAAACACAAATGCACCGCGGCCTCAGCTACCACGGCTACTCTGGATTAGGAGAACCAAATAAGCAAACCAATTCAAGCCAAACCAACCACGGAGAGAATGGGTAAGAGGAGATGAGGAGGCGGAGATGACACCAATTTGGGGCAAAATGCGAAGGAGTTGCTTACCCGGCTCAATCCGGAGAACGCCACAGCTCGAGGACGGAGGAGAAGGCCGCCGCTGCTCGAGTACCACGTGATTCCGGGCTTGCGACAGGTTTATAGCCGAAAGGGAGGTCTTCGCGGCGGCGGCGGCGGCCGGCGCTCCGGCCGCTCTGCGGCAAGAACCACCGCAGCGGCAGTGGCTGCGTGGGAACAATGGAGATGGGAGGATAGGACGGGACAGCGTTGGTGGAATCCGTTGAACCGGCTAAAGAGGCTAGTACTCCATTTAGGCCCATTTAGGACAGGTGTCACGGACTCATGGGCCTTGGCCCATAGGGAATCTGGACCACTCTAGCCCAGTTCTATTTTGGGCCCATTTCAGGTCTACAAAAGCATACCACTCGAGGTTTCTCTAAAAAGAAAAAATATACTCAAGTTATTTGTCGTATATACTCATCGTTTCACACATTTAAACACACGATTAATTAATCAGTATACCTAGACAAAATGTCGCACAAGGAATTAATTTTCAGTCCTTCCCTGACACGATACGATGTCCATGAAACAACACGCGACATGGCGACAGTATTCTCCGCGTTCATCCATGACTCGTGACGATTTACACGCAAGTACACATAACTTATTCTGGTCGTACGTGCGACGCCGCGTCGTGTCGGTCGCCGTCGCCGTCGCGGTCGTCGATGGGCACCACCTTGGGCACGTGCACCGGCAGCGCATCGAGATCCTGCGCCCACGGGCCGGCGTCCCGGTCGCCGCCGTCGACCGTCCTGAGCGCCTTCCAGACGGCGCTGTTGCACTTGAAGCCGGAGCCGAAGGCGATCTGCCACACCCGGTCGCCGCGCCTGATCCTCCCTTTCGCCTCGCAGTAGGACAGCTCGTACCACAGCGAGCTGCTCGACGTGTTGCCGAACCGGTACAGCGTCATCCGCGACGGCTCCATGTGCCACGCGCTGAGCTTGAGGCTCCGCTCCAGCTCGTCCAGCACGCCGCGGCCGCCGGCGTGGATGCAGAAGTGGTCGAGCGCCGTGGTGAAGTCCGGCAGGTAGGGCTTGACCCGGGCCCGGAACACGCGGCGGAGCACCACCGTGGCGAGGAACCGGAGCTGCTCCGACAGCGGGAGCACGAGCGGGCCCAGCGTGGTGATGTTGGTGCGCAGCGCCTCGCCGGCGACGGACATGAGCTCCTTGGAGAGCGACACGCCGACGTTCCCGGCGTCGTCCTCCTCCTGCGTCACGCACGCGTAGCTCCGGTCGCAGGCGCCGCCCCGGTGGGTACGCACCGTGTGCATCAGCTGGTACTTGGCGCGCCGCCGCTCGGCGCGGCGGTTGGACAGGAGCACCGCGGCGCCGCCCATCCGGAACAGCGTGTTGGTCACTAGCATGGGGCGGTAGTTGCCCAGGTACGCGTTCAGTGTGATGTTCTCCGTGCTCACCACCAACGCGTACGTGTCAGCGTGCACCTGCATATACATGGATCAATCGATCTCATATGTTACACATGTTTTAAGTGAAAAACCCGTCACATGCAGTGATCAGGAAGTGCTGAAAATTTTCTGAAATGGAGTGAAACCATGAGGTGACTCGTGCATGGCAGGTGCAGGTGTTCATGGTTGCCATGTCTGCAACGGCCGTGGCGGGCCTGGGATTTTTCACGTTTCGGTGCTTGATGCATCTGCTGCGAGTGAGGCTGAATACAGTGCTACCGATCTCGTACTTGGTTGCAGCAGGTAAGGTTGGCCGTAACTGCCACCCAACCACAGTAAACTCTCTGGGCTATGGCTATAGCTGGGTGTTCTGAATCTGAACACAGGCCCGTTCGATCTGTCTTTGGATGTTGGAAACAGGACAGTGTTATAGTAGTCACATGGAGCAGCCTGAATAATGGAATAATGGGTATGTGATGGGACCAGGATTTGACACATCGTATTTTGGTTACCACCACTATAATAAAACGATAACCTTGATATATACTTATATCGTGGTTTCAAAAATTAAAATTGTTATCGTACGTGGTAATCCTGATAACCGCGTGATTGCCAGACGGTTTGACAAACTCTAAACGGGACACAGCTGATGAATGAAGCAGGCCTGAATCTATGGGTGTTCTTTCGAATTTCTTCCTAGCACGCAGTTTTGATCAAAATATTGGAAATGTGTGTGTACTGCTGTAGAAGCTGGTGAGTTACGATAAATCATTTTATTATAATATTGTTAATACTTAGTGGTACTTCTCTATCGATTTATTACGGTGTTTAAGGTATTAGCTACCGCCTTCGTCCATAGTTCTAAAATTTAAATTTATCTCAAAATAATTGTTACTATAGAGTATTAATTATTTCATCAATCATTTCTCGTTCAGAATTTTTCATATTCTATCCTTAACCATCCTCTCACTCCTACTTATACATCATTTAGTAAAAGGACATCATAGTTTTTCTCTTTCAAACCTTAATATATATTAAACAATTTAAAATTATAATTATTTTGGGATGAAGGTATGTAGTACAGGGTTTACTTTTTCATTGAAGCCTATCGTGCCGACACCCGGCGGTAACATGGTTTTTTTACACGAAAACCGCAAAAACTGTGACGAGATGAACAGTAGATTACAAAACGATTTACTATGCCGCGGTTTTCGTCGATCCACGTGAAAACCGTGCCAAAACCCGCAAAAATCATGTGAAAACCGTGAAAAATGTAATTTAAATTTGAATCAAATTTAAATTCGTGTCGTGCCGCGGTTTTCGCTCAAACCACGCAAAAACCGCGACACATACCGCGGTTTTCGTGACAAACCGCGCGGATTTTATTTTTTATGATAACATGAATTTTTTCAAATTTTTCATACAAAATTATTCAAACGAAACCACGAGGATGTCGTGCGTGCCGCACCCCTGTGGTATGACCGAAAACCGTGAAAAACATGATGGTTTTCGTGGTTTCCGGTACCCTGATGTAGTATAGGAGTACTATGGAAACCTTAATTTTCTTATATTTTTTAAATGTGAATATGTGATAAGAAAATCAAAAAATGCCCACTTTAACTCTTCCATCCACAAGAAACAAACAAGAGCTTTAGCCCAAATGTCTACATGCACGTAAACTCGGTTTATATGCATAAATATAATAATACTATGTATTAAATTGAAAGATATGATTTTTGGGTTATACGATGATTAATATGAATCGGAGTATACAGGCATATGGTGGTACGTCTCGGGTGATCAAATTAAATTCTCAATTATGCGCTTCAATTAAAAACGGCACCGTCTTATCAATCTAGGAATAGTTTGTCTCAGATCCAGCAGCCCATATTCCCGTGCATGCATGGACCAATACATATTATGGAATTTAGTCATTAGCTATTTCGATCAGCTCTACAGTTTCAGATTGACTGGACCATGTTTCATGCTTTATTGTCCTTTTGAGTACTAGTAGTATCTAAAATTGACTTAACAATGTCCAAATGGACAGTCATGAACTGACTATGTCCTGCTATGGGTTAGTTTTATTAATACTACAACCCCCTTAATTATAATATTGTTAATTAATCAGTAATTATAAGGTTATATATAAGTATACTTTTTAGCTTTTTTAATGTAAATAAAAAATGATTTGCTATAAAACCATAGTACTAGTAAATTCATTAACTGTAAAGATTAATAAAGCTATATGTCTTCAAACTAGCCAATAGGGTTGACTCTTCTGTATTATAAGGTTATATATAAGTATCTTTATTACGCACTGACTGGACGTGTAATCCTATATTCCCACCTACTTATTGACAGTTCATATACTGTCAGGATTCTGTTCCATCTTGGTGATGGACTGATGGTGCATTACTGGCGAGTCACACTCTTGCAAGAGCTCGTCGATTATGTCTAATTGCACCCCTGCTAATGGTGTATAATCCGTCTATTAATTCGTGCATGTGCAACTTTGATATGTCACTTGTTATTATTGTATACATGAGTACGTAAGTGTTTAGCTCATGCATGTGTGCATTTTGCTGGGGAAAAGATCAGAAGTACTATATATATGTACCTGAAGCAGGTGCTTGGCGAGATCAATGGCGATGATGCCGGCGCTGCAGCCCATGCCGCTGAGGTTGTGGCTGACGACGTCGTGTCGGAGGCGGTAGCGGTTCACGACGAGCGAGGTGAAGGACGGCGTGGGGCTGAAGAGGCTGGAGTTGACGATGACGACGCCGATGTCCTCCGGCGGCACGCCGGTCTCGGCGAGCAGCTCATCGACGACGCCGAAGACGACAGCCTCCGACTCCTCCCTCGCCGTGCGGAGGCACATGTCGACGGGGAGGGTGAGCAGCGACGCCGGGAAGTGGGTCGCCTCGCCGAGCCCCGACCGCTCCATCATCCGCCGCTGGAACGCCATGCTCTCGTCGCTGAAGTCGGCCGCCAGCCCGAACTGGCGGATGGACTCGGCGCGCGTCGCCTCGTGCGACACCGCCGGCTTGTACCCGGCGAGGTCCACCAGGTACACCGGCCGTGGCCGCGACATGGCGTACGCGTACGCCACCGCCGCGCAGCACGCCGCCGCGGCCACCAGCGCGCGCGCGTTGTCCCGCACCAGCTCGTCCAGCGTCGTCGTGGCCGCCGGCACGGCGCGCGCCGCGGCGAGCAGCAGCGTGACGGCGAGGAGGCGCGGCAGGTGTCGGCCGACGAGGCGGTGGTACAGCATCCCCGCGTGGTTCCGCGTCGCCTGCCTCACCGTCCTCAACAACTCCCTGCTGTCCATTGTCACTCACCGAGAGAGATCGATCGAACAGGTTGCGATTTGCGAGACGACTGTGTGTCAGTGTGTGTGCTCGAGCTGCAGCGGCAATGGTGTGTGTGTGTGAGGTTGCAGGGTTGAAGCATGGCGGGGATTTATACGAGGAGGCCGAGAGGAGACCGGGGGAGTAATGGCGGGAAGCTGGTTGAGGAGGTAGCGGTTAATTAAGTTGCGCGCCATGTGGCATGTGCTTTGCCCGTGTACAAATGCGTCCAAGTAGGAAGAAAACGAGGCGCCGGTATATGATCCCGACCGTGTCACGTAGTCATGATGTGCATTGTATACACTGTGTAGGCGCAGCCGTGTCATGGACGCATGGGTCTCGTGAATATGGGTCATGGAGTTAACGACGATGTAGCCTCGCGTACGTACGCGGGAGATCATGCTGCTGCTTACTCATATGTACATGTCTGTTTAAACAGTCTAGTTATTCCCGTTGTCGCATTGCAAACAAGCCATGAAGGTGGCACTTGGCTCATTTCATATTCAGTATAGCTCGATCTGAAAGTCGTATCCTACTTTGATAGATTATGTATACTGTAGAAGGGTTAAATTTTTTTTGTCACTTGTGGACATGCATACACTCCTTTTTACACGTCACCTAAAAAGTCTATGGTAAACTGAAAAAAATATGACGAATATATCATTCACAAATATATGGGTCAAAATTTGATTTAAAAATAAAAAAAATTATTTTGGTTTTTACTTGTATTGATTAAATTTGAATTTGTATATTTGTGTACTGATTGTATGTTTGTAAAGTGATAAATTAAATGATGATTAAACTTACCAAGTTGTTTTTTAATGGTTTCTAAGTAGGTATGCGTGAAACAAGTGTATGTCCATTCGACTTAAAAAATATTTTTCATGTATAATATCATCTTTTTTAAAGAAGACAAAAAGATTGTTTTTCTTAAAATAGTAAAGTGATATAGTAAGAGAGCACAACATATTTACAAAGTATGAAGGTTATGATCATCCTCGGACTGAAAGGCAAGAGCTACTCTCTCAACGGTTAAAACTCAGTTAGGCTTTTGGCCCCTACCGAGACCCAAAGATTTGCCTTCTCCTTATCTTTGAAAGGATGTTGTCAGGGGTGTTTGCTACGCTCATAAACACACGAGTTTTTTCCATAGCTCCCAAGCAACTAAAATCATCAATAATTTAAGGGTTTTTTAGTGTTTTGCGTCAATAGGATTATTGTCCACCAGTGTTGAAGTGTTGCGCACCTGTCCAATCTGAATTGGCAAGATTTAATATGGTAGCTGTAAGTAAAAACGTATACTACGTCACACTAGTAGAACAGCTAGCAGATTGTAGATTCACCTGAAAACCGGTCATATGTTCAACAGTAACATGACAGTTTTTGGTGTCCAAACACAAGACCGCTATGCATGGCCCCCAGTTTCACAAGGATATGTTTATATGCATCTTCGATTCTCTAGGCACATGCCTGCCATACGCCTGTGAATAGGCGATCAATAGTTTGTGAAACTTGCAGTGGTGCTCGGCAAGTTCACCATTAAAGGCAGCTTGCTTTGCAATAGCAATATGGGGCGGCGACCAAGCTGGTACCACCGTTGTCGAAGCTAGGACCGCACACAGTATCTTGCTCAGGCTTGAATGGACGATAAGAGCAAGTGCTAGATGTGATTGCTATCTTCAATTTTATTCATGTCATTCACATAAAATATATAATACATCATTCATAATATATAAATATCAATATCTTTAATAGTCTCATATTCTTTTCAAAGTTTATGTGAAGGTTATCTTTAACTCATCATATTTCTTCTTATCTTATCATCTAATTTTACGTGATATTTGACATACCACTTTCTCTAACGGAATCAAATTGTGAGACTTTCTCCGGCGCTGGGTCACATGAATCCTCTTCCAAGGCCTTCAATGCGCTGCTTGCGATCTCCGCGTTCTGCTTTCTAGGCCCCGGCCGCCGTCACGATCTCTCGCTCCTATCATCGGCTAATCCCAACAGCTAGGTACAGCATCTTAATGGTACTACTCGATTAGGACCTGCACGCAAAGGCTAATACTCTTATGATCTGTAGTTTATTCAGGGTGATTAGCTCGACCAGTCGATCTCTTTCGGTTTTGATGTGCTTAACTGATTACGTCGACTCGTCGAGATGTTTCAAGCTGTTACTTGTAGACTTAGCCCTTGGTATACGGGAACACTATTGTTTCAGCAGATAGATCGACCATGTATCTGAGTGTGACAATTAAACAACGTTCAATGCAATGGATAAGAAGTTAGCTCTTAAATTAGCTCTATAAAAATTAGTCCCTTCAGTAGTTTGGATTTAGGGTTAATTTGTCTTTAATTTGAGGATATTATTACACTATTACATTGAACAAATGTACATAACTTGTGACATGAATACACAAAGTTAAATATATAAATAAATACGTCTTTGCAACAAATTCATAGACATCATGAAGATACCAAGAACAAATTAGCTCAAATAAGTCACCTTTGAAGGAGCTAATTTTTTTGAGTGGGCTAATTCACTTTAGCCTCAAATTAACCTCTCTTGTTTGGATGCTTGAAAAAGAGGAGGGATCCAAACAAGACCTAAATAGGTGTCCACCTTTCTGAACTTAATTTTCTGGGCCATCACGTATTGCAGACTTCCATATTCCAGAGAAATTTAATTAGTAGAACTACATAGAATTGAAGCAGATCCAAGATTATGTCACAATCCGTTCTCCCAAAACCCTTCCTTCTCATCATCATCATCACCACTGTCATCACAAAAGATCAGATCGTGACACAACTGATCACACACGATAGAAAACCTACACAAAACTGCCATCCTTTTCAGAACCCATTCGGCCGGCGCCTACACAGAATTCTACAAAACCAATTCAAAATGCATCTCCCCGTACGTCGCTACGCGAAATCTGCCATGCCATGCTCGATCGAAATCGACTTGACTCGCGCGCGGGACGGCAAATGCACGCACGAGACATAAATGCAACCGGCATCGCCATCCCCACCTCCCCTCCAATCATGGCGGAATTTCGCGTCGCGGCCAGGGCATCGATCCGCCATGGTCAGCTCGTTCGCTCCATGTTGCCCTCTTCTTCCCCGAGACAGTAAATGCGGCCGCCGCAAGAGAGAAGAAGAGAGATGATGTAGAGTCTCGCACGTTGCATGGTCGAACGATCGATCAGATCCATGCATGTAGATCTCAATTTTCATCCGGGATCTACAGTAGCGCCTAGCACTATGTAGCTAGAGGCGTACAGTGTCCTAGTACGTGCTGCCAACCAGCATATATTGTGCCATTGATATGCTCCACGTTGAGTGTTTGTACGTCAACGCGCATGCACATATATGCAGCTAGCTAGCTAGCTCTCGATCGATCCGCGCGCGACTCGACTGGCCGTGAGGCGTTTGAATGTTTGATCGGTCAGCTAGATTTCCAGTGCGTGCATGGAGAGAGCGCGCGGCATGGCGCGCGGGCTCACACACCGACCGTGTTGCCATTCTCGTGACACCGGATGGACGCGCTGCACTCTGAAAACGCCCTGACCTGTACTGCTGCATATTTATCGATCTCGCGCGTGGCTGCTACGAGAGGCTGCCGTACAATGCAGCCACTGACTTGGTTCCGGAGATTATGATGAGAAATTAAACCGATGTGTTTGGACCTTTTCTCGAGAGATCCAGTACGTCCAAATTTTGGCTAATACAAGTGTTCGTGCTCCTGCGTTATAGCTATAACGGATTTTATTACATATTATAAATGTTTTTCAAGGTTTTATGTAGCTTGCTTATTAGCTTATAAGGTACAAGCCTATAACAAAATCTAAAATTTGAAACTTATTCTTTTTTACTTGATTTTGAACTTATTTATTGTGATCTATTTTCTAGCATCGCTTTTTAAACCGCAAACAACATAGATATTAAAGTTTTAAAATATGTTTTTATTGCTTTGTTTAATTTTTCATGGCTTAGTAAGTCAACCAATTAGACATGTAATAAATTGTTATTGATATAAGCATTTTACGGTATAATTTAATTCCAAACAGTAAGCTATGAATAGTAATAGATGGCATATACTTGTATTTATGTTTAAAACACATATAAACATAATTAAGAAATGGTACCATAAAAAATTTAGATAGTACCTAGGGTAGATCCATTACCAACGACAATGGATGTTTCTTTCTTAGAGTTTGATGAAACAGACATGCATCTGTTTCGGTTGGTGTTGTTGATCTGATATAGTGACGGAAAGTTAAAGAGAGCTAACAGAGAAAGAGAGTCCTCTGTAAACCAGAGGAAGAACCCTTAGGCGGGTGTAGGAAAGAGAGTCCTTTGTAAACCAGAGGAAGAACCCTCCTTTTATAGTCGGATGCAGAAAGAGATTGAATTAAACCAGAGAAGGAACCCTTCTTTTATAGACGGGAGTGAGTGAACCTGGACCGTATTGGGTAATTAATTGTCAGTCATCAAACCACCATTTCCCAAGGACCAATGCCACGGCCACGGCCACGACCCGTTCCGACGAGGCGAGGTGAGCGTGGCTTCCTGTGGTTTCTCCTTAACCTCTCAATTAGTACACACACAGTCCACATATTTAAATAGATGTAAATTTCTTTTAATTCCTAATGTGGAACTAAACATTTACTACCTTCAATTAAAATGGACCTCGGAAATTAAATGGGCCTGGCCCAGCATAAAAAATTATGGTTCACATTATTTCCACTATTTGTTTGTACTTTGGATCAATGTTAGAAACACCTGTTGTCCACTCAATCTGTAAACAACAGGTTAACGGTGTTTACTGCCGTGTACTGAACTAATGCTTGTATTCAAAATTTTGATTGCAAAGGAGATTATTGGTAACTGGCAGGATACCATCGATAATCAAATTTTAATTCAAATGTGTCGATGCGTGCGATCGACACGCGGGGACCCGGGGGACCCCCTTTTCGGTTTGGCACAGGGGAGCGGTGAATCTGGGTTCAAACTCGCGGTGAGATGGTGAGAAGGTAGAAAGATGGAAGGAAATCGCAATCACAAAGGACACCGAAGGATTATACAGGTTCGGGCCGTCGGGGAGACGTAATACCCTACTCCTGTTCTTGTGCTATGTGGAGGATGAATTACAAGGGTAGTGTGATTGTTCTTCCCTGGGGAAGCTGGAGCTGAAGACTGAGGTAAAAAACGCTCAAAGCTCAAGGTTGAAGAGGCTGACCAGAAGACCCTCAGGGAACCTAACTCCAAGGTGGCAGCCCCTAAGAGCCAATTTTCGGAACCCGTTCTATGATGGACTTGGGCCTCCTTTTATAGTGCAAGGGGACACCACAGTAGTCCTAGCTTTTTTTACTCCGCTCCACGCGATGGAGCGGTTCTTGCCCTGTCTTGTCGGGGAAGCTACCCCTATTCCTGTTCCTGTTGCCGCGTCACGGGAGTTGGTGGAGAAAAACGGGCGTCGTGGCTGCCACGCTGCTGACGTGAGGATGGGTTAACCGACCTACTCCAGTGGGGCCTCTGATCAGAGGCTCTCCGCCTGGAGAGGGTCGACATGACACCCCCAGCACTCGTGTTCTCTCTCCCACGCGGCCGCCCAGCGCATTTAATGCGACTGGACGGGACGTGGAGGGAGGCGTGCGTGGAATGACCGCGCGACCATACTGCGGTCGCCGTCAAAGACTTTATACCCTCTCTCCCTCAATACGGGCAAAAAGGGTGATGATGAGCGGCTGACAGACGTGCCTCACATCGTAATAAATGCGATGGGATAGGCGTCTGGCCTCTCTCTAAGCATTAAATGTGGTGGTTGGCAGTTGGCGGTTGAACTCGCTCCTCTCTCGGAGAGGTGCGGGGTGATGGACGGGGGGTCCGGGTGATCCCGGACCCTGCCGTCTGGGAGAGCGGAGGCCTCCGGGCAGCCCCCGAGCCAGGTCCCCTTGGGGACGGCCACGTGGTCGCCCGTGGCTCGGACCCGCATGAGCCGTTCAGGACATGTCTTTGGGGCACCCTGGTAAGCGAAGGCGCCTTCCTTCTTCAGACATTGCGTTCTCGATATACCCCCGGGTCCATATCACCGACAAAATGAAATAGTTTTAATAGTTTATTCTAGGTGATTAATTGCATGACAAATTTGACATGGCGAAAGCACAACATTTCCTAGATCCAATATATGATTAATATATTTTTACATCATAAATGAATAAAAAATAAAAACAACCATTTTTAATAGTATTCAATAATCTATTGAGGGCAGTTATATATGAAAATGTCTATTTCTCAACACTTAATTGTATTGAATATAGTGGATATAGAAGATTTTGTTTGTTGTATTGACTTTAAGTGTTGTTGCCTCTTTATTTGGTAGGATTAGGTTAGCACCAAATGGAAAAAAGAAAGTAGTGTTTATAAAAAATCAAATTAATGGGCATATGATTTAACCTCGTATTCATGTGTAAAGAGTAATTAATACTAATGGAATCGTTGTAACATCAAACATTGCCATATATTAACACGACTGAGTAATCTCTCGATAGAAAAAAAGGGAAACTGGCCTCGCCCTTGTTGTCGATTTGGCTCTCACCTTGTACGCTTCCGCTCATCCTCATCCCTCCTTTCATGTTGTTCGTCGCCATCGTCGGAGCTTACTCCCATTGGATCCGATGACCATGACCTCAAGGCTGCTAGATTCAGCGGTTTGGTGGCTCAAGAAAGGAGAATGGATGCAGTGGCTCGTCGAGAAGACGACGTCAGCGTAAGTGACAACGAGGAGAGGAGGATCCCATGCTCCCAGCACCAGCAATGGCGACGACAATCGTGGTGCCAAGAGTTTCCAGATCCGCTGTCCTCCTCGAGTTCTCCTTCCTCTTGGGCGACAATACCTTATCACCGTTGGATCTGATGACGGCGAGCTTAAGGCCATCGGTTCTAATGGAACCAAGCTCACTGTCGCTAGATCAGGTGGTCGTGAGGACATGGTTGCCCCGCTGCAACCGCTGAAGAGGAGGGAAAGGGCTCCATCAGCAAGGGGCTCCACTGGGTGGTGATGAAGGAGATGATGAAGCGGGAGGCATCGAATGAGCAAATAGGGAGAGGAAGGTGATGGGATGCGCGACCCCCTCTCGCCCTCCTGCACGCGTGCGTCTCTGGTATTCATCGATGCATCAAGTTCATCTCCTTCATTTCTTATTTTCTTCTTTGTTGTGAACTTGTTGATGATGGAGCGGCAGCGGGTGCAAGAAGGTGGTGCCTAGGCGACAGCGGAGAGAGGTTGGAGGCATGGGCGGCGACGGCGTGGCGATTCACTGTGGTGGCTAGGACAAGAGGAAGTGACGAGAGAGAGGGAGAGTGAAAGTTCAAGTGCCATTAATTTGGTTTTGATGATTACGGATAAATCTAATTATATGAGACTAATATTTTTATAAGCATTTATTTGTCTAGTCTCATGTGGATATGAAAGTGGAAATTGTGAGAGGTGGTTCCCAGACTTCGTATGAGTTGAGATAGAAACGTTCATTGATGTGTATCTTTCCTTTTCTCTATGCACATATTTATATGTTCATATATACAATATCTTTTATGTGCTTAATATATGCATGTGAGACTAATGTTTTCTTTGAGCCTTATCTCTTTTTTAGTCTATTTATATTGAGAACATGGAGATGATAAAGGTATCCATTTATTTTAATGCCTATATTGGATAAATGCTATCTATTCTTGTATAGCATAAACTCCCAATGTTTCATATCTTTTTATGCACGCTCTTACTTCACAATAATATTTTGGATGCATACATTTTTGGGGAGCAAATCCTATACCTTAGTTATGTTGTATTTGATCCAAGTTATTTATTTTCATTAAATTGGGATCTTTACATTTGAGTATACATTTGAGTATATGACACTTGTGATATTGATTAATACTCATCATTTACTCATATCATTTTATACATATGATCGGTTGGTCAACAAGTGGAGGTTGACAACCGAATCATTGGGACTAACAATTTCATTGAGTTAAATGAGCGGAATAGATATCAAGAATTAAAAAAAGATGTCAATGCTCAAAAGAGATCATGACACCTAAAGATATAAATGATGACAAAGTAAAGATACTGGAGATGTAGGATACGAAGTAGCTACTATGGCAAGACGGTAAAAAGCAAGCAATGCTCGGCCATGATGGACCATGCAATGGTGAAGGGCAAGCAAGGGGCTTGGAGCCGAAGGACCAAATCTGGTGGTGAAGGACGAGTGACGGCTTTGTCATGATGAACCGTGCGAGGCCATTCGAAGCTACAAAGATCTTGCATCAATCATTTGAAGAATATATGGTGAAAGGGTTTTGGAGTTGGCATCCCTTAAGACAAGAAAGGAAGATGGCATGAAGGCATTCCTAGTGGTATAATTATCTTCCTATTTACATTTGAGTATAGGAATGCCGTACTGTTAGAAGAGATGCAACGTCGATATGTTTGTGTATGTGTCAGTGCTCAAAGTGACATGTCCTAGTGCTACCTTGAGATAAACCCAAGTTTTAACCTATCCTTTGAGTAGTTGTAGACCTTGCTTTCGGTTGAGTTGGGTAGTTGAGTAAGCTTTTCATAGAGTCTAAGACCATAAAAAAGGAACTCCCGAGAAAAAAGTTATGGTCGTTTACTCTCTGGTGTTAGTGTTTTTGGAAAATTTCAAAAAACTTTGGAAATTCCAAAAATGACAGATCATAGTTTTTCTCTATAGGGTTTTTTGAATTTTTCAAAAATATTTCTAAAATTCCAAAAATGACAGAAATATCATGTTTGCTCTTTGGTGTTTTTTGGATATTTTTGAAAATGCATTTCAGAACTTTCAAAAAATGAAATCTTTGCCTCAAACAACTAGGGGCTCGGGTATATAAACCCCTCCATCCCCTCGTTGAGTGGTTGTTGTTCTTGCGCAAAATTAGACACGTCCAAAGCCAAATAACTTTCCAAATTTTCCTACCTTGGTGATGTCTCTTTGTGAGAGTGATTTGAGAAGGGGAGGGAGTTGGATTGAGAAATTGAGAGTTTGAGAGCTAATGAGCTTCATTCCATTCGTTGAGCACTTGAGTTCATAGCAAGCCAATCTTCGATCGTGTTTGTTACTCTTGGGGACTAAGGTCTCCTAGACGGTTAGGCGTTGTCGGTGAGCACCCAAGGTTGTGGTGTGCCTCGAAAAGTTTGTGAAGGCTTTGATTTCGTTTCCACAAGGAAAGAAATCAAGAGTGAAATCGAGGAATGTATTCGTACAACCTTGTGAGGAAAGGGTTGAAAAGAGACCCGGCCTTTGTGACCCCTCAATAGAGGCGTAGGATCCGTAGATTCGAACTTCGGAAAACAAATCATGTGTCTCCTCTCTTGGTTTGCTCGTTATTGCCTTCTCTCATATGTGTTCGAGCTTGCTTTTATCGAATCTACTTGTATGCTTAATTGATATAGTTGGTGACTTTATATCTTGCTTATTGCTTAGATACCTTGTTTGTTCAAGCTACAAGGTCATAGCTATTGTTTTATTTTGTTATCCGTTGAACTTTTCGATCGCGACCGGAACTTCCAATCTCATATCAGAAGTTTCAATTTGAACATTAAGTTTTCATCATTCTAATATGCTATGAATGCTATGGAGTTATGATAATTCTTAGAAACGCCTATTCAAACCCCTCCTCTAGACGACATCAAGATCCTTTCAGAGAGGCCTATGCATGGACATGGAGAGAAACGGGAGGAGATGGGGATCGACTTAACCAACATTGTGGGTCCCATATGTTTGCTGTGGGGAATTGACACCACCACTAGCAATGTTTTAAGGAGTATAGATATAGTACTTCGACTTGATCGAAAATACTATATATAAAAAATTAGTCGACATAGCGGAATGAGTACTAACCTTCCTGATTGTTGCAAGATGTAGCCATTTATCAACTTTGACATGACAAATGACGACACAGGAATACATGATATTTGTTGACAAGGTTTAGCCGAAACCTAATGCCCAGAGTACTAATTATGGTCGCTCCTTCTCAATTAACATAGGTGCGACGCTATCCCCTTTCTCTGGGTGCCTCGCTACATTGTAGTCGGTGGTGGCTTCACAAATTTTTCGTGGGTGTGCCTACTTCATGTTTAAATTAACAGAACACTACAAACTTAATATAAATATATAAAAGAGGCTCAAAATATGATACAAAATATAGTAAAATTTTCTCAAAATATGATATAAACAAACAAATATACCAAAATCTAGGGTGGTCCAAGGCCTACATGAACCACCCCTTGAGTCGTCACTGATTATAGTCATCATGGTTATATCATGACATCCCTCTCTCTATGCAAAGAGTTAACGGGTTATAGAGTTCGACTCTGACTCCACTTCCTACCACATATTATAACTCCCAAGTTTAACGACTATGGTGTTCTCTACTGGTACTAAAATTAATCTAAGCCATCGATTTTTTTAATCTAACGGACCTGATCTAATCATAATTCCACGCTAATATAAGGGTAGTAAAAGTGGAAGGACATAATAGTCCATCGTAAAACAGGGTTAAAGGGACAATATTGTAATTCCGCACATAACGGCCTATGGTTTGCTATCGATCCATCCGCTCATGACCTGCAGCAGCCGGCTCCCTCCTCCTCCTCCTCGACGGCGAGCTAGGCGGCTATCAGAAGCAGGGTGACAGCGGTATGGTCACGAACAGGGGCCGAGCTGAGGTCATCGCGCCTAACGGATCAGGAAAGGCGGTGGCTATCTGCACCCAGAGCTAAGGATGTGGCCCATGGAGGCTGCGACGCGCTCGCGAGATGGCAGAGAAAATCTGAGGTCTTTATCGTTTTCTCTATTCAGCATCAGTCGCTGTCAAAATTTAAATTTTCAATCTCAATTTAAAGCTTTTTTCATCGAAGTTTATTTTTAAATTGATATTTAAGTCGTTAAGAAAACACACGCATATACATAAGTTTTTATTTATAAATTATTATTATTATGCTAATACGCTGAAATACGTGTATTAGATGAAACCGGATGCCGGAGGCGGGCAGAGAGGTTGCGGATCCGCGGTGATATGATGCTTGTGTATCACTCCGGCGGAGGGGAGGCGGCTAGTATGGCGACGTCCTCATCTCGATACCGATGAGACTGCTAGTCTGGCGTCCTCCTCATCTCGATACTGCCGGTGATGTTCCTCGTGCAGTAGGGATGCTAGCCTGCTACTTCTCCGATATGAGGTAACTTCCTGTGCTTCTATTCATACGGAATGCTCTAGGTGAATGCGAAATAGTTGTGTAATCGTGTTTTTCGTGGCTGATTATACGAATGCCTGTTTGTTTATGGAAATGGCGATTCAGAATTAATGGCAAATGTATCGAGCAGATTTGTTTGGAAGTAGATAGAGCTGAACATGGGGTGTGGAGATCAGGAACATATTTGGCAAATAAAAATGATTTGTGCATGCTCAGACCAGCAGCTTTAGCATATATTTGGCTAACACATTACAGATAATCATGAAGCTTTAGAACTACATTAGTATAAAAAATTAAACCTCTTAGAAAATTTTCCTTCTTTGTGGTTTTAGTTCTGTCGGTGCAAAAAAGGAGTCTTGAATCTGGTTCAGTACGGACTTCATAAAAATGTTGATAATTTCCGACGGAATTTGATCATATCATTCCGCACAATGTGGACAACCGGTTGAAACATAAATTGTAAGAATTGTAATGGAACATTAGTGCGAAATTAAACAGAGTACATTTTAGGAATGGAGACTGACCAGCAGCTTATGAAATGACTAGCAGCAGGTCCATGGTTCAGAGCAATTACAGTAATGGATATGGAAGAGAAATTGTGAGTGCTTCTGCTTATATGTCAAATTTGGCTGTTTAGATCTTCCTGAATGGATCGATCTAACACTTATTTATGTGCAGGCAACATCACGTTACTTGCAAACAGCAGAGAGCACCGTAGTCTCATTCTACTAAATAATTAGTATATTCAACAGTACTAGACATGCATACATATCACTGGTTAATTAAAAGTGTTGCATTTATCAACCGCTTGCCATAGCATGCGTGCGTCGACTATATATTCGATACTGATATCATGCTTGGACTTCACGTTTCTTGATAGTTCGGCCTGATAGAAAAATAGTGGGAAAAAATATCATTTAGCCTTTTACAACCAGGCGTTTAGTACTGACCGTACATACATAGAGAAAGTGAAAAAAACTGATTAGAACAATTTTTTAATAATATAATCACTCTAAATCATTTATTATAGTCAATCTAATAATTACAAATAGTTCACTATAAATATATATATATATACTACATCATTATATCTTTTATACACATATAACGTTTATAGATAGCTATTATAGCCTATTTTTTCTTCTCTTTCTCTTTCATCTTCATCATAAGTGCTTATAGCTGGCAAATTTTCAGCAAATCGATCTGGTCTCTTGAGAGCGAGAGTTCCGTGTGATACGGTGCAATCAAGTTACTGCTTGTCTTGTTGCGGAGTACTAGTAGTAAATTTGGCTGCATCCGTGCTGCAATTAATCAAACCGATGATCGATCCGTTTGGATGTTCAACATAAACAAGTAGAGATCTCAATAAGATTCGGATGTTCTACATGAATAAGGTAGTGTCAATTCAGACGACGAATTAATGTATGGTAGCCTGGCACAATCGGTGCTTGCAGGATCTTCAGATTTCAGAACATGGCACTGCTGACAGTTTTTAGACAGCATTTTTTAGAGGGTTTTGGGCTTTAATAAACACACATTATATTAGGAAGAACTGCCATTCTTTCTTGTCCTACATACGAGATCACAAGATAGCCGACCAGAAAACACGCATGATTGCAAAGTTAGTTAATTGTAAGGATTGCTGGAATGGCTATCGAGACAGCAGAATAATGTTTATATTTGGGTTCTATTATTACTAGTGTGTATGCATGGGGGGCACGTTTAAACTATCACCTTAACTTTGAAAAGGAGTGTTAGTTTTGTGGTTTGTAATTTGAACATTGTGCAGATTTATTCCAGTACGAAGTTTAAATCTGATTTGGGTATTATTTTTCTTAATTTACATGTTAGTTTTGTTCAAAGGAAATCGCATTTGTCCCTCGACAGGCTGCAGTAGAGTGACTCTGCAGAATTAGATGATAGTGATGATGCTACTACTGTTATTTCAGGAATCAGCGTAAGAATATCACATATTAATATATGACAGACAATTAATGTTCAGTATTCTGATTTTGACGTATGCCTGACACTGTTGGCATATACTAATGATGGCATCATCTGTGGCTTTGAATTAATTAAATTAGGCAGGTCTTGATGTAAAAACAGGTTTCCTGCAAAGGACATAAAATGTTTTTCTTTTCATAAGGTTTTAATTGGCTCGATCTTGTACTAGTTGAGGGTGACCGTGCCATACTATATGCCCAATCCGGAATGAAAATCATACTGCACGATCTAGTATAAAATCCACAGGGATTTCTCGTTGGTATTACACAAAATAATTATGAAATTCCTAAGTCCAAAACGGCTGCTACTAGCTATATGGTAGCACGTACTGTATATACGATATACTCCTATGCTATCACTACTGAAGAAATTATCATTGGTTGAAGTAACAAAAACTACAGTAGTCCCGGTTTGAGTTACACCCGGAACTAGAGATGGTATCTAGTCCCGGTTTAAAAAGTCTCGTGTCACGAACCGGGATTAAAGATCACCTCTAGTCCCGGTTCAAATGTTGTCAGAGCCTATCAAAGCGTCGGGCACCTTTAGTCCCGGTTGGTAACACCAACCGGGACTAGAGATGCTATCTTTAGTCCCAGTTGGTGCTACCAACCGGGACTAAAGATGTCTGGCGCTCTAACAGACTCTGACACCATCTTTAGTTCCGGTTGGTAATATCAACCGGGACGAGATGCTATTTTTTGTCCCGGTTGGTACACCAACCGGGACAAAAGTGAATATGTTTATTTTTAACTGAACCTAATAAAAATATATAAATTTTGCTACATGATTTAAATGACCAAAAATTAATTTAAGGAGACTGTAATTTCAAAGAGTGTGGTGTTATGTGGAGGTGAGTGATTGTAGATAGAAGGAAGCTTTAATTTTGTTATTACATAGCATCATATTGTTATTAACTAATGATTCTCAATATACAAATTTTTTTGTAAAATTATTTTGGTGACAATATACGAATCGGAGGGATGTACAATATTGATAAAAACATTTAAACTCTGGCCGTCACGTCTAGTTTATGCACGTTTAACAAGTTTTACGCGCATTGTTCCCGTTTCGTCCTCTAACTCGGAGTCGGTTTTTAAAATGGCCATAATTTTCGCATACGAACTCCGATCGAGACGTTCCATATATGAAAATCGATCAAAAAAATTTCAGATGCGTTCGTTCGTTGCTTTGCTGCGTTCAATGATTTTATTTTCCTCAAAAAGCCTCGAAGATTGTCTTTTTGAGCCCTAAGCTTTTTTCGACTCGAGCGTGTCTTCCGAATTTTCCACAGGCTTCGTCTTTTTCTTGTTTACGCTTAAATTTTATGTGTTTACCTCTTGTGTGCTCCTAAGTCCATAAAAATATAAAAAATAAAACAAAAAGTCAAATTTTTCCAAAAAACAACAACTTCACGTGAATATGAAAATAGAGATGGGCAAAAGAGGAATACTATCTAGAAGAGCACATTAATATTTAGGATTATCTATGTTTGATTAAATTTTAATACTATTATTTTAAACCTATATTTAATTAATTTAATTTGGCCCTATTTACAAATTATTTAATTGTTAACCCTATCCGGGACCAAATAAATTTGGAAAAATAGCGGAAAATTATCTTTAGTCTCGGTTGGTGCCATCAATCAGGACTAAAGATGAATTAGAAATAGCGGAAAATTATCTTTAGTCCCGGTTGGTGCGGAAAATTATCTTTAGTCCCGGTACCAACCAGGACTAAAGATGAATTGAAAATAGCGGGAAATTACCGATTGGTGACACCAACCGGGACTAAAAATTCAGGGCTATATATATCCCCAGCACACATCGTCTTCTCCATCGATCCGACACTTAGCACAGTTTTCAGATCTCTCTCCCTCTCTCCTCGGCTCTCTCTCTCCCTCTCCCTCTTCCTCTTCCCTTGGCAAGCAAGGGGAGGGAGGGATGGCGGCAGGGAGGAGTTGGCGGCAGCAGAGCCGCGCGCGCGAGCGACTCGGGGCGGGCGGGCGACGGCCGCGAGCGGGCGGCCGGGTGGACGGAGGCGGGCGGCGGGCGGCCGTGGCGGCCAAATCTGAAATTTTTTTTGATGTTTGATGATATGTGATGTGATAGTATTTGATCCGTGATTTTTATGGATTTTGAAGATGTATTTGATATGTGGAGAAAAAATTGAAAAAAACATTTGGGATATGTATTGTTCATTGCTATTTGTGAATCTGTGATATTTGATTTTAGTATCTGTTTAGGATTTTGACAAGAAAAAAATAAAAGAATCTGAGGGCAAGGGAGAAAGGGCAAATAAAAAATTAAAAAATATTTAGTCCCTGTTGAAGTCACCAACCGGACTAAAGATGCGGAGCCGCCATGTGGCCGGCCATCTTTAGTCCCTGGTGGCTTCAACCGACTAAAGATACCATCTCTAATTCTGGTTATTTAACCGAGACTAATTCTGGTTATTTAACCGAGACTAAAGATCGTCTCTCTCTAGTCTCAGATTTATAGTTCCGGTTTGACAATCGGAACTACTGAGGGTTATAAACCGGGACAGTTGTGGCTTTTTTCATTAGTGTATGCATGCACCTGAAAGTCTGAAACTAACTGAACAAGATTTGGGGGAAATAAAAGGACCTGTCGGTGCAATGAATTCATCGTTTAACCGAGACCCCAGGATTAATTAGTTCCCGCTTATCGCAGATTAGATCTACTAGTTCTCCATTCATTTAGCCATACATTTTAAGTCAGAATTGGATTACAGCATAAATAGCCATTGTTCAAGGAACATGGACTCTTTTTTTTCATCATCGTACAGTGAACAGTGGTCAAGGATTAAATGGAAACAAGGACAGAAAAATTCAGAGATAATCGCAGCGGCCTAACATAAGTAAAACTAGCTAGTTAGTGGATTTTCGAGCACAATTTTGAACGGAGCGAGACTATTCCCTGCAACTGCAAACCTAACTGTCCCTTCCGATCTCCTCTCATGCATGGAGATCAAGTGCACTGTTCGAGCTCATGGTCCAGTGGCCATATCCTGAAATGTGTCGATGCTCTGCGGTCCACTGGACCATTCCCATTTCTGTACTAGCTGATCATCGGCTTGTAGCCTTGCAACCCTCACAATACCTCTACCTCACAGCATGTACTCCATATCGATATATTTATATGAGCCAGCAGGTTGCAACTGCAGGATCGAGTACTGCTGGCACGAGAGAGATATGTGACGGATCTAGTACTAGCTTTGACGCATGTAGTTACATCAATTTTCTGAAACGTAATCCTGCAAGTTGGGATGAGTACTTTAATGTGTGTGTACTTATGCTGATCTGATCCTGTCAACCTTTTGACGTCATGCAATTACGACATTATCTGGGGCTCCATCGGACGAAACTTTGCACAATGGAAAATCACACGAAACGGCTATACATCAACGTAACGCGCGACCGATCGACGTGGTTGGTGATATACGCCCGGAGCCCGGCCCGTCCGACCAAGCGTTGCAGACAGGCGTACAGCACATGCGGTTTCGCGCACGCTGTTCATCATCTGGCCTGGAACACCGCCGATCCCGATCATTCCTCGTCCGGGGTCCGGGCGCGCTGCATCCAGCCACTGTAGCGGCAGCATCCACATGCACGCGCACTCGACGCAATAATCGCCGTTGCCACCGTCTTTTTTCGGTGCAGATCTCATGACGACGACTGATCAGCATTTGCAGATTTGCCGGGGTCGCATTATATCGCGAGCATGAGTTGTCCATTGCGCTAGCTCATTACAACATTACATCCCTCCCTCTCTAATCGATCGAGCAACTCTGCAGTTAGGACTGGTTTGGGCATGCTGAATCTTGCTTTTGTGGTTGCAAGTTGTCATACACACACACACACCCCGGCCGTGACTAGCTCGCTGCACATGCGTTCCGGCAGGTGACGTCGTTTCACCCTACGACACGCATCGATCGATCGACAGCAGAATCTGCAAGTGCATGCATGCATGTTTTGCGGGTCCTCAACATGTACATCGATCACTTTCAATTCGGTGCATTTATGCAGACATTAACTCTCGTCGCCAGCGTTTTCGGTCGAGCTGAGTTGCGCACCGGTGATGACCTCTTACTCCATCGGCCGTGCAGTAGTCGCCATCTGCATCATGATCGGCGAACTGCAGCCGCCGGCTACGACGGTAGTACTCTTCGACGGTGCAAAAGGAAGAAACAATAGCTGAATCAAACAACATGGCGCCGGATAAGACTTATATTATGCACGGGAACAAAACAACTAATCAACTGAATCAAACTATCCGGCCACCGCTGTTTCTAGGTTGGCACGGCTCGGCCGAGACGAACACCACGAACGTGCGATGACCCGATGACAGTCCAAGATGGAATCGTTGATAAACGACGCCGAAAGCAGAGTGTGTAGACTAGAAGTAGGCCCAAGATCCCGCTTGTTGCCTTCCAGCCCAGGAGAAACCGCGCCGCCCTATCAGCCCAAGTTCCCAACGCGAGCAGCAAACCTGGGTAAAGCGGGCTAGGCTGATGTGCTGGCCAGCTTCGGTCCAAGGAATCAACCGCGTGGGGTTTCGCATAGGCCGAACATGGGGAGAGAGCTACTGATCGCAAGCAAAATATCGGACTTGTTATAAATTGTTTTACTGTTTGATAGAAAATGTTTCAACAAAAAAAATAAAAAAATGGTTCATTGCATGAACAAAAATGTCATAACTCTTGAACAAATATGTTTCAACATACAGAGGAAAATGTATAAAAAATTTACAGGGTAAAACACAATCCAATCATACCTGAAACATTTTTTACAACATTTGAATCATTTTTAAGCTACTGAAATATTTTTTTCATATTTAGCTTGAAACATCAAATTATTATTGTTGAAACATAAAAAAGTATTTGATGAAACATATAAAAAGATAATATAAAACATTGTAAATGTATTAGTGAAACATCAACAAATATTTGTTAGAAAATTGCATTAACGTGAAACATTTAAAAAGTAAAAAATATAATCATATGATATTATAAAGATTTAAATATAACGAATATAATAATATAATTAGTTTAAAATTCGGATAAATAGTTTAAGAGAACGAATCATTTAAATTTTAAAACATGTATACATATATCATTATATATATGATGAGGCCACACGAACTTCTGATGATAGCTATTGCCGGTCAGACGCTCGACGCAAAGCATTCTCGAGAACATGGGCTGCTTGGCCCATCACAACGACGGCCTGCAGCTAGATTGGCGTTTCTACTTTCCACAGACGTACATCGAGGCTGAGGTATTTAGACAAGTTGTTTATGGGGCAACCGAACAGAACAAAACACATGGAGTGACACCCTGGTGAACGTAGATCCAAATGTGTGTTACGGAGAATGAAGATAGTAGATCCAAAATTAAGCGGGAATTAAGGGAAAGCAACCCGAGCAGACTTTTTGTTTGTTCCTCTGCAGACATCATCCTGTGCAGGACCACCTAAGATGAGATGAGGAGAGATTCGCCCTACCATCTGGTTACTTTCAGTCTACTTAACCTCGCTCGGCTCGACGCGACTCGACTACTTTCAGTCTACTTGTACTAGTATTAGTCATTCACGCATGCAATGCCTCCTAATTACTACCTCTCCGTTCGAAAATAAATTCATTTTTCATTCATCTCATACAACAACAAAAACTAAAATATCTATACTTTATAAATCTTAATATAACTGCTTATTGTTTTATCTATTTTCAATATAATTATTCACTACTTTCACAAACTACATAAGATGATTATAATAAAATTAATTTATTTTGATACAATTAAAAAGAGATTAAAATAAACTTAATATGCGATTAATATGAGACGGAGAAAAGTAACCCCTGATCTGTTGTCCTTTCTGCCCTGTCATCTGATCTAATTACACTCCAACCACAACATACTAGAGCCGCTGCTGTTTAATAGACCGATTAACTAGCTAGGATTAAGCCGTCAATGTCAATTACTGCTGGTAAATTTACTGGATTAGCGCGTCGGAGGACATCAGGGTAATAAACTAACGAGCTAGAGTGCTAGCTAATCCATGCATGTGTGCTGATGATGTAACAAGTTCAAGTCTCGAGGCAAATCGATCGTCGAGCGTTTCTGGTGTGTGTGTCCTACGCAAGCTAAATAGGAGTAATACTGTATTGCATTCTGTTCTGATCGCCCATGATTTTTTTTAAGAAAAAATATCGAGCAACTTGGTTGATTGGAACACAATTAAAGTACACACCACTGGTCCTAAACTAACAACGAGCTCACGACCGAGTGATTCCTGCTTATCTACTAAACACCAAATCGCACACAGCATTTTGGGCGTTGTTTACTGCCACTAGCCACACATGGTTTTCTTAATTCTTTTGCCTATTTTGTGGAGCTTACAACCATGTGTACATACATGTACTACTTCGCCTTATGGAACTAGGAATCATGCATTGTTCATTATAGCTGGTAGTATTTATGTGCAAAACTCACTGCAATGTCCTGTCCCATGTGAGTCGCTGGATCCGAGAAGTTATTCTCTGTTCCGATCCTAATCCATTCCCGTTTATATGCTTCCAAATCCAAAATAGTCACAAAGCCCAATGTCAATTTGCAGGGCACTGCTACTCTACAAAATGGAAGCATGTTAATTTTCCCATCCCAGTGTACTGTATGCAGATTTGAACGTGTCCTACACCGTCTAAAAAGATCAGTCCTAATATGAATCTGAAACACACGGATTCATAGTTAGGATTGGAATTTTTATAGGACGGAGGGGTAATATTTACCGAATGTTGAGAGATGTCGAGGTGTTTGTGACACTGACACATACAGCTTAATCTGAACATTGCGAACTAATCTTCGACTTAACTGATATCCTATTAGTGAGACGATGTCGACACCAGAATACTGTTATACTGCATTTTCAGCTGAAAGTTTACAGGACCCACAATGAAAGGTACTGTCAGATTGATACATAGCTCGGTGTACCAATAAATTGCTACTGACTTTGCCCATGTAGACAGGATACTTGTAGGGGTATACTTCTTCATTAGACATAAGTGGTCCTGTATGCACCAACAGTCTCATTTAGTGTTGATCTTGGACTGATTCAGACACTGTCTGTATGTATTTGTATATGCAGTGGTCATCACAGTGATAGGACTGTAGCTTTGAAATCCTAGCAAATTTTCTGCTCCTGAAAACTATAAACGCCTTTTTTACTACTCCATAATGCAAGCTCGCAGAAATATTACTGTACTTCGCTAACCAGTTCCAAGTTTGCAGAAATGTGGTAACTGTAGAAACCATCCACCTTATGCAAGATCACTGGAACATGTTCATGCCTTTTTTTTTAAAAAAAAAACAAAGGCATTGTTATCATCGCGAGAGCTGAGATGAATAGTGAGGAGTAAATAGTTGGATAAGCACCATCGCTGGCTGTCTCCATTTCATACACAGGATACAGACTTGCACCATCACTTGATCAAAAGTTGGCAGGTCCCTATCCAGAGAGAGCAGGACAAGTGAAGAATACAAAAATCTGCAAAATGGATCCAACAATGACTTTAGATGCATTATTTTATACTACTACGAGAGCAAAGTAAAAATAGGGGTATAGTCCTTTTAAAAATTTCAGCAATTACAGAATTTAATATACCTGGTTCAGAGAATAGGCTCTTCTTTTCTGTTCAACCGTCAGGAATAATGGAAGCATCTGATCTTCTACGGCAGCTACACTACTACTAGTATGTACTGTAGCTCTGTAGTTGTATTTATTGGTCTACATGGAAAAACAAATTAAGTTTCTATTTTATTAAATTAATTAATAAATACGTGATTAGTCTAAGTAATATTGTGATTTTTTTATTGAATAAGAAGGTAATTTTAAATTTTGAAGAAAATTAATACTGAGACTGAAAGATGATAAAATAATATAGATTATGGGTTCACACGTCATTGATAAAGTCATTGATAGAGATGATATAGGAATGAACATATTTTAAGTATTTTCTTCATCCCAATGTAAATGTATATATGATTGGATGTGACATTACATACTATAACAAATCTGGACAAACAACCGTTTAAATTTATTGTATTATAAAATGTTACATTCGGTTCTTTCTCTTTTCTTTTTTTTCAAGGACTATAATTTTCTCTATTTATGAAAAGGCACTATCTTACTGATATGCTTGAACTTTGAAGGGATCTACATGCAGGAGATAATTGCATTGTTGATCTGAAACAGGATTTTATTGCTCCTACATCTTCCTTTTCCAATCGCTTGTATTGGCATTGAGACGTTTCACCATTGTGGGCACTGTATAACAGGGAGATGAAACTACAGGACTGACTGAACCTGCAGTAATCTAATGCAAGCAGCTTCATGGCGTCGGTAGTACTTCAATTTTCCTGCGGAAGCATGCAAGAGCAAAGAGCGCCCCAGTACGAAACAATTGATGGCAATCACTCCCCTGCCCGCGCCTTGGAGGCATTGCCTCGGAGCATCTCCTGCTCACGCACACAGCTAGTAGTACAGCCCGGTTACGACTCACGAACAGCACGTACAACTTGATGAGTGAATTATTGTTGTTGAGCATTTCATCATTTTGAAGCGGCCTTAGCTTGCTCGTCGCCTCATCACTTCATCAGTCGCAGTCGCAGTCGCCGTCGCAGTCGCAGTCGCAGGCGCCATCTACACGTACGTACGGAGACTTGGCTTTGCTACAGGAGTAGTACTCGTACAAGTATTCAACTCCTGCAAGGTGTCGTAGTACAATACTACCAGTATTACTTTACCGTAATAAATCGCGTCATCGCTGCACGTTACGTCGTTAATTACGTACGCCACAGTAGAGTAGTAAGTACTGCAGTGCTGGTGCTAGTACAGTAAAGTTGGAGCAGTGCGATGCGATGACGGGGTGACCTTGATAAATCGCATGAGAAGTGCAAGCGGCCGTACCACGTACTACTACTACTACTACCCGGAGCTGTGTGCATCAGTGCAGCTAGCTGCTGTGTATTTATGCGTAGCTGACGCAGCCGGGTGGTGTAAGAGAAGACGGGAGAGCTGCGAAAGAGGGAGCACGCATTTACGCGCCGCGGTTGCGTTGCTCCCCTTGCAAGGGCCGCAAGCGTCACGCAGTCATTGCAGCGAAGCATGCATGTACATGTCCACTGCTCCCCCTATGGAAAGATGAATTATATGTGGTGATGCGTGGAAGAAGAAGGAGAAAAAGAGTGGTGATTGATCATGCTGCTCTGTTTGGTGCCCTGTAGGTTGTCTGCCATAGGGTGGTAAATAAGCGTCAGTGACCTAACGAAGTTTCTCGGTGAAGTGAGACCGGCCATTGTGCGAGATAAGATCAAGAAGAGTTCGTATACAAGGAGGGTCCCCCTCATGATTCATCAAGTGTGACACCAAACAGATCATTTTTACACAAGAAGAGTTCGTATAAATGCCTGTCTCTTTTTCCCGGTCAGAAACAAAAGAGGGAGGTGTGAGAGAAAAGAAAGGAAAGGAAAGGGTGTGTGTGTGTGTGTGTGAGTGTGAGAGAGAAAGGGGGGAGAAAAGCACGGGGAGGCAGTTCCATCCCTTCCCTGCCTGCTTTTGCATGCAGCGGAGTACAATCATTGTGTGATGCGCAGCGGGGGCACAGCCGGAGCACGCAATAAAGCTACACTTACCTTACCGGGTCAGTTTCAGTTCCAAAGCTTTTCTCGCGCCCACACCGGCGTGAGCCAACTCGCCACTACTGCTGCTCTCCCTTTTTCAACGGAAACCCCCGAAAAAAAGACACACAGTGCGATACTGCGATAAACCACAGCAACCGCCGTGCCGTTTCGGAAAAAAAAAACTACGGGGAGGGAGGCGGAGGCGGAGGCGGAGGCGAGGCCATTCCGGCCAGTAAATGCGCGCCGCGCCAGCGAGCGAGCGCGGTTGCGTGGTCACGCATACACGGTACACCCCACCCGCGTTTACGTGCGCGCACGGTACGTCCCGTCCCGGCCTCAGGCAATCAGGCCCAGTGAGTGAGAGTTGCGTGTGCATGCGCCGCTCGCTTGCCGCGGGCCACCTCGCGTAAGAACCACAGGTGACAGGTCGCTCGCGTCACGTACGACGGGGCGGCGGAGTACGCGAAAAACAACCGTGCGTTCCCCGCGAGAGGCCGCGCCCCGCGCCCCCGCGCTCGTCAAGTGCATTTCGATCTCACGATTCACGTACGTTTACCACGCGATCCACCAAAATTGTTTTCTACCACCACCATCTCTCTGGCGTGATCCTGCGTTCCAGGCATTCACCAGAGCATGTTCGTTCCGTGTGGCTGGACAAGGAGGACAGAATGACAGATCGCTTGATAACAGTTCAGCGAACAAGTTTTGGGAAGAGGTTACACAACGATCGAGTACGATTAAGGCCCCGATCTTTTTAGCTTCTCAATATTATATTTTTCTCGTTTTGTATGAAAACCTTTTATATAAAAATTATTTAAAAATCTAATAAATTTATTTATTAATTTTTATATATTAATATTTAATTAATTATATACGTGTGGTTAATTAATCAAACCGAACCGCACATACGAGGACGCCCTAAGCCGTGGATTCGTTCTCTCCCAATCATCGACCGAGCATTACATGGGAAGCAATCAAAGAGAGAAGTCGCAGAGGATCGACAAGCAGTTGAGTAGATCTACAGAGTATTATGACCCGCTCAGATTATCTTATGATCCAGATTCGGATTACGCCGTTTCTCATCGAGCTAGCAGGAATAAACAACCCAGAAGAAGCGCGTATACCGATGCAGATTTATACTCCTCCTAAGCTCTTTCTCTGCCTTCTTGCTTCTTTCCCCCCACCTGAGCTTAGCTTGCACAAGACAGCAACCTCAGCTTAAAGAATTCCATTTAAGAATTTTTATACCATTTCTTCTGCTCCGCTTCACAAGCTAAGCCCATCAGCATGACGATGCCGGAGACGTTGAAGCTGCAAAATATCAAAGCACTCCATGTCAAACGCTTCGGAGTTCAGATCAAAGCTACTGTCGCTGCGGTTCCCGGTATCTTGTTCTGCAAAACTGGAAAGGCCCAGCAAACTGCACACAGCTCCATGTGAAATTACAGGAACCAGATAGGAAAGCAACAACGAGAAATACTTTGGTTAAACGCAAATATGTTGCAATTAAAAACTGGTCGCTCGGCAGTGTACTGCTTTCTTTTGATTTTTCTGCACTGTTTTTCCTTTAGTATGTTACTGTACTCCGTTAAGTTACTTTATCTTCTGCTGTCAGACCAACACTGAAACTAAAAGAAGTAGATAGGGCCGTAATCCACACACTCTTTTTTACTGTTCAACTAACACAGTAACACTACATTTTTTTATCCCGTTCTTCTTATCCGTGCTTACCGGTACACTTACTACTCCATGACCAAAAGAAACCCGTTAAAGGGTAAAAATGAAGGGGAAAAAGGAAAGGAAAAGGAAGGATAAAACATTTGCATCCAGCCCAAGACGACGCTGCAAATGCAAATTCTCGAAAGAAAAAAGAATCAACAAAAGGCGAGTCCTTGATCAGTCATTGAGTCCACCTCCACCTCCCTCGCCGTCGACGGCAAGCTCACCGGCGGAGGCATCTGGCGGTGGTGGAGGAGAAGGAACGTCGCGTTCGTACGGTGAAAGCCACTTGGCGCGCATGTACTCGGGCTTGCGCCAGGGCGGGAGGTGGAGGCCGCGCTTCTTGAGGCTGGCGCGCGCGGCGTCCGCGGCCGCGGCCACGAGGAGGCGGAGGCGGTCCTCCTTCCCGACGAACACCGACGGCAGCCGCTGGAGCACCGCGCGGTACGCCTTGGTGGGCCGCGCGACCTCGAACTCAGACCGGAAGTCGACGTCCACGAGGATGCGCTCGCGCTCGGCGCGGTCGGAGACGGGAAGGAGGAGGATGTCAAGGTAGGCGTGCTCGCCTCTGGGGTGGGAGGAGGACTTGTCCCAGCGAGAGAAGCAGACCGCGGCGTCGTGTCCCGCCGCGCGGAGGGAGTCGGCGAGGAGGCGGAGGAGGTCGCGCTTGCGCGCGCCCGTGGCGCGGTGGCGCTCGACGAGCGTGGAGACGTCGGCGAGGAGGTTGCGTTCCCGGAGGCTGGCGCAGTGGACGAGGCCCTGCACGCGCGCAGCGGAGAAATGCGAGAAACGGTCAGCTCCGGCTTTCCTGGTTTCCTCGCCGCCGTCATAGGGCAAATCAAGAGGATAATAACTAGCGGTGGCGGAGACACCACACTACCTTGATGGTCTCTGCGACGTCGGAGGTGGCCGCCGCCTCGGCTGCAGCGGGGCCATGGTGGTCGTCGTCAGACGCCTCTCCGCCGTGGAAGCAATTGCAGCAGCGCGCGGCCGCCGGCCGCTCGCCGCCGATGCCGTCCTCCAAGAAGGACCGCACCATGCCGTCCAGGCACACGGAGCTCGGCTCCGACTCATCCTTCTCCCCAACACCCGCGACCGACGGGAGCCTCTCCGCCGGCGACACCCGCAGCAGCTGCCTCTCGAACAGCCTCTTCAGCCGCGACTTCGCCGGCGCCCTGGGGGACGGATCGATCTGTGCCGCCGCCCTCATGTCCTCACAACCGAACGAGACGACAGAGCAGGTGTCACTAGAGGCGGATGCGGCTGCGATCCTGGTCACCGAGGATCGCCTCACGCATAGCCGTCGTCGGCGTCTCACTGGCTTCGATCGGTGCGGCTAGGGTTCGTTTTTCCCTTTTCCTTTTTTTCCTCCCTTTTTTCCTTCGAATTTTCGGTGTCGATCTCTTGGAAGAAGACGAAGATGAGAGCCTGAGGGGAACCAGGTTTTAAAGGGATCCGGAGCGGTGACGTGGCGCGAAGAGATGGGCGTGGCATGCTGCGTGGTCGTGCCTATCTAAACGTTGTCCTACGTGGCGACTGACACGTCGGTCCCACAGGAAATGACCCTGTTACCCCTGCTTGGCCTTTAGCGTCTGAGGGCATTGAGTGCAGCGTCAAAGCTGTTAATATTGCTGCAATGGGTGGGTAGTCTTGGTATTTAGCAGGTGACAGGAGAAGTGAAGGCTGCAGACCTGCAGTTTTTACTCCCGTGTCAGTCCTGCTGTTCGTGATGCTTCTCTTCCATCGATCAGGTGATCGTTGGATATGATCAAAACGAAAACCAAGTTGGAACTTCTTTTTTTTCTCCAAATGATTCACAGGGAAGCAAAAATGATCCAAAACTTCTTCACCGCCTGTAACATTTTGAAGTGTTTTTTCTTATCGCTAACTGGTGAGACATCTTGCTTTGACAGAAAATGGTTCCTAGCTTCAGAACTTTTTCCCTTTTCTTTTGTAACTGTAGTTCAGGTCTGATCAGGTTCTCCCCATCGGTGCTGTACGCGTGGAACGACCTGCACTACACAGCAATTTCCACATGGAAATGTCCCGAGAATCCTTGATTAGGGCACCCCTGTTTGTAACAACAGTATCAAGAAAGAAGACCGGGCCCCCTCGACTATCAATCAATCCAGCATGGTGCCACACCATTGGCAATCTTGATATCTGACAGTAGTATCCGTCCATCCATCCACTGGATCACATTCTCAGTGATCATAACTTGACGTCTAAGCCTTGGCCATGGCCGTCCAAGAAACCAACTCAGCCATTCGCAGCATCAAACGCCATGTCGTTTCCACAGCTGCATGCAACAACCACACAGGCACACACACAAGTGGACTAAAGCAAAAAACTGATGAGAGTCACAGGGCGCCCAATCGGTGGAGGAAGCTTGCACCCAAGGGTTTTGCCGTTGCTTGCCACGGATCGTGCAGCGATACCAGCGATCCATCGGATCATATTCATGTAGCGCCAAGACGCGTCAGTTTATCAGAAGAGGCAGGTTCAACTACTGTGTGATCAGCATGCATGCCGGCCAAAGAAGCTGGACGCGTCGGGCTAAAATGGCGTTTTGTCGCGGTCGCGGGACAGGACGTGAGCACGCATAGGGTTACACATGACTTGAAGCGTTTGATTCCCCGGATTCTCACTCAAACTCGGGCACTTGTTTGGCTAGAGCTAGCCTTTAGATTAGGGGACACCGTGTTCTTGTTCCGATCCGCTTTCGCCGGTTTGCTAGCTTAGCTCCAATCTTGCTGTCATCGCAACAGCACCTCAGGTATGAAAAATATCAGCCTTTTTCCTTGGCCAAGATTGCTCTCTGCTACTATTTGCGCCTTTTTCCTTGGCCAAGATTGCTCTCTGCTACTATTTGCTAAAACGTTTTTTTCGACAATGGAATAAATATCTTAGCATGCACTGAAACACTGAAAAAAGTTATCTGTAATAGGCCGTTCCTTTTTTTTACCGTGGGAGGTTTGTCTTGATTCAGGACGTGTTAATATGAAATTTCCTATGGTTTTCTTCCACTGTAGGCGTGCCCGGGTCTACTTTGGTTCCATTCAGACAACATCATGAGCGATGCTCCCTCGTACACTGTTCCCGTGCTACTGCTATACAGTCTATCTGTGCTTCCCTGAAACGTCGGTATCAGCTGGGTCCGGACATGCACCACCCTGCCTAGCTACTCATCTTGTAAACTCTCAACATTCCCAGCAACCAGTGAGAAATTTGGAAAAAGGCGTGCAATTGGTGAAGAGATGATGAACACACGGTGTGGTCTTCTGATAAATTCTCGCCCATTGCGAATTGGGACATGAACAATGAACACATCCCAGGCCCGGCACGCCGTGGCAGATTGCCAGGCTTGCAGGTTGTATGTAGCTGTGAGTCCGTGGCTGAGCGATAGCCACCCGAAGAACATGTGAGAGGGTGTAGCAGAGAGGATAATGTACCATTCCTGATCAGTGAGATTGTCCAATTGCAAAGGCTTCAGATGCAGTAAAATATTACTTCGTTCCAAATCGGCCAATCATTCGAGCCGTTTTCTTGTAGTAAGTATTTCAAGTTGCTTCCAATCATAAATAAGGTGGGTGAGAAAATGTCAACCATCTCAATTATTCAGAACGATTCTTTAGTTATCCTATCCATTGTGCTGATTTTCTCATCAAAATACTACTAGCCGTCACTGTGTCTGGTGCCATTCGTATCAGTTGAATACAACTATACAGGGGGACGATACCACAATCCTGTTGGAAAAGGACCGGCCTCTCCTTTTCGTTGAGAAAAGAATAAAATGATAACAGGTCATATCCAACTTCATACACCAATCAATACATGAAAGCTGTGATCAGGTTATGTGGCCAGGTCACGCATTCAATGTTATCTTCAGAACTTCCCCTGTTGTTATGCTGTTCTCCCCCACAGAAGAAGCGTGCACAGGACTGAAATTTATATCTCACGAACTGGAGAACGGACACATGACAGTAGTACTGCCCCCTTGATCATTCAGCTTGATTCTCTAATCCTGTGAAATCTTCCTGTTCATCGAGCTTGATTTCACTCCAGTCTCAGAGTTGCCAACCAACCTATAGTTGTTTTTTTAAATAATGAAAGCTTTATTTAAACTTAGTTAATAGTCACGTCCGGTCTATGTATAAAATACACCCAACCAAAAAAACATAACCGAAAAAAGAAGAAAGAAAAAAACAACCAAAATATATCTCATAGAAACAAATATCCTAATGGCTATTAATCCGTAGAAGACTGTCATCTATGCTTTGATTCAATTATCATGATACTATTACAATTGTGACTATTAACTAAGTCTAAATTGATAAAGAATGAACCAAGTACATAGTCACCAAGTAATTAAAGTGATAACCTGTAAAGTAGAGTAGAATACAACACCCTGAGCTGATACCCATAGTCGATTAGCCAGATATGGTAACAGCAAGCGGGAAGCACGGAATGGCAGGGGAGCTTTTGCAATTTGCAGCGATCTGCTCGCGCTTCATCACAAGGGGCGCGTAGCCTGGGCTCACGTAGTACGCACCGGCAGAGAAAGGGAGGAAAGGAAAGGCAACTGATCCCCTTTTTCTCCATGACTTCAAGTCCACAACCCAAGGGGATCTCACCCCATCGTCAGGCCATGATTCCCATGCCCCCTCGCATGCACTGCACGCTGTTACACAGTCATCCACGTAGTACACTTGCTTTCCCCCACGGCCTCCTTTGCTTTGCCTCCCAAACCAAACCGATGCCCGGATCGCGCGACGATGTTGCACGTCGCCATCGGTGGATCGCTAGCTGCCGATGGATCGGCGACCCGGCGATGCAGGGCAGTGTGAGACGAGACGACGATCGAGCTGGTGTACTAACGTGAAGCAGGGGACCCCGTTGCCTTGCCGTGCGTGGTGAGAGAGAGAGAGAGAGGACGGGCTAGTCGCGGTCACGGTTACGGCCTCACAGGCTTGCTCGTGACGATGCATCATTGATCAAAGGAGAAGAATCATTTCGCCGAGACGAGGCGATGCCCAGCATGGTACGCATGATGGGGGTGGCTGATACGTCGGCATCGTAGTATAGCCGGAGTGAGCCGCGAAACCGTCGCAGCAGCGGCAGCTGCAGCGTTGTTGCCGCGGGCCGGCATGCCTGCGTGCAGGAAAAGAACCACGGGATCAATGGCGGTGGATGCGAGGATCGGAGGAGGGCGTCGATCGCGTCGTGGCATGCGTCGATCGCAGCAGGGGCAGGGCGGCATGTAGGTGCGTGCCGGGTTGCCTGCGCTTGCTTGCTGCGTGTGTGGGTATGTGTTGTGTTTGTGTGTGTGTGCATGGTCCCTCCCGTTGATGGGGTCATGGATCATGAGTGGTGGTTAGGTGTAACCTCCCCTTCGTCGTTCGCTATTAGAGCTCAGATAGATAAGGCGTTGAATGATCACCTGGCTGGTGAGGTGAAAACGATGGCTATAATTGATCTCGATTCGACATATTAGTGTTTTCTTTTTTTTTTTGCCACGAGAGTCTTCACATATGTTAAGCTTGTTAGCTTCAATAATGTTGATACATGCTAGCTAGTAGTGTTGATATGGAACCAATCAAGAAATCCTACACTGATCAGATATAGTACCAAGTTTAGTACTAGCAAACAAAAGGTTTTCTAAACTTCGTGAGCACAAATTTATAGTTTTTACACGTTGTATCGTTTTGGGGGTAAACTGGAGTTGCCTGAAATAGATGAAAAATACAACCTAGTGGAAGAAAGGTGTTGTAGCAGGAGATAAAAGGTAGACGTTTTTCACCCTATTTCATCTAAACATCCTGGGTAAACAGACCAAGATGATTTTCACTTGTGACAACAGTTGTTCCTACTCGATAGAGTTTTTCTTATGACAGGAAAGTATCAAGGTGTCAGCAAATGGAAAAGTGTGTTTGAGTCCTTATGTAAGAATTGTCATTCGCCCAATATGGTAGGACCTGTAGAATACATTATCAAGTAAGAAGCACACTTTTACTGTACTCAACCACTCCTGCCAGCTGGCGCCAAAAGTTCCTAGGGATCGCATAAAAGTAGTAATACACCTCTAGGGTTATAAGTTTTATCGGGGTAGAACAGTAACTTTTTATAGGGTTATAAGTTTTATTGAGATAGAACAGTAACTTTCTATAGACTCTTTGAGAGACAAAATTGTAATCTCATATGTATAGCTGAGGGCTATATAAATGTGTCCAAATCCTATAGCAAAGGACATGATGAATAATAAAATATTCTCTAGTATATTTGATATTTATGTTTCGAGTTTATTCTCAGAATAGACGGAAAATTTATATTTCCCGTCTACTAAAACCTTAACAAAAGAAAAAAATAGATAGAAAATATACTTTTGAGAAGTATCGTGAGGCGCTTGGACAGGGGAAGGTGAAGTGATCAATCCAGAGTTGATGTGGTGGTGGGGCGCGCTACCGTTGTTGCGAAATTCGCCCTGCTTGCTTCCAAGCCGCAAGAGCACAAAAGGCCCCGTCGAAGAAACCACAGTCCAGGAATTCGTTGCTCCTAACGTCCAGCGAACCGCACGCAGTCCACTGGTTTGATGATCAGGACCAATGTTTGCTCGTGTCGAGGATGGGAAGACGAAGCGAGAATCGTGGACAGGCTAGGGCCATCCGTGCTAGCTTCATCATGGCAACACCAAGATTTTGGCACCAGATAGATAGGCTGGTGACTGGCGTGCCGTCTGTATTACTGTGTATGCCTCTTCAGAGTTCAGAGCAGTCGCACAAGGTACGTGAATACATGATGCAGTAAGGATCTAATCTACCGGTGCTGCATTTGCGTTCCATGCATCATGCATGCGCTGCTAAGCAGTGGTGAAGCCAACGACACCCTCAAACTTGAATGGTTAATAATATTTTTTAATGATCGATTAATTTTTACAGATGTTGATGATGGATGTTGATGGCTATACGGCTATGGACAATAAAAATATCAGCAGTGGAGTTCGGGTGGGCGCCCGATCTGTCCAAGAGCTGGCTCTGCCGCTGTGCGTACGTATATCGATCAGTCACAGAAGCTTTGTAAATAGTGGCCACGTTGCATTGTACCTCGCACGTACCTGTGAGTTACCGGGCCAAATGGACACTTGTGGAAGACAAAAATTAGCCCAATGCCTCGAATCATTATTCGGACCACTTCATGTTAGGCCTTTGGAAGGAACAAGGCCGAATAGCGGAATGGGCCGTTCAATCGGAGTTAATTTCTGAAGCAATGGAGGAGCCCGTTTAAACGACTCCTTATCGGAAACATGTAACAACTTTCTATTATATTATATGGTCAAAAACTCAGGCCTGTCTCGCCTTCCGCAATATCACGAGAGTTTCTCGTCTGTCCGGCCGAGAAACAACGTGGCAAAGCGCCGTCGATCGGATGACGATAAGAGGCAGCCTCACCGCCGCACGGAGAAGCGATCGCGCCGACGACGGCGACGCCTCCATCTACTCACCCACGACTGGGATCGCGGGTTCAGCATGTACAAGCTAAACTTCGACGGTTTCGACCGTGACAACTCCGACGGCGACGACATGGATTCAAGGGCTCACCGCCTACCCCGCCGTCCAGTCATCCGCCTGGGCGGCTGCAATTTGCAGAGCTTCGTGTCCGCGGGCACCAAAATCTTCAATTTTTACCTATCAAACGAACGCGGTGACGTCAACATCATCTTCGACACTCAAGATGGCAACGGGTACATACCTGCTGAGTACAGCTAACCTATATCCGTGCTCGCGAAAATAAAACATATTCGTTAGAAAACCCATACCCGCTGACGGGTATAGATTTGCACCCATACCCGTGCCCGTGCGGGTAACGGGTATCCGTGGGTTACCCGTGCCCGACAAAATTGCAGGCTAAAACATGAACACGCAACAACAGTAACACATACACAATTGATTATAACAAGGCAATAACAATTATCAACACAATATTTCATAGTAAACTACCACCAATTAGGTGACACACAAGTAATAGAAAACAATTCTTAGCACATCTGCTATCTGCACATGCATACAGCATAGTTCGAATGCTGTTTATACATGTCATTTTTGGGCTGGACTAAATGTATTACTTGGACCATATTATACACGATACAACATTAGAGCAGGTAAAATAAACCATGGGTTTACGGGTATGGGTACTCTAGGAATATGCTTATACCCGCAAACCCGATGGGTTTGAGTTTGTTCCCATTAACAAACCCATGAGCATGAATATTGACCCATGCCCATACTCTAATGGGGTAAAAATCCATCGGGTTTCAGGTCGCGGGTACCCATTGCGATCTCTATTCGACACCAAAACGCTAGGAGAAACAGCTGCCCCTCCTTTCCGATCACCCAAGGACCGCTCTAACTTCCGGTAGGTCGGCCACACGCCCACACCGTCTACGCACTGGACTGCTACAAGGATCTCGGAAAACCCTACGACTGCTTCGAGAAGCTTCACGGCCATGAGTTGCGCCTCGGCCATGGAGCTTAGCAATGGGAGCTCTGCCGTCGTCGTTCAACCTGGCCTACATCGATAATTCATAATTCATAATGAAGGAGCATGACTTAAAAGATAGAGATAGTTTTAATCTTTTATATTAGTCTTTCGGGTTTCGGGTTGTGTAAATCCAACGTATAAAATTGTGATTTCAATTAGGCCTATGATAATAAAGCAGGTCCAACGTGACTTGGGTTGCACACGGTTGATAGTGTTGCGAATCGAGAAAACTGAGTAGTGAAAGAAGATTCTTGCAATTTCATATTGATTTCAATGGCCCTTTATATAGGGTGATTACAAGCCTAGGATTCTAGGCAATTAGTGTAATACATCAATTAGCAATAAGAATGAATTAATCCCCTCAATTATATGGCTGTTACAAATGTGTTGATTGCTGCCATAGTTTCTCTTTGATGAGTATTTGGTGAGATCAAATAATGCCTCATAATGTTTTGTAACACTCCCCCTTTTGATCGAGTCCATGTTGAGATCAACTTGTTCTTTAATTCCTTCGAAAAACCCTGTGGGAAAAATAGGAATAATATGACTGGTGATTACTCTATCATCAACCTGCAAGGTTAAAGGAGTAATCCATGCCATGTTTTATCTCTAGAAAAACTCTTGTGGGAGAAAACATGAGATAAGGCATAAGCTTGCATCTATCATTGCCTCATTAAAAACTTTATATGAGAAAACCCGGATGGTAAAAACTCACAAAAGAAAAAGAGTACAATGTGAAGCGTTTTAACAGGATCCATCATTCAGAGAGTGTCCCCCTGAAGCTTGCAAGTTTCTGAGTAGTCTCATATCAATTCCCTTAACACATCTCTCGAATGAGGAAGTGGGTAGGGATTTTGTGAAGAGATCTGCCAGATTATCGCAAGGCTTTGTCGGTAAGATATTTATTTCTCCATTTTGCTGAAGCTCATGGGGATAAAACAACTTAGGGGCAATATGCTTGGTGATATTGCTCTTAATGTAGCATGTTTGCATCTGTGTAATACAAGCAGCATTGTCTTCATAGATAATGGTAGGTGATTCTGAGGAACTAATACCACAAGATTGTTCAATGTGGTTTATCATCCTGCGAAGCCATACACATTCACGTGATGCCTCAAACAGTGCGATAATTTCAGAATGATTTGTGGAGGTAGCCATTAATGTTTGTTTAGATGACTTCCACGATATGGCTGTTCCTCCATGGAGGAATACAAAACCCGTTTGTGATCTCGGCGTTGTGGGGATCGGACATATAGCCGCATCGGTGTACCCAACCAAGCTAGGATCGCGGTTTTCGAAAGAACAAGCCAAGATCCTTAGTGCCATTTAGGTACCTGAGGATTTGTTTTCCTCCGGTCCAATGACGCTTAGTTGGGGCGGCACTATGTCTTGCTAATAGATTTACCGCGAATGCAATATCTGGCCTGGTACTATTTGCAAGATACATAAGTGCTCCAATGAGACTAAGATAGGGATATTCTGGTTCTAATATCTCCTCTCCTTCCTCCCGTGGTCGGAAAATGTCTTTTTCTTTATCGAGAGATCGAACAACCATGGGAGTTTTATTTGGATGTGCTTTGTCCATATTGAATTTCTCCAATAATTTCTGAATATAGATAGATTGATGCACAAAAATTCCTAAATGAAGGTGCTCGATTTGCAAACCTAAGCAAAATCTGGTTTTACCCAAATCCTTCATCTCAAATTCCGCCTTAAGATGGTGGCGGGCTTCATTAATATCCTGTGTGTGGCCAATGATATTCAAATCATCTACATACACTGATATAATGCAAAATCCCATGGAGGATCTTTTGATGAATATGCATGGGCAATCATCATTGTTGGAGTAACCTTTCTGTAGAAGGTACTCACTCAGTCGGTTGTACCACATTCTACCCGACTGTTTGAGACCATAGAGTGATCTTTTGAGCTTTACACAATACATTTTTCGATTTGCGCTTCCATTCGGTATAGAGATCCCATCGGGGACCTTCGATATATGTCCGAATCTAGTGACCCATATAAATATGCCGTCACGACATCCATCAACTGCATAGATAGACGCTTTTGTATTGCCAGTGATATCAAATATCGGAACGTAATTCCGCTCATGACTGGAGAATATGTTTCATTGAAATCAATGCCGGGTCTCTGCGTGAACCCTTGTGCTACAAGCCTCGCTTTATATCTCACCACCTCATTTTTCTCATTCCGCTTCCGGATGAAAACCCATTTAAAACCCACGGGGAAGGTTTTTGGAGGTGTAGGTATTACTTGTGAGAATACCTCTCTTTTATTGAGGGAGGCTAACTCTCGCTTCAATTGCTTCCTTCCATTTGTTCCATCCAGTGTCTTGTTTGCACTCTACCATGGATTTTGGATCTGGATCATTTTGGATGGTTTCGCAACCGATGAGGCAAAGTATATGTCGACAATTGTAGTCTTACGGTTGAATGATTCTCCGACTCAACATAGTTTACGGATATTTCATTTACCCCGCTTGACGGCTCGATTTCCCAATATGACCGCGTCGGGCGTTCCAATGTCCCATCATCGAAATTGAGTGCACTGTTGATGTGGGAAGTGAATTGGGTGAATTCACTGGTGTCTCTCAACTTGAGGTTGAGTTTCATTTACTGTGTCGAGGATTCTTTCCTCTGTTTCCTCGTGCGCTTGCGAGGATTTGCCGTACTTCTCCCACTTTCTTTCGAGGAAGGGAGTTGAATAGTTTTATTTGGTACCTCTATTCTTTCGGCACATTCCTTGCAGGAATGTATGATTTTGTGACACTTTTACTCACAGTAAATGAGTCTGGCAAATTGTTTGCAGCAACCCGCAAATCAATGATCCTTTTAACCCGAAGGTCGATTCTCGTGGTACGAGGATCCTCCTTTAGGGTGTCTATGGCATCCCAATTTATTTTCGGGCATTCGTGTGATACTTAAATTCTCCCCTAATGCCGGAAAATGTTCTTCATTGAAGATACAATCAGCGTACGGACCGTGAGTAAATCCCGTAAGGGGCTCCAGTGTATTTAATAATCGACGGAGATAAATATCCCACGTAGATCCCCATTTTCCGTGAGGGCCCATCGATGTACGCTTTGGTGGTGAGATCGGTACGTATAGCAACCGAATTTCCGCAGATGGGAAATACTAGGAGGATCACCACGAACCAATTCCAGTGGGGAGGTTGTATGGTATGCAGTTGGGCGCAATTGGACTAAGTCACCAGCGTGTAGGACTGCGTGACCCCAACATGACGTTGGGAGGTTACAATTTTGCAATAATGGTCTGGCTATGAGTTTTATCCTCTTGATAAGAGATTCGGCTAAACCATTTTGTGTGTGAACATACGGTACAGAATGTTGAACTTCAATTCCTAAAGCCATACAATAATCATTGAAAGCTTTGGAAGAAAATTCTGCAGCGTTGTCTAATCTGATTGATTTTATCTGGTGTTCAGGTTGACTTGCTCTAAGTCTGATGACTTGTGCAATCAATTTTGCAAAGGCATGGTTCCGTGTCGATAAGAGACACACATGGGACCATCTTGTGGATGCGTCTATTAGAACCATGAAATACCTGAATGGTCCAGACAATGGTTGAATAGGGCCACAAATGTCTCCTTGAATGCGTTCAAGAAACTTTAGTGGTTCAGCCATTATTTTAAGATGTGAGGGTCTCAAAATTAATTTCCCAGTTGCACATGAGGTGCACACAAAATCTGAGGATTCTGGGAATTTTCTATTGCTCATACCATGTCCACTTGAATTGCTCATGATTTTTCTCATCATTCCGATGCCGGGATGGCCAAGGCGATCATGCCAAGTTTTAAATGCATCCACATTTTGAAAAATCACTTTGTATGCAACATATGGTACAGGTTTGATGTATGTGTAGTACAATCCAGACGGGAGAGAAGGCACCTTTTCAATTGTTTGTTTGCCATATCCAGTATCTTTGGTCATGAGGAGAAACTCCTCATTGTTTTCTTCATATGTTTCCACATGAATACCATTTTTCCGGATATCTCTATAACTTAGTAGGGTACGAGTTGAATCGGGATACAATAATGCCTCCTCGATGTTTATTTGTGTACCCATTGGAAGTATGATAGTGGCCCTACCGGAACCGACAATCATAGCATCGCGTCCGCGATGGTCAAAACTTGTCCTTCCCTCTTTGTGAGAGTTTGAAAAATTTGACTTTCCTAAGTATAGTGTTAGTGGTACAACTGTCCACGAGGCACATCTCTTCTTCCATCGGACTGATTCCCGTAATAATCTATATAATGCATAATGTAATATCATGAGAACAAAATATAGAAAATCACAGAGGAATGTATTAAGAATAGCATTTGTGATTATTGCTATTGTAAATAGGGGTAGCAACATCATGTCTTTATTACAATGGTTACATTTGCCAAAATTAAACATTAAATTAATGACGACTAATTAAGATCTCCATAAATGTCGTTGGAAGCATATTCCACGAGCATGTCGTCGATGTCCAAAGAACCTTGGCGGAGTCTTGGTTTTGCTAGGTCCCGCTCCTTCAGGAACGGGGTCCATAGCTCCAGTCTCCAGCACTTGAGAGGCGAAGTGTGCTTCGTGCTTCTGGTTGGTGTGTGTACGACCCATAGACTTCATGTATAGATCGACAAGATTTTTAGGGGTCCTGCATTTCTTAGCAATATGATTGTAGCAGTCACACCTGAAGCAGGTGGTTTTGTTGCCACTATCATCATTATGCTTAGATTTGCCTTTTCCCTTTTTAGTGTTCCCATGTTGCTTTTTGGCTCTCTTGCGTTTACCCTTTCCCGAGGAATTTCCCGTCTGTGTGTTCCCATTTGGAACTTGTTTCTTCTCATTCGCATGTACTTCAGTAAATGGTGCAAGGCCCAAAGGGCGCTGGTTTGAGTTCCATATAGTGAGCTCATGGTTCTTTTCTTGCGTTTCAATGTCCGAATGAGTGAAGAGTAGACAAGTGAAATTCTTCTCACGGTATTGTTGAGTGATGATCCGTTCGATGGGAGCATTGTAGACGAGTCTTCTCAATTTTCTCCTCTTCGAAGGTTCTTTCTCACAAAACCGGAGTTTAGCGCATATCTTATGAACAACATGGTTGAACTCATCTACGCTTTTAAAATCCCGTAGACGTAAGTGGTTCCACTCATGCGTTGCCTCGGGAGGAGGATAGCTTTATGTCGTTCATATCGATTTTTAAGAGCACCACAAAGCGCGTGGGTCCTCCTCATACATGTACTCCATTTTCAAATCCCGATGGATATGATTCCTTATAACTTTTAAGGCGGAGAATTTGGACATGTTTGAGAGGGCAACACTTCCATCAGTTGTTTCATCTATACATCCGTATAGTCCATTAGTCGACGATTGACTTTGACATCCATCGCCCAAGCAGGAAATTGGAACCATCGAGAGCGAGAATATCGAACTCTTTGGTTGCCATCTCACCGTGTAGCCAAAATTTTGAGAAATTATGGCACATTTGCAAAAATAAAGTAGGGCGGAAATGTAAATTTGCAAAGTAAATGCATAACAAAGGACATGGAAATGCTGAAACAAACCCATATGTATTTACAATGACAGAGAGTTACAAAGTGTTGATGGCAAATGTAAAGTCTCTGCTTATTTACTAAGATTAAAATGACCGAAGGTCAACTAATTATAGTGTAAATTGCGTAAAAATATAAGATAATTTGGGTGATGGGCCAAAATAGTGAGTATTTTGACCCACCACAACCGTAGGTCCATGGGGTGGTGTGGGCTAGGCTTGGTGCGGGGAGGGGAGGCGGCCCATTAGTGTGGTCGGCTAATGGGCCGGCCCGGCCCAGAGATAAGGGAGAGGGGGTGGTTAGGGTTTGCAAACCCTAACCCCTCCACACCGCCGCCGCCATGCGCCTCCACGCCCGCCGCCGCCATGCGCCCGGCCGGGTGGGCGCCGCCGGCGGGTGCCGACGCCCGCCGCCTCCGCGTGGAGAGCGTCGGGCGGCGCCGCCGCGCCATGCGCCCTGGCCGGGTCGGGCGCCGTCGGGCGGGTGCCGACGCGCCGAGAGGCCGCCGGGTCGCCGCGCGCCCACGGAGCGCCGAGTCGCCGCGCGCCCACCGACGCGGCCGGACGCCGCCGCGCATGGACGCGCGCCGCTCGCGTGGGACGCGCGACGCCTCGCGTGGACGCGCGCCGCCTCGCGCCCATGGATGCGTCGGGATACCACGCGCCACGGACACGCCGCCACCTCGCGCCCATGGATGCGCCGGACGCCGCCACCGGAGAGCGCCGGGCGGCGCCGTCCACGGAGATGCGCCGGTGCGCCGCGTGCGCTTGCCCCCTATGGACCTCGATTTCCCGTTGCTCAAGCCTCCCCTCACTCGAGGGGGGGGATGGCTAGGCTTGTCGCCGCCGGTCGTCTTGGGAGGGACATGCCCGGTTTTGATGATACGGCGCGGTCCGGGGAATGGAGGGGTTGGTGGGGGCCGAGCTCCCGCCGTTGCCCCCGCTGCCATGTAGAATGGCGGGGCTCCACGGCGTGCGGCGAGGGTTCCTCCGAGAAGGAACTCCGGTGGATTGGTTGGTGTCGACGTGTGCGGTGGCGTCTCCGGTGTGTAGTCGGGCGATGGTGGTGGAGAAATGACACGGCGAAGATGATGTGTCCAGCCGTGATTCGGGCAAAAAGCCGTCACCACATCGGGCATCGCTTGCTTCTTCCGTACCGTGCAGTCCACCCATGGGTCTCACGGTGTTGCGGTGCCTCCACCAGATTCGTTCGGTGCCGTGCACATTTCCGTCATCACCGGAGACCCTCGGCGAGTCGCAAGGGTGCTCGAGACGGTGCTCCTGCGAGAAACATCGTCGTCGTCGCGGCGTCTTCCTCCACGTCTGGCGAAGCCAGGAGGAGGAGACGGGGAACCACGGCCGGCAATGCCGGCACCACGGCCCCTGCCACGTCGAGGACGGCGTGTCGGAGCCCGAAGGATCCTCTCAAGCTGCTGCAAGAGACGACGAATGTGGCGTGCACGGAGATTGCGTGGAAGGGAGGAGTCGGCAGTGAGAAGACGAGCCATTCTTACTACGTGCCGGTGAGTCTCTTCACTACTCTAGCTTGATAGAGCGTGCTGATAACGTGTTGCGAATCGAGAAAACTGAGTAGTGAAAGAAGATTTTTGCAATTTCATATTGATCTCAATGGCCCTTTATATAGGGTGATTACAAGCCTAGGATTCTAGGCAATTAATGTAATACATCAATTAGCAATAAGAATGAATTAATCCCCTCAATTATATGGCTGTTACAAATGTGTTGATTGCTGCCATAGTTGCTCTTTGATGAGTATTTGGTGAGATCAAATAATGCTCACAATGTGTTTTGTAACAGATAGTCGCACTTAACACATTGAGTCCCACGCGGTGCACCCGGACGGCAACACCGTCCTCCTGTCCATCTACAGGGAAGGGACCTTCTCCTTCGACGGCGAACGGTGCCAAGTGGGGGCGCCAGGGCCGCTAGCACCTGTCGTTGCTGCACAAGGCCTACTTCGTCACCGAGCTGGACGCCTGGATCGGCCTCAGCTCGCAGCAGATGGGGCGTATCGCCGCCTGCAAGGTGGTCTTACGCAGGGACGATCCCGGCTGCGCCGAGCCGGCCTGCAAGCACGGCAAGGACCAGCTGTACAGGAGGGACTGCAAGAGGCATCTGGATTCCAACCTCACCTACATGGGCAACGCCGAGTTCTGCATCCAGGAGACGTTGACGCGCGAGGGCGATGATTTTGCTTCGACTTTCTCACAGATGATGCTGATGCTTCTTCGCTTAGTACATGATCAGAAGGGAGAAGATCTTCAAGCTGACTCGCAAAACAGCGATACATGCATCTTCTGCCTTCTGGATTTAATCAGATGAAGAAGCATGGTACTGCTACAAACTCCCACCACTACATGATCAGCTCCTAAGTGCCCATCATATTGAGATACACCATAAAACATACGTAGATTGCAGAGCTAGCAAAATCAGGATAGTTTAGATGGAAAAATGTTTTTATCCCTCAAAAATAATGTACTCTTGTTTTTTTACATGTCACCTAAATAGTCATCAATTCTCTTTTAAAAAATAACAAGATAGATTAATATGCAAATTTAACTTCTACCGATCGTAACAAAATAACAAATATAATCTAAATATATGTTAACTATTTTCTTTTTTTAATTATAACTTATAGAATGTCAAATACCTTATATGTTTGGGGAATAATATAGCATTTCAAATTATATATTATATATTTAAAAAACTATGACTACTATGACATAAAAACGAGAAATATCCCATAAAATTGCACCTCCAGTTTATATTTGCAAAGTATGGGCACCTACCTACTAAAAGCGCTATAATGTACTACAAATTGATGAGTAGCAAACATGTACTAGTTAGTCCATTCGTGCACATAGATATACAATTCAAAACCGCAAACGCATCAAATCATGGCAGATACGTTTTCCAAAATTTCAAAAACATAAGCAAACCAAATTACCAGCTGTACTACATCAAGATAAACACATGGGCACATGACAATCAATCTAACTGAACTTAAACATTAACAAGATAATCTGAACTGTAGCATCGAGATGGATGGTTCAGAACAGCATACAGAGTGGAGAATTCACACGAATTCAGCTGCAACCAACATTGTCACGATTATTACTAAAGACTAACAGACACCCAAGCCAACTGAGAATTAAACACTGTAGCACAAATACATCAAATGAAAGAACATAAACAATTAACAGTAAAAGGGTCACTAAACTTCGAGTCAAGCAAGCACATGCGCGAGTTTTTTTTGGAGATATACGCTTCACTCTTTGGAGGTCTTGTTGATAAGTGACTTGTGAATGTGCGGGATGACGCCACCGCCGGCGATGGTGCCCTTGATGAGCGTGTCGAGCTCCTCATCCCCGCGGATGGCTAGCTGCAGGTGGCGCGGGGTGATACGCTTCACCTTGAGATCCTTGCTCGCGTTGCCGGCCAGCTCCAGGACCTCGGCGGTCAGGTATTCGAGAATCGCAGCGGAATACACGGCGGCGGTGGCGCCGACGCGGCCATGCGCCGACGCCCTCGACTTGAGCTGCCGGTGGATGCGCCCCACCGGGAACTGAGGAAGACAAATCAGATCGTGAATTCAAACGGGTCGGGAAATTTCGTTTCAAACGGATCGGGTCATCTGCACACCAAACCAAAATCCACATCGAGAAACCCATGATTTTCCTAGCTCGAGGAGAGAACGGCAAGACACATATCTAGAAATCCGAAAGGGAAGATGAGCAAAAGGGGAAGTACCTGGAGGCCGGCGCGGGAGGAGCGGGAGACTGGAGCCTTCTTCTTGTCCTTGTCCTTGTCGGCGCTCTTGGCCGCCGTGGTCTTGGCCGCGAGGAGCCCCTTCCCTCCCTTCCCCGCCATCGCCGCCGCCGATACGAGAAGCCCTAGATCTGGTTCGAGTCCGCCGCGTCGTCCGCTGCAAGGTTCGCCGCGTTTTTCTGTTCAACCTCTTCTCTTACTGTTGGTTGCCGGGGGCGCGTGATTTAAGCAGGAGAGGAAGACGCGGGGGAAGTTTTCACGTTCAATTTTTGAATTTGGTGGGCGGCGCCCTCTCGCACGGAGTTTTCGCGGGTGGAAAATTTTCGAGATGCGAAATTTCTTCTGGCCTGGGCCATGCCACCGGCCCTGTTTGACATTGGCCCAACTTATCTGGCGCTCGGCCCAAACCAGCCCATAAGGGCTTGTTCTTATCGAAGGATTCTGAAGGAAAAAAAACGGAAGATTCCGATTCCTATAGGAAATGGTACTGTTGGAAATCGGAACGGAGGATTGTTGCGTATGAAAAATGGAGAGAACTTTTCTATGGTGCTGATTTCGTAGGGAAAATGTTGGGAGAAAAAAATCTAATTGACTTTTGTATGATCAGGCTTCTCCTTTTTATTATTTAGTTGATAAGACCATGGTTAACTCTCTAATGAACTTTGCACGTACTGTTAGTTTCCTGTTTTTTCTCATGGTCCGTCTAAACATTCGTTCCTATGAAATTCCTGCATTTTTAAATCATTGTTTTGTATATGCAATCATATTCTTTTCTTATATTTTTTCTATTTCCGTGTTTTTCAACATTAGCCCTAAAACTAGGAATAGAATCACTTTAGGTCTCTCTTCTTTACTTTACGTCGAGTTCGAATTACGTCCATAAACCATGAATTAACGACCAAATTTGGTAATCAAATCCTTGTGTTCGAGGCCAAAATTAAGGTGGAGTCGGATTGGAAGTGTGATATGTGAAAAAGAGAGGTCGCATCGGCTAGGACCAAATCGACTCGACTAGGAAACTAGTCGGCTAAGACCGAATCGGATAAGGATAGCCGATAGCCGGTTCCGATTCGAGGACGAAGATGGAACCGATTCGATAAAAAACTTGGAGATAAATGTTAGATTCGGTTCTCAAATGTTCGTTAAAGATATTGTCATATATGAATAGAGTTCTATAACGGCAATTGTGTCGAAAATAGGGATTTATATATATATTCCTTTTGTAATGCAACATGGGGCTGCGTCCCGAGATATTGTCAATAGTAGATAATGTATAAACCGTGTCCTACACGGATATTGTTATGTCTCGGGTATAAATAAGACCCGAGAGCTCTTTGTAAAATATGTCAACAAACACACAATCAATCAATCTCGGCGCATCGCCACCCTTTTTATTTTCGACGAGTTCTTGCTCTTGCTCTGGCCGCATCGGGTTCGACCTCCGAAGTAATTCCTTGTCATTAGTGGTTTGTATCGTCGGAATTAGTGCTTCCATTGTCATGACACTCTAGTTTTGATGTTATAAACTACGCAATTTATCATACGCGGTCTATAATTTAGAGCAATGCCTAAATCTATCCCACATCACTGGTTTCTCTCTAAAGACAAAGAAGACGAGGTTAGATCTAGGGGTTGAATTAGATTATATGTCGTGTCTACCATCCCGAGGGGTTCACATTGACTCATACGATATGATATTTCTTTTTTACTTAATGCTGCATCTTATCGACCTATTAAGTCGCTTTTAAAACTATTAAGATCTATTTAGTTTAATGTTTATCATTACGCATACTGGAGTTTCACACCTTATTTGTTTTAGTTATCTTTAGTTTTAATTGCTATTAGATATATTAAAACCGCCTTTTATATTAAAACGCCTTTTATATTAAGATCTTGCTCTATCTAGGTGCCCTAAGCCGATATCAATCTGTCATGCTATGCGATGCGATTGATCTAAGTTTAGCACATTTAGATCGATTAATATCTTTTTATAAAACGTATCGGAGTATTAGCCGATTCACATTAGATATGCGATCGGCTAAGTTATCAATGCGATAATTACTACCCTAACACGTTTTTAGCCTAAGTGATTTATGCTTGTCTCGATAGCCAATTTATCCCAATCACTTAGTTTAATTGTGTTTTGGGATAATAACTATGTATAAATTGATGCCTTCGATTGATCCCGTAGGATCTAATTTCAACTTAATGCATATTTTCTGTTTTTTGTTGGTTACATGGATCAAATCAACTAATACGCCCTTAATTTATCGAGACAACCGATTTGGATCTCGAACTGGAGGAAAGCAAATCTCTTAGATCGGAAACATATGTGGCCCACATGTAAATGGACTTCCACTGGTGTCGCCGGCTTGCTAACTCTAGTCTACTTAAGCCTGGCTATCGGACTGATGGCCTGGCCCATGTGATCCCATCCAAATTTTGGATTGGTAGCGATCCTAATCGGGCCACAAAAAACTGGGGATGCAACGAGGCCGAGAAACATGAGGAAATATATGGGCCTCTTCCGCGTCCCATTTAGGCCCACCGCATTCTGTGGTCCAAATTGACCCACATACGGCATACGGCGACGGCCACGCAGATGGGCCGCAGCAATTGCTGTGCAATGGGCATGGGCTTTTGTCTGATACAGTTTACTCCTAAAAGCACATTCGCGGCTCTCATGCCTGTGTACAAAGCTACTCTATACAAGAACAACCTGGGCTATCATGGACGTACACGTACTAGTCCACCAGAAAAATCCAGGATGGTTATGTACGCCCTCTACGGTAAACAGCGTAGTACGTCTTCCAAGAAAAACAAACAGACAAATTACGAAGCAGTACTAAGTTTGTAAGTTCCGTAGTACGTACTATAGTGCCGCCATGTGAAGGAGGAAAGAAACTGCAAAATTAACACAGTGAGGAACCGAGTACGGTGAGATATATGTATACCAAGATATATGTATACATATATAGGAAGATATATGTATACTAGAATTAGGCCGTCACGCTCGCACATGTATCGAACTACTCCAAGTACGTATAAATATATCGATGTGCATGGGTCCTGAGTCTGACCGATTGATTTGTGACCGAACATACTAAATATATACGTCGTATATATAGGAGTAGTGCTTGTCGATCGTTGCTTCTCTAGTCCCGTCTGCATTGATGCATGTGTGTGTTTTCATCTCATCGAGCCTTAAGTAGCACCCATGCATCAGGCATCAGGCCGGGGCAGTACCACCCCCGCACGGGAGCCAGCATGGGCTAGGCCGTTACATCTGTATATATCCGCCCATACACGTACGTACCTACGTTACTGATAGTAGTCTGATGGAGATCGATGCTACTGCTCCTTTTATTTCAAAATATAACAAATTTTAATACTCAAAATTTATCATAAAATATAACTATTTCTTTTACCAATATTGTTTTCTCAACCAATTATAACTCTTCATCATTTATTTCTTTCATCTATCTTTACTTTTCAACCAATCACAATATCTTCCTATATAATTTTATTTATTTTTTAATAGTTATGTTTAACTCTAAAACTTCTTATATTGTGATATATGCTAGTATTGTACGTGATATCCACGATATATCTCCGATTTATTGATCGGTGCATCCATGATCCATGAGTGTGTAGATGCTCATGCGGCACATATGATCCGTTGTCCATGCATGATGTATGTGTTGGATATATCGAGGATGGACGTACGACGTCCCGGGCTCCCAGCCGGCCAGCTTACGGACGGCGGCATATACATCCATGCATGCGTATGTAGCCGCGCCGCAGCGTCGTCGTCGTCGCTTGCGTTTTGCATGTCACATGTGTGCGCGCGCGAGCTGATCGATCGATCGAGCTAGCTTAGCTAGCCCAGCGCGCACGCAGCACCACGTCGTACTTGCCTACGCCTCGCGCGCGAGCGGCGCGTATACGCATGCATGCGTTGCGTGCAGACACGGGACATCGACCGACGACGGACGATGACTCCTATATTGACCTGCATGCACGTACACACGTACATATATTGGTGAGACAGAAAGATCTTAGAGGGGAGCGGTGATCGGACGGACGTCCATTAATTATATATTCTTTTAAAAGAATATAAGATATGTTAAATTATTAATATAATATATCACTCAATTTACCTATGAATATACGTAACTATTTAAATTTGTTTTTTTCATCTACCGAAATCGAATTTAAAATTATATATTTGTAAAATAATATAATATAAATATTAATTTATTTTACCTTTTTTAAATTTTTTTATAATCACTTAGTTTACGTGTAAGAAAGTGATAGACGTAAATCCGAAAGAGTGGAATCCATCTCCGTTCGATCGAGGCTTGACGATACTTGGGTAGATGTAGCCGACGATGGATCGATGCATGTACACCGATCGACCGGCTCGCAATTTGGTGGAATCTAGCGAGGAGGGAGCTAGCTACTACTACAACGCATGCATGCATGCAAACGACGGGGCTGGCTGATCGAATTCAATCGGGAGTTTGGCGCCATGCACATAAAGAAGATGTATGCGTTCCCACGACTGGCCCTTTGTGGCAGCTGACGCAGAGCGCCCGACGACGACGCAGACGCCTCAATTCCCAGACCAAACCAGTAGTATCTCTCTCTCACACACACACACACTCTCTCTCTCTCTTTCTCCATGTGTAGAAGTAGTAGTAGTATAGTATAAGATGGATGCGAGGCCATACCACTTTGAGTTTGAGTCGAGAGCTGCCACACCGTTTCTGCGAGAGGCGCCAGGCAGAAGGGATTGTTCATGTATTCCGAGAAAGATCGACGTGGACATATGGTTGCATTCCGTCTCTGAGATCATCACCCGTCACCCTCATCTAGCTCTCCTCTCACATGCTACTCGATAGATACATCTCGTCAATGGCGTGCACCCATGCATTCTCTCTGCCTGCCTCCGATCAATCAATCACGTGAACTCTCTCTGTGCCTCTCTGCCCTGCCTGCTGGATCATAGTGATTCGTGCAATCGTATCTGAGAGATGCGTCCGAACTTCATCCTGGGTTTCAAATTCCCTTTCTGAAAACAACGCCGATCGAGTATCTAGTGTAGGAGTAAGTGTAGTAGTATTTGGTAGTACTAGTATAGTACTACTACTATATGTGTAGGAGTAAGTGAAAAGCAGAAAATTTAATCGATCTCTGGCATAAAAGAAAGCCACATGCACACTGGTTTGTGTACTGCACTACGTACTCGGATTTTCACGTACTCAGAATACGGCATTGTCAGGATTCGATGTACGTATACCATCTCGATCGATGGCTCCATGGTCCAGGGTCCAGACTCCAGAGTGTAACTTTTACTCTCCATTTCCTTCCATCTCCTCCCGCCATGGTCCATATAAGCAAGGTGCCATCGATCCATAATACACTACTACAAAAACATGCATAAGTGTCGGTTTAATAGGTGTCGGTTCAGTAAAAACCGATACCTATTAAAGCAATAGGTAACGGCTCTAAAGAAAACCGGCACCTATACTACAGTGTCGATTATTTAAAAAAACCAACACCTATAATATATTTATTATATTATAGGTGTCGGTTCTAAAGAAAAACGACACCTATACTATCGGTTCAGCTTTTTAAAAACCGAAACCTATAATATATTATAGGTGTCGGTTTTTTAATAAAACCACACCTGTAAACCGAGCCGCACATATAGTATAAACCGGTCGGTCAGTCTCATCCACTCACTTCTTATCTTTTCTCACTCTCAATCTCGTCCTTATCTTCTCACTCTCACTCTCATCTCAAGCCGGCGGGAGGAGGGGAGGCGACAGAGGCCGGGATGACGGCGGGAGGAGGGGACGCGGCGGAGGCCGGGACGGCGACGGGAGGAGGGGACGCGGAGGAGGGACGCGGCGGGAGGAAGGGACGCGGCGGAGGTCGGGATGGCGGCGGGAGGAGGGGATGCAGCGGAGGCCGAGACGGCGGCGGGAGGACGGCGGCGGGAGGGTGGAGGTGGAGGCCGGGACGGCGGCGGAGGGTGGTGGAGGAGCCCTCCCCACCGAATTTGGTGAGGGAGGCGGCGACGGCAGTGGAGGTGGCCTTCCACACCGGATCTGGCGAGGAGGCGGCGGCGGCGGCGGAGGTGCCCTCCCCCACCGGATTTAGCGAGGAGGCGGCGGGGTGGAGGTGGGCGGCGACGGCGCCCTCCACTACTTGTTCTTATTCTTTTTTTCTTATTCTTAATTTTTATTGATCTTGTGCACTACTTGTTTCTTGATTGTGGTTGATCTGTGAATGTGAATGATTATTGTTGTTGAGAATTGAGAATATTGTTGAGTACCGATCTGTGAAGATTGTTTGTTTTTTGTTGATGTGTTCATGCGCCCGAGGGTGAGGGGATCTAGGGAACCGCGGAGATCGTAGGGAGCTGCTCGATGCATCGGCTCGAATTGAGCCGATGCATCGAGCTATTTTTTTGCTCATGAACCTCAAAGGTGTGGTTCCTAAACCGACACCTTTGAGAAGGAAAAAGGTGTCGACTAATAGGTGCCGGTTGGAAAACCGGCACCTATTTGGGTTTTCCAATCGGCACCTATAACGCTTTCTGTAGTAGTGATAGTTGAGTGAATTACGGTTTGGTGTAACAAAGTTTTACTTTGGTATGAGAATAATTGAAACATCATTTTCACTCCGGACTCAATATTTTTTCAACAAAAATTGTATTTTGGACCGGATGCCCACATATCAATGAGACTAATCACTTGTGTTGTCTACATCTCACTTACATACGGGTCACATGGCCCAAAGTACAACATTTGCCCACAATACCTAGTCCAAATTAAAGTGAATAAAGAATACTTCAAAGGTGGTTTAAAGGAAAACTTTGATAAGAATATATAGTCCAAAGCATAATTTACTCATAATAATTTTACGAGAGAGTATAGTTGGTATCTTTTTTCTAAGGTTCAATTGGATCCATGCAATTACTGTTAGTGATATGCCCTAGAGGCAACATGGAGATGTTGGATATCACGTCAATGTTTATGTATTTATGAATAAAGTGTTATTCATTTCCATGAAATAGACATCTTGTATTGATCAATAAGTACGTGACTTATTTATGAGACTCTTTATGTATGAATCTATTTCTAAATGATCCTCGATCATATATCATATTGTTGGAACAAATATGATTCTAAGATCGGCATGTTTATTGATTGATGATCATGTCTCATAGATCATGGGTATGGAGATACCAAATCAATAAACATGGACATATGTGTTGGAGAACACATTGTTGGATAGACCCACCATGAGACACTACAGAATTAATGTGCCATTAGTTGGTCTCGGTAGTGTTGGTACAAAGTCCTTAGACCCGAGATCACCATGGATTCTAACATGTGTAGTAGCCTACTTTGGGACTACCAAACGCTATTCCGTAATCGGATAGTTATAAAGGTAGTTTTCGGGTTTGCTATGAAACATGGAGTGGGATGTGAGTGATCAAGATAGAATTTGCCCCTCCTTTGGAGAGATATCTCTGGGCCCTCGAGGTACTTGGATTATGGAAATGCATGGCCATGCTAAGTTGATTGAGGAGTCAATCAATAGACGATAATCCAATACGGTTCGAGTGAATGGTTAAGCTATTGAAGGGATGGCACACATCTTGCCTATAGCTTAACCGGTATCGTGAGGCAAAGGGATTTGTGTACACATTACAGGTTCGAGCCGATATTATATTCTTGTATACTATGGTGTCAATATGTGCCGCTAGGCGCCGTCGTGGTCTGGCCGAGTTGGACTCGAGCCGACGGTCGGCTAAGTTAGACTATAGCCGAAACCGAGTATACCCGAACCTGCTGTGGTCGCACGCTTAAGGGGATAGAATAGATATTCGAGTTGGACTCGGATACGGCTCGATCGGATAGGGATCCGATCGGATAGAGTCCTATGGGCTTACGACGTATGGGCGGCCAACTCTATGAGATACGGATGAGATCCGATTCAAAGTAGAGTCCTAATCGGCCACTAGTCCCGCCGGCCAACTCTATATAAAGGAGGGAGGGGTGGAGAGCTACGATATGTCAATTGCATCGCGTGCAACGAAGTCGCCGAGATCAATCTCCACGGAAACCCTCCCCACTTTCGAGCCAAACCCTAGCCTTGCATCGCGTGCTAGCACACGGCGTACGGCGTTCTATCCCCGACGTGTGGATACCTGGAGAGGCGCCGCTACGTTGCGCGCCGTTGATCGGCTTCGGATCGGCCGCAATCGGAGCGATCGGCCGTGGTGGAATCGGCTGCGGTCGGGCGCATCGGAGCGAGGCGTGAGGACGCGGCCGGACGACTCGAATCGGCTGATTGACGAATCGCGCTCTCCGGGAATCGGCTACACTATTCCGGATCGGATTGCCCCGATTGGCCATTCCGCCGCACTCTACTCCAATCGGTAACGATCTATCGGCCCTTACTTGCAAGTGTTTCGGTTTGCGCGGTTAAATTTTGTTTTCGGCTAGCGTAGCCTCCGCGTAATCCTTCAATTACAACTTTGCCTGTTTTGAAAAATAACATTATTATTCATCTATTTTGACCAATGCCATTACAATTTTATAGTTATTTGTGATATGTCACTATTTACTCTTTTGGTGTATTCATTAATTTTTTTAACTAGATTACCCTTCTTTCTTCCCCACTCTACTCTCTCTCATTTCCAGTGAGCTTGGCCACTATGACCACCCCATCCACCTCCACTCCGTTGTCGTTGAGCAAGTTGTCAACAGACTATACCTGACTATGATATTTGTAGAGTATGAGATCGTTGGTACCAGGGTATACGCGAGATTGAGGTAAAAGAGATGGGCGACATCAATTTTTATATAGGTTTGGGCCCCTTAGTTGACAGGTAATAACCTTACTCCTGTTGTTCGAAGCTGGTGTTGCCTCTATATATCAGTATCATACAAGTTTAATATTTGGAATGACATAATCTAGTCTTTGCAGGCTTGGCGGCATGGAGCTCTCACACGTAATTGACGGCTAGTGTAGTCTTCTTCCTTGAATATGAACTCGCAAGATTGAAGATAGCTCTAGATCCCTGTTGTCGGCCTTTGTTACTCCAGATTGGTTTTGTCTAGGCTTAACTTAGATTGTCTAGATCTATATTGGCATGTGTTGATCTGTATGTCCCCTCTTCTCCTGGGGGCTTTTGTATTTATACATTCTGGTGTCCCCTTGTCCAAATAGAACGAGAATCAAGTATGAATATCATCTGAGTAGTACTTGTCGTGCTCAAGTAGGACTCTGCTTTTTTTCTTATTCAGAACACCTTTCGTATATGAGGCATGATTCCGTATAAGACTTGGTATATGATGGGCCCCGTTGAGCCTAACACATAAGTAATATGTATGCCTTGTCTATGACACTGACACAGGTATAGGTGGGCGAGCCACCATGGCCGTGGCCAACACGCCCGCCAGGGATGAAGGCATAGCCGACTGTAAGAGATGGGGACAAAAATGTAGGAGGTCAACAACGACGGCGTGGTCGCTGATTTTGCTCTACCTGATGTGTGAGAGGAGAGGGGAGGAAGAGGTAGAAGGCGGGGGGAGGGGGCGTGTGACGTCTTGTCCCAATTAGGATGTGGCATGTGTGGCCCATAAATGTTGTGTGCACTTGAGAATTTATTTATTTATTTTTAAAAAAGTTACAAAAATAAATTACCATTGAAGTTTTGTAGGAATATACTCCTCCCGTCCTATGGTAGAGCGGGACATATAAATCGCTCCATCGTAAGGCGAGAAATATGATGTGGCAGACGGCGGGTGGGGCACGTCATGACAATTTTTTAGGCGGTCCCTCGTCCTCCCATAGGCTGATTTATTACTGAGAGGGGACGGCTTGCAAAACGTGGCCAGGGTGCTGCATGCAAAAAGGCATGATAAATCGCCTTTTGTTAGGGTAATCTATTAGGGCATTTTGCAGACGACCCCTTCCCGGTAATAAATCGCCTACCAGAGGACAAGAAGGGGCCACCTGTAAAATTTCCATGATGCACCATCCTGCCATCTGCCATGTCACATTTATCGCCCCTAGCATAGGGCAATTTACATGCCCCACCCTATGGTAAGACGGGATGAGTACATTTATGCAAAACTTTGAAACGGTAACTTATTTTTGCAAATCTTATATATATATATATATGTGTGTGTATGTATGTATGTATGTATATATATATGCATGTATATATATAAGTAAAGAAAATCGCTTGATTAGTATCACCTTGCTAGTTAAGCAAGAGTGCAACCAACTTATAAGGGATTGTTTCTCCAATCAAATCACTTCCGGCTTAACTCTTTTGTATGAAGCAAGGACAAAAATGTAAGTGAGGTGCTATGTGTAAGTGGGCCCGCCCGTCGGATGGGCTGGGCTACGCGGTTCTGAGGGTGGAATATTACAAATGCTATGAGAGCCGACCCTCGTGGTTGCATGTACGGGTCAGTGAGCGGGCTTATGGCACATGACACATATGGGCTCTGTGTGAGGCACATGGTATGAACATACGAACGTGTGTTAAGAGGGGCGCATGTTTCTGGACATTTGCCTATATGCCAACGTGGTTGTGTGAGTGAGTTGGACCGACGGGGACGTCGGGCCCTTTGACTGGGGATGTATGTGACATCATGGCCCAATTAGGATATGGCCTGTGTGGTCCATGATTGAACCAACTTACAATGGTTTATCCCTTCAACCATGTCACTTTCGGGTTAACCTTTTATGCGAAGCGAGGATGAAAGTGTAAGTGAGGTGATATATGTATGTAGGCGATTCATCGGATGGGTTGGGCTATGCGGTTCTGTAGGGAGGGCTATTAATGGGAGGGGGAGGGAGGAAAGGAGGAGGAAGAGAGGAGAACCGCCTGCCCTGACCTCGCCATACGCCACCGCTGGAGTGAGTAAATGGGGAAGATGAAGAGAGGGAAATCGTGTGCCCCAATCTCGTCGTGCATCGTCGCTGGAGTGAGTAGAGGAAGAGAGGATAGAGGAGGAAGGAAGAAGAGCAAAATGTTCAAAAAAATGATGAATGTACTGAGGGGTAAGTAGTGACACATCTCAAATTGCTGTAAAGGTGTAATGGTATGGTCCAAATAGGTGAATAGTAATGGTATCTTTTAAAGTAGGCAAATTTGCAACATCGGTCACTAAATAGGTCGCTGTAAAGTTGTAATGGCATGTGTCCAAATTGGTGGATTGTTTAAACCATATCTAGTGGTTGGCATGCTAAACAAAATTCGGTTAGATCACATCAAGTTGCAATCATCGGTTAACTAATATTTTTTATTAAAAAAACAACCACTTTCTAAAAAGGGTCAATATTGCTTTAAGATTGGTTCAATTCTTTATAACTATAACTCCACTTTGCCTCTTCACTTCCTCCGCCCAATCACACTATTGCCAAGTCCACAAGGTTTTTCTTGCCCCCAACATTTACCCTACCCACAACCATCCTCTGATCCATCCCCCCACGGTTTAGGCATGGTGCCTCGCCGTCTACCTATGTTTGTCGCCTACCGCCGGTCTTCTCCCACCTCAACCATCCCTCTAAAGTTGTCCTCACCCCTGCCTCTAACCCCTTAAACCTAATCCGACGAAGCTTATCGGAGTTTAAAGAGCAAAGGTACTGTTGCGTAAATGGAAACCGGGTCCCCCGGTCCCTTTGGGGGCGTTGCGCACTCGGGCTGCAAGAATATCCACGCATACGCAGAATTCATTGCCGGTCAGAAACGGCTGGGGCAACAGGTGACCTGCAATGTCAAATGGGAACCAGGGCCCGATTCCTCCCGAGTCCTGAAGCCCCAACGCCCGATGCAGTGAATGGTTAACTTTTTTAGGATATTAAGAGTAGTGTGAATACGTACAAATTCTATATCTTCAAAGTGTTGGAATAGTTGTATCTTGATGACGACGCTCCACCTAAGACCCGTCCATCATGAACTCCTTCATCTTTGACATCTTCGAGAAACTCGTCCAAATTAACGAGACATTACGTAAAGAAGGAGAGGAAACACACGCGAGTCTCCGGGTACACCTGAGGGCCTCGGGGGTGGGATAGGCCCGGGGTAAGTAGGGGCGAAGACTGCCTCGTGGCACATGACAGGTGGCAAGGGTCCCCAAGCCGGTGCCCGAGCACACCCCATCACCTCCAGCTCACGTTGGGATTCTTTCCGCCTTGCTAAGTGGGCTCGGGGGGCTTAACTCCTTCCAAATGTGATGGTTTCTGTTATAGGAGGAAGATAGTTGGAGAATAGCTCACGTGCCTTCATCTCGAGGATGTGGCTCCTGCATGCCCACATCTGTCGAAGGAATAGAAGGAGCGCGACGTGCCACTCCCATAGGGGCCCAGCAGTTTTCATCTTGCCACGTCTCAAGGACTGATTGATTAGCCCTAAGGTGACTAAGCGGATATTGCTTGACTCATGTATCATGTGTCAATCGGAGAGCAATGTTATCACATCCGACTGGGTAGCCGAGGGGGCAACGACAAGACTATGCATAAATATGTTCTCATACAAAGTGTAATGGCAGGCTCCCCTTCAAAGTATAAAAGGAGAAGTTGTGCAACTTAGTAATGGGGTCGGACCAATAATATTGGGAGTTTACACAAGTCCCATATTTGATGGTAATCCAAGTTTCTCACAGACAACCGACATACATAGGAGTAGGGTATTACGCACCTCTGCGGTCTGAACCTGTATGCTTGCTATGTGTTCTTTAGCTATTGTCTTCGATTCGCGTGAGCGCAACTCGCGCCCGGCCGAATCTTTAAAAAGAGGGGTCTTCACTTTTTTATTATTGAAGATTCCATCTCCGATAGTAACAAAATCTCTTATATATTTACAGTTAAAAACTAAACCCTAAAATGCTTATATTTATGGACGAAAGAATTAGGGAGTAGCAAATCAACGAGAAAATGTATTATTTTAAGTGGGGAAAGACTTTCCCCACTACTGCTGTCTTGGAGAGAACACAGACGAAATAAGTAGCTGGGGAACAGCAATGACATTAGTAGTTGGGACGAAAACAAAGATGGGCCCTGCCCTTGGCAGCTACAGAATGTAGCATGTAAGAGGGCAGTATTAGCTACGAATAGTAGTGACGGAAGCAGCGTCATGTAGCATGCATCCTGTGCTTCCTGCTTCAATGGACCCCCCGGTTCTCGCAATCGTTAAGCCGACCTCTTTTTGTCTCTTCTCTCCTGCTACACTGATACATACTGCCTGCACAGTGCCACAAACTGTAGCATTTTTTATGATGCTTAATTGACCTTCAACAACGTAACCTGCTCGTATAGCCATTGGCGATTTAACTAACTGCAACAGGGCTAGTAGTAGTACTCCATCAAGCACACGAGAGAACTGAGTCTATGTGCTTGTCATTGGAGGTACTAACTGATCACACCACAGTTCAAATATTTTTACCGACCATTATTCTCTCGTACGCATCAAATACTAATATATTTATAGTATTTTTTTCGTTTCAAAATAAATAAATTTGTATCATATTTTATATTAGATTTGTTTATTTTGTGAAAATAGGTACGATACTACGATGTGCGTACTGCATGCACGCATGCATTGCAGGCCTCCTGCAGCTGCAAGCAGGCAAGCACAGCCTGGTCCTGATGTAACTGAAGCTAAGCTAGCACACACATCGTGATGGACTTCTCCTTGGAGAGATCGATGCTTATACCAGTAGCTAGCTGATGCATGCATGCATAGCCTGACACGTAAGTATAGCTGGCTGGCGACCGATGCAAATGCAATGCTGTGTGCGCGCAGTACGTTGGGCTGTACCTGTACGTGGTCAGTGCTAGTATGCACGCAATGATCATGCATGTGTATAGACACATGCATTGTGTAGTAGTCCATGCATAGGGAGCAGTGCACCGTTCGCTGCAGCGAAGTGAAAGCGGTCGAGTGCTTAGCTAAACAATCTCTCAGCCAATATTGCTACTACCTGATCAAATCATATATAAACGACGTTCATCATGTATTCTGAACAAAAATGGTTATTGTTCATCGAGCAGAGCAGTACAGGCGCAGCTGCTATAGCTGCATGCTTCAGCACTGTACCACTCCCAAATCAAGGCCTTGAACAGTCCACTGGTGGTACTGGTTTACAGTACATAGTAGCACATATATACACGGTGGTTATCTATCTCTGCATGACAGAAATCCAGAATTATTAATTGCCGCAGGTCAATCTCGATGGGGATCATGCATCATATCGATCTCAATCGATCTCTCTCTCGTGGCAGCAGATCGAGCTGGTGGTCGGCCTGTACATATGTGTGGCAGCACTGTTCGCTGTGCGTGAGTGTGTACCAGGCAGCTGCTGCGGTGGCGTGGAGGAGGCCATGGCCGGAGAAGGAGACGAAATTAGGCCGGAGGGGTGATCAGGGTCTCGTCAGTCGCGCGTCGCGCGCGGTGGCGGCCAAAATAACCTCCGAGGAGCTCGCGCAAGGCGCCAAGCCACCCCCGGCGCGCCACCCGCAGCTCGACGAGGAGGAGACCGAGACCACGCACGCATCAGTCCACGCACCGCACGCATCTCGCGTTCGTCCGTATACGCATACGCGACGCCTCCGCCGATCGATCGGAATTGGCGCGTTGTCTCCTTCCCCGTCGTCTCTCGTCCCAGCTTCTCTCTGTACACCTCTCTCAGTGATTCTCTCTCTCTCTCTCTCTCTCGATCTCTGAATCTCTCACCGATCTCTCAAGCTTGATCTATCTGTTAAGACTTGCTTGTTGCTAGGTGAGAAGACGACGATGGCCGGCCAAATGTACGACGCTTTTGGCGTATGGTATAAAAAAGAGAGTACAGGGTTCAGATATAAGCAGGGACTGTATCAGGTGAGCGTGCCCAATGGAAAATGTTTGCACGTACGACGAAGGTCGTCGTAGAGGAGAGCAATAGAGAAGACCGGATCGAGAAGACTCGGAAGAGAGTGGAGTGATGTACAGTAGCTGGTGATGTGTCCATGAATGACAAGTGACGTATCAGGAGATATATATAGAGCCCATCCTGTACATGTCATACTCATGCATACGTACGTATATACGTATCTGACAGTAAGGCCGACTACAGAGATCGAGTAGAGAAGTGATATACGAAAGTGCAGTGTATATATAGTACTCCACCTTATAGTAGAGGAGATGATTTTCATCTCTCCAGAAGATAACCTCTAGTTTCTTACAGGTTAATTAAATAATTACTCCATCTATCTCAACTATAATACCTATAATTTTTTTCATGCTCTTCAATAATATACTTGGATCATTATTTTATTTTATATTGATTAGTAACTATAAATTAATATCACATAAAAGTATTTTAAAGTATAAATCTAGTATAACATACATATAATACTTAGCATAAATATTGTTGATATAATCATTAGTTAAAATTTATCGAGTATAATTTTTCTTAAAACAAGGACACCCTATAATATAATTTGGGATTGAGGAAGTATATTTATTTTTAAAAAATGATAAGATAAGTAATATAAGTTATATCAATTTGACCCCTATAAGTTATAAAAAAAGAACAAATTAAGCTGAAATTAGTATACTTGCCTTCACAATTATAATTATTATAACTTTGTAGAAGTTAAATTTAAACATATATGTTTGTGAAACGATATATTTCATCCATACTAATTTATCTTGTTGGGTTTTTCCTTCAAACTTTTTAGATACTAATTTATCTTGTTGGGTTTTTCCTTCAAACTTTTTAGATGATTTTGGGTTTTTCCTTCAAACTTTTTAGATACTAATTTATCTTGTTGGGTTTTTCCTTCACTCTTTTTAGATGATTATTTAGGTGATAGGTAAGAAACGTGAAAATGTCAGTTGAGAATAAAAACACTCCCCTTAGTAGGCAGATCTAGATCAGGTGAGGAAGTTGAACACTGTGTTCGTGTATATCTGTATATTGATCTGACGTACGAAGCTGATCCACTGCGCGTACGTACGTGTGTCTTGTCGATCAGCTGGGCATGCAAGAAATGGGGTACGTGGTATACTATGCATGACGCATCCATGCAGTTAGAACCAATCGATCGATCGATGCAGACTGGAAGACCGCATATGTAGCACAAGTGAAAGACTGCTAGAAATGTGGTTGTGTGCACTTGGAATTTTTGGGTTTGGTAGCTTTTCTCTGTTCGCATGTGTATCGGTCGATCGATCAGCAGGAAAAGACAGTACACTGGGCGGAGGCAAGAGCAAGAGAGATGGACGACCGAACGAGAGGTAGCCAGCTAGGTGGGCAAATGAAATCAAAAGGGGGTTCAGTGTTAGAATTGGGTAGTACGTAATGCAGACATCATCACGGCCTGCAGCCCTGGACCAACTTTCAGCCGTATCTGCATTGCATATGGGGCGCATCAGACAAGCAACATCCTATGCAAAACTTTGTCACAACCCACCTGCACTGCACAAACACGTACACACACCACTCCTCCTCCTCCTCCTCCTCTCCCATGCATCCACTACATATGATCTGTGCATCTGCTCGCTGCTGTTGCAGCAGCAGCAGCAGGAGCAGCGAACAGCGTGCCATCGTTCAGCTGGTCACCAGCCGGGCGCTGCTGCTCGCTATAGCAACAGAGATGAGCTAGCTAGCTGGTGAGCTCGCTCACAGGAGGTGCAATATTGCAAATGCAATGCAACGCCATGCATGCGACGCCGGCCATGGCTATGCCATATTGCCATGCATGCGAGACCAGCAGCGGCTGAGTGTGCAGCACCGTCCGTCCGTCCGTCCGTGTCCTCCGGCCTGTGGACTACACCGATGAGATGTTGGCCCGCTGCGTCTCCTGCCATCTCCCGGCGATGTCGGCGGCAGCTCGCAGCGCGTCTGCTCCAGCGCCGAGCAGGCCCTGCCCGGAGAATCCCACGCAGTAGAGCCCATTTGGACCCCTCCACCTCCAGTCGCTGCCGCTGCTCCTCGGCTTGCCGTCCTCCGTGAACAACTCACCGTCCTCCTGACGATACACATCACACGCACAGTACTAGTATCGATCAGCAACATTGCCGGCCATTAGCTAGCTTCTACAGTATGCATGGTGGGTAATATGTAAACCTGGAGCCATGAGGGGACATTGCTTCTGTAGCCAGTGGCGAAGATAACGGCATCGAACGCCATCTCGTTGCCGTCCACGAACCTCGCCCCGTTGCTGCTGAATGACTCCACCTCCGGTACTATCTGCATGCATGAGTTTGTTACAGCACAATGCATCAGAGGTGCACATGCAAAATATATAACATACGGACATAATATCTGAGCCAGGCCGGCCTCAAGTCAAACGGAATGTACACCACTCTGTAATACTACCTAGCTCGATCCATTTCAGAATGAACGTTGTCCAGGTGCATAGCCAGAAACACGTACATTTTCTTTTGAGACGGACACAATTAATACTACTCATGTTGCAACTACTTGCTATAGAGTTCAGTGTAAGGCTATGAATTTGGTTATTATTTCATTTCATTATACAAAATAAAGCAGATGATCCTATAATACAATGCTTCTTTTTTTCCCTTTTGTCCAGTGTCTATTTTGTTTCCATGCTTAATAATGCTACGCTTCGATCGTTAACTACATGAAAGCTACGTATCTGGTGTATCCCTAAAGTACAAATGCAAGTCCTGCTCCTGCATCAGGATTTCAGGAAGAAGGTAAAATCCAAGGAACCATCAGGCCAAGGAGCAGATAAAACTGTAATTTTTCTCAGTTTACTACTCGCAGACAAGCTAGGGAGAATGTTGTGGAAACCTCAAAAGTGAAAGTAGGATTTGGCATGGCATGTGAAAGAAGCCTTTAACAACATTGACGCTTACTTCCATCCAACTTTCCGGAGAGAGAGAGATAAGAGAGAGACAGGTGATCACATATTCATATACCTTGATGTTTCCCGATTTGATCAAGGACCATGCTCCCACGTCGAGAACAGGGCTCTTGCCGGTGATGTTCTTGATCTCCAACGGGCCCAGTTTGGGCCTCTTGAGACCATACTTCTCGGTGTCTCCCAGAACCATGCTTGCAACGAGGAGTAGAAACCTATCCACCATCTTGATGGGCAACCATCTCAATAGCTTCATTGCTATACCAAATGTCGAAGCCCCAAACATCTCCCTTGGTAGAACATGCACCTGTTCCATTATCCAACAACATATATGAATACGTCAATCAACAGAATATTGGAACTATTTTTTTTTAAAAAATAATATTTGTACTGGAGAGCTGGGAAAAAAATGCTTGTTTTACTTCAGTTATAATTTTTTTACATTAACTAAAGTATTTACATTGTTACATAAAAGAGCAAAATGCTAAGCGGGCGGATATATCATATATGCATCCTGGATGTAAAAAGGCTGGATTGATTTCCATTATCGAAAAAGGAGCAATTTAAAATGCTAAGTGGAAAATGCACGTTGTTAGTTGGATCATAAGATCAATAATATATATCAATTAGTTTGGAGAATATATATATACATATGATGCAAGTGAGCATGATGAGTGGTACTATGTAGTTATTAGTACTTACACCACTCCTGACCGACATGAAAGGCATGGCGCCATGCTCGCAGAGGTCCAGGCACATCTCCATTCCTGAGTTGCCGCAGCCGACGACCAGCACCCTCATGCCCCTGAACCTCTCCCCGCTCCGGTACTCGCTCGAGTGAAGCGCCTCGCCGGCGAACCTCTCCCTCCCCTTCACCTTGGGCACCACCACCTCCGCGTTCTCCCCGCTCGCCACCACCAGCCACGGCGACGCGTACTCGGTGACAGACGTCGCCGACGCCGACGCCGACGCTGACGCTGTCTTGATGGTGGCCGTCGTTGTCGTCGTCGTCACGCGCCACAGCGAGGCCGGCTCGTCGTACCAGGAGCGGGTGACGGTGCGGCCGAGCAACGGGGCGATGGCGAAGCGGGCGGCGTAGGAGTGGAGGTAGCGGAGGAAGTCGTGCTTGGTCGGGTAGGTGGGGAAGTCCGGCGGGAAGCCGACGTGGGGGAGCTCGCAGAACACCTTGGGGAGGTGGAGGCGAAGGCGGTCGTACGTGCGGTTCGTCCAAAGGTCGGCGACGCCGCCGGAGCGCTCCACGATGGTGAACGGCACCCCGTGCTGCCGGAGCGTCGCCGCCACGGCGAGCCCCGATGGCCCGGCGCCGACGATGATTGGCCCATCCAGCACAATGCAAGGGCTCGTGTTGTCACCACCACCTGCCTTCTGCTGCTCCTGCTGCTGCCCCTGCATGATCGGTCTCAGTCGATCGATGGACGATCGTTCGATGGCCCAAGAACCGATGAGCTAGCACACAAACACACAGCTTGATCACACTGGCCTCTTGGAAACAAACAATACTCTTGGAAACGATCGAAGAGCTAGCAGCTTAGCTCGTGGCACTGCAATGGAATGGACACATCTCCTATGGAGCTAGCACCAGCTAGAGCTAGGCATTATATGCATATGTGTATGTATCTTTCTACTCTGCTAGCTCTGTCTCTCTCTGTGGATTCTAGGAAGAAGCTAGTTGAAGAGCTAGGTATAACCACACCCTAAGCTGCTAAGGAAATCATCATCTTTTTGCCTCTCCTCTTGCATGCACTACAGTGCCAGTGTAAGCATGAAGGAGGAGAAAGGTGTGATCAGAACCTATTTGGCCACCTCAATGAGCTCAGGGTGAGGGTCCCTCTCTAGTCTCTCCCCTATATATAAGGGGAAGTGAATGACTGAATGTACAAGGGGGACACCTTACATTGTACAGGGCTATTTTTATGAGTTCTGTCACTACTGTTGGAATGATTGCCACCAATCTTTTCAGGACAATGAAGAAAAAAAGGGAAATAGTGTAGTATATACTAACTTCTAATATAATGTTTTTTTATTTGGGTTTTTTTACAAGTAAACTTTGCATGCATCTTAGGCATTCCTAGAACCCAGAGATCAAATCGCATGAGATCTTGTCATGCAATGCACTTTGACAAAACCAACCATGTATGTGCCATTGCCAGCCAATGCATGAACATAGTTTCCAGTGTTAGATCTGCATATCTTAAGGTGAAGCCTCCATAGTGGTCCTTGGTTTGGGACTTTCATGAGTACATTCAACCAATCACTTCTCTGTTTTCTGGAACGAGGGGCGAACCACTAGCTAGTTTATCAGTGATATATACTTATAACGCTTCCATACCCATTAGTTCTACAAAACACGTTATGATGTTAATCATTCCTTTTTCTATTTGGGCAACAACAGCATGGATCTAAGTATGCATCTCTACAAACACTGTTTTGTAATGACTAATGAAGAGAGCAAGAGACATACCATGTAAGCTTACAATTTGCAAACAGGCAATGCTGATGTCAAGGACACTAACATATTTAACGTGCATTGCAACAGGATTTTAATTAATTAAAAAATTATTATTAACATGCTATTATCATTTCTTAATTATTGTATGTATTTCTTACAGACATGTAAACCTTTAGTCTCATCATATTTTTTTTTCATATAAAAAATAAAGAGTTGATGGGAGTAGTCGGGATATAGACCCTCTAGCCCCACATGTCATTTTTCCTTTAAAAGAAAGTTGAGAGTGGGTGGTGAGGATGGTGACAAAATAACCACCACTGCTACTTTCTTTTATAAGGAGTATAGATTCTGCTCTTTAACATGCTCTTTAACAAAACAGTCCTAGTCAACCCTTTTTGCTACAAAATAAGATCCAGAAGATTTTAGAGCCTAGTTTATTAGTCTACTCACCTAGTTACCTAGGACCTAATTGCTAAATAATTTCACTTAGACTAATGAACTATTACAGTGGAAACAGGGAGGAAGGATACATACCTAAAGCCAGCCTCATTGTTTTGCGTACTGAGCTGAATCATTGAACTGGTTTACTTCGAACCATTTTTTAGAGTTTACTGAGTCCTTCACTCTTATAATATCTCACCAGATAAGCAGGCAGTAAAAGATGAGATACTGAAATTTTGATGCGCGTGAGTAGAAGTTACATGCTCTTCAGATTCCCTGCCTGGATATCCCCATTGTCTCCACTAAGTATGACAGCAACCAAATAAAAAGAATCTGAAACATCTCAAAGTTGATATGGTGAAGAACTCTACGATGTTGACAGGTAGGGTGATGGACACACAGCAGCTACTTAAAGATCCCATCAGCACATGGATGATCAGTTGATCACACTAACCACATTCCATGACGTGCGAGCATTCAATGTCAGAAGGTGCTCCTGATCCATTTGATTGAAATTTTAGCTGCCCTGTTTGTAGGTTGTGCACCGTGTTGGCATAACTGATTATTGATTAATAGCAAAATGAATATAACAAAAGAATTTCTTTAGGATGCTATAGCAAACATTTCATTCGAAACGAAGAATTTGCTGTGTCAGGAACACGGAAATCCCGTCGATTTTAACTTTGACTGTAGGCGGCACAAATCAGACATAATGCTATCAATTTCAGATAAATTGTGGAGAACAGCGGACAACATTACTGGATTTACCTTCACAGCATGGAGCGCCTGTGGTTAAGTAGATTGCCCGCAAAGCTGCTACTCGAGCAGTTCTTCTGTAATTTGTAGTAGCACCATTGGCAATGTGCATCTCCCTAAAAGTTGGATCGAGTTGCTGAGCAAAGTTAACTTCTGGCTTAAAAAAGCGTGTTCAACAATCAGAATCAGTGACCTCTACCTTCAAATTTTATGAGAACAGAGCTTCCTCGGGAAAGGACACCTGTTCGTGCCAGAGGCATTTCACCGAACACATCGCGTGCAAGCAGGGGTGGCCTTGCACTTCGAGGCTTCAGCTTTGCCCACACCTGCAAAATCAAGCATGCAAGGGGAAATGGATCCGATCATAACAAACAAAACAATAAGATTTGACGAATTTAACTCCCAGGAATTTCCCCTTGATCGCCGCGCGGGGCACCGCCGAAGCGCCGAGAAACTGGAAGAACCACAAGTTGCGAACAAAAGACGCTTTCCAACAGAGAAGACGGGTAGGATAATAACCGCTGTTAATTAGCCGCATGGAAACACGCTTTCGATCTCGGAAGGCGGAAAGTGAAACCGGATTCGCACCACAAAGTTGACATTCCTAGCTTTTTTTCCTAGCTTTTTCAACCTATATATATGTAAATAAAAACCAATGAATCGATTCTCAATAGTGCAGATTCTGCAGATTGCAGAATAATCTTATCCGGTTCATAGAAATATGTACTATGTAATCACCTATGATTGCATTTTCTTTTCACGAGATCTAACGATTACTTAATACGCCTTATTAATATATAAGCTGCTTATTTCGTCCGATTTTCAAATATAAATATTTCTAGGATTTATTACATTATAAGCATTTCTATAACATTGACTTCAAATGTAACAATCTAAACATATTTTTTCAGTCAATCAAGTACATGTAAGAAGAATCTAATCAATTTAAAATTTAACCAAAGAAGTGACTGAAAGAAATAACTTCTTTATATTTTAATCTTTACTAAACAATTAGAAATACTTGTATTTTTTCGAACACGCAAAAGAATTACACGTTAATATATATTAGGAGGAAAACAAAGTTTTAATTACAGAAAACGGTATCGTCCGGACCAGCCAATGCCAAACAAGGAAAAGCTAAAATCAAGGTCTGCTAGAGCTAGAAAAAAAACTACTCCAAACAATGGAAAGGAGCAGAGCCACGCTAAACTCCCAAAAAGACACCAAAAGAAGCAGAACCCGCTAAGGACCAAAGCAGACCCTCCGCTAGGATAGAAGCAAAAAGCACAGAGACCGAGGATAGGACTGAGTCGAAAACCCTGTAATTATGCTCCTTCCACAACATTCACGAGACAAGGAGAATCATGGAGTCAAGCTTGTACGGAGGTGGTCCGATAACCGGTCTCTACAGGACGGCCACCAATCCTAGAGCCAGCTACCACGCGGTGGTGCGAGGGCCGCCTAGCTTGAAGAAGACAACACCCGGAGCCAATCCTGCCTAGCGAACACACAGTCCAGAAGGATGTGGTTTGCCAACTTGAGCTCTTGCGCGTAGGAAGGGCACGCCGAGTGACTCTCGAAGTCACGCTTCTGGAGAAGATCGACCGTCCAGCAGCGTTGCTGGAAGGCAAACCAGATAAAGAACTTGCATTTTGGTGGCCCCTTCGCGCGCCAAATGAGGGACACACCGGCCAGGAGGTGCTGGCCCAGGAACAGCGTTCGGTACATCGACCGCGCCGAGTAGCGCTAGTCTCCAGTCAAGCGCCACATAATACGATCCTCGGTGTCAGGCGAGAGCTGCATATTGCGCACCGCATCCCAGAGAAAAAGAAACTGGGAGATGACCGAAACAGAAAGAGCCCCGTAGATGTCCGCAACCCAGGCATTGTGCTCCAAGCCTGAGGCAACCGAGCATACAGCCGGATGCGCTGAGGAACAACAAAAAACAGATCATGAGCCAAGGAGGCGACCAAGCGACCGTCAATTCAACGGTCAGACCAAAAGAGCAAAGACTCCCCATCCCTCGACACAAAAAAGGAGACGCCGCAAACAAGTCCGCAACGCTCTGCTCCAGAGGGGCCTTCAACCCCGCCCAGCAGGGTGTCCCATGCGCTGGAGCCAGAGCCAACGGACTCGGAGAGCAAACCCCGCCATCTTGAGATATGAGATTCCCAAGCCACCAAGATCCTTGGGACGACAGACCTTCGACTAGGACACCCGGCACGGACTCCCAAGGATCGAGTCTTCGCCCGCCCACAGAAAGGCATGACGCTTCTTGTCAATGGCCTTAATCACCCAGGCTAGAAGGCTGATTACCAAGGACACATAGACAAGAATAGAAGAGAGAACCGATTGGACCAGAATAGCACGGCCGGATAGATATTTGTATTAGGAACGGAGGGTTAGGGACTTTTCTCTCGACCGATTTGGTTAAGGGTGCATTTTTTTCTGATATTTGAGTATAGATTATCGCGGGCACACTTTTCAAACCGCTAAACGATGCGATTTTTGAAAAAATTATATAAAAGTTTATTTAAAAATTTAAATGAATTTATTTTTTAAATTTATAATAGTTAATACTTAATTAATAATACACTAATTACATTTTTTTTTGTTTGATTTGATAGCCGGCTAATCGGCTGGCATACGTAAAAGAACGCACCCTAAGACTTCTTCCTCTTAATAAAAAGCCGTGGGACGGTCAATCTCTCGTCGGTCAAGTTTTTTTTAATGGAGGGGTACTACGGTACTAATCGATCGTGACTAGACGGTGCAACTGTATATAGTCTCTTGCATGATTAATCATTGGTGATGCTGATAGATATCTATATCTTCTTCATGCAGGCGTTGGCCTCTTGTAGTGTAGTGCTTTGTGTGCGCTTTATCCGTCCATGGATACTTTAGATGATGATGAGTATGACAAGAAAGTTCAACCGAGTAGAGTGCTCTAATCATTTGTCACCACTGTATATAACTTACATGTGTGGCTGTGTGCTCAGAAGTGGCTCAATGAAGAATTTCGCATGAATTTCTAGCCATATATACATAATAACACGAGTAAAGTGCATGAAGAAATCTGAAAAGAAAATCAAATTAATCAAAAGTAGTATATGTGTATTACAGAGACCGTATATACAAAGGAACATACCACGGATACAAAAACCATATCGTTAATTTGGATATCGACACTGCATAGACCTAAAATTGCTATCAATCTTCGTTCTAAATATAATAATTTTTATTTATAGACTTTATTTTATGGACCGTTGATTTTTTATATTTATAGCTAAAATAATGGAGTGAAATATTTGTGACCATTCAGGGCTTCTAATTCTTTTCATCTTGTTTGCCTGTGAATTGACAGGCAATTTGTTGCCAGCCACAGGATGCGCGCGTGCATCTATTCAGTGGTCGTCGGCGCCATGCTACAGACATGAAGTCCCCTTCAATTCGTGGTTATAGTTAACATGCATGCACTGTATGCTTCTTGCAACTGAAAGTTTGTTTAGCTTAAAAGGTTTATTCAGTGGCATGGGTCAGCTAGTGCTCAAAATTAGAGCTAATCTTGCTTTTGGATGACAATTATTGTCCACATATATCTGCAGTGCAGAAAAGTTGCATCTCTGATGAGTACGGTCGAAAAGAGAGGAGCGGAGTCATATAATTAGCTTTGAGTTGGAAGTTAGACGAGTAAGCAACAATGACAGGAGATAATCAGGAGATTTTTACACACCAAAGAGAGGTTCTATCCCAAGCAATAAGAGAGTATATATGGAAATGGAATGTAATTCATCACATTTTTGCTCAAGATGTGAAGATCATCCTTCAGGCATGCGTAAGATGCCTCCAAGGACGAAAATTCTTCAGATCACGCAGCATCTGGAACCACTGTTGTACTGTCAAATTAGTATATATGCCGAAGCAACTAATTAAGCCACCACAGTTAATAATATCAAGGATGACGATATGTTGATTCGTAGTAATGGTCCACATGCATATTGCAAAAGACTAGGATTTTAAGGATTTCAACGGGATCAGAAGCAAAGCTCAGATGAAATTATGCTTTTCCCTGATCTTGAACTGTAATTTAACACTTCTTCCTGATCATGAATTTGTAGAGCGTATGCAATCAAGCTACTACTTCATCATTAAGATAAGCAGAAATATATAACATATATGATATCCTTGACCAGAAGTACGTAATATATATACAAGAGATTCTAAGATTTGCCATATGACAATAGTATCAGAGATTTGCCATATAACAATAGCATCAGAGATTTGCCATATGAAAATAGCGTCAGAATTGGCTGCGTACATCCATTTTGGATGTAGAGGCCGGTTTAATTCATTTTCTAAAAAAATGAAAATAGCATATCAGAAGATTTGGATAGGGCAAATAGTATCATACTGCAAAATACTAGTACTAATATTTTTTTCATATATGTACATCTATCATCTATCATGCATGTAAGGGAAGGTAGGAGAGAAGGGATAGAGGATATGATACATAAACTTTCTTTTTTAAACGTAGGATGATACAGAACTTCAATTCATCACCACTCCATGTCAGATATATTCCGATCAGTGAATGGAGATCATACGAACATCTAAATGTATTGCAAGCGTGTATGGCGCACATGCATATACATATATATTAATTTATAAAACAATATTAGGCTATGTAGTTGTGTTTAAGAGGGTCAGGGGGCAATATGAGATGATAGTCTCATATGTCACCTGATAATATAGCTTCTGTTCATATTTCAGATCCTGCTGCTTATTCAGACTTCAATTTCTGCATACTAAGTGATATGTAAAACATGTAAGATGCATGAATAATGTCATATATACAGCGCATATACAGATCAAATTGCACATTCAAAAAGCTACAACACTTGGTCACAAATAATGTATCAAATACAGATCTAGAAGACATATTTGCACTCTTCATGTACAAAAATAATATATCGAGATCGCAATCCTAAGAATGCATACATGACTTCATCTCCTCCAGAAAACCCTAGATCTTAATTTGCTAGCTCAAGGAGCAAAGTAAAAGCTGAAGCTGAACTTACACGGACTGTTGAACTCCTTGTAGATCAGGCCAAGATCGAGAAGCCAAGCTACCTGCTCTTAGGGTTTCATCATCAATTAATTAAGCTGGTGTGCTGCCAAGAGAAGATGAAGCTGCCGGATGATCTGATCGCTGGTTTGAGAACGTATATGCTTTCAGATCATGCTGGCAGCTTCACCTGCTTATGGCGCACAAAACGAAGCGAACAAACTCATCATCTACCTCCATAAGCGCCATGCCTAATAGCTAAGAGAGATATGGGAGAAGAAACCTTATCAAAGAGAGAGGAAGAGAGATTAGGAGGATGGGCAAAATAAGGCGTGCGTTGGTGCAGTGGGAGAAGGTGATTAGGGCTTTTTATGGAGAGAACTTTTTCGTGGATAGGCGCTAATGATTTTGTGTACTAGAAAAGATGATCGATATGTGCGCAAGAATAATTCAAAGGAGTGTGGGAGGTGGTCCATGGAGAAATGAAGGAAAGTAGAATATATGGCATGCTTGCCCACTATGTGATGCATGCCAAGGTTTTGTGATTAGCTTATGGTGGGGCTTTCTAAAAGCTGCACCCAATGGTCCTTTCATGCATCTCCACACCTAAATTTGGAGCTGATTCTGGCTAATTCTTTTCTTTTTGGCACAAAATTTGCGTGCGTCTGTGTTACGTGTCGCTCACATGACAATACAAATTATATAAGATAAGTCATACTATTTTCATTCTAAAATATAAAAATTTCTAACATTTAAAATTCGTCTACGTCTTCTATAGCATTATTTCTCTTCCACCAATTACCCTTCATTTAATTTAGTTTTACACAATCTTAACATCCTCGATCGGGCCCTTCCATTCCCCACAAAACAACCTCATTTAATTAGGGGTATCAGAGTTGATTCTGGCTAGTTATGTGTCGCCCCTCTGGCTATACAAATGACGCCGTAAGATAAATAAGATACTTTTTTCATCTAAAATATAAAGATTTCTAACAATAAAATTTTGTAAAAAGAGTAAAATACACCGATGGTATATCTTGCAAATTGTTCAAATGAGTGACTCATCTTGTTTTGATGGTGCAAATCTTGTAAAATACATGTCATATGTATTGTTTGTTTCTAAATTAAATTAAAAGTCATACGAACCTAACATAATGTATCTATAATACATATGGGCAGGACAAGCTGACATGTTTACATGCAACCAATAAAATTATAAATTAGCATCTGATTTTTCATCTATGCTACTCGCTACTTGCGTGCTTTCAATAAACTTAGCAAGCGATAGTAAATTCATCTTAAATTTGATTTTAGTATCACTCCTACTGAAGTTGGCTTATTTGTGGATCATGTGTGGCCATGTTTGCAAAAAAAATCAACATGCATCTATTTTAATAGCGAACTTGACATATGTTTTATGTGATTTGTATTAGAAAACAAGATGAGTGACTTGTTTGAGCATTTTATGACCCACTTGCAAGTTGTGGTACCATCGACGTAATTTACTCTTGTAAAAAATATAAGATTTTCCATAGCACTATTTCTTCCCCACCAACTACCTTTCTTTTAATTTCTACATGATTAAGGGGTTTTGCATAAAAAATCGCTCCAACAGTAGATGTGAACCACTTCTAAAAGTTTAGCATTCCCAACCCCGCGTATATAGCTCTCGATAGAGATGAAAACGGTCGGGAAAAGACCTTAACCATTCCTGTTCCCGTATTTTTTAGCGGAAACGGAAACGAGAACAGGAAAGATGGACGGGAAAACGAATTCGGTAATACGGGACATCAGGAACGGTCGGGAGCATGTCAATTACGATTGGGAATCGGTAAAAAACGGGAACGTCTACACACATATAACCACTTCAAAGAGTTAACTAGATGCAACAATTGTAACTATGCATAATCCCACGATATGAGTGAAGGTTTTATTATGCACATGAGCTTACAATGTTTCAACAATTTTATGAGTGGAGGTTTCATAGATTAGAGTGAAGGTTTTATTATGCACATGATCTCATAAACGGGAATTTTCCGTGGGAATTTTTCCGGATAAATACGGGATCCGTGAATACGGTCGGAAAAACACCCCAACCATTCCCGTTCCCGTTTCCCGTTTTCCCATTCCGTTTTTTTCATTTCTGTTTTTCTCGTGGATATGGTATTTGGTCGGGATTTTTGGTATTCGGTGATGGTCGGTATGGGATTTTCTCGTCTCCGCTTTCATCCCTAGCTCTCGACTTGTAGGGGAGAGAAGCGGCGCCCAGTACTTCTTTCGCAGGCACTTCACGCGAGTTGGGCGAAAATAATCCCAGCAACCAGCAGCTGGCGTCCACCGGAGATGCCCAATCACTGGCCTTCATCGTGCAAGACTCGCCCGGAGTTGATTTCTGCACAAATTGTTCTCTGAGTGATCAAGAGGATTTCGTTCGTTGAAACTTTGCTCTTCCAAAGTTGCTATATTGCTTAAACTTGCTCTATGTAGGGTTTAGTGGCATTCAAAGATTTATTCCTGTCCATTAATGAGATAGTTTTATCTCCACAACATATGACCACAAATGGACCCATATATGTATTTTCGACCTTAGATGATTAAGTGCTGTTGGTTAGTGGTTTTTTTTTTTTTTTTGCAATTCAGTGATGGAACATGGGTGTTCGTTGGCTTGCTGAAATGTTGCTTACTATTGCTGAAAACTGATTGTTGCTGCTGCTCAAATCTTCTGCTTGCTGTTGTTGGGAACTGCTTGGTGCTGGTGCTAAAATCTGCTGTTGCTGGCTGATGAAAACTGCTGCTTGTTATAGCTGAAAAAATCTGCTTTTTGGTGCTGAAAATTGCTGTTTTTCCTGCTGAAAACTGCTGTTTGCTGGTGCTAAAAACTAATGTTGCAGGTGCTGAAATATCTTGCTGCTTGCAAAACTGCTCTTTTTTCTGCTGAAATTCATATCAAGCTCTTGGTTTCATGTTTTGTCTACTCCGCATTTAGGCCATGATCAACTTCATGTTGTTAACACCATTGACATAAAAAAGGCTAACATTTTTGACTGAGTAACACCCCATTGTTGATGATTGCAGAATCAGTATTTTTTTCCATGTAAAATACATGAGATCTTGCTAATCATCAATTCAAACATGTGGATTCCTATAGATTTGTCCGTACTAATAATCAAGTGAAATATGATTTTGGGTCAAATACTCATATTGCAGTTGAAGCCAATGAAAGCATTGTTCAATGCTTCAACTGTCAATTACGATGTCAAGGAGGTTAAACGTCCTGAAGGAAAAATGATGAAACGGATGACGAAAGGTGTCGCGCCCAGGGTGGGCATTCGGTTTAAACCGAGGGTTCGGCTCGGTTACGCGTAGTTCGGTTTTCGAAGGAACAAGAACCGATCCGTTCTATTCAAAATTAGAAACCATAGGGTTCGGTTTCGGTTTTTTAGTTTGGTTTCTCGTAAAAACCGCACCGACCCGAATCAGTGGGTAACGACGGATTGGGGAGCAAGCCTACCCAGTAGTGGCCAAATGGGCCGCATGGCCTGGCCCGGCCTGAGAACGGCTCAGGCACGGCCCGTTAGGCATGGCTCCTGTAGCGGGTCGTGTCATGCCGGCCCACGTGTCACACTCCTGGCCCAAGCACGGCCCATGGGTGCCCGGGCCGTGCCATGTCGGCACGGGCACACAAATGCCCCACATGTCGCCCCCACCCAGTAGGCCAACAACTGCCCTAGCCGACATCGTGGCCGGCATCAAAATTTCTAAAAAAAAACTACTAAGTATAAGTCCGAAAAAAAATAAAAATTGAAAAATAAAAGTAATTCTCTTCCAAAAAATTCAAAAATAACTATTCTTATCCGAAAATTCAAAAAATGATCTATTCCTCATCTTGAAAATATGAATTGTCTGAAATAAAAAAAGAAAACATTCGCACTTAGTAAAATATTACAAAAGAATATGTTAAAAATAGTAATGACCTTTATTGATGTTTATATCATTATGTGATATAATGATACACGTTGTCTCGTTAAAAAATTTTTCATGTAAAAACTCATAGGGGAATATGAGAAATCATGACAAAGAAAAGATTACAGCTCAAAAGGTTAGTACTACTTATAACAAAGTCTGAATCTATTGGGTTTGGTCTTTATCTATGTAGAGGTTCTTGAACTGGGCGGCCAATTATTGATTGTCAGTAGTGTATTGGGCATGTTCTGCTGCTAGCTCTCAGTCTTTAACGCTTAGTAGCATTTCTACATGGTCGTTGCTCAGACTTGTCTGCTTGTCTTTGATGATTCTTCCGCATAGACTGAAGGCTGACTCGGAGGACACCATTGACGCGGGCGCTATCAACACATCCCATGCTAGTTTTGAAAGCATGGGATATGTCATCTTGTGATCATTCTCCATCACCCGAGGACGTTGAAGTCTTGTGTTTTATGCTTGATGGCGTCGCTGTCCAAATAGTTGGACAACTTTTCGGCTGCACCATGCGATCCAGCGTCTCTACTTATTACCGCAGACGAACTACTACCACCATGGCTTGAAGATGAGCCATCCCAAATTCTACCCCACTGTAGCTTCTTCTTACCTGCTGTAGGGGCAGGGGGGTCTGTGCTGGCGAACTCCCTGAAACTTTGGTTGGTACTATGCAAAAACTTCATATAATTTAGATCTAACATCACTATAAAAGGGACTATAATCTACCCTACAGTATCTCCAACGAGTGATAGACTAGTGCAGAATCTTCTTAATTTTTCCTAGGATCTAGTATGAAAGCAAAAGCATACAATATAGGGATATTTTTTTCTAATATTTTAAATATTTTTGTTTTATGTTAAATACATGTTGCATAAGAAGATCATCGTTTTCATATTCTTTTAACAAAGTGGCAATTTCAAAACTTTTATACAAAATTAAATTTGCGTTGGATAATAAACTTGCGACAATATGGGAGTGGAGTCATAAAAGGTTTCAAAAAATTGATAAAACTTTTGAACAATTTCCAGTTTTGCTCGTTAGTATTGGCCCACCATCACTGTTTCTTGAGTCATTACGTGACTGAAGAAAAACAACTAGTAAATCGCTATAAGGTAAAACAACTTTTAACATTAAATAAGTTGCATTCCACCGATGCTCTGCATCGGTTAAAAACTTACGTGCCTTCTTACCGGATGCATGGCAAAACCTCTTCCATGCAGCAATCCGTGGGTTAGAAGCAGTTAACCACATGATTGCTTGACGAACGGTGTCGATGTGAGCACCCACTCTTTTCATTCCAGACTTAACAATCAAATTAATTATATGACATGGACATTGCTGATGCAGTAGAAAAGACTCAGCATAAACACAAAATAAAGGCTGCAAAATTTCCATTGCCCTAGAATTAGCAGATGCATTATCTAATATGACACCAAATATTTTATCAGCTAAATTAAACTCATTAATAACCTAATTAATTCTTTCAGCTATATTTTCACCTATGTATGAAACATCAATTAATCTGAGACCTAAAACTCTTTTTTGCATCTGTCAATCATCATCAATAAAATGAACAACTACGCTAAGGTAATCTTCCCTAGCTCTACTACTCCATATGTCAGAGGCAACACTAACAGAAAAGGTGCATGTACTAAATAATTCCTTAAGTGAACTACAACCCTTCTCATAAACATTTTGTAAATCACGGGTTGTTTGCCTACTAACAGCTTTAAACAACCTAGGATTATGCGAAGTTTGAATGTAGTTTTCGAAAGCAGGACTTTCACCAAAGTTGAAAGGTAAATCTTGTCAGCGATTAACCGGACAAGAGACTCACGAGCTACCATGGGATCGTACTCCCAACTACGTATTGTACCCGTCCGGATTTAGAAAAGTTGATGTTGCCGGAGTTGGATGCCTTGCTTCCTCACACAAGCCTCCGCATGGCGCTTCAAGTGTCCTGTACCACCAGAAGATTTTGCATATAATTTACTTCTACATATTCTACATCCAGTTATTGTTACCTTCCTTCCGTCGGGGTCGGTCGCGACCACCTCATCGAAGTGCTGCCAAACACCGGAAGTTCTTGATCTCTTCGAGCCAGTGTTTGTCAAATCACTACCGCTGATAGTGCCAGAATATCCTTCTGAAGGTGCCGCCGCGCCTGAACTGGTACCTCCTCCACAACTAGTGGTGTTGGAGCCAATCCGAAGACATCGTCATCACTAGTTGGGAATGACCCCGACATGTAATTTGGGTCAAAATCACCCAACTTGAACGACGGCAACTGATATGGATAGTTCGGATCCATTCTAAAATTTCGAAATGAAAGAAACAAATTTTAGAATATTTATTCACTTCATAAAAAATACAAACAATACATAAATATAAATATCACTTACATACTTTCCTACCACCTTGTCTTCACACCTCTGCGATTACACTAATTAACTCCGAAACTAATTTGGATTTTTGACAAAATTTGAGCGAATTTTGTCTAAATCAAAAAAATCAAAAACTAGAGAGCACTTGAGAGCACAAGATGAGATGTTTGGGGTGAGAAATGGCTGGGGTGGATGCCCTATTTATAGGATGAAATTTCACATTTTTGGGTTTTCTCTGATTTTTTTGAATTTTTTCGAGCTCCAACGGCCAAATTCAAAAACTAGACGTTAGTAGCCGTTAGGGCCACGTGGCGCATCCTGATTGGCTCGGGAACTAGCCGTTAATGGCGTCGTCCCGCCTAGCACTCTCCCCCCGCCACACGTCGCCCACCGATTCGCACCTCCCCGACGCATGCCGTGTCGGCCCGTCGATCGTGTCGTGCCCGTGTCGACGGCAGATAGAACCGTGTCATGCCGACACGACCCACCGCCAACCATCGGCCCACAGGCTCAACCATCGGCCTGGCACGGCACGACGAATCGGGTCGTGCCGACACGACCCACCGCCAACCAGGCGGGGCCGAGCTACAGTGCTCGCGTGCCCAACAATCTCCCCTCGTCGTCGAAGGAAGAGGAACAAGGGAGCCTGGCTATTCTCGGTGTCCTCCTGTGTTTGGGAGCCACTACACCATCCCACTCCCACTTGCCGCCGCCGCGGGGCTATTGTTGTCCCTTCCCCCGACGACAAGCGTGTGCCCCTATCAACACCGACGGTGAGGCGGCATAGGCGTAGCGGGTGACGCGACCGAACCGGGGTGGCCCCTCGCGCCGCCGCCTCCTATCCACGGCGCGGGGGGGCAGCGGCGTGGCACGGCGCGGAGAGGGGCGTCGGCAGCAGGAGGCAGCGAAACATGGAGGGCGCGAGGAGGGAGGGAGACGACGAGGAGGAGGCTTGGTCGCTCTCTTGGAGTCTTGGACGTCGGTCACGCTACTTGGCTCGGCCTCGGTAAATATGGTCGGCTCGAGGGATCTCGAGGGTTCGGTTTTCATATAGTAAAAACCGACGCCGCACCGAATTATTCGGTTTATGCAACACCACGAACCAAAAAGGAGACAAAAACCGAAAAACCAAAGACTTCGATTCGGCTCGGTACGTTCGTTTTTGTTTTCGGTACTAAACTGCCCAGCCCTAGCTGCGTCGGGAGGAGGGAGTACGTCGCACACCACGGAGGAAGGGTGCAACACGCATGAGGGGGAGGAGAGGAACGACAAATTCTGTCGGTAGTTTTCTAATTGGCCCACTTTATTAGTTTGCAAAGTTGAATTTTGGGTATCTCTTGGAGATGAAGATATATTCATACCTTAAATCTTTTTAGAGATCTCAAAATAATAATTTATGGGATTTAATTTTGGATGGCTGTTGGCCATGCTCTTAACCTCATTCCTCCCGAACCACCAAACCCCCTCCCCAAACAAAACAAACTCATTTAATTAGGGATATCATAGTCTTTTCACATCATCATCTTTGTTTTTTAGAAAAAACTATAAGTGCTTGTATTTTAGGACGAAGAGGAGATATATTGAGGTGTATGTACCAAAATCTTTTGTAAGTTAGTGAGGAGAGGTGGACGATTTACTTGTACTCTTTGTACGAGTTGCAAAATGTAGTATCCTAGTTAGTTTATTGATGAGAAAAGGTCGTAACCATTCAGCAACCCAGTTGTCATGGCAGTATATGCATGTGGTTCAAATAGTTATATAAAAACTTATAAAATTTACCAAGATAGATTATGATAATATAAAACACTATACAAATATTTTGTATATATGCAAGTCTAAATTCGATCTACCCATGAAAAAACAAAAATAATAAATTTTATTTGCATGGTACAGATGCTATTCACTGTTTGATTTTATTATTTTTGTTTCTCTAGTTGTAGATTAAATTTAGTTTTATATGTTTGTCTATATACTTATATCATTGATGTTACCAATTTTTTAAATTTTTTATAACTATTTGAGTCGTATACAAATAACGGGTATCTTTGACTCCTACATCTAGAAAAATCCTGTCCTGATCTCCCTCGGTCAAGAGAACACCTAACAGGTGACTGACACGAAATCTGGAATCTAAGAAAAGGGAATAACATCATGTCGATGTCTGCTAATTACATGTCCTAACAGTCGGCTATCATGAAAAAAGAAGTTCCTGATCGGTTCAGTACCGAATAAACTGCGTACTTGCATTGCATGAATGAACTATATGCAGCACAAAGCAACGAAGGTAATTCGGCATGTGCGCTCGCAGCAATAGCAGTGGCTGGCAATAAACTGTTTGGAAACTAACTGGAGATTTATAAGTGGGTTGATCCATGAACCTATTTATAAGTTAAATTAATAGGTAAGGTAACCGTGGATTGAGAGACTTGCTCCTGCCTACTGCAAACTCATTCAACCTAAGTACTGGAGTACTTTTCACAAACTTTATCCTACTACAAAATTCATGGTTATGGTCTTAAGACTTCACCCCGCTATGTCTGCACAGCGGCCGCGTACAGCCGGCATCAGCTAAAAGTTCAGGTTTTTCAGCAGGCATCGCCATAAACCAAGCAGTTGAGCATAGCACGAGCATGACAAAAGGAAGGCCACAAGAATGCAAAAAATTGTCAATATATACCATTAAGAATGATGGCTCAACTTTACATCACCAGACATATACTACACAGCACGCCGGATCCGCAATATAATTGGACCTATCGCTATAAACTATCATTATAATACAATTTACACCGATATACAATAGAGCTATCACAAAAAATGGTTGGACGAGCGTGATGATATGGGCACTTGATCTACTTTTGGCTACTACTGGTTAGATAACCCAGCTTCTGCGCTAATGTGTCAACATATATAGGCCTTCTTCTCTCCAGCCCTGAAATCCCAGCCTCATCTCTTGCACCTTCATTCAGAAGCTCCTCCCAGAAGTCGTCGGTTAACTCGGTTTCATTGCTCGCCTGATTTCTTGACTGATTTCGTGTCCCGTTGACACCCTGCTTACCCTTACCAAGACCCTGGATGTTCAGTGCTAAATTCTCCAGCTCAGACTTTGCAGGCTCGTCATTCAGTTCAGCAAATGGCCTTGGATCAAACAGCAATGTCGACTCGAGTTGATCGCGCTGGCTGACCTCCCCGAGGTTGAGAAATGGCACTATGTCTATCGACCTTGTCCTCTTCTTCGAGAACGTGTCCTCGAGCCCCTTCATTTTATCCTGTTGGTGAATCAACTGGTGAAAGAAGTCAGGGTTCTGCATTGCTCTTGCCAAGAAACCCATCATCTGGACCTGCTTCTGCTCGGCATGTTGCAGCCTCTCCTCCATGGCTCGCATATTGGCTTTCGTGCTTTGCTGCTCGTGCCTTAGTTTCACAACCTCCGCGAGTAAGATGTTCTTGTCACGCTTTAACCTGTCGATCTCTTCATCTAGTCCAAACTGACCGACCTCAAGGCAGGTGCCAAGTGTCTGCTGTGATCCAGGGAGACAAGACAAAGGTCTCCTCCTCTTTATCATCTTTAGAAGATGCCTCTGGCCTCTCAGGAAACCATCATTCGCAAATTCCCATCTGTCTGGATCAATCTTTTTGAAACCCTGCAAATTGCAAAACAAAGAATATTACAACTTTAGTTAGTTCAAGTACAGAAGCCACAGACAAAAGTCAATTAGGATGGCAAGTCACACAAAGTATGTAAAACGGTAGGTTTCACATAGTTTTGCGACAAAATTTATTATAGCATTATTAAGAGAACAGGTAGCAGTATACTACATCACTTTTTTTTTGATGGTGATCAAAGGAGTCTTCTAGAACAAACAAGCAGATTCTTGTAGCTTCATCCATTGTCTTGATCCATCTAGCTACACAGTAACAAATTGAAGAAACAGCATGTCAGAAACTAAGGAGTAGTTCGTCCATGGAGATTTTTCCTCTTTCTGAATTATTGAGAACGTTTCAGGAATTGAGGGTTTATATGCATGTGTCTGAAAAGGATTGGACATAACTGAGTTTATGCAATAATGTCAAGAACACATCTGTAATACTCCTGCTCCCATCATTTGGCCAAATACAAATAAACGTCCTATAACATATTAGCAAAATATTAATAATTTATAGATAGAACTTTTATATATGTGTTCTAAGCGACCTAAACGTCAATGTAAAAAATAAACTTCGATAAAAAATTCAAAATCAACTTCAAATTAAGTTTTAAATTTCAAATTTTGGCAGCAGTTAATGCTGAATAGAGGAAACGATGGGGCCTACATTTCATACCACAATCGGTTTAAGAATTCCCTATCGTAATTTCCTACAACCAACAGGTCAGCACCAATAAGGAAATCCCAGTTTCTAGCTCGATTGCAACATGATTGTGCATGCACAAATGTCTCGCGCTTACTGAAAAAAATACCGATGACGCCACCGTTTATTTAACCAATACCAAGAACAAGTACATCAATAAACTCCAGAAATTGATATGGCTTTCTTTAACAATCTGCACCCAATTTACAATGCTCAATCCATTTAATTTCCTATCTATACTCAATACACATGATGAGGACAAAACATAATGGTAACCACAAAAATGAGAACAACGCCCATTTTTAAGTTTCTGCCAATGTCAACGTGAAAACTCAAATGGTAGAAATGCGATCACTTGTTCAGGTAATTCGGTTGGACCAAGAACTGAACAACAACTTTCAAGCACGAACTGACTGAACAAGAACAGAACAGACAATTCTCAAGAAACACAAGCGAACAAGTAGGGAACAACACTAGTGGCCATGGAAATTGGGGGAGGGACTCACGTAGGTGTTGAGCTGGCGGACGAAGCTGGAGAAGTTGTTGTGCTTGAAGAAGCGGGGAGGAGCACGGCGGCGAAGACGTGGGGTCCCACACGACGAAGCTGTTGCCGGCTCCGCCCCACGAGACGACGCCGTCGGTGGCCGGGTCGGCCACCAGGTCGAACGTCTTGGTCAGGAACGGCGGCGGCCCGACCTCGTGCAGCCCCTCCATTGGCCGCGGCGCCTCCCCCTCCTCCTCCTCCTCCGGCGGCGAGCTCGGCGGCCACTCCTCCTTCACTATCCCCGGCATCATCGGCTCCATTGTCCGTGGTAACCGCACCCAATCAACAATCCCCAGGCGGGTTCTGCTCCAATCCAAGAAAGAATCCAGCACGGCGGCGGGAAGAATGGTGGTTGGTAGGGGACGAGTCAGCGAGGTGGCCTCCTCCGGTGGAGAGTGGCAGGCGGCGAGCAATATAAACACCGTGTACTGGCCAGGAGAGGAATGGAAGGTTCTAGACCGCGCTCGGGGTTCGTGGCCGCGGCGGAGCCGGATCGGAAGCTTCCGGAAGGCGAAGCCGGGAGTGTGGCTGAGGTTCGCCGGCACGGCCGCAAGTGGGAGGGCGGAATCGACAGCTGACGGCGACAACAAGTGCCATTTTTTTTTCTGATTTGAATCTCATCCGCCTCGACGACGCTTTTGCGTGTGGGTCAGAGAATTTGTTGCCGCGCTCGGTGATTGGCCGCTCGGCTTGCACACACCATCGTCCGGCTAGATATTGCAGGGGTCAGAAAAAAAAAGCTTGTTCTTTTTCTCTGGGTTTTTTCTTAGCTTTTCTGAATTCCTTTTCATCTCACGTGGCACTCGCGTGTTGTTTGTTCTTTCTACCGGTAAATGTAGTTACTGGGGTTTATTGGATGAACATTCAAGTCAAACAGGAGTATTTGAATTCAAACATTGTTCAAAAAAATGATTTTATCATAAACGATATAGAGTTTGAATTTAAATTGAGTGTGTTTCAACGGGTTTGTTTTGGTACCGGTCACTGGCACGTACTAATGGTTTTCTGAAACGTTGGCACGCTAAAGATATTTTCTTTTTTATTATTAAAATTACTAACAGGTCTTACCCGGTAGTTATATAGTATTAAACCAAAATAAAGAATACAAACAAGTTCTTGAAAAATCACAAATTCTGCAACCAATCAAAAACCAGTTGTCCAAGATATTTTCATTTGGTACTCATTTGTTGATATACTAGTGTGAGGCTTTGCATTACACACACAAGCAAATTTTGCTGCCTCACAAAAAGTGGAATAATGAATTCATGATTCATCGGAGCCTTAAAATAGTTCTGACCTGAAAATAGTTCTTCGACCGTTGGCCGGACTCGCAACTTGGCAAGTGGCAACCAAAAGTACACATAAACGTGTTCAGTCTCACTAGCATACAACACAATTTCTCTTGCAGTTCTCTGGTCCATATAAACCCACAATACTAGCCCACAATACTAGGTTATCTGTCATCAATGTGCCCCAACTTTTCGGTAATCAACAGCATTAGCACTATCATTTCAAAGATTTTGGTCAGCACAGTCAGATTCTTTGAACACGACAGGAGTAGCACAAAGGCCAGCAGGTGAGCCAACGCACACAGCAACAGAGGGTTTGGTACACAATCATTGTGCTAAAAGAAACAATTCAGAGATTCAGAGACTCGGTATGATCATTGTGGTTTCATCACACAGCACAAGTACAATGATTGTCATTAGTCCCTTGCTGACTTTGGACTGAAGTGCCATTATTGTATATAAGCACTGACATGGCGACGTGCGGATTTTTCAGGAAGATTTTAAGCAGGTTTGTGCAAACTACTGCCAAATGCTGTAATATGTCGGTAGGAGCCCACTGCAACAGCTGATACCACAGTTTATTCAGTATCTGTAGAGTGTAACACAGTAACAGAGCACAGAACTAGGAAACACATGTTGATATGCCTTTAACGAGCCTCGACAGCTTGACATCCACCTCTGTTGATAATTTTTTCGACATACTCCTTCCTGAATTTATGCAAAACCTCCACTGAGTCAACAAATAACCGGAAAAGTATGCCGGAGGTAAAAAGAAAAACGAGGAACAAAAAGAATAGGTACCTAGCTGGCAGATGGTCATGGGGACGATTGTACGGCGTCCAGACAGGCTCTCCCACAAAGAGCCGCATTGCCTAAAGAAGCATAGTAAGGGGAAAAAAAGGTATTAGACTGATGTCCCTTTTTTGATATAGAATAGAAAATGGAACAAAGGTTTAGGAAATGAACAGATTACTTAAGTAAATGGCAGGAAAATGATAACCTTGTTCCCAAATATATTGTAAGACGCATATGTTCACGTCAAAGACAGTTTGATGCTTAGAACATAACTACTCGTGGGAACAAAGGAGCAAAGCAAAAGATACCTTGATGTAGTTGTCACTGTCCAATGTGAAGCGGTGATACATTCCTGCAGGCAAAACAATCATGCCCCCTTTCTTCACTGCTACACGGATCCACTGATCATTTTGGTCCCTCACATCGAAGTATCCTAGAGAAGCATGAGAAAAGGAAATATGTAACAACCATACAACATGCCACCATAATTATTGCTGGAAGCAAGTTACTAGTTTTCTTGTCTTAAGTGCTCAACTAGTACAACAAAGATACATACCGCTTCCCTCAAGACAATAGCGTATCTCTTCATCAGTATGCAAGTGTTCTTCGAAGAAATTCTTCAGCTTAGCATCATAGTTTGGCAGCTTTTCTGGACATACATCACAAATGTCCTGCACAAGGAAAAACATATTAACCTTGCGAATAGAAATGGAAATTCACAATAATAAGTTCTGAAAAACAAACCATGTAAGAGTATCCCCTGGCCTCACGGATTTTCTTGAGGTTCTCGTCGTTCTCCCAGTCATCAGCATTCAAGCGCCAGCTTAATATTCCTAACTCTGGGTGTGTCAATTGTGCATCACATTAGCATCTGGCATGTTTATTGGCAGTTTGGCACTAGTTCTACTAAGAGTTAGTTCAAAAAACTAGATATATTGTTTGAGCAGTAAATGCACAAACCTGAAAGTTTGCTAAGAGGAATGAATTCTTTGGGCTCACGATGATGAGGAAGCCTCTGGTCCTCTTCACTGTCATCCATGTACCAAGCTTGGATGACCTCCTCCTTGCCATCCTAAATTAGTAATGGACAAATACTTCACTATAAGTAGAATAAACATCTAACATAATTTACGTTGTATCAGGTCATCTTATTCATAAGACTAAGAAATGCTAAAACAAACCGAAGTTACAAAATCCATGTAATTCTAGTAATGCTCCAGGACTGATCGACAGGACACAAACATCCTTAGGAAAAGAACCTCCCAACAAATGCTCCACAGCAAGTGGATGCAAAAAAATTGGCAACAAAGCAATTAGTTATTAAAGACTGCACCAAGCGACAGCAAGCTTGAACCTTTAAAGGGCATCATACTTCTTGAGTTCTCGTATCAACAGAGCAACTGTATTGAAGTGGGGGTGGTCTAGACATGATGGTGATAGTGGAAACCTTTCTTCAATAAATAGAACGGTAAACTCGATGTTATACCATTGAAAATTTCGGATATCCACGGCTGTTTAACTCAAACTTTATTAGGTTTACTAAAGATTCATTTTTTTCAGTATGTTTTATCTCTAGGGTTACTGTCAAACAGGACGAGAACACCATGTTGAGGACTGAATAGCAAGTTCCATGCTACATATACCAAAGCTCCCAACTTTTGGGTGCTCTCGAGTACCAAATCGACCAGCAAATGGAACAATTGACCGCCTAATCTGATCTGAGATTTTACAAGCACAGTTTCACCCCCAAAGTCAATCATCCAAAGCAGCTGAATCAATTTTTCGGAAGAAATTCACAATCCCATAATACCACCCTCCAATTTCACATATACATCTTTCGCCTATTCTACACGAACCCTAAACTTCAAGAAAACCTAGACGAAACATGCCGGGGAAAGAAGAAAGCTTTCTTGGCGCAACAAGTCCTCGACATCCCAGGTCGGTCAGGACACAAACAAGGGCAGGAGAAAAGGATTAGGGTACAGAGATCTCACCTGGAACTGGTTCTCCATCTCTGGAATCTCACACGCCGCTCCTGCGTTGCCTTCCTATTGGGAAACCCTCCCGATTCCGGATAGCCTGGAAGCTGAAGAAGAGTCACACGAACAGCTTCAGCGTAACGCAATCTGAGATTTTTGCTGGTACAGTCCCCCAAATTTCCGCTATTTATATTGACACCCCTGAGCATCGGCCTGTTTGACGAAAGATTGTGGGAGATTTGGTGTACTTGCGCACGCTGCATGAAGCACGTCGCCGCCCGGAAAAAAAAATCAATCATGATGTGCTGGAAACATTGTCCGTTTCAGCGCCATCAGGATAAACATTGTTTTTCATCGATCGTTGGTTAGATGATGACAAAAGCGATGAGCGAATTGTTCGTTCTTTACATGTGCGCTGGAGCATGCCTCAAGTCCATGCCGCCTCCCGTGGTCACGAATCATGCGGAGACCACCGAGTTTTAGCTGCAGACGCGAGAAGACTCGTTGCGTCGCGCGGTCCCAGAGGTGGATGCCCGGCCATGGCGGCGTAGGCGGCGGCGTCCCGGTGCGGCATTTCGTCAAACACGCCGCGAGCAGCCGCCGCTCCTCGCCTCCCCGCGAGAGGAGCGTCAGAGATGACGGAGGCGGCAGAGCGTGTGTTTTTCATAAAAGACCCTTCTATTTAGCGAGTCTTTCAAAGTGACCCCGAGATGTCCTGGTACCAACAAGAACCGTCAGATCGGTAATTCGCGGGTCAGATCATGCGGGAAAATACATTTCACCAAAAATACCTTATTATTTACGTACTCCGTTAAAAGGACACCCCGAGTGGATCGCAATCTTATTTTGGGACAGCGCAAACCATCGGATCGAGAATACTTGGCTCAGATCGTATGGAATAAGTGTGGCTGCAAGACTTTTACGGAAAGGCCATACTTATCTTGTACCCGTTGAAACTTGAAACATATCTTTATCAGAATCGTTACTATTTTTTAAAAACATGTAAAAGAGGTTACACGTTAATATATTTAAAAATATTTAAAAATACACTACAGTTTGTTAGATCAGCTAAGGAAAAAAAGAAAAACTGAAATGAAAACTAAAACCGTAACTCCGAAACTAAAAGAGTGGAAAAACCGAACCATTGGTTGCGAGCCTATGTTTGGGCGATCCTAGATGAGAGCTCTGCCTGCCATACATCAAATTCAGTTATCCGTGAAGTCGGAATTTCTTTGTTATTGGTAATATATCCGTGCTAACACTACGATGTCACGATATTTACTTAATAAATTATTAAAACTTTATTTTATATAATTGAAAATAACTTTTTGTAGAATCTGTCCATTTGAGAGCAAAAGGAAAAGGGCAAAGAGCACGATGACACGATGGACCGAGGTTGAATGGTGCGTGCACGCACGGGTGGGGAAAGTAGCAGTCCCACTCTTGCATGGACCCAACGTGAGGCCCATCTAACCAGCTAATTTTAAGCGAAGTGGGATGAAGATATTGCAAATGCTAATTGTTTAGATGAAACTACATTTTATATTATCTTATTGATCAAGCATGATTCTTTATGATCTAAAGAATAGCAATCAAACAACCATGTGTAATTTGAGATACAGATCTTGAATTCAAGCGAACCTAGATAGAAGGAGAGAGAGAACAGTAAGTGCGGTCTCAGCAGCTATCCAACTCCCTGGAGACTGATTTCGACAGATGCGTGTAGTCCAATTATGGTTTGGTCGTCAGTGATGATCTAAAGTAAGTGCGGTCTCATCGTTTTTCTTAATATATTACGTATAATTCTTTTACACGGTCGTAAAAAAAGTTTAGTCGTCAGTGATGCCGCAAAAAACCAAACATGCAAACAGCAGCAGTCAATCTCTCAACTCTACGGTTTTCAGTCATACAAAGGAACTCTTCTTCGATCCACTTTCACACCTCTCCGCACTTGAGCAGTTCATTCACTACCAGAGACAAAACCAATGGAGATCATCTACTAAAGAAACGTGATGCACTAGGAATTAACTTGTTTGGAAGGAGCTAGTAACATGTCATATTCAGAGGTGCCTGCTTTTCTTCTCAACGAGAATTAGGTGCAGACTTCTGAATTTTTCATGGCATCTCTAGAAAAAAAGAAGAGAAGAACAACGAGTGAGTTAACAAAAGAGCTAATTGAGGCCCACTAATAGACAAACAAGCAGAGTCCAAGTTGTGTTACAGATGTAATGCAGGCCTTCAAGGATTTGCCGGGCCTGACTTTGTGTACGGAAAGCCTTTCGCTGGAAAAACTACGGAAAACAACCAAATTATCCATCTTAGGCCTTGTTTGTCATATCAAAGGTTTAGATGATATTTTAAAGTATTAAATATAAATTATTTATAAAATTTATTTATAATCGATGGTTAATTCACGAGATGAATTTAGTGAGTCTAATTACGTCATGATTTGACGATGTGATGTCACAGTAAACATTTAATAATCGTGAATTAATGACTTAATAGATTCGTCTCGTGAATTAGTCACCGATTTTGTAATTATTTTTATAATTAATTCATATTTAGTCCTTTAAATTGATGTTCAAATACATTTAATGTGACACGAACTAAAACTTATTCTCTCCGTCCAAACACCCTCTTACTCAAGTGAATACGCATAATGTCGTGTATAAAGATGGCAACAGTAGAAAAAACCCGCGTACCCACGGCACCCGACCCAGCCGGGCGCGGATACGGCGTGAATCTGCACCACTGGCACGGGCGTGGACATAGGGTTATGCCCAATAGGTATTTGTATACGGGTAAAAATTGAGTATGTCCGTACCCGTAAACCCGTGTACCCGCACTGACATGTGGGACCAAGAAAGAACAAGTATATAAGCGCTCAATCTAGGGTTTCCCCGCAGCCGCCCTTCCCCACCCCATCCCACCCCCGCGCGCGCGCCGCCCCTTCCCCCAACCCCGCAGCCGCCCTCGCCAGCCGCAGCACCGCCCCTTGCCCCCTGTCGATGCGTCGCCCCCCAACCCCACAAATCCCCGCCGCCGCAGCCGCCCGGGCCCCTTGCCGGCAGCCGCCCCCTAACCCAAAGCCCGTCGGCGCACTTCTTGCCCACCTTGCCGTCGCCGCCGATGAGGCTCCCCCGGCGACCGACCTCCCCTCACGCTGGCTCCCCTCACGCCGGCCTCCCCTCACGCCGACGATTGGAGCTATCTGATTTTTGAGTTTAAGAAGAGACAGGTGAATCCCCTCTTCTAATTTCTAAATAGCACGGCTTCCATTGTGGACTGAGATGCATGTGGTATGTCTTCGTGGTCAGATCTAGGTACATGTACTGGTATATATTTTTAGCAGCTTCAAGAATTAAGTTGAAAAAAATGTAGCCCAAAACTTGATGCTCACAAATTATAGGCAGTGTACTTGATGCCTTTGTTCAAAGACAATTCCCGCGGGTATGCGGATATGTCTGTGGGCATGTTTTGCCTGCGGATAGCGGGCGCTGACGGATGTTGCTATCTGTGACGGGTAGTGGACGCGGACACGGGCACAAAATTAATCTCGTGGGTATGGGTTTGACATACAAATATCCATGTGGATTTTACCCTTTGCCAGCTGTAGTCGTGTATATATTGTTGTGTAGCCGTTCCTCACATGCGAAACCTGCAAGTTTTCGGATCGAGTCCTACCATGTTGTCGTCCAGGTCAAAGCAATAAGCCCTGCAGGAACTGTGCCTGCAAGCACACACATTGATTGGTTCGCAAAGTGCAAGCCATTACTGTCGCTTGTTCACACAGTACTACTGTCTTGGTTGACCGATGTAGTAGTATCGATCAACAGATCGAACTCTTCGACACCAAGCCATTACTGGCGTTCGTTAATTCATGCCAGCCATACAATCGAGAGCAGCCTATGTATTGGTCGTTGGACCAGTTCTCACGTACTTCTTTCGTTACAGGAAAAAAAAATCAACTAATACTTCTCGATGTTCGGAGTAGCTTTCTGGGAGATTAGTTTTTTTTCATCTTTTTAGTAGTGGTTGAGTGTAGTTCTCTTCCTTTTCTTTAATTGACGTCGGTTGGTCTAGCTGACTGAATCCTGTATTTAAATTATGCTTTTGTTATAATATATTAACATGTAAATTTTTATATGTTTACGAAAAAAATTAACTAAAAATAAATATGACATAAAATGAATTCGTTGTATTAGGTAACTTCTCATCTATTAATAGAGGAAGGGAGTAGTATCACACGGACAAGCTATTACTCCTCCATCAGGACGAGGACCTGAACCAAATTAAACTTGCAAAGAAGGTGAGGAAGAAGAAGAAAGGAGCAGAGGGCAGGAGATGCCGGCCGGCCGGCCGGTGTACGGTCGTTGCAGAGCAATCAATCGAGGAGGTACACATGCATGCATTGATTGGTCACTCGAGCAAAGCAGCAAGCTAGCGAGGCTAGGCGGGAGTACAAGTGTGGTTATGGCAAAACAGCAGCCATGCAAGAACACACAGTGGTGGCAGATCGACCGGAGGAATTAGTGCTGTGGAGTGTGGACACATGCATCTTTATATCTTATTGTTATTTTCTTTTTCTTTTTCTTAAAATATAATATATTTTTTAAATTTAAAATTGATTTAATTAAATTTGTCATATAATATAGCAACTTGTTACATCTACCTATTCTATCATCTCAACCAATCTCAAACATTTTTCATTTAATTTTTATATCAACTTCACAATCTCAATCAATCCGAAGTTTTATAGACACTTTTATAAAGGTGTTTTATAAGTTGCCTCTAAAACCAGGAGTTTTATAGTGCGTAGATATTTTTAGAGACACTTTATAAATTGCATGGGTAATTTTTATAGTCATCGTCCCGTAACGCATGGGTATTTTTATTATATACTAAAAGAATAAATAAAAATAACATAAGGCACAAACATATATGTCATGATGTGGGGTTGAGTTGGTAAGTTCATTGAAAATAAAAATGATTTGCTCAAGAGATCAAAGGATTGAAAGTAGCAAAGAAAAATATTTTATTCTCTTTTTCACGTTGGTTTGATATGGTTGTGATATAATTTTATGTCTCTAGAAAATGCTCTACCCTCTTATAGACATAAAAGAACGCCTCTCTTGAAATGCCACAAGATGTGACATTTTATAAAATGTCTCTTTCGTTTGTAGAGATAATTCATCATAAGACACTTATTAGGCACTTTTGAGAATGTCTCTATAAATAATGTTATAAAGGCATTTGAAAAGTGTCTCTATAGTATTAGAAAAATGTATTGTATATATATTTTTCTTATAGTGATCATAACCACCCTCATCTCCTTAATTTCATTGAAAAATTAAGAAAGTGTAGTATATTTTAAGGCCGGAAGAGTACTACTCTCTCCATCACATAATGTAAACCATGTACTTGTAATGCCTAAAAGAACATTATTTTGAGCTCCATAGTAGTAGTTGATATGGAATTGCAATTATATACATGACACATGGATGTATCAACCATGAGAGGGGTCCATTATAATGGCTATTATTTTTTTAGATGACATGGTTCAATGCATATTGAGTATTATTTGCAATAGCGTATAATGAGAACAAAACATAAAAGGAATCAAACGGCTATTTTTTTAATCAAAACATAATAGTTTGCCTGTCGGCACCCCAAACACACATTTCTCTGGGTTTAGCTTCATGCGGGAGGACCGGAGTTTATTAAACGTCTCGGCCAAGTCCGGGAGCAAGGTTCTTTGGTCCCGAGATTTGACTACGAGATCATCGATGTACGCCTCAACATTACGCCCTATTTGGTCTTTCAACGTGATGCGGACATCACGTTGAAAAGTGGACATGGCATTCTTCAAACCAAATGGCATAGACGTGTAGCAAAAGGTACCCACAGGGGTAATAAATGAAGTTTTCTACTCATCCTCTACAACCATGCGGAATTGATGATAACCGAGTATGCATCTAGTAAGCATAAAAGGTCGTACTCGCAGGGGAGTCGACTATCCGGTCTATTCGAGGTAGAGGATAGGGGTCTTTGGGACATGCCTTGTTGAGGTCGGTGTAGTCGATGCACATGCGCAGCCTTGTGGTTGGCCTTCGGGACGACCACCGGGTTTGCCAACCACTCCGGATGCAGCACCTCTGGATGAAGCCGCCTCCCGGAGCCGTGCCACCTCTTCGCGGATGAACGCCCGCGCTCCGGCTCGCCTCACCTTTGCCGAACCGGCCGTGCATCGGCCGTACCGCGAGTCGATGCTCAATCACCTCCTCGGGGACACCGGGCATATCCGACGGCTTCCAAGCAAACACGTCGGCATTCGCCCGTAGGAAGGAGACGAGCGCGTCTTCCTATTTGGGGTCCAAGTTGCCACCAATGTTGACGGTCTTGGACGGGTTGTCACCCAACCGGATAGACTTAATTACCACCTCATCTAGCAGAGGTGATGCGTTGCTTTGGGGCCGGAACCCGAGGTCTCCCTTGGGGGCCCTCGGGTTCGACGCGGTCGGCCGCGCGATGTCGTCCACGCGTGCTTCCGCAGCCTAGCACGGTTTTAATGTCGGCGTGGATGGTGATGGGGCCTCCGGCCCGATCTTAAGCCGGCGGTAGCCATAATGGGTAGCCGTCATGAACTTCACCAACGCCGCCTCCCAAGCACGGCGTTGTAGGGTAGATAGAGGTCCGCCACATCGAAGTCGATCCGCCTCGGTGCGGAGATTAGCGGGACCCCGAAGGTGACCGGCAGGCGATCTCGCCCAAGAGGCCACACTTTCCCGGCGTCACCCCGATGATGGGGTAAGACGGCCCGAGCATCATTCCGGGGCCTTGATTGCATCAAAGGCCTTCTGAGATAGTATATTGAGGGCCACACCCCGTCAATTAAGACTCGGGCGACCTTGACGTTGCGGATGGGGGAGGTCACGAGGGCCAAGTGGTCGCTACGTGCGATGTTCCCCGGGTGGTCGGTTTGGTCAAAGGTGATGGGCACCTCTGCCCAGCGCGACCTTCGGCCGCCTCGTGGGACGGCACGCCGCAAGGAGTTCGCGTCTCATGGACTTGAGGCTCCGGTGGGATACGTGGGCGCCCGCACCGCCGTCGATGGAGGCAACGACATGCCGGGGATCTTGGTAGCCCAGGTTGTCATCGTCGTCCCCGAGGGGCCGCATCCTTGGCCTCCTCACGTCGGTTGTCCGAACGCTCCGCCGGGCCTTGCCCTTGCGGCGGATTTCCTTCTCACTCTCCCTCCGCTCCTGCTCATACTTTTTCACCCGCTCGGGCAAATTCTTGACCGAACGTCATTCGGAGAGGTCGTGGTGGGAGGTTTGGTGCACCATGCACCATTTGTCCCCGACCCGGCCCTAGGGCGAGGGTCCGGGACCGCCCGCGGTTGCCCGCGGGCTTGCCCTTCCGCGAGGGCTTCTCGCACCGTCGGCGGCGAGGACGTGACCCTCCTTGCCACCGCGCGATGGCTCGCGCTTGCCGCCGCTCGCGTCGCTCTTCCCGGACGCAGAGGGGCAAGACTGGAGGCGGGGCAGGATTCCTAGGATTCCAAACCCGAGCCTCCTCCTTGTGGGCCACCGGCCGGCGAGCTCAAAGAGCTCCGTAGTAGTCCGGGGCCTTGGACTCGATCTTATCCAAGATAACGTCGTGGCATACGCCACTCCGAAAGGCGAAGATCACCGCATGGTCGGCGATGGAGGGTATGGTATTGCGTACTGGCAAAAACGCCGGATGTATTTGCGCGGGACTCGTCCCTCCCCGTCGGACCATGTGGAGGTCCGCTCCACTCCCGGCGTGGGTACGTGCCCCGGAAGTTGGAGGTGAATTAGCGGCACGATCGTCCCAAGAGGTGACCGACCGGGCGCAGATTCATCGCCCAGAGCGGCCGGCCCTTGAGCGCCATGGGAAAGAAGTTGGCCATGACGCGCTCGTCACCTCCAAAGCAACCTCAATGGTCGTGATGTAGATCCGGAGAAACTCGGTAGGGGTTCACCGAGCCGCCGTATTTCTCCGTAAGGGCCGGCCTAAGCTTGTTAGGCCAAAGACACGTTACGGAGGCTCGAACGAGGCCGCAGCCGTTGCCGGCGGAGGGGGCGACAATGGCTGCGGGGCCCCGTCGGGCGTCGTGGAGCCTCCCGTTTGCGGTTGGGCCATCACGCCGCTCGCCATCTCCCGAGGGGCTCCACTGCCGGGCTGCGGCTGCTCGCCGCCGAGTGGTTGTTCCTCCCGACGAGGAGGCGCAATCCGGCGCCCACCCCATGCGGCGCTCGTCACGGCGCTGCTCGATGCGAGGCGGGCGTCCTGTCTATATACGGCGATCTCGGGCGCTTCGGTTGGGCTGCCGTCGAGAGGCCCTCTTCCGCCCTCGCGGCGGCCGCGCCCTTCGAGCCCGTCGCCGAGAGGACGAGCTCACCGCGGCATGTGAACCGCGCGGTTGGTGGCGTGAGGAAGCGAGGTCGGCCGGCCCGCCGCCGGGCCATGCCTACCGGCTTCGCCACTTCGTCCAACCAACGCTTGGCGTTGGATCCCTCGCCCGGGTGACCGAGGGTGGCGCAAAGAACCTCCGCCGCGGAGGAGGCACCCTAAGGCGTGCCAAACTCCAGGCGACGATGGACGTCTCCTCGGCGAGGCTCGCCGCACGCCCGCTAGTGGCGTGGCCTGGATCCCGCAGGGCATTGTCGGCCCCGCGGATGCCCGGCCCTCCGCCCGCAGCCTGTCGCCTGGCGGGGGCGAGGAGATGGCGCGGCGCGGCGCCGCGCCGTCGCCATCGGCGGCGGTGGGGAGACGGAGATCTTTCCCCCTCAAGTGGAGGTGGCGAAAGTTGGGGTCGTGCTCGCCGTGTCAACCTCCTCCGTCGCCCGTTGGCCGGTCGCTCCGCGCGTAGCGAGCGAGCCCGACGCAGCATGGGACGCGGCCGTGAACCATGGTGGAGACGGGGAGAGAGGTTTTCTCGCCGTAAAATGGGAGGAATACGGGAGTTTAAATCAAAACGCAGTTGCGCTCCCCTACTCGCGCGCGCACGCCGATGTCGGAGATCGACACGCGGGAATCCGAGGGACCCTTTTTTTGGTTCGGCACGGGAGCGGTGAGTCCCGATCTAAACTCGAGATGAGGATAGGATGATGCAGTGAGGCGGGAGAAATCAAGACTGCGGAGCGCGGGGTTTATACAGTTCGGGCCACCTGCGAGGTGTAATACCCTACTCCCGTTCGTATGTAGTATGAGGGAAGAATTACAGGAGCAATGAGAGTGTTCTTCTCATTTCGGAGTCGATATGGACGAGAGGTTGCTAAGAATTAGGTGTCGCTCGGAGGGCTTGATCAACCGAGTCGAGGAGGGAACCGACGAGAGAGTGAGCCGACCGTTTTATGATGGACTTGGGTCTCCTTTTGTAGTACAAGGGAACACCATAGTAGTCCCGATTTTCTCTACAATGCTCCACGTGAAGGAGCGGTTTTTCCTCGTCTCGTCGAGAAGCCACTCCATCTTTGCTCCTTCCCGTTTGCCGCGTCATGGGGGTAGGCGGAGAAAGGTGATCGCCGTGGTAGCCATGCTCGCCGACGCGGTGATGGCTTGCCTACCTACTCCAATGGGACCCACCGGTCAGCGGCCCATTTCGCGGGAGGCACTAACACCGCGCCTCCTACGCACGCACTCTCTCCCACACGGCCGCCCAATGCATTAAATGCGACCGGACAGGCGTGAAGGAGGCGTGCACGGAGTGGGTGCACGGCCATACCACGGTCTTAGTCAAAGACTTTAGGCCTCCTTTGCCTCGCGACGGGCAAAAAGGGATGATGACGAGAGCCACCGACAGCGTGCCTCACATTGCATTAAATGCGGTGGGCGGGCGCTCACCTCCTTTTTTGGGCATTAAATGAGTTGGTTGGCGGTTGGACTCGCCCTCTCTCGAGAGGTGCGGGTGAGGGATGGAGGGTCCGGATAAACCCGACCCTACCGTCCGGGAGTTCGGGTGATCCCGACCCCGCCGTTTGGGAGTACGGTGGCCTCCGGGTAGCCTCCGGGTCAGCCCTTCGGGCAGCCACGTGGCCGCCCGTGGCCGGGACTTGCTTAGGCCATTCATGATACATCTTTAACGCGCATTGATGGGCAAGGGCGCCTTCTCTTTCTCGGATGTCGTACCTCCGACATACCCCGGCCCCATATCACCGACACTCCAGCAGTGAATACTGAATGTGTCACAAACTTAATACGATATAGATATATCCTAGCATTATAAATCTAGACATGAGTCTTTGTAAATTTATAGTATGAATATGTCACATTATGTACTGGCTTTTTTTTTATGGTACGAAGGGAGGTAGGAGTGAATATCTTCAATTAGGCCCTGTTTACTTACTGTAAAAACCAGTAAAAATTTGGGGTTTTGATCACTTTTTAGCATTTGGAAGTAAACAGGAAGGTGTAAAGTTAGCTTGTAAAAATTTTGGATTTGGGAGGTCTAAGGCCCAAAAAGGTATAAATTTTTCTTGGGAAAAGTGCTTGCCCACCCTACCTCGTGCACGCATCGCATCGGATCCGCGCGCCTATGCCCTCCCCTCCGCTCTCCCCGTCGCCGCTCTCCCCCCGCCGTCGCCCCGCTCGCCCCCGCCTCCCCCGCCGCCGCTTCTCCCCTTCCGCCGCCGCCCCCGCTCTCCGCCGTCGCCACCTCCGCTCTCCTCGCCGCCTCCCCCTTCCGTCGCCGTCCCCGCTCTTCCCCGCCGCCGTCCCCTCGCTCTCTCCCGTCGCTCTCCCCTTCCGTCGCCGCCCCCGCCTCTCCCCGCCGCGAAGGAGGAGGAGGGGACGCCGAGGACATGCGGGGCCGGCACCGGATCCGGCCTCGACCCGCCCGCCGCCGCCGTCAAAGACGTCGCCGCCATCGTCGCGCGCATGGCCCTCACGAACTTCGCCGCTCGGATCCGGCCTTGACGTCCCGCCGCCCCCCACACGCGCCGCAACGACAACGGAGGGGAGCGGGCCGCCGCTTCCTCCGCGGTCGTCGGCATCGTCGCACTTCTTGGCTTCCCCACCGCCGGCATCGCCGCACTTCTTGGTTGCCGGCGAGGAGGAGGAGGAGGCGAGGGAGAAGAGGGCGCAGAGGCCGCCGAGGAGGAAGAGGAGGAGGAGAGGCGCCATGGGTAAATCTGTCATTTAACACACCAAAAACTTTACACAGGGGAAGTAAACACCACTTTTGGGTGTAAAGTTTACTCTCTAAAATTTTTGGATGTAAAGTTTACAACTAAAATGAAGAAATAAAGAGGGCCTTACTGCAAGAACGTATACGTACGTGCTGCTAGCTAGGTGGCAAGCTAGCTGATGTCAGCCAAACATTTTGAACAGTGCCGCAGATCCAGAGATCGATGGAGTGTCGTATGTAAATGCAAGCCTACGTACTTTGCCTGCGTATATAATTGTGCGTGTGATACATGCATCTCGATTGGATTGCACAACTAGTTCATACTTCTTCAGCTTGCTAGTTCATACTTCTTCAGCTTGCTAGCCAATCGGTCCAGTACGTATACAGTCCCGCGCGCACTGTGCATGCCAGCTTGATTCTGACGGCCAAATAAACCGTCGTGTCAGCTCAATCCTCGTACACTTGATCACTAGTAGTGGCTAGCTGCTGGATCGATCGGCACATTTTACAACCGTGTAAGCAGCTTGTCTCACCGTGTGATCGAGCGTGCGTGTGACTGGATCACTCGCCATCGAGTCCCGTGATCGATCCATCCACGAGAAAACAACGCGTACCGATCGACTGATCGGAGTAGGTGCTAATAACGCTTCTCTCGCGCGCGGCCTGCCGGCCGGTTAGATCCGATCATATCGATGATGCGTTTCTGCGTAACAATTTACCAACGGCAAAGACTAGAGCTAGCTGGTTGTATCGTATCTTCTTCATGTTTGATTCTTTAATTATTAGACTAATTTAAAAGTTAAAATTTAATCTTTTAGAGGATAATGACTAAAAAAAGTGGATGGGAGGCGACGGCGTGGATTGCGAGAGGACAAGAAAAGAGACTATGTCAATGCGACTCGGGGTGAAAAGAAAAAAACATTTTTTTACGAGTCAATTGAAATAAATATCTAAATATTTTTTGAAGGGTCCAATAATTTGAGAAGACTAATTTATTTTAGGCCAAAATTAACTCAACTGTTGAGCCCTCGTGGTCACTGTGCGTGTGTTGATGCATGCGACCGCGAGGACATGTGTACACATTGCGACAGACCAAAGTAGGTTCAATCGCGACTCATGTATAGTACGACGTATCACCGGCCTCGTTGTTTTTTACTACTAGTAGTATTAGTATTTCTTTTCTGCGTAGATCCAGCTAGCTAGCTACTGCAGAGGTTCGTGCTCGATCGGCCACGACCGAGGAACGTACATACTCCTATTTACCTTGTCATGTCACGCCATTACAGATGTTTCTACTCAAGAAATAAACTATTACACCATTCCGAAGTAAAAAAAAAGGAGTAGTACTGTAGTAGCTAGGAGTATGGAGTACTTAGGAGCCTACTCCATAAAAGGGAGTAGTACTGTAGTAGCTAGAAATAAACTATTATTGTACGTATGCAGGAGTATGTACTTCTATAACTATTTGGTTATATTTTTGGATCTTTTCTTCTTGTATTCTCATTCATTACCGAAAACTTCATAATGTTGATTGAAAATGAGTTCTTTCGAGCATTTCTTTATTTATGTTATTATTCTTTGAAATTTCACGAGGTGTGCTTCAAAAATTAGATTACTTTAGGTTATGCTTTTTTAAGTAATGATGACCGAAGGAAAATATAGACAAACTAAGCGGGAAAAGATATATCGACCAAAACATCCAGGTGGACTAGGTATCCATAACCTTAATATTAAAAATAGATATGCTTGTTAAGCAAATGACTCTTTTAGTTGGTTAATGGTGAAGGCGTCTCGCAAGACCATTTGCAAAATAAACACTTAAATGGTAAACCTCTCTGGTATGTCCAGCAAGACAAGTATTTCTTAGTTCTAGGCCTGTTTAATAAAAGTGAAAGATCATTTTCTTAGGTTTAGGTCTTTAAAATGTGTCAATGGGACTGAAGTAAGATTTTGGGAAGACATGAGGTTGGGATCACATCCTCTCATGGCACCGTTACACACCAAGATTTGGTACGGTTCTTTAGTGAATTTGGTTAAGGAAATAAGTCGATCAATCGATGAAAGTTTATCTCGAAGAAACCAAGTTCAAGAAGGAATCATGAAGACCACGACATGATTGTTTAATTCTATCTATTAACTAGACAGGAATTGGTAATTTTCTTTTTATGTTTAAAAAGTTGTGTCTAGTGTCCAATCAAGACTTATATCTTTACTTTTGTTTTTAACAAACCTGTGTCGTGTCTGATCAGGACTTGTATTAACCCGAGGGTATAAATATGTACACATGAGGTCCTTGTAAGACATCTCCACATATCAATACAATTACTTTCGACTAATCGTCACCCTTTTATTTCGGCGAGTTCTTAGTTTTGAGTTAGGCTGCATCGGTTGAGTTCGATCTCCAACAAGAAAGTAAGTTTCGTCAACTTTACTTGTATCGGCGGTGCCTGCGGGGGAAGCAGCGACGACGACACTCCCGGTGGTGGTCCCAATTGGGAGATGGTCGATCGGCCACGAGAGCAGCGAGCGCGTGGCGTGGCAGCGGTTGTCGCAGCGGATTCGGCGATGGTGGTGGCCCTCGCAGCTAGATTCGGTGGTGGCGGCGGTACTCACGGTCGATTCGGTGGTGGCGACACCGCGGGAGGTGCAACGACGATGGCGGCGGCGCTCCGGATGCGGGAAGAGCCGACGACGACGACAACGACAACAACACTCGCGAAAGGAGGACGGCGATGGCGACGCGCTCGGAAGGAGCAAGAAACGATGACGATGCTTGCACTCCCGGCGACGGTCCCAACTAGGATGAGAGAGAGTAGCAGGAGAGAGAATGAAGACGATTTTTCATTTCTTATAGGTGGTCCTTATACATAAAGCTAACTCGTCATAAGGTCACCTATAAAGACTACTCACATGGTGTATAATACCCACCATAGAGGCTTAAGACCTCCTTATGGGCATACATTACGGATGCTATCAAAGATCAATACCCTACTTTATATAATGTGACTCGAAAGAAGCAGTCTATCGTGACAGAGGTTATGAGCACAACACCTTTAAAACTTTCTTTTAAGAGAGCCATTGTTGATCAAAAGCTAATCGAATGAAATGATTTGATCCTTAGGCTAGCTAATATAACCTTGTCAAATGAAAGGATTGCTTTTGTAAAAATGAACAGTTTTCAGTTAACTTTATGTATAACGCAATCATGAACTCTAATGTTAGGATCCGAAAAAAGGATTCTATGAGACTTAAAGGTTCCACTATAGATCTAAGTCTTTATGTGTTTTTTCATAAGAAAATAATTCTAACAAAGGATAACCTCGCTAAAAAAAGGGGAGACAAGCACAGTTTTTTTCTATATATGGATAAGAGACAATCTAATATCTTTTCTTTGAGTGTCATGTTGCTCAGTTTATTTAGAGATAAGTGTCTTTTTCTTTTAATATCCCTTCACCCTGTAACCATGAAAATATTTTTGGTAATTGACTTAGAGAGATAACTAGGTCCCTAAAAAAGATGATACTAATTTGAGATGTTGGTCAATCTGAAATTGACATAACGATAAAGTTTTTAATAGTATATAATTATCTATCCCATGCATGTTATATTTATGTCTTCCTATTATTTTTTTTTGTCTATGACAGGTTATATTCAGGTTATATTCATGTCATAACAAAATCGAAGCTAATATAAAGACGTACGAATATAACCTGTCATAAAAAAAATTAAGCTAATAAGAAGACATGAGAGCAACATACTATAGGCAATGATGTTACATTCTTTTTTATTATCGGTGTCATAGTTTTATTAAAATTGCTGGCTAAAACATTTAACGCTACTCAATAGGAGTTGAGGATTTGTCCCATCAACTTTAATCTTATTTTTATTTATTTTATTTTTTAAAAATAAAAAACTTATGGCTTGTATGACAAAAGTCAGAGTGTAAAACTAAAAAACATTGCTATTCACGATCTGGCAAGTACAGTACGTGAATGAAGGTCAGGACTCTGACATGCGGGGACCACATGTGACAGCGCGTACGTGCGCGTGTAAGCGTGCGGCGGTGGAAGGACGGTGACTTGGTGGGGGGTTTTTACGCGGCCATTCATTCATCATCCATTGGACGGAGCTGCAGCAGCAGGCGTGCACCCTCGTGCACCCCATGCCGAGGTGACGGAAACGACCACATGACGGACCCACGTGTCGGGGATACGATTCCCTCCCGGGCCCCACCACGCGGGCCGGTGGGTCCCACCCCGCGACCGCACGCTCGGTCCGGTCAATACGGCCAGCCACGGGACGGAGCGCCGGACCGACCGGTCGGTCGGCCACAGTTCAATCGGCCTCACGATCGGATCGATGGGCGGTGTGGTCAACGGTCAGCGAGAGGGGCGGGAGTGTCACGTCGCGGTTGTGCAAATGGTGTGTTGCCACGTATTCACCTCGCTCCAACCTATCGGTGGGGCCAGGGACGGATCCAGCGTAAATGCTAAAGGACTCAAGTTTTCTCTATCCCGCTAAAAATCACCATTGAAAAAAGAAGATATGAAAGGAGAGGAAAAGAAAGAGTAGAAGGAAACGAAGGAGGAAGAAGGAAATAAGCTCTCCTGTATTCATTTTCTGGGTGGGGCCAACCGAAAAGAGGGTCAAAATGGTGTCCTACGTTTGACCAGTCGATTGCTCGCCGGTGGCCGCTGCTCCTGCTCGTCTTCCCCCACCGTAGCTGGGCGACGGTTTGATGCGCTGCAACGCGCGCGAGCAGTGGTTGGCTGGCTGGCACTCAGTTTCTTCCATGCTTGTCTCACATGGCCGTTCCGTGATGAGGAGAAAACCCTCATGAGAGAACTCATAAAGCTGGGCCGTTTCTAACTTTGCAGAGCATGGGGGTTAGTGTGAACAAAGCGGCAATCGGTAGGATCAATCAGGCGTTGGAAACCGCACGCCACTGAATCATATTTGAGCTAAACACCTTTTTTTAGAAAGGATTTGAGCTAAACACTGGAATCACCTGCTAATGTACAGTGCATGCTCCAGATCGACAGGTACTACGTCTACGTGCTACTAGGAGGAGTCACCTACACTACGGTGTCAATACAATCATGCTACAAGTGACAGTAATCAACCAGTACTTGTAGCTAGGAGTAGTTGGCGATTGGGGAGAAGACAATGTATGGAATGGTCCAAGGAGTAGTGTCAGGCCTGCGAGAGACAGAGCTCCCGTGTGGGTTTGCACGTGTGGCCGTCCTTCCTCCCTTTTCACGGGAATGTATAGCCCACCCACCCTTTTCTCCACTCACCTCCATTGCGCCTTTCCCGTACTAATGCACTGCCGCTCGCTACGCTACACCAGTACACTAGCCCTAGAATCCTGAAGCCCTGAGCCAGGGTATACTGTATCTATCACCGCGTGTTGGATTGTACTCCTACGCTAGAGAGTTTGCAGGCGTGAAGATGCGTGCCCCCTATGCAAAAAAGAGCGTGGCATGAGTGACATCGTGACAGCTACTTTTACTTTACATCGCCAAAAAAGAAGAATTTGTGATTCCAACAATTTGTGGCATGAATATTGCATTTGTGGATGTGATTCGGATTGTGACGATTACACTATACACCGTATATACGTGCGCTGCATTTGTACAAGAGTAGAAGTGGGCAGGTCGCAGCACAGTGTGTGTGTGGTGCATGGTGGGGTTCCACGCACGCAGGCGGTGCACCAGTGGTTGCATGCATGCATGCATCCTCGTCAGACGCTGGGGCCCAGGGAGCAGTCAAATCGCGGGGGTCGTAGCCTACGACACGTAGGAGTACTGTTCCACCAATCGATCTTTAGGCTCTACGAGCTAGGGCTCCGGTCCCATGCAGCGCGGGAGGCAGATAGGCCCAGTCCACGCATAGCCCCCGTGCACCGGACGGACGAGAGGAGAGGAGCCGGCCGTGTACGTGCGACGCGGTGGCACATGCTGATGCGTGCGTGACTGCGTCGTAGCATGGTCGTTTGAATAATGGACGAGCCTCAAACACGGGGCACAGCTGCTCGGTCGCTTTTGGTCATTTCGATGTGACCGCTTGCCCCGATGGGATCCAATTGCCGGCATCCAGTTGTGTGTACAGTCTACAGCTACCGTTTGGTGCCCTCCATCGATCGTTTCACCTTGCTTAGGTTTCTTTCCGAGATGCACATGTGCAATGGCATGTGTGGTTTTAACTTTGAAAATCCACGTTCATAATTTTTTTTTAAAAAATATTTGAATAATTTTTTAAAAAATTATTTGAATGAACGTCTCTATTCAAATATTTTTTTCTTAGGTTTCTTTCAACGCTCAGCCATACTAAGAGGCTGTTTGGCTCCCCGACTAAAATTTTAATCTCTCTCGTATCGAATATTTAAAGGTTATATTATAATATTAAATTTATACTAATTTGACGATATGATGCTACATTTAACATTTATTAATTATGAATTAATTAGGCTTAATATTTGTCTCACGAATTATTCTTCGATTCCTCAATTATTTTTATAATTAGTTTATATTTAGTCTTTCAAATTGATATCCAAACGTTTAGTGTGACACAGACTAAAATTTTAGTTATCTAACCAAACATCCCCTAAATGCTATTATTTTCCCCTTGAAACTCCATACTTTATGCCATTTCATCCGGTGGTAAAAAAATGATGTTTAGAAAAATATATTACTGGGTTAAATTTAAGCTTTTTAGCATTAATTTATATTGTAATAAATTTATGTTATTATGGTACTCTCTCTATCGACAAATGTAGGCACTTTTGGACTTCAACACGATCTCCGATACACTCCTTAGACTAATATTTTCTTCGTTTTGTATTATAAGTAATTTTACTTTTTTAAGTCAAACAACTTGTTTAAGTTTGATCAATTTTACATAAAACATAGTATCATTTTTAACACAAAATAAACATATTATCAAAATATTTGTACCATTAGATCTAACGAAAGTTATAGATATTGCTAATTTTTCCTATAAACTTGATCAAACTTAAAATAAATAAAATAAAGTCAAAACTGACTTATATTATAAATCAGAGACAACAATGTATATAAAAGTAAAGTATTTTAAATAAAAAGAGTTACTACATGTATTATGGTATTTTTTAAAAAAACTTTAAATCTAGTAACATCATTATTATGTCATCGATCTTTATGAGTTATTTTTTAGCGAAAGTTAACAAGTTTGACTTGGCACTATTCTAAAAGTGAACAGAGGGAGTAGTATTCTTGAAGACAAACCTAGCTACTCGTAACATTTTTTAAAAAAAATAATCATTTCGAAAGTTATTGATGGTTAAAATTTTGGCTAAATTTTATCCTAAATGTCAAATGGAGTACTCATGACTGTAGTCCATAGATAGAGAGTATCCTTAAATTGATTCAAAATTATGATATAGTAATCTTTTAGCTTGTATACACAGCTTAATTCGTTGGTAATGAATTTTAGTTAAGCTCTCAACATCACAATGCACGTTAATCGCTTGTTTTATGTGCTAGCTAGCAGCAGGGTTGGGAGTAATCGGGGACAGAGATCTTGGCATGTCACACTGGTCTGACCCTTGTTTTGTTCAAAACCGGGAGCAAATCGCATCGGACTGAGCACTCAATCCCTCATCAGCTAGGAGGATCCAGACCCGTTTTGACCAGCAACGAAACAATTAATCGACACGAGTACACGACATGTGATCAATGATCTCGTTGATAGCTTTCGCCTTTCCTTCACTATCGTGCACATAGACTACCTTGTCTGGCCTGGCCTTTTTAAGGCTCTCGCATACATCGGCTTTAGTACACTTGATCTTTTTTTTATGACAAATCGTTCCTTTAGCCCTTTACGTGTAGTACTACTAGTTAGGCTAATATCAGTAAAAGTATCATAGATATTTTATACACATTAAATACAAGACACATCAATATATACGATGACATGACAATATAATTATGAAGAGAGATGTAATTAGTTTCATCTAAATTAAATGAAATCTTGTGTATACGAATATCAATTTTTCATGAGTCATAAAATTAATTATGATTTTAATCTTATGAAATCACACCATAAAATTATACGTTAGAGATGATAATTTTAAACATCATTTTATTTCATTCATACTTATATAGTTTTTAAACATCAACATGAAACTAGTGCACGAACTGTGTGTTAAGGCGTTTTCAAGGGCGTTTGATTTGATAGCCCGTGTGATCATGTGTCGGGGTGATACCGTACGTGATGGCCAGTTCCTCTCCTATCGATCCATGCAACTTTTTTACGGTGTCAATTGTGAAACATGCCCTTGATCATATATATATGCGTCTCGGGGTAATGCTCCGTTTCTAGTTTCTGCTTGGATTCCTTGATAGATCAGGCTATCACGTTCACTTCAGGAAATCTGAATTCGGATCTGAACTCATATTAGCAGCAGTAAGAAATTTGTACAGGAGAATAGAAAGTTCGGAAACCTGAATACATGACACAGTAGCCTGGTCGAGTATTTCGGAGGCGTGCTACTCTAGCGGTGGCCGTGAGTTCGCTCTGCTTTTTCATCTTTACAAAAAGCAAGTATAGTAGTACGGTTTTAGATCTCGGTGCTTAAGAGCAATATTGTCAGAGCCATGTGTTACCAAGTGTGTACTTGGCCTCTCCGAGGACACTCCTAATATAAAAACTATATAACATAGGATATTGTAATAATTTTATATAACATAGAATATCGTATCAAAGAAATTAAATTATTATATTTATTATTTTAATGGTTTTATAATAGTTTTTCATTGATAACCGTGAAAACTTAGTTTAGTTTTTTTAGTCAGACTTGATTCCTTGTAGTTTTTTTTTTTTTATTAAATTACTTGTTATATTAACAAATTATCTATAGATAATGTAATTAATATTTATAGATGATGATGTAATTAATATGGATAGAATTTATCATAGCAAAGTGCACTGATCGGTGGAATTATCGAGGGGAAAAGCTATACTAGGAGCAGGTCATGAAGGATTGACGTATCCGATGTGACGGCCTTTGCAGCTAGGAGGGAATCTAGGCACCCTAGATCGAATGGCGCCCTCTCGGTGACAGATCCAAGCAAACAAAACACTGTTCGAGCAGCTGGGAAGCGACGAGCTTGAGTGTATAGAGCACCGGAAAACTGTGTGTTCAAGCGATCGTCGCGGCCTGTCACGTTGCGGGTTCCAAACCTGCAACGTCGACGAGTATTCTGGGGAGAATCAACCTACGATGTACTACTAGCACGCTCGATACGCACGAGCTCGCCCGATCGATGCCACCCGTGATCGACGTGGCCGCTCGCTCAAGGCCCAACACGAAGCTGCTTCATGTCATCCGGGATTCCAGGACGCCAATACTGTGTCTGCTCCATGCTACGCAGGAGTACTACTGCTACGATCAAGCAGCAGAACACCATGAATACTTTTAGATTCTGTCAAATGTTTATATAATATTTTAAAAAATTAAATATAAATTATTTATAAAACTCATTTATAATTAAAATATATTTTACGAGATGAATCGATGAGTCAATTACGTTATGATCGACGATATGATGTTACAATAACATTTGTTAATCATAAATAAATTTATTTCATAAATTGCTTTTTGGTTTTGTAATTATTTTTATAATTAATTTATATTTAGTTTTTTAATTGATATTTAATATTTGATTTGACCTGGGTTAAAGTGAAGTTATTTTCTTTTGGATCCAAACACCTCGTAGCTGGCAATGGCAGGGAGAGACCCCGGCCGGGCACGGCATCGGACGGACGGCGGCCGTACCCGATCGACGATCAGACGGTGCACGGCCCCCGCGCACCGTGCCAGGCCCCGGTCCCCGCACGAATCGCGAGGCCGAGACCGAAGGCCCCCGCCACTACGCAGACATGCCGTGCCGCGTCGTTGCACACCTATCGTTAGAAACGCCCCAAATAGAATAGCCACACGAGCCCACGACGACGAGAAAAGCCATCCACCCCGCGGCCGCCTCGCGAACCGCACGCCACCCTCTGCGAGATCAGCGAGACGGCGACACACACGCTCACTGCGCTGCGTCTCCTCTCTCTCTCTCTCTCTTTCTGCTGCCTCATCAGCCAGCCCGCAGCCATGACTCGTGCGAGCTGAGCTGAGCTGACCTGACCCGCGCACGCACGCGTGCCGCTCGCTCTCGCTCGCCTACCCCTGCTGCTGCTTGTTGCTACCACCTCACTCTCGTCTTCCAAGCTTCCAGCACCGGGACAATAGCCGCGCTAGCGCTAGCTTTTTTGCTGTTCGTCACGAGATCTCGCGGGCTATCGGCGGCTAGCTCGCGCGGCCATGGGCTGGGCGAGCCGCGGCCGCCGACGGAGAGTAGTCCCGGTCGCTGCCTTGCCGCTTCTCATCCTCCTCGTCTTCCTCCTCTCAGCTTCCCTCGGTATGGTAAACGCACGCGCGCGCCGCCACATCACCGCCGATGTGAGACCTCGGTGTCGGTTTCTTCACATTTCAGCCCAGTTCTCACGCTCTCGCGCGCGTGCTGTCGTGTTTGCAGGGGCGTGCAGTTCGGTCAGCAAGAGGAGCGGCGACGGCGACGGCGGCGTTGCGGAAGCGAAGCAGGCGTACTACTCCAGCTGGGAATCGGCGGTGGCGGGGCGGCGAAGGCTGGTCGGGCCGGGGTCCTCGCCGCCCACGTGCCGGAGCCGGTGTGGGGGCTGCCACCCATGTCGGCCGGTGCACGTGGCCATCCAGCCAGGCCGGAGCTTCCCGCTCGAGTACTACCCGGAGGCCTGGCGCTGCAAGTGCGGCGACAAGCTCTTCATGCCCTGACGTTTGGTGATGGCAACTGCAATGCGTCGTTCTCGTTCACCACTCCATTGACCATTGCTGCTAAGCTGCCTAGCTTGCTCTTCCCGGCTGCGTCGCCATTGCTGCACGGACAAGGTGTAGCTGCTAGCCTGCTACCTAGCTGGAGCAAGAGCCGTCGATAATACTGCAGCCAAGAAGCAGGACATTGTTGAGAAAGATCGATAAATCATGCAGACTTGGACGGGTTGGTGTATGTAACGACATTGTTGAGTTCTTGGAGATTGAATCGAGTGTAATGCTGCTGTAAGTAGATGCTTGTTTGTTGTGTACAAAAGAGGGAGCGGACGAGGGCGAGAGATGTTAATGCTGCCATTTTGTTTCTCCTCCTCTCTTTTTATTTGTTTTTCTGTTGTTTGTTCTTCCCTTGCGTTTTTTTTGGGAGTGATTTCCCTGCTAATTTGTTCCATCTTTGCCATGAACATTGTGATTGCTCGTAGCTGCACATAATCGTTTTGCTCTGTTCAATTCTTGCTATTTAAACATCTTTCAGTAGATGAACAATGAAAAACTTCTCCTACTTCTATATTCAGCTCTGATGCATGTCAGTGTTCATGTGGCTAGTGCACCCGTGCATGCAGATTTCAGTACTACATTATTTCGCACAACAATTTTAATGTCACATTAGCGCTAAATTAAACTAAATTTCAAAAAAGCACTAATATTCCATAATAAACTAAAACAGCTTATTAAAAAATAAAAATTAATTCGTAGATAAAATGTTTATATATTTGTTCAATACTAAAAAGAAACTACACGAAAAATATTTTAAAATCAACTTAAATTTTAGCTTTTGCACTGGCTTATTAGAGCAAACAAGGGCTACTATAACTACTCTCTGTCTGAGAATATTACTACTTCTAATACTAAAAGCATTTGTTTCAAAATATAGTAACTTCTCAATCAATATTTTCTTACTAACCAATTACAACATTTCATCATTCCTTTTTCTCGTTCATCTTTACTTTTCAATCAATCCTAACATATTTCTATTTATTTTTATTTATTTTTTAATAATTATCTTCAACTTTAAAACTTTTATATTCTGTGACGCAGGTAGTACACGAGGCAATATAAAGCATGCGTTGTGCAGCAGAGATGAACTGTAGGAGTATATGAGAGCGCAGAAATCCACAGAAAGGAGCTAGACCTAACCCCAAAAGATCACAAAAGAAACAGTAGCTTGGATAAGAGAGGAGGGGGTTGTAGAGCAATAGGATTAGCTCAGCTTTCTTTGAGGAAGAAGAAACAAGAAAGAAAAAAACAAGCATATCTCTGCGATTTGTATAGAAATGTGAAGGAACAGTGACCTATATACTAGGAGCACTCCTGCACTGCTGCCTCTGTGTTCACCTCTGCTGGTGGCACTAATTTATGTTACTTCTGCTGCTTTACTCCTGTCAAATCATCATAAGTTCCCTAGAGAGTGAAGCCTGAATATTTCGGCATTCCCCATTTCGTGTCCTTTTATGTTCACAATGCTCATTTTCTTTTGCATTTAGCTGCGCTTTATCTGCAGGCCTATGTATTGGTAGAGTAGTTCAATCATCGTTTGATTATAATCTTTCGCAGAAGAAGGCAGCATTCCGTGTCATTCACGCACGCAAGATGAGGAGAGGGGGCACCTTTTAACTGCAAAAAAAATGGAGGCTTTGATCTCTCTCTGAAGTATGAACATTAGTATGCGTGGGATCTGGGATTTGGGACACTTCCAAGAGACGAAGATCCCCCGTCTTTTATCCAAATGTTAAAAATACGTGATATAATTTATGAGTAAATTTTATATATATATTCGTAATGATTTAAACGATAAATAAATTTTAATAAAAAAACTTTAAAATCTAAAATTTAGCAGCGACTAATTTTGTATGGAGGAAACGACGGGAACCGAACCCAATCATTCAAGTCGGAGATGACCAAGATATTTTCTTATTCTGAATTTTAGATTTTTGTTTGTACAGTTCTGTAACCAGTAAGTTAATACGGAAGTTTTCTATTGTATAAGAATATTTTTCTAAAGCAATTTTTAAATTTTATATTCGTCTATGTCCTCAAATAAAAAAAAGATAATCCATCAACTCCTATTTACTTATACTAGTACTACTACGTGGTCTGCTTTATTTTTGTTCCAGTAATTTCCTGGTTAGCTGTTGTGTGAAATTTTCATCATTTTCTGGGAATACTAGCACTCGTCAGTGATTGACAACAAGCCATGTCCTTGAAATTTTTTAAAGCCTACTATGACGGTGGCCAGATAAGGTACACGAGTCCTACACTTCTTTTGAGGAAGGTTTACCAAACGGACGGTAATTGAATGGTTATCGTGATGATCATATTTACCATCGAGACACGGTTAAAGTAAAATGACGATAACTTTATTAAATTTAAATAGATTTAAATAATAATTTAAAATGTTGATTAATTTTATATGTTTTTATGATTTGCCATGGTTACCACGTGATAACTATCGTTAGGATGCGTTAATACTATCTTCGACGATAAGAAAAACTCTGTTTTGAAGTAATGAGGTGATGCTCTAATTTATCATGGTGCAATTATTCAAGGGCTCTCATCAGCCGCATTACTGAAAAAAATGCTTTGTTGGAAACTTGGAATAGCCAAAAAAGTGTTTTCAGATGAACAACGGAAAATGTTGAAAAATATTGGAAGAAGGGTTTCTTTCTCTCCCTGATTTTTCTCAAAATGAAAAGGGCATGTATTATGTCTTTGCACCGTTCACCAGTTTCCCTGTGAAAGATTCACATCTGTTTGTTTTTAACAGTATTCTTGGGAGTGAGGTTGCTTGTTGTTACAGCAAGGTACCCTTTTTACTTGCCTCTCTGCACAAACAAGTGATGAACAGGTATATCATCTACTGTATCAGGAAGAGAAAAAACGGAGACACTAGAAAAATTTCACATGTGTGGATACAATAGAATTTCTGTAGCTGGGAGACAAGGACGAGCGATTCGCTGAACGAATCGACGACTCTTTTGTTTCCGTTGCCAGTTGTACGATGTGAAACCTTCCCTACAGGATCGATGCAAGCAACCATTGGAGATACTGGTGATAACATTCACAGCATGCTGTTAATGTTTATAACTAGTACTATGTTTACTCCTATGTTAACTGTTGAGTAACTCTATGATGGTTTCTACGGTTAGTATTTTATGACTAACATTATCATCGATAGATGTGGTCTTAATCATATATTTATGAGTGCTACTATTAGTAAAATTTTTTGCTACCAGTAGTTAAAGTAATGGTGATATAGTAATACTTGATTAGAAAAAAAGGAACAGCCTCTAGATTAATTTTCACTACTGGTAAAAACCATTGTAAATCATCTCTACCTATGACTAGTTCGGTTTCAACATATGACAACATATACTTTGTTTACTACTATTTCTGAATTCTTGATTCTATATATGTTTTTTTACTCCTGTGTTAACTACTATTCCAGTTTCTAAAAGATGGCAGCTTGCTGCGTGACTCCATATTTACAAACAAAAATTCAGAGCAGGGGAGAGACAGGGAGACATGTCTCTGAGAGCCCCCATAACCTGGTGCTCCCAGAGCTGAATATTGCCTGCAGCGGTGGTTGTTCTGAACTCTGATGTCCGGTCCATTTTATGATTCTCTATACACACAATTTTATTATTTTACTTGCCATCGCATCGTCTTCAGAATCTGCAACTTTTCCATGCTTGTTGTTTTCTTCGAGTTCCTCATCAAACTTGTCACACGAGTGCATGGAATTCATCGTCTCCCAAGTCCCAAGTGAAGTTTCAGTCAGTCATTCAATGTTTTCATGCTCTGTAGAACTATCTTGGAGTTCACACAAATATTACTACTTGGAACCTTCTGCTGACCAGTAACAGGAAAAAAATATATACACTGATGCAATTTAGATAGACCAATGGGCCCATGAACAAGAAGATATAGGCCGACGACAATGAATCATCCACGATGAGTAGGTTACCGGCCCATTATACTTATGTAGACCCATTATAATGTCTGTACTTTTTGTCCGTATCAATACTGCCCGACTCGATACAAGAACTTGCCTGAATTGTATGATCGTTTGATCAAAGATCAAACACCTTGCAGATTTCATTTAAATTTGCCGAATCCAAGCAAAAAATGAAACCATTAGGTTTGAAATGATGTTGTTATAAACTTCTACCGGAGAAAATATTCTCCTGTTGGAATGTAAGCACCTTAAAAACATATCATAACTGCTTTTGTAGTCCTAGTACATTTCAAGCAAAGCAATGCCATATAAAACATCCTTTTATTAAATTATTCACAGAGACAGTTTATTCAATTTTAATTCACATGAAAATGATCAAATCTCACACAGAATAAAAGAACCATAGCGTGGACAACACATCAAACATCCCAGAAGGTGTACATCTCTAACAAGCTACCTGCTCTACCCTATCCGTGGTAGAAACAATCTACTAGCTCTAATGTACTTATGCTTCATTCTCTATCTATATAGCCTGAGAGACCATCAGTGAGCCTAACATCAGCAACGGAAGTAGAATTTGATGTGAAATTGGTCCTGCAAAATTCGAACACAGTTAATAAAAGTGGTATAGTTTTCTGAATAATCCCATGAAGCAAATAGAGAACATGTCCAATAGAACACATCTGGAAAAAAAAAGTTATACCATATGCAGGTGCATTGCCATTGTTAGATATGCCAGCAGATCCCGGTGGTCCAGGAGAACTGGAAGAGTTTGAGGATGGAGAGAGCCCTATGCTTGCGCAATCCGCACCAATTGAACCTGAAACAATGACTCATCGACACTAGTTAGGGAATGCGATGCGCAATCATGAACAAGTGGCTTGTGTCCTTTGATCTTACAATTCTGAAAACATGGCATTGTGGTGATGTTCAGAAGGTTACTGAAACCCTCGCTGCACTCGCAGTGGTAGCTGAAACCTGTCCCGTTCTTGCATGTGCCTCCCGAACCGCAGTAAGCTAATTGACAGGCTGTGCATACAAAATTATACAGGCAGTGATGAAATGATGATCAGATCACAGATGAAATGAAAATGGTATTTTTATCAAAAGTTCTCAAGAAGTGTTTTTAAAAGGAAAATCTAAATAACAGCAAGTTGCAGTAGTTACGGTCTGTTGGGAGGGAGAAATTTTTGGGTGATGGTAAAGGCGCAGGTGCTGGTGCTATAGTGTTAGAACATGCACGATCAATGGAACCTGCAAGGGAAAAATAATATTTGAGTATGTAAGCTGATATGGGCCACATAACATTAGTAAACATGCTGTTTAATAATCACTTGAATGTCTTCTAATGTAGGAACAAACAGGAACTCTTAAGATGACGCTGCTGGTTCAAAAAAAAAAAAGAAGTCTCTGGAGATGACACAAAGGCGTGAACATTCTTAAGAAATCTAGCCTTTTCCTGTCTGATGGAGACGCATGTTGAAATTACGATAACTGGCTGTATTAGTAAAAGAGACAGCGAACAGACTTTTCTCGCCGGCCCGAGATAGCAAACTGCAGACTCAAGAAATTGGAATTAATTCCATCTGCATCTGATTGGTCATTAAAGTTCCTGTGCATCTAGACTTCAAATACATTTTTGCTTGCACAAGCACATTCAGGACACAACTTCAAACAACCGTATTGCAGCCAATATGCTTAAGTTGCATGAAGCATCAAAAGCAGCATACCGCAGATCCCACATGTTTTATGTTCAGAAATTGGCACCTTACAACTACTGAAAAACACACAAAATCGGATGTTTATTTCATTCTGAATCTAACCATTGGTCAGAATTACTACTTTTCTGCGAAGTGAGCTTAAGATTTTTTTGGTGGAACCAGCCCACCCAAGTTCAATTGCATTTACGGTTAATTACATTGAAAGAGGTGGCGTACCCGTCGATAGCGAGACGTATTTTTTAAAGGTGCTCATAGAGATAGAGTATGTGTATGCGCGTTCGTTATGAGCGTATGCGTTTATACCGTGTTTTTAAAAATAAAAAAAGAATTACTACTTTTCTACAGGTTGCTCCTGCCCACTAATTACAGTGCACAAGCTCACTCCCAGTGCAATTTGCCATAAACGCACTATCATTAGGTAAAACAAATTATCATGCCTAACAACCGTACCCAAATTGCAGACAAACATGCCAACATCCTACATCAAACTACCAAATCAATTCTCCGTGATCAAAAGTTAGGTTGGTATGCAGTTACGCACGGGCACAAGAATAGCCGTATTTTAGATGGACATTTGATGACATAACAAGAACCGCACAAAGGCAAGCATGTGAGCAGCAAAGGACAGATGCGGAGAGGGGCGAGCTGGCTGCGAAAGCCTTACAGTTGGGGATGACGCACGGCAGGAAGCTGGCCTCGTCGCTGACGTGCATCTGCTTCCACCCCGGCTCGCACTCGCACCTGTACCCCGGGAACCCCGACGCCGCCGTGCAGTTCCCCTTCCCGCACGCCGCCGTCTTGCATATCGACCCTGCTCCCAACCATCCAACCAAATCATCAAGAAACCATCAAATCTGCAAGAAGAAAAATCATCCCTTTTGTGCAAGAATCGGGGGGGAAAGAAGAGGCCTTTACCGATTACAGGGGCGAGGAGTGGGCTGAGAGGGGAGAAGAAATCGTCGGCGACGGCCACCCTGGTGGTCGTCGTCGACACAACGATTAGCAGCACGAGCGCGGCGCCGCCGGCGAATCGTGTCCTCCCCGCGAGCATCTCGATTTCTCTATATTCTTGATTCCTTCTTGGACTCCGCCACTAGCAGCAGCAGAATGTTTCGCTTCTGAGCTACTGGGTGTGTGAGCGAGCGGTTGTTTCGCTGGAGTTTAAAAGCGAGGAGAGAGATGGCGCTGCTCTGCGGTTAGTTGTTGGTAGGCGAGGAGACGAGATCACAAGATGGAGTTTTTATGGAGGCCTTCCCGGAATTGACTTGGCAGCAAAGAAGCCGCAAAAAGAAAAGGCAAAGTCAAATGCGTGATCCGTCCGAGATGGCGCCGTGACTTGACTCTACAGTTAGGCAGTCTGGCAATGTTTGGAAAGCGAAGATATTTTTGCATTTTAAGTTAGTAGCATCGTCCCAAAATATAACATTTAGCTATAAATTTAAAAGTTGGTTAGATTAATATTTATATTATAAAATGAAGAAATAAATATTTTAAATTCATACAACAAAGTGACATCATTTGCTAATTTCACATTCTTTCAACTTTTATACTTCCTTTGATTACAACAATGACACGATCTTCAAATTATAATTTTAACTATGTTTTTAATTATAATATACATGATAAATAAAATATATTTTTATTATTTTATTATAGTATTTTGTAAGATATATATATATATATATATATGTTGTTTGTGTGTCTTTAAAGTTATTTATGATCAAATTTGACTATAATTTTTGAAACGTCAAAAATTAAGAAACCTAAATTTTGTCATTATTTGTTTTACCACTTCACCCCTTTTTCTTTTTTTTACCTGAGAATTTGTAGAAGTGTGTATGCTATACTAGCTTGTTTGAATTTTTAAGCGAATGGTTAGTTGGGGAGATGAGGCGACTGTGACCAGTAATTAATACACAATCAATATGTTCAATTTCATTCATTGCATCTCTCACAGATGTATGAACGTGGACTCATCAAACTGGTAGAACATGCCATCTCTTTTTGTCAAACTTTTTTATACTCTACATATATTCTTTCCAAAATCTGATCAGTTATTATTCAAAACTGAATGCGACTTCTTCCATATAGTTCGATCTCACAGACCGACCTTTATTCATTCTCTCTTACTCGCGTGTCCATAAAAAAGGCTGCTTCCTTTTGCTTCGTCAGTATACCAGATCACGAGCAATACACACAACTGAACAAGTGCGTTGTATTTCTGCCTGACATGTCTCGATTCTGAAAGAAACCACCTGAATCCCTATCGATTTCAGCCATTAACGGTGCTTATCCTAATCAGTTGATAACAAATTTGGCCATGCCAAGCGTGTCCCGGAGCCATGATTTCGCCGCGAAAGCAACACAAATGGGGTCGGTTGTTTCGCCATTTGTAGGAAGCAACCAGGCCATGAAACATGTATGATAAGACGAGGCTGTAAGATGATGTTTGACACGACTTCAGATGGTGAAGCGAAACAAAACTTTGTCAAATGCTTCAGTTTTAATGAATTATTTTAATAAAATGAATTAAAAGATGAAATTATCTTTCACCAGCTTTAAATTTTAAATTTTAGCTCCAACTAAACGAGTTATAGACCTATCAAATACTCGCTACCATATGTGCGTCTATATGTTTGTCGTGTGTTCTATGAGAACGATGGTTTCTTCTGATTGGTAGATGAATTGCCGGCCCAGTTAGCCCATGAACAGGTCAACATCCTCGTAGATCGTGCTCCGGGTGGGCCTATTGGGCCTTGCCGAGACCCACAAGATATATGGGCTTTCTTTACGGCCCATTTTCTAGTCTTCGCAAGTACAGCCCAGTAGCCTCGAGGAGGCCCACAAAATACCTGGAACAAACACCGGAATTTGGAAGAAATTGCAGTGGATATGCTTATTACATTTCGCTTTCAGCAGTATGTATTCCCGGAATGTTACAGTCATCGCAACACAGAAGGACCTACACAGAATGTACAGTTCATCATCCTGAAGCCATCACACGTCGAGCAAACTAACGAACATTCAAATCCATGGCTATTGGCGAAGCTCCCGGTTCATCCGCAATGGCTTTCTTGTAGCTCAGTACAGACCCCTGCGCACCTGGATCATGCAAGAACAAGGTGAATATTTTTTTTCCTTTTATTTTGACACTGGATATAGATTTATTTTATTAAGGTATAGATTTTACCTCAAACTCGTGCGTTTAAAAAACAAATTGAGTTTTTAATTTATTAAAAATCAACTAATAAATATTTATTTAGTGTAAATAATACTATTATTTTTTATTGAATAAGTAGGTGATTTTAAAATTTGAGAAATCAGTGAAATGGGAAAGACTTATTAAATGAGTAATGATGCATGAATTTTAAGTTTATAATAATTAAAATTAAATAAATCATTTTTTGTTTACTTACACCTTTGTAGGCGATGTCGCGGCACTCACCTCGAATCCGACGAGCGACCGCGTCCGGCTGTAGACGGTGGCGGCGGTGAAGACGGAGCTGGTCGACCCGCACTCGCTGTCCTTGAGCGAAGCGGTCGACGTGTCCAGCTTGATCAGCGGCCACGGGAACTGGGCGCCGCGCTGGGCCGCGGCGGCGTGCGACGACGACGACCGCTGCATCTTGGCGCCGCCGCCGCCGCCGCTCTTCCGGCGGCTCGGCTGCCGCTCCAGCGCGTCGGTGCGCTGCCTCGGCGCGCTCTGGGACCGGGCCTTGGCGCGGGATGACTCGGTGTTGGCCATGTAGCTCGGGCACAGTAGCTCCGACGACGCCGACGCGTGCTGCGGGCTGTTGTGCGCCGTCGCGGCGAAAGCCAGGTCGTCGAAGTGGCCGCTGTACGCCCTGGGGCTCATCAGCTCAGTCATCGCCGACGGCGCTGGCGAGCACCGCCCGTGGTGGTAATCGGAGCCGCAGAACTGCCTCTCCCTCGCCGCGGCGCCGCGCGGCGCCGGCTCGCCGCTGTCCACCTCCACGATCTTGGCGTTCTCCTCGCACGACCTGTCCATCTCCTGCTCCACCTCAAATCCAGCCCTCGCCGTCAGTCCGTCCCGTCTGTTCATATCATCAGATTTGCAGGTGAAACTTACGTAGGATCGGCGGTGCCTCAGGTGCTGCGGCGACGGCGGCCGTGGCCTGGGCGGCGTCTTGTGGTGTTCGTGCAGCACGCGCATCCGCTGCGCCTGCGCGCGCAGCTGCGACTGCGCCGTGAGGAGAGCCTGCATGCAGCGGAGCGTGGCGGTCGCCTGCTTCCTCACAAGCTGGCCTCGCACCAGAGCTTGCAGCTTCACGATGCCCCTTAGCGCGCACAGAGCTGTTCTTGCCTGCATTTCACACGGACGAACATGTCTTGATCCGACGAACACGAGTGGAAATTTTTGTGTTGGAATTAGAGAGAACGGCAAGCTTAATTACCAGGTAGCCTCTGAAGGTGGCCTGAATCCTGACAGCCGCCGCCTCCTCGACGGCGCTCGCCGGCAGGTGCGCCTTGCGGGAGGAGAGGCGGACCACGGCGGCCGCAGCGTGCGCGGCGGCGACGGCAGCGTCGGCGGCGGCCGCGGTCGCCACCGCAACCGCCATGGCGTGCTTCTTCTGATCAAACTCCGACTCCGACGCGGACAGATCAAATCCCGCCTGAGCCTCACCCACCACCACGCCGTTCGCCGCTAGCTCCGCCGCCGCCGCTAGCTCCGCCGCCGCCGCCGCCTTCTCGCCCTGCACCGGTCGCCTGAAGCTCCACCGCTTCTCCTTCGCCGCCTCTCCGGGCAAAGCCGCCATTGCCTCGGCCTGCATCCTCTCCTTCTTGCCACCCTTCTTGCCGCCGGCCAAGAAGCTCCTCAGCCACCTCCCCGCCTTCCCCATTGCTCCTCCCTCCAAACCGATATCTATCTACAACACAAAACTCACTAATTTCATCAAAAAAAATCACAAAATCTCAAACCATATCACAACGAGCAATCTGTCATCTAAGGTCAGTACCTACACAGATGCAAAGCAACGATCGATTCAGACAACCACCACCCTGCTTGCTCCAGTGTTTCAGTTAACAGTGGCGAGCTGAATGAGAAGAACCACGTGAAGCTTTCCTACAAACTGCTAAGAACATGGCATAGATCCTGAACAGCAGTGCCCTTCGGCTGTCAGAATCTTTTTCAATACCGATCTTGAGAAGGAAAGGAATAATGAGAACTGCTCGTCTGTACACTGCCGGGTCCATGTCTCCATGGCAATCATGGATCGGTTGGGCCGATCAGAATAACCGTGTGAACTGTATTATACTACTGGATTATTATTAGTTGGTCTCTTTCTCCAGGTCCCTGAATTCAGAGAGTAATTAATTTACCCCCAAAATCTGTTCTTTTCTTCCGTGTTCCCGGCGCCTTCGGAGTCTGACACTCGATGGACTGTCAAAGACTGATCGAATCAACGAGAACGATGAATTAAAAAACAATGCATGCATCCATGGAAATTATTCCATTGGATTGCGGTGGGGTTTGGCGGTCGGCATGCGGCCAAAGAAACGCACATGTGTTGGTTCTTCGACTGTCTCTACATATATCTCTGAAATCAATACGCGAACCAGAGTTGCAGTGCAGTCCAGGCCCTGATCTGTTCATCACATCTGGAGCCGTCGGAGTTACAGGTCATCGCATGCAATGCAATGCATATGATATGCTGATGCGGATGCAGCGGTTGGTTGCTTGGAGCAGAGCCCGCGACTGCGACGCCGTAGCAAGCAAGCAGCAGATCAGCTGCAGGATAGGATCGTGTATTTGCATCTGCATTGCGGTGCAGCGTATTCTAGTGCTGTGCTGGTGCTTGCTTAGCTGGAGGTCGGGACACCATGATAGTCAGTTGACGGCGAGGTCCCCGGCGGCGTGGTTTGGCTGCTTGCTCGCTCGCCTTCAATAGCCGCACGGAGCGCGCGGCGCCGCAGGGTTCGTCCTCGCAGCAGCCAGCCAGCAGTCAAGGGCGTCGCGTCGGTGCCCCGTTTGCGCTCGTCCGTCGTCTCGCCGGTCTTTGCCACGACACGACCCATGAAGCAGTTTGATACATTCACAGCCCAAGACTTTGGCTAACTTAGGTAAGTTGGTGGTGTGTCATGATGGTTTTCGTCCGATTTTTTCTACTTAACTGTGTATTGTAAGTTTTAGTTTCGTATTATTTTGAAAATGAGACACCTTCTTTTTTATATAAAAACAAATTTTGCTACAGAACATTTAAAGTTTGTGTAATTTACTGACGTAAAAATATGTTAGGACCGAAAGTCACTCCCAAAATTTTGATAATTTGCTGAGAAACATTTTCAGTCCAATTGAAGAGAGGAATTTTCAAATATATGAGAATGCCCCTAAGGCCAAAAGCTTGTAACCTGACGCTGAAGTGAAAATGGAATATGATGCATGATAGCAATATACTTGGGATGACGGCAATTTTAGAGGTGTATAATTTTTAAATTTTCACTTCAACGTTATTTTAGAAGCATGTAGTCTTAGCGGTATTTTTGTCTATTTGAAGAATTTCTCTCTCCATTCAATTGATCTAAAGTGTCTTTAAGCAAATTATCAAAATTTTAGGGTGTCTTTTAGCCATAAAACTGTTTGAGATGTCTACTAGCAAATTACATATAAACTTTGGGTGTCTGTAGCAAAATTTGACTTATATAATACGTTGACAACGACTTGGCCATTTGAGAAAAAAAAACTGTGGCTAACTGTTTGTTACCTGCAACTCGATATCAAGCTTTTATAGTGGCTTCATTCATAGGTAATCTGGAGAAAAGAAGCCCATATGTCCGTTAATATGGCTGCTAGACTGGGCTAGATGCTCTTGAAGGTGCACCGAGTTATTGGGCCGTAAGAGAAGCCCATATTATATTTTTCGACATATTTCTTGGTCAGCAGCGACGTAACGCAGGGGAAGTTCGCCGGCTTTGGCCTTATTCCGACTCATCATCATCGATCAGATATTCATCATCATCAGATATACAGTTGAAAAACCTGAAATCATCATAGCTAGTGCAGCATCTGTGGTGATGCAGTTGACGCTAGTAGCAATTAGCAAATCAAATGCTGCTGCGCAAGTCAACCGCCGTTATCTCCATTAATTAGCTTTTTTCACCTTCTTCTTCCTCCACCCCCACCACGGACCACATTGCGCTGAAGACGCCGCGCGTTCATCGATGCTTCAGTTTCGGAGAAAAAAAGCAGCTCTCCTTTTGTTCACTTGCCATCTCGCCTTTATGCCAATAATTCACTGCCTTCATAGTGGGTTCAATGGCCCGCCGGCCATATGCGAGAGAATGAGAGATTCCCAGAGCCTTGTCTGGGCTCTGGGTGCAGTTCTTGATCGTTACTGACACACTGAGAGATCGTTCGTTCGTTCGATCGATCAGGTGATTTTCAGATATTTTGTCAGGTTCCTGATGGTATTCATGGGAGTTCAGAACATTCTTGTGTTGTTTGTCAACATGTGAGGCTACTAATTTAATACGCATTCCTGTCTAGCAGACAGTGAGAACGTACGATGCTTATATTGGTGGCTTAGCTGGAATGTGTCCATGGAGTTTTGCTGTCCAAGAATGTGTCACCCTCTTCCTCCTCTTCTTCACCCATCTATGTGGATTGGGCTGGCTGGGGCGTGTTCTTTCGCGCCTTTTTTGCTGTGGCCGAGAGCGCAGCGACGGTGAGTGGCCATGCATGGCTGCGTGCCGCGAGCGAATGGTCGATTGGACGTCGGTGGCAGCCGTCTGGTCCTACCGGCGTCCGGAGCTTGAGGAGGAGGAGGAGGAGGAGGAGGGCAACCGGGCCCTTTCTGACAACAACCGGTTCAACAACTCATTCGAAGAAACTGTTGCTGTTTTATCTGCTACTACTACTTTCTGACAGAAATGGAGCAGATTCCGAGCTTGAAATGGGCATCTTTTTTACCTACATCGCTACCAACAGTGTTTGTCAGATGAGATGAGATCAGAGCCATCAGTTTCAGAATCGGTGAAGAAGATCAATGTCGTTGTGTTGCAGTAACAATGCAATGTAATGTCACTGTGTCAGTTTACGGGAAGGTGTTTTAATCACTCGAGAGAATATCTTTTCGTTTCTAAATAGTTATAAAATTTTTTTAAAAAAATCGATAATATAGATTAATATAAAATATTATTTATATCGTAACCTGTAAAGTCGAATTTGATCTTACTGTTTGTGTGATGATACATTTCACACTAATATATGATTAGTGTTGTTAATTTTTTTTATATATATTTTTGATTATTTAGGTGATATGTAAGAAAGGAGAAACCTCCTTGGCGGATGAAAATCCATCTCCGTCCGTTCAGATAACGTTTGCTCAAAGAGATGTTGCGCTCTTTCTCTCTCTGCATTGCTCACAGTACTACTAGCTTTGGTTCTTGAAATGACCGGCGAACTGTTGTTGGTTTGTAAACGGTTTGCATTGCACGCAATCGTTTTCGGCGTAGAGACGTGGAGTTAAGGATGATGGCCGTCGTGATCTGATTCTGTTGGTGGAGAAAAGAAAGAAGCCAAATCTCTGCATGAGAGTGTGGGTATACTTATACTTCAGATGAACAGGGAGTTGTTGCTGTTTGTCGACGCAAGCTACAGGTTCGCCATTGAAAATCTCATTCTTTTCTTGCTCAATTATGCAGCCAACAAATAATTTATGTCCGGATCCTGTTCCACAACTGCATGATATATATGATGGCCTATAGAGCTGACCTCCTAATAAACTGAAGAACCTATATATATAGCCTTCAGTGGAGATTCTTTTTTTCTTTTTCTGGATGAGACATTCGGTGGAGAATGTTGTGTGCAGTAGAAACAGTTTCAATGGCCTGAAACCCAGGCAGTACAATAATACGAGCCAAAAAGGAGTTTTGATTCACCAGGAACCACAATTCTGTGTGATGGTACGATATAATGCAGTTTCAGTGTTGATATATATGCTGTTCAGCATATCTGAACTTAGCACATCCAACAGTTTTGCATGGACATTTTTTCAGCTCAAAACATCAAGCATATGCTATGCAAAAGATTCTCTGCTACTTTGCAAAACCCTGTTTCCTTAGAGAATCTTCAGAAAAAAAAATACCACGAAGGAGTTGTATACTTCATTTTTGTAGTTGAAAAGGGTGTGACCTCTGCTTGTCCAGGGGCTTTTTTTTTTTTTTGGGGGGGCGCTCTTTTGACCTTATTGATACAGATGCAACCGGGGAAGGCTGTACTCTGCCCTGTCTAACTTCTTGCTTTTTCATGTAATGGAACATTCACCTAACGTTGAGGTTTCATTTGAGGAGTCATTAGCCCAAATTGCTCACTGCCTAATCATGCCAGCTTATGTAGTACTACCTCTGCCTTTTAGTATATAACATAATTGACTTTTAAAATTGGTTTGACTATCGATTTTTTTCTAGAATTATTGTTCTAAATGGATAAACGTGCTAGACATGCTTAATTACTTTTGATGGTAAATCTGGCTGTGATCTTTTTTAGTTAGGTAATTGAACAAACAGTGTTGATTAAATATTGAGAAAAAAAGTCAAATGTGTTATATATTAAAAAAATGCAGGTAGCAGTGTTATAAAAAAAGTCTAAGTATGTTACATATTAAAAAAATTGCAGGTAGCGGTGTTATGAAAGCGCACCGAAAAAGTCAATACATACTAAAATTTTCTTAACAAAACATTGATGTGTCACACTGTGAATATATCTTAGATTTCCTATAATTTCATCTAGTTAAATCAAACAGTTGGTACTATTGTTTCTAAGAGTTTTGTAAACCAATTTTAGTGTGTGTAGCATTGCCCTTTTAAAAACTGAAGCAAAAGTAGTTTTGTGTACTGTGTAGACCGTGAGTTTCTTCTATTAACTGAAAAGTAATGCCAAACTATGTAGAGGTAGAGCCGTTATCAAAAAAAGTAATGCCGACCAATGTAGAAACTGAGCATGACGTTGTGGATGAACTGCTCATTTGCTGATGCCTCTCCTCATCTAAACAAAAGGTGCATACACCTTCAGGACATGCACCATGCCACCATTCAACTTTGCAAAATTGACATGAATCTTTCTGGATGACCTATCCGCATGATAAACGTATTAAGCCTGCATGAGATCGAGTTTTTTCTGAGGAAGGTTGTAGCTTGGAAGGTTCTACCGCGACACTCACCCACTCTAGGTTCTTCACTTATATAGATAAAAAGTACTGAAAAATACATACATGTAGAGCATGTTAAAGCACGTTTACCTAAAATTTTATTGTTTTTATACCACTGTATTTAGATAAAAATTGTTTTTATAGAACACATATGATTGTATTTTAGACATTTTTTTCAAATATATTCAAAAATGCTCCAGATATATGTAATTTTGACGATTCTTAAGAAAATACTATGCACAAATTTAGAGTGGTTGTAGCTATACTTGAGTTCAAAAATTATATTATGTACTTCACATATTGTATTAGTGATGATATATATTGATCGGAGAAGTGCTCTAATCACCTGGCCTGTTGTTGTTGTTGTTGCCGCGGAGTCGTGTGTGCATGACTTAATAACATGTTAGTGTCCACAAATATAACTATGTGTATCTTTAGTTGGTGTAGAGTCCAGAAACAATATTATCATCATATTTAAATATATGACACCGTTGATTTTATTTTTATAACTTTAACCATTACTTTATATTAAAATTTAATGATAATACCTAACAAAATTATTATATTGTAAACAACTTATAAAGACAAATCTACCCATATGACTGTGTATTTTCAACCTAAATATTTTGAAAGACATTGATGCTTAAAGTTTTAAAAGTTCTGACCAAATAAAATTAACAATGATGTATTTAAATATAAATATAGAGGTATACTTTCTTTGTCCAAAAGAGCTGATATATTGATGTAACATGTTCAAATAATTTAATGTTAAATATCTAGCCCTCAAAAGGTAATACCATCGAATTGGCAACAAGCCAGATCCTATATATGCAATATGCATTGAACCTGGTGGGTGATTTTTTTAACGACGGCACTAGACCATGTAAAATTATAAGATTACAACCCTGACAGATCGTAACCAGAAAAACGGAAAAAAAACCAACCAACAACACACTGACAACTCCAAACATAGACCTAGGAGAAGGCTAGCACCGGATCGGTCGCTGTTAAGCGTGATTGACCGTTGCTAGGCCAACAAAAAAACTGCAGGCAAGATCGCCCAAAACCAATCCTTACAACCGACGCGAAACCCCACTCTATCCATATCTTTGAGGCTGAGGGAGAAAGGGTGAGAGAGAAGAAAGTAACTGTTTTCCCCCCTAAGCCCTTCGATGTGGCCAACTTACTGAAACTAGGACGCCGACATAAGATGACGTGAATCTAGAGCGAGCTTGAACTAGTAGTTTGGAAGGTTTCGGTAAGGGGCCGCCTAGAAAACATCTCCAAGGAGAGAAGTGATGGAGCACCGCCGTCGCCGTTTGTCGAGGTCTTCAAGAGAACCAGGACTGGGCTTTCACCCGGCCGCCCGCTAAAGGAGATGAGATGGCACGACAACACTCTCAGGAGGGGGAATGACGCTCGAACGACAATGTTGCCGGCCCAAGAAAGGCTGGCTGGGTTTTCACCTGCCGTACGCCACCTGCCTATCCACAACTGCCACCCTAGTGCTTCACCACCATCTAAACCTCTGCCGGCACGTAGGCACCACTGCACCGGCGCCTCCCGCCGACCAGCCTCCACATGCCGCCACCGGTCACGCCTCGTCGTGCCGCACTGGCCTCCATCTCTACCGGCCGCACTTCCTCGCGTCGCGTCGGCCACCGGCCTTCACCACCGACGGCCGAGCCTCTACGCGCCTCCTTGCGCCGCTACCGCCAGCCAACCACGCCTCTCCGCGTCACACCGGTCGCGCCTCGCCGGTCTCCTTCGCTGCCTGCCGTGCCACCACACGCGTTCCTATCATCGCCGGCCGTGCTTCCTCACGCGGCATTGGCCTCCACTGTCGGCGGTGCCACCTCACATGACGTCGGCCTGCGCACTGCAGCCTGACCTCTCGTACTCGCGTGGCCGACGCCGACCTCCTCGCGCCAACAGCGCCTCCTCGTGCCAGCGCGGCCTCCCGTAGCCGACCGCGCCGGCTCCGGTCTCCGTCGCCACGGTCGCGCCTCCTCGCGCGACCACATCCTCACGCCACCTTTGCGCGCCCCAGCGGGGGCTGGCCTAGGGCGGCCTCTGGATGGCCAGATCTGACGACGATGGTGCCGGATCTGCCGTCCTCCTCGCCGGGAGGGCTCACCACCGTCTTCCCTATCGTCAGACGCCGTGCTTCCTCTGTCGTGCCCTAGGTAGTCGCCGCCGCGAAGAGGTCCCGCCGCTGTCATCCTGGCTCGCCAACCGGCTTTCCGGTGGCGGTGTCGCCTGCGTGTAGGTGACACGGGGGAACCTTAGTAAACAGTGACAATAATATGTAAATTTACCTTGGTGATTTTTTTTTGAAACCGAACCTGGCGGGTGATTAGGAGTTTAAACAAATTCTCTACCATCGATCAGGAGAGTGTTGTTCAATTGCACCGAACGTATATATGATACTCGTGATGAAATCAGCACGTAACACGTCGACAGAGAAAAATTCAATGAACACAAACAAAAAAAGTAAATTCACTGAACTGAAAGTCTGAAAGTATTCCATCTTTTCGTCTCAACAACCAAATGCCCCTCTGCATATTCATTCAGTCACCACGCACATTTCTGACGATTCTTCGTCGCAAGGTGACACCTGCTTCTGCTCCAAAACAATCTAGCAGCAGGCACCCGTGTCTAACTAAAGCAGACGGCGGCGAGAATCTAAACACGAAGAACACAGCAATCCAGCGAGAAGTGGAGGAGATGAAATGGCAGCCGAGCACTCGTTCGCCGATCCAAAAAGCCAAGTTAAAGCGAGCAAGAATCCTGCAATGTGCTGCTGCTCATATCGCTGTCTGGATGACTCAGTTCGTGCTTACATCCGCCACACATGCTCCCACTGACAAAATAGCGTCAAGCAGCAAAGCAAAGCAGCAGCATATCCTCGTGGAGACGTGAACCTGCACTTCTTTAGGACTCGCCGGGATGATGATTCAGATATGCTTGAATAATGCCGAGATGCTTTGTGCCATGCATTTCTGTTTTCATCATCCAAGAGTTGAGATTAATTGGTTTCTGAGAATGCTACTAATTTCTTGTCCTCAGTTGCATGGAGGAGAATATTTTGTGGGCCTTGTAAATTGGACACGAAAATGACCGGCAAACCTTATTTCTTTCAGATTTAATCTGGATATGAAGATATAAAGATAGGTTGGAAATTATTAATACTCTCTTGTGCGATGGACAACTCTGAATTTCTTTTTCTGAAACCAAAAGTTAATATCAAAATTACAAGAGCTGCTTCTCTTGACGTCTTCTTGTCAGAGTGGACACTTGTCTGATCATTGAGATCAGTGGTTGCACTCTAATCCCTGTCAACGACAAAATTTTCAGAGTTTTATGGGGCTCAAATTGTTCAGTTTTTCTTCAGAAACTGCAACACTTTCTGCATTCCAAATAAGCCAAGACATCAGTCGCTTGGACCAGTAACTTCTTTCGGCAAGCAAAGATGAGTTTGGATTCGTGAGTTGATCCATGGACCATCCATGGATATGTTGGTGTGTGGCCGTTTGCAGTTGCGTTTTTCTACTCCCAACCACCCTACAAAAGCTGGTTCAGAGCATTCAGTGATGCAGTGAGTGCCCTGTTGCTTCTGGCACACCTGCTGAATTGTGCAAACACTTTGAGCAAATTATCCATGTCCTGTCAAACTGATTTTATTAGCATCCCTGATCTTGATTCTGGAAGCCTCTCTTGATTTGATGCCTTGTTTGTTTAGCACAATTCAGGAAAGGCACTAGCTTGAAATGAAGGAAACCGGCCACTAACATGAGCAGTTCCGGAACCTTCTTCTTGGGCACTTATTGTAGTAGTGTTTATCAGTAATAAACCTAAAGTTAGCATGTTGGAAGGTAAAAGTTTTATCTGAAAGTAGCTAAGGTTGGCAAGGGAACCAACTCCCAAGATGCAGTTGATTGTGTGACTAGGCCTTGTGAGTGATCAGGTCAATGATGTCAGTTATTGTGTAGGCACCATGCTATTAGGTTCTGAATTTCTGATAATAAAGCTGTCTGAAAAGAACCTCTTGAACTACCTTCATACTACTTCCATGGACAAATAACCTTTTGATTAATATAATTCTTGCCTTACCTTTTGGCATCATTCAGAACCTTCGGTTAGCAAAATTGTTTACTACATTCTCCGTCCCAAAATAGTTATATTTCTAGAGTTCAGAGTTCATTCCAAATTAGTTATCACTTTAGACTACTAGTTATTACACCAATCACTCTTTCCATTCTACTCCAACCATCCTCCTACTTTCATTCAAATAGAAGTAAGAGACAATAAAAGATAATATAGTTTTTTTCTTAAATCTTAATTTATGCTAAAGTAACTAGAACGAAGTATCCTGCGACAGAGGTAGTAGTACCTCATGGTTTCAGGTGTCTCCAGTCACTGTAACCATTTCTCTGAAATCAACACTGAGCAGCAGAAACCTATCAGGATTGGGAATTCTGACCAGTTTCTACCTAGCAGTAATTATTAAAAGCACAAATAATTATTAATTAATTACCCTGTCTAACTTTCTGTTTATGGTGACAAAGTATGCAGCAGAATTTTGACAGGAACAGCTCTTGTGATTTTTCCAGCATGGCACGTTTGATTCGATGCAATACAGGCGTGTAGCCCATTTGTGTTGTGAACAATAATTCAGTTGCTTCCTCCGAGCTATGGTAAGAGAGGTCAACGCCTTAGTGCAGCTTTGACCCGCTGATAAGCTGATACGCGTCTAATTAGCTCTCTCGGTGGCGTACACGCGCTGCGGTGCGTATCTGCATCACACTGACTTGTTGTCTTGCACAACGAGATAACTGATAATTGAGCTAAACAATCCAATTATTCAACCGAAGAATTCAAATCGAAAATGTTTTTGACCCCTACAAATTTCTAAAATGTTAGGCGTTTCGCTATCTATTGACATGTAATCATGTACATGATAATAATAATAGATACTATCTTTATTTTAATTTACTTATCATTTTGACTTTGTCTTAAATCAAACATTTTTAGTTTTACCAACCATTTTTAAAAATAAAAATTTATAATTTAACAACATGTAAATTATATGTTTATAAAACTTTTTATGGTGAATATTAAGACATATATTATGATGTTAAACACTGTAATTTTATTAAAAATTGATAGTCAAATATACTCATGTTTGATCTAAAAAGACTAAAATGATGAGTGATTTAAAACGGAGGTTTAAAATGGTGAGCCCTATGAACAAATCTTTTAGGGCCTCAATTATTAGGTTTTTGGGCCCGATGCACGTGCACTCATGCAGGGTGGTCAATGATTCGATTAAGACGTCGATCGGTCGCTGGGGCTAATCTCTAATTTCTTGTGGTGTTTGGGAGGTCAAGAAGACAACGCAACGAGTGCAGCAACTGTGGCCACTAGCTGAGCTTTGAAATAAAAAAATTCAATCTTTATATCCACGACTGAATATACTCCCTCCATATAAAAAATATAAGAAAAAAATAATGTTTAGAATAAAGTTTTGGTCATACATTATGAATATAAATCAGAAGTTATGTTTAAAAATATAAAAACTATATGAATAGATTTATCTTTAAAAATACTTTTATAATAATATACATATGAAAGCTCCATAAAATTTTGAGGAGCACTAAGCGAGCGGTGGCTGAAAGTACGAAACCGTTGTCGGAAAAGCTACATGAGAAATTTGATTGTCTTTTTATGCTTATATGCTGGCTCATCTGGAAAGAGCGAAACTCGTGAGTGTTCTAGCAGAAATGCAGATCGGCGGCTGAACTTGCATCATACATCAATGAACAAATTGGTGTTTGGAGTGAAGCTGGGATTTTTTAGAGAAGCGTTGACTGATCCCTAAAGCAAAGGCGGGGAAGACTTAGCACATTTAGGCTTCCTGATGTGTGTAATTTGCTCTTAGCTTTCACCGGCTCTAGTAAATATGCTGGCAATGTCGACACAATATGTTTGGTGCGGGGAAGATTTTTGTTTCCCTTTAATCTTAATAAAATGGTCGACCCAGTCTGTTGGCTTTCTTAGAAAAAAATAATATACATATATCATTATGCAATATATATTTTTTTAATAAGAAGAAATCAAAAGTTATGTTTGGAAGACCGTATTATTATCATAAACGTCATTCTTTTTCTATATGGAGGGAGTACACAACTAAACCATCATCATTGCTACAGTTGCATCCAAAGCTTAAGCTTTGCCTGCCACTGTGTCGGATACTCATATATACTTGGATGATCAAATCATCATCATTATCATCAATCCTGCCACTAATTTAAAAGGCGTTTCCAACTGGGGTAGCAGGCACTGATCCATCCAGGGGAATATGTTGAGAAAGGTTAACACGTGTTTGTTTGTACGTCTTAATTGTTGGATTAGTGGGTGTTTCTTCTGGGGAGATACTCTCATTAAATGATCTTTTGGTAGTTATTAAGTGATTAGTTAATTGATTTTGTTGTGTGGATTGCATTGGCCTTTCAGAAAGAGTATCTAAACTAGTGCTCTTTTCTCTGGCTCGATCTGGTCGCAGGATCACTACATGACGTATACATGTATACACCGCGTTTTTTTAAAAATTTTTCAGCACGCAGCAAACGGTATAGTTTATATATGTATGAGATTACGTCATCACACAACGCTAATTTGTTCAAACTGCATGGCACGAGTACTCGCTCTGGTCCAAGTGCCAACATAAACCATTAAACCACGTGGCATGCCACGTTGGCATCTGGTCATAAATGGCCTTCCTGATACTATGTTTTATATACTATTTTGGTTATTTTAGTCAAATACTAGTCATGTTTATGAGTTAGGACACGAGATATCGACGAGTTAAACCCGGGTTGTATCTGTGAAATGATATCCAGCAAATCTGCGAAAATCATGTACAAAACACGGCGTTATAATCCACGGATGCAGGTGGCGCATCTCATCATCATCTGCAGCGTGACAGTAACATGAACACGCGTCTCAGCCAGACACGTACGAGTAATATCTCGAACGGGACATACAGACATATATAGCGGCTGTAATAGTCAGAATACTGAATATGCCTAACAAAAATTCGTCTGAAAATTATGTTTCACATGCGTCATTTGTCCGGAAAAAAAACTGAACCCGTTTGTTTACCCGATTAATCGACGAGCCGAGCATGCAAAATCGGGAGATTTCCCTAGCCGAACCACATACGAGTCGGGTCAGGCTCGGTCGCACGAGTCAGACACCCCGCGCCAACCTGCACCAACAGCGACCGGTGACGTGTCCCGTGCCCACTTATTCCCCCGCGTGGCCGCGTGCCACACGTACGCCGCGCGCACGTGCCGTGGCTCCCGGGGACCCCGTCTCCCTGACGGGTGGGGCCGCGCGAGCGGATGGGACCCACTGCGCAGCGTCACGTGATCGCGACCCGCACGCGGGGGAGGCCGGCCCGGGAGGTGGGCCCCACCGCCATAGTAATCGCTCGAGCTCCCCGCGCGGCCTCTATATATGCATCGCCGTAGCAACACTCCTCTCAAACACACACAAGAGCGCAGTTAAGATTAGCTAATCCAGCTCGCGCTCAATTCTGCTAGCTAGCTCTAGCTCGATCTCGATCTCTTCGAGTTAATTTCTCTGTAGATTTCGAGCTGAGAGCTCGGTCGGCCGCCGGAGCTAAGGTAGACGAACGGCATGGGTAGTGGAAGCGCGGCGAACGGAGGAGGAGGAGGAGGAGGGTCGGCGGCGGCGAGGGTGCCGATGCCGCCGGCGAAGCCGTTCCTGGAGACGCTGGGGGGGAACATGAAGGAGACGTTCCTGCCGGACGACCCGTTCAGGGTGGTGCGGCGGGAGCGCGGGTGCGGGCGGCGCGCGGCGGCGGCGCTCCGGTACGTGTTCCCATTCATGGAGTGGGGGCCGTCGTACACGCTGGGCGCGTTCAAGTCGGACCTCATCGCCGGCATCACCATTGCCAGCCTCGCCATCCCCCAGGGCATCAGCTACGCCAAGCTCGCCAACCTCCCTCCCGTCCTCGGCCTCTGTACGTACACATATACATGCACTCTCTCATCTACAATACTCCGGCGCATTGATGATGAATAATTTTATGTGGTATATGTAGATTCGAGCTTTGTGCCGCCGCTGGTGTACGCGATGATGGGCAGCTCGAGGGACCTGGCGGTGGGGACGGTGGCGGTGGCGTCGCTGCTGATCGGGTCGATGCTGAGCGAGGAGGTGTCGCCGGTGGACGACCCGGCGCTCTACCTGCACGTCGCCTTCACCGCCACCTTCTTCGCCGGCGTCTTCCAAGCCTTGCTCGGAATCTTCAGGCTGGGTTTCATCGTGGATTTCCTGTCGCACGCGACGATCGTGGGGTTCATGGGCGGCGCGGCGACGGTGGTGTGCCTGCAGCAGCTCAAGGGCATGTTCGGCCTGGAGCACTTCACCACCGCCACCGACCTCGTCTCCGTCATGCGCTCCGTCTTCTCCCAAACCCACCTGGTACGTACACGTATTCAGCACTCTACGTACTACTAGCAAATACTACGTACTACTCCTGTATATTTAAGTCGAAAATACACACGTATGTACAGTACGTGTACGTGCATGTATACGGATGGATCGAGCATTAGCCAAGCCCGTGTAGTACATGTACTATTTCGTGCATGCGTGTCCGCAACGGAGAGGAGGAGGATGACGACGAGAGGAGTGTAAACTGCGACAGGGACATGACCCTGCACCTGCAAGCTCGTCATCTCCTCTCACTGCTGCCTGCCTGCTTGCTGAATGCTGAGTTGCTGGCTCGACTGGGACACATGCCTGACACAGTACACACCATCGCATCTCTCTCTCTCTCTCTCTCTCTCTCTCTCTCTCTCTCTCTCTCTCTCTCTCTGTGGATATGTGGTTGAACTGTGCTCAAGCTAGCTGATTCACGATCGAGTTGATTATCTTCTCGCGATAAAATCGTAGAGTTTTTATAGCTCTGTTCTAAGATCAATTAAGCCGATTAATTGCATCTCCTGATTTAATTGACCTGGGAGCTGTGTCATCTTGACTGAATGATTGGTTGATTGCAGTGGCGATGGGAGAGCGTCGTGATGGGCTGCGGCTTCCTCTTCTTCCTCCTCATCACCCGCTTCTTTGTAAGCGCTTAATTACCATTCTCTTTCGTTTCCTTAGCTTTATTTTTGTTGTAATTAACTCAACCTAATTAGACACATAGACGCATACTATTTCTTTCTCTCTCTCTCTTTTTTTTTAAAAAAACATAAGATCTCGAGAATATATAGCATATGTTACACTTTGGCTCAGAAGTGTGATCTAGGGATATACTAGCTACTTGGTAGTAGCAGAAAAAAGTAGTGTATGAGCCATAAGAATCACCGGTAAATGCCTGCTCCAATCATGCCAAAAGCAGTGTGTATGACGACGACGAGAGAATCCATTCATGATGGGAAAAAATCACACTACCACGATTGCGACTACTAAAAGCTAGCTTTGTGACACCAAAATTGGGATAATTAATGGCGATAAGATTCCGTTTTGCATTCGTGTGTGATCGTGCAGTAAGTAACCCAAAGATTTTAAGATTTTATGAGTTGGGAACAAGCAAACCGACGGCGACAGTAGTTGAGCAATTTCAGCTTGATTTAACCCTTGCACATTTCTGAAACAGTAGATTACAGATTAAGTAAAACTAAGGTTAGTATTGTGGTTGAAGTATAACTAGGGTTAGTCTTTCTTACATAGTGGTTACTTACTTGTAAGTTGTCATTACTGCCAAAGTCACAACTGATAAGTCTGCCTGAGAGGCATGATTAAGAGAAATTGTCATGTAATGTTTTGGAGTCACATGTCTGTATGCAAGGACACAAGCTCGTGAGGCCAAAGGAATCGCTCCATTGGTCACTTTTGGATAGCTTGCATATGAGCATATCTGATGACCTAATCTTCCTGTCCCCTGTATGGTTTCTATTGTCATCTTCTCCTTGGCCTGAATATTCCTAGCTAGCATGCATGCAGCTCCTACCACTGATCTCTAATTTGACAGCTAGTACTATATCCGTGACTTTCCTTTGTGTCTGAAAATGAAAAAAAAAACTTGTCTTGCTTGAGATGCAATGATGGAGAGCAAGTTTTAGGCGTGCAAGTTCCTTAAGTTTGCAAATTTTGTATCATGTTGTTCTTTTGTCAGTACATTTTGACTTTGCATATACTGATGAAAAGTGACAGAATTCAGTGTCATGGGCCGGGAACAGAATAGTCCAATAATTGCGAATGGCAAAGGTCCACCAACTGGTGATATCATAGCACTATCAACTTTTTTCTATAGTAAATCCGTGAGCAACTTTGGAGAAAATAGGGCCCTCATCTACATTTGGTCCAACCAGAAGTTGCTCTTGAACTATGCATATCATCTGATTATCCTAGATTTACTTATTTCTTCGTGCCATCATCACTAATTGAGTACTGATTTAACATGTGCAAGAATGAATACAGTCCTTGTGGAATTTAGTTGTGATCCAAGATTCCAATTTTATGTCTGAATTTCGAAGCTAAATTGATCGATCTTCCTTTTCTTCAGAGCAAGAGGCGGCCAAGGTTTTTCTGGGTATCGGCAGCTGCGCCATTGACGTCTGTCATCGTTGGGAGCCTCCTGGTGTACCTCACACATGCTGAAAACCATGGCATTCAAGTGGTAAGCACAACAACTGATCAAAAACCTTCAAACTGTAAACCATAAACATAAACATGGAGTACTGTTTGTACTAATTTACGCGAGTATTTTGTCGTTGTTCTAGATCGGTTACCTGAAGAAGGGCCTGAACCCACCGTCTGCCACAAGTCTGAACTTCTCGTCGCCGTACATGATGCTGGCCCTCAAGACCGGGATCATCACTGGCGTCATTGCCCTCGCTGTAAGCCTGACTAATACATTCATTGATTATTGAAAAAGATATTCTTAGACATTTCAGTTCTGCAGTACTTGATCAGACCGGAATGCTGATACTGTCTGTTTCTGTGAATGCAGGAAGGGATTGCCGTAGGAAGGAGCTTTGCAATGTTCAAGAACTACCACATCGACGGCAACAAGGAGATGATCGCGTTTGGAACGATGAACATTGTGGGATCACTCACTTCTTGCTACCTCACCACCGGTATGTACATTCATGCCATGATCAAGCGTCGTCGTTAGCCAGAATTTGAACTCGAGGCCTCTGGTTTTCTGATCATGTGTGTATGCTACTTTCTACTAGGGCCGTTCTCGAGGTCGGCTGTCAACTACAACGCCGGTTGCAAGACGGCGATGTCGAACGTGATCATGTCGGTGGCAGTGATGATCACGCTGCTGTTCCTGACGCCGCTGTTCCACTACACGCCGCTGGTGGTGCTGTCGGCGATCATCATGTCGGCGATGCTGGGACTGATTGACTACCCGGCCGCCGTCCACCTGTGGCAGGTGGACAAGGTCGACTTCTGCGTCTGCCTCGGCGCCTACCTCGGCGTCGTCTTCGGCAGCGTCGAGATCGGCCTCGTCGTCGCCGTCGGGATATCCATCCTGCGCGTGCTGCTGTTCGTGGCGCGGCCGAGGACGACGGTGCTCGGCAACATCCCCAACACGATGATCTACCGGCGGATGGACCAGTACACCGCGGCGCAGAGGGTCCCCGGCGTGCTCGTGCTCCGCGTCGACTCGCCCATCTACTTCACCAACGCCAGCTACCTGCGTGAGAGGTGAGCAGATGAGCACAGCAAATTCAGCATGCAGTTCATCTCGTGTCCATCTTGAAAATCTGGGTCTCTTACCATGATCGACTTGTGATGCTCATCAGGATCTCGCGGTGGATCGACGACGAGGAAGACCAGTGCAAGGAGAAGGGCGAGATGGGCGTTCAGTACGTCGTCCTCGACATGGGTGGTAAGTTGTTGTTGCATCTGATGGCCACGATTCATCTGAAGCATTGCACATTGATTTGCAAAACTGTAGTAGCATGAGGCCTGATCAATCTATCTGAATGTTATGCAGCTGTCGGAAGCATCGACACCAGCGGGACGAGCATGCTGGATGAACTCAGGAAGACCCTGGACAGGAGGGGCCTTCAGGTAATTGCAATCTTTTGCTGCAGATGCATATATACGCTTCAGATTCAGCTTTGTTCAGAACTCTGAATCAGGAACCCAGGCTGATCCAGTTACCTGCCATTGCTTTTCAGATTGTGTTGGCGAACCCGGGGAGCGAGATCATGAAGAAGCTGGACAGCTCCAAGGTGCTGGAGGCGATCGGCCATGAGTGGATCTTCCCCACGGTGGGCGAGGCGGTGGCAGAGTGCGACTTTGTGATGCATTCGCAGAAGTCGGGAATGGTCATGGACAGTGGAGCACCCCATGAGAACATGGTCTAGTCTGATTGGAGAAGAACTTACTGTAGTGTGGTTGAGTTCAACCTGAGGCTGTTCAACAAGCAAAGCCGAGATAAATATAAGCATCACGAGTATTGTAGTACTAAGTTGTCAAGGAAATTCACAGGAAAAAAATCACCTTTTTTTTTGCAAGGCGAAAATGATGAGCCTCAGAGCCTGTAGATCTGTTGGAGCTACCTTTTTGAAGTATTGATTCAAGACAATACCTTTTTTTTCCAAATATCCATTTTGATTCGTGCATGATGCATGATTGTCTAAAGAGAAAGAGCGCCTGCATAGCAAAAATGAAAACCATCAGGTGTCAGCTCAAAGTTCATATATTAGTAGTCGATTTGCAGAAGGCAACACAAAAATGCTACAAGGCATTGAGATTAGTATACTATTACCGAAAATCTGTGTTCATTCCCAGAAATAAATAAATAAGTGGCACGCAATCACTCATTACATCCAAACAAAGCAAGGAAACTCAAAGTTCCTGCTTTTTATCAGGTAATAGAAGAGGACACTATACAATATACAGGCATTTGCATCTGTACAATGTACTACACTCTTCCAGTATTGCTATCATCAAAGAATCAACCACAGATATTCATTAGTGAGTACAGAAATAAAAGATGAAATTGGTCTGTATGCAGTTATAAGAAAGCGAAAACAGTGTAACCAAAGGAAGCATTATACTATACATAATGGTTGCTTCATGACAAACATAAATCTTGGTAGTTTCACAGCTATCATATGGAGGCAATACAAGAGGAAACACATATGCACAATGCTTCAATTAATAACAGCATTAATAATATTAACTCAATTACACTAATCATTGCCTCATTTCAGGACAAGAAAGGGAAATATGAGTGCACGAGTTTCTTGTTAATATCATAGTGTTACTCATCTCAGAAGAGATCCTAAGAGCATCACGTTCTGTCCAAAGCAGTAATAATATGTCAGCCTATTGGGCTGACATGAGTCTGTTCCTCCTGCTACCTACAGAACAGAATGGTTAAGGCTCAGTTCTTGATTTAATACGCACACAACCACAGAAGGGTATTCTTTTCTTCTTCGTCTTCTGTCCGGCATCATTCTTGTCCTTCCTAGCAGTCATATAATCCCTCAAAAGAACGCGCGAACGTTTCTCAGGGGCTTTAACTCTTTTGTACTCATGCTCCTCTTCAAGCTTCAACAAGACATACTGTATCTTCTGAAGTTCCAGTTCCAACTTTGCGACCTTTTCTGATCCTTTCTGCACTTGCTCTGAGATTTTTCTTCTGCTGGAATAGCCTTCTAGTTCAGCACTCACCTCAAATGCAGGGTAATTCTCAGCCTTCTTTGTTAAATTACTGTTGAAATCTAGCTGCTCCAAGACAAAACCATCAATCTCCTGCAGCTGAGTTCTGATGCTGCTGTATTCAGAGCTTATGGTAGACTTTCCCTTAGAAGCACCCACAATTTTCTGCTTTATTTCCTCAATGCTTGCTTGGATGATAGACAGCCTCTGAGCATCAGAAGCCAGCTTCTCAAGGACATTTTTGCTCCACAGTTGCTGAGGTTCCAGGGAGACTGTTGATATCTCAAGCCTGTCAATTCCTAGATCTCTTCCCCTTGCTAGTTCAAAGGAAGGGTACTCACTCTTCACCTCCTCCACTGCTTGTATGTCATGCTCAGACGATGAAGATTTAGCTGTTTGGTTCTTGCAATCCCTCTCAGCGGTCTCCCACAGTTGAAGCATCTCATCATCAAGCTCCACATTTGCATTGCCACCAAGAGGGTAGATGGTGGCACCAGTGCCATATAGTGAACAAGTAGATACCTGATCAAGTTCAATGTCTTTCATGATCTGTACATGTTTCCCTTTGGAGTTATCAGCATCATATTTTTGCCTATCATCCTCGGTGCATTGTTCCTCAGCGTTTGAGCCTTTTCTTGTTTTAAGCTCTTGAATTTCTATATTTGCCGCTTCCAGTTGAGCGGCAGATTCAGTGAACTCCTTATCTCGACGGCCTTTGGCATCCAGTATTACAACATGGAGTGCTTCAACTCTTGCAATTAAGCTTTGCAACTTCAAAGCTCCTGATGAATCATCTTGGGATTCTGGAACATGTCTGTCCTTTTGCACAAATTCCTGATAAGTAAAATGTTAGGCCAGTAAAAGATAATAAAGAATGCATCAGTCAGTTGTGTATGAAACTATGGTAGAACTAACTAGTTATGCCATAATAGCATGCTAATTGCGAAAACTTTCTTGTTCTATGTTATGAACTTACGACATGAAGCAACTTACCAATTTGCCTTCTTTAGTAAGTTCTGACAGTAAAAGTGTGCCGTCTTCCAGCTCTTCCAGCACTCTTATCTGATCAGACAAAGATGCTACAAGTGGCAGATATGCGGCCAACTCTGCCTTCAGTCCTGTGTTTTCTCCTCTCATGCTGGCAACCCTTTTCTGCAAGTCATCAAGATAAGCATCTCTTGAGGAGATTTCCTTCATTAGCATGTCCCTTTCAGTAAACAATCTTGTCTCAAGGGCCTCACGCTCCATCATCAGCTCAAGCACTTGTTCCTCAAAGACCATTTTATTCACTGAACGAGTTATCGTATCACACACCAGCAAGGTAATTTCCCTTTCATGCTGTTCAGCCTCTTTTCTCATCATCTCAAGTGTAGATGTCAAACTTTCTTCCTTCTGTTTATGAATGTCAACCTCTACCTGCAATCTGTTGTTTGCTTCACGAAGAAGACGGGTCTCATTGTCTTGTATAGCACCTCGTTCAGTTAGTGTTGTGATTTTCTTCTCAAGGTCTCCTTTTACTCCTCCTGCATCTTGTACAGCAACCTCAAGATCCCTGAGAACTCTGCACAATTCCTGGTTTCTCTCTTGCAAGAATTGAACTTTCTCGTCTATTTTGCGTAATTTAACATCTTTCTCCATCAACTGTGTCATGCTACTCTTACCTTCAATTGCTAATTCCTGGCAGATGATTTTGCTTGTGTTCGAATCAAACTCTGAAAGAACCAGGCGACTCCCCAGAGCCTCCAACAAGTTCGGTAGAGTGCACTTGAGGTGCTTAAATTCCATTTCAAGAATCTTAGCTCTTCTGTTCAGCATGGTAACCTCATGATCAAGTTCATGCCTAACCGAACTCAACATAGCCATGTCATTGTTAAGAGAAACCAAAACAGATGCAGACTCATCAATACGATCACGAAAGAATGAAGACAGGAGGTCGAGCTTTATGCATTCTGCAATAACAGCAGCATTCTCATCATCCAAAGCATTGTATTTCTCAACTAAAACTCTGTACTCCTGCAGCAAGGACTCATATTTCTCAGATAGGTTGCAAATTTCGTTTTGAGAAGTCTGGTAGGACTCTCTCAAGCCTGATAGCTCCTTGCATAAACCCAGTTTTTCAATCTTCAACATCTCCTCCCTGTTGCCACCTTGCTGCAATCTTTGCTCCAACTGTTCATTCAATTCAATAAGCTTGTGGTTTTTCTTTTGCAGAAAAAGCAATTCTGCTGCTCCTGTCTCCACTTCTTCCACAAGTTCACAGTTCTGCTGGTGCAGAGCTCTGAAGCCAATTACTGTTTGTGCCAGAATTGCTCCAAGAACAGATAGCTCAGCATCCATGAAGACATTTCTCTCTTCGGTTTCCTCTTTATGTTTTACATGGTTGAAAGTTTCACGAGACATAGTCTGCAGCATAATTTCATCATGAACAACGTCAGTAGGTCCTAAATCCTTACAGATATTGAGGACCTTAATTTGCTCTGAGATCCCATCCCTTAGTTTCTCATTGCGCTCCAGCAATGCTTTCTTGTCCTCTTCTTCCTTTCTGGCTTCCTCCTTGAGATGTGCAATTAGTAATTCTGCAGAATCAGTGGCCTGTATGAACTTCTGGCATTCATTGAAGAGTGCAAGATTTTTGTCTCTCGCATCAGCCAAACTACTCTCCAAGATCAATGTGCTGATAGAAGCATCTGAACATTTTTGCTGCTCATGTTCAAGTATCTGATCCATATGACGAATTTTCTCTTGCAGGGAAGAGACCATCTCTTCATAATCATTTACCTGCATTTGGTGCAACTTCAGCAGCGCTTCATGCTGTTCATTTTTAGTTCCCAACTGATCTTGCATATTCTTTACTTGGTTGCATAAAAGATCCTTCTCTGATGACAAAGATGCATGATTATCTCCCAGATCAGCATGTTTATCCTCCAGGAATTTCAAAGACAGTGCAGTGCTTTCCAGCTGACAGCCAAGAAGATGTGAGTCAGACAGGTATGAGTCCGATCAAACAACTCAAGAATAAAGAACAACCCAATCTAGTATATAATATTAATAATGATGATGCATAGTTCAATGATTTAAGGAAAGAGAAACTTTCTAACATGCTCACAGGAAAAACACCTAGCCAACTAAGACTAATCATTAATTAAATTTTAAAATATACAATTTTCCTTGATTTTGCATACATATATATACACACACACATGTCTTTAAAGTATTTGCACAAATATACTCTCCCCACAGGTTGGGGACACGCAACCGCGCCGTCGACGCAGTTCGAAGACGCAGGACCGATGAGAGGGACGGTGGCGCAATGCCAATAAGTGCGACCATGTCGGTCCCGCGTGGCATGAGCGCGTGACAGCATGGTGACGCAGCAGGGGGCGTGGTGCCGCTGGCCAATCGCGCGGGACCGACATGGTCCCACTGCACCAGACTGCGGCACCGGGGCAAGCCCGAGCGGACGGCACAGTCCTGTGTGGCTGCCATGCGGCACCGTTCCCATGCATCCATGCATGCGTGACGATACATGAGTGAGGGCACTCCCAATGCTTGAAACTATGCACGGTTTCCATGGTGACACGTCAGAAAAAATCATAATCATATGTAGAAACTACCTTATACAATGGCTGGTTTCTTTCAGCAATAAATTTTAGTCTTTTTCTCTCTCTCCCTTATCTCTTCACCGGCCCACAAGCGCGCGTGCGACCGGCGAGCACGAGCGGCGAGGCGAGCACGCGGGCGGGCGACGGCCGGCGAGCGCGCTGGGCGGCGGCCGACGAGCGCGGGCGGCGGCAAGCAAGCACGGGCGCAGCGAGCCGGGCACGGCGGTGCGGCCGGGAGGGCGAGCGGAGCCGGCGCGACGGCGCGCGGGCGAGTGCGAGCCACGGCGCGGCGGGCTTCGAGGAGACCGCGCTAGTGCGGCGCCTCTCCGTCACCTCCGTCGCCCCACAGTTTGCCGATGATGGGCAACCCCGCCTCCGCCTCCGCCTCTAGCGCGCGCGCTCACCCCACCCGCGGGACGGGGGCAAGCGCAGATGGCGGTGCAGAGGGCGGCGAGTGCGGACGGGGGCGAGCGCGGAAGGCAGCACGGACGGTGGCGCGGACGGCGGCGAGTGCGAACGGGGGTGAGGGCGTGGACGGGGGCGAGGGCGCGGGGTAGGGTAGAAACTGGTAGTTTCTTCCCAATGGCAAACGCGTGGTTTCTATATGCCTCGTTTCACGAGTATCGTTTCTCCACAAAGAAACGGTTTCCTTCTCTTTTCTCTTTAATTAGACTGCCACGTCAGCGTTTTGATGACATGACATCTCATTTAATGAAGATAGAAACCACTCATTTAATGCCATTGGGACTGCCCTGAGTTAGCCAATTTCTCTTAACCGACAAACTAATTCCTCTTTTCTAACTGCTCTATTCAAAAGCATAGGCATCAAATAACTTTGAATTGATTGCATAGACAAAAACATGGTTGCACACGAGAGGGATTGTATGCAGCTCACGCCGTCACCCTAGTGCCGCAGTCTGGTGCCGTGGGATTGCGTCGGTCCTGCGCGACTGCCCAGCGGCACCGCCCCCATGCTGCGTCACTGTTCCATCGCGCGTGCAACGCACGGGACCGGCGTGATGGCGTGCTCGGGCCGCGCGGGACCGACGCGGTCGCGCGTGTTGGCGCCGCACCACCACCACTCCCGTTGGTCCCGCATCTTCGAGCTGCGTCGATGGTGCGGTGGCGCATCCCCAACCCGCGGGAAACGTATATTTATGTAAATATTTCAAAGACATGTATATATGCGCAAAATCGAGGAAAAATGTATATTTTAAAATTTAATTCGACTAATCACAGCCTAGAAATTCTCACGAAGAAACAAAAACACCCCCCACATGATTTGGTGAGCCCTAATCAAGACTAACAGGTAACAACCAGTAGATGATGTTACATCATAAGAAAAGAATATGATAGATGTTCTTCCTCACACGCACGGAAAAAAAAGAATTTGGTTGACCCTAATTACGAAAGTCTAACAACTGTCAAATGATATTAAGAAACATATCCTGTCCTTAAAAGCTAACACCCATTAATATATACCCAAAGTCAAATCTTAAATGGTCCACGCTAGATCATATCGCTAAAACTTGAGGGCTAAAGCTCTAGTTTGCACCCCCCAAAAAAGTAATTTTGATAGGTAACTGGAGTTAAGTCATACCTGGGAGAGTAATTTGTGCTTTTCAGCAACAAGAGCAGTGTTGTCAGCAAGACAAGCCCGAGAAGATTCTTCTGAATCTTTATACTTTACTCTCAATTCTTGAAGCTCATAATTCACATTAGAGAATGAAGTTTCCAGAATGGATTTTTCCTCTAAAATATCAGAATATCTTTTACCAAGGGTCTCTAGTTCTAACGCCAGAGCATCCTTCTCGGCAACATGCAAGGAAACATGATATTTCAGAGATCTTTTTGAAGCTTCTAGTTCTTTTATAATTTCCTTCAGGTCTTCTGTTTCAACAATTGCATTTGAAAATGATCTCTTCAAGATTGAATGCTCTTCAGACAGCTCCTCCATGCTCTGAAGTTTTTCCAAGAGGAGTGTCTTTTCAACATCATATGTGATGCATACCTCCTCCAATTCAATGTTCTTAGTCTTCAATTCCTCAATTAAATTCTGTTGTGCTGCCGCATTTATGTTTACTGCCTTCATCTCATGTTCCAAACAACAGAGCTGCTTCTCCAGAATATCCTTACCTTCTTTCTGACGGGCCAAGTCTTGTTGAAGCACTTCCTTCTCACCAACGTTGATCCCCACTTCATTCTGAAGACCTATGTTCATTTCCTTAAACATCTCCAATTGATCATGAAGGCCTCTAATAGTTAACTCAGCAGAAAGATTTTGCTCACCAAGCATACGTATCTCCTGTGAATGCTTGCATATCATGTTCTTAAGGTCCCCATTACTGTTCTCCATCTCATTCAACTTGCCATGCAGCATCTCAATCTTTGAAACCAACCTCCTCACTTCTTCCTGAGACTGGGAATGCATATTTTCCATTGCAAGAAGAGCTACTTCACCCTCAATGTGTTTCTGGGTTTCATCCTTCAGGCTCGCCTGCAAGCTGTCAACCTCTTCTCTTTTCTGTTTGAGTTCTTTATCCAGAATTTGCATATTTTCCTCAGCATTGACTAGTTCAGCCTGCACATCAGAGAGTTCAGATTCCAGATCAGATACTCTCACCAAGGCCTGCTTGTGCTGAAGAACAGTAGTGTCTTTCTCAGAATTCAGCAGCAATAGGGTGTTCTTAAGCTCACAAGAGACATTTTCCACTTCATTTAACTTTCTGTTCAGCCTCTCAATCTCTGGGATCAACCTATTCACTTCTTCCTGAGACTGAGCATGCAGATTAGTCATCACGAGAAGAGCAGATTGACCCTTAATACGCTTCTGGGCTTCATCTTGCAGGCTAGCCTGCATATTATCCACCACTTCTCTCTTCTCCTTGAGTTCTTTATCCAGCATTTGCACTTTCTGTTCGGCATTATCTAATTCAGCTTGCATCCCTGAGAGTTTAGACTCCAGCTCAGATATTCTTAGTGAAGATTGCTTGCACTGAATAACACTCATGTCTTTTTCGGAATTCAGAAGCAAAATGGTGTTCTTATACTCAGAAGACTTGTTCTCCATCTCATTAAACTTTCCATTCAACCTCTCAATCTCCAGGGTTAACCTATTCACATCTTCCTGTGATTGAGAGTACAAGTTCCCCGATGAAATGAGAGCTGTCTCAGCTTGTACACGTCTCTTGCCCTCATCTTGCAAACTCAACTGCAGAAAATCCACCATTCCACTCTTATCTGCAAGTTCTTGCTCCATCATCTGCATCTTCTCCTCAACCTTCTCCAGTTCCAACTGCATCTTTGAGAGTTGTGACATCAAGTCACATGTTCTTTCAGAGGACAGCTGCTGTTGAAGAAGTGCTGCGTCTTTCTCACAATTCAGAAGGGAGACGGTGTTCCGAAGCTCACATGATAATTCTTCCATGCTCGAATTTTTGTCCTGCAATTCACTTAGCTCGTTTTCTAACTTATCAAGATTCATAAGTAGCTTAACCACTTCTTCCTGGGATTTGGAATGCAGATTTTCCACCATACTAAGGGCTGCTTCAGTATGCATCCGTTTATGGCCTTCGTCTTCTAAATTATTCTGGAGGGCATTCAACTCCTCATTCTTATGTGTGAGGTTTTCTTCCAGCAACTGGACTTTCTGCTTGTTTTTCTCCAGTTCTGACAGTGCATCTAAAAGTTGAGCCTCTAAGTAAGACACTCTCTCCAAGGACTGCTGCTGTTGAAGTAGCACCAAGTCTTTCTCAGAATTAATCTCTGAAATGGTATTCTTAAGTTCTCGTGAAATGTTCTGCAGGTCCAGCTTATCATTTTCAACCTCAGTAAGCTGCTTGCATAATCTTTCAAGATCATGTGCTAGTGTCTTAGCTTCTTCCTGTGACTTCGTATGTAGGTCATCCAATCTGAGCAGAGATGTTTCAGTAAGAATGCACTTCTGGATTTGCTCTTGCAAACTACTTTGGAGGTCACTGATCTCTTTGTTCTTGTGTTCAAGTTCCTGTTCCAGCATCTGAGCTTTCTGTACAATCTTCTCCATTTCTGACCGCACTACTAAAATTTGTGCTTCCAAACAAGATACCTTCTCCGAGGACTTCTGCTGTTGAAGAAGTGCAGAATCTTTCATAGCATTCAGCTCTGAAACCGTCTTCTTGAGTCCTTGCGACAGGTCATGCAATTTCAAGTTATTATTTTCCAGGTCACTCAACTTCTTGTTCGAGTGCTCAAGGTCTCGAGCCATCTGTTTAGCCTCTTCTTGAGACTGCGAATGTAAGTTCTCCAGTCCACGAAGAGCTGCTTCCTTTTGCATGTGATTGGAGCGTTCGTCTTGCACCTGAGCCTGCATGGCATCAACCTGTTCTCTCTTCTGTTCAAGTTCTTGCACCTGTATATGTATCTTCCGTTCTAGGCTTGTGATTTCCTTCTTCAGCTCATAGACTGTGTTCTCTAGATTGAGCTTCACCAGATTGAAATCTTCTTGAGACTGGGAATGTAAGTTCTCCAATGCATGAAGAGCTGCTTCCTTTTGCATGTGATTGGAGCGTTCATCTTGCAACTGAGCATGCATGGCATCAGCTTCTTCTCTCTTCTTTTCAAGTTCTTGCACCTGTATCTGTATCTTCAGTTCTAGACTCATGACTTCCTTCTTCAGCTCACAGACTGTATTCTCCAGATTGAGCTTCACCAGATTGAAGTCTTCTTGAGACTGGGAATGCAAGTTCTCCAATGCATGAAGAGCTGCTTCCTTTTGCATGTGATTGGAGCGTTCATCTTGCAACTCGGCATGCACGACATTAGCTTCTTGTCTCTTCTGTTCAAGTTCTTGCACCAATATTTGTATCTTCAGTGCTAGGCTCGTGACTTCCTTCTTTAATTCACAGACTGTGCTCTCCAGATTGAGCTTCACCAGATTGAAGTCTTTCAATCTATCATTTGCCATCTCCACATCTAGAGTCAACCTATTTACTTCTTTCTGAGATTGAGCGTACTGCTTCTCTAAAGAGTATAGAGCATCTTCAGCTTGTTTTCGCTTGGCCATTTCATCTTGTAGACTGATGTGGAAGCTTTCTATCTCCTTTCTACTTTGTTCAAGTTCTTGCTCCTGTACCTCGATCTTCTGATCCAGAGTCTCAAGCTCAGACTGCACTGCGCTGTTATGTGATTCAGCACATTTTAGCTTGTCAACTTCCATAGCCATATCGTCAGAGAGTTTCTTGAGTTCCATATGTGCCTTAGAAAGCTCACATTCTAAAACTGACAATCTTCTGGTAGATTCATTGTATTGCAGAAGGGTTGTGTCTTTCTCAGAAATCAAACATGATATGGTGTCCTTAAGGCTATGGATTTCACCCTCAGCCTTGTTTGCCCGCTGAGACTCTGATGAGATTTGTTGTTTCAGACTTTGGCTCTCTGTCAATAATTTGGAAACTTCATGTTGCAAATTCATGATATCATTACTATCGTCTTTCTTTCCTTTAACATATGGGCTTTCAAAATTGAGACCTTTCCTTACTTTTCCGTCAGAAAAATTGACACGGTGGCTACTGTCACTGCTTGCAAACAAATCACTGAACTGCTTAAGACCTTTGCTACTAGATGAAAAACCTATGTCATCAGGCTGTGTGCCATTCCTCTTGACAGTAAAAAGATGTGATGATACACCAGATGCATCCTGCAGATCATCCAGATCAAATGGTGCACGGGTGGGCATTGACATTTCCGGTGTACGTGGTTCCACATCCTGGCCAGAGGAGGGAGAGTCTTCAGACATTGATGGCATGTCATTTGGAAATGCTTCTGAGATTGTCCGGTGGGCCTGCCGGAGTGCTCCAGTAGCTTGATCATACCTTTCTGCTAAGGCACGGTATGCTCTGTAAAACTCCTCCACGAGATTCATAAGTTCAGGCCGCTTCTTATAGTACATTTCCGCTCTCCTTGCAAAAGAATCAGCATCTTCATTGATAAGTTTGATCATTGCTTTGACCATCATGTCCATGTCTGTTCACAAAAGGAGCTCATTTAGCTATTCGTCACTCAATGTTTACCAGATATTTAGTTCAGTTCAATAAATGCAGCCAGCTTGTACATGGAAATAATGATTTTGTCGTGAAGTGGAATATCACAAACGTATTAGCCTGAGTGCAACAGTAATTGCAGAAAATGGATGATAGGTTTATGAATAGTAGAAAGAGAAAGAGCTTTCCTCAATATCAAGGAGTATTTGATAACTATGACACGAGTGATCCGTTTTCGTTTCTAATCCAGAATAATATACTACTCTGTATTATTCTGTATTTCTAACTGGCAGCTGTACACCAGTTAGTGTTGGCTCAATCTGTGACAAATAAAATTTTCTTGAAGATTAAGCATAAAATCTGTTAGCTCCATGGATCTGTTTTGTTTACCAATTTCCTTTCTCACTAAATATTGTAGGCACAATATTGATGCCAAAACAAATATTCAGAAAAAAAAATCCAATTGATCGACTCCCAGACTCCCAGCTGCCAGATGTCTTTTGGAATGCACGAGGGCCTCATAAATTCTATGAGTTCTTGCACTGAGACAGTGTCCCTCGAAAGATCAGGAGAATAAACCATATGTAATTTGGTTTGCGTTGATTAAGGAACAGGAAAAATAGCGCAACCAAACATGCTTACATTACAACATTACTCCAGTTTGTTTCCTTATATGGTACAAATTTAATAGTAGTTCAAGCTTTTTTTTTCAATTATATTAAACATTGTCCTATAATTTACTGAAATCATCAAATATCTTAGCACACAACTAAGCAGATATAAATATCCAGCACAAACCCTGTGGTGTTGAACTATCAATGCTGCCAGACCATAGAACTGACAAATGGCTTCCAAGCACATGCTACCTTTGAGTGATCAAAGGTAAAGCTTAATGCGAGGCTAAACAGAAAATTATGATCATTTAACTTATATGTATTCATTTCACCACTACTGCATAATATAGCCATTGGATTTACAAGAAAGATAGCATACCTGTAAGGTTCTCTTGAAGCCATTTGGAATTTTTGGGGCTGATGTGGCTAACCCACCACCATGAATACTGGGTGGGATTTGAATCATGCCGGACCAAAGATGCCATTGGCACAAATGGGCAAAGTAAGCCGCCACTGAGGCACGATGTGTCTCAATGTCTTCTGTGCTCAGAATTGAGCTGCAGCGTGGTAAATCATATGTAACAACAAAAGATGTTTCCACTTCTTCAAAGTATGGATTCAAGCAACAGCGAAATATATCATGCTTCCATGCAAAACGAAGTGCTATGAACCTGGAAAGCACACCAAATTTGCCCTCCAATTTGTGGGCAGTTTACCTGTTACAATGCAAATGCATCGATTGATCAGTAATGGAAAAAAAAAAAGAGGAATGCGATGCATCAAATGTAGTTAGAAAAGGCAGGAAATATGTCTGCTGAACCGTGATACAGAAATGTGAGCTCAAGTGATTCAACAGTAGAAATTACCTCCCATTCATGAAATTCCTGAAGAAGTGCAGAAGAATGGACGAAGATAGATTAATCATGCCACTGCATTAAGCCAAAAATAGCAGTCAACAAAGCGAATGAGCAAAACAAACTAAGATGCAAAAAAAGGGGGAAATGTGGGAACAGGAATAACAGAGATGTGCTCTTTCCATTTTATTTTACTAAAATATATCGGAAAAGTGTGTCAATGCTATGGCACAAAAAAATATCGTTAAAAGGACAAAGGGAACAAAATGCCATCGAGACTTGAAGTACGAAACGGATTAACATCTCGAAACGCTGATGAAAGAAGGAACCTTTGGCACACTCCAAGAACCCAGAAGGGCAATGCTCTACTGCAGATCATAGGAAGAGGCCTCCTTTGCAATAGAAACTGACATGCTCAAGAAAGGATCTCCCAACCAGAGCAAGAAGAAACCGCATTATTCACCGCCCACTGTTCTTCTACATCCCACCAACCACTGAACCAATAGAACACCAACCAGAAGGCAGAGGCCAACCAACAAACATTCAGAATGCACCGGAAAAAGACTAATCTTTGAATCCAAGAAACGGGGAACAGATCAAGAGAGCAACCAGGTTGTGACCGGGTGAAGATGGGTTAGGAAAAGAGAAGATCCAATCTTGGGGTGGAGGGAGAGGAGGCGTGAAGCACAGTAGTAGCATACCATGGCCGACGCTCTCAGAAGCGGCAGTGTGGCAAGTGACCAGTGGTGGGCAGGCAGTGGCTAGTGGTGGCAAGGCAACAAGCAATGCAAGATCCCATCTCACCCCATTACCTTTCCCTATGGTCGCCGGAGTCAGCAGCGTGTAGTGTGTACCGCGCTGAGAAAGGCTGTAAAAGCACAAAGGTAAAGTACTAGTAGAAGTGGTAGCTCTCGGTACAAGAAGAAACAAACTGTTCCAAGAGAAAATGAGAAGAGAAATATACAACTTTTTTTGGTTTCAGTGATAGCAACATGGCCTCATTTTCCCTGCAATTATGGGGTTTAGTTGCACATTTGTTTTGTTTTAAAACGGCGATAAATTAGTCCTTCATTAGAAATTATAACTGTGTAAGGTTGCTGTTCTTTTGGCCATAAATCTGGGGTCAGAAACTTGAAAACATTTATCAGGACAGAAACAGTCGTCAGGTTTAATGCCGCCAAAATAAATGCCTGTTCAGTTTGCTTTCTATTCCCGTTTGCTGCTAATCTCATCTCAATTCTCAATGGATTATACTAGTCCATAGTACTTAGCTACTATAGCGTTTTATGTCCTGATCTTGTAATCTGCAGAAGTTTCTGTATGCCTCATCCTATTCATGTCAGGCATCTCCTTGCTTATACCAGGGTCTCCAATGACTGACTGCCCAAGTCACATGTGTGTTCTTTCTTGGGTTGAGACTTCCAAAGAAACATCAAACATGTTACAGGAATCCTATTCATCAAGTGGTTCAGAGTTCAGACACATGGCACACTTGGACCTCATGTGATTAACCCAGAGAACGAGAAAAGCAAAATGATGAGACGATCCCCATGTCATGTGGCACGCTTGCCCTTGCAAGACTGTCACTTGGAATTGTTAAAATACCATGCTCTCCTGTTTCTCCTTGTCCCTGCTGCACATTGCAAATGTTTAATTAGCACAACAATCTGCTCCTGTTCCGGCTGTTCCTTGTGCCCAACCACAACCTGAAACGTTGCCGAGATGTTTCTGAAGAACAGTAATCCACTAACTGGTGATCTGAACTTTACTAGCCGATGCCACATTTTCCTCTTTGACAGGTTTGCAGCGGTAAATCTTTCGCCGTGCAAGCCAAGAAAACCGTGACTTCAGAAGTTCAGAGTTCCAACTCCACACCAATCGCTTTGGCAAGAAGTCTTCAGATCTTCAGAGAAACATTATTACAGGGTTAGCTCATCAATTCACCCCATAAGGACCACCACCACTGCAGTTGCAGGCTTGCAGCAAGGGCAAGTAGAGAGAGACTGTAGTAGTAGTAGTCGAGGAACAGTTTGCAGCCAAGCTGGTCGCCACGCCGTTCACCCAAGTACAACCATCAATTGCCGCTTGCCGAGAAGATTCCGCCATTGGGGTGTGGTGGGGGCAAGATCTCCATGGCGCCATCAAGAACGGCTTTTTTTGTGGGAGGAGGAGGGAGAAGAGACAGACAGATGTGTCCCTCGCTCACGTGCCCACCTCATGTCCCCTCACATGGCGTGTGCCCGTGGTTGCATCCATCGGATCTCCACTTGCTTAGCAGTAGATGCAGCACGACACCGAGGGCCGCCGGCGGCGGCACGGCGATGGTCCAGGACGACGGCGCTGACGATCGGATTGCTATCACGCGCTGGCGTTAGATTGCGGCGGAGATGAGCTTCCGCGGCTGTGGCGGCTGGCGGCGGCGAGCTGGCGAGGCGTCGTCGGTGGTAGGCTGAGGCTGGGAGACCAACGGTTAAACGAGAGAAGGGCTAATGTGTGAGATTTGCAGTATACGCAGGGTCTTATTTGCAAATTTCAGGATTATTAATAGTGTGTCAACAAAATTGACATGTATTTAACGAAGAAAGAGATAAAATAAGTTTTTTTATTTCATTCGTTTTAAAATGTAGCTATCGAGAATGGGTCCATTTTAAAAATCATAAGACATGTTCAAGTCTATAGTCCTAAGTTAGCTGTATTTTTAGACGAAGCGAGTATTTCATCCGATTTTATAATTTTTATGTTTTGGACAACGATATGGTTTTCAAAAATTTTTAACTATATTTTTCTATTCTGATATATACAATAAATTAGTAAATTTTTACTTTTATTATATTATTTTGTAAGTCAAATATATATACTGTTCTAATATATTTAACTATAGTTTTAAAGTTATTAATAGTCAAAATTATAAAAGTTTGATCTTAATCTTTGTTTCAAAACTAAATTATAAAAACAAAGGGAGTAGATAAAACCATCCATACATTGTTTCCAATGTGACTCGTCTCCGCATGTATTGCCTATGAAACAATGCATTGCATGGGTTTTTTAACCATTAATTAAATGTTTTGCCTATGAAACAATGTATTGTATGGGCTTTTTCAACCATTAATTAAATGTCTTGTTACTTACGTTACATTCTTCAAAACATCTATACTACTTAAAACATTAATGGTGGTGTTCATTTTCACACAATCTCTATCACTATCACTGATATGTGGATCCATGATCTGTACTTTAAATCACTTTTCAATGAGTCCTCTCCTATTTCATTATTGACTTCCCTCAAATTTTAAAATTACATACTTATGCAATAAAAATTAATTGATTTAATAAGTTAGAAATTCATTTGTTTTTTCTGTAACACGGGCTAAAAATGAGACCCACTAGAATTTTATTTGAGGGAGCTTAAGATTCTAAAAAGCAGCTAGGGAGAATCTGAAAAAACTAGTGAGAATCTTAAAAAACCTAGAAAACTAGGTTTTTAGCTTGTCAAATATTATATTATTTTTTGGATTCTTCAAACTACATATTCTTAAAATTTGAATGAAAATCTAGATAGCTTCTTACTGCCGAAGAAACAGGCTTTAGGAATGGCCAGAAACAGGCTTTAGGAATGGCCTAATGGGAATTTTTGTGTGACATGCAGAAAACCCTCTGGCCTTAGAGGGGTTCTATATGTTAAATCTTGTGTCCTCTATGATTGACCTATCGTTTTTTATCATTTATCTTCCGATCGTTTCATAACATCTCCTTTGCTTCCTTGGTTGATCCATTGAGAACATGAAGATGCAGCTACGGAAGTAATTTACTTATGGAATTAATCAAGCATGACATACATTCCTTTTCCAGTTTGTATTCTTAACTATATTGTCTCTTTCCAGTTGGCTGCTCATTTTTCCTTCTTATATGCTGGAGGTAAATTTGCTAGTTATCCTCTTAATTAGTCATGCCACATGGTTCAGATATGTTGTAACATGGGAGTTCTCACTACATGGTAAATGAAAATACTAAACCAACACTTTTTGGAAGATGCAATGCATACTTCCATTCCATGAAGGAAAGGAATTACTTCCATTCCATGAAGGAAAGGAATTACTTCCATTCCATGAAGGAAAGGAATTTCTCAGTTTTCTATTGGACGAGTTCTGATTACAAAGGAATGTATGTATAGGTGGCCAGATGGGCCGGGTCCCTAGTGGGTCGGCACGGGCACATGTGTACTATTCATGGCACGGGCACGGCATGGCACGGATGCAAACGGGCCGGGCCGACACGGCACGATTGGGCGTGTCGTGCTTGGGCTGCCGGCTGAGCCCATGGGCCGGCACGGCACGACACGGATCATGTAGCGTGCCAGCCTGGGCACAGCACGGTCCACGGGCCGACACGACAAGGCGCAGCGCGTGGCTAGGGTTAGGGTTTAGGCGGAGGCGGCGGTGGCCGGCGGGGGTGACGGGGAAAGGGGCACGACGCGGCGACGGGGAGAGGGCGTGGCGCGGAGACGGAGGCGCGCGCCCGCATGGCTCGGTGGCGCCGGCGCGGCTCGGCGGCGCCGGCGTGGAGGTCGGAGGCGGCGGCGCGGTGCGAAGGGGCTGGCGGCATCGACGCCGTGTCGCGTGGGAAAGTCGAAGGGAAGAGGAGAGGCGGCGGGTCCGTCCGGGTCTAGGGTTAGGGTTTGTTATTCTTTTTCATTTTATAGTCTCCCTCTCTGCCGCCGCCGATGGTTTTGGCCCGTGAGCCGGTTTTCAGCACGTGGGCCTTAAGCGTGCCCGGACCGGCACGGTACGGCCCGGCCACCCGTAGGCCGTGCTTAGGCCGGGGTGAGGCATGTGGGCCGACACGGCACGGCCCGTTACAGTAACCGTGCCTAACGGGCCGTGCCGCACCCGTGCCCGTGCCCGTGCCGTGCCGAGCCGGGCCGCCCGTTTGGCCACCTATAAATGTATGCCATGCTTGATTAATTCCATTTGCGATAACTGAAACTGTTCCTTCCAAAAGTTCATGTCTTCAGGTTCCTAATTGCACAATTGGTTGCGTTTGTGCTGAATAATATTCCATTATTTCTTCTTTTGTATACCGCAAATCCGTTGTCATCTGTTGCAGTTTCATCTCGAAAATCTTTAGGGTAAAATTTTGAGCATTTTCCATTTTTCATGCATGAGCATTCTGGATTATCTTTTTCACATGGACCATGTATCATATGTTCTGTGACTAAAAGGTATTCTAATAAATGAGTGGTTGGGTTTGGTATTTCAGCGCTAATATATTTATCTATGATGTTAGTATCGATATCTCCAGATTTTTTATATTTTCATAGTATAAGAATGTGCATGTGGTAATCCACGTCTCTGAAATTCAACGGAATATAAATATATGCTTATTTGTCTAAATAAGTCTCCGGATTTTAGGTCTTTGTAGTTCTTGCAGTTTCATCCAAAAGATGCGTACTATGATATCTACCCGATCTGTTGCACAATGACCAGATTCTAATGCTTAAGTTATATCTGGCCATTTTGGATTGCATGTGAAAATTATAAATATGTTAGGAGGTTCATATTCACGGAAAATAGCTATTGAGTCATGAAAGTTTTATATCATATAACATCGTCCTCCAACATGACTTGATGTAGGATAATTCTTTTTCCCATGTCATTCCCCTTCATATGTCCTTTGCTAGCTAATTGCATCTGTGATACCTTGCATGTAATATATTCGTACATTATCTTGATTTCTCGCTATATAAGTCAAGCGTTATTCGTCTATGCAAGCACGTGCGTTAACTTTTATCTGTGATAGTTTCAACAAAAACTTTTATCTGTGATGATAACCTGCCATAACATAAATATGGGTTAGGCTGATTTTTTCTGTAGTAAAACATGTATCTATAGTAATCTGGCATTGTTACTTTGTTCTTTTTATTCTTTTTAGTTGTAGGTACATTTTTAGAATATATCCCGAGTTGGTATCCTCTTTCTCAATATGGAAATTGTAATGGATATTGCAATGCCGTGAATGCTGAATGTAACGGTGAAATTCTTTTTAATTTGTTTTCTTTGGCATGGATTATTATGTCCCGTTTGTATTGTTTGATTGAGAAATCTCCTATGATTAGCATTGCTAGGTCATCAGTGGTTGGTAATTCATGTTGAACTTGATCACCATCTTTAGCTCCAACTATTCGAATAGCTATGTTTTCTATCTGATAATTATTTATTATTTCTCTTGCTTGTCTAAATTTTTTTTACTAATTAAGGACTGCATTCATCTAGCAGTTTTTTTAAGTCCAAATGTTATTTTGGGGTTTATTTCTTCTTTTTTGTCATCTGGATTTAATGCTCGTATACAGTTTTCGATTTCACTTTCTGTCATAAATGTATAATTCTACGTATTTAGGTGGCTGAACTTATTTTGGTAATAATGATCCAATTTTATGGTGTATTGTCCATTTATGCGAAAAATATATGGTCCATTACCATTGTTTCTAGATCTGTCTATATTTGCACCCATTGATGTAAATGCAAACAAGCAGTTATATTGTCTAATTTTCCTTATGAATGTTTTAGATTTTAATAAAGTTGCATAAATATTCTGGTGGATTTTTGAATGCTAGTATGTATATTTTGCCACCCTTGCAACATAGATTATATGCCATTGATTTTTTTAAGACGATTTTTTATTTCGTTCTTGATACCAGTATATAGCATATAGCAATGGGGGCATTCAAAATCTGGTGTTTCATAATATGATCGTTTTGTATAAGATGCCTTTAAATTCTCTACAAAATTTGGATTGGTGAATGTCATTGTTTTCATTAAGATGTTATCATTATATGGTGATATATTTAGTTCACCGGGTGATATCTTTGCATTTTTATTTTATGTAAATTATTTTGTTCATTATATATGCTGTCTGATTTGCTCATTAATTCATATTTCCTTTTTCCTTTTATAATACTCTTGTTATTGTTTTCGTGAGTTTTAATACGTTTCCACTGTGCTTCCTTTAAATAAGTGTCTTCGCTGATATTATTATGTGCTCTTTATCTGTTCAGGTTTGTAAATTATTTTCTCAATCAGCACTTTCTTACGGTATGCACGTTTCTCTTTTGCATTTTGAAATTTTAGTTCCATCATTGTTTATTGCTTTTATTATGGTTTCTAAAAGATCAATATGCTATGGTAGATATTCAACCTGTAAATTCTAAAATGTGTGTTGTCAGGTGTGATGTGAATATTTGAAAGTGTGGATGAAGTTGATAATATACAGGGTGGAGCAAAGATGTTCATTGTGAAGAAGAGCAGAAGAAAAGTCCTACAGTAATGGCTGTTGCTGGGAAAGAGACGGGGCAATGGCTGTGCGGGAGTATGGTGGAGCACTGGAGCTGACGTTGAAGGGGTGGTAGAAGGGAGAGAATGGGTGGAGATAGCAAAAATTTAGGTGAAATGGATAGTAGATATTGATGACTTACGATTTTGGATTGAGCTTCGTCTTCTACTCTTCGTCGACTGAATCATTTAAAATTTATTCTAAAATATAATAATTTTTATCTATATTATCTTATCAATCAATTATAATCTTTTATCATTTTAATTCTTTACTTTTTTTCATCAATCACAACTATCTCTCATTTAATTTTATCTATTTTTAATATTCATGTTTAAGTCTAAAACTTTTTATATTTTAAAACGGAGATAATATTTCTTTAATTCAAAAACCAGGGAAATTGGATTGGTTTCTTAAACGAAGAGTCTAAGGAGGATTGTGGTTTTAAATCATCCTCATAGATTTTTCTAGATTCATCCGTTGTCAATGTTTTCTTTCATCTAATATATATATATATATTCTACTATAGTGTCTTTCATCTTCTTGTGTTCGTCAGATGTGTGTGCCTAGCGATAGAGATGAGGTGCGCGTGTCTAGTTCACGCGATTTTGTTTAAATTTTTTATCGTCGGTAATTAAATTTTGGCAAAGATCTAACGTTTCTACCGCCACGTAAAAATTTTGGTTATAAAAGCATGGAGCGGGCGGTGCGGGCGGGAAGAAGTGGTGGGTCGGTCCATGGAGAGCTGTGCGTTCGATTCGGAAGTGGTGGAAACAAAGCTCGTTCTGATGGTCCTAATTGGAGGAAGGAATCAAAGAAAGAATGTATGAAGGTGCATGAAGAAAGGGTAGTGGAGGGAGATGAGGTCACTAGTCCTTGAAGGTTGGAGTTGCTTGCTGGGAAAGAAAAGGACTGTGATAGAGCGGCCGGAGGATCGAGGAGACTGGAGGCGCACGTTAACAATGCCATGCAGGGCATGCATCTGTCTCAGGGCGGAGAGGAAAGTAGTGTGGTTAACACTAAGAAGGGTGGTAGGTTCAGGCGTGTATTAAGGGATGATGTTGCTGTGGTGGGAGATAAAATGAATGTTAAACTTTCGAAGAAAAGGAGTAGTGTGGGAGAAGGTTTTGAGCTTGTGGAGCAGGGGAAAAGAAAGCGAGGTTGGGAGCGTTGGAGGACCGAGAGGCGGATTCTAACTCTTTTGAAGCGGGGCTGTCGGAACAACCCTGTAAGTCCCAATGAAAATCATTGCATAGAACTGTCGCGGGTTGGGGAATGGCGCGACAGTTCAAGGCCTTCTGAATCTTCAGAAGGAGGAGGATCCTAACGTTCTTTTCTTGTCCGAAATTAAAATGGATGAGAGACGGATTAATGGTTTGAGATGAAAGATGGGCTTGGTAAACATGGTGGTCAAAGGATTGTTCGGTGACAAAAGGCGAGGGGTTTGCAATTTTCTGGTGGAGAGGGATCAACCTTCATGTACCTGATCTGTCTCGCTTCTATATTGATGTGGAGGTCACAGAGGGTGATGGCTTTGTTTGGCGGTTGACAGGGTTTTACGGAGAGCCTAGTCTGGAGAAGAAACACTTGTCATGGAGAGTGCTGCGGGTTCTTTATGCAGCACTTGAGCGATCATGGTTGTGCTTAGGGGATTTCAACGAAATCTTGCTTGCATGTGAGAAAGAAGGTGGTCCGCCTAGGAGCCAGAGTCGCATGGATAACTTTCGGGAGGTTTTGGAGGAATGTGAGTTGACGGACTTGGGCTTCGTGGGAGACCCCTTCACATGGCGTAACAATGCCATAATAGTGCTCGTTATGTGCAAGAACGTCTGGATAGAGCGGTGGGGAACAAGGAGTGGGTGGCGAGGTTTCCATTGCATCACATAAGAAATGGGGAGCCGCGCCATTCAGACCATCGGCCGGTGATTGTGAATACTTCTCCCTCCAGTCTCGGAGGCGGTGCTAAGGTCTCAAAGGTGTTCCATTTTGAGGCTTGTTGGGTGGATGAGGGGGACTGTGCAGCGATCGTGGACAATGCATGGAGAAACACTATGGAGGCTTGAGGGGAGAAGGTGTGTACCGCGATTCGTAGTGTCGCCAAGGAGCTGGGGTTGTGGGGGCAGAATGTGTTAGGCAAGGTGGAGAAGAGTATAAAAAATACTAGGAGAGCATTGGAGGAGTGTAGACGTAGGGTGTTGTCCACAAACACGGTGAAAAGGGAGGAGTTGCTGAAGTTTAAGCTAGAAAGATTGGAAGAGAAGATTAATATGTATTGGAGACAAATAGCAAAGGCTCATTGGCTAGACAAAGGAGATTGCAACACAAAATGTTTCCATCAATATGCCTCTGAGCGTAAACAAAAAAGTCGTATAAGCAGGTTGTTGGGGGAGGATGGTGTTGCGGTGGAGGGAGAGGAGGAAAAAGTATCTGATCTCTAACTTCTACAAGAGTTTGTTTACTGCAGGGGCAGGTCCTCGTATGGAGCAGCTAATGGCTTATATCTCCCAAAGTCACTGAAGAGATGAACAATTCCCTCCTTCAACCTTTCGCGGCAGAAGAGGTGAAAGCCGGGCTTGACGCAATTGGAGATCTTAAAGCACCGGGAGCTGATGGTATGACGTCACTCTTTTATAAAAGGTATTGGGAGATTGTGGGAGATGATGTCACTAGGGAGGTGCTGTCCTTCCTAAATGGTGGTGAACTTCCTATAGGATGGAATGAAACAGTAGTGGTGTTAATTCCGAAGGTACCAGATCCTGAGAGTTTGAAGGACCTTAGACCCATCAGTTTGTGTAATGTCATTTACAAAATAGCTTCCAAAGTGTTGGCTGACCGCTTGATGCAAATCCTCCCTTCAATTATCTCACAAAATCAAAGTGCTTTCGTCCCGGGCCGCCTCATCATGGACAATGTGCTGGTGGCCTATGAGTTAACACACTTCCTGCATAACAAGAGGGGTGGAGTGGATAGTTACGCAGCCCTGAAATTGGACATGAGCAAGGCATACGATAGGGTGGAGTGGCATTTCCTGAAGCGCATGATGGAGAAGTTGGGTTTTCATAGCTCATGGGTGAACTTGATGATGCAGCGTGTGTCCTCGGTTTCTTATAGAATTAAAGTAAACGGGGATTTGACGGACGTGATTGTTCCTTCAAGAGGATTGCACCAAGGGGATCCATTGTCCCCGTATCTGTTCTTAATTTGTGCCGAGGGTTTCTCAAGCTTGTTACATGAAGCTGAACGCACTGGGAATTTGGAGGGAGTAGCTATTTGTGCTGAGGCACCGAGTATAACTCACTTGTTGTTTGCAGATGATTCTTTGATTCTCTTAAAAGTTGACGAGGGGAATGTATCTCATCTGCGACATATATTGCAACTTTATGAGGAGTGCTCGGGGCAGACAATTAATAAAGATAAGTCTTCTATCTTGTTTAGCAAGAACTGTGGCCGTCGTAGTAAAGCTGAGTTTATGGAGGCGCTGAATTTAAGCAAGGAAGTAAGGAGTGACAAGTATTTGGGTCTACCGGTGTATATTGGTAGATCAAGGAAGAGTATGTTTGCATACTTGAAAGATAGAGTTTGGAAACGTATACAAGGTTTGGAAAGAAAAGCTTTTGTCAAAGGCGGGGAAAGAAGTCCTTATTAAAGCGAGCACGAGCTATACCAAGTTATGCCATGTCATGCTTTGATCTCACCAAATCTTTGTGTAATGAAATCAGTTCATTGATCTATCGATTCTGGTGGGCATAGAAGGAAAACAAGAAGAAAGTTCATTGGATTTCTTGGCAAACACTTCCGAGTATAAAGGAAAAAGGGGGACTGGGTTAAAGAGATTTACATATATTTAATCTTGCTATGTTAGCACGGCAAGGTTGGCGTTTAATTCAGTAGCCAGACTCTCTATGTTCACGTTTGTTGAGAGCTAAGTACTGGTCTGATGGCAACATATGGGAAGCAACAGAGGGTCCAGGAATTTCTTATACTTGGCGCAGCATACTGAGAGGCTTATAGGCGATGTGGAAAGGTATTATATGGAGAATTAGTGATGGAAGTAGTGTGCACATTTGGGATGATCCTTGGATCCCAGCTGGAAGAACTAGGCGACCTATAACTCCCCGTGGTAACTGTTAGTGATATGCCCTAGAGGCAACATGGAGATGTTGGATATCATGATCAATGTTTATGTATTTATGAATAAAGTGTTATTCAGTTCCATGAAATAAACATCTTGTATTGATCAATAAGTACGTGACTTATTTATGAGACTCTATATGTATGAATCTATTTCTAAATGATCCCTGATCATATATCATATTATTGGAACTAATATGATTCTAAGATGAGCATGTTTATTGATTGACAAATCAATAAACATGGACATATGTGTTATAGAACACATTGTTAGATAGACCCACCATGAGACACTACAGGAATTAATGTGTCATTAGTTGGTCTCAGTTAGTGTTGGTACAAAGTCCTTAGACCTGAGATCACCATGGATTCCAACATGTGTAGTAGCCTACTTTGGGACTACCAAACGCTATTCCGTAACTGGGTAGTTATAAAAGTAGTCTTCGAGTTTGCTATGAAACATGGAGTGGGATGTGAGTGATCAAGATGGAATTTGTCCCTCCTTTGGAGAGATATCTCTGGGCCCCTCGAGGTAATGGATTATGAAAATGCATGGTCATGCTAAGTTGATTAAGGAGTCAATCAACAGACAGATAATCCAATACGATTCGAGTGAATGGTTAAGCTATTGAAGAAATGACACATATCTTGCCTATAGCTTAATTGGTATCGTGAGGCAAATGGATTTGTGTACACATTACATGTTCAGAGGCGATATTATATTCTTGTATACTATGGTGTCAATATGTGCTGCTAGGCGCCGCTATTGACAGGTCGGCTGAGTTGGACTCGAGCCGACGATCGGCTAAGTTAGACTATAGCCGAAACCAAGTATACCTGAACCTACAGGGTCGCACGCTTAAGGGGATAAGAATAAGCATTCGAGTTGAACTCGAATACGGCTCGATCGGATAGGGATCCGATTGCATAGAGTCCTATGGTCTTACGACGTATGGGCGGCCAACTCTATGAGTTTCGGATGAGATCCGATTCAAAATAGAGTCCTGATTGGCCACTAGTCCCAGTAGGCCAACTCTATATAAAGGGGCGAGGGGTGGAGAGCTGCGACACATCAGTTGAATTGCATTGCGCCGAGATCAATCTCCACGGAAACCCTCCCCACCTTCGAGCCAAACCCTAGCCTTGCATCGCGTGCTAGCACACGGGTGTTCGGCGTTCTGTTCCCGGACGTGTGGATACCGGTAGAGGCGCTGCTACGTTGCGCACTGTTGATCGACTACGAATCGGCTGCAATCGGAGCGAGGTGACTGCGGCAGATCGGCAACGAGGACGCGGTCGGCGACTCGGATCGGCTGCGGCATCGGTGAATCGGCTGTCCCCGGGAATCGGCTGTCGGCTTGCGGGAATCAGCTACACTGTTCCGGATCGGATAGTCCTGATTGGCTATTTTCGCTGCATACTCCAATCGGTAACGATCTATCGGCCTTTACTTGCAAGTGTTCCTGGTTTGCGTGGTAGAAAAGTTTTTGTTTTCGGCTAGCGTAGCTTCCACGTAACCCTTCAGTAACACTGTCATGTCCAAGGTCTCAGAGCTGATTGATCCGATCACTGGTGTAGACCCCCGTTTTTGGAACGGGAATCATTCGTGTTCATAGTACCATTTCCCTGGATCGAGCAGTTTGGTACCCATGAATACAGTACTGAGTTATCAGGTGCAAAGTGCACGAATAGTCTTACACCAAAAGTATTACAATAATAGGCCCGAAGGCAATATCATTACATGCAGGACCTACTGGTCCGAATACAACCAAAATCAGAGATTAGATAAGATGGCAGACGGAAGGCAGCGGCATGTCGATTGCCACAGGCAACGACCGGGGACTAAGACCTATTGCGCTCCAATGTCTTCATTCATCCTGGTAGTAAGCATAGGGGTCCTCCAATTCTTCGTTTCATTCATCTGAAGGTTTGTGCATATAGCAAGGGTGAGTACCCAACGTACTCAGCAAGCCAACACGGAATGATGCACATGATAGGGTCATTCAAAGGATGGCTGTGGTTCTTTTGCTTAAAGCCAATTTTCATAAATTATTTCACAAACCTAATGTCTAGCTAGATCAAGTTTTATTACCGTAGTTCATTAAGTCGGCGACGGTTCTGTCTACCATCCATTGTGATCCCAAGGATAGCTTCCCACCACCGGATAGTCATGGTTTTCTGGGGAGTCTACCCTTCTCGTATTTCGAGAAGTTGATCCACCAGTGAAAAAGAATCATCATGCAAACCCATCCCATCATTTTAAAATTTAGAGTCTAGCCAAGCGAAAGTCTTGTCACGATGCTCTATATCCGGGAGCACGGCTATTCGAATAGATTGGTTTACTCGCACTGCAGTGGATGTACACTTTACCCGTACTCCGCGACTGCCCATTAAATGAGCCTACATCCCTCTATATGGGACGGTCACGGCAAAGCCTTTCGATAACCTCACTTTGGAGTGCACTCGCTCCATGAACTTAAGCCCTCATGCACTCTAGCCGTCGTTTCCTAGCGGTGAGAGGAGTTACGCGTTCCGGGTAAGAGAAAGACTTGCTCCATCTTCAATTTCCAACCTCTATCTTCATCTCCTCATATTGATCGTATGACCCGATCTTTGCCCAGTACTTACCAGTAAATCCCCTGGTAAGCCCTTAACTCGACCCAACACCGAACCACTACGCGGGGATACGCCTCCGCTCGGATATCTACTCCGCTAGGTCTATACCCATTCGAGAAGTACGGTTGTACTGGCTCGTTTTCCGGCTATCTCATGGCTCGGTCCTTATTTGACCAGAGTTGGCACTTGCCTTTTCCGGAATCCACCCAAATCATTCAGCCGCCCCAGCCTAAAATATTTGTTTGGTATTTTTAGTTTTCATCAAAACTCATTTGATCATTCTCATGGCAATGTGGCGCTCATGTCTCCACATGTCGTATCCCAACTACCTTTCCCAAAGGTAGTTGCCCAAGCATATAGCTATTTGCAAAAGCATGAGTATGCATGAATCTAATAATAGCATGGCTAAGCATTTTACCAAAGATTTTCTTCGGTTACATCATGTCGAGGGTTACAAAGAATAAAACTAAAGGTACTCAACATCAAGGCATGGCATAACAAGAATAGGTATTCTTTTATGTAGAGCATGCACATTTTAGTTTTAGAATCAACACAAGTTCGCAAATAAGACCAACATGTTCAAAGGATGTGATGACTTGCCTTGCTCGCACGCTTGTTGAATGAGGCCTTCAATGGAGTCGGTGCCTCCTTCTTCGGGTGCTAACCGTACGTGCGAAAAGAAAGATTGAACTCGTTTAGAATCCAATAAGAACGAATAAAAGATCAAGAAAACCATAAAAGAACTCCAAAATATCTACCCTGTGATTTTAATCAAGTTAGGGAAGAATTTTGAATGAAATATGAGTAAAGAAAACGAGTAAGGGTCGTTTTAGGGTTTTCACAAAATACCAATTAAAAGATTAGGTGATAAACCAATAAATGTTGTTTGAAAGATTTTCTATTTTAAGTATGGTGAGTTAGAAAGCCAAATCATATTTTTAAAAAGGCAAGAAAGAATAAATAAATCCTCAAGAAAATTTTACGCGAAAAGTGAAGTTGCCGAAAATCTTATTTCGAAATGTGAGTTTTTCTCCGAGGAAAATGTATGAGAAAACTATATATTTCTGCACAAATATTTCCCAAATATTTCCCAATTTTTATAGAATTTTTCCCTATTTTTTCCTTTTTTCTCTTTCTTTTCTTTTCTTTTTCTTCTTTTCCTTTTTCTTTTCTTTTTTTCTTTACTCTACCCGGGCACTGTATACTCTCACTTCTCTACCCCCCTTCGTCTACCCCTGCCGCCCGCCCGGCCGAACCGGCGGCGATGGCGCGACGGTAGCAGACGACGGCGACGGCGATGGCGCTGGCCAAGGTGGAAAATGTAACGGCGAGGGACTCACCTAGCGGCGGCGAGCGACGGCGAGCAAGCGGCGGCGGGTGGCGGCGAAACACGACGGCGACGGCTCGGTGGCACGGCTTCGGCGACACGGCGGCTTTGGCAACTCCGGCGACGGCGATCTACGATGATGGCGGGAGGAAATGAGGGAGAAGGGCAACGGCGAGGTTGGAGAGGAATGGGGGCTTTGCTCTTCATTTATAGGCGCACGGGAGAGAGAGCCGAGAGGGAAGCGGGGGTCCGGCGCGGGCGACGGCGGCGGGCGCCACGCGGCGGCCGGCGGGGGCCAAGCACGGACGGGCGACGGCGTGCGCCACGTGGCGGCGGGCCACGGCGGTCCGCGAGCGTGGGGGCACGGCGACATGGGCGAGGCGGCATGGCGTGGCGCGCGGCGCGCGCGGGGCTGCGGGTGGCTGCGGCGGCGGTGTGTCGCGCGGGCGACGAGCGGCGCGGCACGCGGTGGCTGCGGGCGGCGGCGTGGCGACACGATGGGTGACGCCACGCGACGGTGCGGTGGGCGGACAGGCGTGCGCGCGGCGCGGGGCTTGGTTCGGTGCGCGCGTGGGCCGGACACGGTCGAACACTTGGCGCTAAATGAACAGTGTAATTTTTTTATTTTTTTTCCCGAATTAAATTCCTAATTTCCCATTTCTATTTCCTTTCACCCTAAAATTCAAAATAAATTCTAATATTCCCAAACTAAATTTAGAAATATATTTTTAAACTTTTCCCCCACTTTTTATTATTCAGAATATATTTTTCATATTTATTTTATTTCTTCTTTTAAATTCAATAAATTAGGGTCTTTGATTAAAATAAGTTTCTAAATTCATATTTCCTTTTCAAAAATATTTTTATCATCCAAATCCAAATATTTATTATTTTTCTCCACCAATTAGGGTTTAAACCAAAATATATTCTTTTCAAAGAATCTTTTATAAATCCACAAAATTATATATTTACTCTTTTCCAAATATATATTTTGAATTATTTCTCCCAGCTGGGATTTCAAAGCTTAGGGTTTTTATCCAACTTCACATCAAAGTAATTCCAAAAGAAACTCTTATGCAACTGAGCTGGCAAATAAGATCGAAAAACACGATAAGAAGCAATAAGCCAAAAAGTTTTTGTATGTTCCGATTTTTAATTTTCGATTTTAAATTCTTCGATTTTAGGGTGTTACAACTGGCACCTGGGATACGGAACTGGTGACAGATTTGTTCTGGGAAGAGGATGTTCACCACATACTGGCCATTCCAGTGCATGTTGATCGGGATGATATAGTGGCCTGACATTTTGATAAAAAGGGTTTTTCTCGGTGAAATCCGCTTATCATGTTCTGGAGGACGACACAAAAATCAATCAGAGTCAGGGAATGAGTGGCCCGTCTAGTGTTGTAGTTAATAGTAGAGGAAGCTTATGGAGGAAGATCTGGCGCCTGCCCGGACCCTCAAAAATTAAAAAAATAGTGTGGAGAGTGGCGTATAACAGTTTGCCTTTCAAGTTGAATATAAGTAAGAAAGGAATTCAGTTGGATACTAGCTGCCCGGTTTGTCTTTGTTTTGATGAAGATGGAGCTCACTGTTTTCTAAAATGCAAGGCAACCCGCCAATGTTGGAAAGAATTGGACCTTGAAATCTATAGATTACAGCCCCTGAATTCCGGTTCAGCTAAAGAATTTATGGGGGAAATTTTAAAGTTGAGCAAAGATATTTGTGTCAAGATTATTGTTTGGATTTGGCACTGGTGGGAGGTCAGAAATAAAGTGAACGCAGGTGAATCTATGCCATCATGTTCAGAAACAGCTTATGCAGTGTTAAGTATGGTGCGAGACATTTTAAAGTCTGAGGATAAACCATCTAGTATGTTGGCCCAGCACGTTCAGAGGTGGTTGCCACCTCCTATGGACTTTCTTAAAATCAATTTTGACAGAGCTTTTGGTTTGGTGAGAAAGATGGGAGCTTAGGGCTTTGTTGTCCGTGATCATGAGAGTTCAGTCGTTCTGGTGGGAGCAGACAATCTTGGGCCATTGCATGATGCCTTGTTAGCTGAGACGTATGCATGTAAACAAGCACTGGAGATGGCGACACAAGCAGACATCTCCCAAATTTTGATTGAAACAGATTCTTCCCAGCTGAAGGAAGCAATTACTTCTTCATCAAGTGATCTAGCGATTGGAGGAGGCCTTTTTATGGAGATCCGGGATTTGCTCCGAGAGAGTTTTAGGTGTGATAATATTCTTAAAATTCCAAGATTATGTAACTCTTGTGCGCATGAACTCGTCAGGTTGGGTTTGAGTTAGGACCTAGGCTAGTCCCTTATCTGGACTGATTCTCTCCCTAATTTTGTAATTCGTTGGTCGGCTCGTGATGTGTCTGAGCAGCAATCAGTTAATTAGCAGCCTTAGCGTCGTCTTGCCTTAAAAAAAGAGGGATGGGTTAATCTCTTCATCTTCTTGTGTTCCTCAGATGTGTTGGGCCTAGCGATAGAAACTAGGTGCACATGGTCCAGTTCATGTTTTTTTACCATCGGTAATTCAGGAGGGATGTGGTTTTTAAATTGCATCAAGTGTAGTGTGGAGATTATGGCAATAGGATACCCATATGGCAAGCCTGTCCGACTGGAGATAGGGATAGGTTATGTTTATGGATTATGTAAACCGATTATGACTTGGGTGTTGCGTTGTCGATTTGATAAGGCAACGGCTCATAGTCATAACTTGGTAAGATCGAGGAAACTAACTTAGAGTAAGATAGGGTTTTCGACTTGTAAGCCCGCCCTCCAAGACTATATAAGGGGATAAGGGGCGTCCCTTGAGAGATATCAGATGTATGCGAAACACATACAAGCTTCTAGACACACGAGATCTTGAGATCAATAAACACTCGGTGAAACGAATCCCTGAAACATGAGTAGGGTATTACCTCACGAGAGGGCCTGAACCTGTCTAAACCTTGTTTTCTACTTAACCCATCGAGCTTGGCGATCTTGACTGCACCCCTAAATTTCTATTGCCAAAACCAAATTTCGATAGTTGGCGCGTCAGGTAGGGGCCCGCGCGTCAAGACTTATTCTTCAATCTCGCCGGCAAGCGCGATGGGATCTCCATCAGGCATCGACGACTTCGTCGCCAAAGGATTCAACAACCTCTCCTTCCCTGACTCGGATTCGGACCAGTCGGGAAGGGGAACCCGCTCGGTACCATTCGGGTTACCGAACAACGCCGAGATCTACGACAAAGTTCTGACTCCCAAGTTGGAGTCCATCCACTCGGAAGGAGGAATCCACTCGGCGCCGTTCAGACTACTAAACGACGCTGAGATCTACAGCCACCTTCTCACCTCCCCGTCGGAATTGATCCACTCGAGAGGAGAAACCCTCTCGGCACCGTTTGGGTTACCAAACGCCGCTGAGACCTATTGCAAACTCCTTTCTTCCGAGTCGAAATCAACTCACTCGGAAGAACCGCCGTCATCAAGCTACGACCCGGACTGGAACGATCCAGATTCGAGCGATCTGGGCTCAAGGGAAGTCGCTGTCATCCTCCAACCGTTCAGATCATGCTCATCCACAGAGCTCGACGAGTACCTCGGCTCTTCAGACTTCGATGACCTCTACGGTATCTCCACAGACGAGGCCAACGACTCCGACTTCGACAAGGACTACGATCCTAGGTGCTTGAACGTTCTCATGGCTGAGGTGGCTGAGACCGACTCGGCCATGGCCCGCAGGATCGCTAAAGAAGAACAAGCCAGGCTTGAGCAGGAGCGCAAGCTGGCAGAAGATGAAAATAGGCGTAAGGAGGAAGCCAACAGAAGAAAGCGAGACCTGAGGGCGACTGGGCGATCCGCTCGCGAGGCCATACTTCAGACACGAGTCGACAACACCAACATCTTCCAGACGCCTCAACAGAACGCCGTTGCCGCCCTCACCCTCCTCGACACTGTTATCGAGACGGCACCGCCACGGTAACACCAATCCTAGACAAGATCAAGACCATCGTCGCGGCTACAGCCAACTGCTCTCCCTCCACCTCAGCACGAAGGCCGACTGAGTCCGTGGCAGAAACGCCCGACAGAAGCCGACTTCCGCCGCTGCGGTCTAAGGATTACAGGAGGCCCGAACAAGCTCAGACGGCCGCTAGGTCAAGAGACCCCCGCCACGAGGCCACACAAAAGCATCAAGAGCAATCGGTCAACTCCCGCGAAAAGCGGCATGGACGACCACCTGTCCACGACCGGGTCCGCCGCAGCAACAACTCCGACTACCGAAGCAACCTAAAAAGGACCCCGCTGAGTGATCTGCGGGAAGTCCTCGACCCGACGCTACCAAGAGCGAGAGCAACACTCCCACGAGGATCGAAGGAGATCGCCCGACAGCAACGACGACGGAGTACCTGCGTTCACTCGGGACCTGCGCCGAGTGCATTGGCCGAGTGGTTTTAAGCCGACCGGAATCGAGAAGTACGACGGAAAGACCGACCCCGAGTCGTGGCTGACCGTGTACACCCTCGCCATCTGCGCAGCAGGAGGAGACAACAAGGCCATGGCCAATTACTTACCTGTTGCCCTCGCCAACTCGGCCAGGAACTGGCTCACGAGCTTGCCAAGAGGCTCAATTGGCTCGTGGAGTGAGCTCCGGGACCACTTCATCGCCAATTTTCAGGGCACTTTTGAAAGGCCTGGGACCCACTTTGATCTCTACAACGTCATCCAGAAGCCAGACGAGCCGCTGAAGGACTACATCCGGCGCTTCTCGGAAAAACGCAATAAGATCCCCAACATCACCGACGATATCATAATCGCCGCCTTCCAGAAGGGAGTCCGTGATGAATTGATGATCGGGAAGTTCAGGCGAAAGCCACCAAAGACGGTAAAGCAGATGTTCGAGACGGCGAACTCCTACGCCAAGTCCAACGACGCAATCAAGGCGGCGCGGCAAGATCGGCCTGACAGAAGGGACGACAAGCACTCGGGAGGAAGCCGACATCCTAAGAAGGATAACGGCAGCAACAATCAAGGCAAGAAAGACCACAAGCGCCGGCCCGAGGACCTGGTTGCCACGACGTCCAACTCCCAACGCCGTCCCCGAGTCACGGCCTACGACGCGATCATGAACGCTCAGTGCACGCATCATCCAAACCACAAGCATGCGGCTAAGGATTGCTTTATCTACAAGCAATTCGCCGAACAATATGTGGCACTGCTAAGCAAGAAGCCGACGGACGAAGCCGGCCCATCGGGAACCAAGAAGAACAACCCAACTGGAAATTCAGAACCTTTCCAAGACCCCGTGGGTGAGCTGAATCACATCTTCGGGGGGCCGCAAGCTTATGAGTCCAAGAGGAAGCAAAAGCTGACCGGCCGCGAGGTCAACGCGGACAACCCGAAGTCCCACAATACCTACGGTGGTCGAAGGTGGCCATCACGTTTAACCGCTCGGATCATCCCGACCGAGTGGTTCACCCGGGGCGGTATCCCCTGGTATTAGACCCAGTGGTTCGGAACATCAAGCTGAAGCGTGTCCTCATTGATGGGGGCAGCGCCCTCAATATTCTGTTCGCCAAGACCCTGGACGAGATGCAGATTCCAAGATCCGAGCTGAAGGCAAGCTCAGCCCCCTTCCACAGAGTTATCCTAGGGCTGTCATCTACACCACTCGAGCACATTGCCCTTCCAGTCACCTTCGGAGTTTGGGAGAACTTTCGGACGGAGAACATCACTTCGAGGTGGCCGACTTCGAGACGGCCTACCACGCAATCATTGGAAGGCCTGCGCTCGCCAAGTTCATGGCGATACCACACTACACCTACCTCTGCATGAAGATGCCCGGCCCCAACGGCGTCATCAACCTGCGCAGCGATGTCAAACAAGCCTTTACCTGCGACAAGGAAAGCTGCGACATGGCCCAATCTCGTGAGAGATCACGTGGCCAGGAAGAAATCTGACTGGTTGCATCAACATCTGAAGAGGGTGAAATCCCCGCGAAAAAGATAGCCAAGTCAGGACAAGGCGACGCCAAAACGAAGAAAATCTCCCTTGATCCATCGGATCCTTCCAAAACCGCTGTAATCGGCGCTGAGCTAGATCCTAAATAGGAAAGCGCACTCGTCACCTTCCTCCAAAATAATAAAAATATTTTTGCTTGGAAACCATCTGATATGCCTGGAATTCCTAGGGAGGTGATCGAGCACTCTTTGCACGTCAAAGATGACGTGAAACCCATCAAACAACGATTACGCCGTTTTGCTCAGGATCGGAAAGATGCCATCAAGGAAGAACTCACAAAGCTCTTAGCCGCCGGTTTCATCAAAGAAGTCCTCCATCCCGACTGGTTGGCTAACCCGGTCCTGGTCCGGAAGAAGACAGGGCAATGACGCATGTGCGTCGACTACACCGATCTCAACAAAGCCTGCCCTAAAGATCCATTCGGATTACCTCAAATCGACCAAGTCGTGGACTCAACAGCCGACTGCCAGCTTTTTTGTTTCTTGGAGTGTTACTCGGGCTACCACCGATCGCTTGAAGGAATCCGACCGCTGAAAATATCGTTCATCACGCCGTTTGGAGCTTCTTGCTACATCACGATGCCCTTGATCGAAAGAACGCCGGAGCCACATACCAGCGCATGATCCAAAGATGCTTTCAAACGCAGATCGGAAAAAACGTGGAAGCTTACGTCGACGATGTCGTCATCAAGACCAAGCAGAAGGAAGACCTGATTGCCGACTTAGAAAAACCTTCGCAAACATTCGAGCCTTCGAATGAAGTTGAACTGGAGAAGTGCACGTTCGGCGTACCATCGGGCAAACCGCTCGACTTCATTGTGTCCTATCGTAGCATTGAAGCTAACCCAGAGAAAATCAACGCCATTTTAAATATGAAGCCCCCGAGTAACCAGAAAGATGTCCAGAAGCTCACTGGCTGCATGGCGGCGCTAAGCCGATTCATCTCCCAACTCGGCGAGTGAGGCATGCCTTTCTTCAAGTTACTGAAGAAAACCGACGACTTCAAGTGGACTATGGAAGCCCATAAGGCCTTTGAAGATTTTAAAGAATTTCTTACAACGCCGCCTGTCCTAGCCTCACCTCAGCCTCAGGAACCCCTGCTACTGTAGGTCTCAGCAACTCACCAAGTGGTCAGCACAGTTCTCGTCGTTGAGCGCAAGGAAGACGGACAAGTCCAAAAGATTCAAAGGCCAATCTACTTTGTTAGCGAAGTGCTGGCAGGAGCCAAAATTCGCTACCCCCAGGTACAAAAATTGCTATATGGTGTTCTGATAACCGCAAGGAAATTGGCGCACTATTTTCAGGGTCACTCGGTCGCTGTCGTCACTTCCTTTCCACTCGGCGATGTCATCCACAACCGAAAGGCGACTGGGCGTATCGCAAAGTAGGCCCTTGAGCTGATGCCGCTGGACTTAACTTTCAAGGCGAGGACGTCTATAAAGTCACAAGCCCTGGCGGACTTCCTGGCCGAGTGGACCGAGCAATAAGAAGACGTACCTAGGAAAGACCTACAATACTGGACCATGCAATTTGACAGATCCAAGAAGATCACTGGCTTGGGAGCGGGAGTCGTCCTGATCTCCCCGACTGGGGAAAGGCTAAGATATGTTCTTCACCTTCACTTCTCCGCCTCACACAACGTCGCCGAGTACGAAGCCTTGCTGCATGGCCTGCGACTTGCTGTTTCACTCGGGATACGACAGTTGGTCGTGAAAGGAGATTCCCAGCTGGTTGTCAACTAAGTGATGAAAGACTGGTCTTATTTAAACGACACCGTGGAAGCCTATCGGCAAGAAGTTTGCAAACTAGAAGACAGGTTTGACGGATTAGAGCTATCCCATGTCTTGAGACATAACAACGAGGCAGCTGACGAGTTGGCACAGTTCGGGTCCAAGCGAAAAGCTGCTCCAACAGACGTTTTCGTAGAGCATCTCTATAAGCCGACCATTGCAACAAAACCCACTCCCAACGAGCAAGCTGCAAACCAAGCCGCCATGCTCGACGCCGACTGGAGGACACCGCTCATCAAATTTTTAACTCAGCAAGAGCTGCCGGAAGACCGGGATGAGGCGGAACGAGTCCGACGCCGCTGTCAAGCTTATGTCATGGTCGACTCTGATTTATACAAGAGGAGCCCTTTTGGAGTCCTAAGGAGATGTATCACGCCTGAGGAAGGACGACAACTACTCCAAGATATCCACTCGGGTATATGCGAAAGCCACGCGGCAGCACGCACCTTGGTAGGCAAAGCCTACAGACAAGGTTTTTTTCTAGCTTACGGTGGTCTCCGACGCCGACAAAGTGGTCCGAACGTGTGAAGGTTGCCAGTTCTTCGCTCGGCAGAGCCATGTTTCAGCCCAAGAGCCACAAACGATTCCATTATCTTGGCTGTTTGCGGTAGGGGCTTGGATATGGTCGGTCCTTTCAAGAAGGCTCCAGGAGGATTCACGCATCTGTTCGTCGCAATTGACAAGTTTTCCAAGTGGATCGAGGCTAAGTCGGTTGCTACGATCACCGCTGACAAGGCATGAGACTTCATCCTCAACATCGTACATCGGTTTGATGTCCCAAACAGAATAATAACCGACAATGGAACTCAATTCACTGGAGAAGTTTTCAAGGAATTCTGTGAAGATTTCGGCATCAAAATCTGCTACGCATCGGTCGCACATCCCAAGAGCAATGGATAGGTTGAGCGCGCCAATGGCATGGTACTTCAAGGCATAAAGGCCCGAGTGTTTGACGGGCTAAACCCTTATGCCGACAAATGGGTTCAAGAGCTGCCCTCAATTCTATGGTCTCTACGGACTACGCCCAGTCGGGCCACCGGCCAAACTCCTTTCTTCCTGGTTTACGGGGCAGAAGCCATGTTGCCGAATGAAATAGAGTACGAATCTTTTCGAGTCCGCAGCTTCAACGATGAGCGCTACGATCAAAACCGAGTGGATGACCTGACCCGACTGGAGGAGGCCCATGAGGCAGCCCTGATCTAGTCGACAAGATATCTTCAAGGACTTAGACGATACCATAGTCGCAATGTTCGGGCGCGAGCCTTCATTGTCGGCGATTTGGTTCTACGCAAGATTCAAACCACCAAGGACCGTCACAAATTATCTCCACTATGGGAAGGACCATATATAATTGCTAAGGTGACTCGGCCAGGAGCATATCGACTAAAGCGTGAAGATGGATCCATGGTGGAGAACTCTTGGAACATCGAACATCTTCGACGATACTATGCTTAAATTGTCTTAAGTTTCATGTTATTCTCGACTGCCAACCTCAAGCAAGATGACCTCTTGAGTTGACAGTCGGGGGCTGCACATGTATCAATAAAGCATGGTTTTCTGCGACAACTTGTTCATATTTGGTTTATCATTGTTTAATGTTTTGATTCGAGTTCAATAGATAAGGACAGAATTTTTTGATGACCTAATCAAGCTTAGGCTTGGTGACAGTCGGACGAAAATTACTTAAGAAATTTTCTAGGAAGATTCGGGTCAAAGCGTTAACATAAATAAGCCAGATATCTACAAGTTTACATCATAGTTTACAAACAACATCCACAAAATAATCAGGATCGAAAGTTGTTGACTACATCAACGACTACTTTCTTAGCCGGCTCCTGTGCTTCACTGATCAATTCTAAAGCCTGCTCGTCCGAAGTACCATCAGCGAAGCCCTCCCCGACAGAGTCAACATCTATCCGAGGATAGAGTGACTTGGCATGCGCAAGGGCAAAGCCCTCCCATGGTGGCCGCCGTAGGATCGAATGCCCAACTAAAAGCCAACCGAGAGGGGGTGAATGGTTGAGTACCCCAAAAACAAAGTTTTAGCGGAAATAAAACTTTACCTCGTTTCGACGCCGGTCGACCGCAGATGTTGCACCGGTCCGACCGTGCTTTTCACCCGGCCCGACCGCCCGATGGCCTCTGGCCCGACCGCCGCAGCTGTTCGCCTTAGCCGATTTGCCTGTAGTAGCCGATGCCGATGAAGAACCGACGACGTCCGGTCTGACCGCCAACGTGGTAGCGGTCTAACCGGAAAGAAGGCGCGGTCTGACCGCTATAGTGTCTGCGGTCCGACCGGTTAGCGATCCGAATTACGCCGCCGCACCGAGGAAGAAGTAGACACAAAGAACTATCAAGAAAATTGATCTTTATTGAAACTCTCGTGTTTACAAAGTGCGAACAAAGCACTCCTCACAAAATCTCAATCTAAACTTGAAACCCTAACTTGAGAAACTCTAAAACTTGAACTCAAAAGCGATGCCGAGAGGCCACGCCTCCCCTCACTATTTATACACAAAATTCGCAGCCAAGAGCCACGAATCCAACTCATACAAGAAGCCCTAATCCACTAGGAAACCTTCCCGTACAAGAAACAAACTATACATAAACCAACCGTAACAACCTCGGTTTTCCTAAAACCGAAATTCCGCTTTCCATACGCAACAATATCTCCATTGTATGCCATATGAAAACTTTCCAATCATGTGCACTAATCTCTACCCTTCAGCATCCCGCATGATCCCCATCTCGAACGTCACCTTATCTCTAAGTTGACTCCGACTCGATCACCGGCAACACTTTCCCGAGGCGTAAAGAATACCTGCACACAATTAAATAAAGAATACCATATCCGAGCACAAGCTATCCAAACTTGACTCGTTGTTAGCATAAACACCCGGACACGTGCATAGGAACACGAAACTTCCATGTATGTATAAGGAAACAAACCGAAAACCAAAACCGAAACAAAATCGGCAACCGGTCGGATGCTCGGCCGGTCGACCGCAGCAACTACCCGGTCGACCGCCGAAACACCTCCGGTCGAGCCGACGAACACGCCGGTCGGCCGACGCTATGGCGTAGATCGAACACTGTTCATCATCCAAAAATTTAACTCTTTCAAAAACAAAACACTCAAACCAATAAATCCCAAATAACCAATTGTTCATCATCCAAAGAAGAATCAAACACACACTTTGATTTTACAATCTCCCCCTTGATGAACACATTGGCAAACAAAATAAAAGAGTTGTTTTGATGTTTGAAAAAGTAAAAATAAAAATGATAAAAAGCATTGAAAAGCTCAAAAATCAAAGAAAATTTCTCCCCCTTTTTAAAAGAAAGAAAATCATTTGATCCAAAAAAAACTTGCACTTACTTTTGCACTTTTTTTTACTTTATTTATGCAAATGTTCTCCCAAACAACATTATTTTCTCCCCTTTTGACAATTAATTCATCAAGCATAGGAATTATGTTCATTTAATTTTCAAGAGCTTAGCACCATACATAAAGCAAGTCAAGTCATGTATTGCAATAATAAGAAGATAAATTTATCAATTAGATAGCAAATATGCATGAAAGTATAATCATGAATCAAATAGTTTATAATTAAGAGCAATAACACAATAAAAATTCATGGATCTCAATGATTTATAATGCAACATCTTTACAAGCACATAGGTTGAAAAATAAACCCAGATATATATACCTATTGCAATCTTTATTCTTTCTCAAATATACCTTTTTCACATATAATTCAAGAGAAAAACTTTTTCATATTGATTTGAGCCATATTTGTTGCTTATATTTTTTCTCTCAATTATGCCGAGTACGTCCTTGTCGTCAAGACTATTTCCAAGGATTCGATACTCATTATTTTTGCTCACATCGAATACGTCCTTGTCATCAAGACTGTTTCCAAGGATTCGGTATTCATTTTTTTCTCTCATAGATAATATTTTATTCTCTTTTCACAATGAGGAATTTTAAGTAATTTGAGGAATATTAAAGCAACATAATATATATATATATAAGCATTTAAAATCCAACACAAGTACGAGTATCAATATTGCATATTTCTTTAATTCAAGTGTTGCTTTAAGGTGTCATGCATTATTTCTCTTAAATATAAAATCTAGATCACATAAAAATACTAGAATACATATAAGCTATGCTAGTGACAAATAAATCTTCATAACATTGCTAGCATGCACATGATCAACAATATGTATGGATAAACCTCTCTTTTTTAATTTATTTCAATCATGTAGCTTGATAAATCAAAGAGCACAAAAACTCTCCCTCAAAACATGCCAAAAGGATGAATGATTCCCAATTCCCCTCGAAGAAAAGCAAAGCGAGAAGAATCCAATGGTTTTGTAAAAATATCAGCAAGTTGCAATTTTGTATCCAAAAAATTTCAATTCAACATCTTTCTTCTCAACATGATCTCGAAAGAAGTGAAAACGAATATCAATGTGTTTGGTGCGTGAGTGTTGAACATGATTCTTAGCAATGTTAATGGCAGTTGTATTATCACAATAAAGAGGCACATTTTCAAAAACAAGTCCATAATCTTTTAAAGTAGAAATCAGTCAAAGAATCTGTGAGCAACAACTAGCAGCAGCAACATATTCAGATTCAGCAGTGGATTGAGCTACACTAGACTGTTTCCTAGAAGACCATGCAATCAATGAAGTTCCAAGAAAATGACATGTTCCACTAGTACTTTCTCTATCAATTCTACAACCCGCAAAATCAGCATCTGAATAACCACTTAAGCAAAGAGAAGATGAAGTTGAATACCAAATACCAAACTCAAGTGTATGACTCAAATACCTCATGATGCGCTTGACCGCTTGACGATGAGACGCACGTGGAGAAGCTTGAAAGCGCGCACACAAACACACAGCAAATTGTATGTCTGGTCTAGAAGCAGTTAGAGACAACAAAGATCCTATCATGCTTCTATACTCCTTTTGATCCACAGCTTCACTACCTTCATCGGGATCAAGAAAGCAGTAGATCCAATGGGTGTAGAGATTGGCTTGCAACTCTCCATCTTGAACCTGCGCAAAAGATCTTTGGTATACTTTGTTTGATGAATGAACGTACCTTGAGGTGTTTGCTTGATTTGTAAACCCAAGAAGTATGACAGCTCACCCATCATACTCATCTCAAACTCCCTACGCATAGTCTCGGCAAATTCGACAACCAAAGAGTGAGTCGAACAACCAAAGATGATATCATCAACATATATCCGAACGAAAAGTTGATTTTCACCATGCTTAAGAACAAAAAGCGTTTTATCAATTTTTCCCATTTGAAAACCTTTTTCAAGCAAAAAGTTCTTAAGTCTGTCATACCATGCTCTAGGTGCTTGTTTCAAACCATATAAAGCTTTTGAAAGTTTAAAAACATGGTTGGGAAAATCAGGATTTTCAAAACCCGGTAGTTGTTTAACATAAACTTCCTCCTGAATAAAGCCATTTAAAAAGCACTTTTAACATCCATTTGAAACAATTTAAAACCTTTAGAAGCAAAAAAGCTAGCAAAAGCCTAATTGCCTCAATCCTAGCAACGGAGAGCAAAAGTTTCATCAAAATCCAAACCCTCCACCTGAGTATAACCCTAAGCAACTAGTCTAGCCTTATTGCGAACAATCAAACCATCCTCATTTTGTTTATTTTTGAAAACCCACTTGGTTCCAATAACATTATGTCCAGAAAGAGGTTCAACTAAAGACCAAACTTTATTTCTTTCAAAATTTTCAAGTTCTTCATGCATGGCGTTAATCCACGATTCATCAATTAATGCATGAGTAACATCTTTGGGTTCAAAAGAAGCAACAAAAGCGAATTGCGGAGTCATGCGCGCTTACCTTAGATCTCGTTGTCCGCTCATTTAAATTACCTATTATTTGTACCAGCGGATGTCGTCGCTGAATATGCAAGGGTGCAGTAATCTCAGAAGTTGATTCACGTTCTGGTTCAGCACTGGTCATGGTCCCCGAAGAATCTTCTTGATTGGAATCGACGGAGTCCGAAGAAGTTGGCCCCTGCCGGTCTGACCGGGCAGCCTCCTCCGGTCTGACCGACGGCACCTGGCCGGTCTGACCGGGCAGGTCGACCTCATCGTCGTCATCGTCGCTTTCATCTTCAAAGATTCGACCAAACTCCCCCTGATCCTGTGGCAGTGTACCTGAAAAATCTGGTCTAGTACCGGGACTAGCCTCATCAAAAGTGACTTCGCAAGTCTCGACAATTTTGTTAGTCTCTAAAAGAAGTACACAATAGCCACGAGTGTGTGCGGGGTAACCAAGAAATAAACCATCAATTGAACGTGATTCAAACTTATCCAAATTTCCAGATTTTAACACAAAGCACTTGTAACCAAAAACACACAAATGTGAAACTTTAGGCTGACGACCAAAATGAAGCTCATAAGGAGTTTTGCCAAGTTTAGAACGCAAGAAAATGCGATTAGAAACATAGCAAGTAGTGTTAATAGTTTCCGGCCCAAAATTTTCTAGGTGTGTGATATTCATCTAGCATTGTCCTAACCATTTCAACCAAAGAACGATTTTTCTTTCGACAACACCATTTTGTTGAGGAACACGTGGAGAAGAAAATTGATGTTCAATTCCTTTTTCAACACAAAAATGTTCAAAAGAGGCATTTTTAAATTCACCACCATTATCACTTCTAATTGTTTTCAAAGAGTTGTGAATTTCACAATTCAAACGAAGAAAAAGACTTCGAAAGTGTCCAAAAGCCTCGTCCTTAGTTGCCATGAAGAAAACCCAAGAATATCGAGAAAAATCGTAAACAATAACTAACACATACCATTTTCCTCCAACAGATTGCACTCTAGCTGGACCAACAGTGTCCATGTGTAAAAGCTGTCCCGGTGCATCCGTTATCACAGAAATAATTGGTGTGTGAGAAGAAGCAACCATTTTACCATGACGACATGGTGCACAAACCAAATCAAGATCATTTTTGAGTTTTGGCAAACCACGAACAAGATCCAAACCACTTAAGCGAGTCAAATGATCAAATCCAACATGACCAAGTCTACGATGCCAGAACATCAAATCTTTGTTGAATTTTGCAACTAAACAAGTAATAATAATAGGAGAAACAGGGTTTTCAAAATCAGCTTTAAAAACTCTCCCATAACGAGAACTGTCCAAAACAGAATCACCACAAGAATCAAATATTTTACTTCCAATTTTATTGAAATGATCTTCAAAGTTTTCATCAACAATTTGTGAAACTGAAAGTAAATTGTATTTTAAATCTTCTACCAAAGCTACCTCTTTTAATTCGAACTAGTCACTTACCTTGACGGATCCCGTAGCGATAACGGCACTTGTTGAAGCATCCCCAAAGATTATTGATTCCGTCTTAGATGCCAACTTGAGGGAGGAGAACCACTTCTTATCACCGGTCATGTGCCGCGAACAACCGGAGTCCATGATCCACACGTTCTCCTTCCTCGCCACGAAAGCCTACAAAACAAAGGATATCGAGGCCTCAGTACTGGGGTTAGTTAAAAGAAACTTAGGAATCCAGATCTGAGACACACGACCAGTAGATCCAATAGGCACAAAACCACGAGAAAAATAGTTTTGGAATTTTCAAAAATTCCTTCGGGTCGGTCCCGCCGCTGCGGCATGCCAGTCGGCCGAGGGCGCCATCGCCGGTCCGACGAGGCGGTGCCGTCGGTCGACCGGGTGCCAAGGCCGGTCGGCCGGTGGACCAATCGGTCGACCGGTCTTCCCGAGGAAACCGATTTTTGCCACTTTGATTTTGTAAAATTATTTTCTCTTTCCTTTTTTTTCGTGCTAATCAAAACAAAAACCAACAAGATGACCATCTTTACCAAAAAAGAGCAAGAAAACTTTTCTTTAGTAACAGATGGTTTTGAAGAATTGGGTTTAGTTTCTTTTAAATAAACGAAAGAGATGGCAAATTTCCAAGAGACTTGAAAACTATTTTCATTGTGTTAGGTTTTGTCAAGATTTCACCTTTTCAGTTATTCCTAAAACATTTGGAGGATTTTTGGTGAAATAATAATGAGCATCAAAACCTATTCCCTTATTGTCGCTACACACTTTTGATTTGTCCAAAATCATGTTAAGTTGTTTCTTACCATCAGAAAATTTTTGCAAAGAACTTTTCAAGTAAGAAACTTCTTTTCCAAGATTAACACAATTTTCACAATCAATTAAAACATCTTTGCCTTTGCGACATCTAGAGCAAGAAGCTACCTCATCTTGTTTAACTATTTCTTCCATGTGCTTAACACGAGCTAAAGCATCTTTTAGTTTCAATTCATTTGCATCACAAGTTAAACAAGATTTAGAAGCTAAAACTTGAGAATTGTTGACATCTCTACTTTTTGAAATTTCCAGCACTAAAACCTTATAATTTTTGCAATTATCATCATTGGGAATAAGAGATTTCAATCTAGCAATTTCAGCATTTAAAGATTCAATTACAAATTCTTGTTTTTAAACATTTTCTCACATTTTTATTCTTAGCACTTAAAACAAGAATTGCATCCTCAAGTGAGCTTACCTCATTTTCTTCATCGAAGAATCTTCATCTCCATGCGTCATGAGACAAACGCCGGAGATGTTCTTGCCCTTCTCCTCCTCACTGTCAGAGTCTATGTCGCTGAGTGGCTCAAAAGCGGCATAGACTTGACTCAGCACCTTCTTGATCATCTCCTTGGAGCGCCTACCCTTGGGTTTGTCATCCTTTGTCTTCTCGCGCTCTTGTCCTCCTTCTTGCTCCTCCCAAGCTTGGGGCGTTGGATCGGATGTGATCCAAGGCGCCGCATTCAAAGCAACGCATTGGTCCTCCTTTCTTCCCGAACCTAACTCGTTCATAGCTCGGAAAGCTTGTTAGTAGCAAGAGCCAAGTCCTCCTCCTCGAATTGCTCGAGTTGTTCATCGGACATGGCGTTAATTAAAGCGAGAGCATTTGAAGATGATGAAGAGGTAACATCTGAAGAAGTCGAAGGAGAAATCAAAGCACTTTAGAATTCGTTTTTCGAGAAAGAATATTCATCTCATGAGTTTTGAGTTTTGTATAAAGCGAATCCAAAGTCAAATTTGCCATGTTAACAGATTCTTGAATAGAAGTTACTTTCATCTTCCAAACAGACATGTCAAGACCATTTAAAAAGTGGCGAGAAATCTCGGATGTGGATAATTAGTGTCATAAGAAGAATCAACGAGATCTAAGATTGCTCAAGATTTTATTAAACCTACCAAGATAGTCATCAAAGCTTCAAGGGTTTCATCTCAAATTTTATATATTCCTTTTTAAAAAGATCTCGACGAAGTTCTTTTATGTTTGTAGTTCCTTGATGAAAGTTTTTCAAAGCGTTCCAAATTTCATTAGCGGTTTGAAGATGAGAAACACGATCAAAATCAGAACGCGAAATTCCATTCAACAAAATATTTCGAGCTTTGCAATTGTTATTAAACTCAGTTTTCAAAGCATCAGTATTAATGGCATCGGATATGGTGTAGGGAAGCGCAACCTTTTGCCACACATCATAGTCTTGAGCCATGATGTAAGATTGCATCTTACTACACCAATACGCAAAATCGGTGACATCAAAAACATGCGGTTTTGTTGAAAATTTATCCGACATGATGAAAAAACTTTAGATCAAGAAAATCCAAAGCAGAAAAACGTGGCTCTGATACCACTTGTAAGATCGAATGCCCAACTAAAAGCCAACCAGAGGGGGGGGGTGAATGGTTGAGTACCCCAAAAACAAAGTTTTAGCGAAAATAAAACTTTACCTCTCGTTTTCCGACGCCGATCCGACCGCAGACATGTCGCACCGGTCCGACCGTGTCGTCGTGCCCGCCCGACCGCCCGATGGCCTTCGGCCGACCGCCGCAGCCGCTCGCCTTAGCCGATTTGCCTGTAGTAGCCGATGCCGATGAAGAACCGACGACGTCCGGTCTGACCGCCAACGTGGTAGCGGTCTAACCGGAAAGAAGGCGCGGTCTGACCGCTATAGTGTCTGCGGTCTGACCGGTTAGCAGATCCGAATTACGCCGCCGCACCGAGGAAGAAGTAGACACAAAGAACTATCAAGAAAATTGATCTTTATTGAAACTCTCTGTGTTTACAAAGTGCGAACAAAGCACTCCTCACAAAATCTCAATCTAAACTTGAAACCCTAACTTGAGAAACTCTAAAACTTGAACTCAAAAGCGATGCCGAGAGGCCACGCCTCCCCTCACTATTTATACACAAAATCCGCAGCCAAGAGCCACGAATCCAACTCATACAAGAAGACCTAATCCACTAGGAAACCTTCCCGTCCAAGAAACAAACTATATATAAACCAACCGTAACAACCTCGGTTTTCCTAAAACCGAAATTCCGCTTTTCATACGCAACAATATCTCCATTGTATGCCATATGGAAACTTTCCAATCATGTGCACTAATCTCTACCCTTCAGCATCCCGCATGATCCCCATCTCGAACGTCACCTTATCTTCAAGTTGACTCCGACTCGATCACCGGCAACACTTTCCCAAGGCGTAAAGAATACCTGCACACAATTAAATAAAGAATACCATATCCGAGCACAAGCTATCTAAACTTGACTCATTGTTAGCATAAACAACCAGACACGTGCATAGGAACACGAAACTTTCATGTATGTATAAGGAAACAAACCGAAACCAAAACCGAAACAAAATCGGCAACCGGTCGGCTGGCCGGCTCGACCACGAGCAACCGCCCGGTCGACCGCCGAAACACCTCCGGTCGACCGACGAACACGCCGGCCGACCGGCTATGGAAGCCGACTAAACACTGTTCATCATCCAAAAATTTAACTCTTTCAAAAACAAAACACTCAAACCAATAAATCCCAAATAACCAATTGTTCATCATCCAAAGAAGAATCAAACACACACTTTGATTTTACAGCTGCTTCTGAGATGTTGGCAATGTATTGATCCGGAGCCCTCCTGAGTTTGTCGAAAACCTCGACGGCATCTATTGAGCTGGTCCCGAGCCCATGATGGAATAACGACAAGGGAATCGGTGTCGCCGCGTTAGCAACATCGTCTCTTACAATTTCGGCCCTTCGGACCCTTTCAACGAAGACATCAAACTGGGCTCGGGTTTTGACCTTATAAGCTGCCAAAGACATATGATTACACAAACACTCGAAGATGAAGCAAAATGAGAAATGCTATCTTGAAAGAATTTACCTTCGAACTCAGACTCCAGCTCTGCTTTGTTGACGTTAGCTTCTTCCAGCTGGGTCTGGAGCGAGTGGACTTCCGACGAGTTCTCTGCAACAAGAAAAGTTGCTGATGCCAAGATCAAAACAGACTGCGAATAAAGGCATAAAGAGACCGAGAGGATTAAGCTTACTTCCGACTGAACCCCAGAGGTCAAGGTTCTCCTCCCGGAGCGCGGCTATCTCTCTCCTTAAAGCAGCTTCTCTTGATGCAGCTTCCTCTCGAGTGGCCCTTAGCTCCTGCTGGATGTTCTCCAGGGAATTCAAGTGTGGGACCAGCTTCTCGAGTGCATCGGATTTAGCCATCGACCGGCAATATACTCTCTGCACGCGAGTTCGGAGTTAGTCGACTAAAAGCAATCATAAGGCTATGACAGAAAAGAGCGAAGCTTATGTTTAGCAGCCGGGTAGCTTCATTCAGGCTGTCGACAAGCATGTCCCTTTCTTCATTTTCCTTCTGCTTGTTCATGACGATGCCCCGCTTCAAGCCCTCGAGTCACGTCACTCTATTTTGATTGGAGGGACCCGTGTCTCGAAGACTCGCACTGGGATCTCCTCCACTTTGGCCGATCGATTTAAAGAGGATGAATGAAGACAAAGAAAAGACAGATTGAAGATTAAAGTCAGAAGATCGCTTCAGGGCTTACCAGCCTCGCCGAGTCCTTGGCCGGTACTTCCTACCGCTTTTCTTTTCTTGGTTCTTACCCGACCGGTTCTCGCCGAGGTCCCTTGAGTGGCAATGATCTCTTCACTGACCGGTTTCCGGCGGGCTTCCCGGGCGTCGGGGCTCCTCCATTGGGACATCTTCGCTGGGAGGTGGGGGCTTCTCACTCGGAGCGCTCTCACTCGGGAGAGGGCTCCAGGATTCTTGTTCTGCAGGCCTTGTCACTTCAGCCGCCGGATGTCTTTGGGCCCTCACTCGCCAGGGGGTCTATGTTTTGAGGCCTCCGCAAAAAGAAAGACGGGAGCAATCGGGACCAAGGCGTAAAGGTTGTCAACAAAGGCGTGATTTCAGTAATGAGACATACCTGGTTGATCGGCGAATTTTGGGAGCAGACTTGGGAGATGGCCTCGGAGGGGTCACTTCAGCTTGAGGAGCTGGGACATCGTCATCCGAGTCATCAATCACCAGCCTCCTTTTGCTCGCCCGCTTGCTGATGTCCTCGCCGGCAGCGGCCCTTTTGCCGATTGGATCACTCTCGATCTTGACGTCGCCGGCTGGTTTCTTGGCAGGCCAAGCTGGCGCATCGTCATGATGCACTTTGTACGGCTTCGAGATAATGAAGGTGTTTTCCTACAAGGAAGATTTTATATACACTGAGAGGTGCAATATCAAGATTGAGAGACATTAAAGAAGTTAAGTCGGCTTATCGGGGGAGGAGGACGATACAAGCTGAATGGGAGAACAGGCAGCATGAGGCTGCGCTCGACAGCAATCCCAGAAGAAAATATCTTGTACATGCGAGTCTTCAGGGTTTCGTAGCTCAGAGAGTCGCGGTCCTCCCGATTGGGATCCCTTTCGCCTTCATATTCGAATGCGGGCTTGGATCTTTCCTTAATGGGCGCCAGTCGGTTCTTGATGAAGTGTCGAGTGATCTGTTCTCCCCGAAGGCCCTTCTTCTTCATCTCCAGGATACTGGCCAAGAGTTTGTTGGCCTCATCCCAATCTTGGGCTACCGGCACGGTGCTCCAGTTAGGCCTTGGAATCGGAGGAAGGCCGACGAAGTTGGGCAGGCTGGGTTCAAGGTTTGCGATGTACAACCAGTTCGCATGCCAACCTTTGTTGGAGGATTTCAAGGGAAGAGAGAAATAATCTCGCGGAGAGATCCGCGGAGCCAAAGCCGACCCCACCGACAACGCAGGCTCATCCTTGTTTGGATGTGGCTTAAGATAGAACATGCGGCGGAAGAGCTGAAAGTGGGGAAGGATGCCCAGAAAAGCTTCGCAAACATGGATGAAGAGTGCAATGTGAAGCATGGATTTTGGGTTCAAGTGGTAGAGCTGAAGACCATAATAATCAAGAAGACCCCGAAAGAACTCGGAAGAAGGAAGGCCGAAGCCACAGTAGAAAAAGGAGGTAAAAACGACGATCTCACCGGTGTTCGGAGTGGGAAACTCTTCACCGGTCGCCGGACGCCAGCCGATGATCTCTTTAGGCGGAAGAACTCCGTTCTTCACCATCTCCCGAAGAGTTGACTTTTTGACATCTGAAGTCGCCCACTGCTCGAAAGGGATTTCCTTCTCTCCTGCCATGGATGCGGTTTGGGGAAAGCAGATCTAGCTCGGGAAATGGGAATTTGAGGAGGGGATCTTGGGAGCTGGATGCAGAGGCTAGCTTGTGGTGAAATGCGAGCTCCTAGATCGACGGATTTGGGCGCGCGCGAGCTTAGGGTTTTCCGCGGAGAGCTGGTGAACAGTGCTGCGAAAGAGGAAATTTTTGAAAAGACGAAGTGGCGGGGATGACCTCGAGGCTTCGTATAAAGACTTGAGGGTTTTGCTAAGTCATCTCGTGATTGAGCCGAGCCCATGAGAGACTTGCGGCCCAACTAAGGTGTGGTTGACGCGTGTCCTTAGGGACTTAAGTGGATGGACTTAAGCAGATTTGCCCTGGCAATATGCGCGTGTCACATAGCCCAATACCTTTAAAATCCTTTCATGTCACGGTTTGCACAACTTCATGAGAGGTTGGCACGATGCAATTTGAAAGGTGACAAACAATTAAGTTTTTCATGACTGTCCTGATGACAGGGACTGTTTGGTTTTTTAGCGTTTGATTAAATGATTATATCAATGCTATTTTCTACCTTGGTGAAGATCTTTTTATATTAAGACCAATGTTATGGCAGGAGCTATTTAATATTTTGGTCGTATTTTTCGGATGACTGAAAAATTTGTTTACCCATGAGGGTCGATTAAATTATTTGTTCCGAGATGACTTGGGCAGGTTAACTCGGATAAGCATGAGCTTACCGAGTGCTTTTTACCCACGAGGATTGATTGAGCTATTTGATCTGAGATGACTCGGGCAGATCCACTCGGATAAGCATGAGCTTACCGAGTGTATTTTACCCATGAGGGTTGATTGAGCTATTTGTTCTGAGGTGACTCAGGCAAAATTACTCGGGTAAGCATGAGCTTGCCGAGTGCTGTGATTTTTATGATTGCTTTAGCTTGAGCTAAGCATTTATATGAAGTATGATTTTTATAGTTCTTGACTATATGCTTAGTCTGTCTTTGACTAACCACATAGTCGGGGGCTACACCTAATTAGGTGCATCAGGAGATGCACCTAGATATTTGTTTTTTGAGAATTTTTGGGATGTTTTCCAGCCCTTTACAGTCTTTGGAGTCACTCGGGAGATTCAGGCAGAGATGACGGAACCACTCGGCACCAGAAGCACTCGGCCAAAGAGTTGTTTGGCTGTGTGTTATCTTGGTTCGAGGCAAAGTTATCTCGTCGACTGCGAAGGACTCGGGGGCTACTGTGGATATTATGGCAATAAGATACCCATATGGCAAGCATGTCCGACTGGAGATAGGGATATGTTATGTTTATGGATTATGTAAACCGGCTATGACTTGAGTGTTACGTTGTCGATTTGATAAGGCAACGACTCATAGTCATAACTTGGTAAGATTGAGAAAACCGACTTAGAGTAAGATAGGGTTTCCGACTTGTAAGCCCGCCCTTCAAGACTATATAAGGGGGGTAAGGGGCGTCCCTTGAGGGATATCAGATGTATGCGAAACACATACAAGCTTCTAGACACATGAGATCTTGAGATCAATAAACACTCGGCGGAACGAATCCCCGAAACTGGAGTAGGGTATTACCTCACGAGAGGGCCTGAAACTGTCTAAACCTTGTTTTGTACTTAACCCATCAAGCTTGACGATCTTGACTGCACCCTCAAAATTTTATTGCCGAAACCAAATTTCGACATCTAGATTTTTCTGGACCATCTTATTGTGTGTAGTCATGAGAATACTCACATCAACTAAAAAATTTACAAAAAATCTAAAAACAATACTTTCAATAGTATTATAATTAAATTATGTGTGAAGCCTTCATTATATTAGAAAAAGGATAAAAAATGACAGTTTTGAGCCGTCAGATTTTGTCTTTTGTTGCTCTAGAGACGTTAGTACTACTAAAAGTACTACATACTATTTTTTTTGATTTTTTTGATAATTTTTAGTTAGCTAGTGATGTCCTGAGACAAGTTTATTCGCTTCTCTTCCAAATTTATGTAAACAAAAGGAAAGCATAATGACCCAAAAGTTTCCTACTCAAACAGTGCTTGATCGGTTAATAACGCATTTTTTGGCCCAGCATGTGCTAATGTCATTATCAACCCTATACAGAAAAAACATATTAAAAACAAGAAACAAAGAAAAAGAGTTTTTGGTATTTTAATTTTTTTATTAAAAGATTTAAAAATAATTTTTGTTTCGGCTTTTTTAAAATCGCTCTTCTAGAGAACGTTTTTGATGATGTGACAAACGATCGTTGGGTGACCGTCTGCCGTGGACGAACATTTTATGTACGTCTTCCTTGCAGCCTTTGAGGAGAGCGACTTTTGTTGTGTATGTAGGGGGCCGCCTGCAAAAGAGACGGTCGGGGTGACAAATTTGCATGCAGCCCCCTTGCCACTCTCTCCATGGACAATTTTTAATGTGTATGCAGAAAAGGACGGCCCCATATACATATATAGAGTTGGGCTACTATGTGACGCGCCGCACAATCCCATCCAGTGTGGCATGGCCAAATCTCTAATTTAAAAACTTAAATTGGAAATTCAAACCATTCAAATTGTTCTACATATTAATATCTCCTTGTAGACTAAATTTTATATTTTTTAAAAAATTTTAATATTTTATAATATAGGACAAAGATGCAATAAAATAGATACTCCAGAAGTCGTTGGATTAATGCATTTTTGACCTATCCGATAAAATAGTAAAAAAATTAAAAAATTATAAAATTTGGTCGACAAGGCGATATTAATATGTAGAATAATTTGAACGGTTCGGATTTTCAATTTGAGTTTTCAAATTAGATATTCGATCATGTCACACGGGATGAGGCTATGCGGCGCACCATACAGTAGCCCAACTCTCTATATATATATGTATGTATTATATATATATATATATAATTTTCTATAACACTATAATCATTAGTGTGTGTATCTATATATCATTAAATTTTGGTGACAAAACAAAGTAAATATTGAATGAAGGCAAATCACACAAAACAGACAAAACTAGTTTTAATACTATTTCTGACAAAACTAAAAGAACTATCAGGATAGGTAACAAAGTACTTAATGCTATTGTACAAAACAAAACTAGTTACTCATGGACACAAACCGTACAGCCAAGGGCTAGGCTGTTCGTTGATGGGCCGGAATTTTACTCCAATTCCACGGCCCTTACACATGGTGGGCCGTAATTGAGGCCCATCCAAGTAAGACCATAGATTGGCGATTGGCGAACGGTATAAGCCCCTGGCCCATTAACTTCTCCTACTTAGGGCCAGGGGGACAAAATGAGCGGTAGTGTCAGTCCGGCCCGGCCCAAAAGCGATCGATCCGCGGGAAACTCCCCGCGGCCGACGACGTCGGGAGGGTTTTACGGCGGCGCCTCGGCGGTGACGCGGCGGCTGTTCCTGGAGCGGAGCCGACGCGGCGGCGGTCGAAGCGCGAATCGCCTGGGGCGGCGCAGCGCGGCGCGGCGGCTCCAGCGAGAGCAGCAGAGGTTTTCCCTAACCTTGGTCCTGTAACTTTTGTTGCTAGTTATTTTGGGGAGAGACGTGAGCAGTTGACACTTGACTGCTGTTCCTGGATTGTGAATGCGTCGTGATGCAACTGCTGAACTAGCTGCTGCTTTGCTTTGGGGCGCGGAGTTGATCGATGGCGAGAAATCGTATTCTGGTTTCAGAAACCGTGCTTGGTTGAATCGAAAAATTGGGAACGGAAAGTTTGGAGATGCATTTGATAGTGCTAGTGCAGCGGGGTTTTAATCTCAAGGTCCGGTGTTCAAATTCTACATGCTTACCATTTCTTCTAATTATTTGACAACTAAGTTCCTTCTTGATTGTCCTCTCTCTTTATTTATTTTTTGGAGTTTGGCGAGGTGGCAGTTTAGGTTAGCACCCTCTGATGTAGTGATGTACGACTTGATGGTGGCATTGTGTGATCAGGTATCTGTCACGTTGAAAGCATAGCCTAATGGGCTTGAACGAGGGTGTGGTGTTATCCTCTCCTGGTTCTGAACCAGGAACCCTACCGAAATACCGAATTGGGAATTGCTTGTTCTCTGGCGACAGAGGTTAGGTAAACTCACTATCGTGAAAATTTTTGTTGCCTGCTTGGTGATAGGAAAAGGATGAATGGATGTATAATGCACAACCAGCTTAGTTCTGTTTGGCTGTGAGGTGGCCTTTAAAAGGTATTTTTTGCATTATATGTTGTATGTAGTTATCTAATAACTTGTGCTTTAGGATTTTACAAATATAGTTACATATTGGCATATTGAAAAGGTTCCCTAAGAGCAACTCCAACAGTCTAGCTATTTTTAGTTCTCATTTGTCAATTTGGCTAGCTAGCCAAAAAGATTCCTCTCCAAATCTACTGCACACTCCAACAGACTCTTCATTTCAGACTCTCCAAATCCTAACGGCTAGTTCCCTTCCAAAAATCTGCGCTCTCCATCCACTCTAACAGCCTCTTCATTTTGCACTCTCCATATTCCAACGGCTAGTTTTTTCAAACCTCTATATATATGTGATCTCTCACACTATCATTTTATCATCTTTTTTTCTTTGCTTGCTTCTCCACCACCACTTCACAATGAGGCATCGTACTGTAGCCATGCAAATTGCTTTGGAGTCATCGTCGTCGGATGATGACGATGTATTTATTATGGCAACAACAATCATGAGAGATCATCACCGCCGAGCCCAAAGCAATGTAGGAGATAGAAGAGGTTCTATTCCTGGGCACATAGTGATTAATCGCGATAGAGCGGAAAGACACCACAATTTGATGAGAGACTATTTTTGTGATAATCCTACGTATGGTCCGGTTTTATTTCGTCGAAGGTACACAATCATCATTTTCCACCATTTTAAACCTTTTGTTTTGCCGTCCAGTGTTCCTATTATGATGGTAATTTTTATATTTATTAACTTGTAGGTTTAGAATGGCTCGATCTTTGTATATGCGCATTGTGCATGTAGTAAAAAATCATGATGATTATTTTGTGCAAAGGAGAAATGCAGCTGGAATACTTGGATTATCTGCATTGCAAAAGATTACGGCTGCTTTTCGAATGCTTGCTTATGGTGTGGCTGCTGATTTTTTGGATGATTATCTTGGGATTGCTAAGAGCACCACTTTATTAAGTCTGAGAAGGTTTGTGTTGGCTATTGTTGAAATATTTGGGATGAATATTTGGGGAGGTGGCGGCAGCGTCTCGGCAGGAGGGGGAGGGCGTCGGCTCGGTAGGGGGTGCGTCGTTGAAGGGGCGGCGGCGCGTCGTTATAGGGACTCTGCGGCGCAGGGAATCACTCACTCTGGGAAAAACACGAGACGGGAAGGAAGGAAAATGGTAAAAGAGGTGGGGCTCATGATTGACAAGGCATTTTTGGCTGGCCAAAAATGACCAGTGGGAGGAGAAGTTTGGCTAGCCAGATGGCTTGACCATCCAAATAGCTAGTCTGTTGGAGTACGATTTTGATTCAAAATTGCCAAAATTTAATTTGGAGAGCCAAATAGCTGGGCTGTTGGAGTTGCTCTAAAGCCCCAAAAGAAAAATGCATGGAGAAACATGACCTAGAGGAGAAACAGCTAATGCATCACAGCCTTACTAATCGGTGGTTGTAGACATGTAGTATAAGTGTATAATCCTTAATGGTCTTGTAGTTGCAGACTTACCATGGTTCAGGATTGCAGGGCCCAGTGCGTAACTTGGTGTGGTAGCACAGGGATGAGCCCTCCCCATAGGCATTTTGTTATGGTCTTGTAGGATGTAGATTCTTCCATAGGTGTTGAATACACTGGATTTACTGGATTTCGATGGGCAGATGCTCTCCATCAAGCTGCTTGATGCCATTTTTTTCTTTGTTTCTTGTTTTTTATATGTTTTTTCTGTATAGGGTTCATAATGACATTAGCAGATGCTGGGCCAAAAATGCGTTATCAACTGATCAAGCACTGCTTGAGTAGGAAGTGCCAGCACAGTGCAAGCTCTGCCTTTCATTCAAAAAAAAAAAGAAAGTATATTTGTTTACGTGCAAGCTCAGGTCAATTTGCCCATTTGTCTTATCGATTTCTTGGCTATTTCTTTCTGTGTAGTCATTCGTATCCACAGAGTTTTTGGCGGCTGACACCTTCTACCAGCACTGATTCTTGACTTATATGTATCTCACAAGTCATAGACTAGATTAGTGATGTATACTTTTGTTTCATCTTTGAATTATCGGCACATTTTTCTTCATATGGCACACTCAGCTTGTTATGTATCATACACTGGCAATTCAATCTCACTTTTTTGCTGTCCGAAATTCTGATGTGAAGGGCAACTGTTGATCCTGTGATGGATCAGAAGGATATGGTCTTTTCTCAGTGCGTACAAAAGCTTCAAAGAAATGGTCCTCCAGTACAAACAAACTAGCTCAATCTTAAAAATACTTGGTCATGCAGTCATGCTTTATTGCACTGGTCCTGCCAAGTATTCAGGCATTTTTTGTTGTAACCTCGTTTACTCGTTTCTGGCTTCTGCCCAATTTGAAGCTGGACAAATGACAGAAGCTGATGGTGTCTGGATAGAAATTCTCTTGAGGCTGCTGGGAACTACTCTTGGATTTATTCAGCTCCTACAACCATCAATAATGTACTCTATTTCTAGACGTGGAATGATATTATCTTACTGTGAAATGGAAATGGACAGAATCCATTTATAGCTGCTCCCCTTGCTACACATTTGGACATCAAATCTTGCCTCTCATTTCATCTTCAAGTCTTTCATACTGGCTGCTGCAATTCAGACGCAGGATTTCTGGTCAGTTGTCCATGCTATAACTGGTGAAGTTTGTTACAATTCTACTATACATGTGGGCTCGGTGTGTATCACGCGACATTTGTAACTCGTCCTTGTATACATTGCTGGTTTGCAGGATTGGTTTTCGCCTTTAAGCTGGAGGGTGGCATTGGCAGCTGCGGTTGTATCAGAATTCTGAAGTTGCATGGACCACTTGAGACGTTTTTTGTTGGAAGCTTCAGAGATGGCGAGCATCCAACCCTCGCGTGGCTGTACGTGCGCAGGGGCACTGTACTGTAGGTGAGGAAATACTGTCGCCTTGCTACTAACTCTGCTCTGACTCCTCTCTTAAATAAAAAAAACTCTGCTCTGACTCTGCAGCTTGTGTTTTTTCTCTCGTATTGCATTGCTGCAACTTGATTCTGCGCTTGGAAATTTGTTTGATTGTATATATATATATATATATATATATATATATATATATATATATATATATATATATATATATATATATATATATATATATATGGCACAACAACTTTATTTGCTTTTGCTGGGTGATGTGTTCTGAATTCGATGTTATTAAGCATAGTGCTAACTAGTAGTAGTACTCCTAGTAGTACTACTACTACTAATAGAGCCTTCTATGATACAACATCTCCTTAAATATAAGGTTAATCTCAATAAAAAATTTTATATTGATGTTTTCAAGACAACCATTTCTAATACATAATTTTAAATTATAATGTGGTTCATAAGATCAAAATCATATTTAATTTTATACAAAATTGGTTCTTTTCCTTTTCTTTAATTTCATATCATGTCATCAAACAATTTTACATGACATATTAATCATATTAATTAATGTACCTAAATTCACTAAGAATAATCTAACAGAAGATATGAAAAAAAATTACAATTTTATGAATTTTTTTGGGTATAATGGGGATGACGGCAGTATTGTAAAGGCGGATATGTACGCTGCACGTACGTACTGGTAGCCTTTGGGCTTTGATCGGCATGCTCGTGTCGCCACGAGCTGTGGGCCAGATTCCAAGGTTTTGTCAATGATGGTCACTTGATGCGTTTATCAAGGCTGGGACCCATCTGGAGAAGAGGAGCTTTTGACAGCAAACAAAAATGGGGGATGCAGAGCTGCAGGCTGCAGGGACGGAGAGAGAGAGAGAGAGAGAGAAACAGAGGCGTAGGAGTGGGACAAAAGGGTGGAATTGCAGCAGAGATTGAGAGAGTGTGTGTAAACTGTAAAGAGGAAGATAGAGAAAGAGGGAGGAGAGAGATAGATACTATTTGTTTCTGAAAATAAAATTTTATTACATATCACATCAAATATGTAGATATTATTTTAAAATATTAAATGTAGACTATTTATAAACTTATTTATAATCGGAGGATAATTCGTGAGACGAATATAATGGCCTAATTACATCACGATTTGATGATGTAATGTTACGATAAACATTTTGCTAATGGTGAATTAATTAGGTTTAATAGATTCGTCTCATGAATTATTTTTTAATTCTGTAATTATTTTTATAATTAGTTCATGTCTAGTCCTATAAATTGATGTTCAAACATTCTATATGACAAACTTAGTCCCTGAATCCAAATACCCTCTATGTTCGATTCGATGGAGTATTTGCTGGGTAGGATGGATCAAAGAATAACTTAGAGTCTCACTCTCGCTCTCACATCAAAACATCAAAGAGGCTTTGGACTTATCCTCCGTGTACAATAGCATCCCTATCAATAGAGGCTTTCAGGCAAAATGGCACGAGGGGGGAAAAGGGATGCAGCATGTATGTTTCTCACTTCTCAGAGAGAGAGGAACAATATGGTGATACTACTGAGTCCATTGGCATATAGCAGAGCTTATTAGTTGTAGAAGAGTTTCCACACACTTTTGCTGCTCTATGATTTTCTTGCTCTACCTTCATAGTTCATACCTTGACCTTCAGTGTTGGCCCTGTTACCGTTAGAGGGAAGGGAAGAGAGATAGATAGAGAGAGAGAAGGCAGGCGGCTGCAAAGCTGAAAAGCTAAAGACAAAGAAGGACACTTTGGCCAAAGCATGAAACATAGATCCTGTTTTGACTGCCTTCAGTCTGTATGGACTATGGACGCCTTGCCGTCTCTTCATTTCGGTTTCAGCGACTAGTTACGGTATGGAGTGTAGATCAGTACTTACTTAGTAGGGGTACTTAGTTTCTAGCTTAAATAAGTTGTGCTATGTGCTTAGGATTTCATGGTCCTATTTGTACTTTACCAAATTTTTGCTGGTTTCGAATATCTTTCTTGTGGCCTGGTTCGTACTTTGCATGCATCTGATATATTTTCTCTTCAAATGGCCCACACTACAATTTATTAGCAGACTATCAGGCGTAAAGTTATTGTCTGTGCAAGTACTAGGCTACTATGTGTTCAGTTTAACATTTCTGAAGTATGTTAAAATCCTATAAGCATCCCAAAGATACATTTTCCATCTGATGCTGCTCTCTCTAAATGATTCTGGAAACTGTGATGAGAGCACGAATCTTTACAGAGTAGTGCCCATTTTCTGAACAAGTAGATGCCTCGACTATCAAGAAGGGCAGACACAGGGATGCCTTTTTTTTTTTTTGGAGATTTGGGGAGAGCATGCATGTCCAAGATGGCCTTTATAGCTAATCTAGACCCTGAAACTTGCTTTGCCCTGCCCTTAGCCTGACAGATGTATTTTATGAAGCCAATCATTCCAAGCTTAATTTCCCTTGTGATCATCTAATTAGAGTAACACAAGTGTGCTCTCTTGTGTTGCTTCAAGGTTGAACACAAGGCTCTATGAGGTTTTTCGAACATTATTGTTGTGTTGAGAGGGTCCACCAACCAGTGAAACAGAATGCAGGATATTATTATTTCCCCGTGCCATATTCTTGGTCAAGTATGCTCTCAATTCAAGAAGATTGGCCTTGTCTTGGGGGAGGGAGCAAATAGGCATGACAACTACCCAAGGATGTACTTTTTGATTTACTACTAAACCTAGGCACCAGTCTAATCTCAAAGATGGAGCCAGTGTTGCTGTTACTATTTTCACTAGTGATCATTCTGAAGCTAATTACCATCTTTCTCACCCGCGCGTGCAACCTCTTCTATAGAAGATGGGTCCCATGAGCTAAATTTGCCATGCCTGACCAATACGATCAGATTATCATACAGTGAAACTGGTATATACTGCTCCACTCTACATATAGGGGTGTTTGTAGGGATGGGCATTTTTAACCGAAAACCCAAAAAACGAACCGCCGAGCAAAACCGAAGTCTGTGATTTTTTGGTTTTTGTCTCGGTTTTGGTTCGTGGTGTTACATGAACCAAATAATTTGGTGCAGCTTCAGCTTTTGATGTATGAAAACCGATCCCTGAAAAAACCGAACCCTAGCCGGCCACATCCTAATCTACCGAGAGGCCAAGCACGAGCGAGCCGCTTCTATCCGCGCCGCCTCGGCCGGCCGGCCCCCTCCCTCCTCGCTGCCCCCAGCTCGGCGGCTCCCTCGCCTCTCCTTCCTCCACGCCGCCCGACCCCCTCCTCCGCGCCGCCCCGACCCCCTCCTCCTCGCTGCCCCGGCTCGCGACCCCCTCCCTCCCTCCTCCTGTCGCTCGGCCGCCGGCCCTCCATCCTCGCCGCCCGGCCCGACGGCCCCCTCGCCTCCCCTCCCTCCGCGCCGAGGGCTAGGAAGCGGCGGCGGCTGGGGGCCACCTCACTGCGCCTACGCCACTTTGTCGCCGGCGTCGATGGGGCACGCAGCTCATCGTCGATGGGGGCTAGGGCCACCTTTCTTGCTTCTCTGTTGCGGTGTTGCTTTGTTGAATTGTGTTGCCATTGGTTTTTCCGGTAAAAACCAAAAACTGAACCTGAATTTTGTGGTTTTTAGTATTTACGAGAACCAATCGGTTGTGTCATTCGTGCCAAACCGAACTTTGCGAAGAAAAATACCGAACCGAACAAGCGGTTTTAACCGAATTCTCAGCTCTAGGTGTTTGGGTAGAGCTCCAGATCTTAGATACTAGTGAAATGGAGCTGAAGCCCTACCAAACGCTTCAGCTCCAAATAGAAATAAATGAAGCATTTCAGTAAAATGAACTAGCAAGATGAAGCTACTTTCCAACAACTCTAGACTTAGAGTTGGAGCCCTACAAACATTCCCGTATTTATACTACCTTGTACATACGAACCTAGGGTGTGCACAATTGTTAAAGGCAAAGTGAGTAGCTTGGCCATGATTGGGGCAGTAGTGCAGTATCTGTATTGATAGTATGTTATTTAGTCATGATCAGCATGAACTTGGAACAGGGATCGATAACAAATCTGCTCCTGTTCAGGATTACTTTCTCTGAGCTGCCATGCATCCGTGGGAATTTTTGGGATAAACTAAGCAGAAAGGATGGGGCTTTGCACGACTTTTGACGGAGATAACCCCGGTCGTGATCTCTTGGTTCCAGGATTATGATGCTAATTGTTAATTATTGGCTGGCTTCAGAGTTCAGACGGATTGGCCAGTTCTGGCAAGAAGGCTACATTCTCTCCTGCCATCTGAGCAAATGATCATTGGAAATCGACTTCACGTGATTGGCTCACAGGTTTTATTACTCTCTCCCTCTCCCACTAACCTAACACCTGTCCTCATGTTGTGATCTTTTTTCCAACCGATTCTGATGTTTCAATTCGTGTAATATGCACATGGAAAAATTCTCCAAAAAATATTCCTGGATCGTTAATTCTGGATATATCATGACTCTAAATAGAAGTAATGCATGTGTCTCGAGATATAAGCATAGCCAAAATCCCTTATATCTTAATGTATAATATATTTCCTACATGAACTAACAGAAAGAGTTGTTGGGAACTGGACTTATTAAGTTCAGCACGTGCCAGGCTCAATCAATTATTACTGCTCACTGCCAATAAAGTGTACGTTCATCCGTTAATCTACTTCTAAAAGAAGAATTCAATGCGATATTAACTGCTGAAATTTTACGGCACGGAAACCATTTCATGACAGGTGATGACTGCTTTGGCAGCGGGAGGAGAAAGAACCCAGATGAATTAGACCATAACTCGGGGGCAACAACCGAACCTGGTCAGTCAAAAATGTCATCAGAGGAATCGACCTGTCTGTTGTTTATTGCAACCTGCGTCTGTTTTATTGCTGAGATCAGCTATTATTTCCATGTCTGTACTGAGATCTCACAGTCCGTTCGTGTCCTTTTGGTATAGGCTGCAGCTGACTTGTTACCCAGAAAGGTGGTATGAGCGTACAACGAGCATAAAACAATCTAGAAATAAAAGTCACCAGATAATGACAGATAACATTCTAGCCTATAGTTAGTGCTACTAGCATTTCTGCAGTAGGAGAGAAAGGGGATCTTGCAGCATTAGGTGTGGTGATTTTTACAGCAAGAGGGTGTATTTTATTTAGCTCTTTTCTTTTGATCTTGATCAAGATTCAGTCAGTCAGTCAGTCAGGCAGTCTCCCTGGTTTTAAAGAAAGGAGGGCCGTATCAGAAAAGAAACTAATCAAATTTAGTTCCTTTTTTTCTCTGTCTTTTACCAAGAACTATGTTCTTGATTCTTGAACACATCAAAAGCAACCAATCAAAACAAAAGGAGTAGCTAGATGGGGAAATGATAAGATGGTATTGCTTGTTGGACTGAAGATGCAGATCAGTTTCCTGTATTGAGTTCTGTTCTTTCTCTTAACCCGTTTGTCGTCGGTCGGTCTGACGGATGACGTTTTATATTGAAACTTATTTTTCTTTCTAATATATTTGACGTGTAATCTTTTTGCGCGCGTCCGGCAAAAAAATACAGATCAGTGCAGACACCCAATGCAAAATCTAGGAGGTAGGAACCAATGTGCAATCTCTTGCATCCAGATTCCAGCATCGCCTTCGAAATGCATGCTTGGCGTGCCCAAGTACCCACACGACAAGAGTCCCCTCCTCCCAACATCTCTGAAACTGTCAGCTACTCAGCTCCATCCACTCCAAGTAGCCCTCCTGGTAAACTGCACTTGCCAATTGTCACATCTGATGAACTGTGCATTGAGATAACAACTTCAATTGCCTCTCTCTCTTCTCTCGTAAATTATATATGAGCATTAATTGTATAATCAAGGATACATTAGCAGTTGCATATCTGCTTTAATTTTTATAACCTATAGCTAGGAACAGTACTAGTACTAATTCAATTGCAACGTCTTTTGCCATGCAGAAAGGTGTGCATTCCAGCTCAGTTACATACATTCTCTTCTCCGTACAAGAGCACAAAATCTAGCAGCAGCTGAAGAAGCAACGACCAGTCCACCACATTGGAAGCGAGTGAACACTCTCCTAGAGCCACCGGTCTTCTCCTCTCCGATTTGGAGTACCAAAGCTTGTCAAAAGAAAGGAACAAGAGCCGGGGAAAAGAGCATGAAAGGGACAAAGAAAAACAAACAAATTAGGGGCCGTAGCATATCGGCAGCCAGCCCAAAAACGCAAGAAAAACGTCTTGGAAGGTAAAAAAGTGAGATCTCTCTGAACAAGTGAAACGCCATCTCCTTCCTGACTTTATTCTTTCTTTTTTCTTTGGTTCTTCCACCAGCTTCTTTATCTGCTGCCTGAGTGGCCTATGGGAGTGAAGGATCAAATGAACAACAACAGATCAGCAGCAGCAGTAGTACACTGTTGCAAAAGTGTGTCACCATAATATAGTACACTCTTATATACATGAAGCAGAACTCAAAATTCAGATGCAAGTAAACTGACAATATCCTGAAAAATTTTGAGTTCCATTTATACACGCATCCTCTAAAATTCCAAGATCTGTTCTTTTGAAGAAATTTAGTGCTTTGCAGTAGGAGCTACATTGCACGGAATACCATGTGTTGAGTAGGAGTAGCTCTTCACAAATTCACATGCATAAATACCGCAGTGCTTCTTCCCCCGAAGGGTACTACTGTGTCTGCCTGTCTGTTTTGTTTGCCCTTCTTCTGTTTGCTCTCCTTCCTTGGTTTTGCAAGAGCAACGAAAAGCAGAGACTGACCATCCTAAGATTCCTCTACACTTTATTCTCTCACATCCTCACACGTATTTCATTTCACCTCCATAGACTCATGTTTTTGAAGGAGAGAGACCTCCCTCTCAGCCTTTCACTCGTGCTGCTGGCTCAGCTCAGCTCAGAGCCTCTTCCTCCAAGAAGCTGAAGGCTAGTAGTAGTAGTAGCATCACATTTGTTCTTCTCCCTTTGCTTCAGAAGCCAGCTAGAACATTAGTGTTACCAGCCTCTTTCCTCCAAAGAGAATCCAGATTTTGTTCTCATCCTCAATCCTCCTCATCTTCTTTCTCTGTCTCTCTGTCTCTCTCTCTTCCTCTTCTTTCCATCAATCACAATCTTTGTTTATAGAGAAACAAACAGTGGCCAGCCTCATTGTCTTCTACCTCTTCTTGGCCCCTACCTGCCATCGAACTGCCCATTTCGCTGCAACCAACAGTTCGTTTGGCTGCATGAGTGTTCCCCTGAGAAACAATGAGAGATGGCAGCAACACCACCAAGAAGAGCAAGGTACCTCTTCATTCTTGGTCTCTCCCTGAGCCTCTTCATTGTGATGGTAAATGCTGTGTTCTCTGATTCTTAAATGTGGTGTTTCTTGATGTTTGTCACAACCTGTAGCTGTCATGGTCCAAGAGCTTAGTGAGAAAGTGGTTCAACATCAGGAGCAAAGCCCATGACTTCCATGCTGATGATGTAGCTGCAATTGGGAGGAGAGGTGTGCATGCGTTTGGGTTTGCCAGTGTGTGTTTTGTGTCTGTGATCCTGGTTTGCTCCAACAGTGAGCTCGCCATGTCTCTCTTTCAGCCTTTTCTTTGCCCTGTTTCTATCAACTCTCTTTTGCCACTTGTGGAAAGCACTATGGTTTCATGGTTTTCCAATATATTCTTTTTACAATTTGTTGGTACACATTGATCAGGCAATCTGTTCTGATTGCAGGAGGAGGTGATGATGAGTGGAGGGGAAGCAGCTTCACCAGGAGGGAACCAAGCACAGTCAAGAAGAGCAAGACAGGTGAGCAAACTACAAAGACTGAACAATTTCATGTTTTTTTTCGTCTTGATTGTGCCATTTCTCATTGCATTCGCCACTGCTGTGAAATGCTTGCTTAGAGAGGTCGTCGAGGAGGAGCCATGAGCGGTCGAGGCGCGGCAAGATCGACCTCGACGCCGCCGAGGCCACTGTGACATTAGACTATAAGTAAGCCTCTGCACTCGCAATGTTGGTGACACCCAATTCTTCCCACATTTTGCCTGCGCGTGATCCCCTCTTGTTCTTGAAGTAGGATCTTTGTTGCCACATGGAATGTAGGTGGGCGATCACCACCAAACACCATGAGCCTCGAAGACTGGCTCCACGCTGCACCTCCTGCTGATATCTACGTCCTCGGGTACTTAATTGTTTTTGTTTCATCTCGCATCTATAATTCGTGTCAGATATCACAACTCTGTTAGTTCGATTGCAGTGGTAAATTTTGATGCGGTCGTGTTGTTCAGGTTCCAAGAGATCGTCCCATTGAATGCTGGTAACGTTCTTGGGACAGAGGACAATGGCCCGGCAAGGAGGTGGGTGTCACTGGTCAGAAGAACTCTGAACAACTTGCCGGGTACTAGTGGCAATGGTAGCTTCCGGACGCCGTCTCCGGTGCCTGACCCGGTGGTGGAGATGGACGACGACTTTGAGGGGTTGTCATCGAGGCAGAACAACACGTCCTTCTTCCATCGCCGGTCTTTCCAGGCCGGACTTAGCCGGAGCTTGAGGATGGAGGGTGATATTCTTGCACCCCAGCCTAGGCTGGAACGGCGGTACAGCATCTGCGACCGAGCTATCTATGGCCGTCGGCCTAGTGACTATGAGACCACCTGCCGGTGGGGCGGCTCATCGGACGATGAGAACAACACCGGCGAATCGCCAAGCACAATTTATTCACCAATGTCGTATGGATACGGTAATCCGTCATCTCTGGAAGAAAGCCATAGACCGACTGGTCATACTAGGTAATTTTTAAACTTCAAATTTTAATCCTCTTTTTATGAGATTCAATGGCTCATATTGGTGTTAACATTATGTTCAGATATTGCCTGGTTGCAAGCAAGCAAATGGTGGGATTGTTTCTGATGATTTGGGCTAGGAAAGACATAAGAGATGACATTAGAAATCTGAAGGTTTCTTGTGTTGGGAGAGGATTGATGGGCTACCTTGGAAATAAGGTAATTCAGAGTTTCCCAATGTAGTATAGCAAGTGTGACTTTTGGCTATTTACCTTGTATGGCTTGATTGCAACCAAGAAACTCTTCTTAGCTTAGGTATTCAACGGTAAAGGATTTGTTTTCCAGGGTTCGATTTCGATTAGCATGTCATTGCACCAAACAAGCTTCTGCTTCGTCTGCAGTCACCTGACGTCAGGACAGAAGGATGGTGATGAGATGAGGAGGAATTCAGATGTATTGGAAATCCTTAGAAAGACCAGGTTTCCAATGGTTTATGGACAGTATGAGCGTTCGCCAGAAACTATCTTAGAGCATGAGTAAGCAACGAACCTTGGCACTTAGCACAGGCTCTTCAAGCTTGTTCCATATTCATGTGGTGTAATTTTGGGGGCCCTTCTAATGCCTTTTATTTCAGACGAATCATCTGGCTAGGTGACCTAAATTACAGAATCGCGCTTTCCTACCGATCGGTGAAGGCCCTCGTGGAGATGCGCAATTGGAAAGCATTGCTGGAGAAAGATCAGGTGAGGGTTTGTAAACCTTCTTGAGTACAGTATCGGAATGAGTGTGTGTGTAGCGTTGAACCCCTAGAAAGCAGTAAAATTCTTGTGCCACAGGCAATTAGGTGCTTTCTGTCTTGTCATTCTTTTACTTTATCATGTTACTAGATTTCTGATGGCTTGGCAAAAAGCTGGGGAGCTGTTGTTTTGAGTTTGGAAAGAAAAATGACATAATGTTTTCATTATAAAAATTATTCTGACATAATGTATGATCTGAAATATCGAAAAACTTGACACTTTCAGTTAAGGATTGAGCAAAGAGGTGGGCGAGTATTCGTTGGGTGGAACGAGGGGAAAATATACTTCCCGCCAACATACAAATACTCGAATAATTCCGACAAGTATGCTGGGGATGACATGAACCAGAAGGAAAAGAAGAGAACGCCTGCATGGTATTTTGATTAGACACTATTGGTTCCTGATATTTTGCTGGATTTTATACAGTAAGTAATTTTTTTTGTGCAGGTGCGATCGCATTTTATGGTATGGAAGGGGCCTTAGTCAACTGTCATATGTTCGAGGTGAATCTCGCTTTTCAGATCATAGGCCGGTCTACAGCGTCTTCAGCGCAGAAGTGGAATCAATCAATCATAGCAGAATCCAGAAGATGAGTTGTTCAAGTTCACAACTGGACATTGAAGAATTGCTGCCCTACTCATACGGATATACCGATATCAATCCATATGGATACACCGACCTGAATTTCTACTGAAAGTATTTGAGAACTTTGATCGGCATCCTCTGAATGTTTAGTCCAGCAGCTAATTCAAGTGGTATGATGGCGAGTGATCTTAGTTCTAAACTGAAATGTCTGTGTTCCATAGATACTAATCCAATAATTTCCAATGGCAGGCTGCATTGTTGATGGAGACCAAAGGACTAAGTGAACAAGTTCATACTGAATGTAGCAAAATCCCAGAACAGCACATTGTACATCTTCAGAAGTTCACCAAGCGCTTGCATAGTTCGCAAGATCGATTCATTACGACAAAGGTACTTGTCTGATCAATCTCATGCAAAAATATCTACATGACATTTTTGGTGAAGGAGAGCTGTAAAACGAGCAATTTTGTCATGTTCCTCTCTTTTGTGCAGCCAGTCATGGACCATGTTTCATTGAACCCTGAACAAAGTTACAAACATGCTGCAACTAGTGGGGATGGTGTGACTCAAAATTATGAAACTGACTCCAAAGAGAATAAGGAACCCAGATGACCTCTTACACAGCAAAAGGAGAGGAATAACGGCAGATAGGACGATCACTCAATCATAAGTACAGCAGACTTTGGCCACCAACAGCAAAGATACTACTGAGTACTGACAACAACGGCAAGCGTCCACCAGAATTTTCATCTGTACATTGTAGTGCAGTTCTTTTTTCTTCTCTTTTTCTCCTTTTTATTCCCTGGTTTTGGACAGTAATGAACAAGTAGAAACCATTTGCAGTTTTGCACAGTGCATTGCACTTCTCTGTGTGGGTATTTTTTAAATCTGTAAGAGAGGGCTATGAATGCCTGCATTGTCCATATCATTTCCATGGATGGAAAAAGGATGTATAGGCCATCATTGTCATGTTTTTGTTTTCATGAGCATTGTCTGATCAATTGAGCTGACAAAAAGGCTACCAGTCACATACATTTTCACCAGCCTTCATTCACTCTACAGGGCAAAATGTGTTCTTCTACTACTACTACTCTATCCCTTTTGCATCCTTCCCACTGTTCTCCTGGCTGGAGCTGACAATAAGGCGACGTTTGTTAGCGCTTTTAACTCTAAGCTCCAGTTCTAGTTGGAGTTGAAGTCTGAAGTTGGTGGAAGATAACTCAACATTACTAGTTTATTTTTTAAAGTGTTTCATCGGCTCCAGCTCTACTCCATCAGATTCAAGATCTGGAGTCCTGCCAAACACCCTTAAAAAAGAAATGCGTTGCTGGGATCTGCAGAGACTGTGTGGACTCCCTGGTCCGCCGTAGAAAAAAAACAACTTTTTTCGTAGCCGAAGTTGGTTTTTTTTAAGGACGGAGGGAGTAAATCTTTGTTCTCGTGTTTTGTTGCGACTTGTGAGTGCACGCGCACGCGCTGATGAGGTCTACCGTGGAATGATTTGATGCTTCTTTTGCACTGCACGATGCCCAGATTGAGTGCAACACTGCATTCCTGCAAAAACACAAATGGTTCAGACCCAAATGGTTTCAGTTAAAGCTACCATGCAGTCTGATTCAGTGGCATCAGTCCTAGCAGGTTCATGCATGCACACCAATAGTTCTTGAGATGCTAGGTGATGATACAGAGAATCAGATATTGCTTCCTGAAGCAAATCATTGTCCACTAGAATAGGAGAAGAAGAAGAACAGAAGAGGACTGATTAGCAAAGGTGAAAAGCTATCAAATGTCTGAATCCTAACGACCTAACCCAGTCTCTCGACAGGGAAAATGCAAAGTTCTAGGCTGCTTTAACCTCAATTCCAGCCGAAGAAACCGACCTTCTTTTTACTTGACAGTGTCTCTTGCTTAACAGAAGAAGATAACCTAGCTAACCCTTGGCTGTGCCTCAAAAGGAGTGAGTTGGAGGAAATGACAGCCATCTTTCACCTAGCTAGCTTCTTTTCTGTGGGCGGCTAAAGAACTGTAAATTTTACCAAACCTATAAAACAAGGTAAGTAGGTTGCCGCATGCATGTGCTCTGTTAATCTGGCACATATCCATGATCTGTCTTAGCTAGCACTTCAGTGAATAATTTGTGCTGGCTAGGTATGCTACTAGCATATGGGTGTCTGTGGCATAGAAGCTGTAAAGCTGTAACAATTCCCAGCAGTGAGAAAGAAATGAGTCTGTCATATTATTTTATGAGTAAATTTCGTAACTACATATACTTCATCCAATCTATTATAAAACTATAGGTAGGACATGTCTCATAAAACTATAAATTTAACGTATCCGTTATCATAGGTTTTCTCTCAAAAGCCAAGAACTAAATTCAGTTGGTCATAAGATATTACTATCTCAAATATAAAATGCAGAGAATGACATATATCATAAAAGTACAATTTAATACCTACAGTGATTTGTCAAGTACCGTAAAATTTTTCTGTTTCTGAACAGTGAGAACAAGATAACATATCTGGCTGAAATCATAGTAGTTTGACAATATTAATTGCACTCAGAGATCAAGCAAACAATCAATTTCTTTCATCTTTTTTTCAGTAACCAGAGGTATTTAATTTCCTGCAAATAAATCAATTAACTGATCTGCATATACCTGGAGTACGTACGTACTCAACGATTGAGTGAAGTGATCGGGATGAAGAATCTCAGTGCGTATGGAGAAAAACGGGCGTGGCATTGCATTGCACCCTTTGGACACTGAAGTGATTGGGAGAAAGAAAAGCATTGCGTGAGAAGACACGACGGCTGATCGAACGACATGGCTTCTTCCACACCCCAAGCTCTCAAACTCAAAGGCATTCATGGCGAAACAGCGAAGGCCAAGGAGCCACGTTTTCGCATGGGGCCAGACCATCTTATCATCTTACGGACGCAGCAAGCAAGTGCGCAGCTGTCAAGATTCATTAATCTTTCTAGTAATTATTGATGATTATCTCTGTCTCTGCTAATGATTGGACAGTCTCACAGAGGCATGATCTGATCAACCTCTTTTATCAATCATCAAGTCAGATTAAGAGAAAATTACCTGAACTTTTTCAGAGATATGTTTGTTAGGCCTGGTACTGACTGAGCTAGGCTTAATTAGTTTCCTCTTGAAATTGTTATCTGGTTTGACATTATTCTGATATGCATCCATCACTGAAACTCGATGGAAAAAATAATATAAAGATTGCTGCCGGGGGATAATGAATGATCACTCTCCTCCCTGCAAATGGACAATGCTGCACTTTTTCCATTTAACAATCTTTGCATGCACGGAGGAAACAGGTACCTAAAGTGTCATACTATCATATCATGCAAAAGAATGGATATATGCATGGATGATAGCATCAAGTTAGGAGGTTGAGGGCCTGACCAGGCATGTCTCACTATAATTGCCATTCTCAGCTCATAACAGCTCTTCCCATATGAGATATGCAGCGATCAAGAGGATGTGATTTTAACCCCAAGATCATATATATGATCAATTTTTCTTAAAATTCTTTGGAGGAACGTATCTCTCTTCAAATATTGTTTTTTTAAGCGCTCTTCCCATACCGTTTTTCGGTTGTTTTGGACTTTTTTTTGCTTCTCGAGAAAAATGACATGTGGGTTAGTTCGCAAAAAACTCTGCGTACATACCTAATCTCGCGTCAGTCCTCGAATCGCTTGATGACTAGTTGTGTTTTTTTCTGAAAATAACTTCGTGTTTTAAAGAAATACAATGCAAAGAAGAAAAAATTTGAAGCAATGGCTGGTGTTTTTACTGCAATGCTGCAACGTGAGATAATGATACAAAGTGGTTGAAGATATTGCTAAAAATTACCATGCACATGGCGCAGTAAAAAAGTTGGTAATCCCTATACACTAATTGCGCACTTTGAGAGCTCTCGTGTTATCCATAAACATATAGCCGTTGATTAAATAGATCGCATTATCGTAATCGTATGCCATATTAAGAATTCATGTTAGATAAAATAGGCAATTGTAAATATCATGGAGTCTTTATTTTTTTCAAATTTAACTAACAAATGTAAATTCAAAATTAATTAAAAAATGAAGCTATATTAATATATCCTGACTATTAATTTAATTTAAAAAATATTAGCCAGTCGTAACAGATGTGGACTTTTCTAAATCTAACTTACTACAATTATAAACAATGTAGAACATACATCTCATAAACTTTTTATGTAGCACCAATCATATAAGGCCATAGGTTGGCGACTGGTATATAAAATCTGAAGTGTCCTCGCCAAAAGAAATGATGTGGAGTAGTTTTGGCTCCACATTAATGAAAAAAAGGGAGAATGTGAGAATAAAACTACTTCAATCAATTTTATTGCTTTGCTTTAAAGTTGTTACCATAGCGCCATCTTTCATACTTAAGTCATAACCACAGAATTATACTTGAAGATAAGTCCGAAGTTAGAGCATCCTAGCTCATCTAAATGATACTCTATATCAAATTTGAATGTTTTTATAAAAAATATGGTCCAATAAATCATCCAAATCATCATCTAAAATAGATAATCACTCAAATTACCCAAATTAGATTTCTGATCACTCAAATGGAGAGTACTCTCTCATCACCCAAATAAAACCCAAATAAAAAGGGCTCTTACATAAATTTCAAAATTTATGTCTGGGTGGAAGATTTGGATGATCTGCCTTAGATACAAGAGGTATGAGTATTCTACTTAGATGGATGATCTCTTATCTATCCAATTCAAAAGATAATATTTAGATGGATTGTTGATGATGCTCCAAATACTCTCTTCATCCTAAAACAATTTTTTTCTAAATTAATTCTCAGAAATTGTTTCTTCTTAGATAAAAAAGTACACATATATATATACTAGCAAAATGTCCGTGCGTTGCAACTAACGACGACGCAGGAGGAAGCAGTAGAGGGCGAAGGTCCAGCGGCGGCGCGGAGCTCCGAGCGATGATGGGGGAGGGGCGCGGCGCGGATGGGGACGAAAGAGAGGTACGTAGGAGGTCTTTTTTTAATCCAAGTCCTCCCTTTCTTTTCAGCATTAGGATTGCGGGTTAATTTTATAAACACTCAAGGGGTTTTCTGTAAAATAACCAGACGGACGAAAATTTTGGATAGAAATACTACTTGCTTTGCTTTATAGATAGTTATATATATATATATAACTTTGAAAACAAGGGTATCTTCAACTTTATGTATCACTGGACCTTGATTAGGAAATAGTATCAGATAGACATTTAGTCTAAGTTAATTTAATTTCACGACTTACTGATACTTTAAACCGATTAGAAATTTGATAAAAGTTTAAAATATTTATGACTTAGATATTATTAGTTAGAAAAATATATTGATGAATAGGATAAGTTGCATGTATATCGACGGTGACGTGCTAGCTCACGCGTGCAGCGTGTGCTCGGCAGCCGCTCAGGGCAATGCATGGCGACACAGGAGGCGCGTGAGTCGGGCTCGCATGTTGGAGGTGAGAAAAGTGAGGCAACAATGGAGCGAAATGTTATATTGATCGAAAATTTTATAAATTTGGATAAAAACGATTTGATAATCGAAAAGTTATAGATTTTTTAAGTAGTTAAGATAAGGCTATATCGTATGTATAACTGGGTTTTTTTTTAAAAAAAATAGTCAGGTGGATTGCGGGTTAATTTCGAAAAAACTCAAGGGGTTTTCTGTAAAATAGCCATGCAAAATAAAATTTGGATGAATATATATATATATATATATATTGTAATTAACTACTAAAGTACTAAACCATCTTTGAAGCAAACAATTAATCTGTCGGCAATTAAAAAGAGCAGGAGCATCTGGAGCAAGGAAGCTGGAAGCAACCAACACATCATAGATCAGGCTAGCTTTCGCTTCCAAAAGCCGCGGGAAAGACCTTGGATTGGAAATGAGCAAGCGAAGAAGACGATCGAGAAGCCTATAACACATAACTATGCTGCCCTTTTCTTCCTTTGGAAATGCCATCTTTTTGCGTGGTGCAGAAGCTGTCAGAATGAAGAGCGAATCGAACTATGGTATACGTGTACTACAGTACAGTATATCCTCTCGATCTCTCTTGCACAGTAGTTGCATGCGTGCATATATGCGACGAGTTAATTCTGACTTCAACACAGCCAATGGGATGCAGCACACAGTACAGCAGTACACACATATTGTGCAACTGTAATGCATGCAGCATGCGTAGATGGTGTAACAGCAGTACAGTGTACACAAAGACGCACGCATACATAAGTTGAGAAATTTTACAGTACGGTACCTACCAAAATTTTTCAATTTTTTTTAAAAATTTTTAGTGCAAGTTTTTGTACCTTCTAAAATTAAATACACCAAGAAATAACAAATTTTACATTGAAAAATATGATAACCTTTTTCACCTACTTAATAACAGTAAAATCATTCACATAACATAAGCTATCATGTGGTTCTTGTATTTTTTTTCAGCTACTTTTATGGAATTATTATATTGAATTATTATAGTTGATTATTTACTCTACGTCTATAAAAATGTTTTTTAAAAGGATTTTCTACCACACTTGTTCTTAGCTACTCTCTCTTCCAGAGCAATTTTAGCACAAAAAATATAATTCTAGAGAACTGATCTCTCCAACCACTTGAGATACACTTGATATCAGCGCAGTGACAAAGAGTGTGTTGTTTCAATTCTGATATTCCATGTTTAATTTTTCACACGTTTATAATTTATTTTTAAAAAATATTTGAAGGGACGTCACTTTCTTCGAATCTCTTTTTTTCAACCACTTATTTAAATTTCTCCTCAACTTACCACCAATGACCTTCCCACTCTCAAACACCATGCAAATAGGTCATTTTGCTTCCTTCCTAATTTATTTTGTGAACGTTAGAATTGTACTCTTTGTGAGGCGGAGGCGGAGAAAGTATCTATTAAATTTATTTTAAAAAAATATTTAATTTCTCCATCCTACAAATCAATAATACATCGTAATAATCGGTTTGGACGAAACCACTAACAATCGGTTCATGAAAACCAAGTGATTTTAGCTAGTTTTGTATTAAAGTTATAAGTTTTTATTGGTTTTTTCTCGGTTTTCGACAACCTACGGGACTGGCTAGTCGTTGTTCGTTCAGCCTTTTGCAGTCACATGCATTCAGCCGGCAAGTTAGTCGGCATGCATGCAGTTTCGATCGATCGAGCACTAGCGGTGTCCTTATATCGGGTATAATCACCCTGTCTATACTATTAATAATAATAATAATAGTATATATTTCCACATCGTATTTATTACCATATAAACTTCATAATCTATATTATTACATTATCTTACTCTCTCGTTTTACTATTGACTCTTCTAAAATTTTTAATCTCATATTTATTCAATAAAATAATTATAAGTATTACTTGAACTAAATAAATATTTATTAATTGATTTAATAAAATAAATATTTATTTTTTAATGCACGGACTCTAGTCCTCCTCTGTCTATCTATATATCTTTATATATATATATATATACACACACGCACTAGCAACTGTGTCTTTTATACGTTGCAACGGGTGAAGTCGGGGCGCGACGTGGATGGGGACGGGAGGGAGGGGCGCAGGCGCAGCGCAGGAGCTCCGAGCAGCGACGGGAGGAAGGGGCACGGGGCGCGGCGCGGATAGGAACGGGCGAGAGGGGCGCAGAAGGTCTTTTTTTCATCGAAGCCCTCCCTTTCTTTTCAGCATTAGGACTGTGGGTTAATTTTATAAACAATCAAGGGGTTTCTGCAAAATAGTCAGGCGGACAAAAATTTTGAGTAAAAACACTACTTGCTTTATAGATAGTTATAAATATAGATATAAATATATATACTTTGTATGTGTATGTACCTATATAAAGTGTATACACATAGATTGAATAGTAGGCCTGCTAAAAAAGCCCGATTTGGTATGTGTGAACGAATTGGGTCGGCCTGCTAAATAATGAAGCCCATAAAAAAATAAAAATGAAAAAGTCTGAAAACGTGCAGCCAAATTTGGTAACGGACCGAATTAATCGCATAGGCTAGGCCAAAAAGAAAATTCCCAAAACAACCAATAAGCTAAAAACGGAAGTGGTCGCACGCATAGTGGGTCGTGCGCCTGGTCGTCCATTAGAGATTTTGGGTCTGGTTCGTGTTGGGCGCAAGATGGCCTCGGAATTAGATCAAATTCGAGGTGGATCGCTGATGGGCCACTGCCCTCCATTTTAAAAAAACTCAATGGGTTTTCTATAAAATAGCTATGCAGAATAAAATTTTGGATAAAAACTTGATAATTATAGATATGTATGTATATATATGTATGCATGTATGCATGCAGTAGCATGACATGGTATATATGGTCGGGCTGCAGCAGAGCTGGGTCGTATCGACTCCTCTGGCTCGATCGGTCGGTGTCAACCAATCTGTCACTTGGCTAGGTACGAGTGAGTACGTATGCGTGAGTGACGAGTCACGTGTACCGTTCGTTCATAAAAAGTTTACTGAAAACTGTAAGGCATCTGCAGTGGCTGAGAATTTTCGTGCTAGCTTCACTGTCCATATCACTGCCGCAAAAGAGAAAAGAGATCGTGTAGCACGAGTCTCCAGATTCCTGAACAAGTGAACGACTCGCCGATTATATAATCAACAAAGATAGTAACACGATCGAACAGTCACATCTTCCAAAGGCCAAAGACCAAAGTTCGCTAGCAGCAGTAAGCATTTGAGTAAATTGCAGAAAAATTGAAAAAAAAACACATGCATTATACCCCTACACGTATTGTAAAGTGTTTATAATTTTTTAATTATTGACGTGCAGCACAGTGCATTTACTTGAAATTTTCATCTCATAGAGAGTTTATATATATATATAATCTATAAAATATTAAATACCCAAAATTTTTGTCCACCCGACTATTTTACGTAAAACCCTTTGAATGTTTATAAATTTTACCCAGCCAATCTGAAAAAGAGGCTTAGATGAAAAAGACCGCTTGCGCCCTCCCGTCTATCCCCATCCACGCCACGTGGGCGCGGTGCCACGCATGCGCCTCTCCCTCTCGTTCGCTGCTCGGAGCTCCCGCGTTACGCCCGCACCCTCCCTCCCATTCTCATCCGCGTCACACCTCGACTTCATCCGTTGCAATACACGAACATATATATATATATATATATTAACTTCTCAATATAAGCAGTTGCTTTAATTCTTAAGATTTGAACCAAGTAGGCCTTTATGAAACCCTTAAACAAGATGGCTAATTATTCATTTATCGATAAGCGATATACCCATAACATCGAGACGCGTATGATGATTTTGACTCAAGATATGCAGCACAGTCTTAAAAAATGTTTATAAAGATAATGTGTATATGTGTATGTCCATAAGGATAGCTATACGTACGTTTATAGTTTATATAATTGTTCGCGTTTGTATTGTGTTTTCGTAAAAAAAACTGCGGTTATAAGTCAAAATCCAAAATACTCATGATTTTTGTAATTTTGACCGTAAAATAATTTTTTTCTGAAATTCACTTTGAGTTTTTTTATTTTTCCTTGCGTGTGTGATGTGTTGTGTGACTTGTGTCATGCGTGTTTGTACATGTACTCGCACGAAAAAGGGCCTCCTCGCCGTCGCGCACGGCCCAGCGAAAAGCTCGTGCTATGCAATGCAAAGCACTCGGCGAATCTTTTGGCCCATGAGCGTGCATGCGGTCCGCGTGCTGCACGGTTGGTTGAAGAATTTTTTTGTTTTTAATTTTATGTATTAAAATATTTTAAAAAATAATTTCTTGTCTCAAGTTTTATAAATTTACACCCCTAATATTCTTTGGGAGAGCGTTATTTAAAAAATATTTTCTCAAAGAGCGTTTTTATGATGCGGCACATATTAACGATCACATTGAGAGCGACTAAGCCATTTTGAAGGCAACCTTGTTATCGCCCTTCCAAAGCGCTATAAGAGACGATCTGCATAACTATTTACAGGTAATTCCTCGTCGCTATCTAAGAAGACAACAAAAGACTCACTGTAAAATGACCAGTCTCTCGCCGTGTAACCGTTACAACACAACAACAGACGTGTGTCATGTTATAAAAAAGGTTTTTTGAAAAGGATGTTTTTTAAATAACACTCTCTCAAATAACGATAGGGGTGTAGATTTGTAAAACTTTAAAAAATTATTTTAAATATTTCAATAAATAAAATTAAAAATTTTTAAAAAATCTTGGCTGAACGGATCGCGTCTGATTTGTCCCGGCGCGCCTCTCTGAGCCGTGGACCTCGAGGCGGCGCACGTTTAGTACCAAGCGCTTTAGCCATACCAAATTTTGGAGTTTTTGATTTGCATTCATGTTTCTGTCTCCAAATCCTGGCAAATAAAGGGGATGAATTGTTGTGACAGTGAAGGTAGGCGAAATCGTCTACATTTGTTGCAGTAAAATCTTTCACAATTATACACCCGTATACTTACAAGAGTTTAGTATCTTACCTACCGAAAGGTAATTGTATCTTCATTACTTACATTAAAATCTGAGCTGTGAATTGCATTTAACAGGATAAACTTTATTAATCGAGGAATAACTTGGCAAATGCATTGGTTGCCAATCTGATGGCCAAAGTTTGGCATGATTTTGCACGGAAAAAGGCGCCATCAAACAGAAAGTCCCCACCAAAAGATGAGGGGCACTAATCATGTCGGTGCATCTAACAGAATTGTTTCCATCTCAGCCGTTTGAAGAACATCCAACCTTTTTGATTATTTGACACACTCACCATAAAAAAATATTCCAGTTTCTGGGTCGGTTAGATGTTCTAGCTCAGCTAGAAACAAGAATCCTTGTTATAAAATTTAAAATTTTAGTTAAAAATAAACAGACCTCTAGCTGAGTTGATTAGATGGCTCTAGTAACACTTCTTTGGGGTTTGACTTCTCGTAGGAACGAATTTATGGACTCCCGTGGTTTCTCGTGGGAGCGGATTCAGGCTTTATATTAAAAAAATGTTATTGACTCACATGGTTTCTTTTATATGTGATTTTCACTTAAATTCCATATTACATTCACTTCTAATTTATAGCTAGCTCTATTAAAATAAATTTATTTTAAAATAAACCATTGCATCGGAGTTTATAAAAAAACTATATTGAGAAAAGATAAAATGAAAAATAGTAGTATTGAGACTTGATAAAATAAAGTTATTCTAGTCTTTTATATTGATTACGTATGAAATAAATAAAAAATAAACTTATTTTGGAACTTCACATGATCAAAGTGAATAATGCCCAATCATCCAAAATATTATGCCAGTTCTTCCTTCCATGATATCTCCTGTGGCCTTTTGATTCTCTCTCTCTCTCACAGCCATCAACTCCTCCTCCTCCTCCTCCCCTCGTAAAACCTCTCCGTCTCCTGCATCTCCAAACCCTCGTCGATCGATCGGCGGCTGGGCTGTTCGACTTGTCAGGACGGGCTGGGTGATTTCCTTCTTCTGTTGATAATTCCGCGGCATTGCGAGTTGTTTGTATGTTTTTTTCCCCCTGATTTCGTTCGTGGTTTGGTTGATTGTGCCGTGGGATGCAGTAGGGTTTTGCGAGCGAGCGAGCGAGCGAGCAGAGATCCCCATCCATCCCGCGAGCGAGCGAGCGAGCGAGCGAGGGGAGGGCGCCGTCGTTCGTGGTCCTGCTGCTTCCGCCGCACATCGCGGTGAGCATCCATCGGTTACGCGCTTCCTCTTTCTCATCTCTCTCTCTAGTCTCTACCCACGCAATTCTTCCTCCAATTTTGCGTTAACCCTACTTTTCTCTTCTAGACCTGGAAGTTTTTCTCTTAATTTGCTTAACCTTAAATACTGATAGCAGTTTGTTTGTTCCCCAAAACCCCCATGTCCCATGTTAGATAGTGTAATGTCGTGAAGTGAAACCAACAAGTCCTGATTTTCTTGAGTATTTTATGCTCCTTTCGATTTAAGATAAAATTATTACAGTTAATTTGATTTTGGTTTGTGCTAAACTGCCACCAGTTCATATGTTTGATGGTGGACATCATATTCCCTCTTCACATTGTCTAAAATGGCTCTTCTCATTTCAGAGTTACATCGAGCGATTATGTTTTCATATTAAAACTGCTACTATTTTGCCTAAACATTTTTTTATATATCTCAGGATTCAAGATGGGCACTTATGTTAGGAACTATTCAGATGATGAATTCTCTGTGGCTGGCGAGAAGCCAGATGTAGAGTTCATGGACTATCAGAATGATGGCTCTATTCAAGATTATTCACTTGAAGATGCCCCTGTGGTTGTCACTGTTCCTTTCCCGTTCATTGACGGCAAACCAAAATCTGTCCTTGTTGGAGAAACATCTGCCGACACCATTAGCATAGAAAATACCTCTTCTGAACCCGTAAATTTGTGGAGTGTGAGAATATTCTCTTCCAATCCAGAAGACAGTTATATGCTATCTATGATGAAACCACCACTGAATGATACTGATGAGGAGGCAAAGAGGAATTTTCTTGGTTTAACTTCTGTGGAAGATCGTACACTCCAGCCTGGGCAAACACTTACAATTTGGCTCTCCTGTACGCCAAAAGATATTGGTTTGCACACATCAATCGTGCATGTTGATATCGGTGATGAGAAGATTGAGCGTGTGGCTTTTCTACTGGCAGATGATAATGTTTCGCAGGCTTTATTTTCAGACAAGCCCTATTCCAGGAGACACTCTCAGAAGAAGAAATTTGAGTACAGTTCATTTGTGCCAGGTTGTCGGCCAACTCGGCAGCACACTCAAGGATTCAAGTATAAGCTCCCTCAATTTGCAATACCTGCAGACATCCGCGAACTCATTCAAAGTAAACAGAGACCTGATGTCCTATCTGAAGAGCTGGACATGACAAACTATGCAAAAATTTTTAGCATTCTTTTAGTCATGGAAGAGATAAACCTGGAGGTATTTCAACGCCTGTAATAGTCTTAAAGTTTACGTTTTTCCTGCTTTGCTAACTTCAGTGCGCCACTTGCAGGAGGAGATGAGATCATATGACATGGAGCATGTCTTAATGAGGAGGAGGGGTCTCGAATTTTTGTCGCTTGAGGTCCCTGGTTTGGCTGAGAAAAGGCCTTCACTAGTCCCTGGAGATTATATATTTGTCAGGCATGCTGGAAGTGATGCTCGGCCTTATCAAGTTTGTGTTCTTTCCTTGACATTCAAATATTTCTTAGGCATTCTTAAAGATGAAGTGAAGAATCAAAACTTAACTGCTATTAATTAGTAATGATTTGTTTGCTTCTTCTCCAGGGCTTCATTCACAAGGTTGAAGCGGATGAGATATTTTTGAAATTTGATAATCAGTTCCACCTTGCTCACCGTGACAGGAATCTTTACGATGTTAGCTTCACATATAATAGACTGAACATGAGAAGGCTCTACAAGGCTATCCACGAAACGGAACTTTTGGGACCTGACATTCTATTTCCCTGTCGATCATCCTCTGGAAGTGTGAAGAAGGGGCCGTTTAAACCTCTAAATCCACATATAAACAAAGAGCAAGCTGATGCAGTTGCAACAATACTTGGCTGCCGAGGGGTTGCGCCATACGTGATATATGGACCTCCAGGAACTGGGAAGACCATGACCCTTGTGGAGACTGTTTTGCAGCTTTATACAGCCAAGAGGAGAGCAAATGTCCTCATATGTGCTGCTTCTAATAGCGCTGCTGACCATGTATTGGCAAAGCTTCTTCAGGCTAGCCATCTGATTCGCCCAAGTGATATATTTAGGCTAAATGCTACCAGCCGTCAATATGAGGATGTCGATCCTGATTTTATTCGGTTTTGCTTCTTTCAAGATATGGTTTTCAAGTGTCCTCCATTGCAAGCACTATTGCGGTACAAGATAGTTATATCAACCTACATGAGTTCATCGATGCTGCAGTCCGAAGGCATTCGTCGGGGGCATTTCACACACATTTTTTTGGATGAGGCTGGTCAAGCCTCTGAACCAGAGGCTATGGTTCCTTTGTCGGGTTTGTGTGGAAGAGACACTGTGGTTGTGTTAGCAGGTGATCCCATGCAATTAGGGCCAGTGGTCTATTGTAAACAAGCAGAGAATGATGGTTTGGGGAAATCGTATCTGCAAAGGCTGCTCTTTGAATACGAGCAGTATAGCACAGGGGATCCTAACTATGTGACAAAGTTAGTGAGGAATTATCGATGCCATCCAGCAATCCTGGAATTACCATCAGAGCTTTTCTATGGGGGTGAATTAATTGCCTGTAAAGAAGATGAAGTGTCATCTGTTTATGACAGCATTGATCTTCCTAACAAATCGTTCCCTGTTCTTTTTGTTGGCATTCAGGGATGCGATGAGAGAGAAGGAAATAATCCTTCATGGTTTAATAGGATTGAAGCTAGTAAAGTAGTAAATATCATCAGGAATCTGACAAGGGGTGGTGATGTTCGTGAAGCTGACATAGGAGTCATTACTCCATATCGACAACAAGTTGTCAAGATTAAGAAGGCCCTTGAGACATTTGAAATGCCTGACTTGAAAGTGGGAAGTGTCGAACAATTCCAGGGTCAGGAAAAGGAAATAATAATCATCTCTACAGTCAGGTCTACAGTAAAGCATAATGAGTTTGACAAATTCTTCAACCTGGGATTCTTAAGCAACCACAGAAGGTTCAATGTTGCAATCACTCGTGCCAAATCTTTGCTCATTATCGTAGGAAACCCTCACATTATCACTAAGGTGTGTTTGTGCATGCATATTTATGGCTTTTTAAGTTTGCTCGTGATATCTTGCTCACATAATGCAATCACTCCTTGCTTTTCTTCACCAGACTGACAAGCCTTACTGTAGGATCGGCATTGGGATAGGCTCCTGAGGTATTGTGCAGAAAATGGTTCTTACCAAGGATGCCCACTTCCACCACCAGAAGAGACCCAAGTCTCTGGATTTCGCGACAGCCAAGACGAACGTGCTAGGTGGGGTTACAACCAACAACAAGAATCATCTGCCAACTACAACTACAAGCAAGACCCATACGACTCTGGTTCCAGACATGTAAATGGTTTGGCCTCCACTGAAAACGAAGTGGAATGGTCTGAGAAGACGCTGAATGAGGAGCACCAGCCATTTAGCAGTGCTGCTGAAGCAGACTCTCCTGAGGTGATGCTGAAGCAGAACACTGAGGAACATGTTGAGCAAGATGGTGTACAACCTGAGCAATGTCCTGCCAATGACAATCAACTCCAAGATGCTTATGCGACGAAGTTCTCCTTTCCTCCTGAATGGTGTGATGTTTCAAATATCCCTGCAACAGGATGGGATGATTGATCGGCCTGGTGAGCGGCCGCTTATATTTTTTTCCACAAGAAAGTATTTTACCTGGATGATCTGGTCGAATAAATCGATATCAACCTTGTAAGGACTAACATTCAGGCACTCTGTAGCCTTTCCTTGAAAGGCTTTCAGCTCACCCTCAGTCCCATTCTACTGTCTGCAGTCTGTAGCCTTCCCTTGGATTTCTTGATGCCATTATCTACCTGGTGTTTGAGTATACGGGAAGAAATATGTTCCTGTTGAAAACTCTGAAACTAATTATCTCGCTAGCTATGGCAATATATATAGCATCCTCACTTGCTGTTATCGTGAGTGTATTTACCCTGTCTCAGGTTGCAGCCTGAGCTGATGATGTGCCATGGCTTAGAATACATGCAGTTGACACTTTCTTTAGAACTTACATAGAAGTATTTAAGATTTGTGGGATGAAGATTTCATCGACGAATTTTTCGTCATTTTTTTCTGTTACATTTAAATGACTATTTAGACAGAATGGATATAGTATGTTACATTTAAATGACTATTTAGACAGAATGGATATAGTAGGACAGGTGCATGTGGTGATCATTTGGGAAGATTGGCGAGCAATCAATATCTCTATCTCTTTCACTTATAATGTATCTAACAATGGTTCAGATCTAACTTCCGTTGTTCAGATTTAACCTCTTTCTCTTACTCACTCATAATTCAACGGACGAAAATCAGAGTCCACTTCTTTGTTTCATATTATTTTCTATTTTTATTATGTGCATGCATGTATGGATTTAATTGCGGGAGGTTATCCGAGATTTGCTTTTTTTTGGCTTGTATGCATGTAATGCACCTTAGCCATGGTTCAGATCTAACATCTTTCTCTTACTCACTCATAATCCAACGGATAAAAATTAGAGTCCACTTCTTTGTTTCATATTATTTTTTATTTTTATTGTGTGCATGCATGCATGGATTAAATTGCGAGAAGTTATCCAAGATTTGCTCCTTTTTTTTGGCTTGCATGTATGCAGGTTATCCAAAAGTTACTATTTTTTCTGGCTTGCATGCATGCTTATATTTAAAAGGATTGATCATTATATTAATGTAGTGTTAGCACGGGTATGTTACTAGTGGGGTATAAATTGGGGCTAATCTAATTTCTGATGGATGAAGGGCAACAAACACTTGTGAAGAATCATTGAGGTAGTTGATTATTAGTCTTCAGAAATATTCATAATTGTAAAGAGACTAAGAGTATCAAGCATCTATTGTGTTGTCATTATTTAGTAAAGCTCATTCACAAAGGGCATACCAGAGGTGGGGCCTTCAGCAATGAAACCTTGCAACTTGGAGGTCCTGCCCTTCTTGTTCTTGTTCCTCTTTCAGTTGTTCTTCAGTTTCTTGCACACCCACCTGTTCTTTTTATCAAGTTTGCTGTTTTGTCAGTATCAAGCATGCTGCTTACACTGGCACACTGCAATGGTACACAGTTACTACTACATAACAATGAGCAGAACGAAGCTCTGAGTTGAGATTTTGTTTTTATTTTATAAACCTTTTGAAAAAAAATCCAAATACCCCCTTAACCTTTGGATAGTAACCTTTGGATAGAAGTTCGTTTAGCATACTAAACTTTAAAACCGAACATTCAACCTCCTACACTTTACAATACCATTTATATAACTTCTAAGATGATTTTACATAATGGTTTTATATAATTTTTATATAAGTTAAATGGGTTTGATCAAGTGACATACACATTAGGCATATATATTAAAATCTTGACATAAATCTTTCTTTTTTACTCCTTATTAGCTCTCACTTATAAACAAGTACCAACATAATAATAATATGATATCACCGTATAAAGATAAATTGATGACTTACGACACTGATGATTTGCAAATATTTCATATTAGTTATCCAAAACTGTTTATTTAAGCTTTCAAATATGCAAAACCTTCATCCAAAACCACCTTAGGGGGCAATATGGATGGTATGCAAAGTTCAGGGAGTTAGATGTAAAGTTTAGGGTGCTAAACGGACTTCCATCTAAAGTTTAGAGGATATTTAGACTTTTTCCAAACTTTTTATTTTAATTTTGAAAACAAACCCTCTAAACACTTATTTCTAAATTTAAACTTTTCGGCCAGGACAACACTGCAATACCATGACATTTTGTGGTAACATTGTCCTGCCACACCATGACATTTTATTAGTGTGTCAACATTGTCCTGCCACGTGGCCAAAAAAGTTTAAATTTGAAAATAAGTTCTGAAGGTTTACTTGTAAAATTAAAAATAAAAAGTTTTTTAATTAAAAAATCATGAATTGATGTGGTTTGCTCTCATTACACTCGGTTTATGTCGTGTTTAGCTTTTCCGTTGGCTATCAAATGTAGATCAAAAGCAGTAACTACACTCTACACATAGAGAGAAGAAAAGAAGAAAAGCTTTGTTTGTGTGCTCCATTCTCGCATTGCACTTCCTCATGGTACCAGTGTACCATTGCCCTGTGATTCTAGGACAAACAAACAGTGGTGTCAAGCATGTCCAGAGACCATCAAAATTGACAGCTGGTGTTGCCATTCTCCATTGGGGATGCTGAATCAACCCAGCTGTACAAAATGCCACCAAAGAAGGAATTTTGCATACTTGGACCAATAAGTATCACCAACCTTTGCAGCTAATCAATTAGTACAGATATCCATTATACACACTTTGAAACTACTTGATGCAATAGAGTTTCTTCTGCAGTAAAGGTCAGGCTGTCCAACTAAGCTCCCCAAGACCTGTGTATTCTAGCATTTGGAACAGATGGTAGGGTACTAGGGTTCTACATTGATGTAGAAATTTGAAACCTGAGACACTCAACCTGAGTTGGCTTGGCCTCTGTTTTGGACAATGAACAACAATAGCTCATTTAAGTCCAAGATGAACTGATCTTGTCGACGAAAACTCGGTTAAGAGGCAAATCAGATGTGTTTTTTTCGTCATACTTTTTTCACAGGTTATGAGCATGATTCAAACCAAGCAACAACCAATCCGACAAGGCCAGGTGTGTCGTATTATGAACAGCGGCTCGAATCCAGCAGAAGGGGGCCAAAAAGTGTTTGTTCTTGGTGGTCCAAGAACGATAGCTACTACGTTGTTCTGCATGGTTTCTGCTCAGGCTTTATGAAACATGTAGAGAGCAAAGAATCGGCAAAGAAATCTTTGTTGATTATGTCTTCGTACCCACTTGGTGCTGGAGTTCTGTCCCAACAGTTTCTTATACAACTTCAAACATTCATCCTAAGATTACTTAATAGCAAACAAATATATTAAAAAAATCTGGTAAACTACCCCTGTCGCAAGAGAACTACTCATTGTGATTTCTAAGTCAAGGTTTAGGTGAGTACTTCACTAACTTTAGTTTGACAAATCAGTCATGTAAGCTTAAAAACATGCATATCCAGGAGGTCAAGTAACTACAGCCCTATTCTTTGTTAAGTTTATTTCTTAAAAATATTTAATTTATCACTATAGTGGAGTAGATAATCCGCGACAATAATCCCCTCACTAATCTAAATCAAGTTGAGCCGGAAAACTTCTCAAAGCCAACTTTAAATCTGCAAATTTGTAACCCTGCAAGAATTTCCAAAACCGAGCAAGATTAGCAAGTATGATCAGATTCCAAATGAAGCCAAGGCAAAGTTAGGTATCACTCCCCATGAGCAAATGGCACATTACTAGAGCCAGAGGCCCAGGGCTAATTATACCACAACTAAATAATGACACTTTCCACTTGGATGATGCATTCACAGTCCTATAAACAAACATGCAGTGCCAGCATTTCATTTCAGAATGCTCTTCTCCTTCACAAGCTCGGACTTCAGAGAGAGAGAGAGAGAGAGAGAGAGAGAGAGAGAGAGAGAGAGAGAGAGAGGAGAGAGAGACTTTCTCCCTTCTCTGAATCACCGGCCATGGAGGTGGAGTCAGCGGAGTGCGAGTGCTGCGAGCTGAGGGAGGACTGCACCAGGGGCTACATCCTCGGCGTGAAGGCCGACTTCGGCGGACGGTGGCTGTGCGGCCTCTGCTCGGAGGCGGTGAGGGACGAGGCGGCCAAGCTGGGGAGGAACAGAGGCGGCGGCGGCATGGAGGAAGCTCTGAGGGATCACATGTCCTTCTGCGGCAAGTGCAGGAAGAACCCGGCCTTCAGGGTCGCCGACGGCATGCGGCAGATGCTGCTCCGCCGGCGATCAAAGTGATGACATTGCACTGCATTTGCATCAATGCATGCTGTGTTTCAACGGCAATCAATCATCATCATCATCATCATCTTCTTCTTCATCTTGTAATCGAGTTCTAAGCGAGAAGACATCTTTTAGATAATTGAGCAAGAAGACATGAGCAAGTGATCAGTAATTCAGAGTTGGCATTGTATTGTTGATGATCCTTGATTTGCCAGTAGTTAATGTATGTAATCAGTGTAATAATCTAGCTAGATTGACTGTCAGTCTAGCCTAAGCTAGCACTAGCAGTGGGAGGTTATTTTCTGCTGATGTTTTTGATGGAGCAAGCTGAAAGGGAATAGAACTTGCACGGCAGAGGATTAGTATGGCTGACCGTAGAACTCTTCGTTTAGAGGATGTGATCGAAAATGTGATGATCAAGTACTCATTGTTCTACGTCACGACTTCGCATTTCTATCTGAAATCACAGAAAGTTCTGCTCTTTTGGTTCTCGGTTCTTGAAGCAAGCAAACCAATCGTCCGTATAGGTGATTTTTGCTTCGAATTTTCATGTCAAATATTGTCAGCATGAAGCTTCAAACTGATATGAAGCAATGCAGGTATTTCCCCATCCTTAGTGGTTTTTTTTCTTCCTGGGCCCGGAATTTCCTGTTGATCATTGTACAATTTGTTTATAATTCTTCCACATCGAACAGGGCCTGTATTGTACACTAGGGAAAAGGTTATAATAGGACGAGACTACCGTTTGGTTCAAGTTCTAGCATCTCATGATATGCCGTCCTGTGCGGTTGATGCTTGCTACAAAACAAAATAATCAGCTAAGACAATTGGAGCAAGATTCCTGGTTGTTAGCTTGGTGTCACAGATACATAGTTCAGACTGTTTAATCTCATGAGATGTGGTGTATATGATGTGATCTCATCAACACAACATGGCCAATCCATCGAACATTGAGATGTACCAGAAGATTGCAAGAAATCTTGGAAGTTAAGGTGCATCAAGTTACAGCAACCTGCCCTTACCAGTTTCCAGAGGCATGAAACCATGTTACACTTGCGATCAACCCAGCACAAATGCAGAACGAATATGATCAGGGAGTATGCAATGAGGTTGGCATGTCAAATTCAAAATAAAATAAGTCCCCATGAAACTAAGGCAGGAAATCAACAGTTTACTTTAATTCTGTTCAGGAGTACAGTAACTCTTCAGCAAGTACTAATAACCTGGTCACTCATCAATGATCAAGCCCACATCAACACGTGAAAAGCAGATCTTGTTGCGCGTATAAGAAGTTACGTGCTACAACATTAACATCCAGATATATCATAAAAACTCAAAGACAGTGGAAAAAGGTCTACTTTTGAGTATTAAGCAAGCTGATACAAATAGCCAAGCAGATATTACACTGCCAGCCCAAATAGACGCTACGAAATCGACAAAATGTTAGGACAAAAACAATACCAGGTACAACTAGCCAAGCAGGCACTACACTGAATTGACATTCTAGCATGAGTGCTGCCTGTCAACTACGAAGATTATTCAAACTTGATAGTGGCTACGAGCTCCAGGGATGAATACCATGAAGCGTGCTGGGATAAGCAAACCTGCAGCACCACAGCACAGGATCACATTAGCATTAGCCAAAGAGATCAGCTGCATAAGAGTAACCCAACAGAAGATAGTTACCGTATTCGGGTCTGCATGCTCAAAGGTCTCTGAAGTCTGGCTTATCCATCATATAGAAGAGAGTAGAACCCCAAATACGTTTCATGAACATAAACAAGGACTAGGAATTATTGATGGTGCCTGAAAAAAGGCATACCACTACTAGATGCAACTCTAATGGTAAAGGCATGAAAGAAAGATAGGAGAGGTCTCATGGTAGCTATGGAACAAACTAAAGAAAAGGAAAGGTGCATGGATAAAATTAGTAATGTCATATGGGAGCAAGAAATCGAAGATTGGAGCTTCATGAAATCCCACTGTGCCTCTTCCTTCCAAAAAACAAAAGAGACATCAAGGAGAGATCATAGTGTTCCTTGCAGAACACTAGAAGCAAGAGTAGAGTGAGCCAGAGGAACTAAGGAATGCCTACAAGGTGAAGCAGAATGCATGCACTGCAAGATATTGCTATCCTACAGATATTCCACACATGGATAGCTGCCAGATAATCAGATGCAGACATATAAGCATTTGAACAGTACTAAGACACTATCATACCCTGCCAGGCATGAACTACCAGGAACAAGGACAGACTATGACTAAAGGTTCATGATGTGAGACCATGGATAATGGTGATCTAAAACCTACAGGAATACCTAAAAGTCTGAAAGAACATTAGTAACATAGAGGTGACCACAAGCTACAAAGGCTACCCAGAAACTGCTGTGCTCTCCACCCAACAGTCTCACCACCAAGTCATTCACCGCAGTTTTACGCTGCCATGCATACTTGAGGTGCTTGGCCTGCCTGAAGTACCTCCTGTTGATGAACTATGCAGAACCACCATCCAGGTGAAAGATGGCCATTCTCGGTTACTCTATACACACTACCAAGGTTAGTTTGCTGATAGCCTATGTACAAGGACCTACCCATCAGCCATTCAGTGATCAGCGATTTTCAGATGGAGGATTCTCCTCAGATTCTCAGTCGCAATAGCAGTATCACTATCACTAAAGAAGCTGACACCTGAGCCTGCGGTTGGCGACGAAGGTGCTGACTTAGCATGCAAAGGCACCTCCACATCGTCTGATCGGCCAGCAGATGGCAACTCGAGTGAAACACTGCGCTTCTGGTGGAGGGAGAACTTGGGTATCGGGAGCGAGCTGGGGGGCGGCGAGTTAGAGAAAGCAGGGCCAGCCCAGAGCTCAGGCCGGGAGGGCGGAGACGTTGAAGGGCTTATAGATATTGCCCTGCTGCGCTTCTTCCCATGGTGTGGCTGCGATTTGGGCGTCTTCGGCTCCGGGGAGGAGTAGGTGCGCGCTGGGGGTTGGGGCGGAGATGGCAGGATGCCAATGCTGACGCTGGAGTGGAAGGCTCGGCAGTTGACAGCTTTGAAGCCACGCATGGACTGAGGTGACGCGAAGTGCGACGATGCCGACGATGGCTTCCTCCGGCGACCGGATGACTGCTGCTGGTGACTGCGCTGCTGCGAGACGACAAGAGCAGCCATGGCCCGAGGAACAGGAGAAGGTGGTGGAGCTGAGCGCGTAAGGCGAAAAACTTTCGTGTTCAACTCAGGCAGCTCGAGTGGCAGATCCCACGAAGCCCTAGTACCAAACAAATCAAATGCGAACACATCAAAACAAGCCATTTTGATCTCAGAACTATCAGCAACGATTAGAATACACAGAAAATGCATCTCTAATGCGAAAACATTAACATAAACGAGCAAATATGCTCCTTCCATCGCCGAAACCGAAGGCTACAGCATCAAAGCAGAGGTCAGCTTGCAGCAGAAGATCTACATGTATTTACCTTCCAGATCTAAAGCCCAAGGAGCAGATCGGAACAAAAAATAGCACAGAAATGGCGGCCCTCCTAATCAGATCCCCTGATTCGCCTCCACACTTCTCTCCTCTACCCTGCATCCACGAATTCGCGCCATTCACCACCACAGATCAAACAAAAACCTCGAAACAGCTCCAGTCCCCCAGACTCACCGATCCCGCCGAGCAATTTAAAAGAAATCGCACCGATCCGGGGGAGGTATCCACGGGATCGTGGGGACGAGGCGGGGTCGACCGGGCGGATCTGGCGGCGAATCCCCGGCGAGATCTGCCTCGCGGGGGAAGGGGAAGCGTGTGGGATTAGGCGGTGGAGGTGGTTTTGGTTTTGGGGGTTAGTGGTGTGGAAGGGGAACGAACTAGTTCTAATCAGCTACGCGACGTCCGGACTTGAAACGGGACGGCGCAAAGCCAGGTTTAATAGAAAGCCGGACGCGTCCGGTCACCGTCACGTGCCTTGCTATTGGGGAATGGGATGGATGAGATATGAGCCCGTTGGATCTGGGTGGTCGGCGGGAACGGACGGTGATTATGCAGGACGCGTGGTGGAGTTGGTGTATGCAAAGTGTGAAGTGGGAAGGGCGTGGGCTCGGGAGTTGCGAATATTTTCGGGGAATACCACTAGGCCCGAAGGCCGTGAACTAACTACCTTCGGTTATCGCACAATTTTACCGCGGCAACGGGTCTTACCGTCAGGTCAGGGTACGGCAATGGTAAAGGCCCAACTAGGTCTGTTCGTTTGACATGATTTCAGATTTTCGAAAAAAATTGGAAGAAACATTTTCAGTGATTTAGATAGTTTTCGGAGAAACGTTTTTTTTAACCAACGAAACTAATTAAAAGGTTTTTTATTTCTAATTCAAAACAAAAAACGTTTCTGTTGATTTTCCAAAAAACGTTTTTCGTTTTAACTGTTTAATATAAATTCTTGAAGAAACATGGTAAATCAAAATCTTCGATTCTCGCAGTCAAACGGATTTTGTTTGATGTTTTGAAGAAACCCTGGCTCGCGGGCCTACGCCACTCCGTCCGATCGATCCTAGCCGTTCGATGACATTCAAGCGTAGAGTTTTTTTAAAAAAATAAACTTAATTTTAGAGTCGTTTTAAGGTTTTTATCATAATTCTTTTTACAATATTAATTTTTAAGTCACTAATAACACATAAAAATTTTATCAATAAATTATTTTTACCACTAATAAGTGTTGCAGCTTATAATTAACGTGCTGGTCTGCCAGGTGAAAACCAGTTCAGGTTATTGATGCAACCTTAGAAACTTCTTATCAAAATCAAAATCATATGATCCTCATCCAACGGATTATTTTTTTCCGTTTTAACCCTGACCAGTCGCTTTGGACAGATTAAAATAATAACACAGAGGGTTAAAATGCAAAAAGGTCAAACCGTTGGATAAGGATCGTATGGTTATGGTAAGGACATATGATAAGTTTCCCTGCTGGAGTACTCTTACCATCATGTTCATATACTGCATTCCAATTGAAAGTTCAAAAAATTGCATATTACAACATTTATGTTCTGCGGCAACAATTACCCAACTCACTTGTAAACACAGTCAGACACAGATCCTTAATCCAACACCACGAGCTCTCACTGCTTTCCAGAGGGCTCGAACCCAAAAGGTTTTACAAAGGCAAACTGGGAACATGAAAAATGAGATGCCACAGACTTGGATTTCTTCTTCGGATCATCGTTTTGATCGATGACTCTAGTCTCTATACATACTCTGCTGCTGGGTTCTTTTGTCGCGGCAGCAGGGATGTCTACCATTAGGGGCGCTCAAATCTACAGAATGCGCCCACATTTGCAGACTTGAACAAACATAACAGCAACAATCATCAATTACTCACAATTTTGAGAGTGGAATTCCCCTCAACCTCAAGGGGTAGAAGAGTTCACCCATATTTCTTGAGGCACAGGAGGGCTCTGGGACTCCTGGTGAGAAGGGGTTACTAGCCTTTGGACAGTCTTCAAGGCACTGGTTAACTGTGCAAATGAGGGCCGCAGATTTGGATCCCTGAGGTTTAAAAACCAAATATTAGCTCGGATCTAGCAACACAATTGATAGTTTGAATAGAGTACTTTATTGGCGCAACATCAAATAAGGTTTGTTTCTAAATACTCACTTCTGCCAGCATTCCCATATGATCCTTGCAACTAGAGGATCGATTTCCTTGGGAATATCAAGCCGCTTGTCCTGGAAGCCGACTGCCCCGACAACTTGCATTGGATTCATTCCACTCCATGGCATCCTAAGTGTTGCTAATTCCCACAAGATGACACCAAAGCTGTAAACATCGCACCTGCAGAAATTTCAGGTGATGTCTGAGTGAGATTACTGCCACACCAATTAAACAAGGAAAGCTGAAAGGTTTGTGAGGGAGATGGTGTTTCCATTTCTATAAGTGGAGACTGGAAGACAAACATCATGCCCTCCGTAATGCAGAAGAACTTTGAATGGAATGCTCAGAAAATGAAAAAAATAAATGAACAAACTATGGCAAAAGCTAATATTTACTGAAACAAAAGCCAGCAAGGAACAACTTACTTTTCATTTGATTGTTCATTTCGCAAGACCTCAGGTGCCATCCACTCAGGCTGGCAAGATATCGAAAACAGAAATAAATGTTTAGTGATGATCAAACAAGGAGAGAACTCATCCTGCTACAGTCCAATTAGTACTTACAGTTCCAGCAGTGGATTTGGATGATAAGAATGTACTGTGCTTCAAGCGTGAAAGTCCAAAATCACAAACCTGTTCACATCATTGGTCAGCCAATAGACCAACACATTCATAAATATGACTGAGCAGTCAAACTTTAGTTATTAAAAGATAAAACGAGCACAATACCTTCACATTCCAGTTATTGTCAACCAGCAAGTTTGGTGATTTAAGATCCCGGTGAACAATTGTCGGTACACTAATGTGGAGGCAATTCATTCCTTTGGCCTTAAAGAGAAAACAGCCTTTTTCACAAGCAGGTATAAAAATAAACGAACATGCCAAGAAAACATACAAAATACTTACCACGTCAAGGGCCATTTTGATTCTACGCTTCTCATCAATTTGGCAATTAGGGCGGTGAAGGATCTTATATAAGCTTCCCCTGCAAAGGATACAGTAGTAGTCAAGGGTGAACCATTGATTCGTCGAACATGACCAGTACATTCATTATAGAGCTATAGACTTGCTCAGGACAAGAACATGAGCATGAGCTGCACTATAATATACTAACTATTACAGATAGATGCCACCTCCCATGCAGAAGTAAATCGTTATATTTATTGTGCTTCTTATTAAGACAGGTATTTCAACTACAGCATGTTGAACCTCCAGTGTTATATTCCATTTTTAAGTTGGTAAAAGAACTTACTTTGTAGTCCTTCCAGCTAGAATGTTTTCTATGTTATCTACACCATGATACTTTATCATAAACACCACTTCACAAGCAGTGTGGTAAAAACCACAGCAGAAACTTTTTATACCTTGGAAGATACTCAGATACAATAGATAAGTTTGGAGGGCGAGTAACAGCACCCATGAAGAGAACAATATTTGGATGACGCAGTCGACGCATAATCCGCACCTTGTAAACAGAGTATATTGCAAATTAAAACATCGCAGCAACAATGAATTAAAAATTAGAAACAAATGAATCCATGCTGCAGCCAGCAAAGCTCTAAGATAAAAAAACATATAGTTTCACCTACTTCACTCCGGAATTCATCCAAAGCATCACCATAGAAATCTTGATCCAAGAATTTCTTGACAGCTACTTCCTGCAAATAAACGAAAATGTTTTTTTGACAGAAAAACAAAACAATAAAGAATTTATCTCTTGGAAGAATGGGAAGCCTAAAGATGGAAATGAAAGGAAACAGTTTCTTACTGTTCCATTCCAATCAGCACGGTACACCTCTCCATATGAACCTGTTGGGAGGAGGAAGAAATTCATTCAAGTTGTTTTCTCATAGCAAACACAAACACGTCCGTTTGCGCAATAAGTTGGCGCCAAATAATGCAATTAACTAAAAACACATGGCTGAGCTATAATAATATAGTTCGACATATTGTTAAAGATTTATCAGTTCAACTTGTTAGTGCCAAGGACAGCAAGGAACATGCCAAATCTAAAGTTGCAGGAAAATACCTAAGCCAATCCTTTCACCAATCACAAGATCTTCCCAATGAATTTCACATTCAGACACATCGTCGAACATGTTGTCTAGCTTGTGCGACCTAGCAAAGGATGGTGAAACAGATTCTGGATTCCTTGATGGCATTGATGTGTCCATGAACCTGTCAAGTGGAGATTTCTTTGGATCTGGATGTAACTTCTTATTGTCTTGCTTTCCATCATAATTTTCCTTGTGTTCTTTTGCTTGATTTTGAACTGTACTTGTTGGAATCCTTCCTTCTACAGAATTGCCCCATTTATGCCTTTCTACCGGTTGTTGATCCCCCAGTCTAGAATTAATAAGGCCTTTGTCCAAATCACTATACAGAACCTTATCAGGAACCTTCCCCTTCCCAGCTGTAGAAGCCATCTTCATCGCAGAGGAACCAGCCACACTATTATCATAATTATGAGCTGCCATGTATGGTGTATCAATGCGCGCTCCAACATTAAGATTAGTACTTTTTGCAGATGGCCATGGCACCTGAGATGACGATGCAGCATTATCACCAATATTTCTACGGGCAAATGAATCCTCAACATAATTGTACTGCTTGTTGTTGGAAACATCATTGTAAGGAGACCAATTTTTCATAACCAATCGCTGCTGTGGTCTTCTTGTGCTAGGGACTACATTCTCTCTGCGTCTCTGCAACTCATTATTTCTATTATCTGGCCCATTTAATGGCACTGGAGTTCTTTTGGACTCCCTACCCCCAAAAGGATTAAGTTCGGCAAATAAGTTGGACTCTGAATTCCCTTGCAAATCTGAAGCAAGTTTTATATTCTCATTGCGTGCATTTATAATCTCGTTCCGTGGATGTTCTCCACCTGGAGGTACGATTTTCTGCTGTGATGATATACCAGCGGAGGTTGATGGATCATCTGATTGTGCATGAGAAGCTAACATCAAAAAACTATCAAAAGCACTTCCAGCAGTAATAGATGATGTGCCACTTGAAGAGGCCTGTGAAGATGTGGCGGCTGCATCTTTTTCATATCCAGATTGACTGGCCGATATCCAATTGCCACTGCTAAACAAAGGCAGTTGGCCACCTTTATGTTCGGGTGGTAATGCATTGGCAGTGAGATTAGAATCAATTGTACTTGACAACCCAGCCAGCTGATTCTGGGAGAGTCTTCCATTAGAATTTAATGAGTTGCCCTTCCAACTTAACACGTCTGATGGAATAAGAGTACCAGGAGCAGCCATTAGATCAACCAAAAACTCCCTGCAAATGCAACACACAAACCCACTTAGAAAATGTAAGGCATCAATACCAAATTAATTTAAAATATATTTAAAATGAATGAATAAATAAATAATGTATTTGGATTGTTTTTCCCAGAGAAATAACTATGTTGTGAACAATACGCAATGATAAAATACATCAATACCGTTCATTATCCATCTTTATTATGTTAATAGCATCATCATCATTGCCAGTATAATTACTCCCTTTGACAAGCTTGCACGGAATGCCAACACTATCAGAAAGAATCTGCACAAAGATATAACAATAGCCATAAGCAAACATCTATATATGTTGGACAAATGAAGAAATTTTTGGACACCATAAACAGACATAGCCACCTTCCCCTCAAACAACACGGTGACGAGAGAGAGAGACACACACACACACACACGGAGAGAGAGCTGACCTTGAAAAGTAGGGCACGGTGACGAGACAGGCCTATCTTGATGCAGCCAATAGGCAACAAACTTGTGTGTAGTGAGGTTCTTAGCTCAGTGCTCTTCTCTAGCCATCTAGTTAGCATGTCATTTGCATCTTTCACGGGTCCACCCATATGATCTGTAACAAGCTCGGCTATTCTTTGAACTAAGGTTGCGATATTTGCAACAGGAAAGTCAAGCAGAATGCATTGTGCAACTTGTTCCATCTCCTGTAAGGTGGTATCAATGGCACGATTGATTACAATGACTTCAAAGCCCAGGTCACCTATGCCTGTTTGAAGATCCGCTAGTGATGGCATCTTCCCTTGCTTGGATGATTCCATAGAGGGGCCAAAAATGTCATAGAAGCCATCAATAACTTTCTCATGATAATCAAGAAAGTTGTAGTCCTGAAAGTCAGAATAGGAGCACAATGATAGAATGTCAGACAATCCAGCAAGCAAATATACTTCAGAACTAGGTATATCATCCCGAAGTTTAAGCTTAATTGACACATCATGGAGGGAAAAAAGTGATCTACCAAGCAAAATATCTACAAATATGAATAGCACTAAGTAATGACATGGCATCAACCCAACACATAAAAAACAAAGAGTACAACTGCCTGCAGAAGAACCTCCGGTCTGGAACATCTTGTCACCTTGTAAGATCTACTCCCTTACCATCCACAGAAACAATAGTTGTATATTCTTTGGTATTATCCAATGCAAGATTCTGGTTTGTGGGATTTTATCATAATACACCAGCAAAAACATGGCAATGTATGTTGTAGAAGTATTTTTTTTATTAGTTGTATTCTTTTAATGGGTTGATCACAGGGAAACCTGGAAAAGACCAAGGGAGTAATTCCACTGTTCACATGAACGAATACACATGGCTGCTAGATAGTAGCCATTCTCTATGCTATGTGTGATTTTCCATTCCATGGAACAAGATGAAGATTCACATTTACATGGTCTTATAACCACATAAGCTACTATCCAATCCATTGGTTGAATTTTAATGTGAATCATAACATGTATGATTGTAGCATGGATTATAGTGCTGGTTATCATAACATGTAACACAATCCTTGATACACCGCACTAAAGTCTACTGTTGTATGTACTAGAAGGCAATGCGACCTAAAATGTCACTAGTGGCAAGGTTGCATAGTTAAGCATATGTCCATCTCGAATCGAATCCTTGGTCATGGGGACTCACCCGGTAGCGGCGGGAGATGGCATCCGCGGTGTGCTCCTCGTCCCGGCCGGCGGCGAAGCGGTCGCCCCTGCCGAGGCTTATCAGCTTGGCCTTCCTGATCTGCTCCCCGTCCAGGTCGCCCACGCACTCGCTGTTGGACGCGGACAGCGCCATGGCCAGCTGCATCTGGAACTCCTCCTCCGACAACATGTAATCCTCCCCACCCGTTCCCCCACCCCCTACCCCACCCCCGCCCGCCGCCGCCCCCGTCGGTGTCCCGGCAGCGGAAGGGGACGACGACGATACCGTCGACACGGATAGCGCCGGCGGACCCCCGAAGGGAGCTCGCCGGCGACGGCGACGGCGACGGCGGTGTCTGCTGCAGCCCCTGCCCCTGTGACGACGCGGGATCGTTCGACCGGTGCTGCCACTTGATCTTACTCTTGAACAAATTCTTCATCTCGTCTACCACGTCTCGGCTCGATCCTCGATGCCCCTCCCCGTACGCCGCCGCCGCGTGCGATTGATCGGCGGCGACGAGCAAGCGCGGAAGCCAAGGCCGCGAGGTTGGGGAAAGGGAAGAAGCGTGGGGAAGAAAGGAAAGGAAGTTTCCGAGGGGTTAGACTGCAAAACGTACGCGCGTGTAAGCTTAGCTTAGTAAGCGTAGCGCGTGAAAAGGGGGGTGTTTAGTTGTAATGGGGCGTCGCGTTGGGGGTTAATTACCGAAGGAAGCCACTCGGGTGGGTTTAGGGCCGGTTTGTTTCACCTTCTCGCTGGCTTTTCAGTTTAAGAAGGTAGAAGCTGAAACAAACAGTGACTTAATTTGGCTTAAAGCCAAAGTCAAAATTAAACTAGAAGCGGAAGTCGAAGCTCACTTTGGACAGCTTTTCGCTTTTAAGGGAAAAGTTAGAAATAATTACTTGTCCGTCATCGTTAAAAAAACGGTTCAATTAAGACAACTCAAAAGCTACTCCCAAACGACTTGACTTCTATTTCGGCTTCGAAGTTTTAGCTTTTCAAAAGCCAAAGCTAAAAGTCGATTTCTGGTTTTGAAAATGAACCAAACAGGACCTTACCAGCAGCAGCAGGAAGGGACGCGGGATAAAAGAGGGGATGGGAGGACGATTACGCGGCGGGGGCACGGAGATTGCGACGTGACGTGAGTGAGGGGTTTACTCGGAGAAACAAAACAAACGAACAAAAACGTTTTTTTTATGATTTACGGATGATTTTCGAGAAATGTTTATTAAAAACGATAAATGTTTCTGTAAACGTTTTTTTTATTCTTTAAAAATATTTCTCGTTTTTAATCATTTGATATAGATTTTTGAAGAAACATACTGAATCATCGGAGCCAAACGAAGCTTTAGTTTCTATCCTATCCATCAAATGTTTATATTGTTTTCAAACATTTAATATAGATTAATTATAAAATTTATTTATAATCAATAAATTATTCTCGAAATGAATCTAATAAGTATAATTATCGTTATAATTATATTTGTTAATTATAAATTAATTATGTTTAACACATTCGTCTCACAAATTATTTTTCTTTGTAATTAATTTTATAATTAATTTAATTTAGTCCAAACCTCTCATTCCATCCAAACACCTCGTGAGAGGACGGACAGCCGTCGATCGTGGGTGGGACCCACATCCCTCCCCTTGTGGGGTAGGTTGGCGTTGGCGGCAGAGTGGAGAGGATGTGCATGCACCGGGGAGACAATCCTGACAGTGTGGGCCCTCTTGACCAGTCTCACATAATGGTTCATCGAGTTATTTGATCGAAACTATTTGCTTCACTGCAACTTCAATTAAAAGAAGAAACAGTAATTTTACCTAGCCCAATTTGCAACCGGCCTTTTGATAAAATCATATGTCATTATTGTAAATTCTCTAAAATGTTTAGCTTAAGGGGCAGCATAGTGATAGTTTCGACAAACTAGTCGCGATATTATGGAGTTGCTCTTGTTCATCTAATGGTAACACTCGCTTTGAGTGATCCATTTGGTTAATGGACTAAACTGAATAAGTCATTTACATTTATTTCTAATCTACTACTAATCACGATCAGTCGTTCAGGGTGCGTGCCTGGAGATTGGTTCATTCATGGCGATGGTACAGTAGTGCAGGTATCGATACGACCACTGATTTTAGAACAAGAGCCAAGTGAACTCACGATCCCAAGCGAAGTGTCCCCTCAATGTGCAAGGCTCACTTGGTTCGCTGCGGATTATAATTCAATTTCAAATTTTAAATTTTAATGGTTATATGAGTTCGTGTCTGTTGTTTTATGAAATCTCCATACTTTTTTCCAGAAAAAAAAAAGAATCTGTCTGTGAAGTTGGAAGCTTCAGTCACAAACGGCAGTGAGGAAAATGGACAGAAATTGTAGTAGTTCAGGCGAAGCTATCAGAGCTGGAGCGACGGGATCATGAGAAAAGCTTCGTGTTCATGGTCAAGAAGAGGCGAATTAGCACTCTGATTCTCTCCCTCTAGTCGGCGATTACGCATGTAATCTACCAATCCGACTGGAGAAAACTTGTGTAGCTGTATGATCCGATGCATCCATGTCGACGGGCAGGCAGATTTCTCATCTTTTTTGGACGCGGCAACTTCTCCAATCCTCCATTGGATAGAGAAGGAAGAAAACGACCGGGCGATTGGTACTTGCATGACAATTGCTTGATTTTTATCTCTCATTTTGTTCGCTCTCAGGCCAAGAGGTAACCGCTACACAGCATTCGCCGTCAACGATTCCATTGAACAGCTACTTTGCCGGAAACAAGCATATGAGCGATACTTTCATCCGATTCGAAGGGTAAAGAATATTCTTGTTGTTCAGAGTTCAGACTGTTCTATGTGATTGGCCACCATGGCGTGTGCACAATCTTTTATAATCTCATAGAAAAGAGAGAGAAGAGCACTACAATCTTTTATAATCTCATGGAAAAGAGAGAGAAGAGCACTGGATATTTCGGTGCCTGAATTTCCAAGTTCATTAAACATTCTTGGATTTCCCATACTTGGTTCATTCTGTAAAACAAAAGGGAATGATCGATTAGTTTTTCAGAAAGAAAACATAACAGAACAAGGCCAGAAATGTGAGATAAAGAAAGATTGTATAGGTAGCAGTAACTCAGTATAAAGTATTGTGTTTTTTTGCCCCCACGCTTCCAGGTTTAAGATAAGCAGAACAAAAACGACAAGCACCTAGTACATGAGGACGTCTGCCTTCCAGCTGAACCTTGGGAGAGAGACAGGACACTGTCAGGCACTAGCAGCAAAAGAATAATTTTCTTGTTTACTCCATAGCATATCACCAGGAAAAAGAATAATCACTCTAGCTTACTGGTAATCACTGAGTAGTACTACGAGTAGTAAAGAAGACCACAACGGCGTAACCACTGCTCGTACTAGTGCATATCCAGTTTAGATGACGCACAAAAATGTGTGAGCTGACGAGACAAACAAAAACCCTGTACGGCGGCGCCTCAGATAAGCTCTGAATGTTGAGCAATCAGCGCTTGCTCACTGGTGCATATCCAAACAAAGCTGAGACGAGCAGTCCAAGTCAGCTAAGTAAATTATCTTCGACTCCTATCAGCTAACCACAAGTTGCCTGCTCCATTCTTTTCCTTGCCAATTTCTCTTCAATCACATAAAGCTTTCCAACCAGTTTCCAAGCCATGAGCCATCAATCCAGCATCTCATATCATATCATGACCTGATCAGTTATTACTGGTAGTAAATATAACAACCAGAATTAAAAACAGCAAAGTGAGATGTAGATTCTGTACCCTGAATTCCAAGACCAGAAAGAGAACACACAGATATCACAGGATCAGTGCTGTGGTCTGAAACCGTTGGAGCCGCGCCCCATGTTTGGCTCGCGCACAGCGGCTGAGAGCCTAGGGTTCCTGGGGATACAGCCAATACCGCCCTTATCTTCAACCGCACCAAGAGCCCCACCCCGGCGCTGTGACGTGCCCCGCCCGGCGCCCCACGGACCACGACCAGCACCAGCAACACGAGCAGAAGAACACACAGTCGTTTCCAATCTCCATCGTGTCACTTCACTGATTCCTCTCGCTTTGCTTTCGTCTGCACCACACCACACGTCAAGAAAAGAGAGAAAGAAACAACCTTTGTGACACCTGCTTCTGCTTGGCCTTTACCTCTATAAATCCAGCCCCTCTCTCCACACCCTTCGCCTGCGCAACCAAAACCAAACCAGCGGCAAGAAAGAAAAAAGTGGGAAGAAACACATACAAATCATACACACATGAGGATCCACCCATCACCAGCCACCACGACCGCCGGCGGCAGCGGCAAGAAGGATCTGCGGCGGCTGCCGCACGTGTACAGCAAGGTGCTGGAGCTGCCGTTCCCGGCGGACACCGACGTCGCGGTGTTCGAAGGCCCCGACGCGTTCCTCTTCGTCGTGGCCGGCGGGGCTACGCTCGCCGGCGCCGGCGAGGTGCGTGTGCGCACCGTCAGGATCCACCCTGGCGTTGTCAGGGTGGTGGTGCAGGCCGGGGCGGCCGGAGGCGTAGAAGACGACGATGACATGGAGCTTGACAAGTGGAGATCCCGGCTCCCGGAGGCGAGCTGTCCGGCGATGGCCGTGGCTGGCTACGTCAACGGGCAGCTCGTCGTTACCGTGCCCAAGGGGCGTGGTGGCGTTGAAGGCGACAACGACGGCGGAGATGAGGCCTGGAGGTGCTGCAATGGAGGAAAGATTAGTGGCAGGCTGGTGGTTGTACAGTAGAAAAATCAGTAGAGTGGTAGCCCGTTGTCTGCGCTAATTGTTCATCTAATCTATCTAGTAATGTCCTGCCATCTTTGTTTTTGGGTAAAGATGGATTCTTTGATGTTTTTCTTTCATCATAGTTCAAGGAAGAGCAGTTTCATATGCTATCTTCAAACAGCTTTTCTTGAGGCAAGGGAAGAAGCTACTGTAAGTTTTGTAAGTTGTAGCTTCTCTCTGTTTTTTTTTCCTGAAATCAATTGTAAATACAGGAGAATATGTGATAAATCTTTATCTTGATTTGCCCCTTCATTCAATTTGGATTTAAACGGTGTAAATCTTCCCTAGATTTGTCAGGTTATTTTATTACTGTTTCTGAAGGTCAGTTGCCAATAGGCCCACTTGGTTGGTGCAGCATTTCACATGGATTCATCAAATCTGTCGTATTTTAGTGGCCCACGGTCTGCACCGAAGTGTCTGGTAGCTCTTATCTGCAATAATTATTTGATGTTTTTTGCTAATGCATCCACAGAAATACTGAAAATGTTTTCTTTCCGCAGAAATTGAATGAATTGACTAATTCCCATATAATTTCTATAGAATTTCAAGGCCTAACTGCTAAGTATGTCGTGTCATATCTCACATCGAATATTTAAATGTAATTTTGAAGTATTAAATATAGATTATTTACAAAACTTATTTATAATTGATGGTACTAATTACAAAACGAATATAACGAGTCTAATTATGTCATTATTTGACGATATGATCCTAGAGCGAACATTTGCTAATAGTGGATTAATTAAGCTTAATAGATTCGAATTAACTATTTTATAATTATTTTTATAATTAGTTTATGTTTAGTTCTTCAAATCACATCCCTCCATCTAAACACCCCTACTGCCAGAAAACTGTACGAAGAGAAGTCCACCGAAGCAATCATATAATCTTAGAACCATTCATAACTGAAAAATATATCACTATATATACCATAAAAGTTGTGTCAGTTAACAATCCATGGTTTATAAGAAACTTCTACCTGCATACCCTTTGTTTCATTGTATGTTATTTTATTTCTACTTGCAATTTGCAATTTTCTTCTGTGACTATCTGAACTGAAGTCAGTGATAGCGTAGCTCATCATCCTATCAGGCTATCACTCTCAGTTCAAATTCAATGTATTCAAGAAAAAATTGCCAGGCCGGCGATGGAACGACAGCCAATTTAAATTCAAAGTATTAAATTATGATAAGCAAAATTCAGACCAAGTTGCAAACAAAAGGAAACAGTTTGGTATGCGTAGAACGCCAAATAGCTGGTGCAAAGCAAATCAAAAAGGGAAGGAAAACCGGTGCCTAACAAAAGGGAACCCGGTTCGTTAAGGAGTCCACGGCATCATGGACAAGAACAGATGAACCCTATCAAGATTTAGATGGACCACACAAGTTGTATTGTTGGGACTTGGGAGTATGCATCATGTATGCTTGAATCTTTGTTTAGCACCAAACATAGCTTTATGACGATGATCCTTCTCTAAATGAATGAAATCATTTAATAGTGATTATTTGTACCAATGTATCAGTACTGCAGGCAGCTTCACATGGGTTGTCTTTTTCTTAGAGAATCGCTTCATGTTTAAGTAAGAAAACATAATCCAAAATTCCAAATAAGAGTAAGAGTAGATTAACAGTGTGAGCACCAGCTCAATCGATGGAGATAGTGAGATCCCCACAAATTGGGTCCGGAAAGCTCTAAACAAGCAATTGTCACATAATAAGTTACCTAATAGAAGTAATGTTAGCATGTATCCCTTCATTTCATATGATCACAACAAACAAAGGCTTAAGAATATGGAGCATATTTTTATAACCAACACGGCAGGACCTGCATATATTACCAAGTATCTTTATTGTGTCATATAATGAACTAGTGGAAAGAAAGTACATGTTTAATGACCTAATCATACCAGCTAAGAAATTGCAACAACGAAATGGTAAGAACATCAGGACTGAAACATGAGGCCAGTGTCTCAAATATGAAAGAGTACGCCGTAAGAACACCAGGTCTGAGTAAGTGGAACATCATCACCTCAAAGCAGACGTACCTAAATGACATGTCAGATACCTTTCTTCAGCTTAATCCATCTATCGCTGATCTTCTCTCAGATGTAACACCTGGAAATTCAGGGTCTCAAGATAGCATCTAAAGAAATCCCAATTGCTCCTAAAGCTTGCTAGCATCTTGACTGAATAGATGCATGCAAAATCAAGCATCATGCCCAGGTAACTGCATCTCATCCCATAGGCACGCACACCACCGATGATCTTACATGATAATATATCTGAGCCTGAGATCGTTCCTATTCCCTAGATAGAACTAGGCAAAGAATCTGAATGGGGTCTGTTCCAACACTCTAACCAAGGAGGCCACAAGTTCATGTGGCCTGCTGCCCTTAGGGTTCTGGAAATATCAGATTTAGGATGTCACACAACAATGATTTTTTTTTCAGGAGCTCACGCAAAGCCAGCTTCCCTCATATATTTTAAGGCCAAGTCAAGCCTTCCATGTAAATTGAACCTCTGATATCCAGAAATCAATATATCATAAGTAGACCAGGTGAGCTTGTACAAACTCCGTATTCGGTTCAAAGAATATATCCAACCTACCAAGTCCTCGTGACGAAAATAAGAACAGATAACAGCTTCAACATCCTCAGCTGGTAAAAACCATCCCATTATCCAACATCCGAAAAATTGCATGCTCCATATCTGACAAGCGATCAGCATTAGCATAGAACCTGATAATTCCACAGTGCAGCTTAGTTAAAGAACCCAAGTGCATGCCTTCTACTAGGGAAAGTAATTGGTCCAGTTCATCAATTTTGTCTTCGTACAGACATAATGTTGTTACCACTCAACTGTAGCTTCACTCAATTTTTGATTCCCATCGCTTACAAGTTCCAAAAATACTTTTAACCTGTTAGGGTCTTTCCTTCTTGAAAGCAGCTCGAGCTTGGCCTCCAATATAGCAAAGTTTGGCTTAATTTCAAAGCAAATCATTTCTTCAAATACCACATCAGCATCATCTAGCCTGTTCAACTTCACAAAACCTGTAATCAAATATTCAAAGGCCTTAATACTAGGAGTAAATTCCTGCATCCTTTGATGCCAGGTACCAGCTCATCATTACATGGCCACTCCCAAGCCGTGAAAATGCAGAAATGAATGCATCATATGTAGCGGAGTTGGGCTTGCAATCCTCTATGTCTTCCATAGCCTCATAAAATGTCGTTGCGGCAAGGAGATCTCCTACCGACAAGAAAGCATCGATAAGGGCATTGAAAATGCCAGTGTTCAGCTGAATTCCAAGTTCCTCCACGGATTCAAAGACTTTCATCGCAAATTCTGCATTCTTTGTCTCTCGGCAAACGATGGTTTCGACTGACGCCTGCGTGACACTTAAAGTCAGAAAAAACATGGGACCTACATGTCAGCGGGTGTACGGTTAACAATAAAAAATTACAATGGGGTCCGCGTCATCACCCTTTCTTTTTCTCTATTTTCTCCCTTCCTTCTCTCTCTTTCCTCCGACCTTGCCGAGCGTTTCGCTCATTTCGCTCTGGGTGGAGCGAGTCGCCACTCTTCCGAACGGCCACCGCATTCGCCTTGTCGTCGTTGCACCAGAAGACGAGGCATGGCAGCAAGGAGTACACGCGGACGGGTCCTCTCTCCTCCTCCTTCGGAACGGCAAGAGCGGTGGGTGGTTGTCAGATCCGCGACGACTTCCGCCACCGATAGGGCTGCTAAAAAAGCTCGAGGCTCACGAGCTGCTTGAGCTTAGCTCATCTCAAACTCGATTCGAGCTCAAGCCCAACCTCAAGCTCTCGTGCTTCTAACGAGCCTAGATGCATGTGTAATTTTTATCTTTTATATGATAAACTAGTAGGTTAAGGACAAAATAGTATTTATTTTTTGAAAAATTAGTATGTGTTGGTATCATATATAAATCTTAAGTTCTCATAATCTTTCTTAATATTTTCTTTAGTATTATTAACTTAAAATAATTAGTTTTTATAAAATATTATTATCAAAATATACATTATCATATACTCGGTCGAGCTCGTGAGCCTAACCGAACTCGAGAACGAGTCTGCTTGAAAGCTCGAAGGTATATTAGGCTCGACTCGAGCTTGTGTCGAGCTCGAGCCTAGACAGGTAAGCTTGTTCGAGCTTAGCTCGTTGACAGCCTTAGCCATCGACTTGGGCAGAAGAAGTGGCTCCGCAGCGGCCTTATGATTGATATCATCAGGCACAATGGGCACAAGAAGTAGCACCGACGACTGACACGGTGGCCTAGTCAACCACGACACCCAGTTAACACCGTGTTAGTCCTTAGTGACCATCGTGCCTGATGACGTCGACCGCGAGGACGTTGTGGAGTCAGTTCTTCTGTCCAAGTTGGTGGTGGAAGCCGACGCGTTGGATGCAGATTTGACGACCACCCACCGCTCTCGCCGTTCTGGATAAGGAGGAAAAAGATAGAAGACCCGTCCGCCCACGCTTCTCGCTGTTGTACCTCGTCTTTCGGTGTGACGACAACGATGAGACAAACACAGTGGCCGTCCGAAAGAGCGATGACTCGCTCCACCCAGAGTGAAATGCTTGACAAGGTCAGTTGTAGCGACGGTGTGTGCCAACGACAAGGAGGAAAGGAAGAGAGAAGGAAGGAAAAGAAGAGGGAAAAAGAAAGGGTGATGACATGGGTCTCACTATGATTTTTTTATTTTTAACCGGACACGCGCTGACATGTGGGTCTTATATTTTTTGACTCTAAGTATTATGTAGATGTCACGTTAGTTGAAATCGTCGTTCAAACCGTTTTGACTGATTTTAAGAGTTGATGATGGACACCTCATATCCGATGTTGTGGTTCAGGTAAAATGTCAGACTCGTGACAAATCGTGAGACCTACTGAAGTTATTCCAAGTATTAATGTCGTTCGACCAATATATAGAAGCCGCACGCAGGCCGCAATCATGTTCGGGCCTAGTAAGTATGGGCCGCAAGTTCTCCGCAATCACATTCCGACGTTATCAGTACGGGCCGCACGAACACCGCAATCAATATGGGCCTTCGCGCGGAGCACGACCCAGGCCGGGATGATGACGGAGTCCGCCCAACCGCCAACGGTGTCCGATAAGGCGGCGGAGAGCGACGCCGACGGTGTACACGCGGAAAGGCCGGATAGGTGGCGAACAAACAGCACAGCTCACACGCGCCACGCATGCCGCCGACCTCGTCCTCCTCCCCCACTCGCACGCGACACCTAGCCACGCCGCCCCTCGCGCACGCGTCCACGTCGCCGCCGCTCCCGCACCTGTCCCCGTACCACCCGGCGAGCCGCGCCATATATGAGTGACCTCAAAGATCTCGCATGCACAGCACAGAGCACACCCGATCTCACCACACGAGTAGTAGTGCACGTGTCTACGACGAGTGTGTACTAGGATGAGCCAGGAGCAGCCAAGGAGGCCGTCGGAGCAGGCGGCAGCCGGCGACGGCGCCGGCGAGCAGGGGATCCGGTATGGCGACGTGTTCCCGGTGAGCGGAAGCCTCGCGGGCAAGCCCATCGCGCCGCAGGACGCGGCGACGATGCAGTCGGCGGAGAACCTCGTGCTGGGCCAGACGGCCAAGGGCGGCCCGGCCGCCGCCATGCAGTCCGCGGCCAGGCGCAACGAGCAGATGGGCGTAGTCGGCCATGACCAGGCCACGGACGCCACCGCTGAGCAGGGCGTCACCGTCTCCGAGACCATCGTCCCCGGCGGCCGCATCGTCACCGAGTTCGTCGCCGGCCAGGTAACCACACTGGCACATAGTTCGTCGTCGCCGTCTCTGCGACTGTGCGTGCAGCGTGAACAAAATCTCTTTTTTTTGCAGGCGGTGGGTCAGTACGTGGAGCAGGATGATGCCGCCGCCGGAGGTGCAGGAGGCGGCGGCGGCGCGGCAGGGGTGGAGGATCCTACGAAGATAACAATCGGCGAGGCGCTGGAGGCGGCGGCGTTCGCAGCGGGAGGCAGGCCGGTGGAACGCAGCGACGCGGCAGCCATTCAGGCCGCCGAAGCAAGAGCCACTGGCCTGGACGCCAACATCCCCGGCGGCTTGGCGGCGCAGGCGCAGTCGGCCGCCGCGGCAAACCTCTGGACGGCGCGCGACGAGGACAAGGCCAAGCTCCGCGACGTCCTCTCGGTGCTCGCGCGCGCGCATTCTCGTATCCTACTGTAGTCAGTTCAATCGTGCAAACTACTATATTAATTGACTTTGGTGAGCTGCACGCGTGCTTGCAGAACGCGACGGCGAAGCTCGTGACGGACAAGGAGGTGGAGAGCGGCGACGCGGCGAGGGTGGCCGGAGCGGAGACGCGCAACAAGCCCGGCGCAACGGCGAGGCCGGGCGGCGTGGCCGCGTCCATGGCCGCGGCCGCGCGCCTCAACCGCGGCCCTACATGAGTCCTGATGCGTACAGTCATGGATCCACGCGTGGATCCATGTGTGTAATCATATCCGAGTCGCCACGCAAGCGCAGTGTAAAAATCAACACGACGTGTAACATGCCATGCGTGCACGTTTCACTACTTAAAAAAACATAATGTATATGTGTCAGATCTATATCGGTTCAAAAACCGACGTATATTAAAACAGGTTTTAAAAAACCGACACCTACACAAAAATCGACATCTAGACTATAAAAAATCGACATCTAGCGACATCTAGACTATAAAAAATCGACATCTAGACTATAGAGGTTGGTTTTTCTTAAAAAAACCGATACCTATACCTATATTATAGATTTTTTTAAAAACCGAAACATCTATAATATATTATATGGGTTTTTTTAAAAAACCTATAGGTTTTTAAAAACCTATAGGTTTTTTAAACCGACATCTGTAATAAAACTTAATATGGTTTTTTCTTAAAAACCTATAGGGTTTTTTAAAAACCAATATCTATAATAAAACTGACATTTATGACATTTATAATATAGGTGTTGCTTGTTAGGTGTTGCTTTTTAATAAAAATCGACCCATACGACATATGCCGAGTCGACGAGTCTTATCGAATATATTTTCCATCACTTCTCTTCTCACTCACATCTCTTTCCACCTCTCACTCTCTCTTTCCTCCATACGTCGGGCGACGAGAGGTCGGGGCGGTCGAGGCAGCGGGTGGCGACGAGAGCCAGGGCAACGGTGGAAGGTCGGGCGGGCGAGGCGGCGGGTGGCGGTGGGAGCCGGGCAGCGACGGCGGAGTCGAGGCGGCGAGGCGGCGGGAGTCGAGGCGGTGGGCGGCGGAAGGAGCCACCGTGGTGGGAGCCTCTCTTCTCTTCCCTTATCTTCTCGATCCGCGCCCTTCTCTCTTCTCTTTATCTCTGATTCTTCGTGCTCTCTCTTCTCACAAGTCGGTGGCCTCCTCAGGGCGGCGGTGGGAAGGGCAGGCGGAGGAGCTCCCCTCTGCTAGATCCGATGAGAGCGGCGGTGGGGGGAGGAGGCGGCGAGGAGCTCCCGCCGCGGATCCGACGAGAAGGGCGGCGAGGCCGAGGGGAGGGCATACGGAGGAGCTTCCTCCGTCGATCCGGTAGGACAACGACAGGTTTTTGTGATCCTTGGATTTTTTAAATCAAATTTTGTGTTGTTATCTATGGATTGGATATGTGAGATATGTGGAATCGTTCTTGTGTTGTGATTGATATGTGGAATCAAAATTTGTGTTGCGATCCGTGGATTGAATATATGCATGATTGAGATGTGGAATCGTTCTTGTGTTCTTGTGTTGTATTTGATATGTTGAATCAAATTGTGGAATCAAAATTTGTGGACTGATACTACTCGGCTCAAAGCAAGCCCAAGCCAAGCCGAGCCGGATTTTTTTCTTAAATTTTAAAGGTGTCAGTTCTTAAACCGACACCTATTTGGCTTTGAATAGGTGTCGACCAATAGGTGTCGGTTGGGAAAACCGGCACTAAGTAGGGTTTTTAACCGGCACCTATACGTTCTTCTCTGCTAGTGTTTCGGTGTACGTTTTATATGCTTCCATCCTTTAAGATACTTCTATAGAATTTAAAATACATATATATATATATATATTAATTGATACTTTAATATAATTTAAAATATACATATTAATTGATACTCCACTTAGATATGCATGGCTCGTCGCCGCTGCCTGCGGCTTGCCTTGCATGTCGACTACAGCTTCCCGGCAAATGCACGTATAAATCAGAGCTTCCCAGCAGAGCTATTCACACACGTACTATTAATTTCTGCAAATTAATCATGGTTTTCGACCTATATACGAGCTGGTTTGAATCAATAGGATCCGGTTGAATTCAACAAAATCAAAGCGAAATACATAAATTATAAATACATGAATTAATCCAGTGGTTCGAGCATTTTAAAGGGAAAGTATTTTCTGCATATAGGTGCAATTAGACATATATACATGTATACAAAGTTTTTACGTACATCTATATCTATAACTATCTATAAAGCAGTAGTGTTTCTACCCAAAATTTTCGTCCGCCTGACTATTTTGCAAAAAATCCTTGAGTGTTTATAAAATTAATCCATAGTTCCAATGCTAAAAAGAAAAAGAGGGCTTGGATGAAAAAAAGACCTCCTGCGCCCGTCCCCATCCGCGCCGTGTCCATCCCTCCTGTCGCTCCTCGGAGCTCTCGTGCTACGCCTGCGTCCCTCCCTCTCGTCCGCATCCACGTCGCGCTCCGACTTCACCCGTTACAACGCATGGGCACATTACTAGTATATATATATATATATATATGTAAATATACCCGTGCGTTGCAACGGATGTCATTTTATTTTATCATACTTATAATTATTTTAAAGTTGAACTAGTAAATATATTCGGGTGTTATAATAGGCGTCATTTTATTTTATTTTAGAAGTTATGTAATTTCAATTTATATTTTTTTATCTTCATCTGAGGCCTATTTAAGTATTGGAACTGCGGGTTAATTTTATAGACATTCAAGGTCTTTTCTCCAAAATAGCCAGGCTGGTTAATTTAATTTTATGTTTTCTGCAAAATAGCCAGGTGGGCTGCGGGTTAATTTTATAAACACTTAAGGGGTTTTCTACTTAAGGGTTTTTCTGCAAAATAGTTAGGCGAGGTGAACTGTGGGTTAATTTTATAAACCCTCAAGGGATTTTCTGCAAAATAGTCATGGCAAAATAGTCGCTTAATTTAGTCACGCGGATTGCAAAATAGTCGCTTAATTTAGTCGACGGTCGACAATGTAAGTTAATTTTATAAAAACTCAAAGGATTTTCATTTTAATAAAAACAATAGTTATTATAGATAATCAATATATATATATATAAATAATCAAATAAATCTATCTTATATATAATCAATATATATATATATAAATAATTAGATAAATCTATCTTTTGAAGTTTATAGTATTTTAATACTCAATTAATTTAATTAATTATATGTTAATGGCCGAAGTTAAAGAAACTTTTTCGAACGAGGCCTTCTCATACAAGTATTAAGTAATATAATGCAGGTGGCTAAAACCTCGTATGCGGTTGGATGATCGGTCTGCACGAAATATGTGAAAATCATCATTTTCATATACGAAAAGGCATGTGAAAATATAAACCTATTTAACTTATATATTATAAATTAACGATTGTTTCGTCACTAACAAAGGTTTATGGGTTTTATGGGTTTGAAATTGTTTTTAATGCCAATTGGCTGTGATCCTCGTAGAAATTTTTTAGTAAGTTGCAGTATTTACGGCGAATAAAGTGGTATATACATTTAGAATTGTTTGTGGTTGTTATTTAGAATTGTTTGTGGTTGTCTAACATATTTATCAATAAATTGGTCCTTGAGGGATCTTTACATAAGAGATTTGAGGGATCTTACATAAGGTATTTAGTCACTTAGAGCACATACAACAGAATGGTTAAATAAATTTCTAATAATTGTGTTTTTAGTTATTTCTAAAAAATTAATTTCAGCATCTTTCATCCAACAAAATTCTTAAAATCTGGTTTTCTATAAATTCAAAATTGCTTTGGGCCTGATTTCGATGACGTTGTAGGATGCGACAACGACGGGGAGGATGCAACGGCGGAAAGGAAAGGGAGGGGGAGGAGCACGGCGGCGGCGGTACGAGGAGGCGACGGAGAGAGGCTGCGGCGCGACGGAGGAGGATGTGGCGACCGTGTACGAGGAGGGGTCGAGGAGGGGCGGTGGTGGTAGAGGAGGCGGGGAAGGATGCGGCGGCGAGGGACGAGCAGGGCCAGGCGCGTGATACCAAAAACACGCGCGCGGGAAGAAGCGCAATGGCACGAAACAGATATTGGGCGCCAGACTTAGTTAGGTATTTGTGAAGAACGAAAATGATGGGAAAGGAAACCAATTTTTTTCGGGAATGAGATAGACAATCTATTGAAAGATAAATTTTGTTCAAATTAATTAAAAATAGATATTTTAGAGGATATTGGACACCTATTGCATATGCTCTTATGTGTAAGGGATTTGAGGGATCTTACATAAGGGAATTTGAGGGATCTTATGTAAGGGATTTGAGGGATCTGTGAATCCAGTTCCTTACATAAGGGATTTGATTTGAGGGATCTATGAAACAAAAAAACAATGAAATTTAGAAAATAAAATGATGAAATACTTTGTGTAGATAATCTTTGGACTTACATTATCGTTGTTTACTGTGTATCTCCTGTTGACCTTAAGGTTCTCTTGATGACATCTCATCAACTCGGTGTCATTAGGGAGGGTTTGAGAACAGACGCTTCATGCAATCTTTCACTGACAAGTATCACATCATCATGACCGTAATCTTTTTCTTTGTATGCACCAATGAATTTGGGTCAACAACCTCACTATTATAGGACCCGTTACCCGTTTTTTACTAACTTGTCTCACAGGTTGGGCACCTGTCCAAGTCAGCATATTTCTTGCGACACATTTACATTGTGATTTTACACGTGCATGAATTTTGTGAACACCTAGAGATAATGGATATATGAGTTTCTTCGATGGATATGTGTTGGCTGACAAAAAGTTAGGTTTAAAAGCAAAACTCAAGAGACCCATCATTGAAACTATTATTGGACCATCCATGTCTAGTCTTTAATTTGAGAAGTTCAAGCATCGAACGTAACACCGTATAATCCTTGTCACATTCCTTGGATTCGTCGTAAAGAAGATCCTTAGCTGATTTCTATAACATATCCCAGTTGTCTAACCCTCATGTTATACCCATTAGCACCTTTGATTCAGCGTGGCGTAACACATCCTACTGATCAAAATCAGCATCTATTTCATCATTACCTATTGACATGAAATTCGTCATGACACACGAAGGCTGAGAGATCCGCTTTAGCTCTAGTGCAAATCATATCAATTGGGTTCAGGACGTGTCAGTTAGTTTGATCCTGCAACTAACAAGATAAATATACAAATGATCAAGAAGTCGATCGGCCAATAAACCGATGTAATGTAGCGAGACCAGTCGATGTTGATAGGGTTTTGAACAGTCGGTTATGGATCCAATATAGAATCAAACAATCGAGTAAACGCTGTTAGAAAGATGATCAAAAGAATTTGACCATTGAGTCAATCAATCGATACTGACACAATGTAATAGATGCACAGGCCCGATGGTTACAACATACATATGTAGATATGATGTAGCCGATATCTATCAAAGCTTTTATACATCGGCTAGAAAACCGATGCTGGCATGATACACACCAATAAAGATAAATAATGATATCAGCTCTATCCAACATTTCGAAAGAACGAAACCTACAAGATATCAACTTTTATTCTGTTAAAACCAACATTGATAGATCAGATTAAACCGAGATATCATAAGTTTGAAGTTAACAAAACTAGGTCGATAGAAAATAGATTAATCACACTATTATTGTAGATTGGTTGGATGTAATGTAAAGATAACTTATTGGCTAGCACTTAGATAAATCGTAGCATAAAACCTATCAACTTAGCAAGACTTTGATTATCCGCAACAATCTAAAAGATCGGACCTAACCAAAACAATACGAGATTGTGTTTGATAAAATAAATTAGACAAACATATAAGACTTATACAAACATGATGGACATATCTTGATCGGACTAAGAGGTCGAACCTAACCGATGCAGCTTTAGATAGAACAAAATATATCAAGTAAGCCGATAAGCGATCAACTAGAATATCAGACTGAACCGAGAAAGTCCTAGCCACCAACTGCTAGGTTGACGAGACTTATCCTCTCGTTGGAGTTCGAGCTTAACCGATGTAACCCCTCGTGAGAAGCAAGACCTTGTCGAATTAAGGGTGGCGATGTGCTGAAATTGATTCTATTGATCTTGGAGATTGTTTACAAAGATTCTGGGTGTACATATTTGTACCCTCGGTTGATACAAGTCATGATCAAACATGACACAAGTTCCTAAATATAAAAGGAAAGATACCCGTTTTGATCAAAGACTGGACAAAACTTCCTAAACATAAGAGTAGAGTTACTAAATCTTATCTAATTAATAGATATAATTAAACCATGTCGTGGTCTTACGATTCCTTATTGAACTCGGTCTTTCTTGATAAACTTTCATCACTTGATCAACTTCTTTCCTTAATCGAATCTACTAAAGAACCGTACCAAATTTTGATGTTACCACTACCAGAGCAACCAAATTCGTCCATAATATCACGAGTCATGTCCTCAATTGTAAAATCTTCTGTCGCATCTAAGGAAATACAAGTCTCTTCAAGAATGACGATTTTTCGTGATAGGTCCAAACCTTGTAATCATCCTTAAATCCACGATCCACTATGTGCCCCAAAATTGTACTGGGATCTTTCAATAATTTTTGTTTCTTACAACTGTCACGCCCCGAAATTTCTATCGGAACTTCTGAAGTTGAATGTGTATTAAACACTCTGTCCAGGACCAGCCAGGGATACACAAACGATAAATTATATATACATATCCACGTCTTAAAAACATATAAAAAGTCTTACAATGAGTACAAAGAAAAATAAACCTAAAAAATTAGGCTTCAACGCTTGCGACATGACGACTCCACTCCACTGGCATCCCTTGACGGCAGCGATAAGGCTATTCATCGGCGAACTCAAATCCTCTAGCTTTGAGGTGAAGGAAAAGAAAGTAAGACTGAGTAGACAAAAGATGAGTAGCTGTATATACCAAACTGCGATCATCATATAGATGAGCTCGAAGTTAATTCATGTGAGATGGATCATCAACCGGCCGGTGAGAGACAGACGGTGCAGATCGAGATGGGCGAGCGAAAGGCAGGAGATCACGTGTAGTGTTGATGGAGGCAGTTGAGTATCTCATACGTATGTACGTACGTATGTACGCTGCTACAGCTACGTATACCTTCTCCCTTGTGAGAAGAATCCTCTTTCAGGGCAGTTAAGCGCCTCACACTGGACGTTTGATGGATTTTTTTTCATCGTCCATGAGACGTCTCCTCATTGTTGTCTTAAAAAGTCTTAAAGAATTTTAAAATATTTGGTGTCATATATTTGATCACTCTACAAATATATAAATTTAAATTCGATATATACAATTAAAAAATAATAAATTTACATATGAATTACATGTTTTTTCAAGTCAAATTTGTTGTTAATTTAAACTTATATGTTTATAAGGTGATATATCATTTGTTGATTGTTTCAAAAATTTTAATGATTTTTGACAACATGAAAAACAAGCAGACATCCGGACAAATAGACTCTCTCATAGATACATTTATAGGATAGGTGAGTACCGTCCATTACACACTTTTTTCATTGCGTTTTCTGACTTATCAGTTGTAGCTAGAATTTAAAATTTGAAACTTAATTTTAGATGTTCTTAAATTTGTGTATTGTAGTGATCTGTTTTCTAGTATAGACTTTTATACAGTAAAATAATATATAGATAGAAATATTTTACCTATAAATAGTAATAACACAATCAATCAAAATGACTGTAGGTTTACTATAATAGCTTAAGATTGATGCTGTAAAAGAAATCAAAGAAAGGTCGAGAGTGGCAGCCTTTTTTTTAGCAACCATGAGGCTAAGGCCTCATTTTATATGTAGAGCTAGCTGAGAGTACAGCTAGATTTGCAAAGAGGCTCCTGATACTTGGGCGAATTACATGGTGAGCAACATATAAGCAAAGAAAGGATCTAAAAGAAACTAAAAAACAATCAGATCCTATCTCTGCTTCTTGCACTGCACCGGTGACCAGGGACAGATCTTAGTATTCGGGCTGTAGTCCGGGACGAGCCTATGTAGTCTTTTTAACGTATGTGGTGTTCAGTCTAAAAATATGATCTCAATTAGAAAAAAGAAGATCCAGTAAGCAAGATCAGACTGTTTTGTGTTTGAATGAGCAACTCAGTCCGAGACACGGCTTCGTCCCGAATCTGTCCCTGCTAGTGACCAGATAACGACGACAACGTCGAGGGAACAATGGCTAACCGCACCTGCTAGTGACCAGGATAACGACGACAACATCGAGGGAACAATGGCTAACTCGACAGATGATGCCAACTCGCGAACCCACATTCAGGGCCTTCTCAAGATGGAGGTTGGATGAGCTTGGCAAAAGAGGGAAAATTCAGCAACCTCTTTTAAGTTCCGTTGCCGGAGACCAAGAAGAAAACCAATTGAAAGGGTAGATAGCTTGTCGGAGAAGAAGGTGACGGCTAGCACAATCTTGTTGTCGTTGGGACTAAGGTCAGGGAAAACCCATGGACTCCTAGGCCAAAGAAACTCATTGGAGAGAACCTTCACAAGAAAAACCAAACACCGACGTCTTTTTTGAAGTGCACAAACGAAAGAAAAAATAAAGTAGGATGTACTCAAATATGATATTAACCCAACTAAACCTAATAACAACCTAAAGAGGAGAGGCCAACCCTCTCCCTTTCTTCACCGGCGGCGAGCCGCCGGATCGGAGGAAAAAGAGGGGTCGCCGGAGGTAGGTGAACTTTTGCTGTAGCAGCGGTAGCTGGGTAGCGTATTAAAATCTGACGGTGGGGGCCAGGCCGGAGATACATCAGGCAGGTATACGGTACAGTGTACTAATTCAATTCATTTTGGTCGACATTTATACAGGGCTAGCTACTACATGCAGATCATGTGTGTATATATATACGTGTGTATGTATACATACGCTTCAATTCACCCGTCAGATCGATCGACTTCAATGTGTCGTTGCACCTGTGCGGGTAGCAAGGTCATGTGAACCCATCCATGCACACAGCTATAGCCACACTGTACCAACCAGGTCACGTACGTATAGTACACGTACTCTCTCGTCATGCACGATTGCACGCACAGTACGGCACAGACATGAGTACGTATATTGTGCTAATCACCTTTTTGGATTCTAGACTTCAGTACCTTGTGGTTAAATATATTAATGCTATATTTTTTTTATCAACTTTATCGAATTTATTGAAAATTTGACGTATTACTGTTAGAACAGAAACTGAAACTCTTTGCATTCTAAAACGGAGGAAGTACTCCAATGCTTTGTATATACACGCATGTATGCTTTGTATATACACGCAGTCGTCTCCCCACCTATACGTATGTATAGACTTTATATAAAATTTGTGTATATAAACTTTTCTACATATAGTATATATTTTGGAAAAAAATCACATATACCCATATAAAGTTTATATATATATATATAAATTTTATGTGTATTTATGTATAAAAATTCGTGAGCTTAAGGCTGCGTTATTTTCGAAGGTTTAAAACAACTAATTAGCCCGTAAAATGAAAAACACATAATTAACATATAATTAATATATAAAAAATTGATATATAATTTTATTAGATTTTTAAATAATTTTTATATAAAAAATTTTTACACGAAAAATATTATTTAGCTGTTTAATAAGTGTATTAACGAGAAACCTATAGAACGCAGCGATTTCGGTGCGAGGGCATGTGTACGTACGAGCTAGCTGGAATTGCGTACGTACTTACAGCGACAAACGGACAAAATGCGTGGCGAATTGTTACAGCAGTTAGGACCAGTCACACGAGTAGCTAGCTAGCTAAGCAGATGTGTACTGCGAAGCAAATGCGGTGGTTGAACGCTAGTACAAACTCTCAAATACATTTGCAGGGCTAGTTTCTCTACATGCTTTGGCTGATCTGACCAAGTACAAAACACTGTTGTTAGTATCATGTATATGGTCGGGACCTGATCTCACTTGGATTAATTTGGACGAATAATAATACAAGGGTGTGATAATTAATTAGTGTCTCAGACAGAATGCATGGTAGTTTGATATTTTCTGCTGCTCATTTGTTTTTTTTTTCGTTTTATAAACGAAAAGGGCACTATCTCCTGATGCTACTGATCATACACGTGTTGCTAATGTTGTTAAGTATAGGTAGGACTTAGGAGTAATATCCGAACAAATAATGCATGCTTAGTCAGCTTGGAGTACTTAACTCAGTTTTGTCCAGCAACAGGTGAGCCACTGGACAGCTGCAAACGCAAAACGCAAATGCCTTCTCCTATAAACTCCTCACAGTGCACAGCCCACAACGTCATCGTGTCCGTCCTTAGCAAGCTACTCGTAACTACCTAGCTGAAGCTGCCTACTGGGGAGTAGCTAGCTAGCTAGCTAGGCGAGATGCTGGGCTGCTTCTCCCGGCTGCGGCGGCCGACGGCGGCTGGGGGGACACCGGCGCCCATGGCGCAGTCCGACGAGGCGTCGACGTCGACCTCGGCTGGTGGTGGCGCCTCCACCGCGGAGACTTCGCCGTGCTCCTCGTCGTCCTCCCTCCGGGGCAAGAACTCGGGCGGCGGCGGCGTACACCAACACCATCACGCGGGTGAAGATGACGATGGTGTCGCCAACGATGGCGGCGCCGTCGTCGCCAAGAACGCCTCGGCGCTGTCCGACTCCGGGCTGTCGTCCGCCATCGCGTCGCGTCGGTTCTTCCTCTCCTCGCCCGGCAGGTCCAACTCCATCGTCGACTCGTCGGCGCACGGCGGCGCCGTTGGCGTGGGCATGGGCGTCGGCGCCGCCGGGGTGGCGGTGCCGACGTACTCGCCGGACCCGCACGCCGACTTCCTCAGGTCGATGGAGGAGATGGCGGCGGCGCGGCGGCTGGACGCGCGCCGCCGCGGCGACAGGGCGCGACTCCATGAGCTGCTGCTCTGCTACCTCGCGCTCAACGACAGGCGCGCCCACAAGTACGTCGTCAGCGCCTTCACCGACCTCCTCCTCCGCCTCACCGCTGCCGCCAACCTCGACGACGGCGAGCCGCCGCGCCACCTGCACGAGTCACATTGAACCCTTTGCTTTCTTGATTTCTTCTCTTCCGTTTTGTGATTTTTTTTCCCTCTCACTTCTCTATTTGCATTGCTGCGTACGAACAGATTTTGGTACGAAATTCTTCGAACGGTCTACTGAAAATCTCGTTGCATGCAAATTTGCAAGCAAATATTTTCGATTGTAAAATGTCAGGTCTACTAGCTAGCTGTAAATATGTCTGGAAATTTCGTGCCAAAGTTCAGTTTGTATGCAAAAGCTATTCACTTTTTCTAAGGCGTGAGCGTGTTGGTGAAGACAGTATAATATCAGCTTCCCCAAATGTGCTTCAGTGTGTTTGCTTTTTTTGGCCATCTTTATGGCTCATCTTTTCACTGTTTGGCTCGTTTCATCTTTCCTGCTTTCTCTCTGCTGGTTATCTTAACTTCCTAATTATAAGGCTGAATTTGCTGTTGTGTGGTTGATGCTGTAATAAGCTGTACTAACCATTATGATTGCTGCTAAATATTGGGATGTGTATATACAATCTTATTGGTTTTCCATCACAATCTCTGCCATTAAACATGGCCTAATTGTATATATCTTCAGAGGATTCAGCATTCAGTTTACTTCTTCCCTGTCCTTATCAGTGTTAACACAAGTTGGAAACTACCCTGTAAACGAGGTCTCTTCCATTGAGAGGAGTGAGGTCTTCTTCGGATCCAACCACAGTTGGCAATAATAAAAGCAGGTGCCGTGCAAAACAGAAAACCAATTTTTACAGGGCATGACCTCTGTATGTGTTAGTTGGACGGATCACATCTGAGTGACATCAACATTTCTCTCCTTTCGTGACAAAACTCATGCATCGTGATGGCGAAAACCTCTAACGAAGGAAAATGAGCCTTATTAGTGACGAACAGCAAAGCAATTAAGGCAAGGCTGCGTTCTTTAGAGATGTTTGAAATGGCTAGTTGGCCTCACATAAAACAAGAATATTAATATATAAAAAAAGATAAATAAATTTATTAGATTTTTAAGCAACTTTTATAAGAAAATTTTCACATAAAACATCCCATTTAACAGTTTGAAAAATGTACTAATAAAAAATAATAAAAAACGAGAAGTAGCTAAGCCTTGCCTGTGAGCTGAAAAGAATGCAGCCCAAGCCTGTGAGGAGAGACATTGACATTGCAACCGAGAAGAAAGATCGGCATAAGATCTATCTGCCTTTTCCCATGAAGACCTCTTCACTCACTGTACCAACCTGATCTGAACACAGATGAGTTTCGCTGTCTCTACAGAGAACTTCATCTTTTTTGGGGGACCAGTTCAGTTGCTCACTGACTAATGTATGTCACTGGAAAACAAAGGCAGTTTGACATCAAGATGTGAACAAAAGGTCATTGTGCATTTGTGCAGCCATGTTGCGATCCCTGCAGCAGCAACAGCAACAGAACAGCGCTGGAGCAGCATCCAACAAACACAGCATCTTTGCACAACAGTATATATAATCAGAAACAAGATCTGGCAAGTCCACCACCGGCCAGCAGCACTACGCTTCCTTTCTGACCGGCAGCGACGCCGACATACAGGCGAAATGACACGGTGCAGAAGATGGCATTGCGACAGGCACAAGCACCGGCAACGCTTCCAACAAGAAAAGATAAAAGCAGATTTTGCACCATCATGGAGATGGACTAGAGTCTGCACTCCACACACCACAGGATATATATATATATATATATATATATATATATATATATATATATATATATATATATATATATATATATATATATATATATATATATATATATATATATATATATATATATATATATATATATATATGTTGAATCTTGTGTGACCTGTCTCGTGTGGCGTGGCCGAATCTCTAATTTGAAAACTCAAATTGAAAATTGAACCGTTCAAATTCTTCTACATATTAATATGGCCTTGTATACCAAATTTTATATTTTTTTGAATTTTTTACTATGTTATCAGATAGGTCAAAAATGCAATAAAATAGATACTCCAGAATCGTTGGATTATTGCATTTTTGACCTATCTGATAAAATAGTAAAAAAATTTAAAAAAATATAAAATTTGATATACAAGGCGATATTAATATGTAGAAGAATTTGAACGGTTCGGATTTTCAATTTGAGTTTCAAATTAGAGATTCGGCCACGCCACACGAGATGGGCGTGCGCGCACACAGAGCCCATCTCTCTCTCTATATATATATATATATCCATGAAAGAGCAGTTTAGTCTAGCACAGTACTCCCTCCGTCTTGAAATATAGCTACTTATAATATTTAAATGTCTCAATACAGATAGTTCTCCATCTATCTCATCTCAACCAATCATAACTATTCCTTACCGCAACCTTAATCTCTTAAAAAAATGGCACAAGTAGTGTATTTTGAGATGAAGGAAATAGCAGATATTTATACATTTTGCGACATAGAAAGAGAAAGTGTACCCCATTATCCACACCTTTTTTTTTTTTTGCCCTGGAACAACAGGCAGGAGCTTGGTGGTGGATAACCTCACTACCTGAGGCTGGAACATATCTGTTTCTGAAAAGAGAAAATTTCAAATCGATATCCAAAACAATTGAATGGCAGAACAAATATACACAAGTGTTTAGGTTATTAAATCAAACCACCGCATCACTTTCTGATCCTATCCATAAATTATAATGTTTAGTACTACATGGATGGAATGTCATGACATAGATATACCAACTATGCACTCTGCATCTTATCAACCTCCACAGCTGCCCAAATTGCAAACACCAACTAAAATGAATAAAGATATGCAACCCAACAGGAATTGTGTTTAAGTGGCTTACTATCATATGATTGCACAAAGAAAATTGCAAGAGGGTACATTATATAAAGATCAATATTCAGTACAGAAAGGTACAGAGTGCTGTCTAGGAGGATGGCAAGTCCCTACAAAGAACACAATGGCACCAAAAAAGTGTACTGATTCCCCCACCCAAACCTTTACTCTGAATAATGAATTAACATCAATCAAGATCAAACAGTGTAAGGAATAGGGGCAATTACCCACTGATATCATTGAGCCAATGTCTTGATCTAGGCACTACTAACATCACAGTTCAAATTAGAGGCAACTGATCACACAACGGATATTTAGTAATTATCAAATTGGAAGAATAAATACTATTCAGGACAACCATTCAATCAGTACGCAATGGACGCTTGTCAGAAAACACTTGCTGAGATATGTAGCTTCCAGCAATTACGACGACAATCATCCTAAGTGCAGGTACTATATTCAAAGGTAATATTTCTAGTGCCCAGCAGCATATTTTGTAAACCATCATTTAAGAGAAGGTACATAAGCGTCGCTCGAATTAAACAAACTGACAAGAAGATGTGCTTTTGTGAAAAGAGGCTAATCAGATGGGTCAAATTCTCTCTTGCTCTTGAGGGAAGCCCTTTTCCTTGAATCAGAGTCTAATTCATCCATATCGGATGAAATTGCTAGGTACCCATAAAGTATCCTCCTTTTCTCACCTGTCCTGTTATCTGTTTCAACCAGTAAAGGACTATTATCAGAACCTACAGACTGGCTGGCTCGTGCATGCAACCAACCAATACGTCCATGATCTTGCCTCTCAAGGAAATCAGCAAGGCGCTCAGCCTCCTTCAAGCCAGCTGGGCTGTTTGCAAATTTGATAAGTGTCAAACCCAAGTGCCCTTCCTTTCCATACAAGGACTTCGACTTGCCACCAGCAAAACCTAGTTCTGTAAACAAAGATAGATTGACACAGCAAATATTACTGTGATATATACGGCATTATTCCACGAACATATGCTCCGCAGAGCAAGAATTGCATAACTGGGAAGTAGAATGCTATTTCTCAAGTTATCTCTCGATATCCAAATATGGCGCAATTCTAATTTGTAGACTCAACAGCATTGCTAGATTAGATGTTTAGTTTAGCAAAAAATGTGAAATCTAAACTGGCGATGGAGTTCTTCAATTACAAAATGGGTGGCAAAGACAAGTATTGGGCAGAGACCCTTTTTCCAGATCTATCAAGAATGCGACATAGCCCACTGGAAGTAGTTTATCTGTATGATGGACTCACTGAGAAGACAAGACAATTGAGTTCCTTTAGGTCAGGAGATAGTTCATGTAACAGACAAAGGTGACTCAGGCGCCCTAGTGTTGCCTAACCGTTCAGCTGGACATAGTTTTGCATGGACAGGGTAAGACCTTATGGTTTGTGCAGTATTCCGGGAATAAGTTTCCTTTAGCTTAACGCATATTTAATATTGGATGCAACTACTATTTCTAGTCAAACATAGCACCTAAAGACATGCCCACGCCCAAGGTACTATTGCTCCAGCAGATATCAAGCTTGAAAGAATGCATCATCAAGAGTCAAGACTAATGCCCCAAGGTGCTGCCTCAGCAGTATGCCCAATCAGCCAAGGCAATTCTGCGTTGCAGCAAAAATAGAATAACAGCAAACCACTACCTGCTAACATTTTCCTAAAAAAAATAGGTTGTACCAAGACAGCTACTACTAGCCTAGACATTAGCAAGGCAGTACACCTAGTCAATCTTATCACATGTCATATTTGCCCAAAAAACAGATAATAAAGAGAAATGTTCAGCGCTCTCCGATCCATCAGTTTGGGCAAGATATAACAATGGTCCAGCTGATTCACCTGCTATCTCTATGGCATTCCAGTGTTAATAGAACTGTTACACCTAACAGAGATAGATGACATCTAATGGTCATTTAGTTAGAAATAAAAGCTTTGGTTAAGCGGATCTTCGAAGAGTCAGTATATAAAGTTGTTGAGCTTCCTGCCATAAATCCCCTTAACTTTCTTCATGCATTTATCCAACAAACAGAAACTATATATGCAACAGGTGCTTGCACACAAACACTACACTGTCCATGTAAGGAGTTTGAGATAGCAACGTATAAGTATACCTGAAATTTTCTTATCCATTTCTTTATTCCCCAAACCCTCAGAGCGGCCATCTTTCTTCCTCCCTGTAGCAGTGTTGTGAATGATAACAGTTGGTGGCCATATGATAAGGTCCTCCCTACTTGCTTGAACAAGGTCAGGGATTAATGACTGGTATGCCTTAGAGTTTTCAGGGACTTTTGTAAAATCCCATCCCATAAGGACGCATAGTGCCTTGTGCAAACCAAGATGGTCAATGAATGAATCCGCATTTGGTGGGTTGTAAGCATGCATGACAAGTCCATGCACATCAGCAAAGTCCTTAGAAGACCTGGAATTGTGCACATTGACCAGACATAATCACTAACATATTAAGATCTGGTGAACATGAGCTGAATACTAGCAAACTTAATGCAGCCTTCATTACATATGTTATCTGACAGTGTCTATACATGCCAAAAAAAAAGATCTTAACTTTTACCGTGCCAAGCCACATAACATATATATCGAAAATATATCACGTGAAAGCAGGAAGATAGGATTCTAACGACAAAGGATCCATGCTAGCAAAAATAATGCTGACAGGTTTGTTTACTGTTTAAATAACCCATACCAGCTGCTGTGTCCAAAGTTCTAGGACACCCAAGCATTGTATGGCATTAAGCAGCCAAGTCACAGAAGGGATCCTACGGAGCAGTCTGAGGGTAAGGCAGCTAGTAGCAGGCATAATGATAATTATTGCTAGCCGTAATCTCAAGGTAGTTTCTACTTTCTACTCCATCTCCTTCAAGATGGTTCATTTACAGACTATTGACTATTCAAATTGAGCACTGCCATACTGTGAAACACATCAAGGAAAAAGCATCACAAGCTGCACAACACATGCACCATTAATCCATAGGTACTAAAGCGCACACCTCCTAGCATAACAAACTTTAGATGGCAAATTTTTAAAACTAATTATTGAAATAAAAAGTTAACGACTGTTTTGCAATGATATTTTTCTGATGTGGCATTTTGGCTGGTGTTTTTCAAGAGGATGATAATCTTGAGGAACAGATAAGGAAAATATTCTACATGGAAAGTACAGCTCAACCATGGAAATGAAAAAAATAGATTGCGTAAGAAATCCGACTTATGAGTCTAGCTCAGCTAGGCGAAGGAAGCCTGGAAGCGTTGCTTAAGGAAATCAGTGAATACATGGAGAAGGTATAGATAAGCAAGGACAGGCATAGGGCTGAAAAAGAAGAAGCCTGAGCGACTATGAGGGGACCCCTATCTAACATTCCAATGCAACTTATATACCTTTTTTCATTTTTTACCTAAATTTCTCACATTCATTTTCTTGTTTTACTTTCCAATAGAAGGAATAAATCGGAAGTAGTCAGCCAGGTTATAAGTGGTCCCTTTACAAACATTTGTTTGACCTTTCAAATATGAAAAGTTCCCATTTTCCGCTACTTTCTTTTGAATTGCCTTATGGCATTATGCACCCTCACTATTAGATTCTAGAGCGATGATGGTGATCAGGTCCTCAGTACATAAGAATATGAAAATATTGCGTGCTTGGTCACAGATGCAAAGCTCCTTTTAACTGTTGAATCCATATAGTAGATAAGTCGGACCAGAGGGTGAACCAGCTAAGCTCTTGGTTCATCAGTCTGGCATTTAGACCGGCCGATCAGGCAGTTAAACCATGGACCACGGTTCGGAAACATTCATCTAAGATGCATGTTTCCTTCTAAACTGCACCAAGTTGGTGGTAGGATGGCAACGTGAGGCTGCCCCAACATGAAGACCTAGGGTCGAATCCCCACCCAACAGCCCTCTTCACAATTTTTTTTTTGCAAAAAAAGATTGTGTTGCAGGCCTTGATGGAAGGAAGTGGGCCTTGGTTTGGTGCCCCATTCGCCATTAGAAACACTCTTCGAGCCCCACCCAGTCCAACTGATCCTGGTTTAATGCCCAGTTCGCCTGAAAACCGTCTGGTTTGAGCAGTTCAAATCGGTCCGAGTACACAATTGGTCTTCTCAAGCAACCAAACAAAGCTGAGATCCACTTCTAGTTTTTCTGATTAAAATGCCAGTATGGTCCGTCTTTTTTCAACTATGGTTGAATCTTGCAATAGATCCTTTCTACTTCGTACTGATTTTTTTGTCCATTCACAAAATTTCGTCTATCAGCCCTTCAAAATATTTCATATATCAGTTCATATAACATGTCTCCTCATTAGACATCAGTGATCAGATCTAAGAAGGCCCGCTATTTTACTAAAAATATTCTGTATTATGCACCAAAAGTTTGTTGATTGATTATAGAGCATATTCAGTTCACATCTAATGTCGCCATAATGTTTCGGTAAACACATGTAAAGTTAGATCATCAAAATCAGGGCCAAACTTTGTGTAGCAAAAGGAATTCTAGCCACAGTCTACAGAAAAGGCAATCCACGCATGTGCAGTCATGAATAAACATTCAAACTTGCCTAAATATGAGTCTAACAAAGTATGTTACGAGCCAAACAAGCCCGAAATGTTTAGTTGGGCAGTTTGTCTACTGTTGGCATTTCAGGCAGGAGGTTGAAAGATCGAAAATCAATGGCCGCGGTTTATTTTTTCTAATTTAGGTGGCATGGGAGAGAGGACAATGGGTCAAGCTGGTTTATCCATAACTGTACACCAAAATCTACCGGTTCAACCAGGATCACATCGCCTATCGCAAGCTCATTACTATAATTTACCACACCATCCATAAAAGATCAACCACAGATCAAATAACCTAACACTGAGAGTACTTATCAACAACCAAAACTACACGATATTAGTGGCAAATCTTTACGGTACTTGCCACTTGCTAATACGGATAACTACGCTGCAGCAAGAAGGGGAACGGGGTATGAAATTTATATGATTATATCTAATATCAGAACAGTGTTCTTTGCAGTACACAGAATCAGAACTCTTAACACAACAATGCAGCTCTCAAAAAATGTAGCTATGTATGCATACCTCACAAAGTTCACAGTAACATAAATTTCAAACAACAGTGGCATAAAATTAATTAACTGAATATAGAAAAAAAGCATTTCGGTTCTATCTATAATTATAATCACAAAGCAAAATACCACTTTACTCTGATCTTCTGTGGCCAGAAAGAGACAAAACAAACCACTAGTGTTAGCTGCTGGGGCAAACTCCACACACAGTCAAAAGTACAAGTGAACTCTATAAGCCACAGTAACAAATTACTAGTCCAGTAGAACACAGTAATGTCAACTCTTACCACAGAAAAAAAATCTTGACTAATGGGAAATAATTTAAGGAACCATAAGGGTATGATGCTATGATAAAGCTACAACTCGCATCAACATTCCTAGTATCATACCGGTATCTAGAGTAGTCATCCATTGCCCAGCTATATAATTCGTGCAGATTAAGCAGCATGGAAAAACACAGACCAATCGGCTAGCATTTTCCACCAAAATGAAATACTGTGGTGTGGATATCTCCATTCATACAGGCAGAACATGGTATCAACGTCAATTTATGTCAATAAGAAACAAACAGCAAAGTAGTAAGAGCGAGCTCAACGATGGAAAGAAACCAGCACAAGAACCTGACTACAAACAATACAAGAAAGCTTGCCAGGAAGGAAGTGACAAGCAATGCGGAATCACCAAACCTGCCGCAGGCAAGGCAGGGGACGCGTCCGCCTTCAAGGTAGCTCCGCCTCTGCGCCGCGCTCTCGTTGAGCATCTTGGCGTACTTGAGAAACGCCCTCCTGAGCGCGTGCCGGTCCACCGCGGCATGGGGCGGCAGCTGCTGTGGCGGGGCCGCCTCGAACCGGGGTTGCTTGGGGTGCCTGCTGTGGACGCCCTCGTCGTGCTCAGCGAGGTGCTTCCGCTTGGCGTCGTGCTGCGCCAGCTGCTGCTGCTGCGGCGGCGGCGGCGGGTGATGCGGCGGCCAGACGTCGGGGCCGGCCCCGCGCGGGAGGTGCGGGAGCTGGGGCTCGAAGGGGTAATCAGGCGGCAGCGCGAAGTAGGTGCGCACGCTGCCGTCGGCGAGGAGCATGGTGCGGCGATCCAGGTTATGAAAACCATACGACGGCGGGGAGGGGTCTCCACCCGCGGCTGCTGCTGCGGCGGCGGACGGAAAGCGGCCGCCGGCGACGCGGCGGGGTTGCGCGCGCCAGGGCCAGGAGGAGCGGGATGGCGCCTGGAGTCACCGGCCGACGGGGTCGGGGTCGGGGTCGGGGTGCGCGCGGAGGTGGACGCCGCCCCCTTCTCCCCGGCGGGCGGCGGCGGGCCCCAGCGCGATTTGCGGGGCGCCATGGCGGCGCCGGGCGGCGGCGGCCTCGAGGAGGAGGAGGACTTAGGGTGAGGAGGGTTAGGGTTCTTCATCGTATCGCGACGGATTGGGGAATTCGGGGAATGGGATTGGGATTTCGGTTTTTGGATTTGGAGCTTCGCTGCGGAGGCCCGGGACCGGGAGAGAGAGAGAGAGAGAGCACGAAGCTCTCATCTCACCGGAAAGGAGGCGACGCCTCACACGACTTTACGCCATCCAGTGTGTAAGGCGAATACGTATTTCTGTGTCATCTTGAGGTGTATCGAGTTTTTTTTCTTCTCCCTTTCTAAAACATAAACATCCATCATAATAATAAGATGCAAAAATTCCTAAGCTTGATGCAAAAATTCCTAAGCTTGATGCCGTTGTTGGATTAAATCAAAACATTTTTCCTGTGCAGCGTTGTCAAACACTAGAAATTTTTCATGCCACTAGGAAACACTACCATTATTTTTTCTAGCTATATGTTGAGATTTTAGGACGGAAATGATAGAAAAAGTAATAATAATAGTTTTTCTAGTGTTAAGGCAGTGGTACTAGAAATAGCCATATTTTGGGGGCATAAATGGTACAAAATAGTAATAGGACATGTCAAATGGTAAAGTGTTTTCACTCATCGAAGAGAACATCCATAATTGAAAGGTATGGAAGGCTAAAAAAATTGATGACATTGGTACGACATTTATAGACTATCCTAGAAAATTTTAAAAAGTTTAAATTTGACCCACACATTGAGGAGAAAGAAGATAAATAAATACTACGATACTTACACTATTCACCATCACGTTTGTCATTTTTTTCTCGCCTTGTGTATCAACTTTAGACTTGATTTTGTGACGGATAGATGCCAATATAATTTATGTTGTCATTTTTTAAATAACTTTTATGACTATTTGTATTGTATTTAAAAGGTAAAGATACACAAGAGGATATCCCTCCAAGGATAAAAAACCACTTCCCATGTCAAACACTGGATACACAAACAAACCTAAAATGATACTACTATATTACATATACCTTCTCAGCAAAACTCAATTAGCTACTATGTACAGACCAAGCACTCAATTAGCTACTATAATCAAACATATGGTGATATGGCATCTTTGCTTCTCTGAACAAGATGGAGCTCACACTTCAGTGCCACTAACCAAACTGAAACTGGGATCCTCCTCCATATGCTGAAGAGGCTCCAAGGTGGCAACAATGTCGCGCATCAGTGGCCTGGCCTTGGGGTTGCGGTTGAGGCAATGGTAGGCCAGCATCGCCGTCTTCTGAACCGCCTTCACCGGGTAGTCCTCCGCGAGCCTGGGGTCTACTATGCCAAGAACCTTTTTCTTCTGTGTCAGCATTGGGAATGCCCAGTCTGCCAATGTCTGTTCCTTGACTGGCCTGGACTTGTCCAATGATTTGCGCCCCGTCAGGAGCTCAAGGAGCACGACTCCGTAGCTGTAGACGTCGCTCATCGCTGTCAGATGCCCTGGAGTAGCAGAAAAAACAGCACATTGGTCAGGTGAAGTAGAAGTATATTAATCTGTTTTAAGATTCAGATACTGATCTAGCAATGCCCTTTGTTTTGTTCAGTGTCAGGTGATCAGGTCACGTCTATAATGGCAGGCCAAGTTCAGTTGACATCGAGGCATTGAGCTATTGGCATCAATCTAAATTGGCTAGGATTTTAACTGGTGATAACTGGCTAGGATTTTCGGTTTCTTCAGCTTATGACTTGTTCTTCTTGGCGACGGAAAACTGTGCCTATGGGAAGTTGATCTGGAACTCTAGAGCGCCGTCAAGGGTCCGTTTCTTCATCTGGCTTGCGCTGAAGGGCAGATGTCTCACCGTGGATAATTTGGAGAAAAGGGGTTGGCCACACTCGGCAACATGCCCGCTCTGCCAGCAAATGCCAGAAACCTGCCAACACCTGCTGGGGGAATGCAACTATACCTCACAAGTTTGGCGGAAGACACTCTCTTGGTGTAATCTTGCGTTGCCAACGCCGGCCGAGTTTGGCTCTTCTCTGGGTGAATGGTGGTTGCGAATGTGCCGGCGTTGTCGGAAGGGCTACATTTCAAATTTTGATTGCATGTTCATGCTCGTTAGTTGGCAACTGTGGAAAGAGAGAAACGGCCGTGTTTTTCAGCAATCGAGCAAAACGGTGAACGAGCTAGCCGCAACGATTGACGAAGAGATCGGAATTTGGAGAGAAGCAGGAATTTTTCAATAGAAGCAAGGAGAGGAGTTTAGAGAGAAGGAGGTCTCTTGGCAGTCTGTAGCTGTCATTGTTTTTTCGGTTTTTCTTGCCTTGTTGGGCTGAGTGATTTAGCTAAGCTGGTTCGCCTTGAACCGGCGCGGCATGCTTTTGTCGTAAATGGCTATTTGTAATTATTTTATAAACTTTACTCCTTTTCTTAACTTAATTGGTCGGCTGGCTGCGGCCTTCCCAGCAAAAAAGATAACTAGGCTTATTGTTCAACTAGAGATGCAAGATAAAGATGGCATTACCTGTCATGATGTACTCCGGGGCTGCATAACCGTAGGTGCCCATGATTCGAGTTGAAACATGTGATTTGTCGCCGACTGGTCCATCTTTTGCGAGCCCAAAGTCAGAGAGCTTCGCATTGTATTCCTATACACCAAATTTGTTCAGGAATCAAACAAGAAAATGGTAACCATCTGGTCCATGAAAAATAAGACAACAACATTTTACTATCAAACTATAGGACATTTTACTAGAGATAAATTTCTAATTATAATTTATGCCCCATAATCATTAATTTCAGTTGGCATGGACTTGCTTGAATAAGAACATTTAAACAGCAGAACTGAAACAAGTGTTGGTTCTCCTTGAGAGGAATTTTAATGTTAGGCAAATGAGACATGACTACATGACGGTTAAGATAAAAAAAACTCCATCTACCTCATCAAGTAATATATTTGATGTCTTGAAATCCCGATAAATGACTGGCTTCTCAGCTTCATGAAGAAAAGCAAGTCCTTTTGCTGCACCTAGTGCAATTTTCATTCTGGTGGACCATGGGAGTGGCACCATTACCCCTGTATTAGTAAATATCAGTACTTGAACAAATAACAAATATTGTGGCTGATTTAAATGAACAGGTAATAATACATAATTGATCATCACATTGGTTATGCAGTATCTAGAAAGAAAAAGGATTGTGATTGATAGGTGGTAGATCATATGCACAACCTAAGAACATGTCGACAACAGCATATTAAAGAATTTATTGCATCTCTGAAAAGAAAAAAGGTTTTATTTCATAGTGTATCATATAAAATGGAAATCCCAGTTTACTTCTCTTGTGTCTGAATTCGGTTCCACATTCGCACTGTTGGACTCATGTAATCAAAAGATAAAGTGCTACATTATGTGAGTGAAACAGGTTGACATCATAATGAAGACAAAATTGAAAATTCAGCAAAAACAAGCAACACTTTATCACAACAGGTTTAGCCTTACTCGAAAACAGGTGTGATTCCACACTTCCCAGGGGCATGAACTCATAAACAAGTACTCTGTGGTCATCTTCACAACAATATCCGATCAACTTCACTAAATTTGGGTGAGAGAGCTGCCCAAGAAATATGACCTCAGCCTGCAAACATGAAAAAACAACTTCATATCTAACAACAGTAAAGCAAAGAATGGAAGAACACATCAAGATAATAACTTAACACAAATCATGCTTTTATCAATATAATACTAATCAGGAAGGCCAATCACCAGCCACTCTCTATGCCCCTGGAAACTATTGTCTCCATCATGGACCTTCACTGCGACTTGCAGTGGTTCCTCTATTGTTAATCCTTCGCGAAGATCACTAGTGATGTATCCTTTGTAGACTCTACCAAATCCACCTCCCCCTAGCAATGAATCCTGCCTGAAATTTTTGGTTATCCTCTTGAGCTCCTCAAATGTGAATGCTATCAGAGGATTCCGAGCTGACTCCCTTCTCAGTTCCTCAACCTCTTTCGGGTTCGACGGCAGCAGACTGTCCTCCTTTTCTTTTCTCTCAGACGGGCTCTGCATTTTAGGTGATTCTGTAACAACAAAAAGACAAGTATGTCACTGGCTTGATAATACCTAAAGCACAGATTGTAAATGATTAGGAATGCTTTGTACAGATAGACTAAACATGAGCTTCTCAAGACAAACAAAATTTCACATGGAAGAATGAGAACTTATGGTGATTGATTTGGTTTTTTGAAAAAAAAAACTGACAATAAGTATAGCCACCTAAACGGATCAAACTAATTCTGTAGTAACGGAATAATAATTTGATCAAGCATTGAGCCAGGCATGTCCTTTGAATTATTAGGATATTTTTTTTGCTAAAAGATCGACAGCAGTTTCAAATCATTAACAAACAGTTCATATGAACATGTAGCTCTCTATCTATTTAGGATCAAACAAATAATAGAAAGTATTGCACCATAGAGCTGCCACTCCATAATCACATAGACCAAACCAAGAAAGGACAGTGGTACCTGATTTTGTTGCATTGGAAGAAACCCTGTTAAAGTATGGGTTCCCTTTAAACCAGCAGTTACCCATAATACTCAATTCCTAAAGAACAACTCAGTTTTCTCTGTCTGATCAAGAACACCAAGAAGAGGAGGCAACAGACAGATATGTCTGCTACGAGAGAATGGTTTGATGGCTGCTTCTTTGACACACAAAGAACCTTAATACTCTCAGAACTAAGAACAAGAGAAGGCCCAGCTAAAAATGGGGATAAAACTAGAAGAAGAAAAGAACCAACAAGAGGGGAAAAGATGAGATTTTTGTTCTCTTATGAGAGCTTTCTCAGAAGGAACAAAACGCAGAGATGAAAACGAAGGTCTCAAGCGAAACATCCCTATCAGTATTTATCATGTGTTTAATGAGGAGAAACCAGAGGCTAAATGCAAAGGGGCAAAAAGAACGGAATGGCTGAACAGTTCAATTCTGGTACTCCGTTTCCTTTATAGCAACGGCATGGATCTTGCATTTAAGAAGGGTATGGAAGATCTCTCTTTTTCTCTGAATCCTTTGCGTATTTCCGGTTGGATTTCTGGTTTTGTGGATGGGGATAAAGAGGGGAGTAGGAAATGCAGATAAAGGCAGTACACACCACCACCAAGAAGAAGAGGGGTGCACTTGAGTTTGAGTGGGACAATGGAGAGTGTAGTGGTGGCTCTCTCTCCATGTCTCTTCCTCCTAGATTCCATTGGCTTGGAGTTGAGACCCCTTGACCTTGGTTTGGTTGGGTTGCTTTGCCCTCACTCCTTTCCAAACTGCTTTCTTGGTTGTGGTTGGGACTTGCAAGGAATGCACTCATCTAGCCTCCATCTGCTGCTTGAACCTTGATCTTTCAGGGAGATAGAATGATGGGGTTTCTTGGTGGACTTGGCTTTGGTGGTGAAGTAGTGGTGCCCATCACCAGTTCACCACCCACTAATCACTACTCAGTGACTGCAGCCACAGGTAAGACTGATGACTGCACTAATCCCCATCCCTTTGCTGCTAGAAGAATAAAAATCCCTCCTTTTTCCCCCTCCTTGTGGTAGCAGTAGTAGCATTCGCTTTCTTTCTTTCTTTCTTTCCCTGGTGATGATTAACCTTTGTTGCTGGAGGGGCAAGTGGATGTCTGAATCACAGTGCCAGATTTGCAATCCCCAAAAACGACTTTTCTCCAGGGGGAGAGGATGCAATCGCCGCAAGAGTTTGTGCTCTAGTGAGAATTTTTCTTGGACTTGGCCGCTCTTCTGGGTGGGTGCGGGGATGAGGGAGAGGAGGAGAGAGACCTGGACCAGTGCTAATCTTCCAAGCCCAACACCCACCAAGACATCACCAACTAGCACCACCGTTTGATGAGGTCTGTTCCTTTCCTCCTCATTCCATTAGGTCAAAAACATCTGCTTTTTGTCCAATTTGGGGGTGTCACTGTCTCTCTCCATCCTCTTCTTCATGTCCAGCCAATTGTCATGCCCAGGTTAGGCTAATCTTTGCCTTAGTTTATAATCAAGAAAGGTGGCTTCAGATTACTTGCAAAGGTGCTGGCTTTTATCAGGGTTACAAAATTATATACAGCTCAATGAGGCCTGCACCCACTAGAGGCAGTTACAGTTAAGCTGTTCCTACATGTGCATCATATAGTTACATCTTGAATTATCTAGGTTGGTGATCCTGTCACTCTATTAGATTAGTCTTTGGAGTTCTCTGACTTGGGGAGGTGTTCACGTCCCCTTACGGCTCGGCACCACAAAAATGAATTGCGTTCCATTGTATATAAACAATTTCTCATTTGATCGAATGCCAAACCGCGACATTACTAAACAAATAAGTATGTCGTTGTGACCAAACAATTATACTTTTATTTGGATTGGTGTGGACTGCCTGCTTGAGATTAATCTTGATGCGCCCGCCAAGTGTTCGATTGATTGCCTGTGAGAGTAATGGTGCTGAGCTCTGTATGTTGTGGGTAGTGCGTTATTAGGTTGACCAATTTTGATCTCACTAGGGCTTAAATAGGGCTAAATTCTAGGTGACTGGATTGTGTGAGCTCCAGCAGGTTTTGCACTTCTGCTTGGCTGTCCATTTTGTGCTAATCCTAATTATGTTGACACCGGCTGCTAGGATGTATAAATTCGGATTGTCTTTGGATTTTGTATGACTATTTGCACCTTGAGGGTGCTGACAGATTCGTCTGTGGCTGGTGTGAAAGAAGTTAATTGACTAGAGTGAGCATACTTTTGTGTGACATCTAGGGGATATTTTGTTTAGGTTCGAATGCTGCTTGCAGCAACTCACAGTTGGCATATCATCAAAATAGTATGATATCATTGTCATACTAATTTAACAGATTGCATGCATAGGATTGACATCTCAAAATCTATTACTCATGAGAGTAGCCTTCATCTACAAAATATCAAAAAAAAAGGGGGACATTATAGTAAAGAGGTGATTCTAGGGAAAGCTAAGATTTCACTTTTCTCTCAGCCATCGAGTTGGAGTAGTTAACCATCTATATGTCGTGGAAGAATACACTCCTCAGAAATTCAACACCCTAATATAAAAAATAAAAACACCAAAACCTGAGTTCTTCTTTGAAGCAATAAAATCAATAACTCCCATTAGCACAAGTCGGTAAGGCTTTGTGTAAAGTTTCGTTCCTTTTGCACTTGCATTTCCATGGTTACACGTCAAAGAAACGGGGCCCACTTGGACTTCCATAGTTGTCTAGTCCTAGAAAGCCCTAAAGGCAAAGTAGTGTTTGTTAGTCTTGTCATTTGGCAATTAAAACCTAATTTTTAGCTCTTAGTTTCTAGTGTTTATTATCAGCGTACTGTGTGCTTTTTGTAAGTCCTAATTGCAACCTATCAGCTACGATAGTCTAATGCATGCTCTTATTCATTTTGCTTTCCATTTTTTACTGTAAATGTTCTGTTTTTGTTGATGATTGTTCTTATTCTTTTATTACAAAAGTTCATTATGTAGTTGCAGTTTCAGTGTTTCAGCAAATTAATGGTTTTTACCTTGCCATGAAGCTCCCAATATAGTCAAACAGTTCTTTTTACTTGCTTTAAAAGGTATAGTTGGGTCGGATTAGACTTAGTAGTTGATTCAAGATTTTTTGAAGCCTTTGGTGGTGGACTAAACTAAGTACAGGTGGCCAAGTGACAAAACAAGTACAGTTAATACATTTCTGACAAGCAAACAGCTAGGACTCATATACCTGAACTGTCCAATTGATGGAAGTTTACTTTTCTGAATCATAGCATTGACTTTTAGAAACTCGTGGAAATTATAAGAAGTTAAATAACATCCTCATGTTTATTTGCAGTTTTGTAACTTCTATAGGATTCTGGCTTCATGATACAGAGCTCGATCTTACTGGATGTGGCATAACCTGAACTTCATGAATAACCATAATCTGCATTTTCTCTCAGTTTGTTCCTATAGATGATTACCATTTTGAGTATGTATTGACTTTTAAGGTCAGATTTTCAGGAATACTTGGACACTTCATCCTCTCTTCGAAAAATCTTGTCGATGGGACTTCTCTAGAATCTAGATATTCCTAGCTGACAGTGATGAGGATTGTGTTTGATGCTTTGCAAGAGAGGTTGGGAGGACAGTTCAATAAATACTCCACAGTTTCCATCCCTGTCTGATGAAGGTTCAGGAGTTCATGTGTTGGAAAGCCTACCTGCAACTGGCCATAAGAATCCTCCTGCAAAAAATGTATACTCTTTTTTCATGAACTGCGTAGAATGGACAGTTGCCATCATCAATCCATCCTTGCCGCCCAGATACCAGAAAATGATTTGGCATCTGAAGTTTCATAATTGTACCAAATATGCAGAACTTAAAATTGATAGTACACCATGCAGCAAGCTGCTACTGTGAGTCTAAAAACATGTACTCCTGGATCAAAACCATTATCCTGACAATACCAACTAGCCTCCCAAATCCCAATTGGATGGAACATCATCAATTCACATGAATGCAGGCAGCCACTGAACATGAATGCAGATCCAACCCATATGGAACCCATTCTTTGCTCTGTTGCATCCAATGATGCAAATTTGCATATTATAACATAGAAAAGGCAAGATTGACGGTCGGTGAAGCATGATTTTTCTGTGAAAGTGAAGATATGTGATGGATCGAATTCATGTCATGGGGTGTTCGGTAAGCTTCATACTGTATGTATGTCCGATACTTCAGGTTTCTTTACCTGTAATGATTCTCCATATTTCCTTCTGTGAACTATTACCTTTGCATTACTGAAGTGCAGGGCACATATCTACTGGATGTGATTCATGATATCCGGCGTTCTGCTAAAACCATACTGCACGATCAATCAGGTTTCTGTTTGCCTCCATGTTCTTGAGTATCCATAATAGCATGTACAAAGGATATTTCCATTTTACTAAGGCCCCCTAAACAGTTTATTCATCATCAATTAAAAGGTTGCAACAAGGTTGGCTCTATAAGCATGCTCTTTAATTGTGTGCAACGCTAGATGATATGCCTACCACTTAAATTACTACGCATGCTAGATCTACACAACCAGCTATTTACAAGTTACAACCATCTGAAATATATTAGTTGATTGAGTGCAAGTGGTTGAATTCCTGTAAAGTAGGGCGTGAAGGATTAAACAATACCAAAATAAGCATGGTCCATACAGATTAGGAACTATTTTTTTCCCTTAAAGTATGATTGTTCTGTATTTTTTTAGATTTGCACTGCCATGAGTGTTCATGGAGTAAGTAATGGTTAGTGAGAATGTAATTATTGGGTAGAACTGTACATTAAAGTTGATAATGCATGGCTACTATACTGATTTTTGTTATATTTTTTACTTATGCTATAAATGGTTGACAAATACTAGAAAAGAGGTCAGGGAACAATTACTATATATTTTAGGTTTTATTCAAGTATTATACGTTTCCCACTGTAGTTTGCTAAAACCTGGATACTGATGGTAGGCATAAGTTTGTTCTGTCATTAAAGTATATCTTCAAGGTCTAATGATTTGAGCACACATGTGTTGAAGACACCTTGTATATTTCATTGAACTCTAAACCTTAGAGTTTAGCCTTTTAGCAGTTGTTTAAACTGAAAACCATGAGGTTAGCCTTTACAGGATCTCAAAAGCTGATCGATAGATGGGTGTCTTTTTGCCAGTTATACCAGTCTAACAGAGCACTAGATAAGATGATTAAAACACGAGTTCAAGAAGGTTAGGCCTCTACTAACAAAGCCCTTAGGTTTGTTATCTACTACATTGTACAGTAGCTGGACTCTACTTAAACTCTATAGGCTTAATCATCGCATCAGGCGTCTATAGACTAGATCACTAGATGAACAAGGCTGAGGCATGATGCAGCCATGGAGGATGTCAGAGCCATTTGTTAGCTTTGGAAAGCTTGTCTTGCAAGCACCCTACAGCATGGCACAAGCACGTCCCCACAGAATCATATGTTCTGTCCACCGTCTATCTCTGTCTATGTATATAAATCTTCTCCCGTTGCAGTATCTTCATCGTGTAAAGGGCAATGGCTGTTTTTCTGCTTCTTCTCGTTGTTTCCTTCCTCTCGTTTCATCCCATTCAATCCACTCAAGAATCGCATTCACATGTAGATTTTTCTTGCAGATATTACTACTGTGTTTTTCATCTTTTTTGTGAAATCATGTGTTCATGTTATAGTTATACCTGTCCTATCTATATTGTCTTTCAGGTTCATATTGTGTACTTGGGCCACAACGATGGCCTCAATGCTTCCCTTACTGCAAGTCTTCATCTCCAACTTCTATCAAGAGTCTTTACAAAGTAATTAATTGTCCTTTTCTCTACTCAAATTAAAGACAAATAACAAAAGACACACCAGGTATACTTGAAGTTGAGTATGCCAAAATAGCCATATGCAGTGCAAAAACTTTATCATCTCACATGAGCTATTGCTGTGCAACACTGTGTCTAGATTAAAAAAATACTAAAGTTGAATTATTAATTTATAAAATTCAAACCCCTTAGCTTAGAGAATCTAGATATATTTGTTCTTATTTGGCGAGAAAATGTGACTGAAGAGTGAAGCGTCACTTGTGAGCTCAACTTTGCAGGCCGGATGAAGCAAGAGATGCTATTCTGTATAGCTACAGCTATGGATTCTCTGGTTTTGCTGCAATGCTCAATTCAACGCAAGCTGCCAAATTATCTGGTAAGCATTTACCTTTCTCCCGTTGACTTTGTTCTTGTATCTACCTATTTTCTGTGAACTTATCACAAAATCGTTGATTGTAAGCAGAAGCAGAAGAGGTCATATCAGTATTCAGGAGTAGGATGCTAGAGCTCCATACAACAAGAAGTTGGGATTTCATGGGCCTCAGCCTGCATATTCAGAATGAACAATCAGCTGGAATGCAATTGAAATACGGAGCCGATATAATTGTCGGTATCCTTGATACAGGTACTTTTCCTCCCACAGTTTCATATACGGTATACCGGCTGTATGTAGGAGTTAGCCGACTACTTGCAGCTGTGCTACCTGAAAACTTTCTCCTATCTTAATACAAAGATACACAAGCCTTTTGCGTATTCCCAAAAAAAAAAGGTATACCTGCAAATCCAGTTTCACTCCCCTATATTCGCTACCTATCTTCCCAACCATGAAAAGTGGACTCCATGCATGCTGTTCTAGCCTGAATAACATGAGGCTATCATCACAAAATGGTCCAACCTCATCGTGAGAAGTTCGAGTTGAATGACATGAAGCTGAATGGTGAACGGTGATCGATCCCTCTGACCTTTGTGCAGAGAAATGAATTGAGCAAACTTGAAATGAAAGATAAAATCATGTCTTGCATCCTGGCATGCGATGCGAAGATCTGAAGCTAGCATTTTTTTTCTCACTCATTCATGTTAGTTGGTGCAGTAGAGTGGTCACTGTGGTCCTTGGTTTTCCACTTAGATGATGCATCTGTTCTTTTTCATGTGTTTTTCAGGAGTGTGGCCTGAATCCCAGAGCTTCAGGGATGATGGCCACCTAGGCGACATCCCGTCGTCATGGCGCGGCACGTGCGTGGAGGGCGAGAAGTTCGACCCGGCCACGGCGTGCAACCGGAAGCTCATCGGCGCGCGCTACTACCTCGCCGGATTCGAGAGCGAGGTCGGCCCACTCAACACCAGCGGCGGCGCCGAGTACCGGTCGCCGCGGGACCGCGTCGGGCACGGCACGCACACGGCGTCGACGGCGGTGGGCGCCGTGTCGCCCAACGCCAGCTACGTCGGCGGCCTGGGCAGCGGCGTCGCGCGCGGGGGCGCGCCCTGGTCGCGGCTCGCCGTGTACAAGGTGTGCTGGTTCAAGGACCTGACTGGCCGGTGCAGCGACGCCGACATCCTGGCGGCGTTCGACGACGCGCTGCGCGACGGCGTCCACGTGATCTCGGCGTCCCTCGGGTCGACGCCGCCTCTCACGCCGCTGTTCATGACGAGCACCGAGATCGGGTCGTTCCACGCGATGCAGCTCGGCGTGCCGGCGGTGTTCTCGGCCGGGAACGACGGGCCCGACGCTGCCATGGTGCAGAACGTGTCGCCGTGGGTGATCACCGTCGCCGCCAGCACCATCGACAGGAGGTTCCCGACAGTGATCACGCTCGGCAACAATGTCTCCCTCGTGGTAAGCTAGCTCTCGCTGCTCCTCTAATGGCGTCAACTGTTTGTAGTGGACGCACGACATGACAGCATGGCTCTTAATAGTGCTCGTCTACGGTAGTAGTTTACTATCATGCATTTTATGGTGGCATGGAATTAGTTTATCTTCGTGTGCAGCAGCCAGGATGTTATCAAACTTATCTCTATTACATTTGAGCTGTTAAAATAGCTTTAAAAGAATTCACCATGTTTAATTTGGAGACTATAAATTCTCACATAAATTAAATCGGAGGGAAAAAATGTTTCGTTAAATCGTGGTGGGTATAGATTACAACAGTTGAGATAATTGGTATAGTCGGAATAGTTGTATAAAAATACTATTATATATAGAAACATAAGCTAGCTTGTTTATCTATAATCTGCACAGAAGTGTATCTTATATTACGTGTGTTAGAACTTTTTCTATATAATGTGTTTTGCTTTGTGTGAAGTCCAGTAATAATGTCTGAACTGCCTGGTATTTTGCATAGGGAGAGAGCTTCAATGTGAATGACACGAAGATGAGATTAGTAGAAAGCGGTAGTGTCTTCGCGGATGGGTAATCTCTCTCTCTCTTTCTTTCTCTCTCTCTCTCTCATACACTTGCAATTTAATTGGATTAAGGCATGATTACTGTAACTCGTGGCCTGTGGGTCAGTGAGAGATAATATAGCTTTCCTACGGTTGAGAACTTGAGTTCAATGTGGTTTACATTCATGAGCATGAATTGTCCTAAAAATATTTTTAGCTAGTAGATTAGCGACTACTCTATATATGGTTAGCAGGATATGCATTGGGGGGGGGGGGGATTTTAGAATTTTGTTAGAGAAAACTGTGAGACATGAGAACCATGATCCGCGAGGTTAATGACTGGTTAGCTTCCATGTTTTGTTCTTATGATAGTGATCACCACCACTAACTGAACTTACTATACTTAAGTAGAATCTAGCCATTTGCAAGAAAACGGCTCGATCTATTCGAACACAGACACATAGATCTTCTGAAACAAAACGTGCAAGTTTAACCCATTACAAACGCTTATCAATAGTAATAACAAAAAAACACTAATCAATAGGAAAGCTAGCTAATACATACGTGTAGTTTCTGCAAATTTGCATCCTTCAATCACACGGTTCAAATTGCTCTATGCCTCTGTGCCATTGTGCACCAAGGTCTTGCTCATTCGACCAGCTCACCAACGGGAGCCGCACGGCGGCGTCCGGCAAGATCGTGCTGTGCTTCTCCACCACGACGGCGTCCAGCGGCGTCGCCGCGCTGGCTGTGTACGCGGCCGGCGGCGCCGGCTTGATATTCGCCGAGACCATCTCCCGCAGGTCGACACAGGACAACTTCCTCCCCACCGTCCATGTCGACCTGCGCCAGGGCACCCGGATCCTCGACTACATCCGCGGCAGCAGCCGGCCGCCGACCGTGCACTTCTTCCCGAGCAGAACGCTCGTCGGCAAGTCGCCGGCGCCGGCCGTCGCCTACTTCTCCTCCAGGGGCCCTAGCTCCATCTCCCCTTACATTCTCAAGGTACGCCACATTTTTCATTCTCGAGAGAGCGTGTGGATTTCACGGCGAAAATGGCGTGATTTTGTCGTGTGTTTTGGTTGGTGTGATTCGTTGAGTGCAGCCTGATGTCACCGCTCCCGGCGTGAACATCCTGGCGGCGTGGCCGCCCATGTCGTCGCCGACGGTGATCCCTCTGGACAAGCGCTCCGTGATGTGGAACTTCGACTCGGGTACGTCCATGTCGTGCCCGCACGTCTCCGGCATCGTCGCCGTCGTCAGGGCCGTGCACCCGACGTGGTCGCCGGCGGCCATCAAGTCCGCGCTGATGACCACGGCGTACATGTACGACGACACGTCCGACGTGATGCTGGCCGGCGGGACGCTGAAGGCGGCGGACGCGTTCGACGTCGGCGCCGGCCACGTCGACCGCTGCGCGCGCTGGACCCGGGACTTGTCTACGACGTCGGCGCGCGCGACCACGTGCTCTTCCTCTGCAGCCTCGGCTACACCAGGTACCAGATACGGCAGATGGTGCTCCCTCGCCATCGCTCGACACGAGCTGCGCCGGCGGCGCCGCGCCGGAGTACGACCTCAACTACCCGGCCATCGTGCTCCCGCGACTCAACGCCACGGTGACCGTGAAGCGGACGGTGACGAACGTGGGCCCCCGGAGGGACGCCGTGTACCACGCCGCCGTCGTCAGCCCCCAGGGCGCGCGCGCCGCGGTGTGGCCGCCGACGCTGGCCTTCTCCCCGTACCACGACACCGCCTCCTACTACGTGACTGTCACGCCGGCGAAGCTGTCCCGCGGCCGGTACGACTTCGGCGAGATCGTCTGGTCCGACGGCTACCACCGCGTCCGGACGCCGCTCGTCGTCAGGGTCACCACCATGCCCGACACCGGCATGGACATCGCCGCCGCACGCGCCATGGACACCCCTACGGCCACTCAGTGACTGAGCTACAGAATTCCTAGCTCAGCTTGTTCTGAAACCTGGTTTGATCTGGTCATCAACTCATCATCAATCATCAGACAAAAAAAGTTGAGATCTTCTTGGGTGTGGATTTCTCGAGCTTGGAGTTAAAATTTCTTTGGACAAGTAGCCAGTACTAGGTGTCAGTGTGTCACGGGTCAAGTACTGGTATAAATGAGCGAATTTCTGGATGCTACTATTGGTACCATTTCTATGGCGGCTAATCATGCAAGAATTATTTATGTATGATGATGTGAGTAATTAAAAATTTGATGATTCACCTAGATCTGTGGCAGCTTCGGTTTGGGGAAGCGAGCAGGGGAATTTCAGCAAGGCACGGCAAGCCAGGCCAAGACGAGCAACTGGCTACTACTGTAGCCAAGCTCGAGATTCTGAAATGCAATCGGCCAGCGAGAATCATTCTATAACGAAATATTTCTAAAATTTAAACAAAAAGCTAGATTTTTTGAAAAATTATAGATTAAAAAAAGCTATAGCTGTAAAAAAAAACTTTTCGGCTTATGCATCCAGTGAGTGAGCTGCAATTCCCATTCAGGCCCTTGCTCATCCTTGGCACGTGATTTTCACTGCCGTTGCCGGCTACTACTTACTCCAGTACTTGACCAACAACTGAAAAAATCAGTAGGACTATGCAAATTGGGCAATTTCAAGAATCTTATACGTAGGGTACGATGGAAACAGTTGAACCAATCATGCACATGATCCATAAATCTATCATCAGGTCCTTGTCCAGGATGACCTCTGACGCAGACTCCTCCTTGCTAAGTGTGACACGTGCATGCCAAGCCTCAGACGTGCGTAATTAGAAAACGAAAATATGCTGCATAATGCATCCTTAGGTCAGATGATATCACATTACCCAAGAAAAGAAAAGAAAAAAAGCGAGATGATATCAGACTACGCACGCATAACTGTACTTGGTACTCCATTCGTTCCATAAGAACAAGGTTAATAGAAAAGCCATCAGCTTGCTTCAATTGATATTATGTCATCTCTAATAGACGCTATAGTCATATTTACAAGGAAGAAATTTTATGCAAACTCTTACATAAATATTTTATTATTTTTTGGGTTCCACGGTCTTCTTTGGTCTCTTCTGTTTCTTTCTCCCAGCTTATCTTCGGGAGTGTTTGGTTTGTCCGTGTCATATCGGAAGTTTGAATATCAATTTGATGGATTAAAAGTGAACTGATTATAAAAATAACTGTATAATCAAAGTATTATTCGCGAGACGAATCTATTAAGCCTAATTAATCCGTGATTAGCAAATGTTTATTGTAGCATCACATCATCAAATCATGTCGTAATTATGCTCATTAAATTCGCCTCGCGAATAATCCACCGATTATAAATGAGTTTTGTAAATAAACAACCTGAAAGAAGAAAAAAGGAAAAGGATGCAAAGTGCAATGGGATTCCTGATCCAATAATAAATCCCAATTCGGAGTTTGTTTGGATAAAATTCCTATGTTATACTATTCAATTCTCGACGATGAATCGATTTGATAGATCAGATATTGTTATTCAAAATATTGATCCGATTCAGATCTATATTTAATACTTTAAAATAGTATATAAACATTCAATGACATGTACTAAACTTTAGTCCTACTATCAAAAAGGGATCTCCTTTCTTTATCTTCTCTTTGTGTTCTTTTGCTTGCATATACAAGCTGGAGTGGCCAGTGAAGCGGTGAGGTGAGGGCTGCAGTCAAGGGATGCAGGCGACGGTTGCGATGGACGAGGCTGGTAACGGTGACGGACGCAGACGATGATGGGCGTAGGTGATGATAACAGTGGCGCCCATGGCGGACGATGATGGTGGCGGATGCAGGCAATGACGGCAGCCATGGGAGTTGCGGCGGACGAGGTGGACGCATGTGACGCCCCGACTGTTGTGGTGGGCGATGGCGGATGCACGCGATAGCAATGATGTGGTGGACCAGGGGTGATGGTTGTGGCGGCCACGACAGACGACGATGGATAGTTGACAATTCGATGATGACGGTTGTGGAGGACGAGGGCGAAGGTCGAGGTAGACTCCAGCGACGACAACGGTAGCAACGGACAAGGCGAACACTGGGGACAACGCCGACCGTGGAGAACGCACGGAACTGTGACGGCCGCGGTGGACGACGACGATGGGCACGACGGCGACTGCGACGGACATAGGACCATCTCTACGAGTGGGCCCCACAACCTTGGGTCGCGTGTGCAGCCGAGCGACAAATTAGTGGCCCGCTCGCGCTCACGCTCCACCCGTTTCCTCCATGTAGTCACAAAATCCTAGCTAGAGCTCTTATCGCCGGTTATTGTACCCGCTTTAATATAGCAACCTTGAAACGGATGGGACATAACAAGTACCTACGCTGTTTTATGTCCCATCCGGTCCAAGATTGTTATATTATGAGACGGAGAAAGTACCTACGAACTCAAAGTCTTACGTTCATTCGTTTTTTAAAACTGTTCAATGCAAATCTATGGCCACACATTTTATATAAAAGTGAATTCGTTTTCGGACGAATGGAGTACTAACAAGGATCAGTAACTCACTATAGATCCTACAAAACCAAACCACTCGCTCTATCCTAAAATACAACAACCTATAATCGAATTAGACATTTCGTCCCATCTAGATTCATAGTACTATGATATGTCTAATTCGATTCTAGGTTGCTATATTTTATAGTGGAGATAGTAGCATGTCAGACAGGTCACATCGATCAACAACTCGCACGAGCAGGGCCACCGCCTAGTTTGCATGGGCTCGCCGTCAAATACATATTTGAAATTTTGTTTTTAAAAGGATTAATGCTATGTTTTAAAAGTAGTAGCAAAAATATTAGATATATTTAAGTTTGTTTGGCTCGACAAGTTTTCTAGCTCCGTGCACCCGATCAGATATCAAAATATCAGGCGCTTTCCAGCCACTTGCTTTCCCGTGACTCCCTCTCTCTCACACCCTCTTTTCTCTCTCCCACGCTCACACAGGAGGGCGATGGCGTCTCAACCTTCATCGCCACCGACATAGCTTCTTCGGCCTACCACCCACCGTCGCAGGGAACCCCCGCTTCGTTGTCCCGACGTCGTTTCTTTGGCCTGCCGTCGTCGGCGACGAGAATCGTTAAGCCCCGTCGCCACCGATATCGTTTCTTCGACTTGTCATCGCTGTCGGCGAGAACCACCGAGGACTGGTCCTTTCTTGGTTCGGAGCTCATCGGGCGGCACCGTTCTCTGTGATGGTGTCGCCGAAGCCCTCCCAGAGCTCGTGCATCGACCGGTCACCGCAGAGGTACGTGTTGAAGCTCTCCAGTTTGGACTATTCCTTATCTGCCACCATCAGAGAAGAGAAAAGAGCCAGATTTGTCAAGTACATTTTACGATTTTTTGATGTTCGATGTTTTCTTGTGTTCGATCAAAATGTTGCAGTGAGAATTTTGATGGTTTTTTTGTCTTTTGATTCTTATGGATTTATTGATGTTGCAGTTAGAAACATGTTTCAGTAATTGGATCTTGATGTTTCGTGTTTCGAAATAAAATGTTCCAATTCATGCGTTGAGCTAGTGACAAAATATTATTTTATAAGTACTGAAACAGCGTTCTTTCGATTCGTAGCAGCCTCCCAACTCGCACGGTGTTGTCTGGTCGCTGTACTTTTACCCCTTATCAGCGTCACGTTGTATGAACAGGAGTACCTCGTTGGGTAGCGCGGTGTGCCACACCCGCCGGCGCCTCGCCTTGTGGCCAAGCTTGGCGAATCCGTGCGACACGGCCACGTCATCGAGCGCCGGGAGCAGCGCGCCGATCTCCCCGCACTGCATCCGGTCCTCCTCCGACCGCACCTCGGCGCGCCCGTGCACCACGTCGACCACCGCCCGGACGCGCGCCACCCGTACCTCGCCGCCGCTCGAGCCCTCGCCTCAGCGCGGCGAGCTCCGCCGGTGAATCTTGACGCACCGGCGCCGCCGATCCAGCCGAGCACGAACGTGCCCTCGTGGTCGCGGTACGCGCCGCCGATGCTCGCCGGCCCGTTCGAGTCGTTGCACGCCCCGTCGAAGTTGAGCTTCATCCACCCTATCTCCGGTTTCCTCCACGTCCTCTCCGACGACGACGACGACGACTCAGCCCGCAATCTCCGCCGCCCTACTTCCCCGGCGATGAGGCCACATACCAAAATAGGGCTGCGCGGCCGTGGTATGCACAGCTCAGGGCGATTCACACGCGGCATCTACAGAAAAAAATTATGCGATCTTTGCAAAGAAACAGTGGGATTTCGGGGTAGTTCTTGCAAAGAAACACGGAGAAAGGGGGAAACGGTGGAATCGCCTCGCCGGCGGTGGAGTGGAAGAATGGAACGGCGTGGGAGAATCTCGCGGCACGGGATCCATTCGATCCATTTCGGGGACGGGATTTGCTACAGTTTTCGGTGTGATTTCCTCGCGTTTTTTTTTTGCGCTCTCACTTCGTACGACCCCGCGTTTGATGGCTGCACAGTACAGTAGGGAGGAGCAGGCACGGCACGTGCGAGATCTTATCCTGGCTTGTTTTTATATGCGAGAGAAAAAGAAAAGGAAAGAAAAGGAAAGAAAAGAGAGGAAAAGCTTGTTCGCTGCTGGGCTGTGGCTGCTGCGAAATAAAGAAAAAAAAGGGAGGCTGTGGCTGTGGTAGGGTGGTGGATGTGGGCGTCGCGTGCATAGCGTGTCCGCGTGGGATCACTGGAGATGTCCAGTGCAGTGCGCCGTGGTTCCTCCTCCAAGCTGCACGAGTTTTTTAGTAAATTTTATTTTAAGTCATTTTATTACCGTTGTCACCTCTTTTAATTAATATTTTTATTTTAAATCAAATTAATATTATCTTTATTTTTTTGAAATATCTGAACTTCTTTTTCAAACATATAAACAACCTCAAATACATCAGTTTTTATTCGTCAATAAATTTTTAGGTTTATTGTTTTTTATATATAATAAATATATGAATAAAAAGTTAAGAGAGGTTCAATGTGACATAATAATAAAATTATAATGAAAACATAGACTAAATAATTACCCAAAACAAAACATCAAATATAAAATTTACTTGTTTTTTATTTATTGTTTTGTTTTTATTTTGTATGTGTTTGAGGGGGCTTGGAAAGGGGTAGGGGTTTCTGGAGCGGGGGCAAATGGAGACAAACGAGGTGGTAATCGGTGGATTCATTGGACTCACACGGTTGTTGTTAGGCACGATGCTGAGCAGCTGCACACTAAATGGTTATGTATTTGACTTTTCCTTAAAAGAACATTCATCCCTATTAAATATAAGCAATTTTATGGTTATTGATAAGATATCAAAACATATCGTATTTTTTATCATAAAAATTATATTTTTATCATAAAACTTTATATCAGTTTAAGTGGTACAAAAATTTACCTGAAATTTTTTTAATTTTTTATACCTCTCAAGAATCATACATTTTTTCTTTAAAAAAGCATCTCTTGTAAATCGTCATCTCCCTATACATATGAGTTTATTTGACGAAACCATATATTCAAAATACTCTTCAGATACTGTCTTCGGATATAGCTAGTCGAGATAAATAATGAAGGTGCAATATGTCACACCATTTTACTTAGGCAGGAAGCAAATGCAAACCTTTTCTTTTTTCTTTTTGATAGGAGCAAATGCAAACCAACAAAAGGGAAGAAAATAAATCTAAACCAGACAACCCATTAGGCCATAACCCAATTAACCAAACCATCAATTCTCCATAAATTTAAAAAAACTGGAGAGAAAAGTTTTTAAATCGGTATCACTACCAGAAAAGGGAGGAAAAGAAAATCAGGGGGCGAACTGGAGAGGAGTGGAATCCGATGCGGGAGGCGTCCAGTGAGGCGTGGTCCGGTGGTCCGCTCCATTTCTCCCCACTCTCCCCTATCCTCAACTAGTATATGAGCCCCCGACCCTCACCCAAAAACCCTCCTCTTTTCCCCTTTCACACCGTACTGCCGGTTGCTAGCCGCCTCGCTGCTCCGGCTCCGCCTCCCGCTCCACCTCCCCACTCCCGCCGCCGCCGCCGCCGCCTCCTCCTCGCGCGCCCCTCTCTCTCTTCTACCCGCGCCGCGCCTAGCTTATCTTTAGGAGAGAGAGAGGAGGGAGGAGAAGGGCCGGGCGCGCGCGCTCGTCTCGCCGGATCTGTCGACCACCGCCGCCGCCTCCGGGTGTTTTTGCTTGGGATCTATCTCGTGAACCAGCCATGGCCGCCGTCGCGCCGCCTCAGGTCCCGGCCGCCGCGCCGGCGCCCGCTGCTGCTGCTGCTGCTGCTGCTGCTGCTCCTGCCCCGGCTCCTGCCAACGCCGCCGCCGCCGCGGATCGTATCCTTTTGGGTTGTGACTTCTGATTTTTTTCTAGGTTTTTTTTTGGGCTTTGAGTTGGGGGATTTGGTTTGGCTTGAGGGTTTGTTGGGCTAGGTGTGTTTGATGTTGTACGGCGGCCGTCTGCAGGCTGCTTCGCCCGGCGGTCTCTGCGCGGTCGTGTTATGGGTTGACTTGTCCAGATCGGGTTGTGTTTACTGTTTTAGCCTCCCGTGATCTGTGTTTACTGTTTTTAGCCTTCCGTTGATTGCGAAATCGGGAAATTATCTTTTTTATTCATACAAATGATTATTACGGTGTTTAGTAGGGTTTAGTTTGAAAGATTGGATTTAGGGATCTGACTTAATGCAGCGTACATCTCCTTAATTCACTGTTTTGCTGTCGAAAGAAACCACGGATCTGCTGCAGAAGTTGTCTTTGGATTCGCAGCCCAAGGCGGTAGATGCGGCCACCGAGCCTGCCGGCGCTAAGGTATTGGATAGAACAGTAGAAATGATGGATCCTTGATGTTTGCGTGTATGTTCATGGTTTTCTATCGGTGATATGTGATTCTAATACGTGTGGCTGTGGTGATTTTTGATTGTTAATCCAGCAGGGGCCTGCAGCTAGCCAGCCTCTTAGCGTGGCGATTCCTCCTGAGCGGTCCATCACGCCAGTGCTTCAGGATTTTATGGATCCCAACATGTTCTACCTGCCAGCATACTACTATGGAGGTGAGGAACCAAGGAGAAATTCTTATGGTGATCATGTAACAGTCATGTTTTTTTTTTGCTTGTTCCTTCCTATTTGTTAGCGGTCATGCCACTTCATAGTTCGAAAGGCCCTGTGGCTATTTATAGGACATAGCTTCTTTTCATGTAAGTTTGGCTTCTCCTGTGCTTATGGAATTGTGCTGGTTTGCAAAATTACCAGGTTACGACGGTTCTGTGAGCGAGTGGGATGATTATCCTAGATATGTAAATCCAGATGGAGTGGAGATTACCCCAGTAAGTTTACCTTAGATAATATTATTTTTTTTCTTTCCATGTGATATTGTTGATCATAAATTGCACCATGTGTCATATACTTAATGTAGAAATGGTCCAAATATTTGCTATTATTGTCTGTTGGGAGCTGTCCTGTCAAGTCTTGTTGGATGTAATAAGTGGAATGCTATGCACTCGTTTATTTGGCTATTGTTTTGTTATCTGTGGTGCTTTTTCTTAGTGCTTTGCTCTGTGCACTATTTCTTCTCTGTGAATCTTTTGTGTTCACTGTTATTTGTCTGTCACTAAATATCCTGTCATAAGAATCTTTTGTGGTGTGCTAACAACTATTCTGATTGGCCTTTGGAATTTCACAGGCAGTATATGGAGATATTTATGGATATGGGTATGCTCCTTATGGTGCATACTCTCCTGCTAGTTCCCCAGTTCCAACTGTTGATGGCCAAATGTTTGGCCAGCATTATCAGTATCCAACTTCGTATTATCAGCCTCCTACACCAGTTCCTTCTACCACTCAAGGCGACCTGCAGCCTTCTGCCAATCCTGACAAGCCAACAGCTAAGGCAGATCCTGCTAAAACAACCACAAATGGTGCTCCTAACGGTACTGTTCACAGTAACAGTGGACCTGTACCCCTTGGATCAAGCCAGCAAAATTCATCACTGACCCCTGATGGAACTTATAGGGCACCCTTGCTAGGTGGAGTTCCTTCTGCTGGTTACCTGGACTCTACATATGGGTATGACAGCACAGGAGCACACTTTGCATGGTATGATGGTTCTGCTTATACAAACGGACAGCAGAGAACAACTACAACCAATCACATGTCGTCTTCAACATTCAGTAATGGCTCTTCTGCGAGGACTCAAAACAAGGGCTCTGCACCTCAGCAGATGGTGAGTGTTGTGAAAACATTGTTTTGCGTTTATTTCTCCATATGTATGCATTGTCCTGATCCGCTACAACCTTGATTGCGAAGGATATTCTTCATGTACTGAACTATTTGGTTTCTCTACTTGTCTGTAATGCAGGGCATGAATAACAGAAGACCCACAACTACAACAGGATCAGCTGCTCTTACATATCCGAATAGGATGTACCCGAGCACCCGGTCTTACAGCCAGTATGGAAATTCATACAAAACTGGTCTTTCGTACGGCACAAATGGTTATGGAAGTAATGGCTATGGTAGTAATGGTTATGATTCCAGGCTATATGGTCGGTGGGGTCTTAGTATGGATAACAGGTACAAGCCAAGAGGCCATGGTAACGGGTACTATGGTTTTGGCAATGAGAGTCAGGATGGAACAATTGAGTTGAACAGAGGTCCTAGGTCTGGCCGTTTCAAGAACCAGAAATTGTTTGGCCATACTGTCACTATTGCTGTGAAAGGGCAGAGCCTTCCTTCAAGTGACAGCAAGAATGCTACTGATGTACCTGATAGAACACAGTTCAACCGAGAGGACTTCCCTGTCCAATATGATGATGCAAAGTTCTTTGTCATTAAATCATACAGTGAGGATGATATCCACAAAAGCATAAAATACAACGTGTGGGCAAGTACCACTAATGGAAACAAGAAGCTTGATGCTGCTTATCAGGAAGCTCAGGCCAAGAGCTCCAAATGCCCTATATTCTTGTTTTTCTCGGTAAGTTGTTCTAGGCGTCTTGTATTCATTTATGAATGTTAACCATTGTTTCCTTTTTCTAATTTTATCTTCTACTATGAACTTCAGGTTAATACTAGTGGGCAGTTTGTTGGTGTTGCTGAAATGACTGGCGCTGTTGATTTTGAAAAGACCTTGGAGTACTGGCAGCAAGACAAGTGGAATGGTTCCTTCTCTCTCAAGTGGCACATTGTCAAAGATGTGCCCAACAATATTCTCAAGCACATCATCCTAGAGAACAATGAGAACAAGCCAGTGACAAATAGCCGTGACACACAAGAGGTACCTTGTAGCTGTCCAATTTAGTTGTCTGACTTCCAAAAAGGTGGTACTATACAGTTTTCTTATTTCATCCGCTTGTTAAAATTTCAGGTAAACCTTGAGCAAGGCATGCAAATGCTTAAGAAATTCAAGGAGCATGTCAGTAAGACCTCCATCTTGGATGACTTTGCTTTCTATGAGAACCGTCAGAAGTTGATGCAGGAAAAACGGGTGAAACAACAGCAGATCCAAAAACAGGTACATATAAGGCTGAACCTTGTCATTATCAATCTGTGCATCATGGCTTCTCTATGCCTATTTGATAACTCTAATTGTTGGCTCGGTCACTTTAGGTCTGGGACAGTAGGGCTCCAAATTCTGTCTCTGGAGAGAAGCAGCAGGATGCTGCTACTGGGAAGCCAAAGCTACCAAATGGCGTCAATGGAGAACTGAAGGTTCCTGCAGAGAACGGCGCAGCTCCAGTCATTACTTATGCAGCAAAGGTCGCCCAGTCAGCAGCAACTGAGAAACCTGTCCTTGCCAACGGCACCGTCAAAGCTAGTTAACTGGATCACATACCCCATGTTCCCTAGCTAGCTATGAAGAACAAGAGAGTCCTGAAGAACTCAACAGACATGTGGTCCCAAGGAACTGATGGTCCGGAAAACTCTTTATCTGTGGAACTGGCAGCACGGGCCCAAGATCCTGCTGCTGGCTGCTACTGGGGAGCAGTTGGCTAGTTTAGTTTTGCTTAGTTTTCTTTTGCCGTATTCCTGTTTCAGTTTGCTTGAGCTCGCTCTAAGACTCCGTTTATAGTATCGTCGAAAATGCCAGAAAAAAACACTAGTGGCAAAGACAAGAAGTTGCAAAGACCATTGTCTGGCTTTGGTGCGTTGCGTTTTGCGCTTATGCAGTTTGGGGGTGGGGGGTGGAGTACTATAATCCCGTTGTCGAGTGGTTCTGGAAGTGGTGGGTTAGATTGTTGCTATTTATTTTACTTAAAAGAATCTTGCTTTTATACATCTGATGATGCAGGGTCTCGTCTAAGTGCTCCACTAAAACAGCTAATGCGAAGCTGACTCACTCCTTTTTGCATGTCTGCTCTGTTCGCGTCTGTTCTAAAGCTGGGGCTCTGCTTGCATCATTCCATTTGGTTGCTTGATTATATTATCATTTGAGGGCTCTTTTGTTGACATACTAGCTCAGTGGATGGATGGTGCCTAGCACTTTACTGCGGACTGCATTGCAGTGCTTGCTACGGCCTGCTGATGAAGAAACAACCGATCAAGTGCAGGTACAGACTGCAGTAGTATCCCGGGTTCATCAAACCGTTTAGGCGGCGGTAGGTTGGTTTTCACGCGAAAACCGTGGTTACTATGCTCAAAACTGAGATTGCCGTGAAAATCACGCAAAAATTTTCACGTCCAAAAGCTGTTTTGTACCCTTAAGGTACGTTTCAAAACCGTGGTTTTCGCTGTTTGGAAAACCTGATAGTACCCCTTGCTGAAGAAGGCTGGAGGGGGTATCTGTAGTACATACAGTGACCACTGTGATTGTTGCTACTTGCTACGGTGAAAAAGGAACTGTGGTTTGATCGGTAGGGAGATGTGGAGCAGCTGCAGCCAGTTTGCTGCGGTGGATGCTCAGGGTCCTTGGGGATCGTGATTCGTGAAACGTTTCTCTGAGGTGTTGCACGGTTGCAGTGCGCTAGATGATTTTGTCACATGTAGATCTTAGGCTGCGTTCACAACGTGATTAACATTGTTATTAATGGAATATTAATATATAAAAAATGATAGATAAATTCATTAGATTTTTAAGCAACTTAAAGTTTTCACACGAAAACAAATTATTTAACTGGTTGAAAAACATGTTAACAAAAATGAAGAATGAATAATTTACAAAATCGCACCTTTATATAACGTATATCAGTGGATCTTTTTTCTTCCTGCACCCATACATCCATGTGGCATGGGCTCAATCTGATCGAGGAGTGAAGCATTGGTATGTACAACTCAGGTTACGTACGTTAACATAATCTCTTTTCTTCCTGCAGCCGTGCATCCCTGTGGCACGGGTTCAACCTGACCGATGAGCGAAGCTTGCTTCCCGTGTTCCCCCTGGGACTAGCTCGGGAGGCTGTTTGGCATCGGTGTAGTCCGGACTACGAAGGAACAACCAAACACGTCTCAATACAGTGCATTGGCTGCACCCATCCTAATACAGTGCATTAGCAGGCTGCAGGACGCACAGGTTCAGAAGAACAACATGATACTGTACCATCATACTCTCTGCAAAAAGATTATTGTCCTGCTGTTATAAAGTAGAACTGTTTTTCTTTGTGAAAGACGATATATCATTGCTGTTTGGAAAAGATCTGTGTCCAGACTAAAAGGGAGAAGTGGCTGAGCGATAGCTGAGAGAAGTGGCGTTGCAAGTCTACAAGTTCCACCTCAGCGGCCAAGAGTTCCAGGGTGCGTGTGGGATGGACTAAAGTTTTTTTAATCGCGGTCACATCGAATGCTTATTAGAGGTAAAAATTTTTAGTTTGACGTCACATCGAATATTTTATTTTGGAATATTAAATGTAGATTATTTACAAAACTTATTCATAATCGGATACTAATTCACGAGACGAATCTAATGAGCCTAGTTATGTCACGATTTGACGAGACGATGCTACAATAAACATTTGCTAATCATTGATTAATTAGGCTCAATGGATTTATCTCGCAAATTAGCCATTGATTATGTAATTATTTTTATAATTAATTCATGTTTAATCCTTAACACCCCTTAACATGTTTTTTAATGTTAAGGGAGGAGCTGATTGCTCTTTCGAGTAAAAAAATCATAAAACTATATTTTTTAATGAAATTGTCATAAAATTACAGATTTAATATCAAATTTATTAACATACATTGTCGTGCATTTACACAATCATATAACAACCCGTTATGTTACGTGATATGTAAAATTGGTGGTTTGTTTTTTATTAGATTTCTAGTTGCTCGGGAAAAAACGTGGGTCATAGGTGATATTATGTTGATATAATAAATGGCTTAATATGTAGGAGTATTAGAGCAACTTGAGCGAATTGGATAGCCAAATTCTATTGTTTAGCCATTCTATAAAACAGATAACTTTTTTAAAAAAGAAGAGATCTACGATAGCCATGCTTACAAATTCAGATATAAAATTCCCATGATTGGTTTTAAATAGCCAACGAAAGCTAAGAGATAGTCAGCTTACTATTTTACAAAATCAGATAGCCAAGCTGTTGAAGATTTTTTTTACAAGTTGTAAAATAGCTTCCATAACCAGAATAACCAAGCTGTTGAAGTTGCTCTTACATAGTTTACATCTATATGAGTCGCCATCTTACAGTTATATCTACTGTTGCATGACCCTCTTATCCACCCCTTATTTTCAGTTGATGTGTATGCTTTATAGTTCATGCACATATATATTTTTAGGGTTTTTTAGAAATCAAGTCATTTTTATTTTAAACTTGTGCGAAATCATTAAACCCATAGCAAAAATCATTATGAAATCATTCTAAAATATCAGCTGACCATGACTGCCTCGTTGGAACGAATATCCATATTTTTATAGTATTTTTTTTCTCAAACATATTAACATATCAATTGTTAGAAACAAAATTAATCTATGAGCATATATTTTGAATATGCTCTGAATAATTCAATCTTGACCAATAAATCCGTACTGAAGGACGAGGGTTTATTTGTAAAACGATTTTTACAATAGGTGCAAATCATAAAATTATATGCACAAGCTTATCTCTTGCCGTGCTTATTCTTTTGCTTACAATAGGTGAAAGCAATTTTTCTCTTCAGCGTCGTTTCCTTTTACTGTTCTTCCTTCTATGGCCAAAATTACCATGACTAGAGTCTAGGGCATTTATACTCCCCCACATGCATTTTCTTGATCCTTCTCGGTGAAGCCTCCGACTCTTCCCCTTATAGATCGATCCAATCTTTCTCCCTAAATCCAATGGCTCAGGTTATATTGTATACGTGGTATAATGAGAGAGAATAAACATCCTTCTTTGTAGTAAATTTTTTAAATCAAATAGCACATAACTACATATCTAATATCGTGATTATCATAAAACTATATATTTTATTTACAATATAAATCTCTAACATTATCATTTTTTGAAGTAACGTTATAGTTTTATATTAAATTGATAGTTTTGTGATCCTACATCTTGAATGTATAATTTTTATTAAATTTATGTTGGGATATAGGCCTTTAAATATATAATTTTATGATAATTCGGTTAAATTTCCCATAGTTTGTGAATTTTAATTGTTTTCTAAAACTTTTTTAAAAAAGAAATAGAAAAGATCAAAATTTCTGTCAGAAGTGGGATTTGAACCCACGCCCTCGTTAGAGGACCAGAACTTGAGTCTGGCGCCTTAGACCACTCGGCCATCCTGACTTCAGTGGTTGGTTCAGAAAAAATTTGATTAGTCTTAGTACTTCTATTTTTAACTATCGCTATTAGGTCCCCAGTTATATGGACGGAAAACATGGTGAATTCTAACCATTGACCAATCACCACCGCCCTACTCCACCCTGCACCAGGGCTCACAATCTGGACAAAATTCACGCGAATTTTGCGAAGCTCAAACAGTTTTATCCTTCAATGCGTCAAAAAAAAAATCAATCTACGTCTCGACGGGTCTCGAAATCCGCTTGCAATATCTACGTACGCACCAAACCCTTCCAATATCTCCCGGGCAAAAAAGCGCTAAAAAAAAACGCGCGAGAGCAAAACGAACGAAGCATACAGAGACAAGGGAGAAAACCATCTATCCTGAAGCCGCCGGATATGAGGCTGCAGTGAAAGCCCAAGCCCCGCCTCTTCGCTTCACTCTCCACTCCACTCCGCCTCTCGCGCCATGGCCACCTCCTCGCTGCTCCCCCTCCACCTCCCGACGAGGCCGTCCGCCGTCAAGGTCTCCGCCGCCGCGGCGTCGGCCGTGGCGGCCGCTCCGACGCCGCAGTCGCTGGAGGAGTCGTTCGGCCGGAAGGGCCTCCGGTTCGCCGCCGACCCGGCCACCGGCGCGCCCACGGCCGAGCTGAGCGTGCGGAACGGCAGCTCGCTGCAGCTCCGCCTCGCCGACGGGCTGGTCACGTCGTACCGTCCCAAGGTGTACTGGAAGGACGACGGGTGCAGGGAGGTGCTCCACACCGTCGCCGGCGACGGCGGCGAGGTCAAGGGCGGCGTCGGGCTCGCGCTCAGCGAGGTGTCCTCCTCCGGCGCCGCCGAGTCGCTCCTCGTCGGCTCCGAGTGGTCCGTCGTGGACGCCGACTCCGACTCCTACGATGCAGTGCAGGTATACTTCCCATTCTAATTTTTTAATAATAATTTTTGAACGAATTATATTTTACGAACTCTACAATTTAAAAAAAATCAAAACATGAACGTGTAAGATCATATTTGTTTGATATTTGAGAATGAGAAGAAAACGACTGAATTCGAGTCCTAAATATCCAATTTCCTATGTTCCTGGTTGGCATAGCAATTCCCAAATGTTTGCAAATGTGAATTTCGTTTGAGCTGGAGTGGAGGCAATTTCAACTCAAATTTGGACTGAATTGGTTTGTAGGTTGAGCTGGGGTGCACGAAGGGGAGCGGGACGCTGGAGGTGACGTACGTGGTGACGCTGTACCCGCTGAGCATGGCGACGGCGGTGATGGTGAAGAACAACGGCACCAAGCCGGTGTCGCTGACGAGCGCGATGCTGAGCCACATCAAGTTCGACAAGCGGCGGGGCACGGCGGTGGAGGGCCTCCGGGGATGCCCCTACTGCTCCCACCCGCCGCCGCCCGCCGGCTTCTCGCTCCTCACCCCGGCGGAGGCCATGAAGCGGGAGGACGCCGGCTGGTTCGGCGGCGGCGGCGACGAGGAGCCCCGGCAGGGCGTGTGGACCGTCGAGGACAACCTCTACACCATCCTCAAGAAGAAGGTGAGCAGGGTGTACGCCGCGCCGCCGGAGGAGAGGAAGAAGCGCGTCTACAGCACGGCCCCCTCCAAATTCACCACCATTGATCAGGTAAACCACCAAATCACCACCAAGAAATGTTCATACATAATTCAAATGTTTTGAAAAAAAATCATCAGATATTTGGTTGAAATTGAACTGAACGAAATGCCCATGGATCACCAGAAACTTTCTTGCTTGAAAAGAATAATCAAATATTTGGTTGAAAATGAACTGAACGAAGTGCCCATGGATCACCGGAAACTTTCTTGCTTGAAAAGAATCATCAAACATATGGTTGAAATTGAACTGAACTTGATGTTGAATTGGTGATGGGTCTGCAGAATAGCGGGCTGGGGTTCAGGGTGGTGAGGATGGGGTACGAGGACATGTACCTGTGCAGCCCGGGGGAGATGTACAAGAAGTTCGGCAAGGACTACTTCCTGTGCACCGGGACGGCGTCGATGCTGGTGCCGGTGGTCGTCAACCCCGGCGAGGAGTGGAGGGCGGCGCAGGTCATCGAGCACGACAACTTGTAACTTGTTTCGTGTTCATTACGGCAGTGTAAAAAAGGCGACCAATTTATACACGAATTGTTCTTTGAAACAAGAAGCTTGCAGGGAAAGATACTTGTGCATCCCATGTATCAGCGTGGCCAAGTGCACAGGGAACAGGAAAAAGAACATAGTACATGGAACGAAACAATGGATCAAGTGTACACTTACAGCTCACGCAGAAAGAGATTTCCAGTTTTTTTTTTTCACTAGGGCGTAACGTACACCGGTACACGCATCTCGACGACAAAGCCATAAAAACCAAAACAGGTTCCCAGTTAAGTACACGAAGTAACAGAGTATAATGCAAGTGTAGCTCTAGTCCTGGCAACAGGCGCTACACTCCCACGAAATAGCGAAGGAACACCTTTGCTTCGTATAAGCTCATAGCATCAAAATTGTTTGGAGTCCCTTTTAACAGAATCCACAGCTCTTGACATTATAACCTTCGGTACAAAACAACCAAGGATAAGCTCAAGAAGCTCGATTGCTTTGCTGTAGAAGCTGTCTCAACTGGTAAATATCACGCGCCTGCTTGTCACAAGTGAAGAGCGCATCTGATGCCATATTTCCGATGGTGTTACTCAACCAAGCCGGCATCTTTCAGAGCTCTTTCAAAATCTTCCTCGCTTTGCCAATTACGGACCTACAAATGAACAAAACACAATAAGCTAATGCTTAGGAGCACAAGATACTAGCATATGCATCTTGCGGTTACACACCTCAGGAACATTGTGCTGGAAGTAGGTCTCAATCTTTCTCATCACAGTGTTATCTGTTTCGCCGCATAGCAAGTTGAAAACAGCTCCTGCACCAGCAATGACAAAGTTAAGAATATAAGCTACAGGATATGCACTAACATATAGAAGGGCTGAATTTGAATAGGTGTTTGGTTGGCCTAGCATCACTTAGTCTACAAGCCCTACCAATGTTAAACACATAAACCACGAAATAAGTCCAGAAAAATTTGATTATAAGCGCCAGAAGACACATCATTGCCCATATAGAAAGAAGACCTGGTATAATTGACCAAACCACTAATAGGTCATTCTATCTTATCCTCAGAAAACAGCTGAAAAGCTCAAAAAGCTCAGGTTCAACTTAGAGTCTAAAAAACATACATTAAGTTAAGTATACGACTAGGCATAGGCAAGATTTGTCAGCACTACAAGACAGGTTGCTCAGATAAGACTATCCTCAAGTTGATTGATTTCTCTTAGAACTTGGATCCATCAGACAAAAATGTTGATCAGCAATTCAACATTCTTACAAAGGTCACCTCTGATATTGACTATTTCTCATTATTTATTAATCGAATATCTGACTTACTAAACATTGAATTATAGCCACCACATTTTTTCCTTTTTGGACAAAAGAGAACCAAAGAAATAATTTCACCTTTTCGGCCAAAGCGGCCAGCTCTGCCAATTCTGTGCAGGTAGACTTCATAATCAGGTTCATCTCTTGTGCCAAACTTGATTGGCATGTCATAATTGATGACAAGGTTAACCTTTTAAAGGAAGAATGTTAGAAAGAGAAGATTTGCACTTGCTCAAGTATAAAGTCAATGAACACAAATAGTACCTGTGCTTGGTCAAAACCTCGAGCAAGAACATCAGTTGATATAAGAACCTTGGTGTACCCATTTTTGAATTCCTGTATTATCTTTTCCCTCTCTGATTGGTCAAGGGATCCTTGAATCGAGGAGCACACATAGTCCTCTAATGTCAAAGCATTGTGGACATCCTTAGTACTTTGCTTTGTTCTAACAAAAATGATAACCTGTCCAACTTTTTGTCCAAACTCAAAAATCTTGTCCTTTATGACTGCTATTTTTGCCCTTTCATCAGGGACTTGAACTTTATATTGCTTGACTTTTTCCAAAGTAAGCTCTTCCTTCTTCACAAATATTTGATTCCCATCCTTAATTACCCTTGTAACAAAATCTTTAACTCTCTCGTTAAATGTCGCAGAAAAGAGAAGCACCTGACAGCCATCAGTTCAAATAATAAATAACAACTCCATACATGATCACATGACATGGAAAAGACCAGTTTAAAACTCAAAAGCTATCTTTGGGATCATCTGAATGAACTTGCAAAATTGCTGAACAAACCAATAGCATCATCAATGGCCAAAAATTTTCAAATTAGACCCCATTTCCACTACTCGCAAGCAAGCAAGGAGTTCTCCAATTACATCATAAGCATTGCTTGGAGTTCTTGAATAAGCAATTGCATATTTACATGTATATATGCAGACTGTAGGAAAATGCTTCTTCTAAAAAATCCTCTTAACATAGAATGGACATATTAACCTCATATCTGATTTCAAACCGTATCCAGATCGCCTTCTATAAGGAGCATGCAAGCTGTTTCATGTGATCCTACTCAAGCAAAGGAAGTTAAAAGTGACCAGAAAAATATTACCTGACAGCCACCAGCGCTTCTTTGTATATCCCTCATAATCCTTTCAGAATCGCTCCTGAAGCCATCCTGCAAGAATGCATTCACCATTAGAAGGAATTGGACTTATGAAATTTATAATGTAAAGTTAGATTGCATAAACATAAAGCTATTAACTCATAATACAAAAACTCATCGAGTGCATAAGCAGATCTGAAGTATGAAACATACGAGCAACACCAATTTAAAAACCAATGATTAGTCATGTAAGGAATTATGTCCTACCAAATGTAAAAAAAAAACATATGAATGAATCTCTCCTAATCTAGAGAATACATATGTAAATACCAAACTATTTTTCTACTTTAGGAAATGCTGATATCATTTGGTCTACTGAAAAACATGAAGCAATTTTCCATTCCAATCAGACCCATCCTGTAGCAACAATGAATCAATGCATTATTATTTTTTCATTGTCTTAATAACGAACATAATGCAATGCTGCACAAACCAGTGGCAAATATAGCAGTTGAAAAAACATCAAGCCTTTTTATATTCCAACCAAGACCCAATCTGTAATACCAATGAAAATACTGCGTACTGTGTATACAGGCCATAGCTAATCTTTGGTATGCCACTTCGAGTAAGAAAATAAATCATCATGAAGCCACCATTATTCTTGTTAAGTCAAGAACAAAACTTACAACAAATCGAGCTTATGGTGGTTCTTGCTTCATTGTTCCCAATTCCCATAGAGCTTAGAAATTGCAATAATCAATTATCTCTTTCCATAGGATTAACGTCTAACCCATAGGTCCCTTATAACTAAACACAAGGCACTCTCATAACAAAATAACTAATAGAAAACAACATTGGGCAATGGGCATACACAAGTTTTGGATAGAGGAACGGCAATAGAACTCATCCATACCTCGGCAAGCATATGGTCTGCCTCATCAAACACAAGTATCTTGATATCATTTGTGAGGATCTTCTTATGATTAATCCACTTCATTAGTGTTCCAGAAGTGCCAATCACCACCTGGTCAGTAATCTTTGGCATTTTAGCGACCGGCACATAATCTTTCTGAGCCGGTGGGATCGCACATGCACAGGTAATGCCAGTAAACTTTCCCATTCTCATAAGCACCGACTTATTCTGCAAATCACAATCAAGCAAATTGAGTACATTACAGGGTGCACATCCATAACAAGAAAAAAAATTCCACATAAAAGTATGGGTGCCCAATCAACCTGCTGGGCGAGCTCCCTGGTGGGGCAGATGCAGATGGCCTGTGTGACCTTCCGGTTAGGGTCGACGCGGCTGAGCATGCCGAGCACGAAGCAGGTGGTCTTCCCGGAGCCGTTGTGCGCCTGCGCGATCAGATCCTTGTATGGCGGCGTGAGGATCATGGGGAGGGTCACCGCCTGGATCTTACTCGGCCGGCTGAACCCCATCTCGTCGTGCAGCCCCTTGAGCAGCTCCGGCGTCAGCTTCAGATCCTCGAAGGTCGCCGCCGACTCATACACCGTGCCGCCCGACGTCACCTAAGCAGAATCACCGCGAAAACAATCGACCGATCAACTATCCTAGAAGCTACCGAGACTGGCCATCAGCACTAGCGCCGACGCGGAGCAGCGCGGAACTTACGGCTTGGATTTGGGACTCGTCTGAGTCGTCGAGGAGGGGCGGGCCCTGGTCGTCCCCGCCGCCGCCCCCATGCTCCTCCGGCACGGAGAGAGACAGCGCCTCAATCTGCTTCGCCTGCGCGTCCACCGCCGGCGAGCTCGACGAAGACGAGGCGGCCTCCGCTGCGGCGGCCTTCGCCTTGGCCTCCTCCTCCTCCTCTACGTCGGCCCATGACTTCTTCTCCGGCGTGGGGGCCTTCCCGCCGTCGGCCATCGCCGCCGCCGCCGCGGATCGAGAGCAATCGAGAAGGGGAGAGAGGCGGACGCTTACTTACTACTCGCAGTCGGTTCGCGTTTTTATTTTTATTTTTTTCGCCCTGACCTCGCCTTCGGTTTATATTGGAGAGTAATTAGCTTAGCTTTTAAGCGGAGGAGCCCGCTGCTTACGATGTACGCACATCGCGTCGCGGTAAGCCCGCGTCTCGTCCCGTGGGCCGGAGCGGCTGAGACGTCCCATTCTGGCGGAAGATTTGGGCCTGGAGGAGAGAGTACTTTGGGCCTTCGCTTTTGATATTTGGGCCTATCATTCAATGTACCATTCACTTTGGACCGAATTAAAATTTTCTGTCACGATGGGATTAATTGATTTCTAAAGATTAAGAAACCGGGACTACGTCGACAAATTTTCTCCAAAAATTTTTAACAAATATTAATACAGTACAAGTTTCAAGCATCATTGTAACTTTCATGTAACTACAGTGTTCATGTAACTATAGTGTATAGTGTAACTTGTATTATAGTATATCTTGTATATATCTTTAAAAATCTCTCGGTTACATGTTATTTTTATGAAAAATAGGTTGTGTGAGCGAATCTCCTAACATGTGTGTACGCTATGCTTTTTTTTCTTCTTCGTCTGCATGAATCTGGAAAAAAAATCAAATGGTTCAAAATTATGTAAAAATGATATGCAAGTGTAAATTACAATGTAATTACATCACGGTTATACTATATTTACATTTGTTAAATTTTTAGAAGAAAATTTGTTGACAAATATATAGCAAAATCATAAGAAATCAGCACGAACAACTAGCTAGCAGATGCTCTTTCTACTTCTTCCGTCTTAAAATATAACAACCTAATAATCGATTAGGCACCAATTAGTATTATGAATCTAAACAATTTTATAAATTTGGACATAGTATCTAATCCATTAGTATCTAATCTATGTTGTATGTTAGGACGGAGAAAAGAACTTCTTATTAGATCTTCTTTTGTTTCTTATCATTATTATTGAAGTATAACCTTCTCTTGTTAAAAGGACGACTCCATACGGGTTAATCCTATCCTAATATCCATCTAAATACTACATATTTCTGACAGTGATACTAAACAAGCAGAAGAACATTTTCTTTCTGATGGCAGCTATTCCAGGGGTAATTGGTGACTCTCACAAAATTCCTGAACTTATTTTGGCTCAAAGCAAGTAAAAAAATGAACAAAAGGGACAAAATTATAGTAGAAATTCAGAAAGGTGCCACAGAAATATCCACTCGGCCGAATAGATTAGCAATACCAAACGAAGAGTCCAAACGGGGGATTAATCATCGATGACGTCATATGCTTACCCAGTGGTACTAGTGTACCCCAGGTTGTGATCCTCTCTCACTTGAAAACGCCGAAGATTCAGAAAGGCAAACAATGCATTTGGGATTCTTCACGTCTCTATAAACAAAGATACATCAACCGATCAACATGGGATTGGAACTAAACAACTTTATTGTAGAAACACAATTAGAAAACATTATCAAATGAACAAGGATGACACACTACCACAGTAAAAAGTTTGGCATGTCAAGGTATTCAAAAAAGGTTTGTTGCTGCTCTGCTTCAAAATTCAAATATTGACAGTACAAGGTCAAATACCCACCTTCTCCTGGCTTAAGGCAGATTTACCAAACATGCGGTTTGAAATTTTGAAGTTAAATGCGAATTTTGTGATTCAACGTTTTGGTGATTCAACGTATCATCTCTCAGTGAGCCCAGTCCATTCCAGACTTAGACACAGCAACAAGCAAACATACTCTTCGCCACCAAACTCAAGAACTTGCTCGCCAACCTCCAGATTATGAATACTAATAACAACCTGGACATGACAGTGTGGTGTGTAATTAATACCCAATGTTGCATCCCAATCTGAAGAATTTTCTGCTGGAAGAATCTTACATAAACCGAATGAACGGTTGTCGACAAATCCCTCAAGGAAATGATCAAACATCAAAACCAACCAAATTTGTTTGTTCTGAGGGAAGAACCGTAACTGAGCTTGAAATTGTACATTGTTACATAAGCACTGAATCAAGAAGCAGCATGAACGAAACGGGAATGAGATAACACAGGAAGAGAAGCAGCATCGCGAAAGTTACCAGTAATTTAACATTTCACCCCCAATGTAGAGAATTTTCTGCTAGAACAATATTTACATAATCTGAATGAACAGTTATCCGCAAATCTCTCGAAGGAGAAAATGAAAACACAAGAAACCAAGCTGAAAAATGATCACACAAGAAAGCCAAGCAACTTAGTTATTATGCAGCAGCAGCATATACTCCTCAGATAACTAACAATCTACCTTTATTCCCATAATAACATTCAATGGCACGAAATGGGAATGAGATCCCATGAACACATGAAAAGCAGCAGAAGCAGCATCGCAATAGTTACCAGTACCAATACAACAGATGGATCGAAATCTCTTATGCGCAAAGTAATTATGCTATGATGAAGAACAGACCATTCCTACTGAAGCAGTATCAAAATACCATAACCATGAGTCAATCAAGGGTTCCTGGCTTGGAAATCCTTCATGAACGCGACGAGCTTCTCCACACCGGCAAGCGGCATAGCATTGTAGATGGAGGCACGCACGCCACCGACCGACCTGTGCCCCTTGAGCTGCACCATTCCCTCCTTGGCCGCCTCGGCGATGAACTGCTTCTCAAAGTCTCCACCCTTGGCAAGGGTGAATGGCACATTCATCAGTGATCGCACAGATTTCTCCACAGGGCAGATGTAGTATCCGCCGCTGGCATCAATGGTGTCATAGAGAATGCCGGCCTTGTGGGCGTTCTTCTTCTCGACCTCGGCGAGGCCGCCCTGCGCGAGCAGGTCCTCGAACACGAGGCCACAGATGTAGATGGCGAAGCAGGGCGGGGTGTTGTACAGGGAGGCGTTGTCTGCGTGTGTCTTGTAGTCCAGCATCACCGGGGTGATGGGCTGCGCGTTGCCGATGAGGTCCTTGCGGACGATGGCGATGGTGACGCCGGAGGGGCCGACGTTCTTCTGCGCGCCGGCGTAGATGACGCCGAAGCGGGAGACGTCGACCGGCTTGGAGCAGAAGTTGGAGGACATGTCGGCGACGAGGATACCCGACTTGTTCTTGGGCTCCGGGTAGTCCTTGAACTCGACGCCATGGATGGTCTCGTTGGAGCAGATGTGGAGGAACCTGGCCTCTGGATTCTGCTTGATGGCGTCGAAGGGCGGCAGGGAGGTGTACTTGCCGTCCTTGCCGGACCAGGCGATGGAGGCGGCGGAGAACTTCTTGGCCTCCTTGAAGGCCTTGTCGCTCCACGAGCCGGAGACGACGAAGTCGGCGGGGTCGGAGGGAGAGGCGCAGAGGTTGAGCGGCGCGGCGGCGAACTGGGAGGTGGCGCCGCCCTGGAGGAAGAGCACCTCGTGGGTGTCGGGCACGGCGAGGAGCGCGCGGAGATCGGCCTCGGCCTTCTTAATAGCGGCGTCGAACTCCTTCCCGCGGTGGCTCATCTCCATGATGCTCATGCCGGAGCCGCGGTAGTCGACGAGCTCCGCCTGCGCCTTCTGGAGGACGGAGAGCGGCAGCGTGGCCGGTCCCGCTGCGAAGTTGTAGACCCCGCGGTCGGCGGCGCCGGCGGCGGGGGAGGAGGACGGCGCGGGCGTCGCGACGGCCGTGCAGGAGATCCTGGCGGCCCGCGTGGGGAGACGGAGCGGCGAGGCCGCCGCGGCCAGCTTGGGGCTGGGGCGGTGGAGGAGGAGGGAGTTGGGGGTGGTGGCGGCGGCGGCCATTGCGGCGGAATGGAGAGGAGGGTTTTGGCCTTTTGGGCTTTGTCTCGTGGAGAAAGGGGAGGGGATCTATAGGCGTCGGGATCGGAGGGGGGGTTGGTGGGTGGCGTCACTGTGTGCTTTTCAGTAGGGTGGCTGCGTTGGTGGGTGGAAGGGGAATGGCAAATTGCTGACGGCCAACTTGAGATTTGCATGTTGCAAATCTGGACTGGGGAGGGACACATTAGGCTTGTTCGGATATCCTGACATGTAAAACGATATTATAATTTAACACATAATTAATTATATATTAACTAAAAATTCAAAGAATAAATTAGTATGATTTTAAAGCATTTTTTATATTTTTTTAAAATATTTTATTTAGCCGTTTAGAAAACATGTTTATAGAAAACGATGAGAAGTCGAGAACTTGTACAAAAGAACCTAGCCAAACATTATTTTTATTAAATAAAATTTAATTTATAATAAACTATTTATTGGTTAAATTTTTAAAAAGTTGGATTTTGAAATGTGCGAGTGAAACTAGGGAGTACGTCGTTTGGTGTATTATCGGCAATCGGCGACAGGCTCTGCTTGTTTCGGCTAAAATGGGGTGCCGTTTGTTGGATTTGGTTGGTTGCAGACAAGGGCGGCGCATGATCTTGGCAAAGCTGTTGCGTGCGATGGTTTGTAGTGGCTGCCAAGGTCGATGCAGACCAAAACTGTGATGTAAACACGATTACCCAAAGCCTGCGACGAGCTATTTGTCGTCAGCAAGCTGGAGGAACCCGTTGGCATCATTTGCTGAGGCCCTGAGGGGGGGTAGAAGTAGAACGCCTTGATCGAACAGGCGTTGCCATTGGAAAACAGCTCGTGCTTTGATAAGAAACAAATGGCACGGCAGAGCCGACATGCTCCTGCCTTGCTGGCGAGTGCCGTGATTTGACCGGTGCCTGCAACTTTAACTGACATGTTCCATTGCCTCCCAGACACTCATCCTGGTGGCGCGAACACACGGATCCATTTCACCGCTGCAGGGCAGGCCCAATGTTCCACTCCGCGAGTGAACATAGACATAAACAGCATCTCTATTCATAAACGGCTAATCCAGACGATGAACTGAAACCAAACCCAGCAAAGCAGGTGTGATGAAACCAACGGGAAGGAGACATTATGTCCAAAGAAAAGATAAAGAAAAGAGACATCGATGCTGTGTGTTCATTTTCTGTCTTTGTATTCTGATGCTATGCTATGCTATAACAGTATTACAGTATACCACTTGTACAACTCCAGTATTCACAATTGCACAGCACATGTTTGTCAGTTGTTACACACAAGCCAATCCACATTGGCATTTCCCATGCTCTGCATCTACTGTCAATGGTATGGGCTATTCTCATATTTCTGTTAGTCTAGCCAAAAAATCTGAGGGAGGCATAGTTTCTCATATGAGAGGGCACGGATAAAAACAGCCCAGTTTCCCTTTCTCTACAGCTATTTTCTGCACAGAAGGATGAATTGAATGCATACATCAGAATAGTTACTGGTGTGTATCACTTATGTTACCAGAAGGTGGGAAGGATTGACGTCTTCTAGGGTTCTGGAGATCCCTCTCCTTATTGCCAGCAGGAAACTGTGTTGTTCCCGCCATAGTTCGATTTATTGATTGAAAGCCGTACCCAACTTCAGGACTATATTGTAGAAGCTGGGGATAGTAAAAGGCTGGGTAGGATTTAGCCTTCTCCATCTTCTCAGCCTGCAGTAGCGTAATTTTCTGATAAGTCGCAATTGCATAATTACAAAAATAAGTCTACAATTCTTATATGAAGCCAACTGGGAAAACCTCAAAACATTTTCAGGAAAGCATAGCTAAATCATGAAGGAAAAAGGTAAAATGGTGACATTTTCTTCATAAAAAGCAGCAAACATAATGAAGTGAGAAAACATCTTAAGAATTTAAAAGGGCTAACAAAAATTGAAGGTTCTTCAAACATTTTCCTTCAAAAACCTATTGTAAAGACAAAACATTCAGAACTAAACCAAAAGGATTATTTAAACATTTTACAATACATGACCAAGAGTGTACTATATCAATAACTTAACAACAATTCAAAAGGAAAATGTCGCGTGCATATAAATGAATACTTAAATGTTTTCATTGTTCAGATCAAGCATTCGCTTATACCTGTTTATTTGAAAACCCTCCAAAGAAATCTCTCTGTCCCCCGGATGTTGAATTCCCTACTGCTCCCAAAGCCATAGGTCTCTTCAGTTCTTGAAAATTAGCCTGTGCCACCTGCACAATGCAGCTACATAAATACAGCGGGGCACAAAAACCACAGACGCTGAAATAATCTCTTACCTGCTGATGAAAGTTATCGCTCAGTATGTCCTTATCCATTGGTCTAATCGGGCCTGATAAGGTCAGAGAAGTCTTCATCTCAGGTGATGATATAGTCTGAACCCTGTCCACTAGCTGAAAAAGGATACAACCAAAAGTGCTTAAATGTCAATGCTAATAATCGGCACATAAGAAATCACATTCTGTGAAAAAGGATACAACCAAAAGTGCTTAAATGTCAATGCTAATAATCGGCACATAAGAAATCACATTCTGTGATCCTCCCCCACACCATCCTCGAAAGCAAACAAATAAGAAGACATGAAATACACAGAAGATCAGCCTAAACGTACCTGCTCCAGACGTTCCTTCTTTAGTTGTTCAGCTCTGCTTTCAAAGGCATAAGAAGATTCAGTTGCATTCCATATGATGCTCACGACTTGGTCCAGATTTTCATCAACAAATGGAAATTTTGATTTCACCATTCTTTTTAACTCTGAAGTATCTGTAGGCATCTTCTTTGCTTTTGAATTCAATAGGGAAGAGAAATGAGATAGTTAGTTAGGCAACTAATACATTCCTGTGCCATAAAAACAAAAAGTAAATCAGCAGTACCTATCTCAATTAAAGCCTTATTTGGCAACACATAACCAGTGCTCTCATCTACTTCACGAGCTATATAATCTCTCCATTGATGTAGAGCCTGCGAAAAGATATGTGAGATGTTTATTACACAAATAAATTGAATAACTTTGATTGGTAGAAAAACTAAAACTTGTTATTTGGAAATATTGCACCAACATACGGACTTTCAGAAACTTTAAGTCATCAAAGCTATGAACATAGCCAAAATGGAAAACCGTTGTCAACAGTCAATAGTATAGCAACTATAAATTCATTTCTAGAAACAATGCTATGTTACACATGTTAAGCTCTATTCGAGCACGAAACAGAATGATCATAGTGAAGTAAACAAACAACAAAATATTCTCTTACATATACAACAGCCAGCTGTTTTGCATCCAGGTCATGTTCTTGCAACCTGTAATAACACACTTGAGTTAATGGGATTCACACAAATTATAAATGTGAACGAAATAACTTCGAGGTTAGCAAAAGTACATTTCTGAATGATAGAAGGAAATGAACTAATTGAGAGTAAAAGCATACATACCCGTATATATGGAGATAAGATGTATCTGTCAGCAGTTCCTTTTCATACAACTGTAAACAAATTTCATTACTGCGCTTTTGCACCTGAAATAACCAAAAACTGGTGATCAGAATGTCCATTTCGATACTCTTTTTTAGTACTATATGACAATCAAATCGATTCAGGAATCATGAATAACAAACAGATTGCAAATTTATGTGTACAAGATGGCACAATGGGTATTTTGTAAGCTCTGCATGCAGTTCTAAAATGAGGCTTCATTCAGGAAAAAAGGATATACCAAAACAATGCTCACTCATACGGACTTCAAAAATCAAATCAGATCAGAACCAAAGGAAAAAACTAGTGAACTACGGTTTTACCTCTAGAAGAAGATCATTGTCAGATGTCGACTCCTTTTGCAGTCTCAATCTCATCAAGTCATACATATACAACAGATAGTGTGTATCTTCTCTAGCATACCTGCACAGCAGTTATTTGCAAGTGGATAACATGGATGAAATAGTGTAACATGTAAGAAAAAATCGAGGCAAGACTAAACCAAAACAAATGAAAGATAGGGTCTATTATAGGGCAAATACTTTATCATTTCATCAGAAAGTGGCCTTGATCTCCAATCAGCGTTTTGATATCTACAGAAGGGGCATGTTTTGGTCATAAGGATACTCGCTGTAGATAGTTAGGTAGGTCAGTATGGATACTTGAAAATTGTGTGGTGTAAATGAGCAGTACTCTTTATTTGCTGTGACTCCACAAAAGTGACGCAATAGGTGCTCTAGGCTGTTTCGCTCCATCTGTAAAACCCTTGAAGCCTGTTTGGAGTTAGAAAGGAAAATCCAAGGTTCAGTTTATAAGAAATAAAAATGAGGGTTTTGAAGGAGAATGAAGAAAGAGGTAAATTAAAAGGCGTAATCAAGAATCACGGTTTTAGTATTTAGTATTATCAGCCTATTAATCACAATACCTGTCCTGTGTCAAAAAGATTGCAAACATATATGTGGAAATCCCGTTGGAGCCACATTATGTCACGATCAGCCCCATGCATGACCTTTTTTCACAAGAAGAAACAAGTAAACAGAAATTTGTTCATAATGATAAACAATTCCCCCTCGATATTATAAACAATTGGAGAACGTAGAAGAAACCTTTCTCTTGGTTGGATCTTTAAAATGTTCTTTCAAGTAGAGACCAATATATATGCGAAGTTTAAGGGTGTCTACAACAAAATCCTCTGTTCTAGTTGAAATCTGCATCAAGCAGGTCAAACCCTGAAATGACCTATATTGATTGTGCTCCAAGTCAACCTGAAAACAACAGACGAACCGAAACAAAGCTTAAGTTGCTAACACAGCAAGGCCTCAGAAGTTGTTTTATTCCATAACAGATGCCCATAACATGAATGAAATTGTAAAAGGCAGAGAAGGGAAAAGAACGAAAGCATGGGATATGTTCTTTTTTAAGAATCCAGTAAAGTTATGCAATGTCGTTAGCGCATAAAGTGAATTGTGTTGTTAGACAAGGCAAAGGGAAACAATACAGGCAATAGTATGTCGTTCAGAATAAAGCATATACCAATTTCATTTGAATCCTAAGTCAAAAGCTACAGTATAAACTCTCGGATCTGGACATAAAAACGGTTTAATCCTTACAGGGTATCAGCGCTAGTTGGATTTATGACTGGAGCCTGATGATGATAGGTAAAATGAATACATTTAAGGAGCTAATGATCTAACAGTTCTAGAAATAGTAGAGTCCTACTGGTCTAACCAAAATAAACTCAGTACACAATATGAGTGTCAAAATCAAAATCAATGTAACAGATCATAAAGATACTGCCCACCCAATAACGAAAAGCTACTGTCCAACAACTACAGCTATGTCCCACTACATTTTATGGATTATTACTGACAAGATAAAATTCAGTATTAGGAACTCATGTCAGGGAAGCATGCTTACATTTTTTTCAGGAGGATATGCATGCTACATAAGACAAAATACTCTAGCAGTTGAACTTTAATACAATGCAAGTGGAAACAAAGTATGATATATATTCATTTGAAAGTTAAACAAAACTTAATTACAAATGCTTACAGCAAATTCATTTACACTCTTCAACTTTTTAGCTAAGTCTGCTAAACCATTCTTATCTTCAACTAGCGTAAATGGGGTATCCTCCAAATAAGCTGGCTTTACAGGTTCACTTTCAGGAACATTTCTGTCAATAAACTGATCCATTGGCAGTTTTTCCTGCAAAACAAGAGTATATTACATCATATCCCATGCATGGATAATTGGATATGCAAGAAAGTCGATCCTTCCGCTACTGATTAATAAGTACAAAAGATAACCAAAAAATCTCGAATAACTCTATATGATTAAGAAAACAAAATTTAACACTAATTTTAACCGTTACAGGTTGCTCTACCTTTTTTTCTTTCAGACAAGAACATTCCAATTAATTCTGTTAACCAATTAGGCCTCAAGTCAACATGTAAATGCTTACTTTTCGCTAGTTTTCAATGTAATAATAACAGATACATTGATTATCCCCAAAGACAAGAATCCAAGAACCCCACTTCTTTCTACACATGCCGTTTTATACTTTTTTCAGGAATACCCAGTCATTCTGTCTCAAGATCATATTCCAAAGTAGATGTAGGTCATCCCCGAACAGGGTCAAACTATTTATTACCCATGCAGACTCAATCTTTGGCCAAGAAACATCAATGTTTGACAAATTGGAACACTAGAAAAGCAAGGTAAAACAATGTTTGGTCATATCATGGATTGGACTTTGAACTTTGATCAAGGGCTCCTCATTGTAAACACACCAAGCGACAGAAAAAGGAAAAGACTCAAAGCAGAAACTAGGTACTAAAAGACGACATAGAACACTAACCAGAGGGTGGATAGGTCGGCTGCCATCTTCGGTGCGCTCTAGCCAGACATGGTCGAATGGCACGTTGTAGTTGTTCACTCTGATTGCGTACACATCCTGCGGCCGCGGAATGTTGGGATCGTGGAAAGACACCTTGGCCTTCGTCCACGGCTCCGCGGCCGCCGCCTTGTCCTTGGCCGTCATCGTCCCCGACCCAGGACCCGAAGCGGAACCACCGTCCTGGCCGTTTGGCCGCTTCTTCTTCTTACCACGCACCACCTGGAACCCGTCCCCCGCCTCCTCCGGCGCAACCTTGTCGCCGGCCGCCTCCTCCTCCTTCTCCCCTGGGCTTTTGAACTCGTCCATCTAGGTGGACGTGCCCAAGCTGTTCGTGGTGCGCGTCGCCGAGATCTTCCCCCTGGAACGAGCCGCTCTGCTACCTCGGGGAACCGAGCTGGCGCCAAGCACGGGGAGGGAAGCGTCGATGCGGACGGGGTGATTTATCTCCGAACCGAAGGCCCCGGCGCTCGAGCTGTTCGTCGTCGAGGTCTTCCACGAGCCCCGTGGCGAGCGCCGTCGAGATCGTGTCCCGTGAGCTGCCGCTACCTCCGGTGACGAGCTGCAACCACGCCGGACCCCCTCCGGTGGCGTGGAGCCGACGGACGACGGCCCCGCGCTCCCTTCCTCTCCTCCCCACACGCCGCCGGCGGAGGCGGAGGCCGCGTGGCGGGGTTGGGGCGCGGGTGCGGCTAGGGTTTTGGGCGAGGGGGAATTGGGAGGGGATCGAAATGGCTGGCGGTTTCTCTCTACTCCGTGAGGGGAAGGGAACGCGGCGCGGCGCCGCGCGGCGGCGCGGCGCCTCTGCTTTTATTGACGCGCCGAGCCGGCCGCCTCCGCCTCGCGCTCGCCTCGCGCTCGCCGCGTGGGTCGTGGGTGGGTTGAGTGGATCAGTGGATGGATGTGGCCTTTTCCTTCGCCAAGTTCATCAATTGTTCATGTGCCAAACTGGACTCAAAAACATTTTCCCCCAATCCATCTATATCCATCCATCATACAAGAGTTCGTTTGGATTGGGACAGCTCGACGGGTAAATATCTCCTACAAGTTAGGTGCGTGTGCAATTTTAGCCGCTGCGATGCCAGCACGTTTATCGATGTGCGTTGTCCGACTGCTGCCCATATTCATCCCTAAATCAAAACGATTTATTAAAAAATAAAAATTAATTTATGGATAAAATATTTATATATGATGCAGCTGTAAAATCAAATTGTTTGATTCTTATTGAATGATGAACAATTAGTCGTTGTGGTTTTTGGTTTGTGTGTTTTGATCTTTGGAGATTATTGACAAATTGGTTTTGTGAGATAATTGGTTTTCGAATAATGAACAGTGTTTAGTCGGCTGCCACGGCCTACGGCCCCGACCAGCTTATCTTGCCGGGTCCTAACCGGAGGTGTTTCGGCGGTCGAATCGGCCGGTTGCTCGTGGTCGACCGCCGAGCCCGATCCGGTTGCCGATTTTGTTTTGGTTTTGGTTTCGGTTTGTTTCCTTGCATATATATGGGAGTTTCGTGTTCCTATGCACGTGTCTAGTTGTTTATGTTAACAATAAGTCAAGTTTGGATAGCTTGTGCTTGGATATGGTATTCTTTGTTTAATTGTGTGCAGGTATTCTTTACGCCTCGGGAAAGTATTGTCGGTGATCAAATCGGAGTCAATTTGGAGATAAGGTGACGTCCGAGATAGGGATCATGCGGGATGCTGAAGGGTGAAGATTAGTGCACATAATTGGGAAGTTTCCATATGGCATACAATGGAGATATTGTTGCGTATGGAAAGCGGAATTTCGGTTTTAGGAAAACCGAGTTTGTTATAGTTGGTTTATGTATAGTTCGTTTCTTGTACGGGAATGTTTCCTAGTGGATTAGGGCTTCTTGTATATGTAGGATTCGTGGCTCTTGGCTGCGGATCTTGGGTATAAATAGTGAGGGGAGGCGTAGCCTCTTGGTATCGCTTTTGAGTTCAAGTTTTAGAGTTTCTCAAGTTAGGGTTTCAAGTTTAGATTGAGATTTTGTGAGGAGTGTTTTGTTTGCACTTTGAAAACACAGAGAGTTTCAATAAAGATCAATCTTCTTGAGAATTCTTTGTGTCTTCATCTTTCTCGGTTCGGCGGCGTAATTGTCGGTTCAACCGGATCTGCTAACCGGTCAGACCGCAAGATCTACTGCGGTTAGACCGCGCCTTCTTCCCGGTTAGACCGCAAGCACATTAGCGGTCAGACCGACGGGCATCGGACTTCATCGGCATCGGCTACATCGAGCAATCGGGGGCGATCGGCTAGGGTGGTCGACCGCCGAACAGGATCGGCCGACCGGCACGACACCTACAATCATGACCGGCTTTAGAAAACAGAGGTAAAGTTTTATTTCCGCTAAAACTTTGTTTTTGGGGTACTCAACCATTCACCCCTCCTCTGGTTGGCTTTTCTTTGGGCATTCGATCTTACAAGTGGTATCAGAGCCACGTTTTTTTGCTTTGGATTTTCTTTAATCTAAAGTTTTTTCATCATGTCGGATAAATTTTCAACAAAGCCGCATGTTTTTTATGGCACCGATTTTGCGTATTGGTGTAGTAAGATGCAATCTTACATCATGGCTCAAGACTATGATGTGTGGCAAAATGTTGCTCTTTCCTACTGTTGATGAGAAATATCTCTCACGCGCTGGCCTGGGAGATCTGCTTGACTCCAGTGCAGGTCCTTCTCGGCTGCCTACGCTGTGCAGGGCGTGCCAGTTGATTTGATCTGTCAATCAACAAGAAAAATAAGGGAATATGCGTTAAGTGTTAGGTTAGATCCCACGGGATCGGCTGAGGGAATCCATGAACATATATATGCTATTCTAAACTATATTTAAGCCAAGCGACTGGAATGGATCGGCTACACCGAGACAGCATCAGCCGCTTAACCCAAATACATCAAAGAATAATAAATATATGGATCGATAACCTAGCCGATACTGGAAAGCTAACAAGGAATCGACTAGTACTCCGAAGAATCTTATAGAAGATATCACTCTTGAAACATGCATAGTCCGAAATCGGCCATCACGTTGATAGTAGGCGATTTCGGGTGGCAACATCCGACAAAAATGCGATCTTAACATAAGAGGCAGTCTTAATACAAATCTAATAATAAATATATTAAAAGAAACATATCAGGGCAGATAAGGCCAGCTGAAACCCCGGCACTGTCTCTAAACAATATAAATCCATCCGAACACATTGGCAGCTCTAAGAACGACTTAATAGTTTAAACATGATGCAGCATTAAGTATAAAAAGAACAACCCGATCTGTTGTAGCCAATTTATATTTCTCGAGACGGTGGATAACCGAATATAAACCAGCCAACCTTTAGATCTAGCCCTATTGACCGCAAGTTCTTGACAGAACTAGCCAATGGCGGGATAGATCTAAACATTGATCTAATTTATATACGCTATGTGATAAATAGCGCAGTATAAACTCCTGATTCTAATGTGTCATTACAATGGAAGCACAAGAAACAAAAGATTATACCACTAATGACAAACGTTTACCTAGATCTGAGGATCGAAACGATGCAGCCCGTAGTCAAATAAAGTGCTCGTCTGAAGAGAAAAGGTTGGCGATGTGCCGAAGGTTTGATTGATTGTGAATATGATCCTAATTACAGGGGGTCTCGGGTCCTATTTATACCCAAGATACAATTATCTGTACAAACCCTGGACTCTATCTAAACTACTATTTAAAACACAACATTATCCCGGAAAGGACCCATGTCGTGTTACAATTAACAGTTTAAACAAACCCCTAGATTACAGATACAATTGTTGTTACAAGACTCTATCCATAAGTGGCAATATCATTTAATGCGCAATTAACAACCGAATCTTCTATTTATCCTCAAACTTCTGTATTAGAAACGGTCTCATCTCTTCCGGACCTGGAATCAGCTATCGGCTGCCCCTGTCCGATCCAACCTTAGCCGATTAGCCTCGCAGCCTGTGGACCCCCGTTTTTGGAACGGGAATCTTTCATGTTTATAGTACAATTTCCCTGGATCGAGTAGTTTGGTACCCACGAAATACAGTACTGAATAATCAGGTGCAAATGCACGAATAGTCTTACAACAAAAGTATTACAATATAGGCCCGAAGGCAATATCCGACATATAGGACCTCATGGTCCAGATACAATCAAAAGTAGAAGTTAGGTAAGGCAGCGGAATGAAGGCAGCGACTTGTCGATTGCCACAGGCAACAACCAAAGACTAAGACCTAGCAGGCGCCATCGGCTTCTTCGCCCTCCTGGTAGTAGGCATATGGATCCTCCAAGTCTTCATTTTCACCATCTGAAGGTTTGTGCGTATAGCAAGGGTGAGTACCAACCGTACTCAGCAAGCCAACACGGAAATGTGCACATGATAGAGATTTTCAAGGGAAAAGTCGTGGTTTATTTGCACAAAGCCAAACTTTATAAATCTTTTCACAAACCTAGCATCTAGCCAAGTCAAGTTTTAGTTTCATAGTTCATTAAGTCGGCGACAGTTCTGTCTACCATCCATCGTGATTCCAAGGATGGCTTCCCGCCTCCAGTTCGTCATGGTTTTCTAGGGAGTCCACCCCTTCTCGCCTTTCGAGAAGTTGATCCACTAGTGAATAAGAATCATGCAAACCCATCCCATCATTTTAAAATTTAGAGTCTAGCCAAGCGAAAGTCTTGCCACGATGCTCAATATCCGCGAGCACGTCTATTCGAATAGATTGATTCATTCACACTGCAGTGGATGTACACTTTACCCATACCCCGCGACTGCCCAACAAATGAGCCTACGTCCCAACACATGAGACGGTCACGACAAAGCCTTTCGATAACCTCACTTTGGCAGTACCCGCTCCATGAACTTAAGCGCTCATGCACTCTAGCCGTCATTTCCTAGCAGTGAGAGGAGTTCTGGCGCACCCGGGGTAAGGGAAGACTTCATTCATCAAGTTATAATAAATTACGATTTTCAATCATCCATTTCCAATCTCATCTCATACATAAGAACCACTATGCAGGGGTACCGCCTCCGCTCGGCTATCTACTCCGCTAGGTCTATACCCATTTGAGAAGTACGGTTGTACTGGCTCGTTTCCCGGCTATCTCATGGCTCGGTCCTTAATTGACCAGGGTCGGCACTTGCCTTTTCCGGAATCCACCCAAATCATCCACATCAAAAAACATTTGTTTGATACTTTCGCTTTTCATCAAAACTCATTTTATCATTCTCATGGCAATGTGGCGCTCATGTCTCCACATGCCGTGTCTCAACTACCCTTCCCAAAGGTAGTTGCCCAAGCATATAGCTATTTGCAAAAGCATGAGTATGCATGAATCTAATAATAGCATGGCTAAGCATTTTACCGAAGTCATTCTCCGGTTATATGTATCATATCGAGGGTTACAAGGAATAATTAAACGTAATCAATAACAAGGCATGGCATAACAAGTATAGGTAATTCTTTGTGTATAGCATGCATGTTTAAAGTTTAAAACAATATCATTTCGCAATTGGGATCAATATGTTCAAAGAGTATGATGACTTGCCTTGCTTGCACGCTTGTTGAGCTGGGTCTTCAATGGAGTCGGTGCCTGCTTCCTCAGGTGCTAACCGTACGTGCGAAAAGAAAGATTGAATTCGATCAGAATTCAATAAGAACGAATAAAAGATTAAGAAAAACCATAAAAGAATTCCAAAATATCTACCCTGTGATTTTATTCGAGTTAGGGAAGAAATTTGAATGAAATCCGATCGAAAAAGCGAGTTAGGGTTGTTTTTAGGGTTTTCGCCAAAATACCGATTAAAGATAAGGCGATAAGCCAATAAATGTTGTTTGAAAGGATTTTCCATTTAGATGTGGTGAGTTAGAAGGCCAACCATATTTTAAAAAGGCAAGAAATAATAATTAAATCCTCAAGAAAATTTATGTGAAAAGCGAAGTACCGTAAATATTATTTCGAAATCCGAATTTTTCCCCGAAGAAACATATGAGAAAACCATATATTTTTGCACAAATATTTCCCAAAATTCCCCAAAAATATTTTCCAATTTTTCTAGAATTTTTCCCCATTTTTCTAATTTTTCTCTCCTTCTTTTCTTCTTTCCTTTTTTTCTTTCTTTTTCTTTTTCTTTTTTCTTTTCTTCTATTCCTCTCTCTTCTACCTATTCGACCGGCGGCCGGTGTTAGCGCGAGGGCGGTGGCTCGAGACTCACCAGCGACGACGACGGTCGAGGGAGGCGGCGGAGCACCGACACACGGCGGCGACGGCGCCGGCTGTGGTGGAGCTCGGGGCTTGCGGCGCTCGGCGCTCGGGAAGAGATTTGAGGCGGCGAGGTGGGGGAAACGGGAGGCCTTGCCCCTATTTATAGCCACGACCGAGCGAGAGAAACGGGAAAGGGGGCCAGCGCACGGCGGTACGGTGGAGGCACACGCGGCGGCGCGGGTTGGCGGTGGCGGGCGCGGCGGACACGGGCGCGACGGCGGGACCGGCGCGGCGGGCGACGCGTGGCGCGAGCGAGGACGGGGTCGGTACGGGAGGGCGACGCGGCGTGGAGCGGCGGGGTCCGGCGCCAGGTCGGCGCGGCGCGAGCAAGGCCGGGCCGGCGCAGCGGCGGCGGCGCGTGCGCCACGCGGGGTCCGGTGCGTGTGGGAACATGGCGACGTGACGCGGACTTCGGCACGAGCGCGCACGGCGAAGGGCGGCTGCGCGTCGGCGTGTCGCGTTGGCGACGAGCGGCGCGGCGCGGGCGGCGCGGCGGCGGGGCGGCGCGGGCGGGCGGCGTGGGCACGCGCGGCGACACGCGGCGAACAACGTGTGCGCGCGGGCGGGGCTGGGCACTGCGCGGGTACGCGCGGGCGACACGCAGCGCGTGGGAGCGGGGCCGGGCGCGGCGCGGTCCGGGCCTTGGGACTCGGTCGAACACCTGGCGCATGACGAACAGTGTGATTTCCTATTTTCTCGAATTAAAAATCCTATTTTCCCACTTCTATTTCGTTTCACTTTAAAAATTCAAAATCAATTCTAATATTCCAAATTGAATTTAGAAATATATCTTCAAACTTTTCCCCACTTTTTATTATTCAAAATATATTTTTCATATTTATTTTATTCCTCCCTTTAAATTCAAGAAAATAGGTACTTTGGTTAAAAATAAGTTTCTAATTTCTTAATTCTTTTTCAAAAATATTTTCATCATTCAAATCCAAATGTTTACTATTTTCCCTTCACCAATTTAGGATTTAAACCAACATATATCCTTTTTAAAGTATCCTTTTGTAATCCACAAAATTATATATATGCTCTTTTCAAATATATATATTTTAAATCTTTTCTCTCACTGGGATTTCAAAGCCTAGGGTTTTTATCCATCTTCACATCAAAGTAATTCCGGAAGAAACTCTTACGCAACCGAACGGCAAATAAGATCGAAAAACACGATTAGAAGCAATGACTCCAAAAGGTTTTTGTGAGTTCCGATTTTTAAATTCGATTTTAATTTATTCGATTTTCGGGTGTTACACGGCCGTTCATTCCTTAGCCGATGCGACCCCTGTCTCTAGCCGATCTGACTCTGCTTTGTCTTTGCAGACTTAGGAACTCAATTACCAAATTTTAGTGTTAACACATGCCCCCAAGTCCATCATACGAAGTGTTGCGGATTTGCTTGCCTGTTCAAACTCCCGCTTCTTTCTTGACCTAGACCGCTTCGGCTTCTCCCCAAGTGCTCTTTAAATACCCACTCCCCTCGGCCGAGCCGCCTACGCCTTCAAAGCGCACTCAGCCTCCTTCGCAAACAAGCCTCTTGCCTTCTCTCTTCTCCGGCGATCTCACCGGCGCCCGTCGAACTCCGTCGCGTTCTTCAGATCCATCTTCACCCCCGAGCATTCCGATGGCCTCCACCGTCGCTGCATCGAGCACCTCCGTCTCGCCGGCCACTGCCGCCACGTCAGCCGCAGCCGCTGCGCCATCCGCCGCCAACGTTTCGGCCGCCTCGCCACTACCGAGTTCCCTGAGGTACTCCCTTCCGATCCATAATTTTACTTTCGAATCTGCTCCTTTAAACACATTGCATCAATATTACGTTTGGCCTTTTTCAAGTAGCACTTTACTTCGTGTTCTTCTTCTCGACTAGTACTTTTCCCTTCTTTGAATTGTAATATGCAACCGTTCTTGATTAGCACCCCACTTTTCCTTTAACTGTAGCGCTTGTCACACCAAGTGTTTATCCCCAACCTGACACAAGCGCAAAGATACTTTCTCGGCCCCATCGACAACACCGATCCAGCCGATATAATCATAGCCGAAACCAACCGGATCCCTTTCAATACCGCCAAGCCATCCCTCGCTCACTGGAGTGGGACGTTCAAATCCTGGCCGACCACCGACGCAGCCTGAATTGAGTGGTACAAAAGGGTGCGATCGGCCAAGTACACTTAGTGGGAAGAGACCGGGATCGCCCAGTGCCTGGCCCTATCCATCGCCGGCATGGAAAAGAACGAACCGCTTCTGTCGGCTGCAACATACTTCTGGAACGACAGCTTCAACGCCTTCATCTTCCGGCAAGGGCCGATGACTATCACGTTGGCCGACGTGTATATGACAACCGGGCTGGACATTGAGTCGTCGGCCAACCCCAGCAACTTGAGCCGAAAGGGGCAGCACCAATTCAAAACCAAGGCCATCGGCGGGTGGAGCGGCTTCATTGCCCAAAACATGAAGGACGGACCAGTCGGTCACAGGGAGCATGCCGCATTCTTGATGATGTGGCTCAAAAAGTTTGTGTTCTGCGGATTGAGCTGTGGGCTGACCGCCAACTGGCAGATTGTGGCCGAAGTTTTAGCCGACAAGGAAAAACTTGCGCTGGGGAAGTACCTCCTCGGCTACTTGTATCAGATGTTGCATCACGCCGCCGCGAAGATAGCCGACAACGCCTCCATCACCACTAGCGGCCCCTGGTGGTTCCTCCAAATCTGGTTAGTGTTGGCAACCCAAAATATAGCCGGTCGGCTCCCTCTGATAGCAGCTTTATACCCAAGGCTGGAGCCGATCGAGGATGAAGACGGCAACCATATCACTACCACCAGGTGTATGAGCTACGGAGAGGCAGCAGCCGCCCACGTAGGCTCAAAGCAATCAGCCGAGCTGCTGGCCGAGTGGTTTATAGCCCTCTATGACGGGCTGTCTCGCGAGAACCGCACCTGGTATTTTTACCAGGGCCGGGGGCTATTCGAGTTGCCGGCCGACTTCAACTAGGAAGACGTCAACTCAGCCGACAACCCGAGGTGCAGGGAATTGTTCATCGCCACCCTGTCCCCCTGCATCTTGCCGACCGGGATCCACCAGGGCCGATCAGTGGCCAAGAGCTACGAATTCTATTACCTGGCATCGGCGGCGAGACAGTTTGGTCTTGGGCAGCTGCCCATCGGCTTCTTCTACGCCGATAAGATCGAAACAAGGGGAGTGGTAAGCCAAGACCTGATAATGGACTGGCTGCTGAACATAGCCAGCCCTTCCCTCGGCGATGTCGGTATGATAACTCTGTCGCTAAGGAGAAGCGCCGCTTACGACCGATGGTGGACTGAAATCAAGCGCCATATCTTTCACCAGCGGTCGTCTTGTTACGTCGACTTGCTCCTGCCTGACGAGATCCCCTCGGTAAGCTTTAAGTTCCGAATAATTTTCTTCTTCTCATCATCGGCTCACATAGCCGATTAACATTTGCCCTTTGGTCTGCAGGAGACGGAGACGGAGCGACCGACGGTGAACGACTCCGAGCGCCCCATCGAATACCGTTTAGGTGTTCTGGCCGGAGGCGGCCTCGCTCCATTAGCCATCGGCTGGGAGGCGCCGAAGCTGGCTTCGATGCTACGAGGGCAGGTGCGCCAGCCGATCGCCCAGAAGAAAAGGGCTGCACCACCTCCACGGCCCGTTGGCAGAAGAAAAGGACAGGAGCGCCAGCCGATCGCCCAGAAGAAAAGGGCAGCGCCAGCCGATAGCCTCCCCCCCTTGGATCCGGCCATCGCGCAGTTCCTCGACACCGTCGCCAGCGAGGAAATGCCGATGGTTGTTGGAGCGGCGGCCGAACCCGGGGTTTCAAGTCCTGAGTCGGTCAACGCCCCAGCCGATGTCCCGCCGGTCCCAAGTCCCCCAGCAAAACATCGGTCGGTAAGCCTTCACTTCGCCAGATTTGGCTTCGCGATGATCCCTTGCATCTGATCGAACCATTCTTTTCAGGTCAAGAAATTGATCGGCCGCACTTCACGCCCCGCGCCATCGGTAACCATCTCTCGCCATTTGACCTGTAGTAGCTAGCCGATTTGTCCGCTAACCCTTCCTTTTGCAGCCTCCGCGGTCTTCATCGGCTGCCCCCCAGGCGTCCAGTGAGCATGCCGCGCCTGCCGGGGGCGGTGGCGACAACGCCGAGAAGAGGCCCCGACGGCCGCGGGCAACGATCCAGCTGAGCCAACCGCTCTGACCCCGGTGCCAACGGTAAGCCAACTAAATTTGATAATCGGCTTTGTCAGCTTAATATCTTCTTGATCATCTTCTTCTTTGCCGCTGAACATAGCCGACCTCCTCAACTTTGACTTGTCGGAGTTCGAGGAGTCCGGCGACATCGGCGAGGAGGCGTTGGTGATGACGGCTGAGGCCCTGAGGGCCACCCTAGCCGACATCGGCAATCGGCTGGAAGCCTCGCTGGACGCGCTGGTGGTCGACAGCGGCTCGATACGCGCGCGGTTCAAAGACATCCAAGGCCACCGGGAAGCCCTAGCCGAAGTCATTGTGCCGGCGACCTTCATGGAAGCCCATCAGTTCAAGTATGAGCGAGCACGGCAGCGGATAATCGATCGCCGCGAGAACCAAGCGCGGTCGGCCACCATCCAGTCAACCAAGGGCGCCATCGAGAGGCGGAAGGCCGCCTTCGACCGCCTGAAGACCGAGCCGACGGCCAAGCTCGAGCAGCTCCTCACACGTCAAGATCAGCTGATGGCCGATCTCGTTCAAGTCACGAACGAGATCGATGTGCACAAGGAGTACATGGCTGGCTTGCCAGTTGAGATCGAAGCTCAACGCCAGGGCATCAAGGCGGCTGTGGCACATCTGCGCAACCTGGTGAGGAGCGTCCGGCCGGTGGCGGGGTCTGAGGCCAACGACGTCAGGGCCATTGAAGAGATAGACCAAATTAGGCGGAAGGCGTTATTGGCCATAGCCGATTTTTTGAAACAATGAGTTTGTAATATTCCGATCTTCTGAAATCGGCTAATGCCTCTGTATTATACTTGTCATGCTTTTGTGATGGGATTGGACGATCATTTTACTCGTGCTTGTACTTGGCTTCGAATCGTGTAACATAATTTATCGATCTTCTGCCACTGTGCTTGTATATAAGATCGGCTGCACTTGTAGATAAGATCGGCTTTCGGCCGCGCGCAGTGTCTCGAATTGCTTACGTTGAAATCAGCTCCAGCCGCCCGTATCACTTTACGTTGCCGATTCCGAGACCGCACCATGATAGTTAGTGTCAGTGTTTGAATATTAGTCTCATTGGTTATCGGCTGGTAATATTCAAACGCGTTGCCGATTTGGCTTCACAGTCCGTCTTATCCAAACATGTGTTTCGAAAACCCGTGAGTCCTGAACAACAGGTACCCGGTCTTGGGTAGTCACCAACCATTCAACGATTCCAAATGCTTTTAATGATGACCTCTTCGACCTTTATATCGGCAGCGATCTTTCACATCCAACTCCGCATCTTTTCTTTCTATAAATGGACTCCTTCAGCCTTCCCGAACATACCACGGCCGAAGAAGAAATCCCCTCGCTTTCGTGTACAAAATGCAGGTTTCCAAGCTCTCAGCAAGACCCCTCATGGCATCCTCAAGCTCGTCGGTGAACCAGGTGATTTTCCAACCCATCCATCCTCACCATTTCTTTTCTCTAAGTACTCAGGAGTTAATTTTCTCGCAGCCGCTCCATCCCCTACGAGTGATTTTAGCGATCATGGACACCCCGTATGAACTGACGGCTAGCCAAGACCGACAAGTGAGAGTCAACTTGCAGCGCTTCAGGGAACAAGATGCTCGTCATCTGGTGGCCAGGCCTCCAATCAACCTCGGTAGTGTTCCGACCGCTATTCCTTTGGCGTCTTCAACGCTCATGCGTCTCGACAGGCTAGTAGCAAGGCAAACACGACTTGCCAATGAACTGTTAATCACAACCACCGATGTAAGGGTCACTAGGCTAGAGTATTTGATCTTGGATGCTTTAGAGATAGAGTCTCCAGAGGCCGTTAACCGGGCCCTGGCAGCCATCAGAGACTACCTAGGAGACATGTAATCAAAATCGGCCTCATGCCGATTATGAATAAAAGTCGGTGACTGTCACACTGATTCATGCATCGACCCAAATACTGGGGTAATATTTCTTCAGATATTTGCAATCAGCCCGATTTTGCGATCGGCTTGTGTACGTATATGCCAAGTTTTGTTGATAGCTTCGGTGTCGACAAAATTGTGAGTTCGAGCCGTTCGCGCATCCTTGCAGTCCCTGTCGGCCAATCGTGAGCCGATCGTAGAAAATTTAGCAAAAAATATTGCATAAAAATGCCTAAAGGCGATGCCTTGTTAATGTAAGACATCGGCTGCAGTAACCATAGCCGAATCACGAGTTAATCCATACGCTTGGGTAATATTTCTTTAAATATTTTCCATTAAGAGCCCTTCCAAATATCTCTCCATCCAGTCCTTTTAGCATGTAAGCTCCTTTAGAGACACATTTGTGGATCTTGAAAGGCCATTCCCAATTTGGTGACCATTTGCCAAACTTGTTGTCTCTAGATCCGATCGGCAGTATAAGTTTCCAAACGAGCTCGCCTTCCTCAAAAGATTTAGGCACCACTTTCTTATTATAATGTATGGCTACTCGTTCTTTATCTTTTGTGACTTTTTCCAAGGCCCTCATCCTGGATAAAACTAGATCTTCCGATTCGTCCACCATCAGGTGATAATAATCGTCGGCTGTGAGTTGATCCTGTAGCTGAATGCGCCTTGAGCCGACGACACTTTCCCATGGCAGCACTGCTTCATGTCCATAGACCAGTTTGTACGGAGGGACTTGAATTGACCCGCGGCACGCCATCCGATACGCCCACAGTGATTCGGCTAATCGGTTGTGCCGTTGTTTAGGGTACTCAGAGATCTTTCTTTTAATCAACTTGATCAAACTGTGTTTGAAGCTTCCGCTTGCCCGTTGGCTTGTGCGTAGTACGGCGAAGAATTAAGTAGCTTGATCCCCATGCCGTCAGCAAACTGAACGAATTCGTCTGATACAAAGATGGATCCCTGGTCTGTTGTTATTGTTTGTGGAACGCCAAATTAGTAGATGATGTGTTCTTTGACAAACTCGATTGCGTCCTTAGAATCCACTTTACTGAGGGGAATCGCCTCCACCCACTTCGTGAAGTAATCCGTCGCCACCAGGATAAATTTATTTCCTTTGCTTGAGGGTGGATTGATCTGGCCGATCATATCAATGCCCCATCCTCTGAATGGCCATGGCTTGATAATTGGGTTCATAGCCGATGTTGGTGCTCGTTGTACGGCGCCGAACTTCTGACAATCCTGGCAGCCCTTGTAATACTTGAAACAATCCTCCAGCATCGTCGGCCAGAAATACCCTGCTCGACGAAGTAGCCACTTCATTTTGTGGGCCGATTGATGCGTGCCACAGATTCCTTCATGTACTTCCCCGATGGCCACTGTAGCCTGATCGGCTCCCAAACACTTGAGTAGCACGACGTCGATCGTCCGATAGTACAGGTCTTCATCGAGCAACATGTATCGTAATGCCTTGTATCGTAGTTTCCTTGTGGCCGATTGAGATGGGTTTTTGAGATAGTTGTAAACTTCGAACCTCCAATCATCAGCCGTAATGGCGGTCACGTCTATGTCTACTTCTTTCAGCATCGGCCGATAGCCTGATGCCCCCTGAGCCAAGTCATTGGCCTCTGTGTTCTGCTCTCTTGGGATATGCTTCAAAGTAACTAGCCGAAAACCGTCCATTAATTCCTGGCATTGCCGATAATAGACCATCAGCGCGTCATTTTTGCATTCATATTCTCCTGATAATTGGCTGATGACTAATAATGAATCCCCCATTATTTCGATGGCGTCGGCTTCAACTTCCTTGAGCAGGTGCAATCCTTTAAGGACGACTTCGTATTCGGCTTGGTTGTTTGTAGCGTGGGGGTTGATGGCAAAAGCAAACTCGAAGCTTGCCCCCCTAGGCGAAATAATGACCAAGCCAATGCCACAGCCGTTGGTGCAAACCGAGCCGTCGAACGTCAGGGTCCAAGGCATAATTTCCACTGAGCCGATTGAATCGTTTTTGTGCTCCACAATAAAGTCGGCTATGGCTTGCCCTTTGACTGCCCTTGGTGCCTGATACCTCAGATCGAATTTTGTTAGTGTGAAAATCCACTTCCCAATTCTTCCTTTGAGCACTGGAGCCGATAACATATACTTAACTACATCGGCTTTGAGATATCGTGCACTCGTTGGACAGCGAGATAGTACCTTAACTTCATACATGAAAAATAGAGGCATAAGCATAGCTTCTCCACAGTGAATACCTCGTTTCGCGTCTAGCAACCGCCGGGAGATAGAAGATGGCTTTTTCTTTGCCGTCGACATCTTGTATTAGGACTGAGCCGATTGATTTGTCATCGGCTGACAAGTACAGCTTGAACGGTATCCCCTTTTGTGGAGGCATTAAAACTGGAGGGGAGCTTAGATAATCTTTTATGTTGTCTAACGCCTTTTGCTGCTCTGCCCCCTATGTGAACGTCTGATCGGCTTTCAGCCGAAGCAGTGGTGTGAACGGCTCCATCTTTTCTGAGAGATTGACTATGAACTGTCTGATGAAGTTTATCTTGCCGATCAATGACTGGAGTTGCTTTTTATCTTTCGAAGGTTAAATTGTCTTGATAGCATTTACGCTCCTTGGTGTAACTTCAATCCCTCTTTCATGGACGAGAAATCTCAAGAATTGTCCGGCCGATACGCCGAACACGCACTTAAGCGGATTCATCTTTAGACCGTACTTCCTCGTCCGTTCTAACACTTGTCTCAGATTGGCAATGTGGCCTTCCATCTCCCTTGACTTGACCACCACGTCGTCAATGTATATCTCTACTAGTGAGCCGATCATATCGTGAAAGATATAATTCATGTCCCGTGATATGTTGCCCCAGCATTCTTCAAGCCGAACGTCATTACTACCCATTCGTACAGGCCGATTGCGCCGGGACACCGAAAAGCGGTCTTATGGATGTCCTCGTCGGCCATGAATATTTGGTTATACCCTGCATTGCCGTCCATGAAACTGATAATTTTGTGGCCTGAAGCAGCATCGACGAGCAGATCGGTTATCGGCATTGGGTATTCGTCCTTAGGGGTTGCCTTGTTTAGATCTCTGAAGTCGATGCACACCCTAAGTTTACCGTTTTTCTTCAATACTGGGACGATGTTCGAGACCCACTCGGCGCATCGGCAAGGCCGAATGAATCCCGCGTCGTATAGCCAAGTGATTTCGGCTTTAATTGCATCGTACATATCGGCCTTAAACCTCCTGGGAGGCTATTTGAATGGCCGATAGCCTGCCTTAACCGGCAGCTGATGGACTACTATTGATCGGTTGAGACCGGGCATCTCGAAGTACTCCCAGGCAAAACAATCTTTATATTCTTTTAATAATTCAATAAGCTGGGATCTACAATGAGGAGACAGATTTTTGCTAATGTACGTCAGCCTCGGCTTATCACCAGAGCCGATGTCGATTTCCTCTAATTCGTCGGCCGACGTGAATCTTTGCCCTAGCTTGCCATTGTCTTCGTCCGCGGTGTCCATGCCGAGAACGCTTGAGCCCTCCACCATGTCTTGTTCAAAGTAGCAGTTGCCGCTCATCATTTCCAATCGGCTGTATTGTGGAATTGGAAACATTCAGATTTTCCCGGATAAACAATTGATGCCTTCGATTTCCCAAAGCGGAAAATCGGCATTGACGATACTAACTGACCTGTCGGCTGGCACGATCTCGATCTTGTCGCCGTCCCATTGGATCAGGCTCTGATGCATTGTAGAAGGGATGCAACAGTTAGCGTGTATCCAGTCCCTTCCGAGCTGCAGGCTGTAAGACCCCTTCCCGTCGATGACAAAGAATGTTGTGGGCATGGTCTTATTGCCGACGGTCAGTTCAACGTTGAGAACGTCCTTGGTTTCTGATGGGTTGCCGCCAAAGTCTTTGAGCACCATGTTGGTTTTTATTAGGTCTTCGCGCTCCTTGCCTAGTTTTCGAATGTTGCGTAAGGCATGAGATTGATCTGACTTCCCATCAACTAGCATTTTGGAAACCGGCTTGCCGTTGATGAATCCTTTAACGTACAACAGCTTTAAGTGCTGATTTTCGGTTCCTTCGGGTTTGTCGAAGACAGCCTGATCTGGTGAGATTGCTAGTTTTGCCCGGTCATCTTCAATGGTGTCTGCATCGGCTTTAGGAGCGCCGAACTCGACTGGCAACACGAATACCATGTTAACCGATGCAGAAATTTTGCCTTTCCCTTTGGCTGCCCTCCTGGCTTGATCGGCTGGGCTTTCCTCGGTTTGCTCTTCGTCATCTGTGGCAGCTTTCCTTTTGGGTTCCCACCGCCTTTTGATTTTGCCCAGCCGACGGTGTTGTTCATGGATCATTTGATGCACTTCGTCTTCCCTCCCTTCACGCTTAAGCCGTTGAACCCTTCTTTTCTGCATCTTTGTGAAGAGATCCGACAGGCACCATTGGGGGTTGACCGATTCCTCATCGTCGGTCTCTTCATCGTCGTGGTTGTTCCCATCACGGTTTTCATCGACGAAGAAATCCTGGTGGATCGGGCCGAGCCGATCATGGACAGACCGCCGCCTTTGATTTAGCTGAACGGCTCTGGGGACGAACCGGGTTGGACTTGTAGACGGTGATCTCCTGTCCTCGTCGTTGCGGCGATCGTTGCAGGTCGGGCAATCGTCCAATGTTGGCAGTTTCATGCCGGATTCCCAGCAGTACCTGAAAAATCACAATGCCAATGTGGGTCGGCATTGTCGTGGTTTACCTCGTATCGTCGGCTTTGGGTGTCCGGCTCGCACCTACGAGGCGCTTCATTGTAAGCTTCTTCCTGCCGAGACCAGTACTGATGGCGGTATCGGCTATGTTCATGGATCGGTCGTCGGTCGGCCGATCTGATGACTGGGCGCACCATATTAATTGGCGCGGCGTGACATTCAATTTGATCGCCTTCTGCCTTGGCCCCGATCGATGTACTGACTAAGCCGTGCGTCATTCTGTTCTGTCGATCAGCTTGCCTGGGGCCGGCTTGGACCGCGTTGACCGGGAAGGGATTGCCGTCTACCTTCATCGGCCGATTTGAGTCGGCGAACTTCAGCTTTCGGCCTCGATTGCCGACGGATTCTTTGTCCGAAGACCTTGCGATCATTGGTGGCGTGGGATGCGGAGTTGTGCCACTTGCAATATTTCTTTTTCTTCAACTCTTCGGCCGACGTGATCACGTGATTTTCAGGCAATTGAATCTGCTTCTCCGTGAGCAACAAATCGAAGATCTTGTCGGCCTTAGTGATGTCGAAATCATATATTTCCTCTTTGGCAGTCTTCAGCAGTCATTGGCAGACGATGGTCTTTTTGTTCTTGGCCCATTCGGCTGCCGCTACTTCTGCATCGTCGTTGTCGGACTCGTAGTCTGATTCGACGACGACCTGAGTTATATTTTTGACGGCCTTCCTGGTGTCTTGGAATCGCTGCTCGTGGGCCATTACCTTCTGCGCCAAGTGGGCTAAGCTGTCAAAGTCTTGCGCAGAGAATCGCTCTCGGATTGGCGCGATCAGACCATGAAAGGCCAAATCGGCCAGCTGGGCACCCGATAGCACCAGGCTGTAACATCGGTTCCTCATCTCCCTAAAGCGTTGGATGTATTCTTGGACCGATTCATTGTGTTTTTGCCTGATGCTGGTGAGGTCCGACAACTTCATCTCGTGGTTGCCGAAATAGAAGTAGCTATGGAACTGTTTTTCAAGATCGGCCCAGCTCTGAATCGAATTGTAGGGCAATGAGGAGAACCAAGTAAAAGCCGATCCTGAAAGAGAAAGAGGGAACAATCGGACTCTCAAGGCGTCCGTAGCCGATGCTTCGCCACACTGTGCCAAGAATCGGCCAACATGCTCGTAGGTTGAAACGTTGTCTTGCCCTGAGAACTTCAAAAAATCTAGGATCTTGTATCGGTTGGGCAACGGGATCCGCTCGAAGTGCTCCGGATAGGGATACCGATACATGTTCCCTGAGTCTTTTGGCTTGAGGCCGAATTGATCGCGCATAACATCTGCGATCAGATCGGCCCATGTCCTGTTATCTTGCTGTATCGGCTCGTATTGGTTATACGGCGCGGGTGCTTGCCGATACGGTGGTGGCGTCTGAGGCCTATAATGATGATCTTGGCGGCCTCCTTGATACTGGTAGTGGTGATCAGCGGGAGTGGCCGAGGTGTCGGTGGTGGCGTTGGCGGTCCTGGAAACAGCCGTCGGCCACCGGCGTTGCACCGTCTATCTGGATCAATCGGCTCTAACTGCCGATTGTCATTGAACATATTGGCAATCTGATCATGGGGCAACGGCTGTTGTCGGTTCAGCATAGTAATCGCTGGCCTTATAGACGATTCACCTGGATTTGGCTGACCGAGGACTCCTCCCGGCGGCCCTTGTTGCGCCAGCGATGGGATCGGCCGATTCTGCGCGACCAGCGTCCTTTAACCAGGAAATTGGCCGTTTGTGAAGTACGTGGGCCCCCGTTGCAGCTGGTCGGCTATCTTGGCATCGATGACAGTAGCGATCATGTTATTGAGAGTGTTGACCAAGATGCTATTTTGGTTGACCAATGCGTGGTGAACGGCCGAGTCAATCCGATCTTGTAGAGAGTATACAGTCGGATCATCCTGTACCTGGGTCGGCTCCTCCACCTTTTGTTTGCCTTTTGCCTCACCAGAGGAGGATGCCTTTGTGTCGTTCATGCTGAACTTATACTTCTGATGCACGGCCCCAGATCTTGTTTGGGTGAAAGACTGCAAATAGTTAGCGTGGAGTTCTTCCACCATCTTCTTATAATCGGCTTGTTGTTTAGCCGATAACTGTTCCATCTTCACAGGCACGATGTTGTCCTGGGAAATGTTGGAGCTCTTGGAGTCGACCATCTTGCCCGCTGAATCTATGCGCCCGAGCCGAGTCGATAGAGAAAGTCCCACCGGGCGTGCCAAGAAGCGTGTTGATGAGAAATCTCTCTCACGCGCTGGCCTGGGAGATTTGCTTGACTCCAGTGCAGGTCCTTCTCGGCTACCTACGCTGTGCAGGGCGTGTCAGTTGATTTGATCTGTCAATCAAAAAAATAAATAAGGAAATATGCGTTAAGTGTTAGGTTAGATCCCCACGGGATCGGCTGAGGGAATCCATGAACATATATATATATGCTATTCTAAACTATATTTAAGCCAAGTGATTGGAATGGATCGGCTACACCGAGACAACATCAGGCGCTTAACCCAAATACAGCAAAGAATAATAAATATATGGATCGGTAACCTAGCTGATACTAGAAACCTAACAAGGAATCAGCTAGTACTCCGAAGAATCTTATAGAAAGATATCGCTCTTGAAACATGCATAGTCCAAAAATCGGCCATCAGCTGTTGATAGTAGGCCGATTTCAGCTGGCAACATCCGACAAAAATGCGATCTTAACATAAGAGGCAGTCCTAATACAAATCTAATAATAAATATATTAAAAGAAACATATCAGGGCAGATAAGGCCGGCTGAAACCCCGGCACTGTCTCTAAACAATATAAATCCATCCGAACAGATCATTGGCGCTCTAAGAACGACTTAATAGTTCAAACATGATGCAGCATTAAGTATAAAAAGAACAACCCGTCTGCATTGTAGCCAATTTATATTTCTCGAGACGGTGGATACCGCATATAAACCAGCCAACCTTTAAATCTAGCCCTATTGACTGCAAGTTCTTGACAGAACTAGCCAATGGCGGGATAGATCTAAACATTGATCTAATTTATATACGCTATGTGATAAATAGCGCAGTATAAACTCCTGATTCTAATGTGTCATTATGATGGAGGCACTAGAAACAAAAGATTATACCACTAATGACAAGCATTTACCTAGATCTAGGGATTGAAACGATGCAGCCCGTAGCCAAACAAAGTGCTCGTCTGAAGAGAAAAGGTTGGCGATGCGTCGAAGGTTTGATTGATTGTGAATATGATCCTAATTACAGGGGGTCTCGGGTCCTATTTATACCCAAGATACAATTATCTGTACAAACCCTGGACTCTATCTAAACTACTATTTAATACACAACATTATCCGAAAAGGACCCATGTCGTGTTACAACTAACAGTCTAAATAAACCACTAGATTACAGATACAATTGTCGTTACAGGACTCTATCCATAAGTGGCAATATCATTTAACATGCAATTAATAACCGAATCTTCTATTTATCCTCAAACTTCTGTATTAGAAACGATCTCATCTCTTCCGGACCTGGAATCAGCTATCGGCTGCCCCTGTCCGATCCAACCTTAGCCGATTGGCCTCGCAGCCGTTCATTCCTTAGCCGATGCGACCCCTGTCTCCAGCCGATCCGACTCTGCTTTGTCTTTGCAGACTTAGGAACTCAATTGCCAAATTTCAGTGTTAACACCTACATCATACCCGATGCCATTAATACTGAAGCTTTGAAAACTGAGTTTAATAATAATTGCAAAGCTCAAAACATTTTGTTGAATGGAATTTTGCGTTCTGATTTTGACCGTGTTTCTCATCTTCAAACCGCTAATGAAATTTGGAACACTTTGAAAAACTTTCATCAAGGGACTACAAACATAAAAGAACTTCGTCGAGATCTTTTTAAAAAGGAATATATAAAATTTGAGATGAAACCTGCTGAAACTTTGGATGACTATCTTGGTAGGTTTAATAAAATCTTAAGCAATCTTAGATCTGTTGATTCTTCTTATGACACTAATTATCCACAGTCTGAGATTTCTCGCCACTTTTTAAATGGTCTTGACATGTCTGTTTGGGAGATGAAAGTAACTTCTATTCAAGAATCTGTTAACATGGCAAATTTGACTTTGGATTCGCTTTATACAAAACTCAAAACTCATGAGATGAATATTCTTTCTAGAAAAACGGATTCTAAGTCAAGTGCTTTGATTTCTCCTTCGACTTCTTCAGATGTTGCTTCTTCATCATCTCCAAATGCTCTTGCTTTAATTAACGACATGTCCGATGAACAACTCGAGCAATTCGAGGAGGAGGATTTGGCTCTTGCTACTAACAAACTTTCCAGAGCTATGAACAGAGTTAGGTTTAGAAAGAAAGGAGGACCAACGTGTTGCTTTGAGTGCGGCGCCTTGGATCATATTCGCTCCAACTGCCCCAAGCTCGAGAGGAGCAAGAAGGAGGACAAGAACGCCGAAAAGACAAAGGATGACAAGCCCAAGAAAGTCCTGAGTCAAGTCTATGCCGCTTTTGAGCCACTCGGTGACATTGATTCTGACAGTGAGGAGGAGAAGGGCAAGAACATCTCCAGCGTTTGTCTCATGACGCGTGGAGATGAAGATTCTTCACATGAAGAAAATGAGGTAAGCTCACTTGAGGATGCAATTCTTGTTTTAAGTGCTAAGAATAAAAATTGTGAGAAAATGTTTAAAAAACAAGAATTTGTGATTGAATCTTTAAATGCTGAAATTGCTAGATTGAAATCTCTTATTCCTAATGATGATAATTGCAAAAATTGTGAGGTTTTAATGCTAGAAATTTCAAAGATTAGAGATGTCAATAATTCTCAAGTTTTGGCTGCTAAATCTTGTTTAACTTGTGATGCTAATGAATTAAAACTAAGAGATGCTTTAGCTCGTGTTAAGCACATGGAAGAAATAGTTAAACAAGATGAGGTAGCTTCTTGCTCTAGATGTCGCAAAGGCAAAGATGTCATAATTGATTGTGAAAATTGTGTTAATCTTGGAAAAGAAGTTTCTTACTTGAAAAGTTCTTTGCAAAAATTTTCTGATGGTTAGAAACAACTTAACATGATTTTGGACAAATTTAAAGTGTGTAGCGACAACAAAGGAATAGGTTTTGATGCTCATGACTATTTTACCAAAAATCCTCTAAATGTTTTAGGAATAACTGAAAGTGGTGAAATCTTGACAAAACCTAATACCATGAAAACAATTTTTAAGTCTCTTTGGAAATTTGTCATCTCTTTCGTTTATATAAAAGAAATTAAACCTAATTCTTCAAAATCATCTGTTACTAAAGAAAAGTTTTCCTGCTCTTTTTGTGGTAAAGATGGTCATCTTGTTGGTTTTTGTTTCAGACTAGCACAAAAACAGAAAAAGAAAAGAGAGAATAACTTTGCAAAATCAAAGTGGCAAAAATCTGGTTTTCCCTCGGGAAGGCCGGTCAGACCGCAGCTGGTCCACTGGTCAGACCGACCCTGGCACCCGGTGTTGACGAGAAATCGCTCTCACGCGCTGGTCTGGGAGATCTGCTTGACTCCAATGCAGGTCCTTCTCGGTTGCCTACAACGTGTAGGGCGTGCCAGTTGATTTGATCTGCTAATCAACAAGAAAAACAAGAGAATATACGTTTAAGTGTTAGGTTAGATCCCCACGGGATCGGCTAAGGAAATCCATGAATGAATATATGCTATTCTAGGCCGTATTTGGGCCGAGCGATTGGAAGGGATCGGCTACACCGAGACAGCATCAGCCGCTTGATCCAAATATAGTGAAGAATAACAAATACACAGATTGATAACCTAACCGATACTAGAAAGCTAACAAAGAATCGACTAATACTCCAATAAATCTTATGTGAAGATAATATTCCTGAATCAAACATATAATTCAGAAATCGGCCATCGGCTGCCCGGGAGGAGCCGATTTCACTAGGCAACGTCCGACAGGAACACGATCTTAACATAAGAGGCAATCCTAATACAAATCTAGTAACAAACATCTTACAAGAAACATATTAGGGCAAATAAGGCCGGCTGAAACCCCGGCACTATCTCTAGATAATATAAATCTCAGACGAACATATCACTGATAGTTCTAAAGACGACTCAATAGTTCGAATCTGATGCAACATTAAGTATAAAAAGAAACATCCGATCTGTTACAGCCGACTTACACTCCTCGAGATGGTGGATACCGCATATGAACTAGCCAACCTTTAGATCTAGCCCTATTGACCGCATGTTCTTGACGAAACGAGCCAATGACGAGATAGATCTAAACATTGATCTATTTCATATGCGTTATATGATATATGACGTAGTAAAATCACTGATTCTAATGTATCATTGCGATGGAAGCACTAGAAACAGGGAATCATACCACTAATGACAAACTTTTACCTGAACTTGGGGATCGAGACGATGCAGCCCGAAGCCAAACAAAGTATTCGTCTAAAGAAAAGGCTGGCGGTGCGCCGGATATTGGATTGATTGAATAATGATTTACAGAGGGCCTCGGGTCCTATTTATACCCAAGATACAAATACTTGTAACAACTCTGGACTCTATCTAAACTACTGTTTAAAACACCATATTATCCCTAGCAGGACCTATGCCGTGTTACAACTAACAATCTAACAAATCTCTAGATTACAGATACAATTACTGTTATAGGACCCTATCCATAAGTGGCAATATCTTTTAACGCGCAACTAGCAACCAGATCTTTCATTTATCTCCAAGTTTCTGCACTAGACACGACTTCATCTCTTCTTGTCGGTGATATGGGCCCGGGGGTATGTCGGGGGCGTAGTATTTAAGAAAAAGGAATGCGCCCTTGTCCATCAAGGAGCATCAAAATTATGCCCGAAGGGCTAGCCAAGTCCTGGCCACGGGTGGCCACGTGGCCGCCCTGAAGGGCTGGCCCGAGGCTGCCCGGAGGCCATCGTACTCCCAAACGGCGGGGTCCGGGATCCCCCGGACCCCTGGTCGGCAGGTCCGAGTTCTCCCGGACCCCTGTTCGATAGGGTCCGGGATCACCCGGACCCCTCCATCCTCTACCCCGAACCTCTCTGAGAGAGGGGCGAATCCAACTACCAATCAACCCATTTAATGCTCAAATAGAGGAAAGCTGAGCGCCTGCCACGCCGCATTCAATGCGATGTGAGGCGCGACTGTCAGTTGCACCCATCATCACTCCTTTTTGCCCATCATAATGCAAAGGGGGCTAAAAGTCTTTGACTAAGACCGTGGTATGGCCACGCACCCACTCCGCGCACGCCCCCTCACGCCCCGTCCAGTCGCATTTAATGTATTGGGCGGCTGCGTGGGAGAGAGAGTGCAAGCGCAGGAGGCACAGTGCCAGTGCCTATCCGCGAGGCGGGTCTCTGACCAGTGGGTCCCGTTGGGCCGGGTAGGCAAACCATCATCACGTCAGCGGCATGGCTACCACGACGACCACCCTTTTTCCGCTTCCCATGACGGAGCAAACGGGAGGAGTAGGAATGGGATGGCTTCTCCGACAAGACAAGATAAAGACTACTCCATCGCGTGGAGTAGAAGAAAAAAGCCAGGACTACTGTGGTGTTCCCTTATACTATAAAAGGAGACCCAAGTCCATCAGAGAACAGGTTCAGCTTCTTCAGATAGAAAAGAGGGAGGTTCCGCTCCAGGTCCTGCTTCTACAGCTAGTCTGTAAAAATCTCTCATCCACCACTAAGTCTAAGGGAGAGGGACATTCTCATTGCTCTTGGCAACCTGCCCCATATACAACATACAAACAGGAGTAGGGTATTACACCGCGTCGGTGGCCCGAACCTGTATAAACCCCCGCCTCATCTGCACTACTTCATCTTTTCTACGAGTTTGAACCAGGGTACATCGCTCCCCGTGCCAAACCAAAAGAGGGTCCCCAGGATCCCTGCGTGTCGATCTACGACATCGACACTTCCAGACTCAGAATCGGCTGTCGGCTGCTTCCATTCGATCCATCCTCAACCGACTAGCCTTGCAGCCGATCCCTTTCTAGCCGATACGATTCCTGTCTTCAGCCGACCCCTTTTCGCTTTACCTTTACGAACTTAGGGACTCGATTACCAAATTTCAGTGTTAACACCCGGTCGGACCGACGCCTTGCCTCGCGCGACCGGTGATGGCGCGCCTGGCCGACCGCAGATCCCAGTCGAGCCCCCGAAGGAATTTTTCTAAAAATTCCAAAACTGTTTTTCTCTCGTGGTTTTGTGCCTATTGGATCTACTGGTCGTGTGTGTCAGTACTGGATTCCTAAATTTCTTTTAACTAACCCTAGTACTGAGGCCTCGACATCTCTTGTTTTGTAGGCTTTCGTGGCGAGGAAGGAGAACGTGTGGATCATGGACTCCGGTTGTTCGCGGCACATGACCGGAGATAAGAAGTGGTTCTCCTCCCTCAAGATAGCATCCAAGACGGAATCGATGATCTTTGGGGATGCTTCAACAAGTGTCGTTCTCGCTACCGGATCCGTCAAGGTAAGTGACAAGTTCGAATTGAAAGAGGTAGCTTTGGTAGAGGATTTAAAATACAATTTACTTTCAGTTTCACAAATTGTTGATGAAAACTTTGAGGTTCATTTCAAGAAAACTGGAAATAAAATATTTGATTCTTGTGGTGATTCTATTTTGAACATTTCTCGTTATGGGAGAGTTTTTAAAGCTGATTTTGAAAACCCTGTTTCTCCTGTTGTTACTTGCTTAGTTGCAAAATTCAACAAAGATTTGATGTTCTGGCATCGTAGACTTGGTCATGTTGGATTTGATCATTTGACTCGTTTAAGTGGTTTGGATCTTGTTCGTGGTTTGCTAAAACTCAAAAAGGATCTTGATTTGGTTTGTGCACCATGTCGTCATGGTAAAATGGTTGCTTCTTCACACACACCAATTCTTTCGTGATAACGGATGCACCGGGACAACTTTTACACATGGACACCGTTGGTCCAGCTAGAGTGCAATCTGTTGGAGGAAAATGGTATGTGTTAGTTATTGTTGACGATTTTTCTCGATACTCTTGGGTTTTCTTCATGGCAACTAAGGACGAGGCCTTTGGACACTTTCGAAGTCTTTTTCTTTGCTTAAATTATGAAATTCCCAACTCTTTGAAAACAATTAGAAGTGATAATGGTGGTGAATTTAAAAATGCTTCTTTTGAACATTTTTGTGTTGAAAAAGGAATTGAACATCAATTTTCTTCTCCTCGTGTTACTCAACAAAATGGTGTTGTCGAAAGAAAAAATCGTTCTTTAGTTGAAATGGCTAGGACAATGCTAGATGAATATCACACTCCTAGAAAATTTTGGGCCGAAGCTATTAACACTGCTTGCTATGTTTCTAATCGCATTTTCTTGCATTCTAAACTTGGGAAAACTCCTTATGAGCTTCGTTTTGGTCGCCAGCCCAAAGTTTCACATTTACGTGTTTTTGGTTGCAAGTGCTTTGTGTTAAAATCTGGAAATTTGGACAAGTTTGAATCACGTTCAACTGATGGTTTATTTCTTGGTTACCCTGCACACACTCGTGGCTATCGTGTACTTGTTTTAGAGACTAACAAAATTGTCGAGACTTGTGAAGTCACTTTTGATGAGGCTAGTACCAGTATTAGACCAGATCTTTCAGGTACATTGCCACAGGCTCAGGGGGAGTTTGGTCGAATCTTTGAAGACGAAAGCGACGACGACGACGATGAGGTCGACCTGCCCGGTCAGACCGGCCAAGTGCCGTTGGTCAAACCGGCCGAGAGACGGTCCGAGCGGCGGGGCCGACCACTTCGGACTCCGTCGATTCCAATCACGAGGATTCTTCGAGGACCACGACCTGTGCTGAACCGAACGTGAATCAACTTATGAGATCACTGCACCTTTGCACATTCAGCGACGACATCCGCCGGTATAAATAATAGGTAATTTACATGAGCGGACGACGAGATCTAAGGTAACTGTGCATGATTCTGTAAATTCTGCTTTTGTTGCTTCTTTTAAACCCAAAGATGTTACTCATGCATTAACTGACGAATCGTGGATTAACGCCATGCATGAAGAACTTGAAAATTTTGAAAGAAACAAAGTTTGGTCTTTAGTTGAACCTCCTTCTGGACATAATATTATTGAAACCAAGTGGGTTTTCAAAAATAAACAAAATGAGGAGGATTTGATTGTTCAAAATAAGGCTAGACTTGTTGCTCAGGGTTATACTCAGGTGGAGGGTTTGGATTTTGATGAAACTTTTGCTCCTGTTGCTAGGATTGAGGCAATTAGGCTTTTGTTAGCTTTTGCTGCTTCCAAAGGTTTTAAATTGTTTCAAATGGATGTTAAAAGTGCTTTTCTAAATGGTTTTATACAGGAAGAAGTTTATGTTAAACAACCACCGGGTTTTGAAAATCCTGATTTTCCCAACCATGTTTGTAAACTTTCAAAAGCTTTATATGGTTTGAAACAAGCACCTAGAGCATGGTATGATAGACTTAAGAACTTTTTGCTTGAAAAAGGTTTTCAAATGGGAAAAATTGACAAAACACTTTTTGTTCTTAAGCATGGTGAAAATCAACTTTTCGTTCAGATATATGTTGATGATATCATCTTTGGTTGTGCAACTCACTCTTTGGTTATAGAATTTGCTGAGACTATGCGTAGGGAATTTGAGATGAGTATGATGGGTGAGCTGTCGTACTTCTTGGGATTGCAAATCAAGCAAATACCTCAAGGTATGTTTATCCATCAAACAAAGTACACCAAAGATCTTTTGCGCATGTTCAAGATGGAGAGCTGCAAGCCAATATCAACACCTATTGGATCTACTGCTGTTCTTGATCCCGATGAAGATGGTGAAGCTGTGGATCAAAAGGAGTATAGAAGCATGATAGGATCCTTGTTGTATTTAATTGCTTACTAGGCCAGATATACAGTTTGCTGTATGTTTGTGTGTGTGCTTTCAAGCTTCTCCACGTGCTTCTCATCGTCAAGCGGTCAAGCGCATCATGAGGTATTTGAGTCATACACTTGAGTTTGGCATTTGGTATTCTCCTTCATCTTCTATCTGCTTAAGTGGTTATTCAGATGCTGATTTTGCGGATTGTAGAATAGATAGAAAAAGTACTAGTGGAATATGTCATTTTCTTGGAACTTCATTGATTGCATGGTCTTCTAGGAAACAATCTAGTGTAGCTCAATCCACTGCTGAATCTGAATATGTTGCTGCTGCAAGTTGTTGTTCATAGATTCTTTGGCTGATTTCTACTTTAAAAGATTATGGACTTGTTTTTGAAAATGTGCCTCTTTATTGTGATAATACAAGTGTCATTAACATTGCTAAGAATCCTGTTCAACATTCACGCACTAAACACATTGATATTCGCTTTCATTTCTTGCGAGATCATGTTGAGAAGAAAGATGTTGAATTGAAATTTTTAGATACAAAATTGTAACTTGCTGATATTTTTACAAAACCATTGGATTCTTCTCGCTTTGCTTTTCTTTGAGGGGAATTGGGAATTATTCATCCTTTTGGCATATTTTGAGGGGGAGTTTTTGTGATCTTTATCAAGCTACATGATTAAAATAAATTAAAAAAGAGAGCTTTATCCATACATATTATTGATCATGTACATGCTAGCAATATTATGAAGGTTTATTTGTCACTAGCATAGCTTATATGTATTCTAGTATTTTTATGTGATCTAGATTTTATATTTAAGTGAAATAATGCATGACACTTTAATCATACTTGAATTAAAGAAATATGCAATGTTGATGCTAGTACTTGTGTTGGATTTTAAATGCGTGTATATATATATTATGTTGCATTAATATTCCTCAAATTACTTTAAAATTGCTCAATGTGAAAAGAGAATAAAATATTATCTATGAGAGAAAAAAATGAATACCGAATCCTTGGAAACAGTCTTGACGACAAGAACGTATTCGATGTGAGCAAAAATAATGAGTACCGAATCCTTGAAAACAGTCTTGCCGACAAGGACGTACTCGGAATAATTGAGAGAACAAATTATGAGCAACAAATATAGCTCAAATCAATATGAAAATTTTTTCTCTTGAATTATATGTGCAAAAAGGTAAATTTGAGAAAGAATAAAATTTGCAATAGGTATATATATTTGGGTTTATTTTTCAACCTATGTGCTTGTAAAGATGTTGCATTATAAATCGTTTGAATCCATGAACTTTTATTATGTTATTGAACTTAATTATAAAATATTTGATTCATGATTATACTCTAGTGCATGTTTGCTATATAATTGATATGTTTATCTTCTTTTTATTGCAACACATGACATGACTTGCTTTATGTATGGTGCTAAGCTCTTGAATATTTATAAACATAATTTCTATGCTTGATAAATTTATTGTCAAAAGGGGGAGAAAATAATGTTGTTTGGGAGAACAAGAGGACAAACAAAGTGCAAGTTTTTTTTAGGTCAAGGGATTTTCTTTTTTTCAAAAGGGAGAAATTTTTTGATCACTCAAATGCTTTTTACCATTTTTTGTTTTTAATTTTCCAAACATCAAAACAATAATTTTTATTTGTTTGCCAATGTGTTCATCAAGGGAAAGATTGTAAAATCAAAGTGTGTTTGATTCTTATTGAATGATGAACAATTGATCGTTGTGGTTTTTAGTTTGTGTGTTTTGATCTTTGGAGATTATTGACAAATTGGTTTTGGGAGATAATTGGTTTTCGGATAATGAACCGTGTTTATTCAGCTGCCATAGCCAGTCTGACTGGGCTTATACTGCCGGTCTGACCGGAGGTGTTTCGGTGGTCAGACTGAGCACTTGCCTGCGGTCAGACCGGCCAAGCCAGTCCGACTGGTTGCCGATTTTGTTTTGGTTTTGGTTTCGGTTTGTTTCCTTGCATATACATGGGAGTTTCGTGTTCCTATGCATGTGTCTGGTTGTTTATGCTAACAATGAGTCAAGTTTGGATAGCTTGTGCTCGGATATGGTATTCTTTGTTTAATTATGTGCATGTATTCTTTATGCCTCGGGAAAGTGTTGCCGGTGATCAAATCGGAGTCAACTTGGAGATAAGGTGACATCCGAGATAGGGATCATGCGGAATGCTGAAGGGTAGAGATTAGTGCACATAATTGGGAAGTTTCCATATGGCATACAATGGAGATATTGTTGCGTATGGAAAGCGGAATTTCGGTTTTAGGAAAACCGAGTTTGTTATGGTTGGTTTATGTATAGTTCGTTTCTTGTACGAGAAGGTTTCCTAGTGGATTAGGGCTTCTTGTATGTGTAGGATTCGTGGCTCTTGGCTGCGGATCTTGGGTATAAATAGTGAGGGGAGGCGTGACCTCTTGGTATCGCTTTTGAGTTCAAGTTTTAGAGTTTCTCAAGTTAGGGTTTCAAGTTTAGATTTAGATTTTGCGAGGAGTGTTTTGTTTGCACTTTGTAAACACAGAGAGTTTCAACAAAGATCAATCTTCTTGAGAATTCTTTGTGTCTTCTTCTTCCTCGGTGCGGCGGCGTAATTGTCGGTTTAACCGGATCTGCTAACCGGTCAGACCGCAAGATCTACTATGGTCAGACCACGTCTTCTTCCCGGTTAGACCGCAAGCACATCAGCGGTCAGACCAACGGGCATCGGGCTTCATCGGCATCGGCTACATCGAGCAATCGGCTGAGGCGATCAGCTAGGGCGGTCAGACCGGAGTTCACTTGGCGGTCAGACCGTCCGAACAGCGCGGTCAGACCGGCCGAATAGCGCGGTCGACCGGCGCGACACCTACATCGACCGGCTTGTAAAACAGAGGTAAAGTTTTATTTCCGCTAAAACTTTGTTTTTGGGTACTCAACCATTCATCCTCTCGGTTGGATTTTCTTTGGGCATTCGATACTACAACAACGACTTAAAAATCAATATAAAAAATTAAACTAGTTGAAAATATTTATATATGACTTAGAATTTTAATTCATGTCATTAGTACATTATTATTTTCTTTATCATTTTTACCTTACGATGATGTGATTAAAGTGTAAGCTTAATTTCTTTACCATTTCTATCTATTGATGATACAGCTAAGTTTTAATTCTATGTCATTACTAATGACATTGCTCCTCATATCATTTCTACCTTATGGTAATCTGATTTAGTATTTTAAATTCATGTCGATGCAAAGATATGGTTTAGCTACAGTGTAGTTCCAAAACATCGATGGAATACAAGCATGTCAGTTGGTTTGATCGAAGAAGATAGTCGATCGGTCGATAAGCCGATGTCGTATCGTGATGACCTAGCCGATGCGAATGAGTAGAATCGGCTGTAAGGTGGATGATATTGGTAATGAACTAAATTTAGATTAGATATGACCGTAAATAACTTTTATTTAACAGAATATATAGGTTGAACCCAATCGATGCAACATAAGACTGAGATTATTAAAGTCAATTGTTATATAATTATATGATCCAAATAAGGACAGATATTGAAAATTAGATCCAAAATAATCATGATCGGTTGTAGATATAACATACAATAGTTGGTTCAATCTTTCTCTTAGGTACGAGCAATTACGATAGATCGGTTCTAACTAAGACAACATTAATTACTTATAACCAAAATTAGATAAACTAATAATTATATGGACTTATATCGTAGCCGATGAACTAGCTTGGGTGATTAGATAACATATCAGCTATAACTCCGATATAGCCTTGTATAAGTGTCAATGCAAAAAGACGATGACGTGGGAGTTCTGCTTAGCTCCAGTGCAGGTCCAAAACGCTAGTGAAAAAGAACGTGGGCGTGCCAGTTGGTTTGATCCCCACAACCAACAAAACATGGTAAACATTAGAAGACGATAGTTGATCGACCGATAGGCCAATGACATATCATGATGACCTATCCGATGCGATCGAGTCGAATCAGCTGAAGGTGTAAAGTACTATTCATGAACTATATTTAGATTAGATATAACCATAAACAACTTTTTCTTAACAAAATCAATTCTATATGTCGAACTCAATTGATGCAGCAAAAAGTTGAGATTATTAAAGTCGATTGTTATACAAATATATGACATAAATAACTAGCTAATACATATGTTGAAGATTTGATCCAAAGCAATCATGATCGGCTATAGATATAAATAACATATAATTACTAATTTAGTCTTTCTCTTGGCTACAAACAATTACGATAGATCGGACCTAATTGAGACATTATTAATTGCTTATAACCAATATTAAACTAATTAATAATTATATGGACTTATATCATAACCGATGAAATAGCCTAGACGATTAGATAATATATCGGCTAAAAACTCCTATATAGCCTTATATAAAATTATCAACTTAGATTAAATCTACTAAACAAATTATAGCCTCAACAGATCGGACCTAACCAAGACTGTGAGGCTGATACTAAGCTTGTTAGATTTAAAGGGCTGATAAACCTAAATAAAATGATAGATATAACTAGTTAAGAAAAGTGAATCATGTGAACTTAAGCAAAACAATTATACAAGATAAGATCGATTGAAACTCCGATGCTACCCTTATAAGCAATCCAAGGCAGGTTAACTTTTATAATTCTAAACATGACTTAGTAGTTCAAACCCAATTGATACAACACTAAGTATGAAAAGGAGCATAAAGTCTAAACAATCAAATCTTTGACTGATTTTCACGGTAGTAGATATCTTAACTAATCTATATCGACAAAATGGTTTAATTGATACCAGCAAAACCAAGAAGGCTTACCCGATACAAATAAACAAAGTTATTGCTTTAGATTAATAAAGATACATGACAAAGAAGCATATGCATAAGTTAGATTAGAGTGTCGAAACGATATAAGCACTAATCCCGCTGATACAAACCGCCATGACAAGCCTAACCCTTTGTCGGAGATCGAAGCCGATGCAGCCCAACTCAAAACAAGAACTCGTCGAGATGAAAACATAGAAAACTAAGGTGACCATGCGCCAAAAAAGTGTATTGAACTGTCCTTTTCTTTACAAGACCTTGGATATCTATTTATACCAAAATATACAAATTTGTCCATGTTGGACACGACTCAACCCCCTAAATTAAAAAAACGTACGAATAAATCCCTTAATTGGACTTATCAAAATATTTCTAATGAATATGACTTATTCATATTCCTAATTAATAGATACAATTGTCTGTAACAGACTCTATCTTTGTATGACAATAACTTTAAATCCCCAATCCGAGCCCAACTTAAACCCAGAACCAACTATATCGGCTGCCTTGTCCATATCGGATGGCCGAATTCGACCCTGTATCGACCGATACAGCCTTCAGCTGATACAACCTTAAGACAATGCACAATCAAATTTGGAAACAAGTCATTCTCCCACCAAATCCGCCTCGATCTGTTATTCGACTCCAAAACCCTTGCCAAATTTTGCCGTTAATAATAAAACTATTAACCTTAATTAAATCTACTAAACAAGTTATGATCTCAGCAGATCAGACCTAACCAAGACAATACGAGGCTGATAACAAGCTTAGTGGATTTAAAAGATTATTAAACTTAAATAAGATGATAGATATAACAAGTTAAGCAAAACAAAGCATGTAACTTAAAGCAAAACAATTATACCATCTAATGTAGACTAAAACCTCGATACTACCCTTATTGTCAATCCAAGAGCAAGTTAGTTCTTACAATTTCAATCATGATTTAGTAGATCAAACTCAAGTGATGCAACACTAATTATGAAAAAAAGAATAATGTATAGTCAAGCCTTTGATTGTTTCTCAGGGTGGTAAATACACCAAGCAATCTAAACCGTTAAGAACGGTTTAGTCCATACCAACAAACTCTAGAGAAATCAGCCGATACAGGTACACAGTATTAACAACTTAGATTAGATAATGTATATGATAACTTAGTGCTTGTATCGACTGGAATAGAATGTCGAACTCAATCGATGGAAGTCCTAGCCCCGCCGATATAAGCAACTATAGACGGAACTCACCTCTTGCTGGAGATCGAATCTAACCAATGCAGCCCAACTCGAAACAAGACCTTGTCGAGATGAAAACCTCGAAAACTAAAGTGACAATGCGCCAAAAGTATTTATTGATACCCATGAGCATAAACAAATCCATATCGGACACGACATAGATTTTTCTAAAGATAAAATTACTAATCCAAACAGGACTCAACTTAATCTTTCCTAAATTACAAAAAAAAATAATTAAACCTGCCTAATTAATAGCTAAATCTTTGTGGCGCTTTCTTTCCAAATCCAACAAGAACTCGAACTTTTATTACCTATCGACAACCATCACCGATATCACTTTGTCGATGTCTCCTGCCAATATGTTACTAGTCGATACAATCCCTGTTTCTGACAACTGAAATTACGCCGTCAATCTCGCTTGTTTGTCAATCTCGCAACTCAAACTTTTATTACCTATCGACAACCATCAGCCGATATCACTTTGTCGATGCCTCCTGCCGATATGTTACTAGCCGATACAATCCCTGTTTTTGACAACTGAAATTACGTCGTCAATCTCGCTTGTTCGTCAATCTCGCAACTCGAACTTTTATTACCTATCGACAACCATCAGCCAATATCACTTTGTCGATGCCTCCTGCCGATATGTTACTAGCCGATACAATCCCTGTTGCTGACAACTGAAATTACGTCGTCAATCTCGCTTTGTAACCGCTCCTTTTTTACGGAACAAAATTTTACCTTTAACAATTCTGTAATTTATGATATTATTTTTGGTGATTTTGGTATAGTTCAGATGGTGATTTTGGTTCGGAAGAGCTCAGAGTGAAAGTTCAGAACAAACAGCAAAAATATTACTCTACGAATTAGAGCAGCATTTCCACTGCCAATATGATCTTCTAGATACATATGACACTGGAAAATTCTACACCACCACATTGAATATATGACTCCTTTATTTATCAACTCACATTGACAGTTACTACTCCTGTCACACGCTCTGCCATTTTTTCAGGTGTTCACTTCTGACAAGAGGATGGCAGCACGGCACAGCGTTTCTGAGCAAAAACATACATGAACACTTACGCTTATAGCTGCACAAAACCGAGGATTTTCTGCCGGCATTTCGTCGAGCACTTCACAGATCACTCCTGTCTACCGCCCGAACTGGAACGGCAGGTATGCTCTCCCACCACTCCCTCCACCGCCGGCTTCCCTGCGGGTTCGACACGGCTCTCGCGATCTTCGTGTTCAACATGAACCCGCCGGCCGTCGCCCCGATCAGGACGTACTTGAACGGGATCACGGCCAGCGCCACCGCCACACCGGTCAGCATCCATATCACCATCTCCGTGTGCTGCAAACACAGATAAAATCATCCAGACCACATGAAGGAATGCGTTAAACCAGGGCATGGGAATGAACGGCACAATGGCGCTAAGCGCGATTTGTGCGATGAACTGATGATACCTTTGGCGATCTTGCTAGCGCGATCGACGATACCCTGAGGATCACAACATTTGCTGTCTTGATGTACTCATGAACTCTTTTCAGGCTGTGTTGTGCTTCCACTATGCTTTCCATCGTCGTCTTGTCCGATGAAGTGTCGATGATAACCTCTGAACATAGTGCACCGATTTTCCTTCGTCTAGCCCAAACCATGAATCCTGCTACCAGCATCAGGGATGCCGCTAATGCAAAACCGATCCACTCTCTGCATCATGTTGAAAAAAAAGGACTTTGTATCTCATGTTCCCCGATCATTTCCAAGAGTAAAATGTATGTTGAAATTAAATGTGGTGTATAAATCTCACTTGTATATGGTTAACACCATCATGGAAAGGACACTGATAGTCACAAGTGGTCTCTCCCACGAGGTTATCTTTTGGATCATTGGAAACAATTTGCTCATGGGGCTTACTAACCCCTGCATAAAAAACGATCGGAATCATTGAATGAAAGTTTGATTAAATCAAATACGGCTTGAATAAAAATGATTTGAGCTAGGGCTGTATTTTTCTCCTACTTTATTCAATAAAAAGGCACACTCGTGCAATTTTCCGTTGAACAAAAGATTTGAGCAGATAAAATACCAAAATAAACATAAAAGATATGTACATACCACCAATACAAGAAGGCTATCAGTGATACCTTCCTCCTTCATTCCTTCGATAGCAGCGTTAGCGACGGTGATTTCCCGGGCCTCGTCTCTTACTTGACCGATAGTGTTTTCAAGTGATGCCAATGGCTGTTCATGGCTACTCGAGTCATTGTCATGTTCTTTTGCTATCTCCACACTTAAAGCTACCCGATGAGACTTGCTCAAACCCTTGAACACATGGGATGCACTAAGCGGAGTTATCGTTGACGTCTCTTTCAGATTATTTGCTAGTTGTTCAAGCACAAAATCACCTTTAGGAAGCTCATCGTAAAGCGAGAATACTAGGAAGCTAGAAGGAGGCGGTGGCGACATCCTTAGCATCTCTCTTGCAGCATGAAGCCTTATCACCCCCAATATGATTCTTGAATTCACCTCCCATTTGTGAATTGGGGAGTCTATGTTGTACATTGATATGAATCGGTGAAGGAATATTACTTCCCTTATGAGGGTAAGCCACATATCGCGCCTTATTGAGCTGGTCATCTCAGGAAACTCCAAAACCAAATGTTCTGGTCTGCATAGACGAATGGTTATACTGTCAATATTCTTTGCAAGAGGAATGAAGTGATGATTTTAATGATAAAAAGAATTGATCCGTGTAGGTTGTCCATATGAACCACAAAAATAAGAAATGCAAGAGAGAACTCACAGTTCAAATTGGATGCCTTTGTCAAACAACGGTGCACCAAAAGGACCAGTTGAAGTAGTTTTAACTTGTTTTTCTATTTCACTGCCTGTAAGTTCGACTTTCAAAGCAGGTTCGTATGAAATTTTCCCGGAAGCCTCAAAATACAATGCCTTGTTTGTCAGAGTCAGCCTGCCTGTATAGTATACAACCAATGTACCATTCATATGCAAATGTTACCAAAGCATCAACATAAAAAATGCTAAGACCTGAAGAAACCAGAAATAATATAACTCTTGATCAGATCGATGACCTGGCCAACTAGTGGTTCCGATGTGCCGCACCACCCTTTGTGTTCCTGCTGTCCCCTCTATGTGCAAGACGAATTCATCTTCAGCAAGTTCAGTTCCGGCTGGAGTTGGAACTTTTTGCAAGAAATCAGAAGACCTAAAAAAAGTCAATTTCCAATGTTATGACATCCATCAGGGTGTGGTGGACTGGTGTTCGGTGTTTTATATTTTGTATACTTTTCTCATGCTTTATCAGTATAATTTGCATGTTAAAAAAAATAGAAGACTGACATCCAGCAGGGAGGTATGAAAGTGCTAGTATTTCATACTACCTATGTTTCTTGATAGATGACGTTCCGTTTGACCATTATCTTATTTTAAAAAATATTATATAAGTATAATTTACTTTTTGTGATTTGTTTTATCATTAAAAACTTATAAGAACGACTTATATTTTTTTCATATTTGCACTGTTTTGAATATGACGAATGGTCAAATGTCACATCAAAAATCAATGGAGCTATCTATTAAAAAACGGAGGAAATACAATGCTACTTATGTTTGCAAAAAGATCTGACTATGAAGTGGTTGCATACTTATCCATTTCTTTCAGGAATTTGTCATAAGCAGGATAATGAAGTCTGTTAGCTGTTGTAGCAGTCAGGGCTTCAAAGGTGAATCGAGCATTGATAACATCGCATGCCAAAGGGAATACAGATCCAAACCACACATATGTATCTTCTCCAACTGTCGGTTCTTCGTTCACCTGAAACATCGTTAACCGATGAATAGCTTGCAGATCAAAATTTAAAATTAAGGAATTTAATCAGCTAAGTCTTAACATACAAGAAGAGGCATGATATCTGAATAGAACAGTGAGGTCTCATCGCCCATCACAGCTTCATTTGCTCCAAGCGGCTCTTTCCTATCCTCTCTTTCTTTAGCTATGCTCTCCTGCAGTGTCACCACATTGATCAGTTTAGTCCAGATTTAACAAACACATATTTCCACACAACATATACAAAATTACAAACCATGGTAACTTGTTGATCTGAAGGAGTGGGTGTCTCCCAAGCCAGCATTATATCAAATGTGAACCGACTAAGCGATCCATCATGGATCTTGTCTCCTAGATCAACAGATGTAACAACTTGCAGCGCCTGAAGGCTACAAAACTCGACGAGTCTTCTTGAATAGTTATCCACCGCAGCAGTCTTCAATCCTAGCTCAAAGTCTGCAACCAATTCATCAACACTTCTGTCCAATGTCCTGTAATTAATCCATGACCGTATTAGTTACTCTGCCATTTCTAGTCCTGTGTCCTGACTCCCGAGGAGCTATATATAGGGACGAAAGCGGGGACGGGAAAATCCCGTACCAACCGTCACCGAATACCGAAATCCGATCGAATACCGTATCCGCGAGAAAAACGGGAACGGGAAAAAAACGGGAACGGGAAAACGGGAAACGGGAACGGGAATGGTTGGGGTGTTTTCCCGATCGTATTCACGGATTTCGTATTTATCCGGGAAAATTCCCGTGGGAAATTCCCTTTTTGAGCTCATGTGCATAATAAAACATTCACTCTAGTCTATTAAACCTTCACTCATAGAATTTTTGGAACATTATAAGCTCATGTGCATAATAAAACCTTCACTCATACTGATTATGTATGGTTGCAATTGTTGCATCTAGTCAACTATTTGAAGTGGTTATATGTGTGTCGATGTTCCCGTTTTCTTTTATCGATTTCCGTATCGTAATTGACATGCTTCCGACTGTTTCCGACCGTTCCCGATGTCCCGTATTACCGAATTCGTTTTCCCGTTCGTGTTTCCCGTTTTCGTTTCCGTTCCCGCTAAAAAAATATGAGAACGGGAATGGTCTTTTCCCGACCGTTCCCGACCGTTTTCATCCTATATATAAGCATCACGTATGAAGCATGCACCGAAACAGTACTATATTACTAATGGTATCGGGACACGGTAACAGTGACTTAGACACTCAGTGACATGCTTAGAAATTACTCAACTAGTATTAAGATTGTTCTGGACATATGGATCAGAGAACTACAGACTTTTAGAAAATAGTACAGGGTACTAGTAACTACCGTGAAGCACTAACGCGCCATAGGTTTAATTTGGAAGCAGTTTATGCGGTCAAATAAAATGCCCAAACATATATAAATACAACAACCATAATTCAGCTTCATCCAATATCTAGAGCAATTCATACCGGATCACCGATATTTTCGTACGAGATCAAAGCATGAGGCTGCTACAAGCAAAACAATGCAACAGTTTCTACACACACGTGCAGTTCCATCAACACTTAAAAGATGGTGTTTGGATTTAAGGACTAAATTTTTGTTCGTGTCGCATTAAATATGAAATAATTATAAAAATAATTACAGAATCGATGGCTAATTCGCGAGACGAATATATTAAAATAATTAGTAAAATATTTACTGAAGCATCGCATTGTCAAATTATGACGTAATTAAACTCATTAAATTCGTTCACCGATTATGAATTAATTTTATAAATAATCTATATTTAATACTCTAGAATAGTAGAATAGTATGTAAACATTGATAGGGATTAACTATTTTAGTTTGTTAAAAAAGATGGAGAAAGTACGCACAGGGAGAATTGACGGAGCACGTGGTTGGCAATGGAGGAGAGGTGCTTCCGGCCGCCCACTCCCTCCGCCGCCGACGGCGGCCGCGGCGGCGGCTCGCCTCCCCCCGCCGCCGCTCTCCGCCCATCGGCCGCGTCCGCATCCATGGCCGGGTCAGGGTTTGGGCGGTGCGGCGGCGCAGCACTGGAAGTGTTTTTGAGTAGTGTTGGAGTAGACGGGGCGCGTCAGCCAACCGAGCCAGTGGTAAGCATGGGAGAGGGAACTCGCTGGTTGGTGCGTGGGTGTGCGTGCATGAGCCATGAGGCGCATGCAGCTCGCCACCTCGGCCCGCGTTGCGTGCAACGTGCCATTTGCTACCGCCGTCCACGTCCCCCAAAAGGCCAGTCTTCTAGAGCATATCTCGTCGGCTCGGCTGGTACTGCACGTCCGCGAGACAGTTTGACTCAGCCAGTGGGCCGGGCTGACAAGGCCAGGCCCATGGGAGAACGTGAGGTGGCTTGACTGCTCGACAAGGCGGTGTTTCAGGCAATTTTTTTAATAAGTTCACTTTAGGTCTCATCTTAGACAAGTTGACATCGAGTTTGAATCACGTCCTTCAACCATAAAATCAGATATAACATATACATCAACTTATAACAGCGGAGTACTCTAGGTCCCATCAAAATATTGTGCTCGGTTTTGGCTTACAATCCCAGCGTGGGATCCATGTGAGCGTTCTTCCCCCCTCTCTCTCTCCCTCCTCTCTCTTCCGCATTTCTCTCCCACCCGACAAACTGGATAGGACAACGGGTAGGAAAGGCAGTAGGCGATGCACTCCTCCTCGGCCCACCGGCGCGCGAGCACAATAATGACCGGGTCATGGCGGAGCTCCTAGAGTATGCGGACGAGGAGGTCGCAAGAGGCTAGAGATGACCCGGGGAGGACGACAAGGACAGGAGTGACAACAATTGCTTTGGGGAGGACATGGGGGGTGGAGGTGTCGGAGAGATGGCAAAGGAAGCCGGTGAGCTTGCCGTCACTGTCACCGTTGGGGTCTTAAGGAAAGGGAGCTGGGTGGCGGTGGTCATTCGGGTCACCAAAGTAGAAGTCACTCGACGTCATCATGTCCGCCACCGCCATGATGTGCACCATCGGGTTTTAGAACCATGCCAGGTCAACGTCCTGCGATGACAACATGTGTTTCTCGTCAATGCCGATCATGTAATCATTGGCGTAGGAGAGGACGAGGTTGAGGTAGTCCTTGGTCATGTAGCTCTTGGCGTCGGAGAGGTCAAGGCCGCCACCTATGGGAGCAGCAAGTAGCAGCGTGGGTGCATGGCGCGACATCGTCGAAGCGCCCCCTCGTCCATGGCCACCACCACGATGTGCCACAGGAAGTGGGAGATGTTGTTCTCCCCACCCAAAAGCTCTCTAGGAATGAGTCCATTAGTGACCCTAGCGCACCATCTGGCAAACACGTCGTAGTCCTCACCGTCGGTTTGCGAAATCATCACAACATCGACTAATGAGTCGTCGATTCATTCTTGGATCTGAGCATCAATACCACATCAAGCCCCTGCTGCCGCCGCATCAAGTCCATGCTGTCGCCGCATCAAGCTCCTAGTGCCATCCATCGAATCCACGTGCGTGCCATCACCCTTTCTGATCTGCTGGCTGGGGAAGAGAGGGGAGAGGGGGAGAGTGGAGGAGGAAGATTGGTCACTGACATGTGCGGCTCACATGAGGCTCACGCTGACTCAAAGGGATTGATCGTGACTCACGTGATGCTCACGCTGACTCAAACTGATTGATCGCAGTCAACTCGTCATGGCGGTAGAAACCGGGCACAATATTACCTTGGAACTTCGGATAGTTCAGTATTATAAGTTGAGAGATGCGTTATATCTGGTATTACAACTTAAAAACGCGATTCAAGTATGATGTCAGGGATCGAACTTTTTCTCTCTTTTTTTTACTGTGCCGACAAACAAACCACAGAAAATTGCAGGAAATATTTCTGTGCGTTCAGATTCCTTGCGGGGGAAATCTGTATGCGTTGGCGAATTCGCAAGACAAGGTATATCACCGAGGGAGCGCAACCAAATTAATTAAGCAAGCTTCCCGGGCCCCCTTCGTCTTTGCAAACGCCGTCCCATGAAGCAATCCTTCCTCCTGCGTTGCACTCCAAAACAACCCTGAACCCACACAGTATATATGCGCACGAACACCAGCTTCCTCTCAAATCAACTCGACCACCTGCAACTGATCAATCGACACCTGATAGTCATAGCCTGAGCACCTGACCTGATCAGTGACCACCAGCCATGGCCGCCACCTCGCCGCGCACCTACGCCGACTTCGTGCCGCCGCACCAGCTGGTCGAGGAGGCCGACAAGAAGGTCCTCCAGATCAACCTCTCTGCCGCAGGCAAGCTTTATTCCTTCCCACTTGTTCGCTTATGAGCCGAAAGAAAAACAACTAAAGTTTGATTTTAGAGTTTTTTATCGCAGTCCATTTTTCAGCGTTAATTTATAAATATAAAAATTATATACAAATTATTTTGAGCCATTTTGATGGCTCAGTTCACGCGAGTTTGGCTTATCAGCCATAGATAAACCAGTCCGTTTGGTATTCTCGAAGAAATAGACACGTTTCTATTGATTGACATGTGATTCTCGAAAAAAAGTTTCTTTCAAAAATTGACGACATTTCTCATTTTAAAATTAAAAACGATAAATGTTTCTTTTGATTAAAAAAACGTTTGTCTTTTTAACTGTTTTGATACAAATTCTAAAAAAACATAATACATAATGAATCGGAACCGAATGTCGTATCCACCGATTCTCGTAACCAATCGTGTCCTTTCATACTGCTACTGTGCAGTGCACGGTTTGATATGTGTCATTTGGATGGCGATGGCGGATGCATGCATGCAGGGTTCAAGAAGGAGCAGCTGAGGGTGCAGATCGACAACCATGGGAAGCTGCGGATAAGCGGCGAGCGGCAGGTCTCCGGCAACCGGTGGAGCCGCTTCCACAAGGAGTTCCAAGTCCCCGAGGACTGCAACGCCGGCGACGTCCGCGGCAGGTTCGACTCCAAGGACCGCGTCCTCCACATCACCATGCCAAAGCTGTCGCCGGCGGAGGAGGAGCCCAAGGCCACCGCCGCCACAGCAGCACACGCGAAAACGAGCGCCGCCGCCGGCAGCAAAGACCAGCAGGGAGCCGCCGCCACCGCACCCGCCGGCCATGGCGCCGCGCAGCAAACCGCTGCACCAGCAGAAGAGAAGAAGGAAGAAGATGAGCACGCGAGGCACGGCGGCGGCGGCGATGGCGGCAGGGAGGAGGAGGCGGCCGACGGGGCTGGCACCGCTTTGGTGACCGGCCGGAGGAAGACACCGTGGACGGTGCTCCTCGCCGTCGTGCTGGCGTTGGTGGCCGCCGCTGGCTTCTACGCCAAGTACAGGCTGATGGATCCGTCGGCTGAGCCGGTGCCAGCGGACGGCGGACATTTCTTCGGCTTCTCCGACCATTGATCGCCATGCGCGTCTGTCACGCCGAAGTGATCGTGCATGCGTGAGCCCCCTGAACGGCGACGTGTAAGTTTCGGAAGCCGCACGTAGCTTGCACGTTCGATACCTTTGTACATACTATATATGGTGATTGCTGCTACCTATCGCCAACGTTTCCTTTCGGAATACGTGTGGAAACGTTAAGTGTTCTGTGCACACAAATTATAACCGAAATAAATTTGCAATTAATTGGATCTATGATCCCTGCAGCCTCTACAAGTGGTCATTTCTACAGCATAAAAAATTCCATAGGTTCATGAACAAGAGTAAAGATGTGATTTTCCTCGCTTTTGAGCCCGGTTTTACCGAAAGCTTAAAGGAAGAGTAAATATGATTAAAAGAAAACTGTATGCACATTAACGAAGATATATTTTCCCATAAAATTTTCACACCCATTGTTCACAACAATATCCCAAAGTATGCAGGAAATTTTCCTACTAGAACAGCTTCTATCCATCATGATACTAAGCAACTAGCTGCATCGTACAGTTCATCACCGAATTTTCGAATCAGAGCAGGAATGTGACAAGGGTACATGTACAACAACCGACTAAAGCTGTATGACTATCTGCAGAGTCGGTAGCAAGAAACTCCATGAACAACCGTTGGTGCAGGCAAGATAATGTTCGAGGTACCAAATTACCAGTTTCAGTTTAATTGTAAACGTAGAAGATATAAGCTTCTTCCCTTCGTATTATCTGATAGCTCCAAGCAGATTTGCGCCACCAAGCTTAGCACCAGTTAAATGCTGTAAGTCAAAGTAAAACATAGATTAAGAAGTAAGTTTAGATTCTGCATTTTCCCCCATCGGATCAGTATAAGCACTTGCACAATAGTGAATAAAACAAAAGCATGCGAGATCCAGGAGGCCTACTGCTTCATATTTGCAAACGTCTGAAATAAAGTAGACAAGTAGTTCTGACCCAAACTTTTCTTAGAGTAAAAGTAAACTATTCACTATTTAGGTAGAGAGAGAGAGAGAGAGAGAGAGAGAGAGAGAGCAGGACAACATACAGTTTCACGCAAATCAACTTCTCGTAAGTAGGCTCGCTGAAGATTTGCACATTCCAAGTTTGTACCGGCCAACTTAGCTCCCTGCAAATCAGACTAGCTTAGAGTACGGATAAGAAGTTTGAATAACAAAACGAGGACAAGGAACTGGGTTGTCAGGTAAGGCACCAGAAAAGAGGGATTGGTGTTAATGCCAATGACCTTTCGTTAATGTACACTTCAGTACACGATTAACCATATGTTCTACAATACATATCAAACACTCATGGTTTCATGGTTGTAAGTATTAAAGGGTTTGTACTGTTATCACACTTACTACGGGTTGAAACATTTTCACTCATGTCAAACATCACATGTTTACAAAGAAAACCTTATATGCAAGCATTATCATCAATTAAGATGATTACCATTTCTTTCGCAAATCCCTATTTGTTAATATTTTGTAAGCAAAACATGACGTGCACATCTCAGCATCAGTTCATGCCTTTGGAACATCTCCTGGTGATTTTCTTCTAGAGTTAATTCCTAGTGCAAGCTTCAGACACTTTTTTTCAAGCTTGGCAGTAAAGGAAGACTTGGATACATTAGAATCAGTTTTTCTGTCTTTGTGTAAGAGCTCCGTGGTAAACTCCCTCAAGTAGCTTTCCTGAAGTTGCATATAACAAGCAGGATGAAAGTGTAGGTTGAACGGGATCTTTTTTGTTACCTTGAGATTGGCCCCTTCAAGATTAGCTCCACTCAAGTTGGCGCCCATAAGATTAGCACCCTGAAAATCCAGTTGGACTGACAATAAGACACGGAGGAAATGAATAATCAGAACCCAAATGTCAACGTATTTTAAGATACTGAAAACCATTTGGAATAGGGAGCCTTTATGCCTTATATTCAAATGTTTAGAAAGAGATGATACAACCCTGTACGGACAAAATGTATGTCTATGTGTTGCAGATAATACTTTGGGCAAGGACAAAATTCTGCAGCCATAGTTTGGAAGTTTGGATGATACAAAATATTGCAAGGATGGAAACCAGATATTCGATCACCTCTAGCAGCAGAAAACTAACTTCTAAAAATAAAAAAACAACGGAAGATCATGCTTTGCTTTATGCTAATGTTCATCATGATTTTCACTTTTTCTTGTATACTGACCAAGAATGCAATATGTTAGCAGAGTAGCAGAGCGGGAATCTGGGAATATTTATGAAACACACCATGTGCAATAAACTTGCAAACCTGTAAATGAGCAGAACGAAGATCCGTTTCAATGAAGCAACATTGCTTTAAGCATGCATCTGCAAAATAAGCCTAGCAACTCAATCATTTCCTACTTAGTTTTTAGAAGAATATAAGCACACCCCGAATAGGAGAGAGAGTGAGAGTGAAAGCAAAATAGGCATAGCTACATTGTCTAATACTACATGGACAATGATCTTCCCTGGTGAAAAGGATGTCAAAAGCCAAGAAAATGAAGAAACAAGATAATCCTGGACATAATAATATTTTTTGGAAACATATAACATACAATTAATGACAGGTAAATAAAGGGATTACATACCCTGTAGGTTTGCACTTTGAAGGTTTGCTTTATCTAGAACAGATCCTTCAAGATTTGCTCCAATAAGCTCACACCTGTTATTCCAAATCAAGCAATTACAAATAACACAGCGAAATAAAAATAACACAAAAAGGAGGAAATAGATGGTTAGCTTCTTGCTTATGCATCCAACACAGAAAAGCAGAAGTACAAAGGAGAGACCATGTTTCATCTTAGAGCCTATCTAGAAGCCTAAAAGAAACTGGTTGGACCATCTTACTCATGTAAATTTGCACTTTGGAATGAAGAACAAGTAGCTTCTGTCCGCTGTCATGAACATACAGGGTAAGGTATTACTGATACAACATTTGACAGTCATACAAAAAAGTCTCAGATAATTTTTTAGCTGGTGACATAGAACTAAAATGCCTTAAAATATTAGAATAACTAGCATAGTTACTGAGGGCTACTATTCATCAAAAGCAGATAAACAACGAAGAACTTAGGTGTGGATGGCATACCCTGAACTTTGCTTTACGAAGATAAGCAGAGGAAAAATTAGCATTCTTTATGCATGCATAGCTGAAGTCTACCTCTGATAAGTCCTGTAGACCATAAAAGTCACGAAATTACAAGAAACTAAAGAAAATAGTAAAATATTGATTTTTGTTGAACATATACAATATATGTGTGTGTGTGTGTGTGATACACACACATAAACACAAGCTGTGTGTACAGTAATCAGAGTTGCCAAGAGCAAATAGAATGGAGTGGTAATAACCACAACTAAATATGAGCAACTCCAATAGAGAGCAATAAAGACCTTACAAGTTTGGATAGATCAAGGCCAGATAGATTTACACCACGAAATCTGACTCTCGGAGCTTGGATGCACCTGATCACATCTTTGCGTGTCAATTCGGCCTCCGACAAATTTTCATCATTTTTCCAACCCAATCTATCATTTATGCAATCAGCCAAGCCCTGGAAAACAAACCATCATGTTTTCACAACGGCTGGTTCGGAAGCTGCAGCCCGATGAATCGAACAAGTTGCGATCGAGAATTCCAATTACGAGCAACTGGTAGTACTCCGCTTCTCGCAGGAGCTGCTGGTACTCAGACTCCGACATGGCTGGGACGGCGCCGTCCCTGAGCCAGTTGAGGATATGCCTGAAGTGCTTCCCGTCCCTGTCCACGAACACCATGCCCTGCACCCACCATTCATTCGCGGAGGCTACAGCTCCCGATAAACTTCACCCCAAGAGAGCTCCACTGGTGAGGAGGACGGAACGTACCGTGTCCGGGTGCCGGGGGAGCGTGTGCCTCCCGCTGAACATGGCGGCGAGCATGGAGCTGGGCTCCCGCTGCGTGAGCGTCTCGACGGTGGTCGCGTACCGCTTGCCCCCTGCGCCATAGCCACCACCACCACCACCATCACCATCAGCATCTAAATTCACGCGAGCGGTGGGGATGGGGGCGAGTTTTTGAGAAAGGGCGAAAGGGCGCACCGATGTTGAGGAGGACCGGGGAGGAGGAGGGCTCCGGCGGCGGCGACTCCATCGCCGCGGCCGACGAGGTGGGCAAGGCGTGCGAGCGAGCGTGAGTAGAAGAGTCGCAGACGAGGGATCTGGGTTTCAGGTGGGGTGGAGAGGCCGTCTCCCTCCAGCAGTCCAGCTTCCTTCCCCGCGCCGCTACCTGCTGCTGGGCCAGAGCCCACAGAACTACAGTATCTACTCCCACGCATCCCTCCCCTTCGCCATCGCCGCCGCCGCCGTCGCCGTCGCCATCGCCGATTTGCCACCGTCGCCTTCGTCCTTCACCTCGCCCCTCCCGGGCCGCACGGAGACCGGAATCCCACTACGGCCCAACCATAACAGGACGCACGGATGCCGTAATACAGTTCCGGCCCAACACAAACGGGCCGCACGTAGGCCGGAATTCCGTTCCGGCCCAACATCGGACGTGGGTTGCGCTAGGGCATGTAGAGGTGGCAACTTTCCCACCAGGGCCGGGCCGGAAGCGGGGGAGAATTCTCATTCGCGGGTGTGCGAGGGCGGGGCCCCAGTCGGGTGTGGGTCGCCGAAGGGGCCGAGACCGGGCCGGGTGGACCCGCATGGGAGTGGGGCTGGGGCCGTTTTTGCCTAACCCGCACCATCTCGTTCTATTGTCATCCCTGAAGCTATAGCTTTCGCGTGGAATAAATTTATTTTAAATCTTGAGTTTGAATCATGTATTTCAACTGTAATACCAAATCTATCCTATAAAAAATGCTAACTTTTTTGTTCCTCACGTGATTTGTTTGTCCCAGTGACGGAGGACAAAATTTTTTGAGGTGTGACGAACTATCCCTCAGCATGTCGTTCTAATTTTTTACTAATGAACGAACTGATTACAAACACATACAGATTATACTCGTGAGGAGTCGAGCTGTTGGTCCTTTACGTGATCGGTGAGTAGTGGTGAAGCGCCTTGCTCTGCTGTTCCTATGCAGTTGGCGCTCCGGCGTGAGCCCATGACGGAGGACTGGAGGAGCGGGGTGCCGAGGGGCTGCAGCTCACACGATCGGAGTGGCTCCTGTGGCTCGTGCCTCGACGACGTAGGGAGAACCGAGCTCGACAACTCACGTGGGGATCAGGGAGGTCGGTGCTAGGAAGGAAAAAGGGGATGGGAAAAAGAAAAAAGGAAGAATCGAAGGAGTCAAAAAATCACGACATCACATGCTGGATCAGGGTGGAGCAGGATATCGAAAGATGAGGCCAAGGTATAGCGCGAGCTTCGCGCTATACCTTGCCTCACCGGGCACTCCGCCACTCGTTCGTTCGTCATTGCCAATTCGTATCGGTATCGTTCTCGCAATCAGCCTCACACCGAGCCAGCGAGCCCACGCCTCCAGCACACCCTCCACCCACACGGATCAAGCAATCAAGTAGAAGCAAAACAACTCATGCACGGAGAAGCAACAGCGAGGACGGAGGACCAGGCGTTCTGCAGCAAACTCATGCATGGAGAAAGCCGGCCGCCGCCGTTTCCTTCAGCGCACCTGGACACTGTCGTTCGTTGTCGCCATCGGCAGTCGGGCCCGTCTCTTTCATTCCGTCGCCCTTGATTTTTTAAACCTGGTTTATCTCTGTAATTAACCGTATGCATGTCAGATCTAGCTATTTCTTTACTTGCAAAGTTTACCTCAAAAACCCAATTATTCAAGTGTGTGGTCGTAAGAATTACAATATAGCAAATCATAATTTCATCGGTGCATATTAGGCTATATGAAATTCAGTCGTAGAAAGATAAAACTTTCTTTGTCATCGGCATAATGGAAATACAACAGAGGTCGTCTAAATGACATTACCAAATCTATATGAATGTAGAGAACTGAGTATAGCATGATACGAGCATGATACGAGGGTATTCGTCCGGTCTATCTGGATTCGAATCCTAAACCCAACGTGTTTCTCATGAGGTTCCTTGAACCCCTTCTTCTCTATACAAATCGTCAGTTCTTTCTGATTATTTCTCTTTTTTTTCAAAAATACATGGATGTAGAGAAACATCACAATTAAAATTGAATACACATGCATTGTCGAATATAATAGAATAAAAAATAAGGATACCACGTAATTTATGTAATTTTAATGTGACAAGCTAAGATGTTATTCGCAATCAAATATTACTCTACACTACTTTATTATAAATACATATATGTGTATATGTTTGTAAGATACATACATATTTAAAATTTGGAAGGAATAAGATATGTCTCCTCTCATTGTAGCACTCTTCTCCACTTTCACTCTCAGTTTGATGTGTCATTGCCTTCTTCCATCATGGAACAACTATCCTCTCTCCATCTATGTCATGGCCTCAGTAGACCGTCTATCCATCACGTTCTCTTTTTTTTTTTGAGCCTTCTTGTTTTTTAAACCCGTTGCAACACACGGGCAACACGTTTTTCATTTTTCAAAACCAACGTAAATATAGTCCCGAGGCAGCATTAGAGACGGTTTTGTTTGACGTGGCGTTGACGTGACAAGTAAAAAATCATGAGACCACACATGTCATTGAAACATCATATCTTTCCTTTTTATCCCTATATATGTCTTTTTTCTGTTGCGGCTACAAACTTGACCTCCCGCTGCTCCTCCTCCCCCGGCCTCCTCCGCTCCCTTCGCTCCGTACTCGCTCCGCGCGACCTCCTCTGCTCCCACGCTCCTTCGTCGCTGGGCTCGTTTGTCACTCTCGTCGATGCAACCTTTGCTGAGGAAGAGGTCGATGAAGTTGAGCCGCGCTGCCACCGCCAAGCCTTGACTTATGGACATACAGGCTCATCTTGCGTCGTTGTGGCCTTGCTACCACCCAGCTGCTCCTCGGTCGGGCCTCCCAACGACGCGAGGTAGCAGCGTACCGCATCACCTTGATGTTTCGTCTAGACCTGAACTCCCGCGTGAGGTCCTACACCGACGCCGGTGTCGTGGACCATCGACGTCTCCCCGTCGCTGACCTTCCACCGTCCAGCGTCACCTCTCGTGGATAGGCTCAACGGCCGTCACACCTTTCCCCACGACAAGCTTCTAGTTAAGAGAAAAAGAGAAAGGTAAAAGTCACTTATATGTGAGCCCTACATGTTTGTTTTTATACTATGTTGATATATTACTTAAATCGGTTTTAAAAAAATGAGGGTTAAACAATTCTGATATTATTGTCGGAGTATATGTAACTTATTCGCTGTGCGTTCACGTCTCAACGAACGACCACACGCACTCTGCAAGTGTGCATGATTGCGACAACGAAGAAATTTTCCTGATATTTTTTTGCCTACACAACAGTACTACTACTACCTACTGCACGTTCCGTTACGTGTATGTCTCGTCGTATTTCGCAGTAAATAGAGCAGCAGAGTGCATTACCCAAGGGGTCAATGGCTAATGCCGTTTCCCGATTGGTCGGTGCTTCCGGTCTTCGGTTCACAGAGACCATTCTCCTCTTTGAGACAAACATTTCCTTGTCAGTAACTTTCGAAAAAGACTCTGAAGACTTGCATATGCACCAGCCACTCCGCATCTTGTCAACACTCTCAGGCCATGTTCTTCTCAATTAACGACCTCTTTTTTTACATATTTTCCAAACTGAAACTGATAAATAATAAGTTTCGTATGTAAATCATTTATATAAAGATTATTTAAAAATCCAATAAATTTATTTATTAATTTTTTATATATTAATATTTAATTAATTATATGTTAGTTATATTTTTTTAGTCTGGTTAATTAACTATGACTATAAAAGCCGCAGCACAGTGAGGACCCTCTTGTTAACGGTCCTCAACAGCTCATACTTTCGATCAGCCTAGCAAGGGCAAGGTGATGAGCTGTATAGGACCAACCAAACCACCGAACTTTTAGCATTTTTAATTTTATTTTTTAAAATATTTTAAAAAATAATTTTTAGTTTTGAAAATTTAAAAAATAGTCGTTTCCCGCTCTTTGGAAGGGTGAGATTTGATTGTTTTGAAAAAAACCTTTTCACCTTTTGGAAGGCGTTTTTGATAGATGTAGGGGCCACTGTAAAGGCGGTCACCCACTTTTTGCGGCGGCCTCTTGTCCCTTCCAGAGGACGTTTTTCATTGTACCTTTCGGGGCCGCTGCAAAAATGTCGGGCGGTCGCCCGATTTTTGCGGCCTCCTACGGCTATAGTCGAAACGCCCTTCCAGGATGGCGAAAGGGTTTTTGCAAAATAACCAACAGCACGGCAAACGACGCCCAACAGCCATCTGCCACGTAGGGCAACAGTGCTTAACCAATAGCCCTAAATCTAATGCACTTGCTTAAGTACTATGCTTCGGAGAGAAAAAAATAGCCCGTGTTAACCAATAGCAAGTCCAGTTTAGCCCAATCTTTCTTCTGTTCGTCTCCTAGGTCGCACACCTAGCAAAGCTTGAATGCAGAACGCAACCTGATGATTTTTTTCTCCTCAATTCAATATCAGTTGTCTTACTCGATTCAAGGTTCAATCTTCTTCTTTTTTTTATCTCGCTAAGCCCAGATTTTTTTTACCAAAGCTAAGCCCAGAATACATATAGTGTTTAAATCATTAGTTGTCTAAGTTTGTTTGCTTTATAAAACATGACGACATATTTTACCTCTAGCCTCATCTTGCATGTCTTCTACCATGACTGGTTGTGAAACAGTGAAAGTATGTTTTGGTAGAATGACTCTAGAGAACCTATTTAATTTACGTTTCGCACGAGGGTCTTATATTTCTAGAGATGGCCTTAGTAAGGATAATTAGGATATGCATGCTTTTGCACGAGTTATCAGTAATCGATCATTTGCACCGTGTGACTAGCTAGAAAACTTAAAAGATCGGAAGCATGTTGTTCGCAGCTGTTGTGCGATTTTGCATTTTTGTTTTTAGACAATGCATGCGATTTTGCTTGCTCCCAAATTTCTCATGTCCTGTGTCCTTTTCCTATGCCTCTCCTTGACTTCTTGGAGCTGGTACATGTACGACATAAATGATTTGACTTCTTTTAAGGTTACTAATTTATCACAAGCTAAACATGCTAAATGACATGTGTTGTAAAAAAAATTGTAGGCAGCGAAATAAAAAACCTATTATTTGTTCGGTGCACTTATAATTTTAAAACTTATGGTATAAGTTTAAAATCTTAGCCTATAAATTTAAACTAGGTATAAATTTTCTGAAAGTTAGCACGCTGGCAGCAAGAGAATAAAAAGGAAGGGATTTTTTCTAAGCGGTTGTGCTCTCTCCTATATGTATATGCTTTTATCTCTCCTATCTCCTCTTTTGTAGATAATAAATTAGTTTTAATCCTAATTCTCTTATACATTATGTGTTAGAAAAATTACAATGTAAATATTCAAACCTACAATGCAATTACAATGTAAAATTTTAAAATTTACTATAAGTGTAGGTAATTTACCATAAAAAAGCTTTCGTACACGAGAATGCACCCCCGTACCATCAAAATCATCTTAGCCATTGGATAAAACGTTTAAATAAATAATAGCCATTGGATCAAAAGATACATTTGCATTAAAAAAGTGGGATAAGTACATATGAGAATTTTCGAAAGGTCTCTGGTGTCACCTCTTAGATGTCTATGGTAAAGACAAAGATAACAAAGAAAACAAAAACTAGGAGACTGTCTCCTAGTGATTTCTCATATAATACAACTTAGTTAAATTTATAGTTCTTATATGGAATCAAAAGTTGCGTAACGCATGACTACGTGGCTAGTTGTAAATGAAAAGTAGATCAATATGCAATCTTTAGGTTTGAACACTAAACTGTCATTCGAAGGAAAATTCCTATCCCTCCACTTTAGGGAAAAAAACAAAGAAAAAAAACAATCCACTCCAACCCAATGTTTTTAATCATTTTGCTGCGCAATCATAGAAAAATTTATATGTTTTTAATCCTTGGTTTGCATATTTATTCTATATTATTTCTACGTAACCAGATTGTAAGTCGTAGGACAATCTCATGACAATCTCAACATAAAAACTATAAAAACTATAGAGTAGTTTTCATACTTGTGATACATTCCAAACTATATGTTCAATGGAAAATGTCTTTAAAATAAATTTTTATCCAATCATCTATCTTCTCTCGATCCTTTTATCCACCTATTTCTTTGTATTCATTTTTAGTTTTTATGTAGAACTGATTTCTTTCATAAGAAATAGTTTTTTTCATCTTGTTTTATCGATTCTCATTATTTTTTTTGTCACCTCAGTTTTTTTTATTATATGATACATCAGGTAATTAAGGTGAAGGGTTGGGACCGCTTTTAATCAGCTTGTGTTGCCGGCTTGCCGCGCGCTGCGCAGTGCGCATCCGCAGTTCTGCGAGATGACTGAAACGCCCCCCAACACGGACTGCAACCGAGATACGTTACGCACGCGCGCGCTCGCATGATCGATCTACAGGGGATCGTCATCTATCGGTGCCCCGCGCGCCCACGCGAAGTACGCTCGCCTAAACTGAACGGCCGGTACGTAGGCGCGTTCTGGAGGACGAGGGAGATCGACCGACCGATCTGCCGGCCGGGGATCGATCGATCGCGAGCGAGCTGAGAGGCGAGGCGGCCGGGGGTCCGGAAGGGTCCCTGTCGCGGCGGGCGCGCGAGTGCCCTGCGCGATACGTCGTCGTGAGGCCGGCATGTGTGAAAGGTGGCTGCCGGAGCGCGCCCAGCCACACCCGCGCTTTTTCCAGCTCTCCATTAATTTGCCCGCGTCCCACATCGCGCTTCGCTGGCGCGCCCCCTGCCCCTCCGCTGCCTCCTCCCCCACGTCGCCCTCGCCACAATCCACCTCACACGCGTGAGCTCCATTGCTCGCTTGCCCAGCTAGCTAGCTGCCTTGCCTTCCCATCACTGTGTGTATATAACGTCTCGTCTCGTGTAAAAGCTATTTGCTTTAAATTGTGTAGCATTACTTATATACGTGACGGTGTTAGCTAGGCAATTAGCTAGTTCATTCATGGAGTCGATAATGGAGAAGCCGATGATGGACACGGGAGGCGGGATTGGGCGGACCAAGGCGGACCAGCTGGCCCCGCCGTCGTCGGCGCAGTCACTGAGCAGGACGGCGTCGGCGGAGACGGTGCTGAGCACCGCGGACGCGACGAGCCTGTCGCGCAAGTCCAGCTTCGGGAAGCGCTCGGCGTCGGGCGGCGCCGGCTCCGGCGGGAACAGCCACGGCTACAACAACAGCCACATCCGCAAGTCCCGCAGCGCCCAGCTCAAGCTCGACATGGAGGACCTCGTCTCCAGCGGCGCCGCGCTCAGCCGCGCCTCCAGCGCCAGCCTCGGCTTCTCCTTCACCTTCACCGGCTTCACCCCTCCTCCCCAGGACATCATGTCCTCCGCCGAGCTCCATCCCTTCAGCGACGACGACAACAGTATGCATCTATCACTCGTACCGACCTAACTGCATGCACATATGGCGATATGCTAACTCATTCTCTGTGCGTATGCAGCGATGGACATCGAGGCCGGAACGCGGCGCAAGAAGCTGATGACCGAGCCGACCTTGCCGATATATCTCAAGGTAAATCGACCAAACGCATCCCAAGCTCCATGGACGCCGGCATGCGAGCTTCAGTGAGCTAATGCTACATGAGACTCATGCGCAGTTTGCTGAGGTGAAGTACAAGGTGGCGGTGAAGGGGATGCCGAGGGAGATACTGAGCGGGATATCCGGGTCGGTGGCGCCCGGCGAGGTGCTGGCGCTGATGGGCCCGTCCGGCAGCGGCAAGACGACGCTGCTCAGCATCCTCGGCGGGAGGGTCGCCGGCGCCGGCGCCGTCGAAGGCCGCGTCTCCTATAACGACGAGTCATACAGCAAGTCCCTCAAGCGCAGGTAACACGCACAAAAAAGGTCTCGTCTCGCTCGAATCGCATGCATTAGATGCATGCAGCGCCTTAATTAATTAGTTACTCTGTAGCATGCACTTGTTCGTACACTTGGCATCACCAATCAATTCATCTGGGTCCAGAATTATTAAATTAATTAATTAATTAACTGAATTTTTACAATTAATTATGTCGGCGAATGATAAATCATTAGCGAGGCCTAATTGTAAACATCTCATTGGCCGATGGGTCACTAGCCGGGGAACGAAAGCAGATGAGATCGATCCGCTGTTGCTTGCAGCTACAGAATAGGGCCCCGTTTGGTAGTTTCTTTTTTTTACACAGGGTCAGTAAAATCCATGACAAATGATTTATTTCAAATGATTTAATAATTTTATATAGAAAATAAAAATCATTTGAAAATTAGTTTCTTCACGCAATCGGTTTCTTCAAAATCACCTAAAAATTATCTAAAATACTATTCTAATTATTATTTTGTTGTATATATTTTAATTATTTTTAAAATTTAATTCAGGAGAATCAAGATTTAAAATAAAAAAATCCGAAACCTGACGCGTTCATACTACATGCATGCATGCATGGACTGTGTAGCTGTGCCAGAGATTAGCAAGGCAAGCCTCACGGTTATCTCGCTAACCGGTGAGCTACCTGTTCATCGTTGCTACAGTGTTACTGTCTACTGTCTTCTTATTCCAGCTTCCCCTGCCTTGGCCGTAGGGGAACTGCACATCTGACGTGTCGATTCTGGCACGTACCTGAACCTGTCATCATTTGTCTAATCTGCATCGCCGGAATCGGGCCTCGCCGACGGCGAGCAGCCGACATGTTTTTGGGCCGAATTTGGTTGGCCCAATCGTGCGTCGCGGCGCATGGGCCGTCATATGACTGAATTACTCCACCTTTGGTCGGCTCTTGCCCGCGGCCATGGCTGTCGTCTGGTCGGTTCTCACGGAGTCACGGTCTCACCTGCATGGCCGCGCGGGCCACGCCTCGTCGTCTCATCTATACTCCGGCAGCTTCTGCGGCCGGAGCACGGTTGGGGTGTTAAGTCGCTTGCCGGTCGCCGGCGCTCCTCTCATCTCTGCGCGGCTGCGCCATGTCGTAGGGCGCTATGGTCAGGTCAGATTTCAGCACTGCCGATAAACTATTCGACGTATTTCCTGACCGAAATTTGTGGAAGTAGTAAAAACAACGACCTACTACCCTTCAGTGAACACTTGCATCACCTGATTCCTACAGTCGTTTGAGCTTACAGGTCTCCGGTGTTTAGAGGTCCACTTCATCTTGAACACCACTGCACCAGGGTCTCTGTCCCGCCATTCCTTTGAATGCTCGTCTTTGTTACCACGATTGCCTGGGCCTCTGCCTCCACCTGTGATTCTGCTTAATCCTTTGAATTGTTTGTTGTAACCTGCTAAAGTTAGTTAGACACCCAAACATTACACCACGTTAGCAGAATCACCAATCAAAAACCATGTACTACTGTCCTTTTCCCCTTACCAATTAGGCGAATATTTTGAACCGAGAGATATCCAGGTTTCTTATTGTTAGCAATGTTGCACTATCCTACGAGACTAACTATCCTCTACAAGGTTTTATATGCAATACATCTGCTTTTACCAGTGGTTTGGATCGTCAGAGCACCAAAGTTGGGCTTGAGCCTGTATGGACAATCTAATTCAGAGTTTGTCCAAGAGTACGGTGAATAAATGGTTTTATACTCGTTTTTCAGGATTGGATTTGTGACTCAAGATGATGTTCTTTTCACCCATCTTACTGTGAAGGAGACATTGACTTATGCAGCACTGCTTCGTCTCCCGAGAACAATGACAAGGCAACAAAAGGAAGAACGAGCAATGAACATCATATATGAACTTGGCCTTGAAAGGTAGTTCGGAAAATGTTCCATTTCCTGTATGGTTGCATGCACCTATTCTTACAAATTAGCTTAATTAATCATATGATGATATTTGAAGGTGCCAGGACACGATGATTGGTGGATCTTTTGTGCGTGGGGTTTCAGGGGGTGAAAGGAAAAGAGTTTGCATTGGAAATGAGATCATAATCAATCCATCTTTACTTTTTCTCGATGAGCCAACATCTGGGTTGGATTCAACTACAGCCCTTAGGATAATCGAACTTCTACATGATATAGCTGAGGTGATATGAGAGTATTACACATTAGCTGACAATTAGTTCAATTCATCTTTAACCTTTTTGACATGTTGCAGGATGGGAAGACAGTAATAACAACAATCCATCAACCATCTAGCAGATTATTTCATAAGTTCGACAAGCTTATCCTCCTGGGAAGGGGAAGTTTGCTCTATTTTGGGAAGGCACCCGAAGCCATCCCCTACTTTCAGTCCATTGGGTGCACCCCGCTTATCACAATGAACCCAGCAGAGTTTCTACTGGATCTCGCCAATGGAAACACTACTGATGTTTCTGTTCCTTCCGAGTTAGATGACAAGGTGCACATGGAAAATCAAAACCTGCAAAATAATAACAAGAATGACTACAAGCCATCAGCACAAGATGTTCATGAGGTGACGACATGAAAGCAATGTGCTGGTGTTATGGGTTGAGGGTTGGTTTTAGATGTCTGAATAATTTATATGTGATTTCATGCAGTATCTCGTAGACGCGTATGAGAATCGAGTGGCATACAAGGAGAAGAAGAAGCTTCTAGATCCACTTCCAATCAGTGACGATATGAAGACAACTATAACATCAACGAAGCGAGAATGGGGCACTAGCTGGTGGCAGCAATATTCCATCCTCTTCTGTAGAGGGATCAAAGAACGCCGACATGATTATTTGAGCTGGATGAGAATCACCCAGGTCATAGCAACATCGGTTATCTTAGGTCTACTCTGGTGGCGCTCTGATCCCTCGACACTAAAAGGTCTACAAGATCAGGTACATAGATGGCAATAATCATCTCGGGTATGAAATGTGAAATGGCTGAGTTGGTTAAGCTAATACTCAGAGAGCTTATTAATGATATGCCATCTCGGGTATGCAGGAAGATTAGTATCTAAGACAATTTTTTCTCGTGTATGCAGGCCGGCTTACTGTTTTTCATAGCCGTGTTTTGGGGTTTCTTTCCTGTGTTTACTGCCATCTTCACATTCCCACAAGAGAGGGCAATGTTGAACAAGGAGCGTGCAGTTGACATGTACAAGCTCAGTGCATACTTCTTGGCCAGAACGACAAGTGATCTGCCACTAGACCTTTTCCTTCCAGTCATATTTATGGTGATTGTCTACTTCATGGCAGGCCTCAAAGCAACTGCCGCACATTTCTTTCTTAGCACGCTGACCGTCTTTCTCAGCATCATTGCTGCTCAGGTACGAAATTCCGAGCTAATTTTGTGGTGTAATTCCATAGTCATCTCCTATTTTTAACTTTTTCAAAAGGAGAAAACCTAGATAATAAATGGAATGGTAGCATATTTTATTTCTCTAAAAGTTTATTCTGTTAGTTGAACTTGTACTGTCTATATACGCACCAGTTATATGAGACATAAAGAATATACGATGAACCTCAAAACTATGTAAATAGATGGGTAGATGGGAACTGAATCCAAGGAATTTTCATGATGCCAGGCTGCAAGCCATGAAGTTGTAGTCATCACCTGTGTTTATTCATAAGTTAGGGAACATTTTGCATTTTTTGCTTGATCTACCATATATCTAGATACTGCAAAAGGATATTAGCAGTGATTAGAAATCTGTTGCTCAAGAAAATAGTAAACATGCAGGGATTAGGATTGGCAATCGGAGCTAGCCTCTTGGATATCAAGAAGGCAACAACTCTAGCTTCAGTTACAGTCATGACATTCATGCTAGCAGGAGGGTTCTTTGTAAAGGTGAGAGCAAGCACTGGCCTGTGTTATTGATGCAATGCTGAAGTACTTACTGAATAAAACATACACTAGAACATAATCTTGTGTCTCATGCATGGCCCTCTTCTCCACTGTGATATATGCAGAGAGTTCCACCATTCATATCCTGGCTCCGCTACCTGTCATTCAACTACCACACGTACAGGCTACTACTGAAGGTGCAATATCATCCTGTTCCGGACATTCTGATCAATGCCATACCTCTTGACAACGGCGTGACAGAAGTTGCCGCTCTGGTCGCGATGATCATCGGGTACAGGGTTCTAGCATACATGTCTCTGAGAAGAACGAAGACCTCAGCCAGCTAACGAATCGGTCGTCGAGTGCACTAGGATGGCACTCGTTCGTACCAGATGTTTGGACGTAGGGAAGTTTGTAATTATTATATATGTGAGTTGCGCCACGAAAAGATGGATCTTTTTTTTACCTGTTCTGTCTTTCTGCAACTTGTTTTTGAGAGCGCGACATGTCTGTTCCTACTTGCCTCATAGGTCAATTGTGGGCAACAATAACTAGTTCAAGTCTCAAAGTTTGTTATGATTTTCGTCTTAACTTTGCAACAAAACTCAGTGGTGGTTTCTGTTATGTGTACGTCCATGCCATTTCAGCTTTACTAAGAGGACGCACCTCAACAATGTTCATATCAAAATGACTAGTCTCCTTTGAATTTTGAAACGCAGGAATTGTAGCTTTTCAAACTTCTTTGACAAAAATACAAAATCAACCAGACGATCAGCGCTAGACCCTAGACCGAACGCATGAAGATATTGATGAACATTCGCCTGTGACGTACCATGCTTAAATAAATTGCCAAGAGAGTACATTCAGCCTTGAGCCTTGGAAGCTTATGTTTCGCCGCTCGTGGTAAACAGAAGTTCAGGGTGGAAGTCTAATGTTTTTCAGTTGATGGTCTTCGTTTGATTTGTTTCATCTCGTTCGAATGGCCTCAGCATCGCAATGTTTATCTCTGCTGTTAACAGGTTTTTTCCCTGAGTTTCAGGACCCCATTGCATTTTGCAATTTGAGACTTAATTGAATATTGTTACTGTTTTTAGTGCAAATGAAACTAAATGTTAAGTCATGCATGGGGGTTTCAACAGAGACGAGCACAATGAGGGCATGTGACTTACGTTTTTTTTAACAAAGTACTACATACAACATACTGTGCCCAACACCAGCTGATGTTAACTATAAACAGAGTACCAACACAAACAATGCAGGGGGTAAGCATAAATACAACAATGTAGTAACTGTGTCATTACTATTGTAGATTTGTAGTACGAGACCGGGCTGCTTTAGGTCATTATCTTCACAGAAGCTCAAGCCTCGCATTGCTGCTTAGTGTTCCATGTATTGAAATGAGGGTGGGCTTATCTTAGTCCTCTCTCCTGCAGGAAATGAGGCATACATATATTAATATTCCCTGCACAACTCAATTCTTAAATCATGTTGTGGTTGTATTTCAGATCGGCAGTGTTGTGCTGACATGAAAATGCTAAGCCTACAACTACAACTTCCCAATTTTTCTGAACAATGTTAATCAAGTAGAATTGTAGAAGATAAAAGTTAAGCCTTCGAGATCTTATCATTGTAGTATAATCCTTCACATTTACTAGCCACATTTGTCACATGTTGCGCGACCATCATGACTTGTTTGAGAAGTATCTATACGTGGGCTATGGCGTGTGCCACTAAGAAGGACCATGACACCCTCTATATTTAAGGTCAATTTTACATTCATATGTTGAATAAAATTTACAACATCTAACATAACCTACCAGTGTATTTGTTATAGTAAATCCATTTTTAATATACTCACTTTGTTGCAAACCCCAAATCTAAGAGTTTGTTTATAGATAATTTTGTACTTATTATACATAAATTTTACAAAAGAATCACATGTTTAAGGTTATTCATAATCAACTGCAAGAAATGTACCACAATGCCATGAATGCATTATGAATGGGTTTTCAATTTTTGTGTTTGTAAATGATTGAGAAATGATATATTAATATACATCTGTTGACATGTTTAATATCTTAAAACCATTTTTTATTTGGTAAATGATTGGAAGTGGTATTAAGAAAAGAAAGCTGTCTAGAGTGGTAATTGCGCGAATATTTCATAAATTAGAAACATTTGCATATAAATTCTCTCTTACCATAGGTAATTTATCATGAACATTAAGATTAAATTTGATCCTGTTTTTGCACTTGAATCATAATTTGATTGAATATATTTTGCTTCTTTTATTCAATATAATTTTGATCCTCCTATCTTTTACCTTTGTTTATATCTCTTGTTCTATTTTTCTTAATCATGTTATTGCATTGCAATAATATTTTTCATCTTTTCAAATATTTTACTCTCAGTCATAAAATAAGCAGTGTCAACTTTGTCTCTAATGCGTTAGAAAACACTTAAATTGACTAACTTCTTTGCCGATCAAATTACATCATGCGTAATCCCAGTAGCTATGGTCTATCTAATCCCAGCCTCCCAGGAGGCTAGTACGTGGGTTTTATTTTTGTCCCCTTTTGACTATAGGTTTGCTTCCTTTCTCTAGATTCTTTCCAAAGACTCTTGAGTCTGAGTCCTGACCTGAGTCATCTTTTACTGTCCAATCCTCGCTCTAGATCCGACGTTATGTATTGAATGCATGTTGCATCCAACTGCTATTATTATGACGACGTGGCAAATTCTGGTGACGAGAAATATTAATCTTTTCACTACTTTAGATTTGTCAAGGAGGCAATTTGGACTGTTATGCCCCCATCATCCATGTCTAGTTCCTATTTCACGTGCTCAACTGGTTAACTGAAGGACATGGAAGTGGGAAACTCACCATAGGCTCCACGAATCTCAACTTCCCGCCACTCTTGAACAAGTGCGCAGCAACAACACAGCAAATGTGATAGGAAATCATCAATGCAACCTCCCTGTCAACAGCATAACATAACCAGTGGTTTAAGTAACAGAGAAGGCTCTTAGGATACACGAACATTCCATAATGTGCATGGCAATTTTCAGGTAAAACTTTCTACAATCTTTCAACAAACCTCTGCACTAGCATTGGACAGACAGACACCTTGTCAAATTAGTTTCACCTATAATCCTTTAGCCAAAATCACCCATAGCCCCATTTATAGTCTAGTTCAGTTAATCAGTTAAATGTGTATAACATGGAGCTGTAACAATTCCAGAGGTAGCACAGTTCCACATTGTAGTGCCAGCGTGAATGAAGACTAAGCACTTCTACTTTAGAGAAGGAAAAAAATCAATTGACAACAGATATGAAGGGCTAGGCACACTTACCGCAATATTTAGCTTTTGACGAAGCTTTCTCCTCACACAGCAAGTGTAACAGCAGCAGGATAATATCAGTGAATATGCCATAATATCATTACATGCTTCTGCCGATGCTGAAAACAATTTACCGGTGTCAATCAGGCTTTTAGATTTACATAAGGTCATTCAGTCGACAGAAAAATCCTATTTGGAAGTATTTTGATGGGTAAGAACTTTGTTGACAACAAACTTTTGAACTCAATATGCAGAGAACATGCAAGGCCAATCTGTTTGGCCTAACGCTACCTGACAAAAAACAAGATACCGCACATCCTTGGAATTAGTAGCCAAATGCAGCAAAGTCAGCACCATAGTAAAACAAGAAGAGGCAAATAATACACGTGGACATGAAGGAAAATGCTAGGAGGAACAGAAATTATCAACTCTCAACATGATGACTGTTTTCAGGGAAATATTCTTACACATGGGCCTGTTCTTCGCAATTGAAGCAATCCTTGAGAATGTTCCGCAGGGGAAACAGAATGTTCTCAAACCTGTCTTATCACAGCAAGTAAATAAACAGAAAGCAATATATGTCACAAATATTTCCATATAATTGACAAGCACCGAAAGGCAAAACAAGACTAATATTTCTCTATAGCTTTTTAGTTGAACTGATCATCTTTGACCCTGCTACCACAGCATTACTGCCTCGGTAATCGGCTACCAGATCTCAACAGTAGCCAGCAAGGAAAAGGGGCTAAATGACGATTCTTGTTTCATCCACTTTACTATTATCTAGTAAATCTTAACCATTACTTTGCATTTTTGAAAGGTAGTAGTTTCTTGCAGCTAAACAAGTAAATAACAAGATGTCTTCTAAGTCACTGTGCATAATACTCTGACACTACTGGTTCTAAGATGATCCTTCTATGTCGTTACATGATCCTACTCCCCGAAAACATCAGTATTAAGTATTAACCAACTTGTACATGCAGATAAAGGATATGTCTAAACATACATATAGAATGACTAAATGAAATGAAATGGATACATTCTTATGAAAACAAACAGATGCATAACCGAACAGCTGTGCTAAAAATGGCATCTAAACACCATAGGGAAATCATTAAATCATGCGTCCAAAGAGAAGGTAAATGGACATACATAAAGATGGCTCTGTACAGCAACCAAGCAAATCTGCATGCCACTCGTCGCTGTATGATCCTCTACTTGAGACCAAATCATGGCCATATGAAGATGGCGGAGAACTTCTGCAAAAGATGTACACCATCACAACTATCAATTTTTTAATGATGTGCACACACATTTTGAGGGGCATAAGCGAATAACCAAATTTCTATCTGAAGTCCAGAACAGAACATAGTTCAGTTCTCTTTTGTTGGATCACACACTTGAGTATACAAGACTTACACCTCTAAAATAAGAATGCGCACATTTTTCATGATTCACCCAGAAAATGGACATAGTATTTGGTCAGGTTAATGTTACTTAAGAAGAAAAGGTTTGATACACTGCCTTCTTTACCGCTGCAACCCACATCATAAGGAGATAGTCACCAAAAGAAACTAGTTAAACTTACTAACCGTGGTGCAGTGCAGGCATCCTTTTGCTTCTTTGGAGAGTCATCATGATATGTTTTTGCACTATCTTCACTGACTTTTGTGTGATTAGAGTCAGCTTTTTCAGAAACCTTGGGAGTGGTACATTTCTCTGGAATCGAACTTGCCACAGTTTTAGTCACTCCAAGGAGGTGTTGAATTACCTCACATTGGCCCATATCCATGTTGCTTTGTGATCTTTGAAGTTCCACTTGGAGCTTCTCACTTTCCTTTCGAAGCGCTTCGTTAAATGGCAAGTTTGGATAAGAGCATGACAGAGTCTTCTTGAGCACTACCGTAGGATTTGTACTGGGATCAGGGTTTAACAGAGCATCTTGAACCTCCTTGTCTTCATCATCAAAAGAATATTCACATTGATCCCTTTCAATGTATTCCATCCGCTCCTGAAAAAAAAAGGATTGTGAAGCAAAGATGATAAGTATAGGAGTAACAAATGATGATATATGATGTAGATCACTAGTCCCAAGTGGCATGATTAGTGATTGAGCTCACTGTGCTGGAGCTATTAAAAAAATCAGATTCCTAGCATATACATATACCTTCACAATCCTTTGGGCGCTCACACCAACCAAAAATTCAGATTATACAGACGACGAAAATGATGGAGCACCAAAAGGTTGCAGCGTCGGTTATATTCAGAAGAGAGATTCTACAGTAGAATCCTCTGGGTCACACCAACCAACAGAAAACAAAGAACCCCATGAGACCATACAGGAAAACCACCAAGAATCCAAGACAATCATTTTCCATCCAATCTCAAAAGCAAACATTCCATATACCATATGTCCATATGACATACTTTAGAATCAAAGAATGATGCAACCACCCTTTCTCTAGATCAGCATATCCCCACCAGAGTAGAATCACCGTAAAAAACCAACATTTCTTAAAAGCCTACACGCTCAGTCTACTGGCCTAACACTCCACTACATGATTAAACAAATGAACACTGATGTGAGAAGCTGAGAGGGAGATGGTTTTACCGACCCTGACGCGGGCGTTGTCGACGAGCGTGATGAGCGGGACGAGGCGGAGGTAGTTGTCGATCTCGTTCTGCGCCTTGCGGAACTGGTACACGATGTTCCAGCCCATGGCGAGGAGGTAGAGGTAGGAGCGGTCCTGGCACGAGTGGACGAGCAGGTAGGCGCGCCGGAGCGCGTCCTCCAGCTGCTCCAGCGGCTCCCGCGTCTCCGGGTACTTCTTGAGCTCCGACACCCGCAGCTGCTCCAGCAGGCCGCCGATGAGCTTCAGATGCTGTGCGAACCGGCGGCAGTTGCGCTTGTGCAGACGCGCCGTCGACGCCGCCTTGACGATCATGGAGATGAGCCGCACGGCGTCGAGCCCCGTCAGCTGCACGATGGTGGCCACATCCCCTAAATTCTCCCACGACGCCATTGCTGTTTACTCGGTTTCTTCCCACAATTCACTCGATTTCTTGACTAAAACGGCGGCACGAGCGAAATGCACCCCCCACGATTAGTTGGCGTGCAGCGAGAAGATCAGAGACACCCAACCAATTCTACCACCCATGGAGATTCCGTGAAACAGCAGTGCAACGGAGCAGATCTGCGAGACTGACGCAGCAGATGAGTCTGAGATTTCAGTTCCCCCTCTCTTTCTCCTCTCCTGCGAGGAACAAATCAAGAAGAGATTTTTATCGCTCCAAAGCAACTCCCAAACAGAAACAGCAAAATGCAACTGAAAATTCTAGAAACTTCACGGCTTTCGCATCCTCTCCCTACCTGCTGTGGGCTTCCTCCTCCGCCTCCGCCTCCGCCTCCGCTCGCCGGAGAGGGCAAAATTCCGCCGTCAGCCCCTCCCTGCTTGTCGAGCCGCAAGAACTGGAGTGGAGGCGCAGCCGCAGGCAATGGCTGCGACCTGCAACTGCAAGTGGAGGAGAGGATGAGGCAGAGCAGAGGCAGCCAGCTGCGAGAGAGAGAGAGGGGAATGCATTGCGCGCTTTGCGCGGCGCTCTCGGTCGCTCGCTCGCTTCGGTGTTACGAACGAGACGGCTCCTCCTTTTGGACTCACTCGCGCAGCCGCGCTGCACGCCACTCACACTCTACTCCACTCTCGCACGCTCTCGGCCTCTCCCCGCCACCGCTCGATGTGCGTTTTCCCCATATGTCTCCCGAGTCTGCACTGCTGTTTACTGCGACTCGGGTGCACGTTCTCGCCGTGCCGTGGCGGCGTGGCCCGTGGGCGGGGCCGAGGCAAAGGAGGAGATTTCTGGGGGGTTGTGCGGTTTGTTGATTCACCTGTGTCGCCTCCACGATTTGGCAGTGACAAATGGGGCCATCTCTGCTCACAAGTGGTTGGGTTTATGTGTGGGTAGGTTTGGAGATAGAATTAAACAGGGTGTTAAGGCTGCCAAAGCCCGTGGGTTGGCGGTTGGGATAGTTTTTTTTTTCTTTTTGCATTTGTTTGGAGGCTGGTTGCAATAGTTTTATTTTTGTTTGGAGACTGGTTGGAATAATTGTTGGGTAGTAGGAGTAGTGTAGGAGCACTTTATATTGTTTTAATTTCAACTTAGCAGGTGATCCATGGAACTGCGCGGCTAACATCCATAAAAATATTTAATTTTCTGTAAAAAAGTTATTTAAATGTTTACACATGATTTCTTATAAATTTTGTTATATCATCGTCTCATTGTTCTAGGATTTTCAAAATCGAATTTTATCATCATCAAACTTTTAAATTTATAATTTTTTAAAGTCACACTAGGCTTCTATTCATCCTTCTCATGACCTTTAAAAATTGAACAATATATTTTAGAGTAGATTGTCTCGTCGAATTTCATTTTATTAGTTTGAAGTCCCATCAAATTATCATTGTTATTTAAAAATTAAACTTGATCATAGTCATGAATTTTTTTATCCTATCAACCGCCATGACCCTACTTTTATGGCCCACCAATCGTCCCTCCTCTTCATTATCATTAGAATTCTAAAATCAAACCTAATTATCATTAAAGTTCTATTTCACAGTTTTCCACCCTACTTCTTTAGGGTTCAACCGTTATCTCTCTTCTTTTTATTGTCATTTGTCATCCATTGATTTGCTCTGCCATGGCAACCGCAACCTTCCTACTTCTTTACTTCTTTGTTGCTCTCAAATTTATTTTATTATCGTTGGCATCTTATAAAATCAAATTTTATCATGTACAGTATCTTTTTTATAGTTTTTAGACGTGATCACCATCTTATTTCTTTATTGCACTCGACTAGTTCTTTTATGGCTTAAGGTATATGAATGATTTTGATAGGCAATGTTGCCGACCTATTATGGCTAATTTCCTATTACAACATATTAATGTGAAGCATATTCTAAGTATTAATTTTTTTATTTTGGAATTTGTTCGTACACTACCATTGTAGAACAGCCATTTGCACTTATAAATTTGATTTCTTATTCTGATTAGGACTCAAAATGTGTCAGGATGGCAGGTGGCAGGTCTAATTGTTAAGTTTACAGTTTCGTACACCTGTGTTCATTTCAAATCAATGATTTTTCACATTCATATTTAATTATTTCTGAATCGTTAAAATTTGTAGTGTGTATATATATCATGATCCTACGGTCAATATTTTTCTCTTTTTAATTTTTCATGGAACTAGATAATTCATATAGAGGTAGATTTAATATATAACTCTGAATTTTTTTATTGAAACCTTTATATCTACGTATAAAAGTATGTTTGAATTTCACATACAACTGTGATTCTATTTCTATAAAATTTTATATACAACTTTACCTTATATTTTACATATATAATTATATTTAATTTTATATACACCTATATCAATCAATTTATGCCGATATTAACGGTTAAAATATTTTTTCTCCAATTAATTAATGTGATAAATTCTGGTCTCTATAATGAACGTGGTGTTTACTTTAGTACATATATAACATTAAATAATCTATATAGTGAATAGCCTGCACAAATATGTAGGTAGAAAAACACTTGGCAACATGCTATGTTACTCGTAGTAATACGTGATCAGACTTGTGTAGTTATGCCGCATGTATCTAATGCAATTGGCAACATACTATGTTACTCGTAGTAATACGTGATCATACTTGTGTAGTTATGCCCGCATGTATCTGTGCAATTCGGCTATGCATGCAAACTTCATTTATTTTATTTTCAAACCGAACACCACACCCAAGTACTATCAGGACTCTTATACGTATATGTATATGCTGCTGATCAATATGAATTCTATTTTAGTTGAATACAAATTCTATTTCATCTATAATCTATATCTATATCCATAACTATCTATAAAGCAAGTAGTGTTTCTACTCAAAATTTATTTTGTCTGGCTATTTTACGAGAAAACCCTTTGAATTTTTCAAAATTAACCCGCAATCCGCCCGGCTATTTTAAAAAACCCAGTTAAAGAAGAAAAATGGGTTATTTTTTAGAAAACCGCTTTGAGTGTTTATAAAATTAACTGCGATCTCAATGTTGAAAAAAAGAGAAGGCTTGAACGAAAAAACCTCCTGCGTTTCTCTCTTTCGTCCTCATCCGCGCCCACGCCGCGCCCCGCGCCCTCCTCCCTCCGTCGTCGCTCGGAGCTCCCGCGCCGTCACTTGGACCTTCGCCCTTCGCGTGCTTCCCTCCCTGCGTCGTCGTCCCGTTATAACGCACGGGCATTTTGCTAGTAATTATAAAAGTTCTCAATTGATCTACATCGTTATAATTTTGACTCACTTTGAATACAAATTCTATTTCATAATTATGAACAATTGATGTATGTCATTATAATTTAGACCCCCTATGATCTAACGGTATAATCACTACTGCAGTTTTGATTTTCTGGACGAGACCCCAATAGTTTTCAGGCGGGCTATAAGTGGTCGCTTGAAAAACCGGTCCGAGGGGCGGTTGTTGGACCGCACAGGATAATGCGATTATCCCGTGCAGCCCACATAACAGCTTGCATGGGATAATGGTGCATTATCCCGTATGGTCCACTTAAGGATCCGTATAAGATAATGCATTTTTTCGTGCGGGCCGTTAAGTGGACCGCACACGATGATGCACCATAAAACAACTGTCAACCCGACAGTGTGTTGTTTCTCTCTAAAAAAGAGCAATTATACGGGGGAGATTTTCAACTTGAATTCTTCAATTGAAATCAATACAGAAGGTATCATATTTGATCTCCTCTTCCATTTGCTTCCATTTTTAAAGTAAAGCTGAGAGAGAGAGGAAAGGAGAGAGAGAGGACAGAGAGGAGAGGAAGAGAGGGTGAGAGAGGACACTAGCTAGAAAGAGTGGCGGATCCAGGATCAAAATCCACCTGTGGCGAACTTTTGGTCTAAAGGTTTTGTATGATGGAGTGTAACATGAAATGACATGCCTTAATTAAATAATATATTAAACGATCAAAGTTATATTACAATTTATAATTGATATTTTAGAATATACTAAAAGACAATATCAAATATCAATGATAGAACGTACCAATTGGGCATTATGATCGTCGTGGAGGATGAGGTAAATTCATTCTCCGCCGTTTAATGGCTTGAAACCGATTCATAATCCTTTCATCATCAACTCCCTTGAATATTTCACGCTCAGTATAGCATATCATCAAATCATTGAGCCAATCATTAGCTATATTAGCTATTTTATTTCGCAGATCAGTCTTGATAATTTTCATAGCCGAAAAAGCTCTTTCCACAGTTGCCGTTGCCACTAGAAGAAGTAATGTTAGCTCAATAAGACGATAAACCAATGGAAAGACCATATGTTTTTCAGTTTCCACCATCTTCACCGCTAAACTTCCAAGATCAAGACAACTTCTGAAATCATCCACTCTCCTAGCATGATGAACGAATGTTTCAAGTTGATTCTTTATACATGCACGATCAGTAGTAGATAAATTCACATCATAAATTTATGTGAGTCGAGTGAGCTTTTCCACATTGAACTTAGAAAAAGAATCCCTTGTATCAAGGCAAGAAAAACAAACAAGTATCTCTGTAGAAACCTCACTAAATCGATGATTCATCTCTATGTTTATAGCATCAACAACAGCATAGAAAGTATCAACACGATAGTGATGGTCTTCTGTAATTATTATACCTTTTTCTTTTCTTGATTGACCCCATCGTGGTCTTGGTCCTTCCATATTTGGTATCTCAAATTGTTTTGTCTGACAAAATTCTTTAACTCCAGTTAAAAATTCCTCCCAACCATTATTTCTCAAATCAACCAATCGTGCTTTAACATCAACAAGCAATGACATGGCTTGAACAATATTTTGATCTTTCTTTTGCAAAAGAAGTGACAGCTCATTTGTAATATGGAATAATTTTAACATCAACTTCATAATGAACACAAAATTAAAACTCTCCATTATGTGTACCAAACCTCCGGCACTATTTGCATAACGCTTCTCTTCATTGACAAAGACCAACACTGGTATAATAGCATCCCACATTGATTCAATAGGAAGCAAAGTAGTATAATGTGAGCCCCATCTAGTATCTCTTGGTCTAACCACAATAGTGTCATGATTCTTGCCTCTGCTAGAAATAATCTCTCCAACATCTAATCCTGCCAAAATATTTTCACGATGTTTCTCTATCAATAAATCCCTCCTCTTGCAAGACACACTAGTGTTGGATACAATTAAACTGACATGGTCAAAAAATCCTTAATTCCTGAGCAACATTCGCTGATAGCCACTACTACTAATTGCAACTGGTGGGCAAAACAATGAATATAGAAAGCATATGGATTATCATCACGAATTTGTTTCTGCAAGCCATTAAATTCCCTCTCATGTTTGATACTCCATCATATCCCTGTCCTTATAACCTAGCAATTGGCAAGTCATGACTAGCAAGCATCTCAATGAAAGCACTCTTCAATGCACCCGATGTTGTTTCCTTAACATGTTTTAAGCCCAAGAATCTTTCCATAACCTATCCTTTATTGTTTACAAACCTAGATCACATAATAAAATGATGCTTATCAGTTAATTCAACAATAAGATGATTAAATGAAATAAAAGAAAAATACAATTGACCACTTACCTTACAATCACAGCCATTTGCTCTTTGATTGATATGTCACGTGATTCATCAATAAGGACAGAAAAGAGACCACTTCCAATCTCTCCCATGATAACCTCGGTGACCTCTTGTGCACAATATTTTACAAGATCCTTCTGGATACTTGGAGCAAGCATTTGTGAATTTTTCGGGCACAACTCATCAAATGCTATCCTCACTTCCTCTTTCTTATCTTTATACCAATCAATCATCTCTAAATAATTTCCCTTATTTAGAGAGGAAGAAGATTCATCATGTCCACGAAAAGCATGACCTTGCATAATGAGGTATCTTGCACAATCTAAAGCGGCGGTCAAACGGATTTTATATCTGACCTCAGATTCCTTACTATAATTTCTCAACCTAGTATCTATTGTGGATCTTGTATTCTTAAAGTCATCACATTTTCTTCTTGCGATGTTATGTTGACTGTTAACGGCACCAATATGTAAAGGAAAAGCTTTATATGCATTCTTCCAAGTGTTGAAGCCTATTTTTGTGAAGACATCATGACCGAATTGACCATCAAAAGGTTCTTCCTTAAAAAGAAAGCAGTAAAGCAATAGGCAGAGTCTTTGGCCACACTGTATTCTAACCAATCAAACTTTTTATACCATGCTTCAGAAAAGGCCCTATAATCTTTATTGCCACTGCCGCAAGGCTTACGAGGAAAAGTATAACCAACAGCTTGTGTCGGGCCTTTCAATAAATAGGCTCTCTTTACCTCATCTTTTATGTTTGGATGAAATTTCTCAATTGGAATACGCAGACCTTGATCCACAATGACATGCTCTGGTTTAAACTCTGTAATAGTAATACCTATTTCTTCACCTCTTTGTGATTGTTCTGTAGTCTGAATTTCTGGTTCTCGAGTATTCTCATCTTCATCTCGTGCGGGCGCGACAACTACATCATTAGTTGTTTGTTGAACAGAGGCAGCACCGCCGGGGGCACTAATATCACTTGAATTAGAAATTACGCTAAAGTATCTCTTTATGCTCACAACTACCAATCCAAAAAAGTTCAAGAATAAATAATCAGACGATAAAATTTATTATTCTACATATAATAACACAACTTTCGTTAATCATTACCCTTTCTTTTCTTCCCCTTTTGTTGGTCACTGTTGTCGTCGCCGCATAGAGGTGGATCATCAGCTTCCCGTTGAGCCGTAGAGCTCTCAGGCATGCGGTGCGTGCCACTGCCACTTGATGCCATCGTCGCAGCTTGCTACAGATCACCAGTCGCCGATAGGAGGGCGCTTGGTTGCTGGACGTTAGTGCAAATAAAAAATTGGACCCCGAAGAACCCAATAATGCAATCGTCTCTCTCAGTGTCATTGAAGTTTGAAGGATCAAGAAAAGATCAAGATTCAATTATGCAAGCAATGGGAGGAAAGGAAACAGGGCATGATGTGCTCATCGAAGGATTTGGAAACCTAGGCATGGAATCTCTTCGGTGCGGATCGCCGGTGGCCGCATGCGTGAGGAGAGACTACGCGTCTACACGATTGGAAACGAGAAGTGGTTCCGTCGGTGATCGGTTCCTCACGGTGCAAAAATGGGACACTGGTCGGCCTCCTCCTCACACCTTTTATAATTGGGCTCTGTTTGGTGGGCTCGATTTATCTTGCGCTTGGAAGCTGCCTTGACGATGCAAAACAGACTAGCTGCGTTTTAAGCTTGACTCCGCATATACGTACGCACGCAGTACACTAGCTAGCTGTCAACCTTGGGGGGGTCTGGCAGCAGCTAAGGTCTGGCGGACGCCAGACCATGCCAGATTGGTGGATCCGCCATTGGCTAGAAAGAGCTTTGCACATAAAATAAAGCACACGGGAGGAAATCTTCTCGTGCGGTCGACTTAACGGACCGCACGGGAAGATCGATTATCCCGTGTGGTCGGGTAAAGTGGACCGCACGGGATAATCGATCTTCCCGTGCGGGTCGCTTAAGCCGACTGCACGGGATAATCGATCTTTCCGTACGTTTGGGCCGCCCGCATGTGAAAATGGTCTTTTTTTTCAGATCTTTTCGCGCGTGCGGATAGGCTTTTCGTACGAGAAGATGTCTTTCTGTCCGTACGAAAAAATTGTTTATCTTGTAGTGAATATTGTTTTACTTGATTAATGCGAGAATTTTTAGGTTTCACGATAAACGTGATGTTTTTTTAAAGCTGTGATAGACAGGTAACAGATAAGATAGATTTGCGGAAATACCGCTAGGAGTCCTTTGCGCCTGCACTTGGGCACTGGCTGGCAATTTTGTCCGGGAACGCAGACATGCAGTGGACGTGCAGTAGGAATAGTACGTGCGCCAACTACTCGCAAGGTCGCGACCCGTAGCAGAAAATTTGAGTGCGCTTTTGCATGCGTCGCCGCTGTTGCCGTGGCCCCCCTCCCCCCTCCGTTCGGTGCTTTTCCTCTCCCACGCGGCACATGACCGACGGCGCGACCCCACGAGTGTGTCACTTGGGTAGTAACGTGGGCCTCTTCATTGCGGACGGTTTCATGCGCTGGGAATGGTACGCCGTGTTTGGTTGCCTGCCTGGCTCGCACGCGTGGATGCAGTGGGTCTAGGCATGACTATGGGGAACTGATTCCTGATTTCCCGTGGAGAATTTACATATTAGGAAACGGGGATGGGGACAAGTTTACGAAATAGGGAATTTTTTATCCTCGCTGGGTACGACAGGGGCAGGTACAGGCGTCCATTCTTCGTCTCCATGAACCCGTAAACCTGACTCTTTATTAGACTCACACGTGCGGATAGAAGATTGACGGCCCAGCCAAGGTGTCCACCTCACGCCTTTTTATTTCTTATTTATAATTTGTTGGACAAGTGTTAATGAATATTTGATGTTGGGCTTGAATTTGATGATGTATGATTATGAATTCCCTTTTCATTTGCTTGTGCTGTTGCTACCGCCTACTGGTGACGAGTAATAAAGTCTTGTGTTCGTAAGGACGGGTTTTCCTGTCAGTTACAAAATCCCCGTCATAAGGACGGGTTTTCCCGTCAAGTACAAACTCCCCGTCGAGGACGGGGATGGGAAAAAAACTCTCCGTGAGCATTGGCGAAGACTGGGACGAAGAACTTTCTCCATGCGGGGACGGGGACGGAGAGGCATTCCCCGACGAGGAATTCCCAGTTGCCATCTGTGAGTGAGTCGTTGTTTGGTAGCCTGCAGGTTGCTCTTATGGGATGTTTGATGGAGGAACTAAATTTTAATTTTAGTTCATGTCGAATGTTACTAATTATAAAAATAATTACGAAGAAAGAATAATTTGTAAGACGAAACTATCAAACCTAACTAATTCATGATTAACAAATATTTACTATAGTATTTTATCGTCAAATCATGACGTAATTAGACTCATTAGATTCATCCTCGAATTATTTATCGATTATAAATGAGTTTTGTAAATATACTATATTTAATATTTTAAAATAATATCTAACAGAGACTGATTTTTTTAGTCCATGTATCTTTTAGGCAGGCTCAGGCTCAACAGATGCAAAAAAGCCCCCAGAGCCAGGCTGAGCATCACGCTCGATTTGAGCTTTCGCTACTCGGCCAAGCCCGCACGATGCAACGAGCAAGCTGCATCCGCTCGTGCAAGGGAAGGCGATGGGGTCACCATCATGCCCTCGCCCCTTCCTCATTTCTTCCCAACAAGTGACGAGACGCCGAACACCACGACGACGAGCTTGAAGGAAGGAATGGCACATGCCTTCTCGCCGTCGCCACCGCCGCTCACCTGACCGGATCTGGCAGCCACTGTCGCTAGATCTGGCGAGAGAGCGCCACCGCTCCTCCATCGCACTGCTGCTCCTCCTCCTCCTCCACCGCGCTGCTCCGCTCCCTTCTCACCGTCGTGGCCCCCGGTTGCACATGCCCTTGACCCGTCGCAAGCGGATCCACGGGACCACGAGCGGCGGAGGCGAAGGAACGGTGAAGGTGGGGGCAGTGAAGCGGCGAGCGAAGGAAGCGAAGGTCTTCACGGTCGCCGCCATCACCACCATCTTCGGATCTAGCTGTCAAGCGGCGGCAAGCGACAGATGGGTGAAGGGGTATGGATAGCGTGGTGTAGGAAAAAGAGGATAAGGGGTAGTGCGGCGGAGGAGGAGGTCGGCGACCATGTGGCGGAGAAGGAGATCGGCGACGGTGCAGCGGCGACGGACGTCACAGCGACATGATCCATTTTTTCCTTTTTTTTCTTTTTTGTTGTTTTTTTGGCTTGAGCGGTCAACATATACCTGATCGTAATTAATTAATAAACACTGTAAAGCTTTGATTGAGCAGTGGTATGTGACTAATATGGGCATAAAAATTATTTTTCATATTCATCGGTTACATATGTTTAGATATGCAATAGGGTTAAAGGGCACATTGTTATTTGTAGGATAAGGGCATACGTCATCTGTCATGGAGCAGATTATAATATTTACCACTTCAAATACCCATGCGTTTCAACAGAACGACGACGCAGGAAGGTAAGTAGGCGGAGGGTAAAGGTCCAGGCGGCGGCGCAGGAGCTTCGAGCGGCGATGGGAGGGAGGGGCGCAGACGCGCGCGGATGGGACGGAAGAGAGGACGCAGAAAATCTTTTTTTCATCCAAGCCATTCTTTTCTTTTCAGCATTAGGACTGTGGGTTAATTTTATAAACACTCAAGGAGTTTTTCTATAAAATAGCCCTTTTTTCTTCTTTAACTGGTTTTTTTAAAATAGTCAGGCGGACTGCGAGTTAATTTTGGAAAAACTCAAGGGGTTTTCTGTAAAATAGTCAGGCAAAACAAAATTTGGATGGAAACACTACTTGCTTTATAAATAGTTATAGATTATAGATTATACATCTTAATAACGAATTAGATCCAACTTTTTTTCTCTTATTCATTCATAATCCAACGAAAGAAAATCAGAATTGTTTCATATTATTTTTTATTTTTACGTGTGCATGTATGCATGAATTTAATTGTGAGATGTTTCGAGATTTACTCTTTTTTTTAGTTTGCATGCATGTAGATTTGAGATTTGTTTTTTTGCTTGCATGCTTAGTTTTAAAAAAATGATCGATTATATTACTGTAGCGTTAGCATTTGCTAGTAAACATTAGTTGTAGTAGATTTGCTTAAACAATGTAGAAGAAATGGTATTGAAAGGATAACTATAATCTGTTGTATCAGCACAGCCCCTTAAAAAACAGTTAAACAAATGGATTTAACTTCCAACTATCAAGGGCTAGTTTGAATCATAGAATTTCAGAAATATCACAGGGATTTTTCCTATGAATCAATTTGAATTTGGAATGGGCTCCAAAGTTTTCTAAAGGAATCCTTCATAAAAGATATACAGATTGACACTGTCTCCCCTCTTGATTTCAGATACATTTTCCTTTCAATTAACCATGGCATGAAACATTTAATCAATTATGAGATCACTAGACACTCTGTGTGATCCCCTCTTAGGCTTTTCCACATTTAATCAATTCTTATTTCACTAGACACTCTGTGTGTTCCTTCATACTCAGTTTCAATTAACCATGGCATGAAATCCTCGTAGATCACGATTTGAGGTTTGACCGTTTGAAGATAAAATTTAGGTTATATAGTGAGCTCCCAAGCCAACAAACTCGCTCCGGTTAGAAAAATCTCATTTCTATTTCTGTTTCTATATTTTTTTGGCGGAAACGGGATCGGGTTTGGAAACGGAATCGGAATATACGGGTGTACGGGAACGAACCAATACGGTCGGAAATTTAACGAAAACGGTCAAAAATCGGTAACCTATTCCGGAATACCGCACATGTTTATACTCATAAATCATAATCATATACACGAAACTAACATTTTAAGTTACAAATGGAGTAAATGTATAGATAGAAATATCATTTAAAATGACACCACAGCTCACGAATAGTTCAAATTTCAAATCATTAAAAACATACAACAGTACATTTTTCTAGACCACATGACACATCCAAAAGTTCATAGTTCAAAGCATTAAAAATACACAAGTTTACACTCAATACAGTTCATAGTTCAAAAGTTCATAGTTCAAAGCATAAAAAATACATAAGTTTACACTCAATACAGTTCAAATGACAAGTTCACAACTCTGCAATTTCCTCTTGTCATCATCATCAAACTACAGCTCTGCCTCATCATCCATCTTGTCAGGATCACTTTCAATCTCATCTTCCTACATTTGTGTGTACATATTTGGTTAGAATAAATTAGCACTTAGTAATGAATCCACAACATAAACAGTCCATCAAATTGTCAAAGCTACCAAACAGTTTGGTTGTTTTGAGTATGACCCATCATCACCCAAATAATTAGACAAAGATCATATAATCTTCCAACATGTGTGTGTACATATTTGGTTAGCACAAAAAAAGTGTATAGAAAATACCACATCATTCAGAGGCGAACTTGGAGATGCGATCATGTTATCTTGCGGTGTCAAATCAGCCACAATGGATGGAATGCATTTAGGATCTATAAAGACAAAATACATAAATGATGTATCAATACAGTACAAAACCTATATATGGACAAATCAATTGAATAGTTTAGGAAATTAGTACCTTTTCTTGTTGCATGTATCCAATCTTTGGTGCAGACAAGTGCTTGTACCATTTCAGGGTCAAGACGATTACGATAAGGATCAATTACTCGGCCACCACCACTAAATGCAGACTCAGAAGCAACTGTCGACACTTGAATGGCCATCAAGTCACGAGCAATAAGTGAAAGAACAGGGTACTTGTCTGTGTTGTTCTTCCAATATGCCAAAATATCAAATGTATCCTGTTGTATACATGGCTCTGCCATGTATAAGTCCAACTCATTTGTGTCCTTTCCATCAGTCACAGTATCATCATACAAGAAGCGTTGAAGTTTAGAATATCGTTTGGAACCTAATTCTGCTGGGTTATCATCCAATTTACTACTTGTAGCAGCTGGTTTAGAAGCACTATAAAATTGGAACAGTTTCCTTACTGTACTAACAAACTCTTCAAGCTGAACTTGGTAGTAGGCACCATCAAAAATTTTCATGTAAAACTCTATAAGCTTCTTTTTGTATCTAGGATCAAAAAAGGCTGCTATAGCAAGACTCGATTAGAAGAGCTCCAATATTTCTCAAACTTTGTACTCATAGCACTTGCCATTTCTCTAATGGTAACATTGGGATGATTACGCCGCTTCTAAGCACCTCCCTTATCTCACAGAAGCCTATATAGAACAGATTTGCAGTGGGGTATTTGGTACCAGACAACAGTTCAGTAAGATCATAAAATATTTCTAAGCACTGAAAAATTGTAACAACCATGCCCCATTCTGAATCAGAGGGAGAAATACTCTCATACTTACGGCGATTTGCAGCCTTGAGCCTCATGAAAGCAGTCTTATAGTACAATGCATCCCTTAGCATCAAAAAAGTTGAATTCCACCTAGTTGAAACATCAAGTTTAATGCCTCTTGATGTATCCAACCCACACTCAGTAGCACACTTCATTAGCTCCTCCCATTGCAAGGGAGAGCCCTTCACGGTTAAAACCAATGCCTTAATTTTTTCAAGTGCTTCCTCCTTCATGAGGTGGAGAACAACACAGTTGTCAATCATCAAATGGAAAATAAACTAGGAGAAATTAAAATTATAGAGAATAATTCTGTCGAACAATTTGTTACTGACCAAGTATAGTTGAAACCCAAATATATATTATATTATAAATCTTCAAAGAAAGACTCAACAATACAATGTTTTAGCATCATTTGGCTAGCCAAGATTAACAAGATTAACTCAAATAGAACAAGCATAATGTCGCACTAGAAGATTTTATATCAACAATTCCATACCAAAGAAGTATAAAAATTGTAGCTGCATTTATCAGATTGAGCAAGCAAAAGAAAATTATCAGTAGCATAACATCTCATTGTAACATCAATACATCACATGCTCGGCCTACATCGGTTTTAAAAAGCGCATCACCTTCTTCACCAATCTTCCCAGGGCCAGGATGCGACATGGCGGGACACCTAGCAGTGGTTGGCGTAGGCTCACTCGGCTGGAAGAGGAGGGATTCTTCAGCAGCACAAATAACTGTTAGCTTCTAAATTGTCTGCAAAACAGAGGCCTACAGAAAAAAATTCTGAAGATTATCCTTCACTTGCATTGCATACAATGTTGTCTTTCTGTTAAGTTGACCAGCATGTTCCACAGTTCCACTAGCCCATCCTGTAGTCACAAGAAAAACAGTATATCAGTCATATCAAATTGTTTTATTGAACATAAATACCATACTTGGTTCAAAACATATGGAGCAGGGACGAAAGGAAATAAGCTGTCGTAGCTACATGACACACTTCAAGTTTAGGCATTTCAACTGACTGCTCAACTTTCAGTCATAACCTACATACCGAGGGAGGCGGCCGGAGGCGCAGGGTGTTGGCACTTGGCGGCGTCGGCTGGTTCGGCTGGAAGAGGAGGGAGGCGGCGGGAGGCGCAGGGTGTTGGCGGCGGCGGCTGGCTCGGTAGAAGAGGAGGGAGGCGACGGGAGGCGCAGGGAGGCGGAGGGTGTCGGCACGGGCTACGGCTGCTAGGGAGGTGGTGCCGCCGCGAAGTGCTGCAGCTCTGTTGGTTGTTGCCTCGCCGCCTCGGCCGCCACCCGCATTAGGTCACCTACTCGGCTACTCCGGGTCGCCTCCTCGCTCCCTCCCCTGCCTACTACCGATGGCGGCGGCTGGACAGTCGCTGGACGCCTGGACAGCTGAGCTGAGTCCTGAGTTAGGTCACCTAGGGTTTCGTTTTTTTGATGGGCTGGGCTATTGGGCCTGATGGACTGCTTTGGGGAAATTGGAAATTATCCGAAAAAATCCGGAAATATCCCGGTTAAAAACGGGATTCCAAAAATACGGACGGAAAATTGCTCTCCTGTTTCCGTTCCGTTTCTGAATAGACTCATCCCGCATCCCGTCCCGTTTCCGGATTTTTCCGCAAATACGAAAACGATCGGTTCAAATGTGGAAAAACGGACGATACGGAACGGGATTTTTTCCGTCAGTTTTCAACCCTAGCCATAACATTGCACTCGGTAGGCCGAGGAGACCGTGTAGCAACCATGGTTGGCGAATTTTCAAACGATCTGATCGGGTTCTGCGCTATCCAGATGAAGTTACCGCACTGCCCCCCACAAGGCAACTAGCTGACTAATGAGATCCACCGACCATGGTGTGGTTGTGTCTATGGTTAGATCTCTCAACCAAGCGTCATCCTGCTTACCTTGTCGCAGTCATTTTCCTCTATTCTTTGAGATTTATAGACCAGCGGCATGAGGTCTTTCGGTCTTTGCCCATCCAGCCAAGCTGAGTCCCAGAAGCGTGTTGTGTTACCATCACCCACCATTATTCTTGTTGATGCAGCGAAAAGGGTTTTGTCGACCTCGTCGCAAGGTGTATCTAGCCCTACTCATGGTTTGTTCAGCTCTTTCCATTCATGCCATAACCAGTGCAATCGTAAAACTCTTGTGAATTTTTCCAGTTGTAGGATTCTCAGGCCACCTTGACTGGTGGGCAAGCATGTCCTTGCCCAATTAACTTTGCATTTGCCACCAGTGATATCTCCCGTACCTAGGGGTGGATACCGGCTCGGCTCGGCTCTGGCTCGTTAGCCAACCAAGCTGGCTCGGCTCGGCTCGGTAGAGAACCGAGCTAGGAGGCCGGCTCGAGTCACCTCGTTTAGCTTGCGAGCCACTTTAATACAGTGCAATTTATGTATAAATTACATTTTATTTTTTTCTGAGTCTATTAAACATGCAAATATATAATTAAAAAAAGTAAAAAGTGATATATTAAGTTCATAATTAACGTAATAACACTTATCCATCGATAATTATCCATGCAAATTTAATGATGCAACTAGATTAGATATTATTACTATTATAATCTAAAGCATTAGATCCATATTGACCATCACAAAATCATAAAAATTACTGACTTATTACCTCATCAACAACAAAACAAGCAAAAGAATAGCAAAACAAGCAAAACATTAGACCATGCTTTTTACATTGCATCTGGCTCGTTGAGCTCACTAGCAGCTCGCGAGCTGGCTGAGTTGGGCTCAAGTCGTTAGCATTTCTCAACGAGCCGAGCCGAGCCAACCACGAGCCAAGCGAGCTAGCAAGCCATGAGTATTTCGTCCAACCCTACCTGTACCTGCCCATAAGAAACGTCGCCGTTGTTTGTCCAGTTGCTCTAAGGATCCCTTTGTGACCTTGAGGACGGTCAGTAGGTAAATCGATTGAGCTGAGATTACTGACTTTACCAAAGTGGCTCTCCCAGCCAGCCCCATATTTTTCCCCCTCCAACTTACAACCTTTCCTGAGATTTTGTCGAAGACCGGTTGTAGATCCCTTGAACACATTCTTCCAATTGCAAGGGGGAGCCCTAGGTACTTTAGGGGGAAATGTGCCCGTACTGCTAGGACACCACGAAGTATCTCCTCCAGGTCTATGACACCATGGCCTTCCTGAAGGTGTTGCCTAGGAGGTTCTCGTTCCTTGCCTTCGCTGCCTTCTCTCAGTTTGGTCATCGACAATTTTTGGTTGTCGCGACGAGCGGATATCCTTCTCTCTCATCATCTCCCTCTCCTCAACCCCTTTATGTGAGGATAACTGGAATTTTTTCGACATCTGTATATGTAGAGTCGATGTTTTGGCGACGTGTTTGCAACGCCCATGTTGGCCTAATGGCGATCCACCACGTTTAGCAACGATCGGCGTGATACTAGTGTTGACGAGAAATTTCTCTCACGCGCCGACACAGGAAATCCGCTTAGCTCCAAGTGTGTCCTTCTCGCTCGTGCACACAGGAGTGCCGCTTGGTTTGATCTCGTTAACCAACAAGAAAAAACAAAAACATATGCGTTAAGTGTTAGGTTAGATCCCCACTGGATCGGCTGAGGGAATCCATGAGCATATATATGCTATCCTAAAATATATTTAAACCAAACAACTGGAATGGATCGACTATACCGAGACAGCATCAACCGCTTAACCCAAATACAATAAAGGATAATAAATATATGTATTGATAACCTAGCCGATACTGGAAAGCTAACATGGATCGGCTAGTACTCCGATGATTCTTATGAAAAATATCATTCTTGAACCGGATGCTTAGCTCGAGAAATCGTCATGTTTGTTGATGGCAGCCGATTTCGGCTTATGATGTCCGACAAGAATGAGATCTTAATATAAGAGGTAGTCCTGAGACGGTGGATACCGTACATAAACTAGCCCAACCTTTAGATCTAGCCCCATCGGCTGTGGGTTCTCGATAGAACTGACCGATGGCTAGATAGATCTAAACATTGCTCCAGTTTACATGCGTTATATGGTAAATAACGCAGTATAAACCCCTGAATCTAATGTGTCATTACGATGGAAGCACTAGAATCAGCAAAACATACCACTAATGACAAGCATTTACTTGGATTTGGGGATCGAAACGATGCAGCCCGTAGCCAAATCAATTGCTCGTCTGAAGAAAAGGTTTGGCGATGCGCCGAAGGTTGTTTGATTGATTGAATGTCGATTGTGTTTACAGGGGTCTCGAGTTCTATTTATACCCAAGATAATATTATCTGTACAGACCCTGGACTCTATCTAAACTACCATTTAAAATACGATAATATCCCGAGAAGGACCCACGCCGTATGACAACAAACAGTTTAAATATACCCCTAACTTACAGATACAATTACCGTTATAGGACTCTATCCATAGATGACAATATCTTTTAACGCATAAACTGATAACCGAATCTTCTATTTATCTTCAAGCATCTGCACCAGAAACGGTTTTATCTTCTCTGAACCTAGAATCGGCTATCGGCCGCTCTGTCCGATTCAATCTTAGCCGACTAGCTTCGCAGCCGATCGCTTCTCAGCCGATGCAGCCTCTGTTTCTCCGTCAAATCAGCCGATCCGATTCTGTTTCACCCTTGCCAGAACTTAGGATTCAATTACCAAATTTAGGTGTTAAAAACCAGTGTCTTCTTTAAGTTGTTGTGTGAGGAGCCGTCAGCTCACGATGACGGTGTATTTATTTTTTTACGGTATTACATTTTCAAACTTACCTTAAACAAATCGAACGAGACATGCAAGAATTTCACATATGCCTCTATTGTATAAACCTCGGTTATCTTTGTATTGGGTCAAGCAATGCCTCATTAGGAATAAAAAACGAAGAATACAATTAAACACGTGATTTCTATCCACCACTTTTCAACATTTAGTCAGACCTTCAAGTTTTGACCGGCATATGTAACGTACCCCACATTTCATGGAGCCAGACGCAGATCCATCCCCCCAAAAAAAAAACCCCCGTCTATGATAGCTTGTCGTGACAGCGCGTCAAACACAAAAACATAGAGGAGAGGACGTGCACGCCGCACCACCACCACCCTCCTGCCTGCCTCTTCCTGAGTCAGCTCGCCCGCAACCGCAACCACCGCGCACAACCGCAGCCGCGCCCCGTGCCGCGCCCGTGCCGTCGCGTGCCGTGCCGCGCCGCGCCCCGCGTGGCAAACCACACAACCACCCCTCACAAGTCACAAGTCACCAATGCGACGCGACGTCCTCCTCCTCTCCTCTTCTCTTCCCTTCCAAAGTCGCCATCCCTCGCGGAAAGTTGGCACGATCTCTCGCTGCGCCTGCGCCCTTGGACTCTTCTAGTTCCACTTCTTTCTTCTCCGTCTCCGTCTCCGTCTCCTCCACCTTCTCCTCGCGGCTGGCGCGCATGGAGCGGCTGATCTCCAAGTCCGTCGCCGCCCGGATCCCTCTGCCGGGGGGCGGATCCCCCTCCCGGCGTCTCGCCGTTGCGGGTGGTGGCGGCGGCGGCGGCGTCGAGCCGTGGGCGGGGAGGCTACGGGCGCAGCCGCCGCAGCGGCGTCTCGGGCCGATCGCGGCGGCCGCGCCATTGCGGCACGATGGTGCCTCGGCCCCGCCGCGGACGGATGCGCCGAGGGAGGTTGCTCCGGTGGCGGCGGTTGGACCTCCGTGGAAGTTGCTATGGAGTCTGCTCCCCAAGGTGACTGCCCCAATATATTTTTTCATCTAGAATTGCAATGTTTGGCTCGAAAATGATGCGCACTGTGGAATTGCCATGGTAGGTTCCCAACTGGTGCCTGCCGTACTTAATTGTGGTAATTATGCCCCTTGAGAAAGTCAAGCTTGACAAATGACAACCTTCTGTTTGAGATCGAATAGCATGACATGCCTCGACTGGCTTTGACAATGTTATGGCTGTACATGGGATGAAAAGAGTAGTATGCTTGGTAGGTAGCAAATGAAATGCTGTTTTTCTGTTAGCTCTACCTCTATAAATGATAAAGCTGGTGTTTTCTGGCGCTTCCATCTACTTCATATGGAAAAATACAAAGCAATTGTACAAGAAAATCTTTCTTTTAGCAGAACAGAGGGAACATGCGAGCCTTCTTAATTTGTGTTCCATTCTGTACAATCGGTTTATGATTTAAGATACTATATACTAGAAGAGTATGAAAAAGAACCGATATGCTGTCGTTGTGGAATTGTGAGACTTGTTACCTGTAAATAGCAAGGTAGCAAGGTACAAAACGGAATTTTGTTTTAGGTAGACATCTGAATTTTGTTTTGGAGGGATGATTTTGTGGCTTCATTTTCAAAACTAACCCAGAATGTTGTGAGAACTCCTAGATACTTGCGATTGTAGTTAGGGTTTCGGGTAATGTAAGATCGTTGAATGTCCATGCAGTCTTTAGTTTTCGAATGATACATATGGTAGTTAATATTGATGCTAAATTGGTAACACCTGATTAAATCTGACTCACACAGTTCTTCCCTTCCCAAAGAAACTGGATCTCATAAACTAAGTCAATTTGAAAAGTAGACCTTGTTTTTATCATTTTTGTAGTGAATACTGTACCGTATTGGTGTTCCCTTGCGGACACAAATTTTAATCATAAACTTCTCAGGCTCACTATGCGATAGTTCTTGCAACTGTAAACAAAGTGAGAGATGCTTTCATGAACTAGTGTCTTTATTTTTTGCACTGGTTTATGACATATTTGCATCATTTTCTCTCGCAACATCATGGCTATTATGTTATTTAACTCAGGTCAAAATAATGTTCGAGTGTGTGTGAACTGTGAAAATGCCATGATAATTGCATTCATCATTCCCTAGCCCAATGTTCTCTTCAAGATTTATTGGCTGAATACATTGCTATTTTAATGTTTTTTTAACTGACATGTTTTTCTGGTACTTTGGATAGCTTGCTATGCAGCACATGTTTAAAAGTGTAGTAGTTGATCTAGTTAGGTATGGAATGTGGATTCAGATGGATTATGAAATATGCATATACAAAATGGGCCATGTCTAGTAGCAATTGTGAGTCTCTGATGCTAGATGGGATTGCACTTACTGATTTACAGGTGTAATGTTTTTAGATTTCACTAAAGTTCTTCAAATATAGCTAGGGTGTTGTGGAGGTGACTACATTATTTTTCATCAGAAGCATTATGCTTGATTTCTGGTTTGGTTTTGTGCATATATGCTTGTTTTTTTAAATCGTATTCCCTCATCATTATTTCATTATTCTGATTTAGTCGATATTTTGCTTATCACAGGCTTCCAGAGCTGCTCTTTTCCTATTGGTGGCACTTGTTACCGGCACCCTGCAATCTAGCATTCCTCATCCCGCCCATGCGTCAGTGCAATCAGTAACCAAAACTGGCGGACTCTTTACATCAGAGATACTAAGCAGCGGTTGGGCTGGTTTCATTGCTGGATGCTTGCATACCTTGTCTGGGCCTGACCATCTTGTTGCTTTGGCACCGCTGTCGATTGGAAGATCAAGACTGGAAAGTGGACTGGTCGGTGCCCTTTGGGGTTGTGGTCATGATGCAGGACAAGTTATTTTCGGCCTGCTCTTCTTATTACTCAAGGATCGTTTGCACATTGAGATTCTCCGGACATGGGGAACAAGAGTGGTAGGTCTGACCCTTCTTATCATAGGAGGTATGGGCATTCGGGAAGCTTCAGAGGTTCATGAATCGTCGCTTGCCCTGGAAGGCGTTGACTGCAACATAAGCAGCAGTGAGCCTTTACAAACCCCTGCTGCTCCCAGGAAGAAGAAAGTTGGTTTTGCAACATTTGCCACTGGAGTTGTTCATGGTCTCCAACCAGATGCTCTACTGATGGTGTTGCCTGCATTGGCCCTTCCTTCACGCTTCGCCGGTGCAGCATTTCTTGGTATGTTTTTGATGGGGACTGTATTTTCGATGGGAAGTTATACTGCTTTTGTAGGTTCTTGTAGTGAGGCTTTAAAAGAAAAGGTCCCTAGGATAACAGAGAAACTGACCTGGGCAGCTTCACTTGTAGCAATATGCATGGGAATAGCTCTTCTAGTTGGGCAGTTCTTCGGTTTCAGCCTATACTAATGTATTCGCAATACGGCATTGTTTCCTTCATATTGTTGGCAATTAGATTGGTAACAGATGGATTTTATTTGTATGACTGGAAATTGTATACTGGTACATCTAGACATAGACTTTACAAAGATTTTCTCTTGAAAAAGAAATTGATTTTGTGCTGTAATTGGCTTCCATCACTCTTAACATTTCAATCCCTTCCATCGGGAGCATTGATTAAAACCAGAAGCAGATAAAAAGAAGCTCCGTTTATTATTGAAAGTATGACACACCAAATTAACCGAGTACGCTCGTAAACCAACAAACAGCAGACGTGCACCAGATTGTACACTATCACAACAGTTGTTTTTAATTTTTTTCCCTTTTTCTCCCTGGACAGACAATGACCCTATTTAGATTCACTGAAAAACTTTACACCCTATCACATCATCGAAAGTTTACACATATAAAAAAAACTAATTACACACTAATTACACAGTTTGCATGTAATTTACGAGACGAATCTTTTAAGCCTAATTAGACTATGATTTGACAATAAAGTGCTACAGTAAACTTATGCTAACGACGGATTAGTTATGCTTAATAAATTCGTCTCGTCGTTTATATACGAATTCTATAATTTATTTTTTATTAGTCTATATTTAATACTTCAAATATATGTCAAAAGTATTGATGTGACATTTTGATCAAATTTTTTTTATCAAAACACAGCCAATGTTTGGTGGAACTGAAATCTCATCTGCACGGCCCAACCAAAAACAAGCAAAGGAACGTAGAAGGTTCGCGAAAAGGTGATTCACACAGCCTTATCACGCGTGGAAACATCCAAAGAGAGGCAACCGGACACAGCTCCATTTCCAACTAATGATTTCGGAAGCATGCAGAGCAATCCAGACTCGTCCATCCATGTTACTCCCTACCACGGTAAATTTTTTTCTGGAGGGTTCTCCAAACATATATTTTTAAATTATAAACGAATAAAAAATTAAATATAAGATTTTAGGTTAAACCATATATCTTTTATCACCTGTATGTACGGACGTATTTGGCTGGTTTATAAGCCTGCTGATAAGATAAACTGGTTTGATATAGAAAAAAAACTGGTTTGATATGGAAAAAAAATATTGTTTAAACGGCTTGAACGGCCGACTGATACGAACAAATGAACGGCCCCTACATCTCCTCCCTACCACGGTACACGCGAGTGATGCGTGCGCTCAGCACATTCTGCTTGTGTTTTCAGTACACTGTTTTTTTCGTCAGAAGCACAAGAAGCGTCTCAAGTTTATCCTTTTTCACGGCCATCTCCATCGGTATAAGTATCTGGGAAAGGCGGCAACATCAGATAGATACCCTGTGTTTGGAAAACCTAAACCCTCCTGTGAAAGATAGGCAGTGAGAGCTGAAATCCTCGCTAGTTCATTGGTCCAAGTGGCTGAACTGCTGATACCAACAACAATCGGAGAGAATGGGCGTGGACGACATCATCGCCGAGCTGCGCGTGCTGCCGGCCAAAATCCTGCCAAAGAAGAAGCACAAGCAATTCCAGGTATACTCCAAATTCTCTACATTTCTGTTGAAAGCCGTTCACCTTTTCTCGTCAGATTAAGCTTTAGGGTTGAACGGTGCATGCAAACTGTCCAGTCATAAAACCGTACAAATTCATACGATGTAAATGAAATGGTGAGTGAACTGAATATCTTGTGTTTGCCTGGCCGAAAAATGTTTCGTTCAGAAGGTGGAGGTGAAGGTACGGATGGACTGCGAAGGGTGCGAGAGGAAGGTCCGGAAAGCACTGGAGGACATGAAGGGTGTGAGCGGCGTGGAGGTGGACGCGAAGCAGAACAAGGTGACGGTGACCGGGTACGTGGAGCAGGAGGACGTGGTGGAGCGGCTGCGGCGGCGGGCGGGGAAGAAGGCGGAGCCGTGGCCGTACGTGCCCTACGACGTGGTGCCCCACCCCTACGCCCCCGGCGCCTACGACAAGAAGGCTCCCCCCGGCTACGTCCGCAACGCGCTCGCCGACCCGGACGCCGCGCCGCTCGCCCGCGCCACCGACGAGGAGGAGAAACTCGCCTCCGCCTTCAGCGACGAGAACCCCAACTCCTGCTCCCTCATGTAGTAGCCATTATGTTTCAATATAAATACCTGATAAAAACATGACATAGCATTGTGAATCTGAACGATCATATTTTATATTAGATACATTTATATTGAGAAAGAGAGACTAAGCTAGCCATTTATGTCATATCGCTTGCTTTAAAAGTGGTTTCTCTACCTTAAAATCCGTCGAATAACTTTGAATCATTGATATATAAACCTCATCAGAGATGAATTTATATATTAATGATCTAAAGATACTGACTTTAAATCAAAAGATAGGATGCTTCCGCTACTACTACTTTTTTTTTGTGACATGGCCTCAATAGTTCATGTTGCTGTTAGTGTGCTGCTTTGTTTTGAGCTTGTAGCGTCAACTCTCTAAGTGTGTCTGTGTGCAGTCTGTTCGTCTCTACGCTTTTGTTATACATTGTGATTAGTTCATAGTTGTAGGATGAGTACCTCGTGGCTGTAAAAATTTTGTACGAAACGTGTTGAGGACGACTGAGATGAGCAAATGTTTCTTTGGCTCAATAGTGCTGCTATTAACATGTAGCTTCAGTGTTAGAACGAAGCGATTCGGCTGGCATTGTTTCTGTGTCTGAATTGCTACTGGAAGAATGGTTAGAAGAAAGTGATGTATCTTTTGTTCACTTTGTCGTTATTTTAACCTTTTAACATTATTAAATTTTAACAGGTAACAAACTAAACATACCACTAGTTCACTAGACCATTACTACACAACATTATCAACTTTTGACATTTTCGGTACTTTCTACTCTCGAAACCTTACCAAAATGTCTTAAACTTACCATCATTCTCGTCCTACTTTCCAAAAATTTGAAAATGCCAAAATCTAATATCATCAAAGTTTAGTAAGGTTTTTCTTAACAATAAAATGAACAAGCCCTTCCGGTCATCTTTATACATTATTACTAAAACATATCATTCCCAGATAATACCAAATGCAGACCATACAATGGCCTGCCCACCAACTTTATTATACTCTAAGCACAACTATAGAGATGAATAAGACTTTCTTTTCATGTTAATAGGAAGGTGCTCTACGCCAGAAGCCCAGAACAGCAATTTTGCCAAAGGCGGCAGATGTTTCAAAGTGGCAGATCGATGTCCATGTTCGACCAAATCAGCACAAATTACACATAACATTAATACGATTTTCAAAGGAATAACAATGTAGATGCACAATTTGGGCAGCAGCAGATGCACAACTGATAATAATGTCATCAGTTTCTTGAAATAATTTTGTCTCGTTTTTAACAGCTTCCGACTGACAACATCCATAACAACTCAGTCTACAAAAGAGCAAACAATCAAACGAGTACTTAACAGGTAATGTCACGTACTCACGTCCCAGCAAGAGCACAACCACAAAATACACAAGTCCTGCACATAATACTACCTACTATATGTTTTCCTCTTGTTTTTAAGTTTTTCAATTTTTTTTGGTTTTTTAGATTTTCATTTTTTTTGTATTTCTATCTCTTTTTTGTATGCTTTATTTATTTTTTTTGTTGTTTTCTTCCAAATCAACTGGATTTTAGTCCTCACTCCTCACCACAGTAGATGAGGCACGCGTGCCGTAACCAGAGAAAACTCGGCATGCCGTTGTAATCTTTCTTGTGTAAAACCTCAAAAGGTATCGCTCCGGAGTAAACTTCTTGCAGACTTCTGCCCAAAAAGTGGTCCACTCCCGTTGCTGTATAACCCTCCCAAGGGGGGTGCCTGATAACCTAGACTAACTGAAGTTGCTGACCTAGTAAGGAGAGCTTCACCGGGCATTCCTTGCATACTAGCATGGTAGCCTGCCCCCTCAAGTCCAACAGATTGAAACTGAGATGCCAGTGAATCGATGTTGGATGTCACAGGGGACAGCGAACCAGAAGAATTTCCAGCAGAATAACCTTGTTTTGGAAGCAACCAGATCTCCCATCTTTCACGCTTCCGCATTTTGTCACCCTGCAAAGTACGTAAGAAAGACGGCAAGAACTCAGATGTACGGAGAAAATGTGAATCTGAATAAAAAATCAAAAAGAAAATCATATTCATGCCATTCCCATTTCAAGCAAGAAACCATGGTTGGAAACCAAAAGTACATGATGTTTCTAACATCTTGGGGAGTCAATTGGAGTGTGCACAGGCTAAACGAAATTTCCCTTCAAGTCATATTCTTTCAGAAGATTGACAAAAGAAAAAAACTACTCCTGTAGAAGTTTATTACGGTGATATCTAATCAAGGAGGATAGGAGAGTTGGTGATTACTATTTAGAAAAAAAATAACATAAGTGAATATGATAAATAAAAGGTGTTGTCCAGCTATCACAATTCCAATCTATAGGAAAACCTTAAGTTCATTGTTGAATACACCTATTGCCAACTTGTTTGCTATCACCAGATAAGATTCTCCTTGTAATATGTTTATAGTATTATGTTCAGAGACATTCAGTTTTTCCTAGTGGCTAATCAATTAAGAGTGTACATGTAAGTGATATACTGTTAAGTTTTAACAAAGGAATTTTGCAAGTAAAACTTAGTAAAGAAACAGCTCTCGATTCATTTTTGAAGTCCTGCATTAAGGAATGAGAGGAAGAAATAGAGAAGGTCTGCTTCCTGGCATGTGAGATCATCTGGGGTGCTGAAAAATATACCATTTAAAAATCAATGGTGCATTCCTTTGCGCCATGGCAATGTTCGTTGTGCGCACATTTCAACATGTGGATCCAGATCCAATGTACGCACAAGATTGGACTTAAGTTGGGCATGCACACCAGTCTATGTACTCCAATATTCCTACTACTATGGTTGTAGCCAAAGGTGGGCCTACAAGCTAAGACGATATGCAGATATAGGCCGAGTTACCTAGGTAGACATGCAAACTATTATGTCATGCAGATATAGCATAAAGAGCTACCCAATTGGTTGTAATAAAAGGTGAACAAGCTTTTGAAAGTAAAGCATTGAAACTAAATAATTCTGCTCTGAAGATCATGAGCAAAGTAAGCATCCCTTACAAAATAAAACTAAATATTGTCAGTTTGAATATCAGAAGCCAAAAATATTTCCCTAGAATATTCCTTTTATACAGGCTAGATCTTTGGCATGCCATGCCATTTAGGCACAGTCCATTTGAATGTCATGTTTATCCTTTCTGAAATATGTAGTGAAGAGAAGAGAAGATTTGTAATGGTAAGCACCAGATCAAGTTTAAATATGTAAAAAACTGCTCACTAAGATCAAGTCTTATAATAGAGGTGGCTACTACCTCGAATTTTAGCCATGTTATCTATTCATTAATTAAGAGGCAACATGTACAACATATTACCTCTAATGCACAAACCTCAATAGTTTTTTGTGTTGGTTCACTCACACTATCTCACTCTCTCTTTGCACTTCTCTTGGAGATTGTGTAGAGGTTGCCCCTTGCATAAGGGGTTGCTCATCCTCTCTCTCCTTCACCTCATCACCTAATCCTATGTGGCATTTTTAGAGGCAACACCTAAACCCTTATAGTACCTAAACCAGCAATACATTCTGCAGTCCGCACATAGCAGAACATGAATATTACTTGCATATTTATAAATTATATCACTTGTATGTGGCAGATAAGTCTGTTTAAAATTCAAATATGAAATTACTTCAAAGGTAAATTATGAGAATTAAAAATCACCTGTACTTCAACCACGGTAGATTGCAGGACTGTTTCCAAGATGAACTGCATGTTATTAGTCAGCCTTTTCACCTACACAAAACAATATAAGTCAGAATCTGTCAAAGTTGTAAAAGAAGCAAAATACTCTATTTTGATTCCTGGCCCATGAATATTGATATATTTTTTTTGGCAGGACATGCATGATGTGTATATTGCATAGAATAGGTTTTCTCTCTCTCTCTCTCTCTCTTTAATCATCCATGTATAGTCATGTGAAATATCTGTGTGTCTATGATTCTATATTGTGGCATGTCCCATGTGTTGGTGCAAAGCAAACAACTAAGAGCATCATCTAATGCTCAACATTCTATTTACATTATTCTAACTATCTGCATCACAAAACATTCCTATTGTGTAATTGTCTTGCAACAACATTAGCACTTTGAAGAACCTTTTTTCACTCTTTAGTCGGCCTCTACCTTTGTTGTCTCTTTTCTACAGTTGTTTTTGCAGTCCAATGCCAGTTTCTCTCTTTGCCCTGCTTATGACCAGCCAACATATCTAACATTTGAGTGCAATAATAACTCCTGGTTGTTTTTTTGGAAAAACATTAACACTTGTAACAAATCATGGGAAATGATCAAGTCTCCAGACCTAGTCATTCTCTTGGAACTTAAATGACTCAATGCTTAATTACCAAGGTGCAGAAACGAGATGGCAGCGTTGGTTTTGTTCATGTAGAAAAACGAATTGTATTTTTGGGATGCTTCAGTCTTACTGTTGCAGAATAACCCAACCCCCCCAAACACACACACGCACACCCAAAAAGAAAAGTAACAGATCACTAACGGGACAAAAAAAACATAAATACAGCATGAAAATTTAAAAGTCTTTTGTACATAGTCCATCGGGAGGTACAGAAGCATTATAAAGAACATAATACAAGACCAAAGTTAGGAAATGCGTAGTTGAAAGCAGAAGAAATAACCCAAAAAAATAGTCTTGGCATGGTTAAAGCAACCTGAGGGGAATACAAACCTCATTACCACGATGCAAAGCTAAATGGTACTCACCAGACTAACTAACTATGAAGGATAGAATTTGGAAAATCCATAAAAACTTATGTCTATACAACAATATATAGATTGAGGTCTCTTCCATCATATTTGTCAACACAATTAACAATGCATGAGCAACTGCATGTTTTCAGCTTAAAAAAAAGAAACAATTGCATGTTTGTTGTCATTTCTGTAGTGAATTACACAGGATATAAGTTATCACTTATCAGAAATTTTGAATACTATCTAAATGTGCATGCAGCTTGTCACGCAATCAGGCAACCAGGGAAGAAGATATCTAATACTAATAAGAGAAAAGGTTTTCAATGTCTCTCACTCGACGGTGACAGTGAGCAGGACCTTACAAGGCAGTTGGTAAATTTGTCATTAAACTGCTGAATAAAAGCAATGAAGTAAAGGTTCATTGACAATATTTTTTTGTGGAAGGAAAAAACATCATGTAGAACTTGCAAACTCACCTGATTAAATCCTGCAATCAGGGGTAATGGCACCCAACCCTGGTCATCCATATGCCTCCTCAAGAATATGTCTTTGCACAAATTGTCATCACTGCAAAAATTGAATGGGTGGCTCAATAAATTTACCTCATCAGTGATATGGGATAATTATTTCATGTAAATGTAGACAAAAAGAATACCTAAAGTAGTACTCTATCTGCTTCAGCAGCTCTGCTCGAAGAGGTTCAAATGGAGAAATTAATATAGCTGGAGGACTTGCTGGGTGAGGCACAAAAGGCAGTGCTTGAACACCTTCCGAGGGAGACGCAAAATAGTAGACATGGGGTGCTATCTCTGCTATTTGAAACAAAGCAAATTAAGTTGGCATAACAATAGAACAACTCTATGATCTCATAAACCACATGCATGGCATACCAGGGAAGCCTATGGGAGCTCCATAAGGTGGTGTTTGTGGAGTAGCAGGGTTAACAAATGGTGGTGGTGGAGGCGGGGCGGCCGTCACAACAGCCAGAGGAGCCCTTATGTAAGATGGCTGGTGACCACGCTGCTGGTGTCCGGGCCCATGGCCATCCCTGCGGCCACCGCCACGGCGTTGCCCATCAAAACCACCATGGTGCTCCTGTCCACGGCGACCTCCACCTCCACCATTGCCCCTCCTGTTCCCCCCACCATAGCCACCACCTCGGCCATGGGGATGGGAACCATATCGACCGTTCTGATGGTGATCACCGCCTCCATTGCTCCTGGCATTAGGGGTGTAGACTGGGGATGGTTCTGAGCCAGGGGCACGCTTGTCCAGCCCATCCCCCGCAGGCATCACCAGGGCACGCCTGGCCGGCGGGTTCCGCAACGGTGCTTCGTGATCAGGATTAGCATCCGGAGCGCCGGAATTGCCCAAAGAGACTAGTGGGATCACCGCCTCCTGAGAGAATCCCAAACGGGAAAACCCAATCCCATCAAACGGCAATAAATTACAATCCCCTATTCTACTATCAACTGGATCAAACACTTACAGCGGGCGGCGGTGGAGGAGCCGCCTTAGGTGATGCCTTGGGCGGCGTCGGCGGCGGGGGAGACGCCAGCCCGGGCAGCGCCGGCCAGGAGTCGGCGTCCATGATGGGGCTCCCAGGCGCCACCACGACCGGCACCGCCGCCCCGTTCCCCGGGCGCTTCCATGCTGCTGCAGCGGCCACCGCCTTCTTCCCGGCAGGGGGGCTATCGGTCGGAGCCTGCGTCCCCCCACCAGGGTTTGCCGCCGCGTGCTGATCGGCGTTGGAAGCCATCACCCGCACACCTCTATCCAAATAAACCGGTGGCCCTCCCGCCCGTTGGAAACACCGAGAAGGTTACGGAAAGAGCTGCGTCGGCGTCGGCGGCGGCGGCGGCGGTGGGGATCGGTAGGCGCTCCACTCAGCACGGCATGAGGCGATCGGCGGGGAGAGCTTCCGGGTTCCAAATATTACCGCGGCGGGGGAGGATCCCGGCGACGATCGGATCGGGGACGGGATAAACGGTCGCGCGGCGGCGGCGGCGGCGGCGATGCCCTCGTCGCTCGCTGCAGCACTTCCCCTTCCGTTCCCTTCCCTTCCCTCCCACGGGGCGGACGGATGGACGCAGAGAAGGGGGTGGGGGGATCCCTCCCTTTCCCGGTGGGGCACAAAAGGGAGAGAGGAGACAAGTCCGCAGCGACCACCGGCTCACACCGCCCTCCACCGTCCGATCGACACGGACGGCCACGATGCCACTCCGGGTGGGGCCCAGGCCCCCTCACCCCCGCGCCGCTCTAAAGCCACTCGCGCTGGCGTCCCCCGGGGGGAGCTGGCACGTGGGCCCCACCTGGCCGCGGCACCGGTGGGTGTCGCGTGGGCCCCCGACCCTTCGCCGCGGGGTTGGAGCCGTCCGATGCCGGATCGACGGCTGGGGATGCCGCGGAGGATCCACGTCGTGGGAAAGTAAAAATAATTGCGACCTTTGGGGGGTTTGGCAAATGAGAAATTGCAAATCCACCGGTGGTCGGAGGCGGCTGCGACGCACCGGCAACCGCCCATCTTTTTCTCCGCCCTACTGGATTCCGACGACCTCATCCCTCGCCGCCCTACCGGATTCCAACTACCTCATCTCTCACTGTCCCAGCTCATTGTTTTTGAAATCAACAAGGTAATAATCTAGCCTAGTGAATCAGGACATATTCTTGTTCTGCCTTTTTCAACTGGAATGTACTTACCTATGCTAATGAGATTTTTCGGATGCTTGTTGTTGCGTATTAGATGCATATTATGCCCAGATCAACACATATGAAATTTTAAGCCATTATTTGGGACCCTTGATGTAAAGAAAAAAAGGTGATCTCTTGAAACACATGCAGGGAATGAAATAGTACGAAGATATGGAAACGTGATTAGGATGCAAGTGTAAAACAATATAATTGTGCAAAACACACTCGGTTACATGAGGATGTGGGGGCTTTATCTTTTAATACCTTTTCTTGTTGATTTGTGATTCAAATTTTATCAAGAAAAAAACTTACTTTGGACTTCCGCATCCGGGGACGTCTCAGGGGTGCGGAGGGCAGAGCCCCCCGCGGTACGGATTGTAGGTCTTAGAGTTTCATATATATATATATATATAACTATTTATAAAGCCAGTGATAAATAGTGTTTCTACCCAAAATTTTCGTCCGTCTGGCTATTTTACGTAAAACCATTTGAGTGTTTATAAAATTAACCTCAGTAGTCTCAATCTTTGAAAAAAAGAGGACTTGGATGAAAACAAAAGACCTCATGCGCCCCTCCTCCCTCCCATCCCCATCCACACCACGCCCCTCCTCCCGTCATCGCTCGAAGCTCTTGCGCCGCCCGGACCTTCGTCATCTTCTCTCTCCTTGCGTCGGCTTTAGTTTGTATTTTGTAATAGAACAAAAAACAAACTCACTTTTGATATTCAAATTAAATTAAATTAAATTCAAATCACTCACGCACGCATGTTTAGTATTCCAAGTGTGCCGGACAATAGGCCTCAGGTGAAGACATAAAGAAAAAATATAAATTAGAATTACATGAGACTTTAACTTTGAAATAATTATGATAAAATAAAATGACGTCCGTTACAACGCACCAGCATATATACTAGTGTATATATATAGTATATATATATACATATATATATATATGTATATATATTGTCAGATGTCGTTTGAGATATGAGACTGAGATCGTTGTAAATCTTCGATGTTTGTAACCTCATCTGATATAGTGAAAATTTGTTGGCTAGCGTCCGTGGTTTTTTCCTCCTGCCTTAAAAGAATTTTCCACGTTAATTAGTGTCTTTGTAATTGATTTGTTATTATTCATCGTTGTATGTCGATCGTTTCATATCAGTCCTAAGAGCATGTGTTGTTGGATAAGGTCCACACCCTCCTAGCTATAGTCTCCTAGTACTCCTTTGGATTGATCGCCGAGCTAGCCACGTCCCACGATCGATGAGTGCTTGCAATTTCGTCGATGGATTTGCATGCGTACGATCGATGAGTGCTTGCAATTTCGTCGATGGATTTGCATGCGTCCACAAGTAAAGTTGTCGCTGCTGTCATGCATCACCAGACAGCGGCCGACGCTGTTTGTCGTCTCGTTTGGTAACCTGACGGATCTTTTCGCCTCGGAGCTATATATACCTCCTCCTCCACCACCCGAAAGGCTTCTTTCAGAATCAGCTCAACCGCTGTCTTCCTGTCAAATTTTGTGTACGACTCACGAATTATTTGATGGCTACGCCGATACTGTTGCGTATTTTTAGAGGTATTTTTCTCGTGATCCTGTGGACTTCAATTGCCACGCTAGAGGAATATGACTCGTCAGTTGTCATCAGCATGTGATACACGTTTCATGATGTATATATGCAAAGACTGATAGAATATGATCTTCAGATCGTGACAGTTTCACATCAATTAAGGATAGCAGTGGATTCAACTTGATTTACATCCACCGAGGCACCGACTAGCAATTAAAACAATCAAATGAATGATACCAAACAATGCTCGTTCTTATAATGAAACAGAGTACGAAAGCTGGATCGATCAGACATTCAGATTTCGGACGAGGACCTGATGTTCCTGATGTCTGAACATATAGCTTAATCAGTAGTCGAATTGGTGATAGGTGCTGAAGGTTTGGCCGAACGACCACCCCGCCGGCACGGCGTCGTCGAAGAGGATGGTTTGGCCGCCGGTGGAGGTGACATTGAAGCTGAGCGCCTGGCCGGCCAGCCCGGCGAGGCAGTGCCAATTGGCGCCCCAGTTCCTCGTCATCTGAATCCAATCCGTGCTGGACCCTTTCACCGACATGCTCGCGATCGAACCGCTCCCGGCCACGTTGGTCACCAGCACCAGCTCGAAGTAGTTGAAGCCGTTGATGGTGAACCTCACGCCGCCGTACCTCCAGCACTTCACCCTGCAATTCATCACCAAAACAGGTTAATATATTAACAAGCTCATGCACAAACGCATTATATTGCTTCAGTTTAGCAATCTCTCTGATCTTAGTTTTTTAGATAACTGATTAAAACCCGGCCTTTACATCCAACACGGATGTACACTGCCAAGCAATCTCTCTTAGAGAAATTATGTCATGTCGGTTAACGTGCTTACTGTTGGTAGAGAATGGGGACGATGCCGGCGCTGTAGATGCCAATGTTCTCCCAGGCGGGCTGGGACATGTCGAAGTGAGGTCGGGGAGGGTTGCACCAGCCGCCGTTGTCGTTGGGGAGGTCCCAGTTGGGCGGGCAGAAGTTGGTGGCCGTCACGGTGATCGCCTTGCCGAGCTTGCACCAGTCGGGCGTCTTGCTGTAGTCGCAGATGATGAGGTAGCACTGCCCGCACGACGCGCCGTCGTTGAACAGTGCCGTGCTCAACGCCGCGTTGTTGATGCCGTAGCCCTGGTCGTACAGGTTGCCGTACCCGCACGCGCCACCTGCAAGTACAACAAATGCACTCGAAATATTCCGTCAGAAGTTCAGGTTGCATGCGGCATCGTCAATGGTTGACAATGCTCTCCCAGAGGATGGAATAGACGACGACGTACCCATGGTGCCGGAGCCGTCGGCGCCGCCGTAGAACGTGGCGGTGCCCGGGAGCCAGTCCGACCTCGCCGGTGCAAAGCAGAGTGCAACAACAGCGAGCAGCTGCAGGAAAATGTTCCCCATCTCTGGTCTCTTAGCTACCTCGATCCTCTGCAGTTGATCGATCGAGAGTAATTAAGCTTGTTGCAAACACTATGTATGCTAGCTAGATAGATATTGTTGTGATAAAATGGATTTGGAGGTGAGGGATGTCTGCGGCAGTGGTGGTGCTTATATAGTAGTATGATCTAGGAGGCTTGCAAACAGACCGGAATGGATAATGGATTACATAACCAATACAAAAGAATGATTGTCGCATGCATTATTGAAGCTTGCACATGGCTCTGCAACGTCCAGAGATTGACTTAACGCCTAATGATCACTGCTTTTTCCATCATAAAATTATAAGTCGTTTGTTAGCATTCTTCAGGTCGAGTAGTTAAAACTGATTAGAAGTCTATTGTTTGTGTGCGGGAAGAACAGAAATGTTCTGATCGACCGAAATGCCCTGATCTGATCATGCATGCACGCGAATGCTTCTGCTATAGCCAGCACGCAAGCTATAGCTGAACTGAATGTTAATTTCTCCGTCGTTTTGATTTTTTTTCTAATCAATATTTTTAAGTTTAATTAAATTCATAGTAAAATCTTTACCTATTATAAAATTTATTTCGTATTTCCAAAATTTCGTCCGTCGGGATTTGTCTTCAATTTCAATTCGTCTTGCCCGTCCGCGGAAACCAGAGTCCGCACGCGTGAAGCAGGACGAGCAATGCAGAATCCGGGATATATGGTCGAGACGGACTCCGTCCCCACGTAGAGATTTTAGCAATATAGTTTTCGCTCACTTTGCAGCGGGTTCCATGTATTTAGATTTTAAACAAGGAAAAATTGAACCGAATTTTGCTCGCTGACATTTTCGGCTCGTAAAAAACTAACCCACAAAACATTTTTACAAGAGAAAACACGTATAATCATTAGCCAGTTCAATCACTTCTCTTCTTCTTCTCTATTGTATATATCACTCCGTCAATTTTTGTTTTGTTTAAAATATATATAATTATTTTGAAACTTTTTATATTAATGGTCAACTTTACCTTTAAAATTAACCGTGTTAAATATTTATAATTGAACAGGGTATACAATTTGATATTGATTGTACCGGCACTTTGCCCGTCGTCCATTTTCTTTCCTTCATATGGCAACCGTCTTGTCTGTCACAATATCATTTGTCATTTGTCTTTCTTTCCCTGTGACGTGGCTGATTTTGATCACTTGATCCAACTCACCCTGATTGACCGTCCCCACCACGTCATCGCAATAGAGCTAGCAATACATGTTTGCATCTCCTCCTCCTAATTGCACCGTCGCAGCAGGGTAGCAGCTAGCAATCTAGCCCCAACCTCCACCCACCGGATGCACCCGCCGATACCGATCCTCGGACATTCGTTTGTTCATATCAGCCGAGCTTATCAGCTGTTCAAACAATATTTTTTTCTCACAATAAATTAATCGGTTTGTCTTATCAATCGACTTATAGATCAGCCGAACACACCCCTTCTCACCAGTGCCATCCGTCTGAAATTCTAGGGTTCCAAGACTCCCAATTTTTTCCTCCCTCACTCTCTTAACCAGACCACCGAGAGCCAGTAACACCAAGCAAGGGGAAGGGAGAGAAACTGATACCACCGTGCTTATTGCCGGAGAGACCAAACATTGTAGGAATAAAAGGGTGCTATTTAGGATGCGTCTCCAAGCGCAATCGCATGCAAGAGAATACTAACGAGCTCATCAATTGGAGTTTGGCATCTCCACTTCACCGCGGACTATGCATGCGTTATCGACCATGTTCCAATCCAAGATGTCCCATATATTAGATGGCCACGTCATCAAGAGTTGCGACGCCAAAGATTCGGAGAAGGCAGTGTGGTCATACTTTTGCTACTTGCTGCTTCTTGTGCTCTTGCTATAGGTGCAAGAAGAGCGACGATGCTCTCTTCCTGCAACATTGGTAAAACAAACACTAATTTTTTCGTTATTGTCGGTAACACAAAAATGTTGATTCCCTCAATAATTGTATATAATTTTCATTAACTAATGTTAAGAGATAATGAATAATTCAATATTACTTTGTAACGAAAGATTTGATATGTCCAATTTTATTATTCATCCGTTGTAATGCAGCTAATATAATAATAATTTTTAAACAAAGCAAATATAATATTAAAATATATTCAATGTTACATTAATTAAAACTAATTTGGTTGTATAAATATTACTAATTTTTTCTATATATTTAATCAAACTAGCAAAAATTAACTATAAAAAATTTTAAACAAATTAAAATATGAAACGGATTGAGTAGCATTCTTCCAGTCGAGTAATACATCTTGTTTAAAATCTGTTTGGCTAACGAAATTATATCCTGCTTCTCTCTGAAAAAAGATGACTAGTTTATCATCTGCTAGTTGACGTACCAAGCTGTAACATATCAATTTTTTAATCTATCGTTCAGAAAACAAATCCTCAATCAGAAATAATTCGCACCAAAAATATGCCTCTGCTCATTTAATTGGTACCTAATTTCGTTCCATGAAATTCTTAATTTGTTTGTCCGTGATATTTCAAAGTTCTTAATTGGGCAAGCGAGTAGTAGGAGTATTAATTTCCCTTGTTAATTATTAATTGTCCTTTCAGTACCGTCTAACTAAAGGCTCAACTCCCATATTTTGCAGCCGCAACTTTTTTTTCTCTTCCAACCAATGGCGACGCATTGAAGAAATAGTCAAATAATTTGCACTATCTTGTTTGCTTGAGGTCAACCACTAGAACCGTACAATCAATTTATTAAAATATATACTAGTGCGATTAGTACTCCATCAGTTTCAAAACATAATAATTTCTATATACATAATAATTTCTATAGATACTAAAAATATGATGTGTTTTTAATTAGGAGAAAATTTTCAATTAGACCGAGCAAGTTTGAAATCAGATGGGTTAAGGGAAAATATTCCCTCAGTCAACACAACAAGTATCAAATATTTTAATTTTAAATTGTTTATATTTTTCTCCCAAACACTTAATTGGTTGAAAATATATGAATTTCCATGCAATATATGAAATTAGCGTCTAAATATATATAAAATTTTAATACTAAACACGCTTATATTTCGTAACGGAGGAAGTACCTAAACAAATTCTGCACATACACGGAAATACTGGTTGGTCGATCGACACTAGCAATAATGCCATACCTTGCTTCTTTGGAAACAAGCTAACCGTTTTGTTCAGTCTGGGGCATTCGAGCCACATCTGCATCCGCCATTGCATTATTTGAGTAATATAACACAGTATTAATCATTTTTGCCCGATCAATTAATATATTATATTTGATTAATTAATATAGTACACAACCATGGAAGTCTTTCAGTGTCAAGTTTCAACTGAAGCAGCTGCTGTAACGACAATCATGCAACGGCAAACCGATTATAGTGCAGGGTTTTTTTTTCAGACAGATATGCATAACAGCAATTCACCCTCTATTTAAGTTCCTTTTCGTATGAAAGTTGAGCACATATTTCTGGAACCGAATGATTAACTTCAAGCATTATCGACTTCCTTGGTTTGTTTTAATTTATGCAAGTCTTTTTTCGATAGAGTAGCTTAGTTAGGTTCAACGAATTATTGTACGAGTACGTGGTACATCTAAGAGATGATTTATTAAAAGGGTAGCTGCTGGATTTACCAGTTTAACTATATAAAGGTTTTTGTACAGAGCTTGAAATTGACCGAGTGAACTGATATGAAGTGGAGACTGGAGGCCAACGGGTAGCATTCGCCAAAAACAATGCAACGAGGCACTGGAAAACACACAGAGATAACACATGTTATGCAGGTTGGGAAAGAAATGTTCGAAAAAAAAAAAGAGTTGTCAAAGAAAGGCCTAAGAGATTTCCTGAAACTGAAATGGTTTAATTGGCTTGTTTGAGTGTTACAACTTACACGGATTTGAGCCGAAAGCCGATGGCCTGCCTGCGTGCCTGGGCCCGAGAGAAAAGCCCAATGTTGGAAATTTGCGGCTCAATCATGGACTCGTTAGTCCATAAATCAATGTACTAGTCAATTAGCCCAATAAAAAGGCATGTATATATGCAACTGGATTCTCTAGCCCATATAAACATCACATCCTCTATATGTTTACATATAAATATCATTATTGTTTAACAGTTTAAAAATATTTAATTAATTAATTAATTCATTTATATAGCAGAGTCTAACCGGTTCAAATTTCACGGCACTCCAACGTACCAAAACAAAATGCTCAGACCCAGCGAAAATGCTCACACGAAGCGGCGTGGTGCGTGTTTCTTTAATTATCTCCCCCATCCATATTGGCAGCACCGCTCGTCGCCCTTTTAAATTGTTCTCACTTTTATAGAATAAGCAAGTTGATATCCATGTATTTTTTATGGGTTAATTAGATACGTGCCATTATAAATTGGCGTGGTTGAAAAAATATCATTACTATTCAACAAATCGCAAATATGACACCGGTTCTTGGGTGAAACTCTCTCCACGCCACTTTGTACGCACGAATCGTTGTCGTTGACCACGTTTGACAGAAACCTTCTCGTATTGACATAAATGCCCTTCGGTCGAGCTGTTGCAGCCAGACTACACAGTCCATTCCTCTCTTCGTCGTTGAAACCCTAACCCTAGCTGTGGGGACGGCGACAACGACGGCGACGGCGTGCGACATAGGCTAGAGTGTCGCGGATGAGTGTGGCGCTGATGGAGGGGTAGTGCAGGTGGCACCCCCAAGTTGTATGATGGATGTAGCTGGAACAAGGTAAGCAAGTTGAAACCAGAGAATTTTTGTTCGATTTGATGCGTTTTAAGTTGATTCAGTAGGTTTTATTTATGTATTTCATTAGTTTTTGAGTTGATTTCATCCCTATGTCAGTAAACCGTTGTTCTCGCTAGAGTTAAAGGTTGAAGGTTTTGCGACGATAGATTCGAATGATAGGCGAACGTATAGTAAGGGTTGTGTGCTTAAATGGGATATTGAGTATGGTAGTTTCTCACTGGATCTGTTGATGGAAAGCTTGAGTTCAGCGGTGAGATGGGGTCAGGAGCAAACTGCAACCATATGGTTCTTGGATAAGGGCTGTAATGAGGATGTTAGAATTGTCCAGGAATCCCAATTGATTGATATGTTTGAAATGTATAAGTCAGAAATGCATGCTGAATTAATGGTTATAATTGTTGACATAGCACTCTGTGATGATAGTGGTTATAACATAAAGCCATTGAGTGTTGTTCCACCTACTCAGACAGGGCAGGGAGCATCTGCATCTAAAGCGGCAGATTCTAATGAACCTGCAACCAAGGAAGCAGATGGAACATTGCCTAATATGTTTGACACGAGGAGGAATATGTAGGTGTTAATGATGAGGGCTTTATATTCCACCTTTTCCACCTATTGAACCTATTTCACTGCCGATCTTTGCTGAAACCTCTCTTGCACCATCTCTTGAAAAGTGAAAACCATGCCGAGGTTTATGGGGGAGGTAAGTCACCGATGATGCTTACCCAAATGAGTTTGATGTGTTGCATAACCCTGAGATGCCAGTGATTGAAGTGGATGCTGTTTTTCCTGACGTGATAACATTCAGAAAAGCAATTAGGCACTTTGCTGTAATGAAAGGATTTGAGCTAACTAAAATTCAAACAGATACAACAAGATTCATAGCTCGTTGCAAGCATGAGGGGTGTAAATGGCGTATTCATGCTTCAAGGTTGTCGATGACAAAACAATTCGGTATGTAGGTCAATTTGTTCATTGCAAACTTTATTTTGATGATGTAATTGTAAAGATTTTTTTGGTGGTGACAGATAAAGAAGCTACCATTTGCACATGAATGTCCTACTACCAAGTTTGTGGAAGGGAAGATGGACACTCAAGATTGGATTGCTGATAGGCTGAAAGACTGGCTCAAAAACAATCCTGACAAAGGGGCTAAGGCAGCAAAGGAAAAGCTGGAAGAGTAATATGAGATTAAGCTAAAGTACTCCAAGGTTTGGGCAGGGAAGAGAGTTGCAGAGAACAAGATTCATGGCAAGTATGAAGAGAGCTTTCAGCTACAATTCAATTGGAAGGCAGAAATTGAGAAGAAATCACCAGGTACAATTGTTACCATTGATTTACAGAAGTTAGGAAAAAAGATGTGCTTCAATAGAATGTTTGTTGCTTTCAAACCATGTGTAGATGGATTTATAAATGGTTGTATGCCATATATAGGTGTAGATGCAACTATATTAACTGGTAAATACACTGGTGAGCTAGCCTCAGTCACCTCTGTTGATGGACACAACTGGTTGTTTTATGTGGCCTTTGCAATATTTGATTCAGAGACAGATGATAACTGATTGTGGTTCATGCAACAGTTGCATGGAGCTATAGGTGCTCCAAATGGCTTAGTCATTTCAACAGATGCATGTAAAGGGCTAGAAAAAGCTGTAGGTGATGTATTTGACAAGGCTGAACATAGAGAGTGCATAAGACATCTTTATGGTAATTTCATGAAGAAATTCAAGGGCCCTATATTCAAAACCCACTTGTACCCAGCTGCCAGAAGCTTCACAGAGAATGGTTTTAGATATCACATGCAGCAAATTTGGGATTACTGCCCTGAAGCCATCAAATATCTAGAGCAACACCATTCAAGGACTTGGTGCAGGTGTGGGTTCACAGAAACATGCAAATGTGACTACTTGACCAACAATGTTTCTGAAAGTTTCAATAACCAAATTAAAGCTTTGAAGGGACTACACCTCCATGAGCTAGTTGATTCCTTGAGAGAGCTATTCATGGAGAAGATGTTCTTAAGGAGAGCAGTTGGTGACAAGTTCAATGATGAAATCCTTCCCAGTGTGTTGAAAGAGCTAAATGCAGCAAGCAGTAAGCTGAAAGTTATGAAAGTTGCAAGAAGTGATGATGACATGGACGAAATTACATTGGTAGAGAGTGACAACAACACTAAGAGGCATACAGTGCACCTGACCAACCAAACTTGCAGCTGTAGGAAGTGACAGGTTTCAGGGAAGCCTTGCAACCATGCATTGGCATGGATCTGTTCCAACAGAGGAGTGGAGATCAAGGATTTTGTATCTGAGTACTACTCTATGGGCAAGTTTAAATCAACATATGCAGGAAGAATGCCAACCATGCCAGACAGATCACAATGGCCTGTTCAGGACCTAGGGTTAAAAGTATGGCCACCTAAGCTAAGGAGGGGTGCAGGGAGACCTAGAGTTCAGAGGATAAGAGGTGCACTTGAACCATGTGCCAGAAGGGTTAGGTGCAAGAGATGTCAAGGTTTTGGCCACTTTGAGAAGACTTGCAAGCTGGCTGAAGTAACAGATGAGGTTACTGAGGAAGCTACCTCAACTCCAAGGAAGAGGTACTCTGTACGTTACTTGTATTTTACATATCTCGGTTGTCTTCAATACTAACATTTGCATGTCTGTCTTTCGGGAAAAATACGGATGAAGCTTCATCTAGCCAACCTACCAAGAAGAAAAAGACACCCAAGAAGAAGACACCTAACAAGAAGAAGACACCCAAAAATAAGAAAGAAGCTAGAGCTGCCTCAGAAGGCCCTGCCAAGGTTGTTAGAAGCTTGTCTCAGTACCTTGCCAAATGAAAGTCTTGCTACCACTACATAAATATGTCTTGCTATTTATGTAATGAACCTACCACTACATAAATATGTCTTGTTATCATATGTTGTGATCAAATATGTTTAACAAGCTGAATTCATGGAAGTGATAGTACTTGTAATCAGATGAAAGTTATCACAACAAGCTGAATGTAATGAACCTACCACTACATAAATATGTCTTGCTATCATTTGTTGTGACCAAATGTGTTTAACAAGCTGAATTCATGAGTGATTTTAAGAGCTCAATCTTGATTCTTACATACACTGCCTTGATGATTCATTGAACATTTCAAGCAAACCTTACATTTCAAGCCAGTCACAACCATACATTTCAAGCTAAAATACGTCAGATCACAATGACCATCAAGAACCAGACAATCCAAATCAGTCTACTACGACTACACTTCACTGCTACAAGCTCCTTCTTCAGCTCTTCACAGTGCTTCTTTCATTTCCCAACTTCTTCATTCAATGTCTCCAGTTTATATTTACTTTCATCAACCAAACTCTGCAACCTGCTATTCTCTTGCTCCTTGCCAAGATGATGCCGCATTGCCTCTAGCTCTCCCTTCTCTCCTTTCTGACAGAATGCCACCATTTCCTCAACATATCGATTAAGGACATCCTCCCAGATCCATAAAGCGCAAGCGGGAGGCTGCAAAATGTAACACGAGTTGACTCAACTGAATCAAAAAACCAAGATGAACAATCTCAAAAAAACGAAATAGTGAGACTTGCATCTCGATAGCACTGAATCCACCGCCGCCCAAGATTTCTAGGGGTGTATGATGTCAGTATCGCCGCACATTTTTTGCAAGCACACCTCAATCTCGGGATGGAGGAAGCTTGCTGGGAAAGATGAAGGCTAGAGCCACTCGAGCTTCCAGATCCCTCCATCCTCGTCACCGCCGCCGCCGCCCGTGGTGTGGGATGGGAATTGCTTCGTCGCCGCCGCCCGTGGTGTGGGATGGGAATTGCTTCGTCGTCGTCGCCGCCGCCGCCGCCCGTGGTGTAGAGCTTGCTCCAGTCCCTCCAGATCCCTCCAACCGTTCCTTCTTAGTCCACACCTGGGGGCATTTCAATACATACATAAATACCGCACACTACAAACAACGCCGACGACGATTCATGCGTACAGAGTGGTGTGGAGAGAGTTTCACCCAAGAACCAGTGGCATATTTACGATTTGTTAAATAGTAATGATATTTTTCTAACTACGCCAATTTATAATGGCATGTACCTAATTAACCCTTTTTTATGTGGGTGCTGGTAGGAGAGAAGGGGGGCTTGCTTTGAGATTAAGAAATCATTAGCTACATGCATGGACTTGGTGTATGTGATTCCAACAGTCAAATAATATTATTTAGATGTACATTTTAATGTCTTTTTAGACATAACCTAAATAATGCATAGTATGTCCATGGTTTCCACAAAGAAAGAGATATATCACATTGGGCTACCATATCTAATTTGTGCATGAGCCTGTGAAGAATGTGTTCTGTGGATGATAATTCTGGAAATGCTTTGGGCCGAACGTCCAATCCCACCTAAAAGATCGGACGCCCTTCCCCTCAACGTTGGTTGCTTCTGTGTATGTTGCTCCTGTATATATGTATTACTTTTTGCATGTATATATTTTCTCTCTCTTCTGACACATGTCCACAACAAACTTATTAATAAATTTTAAATAATTTTTTCTTTTAATTATTTATATGGTCTATGGTCCAATTATATCAATAAAATTATTGTTTACAATGAATATAATAATGAATATAATGATACAATCAAATTATTAATTAAGTAAATAGTTTAGGAGAAACATTCATTTAAAACTTGTAATGAAGCTAACAAATTAAGACACCTACGTAGAAATACAGTCACTCGGTGCTCGCTAGGAAGAAAGAGAAATATAAGAGAGGACATGAGCAAAAAAGACAAGCTAGAGCAGCGTGACAAGACATAGTTCATTCATATCATGTGCAGCAGATGAAAGGCGCCCGATCTATTGAAAAAATATCAGACGCCCGATGCGTATTTGTCTCGTGATAATTCCTGACGTTTGAGCATTTATGTGAAGGTTTATGACGAATTTGCCCCTGTTAAATTATAATTAATGTCTTAATGGTATTGTTGTTTCCGATATCAACGCTTCTACTACCGTGGTGACTAATCAGCCCACACGGTGCGGTCTTCCAGTTGATTTAATACGAGTAAAATAGAAATAGTTACCCTAATTTATCATGTCATAGTATGTGAGATTATATCTAAAATGTTAAGGATTATAAAATCGGATGAAGTACCGCGCTAGTACGTACATTTCATGTATGCAAAGACTGATGGACTGTGATTTTCAGTAGCAATTTCACATAATTTAGTAATGATTGCCTTGGACTGCAACTTAATTTACATCCATCAATTAGCAATTGAACAATCAAATGAATTAATGATCCCAGTAAACAATGCTCGATCATAGAGCGCTCTAGCTTTAATGAAACGAAGTATGAGTGCTCGACCGATCAGACATTCAGATTTCAGACGACGATCTTGATGTTCGTTTGAACAGCTTAATAGTCGAATTGGTGGTAGGTGCTGAAGGTTTGGCCGAACGACCACCCCGCCGGCACGGCGTTGTCGAAGACGATGGTCTGGCCGCCGGTGGAGGTGACACTGAAGCTTAGCGCCTGACCAGCCAGTCCGGCGAGACACTGCCAATTGGCGCCCCAGTTCCTCGTCATCTGAATCCACCCCGTGCTTGACCCCTTCACCGACATGCTCGCGATCGACCCGCTCCCGGCCACGTTGGTCACCAGCACCAGCTCGAAGTTGTTGAACCCGTTGATGGTGAACCTCACGCCCCCGTTTCTCCAGCACTTCACCCTGCGATTCATCACCAAAACAAGTTAATATATTAATAGGCTCATACACAAATGCATTATATTGCTTCACTAGTTTAGCAATATCTCTCTTATTTTTTTAAGATAACTGATGAAAACCCGGCCTTTACATCCAACACGGGTGTACACTGCCAAGCAATCTCTCTTAGAGAAATTATGTCATGGCGGTTAACGTGCTTACTGTTGGTAGAGAATGGGGATGATGCCGGCGCTGTATATGCCAATGTTCTCCCAGGCGGGCTGGGACATGTCGAAGTGAGGTCGGGGAGGGTTGCACCAGCCGCCGTTGTCGTTGGGGAGGTCCCAGTTGGGCGGGCAGAAGTTGGTGGCCGTCACGGTGATCGCCTTGCCGAGCTTGCACCAGTCGCGCGCCTTGCTGTAGTCGCAGATGATGAGGTAGCACTGCCCGCACGACGCGCCGCCGTTGAACAGCGGCGTGCTCAGCGCCGCGTTGTTGATGCCGTAGCCCTGGTCGTACAGGTTGCCGTACCCGCACGCACCACCTGCACATATAGAGCGTTCATGCATCCGGTTAATTATTCCCATGGCCATGTCTGCATGCAAGATGCTGCATTATCAATATGACAACAATGTGATGGCAGAGTCTGGAGTAGATGAGATGACATACCCATGGTGCCGGAGCCGTCGGCGCCGCCGTAGAACGTGGCGGTGCCCGGGAGCCAGTCCGACCTCGCCGGTGCGAAGCAAAGTGCAAGAAGAGCGAGCAGCTGCAGGAAAATGTTCCCCATGATCGATCTCCTTTGCAGGTGCAGTAGCTAGATATTGTTGGGATGGTTTGGAGGTGAGCAATGTGTGTGGCAATGGTGGTGCTTAAATAGTAGCAGTAATGTGATCTATAGGAGGTCTGAACTCTGCATAGAGGCATGGATTGCATACCAATTAAGCTAGGGAATGATTGTCGAATGCATTATTGAAGCATGCTACCACTGTTCCAACGATCGCATGCACATGGCTCTGCAACGTCCAGAGATTGACTTACGCGTGATGATGATTAATTGTTTTGCTGGTCTAAGTCGTATGTTGGCGTTCTTCCAGTCGAGTAGTTAAAACTGAGCAGAAGTCGTTGTGCGCAGCAAGAACAGAAATGCTCTCTGATAATCATAACTGCTCTGATTATGCATTCCTTATGATAAAAAAATAAATTATATCATCTGCATCTGATCTCCCTCTCTCTCGAGAAAAAAAAAGAAATTATATCCCCTGTTGGCTGACTTAGCAAACTGTAAGATATCAATTTTACCGATTAGAAATAATATCTTCAATCAGAGATAAGTCACGCCAAAAATATGCATCTGCTTATTTATTGGCTACCTAAATTCTTTCCATGAAATTCTTAATTATTTACCGGATAAAGTTCTTGATTGGATGAGCAAGTTGTTGGAATGGCAAGGCAGTAGGAGTGTTTCACTTCTTGATTAAATTGTCCTTTCAGAGCTGTCTAACTAAAGTCTCAACCCCTTTGCAGCCGCAACTTCTTTTTCAATTCCAACCACTGGCAACCTAGGCATTGAAGAAACAGTCAAATAATTTGCATTATCTTGTTCAGTGCTTGAGGTGAACCAACAAGAAACGTATGATCAAAATAGTAAAATACTATTTTTGTCGTTTTATATTATACATCGTTTTTATTTTTTCTAAGTTAAATTTATTTAAATTCAACCAAATTTATAAAATAATATAACAACATTTTCAATATAAAACAAACATATTATTATATATATCAAAATATATTGAATAGTATATTTGTACATTTGATTAGCTATAGTGCAATAAGTAATTAAACAGCATACGCGGTGAGCACAAATTCTGCACATGCAGAAATACTGGTTGGTCGATCCTTGCTTCTTTGAACATATAACTAACCGTTTTGTTCATATGGAAGTTGAGCACGTATTCCTGGAACAGAATGATTAGCTATTTAGCTTCAAGCATCTTCAACACGGTTCGATTTAATTTGTGCAAGTTTTTTTTAGACAGAGTGATAACTGCTAAGGTGCAGCGAATTATTAAAAGAGTAATTTAGCAGCTAGATTTAGCTCAATTCTGTTATCTAACTGACGTCAAATTTTCTCTGCCACTTTCTCGGGACATCGTCGCTAGGTATTTCCATCATTGTTATATTGATTGGACATCCTATCATCTCTCATTCTCTCAGTTCTAATTGTTGGAATTTTACCCATGTGACCACGAGACATTAGATCCTGTTGGAGTATCTGCACGTGGCGATAAGGTGCAACGCCGTTTTGGCTGAACTACGGCAGAGGGACATGCATGTAACCGATATGCATGCTACAGTGCCACAAAATTACAGCTTACCAAAGCATCCAACGTTAAAAAATAACGGTTAGTTTTAACTTTGAGTCCAATATTAAAGCATCTTCAAAAGATGTGTTATATTTTTTCTATATGGTAAATATATAATTTTTCAGAGAAAATCAACATCCAACAGATATGCTATCTTCTTTGTAAAAATAGCAGAGTAGCTATCCCTGTTTTCTCGCTCGGCATAGAAAGCCAACGGCACCGCTTGCCATCGCCCGCGAAAATCGTCGTCACGTCTGCAGCCCGCGTGTGCGCGCTTCTTCCTTCCCGCGCACGCGAGAAAGAACTTTTCTCGTTCTGTTTCATCGTAGAAAGAAAAAGTAAAGTAGTACATGCGGGACTGATGCATCTTTTCTTCCTTCTTCTCTTCCTTTTCTTTTCTTGTTCCTTTTTCCTTCTTGTACTCAAACGGGGCGCCGGGAGCACCGCCGGTGGCTTGCACGGGGCGGCGCGGCCGCACGGAGGGCTGCGCGGGGGCGGTGCGGGGTGACCAGTGCGGCCGCACGAAGGGCCGGGCGCGCGGCGCGGCGCGGCCACGCGGAGCCTACGCGGGCCGACGCGGCCGCGCGGAGCCTACGCGGGGCTGGTGCGGGGTGGCGGTGCGGCCGCACGGAGGCCGCGGCGCGGCGGCGCGCGCACGAGGGGGGGGCGGCGCGGCCGTGCGGGGCTGCGCGGGGCCGGTGCGGGGTGGCCGTGCGGCGCACGGAGGGCCGGGCGCACGGGCGACCGGCGTGGGGGCCGGTGCGGGTGTTCGACGCGGGGCAAGGACGGCGCGCGAGGGCAAGGACGGCCATGATATTGGTCAGGACGCAATGGCGCGGCGCTAGAATTAGATTACCCAGGCGGCGGCGGCGTGATGATTTGCGGAAATATATTCGTTCCCAGCCGGCGATGTCCTGGTTTTATTCGGTGGCGAGGTTTTCCGTTTGTTTGCCTCGAGATTTTATTCGATGGCCCACCAAATAATGCCGAACAATTAGCTGACGTGGCGCGTTTTCAATTTAACAAACACAAATTACCAAAACTCTTGGGAAACAATCCTTTTATGACAAGTTTTGTATTTTACAAAATTAACAATCCTTTTATGACAAGTTTTGTATTTTACAAAATTGCTAAATTATAAGATTTAGCTGGTAATTATAACATATCTCTTGGAGATGCTATTAGATCCTTATTTTTTTTCAAAACAATCCATTTTTCATCTAAGTTGTATCACTAGATTTGTATTTTTTTGGCCATTGGATATGTATAATCGAAAATACCTGCTAATGTATTTTGTCCAAACCTATTTGCTTGGGAGTTGTTTAAAAAACAGTATTTGAATTTCATCTACTCTCAATTAAAATTGATAAGTATCATCTGGTACTATGAGTTGATGCATGTTTTATTATCAATTAAAAAAATTAACTGTGCCGACAAAAGTTCATCACTTTGAAATTTACCCAGAAATTCTTGAAATATTTAGAGGTTATCATGGCTCATCCTTCTTCCGTTAGCCATCTTTCTTTTCTTTTCTTTTTTTAACTGCAGAACTTTTATTTGCAAGAATTAAAAGAGGGTGGCGTCAACAAAGTGGCGTCTTTCTCTGTATTGCCGTAAAAAAATATTCTTTTTTCCCGATAGCCTATATCCAACCACTTTCGTCTTAATATCATCTTTATTTATCTATTCATCAAACATTGTGTACGAGCTATAAAAACTTGCAAGAGCGCCAACAGGCGCGTCAATCTTCTAGTGGTTAATCAAACTGGCTTGTTTCAGTGTCGCACAGAATGGGCCATCTGGCCTCTCTTAGGTTCCAACCTATCTCATCTGGGGAAAAATCAGTCCACATTGACTCCCTCAAACATAATATATGTTCAATCCAATTCATATCCCTTAATCATAATACCATATATCTTAACCCTTTAACTATTAAAACCAATGTAAAATAACTTCCTTAGTAGTTTTGAGGATGATTTTCGCTGATGTGACTCGTTGACCTAGTCCGATAGGTTGAGTCAGCATATGAGACCCACATGTCATTGACTTCTCTTCTTCCTCCTTTTTTTCTCTTTATCCTCCATCCTCTTTCTCTCTACCTATTCTCTCTCAATCTCTCTCCTCTGCATCTCCCTCGGCGTCCTCTCCCCTCTTCTCGTTCCATGGTGGCAGTAAAGGAGGCCGTAGGCAACAAGCTCTAGGGTTGGCGAGCGGATCCAGGCGCACGTGGTCGGTAAGCTTCTACTACTGTCTGTTATTGTCATCATCACCACGCACGTCCCCTCTTCCCGTGCCATGGTGACGACCAAGGAGGTCGTGGGCCGCAAGCTCCAGGGCCACGAGCGGATCCAGGCACGCGTGGCCAACGAGCTGTCATTGTTGCTTCACCATCGCCTTTACTGCGGGCGTCCCCTCTTCCCATACCATGGCAACGGCCGAGGAGGCCATGGGCGATGAGCACCATCAGGTCATCGACAGCATGCCACCATGCCAGGGAACACGCATAGGCGTCCAAGCTTGGGGGGCCTAGCTGGTCGAAAAGCGTCATGGGGAGCACGATGGGCATAGGGCCGACGGTGACAAGGTGGCACGACGACCGTTCTCCATATAGCTCAAGGCGGCGCCCGAAGAACACAGAGCTTTAGGGCAACGCGACCTGCGGCACCGGATGGACGCCGAGCTAGGGGATATGATGCGAACCGCTTCACCAAGCATGGCCCATCGACGTCTGGACCTTGTTGCCGCACAACCGTCAGCCTCACTCGATCCTTCTTAAGCAAATCTAGAGGGGTGGCATGTAGAAGGACCAGAGATAGAGATATGTGGCGAGTAAAAGGCCACAGCTGAAAGACGGTAGGGAGAAGGGAACGACGCTGTTGTCGTTCGGGATGGAGCTCCCGCGGGCATGAGGCAGTGGCCTTGCGCATAGACGGATAGGCCACGCCCGCAATCGTGTTCGGCACCACCACCGCCCCTGCGAACACCCAACAAGGAGGGGAATGTGATGGCTTAGCACTGTCGGAGTCTACGGTGTGGTTGGGGAAAAGGGAGAAAGAAAAGGAGGGGGTGGGAAGAGAAGACGGTGACATGTGGGACCTATGTCTATTTTTTGTTTTATTTAGAGACCGGGCAGCCACATCAGCAAATACCATCATCAATACTGCTCTGAAAGCCTTTTTAACCGGTTTTAATAATTGAAAAGTCGTTATATCCGGTGTTGCGGTTGAGGAATCTGAATCAGATTACCTATATTTGAGGGAGTCCTAGTGGACTTACTCTCTCATCTGGTCCAAGTGGCGTAGTATGAGCTTCGCTGTGCAGGTTTTGGCCTAAGGCCTGAGTTCCTGGGCCTAGAGGGAAGCCTAAGGATGCAAATCTGGAGCTCAGTATGGGCCATAAAATCACATTTAGACAACTGGCCTAATACTTGCTGAACTTAACCAATGGGCCATAAAATGTGGTACTTGCTGAACTTGGATATCGATGGCCAAGTCTCGCTGACATTTCCTTGGAATTTTTTGCATTTTTAATTTTTTTAAAGATTTACAAAAATAATTTCCGAGTTTGAAAAATTTCAAAACTAATCTCCTCCCGCCCTCTGGGAGGGCGTGAAGGGAAAAAACGCCCTCCCAGAGGGCGAAAAATCCGACGTGGCGTGACGGGCCGTGCGGTGCCGTCGCCGCGCGGTGGTTATTTTGCGGGCGGCCCCTTCCCGTCCTTGGGAAGGGCGTTTTCACCGTGCACGGGGCCGCCTGCAAAAATGCCGGGAGGCCGGCTTTTGCAAGCGGCCCCTTTCCGCCCTTTGTAAGGGCGTTTTTCACGTGCACAGGGGCCGCCAAAAGGCCGCCGCCCGGCATTTTTGCGGCGGCCCCCTTCCCGCCCTTACCAAGGGCGTTTTTCACCGTGCCCAAACCCTAATTGCCCTGATCGACATCGACCCACTCTCTCGTGTTGTTTGAGATGTAAAATGTTATCGTCGTATTTTGTGCTAATATAACAAATCCATTGGATTTGTGGTATTGTTGGAAATGTAACCGTCTTCGTGATTTGTCGTATTGTTTGAAATGTAAATGTTATCGTCGTAAGGATGCAAATGTAAATATTGTTGCAAGTGTAAATGTTCGAGGTATCGTACATATGTTGTTTGCATTACTCGTGAACATATTATTTTAACCAAGTTAACTTAGTTGCAATGGTTAAGCGCTTGTTTGTCACGAGTGTTACATAACCCATTAGGTACGGATGATGCAATACAACTAACTCATCCCCCACGAGTGAAGGCTCGGCTACCTACGGAACCGTTCAAGGGCGATAAGCTTGTCATCAATTTTCTCTTTTCTTCTCGGCGTTGTACTCCTTTTGAGTTTCACATTCAGCACTTTTAAGCCGTTATATTGGGGAATGACATTGTCGATTCACCTAGTGAATCCACACCTTCTTTGAATGCTCGGTAAAGAAACACATGTAATCGGTTAGAGAGCCACTAGAGCGAAGACGTTTGCATAATTGATAAAATGAAAGACGTACAACGAAGTCGTTGTCTAAGTTGGGGCAAATGAAGTATCTCCGACCATATGTTCGTGGTTCAAATGAGGTAGCCATCTTGCAACGATCCCTACAACCGCACATAGGACGCTCCGACCATTTAGGGAAACCCGGCGGGTTGTTCCTCCATGCTAAGCTTGCGATTTCGACGCGACGTTCATACTCCATCCAAGCCTGAATGAATTGTTCGGTGGACTCAAGTTGTGTTACCGTCGACCGATCGAGCAGGTTTAACCGTATCGATCCAATCTTTGTATGGACACCGACGTACATCCTCCAGGTTGCACATTTTTTATGGTCGGAGTTAAAAAATGGAACAAGCGAAAAGGTTAAAGAAAGAAAAATTATACTCACGACAAAATCGTCATCCGCAATCTCGGGACACATGAAGCATCTTTGTCCTCTAGTTGCTTGTCTTATGGATCTTACCACTTGGCAACGTAGACCACAAGTGGCATTCGGACGTTCCCGCCATGTGGGTAGTGCCACTGATCCATAGGCCGGTCCAAAGCTTCGGCGCGAACTCGACGTTGGTACTCGGCCTTCCGTTGAAGGTAGTCCGACCTTGTTTCGCTAAGTGGGTAGTAACGTGTTCCGTCGGTTCGTGGGTTCTCCGTATCTATCCACTCAACGAAGTTGCACACCCGACGATATGCCTGCATGAGGTGTTAACACGATGTACAATCAAGTTAGCGTTTTCGCGTGAAGATTTTGTAGATGAAAGCGGTGCGATAAGCCATACCGATCAATGTTGGCGCATTGGAAAAATCGTCTCCCCGGTTTCGCGAGGAGGGACGACGTAAGTATGCCCATCTCCACAATGGCATAACGGACGGTCACACCATGGTGGAATAAAACCGCTCAAAGGATGGAGTCGCCGGTGGAGACGCTCAAGGAATGGATGATATGAAGATCTCATTGCAGGAGTAAATGTAGAAAAGAGAAAGCAGATTTGAAGAGCTCGTATTCGGATCTAGGCAATATATAGTGCGGGAGGTGACGGTTCGCATCTATGTATCGTTTATGTCGTCACTGGGCAACACTGATCGAGACGTATCGTGTAGGATTGTCACGGGGCAAAAGTTGATAGCGACGTATCGTGCGGGACTATCACGGGGCAAAAGTTGATAGCGACGTATCGTGCGGGACTATCACGAGCAAAAGCGATAGCGATGTCTCGTGCGGGTCTAACGGGCCGAAAGTTTTTTTGTCGTTAGTAAGAGTATCATGCAACGAACGATACGGAAGGATCTCGTGACATGTGAGTGCGACGAACAGACATAGATATATACAAACATCAAACACAAAATAAATATTTACAATTTGTACAAACCGATGCACACACAGACTGCGACGAGGCCTCTTACCCCTATCCCTCCTAGGCTGTGCTCGACGTGCCCCGAGAGTACGTCGGCTGTCGGGGCACGCCACGACTAGCACGGACATCCGGCGCGGCGTCTCTGTGGCGGGTCCCGGCTCGTGGTAGAGGTGCTCCACCGAGCCGAGAGGAGGCGAGTACGTCCCGATCTGGGTCCTCCAGTCGTCGAAGTCGTCGCCGTACCTGACCCCCTCGTCGCCTCCCCGGACCCGCCCGCCCGCGTCGACGAAGTCCCCGACCGGAAAATCCCCGCCGAGTAGAATCCTCCCGTATGTAAGCAATGTGAAGCATCGGTGACTTAAACTAAAACGTGTGAACTAATCATCGGACGACGCTTGCTCACCTCCCGTGACCGAGGGACGAGGAACGGAGGATCCGCTCGCTCCAAGCAAAGCTCGCGTCTTGGGCCGAGTAGCGAAAGGCCGAGGAATCGACGATCCACTCGCGCCGCCGTATCCCCGCTCGGTAGCGTCGGACCTAGGCGACATTCGGTTTGTTAGATCACGTTGTAGGGTTGACACAATGAAAATGAGTGGAACTAACTGTGGAAGGACCGGCCGTGTGGTGACCATCCGGCACTGGACCGCGTGGACGAGGACCTGTAACACCCGTGGAGGAACCGCGTCGACGGCGAACGACACGAGAAGATCCGCAAGATCTTCCGTGCCGTCGTCTGCATCCGCTCGAAGGTCATCCTCTGTTCCACCTCGTTCGGTGAATGCTGCGTCCGCCTCGGCATCACCGAGTCGATTTCGGCATTCAATGCCCGTGCGGCGTCGGCCTACAAAAATCAAAACAAGTTAGGTTTTTCGGTCCAATTAAAAAACATAATGACGTACAAAGGCTTTAATGCGGACAAATCATGACGTACCCCAACGAAGTAGTCCTGGTCTCGGTGCTCGGGTAGGTGTCCGTGATCGCCGGTGCGGCGCTGCGCGACCGGTGAAGGTCACGCGCGACGCGTCCGCGGTAGGTACCACCGAAGGTAGGCGGTGTAGTTCTCCTCGGAGTGGGCGTAGATCTCGCCGATCACCTCCTCGGTGGCTATCGGCCGCCCGCCACGTATTGCTGCATACGTGGTTCCCAGGAGGAGCCTCCCTGCTGTCCCCGTCGAGACAACTGCGTACACAAAGCAAAGGTCGACTATAGTTCCATTTAATTTGACACAATCGTACTACATTTGAAATAGAAATACTCACCGGTGGTCCGGTGGGGAACGGCAACCGGTACGTCTACGGGAATCCACAGCGCAGTCCGAATCGCCTCATCACTCGGCTCGGGCGTGAGGCTCGACGGTGATGTCGTACACCATCGGGATCAACGTCATCCAAGAGGCCGAGTCGCGCGTGCACAACGTCGAGAGGCCTAGAGGCGCCCGAGCTGCGACCGCCGCTGCGTGTACGGCTCCCGGACAACGTCGTACGGTGGAGACGGTCCAACTCGAACACGAAGTCCGGGTAGCTCCGTCTCACCCGAGCGTGGGCGTAACGACGCTGCGACAATAAAAAATCAAGTGGTTACAAGTTTTGTTCAACGCAATTTAAATATTTGAAAGAAATATGACTTTGTACTTACGTTGCGTCGAAACCGGTTGAACCATTCGTAGGCCCGTCGGCCGGGTTCTCGAAAGCCGGCGCTACGTCGTACGGAGAGGTGTCGACGACCGGTCGGCCGATCGCGAGCGCTCGCGCCCCACACAAGAGAAGGGGACACTGTGAAGATCGCTCCGGATCTGTCTTCGTGCACGCGTCGCACAGCCACGGTAGGTGGCTGCGCAGCACGGCTGAACCCCAACTCCACGAGGCACGCCGCCTATCTCTGCGTCCGCTATCGACCGGGCGTAGTGGATCGGCCCCTCTCCGCAGTGTTCCCCGACGTGTTGGTGAACATCACCCACCCAACAACCAAAGAAGGTACGCCTCCAACGAGCGTCGCACGGAGTACTCGTCGGCGTCGGGGTGGAGCTTGTCGGCCTACAAAGGACAAAACCATGTTAACAAACATCGATGTAATGAAAATATCGAAGTCTTGAAGTTAACTTACCGTGAACCGCATAATCCAAGTCTTCGTAGGCCCTGGTCGCGTAAGGGTAGATCGACGAGCAGTGGGAGCCCCGTAGCCTCATCACTGAGCAAAGCACGCAGTGATGTCGTCCCTCCATCCACCAACACCGTCCACAGCCCGACACCTCCCCGGCTAGTGGTAGCCCTAGCGGTAGGAGACGTCTGCGGCGTCGGAGCCATCTCCCCACAAGAAAGATGGAAGGTGTGCGTCTCGGACGCCACCGATCCACCAAAGCAGCTATCGTGGACCAGTCCGCATCGAACCGTCCGGCTCGGTCGTGATCGTGGGCACGCGCCTCAACGAGTCCAGAGAGCGATCGGCCGGACTCACGTAACTCGCATATCATACACATAGTGTAATATTAGTATCAAGCATAGTGTTCCCGCAATAAGTGATAAGAGTTTGAACGTACCGCTCGACGTGTCGCGGATCGACACACAACAACTCGCGCGACGGCCGTGGACGAAAGGTGGTCGGTGAGCACCCCGCACCGCCGACAAGTACGACTGTGCGCCCGTCCACCTGTCTGAAAAGCGCGGTGTATCGTCCGCCATACCTGCATGAATACATGAAGCACACAATAAGCAATTTATAAGAAAAATCAAAACAACATGATTACATGACATAAATGGTCCATTATTTCTCAACATAAAAAAGTTCACGTCTTAATTCAAACTAACAAACACAACATATAAGTATCACAACAACAATAAACCAGTTTACGTCTCACAATGATAAATATTACACGTACGACATATGGCAACAACATGACAAATAGTACAAATATCGATCACCACTACATTGAAAAGGAGCAAACAAAAAAATCAAGCCATTGCATCTCCAAGTGGACGACGTAGTCGCTGCACAAGCACGTCTAGGACGTGGTCGCCTCGTTGTTGTTCCTTCTCCGGATGGACGGCTACCATCGGAGGGCTGTCCGGAAAGTCCCGAACCTTCGACGGTTGAAGTTTCGAATTCTTCGGGCATTTTTGTATGTATGTCCGCGCTCATCGCATTTGCTGCAACGTAGGGTCCTTCCCCGGCCTCGGACTCGTCAATGTCGTTTCGATGCGTCTCGACCGACGACGTCCCTTTTTCATCCTTAACTTCGATGGATCCGGAATGTAGAACACTTGTGGCCGCGGTGTTGTGTACGATCCAGATATCCCAAAACCATATATCTCCTCCTTCCACGTATGAAAAATTGATTCTTTCCCGTAGTACATCGTGACACATAAATATCTGGAACTATGCCGCAGTCCCAGTGCGGCAAGGACGTGTGAGCAAGGCGGATGTCTAAGCTTCGGCTTCATACAGCGTGCAGCTACAACCACCATCCGCATGAAGCACACATTCCCACGGCTTGAACACGGTTGATGCCTCGCCTTCTCCCGTCGACACACATGATCTCGCATCCAAGAACTTGGGTTCCTTGGGGATTACTCGTGCTTCATAGCCTTCGAATTTTGTCTTGCATATATTTCGTCACCACGTTGCCAAATACAATTTTGTTATCGACCATTAAAGGGGATATTTTCTTAAATCTATCCCTAAAATATGCCTGCGTGCCATGAAGGATAAATTCCACAATACCCACCAATGGAAGCCCCCTAACTCCTCGCATCACCCAGTTGTACACCTCGGCCGTTCGTTGTCATTATACCATATCGAGCTCCGTCGGTGTCATACAACGAGACCACTTTTCTTTCGGTTCATTCTCTATCCAGTGGGAGAAATTACGTATTGATGGTGCAGACCTCCTTCTCATTGTTGGCGGGTCATTATGCAATGGACCAAGAGGTACAGAGCTCGTCAACTCTGTGGCAAACGAGATTGCTCGTCGGTTTGCTTCGTTGTCAGCTCATCCAACCTTTTCCACATCTCATTGAATTTTTTCTCTTGATTTTGACCACATAGCCTCTTGAATAGATCCATCAGGTGCTTGTTCTTGAATTGTTTGTAGAAATTGGCTCCCATATGACGCATGCACCACCTACTCCGAACATCACGCCACCTAGGGAAGTCCCCTCTCGGGCCAACCATTCGAAGGTAGTCGATTGCCCTCGCATGCGGCATGACGATCATGTATGAGACAAACATTGGGCCTCATACGAACGACTTGGCATTGAACTCTCTCCAAGAACCAATACCGCTTTCGGTGTTCTCACTCTCGACAAATGCAAACGCCATAGGTAACACCTGGTTGTTCCCATCTGCTCCAATCGCCGTCAGTATCTGACCTCTGTATTTCCCAGTCAGAAAGGTTCCATCTATGCACAGCACAGGGCGACAGTGAACAAATGCGTTGATGCAAGCACCAATCGAGAAAAAGGCTCTTTGCAGCACGCTCTTGCTCGAATCAGTAGATGATGGAAATGTCTGAATGTCGTAGTAGGTATTGGGGTTTCTCTGAGCAATGGTGGCTAATAGACGAGGTAAATTGTCATACGATGCTTCAAATGTGCCATACCTCATCTCCAATATCTTTTGTTTCGCCCTCCAAGCCTTCGCATAGCTAATAGTATACTTGAATTTGTTCTCAATGTGCTTAATAATGGAGCCTGGTTCAAAATCCGTGTTTTTAACAACATGGCTGTACATCTCACCGGCAACAAACGCCGATGTGATGTTGCGGTGGTACTTATCAACCCCGGCAATGACATGTGTGCTCACCAACAATGCTCACTTTCCAATAGTCATTCCATTTTCCCTTGTATGCATGAACGCGCCACGGACAATCATCCTTCATACACTTCACATCATACACATAGTTCGTAGACTTCACCACCCTAAACTCTCTATGCAAAGACACCGCCCAATGCTTCACTGCCTCTTTCATGTCTTCCTTATGAGCATACCTAGCACCCTGGATGACCTCGTTATCTTTGTATTCAAATGAAACATGCTGCCCTTCCGAGATAACAAGCTGAGAGAAATCAGCTTGTTCCCAATCGACGGGCATGACATCTTCTTCCTCGTCCGATGATTCATCGCCCTCCGCCGCTCATTTTCGAATCCTCCCTCTCCATTTCTTCAACAATTGCTTCGATTCTCTCTCCTCGTCCGCCACGCCAATCGCCTCTTCTAAGCTTGCTTCATTGCTTGGACCTTCGCCATACTCTGTTTGCATTGTATTACGCTATCGATTTCGTGCAGTGCAACAAAAATAACAAGGGGCCAGGACCTTTCAAGTGCCATGTCCACATAACGTCTCCACGACTCAGTGTTATCAATAGACATAAGTTCCCAATAATATCCTTTTGTTGCACGACTAACTACAACGGATAGAGACATTGTGTTCACTCTTGTATCCACTTTAAATCCACGTAGCAACCAACTATACACGACTCAAATGTTTTCTCGCCCGGCCTATCGATACCCTTTGATTTCATCCTAAATTCGACAAATCTACACCTTCGGACCGTATCTAACGTTGCCTTCACCGTGAACTATCTGAAATATGATCTTACTTGCCATAGTGCCCGACAAACAAACTGAAACGAGTTTATTCCATACTACGAATATATTTCCTAGATGATTCTGCTAACTTAATTTCTTTAACAATATGTTCTCTGGTCTACATCTTAAATTTTCCCAAATCGATTTGTTCGTTCCATCTACCGCCAATCGTAAATCGTTCATTTCAGTTTGCCAAATTTTATAAACTAAATTTAATTCACTCGTAGTTTATATCTAAACATATTTTGATCATCAACAAAATTATACGTACGATTTTCTATAGTGCTTACCATCTCGCTCACATAATTTACACTTACATCCAAACACATTCTACCTAAGTTGATCTATCTATTCTACCTATGTTAATGTCCATTAAATATCCTTGTTGATCTATCTATTCTTCCTATGTTACTTGTCGATTAGATTATCTACATTGATCTAAATTAAACCATCGTTTACAAATCTATAACAAATTATTCAATACCTATTCAAATATTACAAATTTATATTTTTTCTAATATTTCATTTACATACTAGCTAACAAACAAAATAATGCCGAGATATTGCATTTACCTCCAATGAAGTACGCAATCCAATAGGAGCTTCGCGCGCTCCTCCTCTTCCTCACTTCTCTCTCGTTCTTTTCGGATCCGGAAAGGTGTAAATGAGGCTGAAATGATTGAGAGTCGGCTTATATACGCCATGGGTAAAAACGCCCTTGCGGAGGCGGGAAGGGGGCCGCTGCAAAATTGCCGGGCGGCCGTGGCAATTTTGCGGCGGCCCCTGTAAGCACAGTGAAAACGCCCTTGGTAAGGGCGGGAAGGGGCCGCCGCAAAAAGCCGCGGCTCGCTTTTTGCAGCGGCCCCGTGCACAGTGAAAAACGCCCTTACCAAGGGCGGGAAGGGCCGCCGCAAAAGGCCGGCCTCCATGGCATTTTTGCAGGCGGCCCCCGTGCACGGTGAAAAACGCCCTTCCCATGGGCGGGAAGGGCCGCCGCAAAAGCCACCGCGCGCGCCGGCCGTGGCGCGGTGCCGTTTGCCACGTCGGATTCTTCGCCCTCCGGGAGGGCGTTTTTCCTTCACGCCTCCCAAAGGGCGGGAGGAGATTAGTTTTAAAATTTTTCAATCTCGCAAGTTATTTTTTATAAATCTTTAAAAAAAATTAAAAATGCAAAAAATTCTTTCCCTTGCGGCGACGGGCCTTTTTCGCACACAACCAGGTTACCAAAACGTTTTGAGGAGGTTACCGCTACCCACATACGTAAAATTACGTGGTTATTATGAATATATATAGTTTTAAATTGAAAAAGGATAACTATAACGTGGTAATCGTGATAAGGCGTGGTTTGAAAACCCTGATGCAACTGCTTTACCGCCGCCCCGTGTCGCGTGGCTGGCGCCCAACCCGTACCGTTGGATCCACCTCGCTAGCGCGGACATCGGCCGTGCAATCTAAGCCGAGCAGGCAGGTCTCATGTGTCCCTCTCTCAAGTTGTGCAAAATTTCAGAATCGCGTGGTCAACTGCTGATAGCCTGATAACCGACCGAGTGATTTAATAGCCTGATAACAGCAGTCCTCTCCTGTTGTAGATTAGTAGTACAGGAGAATTACTCCGATCCACACCTTCTAGCATGTTCACATTTCTTCAGAGTTGCATTAGCTGTTGGGTAGATAGGCATGTTAGCTGCTAATCGATAGTCAAGCCCACGGCTGAGTTCAAATAATTAACATATCTGACGAATTCAAGATGTGCATACATGTACAATTAATCCCCAAAAATAAGCAACAAATGAATTTTCTGACTTGAGATCATAATATAATGCAGACGATCGAATTCTGTGTCTAATAGCTGAACTGCTGGTTGCTGGTGAATGTCATGCCGAACCTCCACCAGCTGGGCACGACGTTGTAGATGTAGAGCGTCTGGCCGCCGGTGGAGGTGACGGCGAAGGAGAGCGGCTGCCCGACGAGCCCCGAGTTGCACTGCCAGTTGGCGCCCCAGTTCCGGTTCAGCGTGATCCACCCGGTGCTTCCCCCCTTCACCGACACCGACCTCACCGACCCGCTCCCCGCCACGTTCGACACCAGCACCAGCTCGAAGAAGTTGAACCCTCCCATCGTGAACCTGATCCCTCCCTGCCTCCAGCACTTCACCCTACACATCATCAATTTAGTAAGTTTACCGTGTCCCAATTAACGTGTTGCAATGCAACTAAGCTAGGCTTTGTTTTTTTTCACACTTTCTTAATTTCACTTCCTCATTTTTACGTACGCTTTTCAAAGTGTTATTTTTCTTATAAATTTTTTTTATAGAAAATATCTTTTTAAAACTCATATTAATCACTTTTTAATTTTTATTAGCTAATACTTAGTGGTAAGGGCTGTGATTTTAACCCCGAGGTGTCGTGTTCAATTTTTCATATGCTGACATTTTTTTAAAGAAATATTTGAAGGGACGATTCTCACTCCAAATATTTTTTAAAAAAAGTTCCCCGAACACGGCAGTTAATTGCTAGCTGGTTAGTGCTAGGGTAACACGCTGTTACTTACTGTTGGTAGAGGACGGGGATGATGCCGGCCTTGTAGATGCCGATCTGGAGCCAGGCGGGCTCGGCCATGTCGAAGTGAGGGCGGGGCGGGTTGCACCAGCCGCCGTTGTTGTTGGGAAGCGCCCAGTTGGGCGGGCACAGGTTGGTGGCCGTGATGGTCACCGCGGCGCCCGCCCTGCACCACTGCGGCGTCGCGGCGGCGTCGCACATGATCAGGTAGCACTGCCCGCACGACCACCCGTCGTTGAACAGCACCGAGCTCAGCGCCGCCGTGTTCGTCCCGTACCCCGCCGTGTACAGGTCCCCGTACCCACACGCGCCACCTGCACACAGTTTTAGCCTCCGTGAGAAACACTACTGACCACGCGATGATAGAATCGTACTACTAGTTGATATGTAGTACCAAAGATTTTGTTACGTACCCATCGTGCCGGAGGCGTCGGCGCCGCCGTAGAACGTCGCCGTCCCTTTGTTCCAGCCATGCGCCGGCGCGAAGACGCCGGCTGCTGCTAGCACGGCGATCACCAACGACGTGGCGAATAAGATGGTGTACTCCATCTCCGTTGAGACGAGCAGATCGAGAACGTACACTGCTCAGAGAGGTTTCAGTAAGTTGGAGGTGAACGAGTAAAGAGGTTCTGAATTTTCTGATGGTTTTGCAGTGAACGTGGAGGGGGTTATATAAAAGAGCAGGGAATGGGAATTATGGTCAGATCAGAGCAGGGAATTGCAGAGAACATGCCGGCGATATCTCAGTGAGCAGTGCAAGCTAGGCTCACATGCATGCAAAGAAAAATGGAAGCCAAAACCTGGAGATGGAATTGCGCGTTCAATCAGGTGATTGATACGCTGCAAGCTGGGCATCATCATCAGCACGGCTTAGCATTTTCTCCTGATAAGCATGACCTGGAAAACTATACATTTCATGGATGTACCCTGCATGTTCAGTAATCCGTACTTGCCGGCATAAAATGGATCTACTCAGATATTAGTCTGATAATATATGGAGAGAAAAAAATATAATTTGGAATGAACTGTGCATGGATTATCAGCATCTATGTGGAGTTTGCAAATTCTTGGTAGAAAAGAAACTTTGAGCCACATGATGCCATGAGGGGGGCAGCACTGTCAGCACATGGAAGATGGCTAGGAGGTGGATAAACAACTGATCAGATTGATTATTAACTCAGCGCCTACGTAGATGTCTAATCATTTGGAGAGCTCACTAAAAGAGTCAGCAGATTATTTAGCCACCGGTACCGCGGTACGGCGTTGAAACTGATTGCATTTTTAAGCACGAAAAATGCTGTCAAGTTGTGCACTAGTAAACTGACGTCTATTTGCTCTTCCTTTCAATTAAACCATCAGGCGTACGAAAAATGTTTTTCTTTCTTTGGGCAAAGACGCATCATATGCTACGATGCCTCTGCAGGAACTAGTTGCATACTTGTTGGCATGCATGGTATTGTCCATGTTCGTACGATTCATCATTCATATCCAGTGAATTCCACTGCCAGTTCTTATTGGTAGAGTTCTTAATTAGATTTTCCTTCTTCCCTTCCCCGCTGCAAACCTCTAAGTAGACAATAACAATGTCAGTGTAAAACAAAGATTTTTTTAAGTACCCTTCAATGAATATGAGTCATTCATCTGGTCTGATCCGATGGGTAATATTCAGTTCTACCACACCGGGTAATTTTGACAGTAGAAGTTATGGAGGGGCAAATTTAGAAAAGAGCATCAAAGCACATAAGTAAATTTGAATGTTTTTTATCGCACCTTTTCTAATCTCCTATTTTGTCTTCCGTTTTATGGCTTTCTCAGGCTGTAGGTAGCGCATGGATCAGAATTTCTTGGCTAATCGTTTGATTATGTGAGGAAAATAGGTCTGCTCCAAATATTCCATGTATGCATGCACTCACACATTGACTAAGTGAGATCACTGGTTTGCATGCATGGTCAGCATGGAAACTCGGCGGTTAAGTGGTTGCTAGCGGCGGCGAGAGGGATCAATGCAACGGTGAGCTGGCCGGCGGTGCCTCATGATGGGCAGCGGGTGATGATTCGTAGCCTAGAGAAGGCGATCGAGTGATATGTTCTGCACGAATCAATCAAATTGGAAGTTAAACATACATTAGATTAAAATTATAAAATACCCAGCGTAATCAACAGTTAGATAAAACTTCTAGTACACTACTGTCACTATGAGATGTACCTCTCTTTTTGTTGCGCGTTCGTGAAAATACAGCGGGAGAGACCTTACAAGCGCCCAAAAACAAAGTGGTGAGGGCTAACAACCATTTGATGTCAATATATAGTCATGGTTGTGTCTTCCTTGTAACATAAAAATTTCACAAGATTTTTCATAGCAATCGTTTCAGTTTCTCAAGAGTTTGGAAAATTTCCGCATTTCAAACGAGACCTTGATCACGGTAGAAATGGATCTGGTAGTTGCCAATAACTCGTGAAACTCGCATAAAACTTCATTTTCCGGTGGGAACAATGTACATCAAGAATGTAATTTTGACATCATCTACGTACAGAACGAATGATACATCGGTCACAACTCACAAAACCTCGACCGAGAATACAAGTTCGACCTGCTCTGCCATGAATGGACGACCTGCGTACTACTATACACATTACATAAAAGGCTACTTCACTCTCTGCACTGCAGGTGCATGCTCTTTGGCCATTATCATTGGACATTTTTACTATCTAAGCTTCTTTTTTTATCAGAAGCCTTATTAATTATACTGATCTTGATCTGCATGTATGCCTGTTAATAGGAGAACTGGAGGCTGGAGGTGAATGACTGGCCGAACTTCCACCACGCCGGCACGATGTTCTGGAAGACGATGGTCTGGCCGCCGGTGGAGGTGACGCCGAAGGTGAGCGTCTGGCCAACGAGGCCGGCGTGCGACTGCCAGTTTGCGCCCCAGTTCCTGCTCATGGGCATCCTGTTGGTGTTCGGCCCCTTCACCCACACCGACTGGATGGACCCGCTCCCGGCCACGTTCGAGATCAGCACCAGCTCGAAGTAGTTGAACCCTCCCATGGTGAACCGAACCCCTCCCTGCTTCACGCACGGCACCCTACGTACATACGTGCACAAAGAATCACAAGATCGTAGTGATGATGATCAGTGAATAATTAATGGCATTGGTTGACTTAATTATCATGGAGAGAGTCAAACTGTCCAATGTTATATTCTAGTACGTTACCTCTGGTAGAGCACTGGCACGATGCCGGCCTTGTAGATGCCGATCTGGAGCCAGGCGGGCTCGGCCATGTCGAAGTGCGTGCGCGGCGGGTTGCACCAGCCGCCGTCGTTGCTGGAGAGGGCGTAGTTGGGCGGGCACAGGTTGGTCCCCGTGATGGTCACCGTCCTCCCCTGCAAGCACCACCGTGGCTCGGCCTGGTAGTCGCACGCGATCTGGTAGCATTGCCCGCACGACGCGCCGTCGTTGAACAGCGCCGTGCTCAGCGCCGCCGTGTTCGTCCCGTACCCCGACCAGTACAGGTTCCCGTACCCACACGCGCCACCTGCATTCATGGTCACTCACAATCACAATCACACACACACACCTGAAGTGAACTGTACACCTCCTGGTGGTTCGAATTAAGCTGTGCCAATGATGCGTAGCGTACCCATCGTCCCAGAGGCGTCGCTGCCGCCGTAGAACGTGGCAGTGCCCTTGGACCAGCCCGCCGTCGTCGGCGCGATGCGCGACGCCGCAGCGACGACGACGAGCAACAGAATGCTCGGTGTCTTCTTCCACATCGCCATGAATCTTGCAGGGTGCAATAGCTTGCCAAGTTGCTGCAATATGCACTTAGTGACAGTGGTAGTAAATACGATGAAATGCGAGTGATCTTAAATAGGAGCGGCCGAGCGGGCCGGATCACCGGCATGGAATTTTTGCCTGCGCTGCAGCGCGAATGGCGCATGTACGTTAGTACGTACACTGCACACTCAGCTCCAATTAATTGCGTCAGATCGGTGATCTCCTTCCTTCCTCGTAGCTTCTTGCAGGCACACTAACATGCAAACGAAGTAGTAGAAGATTCTCATTTCTCCATCAGATCGATCTGCACCTACGCGTCTTCTATTCGATCCGTAATTAAGCTGATCACGCTGCCACTTCCGCATGTTCTCTGCTGCTGCATGCTCAGCTCAGCTCAGCTCACACAAAGGGAATGATTAGCTGGAACTATTTACGGTTCTTAAACCGGCTATCTCGAATTGTTTAGTTGACAGAGTTGACACGCCATGGAAGAGAAAGAATCCTGGATTTGGTGAGAGATGAGAGGCAAGCAAGATGGTACTAGCTAGCTCAAATGAGGGCGCAGGAAGAATCCAAGTGCGCTGTCACACGGATATGGCGAGAAGATGGTGTGAATTATCAATTATCAACTCACCGGATTTGCAGAAGTCGCCGGCAGCGTTCACATACACCCCTGTAAAATGAAAAAAAAAAATCCTGTGTAACCAGGTTGTAAAACCCATCTACAACCCCTTCCCTCACAAATCATCTCCGTCCTTCCGATCTCACACGTGGCTACACTACGCCACACCGGAGCTCAGTGACAGTGGTAGCCGAAAGGCCCAGACGATTACTGGGCCGTGACGTGAAGCTCAATTCACATGGGTCGCAGTTGTCTTCCTGGCTCAACTAAGACGGGTTCGTACGCTGCAATCCTGTTCTGGCCAAACTGGGCCATACATTGGTGAAATCCGGCTCAGGCCCAACTTCAACGGTCCGCATGTTGGCGGCAATCCCGTCCGGGCCCAGTAAGAACGTGGCTCGCGAGGTTCGAAGTTTTAGGTCTCGTTTGGTGTAGATATTTTTTTTTATTTTGAGCCAAACGGTTAAAAATTTAACCTCTAACTTTTGATTGGGTCTTTAACAGCCGTTAGATCAAGCATTTGTGGCCCAGAATAAACGATGAATGCCGATGATCTCCTCCTCTCTCCCTGAGGCCTGAGCGTCCGAAATCCGAAGAAATCCAAACCAACTGATCATCGATGGCCGACAGAATCGGGGTACGTGGATCGTGCGCGGCTGGAGGAATCCGGAGTGTTTCTCCGTAATCTCTAACGCCTCCCGTGGCTTTGATCTCTATATTAAATATGTATATCAATTGCTCAGTGGATTGCTCCGTTGTCTAGGTAAAGTATCGACAAACATTTCTTTTTTTTTCTTCTCTCTATAGATGTTTTAATCTCCTCAAGATGATGATCGTATGTTTATCCATTATGCTTAAGCTAAGTCCATTTGGTTTACTTATTATCTGACTTGACTATCACAAGTTCAGAACGGTTGTTTTACTGAAACTCTGGAAATCATCACCTCTCTACTGAATTCCATCTGTCTTAAAAAAAAGAAAAACGAATTTCTTTTTTTTCACGAACACAAAGAGTTTAGATACACAACAGCCTGACCAATTTATAGAAAGAAAGGAAGTAAAAAAACAGAAAGACCGAGAAAAACTGTGGAAGGGAGAGAGGAAAAGAGAAACGAACTGGCAGTCATCTGCCGTTGCTGTCCACCACTGACAATCATTTCACTTTTAATCTTGAAAAATGAAATGGCATATTGGGCTGAAAAGGCTACTTCAGCTTGCCACTGACAGAAAATTCTACAATCCGACCCATGGGGGCGCGCTTGCCTTTGTCTCAGGTTACAGGAATAGCGATGTCCCCTTTTGCAGAGCAATGTGTTGCTGGAGTGTTAACAGATGGAGCTCAAGGAGGGAGGAGAGTGGAGCAAGACATGGCCATGTTATGGCGGAGCTCCGGCGAGGCACGGGCGGTGGTGGTGTTGCTGCTATTAAGAAGGGGTCGGTGTTTAAAACTATGACCCCATGGATCTCGTCTAAATTTTTTTCATGAATACGTAAATGAATAACACGTCAATATATTAGAAGAAAAAATTAGTTTTAACACACAAACATTCTACAAACAATCAATCAGATCGGCTTCTGTCAGGATAAAAAGGGAGGAAAACTCTAAGAGGTAAGAGAACTTTTAGAAACAAAACTACACGAGAGTAGTTTACGTATGAAATATCCATGCCTTACTGAAAAATCTATTTATCCAACTATCTAATTATTTATCTATTTACGTATGAAATCTGTAAAGAGAGGTGAGGATTTTCCTACAGAATTTACGTCTGAATCCATGCCTTACTGAAAAATCTATTTATCCAACTATCTAATTATTTATCTATAAAGTAGAAAAACATAAAAAAAGATGAAATATTGCATCTGTCTATCTATATGCCTTGCGAGCCGTGAGCCCGTGACCTACGCCGCCTGCTGTAAATCCACTTCCTATCAGTTCATCCAACAAGCTTCTGTACAAATAACTTGTATGATTAAGCTGGCAAATCCAGCTATACTTTTAATATATCTTCTCTTACTTGTACTCTCTTAATAATTCGCTGGAACTAACCTGTTCGGTCTAATTAAAGATAACTTGCACAAAAGAAACTAACGAAGTCATGATAAAGTCGATAGTGCCTGAAGTTCATTCTGTTCCAGGAATATGTGCTCATCTTCCATGTGAAAAAAAACTTAAATGGAGGAGGAATTGTTGTTATGCACATCTTCTTGAAAAATCTTTACTATAATCGTCTGAGAGAACATATAAACGGTTTGCCGTTGCATGATTGTCGTTAGAGTAGCTACTTCAGTTGATACTTGATAATAAAAGACGTACAATTGACTCCTATATATGAGAGAATCTATATTACTGATATTACTGAGTCTCATTATATTGTATCTTTCCATAATATATGGATAACTTTATCAATTATTTTATAATACATCATTAGACTGATTTTTTAAATATCTAAAATATTCTTATGGACATACAATATTAACAATTGATTTACCTCATTAAAAGTTTCTGAAATATGAAATATTTTATTTGGCTTCCTTACGCAACATGAAAGTAGTATACAAGTTTCAAGTTTTTTTGTATTTATACTTTTTGTAAAATATAAAACACTTTTTGTATTATATATAAAACACTTTTTGTGATGTTGTTTTAATGTAAATCATCTTTCATATGCTACATAAGATATTTTTGTGCTATTATCTTTTGTATAAGCAATTTCACTCTCATATACCACACAAACAAATCATAAACAATAAAAAATACCCAAAAAACTTAAAACATATGTACAAACTTCCATGTTGTGCTACTGTGTAAGGAGGCACATAAAAAGTTTCATGTTTTTTTAAACTTATAATGATATAAATTAATTATTAAGCTTATACGTCTCTAAGGTATTTTGGATATTATTTTAAAAAAACCTAGCTCAATGACATACTATATAACAACTGATAAAATTATTAATATATGATAGAAAAAGATAATGTAAGTGGTAATCGTTGAACTGCAACAAACGTAGAGTAGATTCTTTCATTATATTGTTTGTGCAAAAAGTTATAAATTAAGCTATATTACTCAAATAATTATGATTGCAATAGCGGATGCATATGTGAACCGGATGCTCAGAATGAACAAAACGGTTAGTTATGTACTCATGACTCAAAGAAGCAAGGTATAAAATTATTGTTAGTGTCAATCGACCAACCGGTATTTCTGAGTATGTGCAGAAGTTGTGCTCACAGCGTATGATGTTTAACTACAAGTTGCACTAGAATAATCAGAACAAGAGACTCCTCATAAAGAAATGTAATATTTTACTATTTTGATCATACGTTTCTTGTTGGTTCAGGTTGACCTCAAGCATTGAACAGGATAATGCAAATTATTTGACTATTTCAATGTCTAGCTCGCCAGTGGTTGGAAGAGAAAGAAAAAAGATGTTGCGGCTGCAAAGGGTTTAAGGGAGTTGAGACTGTAGTTAGACAGCACTGAAAGGCCATTTAATTAAGAAGCGAAATACTCTACTTCCTTTCCATTACAATTAGTCACTTGTCCGATTAAGAACTTTGAAATATCCGCTACTAATTAAGAATTTCGGCGAACGAATTTAGGTAGCCAATAAATGAGCAGATGCAAATTTTTGGTGTGAAATATTTATGAAATATCTTACAGTTTGGTAGCTCAGCCAGCAGATGATATATATAATTTCGTTAGGCAAACAGAGTAAACAGATAAAATTGTATACTTGGGACTAATTGTTGGGCTTCTCATTTTTATTTACATTGTAAAAATAGGTCTCAAAACGTTACGCTGGTATTTCATGTAATTTTAATTTTAAATACATGTATTTGTCCTTGGACAATGGCCGACGTGGCTAGCCCCGACTTGGCGGCCTGCGGCCTGGACAGTGACCGGCGTCGACGCGGCGGCCTGGAGTGACATCGTCGTGACTGGCGTGGGAAGACAAGCGACCGGCGTGGCCAGCCCTAAGGGCGTCGTGGCCTAAACCGATGCCACCATAGCGTGGGAAGGCAAGAGGCAACGCGGCCTGAACCGACGCTGCCGCGGCCAGCGACTGGCCAGCCCTTAGTGTGGCGCGACCAGCCGTGAGGGAAGCTGCCAGCGATGCAGAGGGAGTCGAATCGTTGGGATCCTGAGTGCGGCACGACCTATACTAGGCGGCGCGGCTGGCATGGAAAAGGAAGCTGCTGACGGTGTAGAGGGAGCCGGGGCGTCGAGATCCATGGCGGCGTAGGTGCTGCTACGAGATCGAAAACGTCAGGCAAAAAGTCGGACAAAAACATATATTTGGAATTAAAAATATATGAAATATATGGAATGACATTAAAAACAAATGGGTAATGTTTCAGAACCTATTTTTGCAAAGTCAATGTTAAGAATGGCAAAAACGAGAAACGGAGGAATTTTCTCGAGTAAACAATACATGTAGTTAGAGGATATAATTGTAGGGCTAAAATTCAGTTCAGCTATAGCTTGCGTGCTGGCTAGCATACAAACATCTTGTGCATTCCTGGTCAGAGCATTTCTGTTCTTGGCTTCTTGCTGCGCAGGCACAAAGGACTTCTGTTCAGTTTTAACTACTCGACTGGAAGAATGTAGGAGTAACATATTATACGAATTATAATTTCTAATGGAGGAAACGGTAGAGCTTAGACCAGCAAACCAATCATCATCACGCTTAAGTCAATCTCTGTTCGTTGCAGAGCCATGTGCATGCGATCATTGGAACAGTGATCGCATTTTTCAATAAAGCCTACGACAATCATTCCCTTGCAATAAGTAATCCACGCCTCTGCAGGCCTCCTAGATCATAGTACTATATAAACACCACCATTGCCGCAGACATCCCTCACCTCCAAATCCGTTCATTAGTCATCACAACAATTCTAGCTGCACAGCAACATATATCAAGCTAAGAGGAAGATCATGGGGAACATTTTCCTGCAGCTGCTCGCTCTTCTTGCACTCTGCTTCGCACCGGCGAGGTCGGACTGGCTCCCGGGCACCGCCACGTTCTACGGCGGCGCCGACGGCTCCGGCACCATGGGTACGTCATCTACTCGATCCAGACTCTGCCAGCAGTACATTGTTGTCACTTGTCATTGATAATGCAGCATCCTGCATGCAGACATGGCCATGGGAATAATTAACCGGATGCATGAACGCTCTATATGTGCAGGTGGCGCGTGCGGGTACGGCAACCTGTACGACCAGGGCTACGGCATCAACAACGCGGCGTTGAGCACGGCGCTGTTCAACGACGGCGCGTCGTGCGGGCAGTGCTACCTCATCATCTGCGACTACAGCAAGACGCCCGACTGGTGCAAGCTCGGCAAGGCGATCACCGTGACGGCCACCAACTTCTGCCCGCCCAACTGGGACCTCCCCAACGACAACGGCGGCTGGTGCAACCCTCCCCGACCTCACTTCGACATGTCCCAGCCCGCCTGGGAGAACATTGGCATCTACAGCGCCGGCATCGTCCCCATTCTCTACCAACAGTAAGCACGTTAACCGACATGACATAATTTTTCTAAGAGAGATTGCTTGGCAGTGTACATCCGTGTTGGATGTAAAGGCCGGGTTTTAATCAGTTATCTAAAAAACTAAGATCAGAGAGATTGCTAAACTGAAGCAATATAATGCGTTTGTGCATGAGCTTGTTAATATATTAACCTGTTTTGGTGATGAATTGTAGGGTGAAGTGCTGGAGGTACGGCGGCGTGAGGTTCACCATCAACGGCTTCAACTACTTCGAGCTGGTGCTGGTGACCAACGTGGCGGGGAGCGGGTCGATCGCGAGCATGTCGGTGAAGGGGTCAAGCACGGGGTGGATTCAGATGACGAGGAACTGGGGCGCCAATTGGCAGTGTCTCGCCGGACTGGCTGGTCAGGCGCTAAGCTTCAATGTCACCTCCACCGGCGGCCAGACCATCGTCTTCGACAACGCCGTGCCGGCGGGGTGGTCGTTCGGCCAAACCTTCAGCACCTACCACCAATTCGACTATTGAGCTATGTTCAAACGTCAGGAACATCAAGATCGTCGTCTGAAGTCTGAATGTCTGATCGGTCGAGCACTCATACTTCGTTTCATTTGTAAGCTAGAGTGCTCTATGATCGAGCATTGTTTACTGGGATCATTAATTCATTTGATTGGTAAATTTCTAATTGATGGATGTAAATTAAGTTGCAGTCCAAGGCAATCATTATTAAATTATGTGAAATTGCTACTGAAGATGCATTCGATGAGTCATTGCATGCCTCACGAGACGTGTACTCATGCTAGTAGTTTCTTCGTCATGGGCTACTATACAAATATGTCTCTTTTTACTGTGCATTATTGATATTACGTCAAAATAGATATTTACTGTACTTCTCTCTCTCTCTCTCCTCTAGAACACCACCTTTTGACTGTTCGAATTAAATGGGCCAAGCCCATGTAGTTAGACAATAATTTCTGAAAAAAATTATCAAATTCCCGCCACACGAAAGAATGCACGTAAACTTCAATACCAGGCACCAGCTTACTAATTCTAGAAGTGTGAGATCACTTTAAAAGGGTGGTGCTCTCAATGGAACGAGCAATATAGGTGGGAGATAACTAAAAAAGGAGCACCTCGGCCACTATGCGGCATGTTGTTTTGTTGTGTTGGAGTGGGCATGAAATCCAGACTGGTCACACTACCTTATTTTTTATATTTAATGGACGAATTGATTAACGATATGTTTTTAACTGCTAATGATGTGTTTTTGCTTATTAAAAATAAAGGATGTGATGTTCATATCAACTAGAGGATCCAGTTACATAGATACATACTACCTATTTCATATTATAATTATAAGTCGTTTAATTTTGTTATTAGTCAAACTTATTTAAATTTAATTAGATTTATAAAAAATATATTAATATTTTCAATATAAAACAAGCATATTATCAAAATATATTTAATGTTAAATTTAATAAAACTAAATTGATAGTTTAGATGTTGCTGATTTTTTATAAATTTAATCAAACATAACTTTGATTAAAAAATTAAACAACTTATAATATAAAACTATCATTTTATTGGGCCAATTGACTATATGTGATTTATGGACTATGAGTCCATGATTGAGCTGCGGATTTTCTTTCTTGGGCTTTGCTCTCAGGCCCAGACTTAAGTAGGCCTTCGGTGGTTCAGCCCAAAACTGTGTGAAACTCAAACAAGCCAGTTAAACCATTTCAGTTTCAAGAAATCTCTTCGGCCTTTCTTTGACATTTTTGAAGCATTTCTTTGATAGCTTGCATAACATATCACACTTCAATCCGACACCGTGATATCGGCACAAACTACTTTCTACGAGACCATGATATCGATACCAGTCCCGGGACATAGTGCTGGTACTCACACTGAAAATTATGAATCAGTATATCTTTAAATTAATAGATGACTTATTTACCTTGACTTAAGTTGCAACCCTTGGGAGGAGCACGAGAATGCAATCAACGACACATAAACAGTAGTAATAAAAGTACCAACAAACTAACTCCCAACGTCACAGGCAACAGCTGTGAACTAGAACGAAACCCTAATATTCACTTCACTTCGACTTCACCTTCAGAGCTGGTAGAACTATATAGATAGTAAGGATGAGTTCTTATGTACTCAGCAAGCCATGAGAACGTAGGTGGTTAATGCAACTTGCAAAGGACAGACTGTTTATTTTGCAATCGATTTTATTTTCAAGTTTTCAACAATCTAAATGTGTGCTTTCCACGACCAAAGCGAGGCAAGTCTCAGCTCGGTCGGGAGTGAGAAGGTGGTAAATTTTATTTTCAAGTTTGCACAACTCCTCGAGTTGGCCTTAAAACTAATTTCCCAACCCAAATCAATATTCCAACCTTTCAGAGGTTTGTGGCCCCAAACGACCAATTAATTTCAGATACTCCCTATCCCGTTGTCTCCCTGACAAACACTTGCTTTTTCCAACATCAGGTTTCCCAAACCACACACCTTTTCACAAAGCAGGGTAAAACAAAACTACGCTAAGAAATTACCTCACATCCGCCTATAACCGTGGGCACGATTGTTCGAACAGTTTGTTAGCCTCTGCAGAGTGGTATACTTTACCCACAAGACACGAACTTATTCCGAACACCCGTCGGTATCGGAGGCTCTCAACAAAGCCTTTCCAAAACCAACCCAAGGTTACCTCATACCACATAGAAGGATGAGATCCTCTCATAAAATGAACACTTTGGTTTCATAAATCAAACTCCAATCACCTCGACCAGTAATCTGGCAATATTCTCTTCCTTGCCTTACCAGGAACCCAAACATGCACCTACCACGACATCCCGGTGTTCCTCAACTATTGTAACGTGAGGTTTTCCTGAACCAGCTAGTTACTCAGTCGGGGTGTCCCATTACACCATGTGGTTGTACTTGTTATATGCTCGGATGTAATTCCATAGGAATTGATCCTTAAAAGTGAGAACAGGAAAACCGCATTACAATTACGTCTCCACACTGCGGTTTTTGGAAACTCTTTTTATTTTCAAGGCACCAACCCCAATGTCGGTTTTTTTAAGGATTTTGCTAACCCAAGTTTTACCCAAGAAGTTCTCATATTTTAAGTTTGAGGGCGAGCGTCGATATTCACACAAAGTGCACAATTACCGAGCGCAACAAAGATGTTACAAGGGAACATGATATAACAATTAACAAGGAAGGGATCATATGCAACAAGGTTAGATAGGCCCACCGATCTGCCCTATAGATTGGGTAAATAATTCCAGTGCAATCCTATCAATGCATATATATTTTGCAAGCAACATAATTAATTTTCAAATATCGACTCAATATGTTCAAAGTTGGCTTGCCTTGCTCAAGGTCTGGAGCTTCATGAATCTTCGAGAAACCCACGCTTGGACGACAAATTCAGGAACCGCAACTAGGTGCAACCAATCAAAACCTAAAAACCAAGAAAAAGGATATTATTTAGACTAATTAATAGTGCCATTAAATATATCACAATTTTACGAATTTACTTAAAGTGGAACGGAGTCAATCGGAGTTTCAGATTGAGAGATATGAATTTTGGAAGTTTAATTGATTTTTTATCAAAGGAAAAAAATTATTGGATTTCTTGAAAATAATATTCTCGGAAATATTCTCTCGGATGTGGGGTACACATGTCAATGGGCTGGAGGCCACGGGTGCACCATGGACCGTGTCCACAGGCTTCTTGGTTCAGGGGAGGGACCATTTATGGACTTTATTCCATGGGCCTGAAGGGTGAATGCGAATCAAGAGTCAACGGAAAATGGACTTTTTAGCCCAGCGCGAAGTGCGGCCCAGAGCACTTGCGCGGGCGAGGCCGGGCGAGCGGGTCGGTGCGCAGCTTCTTGGCCCACCGTGGACCGTGCGCACCGAGGAGAGGGCGACGATGACGCGGCGCGCACGCGGCGGCCACGTCGGACGGTGAGAGGGAGAGAAGAAAAATAGTGCCGCATCCTACGGTGGGCGGCGACGGTGATCTCCGGGATGGCGTGAGGTGATTCCGGCGAGAGGGAGCACACCGGAATGAAGAGGGCGACGAGAGGAGACGATCCAAATTCTCGGATTCACCTGGAGGATGGCCAACGACGTCGAATCGCGGAGGCGCATGCCGCCGGCGAGCAAAGAGGGATTCCTCGCCGGAACGGCGGAGGATCGATTCACTGGACTTGGGGCGTCTACACGGGTTCCAGAACCTAGTACAAGCTAAACGGGGGCACTAGCGGCATTAGGGAGCGGCGGCGACGACAAACTTGCTCCGGGACAAACTTTTTCCTCAGGAGTTGCAAGCTTCGATGAAGCAGCTTGGAACGGCAAACACGTTCCGGTCCAGCTCACCGGCCTGCGGTTTTCATCGCCATCACGCTCCTCGCCGGACCGGCCAGCCACACGGTCTGCACAGGAGTCGGCGTGATTTCATTTTCCCCCACATGGCAAGCTGAGAAAAATTTTCAAGGCAATACACAGTGAAAGCACAAAGACACTGCAGTCAATTTACAGAGCCACTAGCCAATTCATTTCATTGAGATCATCATCGGGTCAGACAGTAAACTCGCATGTGGTTTGAGCCTTCCAATGAGCGCCATTTCAGCATTACACGGATCGATCAGTGCCTGCACTCCTTACCTCGGGTCCAAGCAAAGTCGTCTAATAATTTTTCTTGTCAGCAATCATCGTAAAAGCGGTTAGGCATGGCGGGCAATCGATCAGACCGGCCGGCCAGACGAACACCGTTGGAACCCGCCTCAGCCATGCAAACCACAGTGACGCCCCCTAGCTAAAAATACATTTCCCCCAATCAGAATGATGCTAAATAAGCTGGTCTTTTTGACAAGTTTTCCAAAATGCAAAAATGAACGGAAATGGCGGCAGCCGGCAGGCATGCGCCGCTCGCCATGGCAAGCGCGCGACGGCGGCTCATGCGCCGCCGCGCGCGAGCCGCTAGCTAGTAGAACTGCACGCCGCTGGTGAAGGTCTGGCCGAAACTCCAGTCAGACGGCGCGACGTCCTCGAAGACGAGCGTCTTGCCGGTGGTGGAGGTGACCGAGAAGGAGATGGCCTGTTTGTTGAGGTAGTTGTTGGCTTGCCAATTGGCGCCCCAGTTCCGGGACATGGTGACCCACCCCGTCTTGGTGCCCTTGATCTGCACCGACTTGATCGACCCCGGCCCGCCCACGTTGGTGATGAGCACCAGCTCGAAGTAGCTGTTGCCGTTGATGGTGAACCGCACCCCTCCTTTCCTCGTGCACGACACCCTGCACACACACACAGACGTAGCGTCGTTGCAACTTCAGTACGCGATCACTAGCTACTTGCGTTCGTGCGCGGTGAAACGACGGCAGCCGGAGTACTATGGAGACGTGCCTACCTCTGGAATTTGACGGGGACGATGCCGCCGCGGTAGACGCCGATCTGCTCCCAGGCGGGCTGAGCCATGTCGAAGTGCTGGCGGGGCGGGTTGCACCAGCCGCCGGCGTTGCTCGGCTTGGAGTAGTCCGGCGGGCAGAGGTTGGTGGCCGTGATGGTCACCGACGTGCCCTGCTTGCACCACCTCGAGTTGGACTGGTCGCACGTGATCTGGTAGCACTCCCCGCACGCCGCGCCGTCGTTGAACAGCGCCGAGCTCAGCGCCGCCGTGTTCGTCCCGTACCCCGTCGAGTACAGGTTGCCGTACCCGCACGCGCCGCCTGTCACAACGCCATTTGTCAGCACCGCACCGGTGCATGCAGCTAGCTAATATAGCATTTGGTGTGTGTAAAACCAAGGCTTAACAAATGCGTCAAAACTTACCCATTGTGCCGGAGGCGTCGCTCCCGCCGTAAAACGTGGCCGTGCCACTGACCCAATCAGCCGCGGCCGTCGCGGCGAGGCACGCCGCGACGGCGACGGCCAAGTGGAAGAAGAAGGATCCGGCAGTGCGCGCCATGTCCCTCGAAATGGCTTCAGATGCTACTAGCTTAATTAGGCGGTGCGGGTAATGTGTACTTGTGTAGGAGGCGACCGATTGGTCGATCTGAGCACTGAGGAGGAGAGGGGACGGTGTCACCCGCGGCGGTGCTTAAATAGGAGAAATGCGGCGGCCACGAGATCGACGCGCGCGCGCCTCCCGAGGCAGACTCACATGCCGATGCATGTTGCACCCACAGACGACGCTGCACCGTGCCGCCTTAAATGCCACGATTCCTATTACCTCCATTTTTTGTTTCCTTCCAAAACCCCAATACATTTCGAAGGAAAGATTCTTCCGATCTCTGCAAGTCTGCAACCCCGGCCGACCCTGCCATTTTTCTGAGGAATTAACAATCTGGCAAATGGCCGGTACACTGTCTCACAAGTCACAGTAATGCTAGCTGCACGACGCGGCCGGTCTTATGATACGGGACACTAAACAATCATTTGGTAGTAGTGGTGATTAGACGAAGCATGGATGATTAGTGGGGATCGATCGAGCCAGAGGCGGAAGCGTCACGTGAGGTCACGAGACTCGGCTGCCTGGAGCACATGGGATTACGGCCTGGGAGGTCGCGTGATTACCTAGGGTCATTGGATCGAGAAGCGTCGGTAATCATGTTGCACCCCCCTTGGATTTAGGCGGTTGACGCGCGTTAATCCAACCCCGGCCCCCGTCAGACAAACCATCGGAGATGAATTCTAATATCTCTTTTATTTTTTATATGTATAATAAATAATTATAAAAAATTTAAACCATCAAACAGATAGATTAATATATAATATAATACTTCATAAATATGCAAATACAAGTTTAAATTTGATTTGTACAAGTTATAAAAATAACAAATAAAACTCTAACCAATATATAAGTATATTCACAGTTAAATATGTTATTTTTATTATAACTTATAAAAAATAAATTTAAACTCACAAAGTTTATCTTGTTTTTTTTAAAAAAATATAATTATTTAGTTAACATGAAAAAACTTCACCCGAGTGTTTAAAAAAGTTTCCCACGAAGCATCACCCCTGGCTGAGCCCATGAGGCCATGACAGTTTGATTCTTGGAATTGCAGGTGGTCCCCACTGGTAGGTATCAGTTAGCTAGGTCTGCAAACTAGGGAATTTAGCAGTGCAAATAGGTGATTAATTTTTGTTTCAGATGGCGGGGGTAGTGGAGCTCTCCAAGTGCTCAGATTTGTTGTTTTTTGTTTGGTTGATGGGGATCTACGAAAAGAAACTATTGCTTGCTTGTAAGTCAACTGTCACCGAGGCTTTCTATTGGACTATTAGGGCAACTGGTTTGTGGATGTAGTGATGTACTGCATTTTAATTTAGTCTGTAAGACCTCACTTATCTATTGGTGGCCATGATAGATCATATGGTCAAACCTCTAGATTTGAATGGTGAGAGCTGCAGTGACAGAAATAGCTGACAAATTCATAGTAGTTCCCTTGTTTTTTTTCTGGTTAAGTTACTTGACTGACAGTGAGAAGCCTTTTTCTTTTTGCTGAGGCTATGATGTTTGTACTGCAGAGTCTTGCATGATTGACAATCTGATCTGTTTCAAGGAGTATAGAGGATGAGGCTAGCCCTTTTGCTTCCCATTTCTACATATGCTTCAAGATTCATTTTTCGGGCTATACAAACTTATATGGTAGCGGTACAATTTCGCATATTAGAGATGCCATAGAACCATGAATGCACACTAGCTGGCTCATGGTCGGCTATATGATAAGCGCTGTAACAAACTAGACAGGGATTCCTCATATTTGGCAGTGCTGCAAATTGCTCGTAATTAATCATGGGCTTCATATAAGATTTTTGGATGCGGATGAAGCCACTTGATCAAACCGGTTTGTTATATTTTACCCATTCACAGCATATGTTCGGGCGATTAACCACGCCATGTGATTATGGCAACTCGATCTGTTGCTACCTGCAAAACTATTTTGATTTTTTGAGAGGATATCTTCTCATTTTTAAAAACTATATAAACATTCTGAAAAAATTCGAAAACAATCATACACCATATCTATATAACTTTATTTTGGATCCAAACTTAACTCACATCAAGATATAAAAAAACAAATTCAGCATATGAATAATAACGTACTATTCACATCCTAATTTATCTTTTTTTCTCGATATATAGATCTAATTTGAATTTTATTTTTATGTACCGATAGATATCATTATACTTTATATTATCAATGGTTTAATAATTTTTATAACTATTTATATCAAATTATATATATACACACACGAGGAAAAATCCTCTCGAAAGATGAATCCACTCCGTTGCTACCTCTGTGCCACTGTGGATGGGCCAGCCGCCAGCTGCACCCGTCAGTATAGATGGTCAGATGGGCCGGGTCGAAGTGGACCGGCACGTGCACGGGGGACCTGTAGACGGCACGGCACGGGACGGCTCGAAGGCGAAACGGGCCGGGCTTGCACGACATGATTGATTGTATCGTGCTTGGGTTGCCGGGCAAGCCCGTGGGCCGGCATGGTGTAGCAAGTTATTGTAGCACACTGTAGCACAGGCCGTGGGCCTTTAACAGGCAAAACAGCGCTTGGGCAGGGAAAAAATGTCACCAGGCCGACCTTGGCCCGTGGACCTTTAACAGGCAAAACAGTGCTTGGGCAGGGAAAAAATGTCACCAGGCCGACCTTGGCCCGTGGACCTTTAACGGGCTCGTGCCGACACGACATGACCCACCCACCTCATGGGTCGTGCTTGGGCCAGGGGGTTGACACGTGGGCCGTGCCGGCATGGCCCGATAGACGTGCCTAACCGGCCGTGCCGTAGCGGACCATGTCGTGAGCGTGCCCGGGGCGGTCTGTTTGGCCATCTATACCCGCCAGTGAGTTTTGGCAGTGGGAAACCGAAAATGACGACTTTTTATAACTGTTAATTGCTCTTGGCGCACTATATATCCTAGTGCAAGCCAGGAAAAAAAGTCCACCCATGTGAAAATAAAACGAAGAAAATTAGAGTAAAAGAAGGAAAATGAGAAACATGGGAGAGAAAAGCACAAACTACCCCACCCGTTTCATATTAATTTCATATTATAAATTATTTTGATTTTTACTTCTTTAAATTTAACCAAATTTATAAAAAATAACAACATTTATAACACATAATTGGTTTTATTATAATTAAATTTAATATTTTTTGATAATATGTTTATGTTGTGTTGAAAAAATATTGTTATATTCTTTTATAAATTTAGTCAATCTTAAAAAGATTTATTAAAAAATTAAAATGAGTTATAATATGAAACGGAGAAACATAACAATTCCCATGTTTGGTGGCAAATTCTAAAATACATACGAATTAGATGTCAAATGTTGCGAGGCTCACGAACTGAGTATCAAATTCTGAACATCCCAGTGACCTGACCCCAATGGTGCTAAGTTTGTTACATACTAGTTGATGCTCCGCGTTTTTACTACGAAATGTGTGGATAAATGAATGTTATATATTACGAAATGCGTGGATAAATGAATGTTATATATTATAAAAATAATATATGTATATGTTTAGATAATATAAAAATAATGTAAAGATGATAATTTGATATTGTGCGTGTTGAGTTTAAAAATATAAATTATAAATGATATGACATATTTATTTTAGGTAGTAACTGTGAGTGGGTGATTACGTGACACACCTACAAGTCAAGTTATAGGTTCCTTCATCCTTGAAATCATAGTGTGTACAGTTAATTATACGTGGGTGCACCTTAATTTAGTGAGTGTCGTGGATTTATTTGTAGCATCGGTGTTTTAACTCTAAGTTAAATTGGGTAATTGTGTTTAATTTCATGCAATCATATAATCGAGAGAGAAAAATCTCACTGCTACTTATTTTGGTTAAGAAAAGCTCTGTTTGTGCTATTTGTACTCTAAAAGAACTTCTTTTATCATATTTGTTATTGTGTCTAAATCATGCCAAAGGTATGGGTTTACCTTGTATTCCAAAAACTTGTTTTGTCCACGAAATTTCTAGAACAAAACTTGTCTTGGACACATACCCACCACAAGTCAAATGCTGAACTAAAGTTTGATACAACTACTATAGAAAACCGTATATAAGACTTTGCCTTGAGCATCTACCATGGTGAGTGTGTCCGTGGTAGTTCATTGTACGGTGGACTTTAAGCTCGCCCCCTCGTGCTTGGTTAACAACATCACAAGATTGTTCCATGTGCTAATTAAGACTGTTCCCATTTTCTCTTGGTTTTCTTCTTGGTTCTTGATTTCTCGTGAACTTAGTCATAGCCTTCCGCAATCGTAATCAGCCATGGTTATCATAGTTTTTGCCAGCAATCCTGACAAGAATTTCTCCCTGAGGAACTTGATCACCGGGTTGTTACTCTGTTGGATGAAGCCGACGACGTAGGCCGCCGTGATCAGCCGGATGCCGCGCCACCGCCTCTCCTCGGCGTACTTCTCCAGCGCGGCGGTGATGGCCTCGTACCCCGGGTCGTGCTCGGCGCCGTCGGCGAGGAAGGCCTCGCTCAGGCACCGGGCGAGGACGACGCCGTCCTCGAGCGCCGCGCAGCCGCCCTGGCCGAGCTCGGGCGTCATCGGGTGGAAGGCGTCGCCGGCGACGCAGACGTTGCCCCTTCTGATGCTGCCGCGGATGAGCGCGAGCGGCGACCGGAACCTCAGCGGCGAGGACACCACGTCGCTCATCTCGCTTCGCTCGATCACGTCCAGCGCCTCTGCCGGGATCCTCGCCGCCCTCAGCTTCGCCAGCACGTAGCTCCGCATCTTGGCCACGCTCTCCTCCGCGTCGCCGTCTGCACACGTGACAGATTGATCAGCGAATCCGCCATTGTTGCTGCTCGTCAAGGGAAGTAACTAGCAACGGTGCGCACCATCCGGGGAGGGGTACCAGGTGTAGTTCCAGTAGACGGAGGTGTCGGAGCAGGGCAGCACGCCGGAGCGGAAACCCTGGCCGATAAACTGCAGAATCTCCGGGGCGAAGCCGTGGCCGGCCGGGTACTCGGCGAGGCCCCTGGTGGCCGAGCGCCCGGAGAGGATTGGCTTTGGCAGGCCAAGCCACTTCGCCACCACCGAGTTCACGCCGTCGCAACCTATCAGCACCTTCACAAAAAGCACAACAATGCATCAGGCCATGGCTGCTCTTGGCTTTTTTCTGATTACGATTCCTATTTTACCTTCAATTTTCGTTCACATGTTTTTTAAATTACTAAATTACTAAATGATGCATTTCATATAAAAACTTTATATATAAATATTATTTTAAAATATAAAATATATTTATTGATTAAATTTGTAATAATTAAAACTTAATTAATTAGGTGCCAATGACTTTTTTTACACACATACTTAACTTTTCACTTCGTCAATTTCCAACGTCATCTTAATGAGAAGAAGTGAGGTACAGGTGATGAACAATCAGGTTGCATCTAGACATTGTTGATCTCACACACCTTTGCTCGTATCGTTGAACCATCGGCCAAATGTAGGAGCTTGACATTGCCATCTTCCCCAATCGAGACGATCTTGGAAGAGAACCTGATGGTGCCCACCGGCAGCTCCTTCTCCAGCGTCTCCAGTAGGAAGTTGCGCTTCACGCACCGAATCTCATGCGGTCCACTGATGAAGTTTTACTCGGAGGATTTTTGTACACAAAATTTTGAATTGGGAAAATTTACCTTTTCCCTTGCATCTTTAGGCTCAGTTTCGCGGCAGGCTCTCCCGTGGATGCAGAGAAGGCCACCAGCCTACCAACAAGCACGACAAGTCAAAACTTCAGTCGATTACATAATCTTTACTGTTACAGATAACTCCTGCAACTTCAGTAGGTTTGTACATAATCGAAGGGCAAAAACTCCAAAATTGGGCTGGAAGGAGCAAGAAACAGTGTAAGCCCAGAAGTTCAGAGCCCAGATACGGAGTAGGAAAAATCAGAGCCCAATAGTTATAAGGCCCATATACTAAATGCACATCAGACTAGGCAAACTGACCCAGGATATGGGCCTCAAATCAGATCCATGGACATGGGCCTAAATTTCGTAGCTGGTCGAGGATTATCGGCCTACTAAACAAGCTGGGCTGTAAATTTGATTTCGCTTTAACGAGTCCTAATGCACAAGAATTATCTACCACAAAGTCTCCTAGTGGTGGATATGATTTGTTGTGGTTTCATCACGGTCAACGGAAACTGTTCGTCTAGGTGGGGTTGGTAAGTTGCTGCTCACCTCTCGTAGAGCACATGGTGCTCCCTGATCTTGTCGCCGACACTAAGGGCGTCGAGCGCGCGGAAGGCGTTCGTCCATGTCGTGAACGCGAACCCGGACGCCCGCAGCGTCGCCGACGACTCCAGCACCAGGCTCCTCACCCCTTTCCTGCACCAGCAACCAGCACATCATCAGCTCCAGATCCATCCGCACGCGCGCAGCGCCGTTTCGCCATGATCTGCGCTGCGTTTGCGCCGTCGCGAAACGACCTGTGTAACCCGAGCGCCGTCGCGAGCCCCGCGAGGCCGGCGCCGGCGATTACGATGCCCTCCACGTCTGAGCCCTCCATTAATTGGTGTCGCTTGACAGTCGAAACAGCGTGAACTGAAGACGGTCGAAGGCTGTACCGTGATGAACCAGTTCAGGGTTTTCTATGATGCGCGTGGTCTTTATAGCAAAACAGACCAAGAGTTGTTGGATTCCAACGAGGCGGCGCGTCCACCGGAGAAATGTATCTTTTTTTCGAATTTAATATAAATAGTTATAAAAAAATTCTAATTAGATATCTATCACTTAAAAATCAAATTTAAATTCAACCTATATAAAAAATAAAAAAATAAAATTCAGATATGTATCGTACGCTACTATACATATGCTGAATTTATTTTTTTATATCTCGATGTATGAGTTAAATTTACACGTAAGATTTAATGAAGTTGTATAGATATTCGATGTGTGAGTTGAATTTATGTGTGAGTTGAATTTAGACGTAAGATTTTATGAAGTTGTATAAATATGTTGTATAAGTGTCGTTGATTTTTTTTAAAAATTTTTCATAATCATCAAATTTGATGGTTTTTAAGTAAATGAGAAAATATTCTCGAATAATATAAATAGTTTCTTTATCCGTTTCTTTAATCCCAAGTTATGAAACATGAGTATGCTCTGACGTGAGTGATCACGTTATCTTGTATGACTGTGAGTTGCAACAGCCTACCTAATAGTAGTACACATCGAAATCTTGGTCAGTTTGTCCATGGTAGTTCTCTGAATCGATTTGGTAACGTTGCACACAAGCACTGATCATAGAGGATCCAGCATTCCCGGCTTCAATGATTGATGGCACAAGAAACTGTCCGGGTTGTTTCGTAGTAAAGTACAGGCATGAGGGCGGCTTGTGAATAAAACGAAAAGAATGGAGGCAGCAGCTATGCTTGCTCGCCAGCAGTGCTCACCCCTTCGGGTTGACACGGGGATTTGAGATATCTATACTTCTTTAGAGAAGAATAGTGACATTCTCGTCATCAACTTTTTAGTTTTGTGAGAAAGAAAAATAACAATAAATATCTAGATAGGTCAGTAATAAATATACAAATATACATGATATATGAAAAAAGATGAATGATATAACGATTTAATAATATTTTTTAATTAAAAATTCGTTGTAACACGAGGGTAATATTCTAGTAAAAATACACTCGACTTTATTTTTCTTCAGACAAAGGGGAGCGTTTGACAGGTTTGGGATGTGATGGAACAGTAAAACAGAGCGGAGCACATCCAGAGAACAACATCACAAACAGCACAACGATTACAGGTAGCAGACTTGCAGCGGGGCGGCGACCAAAGCACGTCAACAAGCACCAGAACTCGAGAGCGTGCCGCAATCGTAGTCCGGCATCATGAACAGCGTCTTGGCGAGCACCCCGGACAACAGCTTGTCCCGCAGGAAGCCCACGGCGGGGTGGTCGCTCTGCTGCAAGAATCCCACTGCGTACGACGCCCCCGTCAGCTGGGCGCTCCTCCACCGCCGGGCGTCCGCGTACCGGCGCAGCGCGGCCTCGACCCGCCTCTCCTCGGCGGTGCCGTCGCCAGTACGGAGCAGGGCCTCGCCTAGGCACCTCGCCAGGACGATGGCGTCCTCCAGCGCCGTGCACGCGCCCTGCGCCAGGTCCGGCGTCGTCGGGTGGAGCGCGTCGCCGGCGACGCACACGTTCCCCTTGCTGATGCTCACGAACGGGAGCGACAGCGGCGACCGGAACCGCAGCGGCGCCGCGAGAACGTCGTTCATCTCGCTCCGTTCGACCGCCTCGATCACTTTGTGTGGCACCTTCGTGCTCCGCAGCTTGGTCAGCACGAACTGCTTCATCGTGGCTGCGCTCTTGTCGACATCCTTATCTGTCAAATACACTAGATTAATCAGCTACAAAATCCTACAATTCAGAGTGTTCGACACTTGAATCTTGATAGCTCATGTTTGTCACTGTGTCAGTGTGTGGCTGACCAACTGGGGAAGGAGACCACGTGAAGAACCAGTAGACGTCGGTGTCGTTGCAGGGCACCATGCCTGCACGGAATCCCTGGCCGACCAACTGCAGTAAACTGGGCTCGAAGCCATGGCCGTCCGGGTACTTGGCGCGGCCGCGCGTGGCCGTGCGCCCCGAGTCCGACGGCTTCGCGAGCCCCAGCCATCTCGCCACCACCGAGTTGATCCCGTCGCACCCGATCAGCACCTGCATCGCCGCCGCCTGCTCGTCAGCAACCGACCGATCGACAGAGACAGTATGCCCATGTCTTAATTTACCTTTGCTCTGAGAGTCGATCCGTCAGACAAATGGAGGGTCTTGGCGTTGCCGTCTTCCTCGATCGAGACGATCTTGGAGGAGTAGCGGATGGTGCCTCTGGGGAGCTCCTCCTCCAACGCCCGTAGCAGCGCGGTGCGGCTCACGCAGCGTGCCTCATGGGGTCCCCTGTGTTATAAGAGTTTTCAGGTTGATGCACAAAATCATTGTGCTGCGTATGTGCGCGTCACACCGAAGATAGGGGAAAATGGTAAGCAAACAGCCAGGTGGACAGGTATCTCACCGTTTGCCTTGCACCCTCACATCAAGTTCTTGCACTATTTCCCCAGTAGCCGAGGACATGACACTCAAGCTAAGAACAACAAACATGGAGGCAAAAAAAATCAGTCTCATCCGTACGACGAATGATACAGTAAGAGCTTATAGGTGGGACTTGTGCTTAGGACATATCCTTCCGTCTTTCGTTAACATATTTTTCAAACAACTAAATAATATGTTTTGTGTAAAAAATTTTATATAAAAATTATTTAAAAAACCTAATAAATTTATTTATCAATGTTTTATATATTAATACTTAATTAATTATTTGCTAATTATATTTCTCGTTTTATGTACGGCTGATTAGGTGCTTAAATCCTTCATTTCAAACGCAACTAAAAAATCAATTTTTTAAAATAAATTTGGACAAACAATTATTTCAATTTATCTATAGAAATTAATTTTTTATAGGATGAAAGGGATTCTCTAGACTTTTCGTATAATGATCAAGGGACAGAAGTTCGAAGAAAAAGGATACTACTATATGCTACTGTACTCTGACCTGGAGGTCAAGATCACAGTGACTCCCAGTCTCCTGCAGGCTGCAGCGTCTCACGAGCACTGTACCTCAAATAAGGATGGTTGAGTACTTGAGCTGATACACATACCTCTGAATCTGCTGGTGCTGGCTCCTCATCTTGTCGCCTACCCCAAGGGCGTCAAGCGCGCGGAAGGCGTTCGTCCATGTGATGAACGCGAACCCAGACGTCCGCAGCGTCGGCGACGACTCCAGCACCACGCTCCTCAGGCCTTTCCTGCATTCAGCCCGATTGGCTCACATGGAGTTGGAACATTGTAGACACTCAAAATCGACCCAGCACAAGCAAAGGTTGTACCTGTGCAGTCCGAGAGCCACCGCGAGGCCGGCGAGGCCGGCGCCGGCGATGACGATGTCCTCGGCTGCCTGTTCTCGCTGCATGCTTGTAAATGGCTTTGCGCGAGTGCGACAATGGCGTGCTTGCAACCAGACGGAAGGGATGAGAAGAATGCTGTGAGCAAATAGAATGAGCGCCATGAGTTTAAATATGCTTGCTGCGATTGCGAGGGTGAGTGAGCAGCAGCAGGCCAGCAGAGAAGGCATTTTGACGTCATCGCTGATGATGATGCGCCCCCCAGCTGTCCAGTGAGAGTGGACAGACGTCGAAAGGGACGTGCCACCTGATTGTTCTGTTTTATCTTGTACACAAATTTGCGGCAAGATAGCATCCTCCAGGGAAAAAAGTACTCCCCAGAAAACATGTCGTCGTCTCGTTTTCACAAAACATGTCGTTGTGACTGTAACTATGTACTCGAAATCAGGGTTTTTCTTTCCGCGAAAGTCGACCCGAAATTCACGGTTTTCGTCCAATTCACGAGGGTGTGACACGACATCTCCACGGTTTCGTTTAAATAATTTCGTAGAAATTTAAAAATTTAAAAAAATCATTTTAACACAAAAATATATATTTATTAAAAAATATAAATTTTGCGATGTTCTTCTGCAAAACCGGTATATGGCGTAGTTTGAGCGAAAATCGTGGCACGACGCGTATTTAGGTTTGGTTCAAATTTAAATTACGATTTTCACGTGTTTTACGTGGTTTTTGACGCGGTATGCACGAAATCATTTAAATTTTCGCGCGAAATTCGTCCTCGCCAAAATCACTCTACCAGCAAAATATAGTGGCCGCCAGGCATCGAACCCGAGACCTCACAACCGAGGAGACACCTTGTTGCACTAGCGATTTGAGCCTTACTACTAGTTACAATATAATTAGCATTTAGTTATATTTGAGTGTTTTTTACTCAATTATTTTTCCAAAGTTGTACAGGTGCACCTTTAATATATGCAGAAATACAAGAATTTAGTTTTAAGAAAACCATACTGCTAGATGTCTCATAGAAATTGTATACTGACACGTGGGTGCAAAATCCATTTCGTAATCTTACAAACCTGACTTCTCACGCTTTAAAGTTTGCCACAGTCATAGTCCGCCATTTTCAGAAGCCTTCCGGCGAGCACTCCGGCCAACCACTTATCCCGCAGAAAGCTGATGACCGCGTTGTTGCTCTCCTGCACGAAGCCGACCACGTAGGCTGTCCCGATGAGCTCGACGCTCCTCCACCGCCGGATCCTGGCGTACTCACGCAGACCCGCCTCGATCCTCTTGCTCTCGGCGGCGCCGGGTTCGCCGAGGATAGCATCGCCGAGGCATCTCGCCATCACGACGCCGTCCTCCAGCGCCGCGCAGCCGCCCTGGCCCAGGTCCGGCGTCATCGGGTGCAGCGCATCGCCGGCGACGCAGACGTTTCCCTTGCTGATGCTCGCGAGCAGGAGCGAGAAAGGCTGCCGGAACCGCAGCGGCGCCGCGACCACGTCGTTTATCTCGCTCCTCTCGACGACCTCGAGCACCTCGGCTGGGATCTTTGAGCTTCTCAGCTTGGTCAGCACGAACTGCTTCATCTTGGCTGCGCTCTCCTCGACGCCATTACTATCTGGAACGGCAACTAAGCACTGATCACCTATCAAATCACCATTGCTGACATAGTTGACACTTGATAGTGACGAGACTGACCGTGTTCAGAAGGAGACCAGGTGAAGAACCAGTAGGCGTCAGTCTCGTTGCAGGGGATCACGCCAGCACGGAAGCCATGGCCGACGAACATCTTGAACTTAGGGTCCAAGCCATGGCCAGCAGGGTAATGCGCGAGGCCTCTCGTCGCCAACCGCCCCGAGGACGACGGCTTTGTGAGCCCCAGCCATTTTGCCACCACGGAATTCACCCCGTCGCAGCCTATCAGCACCTGCACCCCCGCCATTAATTCAGTGATATTTGCTATATGAATGAAACACAGTTTCTAGGGATTTACTATGTTTTTTCTTCTACCTTTGCTCTGAGAATTGCGCCGTCGGCGAGGTGTATGATCTTGGCGTTGCCGTCCTCTTCGATTGCAATGATCTTGGAGGAGTAACGGATGGTGCCTTTTGGTAGCTCTTCCTCTAGTGCCCGGAGCAGCCAGTCCCGCCTGACGCAGCGCATTTCATTGTGTCTGCATCCAAGCCATGGACCCAAATTTTCGGTACGGTTTAATACAAGAACGGGATATGGATTTCAAGGGAATGTCCTCTGATTGATTGCATGCCATCTAAAATAGTTATAAAAAGTTTAAAAAACATAAATTAATATGAAATATATTACTTTATAATCGTTGATGGCATGTCATCTAAATAGTTATAAAAAGTTTTAAAAACATAGATTAATATGAAATATATCATTTTATAAACATGCAAGATTAAATTTGACTTCTACAAATTGAGTTTAAATTTGACTTCTACAAAATGAATCCGGATATGGTGATTTTTATCCCGTTAGGTAGAGTTTAGTGTTGCAGCGACATAACGATGATGGGTACAGAGTGATCGGGACGGTCTGTCTTTTCCCTAATGTCCAGTTGACTTGAAACTTTGCTGTAATATTTTGCTGGCTAGTCATGTGTAGGTTTGATGGGTGCCACTGTATAAGGCTCCGATTTATCGGCTAGATGCTGTGAGTTGGTTTCGATAAGGTGTTGTGGAGATTCGAGTTGAGCGTTTGTTCGTGTTGATGTCCCAATCTAACTGGCCAAGTTTCTTTCTTTCTTTTCTTTTTTCTGCATACGGTCCTTAAGTGATGTAATTTTATATTTTTTCTGTTATATCAATGAAACACGCGTTATCTTTATGTTTCGTTTAAAAAATCGACTTCTACAAATACAACAAAAGATATGTTATAGTACAGATTTGTAGAAGTTGGATTTTAAAATGTATAGTGTGAAATGATATATTTTATATTAATTCAATTTTTTTTTAAAAAAAATAGACTATCTGACAATATGCATGAAACGATAAAATATTTTCTTACGGGATCAAAACATTTTTTATATGGAAGCAAAGCAAAACGACATGCAAGTATGGCCTAGAGTGTACGGTGAACAATCTGTAGAGATCAGTGAGATAGAACATGACATCTCACCGTTTCCCCCGCACCGTGAGATCCGTTCTGTGTGTTCTCTCTCCCGTAGACGAAGAGAAAACATGCAACCTGCGTTCAATTCAGACCAATAATCAGTATTTCACATGTTCACTACATCTACAAGTGTTTCTCTCTTTTTACGTACTCCTGAACATGCAGATGAAGCTTCCTGATCTTGTTGCCCACCCCAAGGGCGTCAAGCGCTTGCCACCCGTTCCTCCACGTCGCGAAGGCGAACCCCGACGCCCGGAGCTCCGGCGACGACTCCAGCACCGAGCACTTCACCCCTTTCCTGCACGCGGAGCAGATCACCTCGAGTTAACCTGCAGCTACCAACACAGAGAGCAATACGCACCACCGGCTCACCGATGGCTCTCACCTGTGCAGCCCGAGAGCCACGGCGAGGCCGGCGATCCCGGCGCCCACGACGACGATGGCGTCCTCGCCGGCTTCCTTTTGCTGCATGCTTGATGCTAGATTCTCAATACTTCCCCCCGAGTAAAAAAACTAGATTTCAGAAGAGAAACGTTCTTTTAAAAAATATAAACATATAAAAAATTAAAAAAAGATTTCGAGGTTAAAATCACATACGTCTTCCTCCCCCGAGTACTCTTAATCAATTGCGAGGCCAGTGTTTAATTAAGACCAAACACTACTTAGCTTCTTGCTCACTGAAATCTAGTACTCCTCGTGACTGCATATATAGCTAGGCTTGCAAGTGTTTGGGACTTGGGAGACTGGGAGTGATCACCACTGGGCTTACTGACGTCATTGCTGATGCTGAAGCAGTGTGTGGCTGCAGTAATCCTGGTGACTAAAATGCGACGAAACAGAAGTCTGGATGGTGGATTAGACCTTATATACGAACACGCAAAAAATGAGCTCTACGAAAAAGAAGTCTGGATGGTGGATTAGACCTTATACACGAACACGCAAAAAATGAGCTCTACCATAGAATCAGCAGAATCTATATTAAATAGATTATTTTGCAACTGATTCTGAAAAAAATATTCAACAGTTTTACATAGAAAGTGAAAATCAGTTTCTCCCCAGAATCACCTAAAACATGTTTCTCTCAAGAATCACCTAATAACAACCTTAAAATATTATTTTAATTATTATTTTATTATATCGATTCTAATTCTCTCAGTCTAATTCACGAGAATCAAAATCTAAAATCTAAAAAGCAAACAGGCCCTGAATTAGCGAGGGCGGTCAAAATCGTGACGGAAATGAAAATTTTATACGGTCCAAACTGGAATTTTTTGCATTTTTAATTTTTTTTAAAGATTTACAAAAATAACTTCCGAGTTTGAAAAATTTCAAAACTAATCTCCCCGCCTCCGGGAGCGTGGAGGAAAAAACGCCTCCCGGAGGCGAAAAATCCGACGTGGCGAGGCCCCGCACGGCCGTCGCCGCGCGGGCATTTTGCGGGCGGCCCTTCCCGCCCTTGGGAAGGCGTTTTTCACGTGCACGGGGTCCGCTGCAAAATGCCGGGGGCCGGCCTTTTGCGGGCGGCCCTTCCCGCCCTGGTAAGGGCGTTTTTCACGTGCACGGGGGCCGTGCAAAAGGCCGGCCGACTGCAATTTTGCGGGCGGCCCCTTCCCGCCCTTACCAAGGGCGTTTTTCACTGTGCCCAAACCCTAATTGCCACGATCGACATCGACCCACTCTCTCGTGTTGTTTGAGATGTAAAATGTTATTTTTGTGCTAATATAACAAATCCATTGGATTTGTGGTATTGTTGCAAATGTAACCGTCTTCATGATTTGTAGTATTGTTTGAAATGTAAATGTTATCGTCGTAAGGATGCAAATGTAAATATTGTTGCAAGTGTAAATGTTCGAGGTATCGTACATATGTTGTTTGCATTACCTGTGAACATATTATTTTAACCAAGTTAACTTAGTTGCAATGGTTAAGCAGTTGTTTGTCACAGTGTTACATAACCCATTAGGTACGGATGATGCAATACAACTAACTCATCCCCCACGAGTGAAGGCTCGGCTACCTACGGAACCGTTCAAGGGCGATAAGCTTGTCATCAATTTTCTCTTTCCTTCTCGGCGTTGTACTCCTTTTGAGTTTCACATTCAGATTACTTTTAAGCCGTTATGGGGAATGACATTGTCGATCCACCTAGTGAATCCACACCTTCTTTGAATGCCCAGTAAAGAAACACATGTAATCGGTTAGAGAGCCACTAGAGCGAAGACGTTTGCATAATTGATAAAATGAAAGACGTACAACGAAGTCGTTGTCTAAGTTGGGGCAAATGAAATATCTCCGACCATATGTTCGTGGTTCAAATGAGGTAGCCATCTTGCAACGATCCCTACAACCGCACATAGGACGCTCCGACCATTTAGGGAAACCCAGCGGATTGTTCCTCCATGCTAAGCTTGCGATTTCGACGCGACGTTCATACTCCATCCAAACCTGAATGAATTGTTCGGTGGACTCGGGTTGTGTTACCGTCGACCGATCGAAGCGGGTTTAACCGTATCGATCCAATCTTTGTATGGACAACGACGTACATCCTCCCGGTTGCACATTTTTTATGGTCGGAGTTAAAAATGGAACAAGCGAAAAGGTTAAAGAAAGAAAAATTATACTCACGACAAAATCGTCATCCGCAATCTCGGGACACACGAAGCATCTTTGTCCTCTAGTTGCTTGTCTTATGGATCTTACCACTTGGCAACGTAGACCACGGTGGCATTACGGGCGTTCCGCCATGTGGGTAGTGCCGGTGATCCATAGGCCGGTCCAAAGCTTCGCGCGAACTCGACGTTGGTACTCGGCCTTCCGTTGAAGGTAGTCGACCTTGTTTCGCTAAGTGGGTAGTAACGTGTTCCGTCGGTTCGTGGGTTCTCCGTATCTATCCACTCAACGAAGTTGCACACCCGACGATATGCACGCATGAGGTGTTAACATGATGTACAATCAAGTTAGCGTTTTACGCGTGAAGATTTTGTAGATGAAAGCGGTGCGGATAAGCCATACCGATCAATGTTGGCGCATTGGAAAAATCGTCTCCCCTGGTTTCGGCGAGGAGGGACGACGTAAGTATGCGACCATCTCCATAATGGCATAACGGACGGTCACACCATGGTGGAATAAAAGCTGCTCAAAGGATGGAGTCGCCGGTGGAGACGCTCAAGGAATGGATGATATGAAGATCTCATTGCGGGAGTAAATGTAGAAAGAGAATGCAGATTTGAAGAGCTCGTATTCGGATCTAGGCACTATATAGTGCGGGGAGGTGACGGTTCACATCTATTGTATCGTTTATGTACGTCACGGGGCAACGGTGATCGAGACGTATCGTGTAGGATTGTCACGGGGCAAAAGTTGATAGCGACGTATCGTGCGGGACTATCACGGGGCAAAAGTTGATAGCGACGTATCGTGCGGGACTATCGCGGGCAAAAGCTAATAGCGATGTCTCGTGCGGTCTAAGCTGGGCCGAAATTTTTTGTCGTTAGTAAGAGTATCAAGCGCGAACGATACGGAAGGATCTCGTGACATGTGAGTGCGACGAACAGGACATAGATATATACAAACATCAAACACAAAATAAATATTTACAATTTGTATAACGATGCACACGGCGGCTCGCGAGGCCTCTTACCCCTATCCCTCCTAGGTGTGCTCGACGTGCCCCCGAGTACGTCGGCTGTCGGGGCACGCCACGACTAGCACGGACATCCGGCGCGGGCGTCTCTGTGGCGGGTCCCGGCTCGTGGTAGAGGTGCTCCACCGAGCGAGAGGAGGCGAGTACGTCCCGATCTGGGTCCTCCAGGTCGTCGAAGTCGTCGCCGTGCGACCCCCTCGTCGCCTCCCCGGACCCGCCGCTGCGTCGACGAAGTCCCGACCGGAAAATCCCCGCCGAGTAGAATCCTCCCGTATGTAAGCAATGTGAAGCATCGGTGACTTAAACTAACACGTGTGAACTAATCATCGGACGACGCTTGCTCACCTCCCGGCGGCGGGGACGAGGACGGAGGATCCGCTCGCTCCAGCAAAGCTTGCGGTCTTGGCCGAGTAGCGAAGGCCGAGGATCGACGATCCACTCGCGCTGCCGTATCCCGCTCGGTAGCGTCGGACCTAGGCGACATTCGGTTTGTTAGATCAAGTTGTAGGGTTGACACAATGAAAATGAGTGGAACTAACGTGGAAGGACCGTGCCGTGTGGTGACCATCCGTCTTGGACCGCGTGGACGAGGACTGTAACACCTGTGGAGGAACCGCGTTGACGGTAGAACGACACGAGAAGATCCGCAAGATCTTCCGTGCCGTCGTCTGCATCCGCTCGAAGGTCATCCTCTCTTCCACCTCGTTCGGTGAATGCTGCGTCCGGCCTCGGCATCACGAGTCGATTTCGGCATTCAATGCCCGTGCGGCGTCGGCCTACAAAAATCAAAACAAGTTAGGTTTTTCGCTCCAATAAAAAAACATAAACTAACGTACAAAGGCTTTAATGCGGACAAATCATGACGTACCCCAACGAAGTAGTCCTGGTCTCGGTGCACAGGGTAGGTGTCCGTGATTCTTTGCCGTGCGGCGCTGCTGCGACCGGTGTGAAGGTCACGCGCGGACGCGTCCGCGGTAGGTACCACCGAAGGTAGGCGGTGTAGTTCTCCTCGGAGTGGACGTAGATCTCGCCGATCACCTCCTCGGTGGCTATCGCCGATCCGCCACGTATTGCTGCATACGTGGTTCCCGGAGGAGCCTCCCTGCTTGTCCCGTCGAGACAACTGCGTACACAGCAAGGTCGACTATAGTTCCATTTAATTTGACACAATCGTACTACATTTGAAATAGAAATACTCACTGGTGGTCCTGGTGGGGAACGGCAACCGGTACGTCTACCGGGAATCCCTGGCGTAGTGGATCAGGCCCCTCTCTGCAGTGTTCCCCGACGTGTTGGTGAACATCACCCAGCCGAACAACCAAAGCGGTACGCCTCCAACGAGCGTCGCACGGAGTACTCGTCGGCGTCGGGGTGGAGCTTGTCGGCCTACAAAGGACAAAACCATGTTAACAAACATCGGATGTAATGAAAAATATCGAAGTCTTGAAGTTAACTTACGTGACCGCATAATCCAAGTCTTCGTAGGCCGGTGGTCGCGTAAGGGTAGATCGACGAGCAGTGGGAGCCCGTAGCCTCATCACGAGCAAAGCGCGCAGTGATGTCGTCCCTCCATCCACCAACACCGTCCACAGGCCCCACAGCGTCTCCGGCTAATGGTAGGCCTAGCAGGTAGGAGACGTCCTGCAACGTCGGAGCCATCTCCCCACAAGGAAGATGGAAGGTGTGCGTCTCAGGACGCCACCGATCCACCAAAGCAGCTATCAGGGACCGGTCCGCATCGAACCGTCTGGCCTGGTCGTGATCGTGGGCACGCGCCTTAACGAGTCTGCAGAGAGCGATCAGGCCAGACTCACGTAACCTGCATATCATACACATAGTGTAATATTAGTATAAAGCATAGTGTTCCTGTAATAAGTGATAAGAGTTTGAACGTACTGCTCGACGTGTCGCGGATCGACACGCAACAACTCGCGCGACGGCCGTGGACGAAAGGTGGTCAGCTGAGCACCCTGCACTGCCGACAAGTACGACCTGTGCGCCCTGTCCACCTGTCTGCTGAAAAGCGCTGGTGTATCGTCTGCCATACCTGCATGAATACATGAAGCACACAATAAGCAATTTATAAGAAAAATCAAAATGACAAATAAACCAGCATATCTCAACATTAAAAAAGTTCACGTCTTAATTCAAACTAACAAACACAACATATAAGTATCACAACAACAATAAACCAGTTTACGTATCACAATGATAAATATTACACGCACGACAGATGGCAACAACATGACAAATAGTATAAATATCAGATCACCACTACATTGAATAGGAGCAAACAAAATAATCAAGCCATTGCATCTCCAGTGGACGACGTAGTCGCTGCACGACCACGTCTAGGACGTGGTCGCCTCGTTGTTGTTCCTTCTCCAGATGGACGGCTACCATCGGAGGGCTGTCAGGAAAGTCCCGAACCTTCGACGGTTGAAGTTTCGAATTCTTTGGGCATTTTTGTATGTATGTCCGCGCTCATCGCATTTTTTGCAACGTAGGGTCCTTCCCGGCCTCGGACTCGTCCATGTCGTTTCGATGCGTCTCGGCGACGACATCCCTTTTTCATCCTTAACTTCGATGGATCTGGAATGTAGAACACTTGTGGCGCAGGTGTTGTGTACGATCCGATATCCCAAAACCATATATCTCCTCCTTCCACGTATGAAAAATTGATTCTTTCTGTAGTACGGTGACACATAAATATCGGAACTATGCCGCAGTCCCAGTGCAGCAAGGGCGTGTGAGCAAGGCGGATGTCTAAGCTTCGGCTTCATACATTGCGGCTACAACCACCATCCGCATGAAGCACACATTCTGCACGGCTTGAACACGGTTGATGCCTCGCCTTCTCCCGTCGACACACATGATCTCGTCTAAAGCACTTGGGTTCCTTGGGGATTACTCGTGCTTCATAGCCTTGAAATTTTGTCTTGCATATATTTCGTCACCACGTTGCCAAATACAATTTTGTTATCGACCATTAAAGGGGATATTTTCTTAAATCTATCCCTAAAATATGCTGCGTGCCATGAAGGATAAATTCCACAATACCCACCAATGGAAGCCCCCTAACTCCTCGCATCACCCGGTTGTACACCTCGGCCGGGTTCGTTGTCATTATACCATATCGAGCTCCGTCGGTGTCATACAACGAGAGACCACTTTTCTTTCGGTTCATTCTCTATCCGGTGGGAGAAATTACGTATTGATGGTGCAGACCTCCTTCTCATTGTTGGCGGGTCATTATGCAATGGACCAAGAGGTACAACGAGGCTCGTCAACTGTGGCAAACGAGATTGCTCGTCGGTTTGCTTCGTTGTCAGCTCATCCAGCCTTCTCCACATCTCATTGAATTTTTTCTCTTGATTTTGACCATATAGCCTCTTGAATAGATACATCAGATGCTTGTTCTTGAACTTTTTGTAGAAATTGGCTCCCATATGACGCATGCACCACCTACTCCGAACATCATGCCACCTAGCGGAAGTCCCTCTCCGGCCAACCATTCGAAGGTAGTCGATTGCCCTCGGCATGCGGGCATGACGATCATGTATGAGACAAACATTGGGCCTCATACGAACGACTTGGCATCGAACTCTCTCCAAGAACCAATACCGCTTTCGGTGTTCTCACTCTCGACAAATGCAAACGCCATAGGTAACACCTGGTTGTTCCCATCTGCTCCAATCGCGCGTCGATTCGACCTCTGTATTTCCCAGTCGAAAGGTTCCATCTATGCACAGGGCGACGGTGAACAAATGCGTTGATGCAAGCACCAATCGAGAAAAAGGCTCTTTGCGGCACGCTCTTGCTCGAATCGGTAGATGATGGAAATGTCGAATGTCGTAGTAGGTATTGGGGTTTCTCCGAGCAATGGTGGCTAATAGACGAGGTAAATTGTCATACGATGCTTCAAATGTGCCATACCTCATCTCCAATATCTTTTGTTTCGCCCTCCAAGCCTTCGCATAGCTAATAGTATACTGAATTTGTTCTCAATGTGCTTAATAATGGAGCTGGTTCAAAATCCGTGTTTTTAACAACATGGTGTACATCTCACCGGCAACAAACGCCGAGGTGATGTTGCGGTGGTACTTATCTACCCCGGCAACGGACATGTGTGCTCACCAACAATGCTCACTTTCCAATAGTCATTCCATTTTCCCTTATATGCATGAACGCGCCACGGACAATCATCCTTCATACACTTCACATCATACACATAGTTCGTAGACTTCACCACCCTAAACTCTCTATGCAAAGACACCGCCCAATGCTTCACCTCTTTCATGTCTTCCTTATGAGCATACCTAGCACTCGGATGACCTCGTTATCTTTGTATTCAAATGAAACATGCTGCCTTCCGAGATAACAAGGCGAGAGAAATCGGCTTGTTCCCAATCGACGGGCATGACATCTTCTTCCTCGTCCGATGATTCATCGCCCTCCGCTGCTCATTTTCGAATCCTCCCTCTCCATTTCTTCAACAATTGCTTCGATTCTCTCTCCTCGTCCGCCACGCCAATCGCCTCCTCTAAGCTTGCTTCATTGCTTGGACCTTCGCCATACTCTGTTTGCATTGTATTACTGCTATCGATTTCGTGCGGTGCCACAAAAATAACAAGGGGCCGGGACCTTTCAAGTGCCATGTCCACATAACGTCTCCACGACTCGGTGTTATCAATAGGCATAAGTTCCCAATAATATCCTTCATTTGCACGACTTACTACAACGGATAGAGACATTGTGTTCACTCTTGTATCCACTTTAAAAACACGTAGCAACCAACTATACAACGACTCAAATGTTTTCTCGCTGGCCTATCGATGCCCTTTGATTTCATCCTAAATTCGACAAATCTACACCTTACGGACCGTATCTAACGTTGCCTTCACCGTGAACTATACGAAATATGATCTTACTTGCCATAGTGCACGACAAACAAATTGAAACGAGTTTATTCCATACTACGAATATATTTCCTAGATGATTACGTGCCTAACTTAATTTCTTTAACAATATGTTCTCTGGTCTACATCTTAAATTTTCCCAAATCGATTTGTTCGTTCCATCTACCAATCGTAACTCGTTCATTTCGGTTTGCCAAAATTTATAAACTAAATTCAATTAACTCGTAGTTTATATCTAAACATATTTTGATCATCAACAAAATTATACGTATGATTTTCTATAGTGCTTACCATCTGCTCACATAATTTACACTTACATCCAAACACATTCTACCTAAGTTGATCTATCTATTCTACCTATGTTAATGTCCATTAAATATCCTTGTTGATCTATCTATTCTTCCTATGTTCTTGTCGATTAGATTATCTACATTGATCTAAATTAAACCATCTGTTTTACAAATCTATAACAAATTATTCAATACCTATTCAAATATTACAAATTTATATTTTTCCTAATATTTCATTTACATACTAGCTAACAAACAAAATAATGACGAGATATTGCATTTACCTCCAATGAAGTACGCAATCCAGCGGGGCTTCGCGCGCTCCTCCTCTTCCTCACCTCTCTCTCTGTTCTTTTCGGATTTGGAAAGGTGTAAATGAGGTTGAAATGATTGAGAGTCGGCTTATATGCGGCACGGTAAAACGCCCTTGCGGAGGCGGGAAGAGGCGCCCGCAAATTGCCGGGCGGCCGTGGCAATTTGCGGCGGCCCCAGTGCACGGTGAAAAACGCCCTTGGTAAGGGCGGGAAGAGCCGCCGCAATATTGCCGGGTCGGCGAGCCTTTTGCGGCGGCCCGTGCACGGTGAAAAACGCCCTTACAGGGGACGGGAAGGGGCCGCCTGCAAAAGGCCGGCCTCACGGCATTTTGCGGCGGCCCGTGCACGGTGAAAACGCCCTTCCCAAGGGCGGGAAGGGGCCGTCATAAAAATGCCCCGCGTGGCGGAGCGGCCGTGCGGGCCGTCTGCCACGTCGGATTTTCGCCCTCTGGGAGGCGTTTTTCCTTCACGCTCTCCCAGAGGGCGGGAGGAGATTACTTTTGAAATTTTTCAAACTCGCAAGTTAGATTTGTAAATCTTAAAAAAAAATTAAAAATGCAAAAAATTCGTCCAAACTGTAGGTTCTGTAGCCACTGTGGGCGCCTGGGCCGAAGTTTGTCGGGCCCAATAGGAGGAGCCGTGGGTCCCACAAGTCATTGTCTTGCTTCTCCGGTAGAATCAATTAAGTACTCGTGGCTATATAAAACTTGAACTTGTGGCGGATAAGAAAGTCTGGTTGAACACCTCACATTGTCACACCTACATGTGCTAAAGCGTGCCTTGCCATTTTGTGGCCAACAAATTCATTTTAGATAGGAGTTACGAAAGTACGAGTTCAATTGCTCTAAAGCTAAGAAGCCGTCACACACAAAAATGTGGCATTCAACTAAATGGAAGCCAAATGTGGCATTCAACTAAATGAAAGCCGGATGACAATCCTATCCACACGAATATAAGTATCCGTGGATTTCGTGCCTGATGGGCATATAAAATTCATTTATGGATATGTCCGAATCCATGGGTGTTTTTATGGGTGTGGGTATGAGTTTTGTTTTTTACGGTTATCCGAACATGCATCCAACCTGTCCGAACCCGTCCAAAACAACAATAAACGCTTATTATACATTTACACCCTGTAATAAACCTAAATATTTATTATATATTTGTATACTACTTGGAGGGCTTATTACACATTTTACACCGTATAATAACCCTAAATATTTATTACATATTTACGAGATCATATTTTATTTTTATGTGTACTGCATAATATGTTAAAATGAGATGTTTGTTACATGATGTGTTAGAATGAGAAGTCTATTGCTTTATGTTATAACTAAATTTATTGTTGGTATCTTTGTTGCTTTACGTATGTGACAAGCGACAACTTGTTAACAACCAAATTGCCTATGAAAGTTGAGAACCCAATGGATATTTGCCGGTTTGGGTTTGAATCTATATTTACGCTTGTGAATTTATAAAAGATGAGTTTTACTAGGGAAAAAAATGCTCGTGCGTTGCAACGGGACGACGACGCAGAAAGGAAAGCAGGCGACGACGCAGGAGCTCCGAGCAGTGACGAGAGGGAGGGGTGCAAGCGCGACGCGGGGCGTGGCGCGGATGAAGACGGGAGAGAAGGGCGTAGGAGGTTTTTTTTATCCAAACTCTTTCTTTCTTTTCAGCATTAGAACTACGAGTTAATTTTATATTTTGATAGATAAAAATTTTGAATAGAAATTAATAAGTTTAGCCATGAATATGTTTTCTTTATACCCGTCCCCAAACCGGTGAGTGCCATCCCTAAACGGAAGGCAAAGTTAGGTAAGCCGTGGCAAAGTTTGGTAGTGAACCAAAACGTACCTGAACGGTAGATTCTGTAGCCACATTGCCTAGTCGCCGGCATGTGGGCCATATTTCCTTTTTCCATCGTAGTAGGCCAGCACAGGCCCATTCCTAGCCAGTCCGGCCCGCAAATTTCTCGGCCCAATATGAGGGGTTCCGGGTCCCACAAGCCAGTCTCCGTGCTCGTTCTAGCGTGTTCCTCGATAGAAAAGAGGGGCACTGGGGTTTAGCTGCGCGCTCTCTCCCTCCCCAAATTTCTCTTTCCTCATCTAGGGTTTCCGCGTCGCCGCGGCCGCGAGTCGCGATGGACTTCGACGAGTACGACTACTTGGAGAAGACGGTGGAGGGCTCCGGGGCGCCGTCCAACGGCGCCGCCGCTCCCAGATCCGAGGAGAAGGAGCGTAGCTCTCGCCGCCGGAGCGGTGGCGGCGGCGACGAGGAGCGCGACGACGGCGAGCGCAGATCCAAGCGCTCTCGCTCGGAGGAGAACCGAGACCGCGACAAGGACCGGGACCGGCACCGCGACCGCGACCGTGACAAGGACCGGGACCGGCACCGCAGCAGTCGGGAGCGTCGCGACCGTGACCGGGACGAGAAGGATAGGGAGAAGGAGAAGGAGAGGGACAAGGACAAGGAGAGAAGAAGCCGGGACCGCGAGAAGGAGAAGGAGAAGGAGAGGGAAAGGGAGAAGGAGAGAGAGAGGGAGAGGGATAGGGATAGGGAACGGAGGAGCCGGAGCAGGTCCGAGCGCCGCCGCGACGACGAAGACCGTGAGCGCGAACGCTACCGCGAGCGAGACTACCGTGATCGCGATGTCAGGTGCCAATTCATGACCTTACCCACCTGTACTGGAGCCGCTGTATTATGAACTGATGAGTGCTCTTAACAGACTTGCCGATTGCTTGATTTCAAAAACTTGCCATCCTTAATCTTGTTTTCACCACGTTTGATGCTCCCCAATTTTGGCTTAGGAATCGTTGTCTCCAACAAAATTAATTTTATTTTTCTGCACTTGATCATGATATATACTGTAATATTCGTGGAGGATTGCATGTGATGAGGATAGCAACCTCGTTTGAGTGTAATAAGGATATTATTGTGGGGTGCATTGGGGCTTTTCTTCTTATTTGTACAAATGCAGCATCAATTTGTAAATGGCGTGTTATTGTTTTGCTTTCATCGTTTAGCATAATTTATAGCAGATGATTTCATAATTGCTTCTATCAGAGTATTCCTATTGCTTTCTAGAGTTCTACTGCTATTAACAATTTTTTGTATTATATACCTAGACTTCTTGTAAATCCCTACAATTTGAACATTAGTATGGATACCTGCAGATTCAATTTGCTAGAGCCATCTTCTGTGGTCTTGATGTTGAGCCTGACCTAGGATATCAGGTGACTTATTTTTAATACTATTATTATTAGATAGGAGTTAGTGTTCTATGCTAGGGTTACTAGGATATGGAAATTCAAGATGGATGATGCCATTTATGCTTTTGAGTGATAGTCTGAGAGCAATAATGGTGCCATCCACGCTTAAAGTTTTGTTGCACCCAGAACATGGAGCTGAACTGTACTTCTTGTGTTGCAGAAATGCTGGTGAGCGGTATTTTGGGCTTCGTCACTGAAGCATTGTGTCTTATTGTTAAGGGGACTCAGTATTCGGCCCGCTGAACAAACAAACCTTATTGCTTTTTACCCTTTTCAGGAGATGTCAACTTTGAGTTGTCATAGTTAGGGGTTGTGTAAAACCTGGTTAGATGGTGTTTCAGAGCCCACTCACCGTTCTAAATTGCATGCAGCCATGCAGGGGGGAGCAGCTGCATGCATGCATGTGCAACACTGGGTCAAATGGTTTGGTAAAACCGTTTTTGTTCACCCCCAATCATAGTGATGCATGTCTATGCCTTACAACAAAGGGCTTTTTACCCTACATTTTTTGCTTATCTCAAAGGCATAGTTTTGTGAGAATGTGACTTGATAGAACGTTGATGGGCCACATATTATAATGAAATTTCTAACTCGATTAGTCAGTTATGATTAGTAATGATGGCTGAACTATGCTCAGTTAACTTTGAAATTTTAAGTTCTTCCTGGACCCCTAGTTCTGACCCATTCATTTCTTCAATTATTATTATTGGATAACTTGTTGGGTAGTTAAGGGTTGTGATCTTAACAGATCTTGTTATTTAGGTGAGACTGTGAGAGGTAGGAGAGAGGATTGAGTGGTGATATAATTTCAATTAGTATGGATGGACTAACATGTAGGGAATGATTGACATTGAGAAACTGAGGTGGTATTCTTTATATGAGGAACTCCATTACTGTTGGAGCTGATGATGTAATGTGGGCTTGTATTTTCTATTCTTTTTCTATATTTCCATATCAATACTTATGACAGTTTTGCTTGTTGGCTGTGCAGACGTAGGAAAGAAGAGGCTGGAGAGCCTGAAGCAGATCCAGAACGAGATCAAAGGACAGTATTTGCCTACCAGGTGCATTTTAGTGTAACATATTTGAATTTCACTTTGTGGCCAGGAAAATGCTGAAGCCTTCTCTATTTGAAACTAATGTTTGTGAGCATAATCACAGTTATCTCTGAAGGCGGATGAAAGAGATGTGTACGAATTCTTTTCAAGGGCTGGGAAGGTGATGCTCACTCTGAATTTGCTTGTATCCTCTTTAGTAGTAAAATATTTATGATTAGCAGATGAACATTTATGGCCTATAATTGTGCTTTGGTGGAATTTTTTTTTCTGATGGTTGCTGCGCATTTGTTATTTAGTCTCTTGTCATTGCATCAAATCAATAAGTGTGCTGACATTGATTACTTTTTGTAGGTCCGGGATGTTCGACTTATCATGGACCGAAACTCGCGCCGTTCTAAAGGAGTTGGGTGAGTTTTTATTGTGAATTCTGTGCAATGTATCAAATCGTTTTATTGTTACCTGTTTATTTTCCCTTGAGTTGCTAAGCATGGGTTTCATTTTCTTAGTAGTTAGGTGGCTTGGAATATCTAGCAGTGTGCTTGTAATAGCCAAATATATCTCTTGTTTACACATAGGATGGGAGGGAGGCAGGGTGTTGCTTGTGTTTCCGGTCTTAGAATCTCCAAAAGACCTGGTTAGACTCTGGTGTTCTGCTGATTGCTCCCTTGGTGGTTTGGTGCATCCCAAGGATTCATAACCTGAGATTTAGAGATGGAGGGTGGAACTTGATTTTAGGTTTTATACCTATCCAAATTAACTTGGTAGTTCGTGCTTATAATCCTTCTGGTTTTGTGTCCAAGCGGCAATATTGACTTACTGAGAATTTGGGGTTTTAGTCTATGTATCAGTAGGCCATTTGTTGGTAGCAAGCAAACAGCAAATGCCTCCTAGTATTCTGTAAAGCTGCTCCAGTTTTGTGCCCATGTGGAGGTCGTTGGGTTCAATGTTAGGCACGTGAGTGTAGGTCTGCTGTAAGGTCCAGGTGGGCAACAAGGGAAGGAGATGAACTAAATCAGAAGGTATGAACCAGAGAGGAATAGATGACTCTTGTGAGGCTGCAAAGAGATCAAATGTGTATGATATCTTTTGATATGATTTTTTTTTGGGGTGGGGTTGGGGGTTTGGGGGGTGGGTGGGTGGTCTAGATATTTTTTCTCTTATGCCTTTTTGTGTACAGTTCGTATCCTATAAGGTCGACACATGGGTGACATGTAGGGTATTTCAAATGTTAATGGGTACTGACCATATTTGTGTTTTCTCTGGTTGCTGTTATGATTACACAAGCATTTTTAAACTGTAGCTACATCTACGATTTATTATGGGGGAATATATTCACCGATTTTTCATACTCGGCAGGAATATTTATAATTTGGTGTATCTACTGGGATAATCAGCTACTTATGACTAAGATGGATTACAAGATCATTTTGGGGGAAGTAAGCAGCGTGGAACATCAAACATGGCAATTCCACATTATTGGATGCCATTTCTGCGCATTCTCATATGATTTTGATCAGAGGAATATGCAATTAGTTTGTGCTGGGGAAAATAAATTCTAAACCTGTTTGAAAATGTTTGATATGCAAGATTTTATGTGATATCTTTTCAAAAGATTGAACGAATGTGTCCCAATTCTGTTGGCAACTGGGTATCCTGATATTTATTATGCTATTATGTTGCCAGGTACATCGAATTCTATGATGTTATGTCCGTACCAATGGCAATAGCTCTTTCTGGCCAGCTGCTTCTTGGTCAACAGGTGATGGTTAAGCCATCAGAGGCTGAAAAGAATTTAGTTCAGTCAAATGCTTCTTCAAGTGGAGCAGCTTCAGGTGGGGCGAGGAAGTTGTACGTTGGAAATCTTCACTCAAATATTACTGAAGAACAATTAAGACAGGTAATGCCGACAAATTGTTTTTTAGATATGAGTTGGCTGTGCTTTTGGAAGAAAATTTCCCTTGGGAGTTCATAATGGAAAACATATTACTTTTATGGGGTAGAAGAATTACTATGGCCTATACATCCTCGTTATGCGTATATAGAGATTTAATGAATTCTCTTTACCAGGTCTTCGAACCGTTTGGTCAGGTGGAGCTTGTCCAATTGCCGCTAGATCCACTTACTGGGTTATGTAAAGGTTTTGGTTTTGTTCAGGCAAGTGTTTGCTTGTTAAGTTATTCTTTTGTTTCTTGTGCAGAGTTCTATGTGGCTGACTTCTGTTTTATCATGTAGTTTGCACGCCTTGAAGATGCAAAGGCTGCTCAGAGTTTAAATGGGCAACTTGATATAGCTGGACGAGTGATTAAGGCAAGCAGTTTCTTCAGATTTACTAGAATACATGTTGTTTTCAAGCTATACATCTCAAATATAAGGGTTCTGCCTGACACTATGCTAAACTGCTGTTACCCAGGTTTCTGCTGTGACGGACCAAGCAGGAGTTCAAGTCAGTGGAGTAACTACTGGAGATTTGGATGATGATGAAGGTGGAGGTTTGGTGGGTGCCATTTTTGGAGACACATTTAGAACTGGAAATTCACTTACCATATTAGATATATATATCCTCATTTTCTTTTAAGTACAATTACTTGGGACATATGCATGCTTTTGCTTGCACTTCGTCTCAATTTTTTAGAGAATATTTTAATATGCAAGAACTTCATCATACGATGGTTATACACTGAGCACTCTGCATACCTAGCATATCTACTATTAGCTAATTTGGCACATCTTCCCCTCATTGCATGGTCATTTGTTGATTCTTAGTCGGTTAATGTTTGAGGCTGTTTTTAAAGGGGAAATATCCTGTGAAAACGAGTCAAGTGTTGGAAACTCGTGAAAATCATACCTAAAATTTTTGTAAATTCATGAAAAATTAATAGAAATAGGTGTAGATATGAAATGCATTGTCACCAAATCTCAAGTCCAAACTCAACTTCATTTGAGAAACAAAAATGTCAAATTTTAGGTGAATATTGTCCTGTTACCGTTCACATGAAATTTGTCTTTTTTCTTACTCCCAAATAAAGTTAAGTTTGAACTTGAGATATATTGAGATTTGATGAGATTGTATTTCATATCTACGCTTATCCCGATTTTCACGAGTTTCCAACACTTGTCTCGTTTTCACCGGATATGTCCTCGTTTTTAAATGCCACATACTTATGCATATTGCAACAGTATCTCAATTGTGTGTGTGATGACTTTGCTGAATGCTGATGTATGCAGGCTCTGAATGCTAGTTCAAGAGCTCTTTTGATGCAGAAATTAGACCGTAGTGGTGCTACCACCAGCAGGTATATATATGTGTGAGCTTAATGGTTTAAAATACCTTTTTGATGCCCTCGTCATATCCTTGATCTGGCCATGTCAATCTAACTACATCAGTCATATTGTCCTATCTTACATATAACCTCCGTCCCATAATAGTCTGTCTTTTTAAAAATAGATGGCGTCGTCTTGTTCAAAAAAAATTATATAAATGCCATTTATTTTGTTGTGACATGTTTTATCATTAAAGAAAACTTTAAGTATGACTTATAGGCATATTTTCACTAATTTTTTAAATAAGACGAATGGTCAATCACTATTCCAAAAGTTAATGGCATTATACTAAAAACGGAGGTAGTATAAAGAGGAAGAAAAAAAAGACCATGATGCCCCTCTTTAAATATGGTATCGGTGGGAGGATGGTTACGGGTGGCTCGTTTGATGGCACAAGTAGTACTATAGAATCCCTTCTATTTTGGGACAAAGTTTGAATCCCTTATATTTTGGGATGGAGGTAGGAGCTTGTTTAATAGTATGTTGTTTAGTCAACCAGGTAATTTCTGCAATTTGTGGATGGTACTGCAGAGCCTTCACTACATGTTTAGAATACTGTGATGTCAAATATCCAGAACGTCGATTATCTTGCTTGTATATAGCTTTAGTCAAATCTTTCGTTATTGACCTTTACTATATTATCGTCAGGATTCATCCACCACTACAGCAACACTGTTTCCATATGTGTATATAGCTTGTCAAGGTCATTCTCCAAGGACCTCTTCCAATTCTTCGGTGTACAGCGCTTTTGTTAAATATTTTGTTTACTCCATTTCTAACATCAAATGTTAATCGTATTGACTACAAATTTCAAGAGATTGAACCATGATTGAGAAATGCCGAGATCATGTCACAGTACCTTATTATTCTTAGGGTATCATCAAGTTATCTTGACAAGAAATGTTAGCCATAACCTTTTAATTTTTTCACTGCATTTCTAATTCAAAAAATGTGCGTGGCATATATTAACTACAAATAGTTGGTACTGGTTTGAACACTTAATGCCCTCCTCTTAATTTTTTACCTTCCTTTTGTCTGTCTGCAGTTTGACTGCTGGGATAGCTGGTACTGGTTTGAACACTTCTGTTGGATTACCACCTGTATCAGTTCTTGGTGCTCCTCCAGTCGCTGCATCTGTACTGCCTACAGTGCCTGGTCTTGGTTCAGTTCCTGGGGTGTCTCTTCCAATTACTACCCAAGCCATTGAGACAGCTCCACCCAGTGAATGCCTATTGCTTAAAAACATGTTTGACCCATCCGTGGAGGTTTGTTCTTACTACTGCATTCTTTTTTTTTTGGTTCACCAACAGTCGATACCTTTTTTTTAATCCTTGCTGGTCTGTCTGACCTTGCTGTTTGGTTGATTAAAAACTAATAGAAACTTATTTTATTGCAGACGGACCCTGATTTTGATTTGGATATTAAAGATGATGTCCAAGAAGAATGCTCCAAGTTTGGCCAAGTAAAACACATTTTTGTGGACAAGTAAGTTTGTTCGACACTAGTAATTGCTAGTCAACAAATCTGTAACAGCGTATTGCATTATTGTAACTATCTACAGCTTCCCAGTACATAAGTCCAAACACAATCTAGTAAAATCTAGTATTCACTTCACTACTTATCAGCATGTACTTGTAGACCTGATCTACCTTGAAAAGCCTGCCAATTTTACAAGGATAGCCTAGTCATTTGGGTATTGTTGCAATTATTTTGTAGGAATACTTCTGGCTTTGTGTACCTTCGATTTGACAGTATAACAGCTGCCATGAGTGCACAGAAAGCACTTCATGGGAGGTGGTTTGCGGGAAAGATGATTACTGCAACATTTATGGTATGGAAGGCAACATTTAACTGAGGTCATCTTTCCTTTCTCATTTTTGGGTTTGCTGAATTTGCTCTTTTGCTGTGTCAGTCTCCGCAGCAGTACTCAACGAAGTTCCCGAGCTAGCGGACAGGCTACTTTTGGTTGATTGCTGGAGATTGTTGCTCTATTGTTGTGTATTTCAACTCTGTCCAAAATCTCAGCTTGTGAGCATAGCTGTGTTAGCTAATGCCGGAGAAATTGCCTTGTAACGGTCTCCTGTAACATTATGCCATGCAGCCTTTTGTACTTTATAGCATGGGTTATTCAACACATATATTAAATGTTCACATGCATCACTCGTTTTGCTTAGACATTATTTGTAAGCAGTCTCCATTCTCGAAATGTACGGCGAGCTGGATTTAGTAATAGTGTTTCTTTAGTTTCACTTGGCTCGCTAAAATTTGAACTCTCTTTGCTCTGTTTGCATTGTCAAAGGATCGTGCCGTAATGGCAAATATTAAAGTAATGTTTTCGTATTCCAATCTTAAATTTTGGGGCACTCGTAGTTGCCCAGCATCCGTTTAAAGTAATGTTTTCATTACTTGATTTATACCCCTAGCATCCGTTTGAACCGCATGAATTCTTGTTTTAGAAAGTACAGTTCCCTTAAATTTCCTAACAAGGAAAAGGGGCTAGACATGGCTCTGTTAGATGTAAAGTAAATCACTGGATCTCCTTAAAAAAAGCTGGATTCGAATTTAACGCCTTTTTCGCTAAGTTACGCGTATCATCCCTGGATGATTCTCTTGATATGCGAAGGAGCTCCTTGATCCCTCCGGTTAGAATAATGTCACGGGCGTTATCTTCTGCAAAGATGCGAAGGTGATAGGAACATCAGTGATGAGGGTCAAATGCGTGAGCTTATTTACTGTACACAGGGAGGGATCGAAGGTGACGGCAGCTGGTCAGTTACGTACCATTTTGAGCTAAATGGCAAAATGCAAGCTCAATATGTCTTCGAGTTGAAGCAGAAAACGCTGATGAATTGACCACCATCCAATTGAGAACACCTTCTTCGATGAGGAGGGATCTCCCTTTCCTGTGACCTATTTTGGATAGAACGGCAAAAATGTTTGATATTCCACCCCTCAAAGTACATGAACTCAATATATCAAGTTTGTATAATTATGTTCAGGAAAGAAGAGCTGACGACAGTAGTGTTCCATAGTGTTCAAGGTACAAAATATGTAACATGTGACAATGCAATCCATGTTAAGGCATATTTAGGATATATGATTGTGTAAGCCTAATCAGGATATTATTAATTGATTAGTGGTGTAATATCGGTTCGTGTTCTTGCGAACATGTGCGTTTATGCATAGATCTATAGTAATTTTCAAGAAGGCATGCAATTTCAGCAGGCTCTCGCCCTGTTGGCCTGTTGTCCCATATCAGTGTATCACCCCCTTCAGTTTCTCCTCTCCTCGGTCATAATTATCCAAATAGTGTTCATGCAACCATGTGGAGTTGATATTCATGCAACCATGTGGAGTTTGATATTCAAACCATAAGCTCATAGAAAACAACAAACAATTACAGAGCTATATGAATGAATATATCCATCATAAGTGAGTAATAGATAATGTACTAACCTTGACTTATTACTCGGGATTCACATTTTGCAAAATTGGCCATTCCCCGTGCTATCTGAGCTATGACTTCGTTATGTCCAGTTCGGAACATTCCCATAAGTGCTTTTATTCCGCCATCTTGTTTCAACATAACATGCAGCTTTTCTGCAAAAAAATTACACGGTATTGGTCACTCATTATCAATGTTGTACATGCACGAGCTCCCTTGTTTTTTTTCCCAAAGGAATGCTAGCTCGATAGTTGCATGTCTTTGCTGTTCAAGAAGCCACAAGTAGTGCACCCTCACAAGTCACAAGAGGACAATTGCCCAACTAAAATTACATGACTCTTAAACAAGATAAATGAAGGAAATGTATATCAGCACGACAAATATCCAGCACGCCAATTACCAAGTTTGACCAGTAAAATCATGACTTTATCTTGTTTACATTCCGCATCCTATCCACTTTTTTATCTTCATTTCAGAACTACTAGCAAGTAGTGTTCAAAAAGGCCCTGGTAAGCTGTCCTGATCCGTGATCCAATTAGTGGCTACTGGCTGGAAGGATATGAATTCAAACTAAACACTCAAATTTTAAATTCAGAATTTTTTCCAGCTGGTAACTGCACAGTTACCCTTCAGCACTGGTCAAAAATTCGAATTTTGGATTTGAATTTTTATCTAGTAAAATCTGGTAATAAGTGGAACCGAGCTGGTAATTTAGGGAATACTGGTATTTGGAACGCTGCTAGCAACATAGTCAAACAAAAACAGTGCACTCATAACCATAGAGTGACGCCCACTGCTGTTCAAGAAAATTGAAATTCCACATTAAAAGGAATATTTAGATAAAAAAACAACTTTTTTTCGCTATAATGGATACAATAAAGACAGGTTGTACCATTTCCACATAAGTTGGCAAGGGCACCAGCAACCATCCGCATAGTTTGGGGATCATCAGTTTTCGACGCAATATTTGCTAACAACCGAGCTCCTCCTTTGTTCATTATTAGTCCCTGGTTTGATCCTGCGTTTACAAGGATCAATTTAATACTTAAGTTATTGCTTGTTCATTTTATAAAATGTCACAATATAAATTTGACTAATAATATAGATATAGTTCAAATATGTAAAAAGAATATCTCATGCTGGAAACCTATTGAGAAATTTTCCTTCTCAGTTAATGACTGGGACATTAGGCATGTGTGAAAGACATATAATGAAAGACTAAACACACCGGTTAACTATTTCTATGCTTGCAATATTACCAGCAGTGAGCGAACTATACAATGAAATAATAGCCCATATTGACTAAATGTGGAAAAGAAATCTAATGAGAGAATGGAATAGACATTACCATTCATTGCCAAATTAGCAATAGCACCAGCAGTGACTCGATGAATTGTGGTATTTTCTGATGTTTCTAGAAGTGACAAAAGAGCATCCAGCCCTCCTTCTTCAACGATCTTTTCCTGATTAATGTCTGCAATCCCAAATGGATAGGTGATAATAAATGACTATGGTTATAACAGTTTCCTTCTAAAGGAGAAAACATAACATTGACAGCAGATAACTGATAGAAAGCACTGGCTTTAATATTATGACCAAGTTTAAATTATAATTCTTATGGAACTGTTGAATATATTCATCCATGGAATTTCAACAATATGCCACTTTCACCTTTCGCATGTTATAACCAAAACATTTTTTAAAACTATTTTTTTCTCTTTTCAGAAATATTTTCCAATGCAAATGTACTAAATGGAAAGCCAGTGGATGAAAAATATTCAAAGTTTTACATAAGTCCCATACCTTCAGCAGCAAGATTAGCTATCACTTTGACAGCATGGATCTGCACCTCTAGTTCATCCGACTTCAACAGAGCCAGGACATTTGGAAGACCGACTGAATGCCAGTTGGACCAAAAACAATGTCAAGATGGCTGCCACAAAAAAAAACGCACTGATATTGTACCACAAGTAAAGAAGATACCTTCTTCAAATATCTTTGATATGTTACCTCTCTGGCTAGATAGCAACTCTCTGGATTTTCCTGATTTAGACATAAAAGCCACACTACCTAATCCAGATCCTGATCTAACCATACCACATAATGCTTTAGACTGTCAAAGAGAGAGATTGACATAAGAGTATGATTGGAAAATGAGCATCAGAATATCAAGGTTATAGTGCAAGAATGGTACCTCTTCAGTGCAATTATCAGCCAAAGATAGTTTCAATCTTAGAATTTCATCTTCAAGGCCCTGTTTGTGTCTCATATCCTGTTGCATCTTTTCTTGCGTGGATTTCAGTTCTTCATACACCAAGTCCTAAGAGAATAAATAAATAAAAAGGTATATGAAAATTGTTGCAAATTTGAGAAAACCTAAACACCTAGATGTGTTGTCCTGAATTTGCCATACCTTTTCTGATATGACTTCAGCGATTTTTTCTTTGAGCGAGCGTATTTGACTGGCAAATTCTTCAGTGGTTCTGGATAGCTGCTTCTCCAATTCACAGGCTATATTTTCCTGCAACAGGGATATCCTCATGTTAGCCTTTTCAAAAGTCCTGTAGGATGCAAACAGGTCCTCCGCCAAACCTTAAATTATTGCAAGGACATGCTGCGAAAGGGCCATTAGAGAAGGAAAAAAAGAGGAAAAACTATAGAGAACCCAAGGCATGTCCAAGCTAGTCCTCAACCTAGTTGGGATGAAGGGGTTCACACTTCTTAGTCATTCAATGTTTTTGTTTTTCCATTTCAAGTATGTAATCCTGGTTGAGGAATGAGGATATTATATCCAAGAAAGATGTAACCACAAACAAAACATGCAAAGAATACCTGACTGCATTATAACTGCAGTTGTAAATTCTGAAAGTATACCTGAAAATAATTCTGAGCATCACTCAGTTGCTGTTGTAGTACATTTAAATGGTCGTTCAAGCTAGCAGAACGTGATCTTTCATCTTCAAGTTGCCTCAGCAATTCTCTTATTTTCTTCTCATGAGATTTCGTTGTATCAGCAAGAATGTTTGTGTTTGAGATGTTCTCAAGCTGTTTTTGCTACTAACAACAAATCTTGTGTCAGAACTACGAAATTATCCTTAAAATAGAACATCTCGGTGTCAACAGAACTACATCAAAGTACTAAGTACAAATTAACACAAACATTACATATGAGAAAAATATATAATATGGAAAATAAAATCTACCTTGTTCTCATCCAATGATGTTTCTAAGTGAATGATTTGTTGAGATAAAAGATTGTTTTTGCCTTTCTCTTTCTCAAGGTCCAGCATCAATCTCTTGATTGTAGATTCCATTTCGCACTTTTCCATCACCATATTCTGGGAAAATAAATCACTTGTTACATCTATAATGCCCTCAAGCAAATTTTATGTACTGAAAGTGACTTTTGTTGAATGCTCAGAATTAATAATGCAACCGATTTACTTCTAGTGAGAAACTACAGTAGATCTTTATTTCAATTCATGTACACAATAGGAAGGACAAAGTAAATAAGAAGGTTGTGTGATAAACAAAAGACACCCAAACTGGTAGATATCTGTATAGTGACAAAAATGAATCAAAATAAATATATAATACAGACTTCATAATCCATCCTTTTTGGACAGTTACTCTATGAAAAGTTATACCTCAATTTGCATGTTAGACGTCACTTTTAAATCATTCAAGGATGCTTCTGATTCTTTCAGTTTTTTCTCCAGCTGTATTTTCTCACTGTTTTTGAGCTTTTGCTGCCTCTCCATCTCTGATGTGAGACGATCAACCTCACGTTCTACCTTCTTATAAAGGCTTTCATAATCAACTTCCTCCTTTATCCTTATTGTGTTCACTATTTTCATTGCCTGAAATCACAAAATGAACAACTTAATGTGGTGTTATAAGAGAAAAAGGCACAGAAGGAAACGATATAAACAATAAAGCAACTTGACAACATCAGTTTCTTTCTTGAGTAAACGCAGAGTAGCAATTTTAAACAACAAGAGCCATTGAATTCATTTGAAGAGGAGCCAGTAAGAAGTAGATTAGTTCATTGCATGAATTAAATCTCTAATATAACGCCAACATGCACTGTTTGCAGTGCGTGCAAATTAATGCTACTCAGTTCACTGTAGTAATTTATACAGTTAGAAGCAGTTGAAATGACATTTCCAACTCCATGAAACTAAGCACATTATGTTAGTAAGGCAGGTAAATGGCATAACTTAATGGCCTGGGACAGAGTAGAATTTAGATATTAGTTAACCATCATAAAGCTAGTGGGAAAAGCTCTGAATGCCATCCTAACTATCAGTTGCAGGGAAATCAATTTTGCACAAATTGGAATGGGAAAATAAGCAAAATTTCATCATTACAGATCTTACAGATGGACCTATTGTGTGTGTGTGTGTGAGAGAGAGAGAGAGAGAGCAATGAGATATTGACCAATCTACACTTACTCGCTGCCCAAACATAATTGTGCTTGAAGTTTCTGAGAAATGCCTTGAAGATGGACCTATTGTCACAATGAGTGAAGTCCTAGCAGTCCCTGCAATTGAATATTTGAGCAAATAAGTTACACGAGTTACACAATATGATGGTGTGGAGAAAAAAAAGTAACCATGATGCTTGGACAAATATGAGAAATTCAAACAATCTAATAGACACCTATACTTTGGACAAACATGAGGAATTCAAACAAACCAAAAGGTAATCATACCCCCAAATGAATCACGCAGTATCCTTGTAAGTTTTGAATCTCTTGTTGGTATATGAGGACTATTTTCTGCTAACGCGTTAATGCATTTGCCTAGGGATGTTAATGAAAGATTGATGAACTTGGCTTCTTCAATCATATGGCCTTCACTTCCTGGGAGACAAAAGATTACCATTACAAACAATACAACATATGAAATGAACAAGTTATGATAAGACCTACCAGATTTATCGATACGTTCTGATCCAGCAAGGTCAACAATCAAGAGCTTGCTCTTGAGAACAAGTGGTAAATTATCAGGAAACAGGTCGTCTGTGCCATTAAGAAGAGAGGTATTGCTTCCATCTTTTATTCTAAAACTTCTTTGTATATGAACCTGAAAAGAATAACAAATTCGGATGGACATGTAATTTACTTTGGAACTTAAAACAGAATACTTTGGACATGTAATTTACATTAGCAAGGAAGAAGGAACGCACAATGAGAATAGCATGACTACGAGATGATTCTGTGTTCATCTTGGTATTAGCAGCATGACGATTCATCTCACCAATTTGAAGAAGCTGGAAAACTTGTTCAAGATCTCTGATTTCAACTATTGCAGCACCAGGCAAAGAAACTTCGCCAGTTTTTGGATCCTCAACAATTGGAATATTAGTCTTCTCTGGAGCAAGTAAATCTTGCACAGATTCCAAGTAAAGCTATAAATCAAATAGACATATACATTAGCATGGAAACACATACTGCAGCGATAAAGGGCCTCTAATTAATATTCAAATCATTTTCTATTATTCAGGGAAAAAACATTATGAAGATAGAATAATAAGGACAGGTTACTGATGACTTGGTTAAATGAACCATGGTGCATTTTGGTTTAATTTGCAGTGTACATTAACTTATCTCATTTGTGAATAATATAAATTTGATGAGGTTTTCAGTGAAAATGCTTCACAAAAACATGCATTGAGGTCTTTGCAAAGCCTGTAGTTGAGGCAAGTCATACATGTCATCACCCTTTTATTTGCACATGCACCGTACTGCTAATCATGAGCTATTTTCATTGGGAATGCTTATGTTTGTCCATTTTATATGTAGTTACATTAACTTCATCCCATTTGTGCATTTTTTATGCAATTTATCTAGCACGATAGAAGGTTGCAATTTATATTCGTCCCCCACATTTATGTAATGTACAATCTACATGAGTAACCATCACATGGTAAAGTACCTGGAACTATGGTGGATTAGGATTAAAGTGAGTGAAAATATTCAAACATCTTGTTATACATAACCTACTTAATGTATTGAAAACTGGTAATATCTTACATAATCTGTTCAAAGCTGATTATATAAATATGTACCTAGTCACCACTGCACTAATACCAATGTATGTGACGATATGGCATGATAATCATATAAGCCTTAGCTTATAAATATGAGTGTTCTCGTATTAATCAAGGCTGTTTGAAGATTCCTAGCTAATAAGAAAGTTAAAACAATTCCACCATTCCATTCCCCCAAAATATGATGTCCATCAATAAGGAATAACGATAAATGATGAAAACAAATAACTTCAGTTGTTGAGAATAGAACCTGGAGAAATGATATTGCCACACTATCTGTCTCCAAAGACATGACAGAAAGGATTTGTTCCAATGCTCTGACCATAATTCCCCGTTCCGAAGGGTCATCTTTTCCAAGCCGACCAACAGTGTATGTCTTGCCAGTACCTGTTTGACCGTAAGCCATCACGGTCCCATTATATCCTTCTAACACACTCTGCGAGGTTTATCAGAATAGTTTCTACATTGTCTCAGGCCAATATAATAATATACATATGCAAATGGGTCATAAGCTAGTAACAGGCTAAAGGGAAGTTCCATGCACATAAAATAGTTTGTTCCTACTGGCAATAAAAGATAGGTGTTCCTAACAGGGTTTGCGATACCGCAAAAACTGCAGCGGTTTTCGCGCGTATCGCGGGGGTGCGAAACGGCATCCCCATGGTTTCATTTGAATAATTTCGTGCGAACTCAAAAAAATTGAAAAATCCATTTTATCACAAAAATAAATTTCTCTCTGTTCGCCGCGAAAACCGTGGTATGTGGCGCGGTTTGGGCGAAAACCGCGGCACAAATTTGGTTCAAATTTAAATTCCATCACTGTTCATTTCGTCGCGGTTTTCGCACGGTTTGGGTGAAAACCGCGGCACGGCAAATCGATTCAAATTCAAATCCATTTACTGTTCATTTCTCCGCAGTTTTAGTGGTTTTCGCGCTATTGCTGGGGGCGGCACGGCATGACAAAACGAAATGGAAAACCCTGGTTCCTATGGCTTAGTTGCAGGCCAGTTCTACACTATTTGGCACCAAAGAGAATCACTTCTTGAGAGTAATCAAGTTCTACCAACTGAAGTTAATGTAACTACAAATATAAAATGGACAAACATAAGAATCTGCAATGAAAATATGTTGCTCATGATTAGCAGTACGTAGCATGTGCAAATAAAAGGGTGATGACATGTACGACTTGCCTCGACTACAGGCTTTGCAACGACCTCATATACACGTTTTTGTGAAGCATTTTCACTGAAAACCTCATCAAACCTATATGATTCACAACTCCAGTTGTTTTTCTTTAGCTTCAGCTTCTTACACTGCAGACAATAAAAACAAGCAGAATAAGTAATTAAGTAGCTAAAAAGGTAGTGGTGTTACCATGTTAATTACTTATAATGAGGTGCATAGCGCAGAGAGTAAAACAGGATATGCTTACCTCAGGCTGCAACTCAACACAGCTATCGAAGTCTGCTCCATGAGCTAAGTCATCAGAATTCTTCGGACGGAGCCTTACAGCAACTCTCACTCTGCACGAATCTGTGAAAAACATCCTTATCAATTCTGAAAACATACGAGTATATTGAGCTATTGACACCAACTACATGAACAACTGTAAAGCATATTAAGCTATCTTCACCGTATAAGAATGTGAGAAAACATCATTGGTTACAGATATCCAGTAGAAAGTTTTATGCTACCAGCACCAGGAACACGGCGTAAATTCAGAGCGAATGGCATTTAACATATATGACTATATTCATGTGATTTCGATTTATGAGTAATAGCGAACTTCCAGTGCTCGAATGCAGAAATGGTCATCTCTCCGACGAGAGTGATATTCCCGTCGCCATTGCAAGTTCCCCCATTCCGCTCCGAGTCTCCGAGAAACCGACGAATGGCGAAAACCCCGAGACGAGCTAACACGGCTCGTCGAACAGAGGAGATGCATCATTCACGGCAGTACGAATACAAAAGAGAAGAAAACCCCAATATGCGCGCTCGCCGAACCGATGAAGTGCGCTCTCTGATTATTCACGGGTGCGCGAGCAGCACAGGACGGCGTACCTGAACCCCCGTCGTTGTCGGCGGCGGCGGGGCGCGCGCGGGAGGGGGACGGGGAGGGCCTGCGCGGGGCGACCGACCTGGAGCGCCCGGCGGGGCGGGGCGGCGCGCCGTGCCTCTCCACGGGCCGCACCGACGCCCGCCCGGTCGCCGCCATCGCGGCCCAACCCCACAACCGCGCCGCGGATCCCCTCGGTTCGTCGCCGGCGCGGGCCGCGGGGGGGATCGGGGGGAGGAGGAGGCGGCGGCGGGGAAGACGAGAGGAAGCCGCGCGAGAGAGAGAGAGAGAGAGAGAGAGAGAGAGAGAGAGAGAGAGGCGTTGGGGTTGGGGGGGTTTTGATTTTTAGTGCGCGTTTGAGTTGAGGCGCGCACGACGGCGGGCGGGCGGAGGGAAGGGGACGGAAACGGAGTGGCTTGCAGGAGAAGGCGGCTCCCTTCCTAACGCTTTTGCAGGGTTTGAATTATTTATTGCAGGGTGCTTTGGGTTTGGGGTTAGAGGTTGGATGGTTGATGTTGGTTGAGATGATGGATCCAACGGTAGAGGATGAATGATAGGGCTGCCTCTCACGACTGGCACTCCCCGTGACGGCCATCAGCCAGGGAGATGGGTTGGACGGCTGCTGGTGATTACTGTATGTATATTGTTGCATTTCTTCTTTTTCAGACTGCTCACTGCCGTGCCCGTGAGAGAGTCATAACTACTAAACAGTACTCGGAGAAAAACAGACGTATTACTTTTAACATCAAAACCAAAACAAAACTTATTTCCGATCAAACATTTAATTTATCTCTTTATTCTCTTTATCATAGTGTAGATATATAAGGTTAAATATGATTAATTTATTTAAAAAGAATATGAAATAGGTCCAATATCTTTGAAGGGAGGAAGTAATTCTTAGTACTTGATTTCTCTAAATGCTTTCTGCTAGTAACCTAATGGATGCTTTCTACTACAGTAAGATTTATCAAAATGTTGTCGTATTTTTTCTAGCGGCTTTATTTAAATGTTGATATGTATCGGTCTCTTTTAATAGATGATGTCATTAATTCTGTTACAACGCTTCACCATTAATCTTAGAAAAAAAAATAGTGCACATATTAAAAAAGATAAGTAATACTTAAAAATCCTTTAATGGTAAACCGACTAACCAAGTCACATCATATTTAGTTAATTTTTTATAAGATAAATGGTCAACAAAATGTCAAAAACTTTTTCGATGAGCTAGCAAGTGGTATTGAAACATCTATGGAGGCTCTCAGTTCAGGTAACGAAAACAATGCTCACAAAATCTGCAATGAGCTAGTATAGCAATTCAGTATAAACCACGAGCAAAGATAACACATCTGCGAATTTCTCCTTCTCCGCTACACCACATGCATGATACATCTGCCTGTCGAACAAAAGATGGGCACTGACCAGGTTTACACGGAACAAAAATGAACACCACAAAAATGGAATCTGAACTATGCAACACAAACATTACAGATTTTCAACGAGCCTGTATAGACAACACTAGCAGCTCAGCAACCCCCGTGTATGAATGGATCTGGAAACCCAATTTATACTCTATAGACAGATAGATCATTGTGCCCATTTCTCCACTTTAGGCAGCAAAATCCTTCCCACGTACAAATAGCGTTATTTGGCTTCGAGATCGTGCTGTAAGAGCTTCTATGTCAAAAATCTGATACAAATGAGCAACAATACACTTAGTCCAGTGACCTCACACTCCGCGCAGAGGTTGAGACCCCAGACCCCAATTCACGAAGACAGTAATTGCGCCGTTTGACACTCCTGATATTGACTCTATGAACTTCCTGTTGAATTGGCAGCTAACGCATATATCTCCAGGGAATGCTCTGGTATGTATGTAAGACCTGTAGTAGAAAGATATCAAACAAAATAAGCAGGAACCATGGAATAGATTCCACTACAGTCTACATACTTCTTTTGACAATAAATTCCAAAAGGAAATAAATATATGTTAACATCCTAGAGAATCTAGGATATTCACATTGTGACATATTGTAGAAAAAAGAAGGTTCATTCTTGCTATGCTCGCAAGAAAAAGTATACCTTTCTCCCTTATCGTTATTTGAAGTGTATCCAGTGTAATGATCCCATCTGTTAATGGAAGTAGCTCAAGCTTGACGGTGGTGCTTGAATGTGCAGGAATACATCTACCACAATGGTGACAACAAATGTTATTCTTCAGTGTATAGAAATATAGGTACATGGGATGTCTCTCAAAGAAAGAAAAGCAGGTGAGGATCAATACCCTAAAGGAACTGCACTCTGCAACCAAAGATGAGTACAACCTCCAGAAGTGCTAATTCTATTTCCTCCATTGTCACTTTCTTTTGGTGAGCCAGCAAGGACTGAATTCAATCTTCGAAAACCAGCTCGATGTTTACCCAAGCCAGATCTTCTCACAGACTCGTTAAGATTATCATATGAACTATTTGGCGTGGTTGGAGCTGAGTTCAAGGATACAACTGAAGAAGAACCAGATGCTTCTGGAGCAAGAACCGTTACCGTAAGGTTTTCTGATGTCATATTAGTAGCCTCAAGGGTTAAGACCTGGAAGGCAACAGTGGATTACTATCAAAATAAAAGCATGGATAATCTGCATAATATACCTAAAAAAGCATAGGAATTACCTGCACTGGGAGTTGAGGAACTCGAGCACTCGAAATAGGATTCCGCAAAGACAGTTCTGATGATACGGAGATCATAAGGTCACTAGCTACACAGGGTCGCCAGCTGGTGGCCTGCTTGAAGAAAAGTTTTGATTCTACACAGGGAAAAAAGGCTGGAAGTCAGAATAACAACTCAACGCTTCCTCCAAGGCACTTACCCCCATCTGTTTAATAGTTTACCTGTGTAATTGCAGCGATATGATACAAGTACAGCATACTGATCCATAAGAGAACCACTGGTCTCGCCAACCTTAGGCAAAGAAACATTTGTGGCAGTTCCATTCATCTTAGGGAGTGACAAAGTCAGAGGTGCATAATTGTTGGTCCTTTGGTCCCTAAAGGACATAGTTGCTGGCTTGAGAATAAAAGAGTGCTCCTCGCCTCTCCTGGAAAGGAAAAGTAACATTTAAGAAAGATGGAATATTCTAGAATGTGACAGAAACTTCAATGGTTAGAGTAAGAAATACTAAACATACAACCATGTTTATTACTACTAGCATAGATCACTATTTGAATCTGGTGAAAGTAAAAGGGAAATCTGGAATTAATCCAGTCCTGCTTTGACTAAACCAGTGCTCTAGGGCTCTAGGCCATACAAGACCAACTTGTTTGAGCCCAAACTCGAAAATTTGATGAAGATGTGTAAATGATGCCAAAAACATGGTGTGAAATTTCTTTCTTTTGCCTAGAAAGACAACAAACTCAAGCTCTTGGATTTGATAGATCCAGAGGGGGAATCGAACCAATCAATTTCTTTGCATGAAGCTGAAATGGTGGGTAGAGAGCCGAATCAATGAGAAATTGCATATACCTGAGTGCAAGATTTGGTAAGCTATGGCAGTGCCCAACCTCAATACTGGCAATTGGCAGTGACAAAGGAGCACCTCCTTTGGATGCCTCCTCAAAGACAATTGTAATTGCATCTATGAATACAACTATATCTTTCACATGCTGTGGAGCAATATTCTGAAATTTGAAGATATAAGCATTAGGTTTGAAAGCTTCTCTAAGTAGGAGATATGAATAGCTAAGGATGTCCGCATAACCTTGATTAGAACACACAGAAGATTTTCCGAAGTACATTTTGCGGCAAAAGAATGAACCTCAATTGGTTGAATGATCTCGACTTTTCTCCGCCATCTTTTCCCTGGTAGATATACACCTTCTAGACCACAACGTACGGAATACCGTTCAGGCTCCAATGGAACTCCTCTAAAGGAAAGCTGTCCATCATTTATAATATCAGGTGTTTTCGCAGGCTTTTCAGGCACAAATTCTTGACTTTCAGAAATTGGTGGTGGCCTTATGTTGGGTGGTTGAGTGGAGGCGGCTGAAGGCATGGAATAGCTTCTGAAGTGACTTAATGAAAAAATTTGAGAACTAGAAGCAGAATAAGATTGCTTGTGTGATGCACTAGGATTGAGAGTAGGAGGTGATAAAGAACGCGGAGGTAGTGTGCGATCCAAAGGGAGCAGCCAACTTAGCAACTCCTGACATGGATCCTCATCACCACTAGAAAGTCCATTGACCAGATTCTTGGTTATATAATTGCTTGATGAAGATTTCTCAAATTGAAGAACTTCGAGCACTGGAGCTTCCATTTTGTTAACACCAACATTCACTTGCAAAACAACCTGCATCCTTCCAACAAAGAACATGAGTGATTAATCAGCACATGTATAACATCTAAAATTAATCAACAAATACACGTGTGCTTCCTTTCTTTCTAAAAAAAGGGGTTTCACCGAAGGTAATGAGATATGACTTCTAAAGATCTCAGAACATTGCTCAATGCCGTGACTTATAAAGTTGCAGAAAATTAAGAGAAGTACTGAAAGGCATGGGCATGCGGTATTAGCTAGTGATGTCAATCTGCTAAGACTGATGCAAATAGGTAGCACATGAGGATAGTCTCTAGGTACCATGTTTTATGCCTGGTGAAGTTATGATTAAAGCATCCAACTTGCAATTATTTATGCAGTGCTCATAAGTAAACTTCCAATGGGCATACATTATACAAAAATTCTAGTGTACAGTGTCACCCAGTAACTAAACAGAAGGATCATTCATACCACGATGTCTCCATTTTGCAGAGCATAGCACCTTGCTGTACCACGAGCAATTCCTCCGGATGTTCTACCATCAAAAACTCCTTTATCAGAAATGGTATTGTAAGCATTACTCCTTGAAGCCTTATTGTTTTCCTGGCTGTCTGAATATGATTGCTCTTCTGGCACCTTTGATACAGCTAGTTTTTTCTTGGACCAGAGAGATTCATCTGACTCTGCAATTCGGACAAAAAAATTGGACATTTTGAATCTTTGCAGCATACTTTCAATTTGTTGCTTGTGATCTTCCAATCGAAGGAGAGATTCGGTCTCCAAAATATCTTGTTTTGAAGGAGACATTTCGCTGTTGAGTTCAACATTTTGCATGTCATCTTGTTTTGAAGGAGACATTTCGTTGTTGAGTTCAACATTTTGCATGTCATCTTGTTTCGTAGGAGACATTTCGCTGTTGAGTTCAACACTTTGCATGTCATCCTCAACAACCTGAGAACCATTCTCTCCGTTCTTTTTATTACTATCACCATTTTCTGTGAAATGACTAGATTTATTTGTGGAGTATTGCAAAGAATTTCCATTCTTAGACATCACAGCAGCAATTCTAAATGGAGATATGACTTGTGCGTCTTGCTTCGAAGCGGACATGCACGCCAATATATGAACCTGCTCACCTGATAACTGAACTAGTTCAGATTCTAGAAAACAGGCAAAATCATGATGCACTTGTATCAGACCCCCTTGACTAATGTCATAGGAAAAATGCATTTACCAGGAAAAAGGAAGGGGCGGTCCAAAGGCTGTAACTGCAACATGTTTGAAAGGTCATTCCAGTTATCAGGGAGCTCCTCTGTGGAAGTAAATTGAAGATGTTACTGACCGTAGATGTAAGAGTATTAATTGTTACAAGCTTATGGCACCTCTAAAAGCATGATTTATGTTCCATGGCACTTCAAAAAGATTTTTTTAAAAAAAAATCTAGATTTCGTTAGAACATTTAGCGGATCTTGTAGAGAAATTCCTAACAAATGGCTTCTTATTAACCAGTAATGACTTTAAATGAAAATAAAGACAGGCAAGTCAAAGGGCACATACTTTTCGGAATTGTGATCCATCCTTCGTCATCCAAAACATCCGTATGCTTTCCATTAGGAACTGGATTTTTTGAATCTGCATCCGCAGAGTCCCCGCCAATATCTACAGCTCCATTATTAGTAGCCCCATCTTCAATGGAGGCAGAGGGCTGATACGGATCATCGGCGATAAGGCCCTCCAAAGTTGTAGCTGGCCTTTGCAGGCCATTCCTGTGGTGATCCTGCTCTGGAATCCGTGGCAGCTCAGGTGCAACAGGCTGAGAAGTTCGGTAGAGGAAATTCATCTCTAGCAGTCGAGCTCCTGCCAAGCAAGCAAGAGGGTGAAAAGGGGATGATGATACACAGATGATTGAACAAAATTACACCACCGGGAGCTCCAGTTCCACATAGAGAAACAGAATGAACGACGGAAACAGAGAGTCATCGATCCGGCAGCTCAGGGGAGACAAAAACAACGGGACCTCAGATCAGGCAACCACCCGCGGCCCAGCGAGCCATTCGAGGCAGCAATTCGCCGTGGTGGCGCCTGATCTAGCAGCTGCGCTGCACGGGGCGCCACATTTCCGCCGACGCGGAGCCTGCCTACCAATCTAGCGACCACTGACGAGTCCACTGAAGAAGTAGGAGAAGAGGAAGGCTTAGATCACACTTACAGCGGGGGCTTCCTATGGGCATCAAAGGAACACGCACAGCTGGGCTCGGAGAACCGCCGCCCCGGCGCGGGGAGAGAGGAAGCGAGGAGCGCGCGCGCGGCGGCGGCGACGGGTAGCGATCGCGTGAGGGGGAGGGGAACAACGGCTGCGTCCTGCGCACGAGAGGAGAGAGGACCTGGCGCTCCGGGGACGGATCTGAGCCGGAGACGATGGTCCATTCCATGGCGATGCGTGGGGCGGATTAAACTAATCTTCCTCGTTGGCAACAACTGACCCAAGGCCCAGATGAGGCCCATGCGAGCCCAACTATCTCACGCATATCACTTCTTTTTCTTTTGTTTAGCGGTTTCACATGCCGAATTTTTGGCATTTTTAATTTTTTTTAAAGATTTACAAAAATTTCGAAAAATAAACTAATCTCCTCCTGTCCTCTGGGAGGGCGTGAAGGGAAAAAACGCTCTCCCAGAGGGCGAAATATTCAACGTGGCGACGGCGTGGGGCCGTCTGCGCGCGTGGCATATTTGCGGGCGGCCCTTCCCGCCCCAGGGAAGGGCGTTTTCTCGTGCACGGGGCCGCCTGCAAAATGCCGGGCGGCCGGCGTTTTGCGGCGGCCCCCTTCCCGCCCTTGGGAAGGGCGTTTTTCACGTGCACGGGGCGCTGCAAAATGCCGGGCGGCGGCGTTTGCGGGCGGCCCTTCCCGCCCTTGGGAAGGGCGTTTTTCACGTGCACGGGGCCGCGCAAAGGCCGCCGCCCGGCATTTTGTAGGCGGCCCCTTCCCGCCCTACCAAGAGCGTTTTTCACAGTGCTTACGGGGCCGCCGCAAAATTGCCACGCCGCCGCGGCAATTTTGCAGTGGCCCCTTCCCGCCCTCGCAAGGGCGTTTTTACCAGGCCAGTATATAAGCCGACTCTCAATCATTTCGACCTCATTTACACCTTCCCAAATCCGAGAAAAGAACGAGAGAGAGAGTGAGGAAGAGGAGGAGCGCGGCGAAGCCTTTTGGATTGCGTACTTCATTGGAGGTAAATGCAATATCTCGTCGTTATTTTGTTTGTTAGCTAGTATGTAAATGAAATATTAGGAAAAATATAAATTTGTAATATTTGAATAGGTATTGAATAATTTGTTATAGATTTGTAAAACAGATGGTTTAATTTAGATCAATTTAGATAATTTAATCGACATTAACATAGCAAGAATAGATAGATCAACAAGGATAATTTAATGGACATTAACATAGGTAGAATAGATAGATGAACTTAGGTAGAATGTGTTTGGATTTAAGTGTAAATTATGTGAGTAGATGGTAAGCAATATAGAAAATCGTACGAATAATTTTGTTGATGATCAAAATATGTTTAGATATAAACTACGATTTAATTGAATTTAGTTTATAAATTTTGGCAAACTGAAATGAACGAGTTACGATTGGCGGTAGATGGAACGAACAAATCGATTTGGAAAAATTTAAGATGTAGACCAGAGAACATATTGTTAAAGAAATTAAGTTAGGCACATAATCATCTAGGCAATATATTCGTAGTATGGAATAAACTCAGTTTCAATTTGTTTGTCAGGCACTATGGCAAGTAAGATCATATTTCAGATAGTTCACGGTGAAGGCAACGTTAGATACGGTCCAGAAGGTGTAGATTTGTCAGAATTTAGGATGAAATCAAAGGGCATCGATAGGCCAGACGAGAAAACATTTGAGTCAGTGTATAGTTGGTTGCTACGTGGATTTAAAGTGGATACAAGAGTGAACACAATGTCTCTATCCGTTGTAGTAAGTCGTGCAACGAAGGATATTATTGGGAACTTATGCCTATTGATAACACGAGTCGTGGAGACGTTATGTGGACATGACACTTGAAAGGTCCGGCCCCTTGTTATTTTTGTGGCACGTACGAAATCGATAGCATTAATACAATGCAAACAGTATGGCGAAGGTCCAAGCAATGAAGCAAGCTTAGAGGAGGCGATTGGCGTGGCGGACGAGGGGAGAGAATCGAAGCAATTGTTGAAGAAATGGAGAGGGAGGATTCGAAAATAAGCGGGCGGAGGGCGATGAATCATCGGACGAGGAAGAAGATGTTATGCCCGTCGATTGGGAACAAGCGATTTCTCTCGGCTTGTTATCTCGGAAGGACAGCATGTTTCATTTGAATACAAAGATAACGAGGTCATCCAGGGTGCTAGGTATGCTCATAAGGAAGACATGAAAGAGGTAGTAAAGCATTGGGCGGTGTCTTTGCATAGAGAGTTTAGGGTGGTGAAGTCTACGAACTATGTGTATGATGTGAAGTGTATGAAGGATGATTGTCCGTGGCGCGTTCATGCATACAAGGGAAAAGGAGTGACTATTGGAAAGTGAGCATTGTTGGTGAGCACACATGTCTGCATTGCGGGGTAGATAAGTACCACCGCAACATCACCTCGGCGTTTGTTGCGGTGAGATGTACAACCATGTTGTTAAAAACACGGATTTTGAACCAGGCTCCATTATTAAGCACATTGAGAACAAATTCAAGTATACTATTAGCTATGCGAAGGCTTGGAGGGCGAAACAAAAGATATTGGAGATGAGGTATGGCACATTTGAAGCATCGTATGACAATTTACCTCGTCTATTAGCCACCATTGCTCGGAGAAACCCCAATACCTACTACGACATTCGGACATTTCCATCATCTACGATTCGAGCAAGAGCGTGCTTGCAAAGAGCCTTTTTCTCGATTGGTGCTTGCATCAACGCATTTGTGCCCGTCGCCCGTGCGTGCATAGATGGAACCTTTCGGCGGCAAATACAGAGGTCGATGCGCGACGATTGGAGCGAGATGGGAACAACCGGGTGTTACCTATGGCGTTTGCATTTGTCGAGAGTGAGAACACCGAAAGCGGTATTGGTTCTTGGAGAGAGTTCGATGCCAAGTCGTTCGTATGAGGCCCAATGTTTGTCTCATACATGATCGTCATGCCGGCATGCGAGGGCAATCGACTACCTTCGGAATGGTTGGCCGAGAGGGGACTTCCAGCTAGGTGGCATGATGTTCGGAGTAGGTGGTGCATGCGTCATATGGGAGCCAATTTCTACAAACAATTCAAGAACAAGCACGATGGATCTATTCAAGAGGCTATGTGGTCAAAATCAAGAGAAAAATTCAATGAGATGTGGAGAAGGTTGGATGAGCGACAACGAAGCAAACCGACGAGCAATCTCGTTTGCCACGAGTTGACGAGCTGCTTGTACCTCTTGGTCCATTGCATAATGACCCGCCAACAATGAGAAGGAGGTCTGCACCATCAATACGTAATTTCTCCCCTTTGGATAGAGAATGAACCGAAAGAAAAGTGGTCTCGTTGTATGACACGACGGAGCTCGATATGGTATAATGACAACGAACTGGCCGAGGTGTACAACCGGGTGATGCGAGGAGTTAGGGGGCTTCCATTAGTGGGTATTGTGGAATTTATCCTTCATGGCACTCGGGCATATTTTAGGGATAGATTTAAGAAAATATCCCTTTAATGGTCGATAACAAAATTGTATTTGGCAACGTGGTGACGAAATATATGCAAGACAAAATTCGAAGGCTATGAAGTACGAGTAATCCCCAAGGAACCCAAGTTCTTGATGCGAGATCATGTGTGTCGACGGGAGAAGGCGAGGCATCAAGCGTGTTCAAGCCGTGCGGGAATGTGTGCTTCATGCGGATGGTGGTTGTAGCTGCAGTGTATGAAGCCGAAGCTTAGACATCTGCCTTGCTCACACGTCCTTGCCCAGTGGGGCTGCGGCATAGTTCCGAGATATTTATGTGGCACCGTACTACAGGAAAGAATCAATTTTTCATACGTGAAAGGAGGAGATATATGGTTTTGGGATATCTGGATCGTACACAACACTGCGGCCACAAGTGTTCTACATTCCAGATCCATCGAAGTTAAGGATGAAAAACGGACGTCGTCAGTCGAGACGCATCAGAAACGACATGGACGAGTCCGAGGCCGGGGGAAGGACCCTACGTTGCAGCAAATGCGATGAGCGCGGACATACATACAAAAAATGTCCGAAGAATTCAGAAACTTCAACCGTCGAAGGTTCAGGACTTTCCGGACAGCCCTCCGATGGTAGCCGTCCATCTAGAGAAGGAACAACAACGAGGCGACCACGTCCTAAACGTGCTCGTGCAGCGACTACGTCGTCCACTGGAGATATAGCAGCTTGATTATTTTGTTTGCTCCTTTTCAATCTAGTGGTGATCTGATATTTGTACTATTTGTCATGTTGTTGCCATCTGTCGTGCGTGTAATATTTATCATTGTGAGACGTAAACTGTTTTATTGTTGTTGTGATACTTATATGTTGTGTTTGTTAGTTTGAATTAAGACGTGCACTTTTTTATGTTGAGATATAATGGACCATTTATGTCATGTATTCATGTTGTTTTGATTTTTCTTATAAATTGCTTATTGTGTGCTTCATGTATTCATGCAGGTATGGCGGACGATACACTAGCGCTTTTCAGCAGATAGGTGGACAGGGCGCACAGGTCGTACTTGTCGGCGGTGCGGGTGCTCGGTGACCACCTTTCGTCCACGGCCGTCGCGCGAGTTGTTGCGTGTCGATCCGCGACACGTCCATGGTACGATCAAACTCTTATCACTTATTGCGGGAATACTATGCTTGATACTAATATTACACTATGTGTATGATATGCGGGTTACGTGAGTCGGCACCGATCGCTCTCTGCGACTTGTTGAGGCGCGTGCCCACGAGCACGACCGAGCCGGACGGTGGGATGCGGACCGGTCCACGATAGCTGCTTTGGTGGATCGGTGGCGTCCCGAGACGCACATCTTCCATCTTCCTTGTGGGGAGATGGCTCCGACGCCGCGGGCGTCTCTTACGCTAGGGCTACCACTAGCCGGAGAGGCTGTCGGGCCTGTGGACGGTGTTGGTGGATGGAGGGAGGACATCATTGCACGCTTTGCTCAGGTGATGAGGCTACCGGGGCTCTCAGCTGTTCAGTCGATCTACCCTTACGCGACCACCGGGCCTACGAAGACTTGGATTATGCAGTTCACAGTAAGTTAACTTGAAGACTTTGGTATTTTTCATTACATCGATGTTTGTTAACATTGTTTTCTCCTTTGTAGGCCGACAAGCTCCACCCCGACGCCGACGAGTACTCCGTGCGACGCTCGTTGGAGGCGTACCTTCTTTGGTTGTTCGGCTGGGTGATGTTCACCAACACGTCGGGGAACACTGCAGAGAGGGGCCTGATCCACTAGGCTCGGTCGATAGCGGACGCGGAGATAGGCTTCGTGCCTTAGTGGAGTTGGGGTTCGGCGGTGCTCACGCCACCTACCGTGGGCTGCGACGCGCGTGCACGAAGACGATCCGGAGCGATCTTCACAGGTTGTCCCCTTCTCTTACAGTGTGGGCTGCGAGCGGTTCGCGATCGGCCGACCGGTCGTCGACACCTCTCCGTACGACGTAGCGCCCGCTTTCGAGAACCCGGCCGACGGGCCTACGATGGGTTCGTACTGGTTTCGACGCAACGTAAGTACAAAGTCATATTTCTTTCAAATATTTAAATTATGTTGAACAAAACTTGTAACCACTTGATTATTTTATTGTCGCGGCGTCGTTACGCCCACGCTCGGGTGAGACGGAGCTACCGGACTTCGTGTTTGAGTTGGACCGTCTCCAGGAGTACGACGTTGTCCAGGGAGCCGTACACGCGCGGGCGGTCGCGGCTCGGGCGCCTCTAGGCCTCTCGAAGTTGTGCACGCGCGACTCGGCCTACTGGATGACGCCTCTCGAAGTTGTGCACGCGCGACTCGGCCTACTGGATGACGTTGATCCCGATGGTGTACGACATCACCGTCGAGCCTCACCGCCAGCCGAGTGATGAGGCGTTCGGACTGCGCCGGATTCCCGTAGACGTCAGGTTGCCGTTCCCCACCGACCACCGGTGAGTATTTCTATTTCAAATGTACTACTATTGTGTCAAATTAAATGGAACTATAGTCGAAGGCTTTCTTGTGTACGCAGGTTGTCTCGACGGGGACGAAGAGGAGGCTCCCTGGGAACCACGTATGCGCAATACGTGGCGGACGGGCGATAGCCACCGAGGAGGTGATCGACGAGATCTACGCCCACTCCGAGGAGAACTACACCGCCTACCTTCGGTGGTACCTACCGCGGACGCGTCCGCGAGTTACCTTCACACCGCCACGCGGCAACACCAGGCGGAGTCCACGGACACCTACCCGAGCACCGAGACCGGACTACTTCGTTGGGGTACGTCATGATTTCTCGGCATTAAAGCCTTTGTACGTCATTATGTTTTTTTATTGGAGCGAAAAACCTAACTTGTTTTGATTTTTGTAGGCCGACGCCGCACGGACATTGAATGCCGAAATCGACTCGGTGATGCGAGGCGGACGCAGCATTCACCGAACGAGGTGGAACAGAGGATGACCTTCCGGCGGATGCGGGACGACGGCACGTTCGATCTTGCGGATCTTCTCGTGTCGTTACGCCGTCGACGCGGTTCCTCCACAGGTGTTACAGTCCTCGTCCACACGGTCCAGCCGGATGGTCACCACACGGCGCCGGTGCTTCCACAGTTTAGTTCCACTCATTTTCATTGTGTCAACCCTACAACGTGATCTAACAAACCGAATGTCGCCTAGGTCCGACGCTACCGAGCGGGGATACGGCGGCGCGAGTGGATCGTCGATCCTCGGCCTTTCGCTACTCGGTCCCAGCCTGCGAGCTTTGCTTTGGAGCGAGCGGATCCTCCGTTCCTCGTCCCCTCACTCAGTAGGGAGGTGAGCAAGCGTCGTCCGATGATTAGTTCACACGTGTTAGTTTAAGTCACGATGCTTCACATTGCTTACATACGGGAGGATTCTACTCGGCGGGGATTTTCCGGTCGGGGACTTCGTCGACGCAGCGGGCGGGTCCGGGGAGGCGACGAGGGGGTCAAGTACGGGTGACGACTTCGACGACTGGAGGACCCGGATCGGGACGTACTCGCCTCCTCTCGGCTCGGTGGAGCACCTCTACCACGAGCCGGGACCCGCCACGAGACGCCGCGCCGGATGTCCGTGCTAGTCGTGGCGTGCCCCCGACAGCGACGTACTCTCGGGGCACGTCGAGCACGCCTAGGAGGGATAGGGGTAAGAGGCCTCGTCGTAGGCTGCTTGTGTGCAACAGTTTATACAAATTGTAAATATTTATTTTGTGTTTGATGTTTGTATATATCTATGTCTGTTCGTCGCACTCACATGTCACGAGATCCTTCCGTATCGTTCCCGCATGATACTCTTACTAACGACAAAAAACTTTCGGCCCGATTAGACCTGCATGAGACATCGCTATCGCTTTTGCCCGTGATAGTTACGCACGATACGTCGCTATCAACTTTTGCCCCGTGATAGTCCCGCACGATACGTCGCTATCAACTTTTGCCCCGTGACAATCCTACACGATACGTCTCGATCAGTTGCCCGTGACGGACATAAACGATACATAGATGTGAACCTTCACCTCCCCGCACTATATATTGCCAAGATCCGAATACGAGCTCTTCAAATCTGCATTCTCTTTTCTACATTTACTCCTGCAATGAGATCTTCATATCATCCATTCCTTGAGCGTCTCCACGGCGACTCCATCCTTTGAGCGGTTTTATTCCACCATGGTGTGACCGTCCGTTATGCCATTGTGGAGATGGTCTGCATACTTATGTCGTCCCTCCTCGCCGAAACCGGGGGAGACGATTTTTCCAATGCGCCAACATTGATCGTATGGCTTAACCGCACCGCTTTCATCTACAAAATCTTCACGCGAAAACGCTAACTTGATTGTACATCGTGTTAACACCTCATGCGGGCATATCGTCGGTGTGCAACTTCGTTGAGTGGATAGATACGGAGAACCCACGAACCGACGGAACACGTTACTACCCACTTAGCGAAACAAGGTCGGACTACCTTCAACGGAAGGCCGAGTACCAACGTCGAGTTCGCGCGAAGCTTTGGGCCCTATAGATCACCGGCACTACCCACATGGCGGGAACGTCCGAATGCCACCGTGGTCTACGTTGCCAGGTGGTAAGATCCATAAGACAAGCAACTAGAGGACAAAGATGCTTCGTGTGTCCCGAGATTACGGATGACGATTTTGTCGTGAGTATAATTTTTCTTTCTTTAACCTTTTCGCTTGTTCCATTTTTTAACTCCGACCATAAAAAATGTGCAACCGGGAGGATGTACGTCGGTGTCCATACAAAGATTGGATCGATACGGTTAAACCCGCTTCGATCGGTCGACGGTAACACAACCCGAGTCGATGAACAATTCATTCAGGCTTGGATGAAGTATGAACGTCGCGTCGAAATCGCAAGCTTAGCTTGGAGGAACAACCCACTGGGTTTCCCTAAATGGTCGGAGCGTCCTATGTGCGATTGTAGGGATCGTTGCAAGATGGCTACCTCATTTGAACCACGAACATATGGTCGGAGATATTTCATTTGCCCCAACTTAGACAACAACTTCGTTGTACGTCTTTCATTTTATCAATTATGCAAACGTCTTCGCTCTAGTGGCTCTCTAACCGATTACATGTGTTTCTTTACCGGGGCATTCAAAGAAGGTGTGGATTCACTAGGTGGATCGACAATGTCATTCCCCAATATAACGGCCTAAAAGTAACTGAATGTGAAACTCAAAAGGAGTACAACGCCGAGAAGGAAAGAGAAAATTGATGACAAGCTTATCGCCCTTGAACGGTTCCGTAGGTAGCCGAGCCTTGACTCGTGGGGGATGAGTTAGTTGTATTGCATCATCCGTACCTAATGGGTTATGTAACACTGTGACAAACAACTGCTTAACCATTGCAACTAAGTTAACTTGGTTAAAACAATATGTTCACAGGTAATGCAAACAACATATATACGATACCTCGAACATTTACACTTGCAACAATATTTACATTTGCATCCTTACGACGATAACATTTACATTTCAAACAATACGACAAATCACGAAGACGGTTACATTTGCAACAATACCATAAATCCAATGGATTTGTTATATTAGCACAAAATACAACGATAACATTTTACATCTCAAACAACACGAGAGAGAGTGGGTCGATGTCGATCAGGGCAATTAGGGTTTGGGCATAAAACGCCCTCTGGAAGGGCGGGAATGGGCCCCCTGTAAGCACAGTGAAAAAACCCTTGGTAAGGGCGGGAAGGGGGCCGCCGCAAAATGCAGGGCGGCGGCCTTTTTGCGGCGGCCCCGTGCACGTGAAAAACGCCCTTCCCAAGGGCGGGATGGGGCCGCTGCAAAAATGCCACCGCCCGGCATTTTTGCAGCGGCCCCGTGCACGTGAAAAACGCCCTTCCCAAGGGCGGGAAGAGGCCGCCGCAAATATGCCACCACACGGCGACGGCCCCCACGGCCGTCCCCCACGTCGGATATTTCGCCCTCCGGGAGGGTGTTTTTCCTTCACGCCCTCCCAAAGGACGGGAGGAGATTAGTTTTGTATTTTTCGAAACTCGGAAGTTATTTTTTAAATCTTTAAAAAAAAATTAAAAATGCCACTTATACAGCGGTTTTCTTCTGTAGCATTGCTAAAGTTCATTTTATGTTTCTCAAATATAATTTAAGTTTCATTTATGTCCTTCATATGAAAAAAACAGATAGAAAAATTTCCTCAACTCAACTCAACAAACCAGTGAAAAACAAATCCTTCAATAATATTAAAAACGGTTTTGGTAGATGTGACGACTAAATGATATGTTGAGCCAGTCTCTATCCCACGTAACACTTAAGTGACACTTTAAGCAGAAAAAAAACTAAAAAATTTGTGAACCCAACGTGTCCCTGAAACAGACCAAATCATTTCTTCCTTCTCTGCCCCATCTCCTTTTTTACTATGTCTTCCAACAAGCGGCGAAACCGACGAGGAGCTTTGGATTGGGATCAGGTGTAAATTTAGACAGTCGATCAATCCACAACACCCAAAATCAATCAAACGGGTGAGACTTAAGGATATTTGTTTTTTCTTGTATGTTCATCTCCTGTGTGCTTCGTAACTCCGAGAAATAACAACTTGGCCAAAAAGAAACACCACCGATTCAATTTGAAAAGACGGGCAGATCTCATCAAAATTAATTGCGGTTTACTTGTGCTCCTCATTGTTCGAGGCATTCTCATCTTGCCCCTCCTGATCCGACTTTCGAGTGTTCGCTTGACACTGTCTATGGGCAGCCAAATAACAAATTTAGAAATATTTTATAAAAAAAAGTAAAGTCATTTTATTTTACTTTTAACCTCTACTTGCAACACATATAAACATAAAATTTAATATAGAAGCTAAGGAGGGGCTTCACTGCTCTGACAATTGTAGAGAAGGCAAAGCCCTCTAGCCCCACCGCTAGATCCGCCCCTGTTTAAGCCCAAAAGTCGACGAAATAGTTCTAATAGTTCAGCGTAAAATGCGTGAACGGGAAGCAGTCGCTACTGCTGTAGCGAGTCTAGTGACCAGCAGCAACGTGATGGTGCAACGTTGGCTCTCCGAGAAATCAAGGAGGGCCAGGTCATGGTAGTAGGCGTCATCCGCGTGGCGCTGGCGACTCACAGGGTCGCCGCCAACCATGCGATGACGCTCACCGCCGAACCGAAGCACACATGTGGCAGTAGTATAGCCCGTCAGCCGCCGTCTCCTACGCCATTCCTCCCAATTGGAAGGCACTCAGATCCCAATCCTCGCCAAGGCGGAGAGACTCAGGCGCCGACGGCACTCCGCCTCCCTCCGCCAAGAGAAAATGGGAGAGAAACAGGAGAGGAGGGAGGAGGAAGAGAATGATAGGGCTGACCTAAGTGAGGCCAGTCCAAATGCTGAGTCAGCACGGTTAATGTGCTATGTCAGTCAAAACCGTTATAAAAATCGTCAGTCAAAACCGTTCTAAAAATCATAAGGACCTGATTTATATTGTTTTTAGAAGTTAAAGGACATTCTATATTTGTTTTTTTAATTTTGTGGTTGAAGGACACAACACATTTGAGGAACCTAAAATGAACTTTTTCTTAGCAAAATGTTCGAAAATAAAAAGAAACATGCTCTTGTCAATCACAATAATATATATATGCCAGCTGTAGCAGAACCATTACATGGATAATTCCTGCCAAAATACAGATCGAGAGAATTTGGTCAAGTACTACTTGTTGATAAGTGTTGAATCGTGTAGCAAATGGTTCGTATACCTCCTGTACCTCATGTAAGAACATCTAGATTGGTGCTGATAAATCTGATTAGAGAAAGTGTAGCCTCTATCAACCTGACAATATCCCATTTCCACCAAACACTACACTGCTGCCTTGTTGGGCAATGGAAAATCAACAGCTTTTTGTTTTTGAAGCCAAAAGTATATCTGTCTATCTTCACCATCCGCACCTACTTAACGTACAGGCATTGGTGCGGAGTAGCTTTCACCTTGACGTGAGAAGGGAGCATTGTTATCCTTCGATGGGGTTGTACAAATCCACATTACCGTCGAAATTAGCACCCGGGGACGGAGGTTTTCACTCTACTTGTTGCCTTCCAGCGACTTGAGGTCAGTTTGTTTAAGTTCAACAAACTTCCCAATTCTGAACATGTAACATCCAACAAGGGTTAATACTCACTGTTATTTTTGCTCCCAGGCTGTAAAAATAAATAGAAAACAAAAAGGTCCAGGATACTAAATGATGGTATAAACAACAGTGTTAATATTCAGGATTCTGAAATTAATTTATCATTTTGTGCATGGAATCATGCCTCTAAAATGATGGCATACCAGTTATCTTTGAATCAGCCCACTGTACTGGACAGGCCTTAGCATACCTGCTGGCAGATGGTACCAAGTATACAGCACCATGTTATCTTGCAATATTTGACAGGTCTTACGATATAGTTATTGTTCATATCATTTACAGCAAGCAAGTGCCATGCTCTTTCTCGCGATGTTTGATAGACATGATATTTTTCTTACAGTATATAATGTTCAATGTTCATATCTTTTACACCAAAAGAACATGTCATGTCGAGCTAGATATAAAAGGTGCAAAGATGCCAAAAAGACTGTGTAAATATACAGATGTGGTAAACTGCATTACCCGAGATCTGGTGGAAGCCTGAACCTGCCTATCCGAACACGTTTCAAGGCATAAACCTATCAAGAACAAGGATAAAATATCAGCTGCTTCCCAGAGGAGGGAAAACATGCCAAGGTATACAGTTCCAGCAGAACACACACTTATTGGTACACAAAGATATATGCCTACCTCACCCATAAGAATATAAGATAAGTATACTTCTTAGACTTCACTGTTGTTTCTAGAAAAAAACCTAAAAGCTAGGAAGGAATCCCAAGCTGAAGTGAACAAAATCTTTCAGACAAGTGATGTTCGGTTGTACAGTTATTACAAGTCTGGTGACATGACAATAATTTATCTTATGCACTATAGTGATTGTAGAAGCACAGGAATTGAGATCTGCAAAGTGCTTTGAGATAATATCAACTAATAAACATGCTAGGCATCTCGAAAGCTACTGTGCTAAGAACTATAGTAGAATGTAGTCTACCATAAGCAGGTTTAAGAAGAAAAACTCTGAAGCGCATGCGCTAGGTGTATGACATTTTTTTAGTAAGTACACTATGTCTTTAGCACACTGTGCTAATCTCTGTGGTTGATATATTCGATCATCATAAGAATATTTCTGTTGAAAAGAAGACTCTGAAGCACATTAGATGCATTGCAATCCTCTTCTAAAACATACTGTTAATTTGTCACTAGTGCTGTTGATCATTAAGCGTCCTCATTTCTAACAATTCAATCAGATAAAGAATTAACAAACAGCATTTGCTCTTAATTCTAGAACCAAATTACTTGAGTTACAAAATTTGGTATTGCACAATAGGAAATGTTAAGATATGATAAATGAAATATAAAGGGAAAACTTGAGAAAGAAAATATTGAGCATACAAAACAAACCTCTAGGCCTGCATTCTGCACAAGTTCACGAACTTCATGATTTCTTCCTTCATGAACCTGCCACACATAAAAAAAATAGCATACCAATGAGTAGATGACCAAATGCTATGCCTTGCAAGTTTTCATCTCTATAGAATTGCTTTAGTCAAGAACACATGCACGAATTTTGAGCAATAAGTCCATAACATATTGATGTCACTGAAAATACTGTAATGTTGCCCAGAGTAGTGACTTTTCCTTCTACCATGGTGAAAACTCATGGGGCTGAAATATTATCAAGAAATGGTTCCAAATTAGCTGATAACATGTTAAAATTTCTTTTGCTAATTTTGAACAACGTGAAACAGATTATTGCTTAAGCTTTGCAGAACTACCATCTTCTTGTGGTTTCCACGGTTTCAATCATTTGAAAAAGTAAGCAGACGAGGCAAATTATCGATCCAACCAACTGCCTGTTAGACATTTAAAGTAAACTTTACATAATCACTAACCACTTTAGCTTGCCATAACATTTAAAAATAAATCTTGATCGCAATATACTATCTAAAGAGACCTTTCGTGTGTCATGTATCATGTTGTATATCCCATAAAGGAATGATAGGATGGGTTCATTGCTAGGGTATATTTTTCACTGAACAGAAAGAATCAAGTTGCCTATCCTCTACATTATCCTATGAAGAATTTCGGATTCATGAAACAGACAGCAAAGTCAATCAGGAATCTGATAAAATGAGGTATACTAGAAAATATAAATACCGCTATTCTAATCCGGGTCCTTTTTGTATTGGATTGTACATCCAATGGTTCCACTAGATCAGGTATACACTTGACACCATCAATTTTTGTGCCTTCGCTGATAGCTATAAGGTGATTTCTGTGCACTGGTCCATCTATAGTTGCCACATATCTGCAACATCGAACAACTCAAAGTCAATGTTGATTTCATTTGAAGTTTGATAAAAATGCTATTTCAGAGGTTTCTTTTCGCAATTACCAGTGCATATTGATAATGAATAAATGAGAGTAATACCAACACACTCTTCTACAAAAAATCTGAATAGTGTCCACAGTATTTCAAGTACGTTGATTTTGTATTACTGTACTTCAAAGGACACACGAAGTTGAACTTACTCCTTCATTATATTTGACGAAGGGTGTGCGAGTTTCTGGGCAAACTCACCTGAAAGAGAGACAAATTAGCTTTAGATATTGAATGGTCAAAATATTGATTCCCAAGTATTTACTATGAAATACACTGAAATTACCGTCATTTGTAACTATTATCAAACCACTTGTAGCAACATCAAGACGACCCACAGTAAACAAGCGTGGTTTTGGTACTCCTGGCTGAATCTTGTTCTGCAAATGTTAATTGAAAATGGAGTATAAGTCCTAGCTATAAAGCATAAGAGGTGAAAGATTTCACAAATATTACAAAATACCATCACTATCAAAAAGAAAGAACATACCCAACCCTTCAAATAGTCATCAAATAAAGAGATAATGGACTTTGGTTCTCCACACGAACAAATATACCTGCAGCACATTGGAAATACCATTTAGAGATGTTGCTCATATGGACTGCTGCCTCCTTCATCTATATTTCAAAAATGTTTTAATTGAATAAGATAGTGGAAATGGAATATAAGAGCCGACCCTTTTGGCTTGTTAACAGCAAAATACAACTTCGGAGGAAGCTTCTTGGAAATGCGGTTTCCATTAACATAGATAGAATCCTTTGAGATGTCAACTTTGGTCTACATAAAAAATTGTATAAAAATCATATGTAACAAAAGACAAACTTTTCTAAGAATGCATTTGAAACACATGATCAAAATTCATAGTAACAGGATCTAGATAAATTAAAACAATTTATATTGTACCACAATAGCACGATAAGTATCAGACCAACACTAAATAAATTTGGATAAGAGCTAAAATATTACTTAGACATGCAACAAGCTTAGAGAAGTAGCATCTCATCATTCTTAGAGCTCTAAATATTTATACCTGGGGAGAAGTGCAGGCAGAACCATTGACGGTCACCTTCCCTTGGAAGATGAGCTCCTCGCATGTCCTTCGTGAGGCCACTGAAAAGAGCAATTGGACCAGCATTCAGACAACTAATGTGTTGCTTCAACTTAGCAGACTTATTAAGCTACTATACTACTTTGATTAATCTCGATTCAGATAACTAATGCGTTGCTTCAATATATTCCTGCTTCCTGCGTGATAGGAAGACTACCTCCTGCCGCGGCGAGGACCTTGGCGAGCCGCTGCGGTTCGTGCTCCCTGATATTCTCATTGTAGAATCTCCTCGCTGCCTTGGAGAACTTGGGCGGCGCCGCGGGGGCGGCCTTCTTCTCCCTCACCCTGGCATTGGCGACGGGGGAGGCAAGGGCGGCGCCCTTCTGGCTCCTGCGAGGGTCCTTCTTGGCCTTCTTGGCCTCCGCCTCCGCCAGCGCAATGGCCTGGAGGACGTCCGGCGGCGGCGCGGTGCGCATGGAGGGCTTGCCGTCCTCCCCCCGCACGATCCATGGCACCACCTGCTCCGCGGACGGGGCGTGGGGGGAGGGTTTCGACGGGTCGGGCGCGGGCTCCGCGAAGGTGACGTTGAAGTCTGGGGCACTGGAGGAGGATGAGGCGCGGAGGAGGAGGGGAGGGAGGCGGCGGTGGCCGCAGCGGAGGAGGAGCACGCAGGCGGCAGGACGGAAGAGGAAGGGCGGGAAGGAGACGGCCGCGGCGGCGGCGGCGGCGACGGTGGCGAGGGCCATGGCTCGAGTGTTTGGTTGCTTATCAGTTATCGGATATGCCCGCGCCGCGACTGCGCCTGTTTGGTTGCTTCACCTTCATACGCTTGTTGCCACACTGACGTCAGCTTTCCTTTTTTTTTTTGGACAAAAAGAAAACGTCACATCGGGGTCGGGGATTAAAACTCCGACCCCTCCTTCGTTTCAAAGAATCCTGTTCAAATTGTTATTTTGCATCATGTTGAAAGAGAGTAAACTTTTCGCTTGACATCTACTGTAGTCAAGATACAATACATCAAAACACAAACTTGAGCAAATAATGCCCTCCAACCTTGTTTTGATAATTGGATCAAGAAAACATCTCTGAAAAGGTCACATACTAAAATTGCAACTTTCCTTCAAAAGATATGTGCCAGACTAAAATTTTGAAACCTTTTTTACTTCGCTCGGATAAACAAAATGCCACCTTATGATATATTCAAGATTATTTAATGCACACAGACCTCGTTTCGATGGTGAAGAAGTTACAGACACGTAAAACGAAAAAATACACTAATACATTTAGTAAGCTTTAATTATTTTAAACTTAAAAAATAGTTTTACCTAATATTTTAAATCAACTTTTATATAAATTTTTTTACATAAAATACATCACTATTTTACATCACTTGGCAGTTTGAGATAATATATAGCTATTTCTAACTAATCGACATTTCACTTCATAATTTTTATGAAATATTTTACAAATTAAAATTATCGTTATTGTCATTAAAACACGATACAAACATTCTTATGAAACATATTATGTGTTTGGTCATGTTGCCTAGATAGCTTTGTTAAGCAATAAAATAGGAGGTGATCTATTTAATGGTTTCACCGTAATAAAAAGAAGATATATAAATAACATGATAATTATATTTTTACTGTTAAAGAGTCAAATCAATAAGTGCTGATCCATAAATAAGAAAATTTGATAAAACTTATCTACTCAATTTGCTGTCAATCCTTAAGCTTGATAAAAATGTTAGAAAAACTCTATTGCGTTTATATAATATAACGTTGGTTAGTTTAACTATGAGCTAACTACTGTCAACTTAAACTTAAAAGAAAAAACAAAGGACTTAAACTTAAAAGAAAAAACAAAGGGAGCATTTGACCGCTGAAACCGTGTCCTTGTTGTCACCTTTGACCACCGTACACACAGGATAAAACACCACAACCGGCTACGAGCTAATCTGACCCGTACATCATTGCTTAAAGCTACCAACCAACGGCCCAGATCCAACATCCTCCTCCTGTGGCCAAGAACAAAAACCTACCACACGGCCAAACCAAGCGCCGGCCACCACAAGAAAAGGAAGAAAAAAAGAGCGCGCACGCATCGCCTCCCATAAAAATCCACCCATTTTTCCGCGATCCCGTGCGCATCTCATCGCCCACCGCATCCGCCATGGCCGATTCCGCCGCAGCCGCAGCCGCAGCCGCAGCCGCCGCATCCTCCTCCCTCCCACGCTCGCTTGCGTCCAGGAGGCCACTGCCCTCCTCCCTCTCCCGCGGCGGCAGGCCCCGATCGTCCCGCCGCTGCCGCTTCGGGTCCCGGTCGCTCCACCGGCTGCGAGCCCGAGCGGGGAAGGATGATCCCGAGGATCTGTATGGGCCCTACCCATGGGATCAGTCCTTGGATCTCACCACTGGCCTCGGTAAGTTCATGCCCCACTCTCTCTGATCGTTCCGGTTGGTATTCGGAATTCGAATGGTTCGATTCGATGGCGAGCAATGCGCTGGGGTTACTTGCGCTAGACTTACTGTGGGTGACTGATGGTTGCCCCAGCTGTTACTCTGTGAGATGATGATGAACTCATTCATTGTTGTGCAGATTTTGCTTATTTCATTTTGTGAGAGGCTTTATACTTACGTTTATGGCGTGGCCTTATTTGGGGGTTCAAACTGTATCTTAACAGATATTCAGTGGGTGCCAGAGGATAGAGTGACACTGTTCACTTCTGATGGGCTTGTTCAAATAGGGGGTTCCCTGGTGCCTCGTCGAATTACTCCATCAGAGGTGACGAATCTTTCAACTTGGCTCGTTCATTAATTGCTCGTTTCTTCTGTAATAAATACTCTCTCCGCCGTTTCGTAGTATAAGTCATTTTTTATTTTTTCATAGTCAAACATTTTTAAGTTTAACCAAATTTATAAAAAAATTTAGCAACATCTAAAACACTTTCATATAATAGGTTTGTTTTGCGTTGAAAATGTTACTACATTTTTCTATAAACTTGGTCAAAATTAAATAAGTTCGACTACAAAAATCAAAATGACTTATAATATGAAACGGAGGGAGTATATTAGAATATCTTGATATTTGAGTAGGAAAACAAAGTCTCTTGCATCATAGACAGTAGTGAGATTTTATTCTTGTCAGTAAAACTTGGGTGCATCTTCAGTTCAGGAGGGAGGTATTATAGATATTGCAGACACTATTGTTCAATGATCAGGGATGTTCTTTTGAACTCTTATTAGGTAGCAAGGAGCTGTTCCGGGGCGACATAGTTTCACATTAAATCAGTTTCAATCTCTTTTGCATAGTACATCACAGCCTAACTTCATATAATTCAATCATAGACTTGAATAGATGATTAGACTATTGGATTACCAGGAGTCTGCAAGAGTGTATCAAACAACGATAACCTTTTTAGCATCCTGACCAGCATCAAATGTTCCAATATGAAATATAAGCTCTTTCACACCTCTGTTCATGCAACGTTTGGATATATGCAGCAGTACTTATCGTAGACGTGTCATGTCCGAAAGAAACTGAGGGGGGATGAATCATTGAAAAGCAGTGCCACATACACTATAGCACCAATTTTGTATCTCCCGTGGTGGCACCAAGCTAACACCATATAGAGTACTGTGCGTCTGTCATGTACTGTAGGAGTACCTTCTTGCATAAACTATAAAGCATGTTAGTAGTGTTTATGGATTGGATAGCTATGTCTTTTTAATCTTGGTGCTCACATTCAGTTCAGTTTACATGAAATTACATCCAACTGAAACATTCAGTTGTACAACAAATGCATCTGCAGCCAAGTCGATAACAAGTAATCAAGTATGAAATCTAGCACAATGTGAATCATTTCAAGAACTCAGTGTATCTCAAGGTGCAAGTTATAAGTATGATCTGGGGCCCATTGTGCTAGTTTAGACTGCATCACAGTAATGTACTGAATTACTTAAATTGTGCTAGTTTATGAAATGAGAATTACTTAAATTGTTGATTTTAGATAGAGCTGCAAGGTTTGTTATGTATTCACCATTATTTCCCATATTATCTGCACTCACTTCCTATGTGATATTTTGACCAGAAGAGGCAACGAAAAGTAAAAGGTATACAAAATATCCGCCGGTTTCAGGAGAGCTCGTACATGGATCCAAACCAAAGTCTTTGCCTTGGAGCACTATTTAACATAGCAGCAACAAATGTAATTATTTCCTTCTGCATATTTGCTTATCGTGTTGCTTTCTTTTCATGATGGCATTTCTTATCTCAGGGTCTTGATATGGGTAGAAGACTATGCATCTTTGGCTTTTGTCGCTCTATTGAAATGCTAAGTGATGTAGTGGAAGATACAGTATTGGAGCATGGTGGTGAGGTATGTGCAACAGTCTTACATGGAAAAAAAATATCTTTTGGTACTTGCTCAATTAAGTGTTCCACAAATTACTTTAGAGTTTTATATCTTCATCCTGATGACTGCATAGATTTTTTTTCTCGAACACGCAGGAGAGCTGCGTATCATTGCAATAAAGAAGGAAAGATATAAATGTAACAGAAAAACAGTCCCAAACGAAAAAACACACGCCCACTGCCACAGGATCTTGGGCTTTAAAGGGTACCAACATACTACCTTCTTGCTGAGAAAAAAAAAAGGGTCTGAAAATGGCACTCCTGGACAATGATGTGACATTTTATACTGAAAGTAGATTGCTAAGCAAATAGAACAGTGCCCGAGGAAACATGCCCGTTCTAGCTAACTTTTTTTTATAACAGCTTAATAAAAGATTGAGTAGAAATGCTAACATTTTTTAAGGAGGAAACATTTATCTAGTCAGCTGTTGTTACGTTTGGATATTGAACTGTGAATTGAGTAAAGGGCGCCAATCTGCAGGTTGTCACGGCAGAGAAGGCAAGCAAAGACGGCCTCCAGGAGAAGTTGACCATGTCTGTTGCGGTGCCATTGTTGTGGGGTGTTCCTCCAGCATCGGAGACCCTCCATGTCGCGGTGCGGAGCGGTGGAGGTATTGTGGAGAAGATCTACTGGCAATGGGACTTGTTTTAAAAGCCCAGAGCCATCCAGGCATTAACAAACAATCCATTCCGCGCTGTAAATACTCATTCAGTCTAATTCGCTGCTCGCATTGTGTCAGCAATTGTAAATTGTGCATATGTAAACAGAAAACTTGGAATCTCTATACATGTACAGACATGGTCACGCTCGTGCAGATGAAAAACTCTCGAGTTAACAGCTCATCTTCTACTTTTGTTGTTGTTTTAATATTCGCCAGTGAACTGTCGTCGCCGTTTGAGTATTAGAATATTGGAGATTTGGAGTAAGAATCGGGAGATAACTAATCCCTGGCCTATGTCATTGCAGACACGTTTATGAGCTTTGGAGTAGTAACTAAAACAATGTGTTGACTCCAGGGATTGGGACAAAATTGTAAATGATCGTCGCTTGGGCTTGATCATGATGAGTTGATGATACTCCAGGTGTGATGTTTCCTGCACTAACCCAAGCTAGCTGTCGCGCCGGTGGCGTTATGCATTTAGATGAATCGAAATGACATTTTCAGGGGCGTTAGGGTTGCGAGTTGTGGGTCGTTTGTACTGTGGAGATCAAGGCCAGGAACCAGGACGACGATTTTTAACGACCTTTCTTGAGTGAGTCCTGCAAGGCTCCGTGGTGCGGAGAGAAGCGGGGATTTTTCTAGATTGTGAAGAGTAATTGACCGACAGAAAGCGAGATGCAGTGACCGTTCTATGGATTACTGTATCTGTCGTCCCATTTTTGATTTTCAGTTTAAGTTTGTTTTCTTAGTCGCTTTGTCTCTGACTAAGGCCGGCATCGTTACTCCGTTGTAAATAAATTGTTTTTTCCCATTCTTAATTAATTTAGTTGGTCGCTCTTCGGCCAACCAGAAAAAAAAAAGCTGCTGCAAGGCTGCAAATTATGCAAGTACTAGTCCGAGATTTGTTGAAACAGCCCTTTCAATCCTCCAACATGAGGTCGCCACAATGCCACTTGATAGTTGCCTGGACCGTAAGACAATTCTGCAATCCCAAACTAACCATACAGCAGTTGCGTGCCGGGACCATAATGACGAACCGTTCTGGGCTTCACCTGGACCAATCCGGTTGAGGTTGACACTCGCACTCCCTCGTGCATTCAGATTTGTGACAAGAGGGAGTCTCCATCGCGTGCTGCATACTCGTACATAGCCATGGTCGTCCCTCGCCAAAAGATTCCCCTGTTCTGTTATGAAATATAATAACTTAAAATCAAATATTACATATTTTAGATTCATCTGTTTTAAAATACAACAACTTAAAATCAAATATGACATATTTTATTATTATAAATCAGAATAATGTCTAATAGTAACAAAATATTAATATTCGATGTACTACAAGAGAGTATAGAAACTAATAGGGGTAAAAACCTATGCTTAAAAGTCAAATCCCATTCATCTATGTCAAATATATTTATAACCTTTGATCTGGACGACCGTTGCTCTAGGTATCTCCAAGATGCAGACTTCGACTTTGTTTTCTGTTAATTTTATGGCTTTGTAATGTCTAAATCATTTCACTTTCGTCTGTTTGATCATCTAAAAATAATGAATTTCAGAACCCTACTAAGAACTGTGTTGATTTCACTATTATATCATCTACTTTCATGCTCCATGGCATGGCTACCATTAGCCCAAATATTCCAAAAATCCTTTTGAAAAACAAACAGTGCAAACAGACTTAAAAGTACCATCATAGCATTGTATTTTTCATAAACATATTTTAAAATAAAATTGTTAATAAAAGTTTAATTAAATTTTATTATAAATATATACTACCTCTGTTCTAAAATACAAAAAAATTGGTTGAATGAGATTAAAAATTATAAACAGTGAACCTATTCAGATTGATATGACGCCATTATGGTTAGTTGTGCATAAAAAGGGCATTTTAACTATTTGTCCATAGCCACTCTTCAAATACAACTCTACCTGTTTTGTCACCATAGCAACATGAAATGTCCCTTTTGCCCCATCCCCTTCATCTCTTCTCCCTCTCTCTCGTCGGCGTCGGCGGTGGCGACGAAACTCGGGGCCGACGGTGGTGGCTAGGGAGCTGGAGCCGCATGTCGTCCTCGTCCCTTCGTCTCTCTTCTCCCTCTCTCTCCTAGATGAGACGGGCAGCGGCAAAGCTCGAGGCCGGCGGCGGCGAAGCTCAGGGCCGACGGTGCTGCAGTGGTGGAGGGGAGCTCACCGCAGCCCCAAGTGAGGGAGGAGAGCTCACCGAAGCCTCCGGGAGGGGTAGTCGCAGGAGCTGTGTGTGGTGGAGGGGAGCTCGCCGGAGAGCTCGTCGGAGCTCGTAAGGGAAGGGGAAGCTCGCCAGGTGCATGGGGGAGAGGGGTCGCTGGAGCTGCGCGTGGTGGAGGCGAGCTCGCGCGGAGCGCGTGGGGAGGGGAGAGCTTGCCGGAGCCGACGACGCTGCCCATCTCGTCTCTCTCCGGGAGGGAGAGGGAGACGAGATGAAGAAGACGAGGACAAAAGAGATATTTCATGTCGCTATGATGATAAAAAGTTAAAAACGTTTGATAAATTGGCATTTAAAAAGTGGCTAACCATAAAAGTGGTAAATAGTTAAAATCTCCCCATAAAAGGACCAAAATACACGAGTGCAGAGTGAGTCACCACCACAAAGCCCTTCCAATCTCCCGCACCAGCCCTTCCAAGCCCAAGAAGCGGCAGTCGCCAACGGCAAGGGGAAGCCATGGCGAGCGCGGCGGTGCCGGCCGCCGGCTACGGCGCGGACGGCGTGTACCGCTCGCTGCGCCCGCCCGCGCCCGTCGCGTCCGACCCGGGCCTCTCCCTCACCGACCTCCTCCTCCGTCGCGCTGACGCCTGCCCCTCCGCGCTCGCGCTGGCCGACGCGGCCGCCGGCGGCCGCGCCCTCACCTTCGCGGAGCTGAGGTCGGCCGTACTCACCACCGCCGTCGCGCTCTCCTCACGCGCGGGCGTGCGACCCGGCGACGCCGTGCTACTCCTCGCGCCCAACTGCGTGCTCTACCCGGTCTGCTTCTTCGCCGTCACCGCCCTCGGCGCCGTCGGCACCACCGCGAACCCGGACTACACCCCGCGGGAGATCGCCAAGCAGGTCTCCGACGCGCGCGCCAAGCTCGTCATCACCGTCTCCGCCCTGGTGCCCAAGATTGCGGGGCTCCGCCTCCCCGTCATCCTCCTCGACGACGACGCGAAGGCCGCCGCCTCGTCCTTGCCTCCAGACGCCACCGTCACGCTCTACACCAACCTCGTCGCCGGCGTGAAGGAGACGGATTACCGCCGCCCACCAATCAAGCAGAGCGACACGGCCGCTCTCCTGTACTCGTCGGGCACAACGGGGGATAGCAAGGGCGTCATCCTGACGCACCGCAACTTCCTCGCCGCGGCGAGGATGGTGACCTCCGACCAAGACGAGCGCGGGGAGGGCCCCAACGTGTTCCTCTGCTTCCTCCCCATGTTCCACATCTTCGGCCTCTCCGTCATCACGTACGGTCAGCTGCAGCGCGGGAACGCCATCATCGCCATGTCGCGGTTCGACATCAACTCCCTGATGGAGGCCGTGCAGAGGCACCGGGTCACGCACCTGTTCTGCGTGCCTCCGGTGATGATCGCGCTTGCCAAGCACGGGAGGGCCGGGAAGTACGACCTCAGCTCGCTCAGGTTCATCGGCTCCGGCGCCGCGCCGCTCGGCAAGGACGTGATGGAGGTCGTAGCCAAGAAATTCCCGGGCAGTGAGATTGTTCAGGTAACTGAACTGAACATTTGATATTTTTGCAGTGTTTACTTTCATAATATATGCTGATGAACTGTTGAAATTAGCTTATGGTTGGTTGCTTTGAGGTGTCAATCCATCTAGGATAGGTTGATCCATCATAGCATCATCGAGTCAAGTCGTTGAATCACCAATCCATTGCATTGAATTAATGGTTCAGAGTTAGAATCGGGCAGTGAATTCATAACAACATTTGTTCTGACCGTACGTTTTGTAAGGACATACCTGGTTTGATTTGGAACGACTACAAAATTCAGTCTTTCTTTGGTTGTGCCTTTGTGGGGTCTGATCTTGGTTATGTTATCTTTTTGCTCAAGGTGATTTAGTTGATGTAGTCCTTTCATGGCATAATAGTGTTCATATGGTAATGGCTATTCAACTTGATTCGATAGAAGCTGGAGAATGACATTTAAGAGCGGGAAATCAGCAATTTTGTCCTATAAATATAACTTCATTGAGGCAAAGGACATTCTTTTTTTGTTTTTAATTATACTTAAATCTTTAAAGTGTGAGTGTGTGTGCGCGCGCGCGCGTGCGCGTGTGTGTGCATGTGTTGGTGATAGGAGATTAAGAATGTCAACTTGCAATAAGCTCCACCAATATCTGAATACTAATGGATATTTTGCATAATGCAGTGGGCATTGAACTGGTTCATTCGTAAACTAGTCCTATCATATCTGTTTGGATCAATTTGGTATATTGTATGTGCTACTTTCAATCTGATGTGGTAGGCATGTGACCATATCTACAGGCCACTTGTCAAGATGTAAAACTTGCTCTAAAAGATGTGATTTCTGGTCTGTAGCCAACTGTTCTAGACTCCAGAGGTCTGTAGGCATTTATAGTCTCTCCAAAAACTGCACCTTATGACAGCTAAGGCCTTTTTCTTGACATAACTTTAATAAATATTGGCCGGATACATCTTTGATGCAGAGGCTGGATTTATTTCCATTATCCAAAAATTTTAATAGACATACACCCTCATGGTCTATTACCTAAGCAACCACTGCAATCAGATCTCAGAACTATCTTTAAGTGGTTCGGCGGTTTGCTGCACAGCACTCCTTGTGGAAACATGATTAGTATGATGGCATTCTTTTCTTCCATGATGTTTCAGTGCATCTGTAAAATCAACTAGTAAGCTTAAGAATTTCATATCTCAAGTTGTATGGCATGTTATGCTCCTCTTTCAGGGTTATGGTATGACTGAGACTTGTGGGATCATATCACTCGAGTACCCAGAAAAGGGACAGGTTCGTGAATTTGGGTCAACTGGCACACTTGTCACAGGAGTTGAGGCTAAGATTGTCGACATAAAGACATTAAAACATCTACCACCTACTCAAGTAGGAGAAATTTGTATTCGAGGGCCAAATGTAATGCAAGGTAAAATTTGAATGATACATTTGATCAATTGTTAAGCACTGGTTCTCAAAATAACTATTTCTAATACCAGTAACAGTCTAATACTATAATTATATTACAATGGAACTGTATCTATTTATTTGTATTTCTTTGTTTTCAATTGTATATTGACAATGCACAATTGGACAAAGCCTAGTGATGTCGAACCTCACTGTTTCTCACTGACAATAGATTCCAATATTTCCGATGCATTCTGTCCTTCAGGAATAATAGAACAAAACAATTGCTTACTTATCTGAATGTCTTGTTTGTAGGTTATTTCAACAATGTGCAAGCTACTGAATTTACAATCAAGCAAGGGTGGTTGCACACTGGTGATCTTGGATACTTCGACGGAGGAGGCCAGCTTTTTGTTGTTGATAGACTTAAAGAGCTGATTAAGTACAAAGGTTTCCAGGTAAAGAAATCGATTCTTTTTCCATAAATACTTTCAAATGGTCAGCCCCTCTACTTATGTTACCAAATCTTGTGCTGATAAGTTTTGTAAGCAGTCTTGAAAGACCATATACAGATAGGATCAATTCAGAGATTGCCACAATGATAGATTGATATAGCACACTGAACCTTCTGAAATTGTCGTGGCTTACTAGAATAATTTTTATATTTATAAAAAATGCTTAGCAGGAGCTCTTTCCATTCACTAAAGAAAGAATCATAGAATAGAGCTGGTTAAAACTCAGAACACCAAAGAGAGAAGGATATAGGATTATTTCTTGTCTCCCTTCATCATGTATCTTATTTCTTTTGTCTTGAGCATACCATAATTTCACCTTTTCTTTTTATGGAATTTCTTATCTTTTGTTGACTCTACTGACAGAGATTACAATACACTGAAAAGCGTTTTCTCTATTACCATTTACCAAAGCACATATTTATGGATGGGAGTTGTCTGAATAAGATCCTTCTTGTTTTGTATCCACTATAAAAATCATAGCAGGAATCCATCCTTATGCTTGTGTCTTGTCTTTGCTTGAGCATGCCGTCATACTTTGTCCTATATAGGGAAATAGCTAATCTCCTTTATTTTACTTCTATAGATTGCACCTGCCGAGCTTGAAGGGTTACTTCTATCTCATCCAGAGATTCTAGATGCTGTTGTCATCCCGTAAGTTGAACCACCTAAATTTTTTAGTGTTTCTAGCCCCTTATGATATAAACTGTTCGCTTGTCGCAGCATTCTTGTTTTGGATTGTTCTTTCTCTGTTGTGTCTTGTCTCTTGACGGAGCTCTAATTGTTTCAAGGTTTCCTGATGCTAAAGCTGGGGAGGTTCCCATTGCCTATGTTGTTCGATCACCTGACAGTTCATTGACTGAAGTTGAAGTCCAAAAATTTATTGAAAAACAGGTAAGGTTATTTGGAACCTCATTTGGTTGTAAGTTGAAACTACATCATATGTCTGATAAACTCCAAATGCTGCCAAACACTGGTGTTAGCGTGCAACATTTGCAATCCATGAATGAACAATTTCGTGCTTTCCTTCTACTGCGTACTGCCCTGAGTGCTAATATACGACACTCATGAACTGCATTATCAGGTGGCGTACTACAAAAGATTGAAGAGGGTTACCTTTGTGGGCAGTGTGCCCAAATCAGCTTCAGGAAAGATTCTGAGAAGGCAGCTGATCGCCCAAGTGAGATCATCCAAGTTGTAGCAAATCTGCTTCTATTTGCGTTGATTCTGGGCCATTTTCAAAACTTGTCCGTTGGACACACCGTGAAGGTTTACGTAGTATTGTTGTGAAGAACGCGTGAATGTATAATAATAATGGAATATAAATTTCAATTCCAAGATTACATAGAGGATATGGTAAGCATCATGCATGTGATGGTGGACAATTGTTTGGATGCAGGTAACGATGTGTGCTGAGGTTGGTGCCAGCCTTTGCTGCATGCGTCATTGTCGAGGACGTGCTTTGGACGTCAGTAGGACGCGAGCAAAAATGCCGCGGGTGCGCCGTGACCCATGAGCGCGCCGAATAGCGGAAGCCTGCAACTTGGGGAGATGCTAATAGGCCGTAGTATTGGGCCTTTACATGGGTTCTCATGAGTCACGTGTCTGCTCTTGGCAATGGGTCACACACCTTCCAGCGTTGAGATTTTTTGGGATTTTTAATTTTTTATTAAAATATTTGTAAAAATAAGTTTTAAATTTTTTTGCAAAAGTATCGTCCGCCGTTCTTCGAGAGGATTTTTTTTAAAATCCACCTCCCGGATGGCGATTTTAATGACGTGACAGACGACCGTTGGTCGCCGTCTGCTGCACGCGCATCAATTTGCATTTTGCCCCCTTGCTGTCCTGGCGCAGGGCGATTTTGCCTGTTCATTTAGTGCTGACCCCCGTTTTTGAGGACGGAAATCATTCGTGTTCATAATACCATATCCCTAGATCGAGTAGTTTGGTACCCACGAATACAGTTTTGAATTAGCAGGTGCAAGGTGCACGAATAGTTTTACATCGAAACTATTACAATAATAGGCCCGAAGGCAATATCCAATACATATAGGACCTACTGGTTCGGATACAACCAAAAGCAGAATTTAGATAAGATAGCAGACGGAAGACAGCGACATGTCGATCGCCTACAGGCAACAACTGGGGACTAAGACCTATTGCGCTCCATTGTCTTCATTCATCCTGGTAGTAAGCATAGGGATCCTCCAGTTCTTCGTTTCCACCATCTAAAGGTTTGTGCGTATAGCAATGGTGAGTACCCAACGTACTCAGCAAGCCAACACGGAACGATGTACATGATAGGGTCTTTCAAAGGATGGCTATGGTTTATTTGCACAAAGCTAATTTTCGCAAATTATTTCACAAACCTAGCATCTAGCCAGTCAAGTTTTAGTTTCAGAGTATATTAAATCGGTGACGATTCTGTCTGCCATCCATCGTGATACCAAGGATGGTTTCCCGTCTCCGGATCGTCATGGTTTTCTGGGGAGTCTATCCCTTCTCGTAGGTCGAGAAGTTGAGTCCACCAGTACCCAAAATCATGATGCATACCAACCCATCATTTTAAAATTTATGAGTTTAGCCACGGGAGAAACGTGTCACGTCGCTCATTGACCGCGAACACGGCTATTCGAATAGATTGATTTACTCACACTGAAGTGGATGTACATTTTACCCGTACTTCACAACTGCTCATTGAATGAGCTTACATCCCTCTATATGGGACGGTCACGGCAAAGCCTTTCGATAACCTCACTTTGACAGTATCCGCTCCATAAACTTAAGTCCTCATGCACTTTAGTCGTCATTTCCTAGCAGTGAGAGGAGTTCTGGCGTTTCCGGGTAAGAGAGAAAACTCACTTAATCTTTAAGTCATTGTTACGTTCAGTTTATTATTCACATAAAGGCCTTTTGTCTCATCACAATTACGGGCACTCTACCATTGGTAGGCCTAGGACACTCTACCTATTGGTAGGTCCTTAACTCAACACCTACACCTGAACCACTATGCAAGGATACTGTCTCCGCTCGGCTATCTACTCCGCTAGGTCTATACCCATTTGAGAAGTACGATTGTACTGGTTCGCTCTAAGTTATAAGTCTCATGGTTCGTCCTTAATTGACCGGGGACGGTTCTTGCCTTTTCCGGAATCCACCCAAATCCAACCATCTGCCTCAGTCTAAAAACATTGGTTTTGTATTTGTCATTTCTTCCATCAACACTATTTTCATCATGATCAGGGCAATGTGGCGCTCATGTCTCCATATGCTGCATTCCAACTATCTTCCCAAAGATAGTTGCCCAAGCACGATGCTTCTTTGTAAAAATCATGAGTATGCAAGAATCTAGTATAGGCAGGGCTAAGCACTTTACCGAAGTTAGCCTCCGGTCATATCACATCGAAGGTTACAAAGAGTAATTCTAATGGTAATCAACATCAAGACAGGGTATGTCAAGTATAGGTACTCATTTGTGTATAGCATTCAATATGTAATTGAAATCAACATCATTTCGTAAAGTAGGATCAATATGTTCAAAGGGAAGTGTTGACTTGCCTTGCTCGTGACCTTGTTGGCTTGAGTCTTCAACGTTCTTGACGGTTCCCTCGGACTCTATCGTACGTGCGAGAAATCCAATTTGAATTCGATTAGAATTCAAATAAAATCCAATAAGATCCAATAAAAGCCAAATGAATCACGAAAAGCGGCTCCTAATACTATGCTATGCCTCTACGCGAACCTAGGTTCGAGTTTCGGCGCAAACCGAGTTAGGGCGAAGGAGTTATAAGGATTTGAGGTTTTGCGATTTTCGATTTGGTTAAGTATGATGTGATATTTATTTTAGGTTAATATGTTTAAACTTTGAGAAATATTAGGGTTGATGATTCAATTAAAAAGAAAGTGGTTATCTTTCAGTTTTACCAAAATATTCATCGGGTCGAGAGTCCTAGGGTTTAAATCAAAATTAATTGATAGAAGCTAGACTTGTATATAAGTTGGATTTCTAAGTTTTAGAAAATCTATATGATAAACATTATGTGATGACCAACTAAGTCGTAAATAAAATCCCAAACGAATAAACTACGCGACGATCAATTGTTTTCGAATAGCTAGCCTTGATACGACCTAGGGTTAATCGATTCCAAAAAGAATAATCTTGAAGCTAAGTATTATACTAAATAATCTATGCATCAAAAATAGTGTTTTGGCAACAAACTAAGATAGATGGATTCCGAGATAAATAAATAAATAATGTGATGGCTTTGAAGTCCTAATTTGTTTTGAAGAAAAATATGTAATTTTGCCCAGAGATTTTCCTGAAATATCTTCAAAAAATTCCTAATTTTCCAAATTTTTTCCAACATTTTTCCCAATTTTTCCCCCTTTTTTCTTTCTCTTTTTCCTTCTTTCCTTTTCTCTTTTCTTTTTCTTCTCTCTTTTCTTTTTTTTCTACCCACCCCTACTTCCTTCTCTCTCCTCCTCTACCCCTACGTCTACCCCCCAGGGAGCCAGCAGGCTGCCGCGCGGCTAGCGGCGGCGGGCGGCGGACGGCGCGGCGGCAGCGCTACGGAAAGGAGAAATGAGGACGACGGTGGCTTAGTCTGCGGCGGCGAACGCGCGGCGCGATGCGCGAGCGCGCGGCGGCGATGCGGCGAGCCCGACGCGGGCGGTGGTGTCTTGCGGCGGCGATGGTTCGCGGTGGCGAAATGACGGCGACCGGCGACGAGAGAGGAAACGAGAGAGAAAGTGAGCGCGGAAGTAGGGAGAACGAAGCTCGGCTTCCTTTTATAGTTGCGCGGAGAGAGAGAAAGAGACGACGGCGACGACACGTGCGCGGTCGTGGGCGCGGGCTCGACGCGGCTCGGTGTGGGCGACGTGCGGCGGTATGGGCGCGGGCATAGGGAGGCCGGAGCAGCGAGGATGACGCGCGGGACGCGGGGTGCGGGGCCGGGCACGGCGGGCGGCGCGTGGCACGCGCGCGGGCGGGGGGTGCGGCGGGCGGCGCGTGGCGCGCGCGCACGGGGACCGGGCGTGGGCATGGCGTGAGTGTGACGCGCGCGCGCGCGGCCGGAAGGGCTGGACGCGGTCGAACACGTGGCGCAATCTAAAAGTGCTTTTTTATATTTTCCGAATTTAATTTCTAATTTCCCAATTCTATTTCCTTTCACCCCTAAAATTCAAAATAAAATATAACACACCCAAAAATAAGTTGTAAAATATATTTTTAACCTTTTCACCCACTTTTATTATTTTAAAAATATATTTTATATATTTAATTTAATTCTTTTTCCTCAATTCCGAAAATGCGATTTTGATTCAAATTAATTTCTAGATTTCATACATATACCCTAAAATATTTTACTACTCATTTTGCTCACTAATTAATATTACTCAATCACCTAAATAATGTTTTGTTCTCAATTATGTATTTTTATAAATCCATAATCCTTTTCCTATTTTATATTAAAATTTCCAACTCTAAACTCCGAAATTTTTCTCCCCAACGAAAATTCAAATCGTTTGGTTTTTCTCAAACATCGAGATGAATCGCTCACATACAAATTTATGCAACCAAAATGGCAAATAAAAAGCAATAAACACGATCAAGAAGCAACAAGCAAAAAGTTTTTGTAAGTTCTGATTTTTAATTCCTGGTTTTAAATTCTCCGGTTTTCACGGTGTTACATTTAGGGAGCCGCCTACAAAAGGACATGACCGGGGCGGTAAATTTGTAGGCGACCCCTTGTCGCCCTCAGGGAGGGCGGTTTTTACTGTTTCCCTAGGGTGCCGCTTGCAAATTTACCGTCCAAGCCATCCCTTTTGCAGGCGGCCCCTAGGGGAACAGTAAAAACCGTCCTCCCTAAGAACGCCAAGGGGCCTTAGTGCAAAATGACACTCCGTTGCAGATGGCGGTCTAATGACTGTCTGCCATATTACTAAAATTGCTCTTTTGGAGAACGATTTTTAAAAAAGCATCGTTAAGAGCGACGGACGACTAATTTTGTAAAAGTTTAAAAACTAAACTTATTTTTGCAAATCGTTCTCAGCGTTGATGCCTCGACAAGTCTATGATATAAATGATCAAACAGTAATATAATATAATATAACATACTCTATCTATCCGAGAATATATATATTGCAAGTAACGGTAGTTTTTAGATTTCCATTATATTGTGGTTTGTACTGTATATTTTTTTATCAAAAGGAAATATTTGAGTTTAAGACTATGTGCAGGCAGTCCGTTTTAGGTTAATACTATCAATGAAAGACTAATTCTATGAAAGAGTCTTGACCAGAATCCTATAGCGATATGTTCCAATTCCAAATGTGCTAGTCCGTGTTTGTAATGTGTAGATATTTTTCACAAATTATTCAATGCCGATGTGAATCTGAGTAAACATTTTTAACCCGCTTGGCATGGCATTGCTTTTTTTTGGAAGTTGCATCTCATTTTGAATTTTAAAATTAATTCTAGGCAGTTTTTCTTCGCCAAATATATTGAAAAAGTATTTCAGGATTCTAACTTTTTTAGGTAAGCAATTACAAACGACTATAACAGAATTAGTGTGGAAGAACGCTGGCCTGCCAAGCTTACATGGTAGTATCACGTTTATCGTTTCACATGCATTGGTTGATCTAACAAACAATTACAATTGTGTACATATCTCTCTATATAAAAGGGGAAATTTGATACACTTTTATTTGCCAGTCAGATTGAGTTGGCAAAGAATTTTTGACAAGAATGACAAAAAAAGGGAAAATGAAAAGAGAAAAGATCATCGAGCTTTTGTCGTTGTTAAAAATTCGACACAACGTTAGTTGAAAATTAAGCCTAGTAATTAGCGGTAGTAGTATGCTCGTCCCTTCTACAAACAGGCGAGATGGTGAGAAAAATCAGAGCGATATTAATGGCGATGCGCGCTCGGGCAGCCGCGCAAACGGCTCAGCTAGCAGCGCGGCATCATCTCCTTCTTCTTCGTCTACTGTTGCGGCTGGCCCGCCATGCTGAAGGATTGGCTCTTCATCGCCCTCGACTTCTTTGCCGGCTCTCCGCCGCCGGTGCCCGCCTTGCTGGACGATTGACCGCCCTTCGCCCTCGCCTTCTGTGCCGCCGCCGCCGCCGCAGCCTCATCGCCGGCGCCACCAGCTGCCGCTTGGTTTTCATCGAACGACATAAGTGGCATGCTGTTGCTGGCGTCCTCCTTGGCTTCCCCCTCGGCCGCAGCAGCCGTCTTCTTCTCACCGGCCGCCATCCTTTCCTCCATCGCGCCGCCTGCTGCCATCTTCCTGGACTCCGAGACGGCGGAGGGGGACTTCCCGGTGGCCGGCGCAAACGAGCCCAACATCTCCTCGGGGTTTAGCGAGCTGATCCGGATGACGGACGGGCCGTCGTCGGTCTTCACCGGGTTGTTGAACTCGGAGCATAACTTCCTGATTTCGCCGTCCTTGCCGGTGATAACCTTCATGGCACTGAGCTTCGTCATGGCCTTGCCGAAGGTGGAGAGGAAGTCGTTGGGGCTTTTACCCATGGACTGCACGATGGGCGTCGTCCTCGCGTCCATCCCCATGAGGCGGTCGACGGTGAGCGGCATCTTCTTGGCCATGACGAGGTCGAAGTAGTTGGGGTCGACGAGGTTGGGGGTGATGGGATCCAGGGGGACGGCTCCCTTGTCGCCTTCCTTGCCGTCGCAGAACGCGGTGATGTTGGAGCGGTAGGCCGGGTCGATGGGCGCGGCGTCGACCTCGATGAAGAAGCACTTGGCCTTGCCGATGGTGTGGCCGCCGGCGAGGAGGGTGACCATCTCATCGGCGCTGAACCCCTTCTCGGAGAACTGGGCCATGAGCTTGGGGACGGCGATGTCCGGGCCGGGGAGGCCGTCGGCGTCCTCGCGGTTTGAGACGAGCGAGTCACGCCGGCCGGTGGGCACGGCGTAGTTGGGCCCACCGGCGAGGCGCACGCCGTCGCGCGCGCTGAGCGCCACGATGTCCGCGCACGACACCACCTCCGGGCACGTCTTCTCCAGCTCCGTCTTGATCTCGTCGATGATGTCGTAGCCCTTCACCGAGATGTTCGGCCCGGCCTCCTTCTCCGCGCTCTGGTTCGACAGCGGGTCGATCAAGATGGACGCGTCGCAGCCCTAGCACCCCACACACACACATATCCAATTACAACGATCAAGACAGCATGGATGAACGCCGCATCGCCGCCGCCGCCATCGCCATCGCCGGCGGCGGTGGCCAACCTCGTAAAGCGTTCACGATGTGACGTACATTGGCGAAGCAGTCGTGGAAGAGGAGGCGGAGGAGGACGGCGGAGGTGCCAGGGTCCTCCTTGAACTTGCGCTCGATGACGGTGGAGACGACCTTCTCGACGCTGGGGCAGGTGGAGCTGTAGAAGTCGTCGGAGAGCTGCGCTGTGGCGAGCTGCGGCGCCGCGGCGGCGACGACGCCGACGAGGAGGAGGACGGGGAGGAGGCGGGTGTCCATTACGAGGGGTACGTATCGTGCAATGGTGGGGCTCGTTGTGAGCCGTGCTTATACAGCGCGCATGCAGAGGTGGTCAGCGCGGGAGACGAGCGAGCGGTCGAGGCGCGCGCGCGCGTGGACGGTTCATGGCTGTCTCCTTCGCCATCAGGGTGTGTAATAATAGGAGGGACGCTTCCTGCTTCCCTCAGCTCTTCTCGGCGTGCATGGCCACGTTTTCTGGTGTAGCCACGAGACGACACGACACAGGAGGAATGGAGGATGGATAACGTTGAGAAAATCCAAAATTTACCAATGTTAAGCAAACAATTAAAATATCTTTGACAAAAACTCGTCAATCATAAGATTTATAAAATGATATCGTACAAATAACTTAATTTATTTATCATCGTCATTAAAATTTTGATAACAATCTAACGTTAAATACTATATTGTCATTAAAATTTTGATAACAATTTAACGTTAAATACTATATTAACGCTATATGATAAATACTATATTTAACATAACGAGATGATAAATAATAAAAATGGTATTTTTGAAACAATAAAATTCGTTGGACTTAGACATTTTTCAATGATATTTTCCCGTTGTTTAGGGTCTGACCATGGCCATGTTCTGTTGCTTTGCTAGTTTGCTCTCAGCTTCTACTGTGGTTAATAATTACTTTTGCATTTACTACCTCATTAACGTTTGCTTATAGTTTCTGATTATCTTCATACTGATGGTGAAGAACGCTAGTAAAGCTTTTTTTCCTTCATAAATTCTAATATTACCATTGACATACAATCGATTTTAAAAAATGGGCAATTACAAATTAAAAAAAATGCCACTGCTCTCTCATTTTTGCCATAACCGTCAGATTACCATTAGCTGTCCACCGCTAACTCCTCTAAAAGACCATATGTTTGCCCCTGGAATCTATCTAGCACTGTGTGAGCTCTTACCAACATATTTTTACTTCCATTATTTGTGGAATTTAACTCGAACATACTAGTTCTTTTCGATAGATAGTACGCTAGCAGAGAACACAACCATCAACAATGTCTCTAAATAAAATATCATCACCTCTCAAAAATCACAAGAAAAGGGAATGGATACAACAAGAGAAGACGAGCAGAACCAGAAATTTCTAGGAGGTAGAGGTGAATGCAATGCAGCAATCAGAAAAAAAGGGGCACAACTCTTACCCCCTCCAAATCAATATCCACACCTTTCAACAGATTCAATCAACCACTCCCTTTTGCAAAGATGCAACTTTTTTACATAAATCAATAGAAGGCCAAATCGTCGTGGATCAGCTGCAGTCTTCAGCGATAGAGGTAGGCAATCAGTTTAAACCGAGAGTTCGGTTCGGTTTTTTTACGCATAGTTCGGTTTGGCACGAAGTAAAAACCGATCGGTTCGTGTAAATAGTGAAAACCGCCTAATTCGGCTTCGGTTTTCTCGGTTCGGTTTTTGTTTTTACCGAAAAAACCAAAGCAAGCAGAGGAGCCGCCACCGCCGGCCTCCACAGAGCGCCGCAACAGGCCCCCTCCGTGCTCGTCGTCGCCGCCGGCGGCCTCCTCCGTGCCCGCCGCCTCCACCGGCCCATTCCGCTCCCTCCACCCTACAGCGCCGGCTGCACCTTACAGCGGCCGGCGCTGCGCCTGCGCAACGGAGAAGAAGAGAGAAGAACTAGAGAAGAGATAGAGCGGTTTTTTTCGAAGTTGGTTCGTTTCTTTGGTAGTTCGGTTTTCAGACATATAAAACCGAACCCGCACCGAACTATGCGGTTTCTGCAACATCGCGAACCGAACCCGAAACCGAAACCAAAAAATCGCAAATTTTGGTTTGGCTCGGTGCGATTCATTTTTTTCGGTTTTAGTTTTAAAGTGCCCACCCCTATTCAGCAGGGAAGAAAGAAGCCATAGTTGGCCGACAGTATCGCTGCTCCCGGAGACAACCCAGAGCACCACACTGCATCGCGAGCACTCGCAAGCACTCTCTCGAGACCTATGAACAGAGGGCACACGTTTTCCGCGAGCGAGGCCACCCGGAGCCCCCACCCCGCCGAAGGTCGATATCATAGAGGTGTGTGCCGACTGCTGAGTGTCGATGTACTTCGTTCCTACCAAAATACTTATTATCTTTTAATATATATTAAAGTTTTAAAAAGGATTATAGTATCTCTCGTTAAATAATGTATTTTCTTTGAGGGAACGGCGGGCTTTATTAAGTTTAAATAATAGAGTTACAATCTTGCCTCAGAGCTTGCATAACACAGGTCGGTGAGCTACCCTATTACAATTCCTATTACAATGCCGCACCGTAACGTCTTGGAGTCGACTGAAGACCGCCTGAATTTGCCGAAGAATGAAAGTCCATCGTGATCGATCTGTGTTCTTTGCCCGGAGTCCGTTGACAAGAGACAAACAGTCCGTCTCAATCTATACCGGCATATGGATCCATTCTGCTGCTAACTGTACTCCTTGTAGGCAGGCGATGAGCTCTGTTTCTTCTGCATCTGAGCAGTGTCTGATGAATTGCCAAGAAGAAAGCAGAACCTGCCCTCTATGATCTCCTATAACAATGCCAGCTCCACTTCTTCCGTCGTGACCAGAGAAGGCACCATCCACATTGATCTTTGCCCAACCTTCTGGAGGTGGAGTCCATCGTTGGGGCACACGGGCTTGCTCGCCATGGTTTAGGATGGGGTCTGGTAGATATGGTTTCTTCCCCTTTGGATCATCTCTTTTTTGTCGGACTATCAACAGTGTTTCTGCATAATTTTCCAGAAACAAAGCTGATTGACTAACTGTCGCCTTACCATCATCATGAACTGCATTGTTTCGCAAGAACCATGCTCTCCATAACAGCAACAAGATCATTTCCCGGCTTGATTTCCTCTCCCGGTCCAGCAGTAAGAAAAGCCAATCGGGACCCGTGTAGCTGAAATCTGCTTCTGGGGGCAAATTCCATTTACTTCGCAACTCCATCCGCAAGGCCTTTGCCTTTGTACACCATACAGTGGCATGGAATCCATCTTCCCTTTGAGCGCCACATATTTCACACCCTGGGTGTGCTGCCATTTGTCGCTTAAAAATTTATTGTGTTGTGTTGCCAAACCTTCGGAAGCCAACCGCCAAGCAAAAATCCGAATTTTCTGTGGCACAGAGCAAGTCCAGATGTGGTTCCACAATTTCCTGCTCCCATTTGGTGTTTCACTGCATTCTCCTCCTTCAACAGTTTTCAGTTCTTCGGCAAGTGCTAAATGATAGGCACTCTTTACAGAGAACATACCAAATTTATCATGATGCCAAGCAAGAAAGTCTTCTACTGGAAAAGAAGGTAGTTTGATTTTCAGAATTTCCTCCACATCCGGGGCATGAAAAATCTGATCCAGTAAACCTTTATCCCACTCATTACTATTTGGTATCAAAAGCTGTGACACCCATTTCAATCTGGTTTTTGTTTTCTTGCCGATCACCTTCAATCCCTGAGTTCGAGGAATCCAATTATCTCTCCAAATATGAACTTTATCTCCCTGACCAATTCGCCATATAAGTCCCTTCTTCAGTAGTTCAAGACCATGAACTATGCCTTTCCAGGAGTCTGAACTATCTGTTGGGAACACCGTATCAATCAACTCTCCTCTAGGGAAATATCTTGCACGAAGAACTCAAGCACATAGGCTTTCAGGATGTTGTATAAGCCTCCAAGCCTGGCGAGCAAGTAGAGCCTGATTGAACAGCCGTAGATCTCTAAAACCAAGTCCCCCCTGACTTTTTGGTTTATTCATGGTCTGCCATGAAACCCAATGAGTTCTTCGTTTGTTCTTGGCACCGCCCCACCAGAATCTGCGAGTTAACTTCATATACTCTTCACAAAGCCCACTCGGCAATTTGAAAACGCTCATCACAAAGGTGCGCAGAGCCTGTAAAACAGATTTAATTAACACCTCTTTCCCTCCCATTGACAGGTGTTTTTCACACCAATCTGAAAGTCTCTTGTCAAATCTCTCTTTCATCGCTTGAAAACGCCCAGCCTTCATTCTACCTTCAGGGGTAGGCAAACCCAAATATTTACCTTCAAAATTGGTTCTGTCAACTTGAAGAATTCCTCTAATCTCCTGTTGCTTCACACTGGACATTACTTTTCCAAACAGAATGGAACACTTTGCTGGACTTAGAGCTGTCCAGTGCATCTTTCATAAAGCTCTAGGCAATCTTTTACCACTTGGGCTTGCTGACCATTTGCCTTGAAAAAGAGTAGGCTATCATCGGCAAAAAGAAGGTGTGTAATGCCTGGACTTCCCCTACAAATCTTAAAAGGCTCCAAATTTGTGGTTTGCGCAGCGTTGCAAAGGATAGTTGATAAACCATCTGCTACTAACAGGAAGAGATTTGGGGATAAAGGGTCCCCTTGACGTAAACCCCGGGTCGGCTGAAATTGTTCTAGCAGTACTCCATTGAAGCACACGGCATATCGCACAGTGGTAACACATTCCATCATCCACCGTATCCAAGTTTCATTAAATCCCAATCTGGCCATAGCTCCTTCTAGAAAAGACCAATCCACACGGTCGTAGGCCTTAGCTAGGTCTAGCTTGTACGCACAGCATTGCTTGTTCTCTAACTGATTTCGGTGAATGGCGTGAAAGCATTCGAAAGCAATCAGTGCATTATCCATGATCATCCGATCCGGTATAAAGGCACTTTGGGCAGGTGAGATGATCTCTTGCAGCATTGGTCTGGTTAAAAGTAAAGTGATAGATGGGGATATAGTAGAGAGAAATTTGAATATGATCCAATGGATAGGATTTTCAGAGTGACAAATATTTTTGGAATAAATTTTAAATCCTAAAAATACAACTATTTTGGGACGGAGGTAGTAATAATAACTTGTTACTGCACTTGTGATGTTGATGATAGTTTGGGTATTATGACAAAAAAACAGAGGGGTTAACAGAAGGCAATTCAAGTTGATTGAACTGCGATGGCAAAAACAGAAGAAAATGGCTCGTGCGATGGTATATCTTATAACTTGCATTTATCCATGACATTTCTTAGAATAGATTGTTTGTCGATAGCAAAACTTATAAATTTCTCCATTCTTTTCCAATAATGGTGTATGGCAATGGAAAATTGGACTCCTCGAAATACATTGCGCTGATTGGGGAACGGAAGGCCTAGAGAGCCACCACTCCAAAAGCTTAATGAAGTGTGAATGTGTGATAGTTCAATCGAGATGCATTTGCAGTTTTTTCTGGTCACCTTAAGTTGAAGATAATCACATCAGCGTGTAAAGATGTTCATATAGCCAATTATCACTTGTTTCTTTCATGGCCAATGATAAACTAGCATCATACCCATACTTTGTTAGGGGTTAAAAGAAAAACCAAATGCCGTAAAAAATATATTACTTAATTAAATATAAAGTATATGAGTATTAATTAGATGTGCACGCAGAAAAAGAATAATTACTGTAACTTTGAGATGCGTTGCGACCACTGTTTGTTTTAATTATTCTCATCCACTCAAAAGGCCTAAGACAATCTCGTTAAAGTTGAATAATAAAAACTCAGTCCAACTCTCTACAATTTTAAAAATACTCTCCAATTTCTCTCGGTCAGTCCAAATCTATTCTCTATCTCTCAGCTCTCATATGTCAGTCTCTATTTCGAGACCGACTTTTTTACTTTTTAATCTTTTTTTAAAAGATTATCACAAATAGACCTTTTATAGTTTTAATTCGGAAAATAGACCCTGACCTCAGCGCCGTTGTTATTGACGCCGAGCTCTTAGTGACGTAGTGACGTGAAGAACATCCAAGAACGTCATGTACTGCGTAAGTTATTTGTTTTAGTATAGGTCACCGCTAAGATCTATGGCGTCGAGCTCGACGCCAATAACAACGACACCGAGCTCGGCGCCAATATCGACGACGCCGAGATGTGTAAGCTCGACGCCAATAACAATGACGCCGAGCTTGGGGGTCCATTTTTCGAATTAAAACTGTCAAGGAACTATTTGTGATAATCTTTTTAAAAAAGAGCCAAAAAGTAAAAAAAATCAGCATAGGAGACACGGGCGTTTGAATTTTTTTCATGACAACCATCCACATGTCAGTGTTGTCATCCACATGTCAGTAATAAAGTATGGTAGTGATAAAGTATGGTGATGACAGATTCATCGTCACCATCACTGTCAACATTTAAAGTAATATAGAAACCAAAAGGTAATAAGGAAACCAGATCGATATAAAAGTTTGAAAATTTTTGCTAAGACAAGTATATATATACCTAAGGCAAATATCCAATACAAATGCATGTGCCTACAATAAGCATGCAAAAGGCTGATATTTCACCCAATCAAATGCTAACTACTTTAAAATGCTTTAAACAATTACATGACGTTACGACTTCTTTTCTCAACCATGCGGAACTGAATAAAAGCCGGTTAGAAAGATACTCGGGGAGTGATACAGGTCTGGTCCGGGCACCCGCCGTTCTACCAATCAGATTGCAGCGTTAAATCAGAACAAACTACTTTAACATGCCCACTAATTTACAGGCGCTTTACACAAAAATAAAATAATAATAAACCAAACACGCCAGACAACAATGAACAAACACACTACACTAATGCTCGTGCTTCACTCGCCCTTTCAGTATTCCTGGAATAGGGGGTGAGCTTGGCAATCTAGCTGTACCATTAGTTGCTCTTGCAGGTTGCTGCACTTGCTGCCTATAAATATTTGGCATGCTTGAGCTCTCACTTCCATTTGGAATTAGATCATGAATACCATCAATTTGTTCTTCTCCACAAGAACTCATTGCTTTCAGTACAAATGAGTCATCATGCAACTCAAATGGTGTGCTGCAGTTTCAGAAATGTAAATATCAAGAACTTACGCCGATCCAAGGGAAATCTACGAGGGTGCACCGATACCAGTTTATTTCTTTCAAAAAAAATAAAAGGCATATTTTGATATGTTTCTTCTTTTTGATGCAAGAAGGTAGAGCCAGCTCTACCTTATAGCCATTTCATTGATAGAAATGAATGGGTTACAAAGTTTTACGGTTAAAAGAAGAGGAAGAAGAAGAAGTAGAAGAAGGAAAAGGAGCAGAGAAAAAAAAAAGGGAAGTAGTAAGATATGTTTCATTCATTTGATAGTTCCTTTTAGAAAGAGTAAATTGCACTCATATGGTGCAAGAACTTGTCAGGTGGGTGTGTTCAGTACCAGAACTTGAAATTTGAGCATATTAGTACATTAGCTTGGCTATATGGTGCTTTTTGTTCAAAGTGAATGCCACATTACATATTTTTGCCACAACAGCAAGGGACTTTGTCGATTGCATATCAGGCGCATAGGATCGCTTCTCTCCCATCCCAATAATTTGAAACAAACTCCCTACTATTTTTCATGTTCTATTTGTTCCAAATGATATATATTCAATGTCTGCTTCCTTCAATTTATTATGAATTCACGACACCCAGCATGAATCAAATCTTGTGAAGCTAGATCATCCACGGTAAGATGTGACAATGCATATCATTCCTGTTTTCATGATCAAACTTAGAAAATATATAGGCAAATCAAATCGTTCAGGCTAGCTAGCTCAAAGATGTTATCCTGTGCTTCGTCGGCGGCGGCGGCGACGGTGATGCTAGGATTCTCGAAGCAAGCGTTAGCCATTTAGATCATGCTGCTTTTCTACCATCTAGCATCATTGTTCAATTGACAGTGTAACTATGAATTGATTCATGCATCAATCAAGAGATTACAGTGCCCTCTATCAACGTTAAATCACTTATAGAGCTTTTGATTTGATAGTGTTACCATCGAACTGGGGATATTTGCTAAAATAGACCTTCAGTCTATCTGTCGTTCGAAGGAAGCAGCAAAAACATGTTACATGAATGACATGTCTTGCTAAAGTGGCCAAAAATTCCATGTGGCATTCACTTTGACCAAAAGTGCACCATCTGGCCAAGTTGGTGCGCCGGTTTGCTCAGTTTTCAAGTTCTTGCATTAGAATGCACCCACCTACCAAGTTCTTTTACCTTGAATGAAATTTACTCTTTTAGAAAAGTAAAATGAATTTCACACTTGGGCTCTCATCTGCCCAATTTAGGATGCCAATGTCTCCCTATTATTCAAGAATTAGTGACATGGCAAATGTCACTAAGGATAATGAGGACCTGAGACCAGTCTTTGGACTAAAACTAGATGACTTAGCTCAACCAATAAAAGTTAACAACACTTTTCAAAAGTCCCATTGTTTACACTTCCACTTGTACCGTCCCATCACTTACTGGTTCGGAAACCAAAGTCTCTACCGTCCAAATTTGACATAGTGGCTGCGATATTAGTTCTTTTTTATTTAGAGTGAATTATATTATATTTTAAGGGTTATTCCCAAAAGACCACTTCCAGAATTTAAATGAGATAAGAGTATGCCCTTCCAGTGAGGAACTTCTGCAATCATATCATGAAATAATAGAAAAAGGGAAACATAAAGAGAAAGGTGTGTCTTGCTAGATAAATTGTAAAGGTGTGACCAGAAGGAAGAGACTAACGGGATTCTTGTTTTACCTATTAAAGTCAAAATGTACAAGTTGCATATCTTCCGATATTTCAACTTCCACAGTTGCATGAGGCCGTGTCTGCATGATTAAAAATTAACACATCCTTGTCATTTAGCCTGAAGTTATGTGCAAGAGACAGTGCCATAAAACAAGATAATAGAAGACAAAGAATTTATGAACTATTCACCTGAACAAGGATAAATGGCAATGCAACTCCACCCGAGGGAGTGTTTCCCGAACCATATAGCTGTTCATTTCTTTGTATCAACTTTTGCATACCTACAAACTTAACATGCCAAAAACAATGTTACCAAGCAAGGGCATCATGTGTATCACAGCGTTTACCACTAAAGCCACACAATTTGAAGACTACGGTACACTGCTAGCTCTGACAGTAGAACAGATCATTACATATATTGCATTGGACATGACTAAAGAAAAGCAGGTTGAGCTAATTACTTGGTCTTGCAGCTCCTGCAAATATGCATTTTTCTTCTCAATCCTACTTTTCAGTCCTACAAGTTCCGTCTGTAAAAAGGGCATATGTTAATAAATATGACTACCAAAAGTATATCAATTGTCGATAACCAGTGAGAAAAGAAGACAAAAAACCTGCAAATCTTCAATATCATTTATACTGGTCCGAGGCAACCCCTTCCACTGTATTTCCTTTTTATCTTTAGATATAATCTCCATAGCCATCAGAACATTCAGCGCATCATAAACCCTTCTCCGTATATTTTTCTCGTCATATTGTTGCTGCATTTAACACAAAGTGAGCATACAACTGACTTAAGAAATAATTGGTGTTGCAGGTAAGTCATTTCTCAACTGCATTGGGATTATCCGGATCTGGTGGCAAAATGCTGTTATTGGGATCTGCAAATTCGGCAACAAGTTCATCTGCCACCTGATAAAGATAGGTCAGAAGGACTATGAGACTTGGACTTCACCAATAAGGGTAAACATTGAAAATTATCAGCAAAAACATAGCCAAAATTATTATAGCTTTTGCCATAGAGACAAAATATGACAGTTTTTAGCAATTTTGAGGAACTCCAAACATGAAATTTGAATAGATACAAAGGCAGACTGTTAGTTTAAATATAACAGTAAAAAAGAGTGATAAGTATAGCGATTTACAATGATCAATACGGTGGATGTCACATATTTACCAGCATCACCATAGTAAGATCTGAGCAAGCTGATCGAAGCAGTGTTACATAAGACATGCGAGTGAGTTACCAATTTTATAGCCCCAAATCATGGTAGGAAACATGCCAGATTTATAAACAATGTCATCAGATGTTCAGAACAAGACATATGAACTCAGTAGAAAGAGGAAGGCACTAACCTCATTGTATGTTGTTCTCCCTTTACTTTCAACTTTCTCACAAACTGCAAAAGAACAAACAGTGTGATCATTGAGTTTATAGCACTAAATAACATATACTTGTGCTGCTTATAAATAAACTCAAATAGTGTACTAATAGGGAACAAATGGGATTTAGCGCACCTTTCATACTAAACTGGCGCAGCCCCCTGCCACCTTTGTCAGGACCAACTGCTCGTGCTCCTCTTTTTTTCTTCTTGCTGCATAATTTTATTCATAGCAAAAACCCTTGTTACAAATGCACAAAACTAGTAGATAGCAATGAAGGAAATGATGCAAAAAATTTTAAAAAAAGAGCCTTAAGAGGTAGAGAACTTCTGTCAAGTTGTACTTCCAAATTCATAATGCAGAAAAACACGCGCTGGCATCCAAACAGCAGTGTTCTACAGTCTGGTATCTATGTAGCAAAAGCGGTCACATGACTGATGTTTTACTGATCATCGTGAATACAGTATACACGTGTAACAGACAACAAATGAGAATTATATATGTAGAATTAACACTTTCAGCAAGGCAAACCTACAGAGCATAAACATATAAGCATCCCCCAGAAAATCATACTTGCAACCACACATCAAAGTGATGGCAGGATACACTTCCCTAAACATTGTGCAGCCCAAACAACAGCTAATTACAACACTACGAACAATTTAACCACCCGGTGCATCTCCGGAGCATTTTAAGTAGAGTACAGCTACACAGAAAAACAAAAACCCACCTAATTCTCAAAATCTTGTACCATTGGAAAAAATACACAACGCCGCGGCGAGAACTGGCAAACCAAACGCTCTAACCTCGTTGGAGCCTGCGAGGAAGGTGCGTCGTCGCCGTGGATGTCGAGGTCGTTGAGGCGGAGGAAGGTGTTCTCGCTGGCCGGAGTAGAGGCCGCCGCCGCCCCCGCTGCCGGGGCCGCCGCCATGCCTGCGGCTGCGGGGACATGCTGCTCGCTGCGGCTGGACGGGGAGCCCGCGCTCCCACCGCTCGTTGAAGCGGAGTGCGCTCCGCCCGAGGGCGGCGGCGTGGCCAGGGACGGCCGCGCCCCGGCCAGCTGCGGCGGACGCTGGAAGGTCGAGGCGGCGTGGCCGCCGTCGTCGTCCGGGCGGTGGGCGACGCCGGAGACCATGGGGGACCGGAGATCGCGCGAATCGGGAACCAGAATTGGGGAGGAGTTGGAGCGCGGAAACCCTAAAACGACAAAGAGGGGGCAAATTGGAGGGAGAGAAAGAAATGAAAAATCGTCGAGAGGGCGGGCAGAGACGCGGAGGCGAGCTTCTTCTTTTTTTTTCCTCTTTCCGTTTGTTTCTTTCTTTTTATTATTTTTGTAGTTGTTCGGGCTTATGAAATTTGGCGGTTTCGGCTTCGTGACGCGGCGGCTGCCGGAACCCAGAGCCTAGTGCGGTGCCAGGTGGCCTCATCGTCTGAACACACCAAGCCTACGGAGAATGAGAACTGGGAAGTGAAAACAGAAGGCAAAACAGCAATACTTCACTTTATCACAAGTAATATGTCATATCACGCTAACAATTTTATTATCTATAAATGTGCTAGAGCTTATTAAGAATATGACGCGTATGCCTAAAAACTAGCAAGTGAGACATGATATAGGGGTGAAAATCGACCAGACACTGTACTATAAAATTATAAAATTACGGCTTCGTGACCGCTAAGAACCAACCAAACAACCTCTCAATTATTTTCTTTTTCAGTACACGAAAGGCATATACATACCATTGTGTATACGTACCATTGTTTCTAATTTTGTAATCCCTTCATTATTTATGAAACTTGAAAGGATGGAGGTGGTACATATTAGTAATACTAGGTGATTCCTCATGCTTTACTGTGAAAATTACGATGTAATATTTAAAATGTTTTTTCAACGATCAAGCAAGGAGTAATCATGATATTTGCAATAAACAACAAATAAAAATGATTTGCCAAGCTATGTTTGAAGGAAAATAAATTTAGTAAACTTTGTAAGAGATTGTAGATAAAATTTTAGATTTTTGACCAAGATTTACATCGAAAAAGTAAAAGATAGAAAAAAAATATGGAAAGCCAAAGTATATTAGTATTAATCATGAAAAGTAAATGAGTATATGTTAATTATTATAAAAATATTGAGGTTAAAATATTATAAAAATAATGTGAGAGATGATGATAAGATATATTTGTATATTGATTTGTATATTGATGTGTATAATTCAATATTACATGCTTATGTGATCTTTTTATAAGTAATTATTATCAATGGATGATAATGATAATGTGGTGGTATGTTTATGTGTTGAGTTTTTATTTATTGGATCGTAATCGTAACTATAGATGGTAGATGATATAAATATTAAATCTACTATAGATTAAATCTACTCTATAAATTAACTTTTTCCTGTGATAAGTATTGTCATGAACTCACACCTCCTCTTCCCCAATCACCATACCACATTGTGGGCTTCCTGTACATGTTTAGTGATGAATTCTCTCTTCACATCTCTCATGAAATCACCTTCGATGACTTATGTTAGTAGACCCACTATGTCGCCTTTGCCAGGCATACCTATCATTTTAAACTCAATGTCTCAATCATCCCTACACCATAACACCATTCTTGCTGCGGTTGAGGTGGCGTAACCGCATTCTCGCTTTTTTTTTATATATGATGACCCTGCTGTAAGATTGTGCCCTATTATGTCTTATTCAATTAATCCTTTCAAAAAAATTTAAGAAATTTATTTGACATCTATTATGGCATGAAATTATTTTTCCACAATTCTCTTCAGTTTCTCTCCGTTGAGGTATAGGAATTAACCGAATACCTTAAAAATGTTTAAGTTTAATGTCCTTACATTCCCCTTTCCCTTCATACATACCCACCAATATAAGAGACATATTGTCGTCACTCGTCAAAGAAGCTGCCACTCGTATGCTCTCGTTCTCAGCTTCCTCCATCTGTCTTTGCTGCAGGTTTGAGGCTTGTTGGACCTCCGCCGGATGGATCTATCACCCATGTCAGCGGCTAAGACGATGATATTCAATGATAAATTCATAGTAGCAAAATTGATATCTGTGTATTAATAAAAAGTAGAAGGTCACTATGGCGATAAAGTTATTCGTTCATTGTTCTATCCATCAAAGCTCAAATCCCACGCTGACTTGCATGAATTCCTACATGGTGGAGAGTTCGGAAGGCTATGCTTCCATTATCTTGAAAAAAAATTAATAATAAGTCATACTACACATAAAATTAAGGCACAAAATGGCAATTGAACCCAATATAGGCCCAGACCACATGGATAACGCCACGTGCTTTTAGGTCTTTTTAAAATGGAACAAATTCACTTTAGATATGTTAATTTGTCATTGAGTCTAAAATTTGTCCCAAAACTATTAGATATAATATGTCATTTAATGGTTTAGATCACGGTTTCGGCTGACGTGACGCCGACATAGCACTTAAAAATTTAAAAAAAAACATGAGGCCCCCATGTCAAGATTGATTAAAAATAAATTTTTTGTGGTGCGACCCACGTCACCCCCTCTTTTTCCTCTTCCCTTCCTCTTTTATTTGCCTTTCCTCCTAGTTGTCGGCGTCGTCGGCGAGGCCCGGGAGGACAGAGACCTCGACGGCGGTGAGGTGAGTGAGGACGACGGATGGGGAGGGAGCGGCTACAGCGGTGGCGGAGGAGGGAGATGACATGGCAGGCGACGCGCATGGAGCGGTGGGGACGAAGGAACGGTGAAGAGGCGACGGTGACCGACGACGCGGGAGGCTGTGCGGCGACGGCAAGCAGCGATCGACCATCTAGATATTCGTGCGCGCGGCGGCGCTTCTCCCGCCGTTGAAGATCCGACCGCGTCGTCTTCAACAGAGCGTTGGCTCGCATAAGCAGACCTTCTCCCGCCTCCGCCTCTCCTTTCTCAGCCCGCACAGCAGCTCCACCACATGCCCCTCCCGTGAAAATCGTCGGCGGTGCGCATGACCGACTGTGGGCACTTTGCTACCTCCTCGACGAATGGTGACTCGAAGGCGACAGGGTCAAGTTCCTCGAGTTTTGCGAATACGCGCGCACCAACTCAACGACACCAGCAATAGGGCGACAGAGTGGTTTGACATGGAACTAGTTGAGGAGGTCGAGGTCGAGACCAGACACCATCCTCGAGAGGGGCCGGCCGCAAACGGAAGGCCCGAAGACCGACGCTAGGTGGGGCCACATGCACCCCAACGCCGGCGAGCCGTAGATACCTCCCGCCACCACCACCTCCTCCCTCTCTCCCCCACCACCCAACAGATATGTCGACATGAGCGGCGACTCGAGGACGAACATGAGCACCGCATAGAGGACGAGCACCTCGATCGCGTGCTGGCAGAAAGACGTGGCTGTCGCCGGCCTCTGCATTGTGTTGCCTCCACCTCACGAGCCGTCACGGCGACGGCAACGAGGACCTCCTCTGCGGCCGCCGACAAAGCCGACGAGAAGGCAGAAAGGGAGAGAGAGGAGGCAGAAAGGGAAAGAGAGGAGAAAGGGAGAGAAAAAAGGAAGACAAGGGATGATGACATGGGTCTCACTCTATTTTTTTTAATTTTAACCGAGCATTCATTAACACATAGATCTCACGATGTTTTTTTTAATACGTTACGTATACATCACGTCACGTCAGTTTGTACTTATTTTGAGACTTAGCGGATGTATTATATCTAATATTATAGTTTACGAATGAATTTTAAAATCGACAACAAATAAAATAGTGGAACTTATTCCTTTTAAAATGCAGGGAGGGGAGGAGATACACCGAATTGCCGAATAGGAAAAGCGTTTCTTGGCCCAAGTGGCACAGCGTTAGACACGTCAGCCCAAACCAACCTCACCGCCGCACGCAGCAGCCCACCAACTAGCTCGTTCTAATCCAACCCACCAGATCATCGCAAAACCAGTCCTAGTAGTTGTAGAACATTCGAGAAACTGAAGCATCGCGATTCGCGAGTCACTGCAGCGGCTTGCCGGTTTCCGAGACGTGGCCCACACTCACGTGGGCCCTTATTGGACCCTACTGCGTCCAAAGCGAGCGCGGCTTCCGCCACTGGATTCCACCGAATGACACGTACACCGCCTCGGGCACGTGGGGCCCGTTTTCGTTCGAGAAAAGTGAAGGAAAATAAAGGGTCAGGGCCCACGACCATCTCGGCACACGTCGCCTTCGACCTTGTCGTCACAGCGATCGTCACACGGCACACGATAATTTTCGTCGCACAAATCGTCGCCTCGTACGTGTGGTTCCCTTAAAAAGGAAAACGTCGTACGCGAGGACCGAAGAAAAGGGGAGGCAAACCAGCTGCAATTACCATTCTCCTCTGGCTAGGGGTGGACACTTTCCAACGAAGAATCGAAATAAAAACCGATCGAACCAAAATTTACCTTTTTTTCGGTTACTGTTTTGGATTGTGACGTTGCATAAACCGAGAAATTTGGTGCGGGTTCATTTTTTTTTATGTATAAAAACTGAACACTCAAAAAAACCGAGCCCAACCCATCTCTCTCACAGCTCTCGCCCGCACAGCCCGTCGCCATTGGCACGGACCTCCATCTCTACACAGCGCACACCGTCGCTGGCCTTCTCTCTCCGCGCGCCGTCGGCCCCCTTCCTCCGCGCGCCGCACCACCGCCGGCCCCGCCTCGCTCCCTCCGCCGCGCGGCCGCGCCGTGCCTTTCCCCTCCCTATGTGGCGTGTCGCCGCCGGCCGCCTCCTCCGTGTCCGTGTCGTGCCGCCGCCCAAGCCCCTCCCTTCGCACCACACCACCGTTGGCCCCGCCTCAACCTCCGCCACGCGGCCGCGCCGTGCCCTTCCCCTCCCTCCGTGGCGCGCCGCCACCGGCCGGCCTCCTCCACATCCACGTCGCGCCGCGCGCTTCCTCCCCTCTCGCACCGCGCCGTCGTCGGCCGACCGGCCCGGCCGCCTCCTCCCGCACAAGGCAAGGCTAGTGCTGCTGCTTCTTCGATTTTTCGGTAAAAAACAAAAACCGAACCGAAAAACTAAACCCGAAGTGTGCGGTTTTCCGTTTTTATAAAAACCGATTGGTTGTTCATTTGTGTTAAACCGAACTTTACGTACCGAAAAAACCAAACCAAAGTTGTGGTTTTTACCGAATGCCCACCCCTACCTCTGACCAGAAATACTGTCACCTATATCTTCAGTTTCATAATTATTAATATTTAAAATAGTATTAAAATTAAAATCAAAATTTTATAGCTTTAATTATCAATAATTTTGAAGTTATTTAGATTGAAAGCACTGGAACAACGTATATATATTTATCAACTACAATGGAAATAACAAAATATATATTAATAAAAAATATAGTCGAAGAAGACCATGTCATTGTCCAAAACAAGTAATCCTTTCAAAAGAAAAATAATCTGAACTAGTAGTCTACCATTTCCTTTATAAAATATAAGAAATTTTGGTTAAGTAGAAAACATCTTAGGGTTTCCTGTCCTAATAATAGGATGTATTACTTGATTGATCCCCATGTTTTACCATAGCTTTTGCTCTGAAGTACAATTACATCCCAACTATTGCGACCATCCGAATTATGTTCCAAAACTACAAAACCAGACATTTCATGTCCCAAACTTTCCAAAACGAATAAATTACCCTCAACACAAATCAGGATGGTTTTAGATCCACATGGTGCATAATGACAATCCAATAAAAAAATAATAAAAATAGTTAATGGGCCCACATGTCATATCTCTTGACACTCTCACTCAAGTGCTCAATGAGCCGACCATTACAGGATGAGGAGGAGGATGCGGTTTCTCCGTAGTTGGTGGCGGTGAGGATGAGGGAGCGAAGTTTGAGATCTACTGTGACAACTGGCTGTCGGTTAGGAACAATGTCGACGGAGGAGCTCGAGCCCCTCTTGATGCCGACATCATCATCACGCGCACCAAAAGATGATGTGTAGGCATGGTAAAGAGAGGCTAACGATAAAGAAGATGGTAAAGGGTGTGACACACCGATAGGATTGAAACTTGTTCTATGTTTACGTTATATAGAATAAAACCGCTCTGGATTAAATTGAGTGAGGTTATTTGTCCTATATAAATAGTTTAGGGTTAAAAAATTGATCGATTTTATGATTTAGGAGGGTAATTTATACTATCGTGATACTTAGCAGGAGCCGTAGCCGCATAGAACTCAAACAATGTGGTAAGGTAGCAGTACTGCACAGATTTTTCTGGAGTACCAAACAGTATCGGGTCGGTGACATCCAACCAAAAACAGCTGTTGATCCTATCAAAGGCAAGTACTGTACTAAACTGGCTACACAGCAGCAAGCCAGCAGCAAAATCTACGCGATGACGCCACGTGACATGACATCGCAGGTGACCGTAGCCAGCACCAGCCGCGGCTGGCTTGCTGGCTTGCTGGTGGGAAATTACCGGGCACTGAAAGGAAACTTGCGCCCGACGCGTGCACGGATCCGCACGGCGCGGGGGGCCGGGGGGCGGCCTGACACGGTGGCCCCACCCACCGCGGCGCACTACGGTTTCTTTCTTTTTCTTCGTCTCCGTCGCCTAGTCGGCTTCGCCTCCGTTTCCTCGTCTCGTCTCCCTCCCCTCCCCTCCCCTCCCCTATTTATCCCCGCCCACCCCGCGCCGCCATTTTATTCGCTTCGTCAAAACTCAAAATCTCAAATCCGACACACACACGGACAACCACACAGCGTGCGGAGAGGAGTAGGAATTCCAACCATGGGGGATGAGAAGGCTGCTCCGAAGGCGGGCGCCGACCCGGTGGTGCTGAGGATGGAGTTGCATTGCGCCGGCTGCGCGCAGAAGGTCAAAAAGTCCATCAAACACTTCGCCGGTACGCATTCGGTCTCGATTATTCACCGCTGCCGCCGCGCTTTATTTTTTTAACCCTTTTGGGGGTTCGGTTTGGTGTCTGGGTGGCTGAATTTTGGGTTGTATTGGGATCACAGGGGTGGAGTCGGTGGCGGCGGACGCGGCGACGAACACGGTCGTCGTTGCGGGGACGGCCGACGCTGCCGCGCTTAAGGCGAGGATCGAGGCGAAGACCAAGAAGCCCGTCGAGATCGTCTCCGCCGGCGGTGGCGCCGCCGCCAAGAAACCCACCCCCGCCGCCGAGCCCAAGGCCGTCAAGGATGACGGCGGCGAGAAGAAGGGGGACAAGGACGCCCAGGCGAAAGAGGAGAAGGGGAAGAAGCAACCGCCAGAGGAGAAGAAACCCAAAGAGGTCGGTACACAAGAGGCAACCCTACGAACGCCATACGCATACGCTTCTCTGCTCCCAACAACTTGTTTGACCTGAAACTCAAAAATGTCTCTGCTTTTTTGTGTGCTCTGCAGGAGACGGTGTTGCTCAGGATCCGCCTCCACTGCGACGGCTGCGCCGACCGCATCCGGCGACGCATCTACAAGATCAAAGGTGAGAAATTTTTAATCGTTGCTGTGTCAGTTTTTGTACTCTCGTTCTGCTGTTTGTTTTGTTGCTTGGCTCCAAAACTGACGCCTTTTGGCTTTGCTGTGTGTCAGGGGTGAAGGAAGTGGTAATGGACGGCAATGCCAAGGATGAGGTGAAGGTGTCGGGCACGATGGACGTGCCGGCCATGCTGACCTATCTCACGGAGAAGCTCAACCGCGCCGTGGAGGCCGTGGCGCCCGGTAAGAAAGACGGCGGCGGCGACGAGAAGAAGAAGAACAAGAGCGGTGACGCCGACGGCGGCGACAAGAAAAAAGACGCCGCCGCGACAGCAGCTGGCGGCGACAAGAAGGACAAAGGCAAGAGCATCGAGGTCGCCGGCCCGTCCACCGCCGCCGCGGCGGCGTCCATGGCGCCGGCGCCGGCCGAGGCGAGCACGTACCACGTCTCGCCGTACGGCTACGGCTACGTCGCGTACCCGCAGCAGCAGGGCCCTCCCCCCAGCTACTATCAGTACTACGGCGGCGGAAATGGCGACGGCGTGGGGTACACTAACGCCAATGCCGGCGGCGCCGGCTACTACCACTCCCACTCCAACGACGTCCCCAACCACCAGCCGCCGCCGTATCCGCCGTACCCCTACCACCTCGACATGTCGCCGGCGCCGCAGCTGTTCAGCGACGAGAACCCCAACGCCTGCTCCGTCATGTGATCGCCATGTCTCCGGCGACAGAGCTCAGAGGCCAATCTGACGACATGTACATACCAATTGAGGACTTAGCCTTAGAAGATCAGAGGCATCCACCAAACGTGTTATGCTTTCGATCAATTTTTGTCCAAACTTACCCCTTCTGTTGTAGTGTCCTGATCAATTCTTGACTGGTTAAGCTAAATTTGTTTTAACTAAGCTGATGAAATGGACTGATGGAGTGATGAACTTGGTCGCAAAATGCGTGCTTAGTCAGAGATGTTGGTTGAATCGTGGACTAGCCCTGTCTTGGTCGCGTCGCTTTTCATCAGAGACGTGGTGATTAACCAGGAGATTAAATTAAAATATATGATTAAATCTTCGTTGGACTTGTGCTGTTAACGAGGGGCAAAGAAAAGTTTCCCAATCGCGGAGTAGTTTAATTTTCTTCCCAACGATTCGTGGCGGCAAAATTGATCTCGTTCTTCCCCGTCCGACGTGGCGCCGACGAGGACGGATAGCTACGTCGGTGATTCAGATTCGGATATTCTCCCAGCTCTGTGTGTAAGAAGTCTTCTCGGCGATATTATTTGATGTTCTCTGTGTGCTACCTGGCTGCATTGCCGTTGCGATTAATCTGCAAATTTCAGATTATTGCGGCGATTAATAGTTTTATAATTGAATGCACACATCTTTTTCGTTGTGAAGCTTTGGCCATGCGTGTGCAGGCCGTCGTTACCATCATTCACATCCTTTTTGACATTTGAGACAGTAAAAAAGGGTCGGTAAATCCAAAAATCCTTTTCGTCTTTACTACGTTAACTCTGATTCATAGACCATTTCTGAACAACTGCATTTTCTGATCTACCTGCAACTTGTGAAATCCAGAACTAGTATCTCCTTGGCAATACGGGTATTTGTATACAGCAATTCTAGCTCTGTGAACTACACTCTGTGCCATTTTCCCATGGGAATAAGAAAAAAATAACAAAAACTTCAGCATTCCAGACAGGGAGTCAACAATGTTCATCAAGGTCTTTGTTATCCGGAATGGAAATGCTCTGAACGTGATGTCCTTTTCGCCCACATTTTGCAGGCTGGCGTGCCACACGGTCACCTACCATTGAAGCGATCCAAATCACAAGTCATGAACACGCCCATGTTTGAAGAATGCGACAATTGATAAGAGAATAAAGAAAGCGATTAGACTGCACTAGCTTTGGAATATGACCGTATTAAGCATATTTAGACTATGAACAATTAGTCCCAGGACTGGAGCACATATAGTCAGAGGGGTGGTCTCTCTCCATGGGGACACATGTCCTGTTCCTGACTGAAACCTTCCTTGCTGAATTATTCCTAAAAATCATTCTTCCCACTGTCTAATCTCACATGGAAATCCTAATAATCATTTTGTTCTTATATCCGAAGCTTATCCATTCCAATGGCCTGCTCTTAAATAACTAGTGCAGTTTTTTTAATCCCTGATGCTGTTGCATTGTTGATGCGTCGCCAAATGGAGGAAACAAAACACACAACAAAACTATTATTTTCAATGCTCTGTTTTTGTCTTAATACGTGTGCCTGACTAAGAATATTCTCCCAAATCACAACAAAATATGGCGTTGATTAACTCAGGCAACATGAGCGAAAACAAGGACTTCTGAAAGCTGAAACTTGGAAAATGTTGGACTGCAATTTAATTTCTGGAAGTAGTGGATAACCTAATCCTGTACGAGCAACTACTGGATATGAATCTCTCTCTTGTCGGTGGGCTGATTTTTCGTTAATTAATTGAACAATCAGGCCGGTGTTTTAATTATGGTTTGGTGCATGTCGCATTGCCGCCCTGATTACGCAAATTGTTTTTATATTTTTTGCCTCGTGGGTTTACGAATCGGAAGAACTAGTCTGCAAATCACCTGACCGGATTGCAATGCCGGTCGTTGTGTATTGGACTTCTTCTTTTAATTTTATCTACATATGCATGTTACATTATTCGATAATATCATAATATGGCAGCAATATGGTGCTATTACATTTTAGGGAAATGTTAAAAATAATATATCTATAACTGGCTGTGAGGATAACATCGCCATGTCATTGGGTCGTTGTGTTCTCTGCTCCAGCCTCATTGGACGAGAAACACAATAATATTCAAACGAGATCATGAATAATGTTGGTTTGGTCAGCTCGTCCTAGTCGGATCTTGGACAAATTGACCTGAGTCGAGCTGGCACCCTTGTTAATTTTCCAAGGAAATCAAAAATTTGAAAGTAACAACCAACCGACCGGTCACCGGTGATCTTATATTCTTGTTTTGTTTGAATAGTACTTGCGGACTTCACAAATCACAACGCACTGTCTTGTAAATTTAACTGTCTGATACTATCTGCACAATGCAGCGAAGTTCAGTAGTTAAATGCTCCCATACAGCCATAGTACTTTTTTTTATAGAAATATTCATGGAAATTTTACTGCAACTGAATTGAGGTGCTGTCTGAATCGGATTGCAACTAGACACGATCAATGTAAACTCCCGCCTAAATGGAAAGCAAATCTTTGCACTGCGCTTTTAAAACTTCTTTTCTTCTTTAGCTCAAATTTCCTTTTGACTTTCTTCTTTCTTCTTTATGTTTTCCCTTTTTTATTTACATGCAATAAAAAGAATACGGCATCACTATTCACCAGGGAATCTATCAAAAGACAAGAAGGAAAGAAACAAATACAGTTTCAGACTTTGGTAAGGGCAGTGGGCCTTGCTCATTTCACCCTTTAATCACATGTTTGGGCCTTCTTTAATCCCAGATTTGGCACTCCAAACTTGTCCACTTTCTGACAGCCATTTCCCTGATGGCAGGTAGCTTCTGTGTGTGCCACGTATCTGCATATGCTGGCTGAGTGGCTGCCAACCATGATCTGGGACCATTTCTTCCATTCTTTCACTCATCCTGGCAGCTTCAGGTCTGGTGACCAGGGTTCACCATTTAGTGCGTGAGTACCATACCGTCTTCCTGAGATAACGTGGTTTTCGTGCGATAACGTGGTTTTCACACAAAAATTATAAAACCCGTAAAAATATAAACAGTAGTTTCTGCGATGTTTTGCCGTATCATGGTTTTCGTCTAAACCACACGAAAATCACATCAAAAACCACGAAAACCACACAAATCACGCCGAAAACCATAAAAACCGTAATTTAAATTCGTGCCGCGGTTTTCGCTAAACCGCGCCACATATCGCAGTTTTCGCGGCAAACCACGCGAAATTTATGTTTTTATAATATATATATATATTTTGATAAAATAAATTTTTTTAATTTTTTTGAATTTACACGAAATTATTCAAACGAAACCGCGAGGATACCGTGCCGCACCCTCACGGTACACGTGAAAACCACGGCGGTTTTCGTGGTAACGCATACCCTGCTGGTGACACACCGTGAGAGTGGCGAGATCACAAACTTTTGGCTCAAGTGGCAAACCGAGGCCCCCCATCGTCTCCTCCAATAGCATCAGCCCCTGCCAAAAATTGAATTTTCAAACTAAATAAAAGTTTTTCATCAAAATTTATTTTTTCATTGACATTTAACTCATAAAAACACATATTTAAAAGTTTTACCTATAAATTAAATTATCATTATTTTATTAATACGTTAATACGTTAAATGACGTATTATTCGTGTTTGTTCAAACAACGGGGGCCTAAATTTGAAAGTGGGTGGTGTATAGGTAAGTGGCAGTACTAACTTGCAAGTCCAACAATCAATTGGTTACTGGTCTGATCTAGTCCTGCAGTGTGCAGCAATTATTTTCCTGCTACCAACTGAAAGATTTGTTTGGCTTGGTTTGTTACTATTGTTAGCTTTGCTGATTACAAAATAGTCAAGTCATGTAGTTCTTTCTCTGTTTAATTTTTTTTTGGGGGGGGGGCACGAAATTATTGAAATCTGTAGTCAAATTGCACACAGTCAGTTACTGGTGGCTAGAGGCCTTGGTCCTGAAGTCTCATCTGTACTCAATTCGCTAGATCAACCACAGAAGATGATTCGACGCATTGACTAACACCATTGAGTTCAGCATCAGATATCACAACGACGTGGTCAAAGTTTCAATTGCACAATTATCTTGACTAACAAGAAGCTCCAAACCAGCGTACAGACAGTTTTATTTGGCATGATCTAGACTTTCCGAGCAACAATTTGGGCGAAAGGGATAAGAGGAGATGAAAAATGTCAGCTGATCATGACGTAGTGTTTACCTTTCTATGATCTGAAGAAACTTCACAGTAGAGCTAACTGTTGATGCAATACCTAAACCATAGCAATACATATTTTTTCCAGGTCTCCACTATGCCTGTTTTCCGATGGCAAGTACTTTCTTAGCTTGACCTTAGCTTTGGATTTCAGAATCCACCAAATTCAGGATTGAATAAAATACCACTCTCTCTCTCTCTCTCTATATATATATATATCCCTAGCTTGAACTTACTTTTTTATTGGCCCTTTTCTACCATGATGAAAGGGTTGAAAGCCAAATAAAAAAAGAAGTCCTTTAAGGTAAAGTTAAAGAGCAAAGTGCCTAGCATTGCATGGACTCCCTTGACACATCACTTTCATTCCTATATTTCTTCAGACATATCATCACTGGTATCAGGTTTGCTGCATACATGCAGGAGAGGATTTGGTGGAGAAAGTGAAAGTGGAAAAAAACATTCTTGGATGAGTGTTCTTTGCGCTCCAGCTTTGTATAATTGTAGGTCACCACAGACGCTTTACGCACATGCGTTGTTGCACGCGATGTCGCACGCCTTGATCCAGATATGAGGAGACGAAATGCATCCATCCAAATTTCAAGCAAAAGCTTCGAGGGAAGCATCGAAGTTTCACCATAGTTTACTTGAAGTTTCGCAGATTAACTAGCTAAATCGTGCACTTTACAGTGCTGCAAAAGCTGTAAAACTCGCAGTGGTTCATGCGGCTTCAGAATTAAGTTAGGAAAAATGAAACATGATATATGGAGTATAAATTTGGCCCATGTTATTAAACTGGCCCATTCCAATTCCAAAGTAGTATCACGTCTTCTCTCAAGATATAACAATTGTGCTTTGTGTGCAGCTCCGTCACCTCCCTGTCACTGAATTTCCAAAGTAGGAGCAGAGAACTTGTGTCTTACAAGTGTCATAGATATTGTCATATACTCGAATCGAACAAAATAATATTCAGTTCACATTTTTGCGGTTGAAATCTCAATGGATGAATTCCCAGAAATCGGACAAAAACACCACATTGTCCCCTGCAAACTTCTAAGCAAGCTCTATGACTAGACAGTTCGTGAAACTCGTCTTAAAATCCAAAACCGTCCGGAAATTCCGAAGGGGATTTGACAGGAGCGATAGGCCTACCTGAGCCCAAATGCAAAAGGCCCCATGAAAAATTCAGCCCAGCCCACCAAAATTCTGTGGATAAAATCGCATCTCCACTGGGTGACACTGACACGATGACCCACCTGTGGTGTGGGGCCCTGGCCCACTAGGCCAGCCAGCGGCAACGACCTCCCCCCTTCTTCGGCTTCACCGACCAAACCAAAACAACCGCGCGGATCAACAGACTTGAGTAGGGAAGAGAGAGAGAGAGAGAGAGAGAGAGAGAGAGAGAGAGAGAGACGAAGGCGACGCGGCAATCGATCTGCCCCCCTCCCCGCCGGCCACCTACCGCCGCCTCCGTGTCCCGTTGCTTCACCTCGCCGCCGGCAGGCATCGCCGGCCATGGGTTGCTCCTCCTCCGTGCCAGGTTCTGTCACGCTCCCATCCCCTTTTTAGATTAGATTTCCTCGTCGACTATGTTTCGGCTGCGGATGTTGTTGGTCAAGTGTTAGGTGAGCAGGTATTGCCGTGGGGGTTTTCGATTTGGGTTCGATTCGTGGCTTGCTGCTTGGGAAAATGGGAGGGAGGGACCAGCTCAATGCTGAAAGCTGATTGGGGATTAATGTTTTCGGTCACAGCGTTGATCGGGGCAAAAATTCGCGCAATCTGTACGGTTTTTGAACTGGGATTTAGTAAATTTTAGTAATTTTGTGGGTTAATTGGAGGTTGGAGCAGTGTGCCTGCGCGATCTCTACGGAATGGGAGGATTATGTGTGGATGTGTGAATGGGGACTGGGGGAAGTTTGTAGCTGGAGTAGAAGAATTAGCCATTTTCTGCCATTTGTTAACACATAGCACTGTTTTGTCATCCAGCTCGAAGCACTGGAGGGTTGAACAATATTAGCAACGATAACTCTGCTACTGATTCAAAGGACTTGCGTGCTAAGGTTTGCTGCACATTTTCCCCTTTGTTACTACAATAATGCCTCTATGTCATCTAACTAGCGGTTTTCTTTAACGTGTCCATCCTTTTGATGTTGTAGTTGGTATTGCTTGGTGACTCTGGTGTAGGAAAAAGCTGCATCGTTCTTCGCTTTGTTCGTGGTCAGTTTGATCCCACTTCTAAGGTGATTACTGTTTTGAGTCTCTTAGTTCAGTTGATAATGTAATTCTTCACCTTGATGCATGATTCTCACTTTCAGAAGTTCTATTGTTTTAAACTTATTTCCTCAAATAATCTCAGGTAACTGTCGGTGCATCATTTTTGTCACAAACACTGGCTTTGGAGGACTCAACAACAGTGAAATTTGAAATATGGGATACTGCTGGACAAGAGAGGTACACATACAGCACTATGGTTTTAGCTTCTTCCAATCTTGGGTGAACGGCATGCTGTTGGTGCATTAGAAGCGTTGGTTTTGTTATAAAGTTCTAGTAGCATGTGCGACTGATTTTCACAATTGATCCATCTTAAGTGCCACACATGCATATGGTTTTTCTCAATCAAGAACTCATGGTACCAGCCAATTTTAGGTATGCTGCCTTGGCACCTCTTTACTACAGAGGAGCTGCTGCTGCAGTTGTTGTCTACGACATAACTAGTCCAGAATCATTTACCAAAGCACAATACTGGGTGAAGGTACGCTATCGCCAAATTATCTCCTTTTCTGATTTCTGGTTTGTTGATTTTTTTTTCACCATGGGATTTGTATTTTTCGCAAAAAACTGTTCTAGTAAGTTTTATATCATACTGTGAGATTGCTGCTAAAATTTTATAAATGTGTTGAAGCTTATGTTCAAAGATTACCCTGACTAGAGAAGTGTATATAATATAAACACTTGCATTTAATCTTAAATGCACCTTACAGATTTATTTCATCAATATCAATTGATTCAGTGAGATTGTACCATGTCGACTATTGTGAAATATGTTATGTTTCCCACTTTCTTTTTTCAGGTTAAATGAAGCATTTTCAGATTGTTTTTTTCTTATATCTCAGGAACTTCAAAAACATGGCAGTCCTGGTATTATCATGGTTTTGGTTGGTAATAAAGCTGATCTACATGAAAATCGACATGTATCTTCTCAGGTCAGATCTCGTGTGAAGTTGTAGATACATAGTATCACAATATGCTGCAAAATTGTTTTGACGATATGGTGCACATTCTGAAGGAAGCACAAGAGTATGCAGAGAAGAATAATATGGTTTTCATTGAGACATCAGCAAAGACAGCTGATAATATAAACCAAGTATTTGAGGTATGCCCCCTAGCATATGAAGCTATTTGCTTTCATGATGTGGAAGAAGCAGGATAGCTAACAAGAGAACGTATGCTATTTTATTTCAAATTAATCAAGCTGAACAAAAGCACCAAAGCTTCACATTCATGGAAATCCTAACTGTTCCATTGAGCCCCCACCCACCCCCTTCCGTGTAAGCATTGAATGAACAGCTACTGCGTTAGGCCATCAATCATCATCACCATACTAACTCGTTATGGTATGATATTTTTCCAATAACAGGTCACCGTTTTTTCATTAATTAAAAACAGAAAGAGTTCAGGGTTAGTTAGAAGAGGTTTGGGGCATGGAAGAACAGTTCTAACCTCATACTAAACTCTCGCTAGCACATGTATGTGTGGATAAACAATCTCAGCACAAGAATCACTGACTTTATCTGATCTCGCCTAAGGATATCCACAGGTAGGAACAACCATTTTAACAACAAAGTTCAACTCTACATTGCCTACGGCCTACGCATAAACACTTCGTTGCATTTTCATCAGTCAGGGTCCTGGACATTGTCCACATGCACTGTGACCATGTTCTTTTCTTATTGTTGTTTTTATACTCTTATGTTTAAATCTTTGCTACACTACATAGCTGGGAAAATAAACTTTCTGAACATCGTCCTCATAACATGATCATGTTCCTTGTACAGGAAATTGCGAAGAGGTTGCCGAGGTCAACAGCGTCTTGATAATTTAGCTTCGGTGTGTTATTGAAGTGGAACACATACAAGCTGGTAATGTGCATGTAACATGTCAGGTCAAAACTGCTCTATGGGCGATTGTTTGGAAAACAAAGGATACTGTACAGTTTATCCCATTGTGTTCAATCGTATCGTATTGTATATGTTAATCGTGCCATCGTGTAACATGTTCGTTTTGGATGATCGAAGAAGTTACTAACAATCTAATAACCATACCAAAAAAAAGTTGCAAAGTTGCCGTGCCTGTGTACACCGACCTCAACAAAGGTTTCATCCAAACAGTATTCCGTGTACTATTGCAGATGGCTAGCCTGAAACTTCTGCTTTTTACTAGTATCGGTATCGACATAGTAATAGTATACGGTATACTAATGCACAATCGCACACGAACACGGGAAACGGCGTTTCCTTACAATCGAAGGCAGTAAAGATGCGAAACTTCTCTCCGGAGCCGAACACGTGCTCCTATTCCTACACGCACACGAGCAGGATACACACTGCCGGATACACTGACATGTGGGGGCCACCCTCTCCTAGTCGGCACGGGCCCTCCCCTCCGTCTTCCGGGACCCATCGCCATCCGAACAGTATGTGGAGTGTGCCACGGCCTTAGTGGGACCCGCCTGTCAGTGACCTCCGGGGACTCCCGAACCGAGCCCAACCCGTAGGGGGGAATCCCAAACCCCTTCGGCAAGAAAGAAGCTATTTAAGGTAAACTAATCCCCTCGTCTTCCCCACAAACACTAGTCCGCCCGGAATATCTCCGCCAGAGACTAGACCCACCGCTGCTCTCAACAACCCAAAACCTAGCTCCTGCGCTCGAGAACCCCTCGAATACGCGAATCCGGCGACTCCCATGGCGAGCCAGGGACAGCCCTCCTCCTCCGATCCGTAAGTCTCCTTGCTGATCTAGGCTTTTCGATCTGGTTGGTTATCGGATTTTTGCGACTTTTTTGGGGTGGTTTTCTGATTTTCGGGGGGTGTTGTGAGCAGGAAGGGGAAGAAGGATTTCTCGACGGCGATCCTTGAGAGGAAGAAGTCTCCGAACCGGCTGGTGGTCGACGAGGCCACCAATGATGATAACTCCGTCATCGGGATGCACCCCGACACCATGGAGAAGCTCCAGCTTTTCCGCGGCGACACTTTGCTGCTCAAGGTTCGGGACTTTGCCCTCTGTAATTCTTTCTGCTAAGGTTCAATTGCGGGGGTTTGTAATCTATACTTAGGATGTTGATCTGTGGTACATGTCCTGGAAAGCAGGAACTAATAGTCTGAATTGTGAATATGTATGAAAAACTTAGCTTTCTGGTCTCTGGGTGTGTTTTACTGTTTCGTAGGGGATATGTATAAATTATTAGTTTTTGCTACCTTCTAGTTTTTGCTCCTGATGTTAGCCTTGGAGTAGATTATTTATTCAGATTACATACGGCTAGAGTATTTGTATTCATGACTCATTACTCTTTAGCTTCCTTTTACTGTAATTACGATGTGATAAGTGATCCTCTAATTTGATTGGTAGAGCTTACAATCTGTAATTACGCAAAGATTATTGCAGTTAACCTCACTAGGTAGCTTCACAACGGTACTAATTTAGTTTTATAATAATGCCGTGAGGTTGGAACTTGGGATTCTGTTTTTCATTGTAAGATAATTCTTCTATTTATTATTTGCTGCTGACATTTTGGCTCACTGCATCACAGGGTAAGAAGAGAAAAGACACTATCTGCATTGTGCTTGCCGATGACACCTGCGAGGAGCCGAAGATCAGAATGAACAAGGTTGTCAGGAAGAACCTGAGAGTGCGACTTGGTGACGTCGTTTCTGTTCATCAATGCCCAGATGTCAAATACGGCAAGCGCGTGCACATACTTCCAATTGATGATACAGTTGAGGGCATCACTGGAAACTTGTTTGATGCCTTCCTGAAACGTAAGATTTCTTTATCTCTGAAGTATTTTGATTTTCTCTTATGGAAGCTTCTAGATAGAGAATTTAGAGCTTTGCTGCCATGTTCTAAAACAGTATTAGCCATGTCATTCTTGTGAACTTAATTATATCGAAGAAAAGTTGTGGGCACTGATATTCAATACTAAGTTGTCTGTCCATATGCTCATACTACTAATTTCCATGAAATGTAGTACCTTTATTATGCTGTACATTAACTGGATTGTTGCTAATATCAACTGTACCTTCATATGTTTAATCGTGTTCTTGCAACCTGCCAGTGTCTGCTTTCTTACATCCTGCTCTTTACTGATACTGTCTTTATTTTGAACTTTTCAGCGTACTTCCTTGAAGCATATCGTCCTTTGAGGAAAGGAGATCTTTTCCTTGTTAGGGGTGGGATGAGAAGTGTTGAATTCAAAGTTATAGAGACTGATCCTGCAGAGTACTGCATTGTTGCACCTGATACGGAGATATTCTGTGACGGTGAGCCTATTAAGAGGGAGGATGAGGAAAGACTTGATGAAGTTGGTTACGATGATGTTGGTGGAGTTAGAAAGCAGATGGCCCAAATCAGAGAACTTGTTGAGCTCCCATTGCGCCATCCCCAACTTTTCAAGTCTATTGGTGTGAAGCCTCCTAAGGGCATACTCCTCTATGGACCCCCTGGCTCTGGCAAGACCCTGATCGCCAGAGCTGTAGCTAATGAAACAGGTGCTTTCTTCTTTCTGATTAATGGCCCAGAGATTATGTCAAAGCTAGCAGGAGAAAGTGAGAGCAATCTCAGGAAGGCATTTGAAGAAGCTGAGAAGAATGCACCATCAATCATTTTCATTGATGAGATAGACTCCATAGCACCAAAGAGAGAGAAGACTCATGGAGAAGTTGAGAGGCGTATAGTTTCACAGCTGTTGACTCTTATGGATGGGCTGAAAGCTCGTTCCCATGTCATTGTCATGGGTGCTACAAACCGGCCAAACAGTATCGATCCTGCTCTCAGAAGGTTTGGTAGGTTCGACCGGGAGATTGACATTGGTGTTCCTGATGAAGTTGGGCGGCTTGAAGTTCTTCGGATTCACACTAAAAACATGAAGCTGGCTGAAGATGTGAGTTATTGCTACTATAGTCTTGATGTGATATATTCTTTACTACCATCCTCCCATTGAATCCTTTATTGGTTGCATTTTTTAATAGTTATTACCATTGTCGTTGCAGGTTGACCTGGAACACATTGCCAAAGACACTCATGGGTATGTGGGTGCTGATCTTGCTGCTCTTTGCACTGAGGCTGCTCTCCAATGTATCCGTGAGAAGATGGATATTATAGATCTCGAGGATGAGACCATAGATGCTGAGATACTAAACTCGATGGCTGTTACGAATGACCACTTCAAGACTGCACTAGGGACAAGCAACCCGTCTGCTCTCCGTGAAACCGTGAGTATTTGTAGTATGATCTATTTGCACATTACCAGGATCTATTCCCATTTGTTTAGAGGCTTAAGTTCTAGCTTCCCTTCTAAATTCAGGTTGTTGAAGTTCCAAATGTCTCTTGGGAGGATATTGGTGGACTGGAGAATGTCAAACGGGAGCTGCAGGAGGTAGTTTATTGCTCTTTTCTACATCTCCAACTTTTTATAATAATCTGTGGTTGCATGTTTTAACATACTTCGAAAACCTTGCAGACTGTCCAATACCCAGTGGAGCATCCCGAGAAATTTGAGAAGTTTGGCATGTCTCCATCCAAAGGTGTTCTGTTCTATGGCCCTCCTGGCTGTGGTAAGACTTTGTTGGCCAAGGCAATTGCTAATGAGTGCCAGGCTAACTTCATTAGCGTCAAGGGACCTGAGCTGCTTACCATGTGGTTTGGTGAGAGTGAGGCCAATGTGCGTGAGATTTTTGACAAGGCTAGGCAGTCAGCTCCCTGTGTCCTCTTCTTTGATGAGCTTGACTCAATTGCAACCCAGGTTAGTTATCTCTTGTGAACGTGTGCAAGTATACAAAACTACTATTTTTCATGATAATCTTTATGGCTGACAACTTTCAACCATATTTCAGAGAGGAAGCAGTGTTGGTGATGCTGGCGGTGCTGCTGACAGAGTGCTGAACCAGCTGCTGACTGAGATGGATGGAATGAATGCGAAGAAAACTGTGTTCATTATTGGTGCTACCAACAGGCCAGATATCATTGACCCTGCCTTGCTCAGGCCAGGGCGTCTTGATCAGCTTATCTACATTCCTCTGCCTGATGATCAATCTAGGCTGCAGATCTTCAAAGCTTGCCTCCGGAAGTCACCTGTGGCCAAGGATGTAGACCTGAATGCTCTTGCCAAATACACCCAAGGTTTCAGTGGTGCTGATATTACAGAAATCTGCCAGCGTGCATGCAAATACGCCATCAGAGAGAACATTGAAAAGGTAACATAAATATCTTTAATATTAGTTAATTCCAAACGTACTTCTGGCTTTATGCTTGGCGTCCTAACGGAGACTTCGATTTTTGATTTCAGGACATCGAGATGGAGAGGCGGAGGAAGGACAACCCTGAAGCCATGGAGGAGGACGAGGTCGATGACATTGCTGAGATCAAGGCGGCTCACTTCGAGGAGTCGATGAAGTACGCGCGCCGGAGTGTGAGCGACGCCGACATCCGCAAGTACCAGGCCTTCGCCCAGACTCTCCAGCAGTCTCGTGGGTTCGGCACCGAGTTTAGGTTTGCTGACCAGCCAGCGTCTGCCGCCGGCGCAGCCGCTGACCCCTTCGCATCCGCTGCCGCCGCAGCTGACGATGATGATTTATATAGTTAGATCGCTGTGCTATTTATTTAACTACTAAAGTGCTTTCGTTCAGTATGTCTGTTTCACTTTGGTAAGCTTATCATATGTAATATACGGGGAAACAGTGTAATATTTTTAAGTTAATGTTTTGAGAGGTACTGAACCGAATCGCATGTCTGCCGTTGTGTATGGATGTGTCGTGGATGAGCATATATAGATTTGCGTTGTATTCATCGATTGGAGCCTGGATAGATTTGCGTTGTATTCGACTGTTTGGGTTTATAGATTGCTCCTGGAATGCTGTAATGTGTTGAATTTTGTTTTTATAACATTAACATTTTGTATGGTTTGAAAATATTCAACAACGATCAAAGTTTAAAAGTGAATTTATTATGAAACGGAAGGAGTATACAAACAAATACTCCAAATACTCCGATCCAAACTATTATTTATTCAGTCAAACTTCAAAAATTCTCAAATGCATGTACGTAGATTTGTCCCTAAAAGTACTACCATCATAAATTCATTGGAACTCTTAAAATTCTCAAATCTTCTCTCGCGTTCTTTCCCCTTTACCTCCTATACAGACGGTGAAGTAACTTCATTTACTCCCCGTTCATCCATCAATACTGTCAGAACCAGAAAAGCATATTATGACACACGGTGATGCCATCTAATTAATACGTAGGATTGAGCAAATGCACATTCTGCTTTTACACTCTAAAAGGTAAAAGATTTGGCGCAACGCGCATTTTGATTTTACACTCAATATGCCAAAATTATGTCGTGCTCATGTAGACAGAATATGAGCACGCCGATATATCGTACAACAACAAAAAAAAGAACTACTGTGCCTCGACCACAAGGCTCAGCTCTCACCGGATGTTTTCCGCTTCTTCCTTTTCCTTTTTTCAGTCCCATCTGACCTATCCGATCGTCTTGATTGCTCCTGCCTGATCTCCAACAGCTTCGCTCTTGCATCTCGGAAGGGAGCATCTGATCTCATGGCCAACAATTCCTAACAGAAGAGGGATATGAAAAATGTCAACTCACATCAAAGTTAAGACCTAATAGCAAGAGTCTTTGATGGAAAAGGTGGAATCTTACTTTTATATGATCCATTGCAGCAAGGTTGAAACCTATAGCATCCTTGCATTCCTAAAGGATGAACATCACATAAATACATTACCAGGTTGCTGCAAAAGGTATAACGGGAGATAACAAAAGTACCAAAAGTTACCTTTACTCTACTGTAAAGAATATCTTTCAGTTCTGTAAGCATCGATCTTGCGGATGGTGTGGTAGTTAATTGGCTGTGGTGTGTTTGAAGCAGCACTAGGCAAACCCTGCAAACAAGCTCAACCTGCAGCGTACAACAGAGATCAGGATTTGTGCCTGAGGGTATGGATTATGGAACAAGTAGGTCAATACAAAACAGTGTGACAAAAACGTGTGGAACTGAATAAATCAATAAAATCCATGAAGCCACCAGTGATGACCTACATAACTCTATAATTTTTGAATGTAAACAGTAGCTTAAACAACCTTCATGAATCAGTGTAAAACTAGCCATTATGGACTACACATTATTTTACATCCTGGATTCAACATAAAAAACCTCACAATTTTGAACTTGAAGAGAGACAGCTAGACTGCTAGTTTATGAAATGGCTTGTGATAGGAATGGTGCGATTCTAGAATCAACAAACTTGCAGTAAAATGAACTAGTAGAACAGAATATTCATTGCAGTAATAGGATTGGAAACTGAGAAAGTTAGCAGGTAAATTGCATTTTATGACATAACATTGTATAGAGAGCAATGAAGTACTAGTGTTTTACCTTCAAAGGAACCAGAGACCACTCCTTTAAGTAAGACATGAGCTTCAGGGAATCTGAGAATGGCAATGACTGTTCCAGGGAAAATATAAATATATAATCAGATGATGAAAGATTAGTATGCAAGGATGAATCTGTTTAGTGTTTTTTTGCTAAGTAACACAATGAATATACTTGACAGTATGGCTATGTACTAAAATAAAATGACAAGGCTAGATTAAACACAATCAATGATTGATTACCCCTATTGCAAATGAAACAAAATTCGACGGAGAATACTTATTCACGGGCGCCCGATTAGAAAAGAAAAAATCAGGAGACCCTGTCACTACTGCATCTACATCGTGGTAGGCTGCAGATAGCTAGCTTCTTCTCCCTTACTTATCCGATGATCTGATCATACCATTGTATTCGTAATTAAATCATTGTAACAAGATATCACATGATTATATTTTAATGAAAAAAAGTATGTTTCAAACCGTTAAAACCCAATGTTTCATACACAATAGCAATATGTTTCGCCGTGTGTTCCACTATGTTTCATAAATTTCACACAACTACATGCCCCTACTCTCTTTCCAGCCTCTCAATTTTATCCATCCATGCATGCATTTAGCGAGCTTTAAAATATTTTTTCTCCTAAACTACTTATCTAATCTATGATCCAAGCATATCATTATATTCGTTGTAATTAAACCCTTACAACAAAATATCGTATGATTATAATCCGATGAAAGAAAAACATGTTTCAAAATGTTAGAACTTATTGTTTCATACATGATAGCAACATGTTTCAATGCATGTTTTCACAAAATCTTTAAATGTTTCAATTGCTGATTTTTTTTGTTTCACCATATATAACTTAATGTTTCACTTGTTGGTCAACTGAAACATTTGACCGCCCGATTTTTTTGGAGGAATCAGGCGCCCAATTTGTAGTTTATTCCAAATTCAACTGATAGAATAAATTTCAACTTCAACAATTAGTATTGAATTGGGAACAAGAAGAAAAAGAGGAGGATGGTGCTTCCCTTGTTGAGATAAGACTGCATATAAAGAAAGACTTTCTGGGGCCATAAAGGTCATGCTAAGAACTGGGGTACTATAAAAGGGTAAGTTTACACTATATCAGTGAGTTTCACCCATATCCTCTCTAAAAAGATCTACAATATACCACTCACTGCAAGGTTGCCAGATGGTCCTGGCCACATGTCAGTAAGGCATCGGTGGTATATTGTGGAAATTAGATGCTCAATGGCATAAAATGGATCGCTAAACTTAAAATATTGGCTATTTTGCAGTAACAGTAAATAACTGATGGTGGCTTTTTGCTTGAAAGCAGCTCTGAGAGAAATACAGGACAAAACTAAAGGAATAATGTAATCCATTAGAGAAGATCAGGAAAACATACAAGTAGAGCCTGTTCCAAGTCATTTGGACGGACATTTGAAACTACATTCAGAACATAATCCGATGGTGACTGCCCTTGCATTATAACATTGGGTTGAAATGTAGCTCCATTCCCATTATTTTGTTCTTCCTGAAATTATAAATGTATAGCTGAAGTCATCATTTAACTACAGTGACAGTATTAAGTAGCAACAGGGGCATGTTAACATTGTGAGTTTTTGACTTTTTAGTACCTGGTGCTGATCGAGGCGTTTCACTTCTTCCTCAGCAGTGTCAAGTGCATCCATAATTGCATCAGCAGCAGTTACTGTCTCTTTTGTTTTCCTACCAGGAACACCTACAGAACCCTCATCAGGAGCACCATCTTTCTGCCCATATCTGTGGTCCATAGCACTTTCCAAATCAGCCTCAAAAGTTTCCTCCAACCTCTTCTCTTGCTCTTCCTGCATTTATTTTTGTGGGTTTCAGAGCTAAGAAAAATCTATGCAAAGATAACAAAAGCTACTGCTATTCAGAGTAAACATTCAATAACAGGATTTCATTAAAACAATACAATCACTGCATACCTCAATGAAGAGTTGTTCTTCGGTACGATCCCAACGCCGAATAGAGCGGTCATGAGAACCTGTTACAACAAAATCACCACGACTGCTGATGGCAAGACACCAAACTTCAGCATGGTGTCCTTCCAGCGTTAACAACAACTCGAATTTATCAGCATCCCAGTACTTCACAGTACGGTCTTTCCCAACACTGAACATATAGTGTGTTTTAGAAACAAACTTAACATCCATCACACTGCAAATTGAACATGTGAGAAAAAGGTGTAAGGATTGTGCTAACAGTCAAATCACAAAGAAAACAGAAGGACAAGAAATAACCTGTCCGTGTGGGCAAATATAGACTTATGGCAGTCACCAAAATCCATACCCCAAATTTTCAAATTTTTGTCCGCAGAACCAGTAACTATTAGAGCTCCATCGGATGATATATCCATGCAGAGAACTGGAAGCTTGTGGCCATAAAGGGAAAGAAAAAACTTCAGTGAGTCCATAACGAAGACCTGCAAACAGAGTACAAGATGGTGAGGAAATCGATGAAATCAAAAACTTAATTCTAGATTGCTTCTTTATTTCCATGTTTGCAGGATGCCAACTGGCATCTCAAGGATATAAAAGAAGTTCGGTACAAGTGCTTACTGTGTTACCAAGTTTGCAGGATGCCAACAAAATATTAACAATAATAGTTTTGCCCATATCAATGATAAAAGGAACTGACTGGCAGAAAATCGATAACTACTGATGCTTGTCCTGTTCCTAAATTAGAAAACTACAATTTTATGGACAAGGAAGCAAATTATCATGCTTTTTATCTATATACACAAAATACACTAATCATAAAAATAAGCCCAAAATTTGTGTTCACAGAAAGGTCCCCACTAAAAAGAAAGATGTTCAAAACCATACAAACCTTGACTGTGTTATCCAAGAGAGCAACAGCAATATGCTTCCCAGTTGGACTGATGGTTACTGCGAGGACATCATCATTCATTTTCAAAGTTCTCATATTTGTTACGCTCAGCTGCTTAGAGTCCTGGAACAAGATGATTAAACATTAAAGTTATTCTAAAAGCCTATGCAGGAAAAATTATGATGCTTATCAGAGTAACATTGAAAGTTCAACTAGAACGGAATAGATCGATGATCTCGCATATTCATTATTTCATTACATCAACAACACTGCAACACAATAAATTCTTTGACCTTGAATTATTATGTTTCTGTGTTTATTCGAAGAGAGAGGTGTCCTTGAATTATTTGACTTAGAAAACAGAGGAAAAGGATAGTGCTGAGACATATTTTTAGCAACGTCATTAGAAATTTGGCAAACCATGCCTTCATGTGGAGAACTGGTTAGTAAACTTGCAGGCGCAAAATAAACTAAAAGGATGTAATAAAGAGATGCACCACATCAAATTGTTATTCTTCTTGGCATATAAATAATGGAGACTTGGTTAGGAAAAACAAACGCTTTTGTAGGGTCATAGGAGAACAGACAATGCTAGGGGATTAGACAGAAGACTCACAGTATCAGATTTCTGCATCAATTGGTATTCCCAGAACTTGACATCATGATCAGCACTTCCAGTGACAAAACCCCGTGCACTAGCAGTTCCATCCTCGTTTGGAATGAGTACAATTGATCGTATGGAACCAGCATGAGCTTCTATAACCTCAATAGAGCTTCCACTATTAATATCTATAATCTCCAAAGTACCACTCTTTGTGCCTACAAGGGCATACCGGTTTCCAGGAACAAATGCACTGCACAATCCATAATCAGAATCAATTGTCCGAAGACAGTCGCCAGTACTAGGATTCCATATCTTAACAGCATTGTGACTTGTTGACATCAGGAGGTTGTCCTCTGAGTTAAGCGCAAGACTCCTAATATCAGAACGGTGTCCATGCATCTCAATGGAGTACATCTTCGACACATTCTCATTATCCACTGAGTATGTCTCGAGCATGTTATTATTCAGAGATAGAGACAAGGTGGCAACGCAGCCTTTTGGTGGATTGTTTGGAGAAAATGCAACAGAGCAAATTTTCTTGTTAGCCCGCAAAATATGAAGAAGCTTAAATACATCGGTGACAACAGGAGTGGGATTCTGTAAGTCTTGAGCCGACAAAGGATCTATAACAGTACCATTCCCTTCAGCAGCCATGGATTTGGCCAGAGCCTTCTCCTTCTTTCTGTGCATCCTCCTCTTGGCCTTCCGTGCTGCCTCTGTTTCATCAAGAACCCTATAAATATCCACCGTCTTCCCAGCCACCTGGCATGCCACAAGAGTACCGTTCTTATTAAACTTAACAGTCACTACCCTTTCCTTGCTTTGCCTTGGAATCTCACCAAATAGCTTCAGCATATCCCACTTGCTCCAATCCTCACCCTCCTCAGCAGATTTACGGACCGTAAACACCCGCAGCTCTTGATCGGCCGACCCAGACAACAAAAACCTCTCACTGGGATCCACATCTATCGACCATATTTCACTTCGGTGGCCACCAACAATCTGAAGGCAATGCTGCGTGTCAAGGTCCCATACCCGGATTAACTTGTCCTTGGAGCAGCTCACTAGCTTCTTCTCTGAATCCAGAAACACCAAACCCGTGACCTACGACGAGTAATCACCAGATTAGCATTACTGAACTTTGCTACCCAATGGAGACAGAGAAGCGCCCTGTAGTATACCTGATCACGGTGGCCACGGAGACGATAAAGGCCGGCCTGTGCAACTACATCCCAAAGGATAATGTCAGAGTCCTTGCTGCCAGAGGCGAGGATGGCGCCAGAGGGGCCGAAGATGAGGGCGGAGGCCGCAGAGCGGTGGCCATGGAGGGTCGCCTCGCAGGAGCCGGTCTCCACGTCCCACAGCCTGATGCTCCCATCGGCGTGCCCACTCGCAATCTGAAGCAAACCAACACAGCGCACAGATGAAACCAGCTCAAAATGCGGAGATATTAAACGGCAAAGGGGAAAGGGAAGGTTCACGCGTGATACCGAGGAGGCGGAGGCGGAGGCGGCGGAGGGGAAGGTGGCGAGGCAGGAGACGGCGAGGGAGGGGGACGGGGAGGCGATGGCGAAGGAAAGGGAGGGGAGGCCGCGCTTGAGGTCCCAGGCGGCGAAGCGGTCGAGGGCGGCGGCGAGGAGGAGGCGGCCGGAGGGATCGTACACGACGTTGGACTCCGGGGAGGCGACCACGCCGAAGGAGAGCGCCGGTTCGTACCGGAGGTAGGCCTTCACCATGGCGCCAGGCCGCCGGCGGCGTGCAGGAGGTGGAGCGGGTCGCTGGCGCTAGGGTTTATGGCGGCGCATGCGACTCGGGTCAAGGGGTTTAAAAGCCAACACACACCAATGGCAAAAAACAATAATAATAAATTTCACAAAACTACCTACCGATATTTTGATAAAATTATTATAAAATTATAGATTTATGATGGTGTAGATTAAAAACTATAGATTGAACAATAAAAGTATAAATTCAATAATAAAATTATCACTAAACTATATATTTAATATCAATTTAATAAAAAAATGTTTTACCTTAAACGTTTATAACTCAAATCTATAATCTATAATCTATATAACTATCAGTTTATAAGTGTTTATAAAATTAATATGCAGTCCAATGCTGAAAAAGGATGACTTAGATTAAAAAACCTCATACGTCCTCCTCCCGTCTTCATCCGCGCCGCGTCTCGCGTCGCGCCTGCGCCCTTCCTTCCGTCGCTGCTCGGAGCTCCTATGCCACGCTTGTGCCCCTCCCTCCCGTCCTCATCTGTGCACCCCGACTTCATCCGTTCAACGCACGGACATAGTTTAGTTTGAATCCAAAGTTATAGTTTTGTCTACAATTAACTAAAAAATTTAGTTTTCAGATAATTTTATTGTTATGATAAAGTTATTGTTAATATATAGTTTTATGATACATAGTTGTAATTTTATCGAAGTATCCATAATTTTGTAAAGTTTATTTAAGAAAATGAAAGTAGAGAATAGATAAAACGAAGTCACACAAGTGGAAAAAATCTCTCCGTTTGCAAATCGCCACATCTCCCTATCGTCTCCGCCGCCGCGAGATGGCGACGCCGGCCAACGCCACCACCTTCTCCGGCGAGGTGTGGGCGGAGCTCCGCCTGGCGGACGCCGGCGACGTTCCCCACATCCACGCCCTCATCCACCAGATGGCGGAGTTCGAGCTCCTCACCGACCTCTTCGCCGCCACCCACGAGCTCCTTACCTCCACGCTCTTCCCGTCGCCGCCGCGCCCTCCCTTCACCTCCTTCACCGCCCTCATCCTCGACCTCTCCGCGTCCCCGCTCCCCGCCTCCGGTTCCTCCACCATCGCCTCCCACCGCCTCGACCTCTCCGCGTTCCCGCTCGCCGACCCGGAGGCCGCCGCCTTCGCCTCCCCGCAAGGCGGCGGCCGCGTCACCGCGGGCTTCGTGATCTGCTTCCCCAACTACTCCACCTTCCTCTCCAAGCCCGGGCTGTACGTGGAGGACATATTCGTGCGCGCGCCGTGGCGCCGCCGCGGGCTCGGCCGGATGATGCTGTCCGCCGTGGCCGGCAAGGCGGCCGAGCTCGGGATGGGGCGCGTGGAGTGGTGCGTGCTGGACTGGAACAAGAACGCCATCGACTTCTACGAGGGGATGGGCGCGGAGGTGCTCCCGCAGTGGCGCATCTGCCGGCTCACCGGCGCTGCACTCGACAGGTACAAGGGGAACCCGGAGGAGGAAGGCAGCAAGGCGGCGGAATAGATCGGCATGGATGGAAAGGTTGATTCTTGGTTGTCCAATCTCGAGTGATTAGTGATAATAAAGGTAGTGGATTTTGATTAGTGATAATAAAGGTAGTGGATTTTGATTCCACTTATCTGCTCCTTGTGGTGATGTATTTCTTGACAGTGATTCGGTGCATTGGATCAGTTCTTCATTGTTATGAATTACAGTGATGTTTTAGCTTGATTATGTCATGAACTTGATCTGAAATATTTCGGTATCAAATTCTTGATTGAACCACACTGATCATGCACTCTATTTTTCATTGTCAGCTATGCATTAATTCATAGGCTGTCCAAATTCTAAACGATTCATCAGAGTTCAGTAACACATGGAGGTTTCAGTGCACTTTGCCTTCCATGTCTTACTCATTATTATCTAAGCTATTTTCATTTGTGTCCTGAATCCCTGATGCTTCCATCCTGGCAAGCAAACATAAAAAAACTGAAGTAAAGTAAAAGCTCCAATGGGATATGAATGTCTTAGCTGGGTCATGCACTCATGTTCTTCCGTAATCCGAAGATTATATGATTCTAGTAATTGTGATCGGACGGTGGCTTGCCTTTGCTGGCTGCCATTGCTGCGAAAATGGTAGGGAGGCTTATTGCCGCCTCTTCTTCCTCTCCACGCCTTGCTGCTCAGCTTCCTTCTCAAGAAAAACACTGCCCTATAGGGTATAAATGCAAACGACGCCACCTCTCCCAAATCATCGTAGCAACAGCGACAGCACAAGAAACAACCCCTGTTCTTCTGCAGAGAGATCAAGGTTCTTCGGCGAGAGAGAGTTTGATGGAGGAGAAGGGTGCGGAGGTGATGACGCAGAAGGCGCCGGAGAAGGAGGCGGCGGCGTCGGCGGCGGCGATGGCGTGCTACCGGAGGACGGTGGGGGAGGAGGCGACGTTCAAGGAGAGATCCAAGGACCTGTTCCGGCAGTTCAAGGACGCGCCGGCGGGGGATCACTGGATCTGCCTCAAGAACAAGGTCCGCGCCGCCGGCGAGTACGCCACCCTCCGGACTCGCCAGGGCATCACCATGTTCGGCGAGCCCAATGTCGGCGACCTCTTGGGAAGCACCAAGGATGACGACTCCAAGAAGACGCCTTCCGCGGAGATATAGACAGATGAGTGGAGCAGTAGCATTCTTGAGGCCAACCAAGTGTGTCAAAGTTTGTTCAGTGTTCTCTCTTTGGTTTAAATGATTGATTAGTTCGAGTTTTACTCCGTTCGTGTTGATTAGTCAAAGTTTGTTCAGTGTTCTCTCTTTGGTTTAAATGATTGATTAGTTCGAGTTTTACTCCGTTCGTGTTGATTAGTCCAGGCTTTCGAGTTGTAATGGAATACTGCAACAATCGAGTTGCAATGGAATACTGCAACAATAGATAAGTAAAAAAATTCCTGGGAAAATCAAGTGTGTTTCTTTTTTTTTCCCTTCGATTCATCAAGGACACGCTGAATTTCGCCTAACGGCCTACACCTAAAAAAAACATCTGGACAATTTATATGCCATCGCCCAACAACCATAGACGTCATATCGTAAACCATATTATTATTAGACAGCAATCTGCTCACTGAGACAATGAGACATCAACATATTTTCAAATGGTACTTGGAAGTTATCCAAGTGATCTGTATTCATAAACTTTACGGACTGAAGAAAGAATGAATGATCCCATGTCAATGGGAGAGATCAGCTTATGAAAATCTAGGTTGATGCATCAGGGGTATAAAGACTTAACCCCCCAACTATTTCTCTACTTTCTACGCTAAACACATTGCTAACGAAGGAACAAACACTAGGCCTATCAGACGTCAGGTGGTTAAATACGTGATCTGGTACAACAAGCATGGCCTCAACAGCTAGAGCTTTTGCCCCAGCTGTGATCACTCATCAGTAACATGAAAAATGGCAACCTATCAATAATGATTAAACTTCTTTCTATGGCGACTATAATCTGAGACATATCTGAAACTCTGGCCACAGTCAAGAGCCGAGCACTTGTACGGTCGCTCGCCTGTATGGACTCTGATATGCTCAGTTTGAGCCCACAACCACTTGAAAGTCATTGGGCAACCATCCCAGGGGCATTTGAATGGCCTCTCATCTCTGTGTACACACTGATGACGCTTCAAGTATTTGTGCGAGCTGAAACGCTTGCCACAAGACTCATCGGTGCAGATATTGCGCTGGTGAGCACGAAGCTCAGCTTTAGTCTCAAATGTCATGTCACAAAATTCTATGTCGCACTGAAATGCTTCCACCTTCGCCTTCTTTCTCTTCTTTGCAGCTGAAGCTTCGACAGTATATGTTTCGTTTGCCATGTCTTCAACAATCGCAGGTCTAGTCCTCGGTCTCAAGCTTTCGCACGGAGAGCGGACAAAGCTTGCCAAGCTTTGGGGACTCTTAATATTTAACTCAGATCCACTCTTTCTTTTGTGTTTGCGTCTGGCATAACATATGATATTTGTTCTATTTGAACTTCCAATGCTTCTAGACACTATGTCTGATGCGCAGGAGCCATGTGACGGATCAATGATCTCTGCAACTTCACCCTGAGTTACATCATCTGCAGATTGGTCATTGCTAGCCAGTGTCATCAATGTCAAGGAAGCTTTGCCAACCTCATCTTTTCCAGAAGTAACCTTAGATTCATCGGCTAGAACTCCAAGTAAAATATCAAACGAATTTGACTCTGTATGCATTGATCCATTTTGTCTGGGGATTGTAGTCGCTGACGCAGATTGGGTGCCTTCTGAAATGATGAAATCGCTCCTTGGAGATTCATGAGGTAATTGTGTGGTATGAATGCAACTGAGCTCAGCACTCTTGACATTAGTCAAACTGGCCTCAGACTGTGTTGGATTTAATGAACATATTGGTGCCTTTGAATTATGGACTGCCTGGAACTCACTGCTCATCAAATCATGAGCCATAGAAAGCTTTTCACTTGAAAAAGCAGCATCACTGGAGACAGGGCAGTCCATGGTCAGATTGCAACTTCTGTCACTGTTAGAAATCATCTGATCACAGCTCGACTTTGGTGTCACAAGAACAGCACTACGATCGCATGTTTCAGGTTGATCATCTGGATCAGGTTTGCTGTTTTTTAATACAGTGTCAGAACAGAAAGACGTATTACCACAACTACCCTCATTTTCAAGGGTTGATGATGCTGTCCCCCCATGTAATTCTCCTGCAACCAATTCTGTGTTGGGATTATTGCAAAGTACTGTGGCCAACTGATCTTGTTGAACTTGCAATTGTTCATCTTTGCACACTGAAGTTGCATTATCAGATCCTAAGGACTCATGATTGCTTACGAAGTTCATGCTGCCTCCCTCAGCAATAAGTCCATTGTCCAAGAACTGTTGAACAGGAGTAGTGGAACTACTCAACTCAGTTGATTCAACATCACATTGTTCTCTGGTAGTTTCGCCAGCTGACAATGCGGCAGTTATGGGTGAATCCTGGGAATCAAATGAACAGATAGGGTCATCACATGCACTCACACTTACTGGACCCTCACAAACTTGATGCATCATAGGATATTCAGCAACAGCTATTGGGATATTAATAAGAGAATGTACATGTTGATCATTCTCCTTGGGACGCCTGCAGATATCAGCTACATCATTGGATTCTTGCACTACACAACCCTGTTGCAGAGTTTGTTCGCTTTCGATGTTTTCATGAGCATCTCCAGAAGTGTCTGTCTCAGTTTTTGTAACTGCAGGCTTAACTTTATCTGGAGTTGCTGCAACATCAGGGTTGGAAGCATAACCGACGACCTTGTATGGAGTACGTGCTTTCCTGCAGAGCCATTTCAAGTTTGGAACAACCGAAATAAGTGATGGCTTGGAAAATAGTCCCCAAAATGATAAAGGAGGTTGTTCTTGACTCTCAGATGTTTCTTTCCTAATCTTGGAACAATGTTTGAGGTTTAGACCCATCCGTGATGTCCAATCTGTTCCCTCTTCCTCATACCCCTCATCATCAATTGAAATGTTAATTAGATGCAAATCAGACTTGGACGCATTTGCTAGTGCAACATCTTTATAGTCAAACCGAAACTCAATTTCCTCAGCTATTGATATTGCAAGTGCTTTTAGTTTGACATAATCTGCAGACAATGGAGGGCAAAAGGTTATCAGTGAATTTCAGGGGACACATTTATCAAATAATTACAGTTAAAACCACTACATTGATTTTCAATCATGATTTAAAAAGTTCAAGATACATGGAAGGAATCAAAAGGGCCCATAGTATATAAATCCCCTCGGCTAATCTCTCTTATTTTCAGTTAACAGACTCAGCAAGACATTTTTCATCTTTGGGAAACATTCAGCTGACAAAAACATGTCAAATAAAAGATAAATTAAAATCCACATCCAGTGTGCAGGATTAAGACAACCTACGGGGAGTTACATTGAATGTGACAAAATAAGTCAGCTTCAATCGTACCTGCATGGCATATGATGAGGGCATGAACTCCACCTTTGCTCGCAAGCAACTCCTCAATCTCAAGGGCATGCTGTAAGCAAAAGATTCGAGGCCGTGCAAATGTACAGCCTGTATTCCAGCTGATAGTTTCGTCACTTCCTTCGACAGCTGGTACATTAACATCACCCCTGCCTGTTTGTTTACTCAACTCTGAGCCAGGGCAATTGCTTGGTATTTTCTTCTCAGGGGTTTCTGTGTTAACGTACAGATGAATGGTATTTTCACTGCTACAAGAACATGAAGTGCCACTATGTTTTCCTAGGGTTCCATTAAATTCCTTTCCCATCAAAGAAATGTCACTTCTATTTGGCTTCACATTCTGATGGCTGAAGTTAGCATTTTCCACAGGGCTGGAAGATCTATTGGCGATGAGTGGGCATCCTGATACATGGGGAAGAAACATTTGTCAAGTCTTTATACATGAAAAGAAAATAGAACAGATCATTAAGGTTGACACATAGAAGATGTTCAAGTACAAAAAAACAATAGTATGCTACAGATCATGAATGGAAACCCATGCACTTCAATAATACATATACCAAGAGTTCAGCTAGACAAAAGTTCGGTCATCTCTAACTTATTGACAAAAAGGACAGTTATATTAATCTTGTATATTAATCAGGCAACAACGTACACTGTACAATAAAAATCATGATAATAAACCTAGTTGCAGGCATAACATAAACATTTGAGAGGATTACAGATTGAGTTCAAATGATCATAATACCCTTGTGTGCATTATTATATGTTGCTATAAGAGGAGTCGACATTCATGATTCTCCAATAAAATACATGTTTAAGTGTATGGCAACAGTTCCCTCTTGCCTTACTGAAGGCCATTAGAACAAAAGCAATGTGAAGTACACACATTCATTTGCCATACAAAAGCAAGACACTTCAAAAATATCTAGGTCTTATAGATAAAAAAAAGATCTACATGCATCATACAAATTCACTTTATTTCCTACACTTATAAATATAAGGAACTAAAACACAAAATCTTCAAAGATAATAAAGGCATACCAGAGCTACCATCATTAGGAGAGCATGGAAGCACATTTGAACAAATCTCTTTTTCACAACTTAGTTTATATCTTTCCTTATCAACAAGGGAAATTTCTTCCAGTGCTTTTCTGGAAGGTTGCAAAATCGCCATAAATGGATAGCCAAGAATCCCACATGCAACACATGTCAATGAACCAGAATCAATGCTCAAATCAAAAGGCAGGTCATCTTTGTCATCGGTATCAAGTTTTTCTCCATCAGGAGCTTGGTTTCTATCCATAGACGAGCCTTTAGATTGTGTCCCAGTCATACATTCAGTACCATCAGATGAGTTGTTATCTTTTGAGCTGGACTGGGCAGATCCAATTCTGGGACCATCTTCACCCTTCTTTTCAGAAGGTTTTGAGCAGGACAAGCAGGGGTGTAGAGCAGTAAGCGACGGCAGCAAGTCAGGCTCCCATAGAACAACATTATTGACTGATTTCTTTTCCAGAAATGAACATAAAAGTTCATTTTCACTAATCATATCCTGCAAGAATTCCTGTTTGACCAACAGCTCTCGGTCTTCTTTTTTACGATCTCTTAGACGAGAAGTTCGGATTCCACACAATAGTTCTCTAGGGTTCCTGGAAATAAAATAAACCCAACAGACACATAAGTGTATGCTATGATAATGATTTAGCATACTCGTTAATATAAATGAGCATAGAAAGCATTAAATGTAATTATTACAATCAAATGTGTGCTTCAATATTAAACACTTTGAGTAATCAATGAACTTCCAAAACACAAGGCAATCGTGCAAGCAACGAATGAACAATAGAAGCTTTAAAAAAAACCAAAAAAAGAAAGAACAGCGGATAAAAAATGCAAGTAAGTTGTGTGGAAGCAGTCAGTCAACATTCTGCTTGTTAGCTTCTCTTTGGAAAGTGAATATTGATGCTTCCAAAACAACATGGCATTGTTACAGTGGCAGAGTCCATAGGGATGTAATCATCAGCACTTGCTGCCATTTCTTTTGTTTCCAGATCAAACATATATTTTGGACCTTTTGGCTTCTTCTGTTGTTTCAATTATTTATCACCTCAGATTTCCATGTCCATGGTCAGTTTTAATATACTCCCTCCATTTCATATTATAAGTCTTTTGACTTTTTTTCTAGTCAAACTTTTTTACGTTTTACCAAGTTCATAGAAAAAATTAGCAACATCTACAACACCAAATTGGTTTCATTAAATGTAGCATTGAATATATTTTGATAATATGTTTGTTTTGTGTTGGAAATGTTATTAATTTTTTCTATAAACTTGGTCAAACTTAAAATAGTGACTAGGAAAAAAGTCAAAACGACTTATTTATGAAACGGAGGGAGTATATATCATTGCCTTCACTCAGCATAATTTGCTAATATTTTTCTAAGTCACCTTCCCGCCTAGGCAGCGACCTAGACCCTCCTAGGTCCACCTTAGGGTAAATAGGTACTGATCTGCTTCCCAGCTAGCGCCTGATTCGCATACATGATACATCTAAAACTTCATGAGTTCTTACTACATTGGATAACTATCCCAGAGAGTAACCTTCAACCATGGTGTCACATCTACTATAATCCAGAGAGCACTATGCTACAAATAACATAAACCATTGCCAGATTCAAAATATTAAGTGGCAAGCTAGCAAATATCAATTAAATATATATAAAACACACATATAGGTATGAAGGTGAAAAACATATACAATTTATCATCAAAACTGTTATTCAAAAAAAATGCATACGGAAGCCATGAATGCAAATTTCCTATTCCCTAGGGCCTCTAGCAGCCTTAGCTAACTTGAGGAGAGGAGAGGAGAGAAACTGCAACTTAAGGGAGGGGATGAGGGAGAGGGTGGAGAAATGGGCTCATGGACTGGGTAGCAGGCGGGGTAGCGGCTTTAGTAGGTTTTATGCGCTACATTTTCCATTTGCCATTTCAATTTCCATCAGATATACTTGGAATATAATGTGATTTAGTCAAAGTCTAGCTGACGCCTAGGCACTATGGTGATCCTGGAGTGCGGCGTCTCCCTAAAGCACCATGACAACTTCACTTTTGCGGTTATGCATAATCCTTGTGTTTGGCAGACCTAACAAGCATCTAACCCCTACCCACTAGCTGTAATATTTGGCATGTTGGAGGACCAAGGTAATATTTTTGTTTCATCAACCTATTGGTGAGGTAAAAAAACAAAAAAGACACTTTGGACAGCACAAAACCAAACTCCAATAAGAAAAAAATACCTGGATATAAATGAAACTGCTAGCAAGTACAATAGTTGTTGATGGGAGAGCATTGGAAGATAATTCATCACAGCCCTTCGAACTGCAGCCTCTTTAGCAAACTTCAGCCATTGGGGAGTCGCAAAATTGGCAGCTTCTCCACAATTGAATCCTGTATTATATTCGATGAACATTAGAGTTGCTGATGGCATGCGTAGCAACAAAATAAAATAAGGCACCTACTGAACATGACATGCTGCTGACTGCATTGGATTTTCTACAACATGTCACAATCAAGAAATTGTTTCTTTTGGCTCCACAAAGTAAATGAATCTCATAGATAGGTTGACTCTCGGATATAAGTGAGATTCTCAAGGGGACCTCAAGTGTTACATAAAATCATGAACACAAACAGGTTAATACGAAGAAGCTTGAATTCTTCGAACACTTAGTATGAAGTTGAAAAAAATCAAACTCACCAAACTATTCAGTTAAGACCAGGATCAGCATTATCTTGCTTCAGGAAACAAGTACGAAAGAGTAATAAATTTCCCATTACCCATTAGTATCATCTGTTGTCTGGAATAACCTAATTTATTGTTTTGAATTGTGATTCATGACAAGAGAAAACAGTAGCAAACATTGGTTCTATTGTAACTGATTATGTATTACTACCACGGCTCCATCACATCGACAACTGCAACAGTGCACCTCGTGTCTAGATCTATGCAGCCACATGCACTGTGTACTGTAAAATATTTCTGTTCATTGACAATGCCATAAAGAAATCAAATTAAAGCATACAAGGGTCAGTTGATTTAACGACTATCACATAAATACATAATGATGAATCAAATAACAAGTATTATGAGTTCAAAATATGTATGATTTAACCCACCATGGCTAAACCCGACATGGTAAGCCCTTGGGAACGTCACCACAAACTCACCAGGATATTGCACCAATCTGAAATACAATGCATGTCAACACATAAATTAATTAAAATTGGTGTATTGATTGCTGACCGTTTCAGAACTTGTACCTACAGCAGGGCACACCATTGTCTATAAGGACCTCTGGGGACATTAATGTTGTTTTTTCACCAAGCACTGCTAGTGACGCTGCAGAAACCAACAACCAGAACTCATGTTTCGCATGGGCACAATATCTGGATAAAGAAACACAATATAAGACAAGTACCGATCCGATCAGTGTTGCCTCCATAGCCATGTACACGGATAACTTCCTCAAGCTCAACAGCCCTATCACCAGGAACTGCATACCATGTCTTAGGTGCGCCGGTGTGGAGGAAGTTGAGACTATGCAGATCATGATCCTCCACATGCCATGCAAACCAGCTGAACAGCATGCCAATGTAAACCATTGGAGAAGTCACACCAGGAATGTCGTCAGGCATAAACCGTGTGAGCGAACCAGGTGCCCGCGCAATTGCTTGCAGGTTCCATGGGCTATTTGACAGCCTCCAGCCTGAACTCTTCTCCCATTCGTCCATCGGGGCAGTCTCTCTTTTCCGCTTCTTCTTGCGTTGCAACTGCACGGGGGCAGCAAACCCAGAGCCGGGGACATCATTGGCGTACTCAATATAGATAGGACGGTCTGCCGACGCCTTCCAAAAGAGGGATTCCACCGCGAGTGCAGTCGGTTCGTGGAGACCAGAGAGGTGTGTCTTTGAGAAGGCACGGGACTTGGCCTCAAACTGGTCGAGCGTGTACCGCTCGCCACTCTGCCACACCTGCTTCAGCACCTGCGGCGTCGGGCGGCCACGCCGCGGGTTGCCGAGCTCCTGGTGCCGGGTCGTGAACACGGCGGCGGAGGCCGGCGGCGAGGAGGGAGGAATGGACGAGTCGGAGGCGGTGGGAGCGGGCGTGGGGGCGTCGCAGGAGGAGACGAGGGAGCGGTTGAGGTGCGCGAACACGAAGCGGCGGGAGGGGCGGGGGTGGGGCGGAATGACCTTGCAGATGCCGTAGGCGGCGGCCTCGCGCTCCACGCGGGAGAGGAAGGCGATGGGGTCGGCGAACTCGGACTCCGTCGGGCGGTACTCCGGCGCGCGTGGGAGCCCCCTAAGCCAAGTCGGGACGGCGGGATCCGGGGCACTGGCCGACGCCGCCGGCGGAGGCTGGGGCGGCATCGGGGGAGGCGCGGCGACAGGGCTAGGGTTTTGGGAGGCGGGGACGGGGAGCGGAGGGGATCATTTGGGTTGGTGGGGGTTTGAGGAGGGGGAGGAACGCAAGGGAAGGATTTGCCAGCCGACCAAGGAGATTGCGAAGACGGTGTGCGTGCGGGGGAATCGCGTCGCGGGTATAGAAGGGATGCGGGCGGTGTGGACTGAAGTTTGTGGGCGGTGATTGGGGTCGCCCGCGGGCCAGGACAAAACTGAGCTAACCCTGTTTCACAACTCCACCACACAACCCAAAAAAGAGCATAATCCAGCCCATAAAACCCATAAGGACATATCAAATCTGTAGGGGCGAAAATGGATCCAATAATATCCGGTTTCTGTCAGGAAATTTATATTTGAAATATGTCGATCGGATAATTTTCGGATAATATTGCATACAGAAATAAAAATGTATATTTTTTTGAAAATGGAAACAAATATGGTAGAGGAATTATCTGACGGATTTTGGAGTCGGAAAATATCCACTAAAATTACCCGATATCTGGTGGGCCAAGGCCTAGTAGTAGCTCATAATCATAAGACAAACCCATGAATTTAGTCTCGAGAACCTAACCCTAGAAAAACGCCATCCGACTCCCTCCCCCCCCATCGCCCCCACCGACAACCGCTCATCGCCCACCATCTAGCATGCCCTGCACCAACACTCGCGCCGGTCCCGCCCCGCCGCTCGTCCCGTCGCTCCCGTCTCTCCCGCCGTCCCACCGTTGTCGCTGCCCCGCCACCGTGGCCGCCACGCCGCCTCTTCCAGCCCGCCACGCCGTCCTCTTCCGCCTCCGTCGGCCTAGTCTCGTCCCGCCACCGTCCACACCGCCTCCCATCCCTACCGTCGTCCCGCCGCTGCCGCCGTGCTCATCTCCGACCTCAGGCTTGCACGGCCGAGTTTAAGGAAGGCTTTTTGTCCCCTGTAAGTATTAAATATATGATGTATTGGAAAATTCTTCCCACTGCATCATTTGTAGGTTTTGAATTCAAGAGAGCAAAGGCAAGTTGCCATTCAGTCAGGTTAGGGTCCCAAGTTGGGATTTCTGCCACATGATCTGTGCTCTGTCCCCTTCATTGTATACTAAACTGAACATCTCAGTAAGTCAAACCCTGCATTATGTATCTCAACATATGACATTCTTATTTTATTTTATTTTTATCACTACAGGTCAATCGTCGAATATCATTTTCTGTTTTGTTAACACTGTTGTACAAAAGGCAGAACAAGCTTCGAAGCTATTTACTATTTCATCGTTGTTGGTTACACTGTTGCAGATCGGTCGTCTAATGAATTAGCCTCGGAATCAGAAAATGATAATCTAGTCTTAATTAGGTATAGCTTTTTCGAGTTTAATTCAGTAGTCGATATATATACCGTCCACTTGATTCTTTGACCATATCCCTTAAGCCTGACAGGGGTTCGAAGAATTTAGGGTCCCAAGTTAGGGTTCCAAGTTGGGACTCCCAACAGGGAGGTTGACATGAAAGTTACATTAGAAGAAGTAACAAATGTTGGAGTCCTCATGCTAGCTAGTCAGACTTCTATCATCTTAGATACCACGCACCATGTTCGTCCCATATGATCACAATTCATTCTATCTTATAGGACATGTAACTAAATTTATATGACCGTGGTAGCGACTAAAGTATGATGTGCTATTTCAAATCATATTTGTACTACAATGCATGGAGATAAGTTAGTTGTTGACTTATTATTCTTATGTTGCAGCCAACATTGCCAGTGGATCAACAACTACTCATAAATCATGGATTCATCATATGCAAGTAGCAGCAGCGCAAGTGTAGCAGCTTTGCAAACATCACAACCAACTCCAACAAAGAGAGGATCTGATGAGAATAGACATGTGCTTGTTCTAATCGCCCAGCACCTGTAGCAAAAGTTGAAGTGGATTTGACAGAGGATGCCGCAACTGTAGATGTTCCTCCTGCAAAAAAAGCTAAGAAGTGTAGTTATGAGGTTTGGCATCACTTTGATAAGTTTGAGAAAAAGACAGCACAAGATGATGGGACAGAGATTATAGAGTTGTGGGCTAAGTGTAAGAAGTGTAGCTATAAATCTCGCCGTGAGACCAGTAGAGGCACATTTGTATTTTGAAACCACGTATCCCACAAGCACCAAATCAAAAGTGGCCAACAGCTTCTAAATCTCAAAAAGAATGAGAGCGACAGTGGATGTACAACAATTGAGACTTACATGTATGATGAAGCTATTAGCTTGAAGAAATTTTATTTGGCAATCATTATGCATGAGTATCCCTTCAATATTGTGGAGCATGAGAATTTTGTGGATTTTATTAAATCCCTACGCCCTACTTTTCCAATCAAAAGTCGCATAACTATTAGGAATATATTGAATATGTCTGTGGAGGAAAAGAAAAAATTGTTGTATGGTTATATGTGCATCACTATGCATTGGATAGATGATAATCGGTGCATGCAAAAAAATCACAAGTTTATGCATGTGGAGGGCCATCATTCAGGGAAAAATTTGTGCAAGGAATTTTATGATATCATATTGGATTGAAACCTTGATAGGAAATTGCTTGCACTTACTTTGGATAATGCATCAGCCAATGATGCATGTGCTAGGGGGTTAGTACGAAAGCTCAACAAGATATCACCCTTGATCTGTGACGGGGCATTTTTTCATGTGAGATGTTTGAATCATACTTTCACAAATTACAATTGTGAAGAATTTCACCTTGCAGTGGGAATAGTTTATGAAATGTGCCTCAGAATGTGATGGTTTACATAACAACAGTGGTATATCTTTGGATGTTCCAACTAGGTGGAACTCCATTTATCTCATGTTAAAGCAAACTATTTATTATAGACCAGCTTTTGATAGGCTTTTTCTTCGGCACAAAAGCAAGTATATTCATTGTGCACCAACAACCAATAATTAGACTATGGCAGAATCATTGTGTTCACGTTTGAAGAGATTCTATGCTGCTACTTTGATCTTTTCCGGCAATTAATACCCAATAGCAAATCTATTTTTTTACTAAAAGTGTCAAATTAAGCTTAAAATATCTGAATCATGCAGCATCCTTGATCCAATTATAGCATCCATGGGCTACAAAATGCAAGTTAAGTATGATAAGTATTAGGAAAAGTCCAATATGGCTATTTCTGTATCTTGCTTTCTTGATCCTAGGTTTAAGACACAGGTAGTATAATTTTTTATGGAAAGGATACTAGGTGACAAAGTTAAAGAACAAATTAAGAACTTCATGGATGCCATGAACTAACTATTTCAAGCCTATATGTTTAGTTGTGGACCCCCGTTTTTGGAACGGGAATCTTTCGTGTTCTTAGTACCTTTTTTCTGGATCGAGTAGTTTGGTACCCACGAAATACAATACTGAATAATCAGGTGCACATGCACGAATAGTCTTACATCGAAATTATTACAATAGTAGGTCCGGAGGCAATGTTCATCACATAGGACCTCATGGTCCGGATACAACCCAAAAGTAGAAATTAGATAAGGCAGCGGAATAAAGGCAGCGGCATGTCGGTTGCCACAGGCAACGACCGGAGACTAAGACCTAGTAAGCACCATCAGCTTCCTCGCCTTCCTGGTAGTAGGCATATGGATCCTCCGATTCTTCATTCCCACCATCTGAAGGTTTGTGCGTATAGCAATGGTAAGTACCAACCGTACTCAGCAAGCCAACACGGAAGTGATGCATATGATAGGGTTATTCAAGAAATGGCTGGTGCTCTTTTGCATAAAGCCAATTTTCACAAATCTTTTCACAAGCCTAACAATTAGCCAAGTCAAGTTTTAGTTCCATAGTTCATTAACTCGGCAACGGTTCTGTCTACCATCCATCGTGATTCCAAGGATGGCCTCCCGCCTCCGGTTCGTCATGGTTTTTTTCTGGGGAGTCCACCCCTTCTCGCATCTCGAGAAGTTGATCCACCAGCGAATAAGAATCATCATGCAAACCCATCCCAGCATTTTAAAGTTCAAAGTCTAGCCAAGCGAAAGTCTTATCACGACACTCAATATCCGCGAGCACGGCTATTCGAATAGATTTATTCATTCACACTGCAGTGGATGTACACTTTACCCGTACTCCGTGATGCCCAACAAATGAGCCTACGTCCCAACACATGAGACGGTCACGGCAAAGCCTTTCGATAACCTCACTTTGGCAGTACCCGCTCCATGAACTTAAGCCCTCATGCACTCTAGCCGTCATTTTCTAGCAGTGAGAGGAGTTCTGGCGCACCCGGGGTAAGGGGAGATTCCATTCATCAAGTAAGAATAAATTTCAAATTACCATCACATCTCATCTCATCCATAAGAACCACTATGCAAGGGTACCGCCTCCGCTCGGCTATCTACTCCGCTAGGTCTGTACCCATTCGAGAAGTACGATTGTACTGGCTCATTTCCCGGCTATCTCATGGCTCGGTCCTTAATTGACCAGGGTCAGCACTCGCCTTTTTCGGAATCCACCCAAATCATCCAGCCGCCCCAGTCTAAAACATTTGTTTAGTACTTTCAATTTTCATCAAAACTCATTTCATCATTCTCATGGCCATGTGGCGCTCATGTCTCCACATGCCGTATCTCAACTACCTTTCCTAAGGTAGTTGCCCAAGCACAAAGCCTTTCATAAAGACATGAGTATGCATGAATCTAAGTATAGCATGGCTAAGCAGTTTACCGAAGTTATTCTCTAGTTGTTTGTATCACATCGAGAGTTACAAGGAGTAATTCTAAAGGTAATCAATAGCAAGGTATGGCATAAAAAGTATAGGTAACTCTGTATAGCATGCATGTTTAGAGTTTAAAATAACATCATTTCGCAATTGGGATCAATATGTTCAAAGAGTGTGATGACTTGCCTTGCTCGCACGCTTGTGGAGTGGTGTCTTCAACGGAGTCGATGCCGACCTCTTCAGTTGATATCCGTACGTGCGAAAGATCAATCGAATTCGATTAGAATCCAATATAACACCAAAAGATCGAAAAGAACCATAAAAGCCACGAAAACGATTCCAAGCACTTAGCCTAAATTTCTACTTGAGTTCGTACGAGGATCGCCAGGGAAAACTCCAAGTTTTGAAATCGGGTCGATGCCTTAGGGTTTTTGCAAAGCGACGATCGTAATTTGCTTGAGGAAATAGAGTTGGAAATATCCGCGAAGGGATTTGTGCCCAAGGTTTTGAAGATTCGAGCACAAAAGAGCAGCACATTTAAACGGCGAGAAAGGATTAAACGAAATTCGGACTTGAAAACGACGCGAAACGATATTTCGGAAAAGTCAAATTTTGATTTTCAAATTTTTCACCGAGAAAACATGCAATAAAATAATTTATTTTTGCCCAAAATTTTACTCAAACCTTCTCAAAATATTTTTTCAAATTTTCCAAATTTTTTCCTAAATTTTCCCTATTTTTATTTTTCTCTTTTTCTTTCTTTTTTTCTTTTTCTTTTCTCTGCGCGTTTAATGCCCACAAGGTGTTCGACCGATGCCAGGGGAAAAATAGAGGCGGCGACCGGCGCTAGCATGAGGGAAAAAGGGGCGGCGGCGCGGGCTTACCGACGACGGCGGCTCTCGGCGGTTAGGGCGGCGGAGCTTGGGCGTCGGCGGCGCGTGGCAACAATGGCGACGACGGCGTTCGGCGGTTAGGGCGGCGACGGCGCTCGGGGACGGTGGGAGAGGAAGGTGGAGCACGGCGGCGAGGTGGGAAAACGGGGATGGGCTTTGCTCCTTTTATAGCTGTGGCCGAGGGAGGAACGGGAGAGAAAGGGGGGCCGGCGTGGCGGCTGCCACGTGGCGGCGCGGAGACCGGGGCGGGCGCGCGCGAGCGCGGCTCGGCGGGCGGAGCGGCCGGCGCGACGCGAGCGTACGGCGACGTGGGAGGCGTGGCGCGGCGCGGCGACGGGCGGCAACGCGTGGCGCGGCGAGGCGTGGGCAAGTGCGGCGGCGCGCGTGGCGCGGCGGCGGGCGCGAGCGGGTCCGCGCGGCGGCGCACGCGTGGCGGCGGAGCGCATGGCGCGGCGGGGCCGAGTACGGCGCGGTCAGGCTGCGAGGCGCGCGCGCGCGGGCGCGAGCCTTGTCTGGCCGCGACAGCGCGCGAGCGTGCATCCGGGCCGCACGGCGCCAACGGCTTATGCGCAATGAACAGTGGCGTTTCATAATTTCTCGATTTTTAATTTCTAATTTCTCATTTCCATTTTCTTCCATTCTAAAAATTCAAAATAAATTCCGATATTCCTAGAATAATTTTTAATATTATATTTTCAACTTTTTTCTTCACTTCTATTTTTCCACATATATTTTTCATATTTATTTAAATTCCTTTTTCCCAATTTCATAATTTACTATTTTAATTTCCAAAAATTTCCTAGATTTCTTGTAAATCCCCTAAATATTTTTTTATTGTCTATTTTATACCCTAATTAATCTTCCACCATCCACAATTAATACTCTATTTCTCAAATTCGTATTTTCATAAATCCGCATCTCTTCTCCGATTTTCTTTTAAAATTCTTAATCCTGCATTTTGAAATTTTCTTCCCAACAAACTCCAAATCATTCACAAACACAGAGAGGAATTGCTCACAACTAAATTTATGCAACTGAGCTGGCAAATAAGAAGCAACAACCCGAGGAAAAAGGCAACAAGCGAAAGTTTTTTGTAAGTTCTGATTTTTACGTTTCGATTTCAGTTTCTTCGATTTTCAGGATGTTACACAAGTCGACCAAATTCAAATAATGTAGCAGCTACAAATATGCAAAAGGGTTCTGTAGTGAGCAAGGAAAAGAATGAGGAGAGTGATGATGAGCTTGATGCAGAAGTTTTGAACTATTTGTGTGGGAGAACTGCCCTTGGAAAAGCCACTAAAACTAAGTTAGAAGTGTACATGGATCAACCACTAGTAGAATGGGACACAAAAGAAACTTCATTTAATATTTTGCATTGGCGGTCACTAAAGCAACAGGAGCTTCCTATTCTCTCTCGACTTGCTCATGATGTGCTATCTATTCAAGTATCAACTATAGCTTCAGAATCAGCTTTTAGTGTTGGGGGACGTGTTATGATCCGTTTCGTAGTCGTCTAGATCCTGAAATTGTGCAAGCTTTGATTTGCACCAAACAATGGACTGCAACATCAAGAAAAGGTAATTTCAAGTTGTTTGTATGATTGTGTTCTAGATTTCAGCAAGCAAATATTATAATTTTGAGTAATTATGTGATTTTAAACACTTAGGTGGATACGTGGTTGGGTCTATCATCAATGAGATTGACATGGATAGCCTTAAACAAACTTTTACTTTTTTGTTGACTACGATTTGTGCTTCTATTACTCACTCATAAAATCATTTAATTTACTTTCAAACTTTCAATAATGTGTGATCAATCTTTTATTTACAGTGTGGGATACAAATCATGAAGGCGATGGTGATGTGGACTGTTTTGACTATTAGGATGGCATATCGCCCATGGATATTTGAAGGAAATGTTGCTGAATTTAATTTGTGAGTTGAGTCAGTGGGTTAGTGGGTGTGATGTGATGGTCAATGTGTTATTAACTATTTTATGAGTTTGTGAGATGTGGTCCATGTGGATGAATTACTTTGTTTGATCATGTAAATGAACTTTTTATGTTATTATTGAATATGTTATGAAAAACACGTAGGGTCCATGTGTTAGGAACTATTTAATGTGATCACGTGAATGGACTTATTATTGATGACTACATTTAATATGTCGATATCTATAATGATATGAAAGATCGTGATATTATTGTATATTTTATAAAATTAGTCAGTTGATATGGATGTATGAAATTTATTGCATGTATTGTTTACCTAAAAAATTCAAAATGTTGATATATTTTTAGAAAATATTAAGCTATCTTATAAAGTTTAGTTTGAGGGTTTTTATATTTCGATCAATTTCCGTTACCGTATTCGTTCCGGTTTATATTTGCTTCGTATTTGTTTTAGATAGTATTCAATTCCGTTTTCGTATCCGGGGTTTTTGATTTTGGATCCGATTCGGAAAAATATAAAAAGAAATAAGGTAAAGGTAGTTTCCGACTGTTTTCGATCCATTTTCACGTTCTACAAATCCGCCCATGAGAAAGCTGTGGTGAGATGAGGTGAGTATAAAACTATAAAACATAAACTATAAAACAGTGGTGAGGTGAGTATAGATTTACCAATAGTCTAATTTTAAGATAAATCTTAGTCACTTTTAAATGACTAATTTTTTTTAAAAAAATTGTACTTATTATAACCCTAATTTCGAAATCTCTGTTTAAGTGCATATGTGCTAGTAATAGATTCACACACTTTTACTTAGTGCACTTTTCTCAGCCGTAGAATCACACGCTTTCCTTTTTTTCCTTTTAGCTTTTTGTTTTTTTAGGCCGTCTCTTTTATTTCTTATTTTTTAGTTATTTTTCAACTCAAAAGTTTGAAACTTTCAACCCAAATTTTAAAACTTTCAACTCAAAATTTAAAACTCTCACCTCAATTTGAAACTTTTGACTCCAAAATTTGAAACCTTCAACTCATAATTTTAAAACTTTCAAATTCAACTGAAATTTTATAACTTTCAACTACAAAATTTGAAAATTATGATTCCAAAATTTAAAACTTGTAACCCAAAATTCAAAACTTTTAACTCCAACATTCGAAACTTTCAACTTAAAATTTAAAATTCTAAGTTGACCAATTATTTGCTAATCTATTAAAAAGTCACGGATCGTGACTCACGGTTGGTGTTACTTATTATTAGCCTAAGATCCTGGTAGCATAATTGTGGGTTATAAGTCAACTATAAGTTTGTATGGAAAATAAGTTTGTATGGAAAAGCTTATATGGAAAAGAGAAACAAAGAAGAAAAATAAGAAAAATCGACTCTCACGCAAAAGACAGCTCTACATACGCTTAAAGATTTTTATTTATAGTAAGAGAAAAAAAGATAAGAAAAATATAAAATCAACTTTACAGTTAATCTATTATATATATATACTAGCAAAATGCCCGTGTGTTACAACGGAACGACGACGCAGGGAGGGAAGCAGGCGGAGAGCGAAGGTCCAGGTGGCGACGCGGAAGCTCCGAGCGACGACAGGGAGAGGGGCGCAGGCGCGGCGCGGGGCGCGACGTGGATGGGGACGGAAGAGAAGGACGTAGGAGGTCTTTTTTTCATCCAAGCCCTTCCTTTCTTTTCAGCATTAGGATTGCCAATTAATTTTATAAACACTCAGGGGTTTCTACAAAATAATCAGAGGCAGACAAAAAATTTGGATAGAAACACTACTTTTTATAGATAGTTATATATATATATCTTTGAAAGTAAGGGTATTAACTTTAACTTTATGTACCACTGGACCTTGATTAAGAAATAGTATTAGATAGACATTTAGTGTAAGTTAATTTAATTTTACCAAATTAAGTAAAAAATATAATGAAAACATATATTTACTTACTGATACTTTAAACTGATTAGAAATTTGGTAAAAATTTAAAATATTTATGACTCAGATATTATTAGTTAGAAAAGTATATTGATGAATAGGAAAAGTTGCATGTATATCGACGGCGGCGCGCTAGCTCACGCGTGCAGCGTGTGCTCGGCCGCCGCTCAGGGCAATGCACGGCAACGCAAGAGGCGCGTAAGTCAGGCTCGCTTGCTGGAGGTGAGGAAAGTGAGACAACAATGGAGCGAGAGGTTATACGGATCGAAAATTTTATAGATTTGGACGAAAAACTGATTTGATGATCGAAAAGTTATAGATTTTTTAAGTAGTTAAGATAAGCTCTATCGTATGTATAACTGGGTTTTTCTAAAAATAGCCAGGTGGATTGCGGGTTAATTTCGAAAAAACTCAAGAGGTTTTCTACAAAATAGTCAGACAAAATAAAATTTAAGTGAAAACCATACTATACTTATTTTATAGATAGTTATAGATATGCTTAACCACATGATTATGCTTAACCACATGATTAGATTAGACTAAGCAGCACGGGGGGCACAACGTGTGCGGGTTAATTAGATTACTAGCAGCCCCCTAGTCTCCCTCGATAATATAACATAATGATGCATGCGTGACACGATGCAATCACAATAATACACCGCACATCATATTTAAATAATATATACTACATAAAAAATAACTCATATTTAAGAATATATACTATATAAAAAATAACAATGAGTTCTGTCATACCATCGTCATTACTGAACACGTGAGATCAATAAAGAAGAACTTTTACTTATTTTATAATTTCCTCCCATGCCTCAGGCTAGCTCCTAGCCTATTCTTTTTAAGACTAAGAGAACTCTTTTTAAGACTATGAGAACCTCTTTTGACGGGTTTTAGATTACGTTAAGTAAATCAAATACAGCTTATATATATAATTTATATCGATTGGTTGTTTTATTAATGAAGTAACTATGTGGCTGGACATAACCTATATGTAAAAAATCATAACTATCGATTGAAGAGTAAAAATAATTTTATTTTGCTATCTTGTATGATTGATTTTTTTATTAAATTTCGTTTCCACGCTTAGATATTTAGTCAGTATACCATAAAGCTACAACTATTACGCACAGATTTGAAACCTTGTAGCTAAAACTACACACCTAGCTTCACTGTCACTGGTAAGCTCATCGAAGCTGCTTCCCCGCTAGTAAAGGCTACGTTTAGATCGTGAGAAATTTTTGTCAAAATATCAAATCAATGCTTTGGACTAGATTAATAAAAAACAAATTATAGAATCCTTATGTAAACAATGAGACGAATTTATTAAACCTAATTAATCCATCATTAGCATAAGTTTACTGAAGCACTTTATTGTCAAATCATAGCCTAATTAGGCTTAAAAGATTTGTCTCGTAAATTACATGCAAACTGTATAATTAGTTATTTTTTAGTCTATATTTAATACTTCATTTATATGTTTAAATTTTTAATGTGGCAGTGTATAAAGTTTAAGGTGGATCTCACAGCGCATAGCCTGCATCAAAACTCAAGGAGGAAAAAGAACTCCATACATTGATTTCGTCCATCCGTTGGCGCGATTATCAGGTCATTTTTACCGATTAGTCTATCTCAGTGCAAGCCTGAACGTGGATATGGAACTCAATATCGAAGGTACTATTAGGCCAAAACTAAAATTTAAATTTTTAAATAATTTTAAAGTTAATTTCAAAATATTTTTAACATGATTTTTTACATTGATTTTTAGATCACTAAGAATATATATATATATAATCTATAAATTTATTTCTATTTACTAATAACTGTTTTTGACTTATTAAAAAATATGGCCAAAGATGCTGCGAGTGCTGCAGCCTACTTATCTGAGTACCGTTTTTCTCTCCATTTTATTTTACCATATAATTTCCGTCGCAATCACGACGACCCAACTGCCTTCCGAGTTCCGAGGCAGCGGTCCGAGACAAACCCTCGCCGTCTCGCCTCGATAACTGGAGGCCGCGCGCCCGGCCGCACACGCCCTCCACACCCGCGCCCGCAACAACGGCGACACCGCCGCCACAGCCCACGGCTCTGAGCCTGAGCGCGCGCGCCGCCGCCTGGCCGGAGAGGGAGAGGAAGCGATGGCCGCGGCCGCGAGGGAGGAGCTGCGGCTGCTGCGGAGGGAGGGTGAGGAGGTGGGGTGGAGAAGGAGGTGGGGGAGCGAGGCCGGGAAGCTAGCGTACCTGGCGCTGCCGATGGTGGCGGTGAGCCTGACGAACTACGCGGTGCAGGTGTCCTCCAACATGATGGTCGGCCACCTCCCTGGCGTCCTCCCGCTCTCCTCCGCCGCCATCGCCACCTCCCTCGCCTCCGTCACCGGCTTCAGCCTCCTCGTCCGTACAACCCCCCCTTTACTCCCCCAGCTTTTCCTTTTTGATTGCTGCCTTTGCAAACGTTAATAGTATTATAGCTGCATATATACTTGCATGTCCAAACTGTTGGATTGAGCGACACTAGGAGAAACGAGTTCGATTATTTGGGCATGCAAGATTTGTGCTTAATTTGTTCTTGGTTCGTTAACTGTTCCAGGATGATCTTGAACAAAAAGAAACCAAGAAAAGGGAAGAAATTCACGAGTTTCTTTTTTCCCATTGTTTTTAGCATCGATCAGCGTCCAGCGTCCCTGGTGCAGCTGGATGGCCATGTGATTTTTGGAGTATTTTACGGTCGAACACGTGATACTGATTTGGTGGTTGCCTCCTGATCTCCGATTGGTGTTGGGGCTCAATTGGTCTAAGTATTTTCTTATTCCAACTGGTTCGCTAGCGACAGCCACGATGCAGGAATTGTATATTAGTATGCAGGCATCTGCTATCTAGTAGGACTGTAAGATCAGTTATCTTTGAGGAATAATCGTGCAAACTATCTGCTTGCCTCAGCTTAAAGTTTGCTGTCTTTCGGGTAGAAATGGTTGTTATTCAAAGCATCGCTTTCCATTGGATATGAGTGCCAAGTAGAGTACAATACTGTGGTACGACCAGGCTATGCTGCTCGCACGTCATTAGTGTCTCGCGACTTGTTTAGTCGCCGAGTCGCATCATGCAAAGAAGAAACTGATATCGAGATCCCGTTCAATTTAGTTTAGTTTGTTCGGTAAACTGGTCAAGTACAATTATTTTTCTAAGTCATAAAGCAGTGCTGATTGTATTGTGCATCTGAACTGAAAACTTACTGATGCAGTACAACTCTAGTTTACCCCTCTCTTTGGTTGCGAGAAAAGAAACGATTCTGATTTCACTTGATATAGCTAACATCGATTGTGAAATGCAGATTGGAATGGCAAGTGCACTGGATACTCTATGTGGCCAAGCTTATGGGGCAAAACAATACCATACTCTAGGAGTGCACACCTACAGAGCCATACTTACTCTTCTGGTGGTGTGCATTCCTCTATCACTTCTATGGGTTTTCATGGGCAAAATCCTGGTACTCATAGGACAAGACCCCCTGATTTCGCATGGAGCCGGGAGATACATCGTCTGGCTGATTCCAGGGCTTTTCGCAAATGCGGTGATTCAGCCTATCACGAAGTTCCTTCAGTCTCAGAGCTTGATAATTCCCATGCTTGTTGCATCCGTTGCAACCCTGGCGGTCCACATCCCTCTGTGCTGGTTGATCGTGTTTAAGACCGGCTTGGGGTATACTGGAGCTGCCTTGTCGATAAGCATATCATACTGGTTGAATGTGGCCATGCTTGTGGCTTATATCTTGCTATCAAGTTCTTGCAAGGAAACACGCACACCTCCGACGATCGAGGCCTTCAAGGGAGTGGATGGGTTCCTACGTCTAGCATTGCCATCTGCAATGATGATTTGGTAACTAATATATATAGAATCTACTTGGTGGAATGCCTCGATATTTTAAGTCCCCTTGTTGGCTAATGAAATTTCTTCTTTTTCCAGTCTTGAGTGGTGGTCATTTGAGCTACTTATTCTTATGTCAGGACTTCTACCCAACCCTGAGCTGCAAACCTCAGTGCTTTCAATTTGGTACGAAATGGCCACCCTTTATGTAGTATAAATATGCTTATATAAACACATTCGCCTTATTCTTTTTTACACATTTTTGGCAGTCTCACAAGTATAACTTTTCTCTTTAACATTCCTTATGGGCTTGGAGCTGGTGGAAGGTATGAAATACATGGAAGATGCATTGTTTTCACTCCCTCGAGAGATTTTCCATTTGGTAACAGCTTTTGTAAATTCAATGGTTTAATGAATAGCACACGAGTAGCAAACGAACTGGGTGCTGGGAACCCCGAAGGAGCTCGTTCAGCTGTCTATGTTGTGCTGTCAGTTGCAGTGACAGAGGCACTTATAGTATGCGGAACTCTGTTAGCATCACGGCGTCTCTTGGGCTGTGCATACAGCAGTGAGGAGGAGGTCATCTCTTTCGCCGCCATGATGGTTCCATTGGTTTGCATCACTGTGGTTACTGATGGTCTACAAGGAGTTCTGTCAGGTTACATTTTTTACATCTGAAAATGACTGCCAACACATGCTAAAACTTATCTCTAACCATTGATCTAATTGGTATCTACAATAACTTCTGATATTTACAAACGATGTAATCGCCACTCATTTAATTTGCATACTGTTGTCGAGTGATAGGCAATTTTGTCACCATCGGCCAATCACAAATATGCTATGATACATTTGTTAATGGCTAGGTGCATCAGTGTTTACTAATATCTGTTCTTCATCAGGCATTGCTCGAGGTTGTGGATGGCAACATTTGGGCGCGTACGTCAACCTCGGCTCGTTCTATTTGCTTGGAATTCCAATGGCGATCCTTCTTGGCTTTGTGCTACATATGGGAGCAAAAGGACTTTGGATGGGCATTGTCTGTGGTTCAATATCACAGATCACCCTTCTATCTGCTATTACATTTTTCACCAACTGGCAAAAGATGGTTTGTTCTTCATCTGAGCCCATTGTCACATACAATTCATACATGAAAACAAGCAATGCAGATGAATCATTTCATGACTTGTACTGACATATCTCATGGTTCATTGCCCATTGTACGCAGGCTGAAAATGCTAGGGAGAGAGTGTTCAGTGAGAAGCCAACGGAGCCCTCCAGGTATCATTTACTGGAGTAGTTCTACTCCAAATTTTGCTGGGGGCAATGGGGCAAATCTCATCGCTCGGATGGTCGGACCTGCTTGCGAGAGTGAGCATGCAGAGAAGGCATCAATAAACCACCTTTGTGTGTGTGTGTGTGTGTGTGTGTGTGTGTTTCATCACAGCACGAAATGAGCCAATGTTTCCTGAATTGGTTCATTTTTTCACGTGTAGTTTTACCCACAGGATAAGCAGGGTGACAGTCGAGGGTTGCATCCCACGGAAAACATTTGGCTAGGAAAAGAAAGGGTCATTTTTTTGTGTATAGTAACAGAAATCTCAAGCCGTTTGGTTTTCTATTGTACTACCCTCCTTTTTATATTTAGTTAAAGTCACCGTTGATCTGCTTATCCACAGCAAACAAAAGAAGGTAAATAGACTACACGTTTAATTAATCTCAGAAGGTTCAATGGAACATCAGAACGATTTTCTAATCAAGAAAGAATGACAAATGCACCAACTCTCTCTCATACATGTTTCTCTTTGTTGTACAATGTGCATAGCCATTTCTTCAGTATTTCCACTACATAAAGACTACAGCAGAAAACCAGAACAGTGAACTAGTATATTAGACCCTAGTATAGTCATCGTTTCATCAGTAACTCTGTATGCTGCAATGCATTTCCTTGTTCTGCTTTCAATAGTCAAGCTATCAAATCCGTCCACAGTCGACTTCTCTCCGGGCAGGCCCTTGCTAACACATCCTCCAGGCTCCCCACCGAGTGTAGCCTTTCTTCCAGCTTTAGTTTCACAGCCGGAACTTGCTGAAAGTAACGAAATGCTCATGCTTAGTTTTTTCAAATGTTGATCCTTCGTGCAGGAGGATATATCACATGTGTAGTTTCAAATGTTTATCAAGGGGTTACCTTTGATATCCAGAGAATGTAGAGGGCTGCAAGCTCAGTTTGGACACATGCCTCACCAAATTCATCGGCAGGGGCATTCAGGCAGTCTGACAGGAGGCATATCTCCTGGGCTAGGAAGAGATCCACCAACGATGTGCCTGCAGCACACTCTGTTTCCTCACTGCTGAGCAAGAACTTCACCCACCATTGCGAGAGGAACCTACGATGGATCCACAAAGACTACACCAACACACTAGCACAATCAACATAGGGGAACCACATTCACCAGAAATTATGGCAGTAATATAAAAATGTCAGAATCATGATGGGCAGACTTCAAACCTCTCTCCCTTGGTAGCGCCTGATAAGTTTCTCATTCCACGTCAGTTCCTCCTGTCAGATGCAATTACTCAAGCACCGGAGTAATGAGTGTTTCTCAAATCTATATCTATACTAATATAAAATGTATTGGTTTCATCACACCATCTTGCAATTAGCAATCTACAACTTTTCCACCCCACTTCGCTTAAAATTAGCGCTGGTTAGATGGGCCCTACGCTGGGCCCATGCGGGGGTGCGACCCGCTGCTTCCCCGCCCATGCGCGCACGCACCCTTCAACCTCAGTCCGTCATGGCACCTACGCTTCTCGCCCTTTTCCCTTTCCCTTTTGCTCTCATCTCTCTTCTTTTTTTCTTTTTCCGCTGATTATATCTTAGTAAGCCAGTCAAACCACTATTTTTCTAGCATCAGGATGGAGAAAAATGATTACTAGCATTCACCAAAAGAGACACAAACATTTATTCAGTGAGTTACTATTTTTTATAGTGAACTATACCTAATGAATACATCACCAACTGGTTAGACTAATATATTTGATTATTTAAGATAAATTTCTCACATAATTCATGGCACAAATGGACACCATCAACTGGTCGCCTTGATGTGTGGCTGACATCAAGTAAACTAGCTATAAATTATAACCAGTTATATCGTGTTTGGTATTTGGAAAAAGGTTGATAATTGATGTTATCAGCTACATTTTTCACATTCACATTATTTCCTCGATGTTTTGTTTCTGTAAGTTCATTTTTGGTGTCCTTGGTTTTTGTCTAGAAATTAAATTAACATTGTTCTTCTATCCATTATGTATTCTGAACGCTTTTAAGTGATGGATAGCTAGATATTAAACAAAAACACAAGAAAGGTACTTTTACGAAATCAGAACATGCATTTTTATTTCACTCTTAGTCTTTTTCATGATGGCTCCCACTCGTATCTATAGTTAGTATAAAATTAAGATTGTTAATTGATGTGAATTCAGATTGTCGATGGTCTTGAATTATTATTTTGGGACAATATCATGCTATCATATTTTGCCTTCAATATATTTGATAATATGAATTGAATTAAAACTCAAATGGACAAATTCCACAAAAGTTATTTTCAATTATATGAAATAAAGTTTTAATAGTTTATTAAGCAAATATCTAGGGATGAAAGCGGGGATGGGAAAATCCCGTACCGACCGTCACCGAATACCGAAAATCCCGATCGAATACCGTATCCGCGAGAAAAACGGGAACGGGAAAAAAAAGGAAACGGGAAAACGGGAAACGGGAACGGGAATGGTTGGGGTGTTTTCCCGACCGTATTCACGGATCCCATATTTATCCGGAAAAATTCCCGCGGGAAATTCCCGTTTTTGAGCTCATGTGCATAATAAAACATTCATTCCAGTCTATTAAACCTTCACTCATAGAATTTTTAAAACATTATAAGCTCATATGCATAATAAAACCTTCACTCATACCGTAAGATTATGTATGGTTGCAATTGTTGCATCTAGTTAACTCTTTGAAGTGGTTATATGTGTGTCGACGTTCCCGTTTTCTTTTATCGATTCCCGATTCCCGATCATAATTTACATGCTCCCGACCATTCCCGATGTCCCGTATTACCGAATTCGTTTTCCCGTCCGTCTTTCCCGTTTCCGTTCCCGCTAAAAAAATATGGGAACGGGAATGGTTAAGGTCTTTTCCCGACCGTTCCCGACCGTTTTCATCCCTACAAATATAGTGACACCGTAGCGTTAGCACGGACGTATTACTGTAAAATGAAATGCACAGGCGAGTTTCTCCTTTGTAGCATATGTACAATGAAAAACAAAGGGAAAGATGGCACAAGGGGAATCAAAGGGGAATCATAGTGAATAAAGTAGGTATAGCTTTTAATAAAATACAACATACCTTCCACAGTAAATGAACTTCTGACTTCCTATCAAGGGAATCTTCTGTGTCCTCTACATGGCAACTGTCTAGTAATGCAAGCAGTAGGGACTGCAAACAATCAATAAAATGACATGTTTGAGACGGCTCAAAAGATATGCCACAGGTTGATACTAGACAGTTCAATATGCAAATGTTGAGTGGGATCCAAGTTTGCTTTTGAAGTAGTAGTTAGTACTAGCTACACAAAAAGGGCAGGGACTAACCCGTCGGTAGTGAAAACAGCAGTTGTCAGCAACATGTAACTCGTTCCATCTTGATGATTTCTTTAACTCATTCAGAACCTTTAACAGAAATTAGATGCTGATGAGGATATGCATGAACTGATAACTGACAGGCAGAAATTTTGTAGGGTTTTGCAATATAACAAAGTCTTGACCTAGCTACCATGGTGGTGCTCAGAGGTTTACACATAAGATTAAGAAAAGTGGACAATGAATTTTAAGCAGCTTGATTTTGCTTTACCCACACCTGTTTTCTTGTCATGTAGGGAATAAGCCAGCAGCGATGCCTCCATGCACGGTAGTTCATCTTTGATTTCTGCATAAAGGATCAAACTATATTATTGTACACTGTTTATCACTACAAGTGTGAAATGTCAAAGTAATTTAATAACCAGTTAAATAAGGAACTGTGTGAAATGCTAATATGATGAGTTCAGATAATTATCTGCTAGGAAATGAAGGTTCAGAAAAGTAGATGGGAATAGTTCTATTAGCATCCCAAAGAAGTAAATATTTATGAGTATGACCTCTGCTATCTCTTTCACTAGTACAGATTCCCTCTCTATAAGCTCCGACAAATCCTGGTTGTGTTCTGAAACCTTCTTGATCACCCATCTCCTGTAGTAGGCAATCAATTTGAAGTTTAAACTGTTAGTTGTGTGGGCATGGACAAAATCAACATAATATTTCATTGCTGCCCAAATAAAATCCAGCCCCAACGAGTTTTTTTACAGCTGGCCTCGGAAGAATGGGAGGAATTGAAAGGTAGAGGATCTCGTAGTAAATAATCATGGGGCATATATCTCACGATTATCCTACCTGTTGGTCATAGGCATCCATTTTTTTCCTAAAAAAGATCCCTAAATTATTTAAGAGGTGACCTGAAAGAGTTTTCCCAAACTCCATAATTTGACAAGTTGACAAATGAAAAGACAAGATGTACCTATGGCTCCAGGTGCTTTCGTTTTTTGGTGAGTATGAAAGGATCAAAGCACACAATTGCAGCTCATCCTTGAGCTTAGTGAAATCATAATTCACTGATAGCACCATCTTCCTGTCAAAAGAAAAGAAGCACAAAACAACCATGTGGAATCCCTTCCAGGCAGTGATGGACCTTATTTCCAACTTAATCAAAGTCACATCCTTCTAGCTATGAAAGATGCAATCTTTTAGCGATACCGTGATAGGTTGACAGCACTACCTTGAGTTCCATGCGGTGAACATGTCAGGGCAAAGAATGAGCAGTGCCTTGCTATGCCTCATCAGATCAGTTTCCATGAATGAACCATCCTTGGCTGCTGCTGAATTGGAGTATGCATGCCGTGCAGCACAGTAGAGCTTAGGTAGGATTTCCATGGATATGGCAAGCTTGTGATCTTTGCACCAGAGGTATCTCCAAGGACATTCAGGTACTTCAAATGTCCAACCAGTTTGACTGTGTTCGAGCGACTGGAACTGTGTCGGGTGCAAGAACCCCACTTCATCTCTGCGTGAATGTTCATCAGAGAGAGTTAAAAACAATCAATTACGCAGGAAATGGAATTTCAAAAAAATGTGTTTGCAAAATGCAAGAAGTGAGGACAAGAAAATGTGTGCAGGGAAAATTTTGAATGGAGAAACCAAATGTGATTACATGAGGGAGTCTTGATGGAGGATTTGCTCAAAGTGGTGGAGGATACCCTCCCCGAGCTGCGCCACTTCCTCTTGCTTGGCTGCCAAAGCTGTCGCTGCTTCTTGTTCCATTGCCCTCCTCACTCTTCTCTGTTCTTGCGAAATCTGTGCTGGTGCAGCCAAAGGGGCACGTGTCCTCGAAAGTGAGCTTCCTCAATTGCTTCTCAGTGCTGTGGGGCATCTGCGTCACACCAGATCCACCCCAGCCAGTGGCAAACCCAGGATCTTTACAATTTGTGTTCTGACGCCTCAAGTGCCAAATCAAAGTCTTCATGCACATAAATACAATAAAGGTCTTAATTGATAAAAAGTACAGTTAGAATCAAATTTTATAAAACACAAACGATGAAATTTAATCACATTTATCACTGTGGCGCTTTCCATAGCACAGAAACACTAGATCACATCATCGATCATCACTAATCTTAAAAAAGTCTCTCAGTGAAGTTATTAAATGAGGTTACCAATCTTTACATCTTGAACCTATTGTCACTTCGCATGTCCTCAACGAAGTTATTAAAATGAAACGAGGTCTCATAATGTTCATACTTGAGAATTCACTGGGATAAGACTTGGCAAGACTAATAATTTTATCTTTGTCATATGGGAGTTTATTGGGTTGAAAGCTGGCATACAAACAAGCAACGCCATATCTACCTTGCTAAGGAAACAAAGAAAAAATGCACGAATTCCTCTTAATATTTGACTAGCAAAGTGTCCGTGCGTTGCAACAGGACAAAAATACAATAACCATAAACACTAAAACAATGTGAAAAATTAAAATAACAATAAACATTAAATCCCGCCTTTGAACTTTTCTGAAATTCCTCAAACCCTATTCAAAAATACATGAAGCGACATGAAATTATATACGTTAGCGAAAATTCCCAAGATTCACCAGCAATTGTCGAATAAGGTCAATGAACCACAGCACCCACCCCTAACTCTGTTCCTTACCACAGTGAACTGATCACATATACAACCTTTGAAATCTGTTCTCACAAAAACTCCAGATGTACTAAAAACAGGTTAGTTTCACTATGACAAAGAATAACATAAACTTCTTTGTGGTGTGTCTGCACAAAATGGAGCTTGATTTCTGCAAAATACATGTTACTTATAATTTTCTTCTTCTATGAAATTACTACTTTGCATGTCTCTTTGATGAGCACTTGCAGCACCGAACTAAGTTAAATAGATTAATTTGACAGTTTTCATTTCCCATGTGTGAAGTACAATTGTAGAGATTACAACAACAATGATTTAGAAGTAACACATAACAGAAGCTTCTATGGTCACCGTTGTACAAGTTCTATGCTTATTGTAGGGAATCAATTGTCTCTACCAATTGAATATCATGCCAAATAATTTTATCAGTTTTACCAAGGAGATGTTTGCAAATTAACTTACCAGCCCCGAAATTGTTAAAATCCAGTTATTTGAGTTATGCTTCATTAATTTGAGTAAAATATCAGTACTTGTAAATATATGTAAGAGTGTCCATACATTGCAGCGAGAGTGAAGTGGGAGGCACAAGAGGTGATAACTTGTGCTTTAATGGTCCTAGAGCTATATAGTTATGCAGGCTTCTGGCTACAGCTTGCCTTTCTTGAAACCAAGCTTGACAGAGAGATGAAGTAGGAGGCATCAGAAGTCTCATCAGCCAGTCATGCTTGACAGGCTTTGCGTTCTTTGTTTTGGACATTGACATGTAAAACTACAAGTTAGGCATGCTTTGGAGCTCAATAGCTGCCCATATATTGGAAAAGCATGAAGAATGGGTTCAATATTTACAAACCATACTAAAACTTCGTAGTGTATAGTTTATATAAGATATAATAACGTAACGTTGGACTTTACACAATCCTGTAGGAATGGGATTGCCGAAGGCAGCGACATGTTATAATTCGAAAAAGTAAATTATCATGTTACGTTATATCAAATCCCTTTTATAAAACTACTACCCTGGTTTTTATAGCATACAGGGAAATAATAAATATGGAAATATACCAGGAAAACGTCGTCGCCTCTGATCAGCTCTGGTCGGAGCTATTGCGCTTATCAGTCTCCTCCTTGGGTGTATTGTATCCTGGCTGGATCTCCGCGGAGACATGGCTGTTGTAGTCTCACCAGACGAGGACAGGGCTCTCGATGTCGAGAAGGAATTCCCCCACCCCGACTGCCGCAGCCACTGGATTCAGGACCTGCCGAAGCGCGCCATTCGGCCTACGCAGCGGTTGCCAGAACCGCGGCTATGGGATCGCGGGGATGCGCCGGGAAGGGGACGAGGAAGCGGTGATGGAGAGGGGAGTGGAGAAGGCAGAGTTGCTGGGAGAGGAGGGGAGGGGTTGAGACGGCGGCGGGGCGGGCCGCCGGGTAGCGTGGGGTAGAGCTGAGACTCGGCACGGCCCAACGTGCTTTGTGCCAAAACAGCACGGCCCGCACGTTGTGCCGTGCCGTGCCAGCACGGCTTCTTCAGGGACGTGGCCTAGGCACGGTCCAATGGCCCGATGGATCTATTTAGATTTCTATCCCAAAATTTCCCCCTCCCTCTATTTTAGATTGCAGGCTACATAGCCCATCTGCACTGCATACAGCTAGCAGCCCATCTGACCATCTATAAGCAGCTAGCAGCAACTGAGCCATCGGATCGTCGTCGTGTCTACGGGACATTTACGTGCCAGGCTAGCCCAAGCATGGTCCACTAGTCGTGCTATGTCATGCCGCCCGTCGTGCCCGATGTCCATGCCTAGTCACGGCCCATGTACGGGTCGTGACGGCCCGACCCATTTACGGGCCGTGATGGACCGTGCTTTTTACCATGCCAGGTTGTCGTGCCTTGGGCCAGCCCGATAAAGCACGACCCAAGTCCTAGCTATAGCGTGAGGGAAGGAGAGCGCCGCGACGGGGCCAACACGTGCGTCAAGTCTCAGCAGGGATGCAAAGGCGGCGAGCGGCGCAGCAGTTGATTCTAAGATCAATCTTAATGAGGATTTCGTAAAGTTTTCATTAGCATTAAATATGTTGACATGACACTATATAATAAAGAGAGAGGTGATAATAGTTTCTTGGAAGTAGAGATAGTTTCATGGGGATGAAACTCTTCTGCATTGTTTTTAAAATTTGGATATATTAGATACTGAGACATAAAACTCTTTCATTGAGACTGAGCTAATTGTACTTTTTATAAATTAAGACCTTTATTGTATTTATGTGCATGAAGACTTTGAGTTGGCACATTGAGCCGTCAGAACACAAATTCGAACGTCTACGAACCCACCAACGAGCACAGGTAGTCGTACAGCCCACGAAATACAAGAGCACAAGCGCACTATGGCACAGATCTAGGAAGGCAGCACACGAAGGTTGAGGCCTTTGTAGTGTAGGGAGGGAAAGAGGGGAGGGGAGAGGAGCCGTACCACCTCGTCGACGGGTACTGGGACGGAGGCGTCTGCGGCGGGCGGCGGCCACACAGATCTAGGAAGGCAGCACACGAAGGTTGAGGCCTTTGTAGTGTAGGGAGGGAAAGAGGGGAGTGGAGAGGAGCCGTACCACCTCGTCGACGGGTACTGGGACGGAGGCGTCTGCGGCGAGCGGCGGCCAGGTCGGGGAGGCGGCGGCGCGCGTGCGAGGGCTCGCGGACTGGCGGCGACTGGGGAGGGGGGCATGCGGGCCGCGGCAGGGGGATGCGCGATCGTCGCGTCCGCCTGTGGGCTCGCGTTCCAAGGCTCAAGGGTGATTTCTGCTGCCTTTTGCGCCTTCTCGTGGATAGAGACGGTGGGTAGTTTTTGTATGCCTGCAAATACAAACCTCGTCTTATATTCAACAACAGAAAGAACTGGTGTCAATGATTTAGCTCCTGAAAAATTTTTAATTTTTTATTAAAATGTCACATCAATACTTTAAAATATTTGAAGTATTAAATATAGAATAATAAAACATAAATTACAGAATTCGTTTGTAAACGACGAGACAAATTTATTAAGCCTAATTATTCCATCATTAGCATAAGTTAATGTAGCACATAGTCTAATTATGCAAATTTGTCTCATAAATTATATGCAAACTGTGTAATTAGTTATTTTTTAAGTCTATATTTAATACTTTTATGTGTCCAAACTGTCAAATATGACAGGATGTAAAGTTTTGGGGTGGATCTAAATAGCTCTTAGAAGAAACATTTGTCGTAATTTTAAATCGACCAGACAATTTGGTGTGAGGCTCACAACTTTAGATCTACATGTGCACTGGACTTAAAGTTTATATGTTATTATAAGTTGAAAATTTTATATTTAAATTAGAACAGAATAATTTATTTAAGTATTATCAACGTAATTGTGGATAGATCTATGGATTTGTGGACCTACGATTACCCTGCTTTTCCGGGGCTGTTCCAAGTAGAGCTTAAGATGAATGATTTATTTGAATTTTAAATCCACGATAGAAGAACTTGGTGTTAATTGCATCAATAGGAATTTAACTTCATTCAAAAGAAGAATCGACCTGGCACCAAATTTAGATTAGGATGAAGGATTTATCCGGATTTTAAATCCATCAAAGAGGAACGTAGTGTCGATGGAAAGAATTTATTTTAGAGTATCTTAACTCTCATGAAAACATTACATATCATCAACAATCTATCATATTCCAAAGCTTACTATACAAGCGTATAAAAACAATATGCCCACATCTTTCAACATATATCTATCCATCATTTTTAACGTAGTTTATTCATACATTTCACAGCAAAACCTCGCAGGGTGTCAAAGATCTTAAACCAAATTTGGTTTAAAAAGGACTTTAATCTAGCCGTTAATAGAATTTTTAAGCTACGCACCAAAACATCGGAAGAAGTAATTGTGCTCGAAGCTGAATGCGAACGAGTAGAAGGCTCAGCGGAATAATGGCCTTATAAACGGACATGTATTGTTATGTGCAAAATGGCGTAGTACTAACGTGTGTTTTATTATCCGCTTTGCTGTACCACAAATTTGGAACACTTACTAAAGTTATTTTTAAACTAGCTCGTAAGTTGCAACGGAAAAGTTTTCTAACTTATTAAATCAATTAATAACTATTTATTTAGTATAAATAATATTATGATTTTTATTGAATAAGCGAGATGATTTTGAATTTTGGAAGGAGTAAATAATAAAATGAAAAAAACTAGTTGAATGGTGGTATAAAGATATAGATTACGAGACCTAAATATTATTATTAAAGATAATATAGGAATGGACATCATCACTACTAACATTTTAATATTTTAAATAGTATAGATATTGACCATAGATGATAATGTAAGACATGGCATCATCATAACTAATATTTTAATATTTTAAATAGTATAGATATTGACCATAAATGATAATGTAAGACATGACATCTCATCATCTGTAAGTTCGCCTCTCAATCGCAACCAGACATAGAATTTTAAAATTAAATTTTAGAATTGATTTTAGTTTTTTTCTCATCCTAGCATATTAGAGCATTAGCTTTTACACCGTAAATTTTATATTAAAATTTTTTATTCATAAATTATTATTTAAATAGCTCTTATTTTTTCATAACTTATCAGCCATATCTCGACAGACCAGAGTTGCTTCCTCCATTCATTTTTATTTTCATAAGGCATGTTTTGATTTTAAAATCTTCTAAGTTTGACTTTATAAACAATCTTTTTTAGGGTCGATATAATAAATAGTCTAGTCAGTGCTTACATCTTCGTACGTGTGTTTAGCGTACCGTGCACGATGTAATCCCAAGCTCCCAAATTCATAAGGGGCAATATTTCTAATCTAGGAAAGGGCACATTTACAGAGCTTTACTTTGTTGTCAGTATCGGCCTTATCAAAATTTTATTGATGCCAGATTTTGGCATTATTAAATTTTAATAGCGTTGAACGTGTTTGGTTTTGATGCTTTTTAAAATTTTGATGGTGTTTTTATAAGAGAAAAGCTTTCGCAACTATCAAATTACGACGACATTAGTAAGCCGAAATAGCGATAAACATAGTTATTAGGTATTGATTCGACCGAAAAAAACTGAAACCAGGGTCTCGATCGGTCTGGAGAAAACATGTTGAATCGGGCAGTTTTTATATAAACCGAACATTTAGCCGGACTGGTTGGACGATTTTTATATAAACTGAACATTTAGCCGGACTGGTTGGACCAGGAAACTATTTGTTGGGCTTGTGTCACGGGCTGAGCGAGGCCCACTTCACCTCTCAAGGTCCATGCCTAGCCAAAATTTTCAAGTCGCATGGTTGACGGCAGCTCACGCTAGTAGCAAACATCTACTTCATACTACTTAGAGCATCCATCTAAATTTGATACTTCTATTTGGATGATCATATAAAAAGATTTATATTATATTTTTCATATCACACTCATATATTTTAATTATATATTTTCCAACCACCTTTGTAATGGTTGCATGTTTTTAGACGTAATTAGACGAGTTGAAAAAAAAAGAAAAACAATATATCGCTAAACATGCTTCACATACATCCGATGAAACATCTGGTGGTGATGGTTAATTAATCTACCACATATATTGATGCTTGATTAATCACTCTCTTTAGATATATTGTGCTGTTTACTGTGATTGAAAAAAACTAAAAGGGGAACGGATAAAGCCATCGGCCCATCGCTCCCCACGAGCATTGGTAAAGCGGAGACATGGCCGTGGCATGGGTGGCGCATGCCCGCCGCAGCTGGACAAGCTTAGGCTACGGGCGGCGAAGGCTGCCGGAGCCGGACGAAGCTGCAGTGCGGACCGATACATGGCCGTGGCTTCGCCGCTTTGGCAGAGCGGCACGGGCGATAGAGTAGCACAAGCAGATCCTGGTGGAGGTGGAGGAGCAGGAGAGGCGACAACCTCTGTGGCTCCGTAAGTTTTAATAGACGTCACCTCTCTTTAGGGTTGGCCAAACAACCGCCCGACATGGCCCGCTACAGCATGACTCATTAGTCACGGCTTTTGATAGCGAGTCATGCCGTATCGACTCACGTATTGATCGTTGGGCCCAACCATGGTCCACGGAGGGGTCAGGCTGTGCCGGGTGGACACGGGTCGACCATCCCGTGGTGATACTGTTTGGGTCCATTAAAGACTCATGGGCTACAATACTTGCTACAGTACCCTGCTGCAGTAAATGAGTCGTGTCGTGTCAGTCCATGGCTGAGACGCTGGTCCAGGCACAGCACGGGCAAACAAACCGTGCCGGCACAACCCATAGGCCGGCATATCGGGTCGTGTCGGGCCGAACTACAGTACACATGTGCTCGGGCCAGTCCGGCTAGACACGACCCATTTGGCCAACACTAACCTCTCTACCTCCCTTCCCCCGTCTCTACTCCTGAATCTCGGGGAGGATGTGATCTGGATTGTGACGCTGAGTTCTATCTGGAGGCAGACATTTGTGGGATGACGCGAGGAGAGAGAAATGTTTCTCTCTTTGGAATGACGAATGCGCTAAAATTGGAGGTTGCGATGGCGTATCCGCTGGAGCACGTTTTTTTTCATCTCATGCGCTATTTTCAAGATGGTTTTATGTGATGCATGATTGCTAAGGATGCTCTTAACGAGTCGCGGTCAGACCAGTCCAACCGACAACCAAACCATCGGACCGATGAACCAACGGTTCATTCATCGATCTGGTTTTAATAAGAACTATAATAACTATGACACTAAAGTGAACATGCTCTGTTTTTTTAGAATTGAACATATGGGCCATCTAGGCCGTGTTGGCCTAGAGATAATTGGGCTGGTGTCGATGTGAAAACATGGTGGCCTGGGAGTTATGTTTGTCTCCAGTGCATATCCAAAACTTCGATGAAATACAAATGTGCCAGTTGGTTTGATCCTGCAACCAATAAGATAAGATAAAATGTTAGCAGACGATAGTTGATCAGTCGATAGGCCAATGTGTATCGTGATGACCTATCTGATGTGAACGAGTCGAATCGGTTGTAAGGTATTAGCCGTTCATGAACTAGATTTTAGACTGGATTGTTGACGCCAAATCCGTACCGCCAAAAATGTGTTGACGCCAAACCACACGCTGGCCTGGAAGATCTGCTTAGCTCTAGTGTAGGTCCTAAAATCGATGAAACGCGGGTGTGTCAGTCAGTTTGATCCTGTCACTGACAAGATGTACAAAGCAGCAAAACATAAACCAAAACAACCGATTGGTCGATAGGCCGATAGCGTGATCCCAGCCGATGCCGATATTAGCCGATGCAGTTAGGGTTTTAATATATCGGCAATATACTGAGCAAACACCTATAATAAAAGCGATCGGCTGACAACAACACAATGATAAAATAAACATTGATCTAAACATTGAAGCATACATCGGCTGGAGATCCGATGGCATAAAATCTGATAGATAAACAATGATCAATGAACGTCCTGTTGCCATCGGCTAAAAACCAACTTATATGCAATCCTTACAAGCCGATGCAACGTCCATGAGAGATTAGCTTTGCCCGATCGGCTTGAGACGGAGATTATACGTATTCATAGCATAGCCGATGTCATGTCCAGATAACTCATCGGCTGAAACTCCGATGAAACCCTTAGTGGCATCCAACAGGCAGGCTAGAGATTACGGTTCAAATCACGACTTAGTAGGTCAAACTGAACTGATGCAGCACTAAGTATGAAAAGAAACGTAATATCTGAACAATCAAGCCCTTGACTGATTTTTAGGATGGTAGATGCATAAGCTAATCTAATATAGTAAACAATTTAGTCGGTATCGGCAGGAACCCTAAAGCGAGAAACAACCGATAGAGCTAAATCAAGATACTATGACTAAATTCAACAGAGACATATAATAAATAATTAGGCAAAGATGTTAACTGAATCGAAGCAACCCAAGAGGTCGAATATACTGATGCAGCCTTGGATGACGCTGACATAGCCATTACGATTGCCTGAGCCGGCAAAACCTTGGACTTACCCCTTCGCTGGAGATCGAAGCCGATGCACCCCCGCGTCAGGTGCCAAGTTTCGCCGGATAATAAAGTAGAACAGACAAAAAGGGTGGCAATGCACCGAATTGTATTGACAGTGAGTATAGGTTACATAAACCCCGGGCTTACATACTTATACCCACGGGCTAACAAAGATCCTAACAGATTACGACTCAATCTTTCCTAAAGATAAAAGGAAACAAACCAAGTCTTTATTGGACAGTAACAAACTTTCCTAAAGATAAAATAGAAAGCTAACAAATCCTTTCTAATTAATAGATACAAGCCGTATCCTTCTTGAACTTGGTGTCTTCTGGATAAGATCTTTACAAACCGAATCTGATAAGTATCCGACTATTGGAGATACTGATAAGGGAAAATCTCCATTGGCTGACCAAAACTCTAAACCGATACTGACTCTGAGCCGATTTGAACGTTGAGCCAATGAGGGCTTCAGGGCTTATCAAATTTTGGCGTTAACATAGACATAATCATAAATAACTTTTTTAACAGAACCAATCATATAGGTCGAACCCAAAGCAATATGAGCTTGAATTTATTAAAGTTAATTGTTATATGGTTGTATGATCTAAAAACTAGTCTATGGACATATATTGTAGATTAGATTCGAAACAATCATGATCGGCTGAGATGTAAAATAAAATATAATTATTAATTTGATCCTTTTTAATTACAAGCAATTACGATAGATCGAGCCTAATCGAGACGATATTAATTGCTTACAACAAGATCAAACAAATTAATAATTATATAAACTTAGATCATAGACGATGAAAAAGCTTAGGTGTTTAGATAACATACCAGTTATAACTCAAATATAGACTTATATAAGACTATCAACTTTAATTAAATCTAAGCAAGTTATAACCTTAACAGATCGGACCAAACCAAGACAGTACGATGCTAATAATAAGTTTAATAGATTTAAAGGATTAATACACTTATATAAGAAGATATATATAACAGATTAAACAAAAGAAAACATGTAACTTAAAGCGAAATAGTTATACCACGTAAGATCGATTGATTGACAATCCAGGAGTAGGTTAGTTCTTAACAATTTCAATCATGACTTAGTAGGTCAAACTCAATTGATGCATCATTAAATATGAAAGAAAGGATAAGGTCTAAACAGATCTTTGATTATTTTTAGGATGATAGATACACCAAACAATCTAAATCATTAAGAATAGTTTAACCGACATCAGCAAATCTTAAGTGAATTAGCCGATACAAATGAAGGTTACTCGTAACTTAGATTAAATAATATTTATGATAGATTAACACTTATATTGACTGAAATACAATGTCGAACTCAATCAATGGAAGCCCTAGCCGCGCCGATACAAATAACTATAGACGGAACTCATCTCTTACTGGAGATCGAACCTAACCAATGCAGGCCAACTCGAAAATGAGAACTCATCGAGATGAATACCTAGAAAACTAGGGTGGCGATGCACCGAAAAATGTTTATTGAACTGTTGCTGTTTTACAAATCCCTGAGTGGATATATTTATATAAATGAGCATAAACAAGTCCATACTGGATACGACAAAAACTCTTTTAAAGATAAAACACAAATTACCAGCCCAAACCGGACTCTACTCAGTTTTTCCTAAAATTACGAAAATAAAATAATTACACATGCCTAATTAATAGATAAATATGTATGTTGCTTTCTTCCTGAATCCGATCCCTTTTTGATAATATGTTCAATCTCTTCTACTAAATCCAACAAAAACCCGAACTTTCAGCACCTATCAACAACCATTAGTCGATATCACTTTAATCGATGCCTCCTACCGATATGCCTTCGATGCAATTTTCCATTTTTACAACTGAAATTACACCGTCAATCACACTTCATACTCTTTGTTACTTAATGGAACATGACAAATTTTGTTCGTTAACATGTGGCCAACTGGGCCAGAAGAACTTTCAGCAGCCCAGCCCCAATCATTCTGTTCTGGCTGGTGGAGCCCACCCATGCTAATCCAGCTAGCATCTCGTCTGCACGCCGATATCATATGCACCCCAACTGATAATGAGTTACGAACGCTGACGAGGTGGACCTGCCTATGATGGACCCACATGTCAGTGGGTTAATTCCGCACGAACATTCTCGTCCTTCGTCAACAGGAGTTTTTGCAGAACAGAAACAATTATTGGGGAAATTTTAAAGTAATCCTCTTTCTCTTTCCTCCTCCTCCGCGGCTCCGCTTCCTCCCATCCCATCCATCCCAAACTTCTCTCGCACCAGTCACCCTCCTCCCCTCGCTTGGCCGCTTTCTCCCACTTCGCGCGCGCGCGCGAACCCGCACCTATCGCCGCCCATGCCCTCGCGCTCGCGGCTCTGATCCGATCGCCATGCAGCAACGCTCGCCGACGGCCGCGTCGGCCTCGGCCTCCTCGGTGGCGGCGGCGCCGGGCGTGGGCGGGGTGGAGCCGGCCGTGACGCTCGACCAGGTCCCGCGGTGGAGCGACCCCGACCAGCGCCTCTCCTCCTCCTCCTCCCCCACCGCCGCTGGATCCGAGACCCCCGCCTCGTCGTTCCTGTCGTTCGCCGACCCGCTCATCGGCGACGGCGCGGCCGCTGGGGCCGGGGGCCGTCGCGCGTCGCGGTTCCCCGTCGACCACGAGATCAACTCGAAGATCTGTCTCTGGCGCGGCCACCCGTGGAACCTTGAGGTTGATGCCGTCGTCAATTCCACCAATGAGGTTGGAATTCTCATCGCTGTTAGCTTCGTGGTGTTGGCGTGTTGCTAATATTACAGTGGATATGATAAGTTTTGTGGTCGGTGTAGAACTTGGACGAGGCACATAGTAGTCCGGGGCTGCATGCAGCGGCGGGGCCAGGGCTCGCCGAGGAGTGTGCCACCTTGGTGCGGTTTGATTTTGGAGGTGCTGTTTTGGGGGCCAGTTGGATTGTTTGGACTGCGAATCATATGAGAATTTTATTTTTGTTGATGATTGCAGGGTGGTTGCCGGACTGGGATGGCTAAGATGACCAATGCATATGATCTGCCTGCTCGGTTGGTGATTTGATTTTGTTTGTACAGTTGCTTTCTAATTTGTGGTGCAAATGCATTACAGTATCAGTATTATTGAATTTTGAAAAGAGTGGGGATAGACGGCATGTCATGATAATATTGCAGTATCGCACAGTGTACCCAAATTACTATGTTATCCGCATGCATTGCTCAGAGCTTCAGACTAGCTTTCTGCTTAAGTGCTATTCCACTTCATTACTTCAAGACTATTGCTGGTTGACTGTAATTTGTTGGAGCAATGCAGAGCTCTACGATATCCATTTTGAAGAAATGTGTGCAATAAGTGACAATGTTTACTAGATCAAAACCTACTTGTTTTCTACCTGAGGATGTTAGTTTATTTCATGATATGGTTTTGAGATGATACACTGATATACAGCTCTTCCCTGACCTATAATGCATATGAATGGTTTGGCAGGAAGGTAATTCATACCGTGGGCCCTAAATATGCTATAAAGTATCACACAGCTGCTGAGAATGCACTTAGCCACTGCTACAGGTCTTGTTTGGAACTACTCATCGAGAATGGTCTGGAAAGGTACATTAAAAGCTTTACCACTTGAATGCATATTTCGTTTGGGTTGTTATGAAGTTCCTGAATGCTTCACATTGCATGTGTTGTAATCCCCTCAAGGCTAAGTATTTTGTTTTGCCTTTCATGTGATTAGCATCGCAGTGGTTTGCATATATACAGAAGCCAAAAATTACCCTCGTGAACCAGCTGCTCATGTTGCAATAAGTGAGTTATCTGATCAATAGTTTCTGTTGCCTTTTGTTATCTTTCGCTGCTTCATTGTTTCTACTACTCTTATGCTATTGCCTTACTAGTGGAGACAGTAGTTTCTATCTGTATGAATGATATCTATTTACATTTAGCTTTTCCTGGTTTTAATTCCTGTCCTTTTTGGATGATGGTGAACAGGAACTGTTAGACGTTTTCTAGAGAAGCAGAAAGGCAAAATAACTGCTGTTGTCTTTTGTACTACTACATCATCTGATACAGAGATATATAAGCGGTACTTAGACTGACATCCACTGATGCTAGCTAAGTATGATAAATTTCTTATGCAGGTTGACAACATTGCATTTTGCAGATTGCTTCCCCTATATTTCCCTCGGGACAAGAAAGAGGAAGAGATTGCTTCATTGAAACTTCCAGCTGATGTCGGGGATGAGAATGGCGAAACAATAATAGATGAACGGAAAATACGAATAAAACCTTTGCCTGCTGGGTCTGCTATTAACAAATCTGCAGCTCCTGTGCCAGTGGATATTCCTCTTTCTGATTCTGGATTGGCACGTAGTAGGTGAGACTAAACCATATGCATCTTCTTGATTCGATTACCATTTAAGCTCCTTCAAGACACATTTTTCGTTATATACCCATTGTATGTTCAGTTGTCTGATGGCCCCCAATTGGACTTTATCTGATTTTAGCTAGTCTCTAAGCAGGAATTCTTTCAAGTTAGATTCATATTTGGATCCTGCCTTTATGTCAATAATTAAAGATCCAGATCTCCGACGCAAGGAGCAGTGGGAAAAGTCTGTTCAGGCAAACAAAGGATTTAATTGGGTTAAATTTCTTGGATTTGGTGACCTTGGTGGTCCTCCCTTATCTGCTGCTGAAGAATATTCACTTCATTCACAATACCTTGCTAAAGCAAATTCTCTCAATCTTTCAGAGATTGCTGAGATGAAAATAATGTATGTAAAAATTATCATTTTCAATTAGATTCTTTTTTAAGATTCTCTCTAGTTTGCTTGTTTATTTTAGTTTACCTTTTACCCTCATATCCTTTTTCCCCCTTAATCGCAGTTACCGCGGTGGAGTTGATAGTGAAGGGCGTCCTGTTATAGTTGTTGTTGGTGCTCATTTTCTACTTCGCTGTTTGGATCTTGAGCAATTTATTCTATATATAGTAAAGGTAATTATCAATGTAACTGAGATACATGAATTACACAATATGAGATAAAGAAGGTCTGATTGCGTTTCCAAACATAATTGGACTTGCAAATTCCCAAAGATTAGCTGATAGCTTTCAGTTACATGTTTCTAATGCTCTTATATGAGAGTGGTGGAGTATCTCAGCTTTTGTTCTATCCTGACCACAAGCTGATGATTCCTATCTTTTAATGTGTTTTTTCTTGATAAGAAATTTCAATGCAACAATCTTTATTCGTTATACCTTGTGATAATGATTCTATTTTCCGTAGAGCTTTAGAATTTCCCCCTTAACAAAGAGCATTGGAATTTTCATTACACTGCAGTGACCAAAGATTGATGCTGCATATTTTATGAGATTCTCATTCGTTGTATTACTTTTTCACAGTGAGATAATATATACCTTGGGTTGATTTAAAATGAGGTGGACCTTGGAAATTTTTTTAGGAAGGGAATATAAATACTTGTATATATTCAAAGTTTCCTTCTGCCTTGTGTTAAATAGATGGTTTTTACTTTGTCCATGAATCAACCTGGATATTCTCAATATTCAGGATATACTGAACGAAACACCAAGTTCTTAGTACTCCATCCGTCTTGCTTTGATATCATTAGTTTGCAGGAACCAATAAACAGTGTCTGTTATGAACTTATGATGTGTGTTCCATAGTGCAGTAGTGCCAGTTGGGTAGCAATTGCTGTAGCTCAGGGAGCATTGCCCCACTAGATTGCCTATCGAGGATTTTTTTTGTTCCAGTTTTTATCTATTAGTTTGATCAGCAAATGACCAGTTTGATCAGCAAATGATCAACAAATGATCAACAAATCAGCAAATGAGTTTTATCTATCAGTTTGAGATGGACTCAGATCTTATCTCTAGTAGCTGATTTGTTCATATTGAATTATTGGAATAGAGTTAAGTCTTAGGGAGCTAGTTGAGCCAGCCCTATAGAAAATTATACTTGTAACTTATGCAATTAAGCAAGAATGTAATACCTTTCAGGTAAAGAAAAAGAATGTACTTTTACCTTTTCCTTCTTCAAGAGTCTTCATCCTCATCTATGGTCTACTTACCCTATTCTCTCATCTCCTTCAAGCCCTGTGATTTCTGGTCATCTTCGTATTCTAGTTAACCTATCATGAAGTAAGGTCCATGGCAGTACATTTTGTTGCCTCAAGATGTAAAAATTTTTGGCTGTCAAATGCTCTTGGCTTGAAGGGTCGTTTCACTTAAAGTTTGCACGAAGGATCAGATTCAAAATTTCAACTTATTTGAAGATGTTGGGATGCAACATTCAAAGCCACAGAGCATCTAATATCTATAGTTCCAATAGAAAGGAACGGTTTTGTTTTTCCCACTAACTTTTTTGAAGTGGGCCTGGTTCAAGCATCATAGGGCAGGATACCCCAAATGAACTATATAATAGATCTGCTAAGTTCCTTGCCAGAAATTTTGCCTATCTAGGTCACTGTTAATGCCTCTGTATATTCCTCAAATTTGGCAGCTTATTCTGACAGGATTAAATTTGTCTTCTTTGCAGGAGTTTGAACCGTTGATTCAAAAGCCTTATTCAATTGTCTATTTCCACTCAGCAGCATCTTTACAAGTGTAAGATTCATGAATAAGTAGGTTGAGAAGGAAGTTGAAAGCCGTTCTAAAACTTGGTGCATGTAACACGAGCTATTTTAATTGAATTTGCAGACAACCAGATTTAGGATTCATGAAGCGGTTGCAACAAATATTAGGTCGGAAGCATCAGCGCAATCTTCATGTCAGTATCTCATATGATCGCATTGTGCGGTTCTGATTATTCATTTGGGAAAAGAAATATGAACTGTTATTATTGCACTCCACAGGCTATATATGTACTTCACCCAACTTTGGGATTGAGAACAGCTATATTGGCATTGCAGCTTTTTGTTGATGGAGAGGTACTTGCTATTGCAGCCATCTCACTCGTTTCCTCCCCAATTACATATTTCTTCTAATTTTAGCACCTTCCTTATTGTCTCAATTAGGTCTGGAAGAAAGTTATCTATGTTGACAGACTTGTGCAGCTGTTCAGATATGTACCACGTGAACAACTGACAATTCCTGATTTTGTCTTCCAGTAAGCAATCTATGTAATGTTTCTAGATTTTTAAGAGGTATGCTATAAACTAGGGTTAATATTGACAATTAAACTCTGTAGGCATGACCTCGAAGTGAATGGTGGAAAGGGCATAATCGTTGACCCTAGAACAAAGCATGTCTACCAAAGACCATCAGGTTGATAAATATAGCCTGCTATCCAGAGATCCTCCAATACCACACTGTACAATCTCTTTGCCCTCTAGAGAAAATTTTCCTTCTTGATCTCTGCATTTTGTATATAGTTGAGTTGGCACTGTTTTGTAGCTTCTACTTTTTTCTTTCTGTTCCGTCAGGGAAGAGCAAATTATTATGTATATGCATCTCGCTCTATATAATAATAATAAAGGCTGTGGCTGTGTCTTAAATTCTACAGCTAGGCCATGTCTTGGCCCCTTGGGCACTGTAAAAATTCTGGCTGGTCCTTGCAACGAACATAAAGGTAAAGAATAAAGTGGTCATTGTCCAAGTGGCCAGGAAATAACATATTCTTATCTTCCCTTTTAATAAAGGATAGTTTGTTAAGTATCAGAGAAGTCCAAGCAGTCAACTTATATTTTATGCGCAGAATGAGAAAATCTGCTAACGTCAAGTCTGGCATGTTTCTTTTAAAAGATGATTTTGGTTCGCTGTGTAAATTAGTAAGACAAATTTGCCCAAAACAATGTTGCAGTCATATGCCACAAAATGAAAATTGTCAACTCATTTATAATCAATATTGTTGACAATTTCTGGTGCTTGATTTACAATTTCATGGTGCATGAGCTTTTTAATTGTTTGACATAGATAGGTGCTTAAGGTCAGACTACTGCTTTCAAGAAGTATATGTCATTGGTGGTTTTACTTATGCTAGCATTCCTATCCATGTGCATGTACTATAGGTGGACCTGTTCACAACTTGTGTCTAGCATCAGCATGGTATTGATAGTTCTTGTTCTCTGAAGACACAAAGTAACAGCAAAACACTAGTCTCAGAATTATCAAATTAATGTTATCACAGGCTATCTAGTGCAAATTGAGCAAATTGCCACAGCACGCTATAAATTTTGCTTAGATCTAACTGATTTCATTGGGCTCCATCCTCCAAGTCCCATTAAACTGATGGCAGGTCTGGCCGTGTATAGCAGTTTGCCTAAAGAAACCATGAAATAGCGAGGGCAGATGTACTAGTGATTATAAGGAACATTATGGACAGTACATTCTCCTTTGTTGGAGGTGGTAATAATGGAAAATGAGTTATGGGACAAACTGAAAAGGAAAAAGGTTCATTTTTATGTGCCCTAGTAAGTTGTATTTTCACCTCGAACTTTTGTACCATTTGAAATACATCAATCAACTTTTGAAACCGTTGAAAACAAGAGGTGAAAACAACGAGGATGTTGGGTTCAGATCTGGTGCTGAGAGGTGGCGGTGACTAATGATGGTGGCAGAGGAGAAGGGGTCTAGCCTTAATAAGTGAGATACGGTGGGGGAGGATGGTGAGGGCCTGTGGTCTTCTGTAATGGAGAAATTTAAGGAGGTTGGGGAAAAAGGATCATGGAGGCAAAGAGTGTCTCCTAATGAAAGGTAATGGGCCCAACTTTTTTGCTTACAAAATGTAAGGGCTGGGTTCAAAATGGGTTGGGCTGAAATTTAGTAGTTTTTTTTAGCTAAAAATATTTAAGGGCTAAGATGGGTTGTGAAAGGGCCTATGGGCCATGACCCATTACCACCCGTAGATACAAGTGAATTTGAGCGGAGTGCTCTATGGTGGTAGCTTGACAACGATTATGGTGCAATAGCGGCGGTTCTTGAGAATGGGGAAGCTGAGAAGGGACAAGACCTTCTATGTGCCGGCAGGAGATGACGGCGGTGATGGGGAATCTGTGCGGGTGGTGCTAGAGGAGGGGTAGATAAAATGCCACTGGCAGAAACAGAGACAATGCACCCTATGAGCTTAAATGTGGCTATCACATTGGGATCATGGGAGACAGAAAAAACGCAAGTTAGTGCCATCTAGGCTATGTTTGAGAAAGTCGAGATTCTAAGGAGTAAATGGTGAGAATTTGGAGAAGCCGAGAGGTTACTAGTTTATTTTATGGATTCTGTAGCTAATAAGTCTCATAATTTGGATAAGAATCTAGATTGTTTGGGGGAGTTGGAGATTTTGGAAGTAGTTGCAGTTGCCAAAGTTTCTCCAAACAGGATCCTATATTCAAGTTACCACACATGTAAGCAAAATCCATCTTGGTTTTCATGGAGGAGGTTTTCTAAAATGGTTTTGAAACTGTGTGTAGGTATTGGTGGCACCAGGATATGCCAGGTGAATTAATCTGTAGCAATAGTTCAATTCAAAAGTAAGTTCACCCTTCTTTTAAATGAAAAAGGACGGTAACTTTCTGTAAAAGGGATGGTATGGATTTTTCCTGCAAGTATTAACATGTGATATTCTTCAAAAATATTATTAAACGTGTTAGTTTTAAGAATTGCGTCTCTTGTGAACAGCTGAGCAGACAAGCCAGTAGGACTTGCCTATTTTCACCTACTTGCATTACAAAATACAGTTGCAGCTCTTTGTTTATAGGAGTTGCATATATTCTGTGTATCTTTGACTTGGCAAGCCGACTTTGTTTTTGTTTTGGCGAGAAGATGCTAGCTATGTATCTTTTTTCCCGGTTGAAAACAATACACTTTTCTTACAGAAACATTGAGTTGGCAACAGCTGATAGGCCAAAAGTCAGCTCATATTGAAGGTAATAATCTACACACTCTTCTGAATTGATCGTGATAAGGATGACAGATAGATGTCCAGCAATAGAAACAAAGCATGGAGCCGCACCATTAGGACAAGCTTTAGCTGATCACGGATTCATCATAACTATGCATCGCATATACATGGAATGTTCTTATACCCATTTTTTTTAATGCTTATTGTAGTAGTAAGCTGATTATGACCACAATTTTTTATTTAATTTATTCTGGTGAGAATTTTCAGCCCCTTCGATCTTTCGATTATTTGTATATCCATCTCTCGGATAATACCATCTCTTCACACATTCTCCCTCCGAAAAAAATATGGCGTATTTTGTTTTGTTGGGACGATATTTTGACCAATAGTTACTTTTTTAGGATATCAATCATGTGATAAAAAGCATAATTACAAGTACTTTTGACTATGAATATAATAACAACAATTTTTTGTCTAAAAATATACTACTTTTCACAATAGTAGTATCATAATAGAGTAATTATTAGCCCAAATTTAAAGTAACAAAACAAATTACGCCTTGTATTTTTCAACGGAGGGAACTTCTCATAATAATTTTTGGGATCGTAAGCTGACTTCATATTATCTTTCTGTTTTGTCCTGAATAAAAAAGGATTCTTTCTTTCGCTGTTGCTGACTTGGGCTTATCCAACCAAGTAAAGTATGATACCAGGAAGGCAATCAGAAAAGAGGAAGATAAATTTTACACTATCCTAGAGGTACAAGATTTTACATTATAAAAATTTTGATACTTCAAGATACATAATATTGTAATATTTATAGGTAGTAGAAACATAACTCTCAGATGATAAAATTACCAAAAAAGAAAATCACGTTTTCTCTTCAGAGACTGGAGTAAGACAATCTAGATAAATAAACTCGAGAGAGAGATAGCTGCTCGACCTTTTTTAAGGAGAAAATTGGGTAACGTGAGCAAATGATTAAATATCAATATGTTCATTCTAAACTAAGTTACTTGACCTTTCTAATTACGGTGGTGTTAGCCTCAACACAAATTAAGATTATTCCAACTGAAAAGGTTCTCAGGCATATTCGGATCTTCGCATATTTTTTTCTCACGTTGACCCTGATTAAACTAAACTAGGAGATAATAAAACAGTACTGTCCACGTCGGTAGTGATCAGATGTTATACGTCGTAACCCGCTGTTACACTAATTAGCTGTGATTACAAGATGGAAATAGTGGGTTTTGACTAAAACCTTTTTCAGATTACAAGTTATCTTATGACATCGTATACATGTTCACAACTCACAGATGTATTCAGAACGCATGGCCGTGAAGGTTATAAACGTACTCACACAAACGCAGTCTTTCTAATAAGACCAATTCAGCAACATATTAAGCCTTTTCACCATCTTTTGATTGGTAGTTGAAGGCGCCAAATGACACCCCAGGTGGTCTTGAGCTAAACATGTACTACTAGGAAGTAGGCAATTGCTAAGGCCAGTCTCAATGGAGTTTCATCAAAGATGTCATGCACATTAAATATAGTGTCACATCAGCTGAAACAAACTTTTTACATGAAACTGGTAGGAGAGAGCAGGAGAAAGTGTCGTGGCCACGACACGACCGAGCTCCGTTTCCAAAACGCGTGAAACGCTGTGAAACGCCCACTGAGAGCCACGATTCGTTTCATCCCGTCCGTCTTCGAAGCCAGGGCCTTCTTCTCCGCCGAGAGCGCCGTGGCCTTCGTCTCCTCAGCGGTCCGGGCGTTCGTGGCCTTCGTCTCCTCAGCGGTCCGAGCTCCCCCGCCGCCGGGCGCGGGCGGGGCACGAGCGGAGCTCCCCGTCCACCCGCCGCGAGTTCCAGCTCTCCCCGAGGGCGCCCGCAAGCTCCACCTCTCCCCGGCGCGAGGGCGAGCTCCCCTGGTCACGAGCACCTGGCGCGGACGCGACCTGCTCTGGTTGCGGTGGGGAAGAAAGGGGAAGAGAAAGTGAGAGGTGGGACCCACGGAGGTTAAAATAGCATATGAAACTGTGCAATGAAACTTTGTACTGAGAGAGAGCTCTGTTTCATGTCAAAATTTCACGTATTGAAAACTGGGAGATGAAACTTTCCATTGAGACTGGCCTAACTTCTGCGAGATTTTATTCTGAAACTGCTAGTACTAAATGATCACTTCCCATTTCCCAAGACCCTGTTTGCATAATTGCGTGCATGGGTTATTACTGCCAAACCAATCCTGACACGGTAGAATTCTTAACACCAGTAGGCCCTATGCATAGATAGTCAATCTCGTCAAAAGTTATTTTCACATTCCTCGAAACTGAAAATAGAATAACTTAATATTTGACTTTCGTATATATGGACCTTTTTTTTAAAAGAAAATGTCACAATCTATCTGTTTGCCGTGTACGTACATGCAATGCAGTACGGATGATATCTTTTACGTGCACCCTGTCCGGCCAGTGTTTCCCTATATATATGCACCATGGCAATCAGGAAACTAACAGGGCACACAATTAACCATCTCCTCTATCCTCTCTTGAGTCAACCCTTCTCCTCAATCTCCCAAAGGTATGCAACCCTCTTCTCTCCTTCATCTTAGTTCCAGTAGAGATGCTAGATGATAGCTTAATTAGTGTTGCGGTTTCAGTTATATATTCCCTGGCAAGTACATATCATTGGAAGTGATCAGCTTGGACAGGTTGACAGATATGTTGATTTAATTCGCGCCTGAATATGGTGAAGAATATGCACCGCATTTATTAATTGTCAATAAGATCATCTGTGTAAATATGTGCTTCTAATACAATTTGGTATTCACTAACAATGAAGGACACATATTGAAGTCCCAGTTAGTAGAAAATCATGTAGTATGTTCATCTGCCAAATATGAAAATTTCTCAGTTCAGTTGACATTCAAGGATGTAATGACTAAAAGTTAATGTTGTTCTATGCTTGACTTTCTACTAAGCAAAGCTTCATAAAACTTTGCAGCTTGAGGAGAAAGATCATCATGGCAGGAGCGCAGCTCAACGTGTTGGCCAAGCTCGACCAGGCCAAGACGCAATGGTACCATTTCATGGCGATTGTCATCGCCGGGATGGGGTTCTTCACCGACGCCTACGACCTCTTCTGCATCTCGCTCGTCACCAAGCTTCTCGGCCGTCTCTACTACACCGACGTCACCAAGCCCAACCCTGGCACGCTCCCGCCCAACGTGTCGGCCGCCGTCAACGGCGTCGCGCTCTGCGGCACCCTCGCCGGCCAGCTCTTCTTCGGCTGGCTCGGCGACAAGCTTGGCCGCAAGAGCGTCTACGGCTTCACGCTCATCCTCATGGTCGTGTGCTCCATCGCCTCCGGTCTCTCGTTTGGCCACACGCCCAAGAGCGTCATAGCGACGCTCTGCTTCTTCCGTTTCTGGCTCGGGTTCGGCATCGGCGGCGACTACCCGCTCAGCGCCACCATCATGTCGGAGTACGCGAGCAAGAAGACCCGCGGCGCCTTCATCGCCGCCGTGTTCGCCATGCAGGGGTTCGGCATCCTCTTCGGCGCCATCGTCGCGCTCGTCGTCTCGGCCGGCTTCCGCAACGCGTACCCGGCCCCGTCGTACGCCCAGAACCCCGCCGCGTCGCTCGTGCCGCAGGCCGACTACACGTGGCGGCTCATCCTCATGTTCGGCACCATCCCGGCGGGGCTCACCTACTACTGGCGGATGAAGATGCCCGAGACGGCGCGGTACACGGCGCTCGTCGCCCGCAACGCGAAGCAGGCGGCGGCCGACATGTCCAAGGTGCTCAACTACGAGATCGAGGAGCGGCCGGAGGTGGTCGAGAACCAGGCGGTCGCCGGCGAGACCTGGGGCCTCTTCTCGCGCCAGTTCCTGCAGCGCCACGGGCTCCACCTCCTGGCCACCACCAGCACGTGGTTCCTCCTCGACATCGCCTTCTACAGCCAGAACCTGTTCCAGAAGGACATCTTCAGCAAGGTCGGGTGGATCCCGCCGGCGAAGACCATGAACGCGCTCGAGGAGCTCTACCGCATCTCCCGCGCTCAGGCGCTCATCGCGCTCTGCGGCACCATCCCGGGGTACTGGTTCACCGTCGCGTTCATCGACATCGTCGGCAGGTTCTGGATCCAGATCATGGGCTTCTTCATGATGACCGTGTTCATGCTCGCGCTCGGCGTGCCGTACGACCACTGGACGCACCCGGCGCACCACACCGGCTTCGTCGTGCTCTACGGACTCACCTTCTTCTTTGCCAACTTCGGGCCCAACAGCACCACCTTCATCGTGCCGGCGGAGATCTTCCCGGCGAGGCTCCGGTCGACGTGCCATGGCATCTCCGCCGCGTCCGGCAAGGCTGGCGCTATCATAGGCGCGTTCGGGTTCCTGTACGCGGCGCAGGATCAGCACAAGCCCGACGCGGGGTACTCCCGTGGCATCGGCATCCGCAACGCGCTCTTCGTGCTCGCTGGCACAAACTTCCTCGGCATGGTCATGACGCTGCTGGTGCCGGAGTCCAAGGGCAAGTCGCTGGAGGAGATGTCCAAGGATAACGTCGGCGACGAGACCGGCCAAGCGTGATTCCATACATAAACATGCCGTTTCGACGTGAGTGAAGAAAGTGTGTGCTTTTACTCCATTATACTGTGACTACTTAATTTAGATTTGTACTTTGTAGTGTTGCTCCTTTTACAGTTGTGGATTTGTGGATTTGTGGTTTTCTTGTTTTTTTTCTGGAACAAACTTGTTGTGAGATTTTGTGAACTTTCTCTGGAACTAATATAAATGGCATATATTCATTTCAAATGTATTGTAAATGGCATGAGTGGCTATGCGAACTGCTATTGATATGATTACATTTTTGTTGTTTGTCAATTGACTAAAATCTTCTGGTTTGTTAGTCGTTAAGCTTATGTAATGCATAGCTAAACTTGCGCAATATTTTTTTTAAAGGAATCCGAACGAGATTGAGCTTGAATATAGCAGGAAAAAACCCTAAAGTCAAATAAAAAAGTTAAAACTATGTAGTGTTAGGCAGTATTTCTCGTAACCGTTGTGCCCTACCTAGAGCCCATGTTCTTGCTTCCTCCTTTATTTTTGCTAGCAGATTAGGGGTTGCCATCTCATTGTGCTTGAAAATTCGTTGATATCTCTCGTTCTAGATCTCCCGAACGTAGAATTAGGATGCATAGGCCTTTCTCAGGCACACCTTTTGTGTTTGCCAGCATCTTCCACCAGTTTTCAACGTCCTGGGTCGGTCTCCACTAACTTGGGTCTAGCTGTTGGTATAGATGGGCAAATCGGCTTGGAGCCTGACAGCCCGGTTCATGGCACAGAGATTTGGCCCGACCCAGGCATGGCATGGCCCGATCATTCGGTCGTGCTTGGGCCTTGTCCTCGGCATGACGTGACGGTCTGGCATGGCTCGATCCAACGATCAGGGATGCAAAATAGATGAGAGAGGCAAAATAGACTTATTCCAGCTATATATGACATGGCCCAAGAGACGAAGGATAAAAAATAGACTTATTCTAGCCATGGAGGCAAAATAGAATTATTCTAGCCATGAAAAAGAGATGAGGGAGGCAAAATATACTTATTCCAAAGAGGAGCATGATGGGCTGGTCATGCCTTTGGGCCGGCACAGCACGACTCGAGTCTTATTGGGTCGTGCCTAGGCCGTAGGTGCAGCCCATGGGCATGACACGACCCGAGTCTTATCAGGTCGTGCCTTGGTCGGGCCCGGGCCGAGCCGTGTTAGACGAGCCATTTGCCCATCTATAGTTGTTGGTATGTCACCCAAGCGATAATGTTGGTATTTCTTACGATCAAAGATAAATCCGTAAGTGCACAGATATCGTTGTAGTATTTTATCCATAAGTATTCCAAGAGTATCGTATTATATTTTCATAGAGAAGATGACGGTGTAAAGATAAAGTTTATATATCATTAATTAAGCTATAATTATCTCACTATAATCTAAATAGGGGTTAGGAGGATAATGATAATTGGATAGTGTGACACATAGGATATTCATATCTATATTAATGTATAATGGAAAAGGATATAAGAGAATTACGATTAATATGTAATTCTATATTACTAATATCTAGTATACAACTTAACACATACATGCTTACAAGACTAGGACTTAGTTCTAGGTATCCAGGTACTATCGAGAGACTACTCCCTACTGGTTTGCCAGCGTGGTTATGATATTTTACGAACTCTTATGTCATATCCAAACATGGAGAAATACAAAAGACGGACATGACTGTCACCAACTGCTGCCTACCTCATTTTTCGTGACACACCCACATCCAATGGAATTTAACTAACCTAAGCACCATGCTTAATATCATTAATTTTCCTGCGACTCCCATCATTCGGATGGATAAGTTAAAACTAGTACAACCCTTTAAGGTCATTGGACCGTTACTGTGGATCGACTAGCCTAATCAAGTGAAACATATAATGGACAAGTTAAAACTAGTACAACCCGTTAAGGTCATTGGACCGTTACTGTAGCATAGATCAACTAGCCTAATCAAGTGAAACCTATAAATAAAGTATATCCTAATCATAGAACACATAACTAGTATATGAACAATAATACAAAGAAGATAATTATATTAATTCAACTATAGTTTTACAAGAACAGTAAAGTACTAAAGACATACTGGAATCTCTGAGAAGACTATATGACCGAAGATTACTCTATGCCTATTTTCACCAATACTATAAAGAATACAATATAGATAGAGAGAATTGCTCATTGAGTATGTGTTGTGAAGTGAGAAGCTCATCCCTATTTATAGCCTTGTAATGATGGTTGTATGACGGTTGAAGGCCGAGATCGACGCATAACGTCATTGAGAGTAGTTGAGGGAGTGACACGTTGTCACACCCTAAAGTTTCCTCCTTTTAAAAATCATTAAAAAAAATCACAAAAGAAATTATTTGTGAATTAACATAAAACAAAAAAAATAATTTTAAAATGCAAAGTATAAGTGAAAATGGCATGGTAGGATTCTTTTAAAATTCTACATTTCAAAATACAATAACATAATTTTTAGTAAAATTTTCAAAGCACTAGAAATAATTTTTAACCAATTAAATCAATAATCAAAATTAAAATAAATCGCGGGAAAATCTTTTCTCTCTCCATCCTTTTTCCGCCCAATTTGCTCCTAGCCCGACGTCGCATCAGCCCGCGCGTGCGCCTCCCTCTTCTCTCCTCTCTCGGGCCGACCGAAGGTCGCGACCCGTTTGCTCTCGCTCGCGTCGCCAAAAGTCCGTTCTACCTATCTCTCCCGGGCCACTGACAGGTGGGGCCCACCTATCAGCCCCATCGTCTTCCTCCGGCCGCGTCGCCACTGCTCGCGCGCCTCGTCGTCGTGCGATTCCCGTCGCTGCCCATCTCTCCCGCACGTGCAATCAAGCCGCCATCACTCCGCGCCTTCACGTCGGTTGTTTCCGCCCCGTTCCCCTTGCTCCCGTGTAGTTAATGACCACGCCCGCCGTCGCCGGCCATTTAATCCCCCGTGTAATCCTGGCGAGGGATTCCCGTCGTCCTCGGCTGGTATCTCCTTCCCCGAGCCCTATAAAAGCCGTCCCTCACCCCTCCCGTTCTCCCCACACCGTCGTCGAGCCTTCCCGTGCCCTAACTCGTGCTAGCGTCGTGCTCCCGAGCTCCGCCGCCCTCCGCCGCCGTTCGATCGCCATTTCTCGCTGTCCTGAGCCACGCCAAATCCCCGCGCCACCGCCATCCCCTTCGTCGGCGTTCGAGCCCCCTCGGGCGCCACTCGTCTTCGCCTCCCGCCGTCCGCACGCCGCATGCACCGTCGTCTTCCTCCCTTCCGGTGTAACCGCAGTGAGCCTTCCCATCCTTTTCCCTCTGTCCCGCGTGCGCGCGCCGCCGCTCTTGTGCACGCGACTTCGCCCGCGCGTTGTCTCGCCGCTCCGTCGCTCCTTTGGCGTCAGCCGGCCGTAAGCCGCCATGCGCGAGAGCGTGCCACGCCATGCCGCGTGCACCCTCATGTCGCGTCGCCCCGCTCGCCATCTTGCAGCCACGTGGTCACCATGTCGGCACCGCGTGTGCCACGTGGTGCGCCAGCCGTTGCTCGGCCGTGGACCCGGTCCACCGTGGACCGGTCCCCACGGCCGATGACGTCAGCATTTAGTCGCTGACGTCAACCCTAGCCGCTGACGCCATTCCCAAGATTTACTACGCAATAAATTATTAAGGATTTTTTGTTTTAGTACTAAACACAGTTAATCTTCTAAAATTTATATCTTTTCAATCCGAGCTCTATTTAAGTCTTTATTAAATTTATAAAAATGCCAAGAATCCATTAAAAGGGGTTTTATTCACTGTTTGAGTAGACTTTTAGCATGTTTTGTTGAGTGTCTTGTTTGTCGTGTAGATTCCAGTAGTTCCGGTGACTCGGTTTACTTTGAGGTTGTTGCAGAGTTTCCCCAAGTTAAAGAGGAAGGCAAGTCATGCTTCATCATTGATCATATTGTACCTACTTTGCTAAAATACCTCATTTTCCTTATTAAACCACATTTAATTTAGAATGTCATTTTATGGGAATATTATACCTTTAGTATTAGTACTCAGCTTTAGAACTTGAACACCCTGAACCTTTGATAACTTGGGTATTAAAATGAGTAGATATTGGTCTAGGATATACTTAGACCTGCTTAGATCAACTAGCACACTAAATGGGACGTTTCACCCAATGATACCATTATAGACTCCATTGTGATGAAATTAATCATGAGACCTGTTGGAACTAATGACCAAGTAAAATATGACAATGATGGGCTATGGGCGCATTGGTTTTGGATAGACGCGCCCATGACAATTAAGTACCGGTTCGCCGGAAACATTAAAAGAAATACCGTACTAACCACAAGCCAGAATGGTCAACGGTTGGTCCCGTAGTGTAGCCTTTCTCTAGCCAACGTTCTCTGGCAAGGGTGGGCGTGATGGAGTTACAATCGGTTGGGGACTTATCGGTTGATGGGCTGCCTGATTCACAGCGGCACTTGGGGGGCTACCCACTACCCTGATGGGAGTGGGGCGAAACCTTGGTGTGGTACGATTGGTTAGAGGGGGTTATCCGAAAGGTCCTGTCATAGTCCCTTTCCAGGGTACCATGGAAGTATTTCGGCACACGGAAAACGTGTCGTGGGGCTGTGTCTTGTGGGTACAATTGTACATCTCTGACCAAAGTAAAACTATTTGAATAGTCGTGTCCGCGGTTATGGGCGATCGACCGGATTCACCGTGATTAGTCTCACACCTCTAATAACCTGATTAATGGAACTTGACTAGTCTAGATGGATGGTTTGGGCCTGTCTCAACGTGGGGCTAGCGTTGGACAGTGATGGATATAATTACTGCTTAATTAATTACAACTGTTTTATTGCTTTCAAATTCTTGTTGTGAAAATAGCTGCTTTGTGCTAAAAAGTCAAACCCTAGCCTTTTCCTTGTCTCGCCTTACATTCATACATCCTCTTCTAGTATGACTTTCTGAGTACGTTGGAAGTACTCATCATTGCCTCTTTCCCCACAGCCAGTCTCTGAGACAGATGAAGACGCTGAAGATGAGTAGGCTTCGTCTGCAATCCGAGGATGCCTGTGGAGTGGAGGTGCCACGCTGAAAGCATCAAGATTAGGCTTAGCTCTTTTTTCTTTTTTCGCTGCTCTTTTGTAATCTTTTTGTATTGTTTTAAGTCATGGATCTGTAATATCAATAATTGTCGTTTGTGTACCCTGGCTGGTCCCGAACAAGTATTTTTAATACACATATAGCTTTGGAAATTCTGGTTTGAATTTATGAGCATGACACACGTTAAGGGTGAAGATGAGAGGAGGTGACCGAACCTTGGCCCCCACCCCTCTCAACCGCCTTTCATTAGGGAATGACATGTGGGCCTCTATGACAGTTGAAGATGGTTTGGCCCCACTTTAGGTCGGTTTGGGCTGACTTGTGGGCCCCTCGATCCGTGTGCTCGCACGTGATTCACCGGAGGTGTGTTTCTTTGCATATCAGCTCATTTCTCCTTCACTTTATTATATAATCTCAGCGTGCACATTAATTCTCCAAGACAAGTGAAGCTACATTCATTTTCCATGCGTAGCTTTCCAATTTGCTAAATGGTACGTCTTTTGCAAAAGGTTTCTATAGTAAATTTGCTTTAAAAATCATATGGTACGTCTTTTGCAAAAGGTTTCTATACAAAATTTGCTTTAAAAATCATATTGATCTATTTTTTAAGTTTTTCAAGCTAATACTTAATTAATCATGTGTTAATCCGTTGCTCTGTTTTTCGTGCGGAGGGGAGGGGTCCCAACCCCTTAAAAAAACACAGCCTTACTGTGATACTTAACCTATACTAGCCTAGAGCCCGTGTGTTACGACGAAAATCAAATTAAGTTTCTATCTTAAATCAATTAATAAATACTTTTTAGTTTAAGTATTACTATAATTTTTTTATTGAACAAGTAGATAGTTTTGAATTTAGAAAGAATCAATAGTGAAATATGAGAGGACTTACTAAAAATAATGAAAAATAATAAAAGATGATGAAATAGTATAGATTGTGAGACCATATATGAGTGATAAATATGGTGTGAGAATCGATTTGAAAGATAATGTAATAGTATAGATTGTGAGGCCACATATGAGTGATAAAGATGGTGTGGGAATCGATGTTGTCACGTAACATTTTAATATGCTCTCCAAGGATCAAGGAACAATTTTATTAAACCCTGATGGGAGACTTCATAAATACTCTCTGATGTTTTTATCGGCACCAGCAATTTTTAAATTTCTTAACAAGAACATCTCTTCGAATTCGGTAGCTCGATCGACGCACATATAGCCAGAGCAACGATACTGAGCAATCAAAGACTAGAAACAATCCAGTTGACAATCTGGCATGCTTTTCTTGTCTATGAACTGTGTTCTCAGAATTTCCATTTGTTTGCTTCATTGTTTCTCATTTTACAACAGGGGAAAGAAATCAGCGCTAGGAGTAATTTTCTGTTTAGAAGTTAATAGTATTTCTGTACAGTTGAGGGCTAGAGACACATGACAGCTAAAAGTGTGCATACGATGGATACCACCAAGTGGCATCGACAATCTGACAATTCGGGGGCACTCATCCTCTTCGTGAGGCAACTGTGTTGCGACATAAGAGAGTTAATTAAGAATTATCACTTACACCTAGTTGAGCTTATTTTTATTATTGTCATAAATTATTTGCTTGATTATAAGAATAAATTAAATATATCGAGAATATAGTTAAATAGTTCAAAACAAGTCACCTTAGTTAGCAAAACACTATAAGAATTTTTTTAAGGAAAACATATTTTTTAACTGTGAAGTGAATAATCTGTTTTAACTTCCATTCAAAAAATAATCTGTTTTAACTATCCAGTGAATAATCTAACCAGAAATGAGCCGTAGGTATGGTGCACCCAACTCATTCGGTAGGTAAAAAACAGTAGTACTTTTTTTTTAAAAAAAAGGTATTACTAATGAGCCTTTTTTCTCCTTGGGAGATTATAAACCTTAGAACCATTTGGGCGACGTATCTCTATTACGTTCCTTTCAACTCTTAAGTCTTAACTGATTCGATGACTAAACACTATTCAAATGACAAACACAAGCTAACATTACATGTACCGCAGAGGCAATCTTGTGTTGGAGCCGCTTCCTTTTTTATGAAAAAAGGTAGGATATTTGCCTTTTCAAAGTGGAAGTTCAATAAGAACAAAGTTTGAATGAGACTAGCAAGTTTCTTAGCCCCCATTGGACATTATACTTGACTTATTTCCTTAACCTTTGCTAGTAGGTTATTTAGCAGTTGTCACCATCTCCTTGTTCTGAAAGATCACATATTTATCTGGAGTAACGATTGACAAGGTGGTGAAGATTCGTCTCCAGGCTGTTGTGGCGAAAGGATAGAACTTTTTCAAGCTCAAAGGGGCAGAAAGTTTGATGTAACGATCCACACGGAACAACAAAGGAGAAGGTTGATATCAAGTACTAACTTCATCCACGTTGATTAGTTTATTGTTAGATTAACCAAAATTAAAAAAAAAGAAGCATAGGAAATAGTTAAGAAGGGTGAGTGCCACATAGTAGAACATGGGTGGACGAGGCTAGAGTGATGAGCTCCTGTTCGGAGTGGTGTTCGTTTGAGTTTTTACTTTTCAGATTTTTAAAAGCCTTTTTAAAAAACTAGTTTATTGACTAATGATTTTTTATTATTAATTTTTTAATAAATTTTTATCTCCTTAGCACATTAAAAACAATCAAAAGCTCATTTCAGCTATCTTTCTAGCTTTTTATTTGTTTTCTTAAAAAACTAGCTTTCCAACTTTTCAAAAGCTGAAATATTTTAGCTTTTCTGTTTTTATAAATAGAAGCTATAAAAAAAACTAAAACAAACACGGCCTTAGTCTTCTATATGTAACCAAGCGCGTATGGACGTACAACACTATGTTTCTGTCCGCTGGTTTAAAGGCATGTTTGGGTGAGATTTTAAGAAGGCAGTTTTTTAAATCTGAAAAAGCTAAGTTTATCTATTGATTTTTAATTCTACAACTATATTTTTTATAATTTTGACAAAAGTTGAATTATTTAAGAAGTTTCTGATTTTAAGAGAAATTACGACGGCTAGAAACTTCCTAAGCCTTGGAAAGCTTCTTATTTATTTTAGCTTTTTTATTTTTGATAAATAGAAGCTATAAAAAAACTAAAACAAACGCGACCTTAGTCTGCTGTATGTAACCATGCACGTATGGGGTGCCTGTTCCTGTCCACTGGTTTAAAGGCATGTTTGGGTGAGATTTTAAGAAGGCAGTTTTTTAAATCTGAAAAAGCTTAAGTTTATCTGTTTCTAGAATTGATTTTAATTCTACAACTATAATTTTTTTTAATTTTGAAAAAGTTGAATTATTTAAGAAGTTTCTGATTTTAAGGGAAATTACGGCGGCAAACTTCCTAACCAGTTCAAAATCTCCTCCCATGTTCACCTGAGTAACAACAACCGGCTAGGAAGAGCTGACTCCATAAGTCCGTAGTGTGTTATAGCCTGCCCGTTCTAAACAGGTGTTATCTAAATAGAGGTTGACAAATAACTAATTAATCACACGTAAAAACATAATTAATATAAGATAACATAGGATTAGTTAGTATTAATTATTAAAAAAATTTAAAAACAAAATTTTTTATTTTTAAAATTAACTTTTTTATACGAAATACAATTGTTTTTAGCAATCCTCTTACTCACGTAGCGTTGCGGTTGAGGGGCAGAACGTTTGATTCAATATATGTTATGACTATAAAATCTGAACAAACTGTTAGTCCAGATTTATAATCCTAAGATATGTTATACATGTACACATTTACATTGAAGCACATGGAGTACTATATCCATCAATAAAAAAATAACATATCATAATACCATGAATCTAAATAACATCATATCGAGATTTATGGTATTAGAATATGTGACATCTCGTATTATATTTGTTTATTTATGAAAGTAGATAGTGTTTATTTCTATGTTCCCCTTATTATTGATATTTGAATCTCATAATCTATACTATTACGTCATCTATCTTTTTTCAATGAGTCTTTTTTTACTATTAGCTCTCCTCAAATTTTAAAATCATCTATAAAAAATTAATTACTTGAACTAAATAAATATTTATTAATTAAAATTTAATAAGGTGTAAACTTAATTTATTTTTTTGTTGCGGCCTATGGGCTCCCGGCTCCAGGCCAATTGTATACGGAGTAACTCTCTCGCTAAACGCTAGGGCATGTTTGTCAAGTTGCTTGCTAGAGTTCACCGCAAAGAAGCTTCGCTGGAAATTTCGTCGACTCTCTCGTATTGTTGTAGCGAAAGGGACGTGGTTTTGGTCTCTAGCTGAGGATTCAGCCCCTTGTCAATTCCATCACCAAAACGCGATGGCGACAAGCCAGATCTTATTAGCTAGGCATGTGCCATGTGGAAAACCAAGAAACAAGAGAATTGAAGACGGGGAGGCCCAAGTGTGTACTGCAACTACTGTTGCGAGCTGTGCGTCCACCCTACCGAAGGACGCCTATGAACTGGACTTTATTGAGCCAGTAGTGCAGCCAGCCCATGCTCTGCAAAATCCTACCTTCGCAGAGTTCAACGGTGAAGACTTCCATATCACAGAAAGAATGTTCAGTCAGAACTGCCGGCTAATAAGTAGAGTAATAACCAGTTGAACAAACACGGCATTCAGCTGCAAATCTCCAAGCCTATCCATATATATGTTACCATTCACCATAATTACTTTGTTCTTGCTCAGCTTGTCGTTGTTTTGTTTCAACCTGCTAATGACAAGCGATTGTGTCACGTACACAGTACAGACTACAGAGTGTCCATCTGAAACATGCTTCGTAAGTAATTGATGAAGATGTGCCGATTAAATTACTGGTCCAAACGCGGGAAGAACGAAGACCAAAAGACTTCCAGTTTTGCAGTCCGCCCCCTCTGGCGTGCCCCTGCCCTGCTTCTGATAAGAACGACAACAAGACAGCTAAATTAGAGTTGACTAGTTTGAACCTTCAACGCTGGACCTGCGAGTGTACTGCTCGCTCGTCATCTATCTCATACATATCAATTAAACCTTTAAAAAACTTAAATATATTTATTTTATTAAATTTTAATATAATTATTCTTTATTTTATGTATTTTTAATATATTTATTTTTTAATTTTTATAAATTTCTATGTAATAATTACTTAAAACTGAATTTAATTTGGGACAAACAAGATGGGTTGAAAATAAACTTATTTCAGGAGAAGTGAGTAGGCTAGAAGCTCTGTATATATGTGCGTCCAGTAGAGAATAGTCAGTTCAGCGGCAAGCAAAGGAAAGGTTAGATCAGAGGAGAGCTCAGAGCTCAAAAGAGTTGGGGAGCCATGGCGGGAGGGCAGCTCAATGTGCTGAGTACGCTCGACCAGGCGAAGACGCAATGGTATCACTTCATGGCGATCGTCATCGCCGGCATGGGCTTCTTCACCGACGCCTACGACCTCTTCTGCATTTCCCTCGTCACCAAGCTGCTCGGCCGCATCTACTACACCGACGTTTTGCAGGACACCCCCGGCGCGCTCCCGCCCAACGTGTCGGCCGCCGTCACCGGCGTCGCGCTCTGCGGCACGCTCGCCGGCCAGCTCTTCTTTGGATGGTTGGGTGACAAGCTCGGACGCAAGAGTGTGTATGGCTTCACGCTGATCCTGATGGTCGTGTGCTCGGTGGCGTCCGGGCTCTCGTTCGGGAGCACGGCCAAGGGCGTCGTGTCGACGCTCTGCTTCTTCCGCTTCTGGCTCGGCTTCGGCATCGGCGGCGACTACCCGCTGAGCGCCACCATCATGTCGGAGTACGCGAACAAGAGGACGCGCGGGGCCTTCATCGCCGCCGTGTTTGCCATGCAGGGGTTCGGGATCCTCTTCGGCGCCATCGTCGCGCTCGCGGTGTCGGCGGGATTCCGCCACGCTTACCCGGCGCCGTCGTACTCCGAGAACCACGCAGCGTCGCTCGTTCCGCAGGCTGACTACGTGTGGCGAATCATCCTCATGTTCGGCACCGTCCCGGCGGCGCTCACCTACTACTGGCGGATGAAGATGCCCGAGACGGCGCGGTACACGGCGCTCATCGCCCGCAACGCGAAGCAGGCGGCGGCCGACATGTCCAAGGTGCTGCACACCCAGATAGAGGAGAGCGTGGGCCGCACCGAGACGGTGGCCGTCGGCGGCGAGACCTGGGGCCTTTTCTCGCGCCAGTTCATGCGCCGCCACGGGCTGCACCTCCTCGCCACCACAAGCACGTGGTTCCTCCTCGACATCGCCTTCTACAGCCAGAACCTGTTCCAGAAGGACATCTTCAGCAAGGTCGGGTGGATCCCGCCGGCGAAGACCATGAACGCGCTCGAGGAGCTCTACCGCATCGCCCGCGCCCAGGCGCTCATCGCGCTCTGCGGCACCATCCCGGGGTACTGGTTCACCGTCGGCTTCATCGAGATCATGGGGAGGTTCTGGATCCAGATCATGGGGTTCGCCATGATGACGGCGTTCATGCTCGGCCTCGCCATCCCGTACCACCACTGGACGACGCCCGGCCACCACACCGGCTTCATCGTCATGTACGGATTCACCTTCTTCTTCGCAAACTTCGGGCCAAACAGCACCACCTTCATCGTGCCGGCGGAGATATACCCGGCGCGGCTGCGGTCCACGTGCCACGGCATCTCCGCCGCCGCCGGGAAGGCCGGCGCCATCATCGGCGCGTTCGGTTTCCTTTACGCGGCGCAGGACCAGCACAAGCCCGAGCCTGGGTACCCCAAGGGCATCGGCATCAAGAACGCGCTCTTCGTGCTCGCCGGCACAAACTTCCTCGGGATGATCATGACGCTGCTCGTGCCGGAGTCCAAGGGCATGTCGCTCGAGGTGATCTCGCAGGAGGTCGCCGACGACGACGAGGAGGCGGCCTACCCGAAGTAATTTGTGATGCAGGGAGTAGTTGCCGCTAACCATTGGTGTCATCTCTTTTCCCAACCGTAACAACTCTAGTCGTCGCTTCCGTACGAGTGGTAGCTTTTTTTATTCTTGGCTAAGTTTGTAGAAATTTCAAATAGTAAGTAGTTTGTAGTATATGTGAGATGTGTGTATATGTTCTTGAAGAATTTGTGAACTTCTCCCTGGATTTTGAAAGAACCGTGTAGTTTGAAAAAGAAATGCGATGGATATTATTCTGGTAGTTCAAGAAATTGTTTGAGGCGACCACACGTGACATCTCCATTTTTCTAGTACTCCGTTCGTCCTGTTCGTTGACTGATTGACTCTTGGCTAGCTTGGCATCTAAGACTACAGTACTACTGAACAGAATGACATCAAAATCGTAACTTTTGGGACCATAAAGAAGCAGCACACAGGTTAATAGACTCTTTGTACCGCTGTCAAGGCGTCAGCCATGTGGATTACTGGGACCAAATGAGGCGTGGTCGCCTGGAAGCTGAAAACTGCCCTCATGGATTATCCTATGATTAATCATTGTTTTTTATTAATCAGTCACACTCGAATTTGTAAGATGTTGACTTAAGAGACCTATGGAGCGAGGATGAGAGAGGAATCTGTACGTGCACAAATATTTTTATCAAACTATAATAGTGGTTTATAATTTTTTAAAAAATCGAAAAGGTATCATATCTACGCTAAAAATTTTAGTATCTTAGTACCTCTCAAGGATCCTAAATTTTCTCAAACTATAAGCATCGTGTTCGGATGGTTGCATATACGTAGGACACACAAGCTGTACATGCGTCTGTGAGGATGTCTGTTGAAAGTTGAAACTGTGCGTGCAGTGGACATGGGTGCATTCGGTTCCCCGGGTATTGTCTGCCTTGCAGGCCCGTATCGTTGGACCTGGCCCATCAGTTGTTGGTTTGGACTGCAACATTGACATTTACATTTTTTAATTTTGTTGTATGGATATCCAACTGTTGAGCTGGCTTCGGTGGCGAATCTAGGATTTTAGTTTAGGGTATACCGTAAAAAAATTCAACACAAGATTTTAATAATAATTATAAAATTATCAACGTGATTAGGTATATATGTACTAAGTAACACGATAAAGCTTTAATTCTTAAATTAAATAGAAACAATCCACTAAATATAATATAAATAGTTTAAACATCATACTGATAATTAAAAATATATACATAAAAGAGTACCGAGAGACTTACAATGCTTTTTTACTAATTTATTCAACAGTTTCGAAGGGACATGAATATTTTAATTTATTCAGCGGCATGACGCACGAGCGGTCGGCGGCCGATGCATGGGCGGCGGCCGGCGCACGGGCAGCGTGAGGACGGTGGCCGGAGCAAGGGTTCCACAACACTGGTTCGGGCATTCGGCGGCGGTTCCCGTCTTCCACTCTTCCCGAGTTTTGACTTCCGAGTTCCGTGGCGACGAGCCGTACTGCCGTCCCGAGTCTTCACATGGCGCGACGGACGAAACAAGATTCGCGCTGGAGACAAAAATATGTTGCCGTATGTTTTTTATTTTTTAATATATATATATATATATGACATGTGGAGCAGGGTATGATGGGGCCCACCCGGCATACCCCCTATATTTGGATATTTATATTCTTCCCTATATTTGGATCAAGTGGCTGATGCTGTCTCGGTGTAGCCGATCCATTCCAGTCGCTTGGCCCAAATATGGCCCAGAATAGCATATATACATCCATGGATTTCCTCAGCCGATCCCGTGGGGATCTAACCTAACGCTTAACGTACACTATCTTGTTTTTCTTGTTGGTTAGCGAGAACAAATCAGCGCACGCCACACGTTGTAGGCGTAGAAGGACACTGCCTGAGTCAAGCGGATCTCCCGGGCCGGCGCGTGAGAGAGATTTCTCATCAACAATATGGTACTTTCAACTTTATGATTGTATTCCAGACAAAGCATAACATCCTTATGCATCCATTCACATGTTAGGTGTAGCTTGTGTGTTCGGCGGTTCCCTATTCGGTGCTATGTATGGTTTCTTGGTAACCTCTAGTTTGATCAGGGAAACTACTGAAAATGAATCTGCTAATGAGGGTTACAAATTTGGTCAAGAGGAAGAGACTTATAATATTGTGGCCGCTCATGGTTATTTTGGCCAATTAATCTTTCAATATGCTAGTTTTAACAACTCTCATTCTTTACATTTTTTCTTGGCTGCTTGGCCTGTAATAGGGATTTGGTTCACTGCTTTAGGTATTAGTACTATGGCTTTCAACCTAAACAGATTCAATTTCAACCAATTTGTAGTTGATAGCCAAGGTCGCGTTGATTATACTTGGGCTGATATCATCAACTGTGTTAAGCTTGGTATGGAAGTAATGCACGAACGTAATGCTCACAACTTTCCTCTAGACCTAGTTGCTCTTGAAGTTCCATCTCTTAATGGATAAGGCTTTTCTGCTAACATATAGCAATTTTTGAAGAAAGAAAGCTATAAATACCTAATATCGATATTGGGTTTTTTTATTTTCAATCTTTCTATTCTGAATTTAGTTAACGACGAGATTTAGTATCCTTTCTTGCACTTTCATAACTCGTTAAATGCCGAGTTGGTATGAATTCCCCCAATTTGCAACCTACCATAGGATTTGTTATGTAAATAGGTATATGTTCCTTTTCATTATGAATCACAATTGTATGGCTAACCATTTCAAGTAGAATGCTAGATTCCCGGGACCACGTTATTATTGTTTCTTTCTCCTCCTTCATATTGACCTTCTCTATTTTTGCCAATAAATGATGAGCTACAAAAGGATTCAGTTTTTTTATGTCACAGCTGATTACTCCTTTTTACCATTTTAAAGAGTGACACTTGATGTCCATCTTGATCGAAGTATGGAGGTCAAAATAAATAGAATAATGATGAATAGAAAAAAAGAGAAAATCCTTTAGCCGAATAAGGGGTAGATGTAGCCAAGTGGATCAAGGCAGTGGATTGTGAATCCACCATGCACGGGTTCAATTCCCATCGTTCGTCCATCCCATTATTGCAAATTTCAAAAAACAATTTTTCATATTCCTACTTATGTATTTACTTACGGCTATGAAGAATAAACTATCACTATATTTTTTTCCTTTTTCAAGTTCTTCTTCCAAGCGCAGGATGACCCCAAGGGGTTGTGGGTTTTTTTCTACCAATGAGGGCTTTCCTTTCATCGTCCCCATGGGGGTGGTCCACAAGGGTTCATAGCTACCTCTCTTACTACGGGGCGTTTTTCTAGCCAACACTTAGATTCGGCTCTACCCAAACTTTTTTGGTTCACCCCAACATTACCCACTTGTCGACTGTAGCTAAGCAGTTTTGGGATACCAAATGGACCTCCCCAGATGGTAATCTTAAAGTGGTTGATTTACCTTCTTTTGTAATCAGTTTTGCTACAACACCTGTTGCTCTAGCTAATTGCCCACCCCTTCCACATGTGATTTATATGTTACGTATGGTCGTGCCTAAGGGCATATCGGTTGAAGTAGATTATTCTTATCTCTCAGAAAACCCCTTCCCAAACTGTACAAGCCTCTTCCAAAGCATATGGCTTTCTAGATTATATGACGATCTCTAGACAGATGGATCTTATATGAATTATATGATGAAGTACCACATGAGTGGATATATAGGAAAGGAATCCAAATATGACGAATCACTCATGTTATGATCTTCTACATCCTAGGTCTCCGTGTTCCGTCATCTGGCTTATGTTTTTCATGTAGCATTCAGATCGATTGACTCTATGAAATTACGTCGATACTTCTACATATTATGGGTAACGTAGGAGACATACCTATTTTTCCCTAGGGGTCTTAATTACCACTGCTTAGCTTTCAATTCGCCTCTAACCATCAAAATCAAATGTGAATAACCCGTCCCCCTCTCTTTGGAACAAGGGGCGCTTCCGATTCTATGCGTGCTTCAAACAATTTTGTCTTCTCCATATTACCATATTTATAAAGTCAATATTTTTTATGAGGAATTACTGAACTCAATCACTTGTTGTCGTTACTCAAATCAAATCCCTCTGCACTAAGAACGGTTTCGGCTAATGTGCTACCTACGTGACTTGTTTACTTAGTCTTCGTCACATGTGGTGCCTATATTACAATTATGTAGCACTATTGTTAGAGAAGTAGGAACCCAAGTCCTCTCCTTTGGTTGCTCGAGGCATCGGAGATATCTGGAACAGGCCACATGGCACCACACCCCATCAGTCACAAGTGGCACCAAAGGGCTCTGACTCCTGGTCTAGCATGCTACGCGCCAAGCTCGGGGAGCGAGAACAAAGGATGCCCCAAGCACGGAGAAAGGCCTAAGCATGAAGCAGTTCTCGGGCATGAAGCAAGCCCCCGAGCTCAGTTTCCCTCCGGTTGCTTAGGGCCTATCTCGTGTAATAATAGTGACATGGTCTAGACCGTCATTCCCTCACGCCCCACAACTGATCTCACATTTAATGCAAGGGATACGAACCAGGCTAGGTGTGGGGAATGACGGTCGACAAGACGACACATGCCGATCATGGAATAAGCCATCATCAGCCCTAAAAAGCTAGAGACATGGGCTAGCAGTCGATATAGCTGGCCATATGGCCTGCCCGGCCCGGCCCGGGCCCAAGCACGAAACGGCCCGGCACGAGTTCTTCGGGCTAGGCACAACCCGAAAATATTGCGGTCCGTGCCGGGCCAACCCGCGTGCTTAACCTACGGCCCAGGCACGGCACGATGGGCGGATTTTGGGCCGGGCCGACACGAAAAAGCACGAAAAAATCAAGGCAATCGGGCGGCCCGAAGCACGATTTTTGAAATTCACAGGAGCCAAAGCCACATATCATATGTACTACATGAGGAAAGAGATATACATGACAAATAACAACATATACATGAGCCATGACACATAACAGCATATACATCACACACAGACAAACATAAGACCTTTCAAAAATAAATATTGAGAAATGAGCCTTTTTAATCACAATGACATTGTGTCATTGTGATGCTGCCTCATTAAAAACCTTTCTAGGTAAAAACTCACACCTCGTGAGAAAACCCTAGAAAGGAAAAAGAGTATAGCAAGCTCTATTCTCAATTTATAATTCTTCATGTTCAACATAGTTCAATATTACAGACCAATGAGACCACATGAATCAATCACAGACCAGTGATTCACAGGCAGCAACAACACATCAAAGAAATCACAGCCAAAGCCACATGTGCACAGCCATAGCACACAAATATCAAAAGGCACACAGCCACAGCACAGCACATCACATATAGCAAGGTAGCAAGCAATGCAAGCACTCCACCCTCCAGTCCAGCACCACCAGCAGCTAGCAGCCATCCTATCACTTAGTGTTGGTTACTGCTAGCCTAGAGCCACCAGCCCTACAAACAATTATGTTTGATTCAATCTATATGCAAAACCAATGATTCAATGCTTCAAATTTGTATGATTCAACTTTGTATGAGATACTTACAGTGTTACACCGAGGAGATTGAGTCATCAAGATACAAATCTACAAAAGAAGCCTCGAGCTCTTTGTTCTCAACAGCATGTTGAGCCCGAGCATCTGCAAGCTCCCAATCTTTGATGCATGTAAGCATCTCAACCATCTCAAAATGAGACTCATCAATGAGCCTAAATCCTAAAACCTTCTTTTCTAACATCCAATTAGCATTAACATAATGAGCAACAATAGTTAGATAATCTTCCTTAGCATTACCAGACCAAATATCAGAAGTAATAGCAACAGAAGAGACACTAGATTGCAAATAATCTTTAATCTTAGAGTGACGCTCATTGAAATGCTTAGCCATATCTCTATTTGTGGTTTGCCTAGATACTTTCTTAAAGATAGGATTATGAGCAAGCTGTATGTACTCCTCAAATACATCATACTCACCAATACCAAGAGGCAAATCAAGTCTAGCAATTAAACGACACAACTCAGAACGAGCAACAGCAGGGCTATACTCCCAATTCATAACAGTACCATCAGGATTCAAAGCAAGTCTAGATTGAACAGCAGCAGCATGGGCAGATTTTTTTAGGCAAGACTTTTGATGTCTAAGTAAATGACTAGTACCACTAGAAGACTTAGCAGAAAGAACAGTTTTGCAGTGAATGCATTTGGCACTAACCAGAACCTTTTTGCCGTTTACCTCCTCAAAGATCTTGTCCAGATCCTGCCAGACATCGGATCTGGCCCTCTTCAAGGAGGCCGACGACGCCGCTCCAGAGCTAGTGGACTCCGTGGCCGGCGTCCCCGTCGGGGTTGCAGCCTCGGAAGCCCCATTATCTGGAGCAGCAGCATCAACATTGATCGGCGCAAGGGAGCTACCGAACAACACGTCTGCATCTCCGGCCAGATCGTCGTCGTCCTCCTTGGCCAGCCCTTGAATCACAAGGTCGTGATTGGTGGCAGTCTGATTTGGATTAGACGCCATCACCTCTTCTCCGGTCCGGTCCTGCTCCTCCATCAAGATCACCTCCTCAACAGCTCCGTCCCTCAATGACCTGCATCAAAAAAACAAGAGCGGAGCGAAGGAGTTAGAACCCGGTCAAACTAGAGGAAGAACAGATCAACAAATAGATCAATTAGGAGGGAGGGGACGAACCAGAACGGCCGGAGCCCGGAGCCGGAGACGACGACACGAGACGACGGAGCAGTATCCAAGACCGTCGGAGTGAGCACATGGCCGGACTCGAGGAAGAACAGATCAACAGATAGATTAAGTAGGGGGAGGGGACGAACCACAACGGTCAGAGCCCAGAGCCAGAGATGACGACACGAGACGACAGAGCAATATCAAGAGCGACGGAGGAAGAACAGATCAACATATTGAGAGGAGGTGAGGAGAGAGAGAGGGGAGGGGAGCTGTATCCACGAGCGACGGAACGAGCAAGCACACGGTCGGAGCCGCCGGACTCAAGGAAGATTAGAACAAGTGAAGGGGAGAGAGAGACTAGAGACTAGAGAGAGGGAAAGGGCCGAAGGGGGAACCGAGGGGTGCCGGCGGCGACGGTCGTGCGCTCGGCGGCACTCAGAGTGGTGGTGTGAGGGCGGCGGCGGCGGTGAGCGAGCGGCGAGCGGTGGAGAGGTCTAGATCTGGATCGGATGCGTGACGGAGACGGAGAGGCGCGTGCGGGGCGGCTAGGGTTAGGGTTTGGGGTCACGGGCGGGCGGGGGAGGCGCCGACTATCTTTTTATATGGGGGCGGGCGACCGACGCCGCCCGTTGTGTTGTCGGGCCGCTCACGGGCTGCGGCCAAAATACCATGCCGGGCCGTCTCGCCCGGTGGGCTGAGGGTTCGGCCCAAACAAGGCACGATGCCTCGGGCCGGGCCGGGCCAGACACGGTATTTTTCGGGTCGGGTCGTGCTTGGGCCGGGCCAAAAAATCGTGCTTCGTACCGGGCTGTCGGGCTCCGGGCCATATGGCCAGCTATAGCAGTCGACATGGTTGACTGTCGTCCGGCTTGGCCCACCATGAACTAGCGTCCCTTGCTTGTCGATGCTAGTAAACTAGTGTCCCTTGCTTGCCGACGCTGGTAAGTTGGCCCGATCGACATCACCATGCGTCACTAGCATCCCCATCACCAACTCCACACTACACGTCGACATGAGGAGGCGGCCTAGCGGCCCCGCTGCATGGAAGAGACAACTTCGCCAGAAGAGCTCCTAAGAAGATCCACCATGGGCCAGCAGTCAGTGTAAGAAAAGACTTCTCATAGTAATTCCCAATCCTAATGTAGGTTCCATGTGTAAGTGGTGGTCACTATGGTATCCCCCCAAGCATTGTCAGCTCTAAGTGGAGGACTCAGGCCACAGAGAGGGGGATTCGAGACCAAAACTCCAACTTAGCTTCCAATAGGACTAGCCAGAGCATAGCTTCCCAAATCTTATAAGTTTGCAACTAAGAGATCCAAATAACACAACAGAAGTAGGGTATTGCCCTTTCGAACGGCTTGAAACTTTATAAACAACATGTCTTCATCTTTATCACCCGGCCATAAACTCGTGTCCGTGCACCTGCTCCCTGGCCAAATCCACAAAGGGAAGGTTGCATGTCATCGCTATTGAAGCCCAGGCTCCCAACTATAAACAAAAAAACATCAATGAGAGTATGAAACCCACATGTCAATAGGAATCTGGTTAGAAAAAAAATTAAAACAAAGCCAGAAATTTTCATATATGTTATGCGAGCTCGCATCCCAGAACTATAAACCGCTAGTTAGACTACATCAATCAATAGATATGGGTAGATTAGTACTCCACTACTCCCGTGAAATGATCTTGGTGCCCGTAAGTTTTCTTTCTCATTGGATGAGGGAATTTAATGTGTGTATTTTCTAGTCACTCATAAGCTAAAAATGTAAAATTTCCGTGACAAAGCTAGAGATGCGCTCTTTTTAGGACAGGGGAAGTATTATAGTTTGAAGAGGGGAAAGTCTTTTCAGAAAGCGCGGTATATCTTTCTCCGAAGCTCCAACAATGTGCAACTTCTTGCCTTGGATTAATTAAACTTCAAGTACAAACAGAACTCCGATACCCAAAAGCAAGTACTAACATAATTATGATAGTTACAAGTAGGAGTACGTGCTAATAAATAGGAGTAATACATTTCCCATCACGCTACAAGTACGATCGAGCTTCGCATGCAAGTGTTCGTCATCGTTACGTCCTGAAGGATTACACCATCTCAACTCCGGACATGTTGACGGCGGTGGCACCGCCGTTGGCAGAAGCCTCCTCGTCGTCGGCCTCTCCGGACATCTCCTCTAGCGACTTCCCTTTCGATTCCGGCACGAGCATCCATGTCATGAGGAGCCCAATAAGGTTGCATCCGGCGAGCACGAACAGCGCGTTCCGCACTCCAATCCCAGGTTTGTAGCCGGCGTCCACATGCGCCTTGTCCCGTGGCTGCGCCGCGTAGAGGAAACCGAACGCTCCGATGATCGCGCCGGCCTTTCCGGACGCGGCGGAGATGCCGTGGCAGGTAGACCGGAGACGCGCCGGGAATATCTCTGCCGGCACGATGAACGTCGTCGCGTTCGGCCCGAAGTTGGCGAAGAAGAAGGTGAACCCGTAAAGGACGACGAAGATGACCTGGTTGCCGGGCATGGTCCAGTGGTGGTACGGGATGGCGAGGCCGAGCATGAACGCCGTCATCCCGGCGAAGCCCAGGAGCTGGATCTTGAAGCGGCCGATGATGTCGATGAGGAAGACGGTGAACCAGTAGCCCGGCATGGTGCCGCAGAGCGCGATGAGCGTCTGCGCGCGGGAGATGCGGAACACCTCCTCGAGCGCGCTCATGGTGCGCGCCTTGGGGATCCAGTGGATGCTGGTGAAGATGTCCTTCTGGAACAGGTTCTGGCTGTAGTACGCGACGTCGACGAGGAACCACGTCGCCGCCGTGCCCAGGAGGTGTGCGCCGTGGCGTTTGGCGAACCGCGTCGAGAAGAGGCCGTAGTCCTTGCCCCTCGTGATGTCCTGCAGCTTCTCCGCCTCCACCTCGATCTCCACCTGCAGCACCTTGGCCATGTCCGACGACGCCTGCTTCGCGTTCTTGGCGACGAGCGCCGTGTACCGCGCCGTCTCCGGCATCTTCATCCGCCAGTAATACGTCAGTATGGCCGGCAGCGCGCCGATCATCAGGATGATGCGCCACACGTAGTCGGCCTGCGGCACGGTGGATGCGGCTGCATTGACCTCGTACGCCGGGGCCGGGAACGCGGCCTGGAACCCTGCGGACATGGCGAGCGTGACAACGCCGCCGGCGAGGATGCCGAAGCCCTGCATGGCGAAGACGGCGGCGATGAACGCGCCACGGGTCTTCTTGTTGGCGTACTCGGACATGATGGTCGCGGACAAGGGGTAATCACCGCCGATGCCGAAACCGAGCCAGAAACGGAAGAAGCAGAGCGTGGCCATGACGCTCGTCGGCGTGTGCGAGAAGGAGAGCCCGGAGGCGATGGAGCAGATCACCATGAGCAGCAGCGTCATCCCGTAGACACTCTTGCGGCCGAGCTTATCGCCGAGCCATCCGAAGAAGAGCTGGCCGGCGAGGGTGCCGCAGAGCGCGACGCCGTTCACCGCGGCGGCGACGTTGGGCGGCAGCGAGCCGGGGGTGGGGCTGGTGGGGTCGGTGTAGTAGATCCGGCCGAGCAGCTTGGTGACGAGCGAGATACAGAAGAGGTCGTAGGCGTCGGTGAAGAACCCCATGCCGGCGACGATGATCGCCGTGAAGTGGTACCATTGCGTCTTGGCCGCGTCGAGCGCGTTCAGCACCTGCAGCTGATGGTCCTGCCTTGCCATGGCTGCGTCGCGTTTGCGTTTGCGTTTGCGTATTGACCGGCGGCTGCTGCTGCTACGATCCAACGCGATGCTTATAACAGATCGGAGTTCGAACCCCAGCTGAACCGTGCATGCGTTCGTAGAGTCCGAGCTAAAACAGCTTTTAGCCGTCAAACGCCGGCTCGGATCATGATACGGTGAACACAGAGTATCAAAACAGAAATCCCGGGCTTTACCGATGCCAACCAATTATTCCCGGTTTGCGCGGCGTAATCCCACGGTGACATCCGCTCTCTCCGACCGCGATTCGACCAGTTTCTGCAACCCGGAGACCGCACACCACCAGGCTCCCGTGCCTCGGCCCACGCACCGGCACCACATTTCCCACACGGCCCATCAGCGGCCCAGCCAGCGTGCGTTGCAGTTGGTTACCGTCGCCAACAACCAGCCATCTCCTCCTTGCGCTGCCGGCGCGTCCTCCTCTGGACTCTGGAGTATGGCCTCACCTCGTACGGAACGGTCGCGCACGCGGCACATGCCTTGAGAATCACTGAGAGCTACTTGTTCGATCGGTGGGTTCGGTTTGGCAACTTCCGAGGACCACTTCTTTTTACTTGTTGGGGAATCGATTTTTGCTTTTATTTTACCAGCCTCTCACCAGCTTTGGCTAATTTGCCGAGTAGTAGTTGAAAGGGGGAGGGTTTACTGTTCTCATGGATGGTAGAGGGTTAACTGTAGCATCAGATTAGAGATTATCTTTTCATGTACGTATTCGGTCAATAACCTTATGCGAGAAAACAAAGTATAGTATTTGCGCAACCCGTACGTTTCCATGTTGGTACTAAATTTTACTAGTTCATCATTGACCAACATGGAACGAGGCTAGAGAAAGTTTAACGAGTTTACAGTACAGTACTGTGTATTTTTGTAACGACGTACGGGAGCTGAGGAGTATACGGTGATCTGCCCTTGCTAACGTAGTAGGCACAGCTGATGCAGCATATGGGTGATGACGATGAATTGAACCAAGGGCTTTCTTCTGCTTTGTGCTTGACTACGTTCCGGAACAACGACATGCATGATGTGCAAACGTGCGTGTGCCAACGCACAATCATGAGTCATGTATGCATATGGCATTCTCTTCAAGAGAATATCTTCTTGTTTTTTCATGTTATTTAAATAATTATCAAAAAAAATTTAAAAAATATGTTATCAAATATAACTGCGGATATACGTTAATAATTTTTAGTTTAATTTGTTAATTTGGCCTTACAGGCATGTGAGAAACATCTCCGAATATCCATCTCCATTATTATATGCTCTTGCCATTAGAAGAAGCTAGCTAGGAGGACTGTAGTACTGCCCTGCGTTTCCTCTGTTATTGCTAGCTAGCAAGCTGGGGTATCGATCGTTTGAGTGAGCATACAGACCACTGCTCCATGTCAGTATTTCAGTACTAGGCTACTAGCTAGTACTCCTTGTCACGATAGTTGTCCTCTGCGAGGAGGTCCTCCAGGACCTTGTCGTCGAGGTACTCCAGCTCCACCTTGTCCGTCGCCGTGTCACCGCCACCGCGGCTACTCCCCGACGCCGCCGTAACGGAAGTACTGGAGCTCGCCGGAGGAGCAGGCGTAGAGGAGGACGAGGAGCCGGTGCCGCTGCTGCTCAACCTTCTGGTCTCACCCGGGAAGTTGAGCACGGCCGTGGCGCCCTTCATGGCGAATGCGGCGCGGTCGTACGCCCGCGCGGCCTCCTCCGCGGTGTCGAACGTGCCGAGCCACACGCGGGCTCCCCCGCGCTCCGGGTCGCGGATCTCCGCCGCGAACTTGCCCCACGGCCGCTTCCGCACGCCGCGGTACGACGAGGACGAGGACGAGGACGACGACGGCTTATTGCCCTCCTTACCCTTGTCGTCCTCCATGCGAGCGGCCGCAACCGCGCGCGCGTGAGAGACCCGACGTCGGTATATATATATACCGACTTACCGAGCTCACAGTTTCTTGTGTTATAGTGATCTGCAGGTACCAGGTCTGCTAGCTAGTCGGCCCGCAGCAGCGGCGGCGGCCAAATGGCTAGGTGATCGATGGATATGCTAAATTCAGGTGTGCAAACTGTGCATGTGGCGGCTGCCCGGCATGTGCGACCTATTTATACAGTGGGCGCGGCATACAGTGTACATGCAGTCGCATGCAGCGCGTATCTACGTGTGTAGAGTACGCTTGTCGATCGCTTTGAGATCAAGTTGCCTCATCATCACCTGGCCGGTCGGTGTTGGTTATCGGTAGGGGTACACATACTATATATACACAAGTCTACAATTCTTGCTGATGGCAACATTAACCGCTTTACTGACCATTCAACTACACGGTGCTGATGTTCGCTGTCGCTGCTCGTACTTATCTCTTTTGCTTTGCCCCCGATCGAAATGGACAGCAGAAGCCGCAGGAAGCTGCGATCGAGCTAGCTAGCTAGCATGATAGATTAATTGATAGTACTACCAGTTAAGAGCATCTCCAAGACTGAAATGCTACCCAGGGAGAGCAAACATGCATGTCTGATCCTGACAGAGATAAAGGTTTTCTGTTTGTTCTTTTATTTAGGCCCTATTTACTTCATGTAAATTCTTGTAAAAATTTGGAATTTTGGTTACTTTTTGGTATTTTGGAAGTAAACACATAGATGTAAAGTTGGTATGTAAAAATTTTGAATTTGGGAGGTTTGGGAGCCAAAAAGTGCAGAATTTTCTTGGGAGAAGTGCTTGCCCACTCCTACCCTTGCATGCACAATAAATTTGACTTTTTTATAACATCATAAAAACTTTACACATGAGAAGTAAACACTACTTTTAGGTGTAAAGTTTACTCTCAAAATTTTTTAGGTGTAAAGTTTACATTCAAACTTAAGAAGTAAACAGGGCCTTAGTGACGAAATCGGATATTACATCTTTAATCTATGTCATTACGCATACAAGCTATAAGTTATAATATAAAAATGAGATAGATAATTTATTTGTGTTAATTCTCTATGTTAGCTAATATAAAAATATTATATTCTTTTTTAACATATGATTTTTTTCTCAAACTTATGACTAACATTATTTGTTCGGTTTTGCTATTTATTTTGCGACAAATTTTTGAGCTTTTATCTTTCACTTGGTCGTCCGTAGGATCTTATATCAAAATTCGTGTTCTTATATTCAACTTGTAGTTATACTTAGTTACAGCGTACTTATATTAGATTTTTATATTCTGTTACAATGTATTTATACTCAGTTGCATCAATATTAGATTTTAAATTTCTTTAGATTTATGTTTTTTGACATGCCTTTCTTTATTTTATTTAAAAAGGCTACATCTATTGGTTGAGAAATCCGCAAGATTCAAAACTATAAGTCTATCGAAAGATTTCGATAAATAGTTAGTCTTTTATTTATTTACTTAGGGGATGTTTGGTTTGACTCTAACTTCAAGCAAGTATGAAGCTTGTGAAAGGTAGTTTCACCTTGTTAGTTCATTTTACTAGAGTGCTCCATTCAGATCTGTTTGAAAATAAAACGTTTGACATGGCTCCAGCTCCACTTCACCGAATTCAGGATCTGGAGTCCTGCTAAACATCCCTTTAGTTAACTAAAGCGGAAAGAGAGTATCTCTAAATCCGTCATCAAAAGAATTAAACGTGCCCAATATGTTTGCCTATTTGCTAAAAAACGATAGTCAAACAAATTTTAAAAGTTATCATATAGTATTAAAAAATAAAGGTAGCATTAGCCATTATGATATGATTATTAGTATTAATCAAGTCGTTTACTATCTTTAAATACTAGCTTTTACATTCACTCCTTGTCCGTCCACGAGGCTGGATTCTGGATCAATACATCGTCCATTTGTCCACGTTCCTAGTACATTCTCTCTCCATCATAAGAGCCTTTCACTCAGCTCTAGTTGATACATTGTCTGGTGCAACATACCCAGCTAGCAGCGATCGAAGATGGAGTTTGTACAACAAGTCGCTGGGCGGTGGAATCTCGGTCACGTGGGTGGCGCGACCGCGGACGGCGGACTAAAGCGAGAAAATGGCGACGCGGAATATTCACCGCCGCGCCTGCCGGCCCAAGCAACAAACTTCATGGCGGGCCCATTGTTTGTGGTCGACCGTACCGAATTAATCGAAAATCTATCCCCGTGTTAATCTCTGCTATCGCCGAGCCAATTAAGTTGCACTGTCCGTAGCTAGCTCTGCCTGTGTGTGGCTGTGTGTACCAGCTGCCGCGCGCGCCCGTCGCGCTATATATGGATCAGTACGAGCGCGCCTAGCTCGCTGCTGCTAGTACGAATCAGAAAGGCGCCACCTGTTCACTTGGCTACGTTTCTCACCGTCAGCAGAGCCGACGCAATCATCCGCCTCGGTACTTGCACGGGCGCGTCGGGGAATTCCCTCGGATCACGACGGGATCAATACCGTCGGCCCGTTGCCTCGGCTAGCAAAACAACGTATAGGTATAGCCATGCGTGTGCTTATATGAAGGTTAAGAATTCGATCGCTTGTAATGTAAGCTGTCGGCATACTGTCGTTTCTGCCGATGCTACTGCAGAGGTGGATGGAGTACAAAATTCCTTTGGTCCGTTGCAACGGGATCATATATATACTCCCTACGTTCTAACATGTAAAATATTTTAGTTAGATAAAAAATATTATATTACTATGAATTTAGAGAAAGTATGTTTAGATTCGTAGTATTAGAATATGTCTCATCCAAACATAAATTTTAGCACAAAATTTACAGAATACACGAAGGTTTAATAGATCTGCTTAAGTGCATGTCCTAAATTAAGATTCAGATTCAGGACATGTCATTTATTTTGATCATGCAAACAACTAGATAGAAAGAGTGTACAAGATCAAAGATCTAATCAGCCAATAGGCCGATGTAATGTTGTGTGGCCAACTGATGTCGATAGAGTTTTTATCAATCGGCTATAGATCTGATGTAGTTTCAAATAATCCAATAAATAATAAGATTCATGCTATCATCGACTAAAACTAAACTATGTATAATTATCACTAAACCATTTTTTATCAAATACAATCTTAATATATCAGACCGAACCAAGATAGTATAAGATTAAAATTGATAAAAAAAATTAACTAGCGAGTATACAAGTTTAAGTATGAGCCGAAGTAACACTTAGAAACTGTGACAAGATAACTCATTAGCTAGAGCTTTGATGAACGTCCATAAAAATCTATCGACTTAGTAGAAATAAACTTATTAATAATAATTTAATAGATTGGACTTAACCGAGACAATATAAGATTAAAGATAATAAGAAAAAACTATTTAGCAGATAAATCTATACAAACGTGATGGATATATATTAGATCGGACAAAAAATCGAAGCGATGTAGCCTTAGCCAAAACCGATACATCAAGATAAACCTACGACCATACTAGTTAGAATATTGAACGGAACCGAAGAAAGTATTAACTGTACCGATATGATTGCCGGGTGACATAACTTATCCGTTCATCGGAGATCGAACTTAATCGATGTAGCTCTGCTCAAAGGCAAAAGCAAGAACCCGTTAAAACTACTGCTTGGGTGACGATGGCCGAAATATGATTTCATCGATCTGAGGAGATGGATTACAATGACCCGAGTAAACATATATACAAGTCACAATCAGACATGAGATAAGATTTTCTAACAAGAAAAAAACTAATCCTACTTATTTTAAAAATATATAAAAAATTGCTTTATTGTCGTATTCATGATTCCTCGTTAAATTTAATTTTATGTATATAAACTTTTATCTATCAATTTGTTTTTTCTTAACCAAATTCAATAAAAAAAAGTATGTTAACAGTAGGGAGTACAGCTCTCTAAATCCAATTATTGGAGGGTGTTCACGTGTATCAGCAGAGGAATAATATAATGTAGGAAAGGCAGGACGTAACATCCACCACCCTGCATGCATTCTGAAAATAATTACTCCTATGTACTTTCTCTGTGAAAGAATTAAATGATACCGTTGATTTATCGCATAACATTATTTGTTTTATTAAAAAAAATAAATATCATTTATTTTTATATGTTTTATGAAACTATAGTCCTAATTTATAATTTTATATATTTATACTAATTTTTTAAATAAGATAAAAATTAAACGTTACGTAAAAAGTTAGAGTGAGACGGAGGAAGCAGTATATATCACTAAAAAGTTACGGTGAGACGGAGGAAGCAGTATATATCACGATGAGATTGACTAACAATACTGCTCTGTTCGAATCTGTTGTGGATTAAGTTTAAATGATGGCACATAAAATAAGAGAGATATTAGTGTATGATTAATTAAATTTTAATTATTATAAACTTAAAATAAATATATTTGATATTTAAAATAAATATATTTAATATTTTAAAGTAATCTTCCTATAAAAAGTTTTCATATGAAATATCTGTTCAGTAGTTCAAAAAATATGAAATCGAAAAAAGAACTTAAACCAAAAACGAACACTGGCGTTGATTCCTTCAAGAACGACCGGCTTTGCGAGGCACACATACACTGGAGTATATAGCTTGATATCTACTACAGGCATAACGCACTACTACATAACATACTACATAAACAGTTTTTCCAAACGCGTATTCACAAACCGGTGTACCAACGGTCTGTCCATACATATATGTATATGTATAAATAAGGATTTTTTTAATACGTGTAGCACAACCGCATATGAAAACATGATTTTCACGTGGAACACAACGTATCACCCAACTGTAAAAATATTTTTTTGGCCAAAATAATAATTAAAAAAACCTAGAAACCCTAAATCAGGAGAGGCTGTTCGCCGCCGTCGCCAGCTGCCGCATATGCACCTCTTGAGGCCCATCACCGTCGTCATTGTAGGAGAAGGCAGGTCCGTCCCTCCCGTCGCCACCACCGGCGTATCCGTGCACAAGGGGAGAAGTGGTGGGATCCGTGCAGGAAGGAGAGAAGCCATCAGATCCATTCTGTTACCACAAGCGGTGGATCCGCACGCGAGAGAGGGGAAGAGGCGGCGGGATCCGTGCGAAAGGGGGAGAGGTCATTGGATCAGCCCCTTTCGTCTTCACGCTTCCGATAGTGCAGAGAGCTACAGAGGTGGGATCCGTGTGGGTGGACGAGTGGCGGCAGGATCCGCGTGGGTGGGGCAGAGGCGCTTTGTGGACACTGGCGCTGCCGTCTTCGTCGCCTCTCCTTGTCGTTGTCGCTGTCGTCGCGCTAGATTTGCCACTTCGCTGCCATTGAATCCGTGAGGAAGGGCAGCTGCTTTCAAGGCCACCATCGACGCGCGTCGCATTGTTGGACCGGCCTCTGCGTGCCTGTCTTTGCTGCACCACCGTGAGTGAGTGAGAGAGATTAGTGAGTGAGAAATCTGATAAGGATGAACGAGAGGCTTTAAAATGCTCAGAAGATGAGGGACATGTGAGTCTCTTAAATCGCTCGCCTGTGTAAATAGTTTTTCGTTTTTTATATGGTTCTGTACTTGACACCATATAAATATTTTTATATACATGTTTTTTAGTTCGCCTTAAAAATAAGGAGGTGTTCACGAATATCGTTTGCGACGTGTATTGCCACTTGTCGCATACGTGGTTATTAAAAGCTGCTATGCATATTGTTGTGTGAACCCAACCGACAGTGATCGAAAGCAGAGATGCCTAGCAAAGGCATCGCTGTCCTGAGTGGAATACTGAACTCGATCTGTATTTCATGTATCTTCTTCTTAATTACAAGGGTATATATTGTGGTCTTTCGTAGTCTTAGGCCAGGCATAGGCGTACAAGGAAGTTACGTGGTTATCCTCCTAAAGAGAACATGTATTGATTTACAACCGTAATTTGATCTCATTTCCTTCCGCTATTTGACTATTGGTTTCTCTTTTGGGATCAATTTCCTTACATTCAGATTGGCGCCTAGCTTTGGTCCGTCTCTAGGAATTTTGGACCTCCAAACCAAATGCATATGAAATGCAAGTAAGCAAGTTGGGAACTTAAATTTTTAAAAAGTCATATGTATAATATAAACAAGGCATACTATCACTCAGCTATATAATTTTTAAAAATATTTATTTCTCAAGTATATAATCATCTTTCATTTGGCTGTATGTTCATACGCATGACAATGAACTTCTATATCGAGAATCTGGAACGATAATAAAATGGCTTGGAAAGCGTGATTGTGCTGTCCTTGAGAAAAAAAATTGGTTCTACACCTCTCATTGCCTATTAAAAGCTGTAAACTTTCTCTCTTAGAAAATGACCGATCAATCTATCAGCAGATGCCAATCACTAAAGAGTGGGAGGAAGGTGATGAATGGGCTTGTACTCCAGATTCCTGAACCACAACAGCAACAGATTCATCCGCAATCTATATCACTATACAGCTATAGCAATCTGAGTACACATATGAAAACGACAGGACTTGTGGGGTAGGGTGCCCTGGAATGGATATCCACTCTTTTTACTTGCAACTAGCATAGTGCCCGTTGTTAGTTGTCACGTACGTGTAACTTCCCTGTTTTCGTCCCCCGAAAAGATCTTCTTTAATTAAACCTTAAGTTCAAAAATTCGTTCCTTGAGTGTTCTTTAAGTGTATCTATAATTGTGTGTCAAAGATCTTAATTAATTTCTTGTAAACTTAAAATGTTATTAGAGTATATGGTAGTTAGAGAATTATTAGAATATGATTGATTTGTTTAGTCTTTTTTACTCTATATATACACGGCTCCTTGAGACTCAATACAATCATTCACTTACGCAATATTTCTTTTCCTCCTCTACTATCAATATAGTATCAAAGCAAACGACTGTCGCTCTTGCTTCTGTCGTTGTCATCCTCAGGAGGGTTCCGATCTCTTGGGGGCGGCCACTGTTCTCATTTTGTTTTTCATCGTCTACACCGTCGCCTCGAAGGAATCGATCTCCTAAGCAGCTGGTCATCGTTCGTCTTGTCATCAGTCAAGCAGCAACAATAGATTGGTACCATCTTCGTCCCGGCCTTCTTCCTTGCCGTCTCATCCTCGATGCGGCTTTGCTTTACACCCGCGTGTAGTCCCGTCCTCCTCCGGGGCCGCCGATGCCGGGGGGACAGGAGCCTCGTCCATGCCGACCATCCCTGTCACGGCACACCGCTGCTCCTCCGGCGTTAGCCCACCTTCGCCGCTGCTTCCTCCCCATGCTAGCCACAACCACCCTAGATCCACGCCGCCCGACTCTCCTCCACATTGGAGACATCCACCGGATGTTGTCTTATCCGTGGCGCCCTCCGTCGGCACCACCTCGTTGCTCCATCGTCCCCGTGTTGCGTTCTCAGATCGGATCTGAGGGGCGTGTTGTCGGCCATCCTCTCCAACCTCCATTCACGTCGGCTCCCAGTCTTCGTCAGCCGAGCACGCCGCCTCGACTCTGTCGTCCTCTGCTTCAACAACACCGTCGATGCCTAGATCTGTGCGGTGCCAGCCGCCTCGAGCTCATCCCCACGCCTTCCCTCATCGCCCCTTGCTGATTTGCTCTGCCCAAACCGTTGCGACTTCGCTTCATCGGCCTCGCGGGACGCTCGTCTCTCTGCCATCGGCCTCGTCGCCCTGCGACCCCCTCCCCGTTGTCAACACAGTGGCCACCTCCTGCTCTTCCAGATCCATGGGTCGCCACTGCCCTCGACGTCTGGCTGGGCCGCCTCCACCGACGGCTTTGCCATCGTCGGTGCCACTCCTCCACGGGCGGCACCCTATGGGAGGGAACCCGTCTCCAACGCCCATCATCGTGGACCAGCTTTGACTCCCGTCCTCCCCCCTGGTGTGGACATCGTCTTCCCCGAACTCACCATTGCCTGACCGCTCTCACTCTCCCAGCTCTTTGTCTCTCTCGAAGGTGTTGGAATGCTGGCAACCAATGAAGAGAGAGGAGGGGGATGAGCGAGTTAGTCAGGGCTGTGTGAACTTGGTCCATGGACCATGTAGGAGGACGAGGTTCAAAGGTGGCTGCTACTGTGGACTACTGCTTTCTACTGTATCATTTTTAATAGAGTTTGGGTTTGTGTTGCCCACCATTGTTCATCATCATCTACACTGCTCCGATCTTCCCTGACGTTGTCGTCCTCGACTCCGATCTACGCGGCATCATTTACTGTTGCGTCACATTGTGCCCGATTGGCCTGATCACCCGATCGAGCGCCCGTCTGCGACAAGCCTTCATGAGATGGAGCATGTCTACCACGTGTTGATATTTATTACGAGCACAGAATAATCTACAACCACACAAATACCGTTGCAGCTTTCACCAAGAGTATTCCAGGGTATCGTATCCATAGGAAACATGTGCGTACAATCTAAGAACAGAATTTTTTCAAGGACAACAACTAAATGGTAGGCTTGGGATATCGAGGATTTCTATGGGTTAATTATCTTAATTAAGTTATGGTAAAACTCTATCGCTTGCTTCGGATAGCGTCTTACCCCTCATCTTCCAAGGAGACCCCGGTCTATAACTTTATGATGTACCCGATTGTGGAGGATTACAAAAGACGGACAGAGCTATCACCACCTACCGTCTACCTCTACAACCCGTGGAGCACACAACAAACAAAGATAGCCTCCAATCTAGACACCACGTCTATGGTATTGATTATTGCCCTAATCTCGATGTCATGTTTATAGAAGATTAAGGTACTCCACCTAGGCCGAACGATGAAGCCGCAGCGATGATAATATATCTTACTTAAATAAGAAAAATAAATACAAAAGGAAACCACGGATACTTACTTATATAAAAGAAGCACCCGTCGAGATATAATATCGGAGAGAGTGCCGACATCTCCGACACTCCTCTGGAACTCCATTGGAATAATGTTGACATTTCTGGCACTCGTCCAGAACTTCCTCGGAGAGAACTCCGATATTTGAGGCACTCCTTTTGGAGCTTTCCCTCACTCTATTCCTACTCTACTTGACCAATGCCTAAGTATGAAAGTAAGTTGTACTCCACTTTGTTGTGTAATTTGAGTTAGAGTTTCTCCTCCTTACATAGTATCCAATGATGGTGGTTTACATCAGTAACTACTGGGGAACCAAGCATAATCGCCATTGGGGAGGCCCGAGGAAGCGACACGTGGAAGTCGAGGGCTATCGGCCACTTTGGTGGTTCGGTCGAAATATTGGTTCGGCCGAACCACTTTCACCACCTGTCTCCCTTATTTTTGAATCATTGTCTTGTAGGTCCTCATGACGGTGCACGGTGGTTAGCCTCAAATATGTCAGTTTTGTTATGGTTTGTGGGTCCTCCAATCCGTGTACTCACGTCTGATAGGGTGGAGGTGTGTTTCTTTACATGACGGGTGGTTTTTGTCCATAATTCACATGCATACAAATACTCATCAAGACTTGTGGAAATGGTTAGTAATAACCACTACCTCTAAGTTCGGTATTCCATTTTGTATTCTTTCATTTGCTTTGATGCAGGAATTGACAGTCAGATTTGGTACTTAAGGATTGTCAACACCACACCAAGCTTTGGGTTGCCGTTGTGTCGTCCCCCTAGACCACAGTGTTGTTGCCCGTGGTTACCTGTCACTGCATCAACTTGGAGCTGCAGTGGTGTCGCCCCCTCGGGCCACAGTGTCGCCGTTCTGTTCGTTTTCACCGTCGTTCATGCATCGACACCCTCATCGTCCGCACTGGTCGTTATCTACTGTCGAGGTCTTCTTTGTCTACTTCGAGCATCGTCGTTCCATCTCCAGGCTGCCACCGTTGTCACCCCAGGCCAGTGGTCCAGCCAACCCTACATGGGCTACCCACGTTGCTGTTCCAGGCCTTTTGTCCCGCTGAATTGCCTTTGTCTTCATCTACCCTCACCCGCGCGGTATTGGCAACAGTGTTGCACGTATTCATCTCGAGTAATCCCCGAGCTTGGCAACCCCGGTGTGGTGTCTCGTCCTCCATGGTTTGACTACATCAGATCTTCAGTATCATCTTCCTCCATGACTACTGCGATCGCATCACTGTCCTCATCTTCAGCACATCATCGTGCAACTTGGTCCATGGTGCTGTCATGCGCGCCCACGACTACTCTACAACGCCCCTTGTGTGCCTCGCGGCTTGGCTACCTCGACTTCAGCTACATCGACCATGGCTACTCTACACACAGCTACTTCGACCACAACTCTCTCGCACCCTTTGCTTTGGCTACATTGACAACGACACAAAGGGCTATAATTGTTGAGTCCCCTTATCGATGTCTTCTCCAGTCTAAGCGTCTGTGCTGCTCACGCTTGGACTACAGGGGGATGTTAGAGTATATGATAGTTATAGGATTATTAGGATATGTTTGATTTGTTTAGAGTCTTTACTTATCTGTAGATCCCTTTCCTTATCTATTGTACTCTATATATACACTGCTCCTTGAGGCTCAATACAATCATCCACTTACATTGTATTTCTTCTCCTCCACTACTATTCAACACAAAATCTTGACCAAATCTTTTCCTTCTAAATTAAATTATTAGGAATTGAATTTTAAGGTTCAAGTCCTGTCGACGGGAGGTCGATCAGTCCTCCAAGGGGGCTACCCGAGGAGGTGAAAGAGTGGTCGGGAACATCTATCGAAAGGGCGTGATGGTTGACTCAAGAGAGAAAGTGAGCCAGAGATTTTAGACAGGTTCGATACACCCAGAGGATAAAAAGCTTATGTCGTGTGTTCTTTGTTGAGGTGGTGTATGAAACAGAGTACAAGGATCTGAGTCCTTGGGACTAGAGATTAGATCTAGCTTCCAAAGAAACGATCCCACCTTCCCGCGGGCCTGTCCTCCCTTTTATAGAACAAGGGGGTAGTTAAAGGGGATGTAGGGACCAAGAAAGCCAAGACTAAAAGCTAAAAAGCAAGTACAAATAACATCTGAAAAATACAAAGAAATCCCCCTCGGTCCTGCGCGCCGTGGTTATCTCGCGCTCCACCTTGCCTTGGGATCCGTCGTCTGTAGGTACCTTCTGTGCAATCTTGTCGGGTGATGTCATCTTCTGTCGGATTGTCCCCTCCTTGTCATCAGCTTTATGCGCGCACAGGATATCCAAGCATGGTGCCACCAAGGTGACCCCTTTTGAGCTAGTTTATGGACAAGAAGCCGTTTTACCAGTTGAGGTAAATCTTGGTTCTCTTCGATATATAAAGCAAGACAATTTGTCAGCTGAAGACTACAAGTTCTTGATGGGTGATAATCTCGATGAAGTAGTCGACAAGCGTTTGAAAGCTTTGGAAGAAATAGAAAAATAAAAGAAGAGAGTGGATAAAGCATACAACAAAAGGGTGAAGGCAAAGACGTTCAAGTGGGAGATCTAGTATGGAAGACTATTTTGCCTTTAGGTTCCCGATCTAAAGAATTCGGTAAGTGGTCGCCAAGTTGGGAGGGACCTTACCAGATATGCGGAATCGTTCGGCGCAATGCGTATTTCTTGGAGACACTTCAAGGAGAACGGTTTCAGCGGGCTATCAACAGTAAATATTTGAAGAAATACTTCCCGAGTGTTTGGCAAGATGCTTAGGGAGTTCTGTGGCCGATAATTGAGTTATCGTCCTAAGTATGAACATGTCTTATGCTTTTAGATTCACGATGTTCATCATAAAAGGCAGAGGGCATGTGTTTACAACCAAAATTGGCATCTAGAGGTTCAAATAGGGGAGATTGGGATTGCTAATATTTGGAAACTTGCCGGTTTTCTTCGGAGAGGTCGGTCTGACCGCCATGTATAGGCCGGTCAGACCGGGCGTGGGGCCGGTCAGACCGGAGGTATGTGGCCGGTCTGACCGGCAGAGTCCAAAACCTAGACGACTTCGTCGGTACTCGGGTTTTCTTCCTCCATACGGTATGTCTTGGGTTTCCAAACGTGTCTATCCTGAATTGGACGTGGAGAAGGGCCTTGTGGAGGGCAAGACCAACCCCTATTTAAGGGACAAGGCCGGTTCAATTGTAAAAAAAATCACACAACATACAATACAATCTACTTTGAATCGTTTTTTCAATATTCTTTACTTTTCAGCCATATTTTCTACTTTACCCTAGTTTAGTCCATCTTTGTCGGTTTGCGCCGTAAAAAGTCCGTCGCCACTGCGAGAGTGCGACATCTCTTTGTAGGTTTGTCCCGAAAACCTTCCGTTTGCTCACGAGACGAGTATTTATCGATCTATCTATCTAAATCGGTTCCGCTAGCCGGTTTGATCTACAAAACACACTTTGTTCCAGTTTTTGCTAGATCGAAGTGGTTGGCGATTCCACACCAAGAACCACCGCAAATCTTTAGGTGAATTGATCGTGTCGGTGCCTTTGCCCAAAAAGGTGCCAACACTTGCGATGCAAGCCTTTTATCCCAAGGAGATCGGAGGTCGGGCCGATGAGCCGTAGTCGGGATGGGACACTGAGTCAGGACAGTCGGGAGGTCGGGGCTCTCGACCCTAAGGAGAAGTCGGGCTTCTGACCACCTCCCGAGGACTACCAGTCCGACTTCAGCTGATCTTAACTCCGCTCCATGGGCTACCCGAAGTGATGCCCCCCACAAGTCCCCCTCTCAAACCATTTCAAAAATATATTCAAAACCCTCCCGTATCAACAATCGCGCCCAGATCCACACATTCTTTCTTATACCTAACCATACCAAGATTCAATTCTTGTTTCAAACAACCTTTTCATTCTCTACCTTTTAGTCTACCCAAATATCTAGTAAATTAAAATATTCCTATGATCCTAAAAACGTGTATGCAATCATCCCCTCCCAAATAAAATCCTCGTATTCGAATTTTGGAATTCAAATTACGTCCTAAATCACTACCCAAAGGTTTAGCCAAAAATCTCCATATCAAAATGTATTCAAAGGTATGGAATATCTAGATGCATACCATTCTTCTATATTTGTCAGTTCCTAAAGGATTCGATTCAATTCAAATATCTACTCAAAATTCTCAAAATATCTCTCCAAATAATTTCTTTCCCATCCGAAGATTTTAAAAATGTTTTTGGACTTCGACTGCCCGGTCCTTCCTCCCTATTTTAATATAATCTTTCTAGACCCGAAATCCTCTCCTTTTTTCCTCACCCATACACGTCAGAACTGACTGTCATTTTTCCTGTTTTCGTATTTTTCACCGACAGCCCACAGGCGAAATAACAGTAGACAGGCATATGTGTGCGCCATATTTTCACATAGGCAAGCAAACCAAGCTTTCCTGCATACTCCCACGGTCCACCCCTTTCCCCATGCCTACACACATTTCCCCGCACTTCATCTCCCTGCACCCTCACTGGCAGAGTCAGCCACTGCCTTCCCTAGCACCCTCCTCCACCATGCCAAGACAAGGAGAGCAGGCAACAGCAGAGGGAGACTGTGGAGGGAGAGGAGAACGCAGGAGCAAATTTGGCCACCCGTGATGATGAGCTCAGTCCAGGACGCCGCTTCCTGCTTGCCAGCCACCTGTGACCATGCGTCCATGCTGAAGGCATACACTGCGTCCACCCCGGTGATGCGTTGTGTAATCCTCACTCTTCTGCATCGTCCATGTCCTCGTCATTGAAAGATCTATGCCCTAGAGTTGCCTTGTAAGGGGATATTGGAAGATCTATGACCGGAAGAGTGTGATGATTGTTTTGGTGATTAATGACAACCCATGGTTGGAACTAACTATTTCCATGATTTGGTGAGATTAGGTTGAGTTCCGACATCAAGTTGAAAGATTGAACCTATAAGATGGATATTATAGCTTGATGAAGAGCAAGTGAAGACATTGACGATGCGGGGAATGAAGTGGCTATCTATGGCAAGACAGTGAAGGGCCATGCAAGGATGAAGGGCAAGCAAGAGGCTTGGCGTCGATGGACCAAATTTGGTGATGAAGGGCGAGTGAAGGCTTTGTCGTGATCGACTGTGCGAGGCCATTTGAAGCTATGAGTAATCTGTTTCAATTATAAGAAGAGCACAAGATGGAATGCCGAAAATCAAGAGGATGCAATTTGTTGATGAACATCAAGCCAAAAGCCAAAGTAGGCATTGATAAAGGCAAATGTATAACTGAATTGGGACAAATGTGCTTAATGAGTTATAGGTGAGAATAGCCCTAGTGGTGAAATGGCGTTAATGTTGACAACCCTCGAGGTGAAGCAAAAAGATGGCAAGAAGGTGTTCCTAGTGGTATAGCTTTTCTATTTGCATTTGAGTGTAGGAATATCATACTATTAAGAGAGATGCAATGTTGATGCGTTTGTTTATGTCTTAATGCTCAAAGTGACCTATGCAAGTGCTACCTTGAGAGAAACAAATGTCTTAACCTAACCTATGAGTGGTTTTAGAGGTTGTTTCTTGTTTGGTTGGGTAGCACTCTCAGTAAGCTTTCCATAGAACTCAAGTTTGTTAAAGATGAACTCTGGAGCAAGGACTTATGATCATTTTTTGGAGTGCTGTCAGGGAAGGTCGAAAGTTCTAAGCCCGAAGCGAGGAAGTTCCGACCCGAATTCTTTGTTTGGCTGAGGAGGGTGCTAGGAAGTTTTGGGCCGTAGTTTTATAAGTAACGGGTAGTTTTTGGGGGGTTTGGGTTTTTAAACCCCTCCTCTCCCTCCTTTGTTGGAGGCAGAGTTTGGGCAAGAATAGACCTATCCAGAGCCAAATAGCTACTCCCAAACCTCCTATCTTAGTGGTAGATCTTTGTGAGTGAGATTTAGGAAGAGATTTGAGAGATTGAGAGGTTGCAAGATTGAGAGCTTGAGAGATCCACCCTATCCTTTGAGCACTTGAGTTCATAGCAAGCAAATCATTGTTTTGTGTTTATAACTCTTGGAGGTTAAGCCCCCTAAACGGATGTTGACGTGAAATTCGTCGTTCACACATGAAGACCTAGGAGATTTGCTTAGCTTCAGTGTAGGTCCTATCAATCTGGTTTAGGGCGTGCTAGTTAGTTTGACCCTACAACTAACAAGATAAAAATAGATTGATGATCAAGGAGTCGATCGGCTAATAAACCGATATAGTGTAGCGAACCTAGCGGATGTTGATAGGGTTTTGATCAATTGGCTATAAATCCAATGTTGATTCAAATAATCATGTGAACACACTACTAGATTTTCCACACCTAAAAGTGTTGCAATAGGCCTTAAATGGTTGCAATAGGTGAAATTGCAACACAAAATTTTGGTTGACAGCCATGGCAAGTAATGGCATTGCAAAAGGTTTGGGCAACCAAATTTTTGGGGGTGTTGTAATAGTTTTACCTATTGCAATAGTATGAAGCGTTGCAAGTGTAAATATTGCAATACCTATATCGTCACAAGAGTTACCAGTTGCAACATAGCCAAAACATGGCAATATGGGTAGTAGTGTTGCAATATATTATATTGCCACGAATTAGAAGCATGTCAATATGTGTAGCATTGTTGCAATATATTATATTGTCACTGATCAGAAGCATGACAACAGGTCGAACCTCTATTGCCACATCCGTTGTTTGGTTGCTACACATGGAGCCATATATAGCCACACTAAATGTTTGGTTGCTAAAGGTGAAGCCCTTTATTGTCACACTTAATGTTTGGTTGCTATAGGTGAAAACCTCTATTGCCACACTAAATTTTTGGTTGCTATAGGTGGAACCCTCTATTCCCATGCTAAATGTTTGGTTGCTATTGGTGAAACCCTTTGTTGCCAGGATAAATGTTTCATTGCTATACGTGGAGCCTTGTATTGCCACAATGCATATTGCATTTTATATATTTGGATAATATTTTTATTTCTAAATAGTAAACAATTAACCAAAGTAAAGAATTGAATCATCATGAAACTGAAACAAAATCCATCATTAAATGTGCCACTGAGTTGATAATAGTGCATAAAGTGCCCAATACATTTTTCCGAATTCAGAATAGTTCATAGCTAGCTAGTGTTGGGTGAATAACACAATTACATCTATCTTCTCAAAGCCTTGCACCTGGAACTTCTTTTCTTCAAGAGCACTTCCCATATTCCCCATCATTGATCATGGCCTACAAATCAAGAGAGCAAATATTATTAACTATCATTAACTTTAAAACTTAAATTTAAAGTAAACAACCCATGTCAAGTAAAATTGATGCACCAAATTTTAAATCGCAACATGTTTATTTAGTACCGCAGAAAACCTTATTAGTATCCATACAAATTAGCTAAAATAAGTAACCACTTCACTAGTTTTCATTAGTGACGAACCATGGGCCTGAAGCATGGTAAATTGCTTTGGTATGCCCTGAAATTTCAATTCTAGCACTGTATCATGCATAAAAAGCAATAGCATGGTTTCAAATAAAGTTAAGCAGACACATTAAATCAATAAGACATGTCCCACTTGTTCTTGAGTTGTTGCTTAGTCACCACTAGACCTGTCCTATCGTTGAACACTTTCTCCACCTCAGAATAGCCATTAGGATCTAAGTATGTGTTTGGTCGGTTCCCTTTCCCAACTTTGTTCGGCAAACAACACACATACGATCCGTGTGTTGTCAAGGTTCCAATCAATTTCAGACATCTATATCAGCTAACAATTATTATTTTAATAGGCATGTTATAAGTAAATAAAATATGTTGGACACTGTACATTCATTGACTATCTATTATTTGCAATTGGTATGCTTATTCCTACAAACAGACAAGTTGTGTGTCCTGCTCCCTCTGGATATACAACATACAAGACTAGATTGCAAATTTCCTGTGAACACACTGCTCATGCAGAGTCAACTATGAGTTGAACCAGCTTATATCAGTCGTGATTCTGCCTATAATAAGCAGGTCTAACACCCCAATGTAAACATGGATACATGTCAAAGAACCAAATAATTAAAACATGTATTGCAGCATTTCAGTTGAGTGTTTCAGTATTTCCAAGGTATTACTGCATATTGATCAGAAACAAAACATCAAGGATATAATTTGTGCCATTGCATATTGAGCAGAAACAGAACATCTAGGATTTATTTGTGACATTGCAACTGCACTGTATATATGGTTTTGTTGTCATATAATACATAGCTCTTCCCTTCGATTGTTTTTCATTACTAATATTTCTTTTTAATTTTTTCAGGGGTGTTACAATCTGGCACAGGCAAAACTTAGCAAGCATGTATCATTGTATCACTACCATCCATGTTAAACTTTGGAGTGGGGAATGATTTGTTTTGTCCATCTAGGAAAGCTTCTTGATTTCTGCAAAAAATTCCACGGAATGCATCCACTTTCTACAATTTCTGCAACTACTCTACAAAACGTATCCACTTTTATACAAATTGTACAAGCAATCCATAAATTACATCCTTTTTACATCCATAAATTGGAAAAATAAATTAAAAAACATTTTACCTTTTCAGGGAAGATCAGCACGAGGCTGAGCAAGCCTCCTGTGCCGGTGGTCGTTGGTGCGGTGCAGCAGGAGGAGACGGTGGCGGGGAGGCGACGGGGTCTCAGAGGCGGCAGTGCAGCCCGCGGTGGAGGCGGCGGTGAGGCGGCGCCAGCGCTGGGAGGCAGGGGGCCGCGGGGTTGCTCTCAGAATAATCATGCACTCAAAACATGATTATAAATGATATTGCTCTCAGAATAGCGGGTTGCTTGCCTAGGCCAGCTATCCAACACTTAGAATTGTGATCCTAGACAATCGTGACGAGGGTACCGGATTTCACGAAAGCCGTCGCGAAAGCGAAATCCGGTCCGGTTTTCGTGGCTTTCGGTCATTTCACGGGTGCGGCACGGCATCTCCGCGGTTTCGTTTAAATAATTTGTAAAAATTCAAAAATTTGAAAAAAATTATTTTTACATAAAAATATATTTTTTATAAAAATATAAATTTCGCGATGCTTGCCGTGAAAACCGCGGTATATGGCGCGGTTTTCGCAAAACCGCGCCACGACGCGGATTTCGATTTGGTTTAAATTTAAATTATGGTTTTCACGGTTTCCATTGTTTTTCGTGGTTTTCGTGGTTTTTGCGCGGTTTTCGCGCGGTTTTTGTGGTTTTCCGCGTGGTTTTCGTGGTACGCACGAAATCGTTCAAATTCAAATTTACTGTCATTGTCGCTGGCTTTCGCAAATTTCGGCGAAATTCGTCGTACCGTCGAGGGACGGCACGGCATATGCCGCCGGCATTGCAAACCCTGATCGTGACAGCTCTAAGACAGAATATAGACACTAGAGAGTTGAAAAACAATCTGATTTAGTAGTATACAGCAGCAAACAGATCATAAAGTGCATCTACAATTGATATTTAGAACAGGAACATACCTAATTCAGCAATATAAAGTCACAATATCAATTAATAGCAAGTATAACTGCAAGCATAGATGAAAACTAGACCAGATTCTGCAAAACTAAGAACTAACAGTGTATTAAACAGTCACACGCCGTCACGATTCTATCTCACACAATGAACCGCTATCATCACAGAGCAATGCACTGTAACCACGTCCGTGTCAGCAACATCAGAGAGTCTCCGGAGATACTGAGCGGTCAGCGGTGCAATGGGACGTCACCACACCACTCCGAGTAGCCAAGTCGGTCCTGCACAGAAAAGTCCAAACCAGAAGGACTCCGGCGAGCACCTCAATCACAAGTCCACTGAGATCACCAGTACCACGGGGGCAGATATCAAGTGATGCACACAGTCAAGACGGCGCAAACAGCAGCAAAGAACGTGCACAAACCGAAGTATGCACACGCACTGTGCTGAACAGGAAAAATGGAACCGGGAGCGCGTGTGCAAAGAGCAAGATCATGGTGGAGGGGGAAAGATGTCAGATCGAAGATTGCCAGAGCGAACTCGACTCACGCCGAAGAATGGTGGAGAACCAGAGAGGAAAGCACACACTCGATTTTTGTTAAACCTGCCAGTAAGAGAAGTGAAAGGTCGCCCAAATAGCTTCTTCGCCCAACCTCCTACCGGGAAACTCCGGAATCTGTTGGAGGATTAGAGCGGTGGAAGGACGAGGTCGCCGGTGCATGAGTGAAACCCGGCGGCCGTTGCAGCAAAAGCAACCGAATCCAATGTGGGATTCGGTTAGAATAGCCTCCAATAATTGCAACAAAAGTTAATACTATTATAACTTTAATGTATCGTGGCAATACTTTCAACTAATTACAATGCAACCATAAAAATGATTGCAGTAGCATCATCCAATTGCAACAAAAATCACTGATATGGCAACACATTTGATCCGTTGCAATATAGGGACATATTGACACCATTTTACATAAATGTTGCAAATAACCACCCTATTGCAACAAAAATAGTGGTGTTGCAATAGGGTTTCGTGGCTACAGGTGAAAAACCTAATAGTGACAATAAGATTTATATATTATGTTATCATCAGCTATATCTAAAACTATGCATAATTATCAATAAACTGTTATTTATCAAAGGCAATCTTGATAGATCGAAGTGAACCAAGGCATTATAAGATTAAAGTTAATAAAGATGGATTTAACTAAAGATTGTACGTGTTTGAGTTTGAACTGATACAACTCAAAGATTGCAACGAGATAATTCAATGTGAATCAATTGGCGAAAACTGATATAGTATAAGAAATATAAGTCTGATGGTTAAAGCATACATCGGCTGGAGATCCGATATAGGTAAACTAAAATGTATATCGGCTAAAAAACCAATACAACTGATATCTGAAGCTCACAATAATGATAATTCATCGACTGAAACCCCGATAAAACTCTTAGTAGAGTTAGCACTAAAAGCTTAGCTAAAACCTAGTAGATCGAACTCAACCGAGACAATACTAGGTCATAGATAAACTTGATAGATCTAAACAACCCGATCATTTCAATCTACTATTGATCATTTCAAGACAGTAAAACAGTTTAAAACAATATCAATCTTATCAAGATATCGGATTCAACCGAGAAAGTAATGAATCGACTAATACAAATATAAACGGTGATATGATCTAAGATTAACCAATATATATGATAGGCATCGTTTGCGTCAACTGAAATAAAATATCAGACCCAACCGAGAAAGTTCTAGCTTCAATGATACAAGCGAAGTTGACGAAACTTAGTTTCTTGCCGGAGATCAAAATCGATGCAGGCCAACTCGAAACTAAGAACTTGTCGAGAGTAAAAGGGTGGCGATGCTTCCAAAATTGTAAATTGATCGAGAGATGATTTACAAAGAACCTAGGTGTACATATTTATACCCTCGGGTTGATACTAGTCCTGATCGGCACTAGATATAACTTCCTAAAGATAAAAAGAAAAATACAAGTCCTGATCAGACACTAAACACAACTTCCTAAATATAAAAGGAAAATTACTAAATCTTGTCTAATTAATAGATAGAATTAAATTGTTATTCGTGGCCTTCACGATTCATTCTTGAACTCGGTCTCTTCTTAATAAACTTATGTCGACTGGTTAACCTCTTTCCTTAACCGAATCCACTAAAGAACCTTACCAAATTTCGGTGTTAACAACAGCTAGGCGTTGTCTGACGAGCTCCCTGAAAGTGCATCTAGCCCCCAAAGTGGGTTTTTGTGATTAATGACAAAACGGTTAAGAGACTAATGTGTTTATTGAGATAAGTGCAGGTAATTAGTCCCAAAGAGCTTAGGTGTGCCAAGTGTGTACAAAGGAGACCCCCCAACAACAAATCCAAAGTGACGAGAGGACTCAATGCTTTATTTAAATTTCTTTTCCTTTTGCTCTTAAGTTTAGGAAATCCATACTATCAAGAGAGGTTTCAAATAGTTGTTTGAGAAGATCTAAGTGGTTAAAGTCAAAATCCATAGAAGAGAGAATTTTCTAGCCCAAAATTCAAAAATTACTTTGGGCAAGACAGCAAGGTCTAGCCGAATGTTCCTGGCTCCCTGATCAGAACTTCCGGGCACCTCTACAGTTCAAAAATGTGAGTAACAGCTACATGGTGTCAACACAAACTTATATATTTCTCACACCCCTACAGCTTACTTTTGTCAATTTCACTTTCGTTTTTCTGTCTCCTAGCTTCTCCCATGGTGTTCTTGCCTTCTCCACCTTAAATTGAGCTTTTCAAGTGAAATTGAGTGAGAATTGAGGGTGTTGGTGAGGATAGGTGATGTTGAGAGGACTAGGATGACTTGAGCACTTGGTGATTCTCATTGGGCTGCAGTTTGATGCTTATTTCTCTTATAGGGTGATCTCCTAGACTATTAGGCATTGCCCGTGAGCTTCCTTCGATTTGTGGATTGACTCGAGCAAGTTTGTAAAGGTTTTCCTCACCTTCGCAAGGAAACGAGGTAAGTTGAGTGAAGATTCGAGTTGAGCCTTTGGAGGTTGTCTTGGTAGAACCATTCTTATTCGTGGTATTCACTAGGAGTTCAAGTTAGATATCTTTGTGGTCACTTGAATCCTAGTGAACAGCACTCCAATGCTGCACAGGTCCAACCAACTCTGAATAAACAATCCCACTTGCATAGATCTAAAAATCTTGGCTCATCTTGTCTCGAGTCAACCATCAAACCCTTTGGTAAACATCCCGACCACTCTTTCACCTCTTCGGGCAGCCCCCTTGAAGGATTGCCGACCACCCCGTCGACACAAAGTCACCTCCGCATCGGCCTCTTAGCCCAAGGAATATTCTTGGGAATATTCTTTTCAAATTTAAATAAATCCTTTTTTATATTCCAGAAATTCCATTAATCTTCAAAAGTCCATATCTTCTAAAATCGTAAGTCCAATTGACTCCGTTCAACTTAATTTTTCTAAAATTGATATCTATCCAATGACACTATTATTTTATAATAGTTATTGTTTATTTTATAGGGTTTTGAATAGTTTTTCTCTTTTCGATCGTGTAACGAACATTCGAAGGATCAACGGATGTGGATTTTCTCAAAGATATGAAGACCAATAGTGTCACATTCGGGTTTTTCCCTAATTCATTTAAAATAATTTACCAAATAATCGGAATTTCGAAATTAACACGGAGTCAACCTATAATTTTAAAATGCAATTAATAAATGGAAATGACATGGTAGGATTTTTCTTGAATTCTTCATGTCAAAATACGCTAACAGGATTTTTACTGGAATTTTTAGAGCACTCTAAGTATTTTTAATCAATTAAATAAGAAAACAGAATTTAATTAAGTCCCTAAATCCCTTTTTCTTTTTCTTTTTCTTTTTTTTCCTTTTTCCGTACGCCCGTACGGTTTTCCCGCCTCTCCCGTGCCGGCCGTCGCCCGACACTGTCCGCCCGAGCCGCACCCGCCAGGCCGCCACCCCTGGTCGTGGGCGAGGCCACGGTCCCCGCCGCCGCGCAAGTCCGCGCCCCTCCTCTGCGCCGCGGGCCACCGAAGTGTGGGCCCCACTTGTCGGAGCCGCCTCCCGCGCCCGGCGCCCACCGCCGCCGCCCGCCATAGCCGCGCCGCCCGCCTCTTTCTCGTGCCGTTTCCGCGCGCCTCGCGTCGCGTGGGCCCCACGCCGCCCGCCGGCCCGCGCCGCCGCACCCGTGCCCGCTTTTTCGCGTGTCGAAACGGCGTCGTCGCCCCGAAACGGCCGCCGAATATCTCGCTCTCTCTCTCCGAGTCCGAAACCGACGGCGAGGGATTCGCGCTCAACCCGTGCGCAATCCGCCTCTTCCGGCCCTATAAAGTCCCTCATGCGCCACCGCGTTTCCCTTTGTTTCCCGTTCGGTCTAGCCCCAAAATCGTCACCGCCGTCGTCGTCTTCCCCATCTCCGGTGAGTTCGCCGCCGCTTCTCTACTTCGGTTTCCCGTGTTGCCGTTGCCCCGAGCCGTTGTCCCAAGCCGCGGCACTCTCCGCCGTCGTTCCGTGCATCGCGCCGCCCGCCGTCGTTGTTCCCGTGCCGACGAAGTCCGGCGGCCGCCGCGCGCCATGGCGGCGAGCAAGCTTGAGCCGCCGCCACCGCGTCCTAACCCTAACCCTAACCCTAGCGCCCTCCTGTGTCGTCCGATCTTGCGGATCGGACGGATCCGCGCCGTCCGATCGCGACGGATCCGCGCCGTCCGATCGCGCCGTCCGGCCGCTTGATCGCGCCACGTCGCCGCCGTCCGGCCTCTCGGATCGCGCCACGTGGCGGCAATCCGCCGCCGCGCCCCGCCTCCGCGTGTGGCCCGGCCGCGGCGCTCGGCCCTAGGGCGACCCACAGCCGACGTCATGCGACGTCGCCACGAGCCGTGCGTGAATGACGTCACCAGGGACTTAATTGCGCAATAAATAATTTAATCTTTTTTGTTTAATTTAAAAATCGCAATTAAACTTCTAAAATTCATATCTTTTGAATCCGAGCTCCGTTTTAGTCCATTCAAATTTCATTAAATCCAGAAAATGTCAAGAATCCATTAAAAATACTTTTCAGTGCTATTTCAGTAGACTTTTTAGGGTGTTTGTTGAGTGCTTTGTTTGTCGTGTAGATCCAGAGTTTTCCGTGAGCCCGTTCTCTTCGAAGTAGTCGCCGAGGTTCCTTAGTCTCCGAGCAAGGCAAGTCATACCTTACATTGACCATATTGTACCTATTTTATGTAAATACCTCTTTTTCATTCAAATACTGCATATGTTTTAGAATGTCATTTCATGGGATGTTTTATACCTATTGTACTCAACCATAGGATTGTTTACCTTATACCATTGATAACTTGAGATCCAATGTGACTAGATGATAGTTTAAGGTTGCTTAGTCATGCTTAGCGCAACTAGCTCACTTAAGGGAATCACACTAAGTTTAATGCTAAAGTTGACCTCCGGTGATATTAAGATATGACCTTGTTCTTAATAATATTGAATTATCGAAAAGGTGGGTCGTGAGCACATGGTTGGACTTTGGTTAGCGTGCTCATGACGATTAAGGACCGGTTCTCGGAAACCACGGAAGAAATGTCGTGCATACCACAAGCCGGCATGGGTAATGGTGGGCCGTAGCATAGCTGTCTCTAGTTAACGTATCCCGAGAGAGGTGGGCGTGATGGAGTTGGGTCGGCCCGGTTTTAAGGGTTGATCGGCTTCCGGATTCACCGCGGCACTAGAGGGCTGCCCATTGCCCGCCGGGAATGGGGCGAAACCTTGGTGTGGTACGATTGATTAGAGGGGTTGTGTGAAGGGTCTGTCACAATTCCTTTCCGGGGCACCGTGGTGGTGCACCGGCGCACGGTAACGTGTTGTGGGATTGTGTCTTGTGGGTACGATTGTACACCTCGATCGAGTAAAAACTATTCGAATAGCCGTGCCCACGATTACGGGCGATCGACCAGATTCACCTTGATTAGTCTCATTTATTTTATTTTTGAAATGTTGGAATATGGCTAGTGCGGGTGGATGGATGGGCTGTTGCAACGTGGTTTGAGCGTTGGACGGCGTTTATTTAATATTGCTTAAATATTACTACTTGCTTTCTTGTCTTCAAATATTATTATTATATCTGCAAATGTTGTTTATGCAAATTGAGCCCCTTGACCCTTCCTTGCTATTTTATCTTGCATCATGTCCCCTTTTCCGGTGTGACTTGTTGAGTACGGTGGTTGTACTCGGTCTTGCTTCTTTTTCCCCTTCGGTGCGAGGTTGAGGTCGAGGTCTCCGAGGAGGTGTAGGCTTGTTCTCGTCAAGGTTTAGTGTGGAGTTGGTGTTCCTCTTCGCTCGTGTCAAGTTTAGCTTAAGTCGGTTTTATTTTCCTTTCCGCGCATTTGTGTAACTCTTTTATATTGTTTCTAAGACGAGGATTACAGTATTATCAATAACGTCGATTTGTGTACCTCGGTGATTCCGGACGAGGATGTAATGCACAAATTAGCTGCGAAATTCGGTGTGAATTTCGGGCGTGACAAGTTGGTATCGAGCCTTCCGTGATTGTAGGACAAGCCAACTGGAAACCTTAAGAGCCCTCTAATTCTTTTCATGTGCATATGTTTTGAAAAAAAAGGGGGTGTTTTGAAAAGTGGAGCCAGTCTAGGGGTTAGGAATTGCGAAAATGGGATGTTGGTCGTGGGTTTTGAGCATGTTTTGATTTTCCCACTCCTTTGTTTCTATAGATGGCGGGTTCCCCGGCGACGCCTTTGCGGAAAAGGGATGACAGGCTTGCGGCGGCTGGCGCGTATGGCCCTTGCGGTTGGATATCCCGAAGCACCGAGTATACAATAGTTGCGCCTCTCAGTGGCGAGTTGCCATACCATGTTCGGTTGGAGGTTCACGGGTTTGTGGGAACGTGTCTTCCCAACATGGAGGTCACAGCTTCCGGAGGCATGTCAGATCACGCTTGTCAAGAAGCCGCCTACCCGATGTTGGCCGGGATGAGGGAGCCGCATGACGCCGACCTTCGCACCTCCTCCTACCGCTACCATCCCCGTCGAGGTAGTTCCTCCGAGGTCGGTGTATTCAAGTCTACGGCGAGAGGAGAATGACACTACCTTCGGTCACATGTGCACCGTGCTCAAAGGACTGGATCGATGCACTCGACCTACACAAGGCGACCAAAGAGCTGAATGACAAGAAGATGCTGAGGATCGCGCGACTGCAGGACGAAGTGGCTCGTCTGAAGAAGGAGGTCGCTGAGTTGAAGGGACTTCCGCCACCGGTTGGGGTTAGACTCCGCACTATGCCTCGGAAGACCACCACCGCGCTGTCCGTATCCACGTGGCACCTCGGATTCCACCGCCTTCTCCGCTCCACCCGCTCCGGTTCAGTAGCCCGGTTCCGGTTCCTCTGCTGCAGGTTCGCCTCACCTTTGCTCCGGCTTCGGCGAATCAAGGCGGAGGTGGCGTGTGGTTGGATCTCCGTCTCCAGTGACTCAAGCTCGAGATAATTCGGTGAAGACATGGACTCAGAAGAGACTCGAGATTCCTCGGAGGGAAGAGGCGGGATCGGTTGGGCTACGGCAACCGATTCGAAGAGTCCAAGTCGAGGTGACGCCCGAGGACTCCAAGAGCCGTTCGGAAGAATGGGGATCTTCGAAGGAAGCGTTTCGACTCCTCGTCTCGTGGATCGTTCTAGTTGCCCTCTTTAGTTTTACCGTTTGTCTTAGTTTGTCTTCTTGGTAGTTCTTTGTGTGTTAGGCCTGTGTGTGGGATAGGCGGCGATCGATATCAAGTGTGATATGACTGACCAATTAAGGATGTTTGGTGCTTTTCCTTGTTTTTAGTCAAGATCGAACAATGCATTTGAATTCAAATAATAAAGTTTAGTTCTAAGTCTGTCTGTTTTCTTCTTTTCTCTCTCTCGGTGGTCGTCTCCTTCGGATGGTGAACACCGGGACCAGCGGGCGAACAGCAACAATGGGCGATCAGTGCCAACAACAACGAGGCTCACGACGCCAATGGCAATGCTCCTCCACCGCCACCCGAGAACCCCACCATTGCTCAAGTGCTCGCTTCACGGACCAGATGATGGCTGCAATGATGCGGCAAATGCAACAACAACACCACCGGATGCAACGGCAGATGCTGCAACAAATGCGCAAAAGCGAGAGACAATCGGTTGCCGCCCCACCACCCCAGTCAAGCGCGAGTTCCTTCGTGTCCGACCGCCGACCTTCTCCAACCCACCAATCCCATGGAGGCTAATGATTGGCTTCATGCCATAGAGAAGAAGTTAGATCTGCTGCGGTGCACGGATCGAGAAAGTCTCGTTTGCCACTCATCGATTCAGGGTCCCGCTGCTTGGTGGGACAACTATTTGGTTACTCGCCGGCGGGAGCAGTGATCACGGAAGAGTTTCGTCGCAGTTTGGGACCGCACATATTCCTGGGGAATAGTTGCACGAAAAAGCGTGAGTTCCGTTCTCTTGAGCGGGTAACGAGATCGATTCGAGTATGCGCACGAGTTCAATCGTCTTGCCCGTTATGCCCCGGAAGATGTGCGCACCGATGCGAAAGGCGGGAAAAGTTTTTGGTGGTTTGGATGATGAACTCACGGACAAGCTTATCTCCGAGAGTATGCTAACTTTGAGAAGCTGGTTGACAAGGCCATTCGACAGGAAGATCAGCGCAACAAGATGATCAAGAAGAGAAAAGTATTCCGACACGACCTCCTCAACGGGGAAATCGGCGAGGCGCGTTTCATGCCGGAAGTCGAGTGGACCCACCACCATGATTGTTCGTCGGCATCGACCTTATCACCCGGGAATTTCCAAACGCGGTAGTGGCGGTGGTCGGCAACAACGTACTCCGCCCGCGCCTCAACGGCGCCATCCGGCAGAATGATCCACACCACCACCTCCAAGGAAGGACTCGGGAGGAAAGCCGAGTCTGTTTCAACTGTGGTGACCCGGGGCATTTTGCGGACAAGTGTCCGGCCAAGACGCGCCGGGCCAAGGTTCATCCAGGCTCGAGTCAATCATGCGTCCGCCAGGAAGCACGAGCCGCTCTGAAGTTATACGGGTATGTTTCTGTAAACTATACTCCCCACGATAGATATTTGATTACTGGCGCTACACATTCTTTTATCTCAAAGCAATTTGTTGGGGCACATGGGTTGTCGAGAGGGACTTAAGATACCTATGCGGGTTCAAACCCTGGAAACCACTTGGAGACCACTCGTATTATCCTTCGGTGACCATAGAAATCCAAGGATCTATGTTTCTAGCCAACCTTATCCTCCTTCGGTCCAAAGGCATAGATGTCATTCTTGGGATGGATTGGTTGTCCAGGACATAAGGGAGTAATTGACTGCGCTAGTCGCACCATTACTTTAATTAATACGAAAGGAGAAAGAGTTGTTTTTCGCTCTCCCATGCAAGTCAAGCCCGTAGCAAGTTTGAATCATGTCTCCACTAATCGTCCGAAATGGCGGCCAAGACCCCGTGAAGTTAGAGGATATCCCCATCGTCGAGAGAATACCCCAAGTTTTCCCAGGATTTAACTCGGATGTCGCCAAAAGGAAATCGAATTCCGGATTGACCTAGTACCGGACCGCCCAATACACAAGAGGCCATATAGGATGGGAGCCAACGAGTTGGCCGAAGTGAAGAAGCAAGTGGATGAACAGTTGCAAAAAGGGTATATTCGCCCGAGCACGTCGCCTTGGGGTGCTCCGGTGATTTTGTGGAAAAGAAAGACAAGACCAAGAGAATGTGCGTGGATTATCGAGCCCTCAATGAGGTTACTATCAAGAACAAGTATCCCCTACCACGGATTGATGACTTATTCGATCAACTCAAAGGGGCCAAGGTATTTTCAAGATAGATCTGCGATCGGGCTATCATCGATTGAGGATTCGGGAAGAGGATATTCCCAAGACCGCCTTCACCACCGGTATGGGTATGAGTGTACGGTCATGTCTTTTGGTTTAACCAATGCACCGGCTTTCTTTATGAATCGATGAACAAGGTGTTTATGGAGTTCTTGGATAAATTCGTGGTGGTGTTCATTGACGACATTTTGGTCTACTCTAAGTCGAGAGGAGGATCATCGGCAACATCTTCTGACGGTACTCGAGAAGTTGAGAGACCATCAACTCTACGCCAAGTTTAGCAAGTGTGCTTTACGGTTAAAGGAGGTACGGTTCCTCGGCCACATTGTGAATGCCCAAGGAGTAGCCGTGGATCCAGCAAATGTGGAATCGATTACTAAGTGGACCCCGCCTAAAACAGTCACGCAGATCCGAAGTTTCCTTGGACTTGCGGGTTACTACCGCCGCTTCATTGAGAACTTCTCCAAAATCGCCAAGCCAATGACTCAACTGTTGAAGAAAGATGAGAAGTTTAAGTGGTCGGGAATGCAATAGGAGTTTTGAAGAGCTCAAGAGGAAGTTGGTGTCCGCACCGGTGTTGATCTTGCCCACCCAAAAAGGACTTCCAAGTTTATTGTGATGCATCTCGCCAAGGGTTGGGATGTGTGTTGATGCAAGAAGGCGAGTGGTCGCATATGCATCTCGTCAATTGCGTCCACATGAAAACAACTACCCCACTCATGATCGGAGTTATCCGCAGTGGTTCATGCATTGAAGATTTGGCGACACTACCTAATTGGTAATCGTTGTGAAGTGTATACGGATCACAAAAGTCTTAAGTACATTTTCACCCAACCGGATTTAAACCTCCGACGAGGAGATGGTTGGAACCGATCAAAGATTATGACTTAGGGATACATTACCATCCGGCAAAAGCTAATGTGGTTGCGGACGCACTAAGCCGAAAGAGTTCTTGCACCACCCTCGGTGTCGAAAGAATGTGTGACCGATTGCGGCGGGAATTCAAGAATCTAAATCTACAAGTGGTGGATTTTGGTTTTGTGGTCTGCTCGGAAGCCCAACCCACTCTCATTGATCAAATTCGGGTGCTCGGGCGTCGGATCCCGAAATGGCCGAACTCAAGAAGAACATGAGAGTCGGAAAAGCTCGTGGTTTTACGGAAGACGAACATGGCACAATCTGGATGGGAAAGAGATTGTGTGTGCCGAAGACAAGAATTTGAAAAGACGATCCTTAGAAGTTCACCAAACCCAATACTCAATTCACCCGGCGACAAAGATGTATCAAGATCTTAAAGAAAAGTTTTGGTGGGTCGGCATGAGGAGGGAGATAGCCGAGTTTGTTGCACTTTGTGATGTTTGTCGGCGAGTGAAGGCGAACATCAACGGCCGGATCCAACCACTTGATTCAGTGGAAATGGGAAGAAATTGGAATGGATTTCATCACGGGTTTACCCCGCACAACGTCGGATATGACTCGATTTGGGTCGTGGTGGACCGACTCACCAAGGTGGCCCACTTCATACCGGTACATACTACCTACTCCGGAAGAAGTTGGCGAGCTTTATCTCGCAAGGATCATGTGTTTGCATGGCGTGCCTAAGAAGATCGTGTCCGATAGGGGAAGTCGGTTACTTCCAAGTTCGGAAGAAGTTGCAAGAAGAACTCGGTACCGTTTGAATTTCAGCACGGCCTATCATCCGCAAAAGACGGCCAACCGAGAGAGTGAATCGATTTTGGAAGATATGCTGAGAGCATGCGCGCTCGATTTTGGAAAAGCATGGGACAAAAGCTTGCCCTATGAAATTCTCTTACAACAACAGTTACGAGCCAACATTCAAATGGCACCGTATGAAGCACTGTATGGACGAAATGCCGCACACCCCTATTCAGGATCGGACGGGTGAGCGCCAATTGTTTGGCACGAAGTAATAAGCGAAGCGAGAGAAAAGGTCCGAGTGATTCGGGAAAGGTTGAAGATTGCGCAGATCCCGACGGAAGAGCTATGCGGATAATCGTCGAAGGGATCTCGCTTTTGAAGCGGGATTTTGTGTATCTTCGCGTTACACCACTCCGGGAGTACACCGTTTCCAAACCAAAGGTAAGTTGGCACCACGTTTCGTGGGACCATACAGATTCGGGAACGTCGAGGAGAAGTGGCCTATCACCGGAGCTTCCTCCAACATGACCGGTATTCACGACGTGTTTCATGTGTCCCAGTTAAAGAAGTGTTTAAGGGTACCGAAGAGCGGGCGAGTCCGGACAGTTGAAATCCAAGAGGACTTAACCTATGTAGAGAGACCAGCACGTATTCTTGAGTTCGGTGAAAGGAGGACTCGGAACAAGGTTATCGGTTTTGCAAGGTTCAATGGACCCATCACTCCGAGGAAGAAGCTACTTGGGAACGAGAAGATGAGCTAAAGGCCGCGCACCCGCACCTCTTCGCCGGTACCTCCGAATCTCGGGTCGAGATTCCGTTTAAGGGGTAGGTTGTCACATCCCGGGTTTTTTCCTAATTCATTTAAAATAATTTACCCGGAAATAATCGGAATTTCGAATTAACACGGAGTCAACCTATAATTTTAAAATGCAATTAATAAATGGAAATGACATGGTAGGATTTTTCTTAAATTCTTCATGTCAAAATACGCTAACGATTTTTCTTTGGAATTTTTAGAGCACTCTAAGTATTTTTAATTAATTAAATAAGAAAACAGAATTTAATTAAGTCCCTAAATCCCTTTTTCTTTTTCTTTTTCTTTTTTTCCTTTTTCCGTACGCCCGTACGGTTTTCCCCCTCTCCCGTGCGGTGCAACGCCGACACCGCTCCGCCCGAGCCGCACCCGCGCGCGCGCCTCCCGGTCGTGGGCGAGGCCCACGGTCCCGCCGCGCCGCAGCAGTCCGCGCCTCCTCTGCGCGCGGCCACCGACAGTGGGCCCCACTGTCGGAGCCGCCTCCTCCGCGCCCGGCCGCCCACCGCCGCCGCCGCCATAGCCGCGCCGCCCGCCTCTTTCTCGTGCGTTTCGCGCCTCGCGTCGCGTGGGCCCCACGCCGGCTCCGCCCGCGCGCCGCACCCGTGCCCGCTTTCCAGCGCGCAAGCGTAGTCGTCGCCCGAAAGCGGCCGAATATCTCGCTCTCTCTCTCTCTCGAGTCCGAAACCGACGGCGGGGATTCGCGCTCAACCCGTGCGCAATCCGCCTCTTTCCGCCCCTATAAAGTCCCCTCATGCGCCACCGCGTTTCCCTTTGTTTCCCATTCGGTCTAGCCCCAAAATCGTCACCGCCGTCGTCGTCTTCCCCATCTCCGGTGAGTTCGCCGCCGCTTCTCTCCTTCGGTTTCCCGTGTTGCCGTTGCCCCGAGCCGTTGTCCCGAGCCGCGGCCCGACCGCTTGGATCGCGCCACGTCGCGCCGTCCGGCCGCTCGGATCGCGCCACGTGGCGCAATCCGCCGCCGCGCCCGCCTCCGCGTGTGCCCGGCCGTGCGGCGACGTCGGCCCTAGGACGACGCCGGCCGCGACGTCATGCGACGTTAGCCCCGAGCCGTGCGTGGATGACGTCACCAGGGACTTAATTGCGCAATAAATAATTTAATCTTTTTTGTTTAATTTAAAAATCGCAATTAAACTTCTAAAATTCATATCTTTTGAATCCGAGCTCCGTTTTAGTCCATTCAAATTTCATTAAATCCAGAAAAATGTCAAGAATCCATTAAAAATACTTTTCAGTACTATTTCAGTAGACTTTTTAGGGTGTTTGTTGAGTGCTTTGTTTGTCGTGTAGATCCCGAGTTTTCCGGCGAGCCCGTTCTCTTGAAGTAGTCGCCGAGGTTCCTCGTCTCCGAGCAAGGCAAGTCATATCTTACATTGACCATATTGTACCTATTTTATGTAAATACCTCTTTTTCATTCAAATACGCATATGTTTTAGAATGTCATTTCATGGGATGTTTTATACCTATTGTACTCAACCATAGGATTGTTTACCTTATACCATTGATAACCTGGGATCTAATGTGACTAGATGATAGTTTAAGGTTGCTTAGTCATGCTTAGCGCAACTAGCTCACTTAAGGGAATCACACTAAGTTTAATGCTAAAGTTGACCTCCGGTGATATTAAGATATGACCTTGTTCTTAATAATATTGAATTATCGAAAGGTGGGTCGTGAGCACATGGTTGGACTTTGGTTAGCGTGCTCATGACGATTAAGGACCGGTTCTCGGGAAACCACCGGAAGAAATGTCGTGCATACCACAAGCCGATGGGTAATGGTGGGCCCGTAGCATAGCTGTCTCTAGTTAACGTATCCCGAGAGGGGTGGGCGTGATGGAGTTGGGTCGGCCCGGTTTTAAGGGTTGATCGCCTTGGATTCACCGCGGCACTAGAGGGGCCCATTGCCCGCCGGGAATGGGGCGAAACCTTGGTGTGGTACGATTGATTAGAGGGGTTGTGTGAAGGGTCTGTCACAATTCCTTTCCGGGCACCGTGGTGGTGCACCGGCGCACGGTAACGTGTTGTGGGATTGTGTCTTGTGGGTACAGTTGTACACCTCTGATCAGAGTAAAAACTATTCGAATAGTCGTGCCCACGGTTACGGGCGATCGACCAGATTCACCTTGATTAGTCTCATTTATTTTATTTTTGAAATGTTGGAATATGGCTAGTGCGGGTGGATGGATGGGCCTGTTGCAACGTGGTTTGAGCGTTGGACAACGTTTATTTAATATTGCTTAAATATTACTACTTTTTTCTTGTCTTCAAATATTATTATTATATACTGCAAATGCTGTTTATGCAAATTGAGCCCCTTGACCCTTCCTTGCTATTTTATCTTGCATCATGTCCCCTTTTCGGTGTGACTTGTTGAGTACGGTGGTTGTACTCGTCTTGCTTCTTTTTCCCCTTCGGTGCCGAGGTTGAGGTCGAGGTCTCGAGGAGGTGTAGGCTTGTTCTCGTCAAGGTTTAGTGTGGAGTTGGTGTTCCTCTTCGCTCGTGTCAAGTTTAGCTTAAGTCGGTTTTATTTTCCTTTCCATTGCATTTGTGTAACTCTTTTATATTGTTTCTAAGACGAGGATTCGTATTATCAATAACGTCGATTTGTGTACCTCGGTGATTCCCGGACGAGGATGTAATGCACAAATTAGCGCAAATTCGGTGTGAATTTCGGGCGTGACAAGTTGGTATCGAGCCTTCCGTGATCGTAGGACAAGCCAACCTGGAAACCTTAAGAGCCCTCTAATTCTTTTCATGTGCATATGTTTTGAAAAAAAGGGGTGTTTTGAAAAGTGGAGCCAGTCTAGGGGTTAGGAATTGCGAAAATGGGATGTTGGTCGTGGGTTTTGAGCATGTTTTGATTTTCCCACTCCTTTGTTTCTATAGCAAGGCAAGACACTCTTCGATCATATTGCTCCTAGTTTATAAAATGTGTTGTTTGCAAGATTGCATGCCTAGCGTACACCATTAGTTTGATCGACCTTCGGTCTACGAGCACATGACCGACGGACTAACCTAAGTAGTTGCATTACTTTCTATAAGATATTGTTGGACCAAACCCTTGTTGCTCCACCATAGTGGTACTTCCATAGTTGCACTCTCTCGACGCGGGTACCCACCAACACCACATGATTTTTACTTGCTTATCGTTATGGAAAAACTTGGGTTGTGAAAGGTTTATAAACTTGACTCGGGGTGTCGGTAGTTTTGAAAATAAAAAGGTTTTATGGAAAACTTGCAATGCGAATCCTCTCCTGCGTGGTTTGGTTTCGTAGTCGCGCACAAGGACCGATTCCTTTGGGTTTTACATCCGAGTATCTTACAATACAACCACATGGGCATAGTGGGAGGCCCCCAGATGAGTAACTAGCTAGAACATGAGTGTCTTGCATGTTGACAATTGAGGACCACTGGGATGGTGGGGGAAAGGCACTCTCCTGAAACGGGGATTTGTCTTGACCGTGAGACGCGGTCGGAGCCATATGATGTGTCCTATAGACGAGAGCTTGAGACTGGCCTAATGCTTGGTTTGAGATATTCACAAAATTGCATGACATGGGGTATTCATGGGTTGGCCATAGAAAGGCCTTGTCACGAACCTCCGGTACCGGCCAGTATCAATGTAAGCTTCGTGTCTTGTGGGGAAAGCATGTAGTCCCTACGGAGATTCAATTGAACTGTTCGAACAATTGTGTCCATGGTCAAGGGTGAATGTGATGTGGTTCCCTTAGCATAGATTTGTTTTAAAACTTGTTTGAATAATTAGGTTCTTGGGATGAGAATCATTATCAAAGTCTTTCTTTGTGACACATGGCCAACCTTCGTGATTGGGAACAAGTTTGTGTGACTCGGGGTGTCGTTTGGCAACATAGGGCTGAGAAGGCCGGTTTACAAGTCTGAATTTGGGGCTGGTCAAGAGGACCGGACCCGGTGCCATTAACCCGAAGACTTGTTTAATTGATGGTTTTTGGAGAAAACGTTGGCTTGTGTTTTGGAAGAGAAAAGACACTAATAAAGTACAAGATGTTATAAATACTAAAATTTGTATTTTCTGTTCGAGTTGTTGTAAAGCAACTCGCGAACGGATCGAGGTGAGACGCCTTCTTCTCACGAATTTATTTGAAACCCATACCTAGACCTTTGAAAAATATTAAAATAAATGTTTTGCCAAATAAACCCAACCTTTCTTTAAAGGGTGCATTTACATATTTCTTAGTGGCTTGCTGAGTATGGAAGTACTTAATTCCCTATTGTTGTTTTTCTTCCTTGGCTCAAGTTTATGTAGAAGATAGGTTGGAGTTTTGTCCCTCAACCCAAACTATTGCCAATGGATTGGTGCCCTAGCTTCGCTAAGTTCTGTTGCTACTGACTCTAATTGAAGGTTGTGACTCAGGGATTACACGAAGCTACAATGTAAAGATATATTATATACATATTTAAATCTCGCATTGATTCATCATGTTATCACTAGTACAAACATCACTACTCTGGGACTTGGACAGGTATCTGTTTCACGGTTCCGTGATAGACGGTTGACTATTCTCCTCTGACATGTCCTCCTCGAAGTCATTTGTATAGTGACGTAGGGATGGGGCGTGACAATGGATGACCCAAATAATTATACAATAGGATCCAAAATAAAAATACAAAATAAATAATATTCTGAAATGAAAAGACGTGTACATTACTATGAATTAGTTTGACATATATATATATATATATATATATATATATATGCACGTATCTAAAGAATGTGTTGTTTCCAAATAATAATAATAAATAAATTGATCGTTGCGAAAAAATATTCCCTCCGTTTCATAATAATAATGATGGCACTATTTAAAAGTGATTTTAAAGTTTGGCCGCTTGTCTTTTTTACATATATTTATTACAAACACTAGAGTGCCATATATTTTTATTTTCCACTTGTTATAACAATTTATAGGCAATCCATGATCAAGCTTAAATGAAAGAGTTAAAATTATAAGTTATTAAGAAATGGAGGGAAGTATATATCTACTTATCCTTTAGATGAGTTTGAATACACCGAATTCTAAAAGAAGTACTAAAAACACTATACTAAACATATGGGTATTTGGGGACTAAACCCTCAAATCCACTGCCCATCTCCTAACGAAAGAGGCAAGCGCATCCACGAATGTGACCGATTGAGTGTTTTTTAAGTAAATTTCACAAAACATATATTTTGATTAAAATATTATGAAACTATGTATTTACGATGTTGATACAACTATATATATTGAACTCCAAATTTATTTTAAAATTTAAATTATATTTAAGGCCCAAGCATCACAACATTATTGAAACTATCACTAAACTACATATTTTATATTTTAAAATATAAATCCTTAGAACTAATATTATATTGGAGTTATAAGCTTTGTAGCTTTATGATTCATTTGATGTTAAAACTGATAGTTTTATGATAATTTTATCACTAAATCTATAATTTTATAATATTTTATGTTAAGTCTGTAGTAAAGTTTGATGTTAATAGTTGTATGATACAATACGTTAAATCTAAAATATTTTGATAATTTGATAAAAATATATGTTGTTTTCCAAAAAAAAATTTTATCTATTGTGTGATTTAAAAGCGGGCATGGAGAGACGCGGATGGCTTTGTCACTGTCTCCGCGCTTTTGACATCCCGCATTCTGGCACATGTCGCCGTGATCCATGTGAAGGCATCTATCCGCGGTCACTGGCCGGCGTGCGATCGCGTCGTCGGCCGGCCGGTTAATCGATGGCGCATGCATTCCAGTCGCGCCGCCCGCGGGATATCTCGCCGGGTCGCCGGGACGCCACCCCGCAGCCTGCAGCAACAGCAAGTGGCCGTCAAGTGCTACCTCGCGCGCGACGTGGCGCGCCGCGGCGCCAGAGCCAGGCCGGGCCCAAGGATCCAGTTGATCGACGATTCGGTTACGTAGGTCCCAGGAGGATGCATGACCGAATATTGTCGCGCATCCAAAAGCAAGATAAAGGTGGTCTCGGGACTCGGGGAAACGAAATCTAGGGAAGTTCCTTGAATTCAAAAATTCAAAAGGATAAATAGAGAAATTTTGCCCAAACTCAACGGGGAAGTGTTCGAACTCAACGAGAGTTGGCGATCGCGCCGCAGGAAGGGGTAGGATCGACTCGACTCCATTGGTTTGCGTTCTGACTTTTTGAAGATGTAAATTTGCGTTTGGCGTTTGGCAATCTAGGAAGACATGAGCGATGATAATAACAAGCCATATGATGAAAAGAAAGAGAAAATAAAAGGTGTTGATTTTTCTGTAAAAGTTAATTTTACACATGCTTCAGAATATTTACGTTAAATTTGTAGTAAAAAAGAAAGAGAAAAAATAAAGATAACTTCATAGTTATCCTATTATACATATTTTCTCGAAAAAATCTATTATATATAATGTTAGCTCTACGTACTTAATAGTTAATAGTCAACTGTTCTAATCAATTAATTAAAACGAAATCCATAGTAGGTACTTAAGCACTCTCCTTATCTTGAAACTATTGGTTGGATTCCTCCTGCTTTTTTTAAAAAAAAAATACTAATCGGTCGGTTGGGAGCCGTTGTGCCTGACGGTTTACTCTGTAGGAGAGCAGATACAACCGTTCAATTGTTTCCTTTTTGTCTCGGACATTAAAAACGATCTCAACAACTACAGCTTCATCATCAGTCGGTCTATAATAGTCCACTTGTCACAGCGTGTCTTTTTTTTTGTATCATTTGTCACAATATGTCCATTCTTTTGTTCAAACCAGGAAGGAAAGAAAACAAATGTTGAAACTTGGGTTGTTCTTTTGGGCTTCAAAATATTGCCCACATGGACCTCATTGTCCTAATCGGTTTAAGTACTGTACAAAATTCAGCAAGAATAAACAAAGGAAATGACCCATTAAAGAAACAGACCGAAGGAACGAGGAACAAGTGACAGCCCAATTCAAGCCTGGAAGAGCCCATGTAGGCCAGGATTCTTTTCATTGATTAATTTCAGCGGTAAACGTACACACTCCACTATTCTTTTCATAACTTGGCGAATCAATGGAGGGCCTTCATAACGTCAACAAAAAGATTTAAAATTTCAATCAGCATATGTATGAAGGAAAATAGAATCAACCAGCCACGTCTGATGAATTGCCAAAATGAAGAGCTGCAGAATAAAATATTGTAAAAGCGAAAGCAACTCATGATAGATTGATTACGTGTTCAATGATAGTATGAACTCTCTCCGAAGTTGACTTCGAGCATTTAAAACTTCAGAAAAACATACCAAGACAGCGTCTTATCAGCAACGATATGCTTGTAAGGACAACCTGATTCTCCAACGAGTTAGTTGGACAAAAACATTACAGGGGCTCGTGTATTGACCATGCCGACTGGAACTAATTATTTTTTTGCTAAAATACGAATATCCATTGGGACTAGTTCGATCGATCAACCAGGCAGTGTGTTTAAGCAAAATAAACACTCCCTTTTCGGAGTAGTAGGTATATAACAATAAGAAATGATCACTGGTAGAGATACAATGTTATCAAATACTCTACGTCTGCTGCAATGTAAAACAATATTGCCCAACAGCTACAGCTAGCGCCATAATAATAGTGTACGATCTGATCATCATCTTCCTTGACGACATGGATCATCTTCGCCCAATTAATCGTCGGATAGTCATTTTGGAATTAGTTCTTAATCAGATCACCGTGCTCCAAAAGTCAAGCGTACTTAGCAGCTCACGGTCATCTGACGAACAATATAGACCACTATTCATGCGTACATTACAAACATGGAATCTTTGGATAGCTTCTGCCAGCCCATGTACGTATCATTTTGGATCAGAACCTGTTGTTTCTACATCAGAAAAACAATCAATCATGCAGAGTTTTTAGGCACTGCTTTGTTGCTGCCATCGATGTCAGTTGCGTAACTTTCGACTTGTGATTTGTGTTTTTTTTCCTCTTCTTAATATGGTAAAGCTCCTGTCTAGTATTTCGAAAAAAAAAGAGTTTGTCAAAACTTAAAAGTCAATCAGGCAGAGACATCGGCCGTGCAACGTACCGTTGCAGCAGCGAGCGGGCACAGTGCCCGGTTGGTTCCTTTGCCTCCATGGAAGGGAAGGGTCACGCGGACGCCAATACCAGGCGCATCGGCCGCGCCGCGTGCGGGCGTGGCCCCGTGGAAGTTGACCTGGTGACCAAGCCAATCCCTTTTCATAACGTTTATTTTACAATTTTATAATATTAACAATTGTGTCCGTGCAACAACGGGTGAAGTCAAGATGTGATACGGATGAGAATGGCATGGAGGGACGCGAGAGCTTCGAGCAGCGATGGGAGGGAGGAGCGCAGGCGCGACGCGGGGCGCGGCGCAGATGGAGACGGAAGGGAGGGGCGTAGGGAGGGATGGGCGAAGGAGGTCTTTTTTTCATCCAAGCTCTTCCTTTCTTTTCAGCATTGGGACTGGGGGTAGGGCTTGACGAAATACTCGTGGCTCACTAGCTCGTTCGGCACGTGGTTGGCTCCGCTCGGCTCGGCACGGCTCGTCGAGAAAAGCTAACGAGCTGCGCCAAGAGTTTAGCTCGTTAGCTATAACGAGTCAGCTCGAGTCAGCTCGCGAGCTGCTCGTGAGCTCAACGAGCCAGATGCAATGTACAAAGCAGGCCTAAAGCAGGCCTAATGTTTTGCTTGTTTTACTATTTTTTTTTGCTTGTTTTGTTGTTGATGTGACAATAAATCAATATTTTTTATGATTTTACGATGGTCAATATGGATCTAATGCTTTAGATTATAATAGTAATAATATCTAACCTAGTTGCATCATTACATTTGCATGAATAATTATCGATGGACAAGTGTTATTACGTTAATTATGAACTTAATATATTACTTTTTTCAATTGTATATTTGCATGTCTAATAGACTCGAAAAAATAGAATTACATTTGTATTAAAGTGGCTCGCGAGCTAAACGAGCTGGCTCGAGCCGGTTCACGAGCCGAGCCGAGCCGGCCTCATGTCTTGGTTCTCTGAGCCGAGCCGAGCCGAGCCGAGCCGAGCCGGTTGGGTATCCACCCCTAAGTGCGGGTTACTTTTGGAAAAACTCAAGGGTTTTTTAAAAATAACCAAACAGAATAAAATTTTGGGTAGAAATACTACTTGTTGTATAGATAGTTATATATATAGATAAGTTATTTTACTTTTTTGTAAATTATTTTTAAAGTTTCCATCAAATTTACATAAAAAATGTAGCAGTACTTTTAAAAAACTTTTTGATATATTTAATGTTAGATTTAGTAAAATTAATTTAATGTTATAAATATTATTGTATTTTTATATAAATTTAGTCCAAAATCGATTTATAATATGCGTGTGAGTACTAGGCAAAGGCCGAAGCACGCATGATGCATCGGCCTCGCCGCGCCACCCGCGCGCACCACCTCCACCACCGCAGCTCAGCCGTCGCCTTCGCAGATGGCAGCCCGACCTGTGTCTCCACCGATATAACAAAGTTGTCCTAAAAGAAAAAAAAAACTAGTCCTCGCCTTCCGCAACTTGGCGTGGCGCGGTTTTTTCTATATAGCCGACGCGACGCCACGCGCGCTGACGCGCACCACGGCTCGATCGATCGGTACAGCCTTCACCTGCACCTCGCTTCCTTGGATCACTCGCGAGACGCTCAGCCTCCTTCTGTTTCTCTATTGCTCCAGCCAGCGCGGAAGCATATTGTGAGCTATAGGCGATGGACGCGGCGGGCATGGCGGGTGCGCCCATGGCGCCGCCGGACGTGTCGCCGCCGCCGCCGTACGACAACCCGTCGGCGGGGTTCCCCATCGCGATCGTGATCGCTATCGGGTTCATGGTCACCTCGCTCATCCTCGCCAGCTACTACTTCCTCGTCGTCCGATGCTGGCTCCGGGGCACTGGCGGAGGAGGGGCCGGGCTGCTGCACCGCTCGCGCCGCGAGAGCACGGAGGAGCGGGTCGCCGCGGTGTTCTTCACCGAGTACGAGGCCGACCTCGGCGGCGGGCTCGACCCGGACGTCGTGGCGGCGCTCCCCGTCGTCAAGTACCGCCGCGCCTCCGCCGGGAAGTCCGCGCAGGAGTGCGCCGTGTGCCTGTCGGAGTTCGTGCGGGACGAGCGGCTTAAGCTGCTGCCGAGCTGCTCCCACGCGTTCCACATCGACTGCATCGACACGTGGCTCCACCACAACGTCAGCTGCCCGCTCTGCCGCACGGTGGTCACCGGCGGCGCGATAGGCCTTGTCGTCCGCGACGACCAGTACGACGCGTCCAGCCGGGACCTGGCCGCCGGCGAGAGGCGCATCGACGCCGCCGCCAGGATGGGCCACGGGATCAGTTCGTGCAGGTTCCCCAAGACCGATGCCGAGCAGGAGCCGATCCGGCGATCCTTCTCCATGGATTGCTTCCTAGGAGATCTCGGCCGGAAACCGCCGCCGCCGCGGAAGGATCCCGCAGGGTCGGAGGCTGGGCCGAGCCACCTCGACGTGGCCGGCAGCAGCAGTATCGTCGGCACCGCCGGCGCCGGCGAGACGAGCGGGCGGTTCCGACGGTTGCTGTCGTCGTTCGGGCTCGGCCGGAGCTCGCGGAGCACGGTGCTGCCCATCCACCTCGACCCATGAACCACCTCGGGTTCGTGCAACCTAATTAACTCGCTCTTACCGCTTAATTAATTGAGAGTTAGCCTTTGTGCCACTTGTGTGTGTGCAATGTGTACAGCAGATAGCAGAATTTGGTTTGGAATTTTGCCGTTCCATTGATTACTTTTTGGCTCCTCGCATCTCAAGTGTTCCCGTCCGGACATGTCAATCTTTCGTACGTGATCGATCGATGCTAATTAGTTGGTACATCACCTAGTTTTCTTTTTCATTTTTTCGGATCAGACGTCAATCAAACTGTATAACATTGCCATGCATTAACCATGCGTGAAATCGCAGCATTGCTTTTTGCAAACTGCTACAAAAATTCAAGCAAGTGTTCAAAAAAAGGAGGACGAGATAGAGGGAGGAGCATGTTTGTTTCGAACGTACGTTTATACGGTTTGTGCGTGCAAATCCGTGATCCTGCCTAGTTTGTGCGTGGTTTGTACTTGACACAAACATTTTTGCTTGTCTTCAAAAACAAGTCTGGATGGTGGCCATGACAAGTTCGATCAAGCGGGGGCCCGTGCAAAGATATTACCATCTCACCCGAACCACTGCAAGCTTCAGGTCAATGTCACAAGGTCGCGCCAGCTATCAATCTCATTCTCAAGTCACCCGCACATCACCACTTCTGTTGAGTAAACAATTATCAACTCAACTCAACTCATTAGCAGAAATAAAGTAAGCAATTAGTATCATCAGCTAGCTAGCCAGCATCACAAAAGCACAAGACTACACGCCACTGCAGCAGCATTTGTCAAACAAAACCATATAGCTTAGCTTAATTCTTCGCCTAACCAAAGGATTACAAGTAGTACTATATAATACTAGTAGTTTCATATATATGAAGCCTACAAGTTGCAGAGTTGACCATGGATATGTGCATAGTGGTGGCCGGGCTGGCAACGGTGATGTCCACGCCTTATCGCTGCACACACGCGCAGTTGCTGCACGAATACTAATACGCGGTTAAGGGGCGCAAATTACTCGAGTTATTCTGCCTAGTTGCATCTCTGCCCATGTGGATCTCCTCATGATTAACAGACACTGCTAGGGGTTGACTTCATCGTGGCACGGCCTCACTATGCGGCAAGGAATGATATGTCCACATGATGAAACGGTGTTTTAATTCTGCATCAGACAAATTGGATGGAAGCTTGCATTCCAGATCTTTGACTAATTGTTGTACGTAGGGAACGCCTTGAGCTGTAAACAGTAAAATCTCCATGTTTTTTTAAACACGTGGCTTTGTTCATATACATAGCACACTTACTACATAAATGAACGTCATTTTTATAAATATTTACAAAAATTTTGTTGATATATTTTAAAATTAACGATGTTATCATAGATATTTTGTTTTCAACGGATATATTTTAGAACCTATTTGATAGTCTACAACTCTTAAATTCATCTTATGCTCACCTAAATGGTCGGTCTAGATTTAACAAAAGTGAGCGAAGCGGGATGGAGAGCTCTGAAAAATTGTAATATCGCGGGTGGAATGCGAAAAAAGAGCAGCTTCACTTCACCGCTCCACTCCCAACTGGGTTACAGCGATACCCATTAGTTTTCGTCAAAATTACAAGCAAAGTACCACTGCACTACCCCTTCGTTCCCCACCCGCACCGGGCTGAGTCGCGCGCATCCCCTCTCACCTCGCCTTCTCTTGTGACGGCAGAAAGGAGAGGGAGGAGAAATCGGCGCGCGGCGGCGGCAGCAGCACACAGCCGCGGTTCCCTCCCTCGCCCTTCTCTCGCAACGGTGGTGGCGGAGACGGCTCCCTCGCTCGCTCGACTGGGGCAGCGCACGGTGGTTGGGACGACGCACGGCGGTTGGGGCGACTGGGTGGATACGCGGCGCACGATGATGGTGGTAGAGAGGCGCACGGTGGCGATGGTAGCGCACGGCGGCGGGTTCGAAGCACGACAGCGTCGTAGGTTCTCCAGATCTGCGTGTAAGGTATCCCCAAACCCTAGAACTTCTCCCTCAAATCTGGTTCATTTTTCTGGGGATTGATTGCTTGATTGTTGGTTAAAATTTCTTCTGATCTTTGTCTATTATTGTTTGATTCGTAAGGAATTAAACTGCTACTGGTCCTGTCTACTTCAACCATATTCTCGCTATACTTGCCAGCTTAGATTTCTGGAAAGATTTGGTCAGGAAAATATAGTACGAACTTAGATTGGATATACTTGTATTATCGATCTGTAGTTATAGTTTTCTGCAACTATACCAATTGGATATCATGGGCTAGCCTAAAAGTTATGTAGATAGGCAGAGTATCATTTGAAACCTTGCAAGTTATTGTTTGCACCCCTATGAAAGGATCCCAGGTTCATGTAGTTTATTGCTGTTCATGTTCTTAAGATTATTTCAATTTTATTTAGAGTTTTACACTCAACCATCAGTCCTCTCATTTGAGTGGGTGACGCTAATGAGAAAACATGTAAGTAGTTGTCGGCGGCAAACAACAAGAATTCATAAGGCATTGGCAAGTATATTGTTTTTAAATTCATTGCGACGACGTTGTAATACTTGTTTAACTTGATTTGGGCATTTTTAATCTCTGACATCTTTTTTGTTTTTTCGTTTTTAAACCAATTCACATTATATATTCAATGTTTGATTATTTTCTCTGTAGGATGCACTACACTCAATACCTGGTTGATGTGATTTGTAGATAAGAACAACTTGTATATGCTCAAATTTTAGGACATGGGATTTGTCGGTGAGACTAGGGAGGTAATTCAGTTCTGCCGTTGTGGTAATGCATGGGAAGGATCCATGTGGAATGATGCGTTGTGCCTCAAAACATGTCTAAAGATAGATATGTACCTTGTATTTCATTTCAACCAAGTTAATGTATTATTTTGCCTGCTGGGTCAAGATAATAGTTACAAGGATAATTTTTGCCCAAATATGATCAAAATCACTCTGTGTACAGTATCCTGTAGTGGCCGTCCTTGTGCCAGATTATTGATAAAAATATGAGATTGGTTTTGCTATGACGTGCTGTGTTATGCCTTATGCAATTTTGTATCCGCTCAACCATTCCAGTGGAAGCTGATAAAAAACCAGTTGAAGCTGATAAAAAACTGTTGGATGCACATGATGAGCAGTTATCTCTAATTACAAACTAGTGAGAATTATGGTGTTAAACTTATTAAGGACAAATAAGAATTGTTAATCCCACGTCAAGTAAACAGCAAAACTACAAGGATAGTATTGTGTATCTCTCTCGTATCTTCTCTTTCAGGATTTCTGGAGCTGATTAAGCTAGCCAAACATTTTTTAGGTCACCCTAGCTGCCGCAGGAGCTAAGGAGCCAGCTCTCCACTGTAGTTAAAGTTTGGAGCTAGGATTTGAGAGTTGAAACTCTACCAAACACTCGTAAAACTCTACCAAACACTCATAGTATAATAGACATCCTGACAAGGCCATGCTTCTAATATTTCAGGGCATTACGCCCTTTATTTTGTCTCCTTGGCTGAAAGAGAATTTGAGAAAATAAAAGGGGTGAAATCAGATTAATTTAGTCCATCAAGTTTTGTCCGAGCATTAAGAGCACTGCTACACGTACTAATTTTTTTATTAATTTGTACTAACAATCATCTCAACTATTTTATTTAGGTTGATAGAAGTTATAAAAAAATCTATATACATTCATAGCATGAATTTAGTAGAAAAAAGTTAGTACGTAAAAGCTTTTCTGAGCATTAATTTGTCTCTGAAGTTAGTAATTTCGAACTGTCCATGTCGGAGTCGTGTAATTTTCGTTGTCCCCATGTGCAGTTTACTTCGTTCTAGATCGCTGTCAACTTCGTCCTCACGTCTTGTCAGACTCTGTGCAAGGGGCTCGTCAGAGTAATCTTGCCAGTTTTGGTGCTTAATGGGAGTAAGGACCATTTTCGTGCTAAAGATCAAGTTTGAAAGAATCGTTGCATAAAAATGAGACGCACGGGAATAAGTTTGCTCTGGACGGAATCGAGTGTGCAAATCGTACTTTTGATGTTGTTAGCTCTAGTGCTTACTTACATGGTGCTAGCCTATTTCACTGTCATTTAAGATTTCGGCACGAGAAATTTTAGGGATATTGATCAGAATCTAGCAGAGATGCCCAAATCACTATTTTGGCACTGTCACTTCATTAGTGTGAAAAAGTCCAACACATAGCTACCGCTGGCTGTTCACAGCATTCATTGTAATTGAACATGACACAAGATACAGAAGAACCTTCCGTGCTTCTGCTCTCTCTAGGAAAGTCAAAAGCTCCTCTTTTCTCCAAATTATTGTACAAACATTGGTTTATTCAGGGGCAATGCACGCGACAGATCAACTTGCGCGCCGCGGTCTCTCTCACGAGCGCGCGCCGTCGCGGGCAACCTCGAATTCTCAACGCTGACGCCGCCGACCTGCCGTGTTGACAAGCGGAGGAAGCAAGTGCAGGCAGACAAAGAGAAAGAGCGCACGTAGTAGTAAGAGCGATGGCAAGTTAGCAACCGTACGAAAACGGCACTTTGTCATGCTAGATCCTGAGGAAATTGGGCGGTAGTGACCTTCTCAAGCCCAGTAGGCTCTTCTCGTTTTTGACCCCAGATATCCCAAAAAAGAGAGGAGAAAGTCCAATTTGACTCCCTCAAGTAGTAATCGGATCTGATTCATCCCTCAACCATAAAACGACTGAGGGTTTGCTTTTGGCTAAAGGGATGTTTGGTAGGAATCCAACTCCTGAAGTCTAAAGTTGGTTTTATTTTACTAGTTTTATTTTACTAGAGTGATCCATCCAAATATGTTTAGAGCTGAAACGTTTGACAAGGTTTCAGCTTCACTCCATCAAAATCTAGGATCTGAAGCCTTGTCAAACAGCTTCTACCAATGAGGATCCCTTTTTTTTGCAGATCCGATCACTACTGAGGGTTTGAAATAGACTTTGTCCGCTAAAAATACAAAACTGAACTGGGCCTTTTTCTGTAGGCCCAAACCTGCCCAGCTTTGGAGTGAACCTGCAGGCTGGCCAGTCGCAGAGGCAGACGCGTCACATCACGTCGGTCCACCGGCCGAAACCAAGGTCCATGCCCACCGCCGCATTGTCAATGTTGCTCCCCTGCTCAGTGCTCTGCTCCGCATCATCCCTCAGTAGTCACCGCAGCAGTGTCACATTTCGCTGGTCCACCAGCAGCGCACCGCCCGCCGAAGCCGAGAAAAAACCCCGACCCGCTAAGCTAAGCTCTGCCTCGCTGCCGGAGTGCCGGCGCCGCAGCATGTTGCCATCGCGGTTTTGGACAAAATCACCTGGATGATGGCGGCCATGGCCCAGCGCCATAACCACCGGCACCGCGGCGTGCCACCACAGTTGCCCCGTGCCAAAACGAGACGCGCTCTACTACATTGCTACGAGTACAATGCAAGAACCGAACCTTCCCATGTGTTTTTTCTCTTGGTGTTTCACTGCTGGTACAGGGCGCCTCTACAAATGCAGCGCAGCCATGTACTGTACGTGGTAGCCTACTGCAGCAGCAGCAGCATCTGAACAGTTCCCCATGTGTGTTCTACATGAGCGTGCTGGAGTCTACATGGAAAAAATTGTGATTGGTTGTTGTTGTTAATGATGGGGACAAGAATTTACATATTTACGTTTGTTTTAATGGAAGGGGAGCTGGGAAAGAAAACAGAGGGGTCAAACCCTGTCTGCTGCATGCGTCTCAAGTTTTAAGGCGGCGAACCTGCCTGCTGTACGTACTACAAATGTACAGGATGTGAGAGTTACTCATGCACGGCGCGTACGACGGCGTGCTATAAAAATTGTGCACGCTAACAGGGAGGCACAACTTTTTTTGCTTTTCCAACTGCTCCTGCGGATGTAACGCCACAGCTCTCTTGTGTACCACCTGGATAATTTTTTTTTGTGCCACTCAACTTCCGTTGTACAGTGCGATCTAGTGATCTACCGTCCATTTCGTAGATAATCAAGAAATGGGGGTGAACTGACGGCTGAGATTGGAGCCAATCGTCCTATCATAAGACCCTCACTCACATTTCAGAAGTCATGATCACCAATTAAATCTTTTCATAATACCGGATGCCTATGCGCTAGGATCGAATGAGACACATATAAGTAATATAAATTTAGACAGAAAATTAAAATGTTGCTGTATTTTAAGATGGGTGGAGTACATGCTAACTACTCTGCTTCCTTGGTTTGTATGGAATTTGGGTCAAGTGTCACGTAGTCATGTTGCCTTGCCATCAGGCAGAGAGGTGAACAGAACAGGGGATAAAACATTAAAACATTGTGTGAGATGAGAGTTGCCATCGGCTATTACTCCAGAGCGGCTCGACGTCCCTCTCGCGAAAGCAGATAGTTGCGGCTCTCGCCGCTGTGCAGTTCCCATATACTTTTCTGCCTTCAACTGTATCGTCTCTCTCGCTAGGCGGCACAGCGGGGAGCTAGCGCTACAAAAATGGACGCGCCACCGCCATTCCGCTCCTCGTCGCCGTCGTCGAACGCGAGCGTCCCGATGGTTGTCATCACCGTCGTCGGCATCCTCGCGGCGTTCGCGCTGCTCGCGAGCTACTACGCGTTTGTGACCAAGTGCCAGGCGCTGCGCGGGCTGTGGTCCCGCGACACACCGCCGTGGCGCGGGCACGGCGGCGGCGCGCGGCGGCGGGCCGCGCGGGAGGCGTCGGTGATCCGTACCGTGGCGACCGAGGAGCGGGGGCTCGGCATGCCGTTCATACGGATGCTCCCCGTCGTGAAGTTCACGGCGGCGGCATGCGGCGGTGCCGGCGGCGGCGGCGAAGATGGCGGCGTGGGCACGAGGATATCCGTGTCGGAGTGCGCCGTGTGCCTCAGCGAGTTCGTGGAGCGGGAGCGCGTCCGGCTGCTGCCCAAATGCTCCCACGCCTTCCACATAGACTGCATCGACACGTGGCTGCAGGGCAACGCGCGCTGCCCCTTCTGCCGGAGCGATGTCACGCTGCCGTTCACGCCGGCGCCGGCGCCGGTGCGTTCCACCTCGGCCACCCACCCCGACGACGAAGACGCCGAGAGCGCGCGGCACCACAACCACCGGCCGGACGAGCTCATCAACAGCATCGTGATCGAGGTGAGAGGGGAGCACGAGAGCTGGGTGAGCCACGGCGCTGCCGCGCCGCCTGTCACCAAGCAGCCAACGCAGCAGCAGAAGCCGGCGGAGAGCGTGGGCGACGAGGCCATCGACACGAGGAAGAAGTACGACGAGGAGTTCGCGGTGCAGCCGATGAGGCGGTCGCTGTCCATGGATTCCTCCTGCCACAAGCAGCTCTACGTGTCCGTGCAGGAGTTCCTAACCCAACAGAGGCAAGTGTAACAAACAATGTACACATTCTTTTTCTCTTCTTATGATGATACACCGATTCGTCAACCATCCTCCGTAGTGCAACAGCCGTACGTATACGTATGTACGTACGGTGCCGGCCTGTACATTTGCCCGCTAGTAGTACGTAGCAGTAGTTGGTGGTGAAAACTCAATTCTTTTGTAGGCAAGCTTGTTTTTTTTTTCTAAAAGAAGAATACCGATTCTGTGCATAATTTTTAGTGCCCAGCTAGCTAGCTGTACGAAACATGCTGCTGCATTCTACTATAGGATTTTATACATTAATTTGCAGGATCCAATTTCTCACGTGAGGATGTGAGCAAAGGTAAAAGAAAAGGGGAAAAAATTGGCCACTACCAGGAGCCAGACCACAGGTCTGGTAACTAATGCACGGGCAAGCAGTTAAGGTTGGACCGGACATTTCCAAAGGGAGAACTGTACGTGCCGGTAGGCAGTAGTAGCAGCCTAGCAGCAGCTACTACACATACATATGCTCGAGAGAATGTGAAAGACGCTGGGTCCTAGCAATTTCACCAAGGGTTTTTGTAAGCTAATGCCATATTGCCATCACTCTTCTATCAGCTTGCAAGCTAGCCAGCCAGCGTCGCGTCGTGTGTGCACGGGGCACGACCACTTTTGCTGTCAAATCGTCGTAGCCGCTAGCGTGCAGGGCCCGGCTCGCTAGCTAGCTTGGGCGCGCGCGCGAGAGAGAGAGAGAGAGGCAGGCCAGCCGCGAACCGTTCCATCAACCGCGCTGGCGCAAAAACGCACTTTTTACGCCAAAAAAACCAGGCGTTGGTGTATGGAAACTGGACATTTTTACGAGTAGTCATGCGTCATGTACATCATGGTGTTTTGATTTCGATCTGTGAGGGTAGATTTGGTTAGTTGGTCAGGCAGTACAGGCGGCAGAGCTGATCATCTAGGGACGGGGCACAAACGAGAGGGTAGGATGTCAACGTTGATAGCGTGTGCTTTCGGGTGAGGCATCATCCGCCAGCGGCGAGCGATGTGTTTTTTTTTTCTTCTCCATGGGGACCAAGGAAAGGAAGGGATCAAGCTGAGAGCTAGCTAACACCGGCCCCAAAAAAAAATAATTGCGAAGTAGCATGATAACGTCGTCGTGCAAATTGCGGAGCAGATGGAACATGACCACGCACGAAAAGGTTTGGCCCCCTGCATTGCACGTTTGGCTGTTCCGTGTCCGATGCCATCGGAGGCGAGCGGCACCCAATCCGAGCAAGCACTGCAGCGCGTTTCCACGGTTGGTGATTGGAGGCCAACGCTACTATAGTAGCTACGAACCCTAAGCTCTAGTAGATAGCCTTTCCAGTGCGGCGTTTCACTCTCGCTCGCGTTGGTTTTGGAACCGAAGTATTATTTTCGGAGGGACAAGGATTCGGTAAGGTTGGAAACTTGGAACCGTGTTTACTGTATAGCTTAATTTGGTGAAAGCTTTAAGCAACATAGGCCCCATCGTTTCTTCCATAATGCCCAAATTTAAAATTTTAAACTCAATTTTAAAATTAATTTTAAAGTTTTTTATCAAAATTTATTTTTTAGCATTGTCATTTTAAGTTGCTATATATATACATATATAAATTTTATCTATAAATTATTATTATTATAATACGTCGAACAGCATTATTATTTGTATTTGGCCAAACAATAGACCATACGTTATCAACTGCACACTGCACAGAGCTAATCGGTTAAAGATAATAAGCTCATCAGTCCTCTTTAAAACGGTATACGGTATACTTGGCTTAATTGGTTAAGGTTATGCTCACCCATAATATAGGTGTCATATTTAGGGCACCTTTGAAGGAAGTTTAGATTTTAAGAGTAACTGGTTGGTTTTTAGTTTATTTTTTTGATTCTACAACTAAAAATCTTAGATGAAAAGCTAAATTGTTTTGAGGAGAGCTTTTATTATGAGAGAAGTCTACTGCTCCCAAAAGCTTCCTGAATAGGCCCTTAACCCTAGAGGCAGTACATGCACGCTCAAAGCGTGTCTACACATCAGATGATGCTAAGATTAGAAACATACTCCATCCGTTTTAAAATAAACCATAAGAATACACCTCTACACCTCTAGTCATGTTAGGATGCTTGTGCATTTCGTTTGTGTGCGTAGACTTAAAAACAATCTAGTAGATTGTTGTTTAGGACAAGACCAGCACATATTTCTGCCAAGAATCAAATACTGGACTTTGAATTACCAAAAACAATCGATTTTGGTTCTCTCGGCTTTTTTTGTCTCAATTTGCATTAGAGTAAAATATGCTAGTGGTCCTTAGTCTTATAAGCATATAAAATGCAAATCCAATTCCCTAAACTTATTAAAGTATTATTAAAGTATGTCATCTAGATGGAAAATTACCACATAGCCTTTTATACGTTTGTTAATGCACCACACTAAGCATTTGATGTGGCATATAAATCAGAAAAAAAAGTAAAAATGGTGAGGATTACCGTTCTTCATCACTCCTCGAAATTCCTTAATTCAAATCCAGCAAGTTCTATTGGAGCTCCAAATACTTGGATGAATAGAGCAAGAGGGAAAGGAGGGCGACATTCGTGTGAGGTGTTATCCACATCAAATACACAGTTTCTTAAAGGGACACATACAGTTTTGGACTTAAATAACGAACTTTAACAAGCTTAGGACTTTGAATCTACATACATCTTGCAAGTTTATGGTTCTAAACAACACCTACTAACAAACAAGTTTAAGAACCGGCATAAAGACCAAACAAAAAACCCTTTAGGCCTTAACTATCAAAGGCGAATACCCACATCCCATCTTTGAAGGCTAGCGCGCGCGCACGCAACATTTTTTTCCATCCAATGTACTAGCACACATGTGAACATTTTTAACACTAATTTTCGATGATGCAATAGTGCCCTTAGCGTAGTATGAAATTAAATACTCCGTTCGTTATAAAATATAGCAAATACTAGATCAGACATAAACTAGTATTATCTGGACGTAGGATAAATTCAAGTTTACAATTTTAGATTGTCTAATGTAATATTAGGTTAATATATTTTAAAATAAAGAGAATACATAATTGTAACTGATCCACCAACCATAATTCTCATCTTCTGCCCATGCTCATCATTTTAACCGAGAAAATAGATGAATGTCGTAACTCCTATACGACTCAGTTTGTTGGGTGGTTAGACTAGAGCCGTTGGCATCTCGATAAACGGGACAGATCGATCATAAACGCATAATTACTATAAATTTTAAAATAGATTTATTTGATTTAAAAAAACTTCTGCATAGAAACTTTATTACATAAAACATATCATTTAACATTACGAAAAACCAGGGATTTGCCGTCCTAAAAAGCAGAAACGAACTCAGCCTAACCTAAAGAGCAGTGACTCAGAGTTTTTCTGCTATGCTAAATAGTAACTTAGCCTTCCGAGTGAACCATGCCGACTGCTGTGGTTAGCCGAAGCGAAACCTTCACATGCAGAACAAGGGCATAACCCGACGCAAATTTGTCCGCAGCGGCATTCATAAGGGCACTGGATTTTCTGACAGTTTGGCAAAGAAGAGGATCTAGAGGTTTGCTAATGGGGACACTGCTTTCTAGCTGGCTTTACTGTAGCTTATGTAGCAGCTTATCCCAGGCCTCTCCTCTCAAGGACAGATTCGCATTTTAGTCATGATGAAAGTGTGCATGTTTGACAGGATGGGCCAATGGGGCCGAACCGTTAATCTGGATTTTTCTCACAGAAAAACTGTTAATCTGGATACAGTGGCCTGTAGAATTTACCTGCCAAGACGATATTGACCACTAGCGATGAGGATGACTTCAATGTTGGCCACTCCTGATTAGATCGGCGAGCCAACGACTCATTCAGTCATTCACTATTACTCGCCAGTGTGTGTACCACATAGTTTTACCGTCACATTTACTAGCAAACAAAAACCTGAACTGTACAAAAAGCAGCGTAAACGAAAGACACAGACAAATGGCAATCGTGGTAACAGTTCGTCCCACATACTATGATGATTGTTATTCTTTTAGATGGATACTGTGATATTTCTGGAAAGTAAGGAACCATGAAAATTGGATAAAATCCAAGGATTCACTAATGTATAATTTTTTTAAGCTGGAACCACCATTTATTTTATGTTAAAACCATATTTGGGCATTTCGATAAAAGTTGCTCTTAGTGGTATATTAGTGATAAAAGTTACTCTTGTTTGGATAAACCATATTTTATACTATACTCGTACCATATCTAAGTGGTATCTTCTAACAGCACAATGAGATCGACAATTTGTCGGTCAGCATTCTTGAGTGACAAGAGGTCCTGTTAACCTAAAATAAAATAAATGACCTCATGGATTTGGTTGAAAATGTAAGATGACACTAACGTAAAAGTTTTTTTTCTTTGTGTGTCTGTTGGTGGTGGTGGGCACAGCTAGAGAAACAAGGGAAAGGGGACCATTTGCGCTACTCTTAAGTCCAAACAGCAACAAATAGCCACGAGAGGCAGCAGCATATGGACACGACACTAATTCATGAGGACTTCAAGTAACTGACAACGAGAACTGTATGTGACCATGGAAAGAGAACAACTCGTCAGTAGGAGTGTCAGAAACAAATCTCTTACCCCAAGGCCATAAAAGTGCAGCTGAGCAGACCTCACGAGACTTGATCCAATGCAGCAGGGACATTGCTACACCACAGATAGAGATGGCCAGGCATTAGTCAGTTGATCCATTCCAAAATAGAGGCATCAAAGAGACAGGGAACCTCGCTGACACTGTAGGTGTTCTGCTTCTGCTTCCAAGGTTGCCTGCCCTCGCGCATTGCTTTGCTTTCTTCCCACTGGGAGTTGGACGGTGATATTCACATGTTCCCTTAACGGCACAAGCATGGCAGCAAGCATGTTAAGCGAAGATCACATTGAGCCCTCGCTATCCATCACCAACTGATAGAAGTACATCGCAATCATGCCCAATATCGCAATAAATGCCAATTGATGTATGAGAGATAGAAGAAAAAAGAGCCTAATTCGCTGGTCCTGAGCAAATGCAACTGTTGAGGTAACAACATGATAGAGGCAGTGAATGGATTGAGATGCTTGCACCATTGTAGGAGTACTGGAAGTTAGAGACCACCACTGATGCAGTGATCTCTGGGGATGTCTGATGTTACTGAGTGGTCAACCAGAGCTGCAGCAGTGGCCATTGAATATCACCGCAACCATCTCTGAATCTCTGATGCATATGGAGGAGGCTCAGGACGCCCATGCATGACTAAGCCTGCAAAACCGCTGAGCTCATGAACAGAACTTGCCATGGAGGTTCTCGCTTCTCAGCCGATAGCACACACTTCTGAATACCTTCTGTCTGCCAACAACAAAATAGTCTTCTATCGCTCCTTAATTATTTGAATGCTGAACACTGCCAACAATGCTATCAATCTGCAAATCATAATCAAAACGCATGCTGAAAATAAATTTGAATTATGTTCCAAAGTCAAGCAACGCGTACCAGTCGGTCCTATGGTCAGTCCCACCATTTGCTGGATTCATTTTGCATTTTCATTAAAAACAGAGCATTGCTACTAAGGTAACTGAATTGCCGGTAATCATAATCAAGGAATGAGACATGGTACTGCAGGATGCATACAAAATTTTCCAACTTGGCAAAATACATATATCCAGTACCACCATTGTAAGGTTTATGCACTCATTTTGCATTTCCATTAAGAAGAGAGCATTGTCACCAAGGTTACTGAATTGCTTGTAATCATAACCAGGGGATGAGCCAGTGACATAGTGCAGGACGCATATAAAATTGTCCATGGTCCCACCTCAGTGAAGGTAATCTAATTGATGCTTCCAACCTGGCAAATACATAAATAACAGTCCCACCGCTGCAAGGTTTATGCCTTCAACTTGCATTTCCATTAAGAAAGCATTGCCACCAAGGTTACTTAATTACTGCGAATCATAATCAAGGAATGAGCCACCGCAGTGCAGGATTCATATGAAGTTGTCTATGGTCCCACCTCAGTTAATGTAATAATACTCCCTCCATTTCAAATTACCTGTCGTTTTAGCTTTGTCCTAAGTCAATCATTCCTAACTTTGATCATTAATTTCTATGAATTTATATAGTTTAACATTATAAGATTTACGTTTTTAGACTCAGTGAGAAATGCTTTCATAATATATAATTCACATGTTAAATTATATAAAATTTCAGAAATTAATGGTCAAAGTTAGAAGTGTTTGACTTATGACAAAGCTAAAATGACAAAGTAACTTGAAACGAAGAGAGTATAACAGATACTTCCAACTTGGCAAATACATAAATCCAGTTCTCGTCAGGTAAATATTCTAAAAGTGAAGTAGTGGACATCATCAATATAAATCAAAATATTCTAAAAGCAAAGTAGTGGACATCATCAAGTATAAATCATGATTTCCAGCGTTCAATACACAAATTGTGTCATGCATTACCTGCCACTCATAAAGATATACCAAGTCTTGTTTTTTTAGATAACGGAAATAATTATATGCCAAGTTTGTAATGTCCTATATCCATAAATTAGCTATTTGGTTAGTATGTGGTTCTTTCTACAAACTGGAATTTTAGCATATTTGGTTAGGTTGCAGAATATTCTAATGGACAGGTGTGGATTTTGCTAGCATGCCAACTTTGCCAACGCTTTTAACTGAAGAAAACAAAAGGTATAACATGAACCATGTAAATAAACATAACACCCATTTACCCTGTTTTCCAAGTGTAATCTTAAACAAACTTCAAGGTGCATCATAATAGGAGGATACAACAAACTGGATCAAAATGTTGACTTTCCAAATACATTTGTAAATTAGAAGTGAAATGCTAGTTTCTAATGCACTATGTGAATATGTGATGACAGGCCACTAACAAACTCAGGCCAGAACTTTATGCTTGACCATGCATACTAAAGTAGTCAGTGCAGGGTTCTTTTATAGGACAACCCCCCCCCCTCTCCACCCCACATTGGTTTGTCAAGTTTTAGCCCCAGATGAAGTCATCTAACCAAAAAAGGAGGGGGGAACTCCTGACGAGGAGAGCTATTGCACATGTAACTTGGAAGACGGAAGGCATATTTGCAGGTGACAAACATACAAACCCATACAAAGAGTGAATCCATGGCAAGCACCGTCAAGCTTGTGCCAGTGCCACAGTCATCATTTTTCCAGGATAGATTAAACAGAACATAACATAAAGGCATATCAAACATCAACACATGGTAACTCCAATGTTCTACCAACTGCTAGAAACCCCAATCTAGATAATACCTGATTGTTTCGAACCAAGTGCATCACAAAATCAATACTTCTACAGGTAATAGATGTATTGGCAATTGAAATTTGGCATATCATGCATAAAATAACAGAAAGTTTACATGAAAAGGTGTGAAAAAGAAGGTCCGCACACAACAGATTTATACGCTACTTGCTTGGCAAAGTAAGCAAAGTAGCCAATTTAACCATATTTTAAATACTAGCTAAATGCAGTCAATCCGACCAGAAATAACTGAGCCAAAAATTCTCATGAAAACATTATTGTGGGGAAATATGCATACTAGATATAATTTCAGCAAGTTCTGGTGCTTGCTTCCACGAGTATACATACTCACATCAATTATCAGCTGTCAGGGCCCTTGGTAAATAACTTGATTTATAATAACGGAAATATCCTCAGGCCCATGTGGCCATGTTTACTGCAGGAATAATCATCCACTAACTCGACGAGAATGATTTTTGTGTAGTCAATGCATCAAAACTATAAAATCGTAATTACCCATTGAATCATCTAAGTGGTAGACATTGATGAGAGAAACACTATTCTCGGTTTTGGAATTTAGTTGGCAATGAGTTGGCAGGGAAGCATGCATGAGGTAAACCTCGGGCTTTCATTTTTATCTGATGCCGAAGCCTATGAGCTTCCCTGAGATCCTCGAGAGCACCAGGGCCACAGCTTTCGTAAGCATTTATTACTTGTTCTTGGTAATCCATTGCCTGCTTGTAGCTGCAATTCAGAGCAATATTAAATGAGTAAAGCCACAATGCCACTCAGAGTCACTTAACAAGGATTTGTTATAACATGGTCATGTTGCATTTAATTGTTCAATATCAGATCTCCTGTCGAACTGAACATAAAGTTGAGATATCAGTCAGTAGCCACTACTCAGTAAGCGCTTATTCTGATGCATATTTATGAATACCGGAAATTGTTACATTAATTACTGCACCATCTAGCTTATATGTATATATGATAAACTAAGGGGTCACTCAATTCACAGCATGATGATAAAATCAGAGCAATATGCCAAGAATTACTCGTAGATGGTTCAGCAAGCAACATAAGAAGACAAATTCCAGATCATTTCTTAGTCCTATAATGATATGAGTTGATTTTTCTTGAAAAATAATTCCATGACATTATAACTTTACTATTTTTTTTTGTACATGTAAATATGTTACAGAAGCATCTCTTGGAAGTCTGCGACAGCATCAGTAAAGAACTCAAAAGCTACAATATTGACTAGAAGTTTTGGCGGTTTCCGTATGCAAAAATAGATGAAGTAGCCATGTTTACAGAACGATTTGCTTTGATTCAAGTTCTTCAGGCTTACAGCGAATGTCATTAAGAAGACTACCTAACTTTGCAAGATACAATGGTATTGTTAAAACAAATATATCACCCATTTACGGTTGAGAAAAAAATAGAACAGATGCTCTGAAGGTTAAAGATGAACTCAGTCTTGGTGACCAAATCAATGCAAGTGTCCCTAAAAAATGACTTGTTCCTATATTCCATCTATGCTGCCAGCAGATTGGTCTGGATATCCAAATGTGAGCTTACAAGGGAAAGATTGTGGCCAACAAGCATACCCCTTTCTAATATCCTTCTATGCAATATCGAACAACAGACCATATTGACCTATTACTATAATAAGTAATTAACAACTAGTGCATCAGCAATTGTATTATGACCCAATAAACCTAGGACAACATCTTGATATTAGTATACTAAATGTATTTCAGACCCCCAATGGCACAATAAAATCTATGAGTAGGGTGGAAAAGATTACCTCCCCATCACCCCATATGCATTTGCAATGGACTGGATGATGTCGATAGAATCCTCATGTTTTGGCCCATATGTAGCATTAATAATGTCCTTTGCAATAGTAAAGTACTTTATAGCTGACTGTGGTTGGTCCATGGCAAGATAAGCATCTCCCAAATGCTTATAAGCAAACCCTAATCCAAAGTGCATTGGTCCAAAGCAGTTCTTCAATTTTTCGATTGCGCTCTGCAGATATGGAACAGCCTCATCTACTCTTTCGGTCTTCAGAAGAAGCCACCCCATTCTAGCTGATATGCTCCCCTGAATTTGCTGCATCTCACATACGCCGTCGAGAAACACAAGTGTTTTCTTCATCAAACACAGCGCCACCTCAAATTCTATCATTGTCTCATACAACATCGACATCTCTGCATACACCTGCGCAACCCGCAAGGGGCTCACAGAGACCTTGGTGTCAAGAATTCCACGAGCAATCTCTAAGCACCGCTTTGAGTCGGCATTCCTGTCCTGGATGCACAAAATATTAGCCATTGCAACAAATGCTAGTGCACGCTCTTCACTCTCTTTGCTAGCCCGCTTGATCACCCTTTTAAGAACATCCATTGCCTCCTCAGATCTCCCCAACAAAATCAGCACACTGGCCACATCAGTTTCGGCCAGAGAAAGCTCCACATCCAACCCCAGCCTCTCATACACCATCCGAACGATTTCATACTGCTCCAGTGCCTCCTCGTTTCGACCTGATCCAGCATAGGTAATTGCGAGAAGCTGCCGGACCTTAGCCACCTCTGGGGAATCTCCTCCAAACTGATCACGGGCAATCTCCAACGCCTTAAGGCACAATGGCAACGCTTTCTCAAAGGCCAGTACACCTATGTAGGCCTCGGCGACATCCTTGTAAGCGTTTCCCAACTCCACACTCTCTTTCTCCAGGAACACGACCTTCAGCTCCAGGGCGCGCATGAGGTCGGACGCCGCGTCCCACCGGCGCCCCATGGCCGTCTTCGTGCGCGCGAGCTGCTCGTGCACAGCGGCGCCAACCGTGGCCACCTCCGTATCCCCGGTCTCCAGGGAATCAACGATATCCGCCGCGGCGTTGAGGGAGTCGAGGCTGTCGGTGAGGCGGCCGAGGCGGGATGCGGCGGCGCCGGCGAGGCGGAGGGTGCGCACGACGGGGAGCGACCAGCCGCCGTGGGACGCCTGCAGCGGCTCGAGCGCCTTGATGGCGAGGGAGAAGGCCTCCTGGTGGTCGTCCGCGGCCTCCCGGAGCTCGGCGGCCTCCAGGAACTCGAGCCCATTGGATTGAGCAGCCAACGCCGCCTCGGGAGGAGGAGCGGCCGGCGCGCTTAGGGTTCGGGCGGAGAAGGGGAGGACGCGCGGGAGGGGACGAAGCGGCGGCCGGAGGAGCGGGACGGGGTCCCGGTTGCAGCGGACGAAGGGCTTGGAGAGGGACGCGAGCAGGAGCGATTTGGGCAGCCGCCTCATCGCCGGGATTAGGGTTTTAGCCTCGTGGTGGACGGAAGCCGGCCGGCGATACAGCTGCACGCACCCCGCGCCGCCGAGAAAGCGGAGAACCTGACAAAAGCGGCGCTAAACCCTCGCCGGTGGGGAGCGGAGCGGTGAGAGCGTCTCGTTTCGGCCGCCGGCGCGGGGAACTCCTCCTACAGTGCGCGTTGCTGCCCTCTCCCCTTGCATTGCGCTGGTTGGGCCGTTTCTCCACACGTCGTGTGGGCCGTGGCTGGTTGCAGCTTGCAAGCCCAAGCAAGCGAATGGGCTCGGTTGACCAAGCAGCCCACATGGGCGCACCGCCGATGACGTGTGCTATGCTGACTGGCGGTTGTTGGGGCTGTTTTGGTCAGCTCCCTTCACCTTATCGCCTCATGTCACATTTGTTATCGAGTAGTATCACAAGCCATTGTTTTTTACTAACGGCTCATTTAAATGTAGGATTGAAAAATAAAAAAATGAAAAAATCATAAGATTTTAACATAAAAACAAGTATAAAACAAATAATTAAAAATAAAAATGATTGTTTCATTATACCGCAAAAAGTATAGCAATGAATGATAAAGGTAGACTCAAAGAATATATTGTTGAAGCTTTTGCTAAATTTTCTTTAAAATCTTTATGGGATTGTCTATTTCATAAGAATTTTAATATAAAGGATATAATTCAATCATAAAAATTTTTTCATTAAGATTAAAATTTTCAAAATTTCTTATGCTTTTCCTACGAAACAAAAGATGTTCTAATGTTAGTTGTGATAAATTTAGGCATGAACCAAATAGTCTCTTAGCCTCCTTGTTAACTTATCGACCATAAGAAAAAGAAGTTTTCTAAAACTTTATTTTATAGTTGATTTTGATGTTTTTATATTTTTTATATTAGCTTTTAAACCACTAGTAACATAAATATAAATATAAATGTTTCCTTTTGTTATTTAGTTTATTTTTTCCATAATTCATAATTTACCAATGCTAGCTGACGCACGCGAAGAGTGTGCACGCATCACCGACCCACACATTTGTCTGTTATATATAGAGAGAGAGCGTTAAATGTCGGAGCAGCCAGACGAAGACTAGGGATGGCAACGGTTCGGGTTCGGTTCGGGTAGAGTCTTTGGGCACCCAAAACCGAAACCCGAACCTAAAACCCGAAACCAAAACCGAAACCGATTCGGCTAAAAATCCATCACCAAAACCGAAACCCGCGGATTAACCGAAACTCGAATTTTCAATCAAAACCCGAAACCGAAACCCAAAATAAGTGTACATGCACATAGTTACTCGTGAACGTTTTACTTCACAGTGCTCGATTTGCTCAAGAGTTGACTCAACAGTTTGTTAAACCCTATGATTCATACAAATACAAATAAGAATTTAGTACTGTTAGCTGAACTAGCATAGCATATTTTAGTTGTCATTATCTATAAGAAACACATATATCTACTTCAACATCCAGATATGCTACTTTTTTCTATACTTTTTTCTGCAATACAACTGTATGCAAATTAAGTTGCATTTTAGAAACCGTATCAATGTAAAATCGTCACTTGTGATTAAAGGGAGTGAATTTAAGTTTTCTACTCCTATAAAAAAGGAGCCAATAGTTACCTCATAATTAAACATGTGGCAATCCATCTCTCAAGCGATCAGACATATTGTCAAAGATTACTGTACATAAATCATTCCTAGATGCATGCATATATAGCTACATGCCAACATGTAATGAGAAGCCTGATGGACAGTGGTTGGTCAATGCCTCCTTTGACAAATCTGTTTCGGGTTTGGGTTTTCGGTTTTGGTTCGGGTTCAGGTTCGGTTCGGGTTTGGGTTATCCACGGGTTAAAATTAAAAACCATATTAAACCCAAAATATTATCCGAAACCGTGAAACCACGGGCGAAAAGCATGCATCGAAACCGAAACCCGAAACCCGCATATAATTGCAAGATTTGCCACTGGTTGCCGCCGAAGAATTAAATTGTGCCGGCGGTTTGGTTCTCTGACGAAACGAATGGGATTTATAGCGTTGCTGTCGCGATGCCCGCATCCCCGGCCATTTCCCTCCGTTTATCCGGGGCGGCTACAGCAAGGGTGGTTACCTGATACAGTAGTCGATACGCGTTGGAGACATGGTACAGATGCCCCATACATGCGGCACGTATCACTTTCTTCGGTTATCCACCGTGCCAAAATGCCAAATCTTCACGAGTAAAAACGAGCGCTTTATTCTGCATGTGAGGTGATGAACAGCTCCAACACCAATGCAAATGCATCTAGAGCAGCAAATGGTGCGCAAAATTCTCAGGACAGATTCAGCTATTTTGACGCCTGAGGATTTGATTCCTTATGCAAACGCAGTGCAAAACGGCAGGTTGGTCGAACTGCAGCCGCAGTGTGGATGAAAACGAAAAGGAAGGGTGATTCACTTGTGCTGTGGATGTGTCATATATAGGCCGACCTGGAGACCACATTCTCCTAACCACCACACCATGTTCGCCACTAAGCTGATCTCGCGTTCATTTGCACGTCAGAAAATTCATAATTGGTGGAGATCTTGCCCTACCGATCCAATTAAAAGGAGTCTTAGTGTGGTCTGATTAGGTATGCAAATCGGTCTTCTGAAACTGATAGTATCGTTCCTGCAATGGAACTTGCAAGTAATGAACATGGACTTGTTTAAAGAAAAAATATCAGTTCTTGGCACCACATTGGAGGTTGCAGAATGTACCAAGTGATCAGAGACCACATAGAACAAGATGCAATAATTAACTTAGGTCAAATGAAGTGGGTTAAGTGGGTGTCCCATTTAAACTTTGTAAATTAGTTTAGGGGCAATTCTATTAGTTTTATCAATGGAAGCTATTAGCAAGCATACAGTGGGCTCTGCATCAGTTTTTGCTTCAAGCACCGACAATCAATTAGCAACTAATCATTTGCTTTTTGGCCGTGTTAGCTTTATCAAAATCATTGTTTTATTCAATGATAACTCTAAGATCATTAGACACTCCCGTCCGGGATTCTCAAATCCACTTACATTATGCTCTCGGCCGATGCAGCTTCAGGCAGCAACTAGAATAGTCTTGCATAAAAGGAGCATCAGGTAGCCAAAGCATCACTGAGGAGAATGTAATTCTCACGAGTGGTCCAACTGTTGACAGTTGACACCATTGAACAACTAAGGTAATATTTCAGGTTAACTCCATGTTCTCTTCAGCAATGTGCCACGAATAAAATCACACAACTGCTAGATTTCAACTCAACGTGCAGAGTATGTGTCACGTCCCAAACTAGCTATCGACGAAAATCAGTGTAAGGTGATAGATGTCTCGTTAATATGAGTAGAGATACATTCATCGTTGAAACTGCGGACAGACCTCGAGTTCTCAACTGCAATAAAAAAGGCAAAAACAGAGACTAACCCAAGCCACAAACATGAGTTGAAAACTAAGCCAAAACCCTAATACTGCTCGAATCCTGCTTGCTCCAAGAATAACTCTTCATCAGCTGACTGGAACACCCATATCTCATCAAAATTTAGGATCTGCATTGGAGTTAAGCAGGTCTCTTAGGTTTTTGTGTGTCACACGTAGGATCTACGTCAATACATCTTTTGGCACACTTGATGGGACAGATTTTGCGTCAACAGCCGTCTGGGAAGACGGCCCGAAGAGGGAGAGGAAGGTAAATTAGACTTGCATAGAGAATTTGATTGGGAGAGATTAGGGTTTGGATTTGAATTCTGATTCAAGATTTTCTCCGGGATTTGAGATAGGCATTGAGAAAGGGGGCTGAGACCTAGGCACACTACATGACCACAATCAAAGAGCAAGTTTTCTCAATTAAGGTTTTAGAATTTAGGTTTTTTCACTAACGTCATGATGAAACGGACGGTTAGTGAATGTTCAGAAAAAGGAACTAATTGAGGAAGAAAAGGAACTAATTGAGGAAGCATCGATGGTGAGGTGAGGTAGTGGGTGCATCACTTCATCCATCAAGATTCAAAAACTGTGATGCTTACGTACAAATACAACACACATGTAAATGAGTTTTCAATAGAGATTTAATGAGATCAAAGATGTCCCGTCGATTTCTATCTCTCTGAGCATGAGCATGTGTTAAGAGTATATTCATGGGTGTGTAGTGATGTATTTATTGTGTAATCGATAAAAAAGAAAAGGAAACTAACTGATGAAAAAAAATAAACCGAACACTACCCCTTCAATTTTTAAAGTATATGATGTTGTTGACTTCTAGCATACATTTGGTCATTCGTTCTATTTAAATAATACATAAATATTTTTTTATTTATTTTATCATTAAAATACTTTAAACCTGACTTATATTTTTATATATGTATCATTTTTTAATAAGACAAACGGTCAACCGTTTACTGTTTATTTAAAAGTTAAAGGCGTTACATATTTAAAAGCGTACATAAAAACGTAGGAGTATGAAGAGTTTCGTGCTCAACTAGCTGCCGGTTAGTTTTGTCTTCGAAGTCCAGAATGGAGATTGCTTACATTGTTACGCAGTTAACAAAACTAGCATTTTTTTCCTTACTGATCTCACCATACCAGCTAGGTTTCCTTCCATCTAATATTCTGGAGGCCACCAATATATGCTTTTTCAGCTCGCACCATATGTACTGGTCAAAACCAAAAGCATCAGCACTGCTATTAGTGCAAATCTATCAGGGATCAACTCCCACAAAGACACTGGCAAGCCAAATTCTCTTGTTTAATCTACCATTCTCCCCTCGTAGCTGCATTATTACATTTGCTCATTTGAGCATAGAATATCCCCCCAAAAAAAAATCGGAAAAGATGAGTGTGCCAATTCCATGTGCTGTTGTTTGTTCAGGTAGCTATCACGTTTCCACCTATCTCAGTGAACGCTCGTAGTAGTGGTGATACTATATTTCTCCAGTTCACGGCACTAAGGCCTATAAAAAGGACTAGCTACTGCTTCCGTTCTTGATTCAGTTTGTTCTTCAGGTGAACAGTACAGTTTGTAGGCAGCAGTGTACCATCAATGAGAGATCTATGGAGAAGGTACGCGCCGCACAATCTGATGATACTGACGCAGCTGTGCTACACCTTCATGTACTTCATCACCGAGGCCGCGTTCAACAAGGGGCTCAACCCTTTCATCTACGTCACCTACCGGCATCTCGTTGTCGCCGTCTTCCTCGCGCCTTTCGCATACTACCATGAGAAGTAAGCCCAGTTCTTCATCAGTTACGATGAAGACTGAACTGAAATATGTTCTGTACTTTAAGCACGTCTTTGATTGTTTCTTCCTCTTTGCTTTCGTTTTTCTTTTTTCCAGGAAACTGAGGCCGAGAATGACGTTGATGCTGTTTCTGGAGATCTTTGTGCTCTCGCTTCTAGGGTAAGATCAGCAAGAACGTCGATAATAGCTCATAAAGAAACATATTCAAAGATCGTCAGAATAAATTTACACATCATCTTGGTGGACTTGCAGGGTGAGCCTAACTCTGAACATGTATTTCGCGAGCTTAATGTACACGTCCCCAACCTTTGTCACGTCCGTGGTGAACACCGTCGCTTCGATCACGTTCGTCATCGCCATCGTCGTCAGGTGCCCAACATTTTCACACATTTCACGACGAACGTAGAGCCTCATCGGCTTTGCTGCAGTTTGAGTGCCTGATTGACATTAGCTCGCGATCATATATATCTTCATGCTGTCAGGATGGAGATCGTCGACGTGAGGAGCATACGAGGGCTCGCAAAGATCGCCGGGACGGTGGTGTCGTTCGCCGGGGTGACCACCATGACCCTGTACAAAGGCACCGCCATATCGAGCCCCTGGAAGGCGCCGATCAGCATACACGGCGGCGGCGGCGGCGGCGTGCACGAGAGCTGGCTCAAGGGATCGTTCCTCGCCGTGGCCAGCTGCATCTGCTGGTCCATCTGGTACATCCTGCAGGTGCAGATCATGCATAATCCTCCAAATCTCTCTCTCTCAAAAAAATATTAGATATAAAAGAAAGGACCCTCATATAAATTTTATGAAGAGAGAAGTGAGACTCAGACCTGATCGGCCTCACATCTTGTGATGCTAGCCGGAAGATCCAAGCTCTCTCTCTAGCAAACTCTTGGAGTACATAAAAGCGTATATAAAATACTACTCTACTATTAGTTTCGGAATATAAGATTTTTTGTTTTTAGTTAAACTTCATTAAATTTAACCAAGTTTGTAAAAAACATAAAAACATTTTTAACAACAAATAAATACATTATAAAAAATATATTAATGATGGATTTAATATATAAAATTAATTTGGTGTTACAAATATTGATACAACTTAGCATAAAACTAAATACATAAGTTCTGGAAAGGAGGGGGTAGACGTGATTTGGAGAACACTTAATTTGGTTGTAAAATGTTACTAATTTCTGTTAGTGTAACTAATGCCAATTTGATTTTGGTCGAAATTGTAGGCTTCGTCGTTGAAGAGGTACCCAGCCCAGCTGTCACTGACAGCATGGATGTGCACTGTGGGAGGAATACAGTCTGCTGTCTTCACGGTGTTCATGCAGCACAAGCCGGAAGATTGGCGCATAGGCTTCGGCCTCAAGTTCTGGTGCATCGTCTACTCTGTAAGTGACCACCAATTATCACTTGCACAAAAAAAAAACACCTAAGCTTCATTGCTCATGAAACTGTACATCCATTGTTCTTCAGGGATTCGCCTGCAATGGCTTCACAGTCTTCGCTCAGCTATGGTGCACCGAGAAGAAGGGCCCCGTCTTCGTGACCATGTTCAACCCTCTCTCCACGATCATGGTGGCCATCCTGGCCTACTTCATATTTGGTGAAAATCTATACGTTGGAAGGTACGAAAGCTGCTCATAATTTGAAGCAAATGTATCGGTCATAAAAAACCGAACTGAAAATGTTCAGAAAAATGAATTTTGCTCACTGTTGTTGCTCTACAATCTGCAGCATAATCGGAGGAGTGGTTGTCATACTCGGCCTTTACATGTTGCTGTGGGGCAAGGACAAGGATCAGGAATACAACGCGAACAAAGAGCAGGAATCCGACCTGGACTGCGAGAAGCAGGCGAGGATAACCGAATTTTCTGCGGCCAGGAGGAGCCGAGGATGAAGAAGTAAAAAGGGGATCAGATTCAGTTGGTGCTCAGGAAGAAGCGACGCCGTTAAAATTCTGTACATTGTGATTTTCTGATGTGGCCTCTGGTGAACACAGATTTTCCACTGCCTCTTACCACAAGTCCACGACTCTTCAACGGGTTGTGACTTGTGGCAAACGTCTGTCACAAAGTCCAGAGCTGTGTTGCAAACTTGCAATGTGTTTCTTGCTCTTCTGAATTCTGATTGGTCCCTTCTGTTGCAACCAGCCAGTGTGGTTGATTTGTCTTCTGAATTATGACGGGCCAATTCTACTAACTGGTGTAGCAGTAGCACTATAGCAGTGTGGGTTGGGCCAGCAACATTCCAACTTCACATCATACCTAAGCTACTTGTAAAATGGGCCAATTATCAGCAGTGCTAGCTAGTACTGAATACATTAGACTTTGTCTTTTGTTTCCTTGCGAATTGCTGTCACGGAATGGGCAGTGGAAACTTCATCAAACTTTGCTGGAATGCCTTGGAAGTCTGCAAGTAACTTTGAAACTTTCTGAAGGTTCGATGGCTACACAACATTTTTCTTTCTGGGACGCCAGCATTTTGCTGAACTTCTTGGACGTATCAAAATGCTGGAGATTTGGAATGCTTCACTGAAATTTTCAGATCTCCTTGTAAGTTCCGCCGAACTTCGTCATGACTCTCGTGGATGTACTGTTTGGAGTGTTGTCTGGTCAAAGTCAATCGCTGTAATTTCCAAAGGGATGTGTTCTAGGGAAGTATTCACGTCTCTATCATTGATTAAGTAAATTTATGTTAGTTGGGCGTTGATTAATTAGCATGAGTTTGACAGTACACGGCTCTTTTACCGAAAAGTTCATTTATTACAAGTGTCCACACTGACTAAGACATACTACTCCTACTGCTCCATTAGCACAGACATTCTCTCGTCCAAGAAATAAAAACATATTGTATTCCTAGCATAGAGAGGTGCCAAATTTAACTTTTTTATATATTCATTTGACTCTTTATGTGAGATTCATCCTATATTTTATTTTACTCCAACAAATTTTTTATATTGACGAGACCCGCGCTCAAACCTTTTTTTCCTTCAACCGCGTACACTCATGCCGCAATAGTGCTCGCCACGATAGTTGTGGATGGTGAGGCTCGCCAAGGTAGTTTTCTCCTCCACTATGTTGTTGTTGCTTGTCTAAGTTGTGTCGTTCCACTGTTCAGTGGCCATCAGTTTTGTGTTGTCGATAACTTAGAAACTCTCTAGAGCAGCACAGCAAAGGCAACGAGACAGAGGAGGCATGACATGGGTTGAAAGGTTGCGCTGGGCTAGCGGATCTATGGAGCTCAAAAGGCAGCGACACTTGGTCTAGGATGCTCATGATAGAGCACAAGAGAAGCCAACAGAGCAACGACATGAGAGGTGGTCACGCACTTCTAGCAAGAGAGAAGAATGAACAAGGGGTAAAAAGTATAAAGTAAAGAGGAAGAGGCATGAGAAGGATGAAAGAGTCATGTTGGCCAACTTTGGTCAGCCACATCCTTTATTTGGAAAACAAGATAGCATGCCATTGGGATAAGTATTTTTTTTCATGTTTATTGGATTTTGAAATGAAGATGCTATTGAAGAGCTTTGTTTAGACCAATTCTAACAACCTCTCTAATTTTGGCTCTTCAAATGCCTATATGGCAAGGTGGCAAAAAAATTCCACTCGATGTTTGCTTTACACTCCAACACTCTTCATATCCCAATGTCTATATTCCAACGGTTAGAAAAAAGATCCACTTGTCATTCTCTTTCTCTTTTTTATTCCTCTCATTCCTTTATCTTGCTAGATCTACCCTGCTAGTTGCTGCCTATCAATCCTCCCATCCTCAGTTGTCAGCCTCTCTTCTAAGCTCTTGGCTGCCACTTCGACACCCTCCACTCCTGCGTACAGGCCAGGCCATCACCATCGCGGGTCTTGTCACGTGAGCTGCTCAACAAGGTGGTCAAGCTTGGCGCCAGCGCAGAGGTGCCATCTGCGCGCGATGCGCCATAGCGAGCTTGTATCTCATCATCTCATATAGCTTTTGCTACGTTAAGCTAGGAGGCTTGCGTGGGGACAACTAGTAAAGTGTGATCGTCTTTCTTCCTCCGCGGTGATGCACTTGCTAGATCGAGCTTGGGGACGAGGACGCAAAGAAAACACTGGTTGTTGGCCTTCTTTCTCCAGGACAATATATCAGCTTAATCCATGAGAAGGGAACGATGCATCAGCTTAATTCATGCGAAGAGAATGATCGTTGACATAGAAGAGGGGAGACGGATAAAGAGATAGAAGGCCGAGTCCATGGTGGGATCCATCGATTGGCAAGTGAAGAAGGCTAGCCACTTTTGATTAAAGTAGGGCGCTTATTTGGACTTGGTAATCCAAATAACTTGACTATTGATGGAAGTTTTTCTTTTATATTGACTAAAATTTAATGTGGAAAGTCATTTTAAAATATTATTGGAGATGCTTTTATTCGATTTAGGCGTAAAAATTTAAGACTAGTACTGGTAAATTTAAAAACAGCACGCACGAATTTAAAAAGAAGCTGACATTGCCAACTGTAATAAATAAACGGTGATACTGTAATTTAACAATAAATGGTTGAATGTGCAGAAATTACTGCTCGTGCCTGTGTCGGTCCTGCCAGCTGGACACGAAAAGTGAAGGGCGGAAAGCGACGGGCAAAGCAATTACGCCATCCTAATTCCTGCCAATCCCCACAGCCCCTACTAGGTCCCTACACTCCTGCACAAGCTTATGGGGGTCCATCTCCCTACGACGGGGCCACCCACCACCGCCACCCGCCCGCACCTACTCGCCATTCCTCCCCTCCTCCTCCGCTCCACACGCAGCTTTCGGATTCAAATTTCGCCGCTCCTCGGCCGGCCCCGCGCCGACTTCGCCCGATTCGACAAATAGCCAACGCGGGGTTGCGCCGTTGCGCCGTTGCGCGGTGCCTCCGCATGGTGGGGTGTGGGGTGGGGGAGAGGGGATGGCATTTGGGAGAAATTTGTCTCAGATCCGGGGTGACTCGGCGCAATACTCGATACGCCTTTCGCCGGCCCGTGGCTTGTAATTTTATCCGGGGGTTTGACGGAAGCCCCCCTTGCGTTTCCATAAATTGCAGGGATGGTATACGATCTGCACGGCTGAAACTTTGCAAGATATTCTTTTTGAGAAAAGATGACCTGGAGCTGGAGTACTACATGAAAGGGAAATATCTCGTAAAAATCATCAAATAAATAAAAATTTATATAAACCATATCTAAAACTTTTATAAATTTATATAAAAAAATTACTAAAGATAAATATAAACATTAAATATATTTTAAAAAGACAAATTTTAAATAAAGTTTCCTGTTATTATTCATTTGAAATTATTTTTTATACATAATAAAGTTGAGTTTGAATTTTTATAAATTTATAAAATTTGTAGATCCGTTTTTATGGATTTTTATTTATTTGATGGATTTATATGCCCGTCTACGTGAATCCCTTGTTGCGACAAGTTCGTTAAAACGTTTCTTCATAGTAGATCGATACAATCATTACGATTCATTAGCAAGCCTCGAATGATTCTGCCTGAAGATTAACTCTCAATTTGATAGCCGTGACGGACGTATGATTTTCAACGTTGTGTTTCTACATGGTTAGAAGCGGTGTAAACTAGGACTCTAGAAAAATAAATTTGTCAAGGAAAAAAATTCAAGGATGAAGTATTAGTCTAATTATATATATATATATATATCGATTATATTTCATAAAATTTTGGTATTCCTGGAAATACTAAGGAACCCGTGCATCCACCACTGATTTGTTGAGATTCTTTACCATGTGTGTCGAGGAAGAAATAAACAATAGTAGAAGTTGTAAGAGTATGAATTAAATTTAAAACTATACTGTTTATTTTTTCTTATAAATATTAGGGATGTAATTTTTTAGCATAAATATATCGTCGTTGTTATGTAGAAGTAAAAAAAAACAAAATATCGCTAAACCATTGTAAAAAATAATAATGATGTGATGATGCCATGGTCTTATGGGTCCGTAACGGCAGGGCGCGAGACCGGGGGTTTGGCTTGAGCAAGCATCGACATGTGCTGACAAGGCCTTTCTGATTAGCGATGATTAGGGATTAATTAATTACTAATGATGTTAATTAATTAAATAATAATAATCATTTAATTGTAATGACTGATTAATTTATTAATCGCATGAGTACGTTAGCGAAGTCTGGTCTCGTGTCCTCGTCGCGTGAAATCATGCTTATGCGTGATTTCATACTTTTATTTTATGTTAATAATATATTTCTACAAATCTATATTTCACTAACACTTTATTGCGAGAAGAGTATTGTGTCTCCACCTCTTCTTGAAGTGTTCGTGACGTTGGCTTCACCTTGAGAAATTTAATCCTCGCTCTAAAGTGATGAATGCGGACAAAACGAAACGGATAATACACTTATTTATAGGTAAATTAAACATTTTAAGAAATAAAACTAACAAACAACTTAGGACAAGTTGTTTGATCAACGGAAGACAAGTTTTTGTCCAGAAGACATATTTTACAAGCGTGAAAGAAATACTAATATAATGCACAACATGATAATTTTAAAAACAGATTTTAGCATGCAAAATTCGAAATTAAACAAACTAGATTAAGCTTCATGCACGAACTAAATTTTAAGTCCCGTTGTGACGCGCACATCTATAACTCATTCCACTAAAGAGACCCAATGATTCTAATCTTGGTTTATACACACAAATATTGTGTTCTTTCTATTAAAAAAATACACACGCACACACTTACAAATTGTTGGAATACTAGCACTACGGAAATCCCTTTTTTGCCGAGTGTTTGGGACACTCGACGAAGCACATGTTAACACTCGGCGAGTGCCTCTAATGTCTAATAGGTAAAGATAGGTCCTAATCCCAGGGATGTATAGATGAGTTTACTTCCCATGCTCTAGTACTCAGCTCAGACGGAATTTCGACGCACCTCCCATTGTTCTCCAAATACACGTCCCGACAGGGGATTGTGTATCAGGAGAATAACTGGGAGATACTACAATTCGAGTCGGACTGAGAATACTAGACCATGGAAATTAAACTCATCTACACATTCTCCGGTTGTAAAAAAACATGGACAATTCGAAAAGATACGGTTAAAGATATGCAAGAAGACGCATATTTTCATCCGTATCTCTTTCGAACTTAGACGTCTAATGTTACGTTATACACGGACAAACTATGGTAAGAACAGCGACACACGCAAAATAGGGAAGCACGGCTCGATGGTCGGCACACAGCGACGGCATGGGCGTGCGTGCGAATCCATTCATCATCTCAAATAAAAGGCTTCGATCATATGTGCATACAATAAACTTCAAAAATATATACGTGCATATTGCATATATTTTCTACTCAAATCAAATAAAGGAGTATAGATATGTATCTAATAAATACCATTGTTTTTACCATATATTTGTTTGTAGTAAATACCTAAATATCACTCGTTTTAATAAACACCTAAATACATATTATTTTGATGTGTCAATAATAACTCATAGTTTGAACTAAATGTTTACATAATAACAAATCTAATTTTATTTGAACTAAATGTTACAATAACAAATAAATGTTGCAAAAGTAAAAACCATGTTTAGAAAAATGCGGAGGGTGGGGCGTCGGCGGAGGAGGAAGCGGCGCCACGGGGGAGGGCGGTCGGCACGGGGAGGACGGCGGCACGGGGAGGGCGGCGGCACGGGGAGGGCGGGGGCGGCGGCCAGCACGGGGAGGCGGCGGCCGAGCACGGGGAGGAGCGGCGGCCGAGGCGGCGGGCCGGCACGGAGGAGGTGACGGCCGGCGAGGGCGCGGTCGACGGGCGACGGGTAGGGGCGGTCGGCGGCGAGGCGGAGCGCGGGTTTGTAATTTTTGGCTAAGTCGGAATGTGAGCATGGCACGGGAGGAGGTGGCCATATTAGAAAAGTTTGCCGTGTCGCGCGCTTTCTTGAGTGCCCCGATCCGGGCGCTCGGCAAAAACAAGCTTTGCGAGGGCCGGATCAGGCGCACTTGGCAAATACTTATTTCGCCGAGTGCCCTTCTCTAGGCACTCGGCAAAGATTTGCGCATTAGGGTTACTTCATTTTTGCCGTGTGTGGTTCTTTGCGGAGCTACACTCGGCAAAAAAACTTTAGTTTTTATGCTTCTAATAATTTAGAAATTATCAAACAGACTCAAAAATTTACAAAATTTTTGTATAAACCCATATATGCTATTTATTGCCTAGAGAAAAGATTTGAAATCAAACGACAATTCGACCATCACTTTCTCTCCAAATCTAACTAATCCTTCTCAACACTTATAATCTACTCAGGAGAATCTTCGGTTTTGTGAGCATCATAAAAATATTCGAAACTTTCTCGATTTTTTACCCCAGCCTCGACGTATGATATCATGACATTCTAACAAATTTTATGATTTTCGACTTCGTTTGCTATTTTTACAATTTTGAAATCATTCATCAACACGTTCCTAACCATGTTGCATGAAGAAAAACATCTCAATTTCCGTTCATTTACCACATATTGACTCAAAAGGGTCTAAATAACATGAATATAATTTTTGCACTACTTTTTTTTATTTTTTTAACCACTTGTAGTTCTAATTTGAGACTTGCAAAAAATTCACGAAAATACAATAAATCAAAGAAACATAGCAAAACCAATAAAAAAATTATCAAATTTGATAATTAGGTATTACATGTTGTATTTACATAATAGAAAAAGTTTAGAGGATGGATGAGGAAAAATTTTGACATTTTTGCGAGAGCTAGGAAAAGACACTCGCGAAGGTGGCTTTTCGCGAGAGCCTAGCACTGGCACTCGGCAAAGGTTGAATTTTGAGAGCCTAGCGGTGGCTCTCGGCAAGGTGGGTTTTTGCGAGTGCCTAGCCCCGGCACTCGGCAAAGATGGTACCAAACGGTATTAGTTGACGGCGGTTAGTATTTTGCCGAGTGTCCCTATTAGCACTCGGCAAAATTGAACTTTCGTCGAGGGCCGTGTGGAGGCACTCGGCAACCGGGCTTGTTGCCGAGTGTTTTTGTTCGCGAGGGCAAAAACTCGGCAAAGTTTCCTTTTTGTCGAGAGTTTTTTGCCGAGAGCCCTCTCGGCAAATACATTGTTCGCCAAGCGTCCGGTATAAATATCTCGGCAAAAATTTTTACACTCGGCAAACATGGACTTTCCTGTAGTGTGGGCTTTGAACTCAGGCTTATACACCCATAATGTTATGATTTTGTCAACATATTATTAGTGCTTTCTTCCCTACACAAACATAATAAAATCAATGTGTTTTTAATATGACTAGCTAAATGCACGTACTTTGTTATGGTTAAAAAATATATTATAATGTTACTCAAAATATATAAACTCAATATATATATATATATATGATATTCTGCCTGGAACATATTATCTATCATTTTACTATAAAAAACATTCACCTTAATTTGACTTTATACATTGTTTTCATCTATATTTGATTGATTTTTAACATTAAAAAGTTGAAGAGATAAATTATAAAGTTTAGTTGGGTGACCGCTTCACTGCCACTGCTACTACATTCTTCCAAACCAGTATAGATTGTCATACGTACTTCCTCTATCTTCGAATGCTCGTCATTAGGTACTACTTATATTAATCTTTAATCTTTAACCACTTGTCCTTCTTAAGAATATATATATATATATATATATATATACACACACACACACACACTCAAAAAAATTTCATATTAAAGAAGTATCTTATTCCAAATATAGCTATGGAATTTCTTACATCATCATCTAAGCATTTAAACTTTATTGGTGATCGTTATACTGGTCTACAGTTACAGTTATTTTAAAAGTACAAAGACATTACACGAAAACTAAATTTCAGCCATCCCGAAAATTCGATGCAGCTCATGGAGTCCTAAAAATTCAGACATGATTACACGAAGGTCCGAAGAAGCTTCACGCACGGAGCCGTATAGAGTACTCCATCCATTTCTAATTCCAATTGATCATAATATAATTTTCTTTTCTAAATAATTATTATATTTATATTCATTCATAAAATCTATTTATTATTTATCTATGAAAGTAAATAAACATTACTACATACATTCCTGCACTGTAATATTATTTTGATTTATTATTGACTAAAAGACAATGAGTATAATATACCCATCGAGTTTGCTATAAATGTAGTACGAGAGTTATTAGCTTTTTTTATTTTAATACAACTATATAATATATAACATATGACGATGAATTAGGAACGTAGGGAGTAATATCGAAGAACTCGGGGGTGAATTCCCGGAAAGCTGAGCCACGGAGTACGGACCGGTGCTCAGAACCCGCGTTTATTATAAGTACAGAGTGGGGCTCCGACACGGCCCCGTCTCCATCCCCAGAGCTGCACAGAGGTCGCCGCGGCTACCCCCACCACCACATCTCTCTCCCCGGCCACCGCTCTCCCCTCGCCCTCGCCGTCGCCGTCGCCGTCGCCGCAGCGGGCTCGAGCGCGAGATGGGGTTCGTCTCCTTCGCCGGGAGGGTCCTCTTCGCCTCCGTCTTCCTCCTCTCTGCCTACCAGGAGTACGTTACGTCGCCTTCCATCTCTCTTCTCAGCTCCACTCCTGCGGTTAACCGCTCTCATTTGTCGTCGTGTGATCGCTGGGTTCGATTTGGGGTCGGTTTCGGTAGATCTGGTGCGGTGGCCGCGGAATCTGAGGGGACTTGGGGTGTGTTGGAACGTCGAACTCTCTCAGGTGCTTAGATCTCGCAGTGGGCTAGTGGCTGGTTGGTTTCGTGGGGGTCCTGGGGTTATGAGATGCCTGGATCTGGTGGGGGCGCTTCGGTTTTTACAACGGAAACGGGGCAAATTTTGGTTTCTGCATGTTTTGATCCAACTTTGGGCTGCTGAATTGTGCATTGGGATGGCGGATTTGCAGAGAAATGAGCTAGAAATTCCTGGAGTGAGCGCCATTTCGTTTTGATCTAGCGGGTGCTAGGTTTGAGTTTACATTTTGCTGCGGGGCTGCGTTTGTTTAGATGCCTCCTTGATTTGTGCTAGTCCACTGGATTTTCTGGAAGCTTTCGGTTTGAAATGAAATGGCGCCCCATTGGGTGAGTTATGTTATACAGTGAAATGCAGTGCCGCTTTGATATGAAATGATGTGACTGCTGCTGGAATTAGCGCTGATAATCACTTAGTTTTTTGCACCTAATTTACTCTGCTACTAAGATCTATGACACAAATATCTGGAATTAAGCGCTAATATGGAATACTTTTTTAAAATCAGCCAGTCAGAAATTCTGGGGAAGAAAAAGCAACCCCACATGTACATGCTCTTCCGTCCCTATCAATTTTGCTCCCAGAGTTGTGGAAAGATGAGGTGTTGGTTTTGGAATTTTGAAAGCTTTCCTCCAATCTTGAGGAGCACTCAACGGATATAACAGTACATGGACATCCGTATCTACATGGAATCTTCGGATGTGATATCTCGTCTTATGTGAAAATATCCTTTTTTTATGAATAACGGGAAACCACTGTTTTAACTCGTAACGTACCCAAAGCTTCAGTCTCATTAAGGTGCTCCCACCAAAACAGTGTGAATTAATCTATCAAACGATATTCAGTAAATGAAAGTTTATTTGTAATATTTATCCTGAATAGCCAATTAGTTTGGATCCACAATTTTTGCCAGTTCATGCAATGACATTTGATGTGGTTTAATAAGTGTGCATACATCTCTTGATTGGCTTGGTTCTTTGATCATGGGATGGAAGGGCCAAATGACTGAAACGCTAGTGAGGAGTTTGGCAGTCTAATATGCATTTTAACAGCAAGTAGGTTACTGTTAATGTTTCAACTTTTCATCAAATGTTCATAATTTACCTGACTAGATGGATGGTCAGTACTTGATGTTATTCCATCCTTTTGATCATGCAGTATTAAGTACTAAATTTCTGATCATCGTGAACCTGTGTTCATTTGTTAAATTATAATTGGTTCGGAATGCAGGTTTAGTGAATTTGGAGCTGATGGTGGACCGGCTGCAAAGGCCCTTCGGCCTAAGTTTAACGTCTTCACCAAAAATATTTCTGCACATTTGGGAGTAGCAGTGCCTCATGTTGAGGTGAAGATTTGCTGCTTTAGCCATTATATGCTTTATTATGTAGCTGTGATGTTCTAGTCACTAACTTCTGCTTATCCAGTTGAAGCACATTGTTGCTGCTACCATTGGTCTGAAGGGTCTGGGAGGTCTCCTTTTTATCCTGAGCAGTTCGTTTGGTGCTTATCTCCTGGTATGTACTCAATGTTCGTTATGCTATATTACATTTTTTTATATTTAATCTTCACATTCTCCTTGGTGCCAATGTTCTTTGAAAGCTTCACGGAAGATTTGGGGCTTTACAGTTAGAATGAACAAACAATTCTATTGTTCTGGATTACATAGTAAAGTAGGATCACATGTGTAGAGATGCTTTACTTGAAAGTGTTCTTGATGGGAATCTTGACAATTATCTGATGAATATGTGATTCTGAAACTTTTAGTGCTTGGCAGAAAACATAGCTGTTCCCACAATCCGCATGCTGGATTGTTTGATTATCAGTCATTTAAATGTGAGCAGTTTATTTGGGACTGGAATTTTCACATATCGTTCTTTTTTGCTCACTTATCTGATGTACTCTGTGCAAGTGAACATTTGGGGCTTGCATGTTGTTTCCTCCGACTTCAAGCCTGATAAAATCTTTTAGTGCGTAGTGTTTACCTCTGTAATCTGCTGATGCTCTTGTTCCTAGTTCCTAAACCCTGTAGCTATGGTTTTCACTGTAAAGGCGTAAACTCCACATAATCGACCAATGAAGTATAGAATTCATTTACAGAATGTGCACTACTGTATTTATATACTGACCTTCCATAGATGTGCACATTTCCTTGTTTCATCAGTCTGAATGATGGGGCCCTTTCTTTGGTTCCTTGTTTTTTTTCCATAATTGTGTTCGCGTTTGGTGCATATTGTCAAAATTAGAAGATAATTTACTTCTTAATTTTCTGCTTTTCACTCCTATGGATTCTATAGATCAGTAGAAGTTGGTTTGTCTTTTTACCCTGATTATCTAACTAACCACCATTTCCAGCCAGCCACAGGGCTATTGGTGATATGTGCTCTACTCCTATTCTGTTCATTGTGAATTGGGACCAGTCTGAATTGTTAGTTTTCCTCTGCAACCTCATTTGGGCATGGTATAATGGAGTTCTTTTTTCCCTCTGCAGTTGGTTTACCTCGCTTTTATCACACCTGTTGTCTACGACTTCTACAACTACGACATGGAGAAGTCCGAATTTGTGCAGCTCTTCATGAAGTTCACGCAGGTATACACAATCTTCCCTGTTCAGATTTCATAACTGCCAAATTTACCTTACCCTGCCAATGTAGCTGATTAAATCATATGACTCCTCGTGGTTGTAGAATCTGGCTCTCTTTGGGGCGCTTCTTTTCTTCCTGGGCATGAAGAACTCCATTCCCAAGAGGCAGGCCAAGAAGAAGGCTCCCAAGTCGAAGACAAACTAGGGCGTTTTATATAGTCCTGGACTCTGGCAGTATTGTGGACAATTTATTTTGGAGTACAAGCTACAGTACCAGTTGTGCTGCCCTTAGATGTATCGGATTCATTTTTGAAGGGCACGACCCTAATGAGGTGTGGGTGGAGGGTTAGGGGACTAGATTGTATCATTATATGTACTCGCGATTTGTTTGTTGAACTAGGCTTCCCAGGATTAACTTACCCATTTGATTATTTTGCACTCAATGTTATTACTGGTGCGAAGGGTTAGTGACTTGGTGTTTCTTTGCTTGCCCATTTGATTTGTGCTTTTGTGGTGTCCTCTAGCCCTTTGTGATCTATTCCCTCGGCCGACTTTATTACTTTTTAATCTTTTTTGGAAGATTATCACAAATAGACTTTTTATAGTTTTAATTCGGAAAATGGACCCCGAGCTCGGCGCCGTTGTTATTGACGCTGAGCTCGGCGTCGTTGTTATTGGCGCCGAGCTTTTAGTGGCGTGAAGAATGGGAAAAAACGTCATGTACTACGTAAGTAGGTTATAGGTCAACACAAGATTTATGGCGCCGAGCTCGGCGTCAATAACAACGGCGTCGAGCTCGGCGCCAATCGACGGCGTCGAGATGTGTAAGCTTGACGTCAATAAACGTCGAGCTCGGGGTTCATTTTTAAATTAAAACCGTCAAGAACTATTTGTGATAATCTTTTAAAAAAGCAAAAAGTAAATTAAAGCTGTCAAGGAACTATTTGTGATAATCTTTTTAAAAAAAGCAAAAAGTAAAAATTCAGTTTCCTCGGTTGATAATATTTGTCATACGGTTTTCAAAAACCAACTTTTGTCATTATTTTCTATTATAACATATATAAAAATATCAATAAATATATAATTTTACTAAAATATTTTTACATATGGTCTTCATATTTTATTTGTAAGATAAATATTTTTTTAAAAAATATAGTTAAAAATTTAAAAGTTTGACCTTTTGTTCAAAACGCTAAATATATCAACGTGAGGTAGTACTCATCTCCATGTCTGAATTTTGGCATTTTTAATTTTTTAAAGATTTACAAAAATAATTTCAGAGTTCGAAAAATTTCAAAACTAATCTCCTCAGCCCTCAGGGAGGCGTGAAGGAAAAACACCCTCCCGGAGGGCGAAATATCCGACGTGGCGGACGGTCGTGCGGGCCGTCTGCCGCGCGGTGGCATTTTGCGGGCGGCCCTTCCCGCCCTTGGGAAGGCGTTTTTCACTGTGCACGGGGCCGCACGCAAAAATGCCGGGGAGGCCGGCCTTTTGCAGCGGCCCTTCCCGCCCTTGGTAAGGGCGTTTTTCACTTGTGCACGGGGCGCTGCAAAAGGCGCCCCCGGCATTTTGCGGGCGGCCCTTCCCGCCCTTACCAAGGGCGATTTTCACTGTGCTTACGAGGGGCCGCCGCAAAATTTGCCACGGCCGCCACGGCAATTTGCGGCGGCCCCCTTCCCGCCTCTGCAAGGCGTTTTTACCAGGCGGTATATAGCCGACTCTCAATCATTTTAACCTCATTTACACCTTCCCAAATCCGAGAAAAAGAACGAGAGAGAGAGGTGAGGAAGAGGAGGAGCGCGGCGAAGCCCTTTGGATTGCGTACTTCATTGGAGGTAAATGCAATATCTCGTCGTTATTTTGTTTGTTAGCTAGTATGTAAATGAAATATTAGGAAAAATATAAATTTGTAATATTTGAATAGGTATTGAATAATTTGTTATAGATTTGTAAAACAGATGGTTTAATTTAGATCAATTTAAATAATTTAATCGACGATAACATAGGAAGAATAGATAGATCAACAAGGATAATTTAATGGACATTAACATAGGTAGAATAGATAGATCAACTTAGGTAGAATGTGTTTGGATCTAAGTGTAAATTATGTGAGTAGATGGTAAGCACTATAGAAAATCGTACGTATAATTTTGTTGATGATCAAAATATGTTTAGATATAAACTACAAGTTAATTGAATTTAGTTTATAAATTTTGGCAAACTGAAATGAACGAGTTACGATGGCGGTAGATGGAACGAACAAATCGATTTGGAAAAATTTAAGATGTATACCAGAGAACATATTGTTAAAGAAATTAAGTTAGGCACGAATCATCTAGGAAATATATTCGTAGTATGGAATAAACTCGGTTTCAATTTGTTTGTCGGGCACTATGGCAAGTAAGATCATATTTCGAGATAGTTCACGGTGAAGGCAACGTTAGATACGGTCCGGAAGGTGTAGATTTGTCGAATTTAGGATGAAATCAAAGGGCATCGATAGGCCGGGCGAGAAAACATTTGAGTCGGTGTATAGTTGGTTGCTACGTGGATTTAAAGTGGATACAAGAGTGAACACAATGTCTCTATTCGTTGTAGTAAGTCGTGCAATGAAAGGATATTATTGGGAACTTATGCCTATTGATAACACCGAGTCGTGGAGGCGTTATGTGGACATGGCACTTGAAAGGTCTTGGCCCCTTGTTATTTTTGTGGCACTGCACGAAATCGATAGCGATAATACAATGCAAACAGTATGGCGAAGGTCCAAGCAATGAAGCAAGCTTAGAGGAGGCGATTGACGTGGCGGACGAGGGAGAGAGAATCGAAGCAATTGTTGAAGAAATGGAGAGGGAGGATTCGAAAATGAGCGGGCGGAGGGCGATGAATCATCGGACGAGGAAGAAGATGTCATGCCGTCGATTGGGAACAAGCTGATTTCTCTCGGCTTGTTATCTCGGAAGGCGGCATGTTTCATTTGAATACAAAGATAACGAGGTCATCCAGGGTGCTAGGTATGCTCATAAGGAAGACATGAAAGAGGCGGTGAAGCATTGGGCGGTGTCTTTGCATAGAGAGTTTAGGGTGGTGAAGTCTACGAACTATGTGTATGATGTGAAGTGTATGAAGGATGATTGTACGTGGCGCGTTCATGCATACAAGGGAAAATGGAATGACTATTGGAAAGTGAGCATTGTTGGTGAGCACACATGTATGTTGCTTAGGGGTAGATAAGTACCACCGCAACATCACCTCGGCGTTTGTTGCCGGTGAGATGTACAACCATGTTGTTAAAAACACGGATTTTGAACCGGGCTCCATTATTAAGCACATTGAGAACAAATTCAAGTATACTATTAGCTATGCGAAAGCTTGGAGGGCGAAACAAAAGATATTGGAGATGAGGTATGGCACATTTGAAGCATCGTATGACAATTTACCTCGTCTATTAGCCACCATTGCTCGAGAAACCCCAATACCTACTACGACATTCGGACATTTCTATCATCTACGATTCGAGCAAGAGCGTGCTGCAAAGAGCCTTTTTCTTGATTGGTGCTTGCATCAACGCATTTGTTCACTGTCGCCCTGTCTTTGTGCATAGATGGAACCTTTCGTGGGAAATACGAGGTCGGATGCGACGGCAATTGGAGCGGATGGGAACAACCGGGTGTTACCTATGGCGTTTGCATTTGTCGAGAGTGAGAACACCGAAAGTGGTATTGGTTCTTGGAGAGAGTTCGATGCCAAGTCGTTCGTATGAGGCCCAATGTTTGTCTCATACATGATCGTCATGCGGCATCTTTGAGGGCAATCGACTACCTTGAATGGTTGGCCGGAGAGGGACTTCCAGCTAGGTGGCATGATGTTCGGAGTAGGTGGTGCATGCGTCATATGGGAGCCAATTTCTACAAACAATTCAAGAACAAGCACTGATGGATCTATTCAAGAGGCTATGTGGTCAAAATCAAGAGAAAAAATTCAATGAGATGTGGAGAAGGTTGGATGAGCGACAACGAAGCAAACCGACGAGCAATCTCGTTTGCCACGAGTTGACGAGCTGCTTGTACCTCTTGGGCCATTGCATAATGACCCGCCAACAATGAGAAGGAGGTCTGCACCATCAATACGTAATTTCTCCCCCTGGATAGAGAATGAACCGAAAGAAAAGTGGTCTCTTTGTATGACACCGACGGAGCTCGATATGGTATAATGACAACGAACTGGCCGAGGTGTACAAGCTGGGTGATGCGAGGAGTTAGGGGGCTTCCATTGGTGGGTATTGTGGAATTTATCCTTCATGGCACGCAGGCATATTTTAGGGAGAGATTTAAGAAAATATCCCCTTTAATGGTCGATAACAACATTGTATTTGGCAACGTGGTGACGAAATATATGCAAGACAAAATTCGAAGGCTATGAAGCACGAGTAATCCCCAAGGAACCCAAGTTCTTGATGCGAGATCATGTGTGTCGACGGGAGAAGGCGAGGCATCAACCGTGTTCAAGGCGTGCGGGAATGTGTGCTTCATGCGGATGGTGGTTGTAGCTGCAGTGTATGAAGCCGAAGCTTAGACATCTCGCCTTGCTCACACGTCCTTGCCGCAGTGGGACTGCGGCATAGTTCCGATATTTATGTGTCACCGTACTACGGAAAGAATCAATTTTTCATACGTGGAAGGAGGAGATATATGGTTTTGGGATATCTGAATCGTACACAACACTGCGGCCACAAGTGTTCTACATTCCGATCCATCGAAGTTAAGGATGAAAAAGGGACGTCGTCGGTCGAGACGCATCGAAGCGACATGGACGAGTCCGAGGCCGGAAAGGACCCTACGTTGCGCAAATGCGATGAGCGCGGACATACATACAAAAATGCCCGAAGAATTCGAAACTTCAACCGTCGAAGGTTCGGGACTTTCCGGACAGCCCTCAGATGGTAGCCGTCCATCCGGAGAAGGAACAACAACGAGGCGACCACGTCCTAGACGTGCTCGTGCGGCGACTATGTCGTCCCTTGGAGATGCAATGGCTTGATTATTTTGTTTGCTCCTTTTCAATCTAGTGGTGATCGATATTTGTACTATTTGTCATGTTGTTGCCATCGTCGTGCGTGTAATATTTATCATTGTGAGACGTAAACTATTTTATTGTTGTTGTGATACTTATATGTTGTGTTTGTTAGTTTGAATTAAGACGTGAACTTTTTTATGTTGAGATATAATGGACCATTTATGTCATGTATTCATGTTGTTTTGATTTTTCTTATAAATTGCTTATTGTGTGCTTCATGTATTCATGCGGGTATGGCGGACGATACACCGGCGCTTTCGGCGACGACGGTGGACGGGCGCCTGGGGTCGTACTTGTCGGCAGTGCAGGGTGCTCAGCTGACCACCTTTCGTCCATGGCCGTCGCGCGAGTTGTTGCGTGTCGATCCGCGACACGTCCAGCGGTACGTTCAAACTCTTATCACTTATTGGACGAATACTATGCTTGATACTAATATTACACTATGTGTATGATATGCGGTTACGTGAGTCGCACCGATCGCTCTCTGCGAGACTTGTTGAGGCGCGTGCCCACGATCACGACCGGGCGGAGCGGTGGGATGCGGACCGGTCCACGATAGCTGCTTTGGTGGATCGGTGGCGTCTGAGACGCACACCTTCCATCTTCCTTGTGGGGAGATGGCTCAGCGCGGGGACGTCTCCTACCGCTAGGGCTACCACTAGCCGGAGAGGCTGTCGGGCTGTGGACGGTGTTGGTGGATGGAGGAGGACATCACTGCGTGCTTTGCTCGGTGATGAGGCTACGGGGCTCCCGGTTGTTCGGTCGATCTACCCTTACGCGACCACGGCCTACGAAGACTTGGATTATGCGGTTCACGGTAAGTTAACTTGAAGACTTCGATATTTTTCATTACATCGATGTTTGTTAACATGGTTTTCTCCTTTGTAGGCCGACAAGCTCCACCCAGACGCCGACGAGTACTCCGTGCGACGCTCGTTGGAGGCGTACCTACTTTGGTTGTTCGGTGGGTGATGTTCACCAACACGTCGGGGAACACTGCGAGAGAGGGGCACGATCCACTACGCCGGTCGATAGCGGACGCGGAGATAGGCTTCGTGCCTCGGTGGAGTTGGGGTTCGGCGGTGCTCGCAGCCACCTACCGTGGGTTGTGCGACGCGTGCACGAAGACGGATCCGAGCGATCTTCACGCTGTCCCCTTCTCTTACAGCGTGGGCCACGGAGCGGTTCGCGATCGGCCGACCGGTCGTCGACACCTCTCCGTACGACGTAGCGCCGGCTTCCGAGAACCGGCCGACGGGCCTACGATGGGTTCGTCTTGGTTTCGACGCAACGTAAGTACAAAGTCATATTTCTTTCAAATATTTAAATTGTGTTGAACAAAACTTGTAACCACTTGATTTTTTATTGTCGCGCGTCGTTACGCCCATGCTCGGGTGAGACGGAGCTACCCGACTTCGTGTTCGAGTTGGACCGTCTCTAGCCGTACGACGTTGTCGGGAGCCGTACACGTAGCGGGCGGTCGCGGCTCGGGCGCCTCTAGGCCTCTCGACGTTGTGCACGCGCGACTCGGCCTCTTGGATGACGTTGATCCCGATGGTGTACGACATCACCGTCGAGCCTCACTTGCCCGGCCGAGTGATGAGGCGGTTCGGATTGCGCCGGGATTCCGGTAGACGTGCGGTTGCCGTTCCCCACCGGGACCACCGGTGAGTATTTCTATTTCAAATGTACTACTATTGTGTCAAATTAAATGGAACTATAGTCGACCTTTCTGTGTACGCGGGTTGTCTCGACGGGGACGGCGGGGAGGTTCCCTCGGGAACCACATATGCGGCAATACGTGGCGGGTGGGGAGTAGCCACCGAGGAGGTGATCGGCGAGATCTACGCCCACTCCGAGAGAACTACACCGCCTACCTTCGGTGGTACCTACCGCGGACGCGTCCGCGAGTTACCTTCACACCGGCCACGCAGCGGCAACACTAGGCGGCGAGTCACGGACACCTACCGAGCACCGAGACCGGGACTACTTCGTTGGGGTACGTCATGATTTCTCGGCATTAAAGCCTTTTACGTCATTATGTTCTTTTATTGGAGCGAAAAACCTAACTTGTTTTGATTTTTGTAGGCCGACGCCGCACGGGCATTGAATGCCGAAATCGACTCGGTGATGCTTGGTGGACGCGAGCATTCACTGAGCGAGGTGGAACAGAGAGGATGACCTTCGAGCGGATGCGGATGACGGCACGGAAGATCTTGCGGATCTTCTCGTGTCGTTACTGCCGTCGGCGCGGTTCCTCCACAGGTGTTACGGGTCCTCGTCCACGCGGTCCGGTACCAGATGGTCACCACACGGACTGGTCCTTCCACGGGTTAGTTCCACTCATTTTTATTCTGTCTACCCTACAACGTGAACTAACAAACCGAATGTCGCCTAGGTCCGACGCTACCGAGCGGGGATACGGCGGGCGCGAGTGGATCGTCGATCCCTCGGTCTTTCGCTACTCGGCCCAGCCTTTGCGAGCTTTCTTTGGAGCGAGCGGATCCTCCGTTCCTCGTCCCCTCGGTCGTAGGGAGGTGAGCAAGCGTCGTCCGATGATTAGTTCACACGTGTTAGTTTAAGTCACGATGCTTCACATTGCTTACATACGGGAGGATTCTACTCGGCGGGGATTTTCCGGTCGGGGACTTCGTCGGCGCGGGCGGGCGGGTCCGGGGAGCGACGAGGGGGTCGAGGTACGGGCGACGGCCGACGACTGGAGGACCCAAATCGGGACGTACTCGCCTCCTCTCGGCTCGGTGGAGCACCTCTACCACGAGCCGGGACCCGCCACGGGAGACGCCGCGCCGGATGTCCGTGCTAGTCGTGGCGTGCCACCGGGACAGGCGACGTACTCTCGGGGGCACGTCGAGCACAGCCTAGGAGGGATAGGGGTAAGAGGCCTCGTCAGTAGCTGCTGTGTGCAACAGTTTGTACAAATTGTAAATATTTATTTTGTGTTTGATGTTTGTATATATCTATGTCTTCGTCGCACTCACATGTCACGAGATCCTTCCGTATCGTTATTTGCATGATACTCTTACTAACGACAAAAAAACTTTCGGCCCATTAGACACTGCACGAGACATCGCTATCGGCTTTTGCCCGTGATAGTCACACGATACGTCGCTATCAACTTTTGCCCCGTGATAGTCTGCACGATACGTCGCTATCAACTTTTGCCCGTGACAATCCTACACGATACGTCTCGATCATTTGTTGCCCGTGAGACATAAATGATACATAGATGTGAACCGTCACCTCCCGCACTATATATTGCCTAGATCCGAATACGAGCTCTTCAAATCTGCATTCTCTTTTCTACATTTACTCCGCAATTAGATCTTCATATCATCCATTCCTTGAGCGTCTGCTGGCGACTCCATCCTTTGAGCGGTTTTATTCCACCATGGTGTGACCGTCCGTTATGCCATTGTGGAGATGGCTGCATACTTACGTCGTCCCTCCTCGCGAAACCGGGGAGACGATTTTTCCAATGCGCCAACATTGATCGGTATGGCTTAAGCTACCTTGCTTTCATCTACAAAATCTTCACGCGAAACGCTAACTTGATTGTACATCGTGTTAACACCTCATGCGGACATATCGTCGGGTGTGCAACTTCGTTGAGTGGATAGATCGGAGAACCCACGAACCGACGGAACACGTTACTACCCACTTAGCGAAACAAGGTCGGACTACCTTCAACGGAAGGCGAGTACCAACGTCGAGTTCGCGCGAAGCTTTGGGTGGCCTATGGATCGGTGGCACTACCCACATGGCGGGAACGTCCGAATGCCACCGTGGTCTACGTTGCCGGTGGTAAGATCCATAAGACAAGCAACTAGAGGACAAAGATGCTTCGTGTGTCCCGAGATTGCGGATGACGATTTTGTCGTGAGTATAATTTTTCTTTCTTTAACCTTTTCGCTTGTTCCATTTTTTTAACTCCGACCATAAAAAATGTGCAACCGGAGGATGTACGTCGGTGTCCATACAAAGATTGGATCGATACGGTTAAACACCGCTTCGATCGGTCGGACGGTAACACAACTGAGTCGATTGAACAATTCATTCGGGCTTGGATGGAGTATGAACGTCGCGTCGAAATCGCAAGCTTAGCTTGGAGGAACAACCCACTGGGTTTCCTAAATGGTCGGAGCGTCCTATGTGCGGTTGTAGGGATCGTTGCAAGATGGCTACCTCATTTGAACCACGAACATATGGTCGGAGATATTTCATTTGCCCCAACTTAGACAACGACTTCGTTGTACGTCTTTCATTTTATCAATTATGCAAACGTCTTCGCTCTAGTGGCTCTCTAACTGATTACATGTGTTTCTTTACCGGGGCATTCAAAGAAGGTGTGGATTCACTAGGTGGATCGACAATGTCATTCCCAATATAACGGCCTAAAAGTAACTGAATGTGAAACTCAAAAGGAGTACAACGCCGAGAAGGAAAGAGAAAATTGATGACAAGCTTATCGCCCTTGAACGGTTCCGTAGGTAGCCGAGCCTTGACTCGTGGGGGATGAGTTAGTTGTATTGCATCATCCGTACCTAATGGGTTATGTAACACTTGTGACAAACAAGCTGCTTAACCATTGCAACTAAGTTAACTTGGTTAAAACAATATGTTCACAGGTAATGCAAACAACATATGTACGATACCTCGAACATTTACACTTGCAACAATATTTACATTTGCATCCTTACGACGATAACATTTACATTTCAAACAATACGACAAATCACGAAGATGGTTACATTTGCAACAATACCACAAATCCAATGGATTTGTTATATTAACACAAAATATAACGATAACATTTTACATCTCAAACAACACGAGAGAGTGGGTCGATGTCGATCGGGGCAATTAGGGTTTGGGCAAAACGCCCTCGGAAGGGCGGGAATGGGCCCCCTGTAAGCACAGTGAAAAAACGCCCTTGGTAAGGGCGGGAAGGGGGCCGCCTACAAAAATGCCAGGGCGGCCGGCCTTTTTGCGCGGGCGGCCCATGTGCACGGTGAAAAACGCCCTTACCAAGGGCGGGAAGGGGCCGCCGCAAAAGGCCGGCCTCCACGCATTTTGCGAGCGGCCCCGTGCACGGTGAAAAAACGCCCTTCCCAAGGGCGGGGAAGGGGCCGCCGCAAAAATGCCACCGCGCGCGACGGACGACCCACGGTCGTCCGCCACGTCGGATATTTCGCCCTCCGGGAGGGCGTTTTTCCTTCACGCCCTCCTAGAGAGCGGGAGGAGATTAGTTTTGAAATTTTTCGAACTCAGAATTTATTTTTGTAAATCTTTAAAAAAAATTAAAAATGCCAAAAATTCCTTCATGTCTTGGGACACAAAAACGTCCGAGGAGCCTAGGCTTCTGTACAATGGTTGGGCTCTATTTTTTGGCGGGTAAACAATGGTTGGGCCTTTATGAAGGCCACCCATGTGGGCCATCAAATATGGTTTGGGGGTGGTTTTCAGGTTTGGTGTAGATCGTCTTAGCCTAATCTCAGAAAAAGCATCGCTGGATCCTATCGTACGACAATGTTGCAGAATCTAAGGGACCTAAAATAGTCAAACTCTTTGACTCGCCCAGGAACTGTTCCCAGCAGCGCGTTCCGGTACCAGCTGGTTCAAGGAAAATCTGAATTTCCACAGGGCCAGCCGGCTGTGATGCTCTCTTGTGCTACAGTACCATTGCTTCTCAAGTCCACAAACCAGCTGCTGTGTTCTTTGGTATGGGTTGGGAAATAATCTCTCGCGCATAAAAAAAAACAGAACGACATGTTAGTGCGTAGTTAATTAAATATAAGCTTAAAAATATTTTAAAATAAATTAATATAATTTTTTAAAATATTTTTTAAAAACACACCGTTTAAACGTACTTATGGGAAGGAGGGAATGGAGGTCCGGAACAACCGTAAACAAACACAACCAAGGATGTATTCGGGAGAAGGGGTACCCAAACCCCTATGCATGAAAAACAAAGATGATTTATTAACACATAATTAATTAAATATTAGCTATAAAAGTTTAAAAAATAAATTAATATGATTTCTTACCCAACTTTTCTATATGATATTTTTATGAAAAAACACACTGTCTAGTAATTTAAAAAGTAATTTAAAAGTGTGCGCACGAAAACGAGGAAAAGAAAATGGAAACCTTAAGTTCTGAACACATACGGTGTTCTTTGGTACATCTTTCACCTCCTTTGTCTCGCACACGCTTTTTAAATTACAAACGGTATGTTTTTTTAAAAATTATATAGAAAACTTGTTTTAAAAATCATATTAATTTATATTTTAAAAAATAGCTAATGCTTAATTAATTATGTTAATTATGTGGTAATAAGTCATAATGTTTTATATGCGCGAGGGATTAATTCCTATCCTTTTGAGCCAAACACAAAGATTTCGTAGTGTTTTAGTATTTTTATATAGTTCATTTAGCATAACTTCAACTTCAACTTTATCTGAAGCCCGATCAAAAGGTTTTAGTTTTATAAAAAAATAAAGATGATGCAGTGTTTAACAAATTAAAATGAATTAAAGATGTAAAGCTGAGTTTAAACAGCTTCATAGCCCTGCCCTAGAAACAACTCTTGAAGTTAAGTTTAAAAGTTGTAGCCTTATTAAACGACCTTAGTGAACGCTGTTGCTTAGTAGCTATTCCATCACACTAACTGACAAGCCGAGGGTGAGTCAAGTTCAGATTCAGACAGCAGGCCGGCAACGATTCCTTCACTGGAAGTGAACACATGCAAATGTGTCAAACCCTACGCGAGTAGCCGCAGCATCTGCTGTTGTTGTTGTTAGTTTGGTGAGTTTTCTTCCTCCACACTTCAGCAACCGGCCACGTACTCTTAACGTTCTCGACCGTCTCTACACCACCCGAACAGCTTGAGCTTAAGTAAGCAGTGACGGGACCCAAAAAATTTTAATAACATGAGCAAATCCATATGTGTTTGCTGGAGGAGCATCTCATTTCATCGAATCAATCAGACAATAATCACCGATCGAATGTCCTCCGTTTTAAATTGGGTCATTGACAAGAGCAACTGCTGCACGACCAGCGTCCAAACACAATCACACGATGTTAATAATGACTCTCGCTGCTCGGATTAAGCAACGAAGGACATATCGTGCTCCTGCGTATAGGTTCAAACGGTTCACACATAAACACAAACATAGCCACAGCAACATCTATAGCTTCATGCAAGTAGCAGCAACTAGTTGAGCCCAGGCAACGGCCTAGGTCGCCGGGCCTAGGGCCCGTCACTGAGCTTAAGCATGCATGACCGTTAGTATATCTGATAAATGGATTAATACGCACGCTTTCTGAGCTCCTGAATGATATGGCTTTTATAAATACTTTTTATATATGATTTTCAGAACATTGTTTTTAAATCCATTTATTTTTCAACTTTGTGGTACTTAATCTATTTTTTTACCCTCAAATAATTAACACAAATCAGTCAGCCATATAGTACAAAAGAATAAGGCAGCATCATATGAATGAGAGCTGAAACATGACATATCTGCTTACACTTTTGGCGAACAACAGAAATGCGAATCTCATTGGCCACTCAATGGATGAGAAATGGATAACTTATCTCGGTTTGAAGAGGCAACAATGACACCATTATTTCACGGTAAACAGCAACTTAATTTCAAACCAAACGGGCTAATTTCATGCATCACCAAATTAATTAGTTACAACTTACAAGATACACACACATGCAACGGAAAAGTGGCCGGTCAAGTCTTTGGTCCTCTAATACTTCCAATCTCCACAGCGGCTAACCTAGCTATCTCACAAGCTTTCTTCAAGTATTTTTAAAGCCTTTTTTTTCCTTTTGCCACGTCCTAATAGCACCAAACTGTAGGGTCCCTGTCAATAACTCTTGCTTCCATTTGACGTGCTACTCGGCATGAAGTGACTCCATGCCTTGTTCCATTGCGCCTACTACTAATAAAATTGATCAATCAATTAACTACCATAAATTAGTACTATGCATATATATATATATATACATATATATCGTCTTATTAGTTATTACTTACGTTTTAGTTTCAGATTGTTTTAGGGTGGGTTTGGAAGATCTGCCTCCACATCAAACTACACCATCTCCCTCACGCTCAATAAGATAATAGTACAAATCAAGTACTGATCTGATCACTCAGCTAGCTTTCATGAAAAACAAAACGGGCACCAAAATTGCAACTGTTAGCTAGCTAGCTATAGCTCTCTTGATGATGGAATAATTTTTTGGTTTAGTTTAGGGCTACTCCGTGCAGAGAGCGACGTGATTGCGTCGTGTCCCGCGACCGCCGGGCAGGGCGCGCTCGTGTGGCCAACTCTGTCTCCCTCCCTCAGAGAGCTGAAACTGAAACTGAACTTAGCTCACAATTTGCTCTCCAGACGGTACGACGTCTGATGGATTAAATCAATCAGGTTTACGTACATTATATGTATCATCGAGCGGCATAATTTGAAATGTTAGGCTGGTGAATTAAACTGCCATGAGAGATAGCCCATGGTGAATTAAGACTAACATTGTGGTAGATTTTTGCTTTGGACAGTGACAAGGGAACTGAAATGGGTAGCGTAGGACGGTAGGAGAGTGATGATCTCCAAACTGATGGACCGGCAAGAGAGGCTCTTATTTTTTAGGTGAAAATTGATCTGTCAGGTTAAATATTTAATCAGGTTTTTACCATTTTGTATAACTGAATAAATGTTTCCTGCAGACTATCAGGATTCAGGTGCAGAACACGAAGATTTGAAGAACAGGTTATGTGAAGCGAAACAGAGCCAAAAGGGAAGCTAAGAAACTCACAGTCACAGTTGGTAAGCTTGACTCGTCTGCTATGTATTGTTTGGAATTGTGCGTAGTTTCAGTTAAGCTTCTTCTATGTTGGAGATTGACTGCTCTGGAAAAGCAGCCATAAATCAAATTCCATTAGAACTATTAACAAGCTGGATCCACGTCGATGCCAAAGCTGTTTATCCGTTATACAATCACACCGACAAATCTATGTATCATTCTCAGCTAAGATCTCAACGACCATTTCTTGATCGAAGACTTCAAGCGTTCAAAACCATTCAAGCCAAAGAATATGTGTTCACTTGAGCGATCTGACGTATGAAATTTCAGGCAGACACTGCGTTGTCCTGCACTTCTGAAGAAACGGAGACTGCAAACAAACTGCAGTTTTCAGAGACCGAACTATTTCATGATTTGATACTCCTAAAACGATAATTTACGAGACAAACAGTCTCAGTGCCCGTATGTTTTCAAGTCCTATTCTCATCATCTTTTGCGGCGAAAGTTAATTACATGCAAAGAACCAAACCTGCAGAATGCAACGACGTAATTTCTTCCAAGACCAAAAATTTGGCATCATTTGTGAGAACTACGTAGAGAAGGAGTAACTGGGATTAAACACAGCAATATAATTTGCCAATCGTCACCAGTTGCTTGTTCCGTCTTGGCGTCTTGCATAAACCTTAATTACCATATCATGTCACGCAAAAATATAATAAACACAACTGGGGGTTCATATATATAAATAACTTCTGCTCCGTATTTGACTATACCAATGTGGACCTGGATTCATGTGGATACATGACGATCGAACACACAATATTGTAATCAACGACGTATGATTAGACCGTGCGACGAGTTAATTACTCGTGCTAATAATGCAACGATGTTAAGCAAACTCAATTATATATTAAGCTAGAGAGAAAACCTAGATTAGGAAGGACCGATCGAATTAAGCCTGCAATCATGTGGCACGTGTTGTTCGGCCCCACACGTGCAGATATATTTGCAAGCTGTTCATGGCGTTAATTTGGATCTAAATTTGTTTGATTTTTTTAAAAACAAATTTGCCCGGGACGGGTACGTTACGGTTATTTTGGACCACCGACCGTTCAACGGAAAGGGCCAAATTTGACCAGCCACCCAACCGTTTGGCGCCTTGTTAGCTTATGCACGCCATGTGAGCCGTGACGCTTAACCTGCTAATTCATTTAGTTAACCCCTCACCTTTGGATTAGTGGTTTCTAATTCTCGATTTCTTTGACCAGCTAATTGCTAACTTTTGTAGTTGTACGTGGCGAACATGCTCCCCACTAATCTTCATCATCTCCTTAATAATCTCCTAATCTCCTTTTCAGTTCTAACTGATCAAATCAGAGTCGAAAAATCAGAGGGACAGATATCGTCAGATCGAGATCATGCATATATGGATAGTGTAAATCTGATCGAACAGCGTTGATCAAATTAATTATAGACTAACTGTGCAGAAAAGAAAGTTTAATTACCTGTCATTCGGTGGCAATGAGATGTAAACTATATACCATTTAGTCATTTACGTAAGCACGCGTTTGGTCAGAGCACCAAACCCTGTGTCTCCATCAGTCTCCAGGGCTTAAACTACTATGCAATTTGCGAAGAAACGCCGCGGAATTATCACCGCACTATGCATCACACGTTGCCAAACAGCAGTTCGCATCAGCTACACGGTAAAGAGCTAGAGCTGATGGTGCATTAGCTAGTGAACTGTTGGACCCTGACGAGTCGCCATCAACATTCTTCTGACCAACATTTGCATGATCATGATCATGTTCATCTGCAAGCAATCTGCTGCTCGTGTGGAGAATATTGTAGGCCGGCCGTGTTGAAGCGCGCGCGATTCCTGGCAGAAGAGTTGAAGCAACGTTTCATGCATTTGGGGGACAAATCATATGCTTCTGGCAGTCTCATCATCTGAACAAGTAGAGAATTTTGCCGTCTTAATTGCTGGTGGTGTTAACCTGTATCCAGTCAAGGTTCTCTGATCAGAGCAGTGATGGATGTTCTTAAGAAACTGTGAGGCTTCAAATGAAGCCTTTCTGACTTAGCTGACGATTGGTGACACCCAATTAATACTCTTAGCAATGTCTGAAACTGAACCTTTTTTTTATACTGAAAGTCTGAAACTGATTGTTAATTACTACCAGTATTAGGTACTCTTGCTTGAAATCAGCTATCCTTAAAAAACGCATGCAAGTGAGCATCTGAAGAAGCAAAGCTAGCTAGATCACACCAAACTTCACAAGAATGATCGAGCAGCAATGCAAATTAATCTTAGTGCAGTAGCTAAACTATAGTTGTACTTACCATCTGAATCATCTGATTATTTGACAGACATACAAAAATACTACTACCAATTAAACCCTGTTGGTACTACCAATGTTTTTGATATTATGCAAATGTCGGGGGTTGATCGATGGATGAGAGAGAGAGCTAGGGCACTAGCATTCGTTTCATGGAACTTGTGGGAGAGTAGGAGAGCAAAAAAGAGACCCACCACTGAGCTGAGCTCGCTGTCAGTGCTAAAGTATTTGGGGACACTGCTGCTAAGCTCCATCTGCTCATCCCCAGGAATACTTGGAACATGTCCTTTCCTTGCTCCATGTAACGCATATTTGCAATAGTGCATGCAATGCCAAACTGCCAACCTCTTCAAAGAGCTTTTTTTTTTTGCACAAGTTTTTATATATAGCCCCACTTCTCTTGGTTTCCCGGCCGCTAAATTGGCTGGCTACGGCAAAGGAGGGTCCCAGAACACATCAGCACAAGTTACAAAAAACATGTCCTAAATTCTGATGAAAAATCAATAATACTATTAACAATGCGGGTTTCATCGGCTAGTAGTGGGTGGCTACCTTGATCTTGCTAGTAGTACAGGCCCCATATATTCAGTCATTGTTTGCTTCTCTAATCAGTCACTAGCACTACTATAAAAAAGTTCATAGGTATCGGTCTAAAAGGTGCCGGTTCAATTAAATCCGATACCTATTATATCTATAGGTGTTGGATGAATAATAGAACCGACACCTATACTATAGGTGACGGTTCTTATTACGAACCGCCACCTATTCTTCACGAATAGCTGTCGGATGAATAGTAGAACCGACACCTATAGTATAGGTGGCGGTTCGTAATAAAACCGTCACCTATTCTTCGCGAATAGATGTCGGACAAATAGTAGAACCGGCACCTATACTATATAGGTGGCGGTTCGTAATAAGAACCAACACCTATTCTCAGAAAAACACTATTTCCTCGATTAGTATCATACCGCCTGCCGAACAAGACCAACACCAGCTTAAATATGCATCTCTCATGCGCATGACCAGCTGGACTCACTTGCTCGTGGCGTAACTCTAACTCGCGGGCACGAAAGAGGGCTCGCCATTAAGGTACGTAGTTGCGTGAAAAAATTTGGTGGGTCCGGTAAATATGATGGGTTCGGTTAAAGGAGTGGGCCCATAAGAAAAAATTGGAAGCACCTCGTTGAATAGGGTTCGGTCCGTATAGGTGTCGGATAAATAGGTGCCGGTTCTACACGAACCGGCACCTATTCGTCTGAATAGGTGCCGGTTGAAAAACTGACACCAATGACTTTGATCATTGGTGTCGACCAATAAGTGCCGGTTGGGGAAACCGACACCTAAGGGGGTTTCCCAACCGGCACCTTTGGCCTCTTCTGTAGTAGTGTAGCTAGATGTGTGTAACGTGCTTGATCTTGGCATATTTTCTACCGACTTGTTTCATCATGCATGGCACACAATGAACAGGAAATGTCATGTGTTTAGCTTTGTGTGACAAGGAAGAAGCATATGCAGAGCCTGGAGATTGGGTAGTACAGTGTTAGGCAGGGATGAAAACTCAAAAGCAATTAGCCAGGGTAGGTGTAGATTCTCCCGGTAGAATGTACTAGATCACTAGCATTATAGTGTAGGAGGAAGAGAGCAAACAAGGAGACGGGGTTCCCCAAGAAGGCAAAAAAGTGGTGGTGATTTTGGGCTCACATGATATTCACGATGCATGGATGGATGGATGCATGCTGTAACTGGCGATGCGAGGAGGACTGATTGGATTGGGGAAAATGCGGATGGATGGGGAGCGAAGAAATGACAGGTGAGAGCAAGGCGATCGAGCACGCGCGGCGTTGCAAAGAGGCAACAATTGCTTGAGGCCTTCAAAGGTTTCAGGGCCTGCTTGTCCCCTTCCTCTCCCCTGGACCCCATCTGTCTGGGACTCACCTCCTTGCTACTCTTCTTGTTATACCACCTCACTACTACCTTTCAGAGTTTCAGTAACCCAGCTCAGTTCACTGCTGCTCCTAGAACCTCGTGTTAAGCCTTCATTCCATGTTAGATTTTAGCTGTCAGCATATATAAGAGCTAGGAGTATGTAGAAAAAAAATACTATGGCCGGCCACGCTACTCTGATTCAGTCTGTTCTTTCTTCCATTCCCGTCTACGTGTCCTTGGCTATCGGCCTTTCAGCCTGGGTGATTAAAGCTATTGACAAGAAGCGACGGGCTTTCCTGTGGACGGACAAGGATTTGGCTCATGGAGGTCAGTGCCGAGTGTCCTGGTCGAATGTCTGTCGTCTCAAAGAGCTTGGTGGCCTGAGTATTTCTGATCTCAGGTTGGCTGGGTATGCTCTGAGGATCCTTTGGCTCTAGCTAGCCCTTACTAGGAGGGCCTGAGGGCCCCGATTGAACAGACCATTGCAGACTTGTCTGCAGCATCCTCCTTCTTCGTGCCGGGCAATGGTGAGTCCATACTTTTCTGGTCCGACCATTGGCTTGATGGCCGCTCTGTTGCCTCTTTGGCTCCAGATCTTCTCTTCATAGTCCCGCAGCGAATCCGGGAGTCACGTTCGGCGACCTCAGGTTTGGCTAACAATGCCTGGGTTTCGGACATCCGCGGTGTCCTTGCTGTCCCGATCATCTCCCAGTTTCTTCTTCTTTGGGATATGGTTGGCTTGGTACATCTCTCGTCGGGCACTGCTGATCGTTTGGTTTGGCGCTTGACGAGCGACCAACGCTACTCGACGAGTTGAGTATCAGGTATTCTTTCTTGGGCAACACCCCATGACCTGTGTGTTTCTTCTCTAGCACGCAGAGGGCCCAACAAAATGCAAGTTTTTTCTCTGGTTGGCACTTTAGCAGCGCTGTTGGACGACCGATCTCCTTCTGAAGCGTGGCCTCGACTCTCACTCAGCTTGCCCCTTCTGTGCGCAAGAGCTGGAATCGGCTAACCACATCCTTTTTGGCCGTGTCTTTGCTTGGTAGGTCTGGCTCCATGTTCTATCACCGTCTGGTTGGGCGGCCCTCTCTCCCCCGCGTGGCAGCGGACTACAGGACTGGTGGCCGGTCTCTAGGTCACGGTTACCGAAGCACCTCCGTGCGGGCTTTGATTTCTTGGTTCTTCTGGTCTCCTAGAGCCTGTGAAGGGAGCGTAACTCTAGGGTGTTTGATTCGGTCCTCTCCTTAGTTCCGGTGCTTGTTGACTCCATCAGCGCGGAAGGCCGGTTGTGGTCGTTAGCGGCTCCGTTGTTTTTGGAGTTTTCTTGGGAGTTTAGGGTGTCTTTACCTCCTCCCGTGTTCGGAGTAGTTTTTGTTTCTAGTAGTTCTCCCGCCTGTCAGGGTTTGTAGCCCCCTCAGCATAAGTCGGTCTGGCTGTTTGCGTGGTGTTTGTGTATTTGAATCTCTATTTTCTTCTAATATATTGACACGCAATCTTTTTGTGTGTTCGCGAAAAAAGACTGGATTCGGTGAAACTTTTAAAATCCATATGTCAATGACCTCTTAAACTATAAGAATGAAAGAAATGACATACATATATTTGCCTTAAAAAGTACTATCATATATCATAAACTTATTAGACCGTGTAAGTTTATTATAATGAAAAATCGATTGTCAGAATCGTTTAACCAAATTTTATCCTAAACATCAAATATTTTGTGACGGGGTAGTTCTTTTCCAACTAAATTTTACTACCTTTGTGTTAAACAACTTGGCCATGAAGAAAATAATTATTGAAAGTAGACAAGAGAAACATCTACAAGGAGAAATAGTTTTGTGCTCCCTGTTTCCAAAAGTTGACGTATTAACACTAGTCCCCAGGAGGGAACAAATTTACAAGGTAAACAATGGGAAAGAGTTGTATTAGTGGTCATTGTGGGACCAAATTAAGCCTGCACCCAAAAAAATTAAGCCCCCAAGAGTACCAGTACCAGTCCTACCTTAGCCTTTCTTTCCATTTCAACTATTTATTTGCGGCCACCTCCTATGAGACTGATATGACACCCAAAGGGACTAGTAGTAGCATGTAAAAATCCTGAAAGAGATCGAACTACACTTATGTATAGTAGGTGGCACGGTAAAACACGTATAATCATAATGTGGCGTTTTCAACTATTTTTTACGATAAACCAAGCAGATTCAGATATATATTATCTACAATTCCACATGCTTCATTAGCCGCTTGGTTACTTGTAGCTCAGTAGCTCTTGAGTTTTGTAGTTATTTTGAACGAAAACGCACAAGGAGTTTTGAGTTAAGGAACAATTTAGTCCATGGTCAAATATTCAGTTGAATTACAATTAAGTACTTCATTTCGATCTCATGACAAAATGTTCAGTAGTGGAAACTGCTACCTAAACCTGAGACTCAGAGAGTAAACATATCATTAGCCTGCAGCTTATTCAGAAGTGCTTGGCGGCTGAGCTGCAAGCCTGCAAGATGTCAACTTTTAGTGGTGGTTGGATACTGAACTGATAGCCATTTGCCGGCCGGTCTAGTGCAGTTGAAATGCTCTACTACTATACTTCTCATCAGGTAGTAGAAGTGAAAACTGTCAGGTAGACATGTTATCTGCAACTTTTAACGCCTTGGAAGAAGCAATTCTTGCATTTTGCTTGGTTACAGTAGGGGTCAAATTGGGGGGAACATGCACACGAGAGAGGCCCGTGGAAATGTTTGCAGGGAATACATAGCTAGGGTTGTAACTTTGCGCTGTGCAGAATATCTGAGTGTTTCTCATGTTGCTGTTCCATCTCATGTTCCATTGGGCAGCAGAAAATGCGGAGTATTCTTCAGAGTTCTGACTTGTGGTGCTCTGGTTTTGTTTATAAGCTTCTTCCATTTGTTTGTGAGATGAAGGACCACACCGTGTTGGGCAAAACAGAAAAGAAAATGAACTCATGTAACTCAAGTGTGTTATTTTCTACTTAATACTAGTTAAAAGAGTTCTCCATAAACTACATGAGCCAATCAGCCAATGAATCTAGGAGGCAGTAGAGTGATGTTTACAACCTGACCATGATAGGATATGATAATTATGGACTCACAATGATAATGAAATAGTAACTTAGTAAGCATAGGGCAGGACCATTAATGGAAAATTAGTATAGACCAGCCCAATTTGGGTGAGCTAGCAAACCTTCTTCAGGGTTAGTGGAAGGCAAAACCCGTGCTTAGGATAAAAGTGCAGGTGTCACACTTTTGAGTTTTGAAACATTAGTATGCAGCTGAGGCAGCAGAGTGACAGAAGTTCAGTTGCTCTGTTTCAATCTTTGGTGCCACAGTTTAGAGTTGGTGCAGCTCAAATCACAAATTGCATTATTTTTTAATCAAAGAAAACAATATACTTAAACTACCAATTGATACCTTATTGCTAGATTGTTTTGTCAGAGGACTGGACATACATGCCTACAGCAGAGGAAAAATAAGGACTAGTACAGCACACAAAAATATTTTCCTGATAACTTAGCAATGAGATGTCCCTCACAAAAAATAAAAATAAAAACCAGTTCTTTCCCATCACTGATTGTTCTCTTTTCCTTGTGTTCCTTGAGGAAAAAAACAACAAAAAAAAGAAAGAAAAGTATGAGACCTATAGCATACAGCGACAACTCCACGTCTTGAGCCATCCATGGCCAGGTGATGTATGAATGTGTGTACTACACCATACATCCAAAATTAAAAAACCAATTTATCCCCAAATTTATAAAGTGAACTGTGCTAGCTAGTCCCGCAGCAGGGAAGCCCAACTAATCACAAAAGAAATCATTGCAGAAGCAGGCAAAGGAGATAAACTAACAAGACCAAAAAACCAAGCAAATGATCGATCGATCGAACAGTTTTCTTTTTCATTTTTATTAAAAAAACCTGAAAAATTAATTAGTCCCAATCACACCTAGCTTAGCTAGCCCAATTGGTTGTCCTTTGTGAGTACTACTATGGCTGTAGCTTAGCTTCTCCTCTGGATTGGCAGAGTGGTAGTAGTAGTAACAGCATGCAGCTTAGCTCCAGCTCTCTCCAATTCTGCAAATGGGGCATAAAATTTAGAGGCAAAGAAGGAGAAGAGCTCAAAATAATGGAGCTGGTTGCCCATTGGGGAGACAAGATCGAATTTTTTTAATCCCCTGGCCCTAATCCTTCTCCACTGCTCTCCCTTATAAGCAACCGGTGCAGCAACTGCTGCTGCACCACCACCGCCTCAACGAAGAAGGAGCAGAAGCACACGAAGAGCTCGAGAGCACCGGAGGAAGAAGAAGAAGCAACAGCAGAAGAAGCAGCTGAGATGACGGGATTTGGGTCGCCGTGCGGGGCGTGCAAGTTTCTGCGGCGCAAGTGCGTGCGCGGGTGCGTGTTCGCGCCCTACTTCTGCCATGAGCAGGGCGCGGCGCACTTCGCCGCCATCCACAAGGTGTTCGGCGCCAGCAATGTGTCCAAGCTGCTCGCCCACCTGCCGCTCGCCGACCGCCCCGAGGCCGCCGTCACCATCTCCTACGAGGCACAGGCCCGCCTCCGTGACCCCATCTATGGCTGCGTCGCCCACATCTTCGCCCTCCAGCAGCAGGTTCGTCCCGTTCGCGATCCATGTCTCTCTCCATCGACGTGTCGTCGCCGCTGGTTTGCTGATCTTGGTGACGCGGCTTGTGTCGAACAGGTGATGACGCTGCAAGCGCAGCTGGCGTCGCTCAAGGCGGCGGCGGGGGTGCAAGGGATGCACCAGGACGTCGGCGCCACCAAGGGCGGCTACAGTATGAGCGCCGCCGCCGCCGCCGACCAATTAGGGTACGGCACCTACGACCAGTGGTGCGGCAGCAATGGAGGCGGCCTCGCGGGCGGCGCTCCGGCGTCGCAGCCGGGCGCGTACAGCAGCAATGGCGTCGGCCACGACTCCATCACCGCGCTGCTGGCGGCCGGCTCGGACTACATGCAGCACTCGCTGTACCACGCGTTCGAGCACTCGGAGGACACCGGCGCCGTGGACGACGGGCATGCGGCCGCCGCGGCCTTCGAGGCGGCGGCGGAGTCGTCGTCGTGCGGCATGGCGGCGTCGTTCGGCGCCGACGAGAGCGGGTGGAGGTCGTCGTCGGGATACCAAGATTGCGAGGACCTGCAGAGCGTCGCCTACGCTTACCTTAACCGCTCGTAAGATCGAACTAAGAACTACTACTAGTGCAGTGCAGAATATATCATCACAAGATATATATATAGAGAGAGAGACATATATATCTCATCAATTCCTGATCATGTTTTGGACTTGGTATTATCGAGTCTGTTTGGGCCAAATATGTGAGAGAGTTTCAAAGCTAGCTAGACTCAGATATGATCGATCTCTGCCAGCAATAATTCGGATGGATGCGAGAGTTCATTGATATCGATCGCTGTAGAAACCTAATTAATTAGAAAGCAAAAATTTCTTTGTCATATGATCATATGTCTGATGCTGTTTCTGTCTGGACTACTACATGTGTTTTCTTCTCGAGTTCTGTTTGTAGTTTGTGACAGACAAATCATGCACAAAATATATTGCGAAGAGGAGAAAACCTGCTATGCTGCACAGTATTAGTGACTGACAACTGATTCATGGCCGGCGGCCACACATCAGAAAATCCAACTACACCACTGTTTTCGTTGAATCCTTAAACAGAAAACTCTTTAATGGCGCAAAAATTATACTTTACAGTGCCATTTTTGGGTAGTAACTAGTGCATGGATCTTATATAGTGATCTCTTCGTAACTAACGTGTTACATGCGATGATGTTGCAGTCAATGTAATACCATGATCAGTTCCATCCTGTAAAGTACTATAGCGCTTATACAGGCTTCTAAACTGTAATCCACCATAAAAAAAAGTCAAATATAAATGCCTTTCCCCAATATATAATTGTTTGGAGGATTCTTGAGGATCTGTATATTTAATTATATATATATAGACGTTTCTAAATAATCTTTTTTCAGGAATATATTTATAGAGCCGGTATGTCTTAGATATACACTATAGTCCTTTAAATCCCTTCTTTTCGTATTCTATTTTGATCATGATTACCTGTTATAATTGATATGTCCTAAATACATATTTGTTTTCACTTTGTCAGCGATAAGTATATATGCTATCATTTTTAAGACAAAGTATCTTGATGTGAGTGAGAATAACCATAAAGTGTAATTTCCTTTGGTTCATTAAAAATGAGAAACAGGGTCAACTAAAGTGATGATTCGCACAAATAAAGGTCAACTTAAGTGATAAAAAGTTCTTTCCAGACAAACAAAAGTTGTATGCTCCACGCAGTATTTTTTTTCCCCTTTCAATACATGGACTATGTAGCTAATTATACATTGAATCAATGCAATATAATCAAAAGCAGAAAACAATAATGAAGAAATGATACTTTGCATCATTACAAACACAGGCATCACAAGAAAGTTATCAATCGTAATTAGCTTATTACCTGGCAATGAAAGCTACAATCATTATTGTTTTCTTTCCAGTGAAGAGCAATACATGCATAACTTTTCCAATATGCCATTTCCCTTGTCTCACTTATTTCCTATAATATATAACATATTAAGTAATATATCCCTCTCAAAAAGAAAAAGTTAGCTTTACCTCTAAATTATAATATTACTGAAAACATTGCTTAAAAAAACTTGTATGATAGGGTTTTGTCAAAAGTATTTCATCAGTGTACTTAATCTTTCAAACTCTTATCAGCACACTTTATTAATTTAACCCTGAACCATCACAAGATGGATCATTCCCCACACTTCCTACTGCATCAGTGTTTTTCTTTTCGAATGATGTATATAAGACATCTACTGCACCTTACGTTCCAAATAATTTTTGATTTTTTTTTGTTGAAGGACTATTATCCTATGTTAGACGTACGTAGGCCGGGCTTGTTCACTTTCTTATCATTTTTTACCATTCCAAAAATTAGTAAGGCAATGAACTAAACATATCGCTCACAACCCCACCAATTTTTAGTAATCCTAGAACTTTGTATGCAAATAGTCATGATTTTCGAAAATTGTTTTACAAAATAGGGTATAATGCTATCTATCTCATAGTTTTAACAAAACATGACCTATATGAAACTGGCGTGGCACAATATCTAGAAGCTGTCGTCTCACAATTGTCAATATTCTGAGATATATCTAACCTTGTTTTGGAAAATTTCATCACAGTTAATCTTATATCTGGATGTCCCAAGTAATCTGAGCCACTAAAAATGCAGCCTTATTTTTAACTTATACTACCTATCATCATATTTTGAGCAAATAATGCGCATAAAAGGGATGTAAACACCAGTACGTACGGTACATATAGCCGCTTTAGGGGAAAAAAGAACAAGTAAACATTGATGTACTAAACTACTTCCGATATCCAAAACGACGAGTATTTATGATGGGAGTGAGTAACAAGTATGAATTTAAATGAACACAAAGAAAATGTCTGTTTAATTTTCCACAAATGAGCAGAGCAGATTACCCCTCTTCTTAGGGGTAAAAACAGGAAGGTGGCCCAACTAAAGCCAACCAGGCCGCAGGCCGAATACAGCCCATGAAGGCCCATCATGTGCGTAGGGCCCAGGTTAGGCTGTTGGATGCCTAATCCAGGGTGCGCGCAATCAGGCTTGCTCCTTCAGGTGGGCACGAGCCAACCCAAAAGCAAAAAAAGGAACACTACTGCTCATGTCACCAGGTGTGTTTGCTACTAATCAGTTGCCATTGCCAGCTCTGTTCTTGCTTGTCCCATCTCATCAAAGTTTTAATTATATGATTCTGGATTATGAAATTTTAGCCTTTTCTTGTTTACAGGCACGTAATCTTTCATCTTTGCACCCTTTAATTTTCAGCCGAAATCACAAGTGATACAGTCTTTTCCAGCCAAATTAATCTCAAGAAGGGAAGTCATAGTACAATCTGAACTTGTGATTTGTGAAGCAAACAAAAGCTGAAATTGAGAAGAAACTTTATTTTTTTTTCATCTTGAGTAGCTGCCTTCCTCCTGCTCGCCGAAGCAGTACATGTCCTGCAGCGACGTCGACCCGTCGGAGCGCGGCGCGCTGTAGCAGCCGGAGCTCTGCGTCGAGGTCATCGTCGACTCGTGCTCCATCTGCCACGCTTGCTGCTGATGCTGGAGGAGAGGGTTCCCGGCCGCCGCCGCCGCCGCTGTCAGCATGCCGGCCGCCGCCAGCGTCTGCGCCACCTGCGTCTTCGCCTGCGCCACCTGCACCTGCAGCGTCGCCAGCTGCATGCACGCCACGCATGTGCTAAGTTAGTTCGCCGCCGCGCGCGGCGAGCGGAAGAGGAGGCGAGTGATTGCGAGGGTTTAAGAATTATTACCTGCTGCTGCAGGGCGAAGATGTGGGCGACGCAGCCATAGATGGGGTCGCGCAGCCTGGCCTGCGCCTCGTAGGTGACGGTGGCGGCGACCTCGCTCCGGTCGCCCGGCGCCACCTGCTGCAGCAGCTTCGCCGCGTTGCTGGCGCCGAACACCTTGTGTATCGCCGCGAACTGCGCCGCCCCGTCCTCCGCGCAGAAGTATGGCGCGAACACGCACTCCGCCGCGCACTTGCGCCGCAGGAACTTGCACGCCCCGCACGGCGACCCCGGCACGCCGCCCACTCCGGATGACGCCATGGCAGCTACTCACCTAAGCTTCCGACGAGTCCACGACGCAGCAGGAGAGGACTTGAGTTTTATAGAGGAGATGGCGCCAAAGGCTTCGAGGGCGCGAGGGGACAGAGCCAGAGAAGAACGCGCATGATGTACAGGAGAGCGAGGGACATGCAAGTGTTTAGTTAATTCTAAGGACAACCAAATACTCCAATATAAACTTATTTATTCATTTCTGAAAAACAAATTGAAAGGAGCAGCATATCTTGCGTATCAACCTCCCCAATTTTGCTCATTTGCACAATTTATGGCCCACACATGTATCTCATGAGAGGAATGGGTTCTACTCAAAAAATTATAAGCAACTGCTACCAATGTTCAACTCGGCACATGGTCTCACTAAATTTTCACCCAAAACATGTTAGTTTGTCTACATTATTTTTTTCCCAAACAATGTTACGTCTACATAATTTATTCCGATGTTCCAAAATATAAATATTTTAAATTGTTTAGTAAATATTAAGGTTAAAAGAAAATATTCCCTTTCATTTAAAATTTTGAATTGCTCAGATTTCTCTCTCGAAACTTGTTTTTTTTTTGCCGGGGCGGCAAGAATGCCGACCGAGAATTAAGATTAAATAGGAGAAAAAGGGTACAAAATACAATCATGACACCAAACATATCGCGTCGGGTTTAGCTTTGCTGGCCCCCGGTTATTCTAGAGGAGGGAGCGAGGAATAAAACAGACTCAAAGACAGCCGCTAGAGGCAAACAGCCGCCTGAGAGAAGTGCTAGCTAAGCCAACTGCACATGCGGGAGGGAAATAATCCCGGCTTCCTTCCAAGTTGCCACCTCCCCTGTGAAGACCTGCAACACTTGTTCTGCTATGCTTGTCGTGTGGTCAAAGATACGAGCATTTCGCTCCTTCCAGACGATCCAATTGAGAAGCATGAAGATTCTGTCAAAATTCTTCCTGTAGCAATTCCGAAAAACCATCCTCGCATGAAGCCACCACTCTAACAGCGTTTGTCCTGCTTCTTTCGGAGTCTCAAAGTGAATTCCCACCCACAAGCGGACTCTACTCCAAACATCGGCTGTGAAAGCACATTCGACGAAAAGATGGTGGGTTGTCTCCAAATCCTGTAAGCACAGTGGGCATTGTTGCTCATGTGGCCAGTGCCTCTTAGCCAGATTGTCCGCCGTTAAGCACCGTCCTTTGAGCATAACCCACATGAAGAAACGGACTCGCGCGGGAGCCCCTGACCGCCAGATAAGATCACCCTGAGAGCTTTTCTCCGAGGCCATGAAGAACAAATTGTAAGCAGATTTGACCGAAAAACATCCATCCGTCGCCACTTTCCATCTCAAAGCGTCCGGCTCCGAGTTTAGCGAAGCCCCCTAAATCTCATCCCAAAGGATTAGGTACTCCTGGAGTGCTTGAGGCGATAGAGCACCTTGAATCCATTTGAGCCACCTGTTTCCATTAAGACCTGTCGCCACTGAAAGTTTTGCTGCGCGCACATAAGAGTATAGCAAGGGAACCTCCAATTGAAACTTCCCTTGCCCGTCCAATTGTCCGTCCAAAATTGCACTTTCGCCGCGCCAACAACAAACTCAGCCACCACCTTGAAAATTCCACCGACATCGCCTGGATTAAATCGGTTAAGGTCCATGGCCCGCCATTTTGCTCGCCTCCTTTGCCAACCACTTGCATTCTCGCGCTTGCCCAAAGAAATTGAGATCTTTGATACCCAAACCACCGTTCCGAATTGGGGAGCATATCGTGCGCCAAGCGACTAAGCAATGTCCTCCGTTAACTTCTTGCTGACCCTTCCATAAGAACCCACGACATTTTCTTTCCAATTCTTTGATCGCCCACCACGGCAACTGCGTCACTTTCATGAAATGGATTTGCTGCGCGGTGAGGACTGATTTGATTAAACTCAATCATCCATCAATCGAAAGCATTTTGGGCTTTCACCCCGCTACCTTCTTTCCCAATGAGTCCATCATGGGTTTGCAGCTCCATCCTTGTTGGTTTTCTTACAGACAGTGGCAGTCCGAGGTACTTGATCGGGAATTGCGCTATTGGACAGGCAAAGATCGATTGAATCAACTTACTGTGTTGTACGGTGCAACTAATAGGGGTAAGCGAGCTCTTTGCCAGATTTGTCTTGAGGCTGTCACTTCACCGAAAGCCTTCAAAATCTCCTTAACCGCTTTCGCTTCTTCCTCGGTTGGTGAAAAACAAAACCGCATCATCGGCGTATATAGAGATCCGCGGCTGTTGTCGGGCGTTGAGCGTGGAGAAAAAGCCTTCGCCTCGGCTTGCTCGAAGAGAGCTTGAAGTGTGTCCATCACCAAGACAAACGCAAGGGGCGAGAGGATCACCCCGCCGCAAACCCGCGCCGGTTGATCGGATCGAAAGGTTACCGTTGACTAGTAGCTTCATCTCCCCTGTTAAGAAAAGTGCGCACATACATCTTTGCCACTGTCGTCTAAACCCCCTGCATTGCAACATTTCTGTCAAGAATTTCCAGGAAACCGTATCAAATGCCTTAGTGATATCAAGCTTCATCAGCATCATGGATTTTTTCTGTTTATGAAATTGATTCACCATCCCTTTGACGAAGATGAAGTTCTCGTGCAAGCACCTCCCCCTGATGAAGGATGTCTGCACCGGCGAAACCAGTTCATTCATCTTCGGTGCTAGCCTCCGCGCCATGATCTTTGTAGCTATCTTCGCAAAGCTATGTATCAAGCTAATCGGTCGATAGTCTTTCAATAAAGTGGGATTCTCCTTTTTTGGCAGCAGTACCACCATTGTCGAAACTTGATTGACTGAAAATATATTGATCTCCGTGTATTGGAATCAATGCCCTGGAGAAATGCTCATATTATAATACAAAATTTAAATTCTAAAAATGTTTATTTTTTTGGAACGGACGAAAGTGCACGGTTATTTCAGCTTGAATAAAATTTTCCAAATATGTCTAAGAGGGACAATCCAAACCTGGATATATATCACTGTCGGTTAATCTGTGCAGGCTTAAAAACCGGTAGTGATACTGATTATGAATCGACCGTGATTATTTTTTCTGGAATAATGAAACAAGGTTAACAGCTTAGAATTAAGAAGTTGGAGTTGTACGTGCGTATGATGAGTTCAACCAAAGTGGGTTCAGGTTCTTCAGGAGAAGAGGCCCCGTGTGCTTACAGGAATTAACTAAAGAGGAAATTAAAAGAACTAAACTTAATTAACAGCAGCCATGCACGGCGGCGCCTTTAGCCGCCGAATGCCTTTTGGTTTTCAGAGAGTTGTTTACCTCCGGGCAAACGTGGACTTTGCTCTGATCTTGTCCGGGTTCAGTTCGTTCGGTACAGCGTTGCTTCTTGTCCGTAGCACGAAATTTCAGGGCCATCTTACCTGCAAGTCACATCGATTATCGCACGGTCGATCGATCGAAACACACATCGCTATCACCGATCAATTATATGTGCATGGATGCATGCATATATTATATATGCCTCCGTTAAAACGATACGTAGAGTACATCTGAATATGGTAGGACAGTTTTGGTTACACTTTGATTGACATTGGGGGCCTTGAGAAGTTCAGAGTTATGCAGCTTTTAATTTCAAGTTTTGTTTGCACCTGACTCATCATGGCCAAGCTATGATCGTTCATGATTAAGGACGACACTAGATTGTCCTTAATTCTATACAAATTTAGGGGTTGTTGCAAAGCTCACCTCAAGTGCGCCAGCTCTGTCGAGAAGAAAAGAACATACACTCACTCTCATCTGCTACCGGCTTTTGCTAATAATCAAACAAAGCTAATTAAAGCCCAATAGCCCATGCAGCTACTAGCCGAAATGAATTAGAAATCGTTTGCACGTAACCTGGGCTATAGTTTATGCAATGATTCCAGCCTCTCCGTACGTGCAAACACCCACTTTTCTCCATGCAATTCTGATTGCCCGGTTTGTCTGTTCCCTGAATTCTTCACTTGTTTTTCCATCAGAGAGTACGTGTAAGTTTGTGCCGAGTGCATTATGGAAAGCAATGGTGTTGCATGCATACGTGTACATGTCCTCCACGACAAGAACACGGAAGACGGCTTTGCAATCGAGCTTGCAGGAAACTAAACAATCGAGGAGTAGGTACGAACAGCTAAGGCTAAGGGTGCGTGTGCAAAGAGAGGAGTAAAGAATTCAGAGGTTGCCGGCGTCAGATACAAGTTCAAAGTTTCAGAAAAATCTTCTTGTGTTTTTGGACTTTTTCTAGGAGAGGATTAGAGATGTCAGACTGCTAAACAGCTTGTGGTTGGGATGTCGCAGATGTAGAACTAACAACGTTGATGTTGATATGATACCCGGGGGGAAGAGAAATTCTTGTTTCTCTTTGTTTTGGGCTTGAGGCAACATGACTAAATTCGATCAGTTTCAAGTCATTCTGGCCCAATTATTGGAAGCCCAATTCAGGGCTCAATTCTTCGAATTCGAAGCTAAGTTGGACAAGGTGGTCAGCATGGTCAGTGGCTCAAAGCAAATGCCTTGAATCGGTCTCGATTGGTTACTGAATGTCCATGCAAGCAGATGACTAATGGAGCTTTGACAAGCTCCATTTTTGTGTGTGGCCAACTAGCACTGCTGTCCATTGAACTACTTCTAGAGCTAGAGTTCAGGCAATTGTCTGGATCAGCTAAGATCGCTCATCTCACAACTTCACAGGACCTTCAGAGTTCAGAGCTACAAATTACCCTGAACTCTGAAAACTCATTTGCAACTCTGAACTTTGAGCTCAGAGCTACAAAGATGGAGTAGCATATTTGCAACCTGAATATAAGTAGGATACTAATCTTATTATATTTATCAATTCCATCTAGATCAACATTGACTGCGACCAAAGTTCCAAAAGCTCCAGGGTCACAGGTGCAATCGTCTCGGCAGAGACATCAAATTCAACTTCCCAGTCACCGGTTCATAAAAAATGATGTAACCGCAAGCCATTTCGTCGGAGTCCAAATGCAGGGTGACAAACAATGTCAGTAAATTAATTCTTATAAAGGTGGAATAGTGATGCGAAGAAGAACCGTCACAGACTCACAATTAGTCTAAGTTGCAAGCTGGACTTCAGACAAGTTCTGTCTGAACTCTGCATCACATCTGCCCATACACGCATAGTAATCTAAGCTTAGTTTATCTAAGAAAGCAACTGTTTGTGTGATTGTTTCAGAATTTAGTTTCATCCTAGGCAGGGCCGAGTCATTAATTGATGCGTCCGTGGATGACAGCAACAACAGAAGCAGCTAGCATCTTCATCAGTTGACTGTAACAAAATGAAACAGTTTCGATGTGTCCACCTAAGAAGAATCGAAAGAATACACATCAGCAATGAAATTCCTCTACTATAATTTTTTTTTTGGCATCGAATAGTTTTACTAGCACTCCTGCTCCATTGATGCAAACTGGAAATCCTTAGTGGAGTTATTCACAGAAACGTTTACAGGATGTCTGACAGTAACCCGTGTACCGGTGATTGCTGCATCATATACGCGCATTAATTATACTTTTATATTATATGGGAATCTTTACCACTTATAATACATTTTAGCTTTTTCTTACTCACTCATAATCCAACGTACGAAAATCAGAGTCCACTTCTTTATTTTATATTATTTCATATTTTTATTGTGTGCATGCATGCATGGATTTAATTACGAGAGATTATCCGAGATTTGCTCTTTTTTATCCGGGATTTGTTTTTTGTCTTGTATGCATGCTTGGATTTTTTAAAAAATGATTGATTATATTATTGTAGCGTTAGCACGAGATATGTTATTAGTTGTTGTTGTAGTATCTCTTAAACGTGAAGTTACAACAGGTCTACTTCTTTTTTTTTTGAACTCACAACAAGTTAGTTTATTTTTCTTTAGCCGGCTTGGTCGAAAGACGTGGCCAACCAAATTTTATTAAGACTAGCAACTATGCCTATGCGTTGCAACGGGTGAAGTCGGGGCGCGAGTAGTTAATTAAGCGCAGAAAATTGAAGTTGAAGGACGTGCTAGCTTGGCTCTGCCATGAACTATGATAATTCATACATATAATTACAAAGGCACATAAAGCCATCTCCCTTCAAATGCATATATATTAATTGCACCCCCTTGTCGATCTGTGAGCGATCTGGACCGTATAAATATAAACGAATGACTCACACGCACGTACGTGGCAATGTGATTCATAGAGGACGTACATACGTATGTATATACGTATATCCATAGGGTATATTCACAATATACGCATGCATACATATGTACGCATACATATGCTATACCATACGTGTGTCTTTTCTCTACCGAGGGAGCGGGATGTCGGCCAGGTCCTCGCGGTACGGCAAGAGCTCGTCGCTGGCGGCACCATCGACGTCATCGGCGTCGGAGACGATGGCCTTCTCGGCGTCGACGACGGTGAGGGAGGAGTCGGCGATGAAGGTGACGACGGAGTCCTTCCTGACGGTGAGGTAGACGACAACGACGATGTAGATGAGCATGAGCGGGAAGACGGCGGCGCCGACGAGCACGTTGGCGTACTTGGGGAGGTCGTTGTGGATGAGCCAATCGACGAAGCTCGTGCTCAAGAAGTACATGTGGATGACGATGATGAGCAGCCCCAGAAACCACGAGAACACTAACATATTGTGGTTGAGCGGTGCAGTGCGTTGGGCTTGGTCGGTTCGACCCGGTGAGGTGGGTTTTTGACGTGCTAGATAGATGGGCGTACGAGACTGCGGGTTAATTTCACAAAAACTCAAGGGGTTTTCTACAAAATAGTCAGACGGACGAAAATTTTAGAAAAAAAATAATACTTATAGATTATAGATTAGAGAAGAATAGGGTTAAAAAAACAATTTACAGATTTAACCGGCAACAGATTGTCGGAGCACATTGTACCTCAATACGGTGAAAAAACACACACCACGAAACAAATTAGTTTATAGTTGCTATTCAGAAAACGCCAGTATCATCATCCAAACCTATATGTCCATATAGTAAGAGTGGTTTCATGGTTATTGAGAAAGTACACAAAGATATTATATTTTTAGTGTAAAATTTGATATATGTTGACATCTTTCGATACTAGAAGATAAAAAATTTGCATTGAAAATTTTGACACATCTAAAAACTATAAAATTTCTCATGTACGAAAGTGCCAGTGCAAGGTTATTTATGCTACCTCCAGGAGGCTTACTACACTAGAACAACCCCTTGCAAATCGTAACAAGGACGTCACAAATATATATTGTTGTTTAGATTAATATATGACATGCAGCAAAACCAACCTACAAGCAGTTCCGAAGTCTGAACGAGAAAGCATGCACTATTTTAACTACTTTAAAAGCACAATTATCCTCATCCCTACCCGTCCTAGAAAAATTGCTCCCTACCCTTTTAAAAAAACCGCTCTTGAAAATCCCGTGAAAACCAGCATAAACAAAACTGAATTGTTTTTTTATCTTCGAATCCGTTACAACATGTAGGCATGTAAATAGTATATTATAAATATTATAATGCACAAAAATGTTCTTGAGTGTGAAGCAGCTCCAGCATCCAATTATCCATTTTGCACTGCAAGGCGATTACATACACGAGACAGCTAGGGCAAAGTCTTGGATAGCGATCGAGGGAGCTGCTACGCATCAAGGCCGGCCGGCCAAAACTACCCTGTCAAGACGGTGCAATATCTGTTATTTATTCAAGTTTTCAGAGAGACTGACGACAATAGCAATGCTCTTCGTTCACCGGCTAATTAATCCCCAAACCCTTCGAGTCGTCCTAGATTGGTAGCCACATGGAGTGTGGCGGCGACCAGGAGTTCATGGTCGAGATGGCGCTGAGCTCACCGGGGCAGCAGGAGGTGGTGGCAGCTGCCGTGACGACGTCGCCCACGGCGGCGCCGGCTGCTGCTGCCGCCACTACCAGGCCGTACTACGAGTGCGTGTTCTGCAAGCGCGGGTTCACCACGGCCCAAGCGCTGGGCGGGCACATGAACATCCACCGCCGCCACCGCCACCGCGCCAAGCCGCCCGGCCGCCGCGACATGCCCACGACCACCGGCATAACGTCGACGGTGTCCCGGGACGTCGAGTGCTATAGCCAGCACCGCTACTTGGCATACCCTCCTCCTCCTACCCCGGCGCCATCGCCGGTGACATCTCCGCCGATGAGCAGCAGCTTCGCCACATACTACGCCGGCGGCACGGCCACCGTGGACGGGGAAGCCATGAGCGCTGCAGGTAGCAGTACTAGCCATATCAGGGAGCTGAGCCTGCTTGGTGGCGCAGAAACTCGTGATCATGACTTGCACCTGCGCCTCGGGCGCCACGGCCGCGGCGGCGACGGGTCACCGCGCACGCCGCCAGAAGGCTCGCCGGAGAGGAAGCTGGACCTGGACTTGGAACTCAGGCTCGGGCGCCGTCCTCGGCATTGATCGATCGTTCGCATGGTAGTGCAGCTCGTCCACACGCTACATATGTGTGTGCACCGCATTGATGTCCATATATAGTTCATGAGATTTATACATGGGTAGTTAATGAATTAGTGTTTTTTTTCTTTGATAGTATCGCTTGTTTCACTTTTTGCATGTGTGTGTATATGCACATATGGATGTGAAAATGTCTTTGTCGTATACAGAGAGAGATGTTGTTTGATGTATAGTACTTGATCAGTTTAGGACTGAGGTACATATGCATCCATTTTCCAGGCATTAGTTGAGACACATTTTTACTTGCTAGTTTGATTATGATAGTCTAAATGAATTACCCATTCGTTTCCTATTACATGCCCGCTTTAACTTTTTCTAATCAATTTTTTAAAATTTAACTAAATTTATAAAAATATAATAATATTTTTAACACAAAACAAATACTATCAGGATATATCAAATATATTCAAAGATGTATTTAATGTTATATTTAATAAAATTAATTTGATGTCGTAGATGTAACTAAATTTTTCTACAAATTTAGTTAAACTAAAAAGATTGAATATGAAATCAAAAGGACGATTTAGTGTAATATAATATAAAATAGAGGGAATATTTTTAAGCCGTATTTGGGGAAGGTAAATATATATATGGTTGTTTTCAAACTTATTGTATTCACAAATATAAAAAAAAGTAACAAATGAGGCACACTAATGTGCCGGTAAGTTATTAATTAGTTCATTTTGCGCGATTAAGCATATTTTTGTCAACCCCAACTTGAATGTTCGATATGCTATCAAAGGAAAAAGGTTGGAGTACACATCTAGTATGCCTAGTATGCTAAGTACAAAAGTACTATGAGTAAAATTCATAAAACTATATATGTTTTTGTGAAACTATTATAGAACTATTTAAGACATTCTATCATAAAATTTAACATCAAATTTATTATAAAACAGAGCCAAATATCACAACACTACAAATTTAATGTTAAAATTATCACAAAAATCTATATTTTAGAGTTCAAAATCATAGTACTAATGTTATGTTAGAGTTATAAGCATTATAGCTTTCTGATTCAATTGATCATTGATCATATATAGTTTTGTGATAATTTTATCACTAAATTTATAGTTTTATGATACTTGATCTTAAATATGTAATTTTAGGATAAATTTGGTGTTAAATCTATTATAGTTTTATGATATAATATCTTAAATTTGTACCTCTATGATAGTTAGTTTTGCGAAATTTACTTAAATTCTATTGAGAAAATCTCTATTACAAAATTCTACTCAAATTTTAAAAGTGTTTAGAAATGACTACAAAATTGTAAAATATTCAAAATCTATCCACACATAATTTTGAAATCTATTCTTTTTAACTTTCACCATAACTAAATCACTTAATAGGAAAAATTCACATAAAGCCCCGTGAAACGGCGTAAGCAGAGCACGACTACACAATACACACGTGTGCATACTCTGCTGGTGCGTCTGCCCAGATGAACGGTTTTAGTCAATAGCGTCGTACAATGATACAATCAATGAGAACACCACATCTATACTATAACGGAGCAAACACGCAAAATCCTATCCGTCCAATCATGAAATCAAACGGCCCAAATCTCTTCTACGATCCTCCCGGTGAAATCATTCATCCCATAATCCTGTAGCGCAATCTCCTCCACCCACTGCACACACTTCTTTTCCATCCGCGCAACCGCACACCGTCTCCGCCTCGAATGTCTGTCGCGTGATCTCCTCCCCCACCATGACTCCACTAGCAACTACCCTCCCGTCGAACCACGCGTCGCCTCCGCCTCGGCGCGAACCCCTTCCTCTCCCACTTAGCGGCAGGTGTGCAAGGAATCGCTCCGCCTCACCGTTGTTTCCCATGCCTATTTCTGACGCATACACCACGCTGCTCTCCGTCCTCCCTACGCCACTGTGGCGCCTTGCCGGCTTTCGCCATTCTCTTTGTCACCGTCGGCTAGACGCCGTCGTAGCTTGCTGCTAGCTTGCCACCCGCGGTTCCCCCTCAGTGTCGATCGTCGTCGCCACCTTCGCCACTTCCTTGCCTTCTGGGCTTCTAACGACTTCTGTGATCGGTTTGCTCATGACATTGGTGGCCAGCCTTGAATGGAAGCATCAAGGTGTTGGTGGATTAGTTGATTCCATCTCTCCCCTACATGACCACGTCTAATCCTAGTATGTTCGTTGTACTCCTGTTGTTCAAAGATGCACGCCACATTACTTCACGACACAACGGCAACGACCTTGGAGTGTGTGGTGCTACCATGGCTTCCGCCTTTTGTCTCTCTCGCTGAACTCCACCTCTAGCCTTGCTGGTCGTTCGATGCTCGCCGAATGAAATCAGATACATTGCTCTGCCTCCTTTGCCCAAAAGATGTTCAACAGAATGCTGCTTATGTTAGAAATATATGCCTATTTCGGTATATTTTAATTTCAAAATTAATTAGGTAATTAAACAATATTTTCATGACTATATTGAGTGAAATAGAATATGTGCATGTGTTAATGTTTAACACAAATTTAGTCATGAACAGTATGAAGCAGTGTAGTTTCAGTGAGTACTCTATGGTGCGCCGTTACCATTTGGATTAGACATGCTAATCGGATGGCCTCAGTCAATGTAGCTATACGAATTCGATGCAGTGACGAGTTGACACAGTGCAATCCCTCGAACGGCTTTCATGAAGTAGACGACGTAGACATACAGCGGACGATGTAGGATCGAGATGTCAACTAGAGGGGGTGAATAGGTGATTTAAAACTAAGTGGCACTAATCCGAAACTAACCTAAGTTGCTAGGCTTGGTGGAAGATGAGTCTAACTAAGCAACTAAGTTAAGTTTTGCAATCCTAGGGTGATAGTGGCTCAACTATGTCTCTACAAATGTAAATTGTATAAAAGTAAATGCAATAAGTAAATGAGACAAGAGACAAGGAGTTTTTCACCGAGGTTCGGAAACTCGCCAGTTTCCTAGTCCCCGTTGAGGCGAGCCCAACTCCACCGCTCAACCACGAAGCCACCGCACGCCTCCTTCGTCAAGGGGTGGGAAAGGTAGGAGCCGGCCCACGGAGAGGACTACCCAAGCCTCGATCACTAGGGGTAGTTCTTCCTTCGCTCCGAAGGTGGTGAACTCCAAACCACTCACAATCCGACACCGGGCCTCCTCCACAATCTTCTCGGAGAGGTCACCGGGCAACTCCTCCACAAGCCGTCTAGGAGGCGGCAACCTCCAAAAGTAACAAGTAATCCCGCGGCTCGGAGATGATCAAGTGCCCCACTAGCTCTACAATGAAACAAAGCGCTTGGCTCTTGGCTAAATCAACTCTCAAACACACTAAGTGGATGAACATAAAGCTCAAATGAGTGTGAGAGAGGTGCAAGGGTGTATGCAATTGAAGATAGTGCAAGAAGAAGTCCCTTGCTGCCAAAAGGGGGTTATTTATACCCCACACCAAGTAAACTAGCCGTTGAGGACGAAATCCACCAACTCTGCTGCCTGCCAGTCAGACCGACAAAGGGTGGCCGGTCAGACCGGCCTTAGTTGTAACGACTAGTAAACTAGCCGTTACAGTGCAATGATTGCACTGACAACAGGGGGGCCGGTCAGATCGGAGGCCAAAATTCCTGTCAGACTGCCCTTGGCTCGGTCAGACCGCCATCGGCTCGGTCTGACCGATTGCGGCTCTGGATCGCAAGGTCGGAGGGGATCAAGGTGGCCGGTCAGACCGGAGGTGTACTGCCGGTCAGACCGCTGCTAAGGTTCGGTCAGACCGCTCAGTGACCTGCGGTCAGACCGCCCCTAGTCCCCGATCAAACCAGATACACATCCACGGTCAGACCGGACTTGGACAGAAAGTGAAGAAATTGAAGTTGGAATGCAAATGACCTAATGTGACATTTTGATCATCTCTTTGCTTAGGTCATCACCCCTCTTGATAGTACGTCAAAGCTATAAAAATAATCTATAGAATTTGATCGCCCAAACTCCTCGATCAATAAAAATAAATCATTAGTTTTACCATCATTAATCCTTTTTGTATTATGCCATTGAAAATAATCCTCGGTGATCATCCATGCACTTCTTATCGCACTTCTTATCGTGTCATCCTAACTCAAATATATGAAACTCAAGAATATCGTTAGTCCACGATTATCGCTTATCATTAATTACCAAAACAAATAATGGGGCCTAGATGCTTCAGACGGCCACTAGGAAGTAGACGATCAGGGAGCCAACAGTCGCGTTCAATGCTCACCAAAAACCTTATCACCTGCCTATCCCGAGCATGATCTCTAGCAGCAGACGGGGTTTCGAAGGCTCTGCTCTCGCCAGCAGTGTGCGCGCAGTGCTAAGGGAGAGGTCTCCTAAGCAGGAGTACATGAGTGTGTTTGGTGCACCTTGAGGAGGAGGAGGGGCGCCTTATATAGTCGAGTAGGTGAGCAGGGGGATGAACCTGGACACAATGCAACGCATCAAGGATTATTTGCCCATCAATGGCAAAAATTCATCGCATCACATCACTTCGCATCGCTCGTTCGACACGACGGCGACGATGCCTCGGCTCGGCGAGGCGAGCAAGCGCGCGTACGTGTGGCACGCCAATATCCTCTATCAACTTTACAACCAGTATGTACAGAGTCCACCTTTTTAAGTAAAACAATAATTTGATGTGTACGGAAAAAACGTGAATTACACGTTCACGCTTGCTAGTAAAGCAATAATTTGTTGTTGTCTGACTAGCTGCTACATCACAGGTCTAGCCAGCTTAGCTGAGCAGTCTCGCTGTATTAATACCTATTATCCATTAATCACTTAATTTGAAAAAATAATAAATAATCCGTAGATCACCTAAATTAAACAAATTATACCATCTATAGGACTATACATTAAAAAAAGTACTCTACCCCAAATCCTTAATTCGGTGAAAAGATAAAAAAACTCAACATGCAAACCACAAGCACAAGAGCAGAAGCCATTTGTTGATGTTTTCAACCACCGACTAGTAAATCTCTAGTGATTTGTGCGTCTGGCTCGGATGGTGTGTAAAGAGGACACGAAGGTGTATATTGATTCGGGCAGAATGTCTCTACGTCCAATGACAAGCTGTTCGTGTTATTTGCACTAAGTTTGTAGACTATAGTAGAGGGTTACAAACAGGTGAGTTTGTTGTGCTATATTTTTGTGACCTGTCCCTATGTTCTCCCCCTCATCCCCTTTTATAGCCCAAGGGGAGGAGGGAGTTACACGAGAGAGAAAGAGGGATAAAGGATAAACAGGCGCCTGGCGTCGAGTCGTCTTTCCCTTTGACGTGGGACCCACGATCCCCGTAGATGATGACGTGGATGACTCTACTCCGTGCTTTTGTTCCGTTGCTGTAGCCACACGCGGGCGTGGCTCGCCGGTCATGGTTTCCCATTCCGCCCGGGCAAGTGACGTAGGGGCGGACGCCCACGTCGGGTGCCGTACGTGGATTAGGCAGCATGGTGGTCGCTTGTCCGGTACTGTAGGCGTTGTAACCCTTTGGTACGGCCGGTTATGGGCGAGAGTCAACTCCGTTTCTACTCCTGTCCTGTCGTTGTAAATTGGTCCACATGTGCTCCTTTCCCATGCCCGTAGTGGTTGGAAGATAGCATGGGTCATATCGAGGGCCTCACATCCTTGGGAAAGGCGGTACCCGTTCCTTTGGCTCGAGAGAGTAGGAGCTTGTTCCCCTGGGATCAAGCGAGACGGAGCTCGTTTCCCTGGGGCTGAGCGAGACGGAGCTCGTTTCCCCAGGGTCGAGCGAGACGGAGCCCGTCCCTCTGGGATCGGCCAAGACGGGATCACCCGCCTAAGGCATTCAAATGTCTCAGCTCGTAATCCCCTCCTACTGGGTATCCTTATTATGGATACCCGACACCATTAGAGAGTGAAAACCGAATTACTGGATTGGTAATTATGGATAATAGTATTGTACGGCTATCTAGTCATAAAACTATATAAAGTGACGTAATGGTTTATTGTTGTCTTACCGGTTTCTATAGCAACTGTATTCAACTAAGCCGAGTAGTTCCACTATAATATTAATATTGGCTATACGTGGACCACCTGTTTAAATCATATATAGAGAAAAAACTTTACCCCAAATTCTCATTTTGGTGGAAGAAAAACATATCTCTAGCTTAATCTGGTGTAAAGAAAAGGAAAGGTCAAGCTTGCAAATCAAAAGCACAAGAACAAGAGCAGAAGTCGCTGGAGACCGGAGTACCGGGCTACTGGAGAATACTGTAGATCGAGAGAGTTTGTTTCCTCCCTACTCAGCGCAGGCACAGTCAGCCGGAAGAAAAGCCACGCGGACGCGGGCAACCCTAGACCACCAAGAGGCCGAGGCCGAGGCGAAGCGGAAGCGGAGCACGAGGAGGCCGGACGCGAAAGCCACACCAACACCACCAGAAAATTCCTCCCTCCCCCCAGGAGAGGCGAGGCGACGCGACGCGACGCGAGGCGAGCCAGCGCGAGCTCTCCCAAATTCCCCAACCCTTCCACCCCTCCACCTCCACCGCCATGCGCATCCGCCGCTACGCGGCGCCGCCTCCTCGCCTCCTCCACCGCCCCCTCCCCCTCCCGCCGCAGCCCGCCGCGGCGGCCTGGTGCCACGCCGCCGCGGACGATTGCGCCATCTGCGACCTCACCCGCTCCGCCTCCCCGCAGGTACCCGTCGTACCCCTCGTTCCCTCTCCTCCCCATCTCCCCCGCATTATCCCGCCGCGCCACCGCTGGAACGAGCGGGTAATTTCGCCTCGAGTGGGTTGGGGTTCTAATGGCTGGCCTGGGTTTGTTTTGTTCGCCGATACCCGCAGGTGGCGCCGGACACAATCAAGCAGAAGGGGCACATTGCCTGCCGGGCGCCGGAACCCGAGCTCACGAGCGATGCGCGCATCGACCTAGCTGAACGACCGGAAGGTGCGCGCTGTGTGCTGCCACTCTTGGGACACTTGAATACTTCAATGTTAGTACTAGGGGAATGGCTCATTGATGTGCCATATTTGTGTTTCTTGTGGTGTTCCGCTGCCTGATTGCAGATCAAGGACGCGATATAGATGACGGGCCTCTGGCGAAAAGACCTCTCACGCTTACTGATGCTGCGGCGCGGCTAGAAGGTTCAGGAAACGTCGGTACTGGAGTTGCTACTGAACCGGCAGCTAGGGTAGGAGCCCCCATTGCTAATGGAGCTGTTAGCGGGCAGGAGGATAGAGCAGCGACTTATCTTGCGGATCAATTTGCTGCGGAGCTGGTCGCTACTGGGGTAGCTTCTATTGTGATCGGACCAACCGCTGAACCAGAGGTTTTAAAAGGGGCTTCATTTGCTAATGCAATTGTTACTGAGCCAAGAGTTTCGGACAGAGTTCCTCTTGTGCGTGAAGCTGCAACTGAGCCAGAAGCTGAAGTCTCTGTGCCAGAACTTATAGAAGGAGCTCTCCCTGATGGCGAAGGTGCTGCAAAGTTGGAAATTACAAGGGGGCACTCTCAAGAATCTGTTGCCAAAGTGGAAGTTACAAAGGGAATTTCTCTTGTTAATGAAGCTTCTGCTGATTCAGAACTTGCACAGAGAGTTACTACTGAACCAGGAGTTGAACTCTCTGCGCCAGAAGTTACAGAGAGAGTTCCTGTTGTGAGTGAAGGTTTCACTGGGCTAGGAGATACATTCAGTGGCCTACATATTACAGGGTTCGCTTCCCTTGATAATGAAGGGTCCATGGAACAAGAAGTCACAGGAGGTGGTTCTCTTGTAAATGAAGCTACTGAGATGGAAGTTAAGGAAGGAACTTGTATCTTCACCAGAGCTGCCTCAGAGCTGGGAGATACTGGCAGAGTTTCTGCTTGTAGTGGAGATGGTGACATTGCTTTAGACGAGCCACGGCCTCCTGATTGTGTTTCGGAGGTTGCCAATGTGAATGTTGGAAATGCAGGAGAGGCTGTTGCCAGCAAAGTGCACCCTTGTAGAGACAATTCAGAAAGTGTTGGTGGTTCTATTAATTCAACAGGCAATGGCCATGTTAGCTCAAAAAGTCCAACTGCAGATGAAGCAGCACCACCTGGTGGATGTACTGATACACCCAGTGTTTCATGTTTATCAGACATTGTGGCTAGAAGCATCGGTAAGTCAGGGAGAACAGATATCATATGTTATGTTAGGCGCAGAGGTAAAAGGAAGCTGGAAATGGTGGAGGTAAAGGAAGAAAATGTTGAAATGGATGACAGTGCTATCTGTGATCAATATGATGATAAAGTGGCATCAGAAAGAACTGGTCCTTGCGAGAGTGTGACATCAACTGCTGTATCCGTAGAGATTAAAATTGCTGACATAAAGAGAGAGCTTGAAGATAATTCAACTGCTAGCAAGGGTAAAAAGAAGAGGGGCAAAAGGTTTCAATGTGAAATTGATTATTGCCGCATGACATTCAAGAACCGAGCTGAGCTTTCTGTTCATAAAAAGAACACATGCACGGTCAAGTCATGCGGTAGACATTTCAGATCCCACAAGTATCTGAGGCGCCACCAGAGCATTCACAATGATGATATGCCATACAAGTGTCCATGGGAGGGTTGCAGTATGGCTTTCAAGTGGTCATGGGATCGGGGTGAGCATTTCCAAGTCCATGCTGGCAAAAGACCTTATAAATGCACAACGCCTGGGTGCAGCAAGATATACAAGTTTGTTTCGGACTTCACCCGGCATAAGAGGAGGTGCAAACCTCAGAGGTAAAAGCTTGTGTGATACTACAGATTTAGGATAGGAGTAAAAATCTTGTACTTGCTACTGTAGATGCTTTTTATTTATTTGTTGGATGATCGTTGTTGTTCTAGCGACCTATAGCAGGATTGCTTGTTACTTTGTTGAGAAAATTTTACAATCTGTAGTTCGGAAATTTTGAATGTGTGTTTCTCAAATCTCGTTATACATTCTAAAAATGCTGCTTCATAATATCCGAGATGTTTTTTCGGTGCAGTGTATTTATAAACTTTCTGACTTAGGCCTGTGTACAGAGCTGTTTTTTGTTCATTTCTTGTAAATTGGTTTCAGGATATTATTTCCTGTTTATCATTGGCCTGTTTAATGTGTTTGCATCAAAGTACAACATACGACTTGTTTATTTTGATACTACCTGCTGCTTATGTGTAGCCATTTAAGCTTATTTCTGGTTGTGGAATAAGCCTTTGTGTGTTAACTAGTTAGTTAATGCATATTTTTTCATGGTGAGCTCTGAAATTTAGTTATTGCAATCGTCTGTCATGAAGTGCTTCTTTTATGCATTCCGAGAATAATTCTACATATATCATAGATCAATGTATGGTTTCACCGAAACATTAATTACTGCAGCTTCTTTAGAATGTGTGCTCTTCCATTTGAGAGAGTGCAGGCTCATAGGAGATAATTTCTATGCTTATCTCATTGTTGAAAACTAGAATTAAATAATATGATGCAAGTTTTTGAGGTCTAGTGCTCTGTTCTACTGAGGGTGCGTTCTGAACTGCTGACTGGAGTCTCAGTTCTAGTATTCTACTCGTTTAGGATTCCGATATGTTCACCCACCAGATTTGCTATCAATCATGAAAGAGTTCTTTTGTCCCATTAACGATGTACAAATTGAAATGAGCATCTTATGTGCTTTTCCTGCCTGGTAAATTTCAAGATACCCAATTTTTTCTCTCAAAGAAAGTACGAAACACACCTCTATTTTGTCACAAATTTGGTCGTTGATAAAAGGCTTTGATGCCACAAGAACGTTATTTTGGTTAAGCCATTGGTATTGTACGTATAGACTAGAATGTACTGGAAAATAGCCGGAAAGATATTTACCTGTTGGAAAACTCTGGGATCTACAGTTGGTGCCTCTTTTGTGTGTATTTTGACGCTTCAAGTTGTACTATTTGCTAGAGTATTTGCTTGCCTTCTTTTGACCCTAGGTTCTATGTTCTGTAGTTGACTTATGTTTCTTTTGGTTGACTCTAGGTTTGCCAGTAACTTGTAAGTACTAATCAGCGTTAATTAGTTTGTAAGTTCATCTCTGATGCATCCATTGGAAACAATGTCAACATATATTCCCATCACGTGACTAGATCCAAGGATCTGCGGTGACTTGATCCAATTTTCTACCAGTTGTAAAATTATTGAAGCGTGGTGCCATTGGTAGGCTGGTCGACGATGGTGAGACAGTAATTAGTCTTAGGCCCCGGTTGGATACAGATGACTAAGCGAAATCAAACGAAATGATTAATTTTAGTCAATTTGGTTTTAGTCACCTACTAAAAGTTTAATCACCTTACCCTACCTAAAACTGACTAAAACTGACTAAAAGAGAATATTTTACGTTCCTACCTTTAATTAATGGTGTTTGTCCTCTTTAATCGTATCACGTTAGGGGTATTAATGCCATTTTATATCAGTTTTAATTGTTTGTAGACATCCCAATCAAAAACCTATCGACTAAGTTTAGTCGGTAAATTTTAGTCACTTTTAGCCTAGTCATAATCAGTTGAATCCAAACAAGGCCTTATCCCGTTGGATGATCCCACTATTTAGCATTTGTCTTAAAATATTGGATTCAGTTCTTGCTCTCTGACAACGGGGACCACAGTCAGCCACGTTCATCATGTGAACTCTTTTTCGCGTCACCTCTGTGTTGTGATCCTTTCTCATCAGATGAACTTGAAAGGAACATACGACTGTGAGCTTGTGACACTAGTACTAGGAGAGAGAGAGAGAGATGGAAGAAGATTCCGAATTCCGGATGATTCTTGCACGGCCGACGAGGACTGGGCCTCTGTACTGCATTATTCATGCCGCCGATGACCGGTTCGGCCGGCATTGGCAGTGAAACCTCTCTCGTGACTGATCTGATGTAGTTCCTGTTTATTCGTTGCGGCAGTTCCAACCTTCCCTTTCAAGGTAAGTTTTGATCGTCTGCGATTATAGGATTTGGTTTGTTACCAAAGCTGAACATTGTTTCTTTTTTTTTCTTTTGTGATTACATGAAAGGCTAGCACATATACCACTACACATGCACATCATACTCTCATAGTAAACAAATCCTTGATTTAGATCATATTGAAGACATACTCAGTTCAACGGGCTGTTTAGTGGAGAGCCCACTTTGCCACTCTCGTGGTAGCCACCTTTGATCTAGTGTTTCGTTGTTGACACAACTATAATTTGTCACACTTTTTTAGAAATTGGACTCACTGGTCATAATCTCATTTTCTTGCCACAAGTGTGACCAACAAATTGCTTGCCACACATTGCCAAAACTTTTGTGACAAAATGAGAATTCCATCTAAACAGAGTTCGTTTTTTGCTCCCATTTGCTTGTCCTAAAATAATTTTTTAAGTAATTATTGTATCAGGGTTTATGAAAATAGGAGATAGATATATTGGAAATAGATAAAAAGAGAAATAATTATATTGGGATTTGATAAAATATGAATATTTTAGGTTTTTTTGGTTTTGTGTTGGTATGTGTCATATGGGTGAAAAATGAACTAATTTGGAACGGAGGGAGTAATATGTCGTACAAACATTTTTCTTAATTAAAACTTGTCACACATGTGGCTAACTCATTAGGAGCCACAAAATCTATAAGCTCATCACACTTGCGGATAAAAAAGGTTCGTACACGGAATAAAACTATGGCCTCTCTGAATTGTAGGGAAAACTCAGGAAATTTGTGAGATTTTAATTGTATAGGAAAACTTCCTTTGAAAGCCTTGAAGCAAGTGATTTAATCATATCCGTTTCATTGAAATTCCAATTGGAATGGATAATTCTATAGAGATTTTAAAGGAAAATAACCAAAAGATCATAGCTCATATTTTCAATGCTTTGTCTATTGCAATCGTATGTTTTCATGCGTTGCAATTAAACACCTCTTTTGAAGTTTTCCTATGGTTTATCTTTCAATAAAATCGAGAATTCATGTCACTTGATTCATGTGTTTTGAGTTTCCTATATTTTAAAGGGGCCTAAAAGTATTGAAGTTAACAAGTTTAAGGAATTTTGGAGAAATTTAATCATATGTGGTCATTTATATCAAAAGAACAGCCATCCAAAATCTTATGAAATTCTTTTGGATTGTCTCAAAACAATGAAATTTTAGAAGTTTTAGAGGAATTTTGACATGTGATCTAGCCTATTGGAAAAAAATTCCATTGTCTCTATCTCTCTTGATCTCCTTTTGTTTCCCTTTTTTTCTGCGCTCCATCCAATCCATCATTCACTGTAGTTTTCCTGTATTTTTTTCAATCCACAGTACTTACAGTGCACTTTAATACTGTATTTTTTTATTCATGTGTTTCAAATGAGTCCTTAGGGATTGGATATTATCCTCCACTTGGCATCATCCTTTTAGTGAGGTATTGCAGGCAATAGGCAGTTAGCTGGAATGCTCCCATGGACGAGATCACGAGACAAACTCTAGAGAAGACTTGAGGTGAGGAATGGGATAGTGTGGGACTGCGGGCTACGGTGGATCGGAGTGGGTTGGATGGATCTGGACAGTGCTCTACCTGGGCCAGAAATACGTTTTGCTTGAATTGTTACGATTTTGTATAAGTTTGTGTATGTAGGAGCACTACACTCATGTGTTGTTTTGGAAGTTTTAAATAATCCAGAAACACTCTCTCTCGAAGGACCGACGAATAAGAAATATATCGGGCTCTTCTAACCACTCATTCCACACGCGTGACTTTTCCGCTCCCTACTCTTTCTTCTTTTGTATCACTCCCTCTCTCTCTGTGCTGGCCAAACGGGTCGTTCGGCACGACACGGCCTGAACACACTCACAGCATTGTCTTCTACGACACGACCTGTTAAACATAACTCCTATAACGGGCCGTACCGTGCTAGCTCACGTGTCGACCCTCTGGCCCAAGCACAGCCCACAGGGTGGTCGGGCTGGACTGTGTCGGCACGGATACACATATGATCCACGTGCTTGAACGACCCACGAGCCAAGTCCGCATGCTGCTCGCTTGCACAGTCCGCAGTGCGGAAATTCCCTAAACACTACCCTCTTCGCCGCCTCTCTCCGTCGGGTTCCTCCCGCCTGCCGCGTCCGCGCCGCGTCGCCTCCGCCGACGCCGAGCCACCTCCGTGCCGCTGTCATCGCCAACCTCCTCGCCACGCGCTCCCGCGACCCGGCCGACCTGCGTCGGCTTCTCCAATGCCGTCGGTCACTCCTACAGTGTCATGCCGGCTCATGGGTCTATGTCATGTCCAAACCGATACGCTACAATAGCCATGCCGTACCAGCCCACGGGCTTCAGCGTCGGCCCGGACATGGTACGGTCAAACGGACCGTGCCAGGCCGCGCTACAACACGTGTGTGTCCGGGCCGACATAGCAAGTCCCGACTCATCTGGCCAGCTATACTCTCTCCCACGCAGGTTCTTGTGCCCGGCGAACAAAGCAGCGGACGCGGTGGCTGCCGCAAGCAGTGGGGACGTCCTCCAGGGTGGCTTACTGGCAGGGTCTTGTAACGAAGCTTAAGGCTGGGGAGCTAGAGGAAGATGATGGGCCCCTACGTGATCTGGAGCTGGGGCGGCTTCCATTCGCCCGAGCAACGACGACAACGTAGCTGAGGGCCGGGACCGGCGATGACGAGGGTGACGAAACCTCGGGGGGAGCGGTGGCTGCCAGCTTCGGTGGAGATAGAAGGGCCCGTGGTGCCCTAGCATGGATTTGCAGATGATACCGAAGGAGACGGTGGTCACCGGAAGAGGAAGAAGAAGCTAGACCTAAAGTGGTACAATTCGTGATTTTCCTATGTTTCAGCTAATGTATCTTGATGTTTTTGGGGTTGAATCAAAATGTTGCACTGTATACTTTGATATTGTTTCACCTTTGTCTTCGGTTCTTGCATATCCATGGATGTTTCAGTGTTTGAAACTTGATGTTTCATTAGTGAAGAACGAAATGTTTCAATCTTTGATTCACCATTTTAATATATTGAAACATTTTTTATCTTAGTGCTGAAACATTTCTCTATTAGAGGTGAAATAGCGCCTGATTTTCTTAAAAGATCAGGCGTTCGATTTGGAGTCGCGTCGTAAATAATCACAACAAAACTGCATTCTCAACCAATATACCATTATATATAGTATCGTGTATGTCTTGCTCACAGCAACAATTTATCATGTACAGAATATTCTATGCAATTGTTCCTAGTTGCTAGCTGGTGAACACACAATTCCTAGGAAGATCACCAGTCCCGTTCACAACTACTTAGACCACATCCTGAAGGAATAAATTCATCATCCAGCAATCGGGTGATTCATACCACCATGCTTTGAAGAGAGACAAACTGGAGTGCAGCTTTCTTGATTGCTCCAAGTGAACTGTCTCAGTTCAGGGATAAGGTTGGTGTATCCAATTCCCTGAAATCTTTGCGTATGTTCCATAGGATCTCAGCGCATCGCCTCATGCTTGGCCTGTTCCTCTTAGTTGTAGCTAAGCACTGCAGAGCCAGCTCGTACGTTTTCTCGACAGCCAGATTGATCGCATCAGTTGCTTCTAGATTTGGATCCAGCGTTTGAATTGCATTTCCCTCAACAAATTTTTCCATTGCCTGTATAAAACTTGCTATATGTTTCATTGGGTAATGGAGAACATTTGAAATGCAACAGTAAAAATTAGGACATCATAAAACTAACCCATTTTGCAGTAACGCGCTCAACAATAGCTCTCCTTGGTTCTATCGGGCGCCTCCCTGTTATCAACTCCACCAGCAAGACTCCAAAGGAGTAGACATCACTCTTCTCATTGAGCTGGTATGTTCTGAGATATTCAGGATCAAGATAGCCTGCTGTTCCTTTTACTTGGGTTGATACATGGCTAGCATCAGTTGGAGCTAGTTTGGCAAATCCAAAGTCTGCAACCTTTGCCCTACAGTTGTTTGTGAGAAGAATGTTTGACGATTTGATGTCCCTGTGGATGACTGGGTGATCTGCATTGTTGGTAAAATTGTACGGGTTAGAATTTAGTTGCTACTTGATAAGTTGATAGTGAGCAAAGTGGTTGTTGACCCAATATTTGTGATATCCTAAAGCAGTCATCTATTGAACATGTAACCAAGGACAATTTTTACATAAAACAGACGCATTTTTCCAATGGAAGTATAGATATGCCATACATTTACTCTGGAATCTGCACATCAGCTCCGCATGTCATCTAGGCAGACTACTAAGGGGGTGTTTGGTAGGGCTCTAGATTTTGGATCCTGATGGCGTGGAGCTGAAGCCTGCCAAATGCTCCAGCTCCAAACAGATATGAATGGAGCACTTTAAAAAAATAAACTAACAAGTAGAACTACCTTCCACCAACTCCAAACTCTAGCGAGCTTGGAATTGGAGCTCCCTAAGTACTAACAACTGCTACTCACATAGAGAATTAATTGATGGAATAAAGGAAAATGGATACGCAGATCAAGAATATTAGAATGCCCGACACAACAAAAGTTTGTTACTTACTATTTAGAGGCATTAAGAAGCAGCTAAGGACACCATGTTACCTAAATGTTTGTTCCTTTTAGGGACATGAACATTTCAACTGTAACTATCGGTTGTCTTCTCTAGATTCACCAATCACTAGGTTTCAAATATACAATTTGCTGAAGAACAAAATCACAGAGATCTATAGAAGAACTAGATATACCTGAGTAGGTGTGAAGATATGTAACAGCGTGAGCCACATCGATTGCAATATCCAATCTTAGAGAAAATTCAAGAATTTTTCCATTGACACCTGCATATGGCTAACTTCATGTAAGATACAATTAGCATTAACCCTTGATTTATATTCTTACAAAGGGGGAATTTGCAGGATCATGGGATTCTTACAATCAAGGTGTTCACGAAGATTTCCATTGGGAACATACTCCACAATGATTAACTGCTCACCACCAAACTCCAGGTACCCATGAAACCTTACCAAATTAAGGTGCTCGATACATTGCAACGTCTCAATCTCGTTTCGGAACTCACGACCCATATGCTTGTCATACACATTCTACAAAGCAACGACCAACATAAGCTTTAGGTAATCAGTATCCATTAGTTCATGCAGACTGCAAAATGGACATACATAAGAAATAAGAGCAAACCTTCTTGGCCCGTTTGACTGCGATAAGAGTGCCGTCATTAAGCTGACCTTTGTATACTGTCCCGGAACCGCCCTGCCCAATCTTCAGGTTTGGCGAGAAATTTTTGGTTGCTTTCTGGATCTGTGGCAAGGAGAACTGTGTACTTCCAGGGATCTCCTTTTCTGAAGAATTCCTGTGCATTGGATTATACAGTCCTTTAATTGATCTCCGCCTCTCAAAATTGCTTCCATGGCTAGAACCTTGTGAGCTTATCGACTGTGATACTGATGATTTAACAGAAATAAGTATTTGAACTAGGTGGGGGGAAAAACATAACGATGATAATTCTGGAAGCGAAAAGGTAAAAAAAATGGAATTGCTATTCACAATTTTCAATGAATTAAACGACACATATATTAATTAATTTGGGCATCGTAACTCTGGCATGGGCTACTGAAATATTTATTATTCAGAGCAATACTTTGAATGGAGAATATGCATGATTCATTGATGTTAATTTACAGAGCTTGAAATTCTCCTTTGATCAGAGAGGGATCAAGAAATGATAGCTTATCGAGAGGTTTGCTTATAGTATGGAATATGGTAGGTGAATTTTGACCAAGATGGGTCCAGGATCAAATGGAGACAAATCAAAAAACAATAAAGAAGAAGCGGTTCGAGAGTGTTACACACGTATGATTAAACTAGAGATTGTAGATGAGCAGGCACCATCCTGATACACACACGCCACAAAACGCATACAAGCAAAGCTAACCAAGGATTTGAAAAGGAAAAGAAATCAAACGTTTTGCTATAAACGCCGTACGAGTTCAACCGAAGAAAATACCTCGAAATGTTGTCATCACTGGACATATTTTTCTACCATTAGTACATGAGCAAATATTACTGTATATACCATGATATTATCCTCTCCAGTTACAGCACCGTACAACACTACCGTACGCGTTGACCGCAAGCAGTTGACGAACAAGATAGTACTTATCTTGCACACACACAAAAAAGGACTAGTTTGGCCGACAAAAGTACTCCTATCAATTATCATCTTGATTTTGTTTTATAAAAAAAAAGAAAAAAGCACCCTAAAAGCTGTGGAGAAACGGAGAAGAAGAGGAGGAGGAGGAATACGTGTTTGTTCGCGCGACTTACGCTGTTGGGAAGGATGGAAGTCGTCGGACAACGAGGTCGCCTCCCCGGAGACGAAGCATGACCGGAAGGCGTCGAGGAAGGCGATCCCGCGGCCGCCACCGGCGCTGCTGCCCACGGACCTCTCGGAGTTGTACGACTCCGTGGTGGCCACGGAGAGGTCGCGGCTGTCGCCTGGGTCGCTCCGCGGCCTCGCCCTCGGTGCGGAGCCGCCGCCGCCGCTACCTCTGCTCCCCATCATCTGGATCAGAGCCTCGGAGGAATTGAAGCTCGCGGTGGGGTGGCGGCGAGGAGGAAGGGGAGAAGAACGGGGCACGCTGCTGGTTTGGAAAGGAGGAAGAAGAAGGTGGGACGAGGCTGTGGCGGGGTTGGGCGCTTTCTTCGCTGCCGCGCGCGGATCAAAGTGGACTCGTTCGGGACTTCGGGTGCGGAGGGAGAAGAAGACCTGCGCGTACTTCTTCTTCCACTGCATGCGGCCCCCACGTCGTTGTTAGTGTGTAGGTAGTCTAAAAAAGCTAAACAAGTATAACATGTGGAATTTGTTTTGTGTTGGGTTGTTTTGGGATGGTGGGGGTTTGCTATGAAATTACATTCTTTTTGAAATGCATGATTTTTATAGAGTTCTCGTAGGAAATAGTTCAGTTCGTACAACATTTTTTTTGGGTGGGATTCTACATTTTAAAGGAGGCCTTAACCGAAATCTCACCATACAAATGACGATAAGATTCGTGTAGCTTTCTTTTCCATTTTTCATCCGTAGGCTGCGTTCGCAGGAGCTGAATTTCACGGTTAATTAGTCACACTAAAAAATATGGTTAGCATAAAATTAATCAAGTATTAATATGTAAAAAATTAATAAATAAATTTATTAGATTTTTAAGAATTTTTATATGAAAAATTTTCATACGAAACGTATCATTTAGCACGTTTAAAAAAGTGTTAACGAGAAACAAGGATGGTTATAAAAATTTATAAGAAAGCACCCGTAATCCATCAATCTGTTTTTTGAAAGCTTAGGGCATTGAACAATTTTAGACAGCCCCGACTAATGACCTAAGGCAGGAGGTGCTACTGTCTAAGGTCCAACCCAATATTATCTGCTTTGTGCTCATAAGTGTTAATTTTTGCATCTATTTGGTCCAAAAAGTATGTTATTCCTGAACTTATGAATACTATACATGATGATAATATATTAATTAGCAGATTAGTTTTTTTAGTTTTTAATTGCAGTATCAATATTATTTATCAGGAACTAAAACCATATTGCAAGTAACTAAGAGTAACTACTTGGTATATTATGTTAGGTGGTTTTTATTTGAGTCACTTTAGACGATGGTTTATTAAGTATATTTGAAAAGTAATAAAATATTTAGTCTAAAAGGCCTCAAGTAACGAGTTCATCTTGAAACACTTTAATATTGTAGAGACAGCCTTAACTCTAGGTCAAATGAGAGATCAAACAATAATAATAGTACCATTAAAACCATAGGATTAAATGAGAGATGTGGTTGTTCTTACGACATGGGCATTGTTAAGAAGTGTAAACATCGAAGAAAGACAAGCACAGTGGCAAAGAAATGGACGCTGGTGGCAGGAGCATAAAGATAGTGATGTGCAGGTGGTCACTTGCGCGAGAAGGATGAGAGAAAGGGAGAGGAATGATGGAAATTAAGGTCGTCTTGTTTTTTTTAGCGGAAATCACTCATATCCAATCAGAAGGTTAAATATTTTGTAGTTTCTTTACGAAAAAGCATATAATATATTTCTCATATACTAGTATATAAACAATTAATTTTCATTTTGTTAAGATGTTCATGTGCGTATCTAATGCTACAGCAAATCAAGTAAGTTTTCATCAAAAACTGCTCTCGGCCCGTTTGGAAATCCTCTCTTCGGCCATAGTCCATTTCCGGTTTTCACCCGACATTAAATACTAGCAGTAGATCCACAAACCACAAGTTAGTCATCTCACATCTCGCGGTGGGGCACTCGACAGTGTTCGTCGTGAAGACTGATAGCGACGGCAATGGCGACAAACGTAGACGCTCAGAGAAAAGAAAGTATTATATCTAAAAGTATCATAGCATAGATATTGAGATAGAGGGAAAATGGAGAAAAGAAAAGATGAGCTATTTTTCACGTAAGAAATAACCTTTACATAAACTTCAACAAAAACAAATAAATTAAACAAACAAATAAAATAAAACTATTAAAATTAATATATTAGAGGTAGTATAGATGTGATTATTATAAATATTACCTCTTATTACATGGACAAAATTAAATTAAATGTGACCTCTTATTTCTTGCTCTCATTGATTCATAGAGTACACAGCTCGTTGCTCGCTGGCGGCTGCTAAGTGCTAACTTGGACAAGATGTTTCATCTCAAGCGAAGAAGTTCGATGAGTGGCGCCGGAATGGTCGTACTTGTGCACTCCCATACTCGCATTTGACTGCACCGCACCCTGGTCTATGCTGCCGCTGAACCGACGCCGATCATCCCGGGGACAAACACATCACCCAGCGCTGCCCTGAACCACTCAATCGCCGGTGGAACCAAACTTGGCAGCCGTGTGGAATTGGAAATGTCGGAGTGAAGTCAAAGTCAATCCTCTTAAAGCCATCCTAGCTTTGCCTTCACCTACCTATGGAGCAGACGATGCAATCCATCCAGATGTATGACAAGTAGGCCAATCTCTAGACTCCAGTACCATGGCCCACACTTGATAACCAAAGTGGACGAAGGACGTGTTCAGGTTATGATGCATAAGTCGGTGATAAGACAAGCCCAAGGAGTTTCTTTGTGAGAAAAAATACTTGTTTGAATGGTGATAAGCCCTGGTTGATACGAACAAGCGAACACGGTGAAGAGTAGGTTGGGTCCGCAGATGCTAGACTAATGTATTTTTAACTCGAAGTTTTCTGTTTAATTTTTTATATGCTTATAATTTTTTTAAAAAAAATGCTTGAAGACAAATCTTCCCTTTCAAACCTCGTTTGGTTGGGTCTACGCACTTATACGGGACGGAAATCGTTCGGTTGATCCAACAAGACTACTGTTCCTACTACCAGTACGTGGGTGGAGTTAGGATTTAAAACTTGGGTATTCCCGCTCCGGTCCACAAAAATCCCTCCATCTATAGGTTTAAAATCCAATTCAAAGTAATATAATTACCGATAATCCAAGTCATACAAAATCACAAATAATCAAATAACAAATTGTTCAGCTAATCAGCTCTAAGATATGCATGATAACTCATAAGTAATAAAAAAACTTACGAAATACTATAATGTGACTTTAATCTTGCGATTCTTCATGGTTTGGAAGCGATTGATGATGTCTTTGTCATTAACTTGTAGAAAGAACTCCCGCTCAATGAATGTAACCAAGCAGTCATTCAAGTATTGATCCCCAATCTTATTTCTCAATTTGTTCTTGATATAGTTCATGATAGAAAAGACTCTTTCAACACTAGCAGTTGCTACTGGAAGCACTAGCACTAATTTGAGAAGCTTGTAAACAATTTTATGTCTTTCAATCTTTTTTGTTTCAACAAGCTTCATGGAAAGCTCTGCAAGACTTCTCACATTTCTAAACCTTTCATCATTGCGCATTTCGTAATGTACAAACCGAGTTGAGCGGGAAGATGGAGCAACTCTAAGCTTGTGAAATCATTAGGATAAAATCCAAGCAAGCTTAACCAATTTGTCTTTGTCAAAAGCAAGAAATGAATTGATAGGACTGAATGAAGCCATGCAAGTAAGCAATTCTGTGTTTACCTCATCAAACCTTTCATTAAGCTCCGTAAGCCGCCTATCAATGACACTCGAAGAACATGTCAACACGGAAACGATGGAGATTCTTGATCTTGATAAAGAACCTCCTATCTCTTCCAACAGCTTGTAGAATTCCTCCATATCGTATTTTGATTTTATTCTTGTCACAAAATGAGTTCACTTCTTTAAGGAAATCCTCCCATCCAACATCCTCCCGCAAGGCATACATTTGGAACTTGGTCAAAGAAATGAGTTCTACCGCATTTACAATATCTTGATCCTTCTTCCGTAAGGCATCATTCAAGTCTCGCCGTGAACCCAAGTACGTTCGCATCAAGTGTGCCATAAAAACAAACTCATAGGACTTAAATATTGTCGCATTGTTTGTGCATGTGCACACTCGCTTTTGAGAGCGATCATTGCCAACCATTATGAGAACCTTTCGAATTGAAGGATACAAAGCAATAAGATGCGAACAGTTCTATAGTGAGATCCCCAACGAGTATCTCCGTGTCTTCCCAAACCCATTTCTTGATTCAAACCCTTTCCAGTTTCAATGTCACCTAATTCTAAAGCTTCTACAATTCTCGAGCTTTTGCTACTCGAAGCATTTGTATCTTCTTACAAGAATTCCCAATTAAGTTCAATAAGAATCTAACTTGATCAAAGAACCAAACACACCGGGTTTTCCTTAGCAACGCCACAAGGGTTAACAAGTTGATGTGCAAAACAATGAACATAATATGCGGATGGGCAATCATCCATAATGAGTTTCTTTAGACCATTAGCATCACCCTTCATGTTACTAGCTCCGTCATAGCCTTGTCCACGTACCATAGACAAGCTCAATGAATGCTCCATCAACAATTTCTCAATTGCATATTTAAGAGTAACGTAAGAGGTGTTCTCGACATGAACAACACTTAGGAACCTCTCAACTACTCTTCCCTTTTTGTCAACATACCGCAAACAAAGAGCAAGTTGTTCATTTTGGTACACATCACTAGATTCATCAGCAAGAATTGCAAAATTTTCACCACCAAGGTCTTCCATGAGAAGCTTAGTTGTTTCTTTGGCACAACAATTGGCTATCTCTTTTTGAATTTGAGGAGCGATCAACCGACAATTCTTTGGGGCATTTTTCAAAACCACATTAGCAACCTCTTCAAAGTTTTCAAGCAAGCATATTTATCAACTCTAAGTAATTTCCTTTGTTAAGTGAACTTTCACTTTCATCATGTCCACGAGAAGCCAAACCTTGCCGTAGAAGGTACTTAACACATTGAATAGAATAGGATAAACGAGACATATACCGAATCTTGTCCTTCTCATTTATCTTACAAAACTTATCATCAATTGATCTATTCGGTGTAACGAAAGAATTATATCTCTCTTGAGCCATTCTCAGTGCAAACTAGTCATAGAACCACAATGCCTACTAAGCCTCTTTTTCATGTGCCAATTCTTGAACCCTCCGTTCACAAAAGCATCTCCACCGAACTATTAAGTTTATGCTTGAACAAATAGCAAATAAAACAGAATGCTGCATCTTTTTCCACACTATATTCAAGCCATCTAAATTCATCAAACCAATTAGGTAAGAAGCGTCGAGGCTTACCTCCAATGTTCCTTATAGGAAAATCATGATTCCATGGTTGACAAGGCCCTAATGCAATGTACGCTCCGATCACGCACTCGTTTCATTGACACTATATCTCTTGATGGGAATCCTCTTTCCGGATCATGAGAAAGAAGGTCGATGTCATAAACAACTTCATCACTTTCATAGTCCGAGTCATCACCATCTCGATAGGGGACCAAGTAGAAGGTTCTGTGCTTAGTATGTTAGGTTCATTGCTGGCTATCTCAGTCTCAGGTATTGTTGACTCATTATGAACCTGACTCTCATTAATTATAGGCACATGAGCTTGAACATTTGGATCTTGAGGCTGAGCATCACTCTCCACATTCTGGTTGCGACCGATGAAGAACCTAACTCCACTTTCCTTATCTTTACACTCTATCCCACAAAGTCCTCAAATCAAATGATTTGTTTTTGTTCTTCATTTTGCAAATCAATACCAATACCACTGCAGTTCAGTAATTATTTGTACAATCAGTATTCAGTAAATCATCAACCATTCAACCAAGAACCAACAAAAATCAATCAATCAGTAGCATTACTAGGCTAGTAATTATACATGTCAAGCCGCACAACCAGCACGGGAAAGAATTAACCCCAATAACAAAACAAGTAACACAAAAACACATCCAAGTTCTAGCTTACATCTTATCCGCTTGAAGTTGAATCCCGCTTGCTCGCGCCATCCGCAAGCAAACAGATTAAACCAACCAAACGCAGTAGAAATTAGCAACGAGGCGGACGAATCGAACCCCAAATTCGCGTGAACCGAAGGGATCGAGACCACATTACCGATTGGGCGCGATCCGGCGACTCGGGTGCCGAGAAAACCCGCAAAAATCCGCTACGAGCACCCGGATGGACGGGCGACGGTGCTCGGAAGGATCCAATGCCCGATGCAGCGCGAGGTCGCCGGCCGCCCGCCCTGCGCTCGCGCCTTGCGCAACGCGGCAGATGTCGCGCGGCGCCGCCGCGCCGCGCCGCCTGCTGCTGCTAGCCGCTCCCGCTAGGCCGCCGCCACGCCCACGCTCCTGCGCCGGAGGCCGGAGGTCCGAGGAGGCGCCGTCGCCGTCGCCGCTCGCGCGGCCGCGCGCGCCGCCGCCGTCCCGTCGTCGGCCGTCTAGGGTTGCAACTTGCAAGATGAGGATGGCGCTGCGCCGGCCCGGTCGGATAGAGATGAGGATGGGAATGGATGACTTATACATACATATACAGGGACTGTACATATATGATGTATATTTAATCTTGTAAAAAGTTGGGTATTCCTGGGAATACCCAAGAATACCACTGTATCCGCCCCTGGTGACAGTGTGACACCGAACGGTGAGTCACTAGTCAACAGCAGGTCGGCACGCGACGTAGTCAGCAGGATGCGCTGCCGTCGCGCCGACCTCCCTCGGTCGCGGCACGGCGAACGGCAGCGACTGACCGGAACGACGGCGAACTGGCGAAAAGCGGACGCGTCACGCATGTGGGGCGTTGTCAGAAACCGGAGGTTGTCTAGCTGTTGTAGAGCGTGTTTCGTCATTTAATCTGTGCGCGTGTCCGTTGCACCGTGCGTTGGTGGTGCCGAGGACATCAAGTAATGTAAAGAGAGGCAGGTCTGTGTTGGACACGGTTCGCCGTGCACCTGACGTTTGCTGGTGTCAAAATTGTCCTGGCAACAGAATTTTCCACTCCTCGGATTTCCTACTAGTACTTCTCAAGTAACGGCAACACCACTGCAGACTAGAGTATTTTCGAAACGAGGATGCACTAAAGGGTGCGTTATTATAAATTATGTGTTTCTCGTTTTTTAGCACGTTTTTCAAAATTTCGTTTAAAACCTTTTTACATAAAAGTTGTTTTTAAAAATCTAATAAATTTATTTATCAATCTTTTATATATTAATACATAATTAATTATATATTAATCATATTTCTTCTTTTACGTACGAGTAATCAGCTGTTTTCAACCGCTGCTGCTGGGAACTGAGCTAAAAGTTTTCAAAATACTAACTATTAAATAATACGTTTCGTGCGAACAAATTTATTTATTTATTAATTTTTTATAAATTAATACTTAATTCTAAACCGATTTTTAAAACACTATTCTCCGAGCATGGCTTAAAAATCTAACAAATTTATTTATTAATTTTTTATAAATTAATATTTAATTAATCATATATTAACCACATTTCTCATTTTACGTACGGCTAATCATCGTCTACAATAATCAGTTTCGATCGGGCCGTTAAATCTGCTCAAAGCGACTGCTTCGCCGAGTCCGATCGGCAATGGCTCGGCTGGGCCAAACAAGTGCCAATCGTTGCAATCTAGTTTCCACCGTCTTCGAGAGCAGAGCATGCCCAGTCCCGATCTGACCGGCCTGCAGGCTGCAGCAGCTTCATTCCGGCCCGTTGCCTCTACCTATCGGATTTACTATAAGGCTACTTTAGAGTTTTAGTACCAGCAGTACTGTGCAACAGTGCAAGAGCTCTAGTACTCCTATTGAGCAGTTTGCTTCAGTCATCTGGAAGCAAAAACAGTTTGCTTCAGCGAACATGCCAATTCAGCTAATCAGGTCATTAATCAACAAGGGGACATAAGCACGGTGTACGGCAGCGTACATTGTTCGATGGGGGAGGCCCTATTGGGCCGTGAGGACGATTAAAAGCTTAGGTCCAACTGTAGCAATCAATTCTCCCATAGTGCAGTATTTCCTCCATATCATCCCTAACTTCTCGCGTCTTTTCAAAATGATCATCGTCTAAGATGACATATATATCTTTATCATGTTATACTAATATTGTTATACTAATGAGTAGAGCGAACCGAGCCAAGTCGAGTCAGCTCGGTATCCAGTCCTATATGTAATAATTTTTATTGATGTAATGACATGTAATATTTAAAATATTAATAATTCATGAGACACGAAGCGAGAATGATAAATGTATTTTTGTCTTGGAGAGAGTAGTAGCGTAGTGTTAGTAGCATTGACTTTTTAACCTTACCGGAGCTCTCTCTTCGGTTCAAGATGCGTAGCCGCTTTCGGCCGGGCCGCGCCGGGCCGGGCCGTGCCGTGCCGTGCGTACAGCCGGATCCGCATCCCGTCCCAGTTGCCTGCGTGCGAACCACCAAACCGCAGTAACTCAGGCGCCGTGACTCGTGTGAGCGAGCGACCGGACGAGCACGAGCCGAGCCCCACGCATGAGTGCAGTGGTACACCGCGCATTTACGCGCGCCGTGCCCACCTCGCAGCGGCGGAGCGGCCCAGGCGGGAGCGGCTGTGTGCGTGGTTGCTGCGGCTTCGGGCGACGCGATCTGGGTCTCGTCTGGTGCCGTTGGCCCGTTGTGCGTGCGTGCGCGGTGCGCTCAGACCCAGTTTGCGACTCCCGGATTCCTCGTCTCGATCGCACCCGCCTCCCGTTTCCTCTCTTTCCGTCTCCATCTCCACACCACCACCACCGCGACGCGACCCAAAACCAAAGCGAAGCCCAAAGGCAGCGACCCTTTCCGCCCGTTTCCCCACGCGGCTGCTGCTGCTGCTGCCGCCGGCCCCGAACCCAAAAGTCGCTTTTCGGGCGGCTCGTTAGGGTTTTTTTCTGCCAATGTCGCACCCGCTTGTCCCCTCCTGACTTCGATTCGGCGGCCGTGCTCGGCCGTGCTCGGCCGTGGCTGCTCTGCCCTGTGCTACATAATCAGCTTCCACTCGCGACCCAATGGAGGTGGTGGTGGAGCAGCCGCAGCCGCAGCGGGAGCCGGAGAAGGAGCAGGAGGGGCAACTGGGCGGCGGTGGCGAGCGGTGCGGCCGGCACCCGTCCCAGGTCTTCACCGGCGTCTGCTCCTCCTGCCTCATGGAGCGCCTCTCCTCCGTCCGCAACCCTGCCGAGGAGGAGATCGTCGAGGTCGGCACCGCCGACACCGGCGAGAGATCCAGCGCCGACCCCGGCAAGCTGCGGAAGACGCTCATGCTGCTCTTCCAGCTGGACGACTCCTGCAGCGCCGGTGGTGCCGCGCATCCGCCCGACGCCAAGGATTCCCAGGTCGCCGAATTCGAGGTCGACCCTGGAGGAGGAGGTGGGAATCGAGGGGTCAAGTGGAAGGGTGGGGCGTGGCTCAGGTCGATCTTGCCGAGGAGGGGGATGCTGTGGAGTAGGAGGAAGGAGCCCCCGCGGCCGCCGCGGCCAAGGCCGGTGTATCCGGACGGCGCTGGCGACAATGCTCAGGTGGAGAGGAAGCCCAGCTTCCGGCGCTCGTGCGAGTGGATGGTCTGCCGGGAGCCAATGAGAGGCTCCCTCGAGCCGCCGCGGCACTCGTGGGACGGGTCTATGGTGGGTAGGGCCTTCGCTTGCTCGTTCGCCTGCTTGGAGGAGGCTCAGCCGCCTCCGGATGGGGAGAGGAGGGCGCGGCGGAGCAATGCAGAGGAAGCGGCTGGGGAGAGTCGTGCCGGTGTCCCAGAGAGCAGGAATGGGGGGCATTTGGCCGATGCTGGCGGCGAGGGGCGCCATCTCAGTGGAAGGAATTGCAGCGACACTGGGCCAGAGATGACAATGTCAGGTGTTGGAAGGCGGAGGTCGAATAGGTGGAGCAGGGTGTGGGATCGTAGCATCACTAGCCCACTCAAGGAGTTTGTGAGGAAAGGGGAGCATGTTCTTGAGCGGTCGCTCTCGGAATCAAGGAAGGATACCAGAAGGGTTAGAAGTGGGGAGACAGGAGACATGGATTGTGAAATTCAGCATGGACGCAACGGCCATGGTTTGGTCAGAGCAAGCCAAGGTTCATCCAGAAGCTCGCAAGCTGCCGCTAATGGGGATGTCCATAATTTCCGCACAGATTGGCTTAGGAATAAGGAATTCAAGATTGGCAGAAGCAGGAGTGTGCATTATGCTTCTCCCGGGAATTTGGATAACGGCATGTTGCGGTTTTACCTGACACCAATGAGAAGTGCAAGAACAGCAAACAGGGGGAGGAGGAGGAATTCACGCTTGTTCTCGAGAGGACTTTTTGGTTTCATTTGAGTGGCTGAAGATAGAATTCTAGTCCATGCCATGTGTTTTAGAAGATGGCAGCAGTAGAAGCAACTTTTCTTCACAATCTACTTGGTTTCTAAGGACTGGCAACATAGTAAGTTTTCGCACTATCTTTCTTCTAGGGCATTGTTAAGTCCCAAGTTAGAATCAGGAAGCTTCAGTATTAGTTGCAGAATTGCTGCTTTATTCTTTTAAGATGTTGTTTATAGATGAAATCTGGACAGAGCTGTGCAGAGTAGTATCATAATGTAATTATTTACTTTGATAATAATATATTTGTGTTCTTTACTTCTTTTTTAAGATAACAGGGAAATTTACTTCTTTCTTATGAGAGGTCTGAATTTTCTGTTGTGCTGTTCTTTTGAGGATCCTTGCACATAGTGCTTCTCATATTGATTTCTTCAAATACAGTTAACCTTCATGCTTACTAGTTCTGCATGCGGACTTCACTTGAGTAATGACTATAAATGGGAAAGGAGGATAACATGTTGGAATATGAATTCAAGTGGCATCTAGCAAAGAGGCCAGAAAACCGAATTTATTATCATTTCTGTTGCATTAGCCTCCTAATCTTAATAAATCATATTCTCGATTGAGATAATTTTTCAGGTAGATATGTCCCGTTTGTTATGGATCGAATATCATTATTTTTGTACCTCGAGCAGAAATCATGGACCTTTATATTCTTTACTTTTAAATAGGATGATCATGTTGTATCCATTTTATCTTGCTAATCATATACGATTAATCTGGCCATTCGCCGATCAAGTTGTAAACATATAACTTCAGAAGTATATGAATTTAATGACTTTGATGGCCCTTCATCAACTTCAGGTTTGGTGGAAGTAGAGTGTATTAGTGAACAGATTCCATTCTGTACTGTTGTCTATTTCTGCTTCGTCAGTTAATACATGAAGCGTTTTTCCACAAATAATTTCAGTTATTAATTTCCATGAAAGCTCAATTAAAGAAGTTTGGTACTACTATACGTTACTAAGAGCAAATTTAATAGTAGAGCTACCTATTAGCTATTACTATTAGCTCACGTTAGAGTTAACATGTTCTATTAATTACAGCCATCTCTATTTTTTCTCCTTTTCTCTCTTTCTCACAATATGAATTTAATGTAAATATGTTGGAGCAAGTGTAGAGCTCAAGAGAGCTAACACTTGTTATTTTTCTTTATCTCTTTTTTTTCACATAAGTTTATAGTTAGCTTATAGCATTAATTACGGAACAAATCTGGACCATTTCTATTGTGAGTTAACTGTCAGTAAATGAGTCCAACCACTCTAGTACATGAAAGTTTTGCAGGTTGTAGAGAATTGAGGATTCCCATCCCACGCGTGTGATGTGATGATGCTGGGCTCTGCACATTTCAGTTCCCATTTGATTGGTAGCTTGGTAGCTACCCTGCGGAGGGACTGAGATAGAGAAATTCCTGAAGTTGATTTTTCAGTTTTCCCACTCAAAAGGAAGCAAAAACTCAAGACTAATCTTACGTCCCTCTAAACAATTGTATACTTGTATTCTGCTATGTTGTAGATGCTGTGTTTTGCTTTAGGATCTGTCTCTTTTCCTTTTACTAGTGACATGCTCATGCATTGCAACTAAATATGAGGAATATGGTTCAATTTGTTTCTCCTGTATTTTGGCGATTTTTTAGTGTTTTTTCTAGGATGTGGGATGGGGTGGAAAATGAGCAGTTTTTTTTATGTGGAATAGGGTAGAAACAGAAAGAGGACGACGCATTTATAGTTGTAGAGATTTTTGCCTATGAAGGTGATACCTGAAATATAAGTATAGCAGAAATAACTCCCTTATATACAGTTATGCTGGAAAAGATCCTCTACTGTATAACTAACACTGTACAGGTGCTTCCTATAGAATCTACGATCCAACGTTCAATTTGTTAACGGCAGAATTTGATACATGCCGTTAGTCAAGGCTGGTCAAAAGGGAGAAGTTAACGTCTTGTTTACGTTCAATTTGTTACCGTTAGTCAAGGCTGGTCAAAAGGGAGAAGTTAACGTCTTGTTTCCAACGAAGATAGTTGAAAAGTATATTGGATAGACTTAGCTGTTTTTAGAGTTGTTTCTCTTTTAACTCTCGTTTCCAACGAAGATAGTTGAAAAGTACATTGGATAGACTTAGCTGTTTTTAGAGTTGTTTCTCTTTTAACTCTCGTATTAAGACAAGTTTGTTAGTTTTTTCTAAGGAAGACAAGTTTGTTAGTTTTTTCTAAGGAATGGATAAAGTCCTGAGCCGTTCAAGTAATTTGGCAGAATTTGATACATGTCGTTAGTCGGCTGGTCAAAGGGAGAAGTTAACGTCGTGTTTCTAACGAAGATAGTTGAAAAGTATATTGGATAGACTTAGCTGTTTTTAGAGTTGTTTCTGCTTTTAACTCTCGTATTAAGGCAAGTTTGTTAGTTTTTTTAGGAAGGGATAAAGTCCTGAGCCGATCAAATTATATTTGAGTCAGACTCAGATTAACTCAAGGGTATGAATCTATACCAAGGGTCTTTGTGTTTGAGTCGGACTTAGATTAACTCGAGGGTATAAATGTGTACCAAGGGTCTTCGTAAAAAAAAAAACAGTTCAATAATCTAATTTTTGATGCATTGTCACTCAAGTTTAGTTCTCTAGTTGGGCTTTACTTTCATTACATGCATCTTAAAAAGAAAATCTAACAAAATTTGCAAAAGGTAAAAATACCAAAAATATTTGCTTTCTCATATGCGAGAAGAATATTCTAGTTCTCATTGTTGAAATGATGAATAGTTGCTTTGCTTTATTTTCCTCCAATGCTTAGTTTATAACTTAGTCTTCACCTCATTTTTAGTTTGTTGGTAAAAAAATCTTTGCCTTGAACTTAAAACTTGTGGGTTGCACATGTATGAGCTAAGTCTAAGTTGTAAGATATGAGATGGTGAAATAGAATTGCTATGATCTTTCTCTTGAACCTCGGAGTAGTTTTGTTTTTAAAAAAGAATAAAAAATTATAAGTTCCTCAATAATGATACATTCCTATCAAAGTTATATGATGATTACATTGCAAAACCTTTATACATATGCTACTTGTTCTTGCATTGAGCCTTTTCAAATTGTTAGTGACCCTCATGAGACTCTTTTCATGCTTTCTTGATCAAGATCACACATGCGCACCTACCATATCTGCTTGACTTCTACACTAGAGGTTAGCAAAAACATGTTATACATCCATCATAGTTGTTTTATCTCTACACCGAGGGTTATCAACATTTCATCCACCAAATAAATACTCCATCTTGTCCATGAGAAATGTCTCTTCTAGTAGTTTGCAAAAAAGATGGCTGATAAAAAAAAGGGAGAAGGATAAAATATTCTCATGCATTATGAGAAGAAAAAAATGAGAAAAAAAGAAAAGGAGTGCATGCTCACAAATATTTTTGAGCAACATGAAAAGAAAGATAAAAGAAAAAAGCCATGGCTCCAATTAGGAATAAAAGAGAGACTATGACAAGGAGTACCACCAAACACTTACCGTCATAATTGATTAGATTGTATGATTTGCTTTCTCCTTGGATCCTTTTTTTTATTTTAAAATATATGTGATACAAGTATTGCATCATTTATTTTCTCCATCTTGAGCTTCACATATAAACATTATAGAGGTAGGATGAAAAAGAGACAACACTATGTCTTGGCAAGGAATTATACACATTAAGAGATATAAGAGTATTATTCGAGAAACTTTGATTTTATTTATAAAATTCTTGAAAACCTCCAGAAGAAAAGTTGAAAAAAAGTGATTGGTATTCCACCAATATATTATTATTATCGTTAACTTCTGGTTAGAGTTTGGGTATATATTAATTATAGCTTGATTACGAATATATGAAATCAATCTTTACACTGTTGTCTTTTATAGAAAAAACAAATAACCAAACCTGTGGAATACTTTTAGGTGAAATACTATTCAGTATTCGTATGCTTACAAATTTACAAATAACATATTTAGTTTTGACGATGTGTCAGCGCAAACATGACATGTACTAGTATCGCCTGTTGATGGCTGTAAAACTAGTACATGTCAGCTATATATGGTACCAATAGATGTTACATAAAATAGCCAACTAGTAAGGGGCTGTTTGGATCCGGGACTAAAATTTTAATCCATGTCACATTGAATATTTAAACATCATTTTGAAAGACTAAACATGAACTAATTATAAAAATAATTGCAAAATTGAAAAATAATTCGTGAGACGAATCTATTAATCCTAATTAATCTATGATTAGCAAATATTTACTATAGCATCGCATCATCAAATCATAACGTAATTAGACTCATTAGATTTGTCTAGCGAATTATCCTTTGATTATGAATGAATTTTATAAATAGTTTATATTTAATACTTTAAAATAATATCTAAACATTTGATGTAATAGCACTGAAATTAAAATTTTAGTCCTATTTTAGTTTTGGATCCAAATAGCCCCTAAGCTACCAGCTAGCTACCCTAAACAGTTATTTTTGTACATTTTAATCTGACTTGTTTCCCTCTACCCAATCATGTACGTTCTTTGATGGGACCATGGTCAAGTCATTGGGCAAAGCTAGGACAGAGCGCTGGTATGTATAGATAACCAGGACTTAGCATAATATACGCGTTTCAATTGATGTATATAAGGATTTATTAGTGGTCAAAAAATTTATCCGTTAGGTAGATGGGTATGAATTTGTTCTTTAGTCACTCATACTTACTTATCCATGGATAAAAAACCCATGTGTCTATCTTGATGTTTAAATATTGATATATGATTTAATTCAAGTATGATTGGTTTACTTTATCATATATAATCTAATTTTTATGTGGTTGTTTACTTGTTTTTAAATGTTAATGTTAAAACCAAAGTTATCTAATATGATATTGATGGTTGCTTTTGTATCGTCTAATTATTATGTAAAGTTCTAAGTTAGTGTAATGAATATAAGATACATGATGAGTACCTATTACCTACATTGGTGTGGGTATGAGAAAAATTTTATATTCCCGTGTAGATGTGATTGTTAAAATGAGAACTTTTAATAAGCATGACTATATGTATGGGATAAGAAAACCTGATAGATATACACATGTTGTGATCTCTTCCATGGCTTTCGTGTGCTTGTATTAGTGCCCGCTCGGCCGCTCCCTTCTCTCTCGATTTTATCTCTCTTCCACCTATAATTTGTATGATGTAGATGCTTGTGTCGCCGGCTGACTGTACTCTATTATACATGCTCTCATAGCTAATGACTACGCAAAAGAAAAAAACATACTTCTGCTACAGTAATCTAACGTCGCACCCTCTCCAGACTGAGTCGCAATGGCTCATGGGCATGGCAGCTTATTGCGAGAGCTAACCAATGACAGCAGCAGCAAGCGCACGGTGAGCCGCAGTAAGCATGGTCAAATCGGACATTCTTCGGTGCTTCTCACTGACGGTTTTTTCGTGCTTTATGTCGCGTCTAGATTGAAACAATAAATTTCAACCTCTAATTTGATTGAGACGTCTATTCTTTCTCTATAACTTGGACACCTAAGTCCAAAATCGAACTATGGAGATTTAATATTCGGCCCTCCCTGATTAAGCAGGATGCCGCTCTCTCGCGGAAGGCCGGGATTTTTTCGGACTATGGGAAGTAATCAGCTAACCATCCTTAGGGTGGCCTACACCCTGTTGTCTTCCCCCTGCCGGCTTTCTCTTTTCTCTTTGATTTTGATTCCTTAACTCTGTGCTACTGTGCAGTTTTTAGGATCGGCAACTTCTTGTCATTTGTAATCAATAATTTTCTTCCTTGCATTCTTAATGAAAATTGGTTGCCCAGCTTTGGGTCAACCCCCAAAAAAAATATTCAGCCCCTTCGAAAAGCATGAAGGGACGAAAATGTGATGGATTTAATTTAAACAACTTTCATGTTCTGGAGTTTTCCTGTCTGTCACTGTTTTGGTACGAGATTGCGACACTTCAAGCTGATTGCGACATTTCAAAACGGCATGGTTAGCCTACGTGTGGCACACAGAACCACACCATATCCTCTACCATAAGCTAAGGAAAATGACGAAACACCTTAGACAATGGGCCAAATCCCTTTGCTCAGATGTGAAGCTTCAACTCCACATGGCCCTCGATGTGATACTACGACTCGACATGGCCCAAGATTTGCGGCCCTTCTTGCTGGAGGAATTGGCAATGCAGCGAACTCTAAATAAGAGGGTCATTGGCTTAGCAGTGACTGAGTGATCTCGCAAGAGGCAGGCATGTAGGGTCAAGTACCTGAAAGAGGGGGATGCAAATACAAAATTTTTCCACCTCAAGATGAATGAAAGACGACAAAAGAATTTCATTCAACGCCTAAAAAGAGAGCCAATATGGGTGGAATGGCATGCTACAGGGAAGCCACAATCCACGAGCATTTCGAGCCACTCCTCAAGTCTCCGAACCAACGGATCATTGACCTCAATTGGGAATCGCTACAACTAGCCTGCGTCGACCTGCAAGCACTAGACGAACCTTTCAGCGAAGTAGAAGTGCTCCGAGCCATTAACCAAATGCTGGGAGACAAAGCATCCGGCCCAGATGGCTTCATAGGTGTTTTCTATAAGAAGTGTTGGGAAATCATTAAATTTGACCTCATGGGAGCGATCCAATCCTTCTACAACCTACGCTGCTCAAGCATATCACTGCTCAACACAGCAAACGTCGTCCTGTTACCAAAAAAACTGAAGCAAAAAAGGTGGCTGACTATTGTCCGATTAGCCTTCTACACGACATAGGGAAGATAATCTCCAAGATTCTCGCTTTACGGGTGCAACCCTATATGGACAAACTGATCTCCAACACATAGAGCGCGTTCATCAAGAAGAGAAGCATACACAACAACTTCACATATGTGCCAAACCTCGCAAGGTGTTTTCAACAAAAGAACATTCCCACGCTGCTTCTAAAATTAGACATTGCAAAGGCTTTCAATATCGTATGATGGGACTACCTTATAGAGTTGATGCAACGGAGAGGCTTCCCGACCAGATGGAGGAATTGGATTACAAACTTGCTCTCCTCCTCAACCTCGTGCTTCCTACTAACTGGGCATCCAGGATCGCCAATCCAACATGGAAGAGGGGTGCGACAAGGTGACCCCCTATTGCCACTGCTTTTCGTCCTAGCTATCAACCCCCTGCATGCCATTCTGCAAAGAGCAACAGATGATGGTCAGCTCACACACTTGAATGGGCGCCCACCTAGGATGCATACTTTACTATATGCAGATGAAACGACTATCTTCTTGTCGCCAACCGAGCAAGATGTCCTCGGCCTAGCACACATCCTAGAGTCCTTCGGTGATGCCACTGGGTTGAGGACGAACATCCAAAAGAGTCTAGTCGCGCCAATAAGATGTCAGTCCATTGACCTCAACAACATCCTCACCCACTTCCCGGCAATGATCGCTACCTTCCCTTTAACATATCTAGGACTCCCTCTCTTGCTCGCAAAACTTGGCAAGATCTAGTTATAGCCTTTAGTAGACAAGGTGGCATCGAGACTGCAAAATTGGGAAGGAAAGCTACTAAATCGAGCCAGAAGAAGCGCTTTAGTCAAAGCGGTACTCACCTCGCAACCCATCTATCATCTCACATCAATCAAGTTGCCTAAAGCCACTATTCATGCAATCAACAAAATTAGGAAGAAATTTCTTTGGGTTGGTGGTGAAAACATGTCGGGGGAGGGGGGAATGCGTGGTGAATTGGGACCGAGTCAGTCGGCCGAAAGACTTGGGGGAAGGGCTTGGTGTTCTTGATCTGCAGCGCTTCGCGCGCTCCCTACGCTTACGGTGGCTATGATATGAATGGAAAGAATCGCAAAAGCCTTGGTGGGGGCTGCTAATTCCCTATACGAGACTGAGAAAACCCTCTTCTATGCGGCAACGGAAATCACAATTGGCAACGGGAAGATGATGAACTTATGGAACTCTAAGTGGTTGAATAACCAAACTCTCAAGTGCCTGGAACCATCTATCTTCCAAGCCTCTAGGAGAAAAAACAAGACTGTCAATGATGCATTAACAAACAATATTTGGGTGCATGATCTCCGGCCGCTAACGTTCACCACCGTGAGACACTTCCAAGATTTCGTCGACCTCTGAGCCGTTTTGCAGCACGTGCAGCTACGAACGAACATAGAAGATACAATCCGATGGAGGTTCACGGAGCAAGGGCAATACACGGCAAAATCAGTGTATCGGATCCAATTTGTTAGTGCAATCACAACTGATTTCAAGAGCCAAATCTGAGACACCTGGGCACCACATAAATGCAAATTCTTTTTGTGGTTAATTATTCAGAATAGAGTATGGATGGCGGATAGGCTACAACACCGACAATGGCCTAATCAAGTACTTTGCTCGCTTTGTCGTGTAGTCCCAAAAACGGCGATACACTTGCTAGCACACTGTCAACTCTCCAAGAGGGTTTGGGATGCAATTGGTAATTGGGCTCAGGTTCGCATTCAACCCAATGGTGGACAACAATCCTTTCAGTGCAAAACACTCCAAAGAAACCTCTCAAGTTGTTGGTGATTCTGGTTTCCTGGGAGCTATGGAAAGAAAGAAACTGAGCTATGGAAAGAAAGAAACTTGCACGTGTTTAGAAGCCTAGCTAACACTGTTGAAAACATCCTTTCAAAGATCAAGGAGAATATCATACTTTGGTTCATAGCAGGGGCCAAAAGTCTCTTTTGAGCTATAATCGTTGAGAGAGTAGCCTCATCTTTCCTGGTCGGAGGACGACCTTAACCCGTTACGTAAATACATAATATTTTTTCTCTATTAATATATAAGGCAACCTTTTTATCTTCCTTAAAAAAGCATGAAAATGACATGTTTTTCTAATCCTGCATCGTTTGAAAACACAGGAAAAGAGAGAGAAGTCATTTGATTGCACTGTTGTAGCAGAGGCCAGGTGGCCGCACCTCCTATTCGCCTGAGACATGACCTCGAGCATTTTCCAAGCATGTCCTAACTATAGAAGCGGATACTTCTCGAGTTTCCTAGCAGGCAACTGGAAGGAGATCGTCATTCAGGACAGGAACATGCTAGTTGGGCAAGTAATATTCGAGGTTGCTAGAAGAAGACAAATGATACGTAGGGCTTGTTAATGTTGAGATGTTATTTTAAAATATTAAATGTAAATTATTTATAAAACCTATTCATAATTGATGAATAATTTATGAGACGATTATAATGAACCTAATTACGTTATGATTTGACGATGTGACACTATAGTAAATATTTGCTAACCATTAATTAATTAGGTTTAATAAACTCGTCTTATGAATTATCCCTCGATTCTGTAATTATTTTTATAATTAATTTACATTTAGTCATTTAAATTGATATCTAAACATTCAAATATAATGTGTTACGGGCTAAAATTTAGTCCAATCAAATACGCTTTAAAAGACGAATAGAAGATTTGGCGGCTATGTTACTTGGCAAGGACATACCTTTGGAAGATTCTGGCACTAGTGGTGTAGGAAACCACCTAATTATACTATTACGTCCGTAGATTGCATCTTCATAGTATATATTTGTTGAATATTGCCAATCATACTGAATCCCAAATTATTGCTGCGTGCATTTTCATCTGGGAATCTGAGCACATTCAAATCAATATTTGTTCTAAATCCTTTTCTATTTCCCCAGAAGAGTTTAAATCGTTTCCTCCTTGATATGCTTCTCACTGTGAACCATTTCAGTCACACTCTTCAATTCTTTTAAAGTCTGCGCAACAACAACAGCTTCTACTTCATCTCTGATGAAGATCCTGATAACATGTTCAGCGAATTCTGAACTTTGTTTGGTGTGTTTGAGAAAAGTAGAAAAGAGAAGATTCAGAACATATATAAAACAAAATAAGTCATTAACATATAATTAATTAAATATTAATTATTTTAAATCTAAAAAATAAATTAATACAATTTTTTTAAAAGATTAAAAAACAGATCGTTTATTAGTTTGAAAAGGAGAAGTGTACGCGTGAAATAACGGGGTATTTCTCCTCTCTCTCCGCTGCATACTGTAGTCTATATTTCAACACTAGTGTTCAATTCTGTCATTTTCTTCTGTCAGCTTCTGCACATCCAGAACAGCCAATTTCCTCACCAAGAACGTGTTCGGGCCTATAACCGATAAAGACAAACCAGGTTGCATCTTAAAAAATACTATTTGAACGGTTAATAAATCGGCTGATACGAACAAGCAAGTCTCTGAACATGTATGTAACACATGTTGCAGTTCGCATATTATCTCCGAATCAATCTTCTGGTCAATAAGCCTCTCAACCTCCTCATGACAGACGCTAGACTCGTATGAATAACAACACTGCCCGCTATCTGATGTCGCAGGCCTTCTTGGTGTCAGATATTCAGAACCAGATATTCCACATTGATCTCCCTTTAGGCTCTTGTGATTGTGTTCGGCTGTCTCCTTCAGATATTCAGTTTCCCCCCAAATATTCTCAGTAGGTGGACAATCATTCAGAACCGGATATCCCGCATCGCTCTACCTGAGAAAACCATTAATGCTCTCTGCTTATATCAGCATTAGCCAGCCAGTGCCGCTCGTCCATGGCCTCTGTTGAATACTAGAAAGATACTGCGTATATTAGTTATGTTGTATTGAGTCTCAGGAAACTGATATTGTTATCGCAAAATACGTCATGACAAGAATGGAAAGCTTTGATTAATTTCAGTGCAGTTATATCAATAGTTCTATCAATCGAGTGAGTTTAGAACATAATAGTTAGTTTAATCATGTAGTTAATAAGATAGAAACAATGAGGTTAAGTAAAAAGGGCCTATCGGCTGGCCGATCTGAAATCATGTGTGCAGCTGATGCTGATAGAAATTCCGATCAAGGGCTATAACCCGATGGAGTTTGAATATGTAATATATACGAATTATATTATTATAGGCTGACACAAGATAAAATATAATTATTAATAACCTTCCTTTTATTAAAAACAATCTTTATATATCAGACCGAACCGATATTGAAACTAATAAAGATAAGGCAATTATATGATCGATGAATATTGGCTGAGGTAGTGATTAAATTGATAATAAAAAGATAACTTATTGACTGAAACTTCGAAAAACTTTAAACATAATATATTAAGCTTGACAGATCTGTTTGATTGATTAAAATCTAAACACCTGCTAGATGAGACCTAACTGGAAATAGTACAAAATTAAAGATGAACGTGAGAGATCTAAAACAAACCGATAAATTCTGGCAAAGCTTTAGATGTATCAAATCATTCTGAAATAGCAAAGCAACTTGAAAGGATATCAGTTTCAATAGAATATCAAATTTGACCGAAAAAGTTGTAGCTAAATTGATATGATTGTAAACGACAATACAATTTAAGATAAAAACGATATAGATATATATGATAGGTAACGCGAGTAAAAACCTTATCAGTATATCGGGCTTAACAGAAAAAATACTAACTTGACGATACAAACGAGGTTGATAGAACTGATCAAAACAGATGAAGTCCAACTAAGAAAACTCGTTGAGAACTAAATTAGGATAATGATAGAAAAAATAAATTATTGATATGTCTTTTTTACCTGCGTGTATATATTTATACCCTACGATTAAAACAAATTCGACTAAGAAACGACTTGGGACTCCATCCCTACCGGAAAAAAAACTAACAAACCTTCCCTAATAAGATAGCAGAAAGATAAATAAAACTCAAAACAAACTCTATTTGATACACTTCCCAACTGTAGCTGCTAGAATCATTATGTCAATTTTTTACCTAGCCTTTAGCCTTGACTAACGGTAATTGTCAAATTCTTGGTGAACACATATCTTCAATTTCGGAGTAGACAACTATGCTGCGAAATTCTCATTCGGCATGGATTAGCTATGGAGAAAGATTAATCGTGAATGTTTGCGCTTATGGAGGCCCACTGGGTCGTTAGGTATGGATTAGCTATGGATAAAAATCCGACTGTGTTTGGCTCCGTTTTGTATCGAATGTTTTTTGATAGTCTCTTCTAAAATTTGGTAATGTTTTTTTTATTAAAGGAAGTTCTGTAACTACTAAATTTTGGTAGGATGATATTTGTAAAATCATGTTTACTTTATTGTCTATCGAAATTTGATAGAATTAAAAATGACAATAAAATGAACATGTCCAACATTTCTGCCCAAAGGGGCTTAAAAATTCTGTTTAATGGTACGAAGCAGTAGTACTGCAAAAGTAGCTGATCGAATGGCTTAAAGCTGATAAGTGTAAAACAAAGTATAAGCAAATAAGAAATAACATATGGATAAAGTTTTGTATTTATGTTTCACGATTTAAAGACGATGCTTTTAAAAAACACTACGAAAAAACTTCAAAATTAATTTTGAAATTTGAATTTTAGTAATAGCGCATCAAACATTTCGATCAACCCATGGAGAACCTGGAAGCGTTGTTTAGGAAAAATGATGATGTATATTTTAGAAAGTACTTCCTCAGTTTCATACTAGAAGACGCTTTGAGTTATAAATGGATTTATTAATGGATTCATCCATACACTTTCTATACCTATATTATAAAGCAAGTAGTATTTCCACCCAAATTTTGTTTTGTCTGGCTATTTTACGAAAACCTCTTGAGTTTTTCGAAATTAACTCGTAGTCTGTTTGGCTATTTAAAAAAAACCAGTTAAAGAAGAAAAATGGGTTATTTTGCGAAAACCCTTGAGTGTTTATAAAATTAACCTATAGTCGCCTGGCTATTTTGCGAAAAAATCTCTTAAGTATTTATAAAATTAACTCAGATCCCAATGTTGAAAAGAAAGAAAGGGCTTGGATGAAAAAAAGACCTCATGCGCCCCTCCTTCCAGTCCCCATCCGCGTCACGCCTATACCCCTCCCTCTCGCTGCTCGGAGCTCCGCGTTAAGCTTGCGCCCTTTCCTCCCGTCCCCATCCACGTCACGCCTCCCTCCCGTCGCCGCTCGGAGCTCCGCGCGCCGCCTGGACCTTCGCCCTCCATCTCTCTTCTCACTGCGTCGTCGTCCCTGCTTTGTTGGCTCGTCGCTCGGTCGGCCCAGGCGGATGCTCGAGGCCAGTGAAGACATAAAAAAATATAAATTGAAATTACATCAGACTTCAACTTTAGAATAATTATGATAAAATAAAATGACGCCCGTTGCAACGCACGGGCATATTTACTAGTATATATATATCTATAATCTATAACTATCTATAAAGCAAGTAGTGTTTCCATCCAAATTTTGTTTTGCCTGACTATTTTGCAGAAAATCCCTTGATTTTTTTCGAAATTAACCCGCAATCCACCTGACTATTTTTTAAAAAAACCCAGTTATACGTACGATAGAGCTTATCTTAACTACTTAAAAAATCTATAACTTTTCGATCATCAAATCGTTTTTTCGTCCAAATCTATAAAATTTCCGATCCGTATAACCTCTCGCTCTATTGTTGCCTCACTTTCCTCACCTTCAGTAGGCGAGCCCGACTCACGCGCCTCCTGCGTCGCCATGCATTGCCCTGAGCGGCGGCCGAGCACAAGCTGCACGCGTGAGCTAGCGCCGCCGTCAATATACATGCAACTTATTCTATTCATCAATATACTTTTCTAACTAATAATATCCAAGTCATAACTATTTTAAACTTTTATTAAATTTCTAATTGGTTTAAAGTATCAATAAGTCAATATCTATTTTCATTATATTTTTGACTTATTTTGGTGAAATTAAATTAACTTAGACTAAATGTCTATCCGATACTATTTCTTATAAGGTCCAGTGGTATATAAAGTTGAAGATACCCTTGCTTTCAAAGTTATATATATATATGTATATTGTTGATGCGAAAAATCAACACGCCCACAAAAGAGATCTGCTTAGCTCCAGTGCAGGTCCTAGAATAGATGAAGCGTGGACGTGCTAGTCAGTTTGATCCTGCTACTGAAAAGTTATGCAAAACAGCAGAACATAAATCATATCGGCCGATAGACCGATACCCAAAAACTAATTGATCGGCTGATAAGCCGATGGCGCAATTCCAGCCGACGCCAATGCCAGCCGATGGTGTTAGGGTTTGAATCCATTGGCTGTGTACTGAGCAAATATTTATATAAAGGCGATCGGCCAATGATAACATGACGATGTAGCAATGTAATATAGCACGAAGCAATCACATGATAAAACAAATACTGATTTAAAGATTAAAGCACACATCGGCTGGAAGTCCGATGTCATTAAATCTAAATGATTAAATATTCAATGAAGCCTCTGCTGCAATCGGCTAGATCCAACTTGTGTGCAATCCTTGCAAGCCGATGCGAAATCTGGATACCTCACCCTGAAACCCCGATGAAACCCTTAGTGGCAACCAACGGGCGAGCTAGAGATTACGGTTCTAATCACGACTTAGTAGATTCAAACTGATGCAGCACTAAGTATGAAAAGATACGCAATATCTAGACAATTAAGCCCTTGGCTGATTTTCAGGGTGGTAGATGCCTAAACCAATCTAATCTAATATAACGATTTAACCGGTATCGACAGAAACCCTAAAACGAGAGATAACCGATAGAGCTAAATCGATATACTAAAATTAGATTCAACAGAGACATATGATAAATATTCAGATAAATATATCAACCGAACCAAAGCAATCCAAGAGATCGAATGTACTGATGCAGCCTTGGACAACGCCGACGTAACCAATACGATTGCCTGAGCCGGCGGAACCTTGGATTTACCCCTTCGCCGGAGATCGAAGCCTATGCAACCCCGCGTCAGGTGCCAAGTCTCGCCGGATGAAGAACAAAGTAGAAAAGTGAAAGGTGGCGATGCGCCGAGGTTGCATTTATCGAGAGATATTCTTTACATGAACCCTGGGCTTACATATTTATACCCATAAGGTAACAAAGATCCTAACAGATTACAAAACAAACTTTCCTAAAGATAAACTAGGAAACTAATAATCTCTTCCTAATTAATAGATACACGTCGTGTCCTCCCTAGACTCGGTTTCTTCTGGATAAGATCTTCTCAAACCGAATCTAACAAGAATCCGGCTGCTGGAGATATGGATCCCCCATCGGCTGACGCAAAACTCTCAGCCGATTTTGCTTCGAGCCGATACTAATCCTTAGCCGATAAGGACTTCGGGGCTAACCAAATTTTGGCATTAACACACATATATATAACTATCTATAAAGCAAGTAGTGTTTCTATCCAAATTTTTGTCCGTCTGTTATTTTACGAAAAACCCTTGAGTGTTTATAAAATTAACCCGCATCCCAATGCCGAAAAGAAAGGGAGCGCTTGGATGAAAAAGACCTCCTACGTACCTTTCTTAGTCCCCGTCCACGCCGCGTCCCTGCGCCTACGCCCTCCCGTCGTCGCTCGGAGCTCCGCTGCCGCTGGACTTTCGCCCTCCATCTGCTTCCTTAGCTCGTCGTCCCGTTGCAACGCACGGACATTTTGCTAGTGTGTGTGTGTGTGTGTATATATATATATATATATATATATAGTAGCAAAATGCCGTGCGTTGCAACTGGACAACGACACAGGAGGGAAAATGCCCGTACGTTGCAACGGGACGACGACGCAGGGAGGGAAGCGGGCGGAGGCGAAGGTCCAGCGGCGGTGCGGGAGCTCGAGCGGCGATGGGAGGGAGGGGCGCGAGCGTGACGCGGCGCGGATGGGACGGAAGAGAGAGACGCAGGAGATATTTTTCATCCAAACCATCCCTTTCTTTTCAGTATTAGGACCGCGGGTTAATTTTATAAACACTTGAGGGGTTTTCTATAAAATAACCCATTTTTCTTTTTTAACAGGGTTTTTTAAATAGCAAGGCAGACTACGGGTTAATTTTGAAAAAACTCAAGGGGTTTTCTGTAAAATAGCCAGGCAAAACAAAATCTGGTTAGAAACACTATTTGCTTTATAGATAGTTATATATATACACACTGTGTGTCTAATGCGCCTGGGTGCATTCCAGGTACAGAATGCACCCATGCCAATCGATCCAACCAATCAGGCGCACCAATCCACATACGAACCCACCGGCTGATTCATTAGGATCGACACTAAAGCACCATATCTCATTAGAACTCTGAAGTTAAGCGTACTTGGACGAGAGTAGTACTAGGATGGGTGACCTCCTGGGAAGTCCTCCGGCGAAGTTGCAACTGATGTTTAGATTAGGTTGCAACCAACATCTCAAGTGTGTTGCAACTGGTCAACTACCAGACCTACACACCAGTTGCAACTAGTGTTTAGATGAAGCTACAACTCCACTGGTGTTTAGATGAAGTTGCAACTGGGCGGGCAGTCGGTGATATTGGTGTGTCGCAACTGGTGAAGTCGCAACTGGTGTTTAGATAAAGTTGTAACTGGAGTTGCAACCAGTTGCAATTGGGTGGGTGGTGATATTGGTGTCACAACTGGTGTAACAAATTGGTGGAGTTACAACTGATGTTTAGATGAAGTTGCAATTTTGTGTGTAAATAAAGTTACAACTAAATTTTTCAAAAGGTCACCCACTTCCTATGAGGTCACTCATTCTAATACTACTCCTATCCAAGTACGCTTAACTTTAGAGTTTTATGGGATCCGCTACCTAGTGGGATCCGGCGGTTGTGTGATTGGTTCAAGTGCGCGCATGAAGATAAGGTTTGGGCGAGGATATGTGTGCGTCACGCGCGGCTGCGGCACGACTCGGTCACGTGCATGCCTGGTTGGTTCGCCCGGTCCTCGTGCAACGTAGGGCTGAAATGCACCTAGGTTCAGCCCTACGCTGCACGGAGGCCGGCGACCAACCATGCGCGCGCGTGATCCGAGTCGTGCGCGGCGCGCGTGGACACGCACCGAGTCCAAACCAAGACACGTACACACATATCCTCGTCCAAACCTTATCTTCATGCGTACACTTGAACCAATAACACAACCATCGGATCCCGCTAGGTAACAGATCCCATTAAAACTTTAACGTTAAGCGTGCTTGGACAAGAGTAGTATTAGGATAGGTGACCTCATGGGAAGTGGGTGACCTTATAGAAAATCTAGTTTCAACTTTATTTATACATAAATTGCAACTTCATCTAAACACCAGTTGCAATTTTATTTACACACAAATTACAACTTCATCTAAACACCAGTTGCAACTCCACCAGTTTGTTACACCAGTTGCGACACACCAATATCACTGACCGTCCAATTGCAACCGACACACCAATATCACCGACCGGTTGCAACTTCATCTAAATATCAGTTGCAACTTCACTAGTTGCAACACACCAATATCACCGACTGTCCGTCCAGTTACAACTTTATCTAAAACACCAGTTGCAACTAGAGTGCAACTCTGTTAGTTGACCAGTTGTAACACACTTGGTATGCTGGTTGCAACCTAATCTAAACACCAGTTGCAACTCGACTAGATGCAGCATAACACGAAGACTGGTCACCCATTCTAGTACTACTCTCATCCAAACACGCTTAACTTCAGAGTTCTAATGGGATCTAGCATAACACGAGGACTTTCTAGGAGGTCACCCATCATAGTACTACTCTCGTCCAAACACGCTTAACTTCAGAGTTCTAATGGGATCTGATGATTTAGTATCAGTTGCAATCAGACGTGGTGGTCAGGCGCTCCAGTCAGACTCGGTCGGACCAATCCGTACGGACCGCGCGGTCAACTGACATAGGTGCATTCTCTAAAAAAGAATACACCCATGTATATACAGTATATATATATCCAAATTGACATAAATGTTATTAAATCTAAAAGAGAAATAGAGATGTCAAAATATTTTATAGCGTGGAACAGAGAGATACATTTTATCAGATGTATAAATATAATAAAAAAATACTATCTTCAAATTGATAATACTTATTGTTTTAAACATGTATATTCTCAAAGTTTTTAACCTATAAAGTATTTGTTGATATTTTTATTTATATTATAATAAAAACAGTGGTCAAATTCCGTATGTTATTGTCCCAGGCGAAGCATTATTAACTGAGAGGGAGTATCACCACGAATGAGCCATTCTGTCTCGTCTTGTGACATTGGTTGGTTAGCCACGCATTTTGGAGCTCGTCGAATGAAGCCGTGAGTTAACTTGGGATGGCAAAAATGGCGTGGCGACGCACATTGTTGCTCGTCGCCGGCGTCCTCCTGTGCGCGGCCGTCGAGACGGCGGCGGGGGCAAAGCTGGTGTCCATCCCCGACGACCTGCGCGACGTGGTGGACGACGAAGAGGACGACGACTGGCGCCATTGGGGCGCGGCGCCGCCCCCGCGGGACGACGGTCCTCCGCCGGACCTGTCCCGCATGGATCCGGCCGCCCTCCAGGCCGAGGTCCTCCGCCGCCACGCCGGCCCGTCGTTCGGCTTCGTCAAGCTCCGCCTCGGCGTTCGCCGCTCCCAGGTGCGCGCGGATCCTTCGATCGCCATCGCCGTAGATTCGTGCCATTTCTGTCCATTCAAAATCTCAACTTCTTCTCGCAGGAGGAGGTGATGGGAATCGCGACGAGGTGGACCAATGTGCTGCGTACTGGATCGGTGGCGGCCAAATTCGTGGCTGTCGATTTTGGCACTCTCATGTTCACCATGGACAGAGGGCAAGACGTTCTAGAGGTAGGAGGAAACCTTGTTTGCACTTTTCAATTCTTGAACAGCTTAGGATGCCAGAATTTTGAGCTAATGCGTAATGCCATTGAGATTAGTTACAGAAAAGATGGAAGAATTCTAGCACTGTCTTAACTGTATATGCAGGTCTAGTTATGTTCTTCAGAGCAGTGATAATTGGGTGATACTGTATAAGGTTAGTGATGTGCTTTTTGTGTGTGTTTTCTAGGTGAAAGAGTTTATTTTGAGCCAGCCAGAGGCGTATGAGTTTAAGATTGGGAATCAAGCTTTCCGAAGGCCAGGAGACCCACCCCTTGATGAAGTTGTCGAGATGCTACAGAAACATAAGAGTACTACGCTCAACCAAGATCCTGTCTCGCAACAGTATAAATCTAAAGTTGAGCTATAGATTTAACCATCATCAAAAATCAGTAGAGCATCTTCTTTTGCTCTTCTTTTGTAGATACTCTTTCCTTCTTCCTTTTCCCAAAAAAGAACAGTAACAAGTCTTTGGCAGCATGGTGTATTGGTGTTCATCTTGTGGAATTGCTGCGAGTGCGATGTTGAATCACTGAGTGGAATCATCGTGATAATGATTGATGAACGAGTACTACATAAGTACCCGATTGTTTCTGCAGATCTTAATGATGCACTATAACTAACTAAGATGTAACTTGAGAAGTTGAGATTAAAATTCAGGAGATTAGGAGATTATTATTACGTCGAGAGGGTAACAGTAACAGCGTGACTCGTAATATGGGCCGGATTTTGAACTGGCCCGTGTCCTACTGGCCCATCTAGGCCCACGCATTTCTAGCCCTCGCAAACAATGGTTTGGATCCAAATGTCGGCTTCCGCAAGACCGCGTGCCGTTCGTTCGGTCATTTCTCCTCCGCGGACCAACGGATCGAAGGGGGGAGATGAAGCGAAGGACGTTTTACGAGAAACACCCTACACATTACTTATTATTCTTTGGCTGTTTTAACCCTATCCCTATGTCTAGGCGTAGGATCGATCGATCGGTAGTTAATGTGACTGGGATGTTTAGGTTTAGGGATTGAATTTTAGTTCGTGTATGTTTGACATCAATTTAAAAAACTAAACAGAAATTAATTATAAAAATAATTATAAAAGATAATTCATATGATGAATCTATTAAATTTAATTAATCTATGATTAGCCAGTTTCAAATCATCAAATCGTGAGTAAGTAGATTTATTAGATTCGTCTCGCAAATTTACCTGCAATTTTATATTTTTAAAATAATTTATATTTAATATTAAAATAGTATTTAGTGACATAAAAAATTCTCTCTTCCAAACAGCCCCTGAACGATGGATTCCACACTATATCCCGGTCCCATATTCCTTCGCAGATGATGGTAGCGGTCGCCTCAAAACACACGGCGTAATTAGAGAATTAAGGTCGATTGACCCACTTGGGTGTGATGCATGGCGTAATCACTGAGACCAACAGTGACGCCATTAGTCGACAGTGAATACCAGTAGCGTAGGCGCGTAGCAGATACTACCACCTGCCGACAGTAACACACACGCCATGCCCTGTCCAACGCGTCGTTTCCTGTACAAGCCACTGTATGCGCACCGGCACCGCAAGCTGACGTTGAGGACGGCCCATGGAAACCTGTTACTGCTAGTAGTCCGATGTGTCCAGCTCTATACTTATCGATAGCTGGAAATAAAATCACTGGGAAATGAAATATATGGATATCTTTATTGCCCATTTCTTGACGCAAAAATGCTGATCGATCAGAACCCAACGAACACGCCGGCCGGTTTAATTCTGTATGCGGCATGCACATCCTTCCTCTGCATCCTATGTCCCAGACCGATCAAATATCCAACCAGCGGATCTACACCTCGGACTATCCGAGCTGTAATTCCGAGCTAGGCCCAGTAGTTTTTTTAATATGTTTTATAAAAATAAAAAAACGTTTATGCTCTAATAGCCGGCTTCTATAAGAATGTAACATCATAGTCTTATTATTTTATATATAATGATTTTATTTTAGTTATGTATTAGTTAACTCAGAATAAATTATTTTTATATTAGTTAGTCGCGAAGCCCGATTCTGAATCCGGCCACTATATCCAACCAAAGAGATCTCTTCAGGTAACCACCTGGCCTTGGTGATTCAAATCATCAATGATCAAGTGGGCGAAATGCATATCTGGGCTAAGCTAGCTGCAGCCTGCCCACAAGCACTGGCCTTTACAAAAGAAGAAAAAAAGCGTACATGCATCCGTGGATCGCGCCACGCCGGTAGCTTTCGCCCTTGCGAGTTCTCTTGGCCAGACGCAATATCTCCCCTTCTCCCCGCGGGTTTCCCGCATCGACGCGCGCGCGCCGCGCGGCGCGACGCCACGACGGCGCGGGCGGCCGCGAGGCCACAAGCAACGACGGTGATAGAGAGATATGGGATATCGATACGCGCGGGCCCACCGGGGCTGGACCCCCACCTGCCACGCAACTACAGCGGTTCTGGGTGACTGACAGGGCGGGCCACCACGGGTGCCAGCGATGCAATGCAAGCTACGTACAGACTAGTGGGTTCTAGCGCAGCCGCGTCGCGGCTAGCAAGTTTGTTTAGCTCGTCGATGCGAGGTTGGTTGGGTTTCCCTTTGAGTGATTGCCAACCATTTGGGCTTCCTTCCAAGCTTCGTCCAGATCGATCAGAGGCCGAGAAGACTTGTCGTCGTGCCCAAGGATAATATCTGCAACCGTGGAGCCTTTTCTGCAGGGTTTTTATAAGCGTCTTGTTTCCATCGACCCCAGCTTCAATTCCTCCTCCTCATCACTTTGACCAGAAAACGTAGCCACCTTTGCCTGCTCGATCAGGAACAGCAAAAAAAAAACACATTAGCTGCTTAGCTGATCTGGTTATATATAGTGGCAAACGACGACATTTTGATCATTGAATTCTATAGTCGACGTCAGGCGAAAATAGCTCTGAGATACTAGCTGAATTGGTTGATCGCATCTCGAGTGGTCTGAGTAATGGGCGCCACGTTCAGGTGCTTTGGAGGGTGCATCAAGCCAGATCATCAGCAAGGTACGTAGACTGATGCACATTTCTGATGCGACTGTGATTTACAACATGCATGCATGTCAAGTTATGTAGTACCATGTTCCATACTTCCATGTTTATTATATTTTGTATATTGCTAGTGTTTAATTAGTATAGGAGCTAGTAGCATTCTATCGCTAGATTGTTTGCATCGCGTGCAAGGACGTAAACCTGATCGGTCAGTCACTGTCTTGTGGGGAAAAAAAATAAGTCACAATGACACGGGGCTCCGTCGGAGCCAGCCAACCGGTAGCGTCTATGCATGCATTCGTACAGGAGCACGCCAAGCCAAGCCGCAATCGAACCAAATCGCTTCGCTTTGACACATGTTAATTAGCTAGCTACTAGACATTATATTCTACCCAAACTAAACCAAATCGCATGCATATGTATAAAAATGCATTCGTGCGTGCATATCCATCAACCGCGACATTGCATTGCTGCAAGCATCTGATCGATCGAGGAGATCGAGCATGGCTGGCAGCACGTTCAATTGTTTCGGTGCATGCATGCAGAATCATGCTCGAGAAGGTAGCTGCACAGATCGAATTTTAGCTGCATGATGCATGCACGGTTTTCCATCTCAGTTTGGTCGTTAATTTCTCATGGTGATTCGGCGTGTGATTATGATGCAGTTTATGACCCCAAGTCGGTGGTGGCGCCGTCGTCGAGCTTCGACTTCCGGGAGGAGTACACGAGCGCGTTCCGGACCGAGTCGTACAACGACTTCTGGGCGCGCGTCCTGGACATCACCCTCGCGCACGGCGCCGGCCTGGTGCCGCGCCCTGGCGGCGGCGGCGCCGGCGCCGGCGGCACGGCGTCGAAGCGGCTCCCTTCCTACCGCCTCTTCGCCGAGCACCTGCTCGAGCCGGACCAGCGCGCCGTCGCCGCTGCCCTCGCGTCCCCGCGCGGGAGCCGCCTCCGCCCCGACGTGCGCGGCCTCCTCGCCGCCTACTACGCCGAGACGGCCAACGCCTCGTTCCTCTGCAGCCACCTGCTCAAGGACATCGAGCAGATACGCCTCCGCTACCGCCCGCTCAAGCACACGCTCCGCAAGCTCGCCTCCGACGTCGGGGTGTCCGGCCTCGCCGACGTCTCCGCCGCGCTGGGACAGCCGTTCACCGCGCTGGCCGCGTCGCAGGGGAGGCTCCGAGAGGTGCAGCTCGGCTCGGGCGAGCTGCTCAGGGGCCTCGACGCCGGGAGGAAGAAGGCGCGGCTCCGGATCAGGAGCATCGCGCGGCTCAGGCGGGCGCTGTCGGTGTCCTTCATCACGGTCGTCGCCGTCGTGGCCGTCGTCGGCGCCTGCATCGGCGTGCACATCCTGGCGGCGTTCGCGGCGTTCCCGATGATGTCGCCGGCGTGGCTAGATGAGCGGTTCTTCTCCGGGAGGGCGGCGCGGCGGGCGCTGATGCAGCTGGAGGCCGCGGCGAAGGGCACGTACATACTCAACAGGGACATGGAAACGATCAGCCGGCTGGTGGCGCGGGTGCGCGACGAGGGGGAGCACATGCTGGCGCTGCTGCAGCTGTGCGTGGAGCACCGCGCGGCGGCGGGCGCCGGCGGGAAGGGGAGGCTGGTACAGGAGGTGCTCAGGCAGCTGAGCAAGAACGAGGAGAGCTTCAGGCAGCAGCTGGACGAGCTCGAGGAGCACCTCTTCCTCTGCTTCATGACCATCAACAAAGCCAGGATCATGGTGATGAACTTCATAGCTGCTGCAAGGTAGAGCTCTGGATGAACAGGACGAAGGAAAAGAAAAATTCGTGCTTGTAGGACACAATTTAGTCTTTGTACATAACAACAGTAGTTTTCTTTTTCTTAGTACAACAAAAGGGGGAAAAGGATTTCATTTGGCATTATCGGTTTTTGCTTTATTTTTTTGTACATATATATACACAGCATGTTTCAGCATTGAGGAAAGAACCTGAATAGTCTTTTGTGCATCTCCTTGCACGTGTTGATCCCACCATATAATGAAGCTAAAAAAGAGAAGGCAAGCCCAAAGAAAATTACATAAGACGATAAGAGTAAATACTAATATCTCATTCAAAACACAAGAGCTTCATTCGTTTAATGCCAAGTGTATATATGCATTTACAGAACAAATGACTGAATGCAAAGGCCCTGGATGAGGGTTTACCACTTGGTCAACTTTAAAATGAAGTTGCTTTTGCTTACAGAAGTACACAAACAATCTGAAAAAAAAAATCTTTGTCAGAAGTGCGGCCAAAACTAGAACCGCTACTAAGCATACCGCAAACATTGAAGGTTGGCCTTACTGAAATGAAATGCAATCCAATCCAATGTAGTAAGGAGCCGAATCAAAGGGGTGAAATTTTATTTTCAGGCATTTTTGTATCCACTCGTCCAATCTTTGACGGTGGCCAGATGACGTGGGTCACCCTCCCCTTAATTAGACCTAAAGGGATCTGAAAAACACAAGAAATTAAATAAGTCGTACTGGACTACTGGTGCAAAACATACAGAGAAGAAATTAAAACATACAGCCGTACTGGAGTACTAGTATTTAAGCTTGAAGAAAATACTATTTCGTGTTAAAATTTTATATTATTTTGCTACAAGTATGATAGTCTGATCGCTCTTTTTCAACGTGAAAGATCACGATCCAAGATTGAAAAGTTAAAATATATTGCTCGACCGATTTAATTTTTCTACGGCAGTAACTGTCTGACTATCCAATCTAAAATGCCAAGGGTTGGAGGCTTTGCAATTTAGAATTTGACAGTTATGTGCCTATACATGTGGGACCAGGTCCTACATGCTAGTGAACTATCGAAGGGTGGCAAATCCTAAAATTTCTCAATCCAAAGAAACCACAAAGTCCAACTCTTTGCTAGAAGCCTAGAAGCTTTAGGACTTGAGAATTCAGAAATCACTAATTCATTATGAAAGCCATAGTTTAGACAACGGGCATGACTATTTGGTATATCAGCCAAGGTTTAGATCATGGACATGATTGACCAAACAAAGTTGGTTCCCAAATTCATCCTCAACCTAGATTGCAGCACACTACAGAATCTCTTTCACCAATTATACAAATGTGCTTGACCTCTGGCACCAGCACCATTGGATATGCTGGTATGTTCAATATGGTTTCCCAATTATCACAATTGTGATTAGTACTCCTTTCTATTTGAGCATCTCCAGCAATAGCCCCTAAAACAAAGCCTCCAAATGTTAAATGGGGGCTCCCCCATTTCCTTGAGCCTCTAAATTCAATCCCCAACTCCAGCAGCAGGTCCTAAATATCAGCCCATACTTCATTTTCTCTCTTATTTCCACATATTTTGTTTGGTAATTCTACATCTCGCTTCTCACACCACAACAATTCAAATATAAATATTTGTGATGCATAGAATTGGACTATATTCGAATTTTTTTATTTCAAGCACAACAATTGAAATTCAAATTATTTTTTGAACATTGTTCAACCCATCACAATTTTTTATCAAGTTCTGTAGGAATTATCAAGTTTAACTCATCGTACAGCAACTTTGTCCCATTCAACAATATAATGAACAGAGACATGCGCATATGCATTATTCACACCTTCACAGATACATGATGACACACCAGTGCTAAAAGAAGTTGGTTTAGCCATTTTTGTAGCAACATAGAAATTATTATGCATTTAACAAGTTTAAACATATTTTAATATTTTACAACACTCAAAACAATCTTAACATAGAACACATTTTTAACACACGGAGTATAAATCTATGAATCTAACAGAACTAAATTCATTTAATTTGGAGACTTAATTATTTTCTACTATTTTCACAACATTGAGAATGCATAAGTACTATATGATTTTGGGATGACTAGCTTCTTCACTGAGCAGAACAGACCGGCCATGGCAGCTTGGCCAGGTCTCGCCTGCGGCAAGTAGCAGTGACGCAGCGATCGAGGCATACACCAATCAAAGTTGCGTGGTGAGAGCGCTCCGTCTTGCCGACATGCACTTGCCGATGGTGAGCGTAACTGTGATGGCAGACAGCGAACCAGGGGGCGCGAGCGACATCGGGTACCTCGTGGGAAAGGATGGGGAGATCAGCATGGAGAAGAACGAGGGCCGCCAAGGCTGCCGTCGGTGTGCACATGTGAGCAGGCGATGGCTGCGGGGACTCACGCGGGAGGGCGAAGGAGGTGTGCGCGCTCGGTTCAACTACCCCAATCGATGGATGGGGTCTGTGGAGAGAGCCCCTGGGACTGGGGGCTATGGGGGTGGATTTGGGAACCTCCCTACTTTGGGGGCTTACGTAGGGGCCCTGCTGGTGTTGATATTTTGGCCTTACCTCTTAAAAACAGTTTTGAGGGCTTGAATAAGGGCCTTACTGGAGATGCTCTTAGTCCCTTTTTTTGGGTTCTGTTTGGTATCTAGTTGTTTAGTACAGTATAGTCCACATTGTTTCTGTTGGTAGGGACTAAAAATGTGCAAACATCAAAGGCTACAAATTACAGCGTGATAATTTTTGTTTTCAGATCCCACATGCAACACTTTCCAACAGGTAACAAAGATACTACAGCATGTTGTATTTATCAGGAGGGTTGTATAGGTAATATGCTTTGCTAACTAATCATGATTATTATAATTCCCTCTGTTCCAAAATATAGCTACCTTTAGGTTTAAATTTTGTCCCAAATATAGCTATCTTAGGACAAGTACCTCACCCTAGAGGGGCCTATCATCCCACTAGCCCTCAAGACCCGTACCCACCCATACTATCCTTAATCCCATCAACCCTCTATGCATTAATGAAGGGCATTTTAGACCTTTCACCCCAATCCTTAATTTTCCCAAAACACTCCTAGGTAGCTATATTTTGGGAAGGAGCGAGTAAAACATAGCAAATGGGCAAAGGGAGCACAGCAAAGATGAAAATTGACGGCTATATTAATTTAGTATGTTTTAGAAAGATAGAAATTTTGCTGTGTTATAATAACTTAGTGTCAAATCTTGGCCCTATAGATTGAAAAGTGTGGTGTAGTCATAGATTTAGATGGTGTAACTTTAAAGCACACACAAGGCAAGTGATATTAATATGCTCATCTCCGCCAGCCTATACACACCACATTCATAGAGAAAGCAAACGTTCTCGATTTTTGCAACAATGGCCAGCATCAAAGAACATCGAAACAAAGAAAATTCGAACTTCATAAAGATAAGGAAAACGAGGCAAGCCCCCAATTCTTTGCACCGGTACGAGTGGTAAAGTGCTGGTTACTGGTCTCTTTAGTTGCCTGATTCCACGTATCCCAAGTACCGCTAATGTTGGTACTGAGGATCAAAAATGGCAAAAGTCTATCAGGGGGCAAACGGTAACATTGGTATTGAGGATCAGAATATGGCAAAAGTCTATCAGGGGATAATCAAGCTGGTAACTCAGAAGGGGAGCAAAAGCATAAATAAGTTTCACTCAAACAACTACAATGCCAACTCAGATCAACCAAACCTAAGTGAAATTAGTGTTGCAAGTTGGCCTAGAATTAAATAGAAAAAGGAGCAGAAGTAACTTACTGGGCCAAATGACCTAGAATCCCAGCTGCGAGCAGCATTATCACCTTCAACCCAGCAGTGCCCTTCTGGGATCTTAATTATGTCAGGTGAGCCAGGGAGCTGCATCCACTCCCCAGGCAGGGCAATTAATCTCTTGACAAACAACTCCCTATGATCACTAGGGCACCTGCAGATCATGCAAGGAACAATCAGATATGTGACATCGAGCAAGCAAGGCCAAAGGCGTCGATCTTTTCCTCAAATTTCACACACTCACTTGAACACAACAACATCACCATGGGAGAACTGGTATTTTTCGAGGCAGCTCCTTTCTGCTAGCACTACATCACCTGATTCCAACAACCTGATCAGCACAAATAAGAAGACAGAAGAAATCTTTGAACATGAACTGCAGAATCATCCAATTGTCTATGCCTGGTTGAACCTGCACAAATTAGCATTACCCATACCTCGTAAGGAACTACTGGCCGCTGTAAACGTGGGATACATCGAATCGCCCGTCACTGATACTACGGTTGCGTATCGATCGGAAATGGTGAAACCGACTAAATACCATGTCAAAGTCCTCTTGGCGGCTAACAAAAGATGGTTTCGGGTTCCCATACCCAAATTACCCACCCACTCAGACAATGATACAGGTAGCAACAAGTGCGCGAAGAATCAGGGGTGAAATCACTGGAGAAATGCGATGAGTTAACATTAGAGAGATGCCTCAGCTAACCTGACGGTTCAAGCATAACTAAATGGATGGGACATGACTGATTTCTCACAGCCGATGGAAAGCTTACCGAGTGGATGTGGATCTCCCGTAGAGGGGAACCACACCCACCAGGCTAAGCGTCCGAGGAACGGCGTAGGGTGAAGAACGGCGGCGCAACGACAGGCGCGTGCTTCTGTGGTGGTGACCAGAGAGGAACGGCGGCGGCGGCGGCGGAGGCGCTTGGGTTGAGAGGAGGAGAGCTCGTTTGGTTAGTCGGAAAAGAGAAGGCGCTGATCGTTTTCGCTGGCCGTCCGATCGTGAAATCAACGGTGTATATGTGTCCCAGATGGGCCGAACAGCCAGCTCCAACCCAACCAGCAAGGGCGCACCACCAAAAACCCTGCGTCCCGTCGGAGTCAGCCAACAACCGGCGGCGGCGGCAGCGACTACCTCGCGCACGGCGGACGGCGAGCGGCGATCTGCCTCCGCGCCGCCGTGCTCGTGCCGTCCCGCCTCATTCCAAGGCTCGTCTGCCTGAAGCGAACCCTCTCTTCCCATCCTGGTAAGCTTACTCCTTTCTCCCCGCCTTCAGTTCCCACGCTCGAAGCCTCGACTGAACAAGGCTTCGCGCGGTGAGTCTGGCCTAGGCTTTTGGTGTTGAATCGGAGTGTTTAGTTCCTTTCGATTGTGCTGCGTTGAGTTCAAGCACGATGCTATCATGGATTTTTGCCAATGGTATTAGGGATTTAGGGTTGGTGAGCGGTGAAATCTCAGATGAATTTTGGTTCCCTCGCTGTCCGTATTGAGGAATTTTGGTTTCCTCACTCCGTGTTGAAGCTAGAATTTCGTATTTTGATCATTGGAGATGGCTAGGGATCCTTATTTCTAGGGTTTAGGTGCAACCTAACGATCATTTGGCCGCAGTGGGCAATAGATTATTATATAATGCCGTTGTTCTAGGTTTCCCATGCCCTCATTATGTCATGTTTTATGTGTATTTGCTTTGCGCTAGGAAATTTGTTCGATTTGAAGCAGTGGAAGGATTGTAAGCTTTTGGGAAACATCAGCTTAACTTGACCTAGCAATTACTAGTAGTACATGATTTGGGGGTTGATATTGTCTTCTTCTGCATTTGGTTCAGATCTAGGTTCTGAACTTATCTTTTGATTATATTCCATACAATCAGTTAATTACTTGTTTTTACAAGTTTTGGTGCTAGTGAACCCTAAGGTGTGTTAGCCAATCTATTATACAATGTGCTGGTGCCTTTTCCAATTAATTTTAGATCTTGCTCAGTTTTTCACCTTATTTGACCTATACAATGTTGTATATAACTCAACCCGTTGTATTATGAGGGGCATAGTAGTATTACTATATTTTGGCATTAGAAACTTTGAAAGTAAGCCTTCTTTCCCTGAAAAAAAGTTTTAATATCCTTCCTTTGCATGGAAGGCCTTGTTCATTTAATTCTTCTTTATCGCAAGCTCACCTGTCTGGTTTAAACATTCTGTAATGCTATTATATGCTGTAAATATGATACATTTACCATTCTTTTATGTAGTGAAACCTAAAGTTTCTAGCCAAGGTTTCTGAGCTCAGTTGTATTATTGGGAGGAAGGTAACACTATTTGCATTCTTGCAGTTGACTGACCTTCATTTGAGAATGGACTCACGACCACCAAAAATTCCATGGAGCAGTGCTGATGATTCCAAGGATAAGGATTCCGACAGGAACAGGGGAAGAGATGAAAAGAATGATTGGGACTCATCAATAACATATGGTTCTGAGACTGATTGCAAGGAGGAAAGGTGGGATAGCAATAAGAGGAAGGGTTCTGCTATGCGGGAGAATGTTGGTGATGATAGCAGATCAGTGGATAGAAGTCATGAAACTGAACTGCATGTCTTAAATGATAAGCAGGATAAAGCTGTAGAGATAAAAGATATTTTGCATGATGGAGTTGGACAGAGTGACTATGGTCAACGCCAACTAAGCTTGGACAATGAAAGAAGGAATGGTACAGGAGATAAATCAAGAGTGGATGTTCACATAGATGACAAATTGGACAGTGGGAGGGACAGAAACTGGACTGGCAAAACATGGGAGCCTGAAGGATCTGAGGACTATTTGAGGAGTTGTGAGTGGCAAGATTCTAAAGAGGCAAATGACTCTGAATGGAAGAATGCACAGGAAAGACAAAATGGTGGGGGTTTCCATGGGCGAGCTGGTTACCGACGAGATTCTAGGGGTAGATCTGAAAGTATTAGAGGTTCTTCAACCTATGGAGGTCGGTATGACAGTTCCGATTCAATAGAGATTCGACCAAATAATAGTCTTGATTTTGGACGAGAGCGCTCTGTTTCTGGAAGAAGATATGACATGGGAGCTCATCGGGATGTAACATCTGGAACAAACGATGATAATAGCGCCAATTCTGAAGCAAATCAAAGTGGCAATGCCAGCATGATTTCTCAATTTCCTCAACATGGTCATAAAGGTGATAGACCCTCCAGAGGAGGAAGGGGTAGACCAAATGGCAAGGATACTCAAAGAGTTGGAGTCACATTACCAATTATGCCCCCTCCTTTTGGTCCTCTTGGTCTGCCACCAGGAGCAATGCAACATATTGGACCAAATATTCCCCACTCTCCAGGCCCTACTCTTCTACGTGGTGTTTTTGTGCCACCATTTCATGGGGGGCCTCTTTTGTGGCCTGGGGCACGAGGTGTTGATGTAAATATGATTTCTGTTCCACCCAACCTTCCCATCCCTCCTCCAGTTTCTGGTGAACATAGTTTCACTCCAAGTATGGGAGCTGGACCTGGTAATAATATTCACTTAAACCAATTTGGCTCCGGAATAGGTGCTCCAACAAACATGTCTGGATTGAGTTTCCATCAATTGGGCACGCAAAGTCGTGAAATGGTACATGGCAAACCTCCCGCTGGTGGTGGTTGGCCACCAAATAGAAACAGTGGACCAACCAGAAAAGCTCCTTCAAGAGGTGAACAGAATGATTACTCACAGAACTTTGTTGACACTGGCATGCGGCCTCAAAACTTTATTAGAGAATTGGATCTTACAAGCGTAGCAGAGGACTATCCAAAACTGAGAGAACTCATACAGAGGAAAGATGAAATTGTTGCCAAGTCTGCTTCGCCACCAATGTATTATAAGTGTGATCTGCGGCAACATGTTCTTTCTCCAGAATTTTTTGGTACGAAGTTTGACGTTATTCTTGTGGATCCTCCATGGGAGGAATATGTTCACCGGGCACCAGGAATCACAGATCACATAGAGTACTGGAATGGTGAGGAGATTATGAATTTAAAAATTGAGGTTGCTCTCTTTGTTTAGTTGTTTCATTCTTTCACTTATGAATCTGAAGTCTTCTTTTGGATTTCAATTTATGCACACAATTAATGTGCTTTGCTGCATTTTTTGAACATACAGGCTATAGCAGACACTCCCTCTTTTGTCTTCCTTTGGGTTGGTGATGGTGTAGGTCTTGAACAGGGCCGTCAGTGTTTAAAGAAGGTGAGGTGGATTTTAATAGTTCTGCATTATTCCTTGTAGTACTGACCACTTTTTGGCTGTATCATGCTATCAGTTCACAGAAGGTCATCTAGGCTTCTGTTGTCCTCTACAAAACATAATAAACATGTTATGCTTCATTCATGTGTTTATGATTGCTTCTGGATAGTTACATCTCAAACCTTAGTTTGCATAAAGCTCACTTCTATTTGAATATACATTATATTCAAGAGCTGTAAATGATTTCACCTAGTTTTTTTATTAAAAAAAACTCAACTCGTGAATGAAATGTTTGAATAAAGTTGAACCTGACTGAAGCTTCTCTTTGTCTAGTGGGGATTTCGAAGATGTGAGGATGTTTGCTGGGTAAAAACCAACAAGAAAAGTGCAACACCCAGTCTGCGGCATGACTCTCATACAATACTGCAACACTCAAAGGTAGTGTTAACCTGACTTTAATACTTTATGCTCCAGAACATTTATCTTCTGTTTGTACATTGTTTCTTTGTCTTTCTGCTGAAGTTTCACTCTTTTATTTATCCAGGAGCATTGCTTGATGGGTATAAAAGGAACAGTGCGACGTAGCACTGATGGACATGTCATCCATGCGAATATTGACACAGATATAATAATAGCCGATGAACCAACCGATGGTATTGTTTCATATGTTCTATTCAAAGATGCTTTTTGTTCTTCATATATGCTTGTGTACTAGATTGCTTTGTGGCAGAAGGCTTTACTTTTAGTCTATGCCATTGTTTGTTGAGAATGTCAGTATGTCACATTTCGTACCTTTATGAATAATTATGTTCTTGTCGCTTCATATGTAATTCAGTTTTTTCAGGTGCTGTCACTAAATCGTTATGTTATCTATGTGTTATGCATGATTTTGTTGCCTTCCACAATACCCCTTAGCAGATGAACCTTTCTCTTGATTAGGCTAGCCATTCATTTGTTTATGTACAGAACGGTTTATGATTTCTCTTCCAATTTTATTGTATAGATATATTGTCATCTATTGATTCTCTAGAATTCAGCTTGGGGGGAATCTAATTCTCTACGTTCCTGTGTTTTGTGGAGTTCAAGGCTCCCTTTTGAACTGTGCATATTACTAAGCATATTTTTTTTGGTATTGTTAGCAACAAATAAAATGTTTGTGTACTGACGACTCAACTATTTGCCTTATTACACAGGCTCAACTAAAAAGCCTGAAGACATGTACAGGATAATTGAGCATTTTGCTCTTGGAAAGAGGCGTCTTGAACTCTTTGGAGAGGATCATAATATTCGCCCGGGTTGGCTTACTCTTGGGAAAGGTTTATCGTATTCCAACTTCAACAAGGAGGTAAAAAGGCTGAAAACCCGACTTTATTCACATATACATTAGCAAGCCGTTCCATGAGTTTCTCATATAGTGATATTTTTTTCCGCATTCTCTTTACTAAGAGAACTCATTCTTACAGGCATATGTTAAGAACTTTGCAGACAAGGATGGGAAAGTATGGCAGGGTGGAAGAAATCCTCCTCCTGAGGCTCCTCACCTAGTTGTGACAACACCTGAGATTGAGGGCCTCAGGCCGAAGTCACCTCCACATAAGTAAGGGCAGCAGCCAATGTGCTAAGACAAGTGACCTGATAGAGAATCCCCAAAGGGATCAGTTACCGTGACTGGTTCGGATGGTGCAATGCTGGCTAATTTTTTGCTACTTTAGATTTAATGCCTGACGTTGCCTCTTATTGAAGGTTTAACCGAGGTCGTGCGGATTTTCCGTCTCACAGAATGAATGCTTTGCCGTAGTACTGCTCGAACAGGATGGTTCAGCTTACAACCATTTGACAGCTCTATTTCAAAGAAAATCATTCAGTGTTTGCCTTGTTGGTACATTGGTCACATATAAAGTCACTTTGATCATTGACGTCTTTTTTTTGTTTGCCGATGGTAGTACTACCATGGTCGTTTTCCTTGCTGCTGGAGCCTGGAAGTATGCTACCTGCATTTGTTTTTTCCGTCAGACAAGCACGGAAGAAACTGAAAGTTCCCTGTACCAGCTTTTTTAGTCTAGATGCAAAAAATTGTGATCGGAACACGATGTGTCGTCCCAGCTTACCCTGGTGATAAGATCAGGAATGAAGCCCAGATCCCACGAACCTATAACACACATTTTTATATGCATTCCAAGGAATTTTCGAGGCCTTGCAAACGTATGAATTCAGACAAGAAACTTTGATTTGACAAACCGGAGAGCTGATGGGTATTGTTAAATTGTTAAATGGCTTAAACAAACCTAGCATTCCAGCAATGCTCCAACGAATGGCACTGTAGGATGTGTGCAACGACAGCACTGCCTTGTCCTTTTGATCGTCTTCAAGTGTGTTCTCGATCCTTTGCAGGTAGGCAAGCAGCGAAGCAAATTCCAACCGTGACGGAAGAGAAAGACGGGCTTTCAATCACCAACACAAGCAAAATCGGATTAGCTTGTCGCTGGATGATGCCAATTGCCAAGCGTTAATCGTTGATTGATTGATTCCGTTTTAATTGATATATATCCAAGTACAAGATATTTGTTTGATTAATTGATTTATTATCTGCTACTAGTAAACCGAAACTTTCGGCGATGGAATCTTACAGAGTAGGAAGATATTGCACTGCGATTCGGTAGCCACGACGCGCTCTCTCATTGTTCGTCGCACACACCGTATCAACTTTTTTGGCTTGTTCTAAGCACAAGATTATGCCAAATCTTGGTATTCAATTATTATAATTTGATGGTTTACCTTCGCTAATATTCGATTCGAATAGATGGAGGTTATGCTACCATGTTTAGACAATGTTACTTATGTGGTCATATTGGCTATAGAGTAGAGTAGACAGTGCAGGTTGACAAATTCTAATTTTTTGAAATACAGTACAAAGAGAGGCTCACACATGTCTGTATATCCGTCCCTATGAATATACACATACACATCTTATTTCTATTAGCATTTCTAAGAAATTAGACTGACATAATTTAAAATTAATGAAGTCATTACGGACGTCTCGTTGTCGATGGACACATTACTTCAGTAAAAGAATAACTAACCATAAATATAAGCATCCATGCTAATGCAAAATTCATAAATTTCACAAGAATTAGTTTATTCTCATGAAATTCCGGAAAAATTTCTCGATTCTAAAGGGCTGTATTCTCCTTGTAAAATTAGTCTTTTTTGTACCAAATGAAAATTCGATTCTTATACTGAGACTAAACTGATTCATGTGAAACCCTATAAAATTTCTAAGTAATGTTCTTTTCACTACCTTTTGCTTGGGATCCTAGCAACACTACCCACTTGACTGCAGTATCCCCGTGAAAAGCCTTCCATATTTAATAGCAATAGTGATCGATAACGTGTGAAAATCCGGCCATTCATTCATCCTCACCACATGATCCGTATCCACTCATCATGTCTTGCTTTGCAATCCTCATCGCTCACAATACTTTGCAATCAAGTAAACATTTCGTTTCGTAGCTTCGATTTATCGCTTTCCTACACATATGTTGTTGTACAACACATTGATTAACCAGGTCAATTCTTGCTTGCTTTCTACCGTGTCCATCAATCTGCACTGCACCATCAGCCACCAAAAAGCTGAACTCTGAAAAAAGAGGAGAATACTAACTGCCATAAGAAACGGAGAAACTCAATCAGATCAATTAATTCAGCGTGGCTTTATACGGAGTATTGACTTCAATCTGCAAGAAAGTGATGTTCTTTAGAAGTATCTGAACCTGTTCAAGCTAGCAGTATGTGATCTAATCTTCACTGAAGAAAAAAAGACAAGGACAAAGCAACAAAAATGTGCGAGTAGATCATCACGGTTTCAGGCATGGGCCTCATTCGAGTTGGTGGCCACAAGCTGCAGCTTATTATTATCCTGAATTCCTGATGCTATGCATGCAATTATTAGCCTGAGGTGATGTTGCAACCTCCTGCAGTTAACATCTCTAATTTCGTACAAATTGTGCGAAATAATCTAATGGCGATTAGAGATGTTAATTAACATCTCAATTCAGTGCGATGCACGCACCACGTTTGGCCTGACCATCTTAATGTCTAAATATAATCCACGATTTCTTTCAACTTTGAAGCGTTCAAGCTACAAATTAGTATAGTGTTTCTGCTGTTCGATCGGAGAATCGATCGACCAATTCGTTTCATGTTAACATCCGAAAAGGACACCATTTTTCCAATTCAGAGTGAGAAAAAAGAGTGTGCGTGCGTGCGTGCGTGCAAGAGTCAGGTCAGGTAGTTACACATAACGATCTTGAGACAGAGCAAAGAAAACGTTAGCCACTTATCTTGAAACGGAGGTAGCATATGCCGGCTTTTCCAATCACGCTAATCACGAAAAAATGCGGTCCATCCCGTCGAATTCATCACTAGCTCGATCGATCTCAAGGTGCCAAAAGGAATATATCAACACGAGTGACAGCATGAGTTGAATTTTTTAAAAAAACAACAGGGCAAACTGCCCTTTTGTTTGTCAAATGCATGCTGTTACAGCTAAACCTTAGTCAAAAGTGGTTAATGACAGCAGGTGAGAACAGAGAAGACTCACCATACATCGCGAATCATGCTGCTATCAAAGACGACTAACCACTGTTTTTACCGTCGACCTGATTCCGATTCCTCTGGTCAAAAATAACGTGACGTCTCATGTAATGTAGTATCGAAGACGACTAAACACCATTTTTACCGTCCACTAATTACTCCCTCCGGTAAAAAAATACATAATACCTATATCTAACACGCTTTCGTAGTGTGTGATATATACTCTACTGTGGTACCAACCAATTTTCATGTCGAGAAAACGAGGGAAGATTTTGTCGATCTAATCCGTAATCAAGTCCAACTAAAATTTAAGCACGAACAGGTCACGCGGCCGTAGCCGTCACGTAGCTAGGTAGCTAGCTATGTACTAGTATAGTAGCGTCGATTGGCAACTTGTCCATGAAGCGAAGCCGAGCATTGAAGAGGCCGATTTGGTTGGGTTGGGAGAGGAGAGCGAGATCCATCGATCGCGAGACCGAGCTAGTGAGCTAACCAGCTATAGCTAGGGGTGAGATAAATTTTACTTTTGAGAAAGTACCTACAAATATCTAAATTTTATACTAAATATCATGATATGAGATACCCAATATCAAATTTCACAATAAAAAATATCTCCTAATACAATGCTAACAGGATGAAATATTTCTCAAGTCTCATGGAAAAGATATGGAATGAAAGACAGGATACCTAGTAATATGTAAGTTTGGATTCAAATCTGCATGTTAGGGTACGGGGAAAAGTTGTATGATGTCTCATATTATCAAACATATATAAAAATCTATTATAAATTCAAATATAAAAATAATAAAAGATTGGTTAATCACTATTTTATGCTCACAAATAATATTACATAATAATTTTCTTGATTTATCTCTTTTTAACATTCTAATTGCCTCCCTATATTTAATATCAAATAAATATCCATTTTTTAATCCAACTTCGAGAAAAAAATATAAGATAGAATACATTATAAATAATATATTATCGGCACTCCATATTCGTATAGATGGTCATGGGCATTTACTTAAATACCCATGATTTCTTTTTATCATATAACTATTTTTTAATATATTTTTTCATTAAAAATAGATCTTAAATACTTCTAAAATCGTGTGTATATTCGATTTTAAATTTGAAGGGAAATATGGATTACGTTACGAAAATATCGTAATCCAATCATACCCGACTAGATTTCAAACCCAGCGATAGCCATCCACACCACAGTACGCCACGCACGCGCGGCGTTAATTTGCTGCTGCGTTTTTGCTGGTGTGAATGGGCGGAAATATGTGGTTCACTCGATCGCTCGCCGGCGTCCAAATCACGGCGACGAGAACGATTGCAATTATTCGCGGGAGCGAAGCGAGATGGCTTGTGAACGCATTGAATTCGTGGGCGCCATCTGATCGTAAAGGCTAAAGGGGCTAAAGCTATCCATCGACCAGGTAGACTAGCTAGCAATTGATGATCGATCCATGTGTATGTAACCGACGTGTTTGTAGTTTTGTTCATGAGTATGCAAAATCGGTCGGTTGATCTGTAACCAACCGACGGCTAAGACCTCTGTTTAGTTTTGTTATTATCTAGCTCTAGCGCTAGCTCGAAGCTTGTGGACGAAATGCTGCATATGCAACCACAAATAATGTTCCCAAATCCCAGCATTCTTTTCAACCAAATAGGATTATGGATAATAGAATATCGAGTGAATTGTTTGTGCTATACTTTTGGAAACACGTTTTTTTCCTGAAAACTTTATTCATTGGCATTGCTTTTATTTAGACCCATCATTTCGTCTAAAGTTGATTATAAACTATAACGCTTGCCAGCAAAAAAAAATATGGATAAAATTTTTATTTATGTTTTTAGCAACTTAAAAGCAATGCTAAAAATTAAACTATAATTAAAAAATCAAAATCAATTCTAAAATTATGTTTTAGAATTTAAATTTGGATTACAACTGATAAGCGAAACAGCCAATGATATAGCTGATTATCATTTCCAATATATTGGTTAGCTTTATTAGTTGTTAATCCGTAAGTTGTATGGACTATTATTGAGATTTTAAATATTAACATTTTAAATTCACCCTCTCATTTAAGAATTTAGGAAATTATGGACTTCGATTCTTGTCATGTTAGCATCTCCGATCCGAGAGTTAGGATGACTCCGTTAGTTTCGGTCGGCAGCCAGATGGTAATGGACCTACAACCCTTGCTTGTGGACTAGCTGCAGAGCTAATCTTTGTTCTATTGTTTTGGTGGTTGCTACCAAGACCCACTTTAATTGATCTCCTCACTGCTGCCTACAAAGAAGAAGGAAAGAAGAAGGAAGAAAGAAGTAATAGGTAAGGATAACAAGATTTGAACCTGTGACATTTTGTATCCAAAACAAATGTGCAACCAAGAGCTACACTATATCCCTTTTCCAAAATACAATGTCATTATACATAATTCGTTTTCCACATCCTAATTTTTTTCTCCTTTTCTATCTATAAAGAATCTTTATATCGTTTCTTCATAATACGATAAAGACATATTATAGATCGTTAGACGCGTATACTTTCTTTATGCACGCGTATATCTACACCTGTGAGCATTTCTGAAAGAATGGCTATAGGTTCACGAAGTCATCATGAACGAAAGTTTCGCTGTTGACGGATACGTCACCTATCATTAAAAAATAATTAGTCATAAATACAAGCGCTCATTTTAAATCTAGGATTTAAATACAGGTGGACTAGTTCCAACATTCAAAATCTACCCAATTGAGCTACCCAATTGAACTATGCTCACATTGTTATAACTTGCTAATTATTAATTTAGAATTTCAAGAAATATTAAATTAAGAGTTTAAACTAAGAGTTAAAGATGGGTGTTTGTTGAAACAAATTGTCAAGGATCCCCTCCTGCTAGTGTCAAGCACGGGGGAGAGAGAGTGGGAAGGAGAGGATGACAGTGGATGGAGAGGGCAACAAGAAATTACATCATCGTCCTTGTTTTTTATGAGTGGTATTGTTTTGGAGCGTTTTAGTTTCTACTATTATATTAATTAATATAACGTTTCAAGAATAGAATTTATCCCCACAGATGTGCTTTTATATTATTAATTTCAAAAAATAATTCTAAAAAGTCCACGGTATTTTTTTTCCCTAACCATCCAATTAATTAGAACCAGAATAAAAAACAAAAGATACCTTGTACCACTAGTCCCCAGCACATGAGTCATGACCAGGGTTTGCAATTTCGGCGGAGTATGCCGTGCTGCCTCTCGGTGGTACGGTGAATTTCGCTGAAATTCACGAAAGTCGACGGCAATGAACAGAACAAATTTAAATTTGAACGATTTCGTGCGTACCGCGAAAACCACGTCAAAATCCGCGAAAACCGAGAAAACCGGCGAAAATCACGAAAACTGTAATTTAAATTTAAACCAAATTTAAATCCGCGTCGTGGCGCGGTTTTTCGTTCAAACCGCGCGAAAATCATGTCATATACCGTGGTTTTCACGCAAACATCGCGAAATTTATATATATATATATAATGTTAAAATGAATTTTTTTAAAAATTTTTAATTTTCATAAAATTATTTACACAGAACCACGGGAATATTGTGTCGCGGGTCGACTTTCGTGAAATCCGGAACCTGATCATGACAGATCAATCGACAGCCGATCGACAGGTGAAAACCGAAGTCAACTAGCCCGGGAGAAAAAAAACTCGGTACGCGACGATGGGGTAGACGCCGACCGTACGTCAAAAATTGTGCTTCTGGACGTGTACGGGGGAAGAAAAAAAGAACAGCGAATACGGAGTTTACTGCTCGTGGACGAATTGAATCGCTTCTGAAACTAAAACTCGTGGGGATGCGCTTAAATGGCTTCTCACCTGGTCAAGCACGGTCACGTCTTAGTACCTTTTGGATGTTTCTAGTTTTGGTTTTTTCTCTTTGTTGCCTATATAGGGTCAGTTATGCATAATTCCAAATTTTGCAGTACGTGAATTTCTTTTTGCAATGATGGATCACTAAGGGCTGTTTGATTGAGGGACTAATCCCATTTAATCCCTTCAAATTAGTCTCTTTTAGTCCCTAAAATGCCAAACATCCTTGACTAAAAGAGACTAAACTAGTTTTTAGTCCTTAGTCCCTAATTGAGGTGCTTATTGGGACTAATATCACCCATTCCACCGGATGCCCTTGGCACTGTGCCGCAACCACATCCTCACGCTCGCACAGCGCCGCCTCTTGGAAAGTTTTGCCCAGCGCAGCCGCCGGCTCGGCGCCCTCGCCGTCGCCGGTACTCGCAGACGCGCCCGCCGCCACCTCGCTCCCGCCCTAGCCGCCGCCGGCCCCGCCTCGCGCCGCCACTGGCCCCGCCCGCGCCGCCCCGTCCCTAGCCGCCGCCAGAGACGCCCCGCTGCCGCTGCCCCGCCCCGCTCGTAGCCGCTGCCGCCCTCGCGCCGCGCCCCTGCCTCTCTAGCCACCGCTGTCGCGCCTGATCCGCCCAGTCCCGTGCCCAAGACCGTTTTCTGGCACACACCGCATACTCAGTCACCGTTTTTCCTCCATTTTAGTTGTTTGTTGAGGGAGTACTAACTCATATGTTTGCAAGATTGTTGTTTGTTGATTTTTTTGGGAATGGATGGATTTTTGCAGTGGACGCACTATCCGCAACAAAGAAATGGTCCGCAACGAGGATGAGCACTACGATTTTTCTCGCAAGCCCGCACACATCATTCGCCGGCAAAGACTTAGGTTTCTCGCAAGCGTCGTCGGACATTAATGCATCTCGCGGATTCCATTTTTGGCGATGGGCTCCGGGGGGGGGATCGGGGTTCAATCGAACTCTCGGGCGGACACATTCCCTGACTTCTCCTCGTACCAATAAATGTTGTGGTCGGATGGACATGGAGGTGATCCCATTTCGGTTAGCACTCGTTCGGCCGTCGCCCCATCGCGTCCTCCTATCTCGCTAGCGGTCGAGGAAGAGGAAGAAGGGAGGAAGAATCTGGTCGAGGCCGTGCTGTGTCCGCTCGTCCATTGGCGCGGATCCGACGTAGAGGGATGCAGGGATTCGTTCCCTCCGCGGCTGCTTCAGGCGAAGGAATCGTCGGAGGCCGTGGGGGATCAATGTCCTCACTTGCGCACGGCTTCACCGGACTTGGTGGATTTGGAGGTGGTGGCCGGCACCGGGCTTCGTCGTCGGCAATTCCACTATGTGCATCTTTTTTTGAATGGTGTCATGTACCTGTGTGTTGCTGCTTGTGGTGGATTGTTCTGCTATGTAAACAAAAGGCAGATTTTATTTCCTCACCACTGGTTGTATCGCTCTAATTCTTGAGCTAATGTTCAATTGCGGCGTGCAGCAATCAGCTAGGTGGTAATTAGTTGGTTCAGTCATATAGTACAAACTTAGAATGGGATTAGCATTCATGTTCTCTGATATGAGTGTTAGCGATTTTCTCTAGTGAATCTAGTTAATCAATCTTAATTACCCTGCTAATGGTGGTTATTTAATCTTTGAAATGAAATGATAAAGAAGGTGTTTAATGTGGATTGAAACAGCTAGCTTAGCTCTATTTTGCTTTGAAACCAAAGGTACCAGCTGGAAGAACTTGCATTGTAATATGCATTGCTATGGTACCGATGTAGCCGCTCCATTGCTCTTCATGAAGTTTTCAGAGAATAGAAATGCCACCAGGCAACAATTCAAAGAGTGATACCGGTTTAATTCAGTGAATATTTGATGTTAAGCCATTCTGGCCAGTAAATTTGCCGGTTGTTTCCTTCACCGAACTTGACATGCCTAATGTATTTCTTACTGTTTAAACATACAGAATGGTAGCTCACAGCATCTTGGTAACAGAATGGTTGTTATCAATGTGGTTTTGTAACTAGGGACATTCACAAATAGAACAGCCAGTCCAGGATTCCATGGATAAGTATTTAGTTTATCGATGGTTGTTATATTCAGTGTTGTTCCTCTATCTCTGAAAATAAATTTGGAAGAGTACAATGCGGGACATTCTTCTAAGTTTTCATCTCATTTATAATTTTAATATATTTATCCTACAACATGCCTAAATTTTACCTTTTTTAATTAGAATATTTATGACAAGGCATGTTGGACTGAAGAAAACACCAATAGATTTTGTGTAATAGCATGTGAGGAATTGAGGGGTGGTAATTGTCCCAATGGAACATGGACAACTAGAGGCTATCAAAATTTGAAGTCTAAATATTTTGTTAGCACTCAACTGAAGCATTCGACCAAACAATTGAAGAATAGAATGGTCCAACTGAAGAGTATCTACATATGTTGGATTTGGCTCAGTCAACAAACGGGGTGTGGTCGAGGACCGAATGGAGAGATCACAGGGTCAGATGGTTGGTGGAAAAGAACAATCAAGGTACTAATATTTCTCATAACAACCTCTTCTTTTCCTTTTACAAAATTAGATTTCTCATAACACATTTTTATTACAGGAAAAACCAGATGCAAAAAAATTTTGAACTGGCAACCCCGAGTACTTGGACATGCTTATAGAGCTATTCCAAGGTGTCGCAGTTGATGGATCCACTGCATATTTTCCTGGTGATGAAGATGAGGAAGAGGAAGAGGAAACAAAAAGATTTGCAGATGCAGATGATGGATTTGAGGATAGTCCAATGAGCACTAGCAGCAAAAAGAGGAAGAGCAGTAGTAGTCTGTTGTCCACAGGTTCTAGTCCTGGGAAGAAAAGCAAGAGCCCAGTTGTTAGGTTGATGAAAGGGTTGTTCAATAGATGGAACAATGAGACTGAGAACTCCTCTCATATAATAACAGAGCTTCTACACACAGGGAAACAAATTGAGAAAAAAGGGAGACAAGTTTGAGCAGTCCTTGATGCACTGCCAAAAGTTGGCAATTGAGTGTGGGGCAACAGAAGGGACTGTGGAGTACTTTTGTGCAACACAGTTATTTCTAAAAAAAGGAAACAGAGTGATGTTTCAGAACATGAGAAGTAACGAAGCAAGGTTTTTGTGGTTGAAGAGATGGTGCCAGCAGAAGAATTTATATTAGTTATTAATTTCACTTATATGTGAAACTTATATGCAATTTACTGTTATGTAATGCACTTGTTTATTGATCTATGTTATGTAATGTTGTTAGTACCTTGTTATGTAATACACTTGTTTATTGATCTATGTTATGTAATGTTGTTAGTACCTTATTATGTTGTGTAATGGACATTGGTTGAATGGCTTGCTACGATAAGTTATCATGTTATGTACTGCTTCTATATGCTATGGTTAACTCCTATGTTGATGATGTACTGAATATGTCATTACCTGATATGCTGAATTTAAACATGTAGGATGGTTATGGTTCATCATATGAGAAGAAAAGTGATGATGAGGATAGTAGTGATGAGACCAATGATGATGACGGCAGTGGTGACGAGGAAAATGGTGATGAGGTGGAAAGTGATGATGACAACAATCTAGATCGAAAGAAGCGCGTCTTGGCAGCATTGATGCTTCAAAAATCAAGGAAGCGAAAGCTACTTATGCTAGCTGGCATGATTGGTACGTATTACTTGGACTCTTATTCAAACAAAGCTCCTAGAAGAATATCAATTGAGTCTGGACATGCTTGGGTAATGAGAACACTAGGAAACAGAACTGCATGTTACACATGTTTAGAATGAGCAGACCAGTGTTTGAGAAATTGCATAATGTACTTATGGAGTCTTATGGGTTGAAGTCCACCACAAATATGTCCTCAATTGAGTCTTTAGCTATCTTTTTGTGGATAGTCGGTGCCCCCCAATCGCTTAGACAGGTTGAAAATCGTATTGTTAGGTCTTTGGAAACAATCGAAAATTTAATGAGGTGTTAACAGTAATAATCAAGCTTGTAAAAGATATCATTAAACCAAAAGAATCTCAGTTTACAACTGTGCAAAAAAAGTTACAATCTGCAAAGTATGCACCGTATTTGGATAATTGCATTAGAGCAATAGATGTGACACATATTCAAGTTGTGGTGCCAGTTTCCACTGCTTTGCAACATATGATGTGTGTATGCGATTTTGATATGAGATTTACATTTGTTCTTGCTGGATGGCATGGATCGGTTCATGACATGAGGGTTTTTAATGATGCTCAAAACAGATTGGGTGATAAGTTTCCACGACCACCTCTTGGAAAGTTTTATTTAGTCGACTCGGGTTACCCTAACAGACTTGGTTATCTTGCACCATATAAGGGTACAGCATATCATTTTTAGGAGTACAATGAGGGTATAATGGCTAGAGGGGAAAAGGAGCACTTCAATTACTGTCATTCTTCTTCTTGTAGAAATGTCATAGAGAGATCTTTTGGAGTTTTGAAGAATAAGTGGAGGATTTTATTTCGATTACCCAGTTATCCAAAAAAAGCAAAGCAAAATAATTGTTGCGTACATAGCACCGCATAATTTCATTAGAGACAAGTAAGCTAGCGATGAAGAATTCGACCATTGTGACCAAGATGTAAATTATGTTCCATTGGCCGGAACATGTTTTTCTCCATCAAACGATGCAACCAATTGTTTGGATAGCCAGGTGATAAATCATTTTCGGGACTCGGTTGCCGATGGCCTTTGGTCTTTGAGAAATATATGATTTGTCTTTTTATTGTTTTTGTGGAACGAGTAATTTTTAATATTAAGAACTTTTATTTTAATTTGTAATAACGAGTACTTGTATAAATACAACAATATTTTGGTACTATATTTACAATCCATATTGTTGTATAAATATTTGTAGAGTCATCTATATAAATATCCTTGCCTCTAATTTGTATTTTCAATAGAGTTTTTACTTTTTGCTTTCATGGTTATATAGGGGTAACATGGTCTTTATATAATGTAATTAATTACCTTTAGTCTCTTTTAGCTCCTACAACCAAACAGGAAGGGACTAAAAATTTTTAGTCCTAGTCTCTTGATTAAAATGCCAACCAAACAGGAATAGTCCTAGTCTCTTGATTAATCAATGCCAAACAGACCCAAGAAAAAACTAAGGCCGGGGAGCAGCACACGTGTCACAGTGTGACAGTGCATTAATTATTCGCTTAAGGCTGTGTTCACATCGAGCGGAGTGAAAGAAAAGATACTCGTTCCTCGTGTAGGTGTTTTACGAAGGGTTAGATGATATGTTTTTTAAATTTTTTTAGAAAGTTGTTTTAATAAAATTATATTAATTTATTTTTAAATTTAAAATAATTAATAATTAATTATGTGTTAATAAATTATTTTGTTTTACGTATTTTCTCAATTTTTTTCACTAACCTAAGTTCATAGAAGAAGTTCATAGAAGGAAAAAATTGTTCGGTTTCTGTTGGGGATAAGCTTTGGGAGGTGCGGTGCAGATGAATTCACTTGAGCAGAAAAGCTCAGCGTTTGACTGATGGTAAAATAGGGTGACGTCGTGGTGACGTCAGCTCGCCATGTACCCAAAGTCCATTTCGATCTCAATTCTGAACCAAACACTGAAATAATCATGTCGATCATGACCATCTCCAGCGTTTAAAAAATTACGTTAAGATACATGAATCTTTATACTAAATATTATACAAAATAACATAATAACCCCTACTTCAAATAAATTCTTTTTCATTGATCCTCTCTCATTTTTTCTTCGAGCTCCGCCACTGATCATGTGAGATTCATGTTACAAGTACGGTACGGAGTATTCAAAATTATTGGCCACCGTTCAAGACCAGCTAATACAAAAGTACGATGCGTGCCACTAAAGACTATGATGGATCAGTTCAGCCTGAAAAATTCCGGAGCAAGCTAGGACAAGGTAAGTAGTCAACAGTGTAATTTCGCGAGGAGACACTAGAATAGGTCGTACTAAAAACCGAAGTATGCATCAATAATAGTATTATACTCGTACATTAAATAGCAGTACATAGTACAGGTTATATTTCTTGGCGTGCATGAACTGATGACAGCAATATCAGATTTAGTCTGGAATTACTAGTACACGGATATAAAGACTGGTCCCATAGGTCAGTCACTGCTGCTACAAGGACATGACTGTAGATGATTCTCGTTTGAATTACTAGATCAGGAGCAAAGCACCCTACATTTAGCGATCGAAATCCATCGTTTTATGAGGTGCAATGGTCAATCAGGATGATAGAGTTCCATCGATCAATTCAGAGGAGTAGTTGGGTCACCCGACAAGGATCCTTTCATCAGGTCCGTTTCTGACGAGACCGATGCAAAATGAGAAAAATCCTATGTATATAATCCTCGTGTACCCCGAAAGCAGGGCTGCAATTGAAGCTTCATAAGATAGGAATTTTTCTTATTTCCTCCGTTGCAAAGTCCTCAATTTTCAACTTTATCAGCTAGCACTCGCGTTTCATGTTGTGTTCCAAGTTTCAACTGATTAATTAATTCTGATCAGATAAGACCGGCGCAATATCTGTCGTTTGTTCATCATCGATCTATATAGACACATGAGTACATCGAAGTCAGCATATACTAGCGGAAGGCACTTAATTCGACAGCTCGTGTGATGAAATATATATGACCAAACATCTATAAAGACATCTCACTATCCAGTGGATCGAATATCCAATCCGACTGGACTGACAGATAGACAGATGATAGATATATATGGAGAAGAACAGTAAGCAGGTACTTTATTGATTTCCAAATATAAACATTTCCTAGCATTTAAATTTTATGCATAATATAAATAATTTTAGGACACTGATCCTAATGTAGAGAATCCAATCATTTTTAGTGTCTCTTAGCATCACTAATTAGAATGATATGAAAAAGAGAGGAAGAGGAGAGACAAAATATTATTGGTACGGATAAACAATGACTCTCGGCCCCTGTAATATGAAAACATAGTTGCATGAGGATAAAAAATGAAAAGAATAGTAATAAAAAATATATTGAGTTAATAGTTACAGCTTTCGTTGTTTCAACCGCTGTAAAACACGGTCTTTCAATAATCTTATATCATCTAAAAATTATACTTGTCTTTACCGTTTAACACGTCCTTTTAGGAGAAGAATACCAACAATTTAAAATTCAAAAGTTTAATCGTAATGGAAAGATCGAAAGGAAAATTTTTCTCTTATCTAATACTCCTATTAACCAAACAACATCTAAATAAATGTTTATATTTAGGAAGGGGGTAGGCAACAGTGGGCCTTGTTAAAACATAAATGATCCGTGCCGATTATTTTTACCAGCTAGGGAGGGACGCGGTGAGTGACGGTTGGGGATCGGACTATCTATCGAAGTGGAGCAGCAGTAGGAGGAGGAGCCGAGGAGAGCGACGAGGCAACAGCAATAATCTTCCGAAGTTGTGTCTGCCTGCTTGCCTCTGAATTTTGTGTGTGTGTGTGTGTGTGTGTTTCAAGCTGCGGCGTCGCTGTCGTGGCCTTAAGAGGCCGTGTCCGTACCTTCGGCCTTCGGCCTTCGCCCAATAATCGCGTGAGGAGGAAAAAAACCGCGAGGCCACACGGCGCTCCCGTGGTCGTGGGCATGGACCGCTTATATTGATAATCTCCCCGCCTCGGCCCCCTTCGCCTCTCCTGCAGCTACTCTGCTTCGGTTGGTTATATTATCCACCACCACGACGAGAGCACGCACGCGCGACTGCAAAGTGTGCAGGCAAAGTGGGCAAGCGAAGCTAAGCCGCCCGCCTGCGTGCGTGCGTGCGTCGGAGAGGCGGGTGCCAGACGTACGCCGCCGCGGCCGCAGCGGCACAGGTTCCTTCCCTCTGGTAAGATACGATTGTTGTGTTAGATTTTATCGCGCGCTGCTGGGTTTTGTTTGTTTGTTTGTTTTGCTTGCTTGCTTCTTCACGCACGGCGCGGGGCGCACGGCGCGCAGTGGTCGCTCTGCGCCGTGCGCGCATGGCAGTAATATTGCCAAATGCCAAGTTACGCGTGGTGGTGATGGTGGAAGCGTCGTCGTGGCGTCGATCTTGCCATGTGTTTCGATCTGTCCTCGTACACATCGATCCGTGTTGATATGCACTGTCTTTGGTAGCTCTGTTGATTGACCTTTTTTTGATTGCCATGCAGTTGCGTAAGTACAGTACGGAGTAGTAGTAAATTGTAGAGGCAGGTGGCAGCACTACTGGTAAAATAGGTTTAGCTGGCTATGTTAGCCCAACATGGTGGGAGGACGGCATGCATCATGCTTGTGCACATACAGTGGCTACTGGCTAGCATAGCAATGCTACAAATTTACAAAGCCACAATGCTAGTAGTACATCGTATATTCATATCGCTCTATATGGTGGCTAGGGGCAAAGCCACGAAAAACTTACGCCTGTGACTGAGCTAGTACTAGCTAGGGTCTTGCGTTAAGTTTAAAAGTGAGTTTGGATGTGGTTATTTTCTCGTTTATCATAAAAATGTCTTTTAAACTGCTAAAGATAGTTTTTTAAATTAAATAAATATATTTTCAAATTTATATTAATCATATATTAATGACATGTTTTGTTTCGTGTGTAAAAAAATATAAAGTCAAACTTCACTTTTAAACTCAATCTTAGTAATTATTTTTAGAAGAGTAGTGTTTTTATATAATTTACGTGAAATTGTGGATATAAGCTGAGGGTTCAAGCCATAACCATCCTAAGCCTAACTTCGCCCATGTTGATATTCACAACATAGCACAAGAGTTCTTTTCATTTCTTTAAAAAAGATACCAAGAAGAAGGAAAAACATTATAACCTTGTCAATGGCCGGTCACGAAAGAACACATGTGGTTCATACTAATAAAATAGATTGAGTGCCAATGTTAAATTGATTCGATGTCAAACATTGAGGACTTTTATAGGTCTTCAGTTAGATGTGTGTTCCGTTCATGCGTACGTGAAAATCAGTTTTGACGGTGTTTTTTGAAAAAATAAGATGATTTTTTACCCGTGATTATTGCATTTTTAAATTGACATAGCTTCATCTACGATGATTTCGTTTATGCTACTTTTAGACAATTCTGCGTACGTTAGACTAACTGTTTTGCCAGCGTCCACTATAAATAGAACTAGTTTAATTGTATGACAAATTTAACTAGAGTAATAATACTATTGTACAACGTTATAGCAGTACTTTCGGTTCACTGTGCAACACTGTAGCAATACTTGCCGATCACGTATTCCCATGTTGACATAGTAGATCTTTGTATTATTGCAGGGAATACACGTATGTCCCATATATATAGCAGCATAGCCCCATTTTACAAGGCTGCATAGTGCATATGCATGCTGACAACGATGGTCGACAGGCCTATTTTGAAACAAATAATTTGTGGAGAAATATCCTATAGGGATTTTTTTTCTATTTGGCCGTTTAAAACAAAGGATTGAAACTTCTCAAATCCTGTGAAATTTCTTAGGATGGTTCAAATGCACGTAGATTTAATGTTAGCAAAAGCTCTAGTCTATTAGAAAATTTTCTTTGGACCCATCTCTCTTTTTCACGAACATACAAAAGGATTACACATCAATATATTAAAAGAAAAAATAGATTTAACTTACAACACGATTTCAACCAAACCGGCCAATACCAAAGGAAACAAAGCAAAAGAAGGAAAACCGACACCCAAAAACTATTAGAGATGAAATTTTTCTTTGGATCTATCTCTCTTATCTAATTTCTCTCTTATCTAATTTTTACTTTTTTCAGTCTATCCAAACAATCATTCCTATACTTTCTCTATATTTTGTATTTTTTCATATTTTTATATTAAAGTTCCTCTATTTCAACGTGTTTTGTCATTCATTTGTTTAAAGAGGCCGGAAAGTACTTATTGTTCGGGACAATCCAACACATGGGGTACAAAATAAGTGTTTGTAGGGTTGTAGACTTATTCAATAATACTTGTAGGGTTGTAGACTTATTCAATAAGACTTGAGTAGCATGTTATAAAACTCAACATAATTAATTTAGGTAGTATGTGTGCAATCGAAAAAACAATTAAAAACACATAGTAACACATGCTAAACTAAATACTATAAACCTATATGACACGGTTAATGAGAAAGAGACACATAGTTAGGTGCCAATCTTTAGGGACCAAAACCAATCAGAACCAGTGGTTTGGCCATCAAAAAAGAGTTTTAGCAAACGTGTCAGGTCATTTTGTGGGCTAATAAAAAAAACTAACACCAACCAAATAAACCCCAGATTTCGTTGCCCACCACCAAGATTGACATGGGCTTCCAAGTTCCATCAGGCACCAACCAAACACGACCCAAAATTTCTCGAGGTTTTCAGCACAAGACTTGGTCAATTTTGTCAATGCCACATGCTTGGCTGACAGCGTCACACGCAGATGCTTGCCACTTGAAGAAGTTGACAAAACGAACCTTTAATTTTTAATTTTTTCTATGCCGTGTTTTTCTGAAACTGCATCGATTAACTTTTTTATCTGGCCTGATTAGTCATTAGCACAGCGACGGTGAAAGAAAAGCAAAGCAAAGATGATCCTATCTCCCCGCACACACGGGTGATTATTTGTCAGTGCTGGCCAATAAAGCTGGTCGCTTCATGTGGGCACAAAAGTGCTTCTCACCCTTTTCATCTCTCCGATAATTGCACGGATTGTGGGCTTGGTATTTGAGGATTGGTTGGAAAGGTTGGATGTGTTTGCTATTGCATGGGAAATTAGACCGAGTTCTTTTTGCAATTCAAACCGATATTTTTTTCGTTTTCTGTTAATATCTTTCTTAAACCGCTAAACATTATAATTTTAATAAAAAAATTCGATCTAAAAGTTTTCTGAAAAAAATACACTAATTTTTTTAAAAAATATAATAATTAATACATAATTAATCATATGCTTGTATTCTGTCCTGTTTTTCAAGCTGCGGGAACTGACCTTAGCCAGGGATTGGAGTAGGAGGAAAAGTATTGGGTGTTGTCAAAATAGTAGGTGAATTGTCACAGTCTCACGTAGTTAAGCCCATGAAACATCAGTCACATGACTTGTCTTCCTCCTGCTGGGAGTTCATCATGCAGCCAATTTAATCCTGGCAATTGACAAGCTGACGGCTTCAGATCCATGGCTGCTTGGTTAGGCCCTGTTGCTTTAAGAGCAGAGTTCTCTTCGTGGAGAGCACTTTCACCTTGCAAACCAGATTCATTCCACTGGATATGCATGCTTGTGCTCTTATCTACTCTGTATTATAGTACATAGACTACTCAATTATTGATCCGTCGGTAGATGGTGTCCTACTTTAATTGGCCATGCTAATAGAGACCGAGTAATCTTTTCGGTGTTGGTCTGATCTGTAGCTGTCCACAAGTTGATGGGTTTGTGGTTCAGAGCTGTAGCCATTATGTAGTAGTAGTAGGAGTAGGAGTAAGACAGAGGGGTGGGCACTGGACCAGGGCACATCTGAGATGGTTCTGTGGTGGCCGGGGTTGTTCTTGTAAATATCTACTAATTGAAAGAAAAAATTTTAAAAATATATTTTTCGCTGTTTTTACATAAATATATAATTTTAGAAGAAATTTGTATAAATCACAGAATAAAAATACAAAATCGTGCCTTACCGTACAACTTCACGTGGCGAGTGCGTAAGACCGCTTAGCCTTGCACGGGCAAGGCCGCTCGGCCTCGCGCGACCAATGCGCGAGACAATTGACTATCCCTAATACACAATTAATAGATTAATTAATGTAATTAGTAATTAATTAATTATTGTCATTTCTTTAATTAACATCGTTACTCGTTAGTAATTAATCGCTAATCAGATTGATTAATCTCTAATCAATATACAGTAAGCGAGACCGTGCGGCCTGGCGTCCTCGCCCTGTGAGATCGCGTGGTTTCACACCCTTGCCCTGTGACACCGTGACGGGTCCGTGATCTCGTGGCCCCGTCCTACCAGACTGTGGCGTGGACGCCAACGTCATCATACCGTCGTCATCTTCACATAATGATTCAGCAATATCGTATCGTTTTGGTATTTTCTCTCAGCGGTGATGCTATATTTATGTAAAAAAATTACATCCCGAATATCTCTAAAAAAATAAATAAACAACATATTTTCAAATTTTATTCTTAATTGAAACCACCACACAAACTTATGCTGGGGAGGTGTTACAAACATGGCAAAATTTACAAAATATAACTTTGTTTGGAAGATATGAATTTCATGAACGGAGTAGTACTAAATACCGTTGATCAAAACATTACAAACTGATTAAATTTCATGGTTTTACCTTGTTCATTTCGTTCTCTCTCTCTCTCTCAATTTCTTATCTTCCAAACTAAATCGAGAATGATCTTAATTTTTCTACATGGTTGAATTAAATTCCCTTAATACAAATATCCAAACTAAGTACTAGTACTAAACATATATTTCTATTTAAATCAGTAATGTAAATTATGAAAATAATCTATTTTATCAGAAAATAATAAAACAACACTAGGTAACTAAACAACATTTCCCATAGGCCCAAGCTTGTCTTAATTTTCTATCTAGCTGGGCTTTGGGCTGGCATCAAGTCCAACTATAACAGAATTTGACGCATTAACACCAAAGTAGAGGTGGTACTTATAAGTCGCTACTAAAATTTAAAATTTAATTTAGAGTTGGTTTTTAGGTTTTTCACTGTAGTCTATTTTTATATTAAATTTTAATGCACGAATAACACAAAAATTTATCCACAAACTATTTTCTTTCTTATACGTCGTTCCACGACTTATCAGTTTTATGTCAAACGATGTGTTTGTAGTACTGTAGTATTTTGTACCATTGCCACTCCACTCCAAACTTCAAACTTCAAAGTCCGGAGTAGTCGAGCTCACGCGGCTGTGATGAGTTGTGATGCAATTGACCACCAAAACGTCGTTGCATACTTACAATCATTGCAAGTGTGGATGGAAGCAGGAGAACCCACAAGATTGCTATTATTCGCTAGAAACACGGGCAAAATCATGCGACAATGACTTGCTAATCTTGTCGCTTCGTCATCCGGACGCGTTTTTTGGCTTCAAAGATGGTCGAGATTTCTTGTATTGGAAGAAACAGCGCGATCTCTCCGCTGGCCGCCACACACGTCCCACGCGCAATCCAAATCAACAGTAAAGTAAACATGCAATCCAAATCGTTCGCGAATCATAAGAGAGTTCATATGGGAGAACTGCTAGCCCATGGGACAGCGTGTACCAACCAATACTTTATTAAAAAAATCCCCTTTTGTCGTGTCAAAAAATCCTTTTTTTCCATTACCAGCAAAATATCCGTGCGTTGCAACGGGACGACGACGCAAGGTGAAAAGCAGACGAAGGTCCAGGCGACGACGCGGAAACTCCGAGAGTCGACGAGGAGGCGCAGGCGCGACGCGGATGAGGACTGAAGAGATGAACGCAGGAAGTCTTTTTTTTATCCAAGCTCTCCTTTCTTTTCAGCATTAGGATTACGGTTTAATTTTATAAACACTTAAAAAGTTTTCTGCAAAATAACTCTTTTTTCTTCTTTAACTGTTTTTCTTAAATAGCCAGACGGACTGTGAGTTAATTTAAAAAAACTTAAGAAGTTTTTTGCAAAATAGACAGACAAAACAAAATTTAGGTGACAACACTACTTGATTTTTATAGATAGTTAGTTATAAATAAAAGCAGAAAGATTTTTTAAATAATTATATAGAAACAATATACAGAATAATCTTACATTTTTCATATAAAACGACATTAAACAATTATAGCTTTTTCAAAGGTACTAAAAAAACTAATCTTATTTATAAATATTCATAGCTATATAAAAATCATAAATATAGATATATGCTTCATACGCAATATCAAACTTTTAGAGGGTTGAACCCTGCTTCAAATGACAACATTGATCGAGTATTGAAGTACCACCGTCCCAAATAATCGGATCACACAAAAAAATGAGAGCAGACCCACAAACTGGGAGCTCCACCCTTTGGGTACATATAATAAATTTGGCCGTTTAAAGCAGCTCCAACGTATTGTCTAAGGGGATGCTTTGAGAAGAGAGAAAGAGGAAAAGGATGTGCTATACATTGGATTGGAGTGCTAGTGCTAGCTAAGCACCGACTGACACCGGTAGCAAACTTGGGCACTCGGTGCAAGCATTAAACAATTCTTTGTGTCAGAGCACTGCTCAGTTGACAGTTGTCTTTTTGCAACCGTTGAAAGCCTGGAAACATATTCTTTATTCTTTATTCGTTGTGGGTCTCGCTTAAGCATGTGCTATACATTGAAACAATTTTAGCTAGCGAAGCACCGGTTGAGATGTCAGCTCTTGGCACCCTCTCTGTGTCTATACAATGCGGTTGCTCTTACGACCCGAAACCCCCGGGTGGGACCCACGAGTCACCTCAATTCATCCATGAAAGCCGTGATGCTCCCTCTCATGGTGGACATGCCCCTTTATTTAGCTGCCCCCTCCATTTCTTCCTTCCTCCACCTCCACTTTATTCTCGCCACCACCACTCGCCCGCTTTGCTTCCTTCCTCTTCTCCAAGTCCAAAGCTCAAGCTCTCGTTGCGCGTGGCACTGTGGACTCTCCACTCTCCACGCCCCTACTCCGAGGTGAGCAACCCAACCCAAAGTTCATTTCTTTTCGTTAAGATACCAATCATAGCGCACGAAAAAATGGAAAATATCTAGGGGTTCTTGGCACCACTGCATGCACGGGTTTGTGCTGGATCTTTCTTTCTTTCAGCCGGTAAGCCCAGCTCCAATCCATTCGATCTGATCAACTGCAAGAAGCGTAGAACAGGGGGAACAAAAATCTGGAATTTTAGCATTATTGTAGTAGCTATAGTATTATCCGCGGAAATCTCGGTAGCTCTATTCATTTAGTTTGGTGAAGTGTGCGAAGGATTTTGTATTGATAAGGGCTTCTGTTTTCTCGCTTGAATTTGTTTGCAGGATACACCGTGAGTAGGCGTGGTGGTGCTTCATATCCATATCAAATATGTGTCCTCCCGTTTTCGTGCAGTCGATCTAACACCGTTGTTTCTTGCTAATTCGTTTTCGTTCCCCGGATCAAAGAAACTTTATTTTACAACAACAACAAAAGGATCTTTACCTTTCCTTTTTAAAATGATCTTATTACTTTCTCTCTCTCTTTTACAGATTTTGGGTTAACCTGCAGCCTCTGTTTGTTTGTCTGCTCCAATTTCTGCAGGTTCTTGAGTTTGAGTTGGGCAAGGTGGTTGTGAACGTAGCCTGAACCTGACCTGAGATTGTGACCGTATTTTGGGGGAAAGGTTGTTATGTACTGTCTCTTCAATCTGTGAGTTCGTGACAGGTTCTTGCAAAACAAAACATCATCAGTGCAAAATTGTTCGTAGCGTTTTAGCTCTAGTAGATCAATCGATCGTTCGAGGACGAGAGATTTGCTAACATGGCGTTGGCAGGGACCTCCAAAGTAGTGCTGGGATGTGTCGCGTTTGGGATTTTCTGGGTGCTGGCCGTCTTCCCCACCGTCCCGTTCATGCCCGTCGGGCGTACGGCCGGCTCCCTCCTTGGCGCCATGCTCATGGTCCTCTTCCGTGTCATCTCACCGGAGGACGCCTATGCCGCCATCGACCTCCCCATCATCGGCCTCCTCTTTGGCACCATGGTCGTCAGCATCTTCCTCGAGAGGGCCGACATGTTCAAATACCTCGGCAACCTGCTCTCGTGGAAGAGCAGGGGCAGCAAGGACCTGCTCTTCCGCGTCTGCATCGTCTCCGCCATTGCCAGCGCGCTCTTCACCAATGACACCTGCTGCGTCGTGCTTACCGAGTTCATCCTCAAGGTTGCCAGGCAGAACAACCTGCCGCCGCAGCCGTTCCTCCTCGCCCTCGCCACCAGCTCCAACATCGGCTCCGCGGCGACGCCCATCGGCAACCCGCAGAACCTTGTCATTGCCGTCGAGAGCGGCATCTCCTTTGGACAGTTCTTGCTTGGAGTTTTCCCGGCGATGATCGTCGGCGTCCTGACAAATGCTGCCATCCTCCTCTGCTACTTCTGGAAGTACCTTTCAGTGGAGAAGGATCAGGAAGGTGGGCAGCCGGCTGGGCCGGAGGTGGTCGCCGACGACGAGGTCACCTCACACAGGTTCACACCTGCTAGAATGTCACACGTCTCATCTCTCAACCCAGATGACATGGACTGCATAAGTGAACCAATCATCAGGAGCAACAGTGTGAGGAGTACCAGTGCAAATGAGAATCTGAGGAGCAGGAGTGTGAATTCGGAGGCGGACATACAGCTCGCAATCAAGTCGCTCCGGGCATCGAGCATGTCGCATGAGATGGTCGAGGTCTCAACTGTCACTGACAGGAGGGAGGAAGGTGCATCCTCCAGGAAGTTCACAAGAACTGCTAGCCAGCAGAGGAGTGTGATCATAGAGGACTCGCCGCCGTCTCCCGCCAGCAATGGCGAGAAGGAGAAGGAAGATGAGGTTGCGGAGAAGAGATGGAGGGTGTTTGTGTGGAAGACTGCTGTTTATCTCATCACTCTTGGTATGCTCATTGCACTTCTGATGGGGCTTAACATGTCATGGACAGCCATCACTGCGGCTCTTGTTCTTCTGGCACTTGATTTTACTGATGCACAGGCTTGTCTAGAGAAGGTATGATATTACTTACTGATGCCTGAATTAACAACTTATCTGAATCATGTTCATTAGGATAATTAGGTTTAATGTGTTTGCGATGTCTGATGATAGGTGTCATACTCATTGCTGATCTTCTTCTGCGGGATGTTTATTACGGTCGATGGCTTCAACAAAACTGGCATACCGAACACACTTTGGGAGCTAGTGGAACCGTATTCACGAATTGACAGTGCTAAGGGTGTTGCTCTTCTTGCTGTGGTGATTCTTATCCTCTCAAACGTGGCATCAAATGTCCCCACAGGTAAATCTTCAGAACATTATTCCATTGGATACTCCTAGAGATTACATTACTCATAGGCTAGCCACTTATGATCATCTAGTATTTCTCATGTTATTTCCTAAGTTTTGAATAATTCTTTTGTGGCACTTAACATTTCTGAACTTTGTCTTTCAGTACTACTGCTCGGCACAAGAGTGGCTGCATCAGCTGCTGCAATTTCTCATGATTCAGAGAGGAAGGCTTGGCTTATCCTAGCGTGGGTCAGCACCGTTGCCGGGAACCTCACACTACTGGGCTCAGCTGCGAACCTCATCGTCTGCGAGCAGGCTAGAAGAGCTCAGTTCTTCGGCTACAATCTCTCCTTCTGGAGCCACCTCCGGTTCGGGGTGCCGTCGACCATCGTCGTCACGGCGATCGGGCTGCTCATCGTCACCAGCTACTGAAGAAGAAGCTGACAGCAGCATAAGGTAGCGTACAAGAAGGAGCTAGATGAACGAACCCTTTGGATCAATAAGAGAGAGTCCATGTAAAATTTCTAAAATAGGCTTGTCCTGTAAAACTTGTTTGTGTGTGTATCTATGCCAGCTGCCGCGTCTGTGCCCTTGCTCTTTTGTTGTCGCTAAGCAGACGGTGATTGAGAAGGATGCAGATGTAGCAGACTAAGCAACCTGCATTTTCAGTGTTTTTCTTCAGAGTTGAAGTTGCAAATAGGGCGAGTAAATGAAGAATGCTATGACAATCTGATTTTAGCTTTAAAAAATATGTATTGGTCGGTGATTCTGGTGGAGGCAAATAGGACAACGCCACATTACAAGAACAAATTTGATTAGAGCCAAATTTGTTTTTTTAAATAATTTGTACAAGTAGAATTTTAAATTGTATGTACTTTGTTTACAGCAGCACGCATCATAACCCTCTCACTGATCATCCTTCACCTCCCTCCCACCTCTCTCACACAAGTAATGGTTTTACTAATCATTTACCATAATATTTTATATACTAGTTACCGTCTTACTATGAAAAAACATTATGTACAGCCGGACTGCAGGCTTCCAACCCAGCAGTGCAGCAAGCGATGCCGTCCGTCTGGCATATGATGGATGCACCTCTCTAGCTCGCGTGTGTTGTGTGGTGCTTGGCTCCTTCACGTGATATATTGGCTCAGCTATTGCACTCATATCGCTTGGCCTGCCTGGAAGACCTTAATCGCGATTAGGCTAGTACACTTTTCATGTAACTGTACATAATGTTGTATCAGTAAAAGAAGATGGAAAATAAAGTTCTCTACACAAAGTGGCAAGACACTTTCAGGTACACCATCCTCTACTTTCTTTCAACTTCAGCAGCATCGACTTGTTCTCTTCCATGACTTCCAGCAGCATCTTCACCATGACCTTTACAGGAGTCTTGATTTATAGGACTTGATTTACAGGATTTACAGAGCATCATTCAGTGCTTGATTTACAGGAGTCTTGTACTCACCAACCTGGCCAAGCAAAGCATTTCAGTATGGCCATACTGCGTTAACACCCAACAAACCTTATGTCCATACTGCGTTCAGCCACAAAGCTTATCTTCTCAAATTGACAGTATACATTGTCAATTGGATTAGCCACAAAGCAAACGGAATACATCATTCAGTATACTTGATTTACAGTGCATCATTCATTGCTTGATTTACAGGAGTCTTGTACTCACCTAGTAGCAGTCAGATTGGCCACGGAGGGAGGAGCTGATGCGGCCGGAGCCCCCGAGCCGCACGAGATGGAGAGCTGCCATGGGGACCGAGCGACGGCCCTGGAGCAGCGGCGAAGAACAAGGGAGGAAAAGAGAACGACAGGGAAGTTCAACCCCGGGAAAGGCCGCCGGTGAGCTCGATCATCCCACCCCACCGCCGCCACCTCTTCCCAATCAGATTTGCTTTGTGTCATTTGTTTGCTGCCGCTTGCTGGAGAAAACAAATCCCGGTTCCTTCTCCTCTAATATATCGGGGATAGGCCCAAAAATTGTGGTGCCGGGTCGACCGTACGTATGGTTTGCACCCAACTACAGTCCATTAAGCTGCTTTAACCACTGTGGCCCAGGCCCAAAGCAGTCCATGAATACACGTACAGAAGCCAAGCGGGACACGTGGCTTCAGACCTAAGAGATGTTTGGTAGGGCTAAAGATCTTGTATCCTGATGAAATAAAGTTGGAGCCCTGTTAAACGTTTCAGCTCAAATATTAGATCTGAATGAAGCACTCAAATAAAATAAACTAGTAAGGTGGAGCCACCTTCCATCAACTCCAGACTCAGTTGAAGCTGAAGGTTGAAGTTAAAGCCCTATCAAACATGTTCGAAAAATTAAAGGGTATTTGACAAGACTTTAGATCTTAGATTCTGATGTAGTAAAGTTGGAGTTATGCTAAACACTCTACCTCCAAACAAAATTTGTTGGTTTAGTTCGTTGACTGTTATTCCATCACCTTTCCTAGCTAGATGCGTACGAGCCAGGAGCACAACATTGATGAGGACATGATCAGCAGCTTACCAGACGATATACTCCTCCAGATCCTGGACAATAGGAAGAGCTAATATTACTGTGAACTTTGGCCGGCACGAATAACACCTTCTGGTTCAGACTGTGGCTGCTACGCGGCGTGCATACCGCTTTCAATGTGCGGAGAATCGACTGCATGCTCATAGTAGACAAACAACTCGGGGAATTACAGATCATGCATGAATGATGGAAGTCTGGTGTGTGTGTGGAGATGGACGAATCAACACCGATTTTGCACACGCAATCTTAATTACTTATATCATGCAAATTCATCACTTTATTGATGATACTAGTACATATATGTAGGGTGGTTACAATTTAACAAAGATGCAAAAAAATTCAGAACACTAGAAACAACTGCTTATTAGAACATCGTACATCCATACATCATTTCACCATCCTCTTCATAACTAACATAATGTAGCCAAGATCAAACTCAAGATTCATCTGGCTCCAATCTCCAGCACCACCAACAGACACCCACCGAATAATTGCCAAAGGATACAAGTTGCCCTACCTTAGCAGAGGTAAAAGTCGTCGATGATGGAGGCCATGCATGGCCATTCCTCTCCCAAGAAGAAGAAGAAGAAGAAGAAGTAGCTAGCTAGCCTCCATGGCCACCATTAGCTCACGCTCTATAGGCGTGTGAAGCACGGCCACCCATTGCACGGACACACTCCGAAATTAAGAACAAGATGATGGTAGTTATCGCATGACATAAGCTAAGAAGATCTTGTGGCTTACATGATGCACATGCATGGATAATATGGAGTGTGCCCTGCCCTTGGGCATACGTGGGCTTAAGAGGGGGGAGAAGAGGAAGCTCCCATTGGGTGCTTTTATTTGCAAGTGTTGCTGCCTCTTTGAGATTTGAGAGGCTTTCTGCAGGAAATCATTTCTTTAGTTAAAAGTGCCTTTTGTACCTAAATCAGTGCAATTTTGCATCAACAGACATTAACTTTCCATTAACTGAAACCTGCTCTAGAACACTCTCACTGCTTACAATTCACCCTCACGAGTCATGTGATCATGTTTGTCCTAATTTTTGCACACGTATTACTTGTGTGTAGTACAGAGTGCATACCAGTTGAATAGAGCAAAAATAGTTGAGCTGAAAGCAGAAGTTTTGGGCCTGTTTTCAGCATAACATTGTCATAAAGTAAGCACGCAGACCATCAACTAGAGCAAAACAAGTATTTAGAATTTGCTTATCTCTGCAATTATGGTGTAGTTCAGGGAGAAACTACGCAATCTTCACGGAGATGTGCAGGAGAAGAGGGAACGGTATCTACCAAAGGATATGCGGCGAGCATTAGCGCTTTCGAGGCCGGTGATGCCACCAACTTTGGTGTGGCTTTCATCTCTTTTGTTGCACTTTCCCTCGGCGTCCACATGAGCTCGGCCCTTTCTCCGGCGGCATCTTGAGGATATCCGAGCCGAGGTACTCCTCCGCGACTAGTGCATGCTTTAATTTCTTGCTCCTCTTTTGGGTGCTCCTCTCTTCAATGTCCCAATCACAACTCACAAGGGGAGGGAGGCAGCAGCTTTGTGTTGTCATCGTCAACCTCCTCCTGCTCTTTGCTTGCCAAGGTGTGACAAATGATCCCGTGAGATCACTTGTGAGATGGTGGTGTCATTCTAGGCTCTAAACTATACGGTTCAGACTTTTAGTGTCATGGGGGGTCACTGTGGAACTAAAATTTGGCTTCAGTGCTTTCTGATATATGTGTATATGCTTCCTTTTGGGGTAGTCAAGGTGTACTCCACTTGCTATGCATGGAGCATGTGTATCAGCAATTTTGTGTTTTTTGCGGTTAGGCTTTTGACATGTGTCTGTGCATATTTGTACGCTTTTGCAGTTAGGCTTTTAACCCGTGTCGCTCTCGCGTGGGCGACGCAGGCGGCGACGAAACCCTACTGGCCAAGATGGCTGCGAAGGAGGCTGCGGCTCACGCTGGTGGGGATGGCTGGATCCGGCGACCCGGTGACTAGATCCGGTCTACTCCCGGCTAATTTAGGGGCACTGGGTGGCTCCGGCACGGATCTGACATCAGCACGGCCACACCGACTCTGGCAGGAGAGGCCGTTGGTGGGCAGCGAGGTGATGGCAAGGCGACGGTGCAAAGGCCTCGGCGCTAACTCTCGAGGCCACTGGTGGGCTTAGCGGCACGTGAGGTGGGGCGGCGGGGTAGAGGGCGCCGCGGCGGAGTCGTCTTCCTTGTGGTTGGCCAGGCTACCACTTATTAGGGAAGCTCCTCCCTTCTTTGGGGAGCTTTTAGGCGTGGAGGCGGTGGCCGGTCTACGGGAAGACTCAGGTTGCCAAGACGATGTTGTTCCTTGTCCGGCTTCCATCGGTCGGATTTGACGAGGAGGCTGGCAAGCGGCATCGCGGAGATGGCCTGGGTCAACGCATTGGGGAGTGGCGGCAGGGTAGAGGGCACTGGCGACGGGGTCGTCTTCCTTGTGGTTGACCAGGCTACCACCCTGTTAGGGCAGCTCCTCTCCTTCTTTGTGGGGAGCTCTTAGGCAGGGTGGAGGCGGTGACAAGTCTACAAGGAAGACTCAGGTTGCCAAGGCGATGTTGTTCCTTGTTTGGGCTCCAATAGGTTGGATTCGATGAGGAGGCTGACGGGCGGCGTGGCGGAGGCGGCCTGGGTCAGCGCGGTGGGGTAGAGGGCGCTGGCGACGGAGTGAGGTGGCAGTTTTGTCGATGTCAAGACTGGAAACCGTCCGCGGAGGGGCGTCGGTCGGGTGTGGCGGAGACCATGTGCTGCCAATGTTCGGATGGTGGTTTCGGATTGGGTGATGGACCACCGGCGGTAGGGTTGCAGAGAGTTCCAAGCGAAAGCTTAGCCCAATGTTTCATTGGGCCAACAGTGACTACGCTCTCAGGCGTGGTAACCCTCCTGACGGCGCTATTAAGGTACCCCTCCTCCCACAGCAAGGAGCTCTGGGTGAAAACCTTGTCCGGTTCTTTGGACGGACAACGACGACGTCTTTCGACGGCGTGACCTTCGTGCGACCCGGTGACTAGATCCGGTCTACTCCCGGCTAATTTAGGGGCAGTGGGTGGCTCCGGCACGGATCTGACATCAGCACGGCCACATCGACTCTGGCAGGAGAGGCCGTTGGTGGGTAGCGAGGTGATGGCAAGGCGACGGTGCAAAGGCCTCGGCGCTAACTCTCGAGGCCACTGGTGGGCTTAGCGGCACAGTGAGGTGGGGCGGCGGGGTAGAGGGCGCTGGCGGCGGAGTCGTCTTCCTTGTGGTTGGCCAGGCTACCACTTTATTAGGGAAGCTCCTCCCCTTCTTTGTGGGGAGCTTTTAGGCAGGGTGGAGGCGGTGGCCGGTCTACAGGGAAGACTCAGGTTGCCAAGACGATGTTGTTCCTTGTCCGGGCTTCCATCGGTCGGATTTGACGAGGAGGCTGGCAAGCGGCATGGCGGAGGTGGCCTGGGTCAGCGCATTGGGGAGTGGCGGCAGGGTAGAGGGCACTGGCGACGGGGTCGTCTTCCTTGTGGTTGACCAGGCTACCACCCTGTTAGGGCAGCTCCTCTCCTTCTTTGTGGGGAGCTCTTAGGCAGGTGGAGGCGGTGACAAGTCTACAAGGAAGACTCAGGTTGCCAAGGCGATGTTGTTCCTTGTTTGAGCTCCAATAGGTTGGATTCGATGAGGAGGCCGACGGGCGGCGTGGCGGAGGCGGCCTGGGTCAGCGCGGTGGGGTAGAGGACGCTGGCGACGGAGTGAGGTGGCAGTTTTGTCGATGTCAAGACTGGAAACCGTCCGCGGAGGGGCGTCGGTCGGGTGTGGCGGAGACCATGTGCTGCCAATGTTCGGATGGTGGTTTCGGATTGGGTGATGGACCACGGCGGTAGGGTTGCAGAGAGTTCCAAGCGAAAGCTTAGCCCAATGTTTCATTGGGCCAACAGTGACTACTCTCTCAGGCGTGGTAACCCTCCTGACGGCGCTATTAAGGTACCCCTCCTTCCACAGCAAGGAGCTCTGGGTGAAAACCTTGTCCGGTTCTTTGGACGGACAACGACGACGTCTTTCGACGGTGTGACCTTCGTGAGGGCGTTGTTTTTTAGAGTCTCCACTCCGTGGTGGTGTTGTAGGCCCGGTGGCGACCGGTCTCACATAACGACGGCCGGTTCAGTGCTCGGCTTCCCTCTCTGTAGTGTGTGTTTGGACGGTGGACGCATGGTTCGAAGCATGTGTTCTGGTGCATATCCTTTATCGACAGGCAGTTGTCGATAAAAAACTTTCTTATAATCTTTTCTTCCTCTATCTTAATAACATTTGGATGACCTTCTTCGGTCATATTGTAGGGTTGTCTTTGTGATTTAGAAATAGCTGGCAACTTGGTAGCCTTGGTAGTGTGTAGTCGTATGCGCCCATACATGGATCATTGTAGGATAGAACCGTAGAACTGGGCTAGTTGAGGGGTAACTGAGAACTTGCGCCTAGTGATATCTGAACCCATGCGTTAGAATTTTGAAGTAATACTGAATTTTATAACTACGGATTTGGTGTCATTTAAAACCATATTATTGTTTGGTAAAATAGATAATTACATGATTGTATTTAGATTATTATCAAATATGGATAATGTTTATGAGATTTTGGTAATAGTCTACTCTATTGTTACGAAACTTTCAAAATTTTGGCATTGTTAAATTATAGAAAGGTTTATTTTTATACAAGTATATATATATAACTTCATGTAATAATTCAGCCAAAGCACCAGTGGTCTAGTGGTAGAATAGTACCCTGCCACGGTACAGACCCGGGTTCGATTCCCGGCTGGTGCATTTTTTTTGGGGGGGTGGGGGTATTACCCCTGAGCTCCTTCGCGCGCTTCAACAACCTTCACTGCGTCGCCTCAGCAGACAATCTGCAACTGCGTCGCCTCAGCAGACAATCTTCACTGCAGACGTGATACCTTCGGTGGGAGAGGCCTGGCCTTCTCTTGCGACCTCGGAGATGTAGAGGAGGAATGTGGTGGAGTAGAGGGGGATTGGAATTGAAGGCGGCGGGGGAAGAACACCAAGGTAGGAGCATCAGATAACCTCATGCCACACTCACACCACACCATATAAGACATGAGAAAGGAAAAAAAAACACGCACCACATCATTGAAGGTGCTGTACTTATCTTGTTACATGCTTACAGCTGAGCAAATTCAATCAATAAAATAACAAACAACGAAAGTGAAGGATTTCTGTACAGCCGCCACTCGCTAACGAAAGACTATTGACATGTCTTGCACAAAAGCTCTTCTATTATCTACAGTCATGCACATGCACGACTCAACCGTACATACACGATTTACAAAGAGTTACATATAGCAGCGATTGGTATTGATCATATTTATTGCTCTCGTTGTGTATCGTTTGGCATATCTATAGTCTCCAGTTGAGGCTCGGATGATGTTTTCGTATGAGTATCTCCATGTTGAGAATTCTGGGATGAATCAGCCCGATCAAATTTCGGAGTCAACGTCTTAACCACGTTAGACCTCTTTATCAGAAGACCCAGTGCAGAAGATGCTGCTGCTCGAACAACTGCATCTGATGATTGGCTTAGTCTACCGACCAAAATAGCAAACACCTTGACATAAAATTGTGTTAATAACTTAAACATGAAATGTTCAAAACAAGTGAACTACCAAAATCCAGTAAGGATACCTGGGAAAAGTAAGGAGCGAGGAACCGTTGATCATCCAAAAAGGATAGCATGCAGCTCACCAAGCAAACTGCATTTGCTTTGATGACTGGCCATGGTGCATCAAACGCCTGAAACAAACAAAATCAGTGTTGGCATACTTCACAAGCGCAGGCTGACTACAGGAAGACGGTACCTGGATAGCAGATTCTAAGTAGCTGTCGACTCTGGCAGGAGATAGTCGACAGAGTTGCCTTGTTAAGTCCCTAATGAAGTCCTCATAATCCGAACTGTAGACAAAGCACATTAGAACAACTATAAATGTCACTCGTAGCTAAAGTATCAAATCCCAGTAGAAATGGCTAGCAAGGTTCAACACAAACCGGCGATCAGAAGTGAAATATTTTCTGCTGAGGAGCAAAGACAAACCATCTACTTCCATCAAAGGCGCTAGGAGTTGGAACGTATTCTGTTTTGTGGGGGAAAAGAACAGAATTCAAGTTAAAGCAACTGTTTAGCAAGGGAAAATAAAGTAATAAGTAAAGAATACCTACCCGACAGGCAAAGCCAAGGGAAAACAAAGTATTAATATGTAATGACTACCTACCCGACAGGCAAGGCGAACGCTTAGGTCATCATCGTGAAGATGGAGGATCAAGCGAGGAAGAGTGGCATGAATCTGCAACAGGGGCAACGAATTTGGTAACCGATTAACACAAGCAACATAAGAAAGGGGTTGTTCACTTTATTGCCAAAGTTAACCCTACCAAGTTTTGGTTTTACCAAAGTTTGGTAAGGCAGCAATTTAAACATTGTTAAAACTTGCCTCCACTATCAAAGTTTGGTAACTCAAAAATCTTCCATTCACAAAAATCTAGCAACAAACTAAATATAACTCACACTTCTCCACAACCTTACTAAATATTAGCAATACCAAAATTTGGCAGTATCAACATTTGGTAAGGTTTATTTTGGCATCAAAGTGAAATAACCCCAAAACAATCCAAAACTACTTAGCACTTCCTGCAACCTTTACAACAGTGCCCTATAAGATGGCTCGCAACTCGCAAGATAGCAGTTCACTGCTAATAACACACTGTAAAAGCAGACTTTGCATGCTACTACCTGCTCAAGAAACTGCTGTGAACCTACACCATAGGCACTTAAAGCACCATAAGCTGCAAACGCATTGGACCTCATTTTCGTATTCATCGAAACCTGTAGCAAAAAAAAGCAACAGAAAAGTTTGCAACCATAGATTGTTACTACCACCAGTTTGTTACTACCACCAGTTTCTAACATTTGGAGATAAAGAATTGAAACACTACGGTGAAAACTGAAAAGGAAGATGAAATTAAAACAAACAATCTGGGAATTCATGAGGAAAATGCCAACATATAAAAGAAATAATGCAATATAAAGGTTTAAGTGATCAAAATACACTGGCACAAAATGAGAGTCTTGATTTATTTATTTAATTATTTATTTGGGTTGAACATTCCTGTCTGAGACAGTGCATACATCTTCAAAAATTTACAGAGGATATATCCCAGACAACGGAATTGCTAACATATGTGCACTTTGCAATTGGTATGTCTCTTTAAATCCCATATGCAAAATAAATTCCAAAGTAAGCCTCTGTAACCCATAAGCCATGCACTTTACCCCACATGTTCTATAATAAGCATGGTAAAGTAATGCAAATCGTTCTGCATAAATGCCATTAAACGGTACTGCATGCGAGCATGTCAGTATGCTTGTTCTAAATGATTACCTGGAGATTGCGTAGCCTTACTAAAAGATTAATTAAAACTGGGTCAATGGCATCTTGTTCTGACACATTAAGAACCTGAAAGTGGTTCATGGCATATTGAAATTCAATTATTCAGTCAAATTGTAAAATAAATGGAAATGGAGGCAATTTGCATTGTAATCAATTGAAAACTCACAGTTAACAAGCACTGGACAGCAGTTAATTGAACAAACTCCTTGGTGTCTTCAAGTAATGCTAATATTACCCCTAAGACTTGCTGGATGTATTTAGGCATACAGCTCTCAGGTATCTGAAAGAGATGACACAAAAGATAAATTATAAGGTTCAGCACCCAATAAATAATATCATAAAAGCCATCAATTGAATCATGAACTACTCAGCTACCAAGAAAAATGTGTACACGTCACAAAACAAGATTGAGAAGGAAATGCAGGATATGTTCTGCACATAAAGATAATCTATACTACTTTGAAAGAAGCAAATGGTGGAGGTGAGTGGTGAATCTGCCACCACCCCTACCACCAACTCCCTACATTTTGTGAAGAAAAATACCAGTACAGTGTGGGGTCAAATGGCCCACCTACCAGCTGAAAAGGTATATGCAAAAATAGAGATGCGTAGAAAGTGATAGCAAAAACGGATTGATGAGTAGGGTCTTTTTCAAAATTCTGTTACAACACACAGGCAATATGCTAGTATAGATGGACATATGATTGTGAAAGATACACATTATAAGCATCTTCAAAATTGTTAGTCAAACAATATCACCCATCTATGTTAGTCAAAGAGTACAACAATATGTAATGAAGATAAAATATATCCTAAGAAAATTGCTATGGTTAGTTGATGACCTGCACAAGTCCACGTAGACACAGACTCCTGACAGTTGGCGAGTCATCAGAGACATGTTGACACAACTCCAGAACCATTTGGTCAAGCAATATAGGTTCTTTTTCACTGCACAGTAAAAAACCAAAAAAAAAGTTACAACAAGTTCATGTATGATAAAAGTGTACATGTGCCAATACAGATAGTGGGCATATTCACAAATTATAATGCAGATTGTGGGCATATTCACTAGAATTAGTTGAAATTAAAACAATTTGACCATGGACAACAGATAAACTATGCATACAACTTAATGAGCATAAATTTTCTCGAGAATAGTACCTTTTGGCCCTTAGTTGGAAAATTTTAACCCAGAATGCCCAAAAGTCTTAAAAACGTTTAGGGACCTGGAGTTTGGACGTGCATGTGTGAGGTTCTCAGTTCCATTCCCACCCATGCAGGATTAACCTTTTCTTAATAAAAATTAAGAGTTAATTCAGGTTTCATTTATATACTCCAGCTTCTACGCTATCTATCCAAGAATCAGAGAATGATTGTGTCTAGCATATTTGCTTTCAATGTAAAGAACAGGATTATATTTCTATGGGTCTCCCTTCCCTGCTTTTTGGGGAACAGCAACCTAACCAGTATGCCTGAAAGTGAGCTCTTTTCAGGTGGTTCCTGAATGATTGACCAATGTTTTCTTCCCTTTGTAGTTGTGATTCCTCAGACTTTTGTGCTACCTTAGTTTTTTACTGTATACACTCTATTTAACCAGGCATATATACCAGCTGGTAACAGTCACATCAGAGAAAACCAATAACCACCAATAGCTAGCAGCCAATATCCTACAGGAAATTGACCTAAGATTCTAACTATGCATGAGAAACTAAAGATTCCAGCACTGCTTTTCTATCTCCAGACTTACTTATATTGAAGGCCTATTTGTTACCTGTGTCGAATATATTCTGATAGTGCTGCAGCAGCAGCCTCCCTTTCAGCCCTCTGGTTTTTGTTGAGAGCTTTGCTTAAGATGCTGCAAGTTGGCAAAACCTATGATAATATTATCAATTACTTTAGTACAATGATTTCATAAAACATCAAATGCATCAAAACTAAAGATCATTGACATTCAAACCATGCCTTTTTTATTTGAATGTAAACAGCGAAGTTCATAATCAAAGTCCTTTCTTTAGTCTTGATTTCCTCTTATTAGTAATAAGATAACTTAATATGCTTTCTACTAGGTCTCAGGATGTACTATTAGTAAGAAAATACTAGAGGTTACCTCTTTGGGCCTCTTTACTGAGGAACTGCATGCAACCTCCTGAACAAGATCAATCCACTTCTCCTTCTCAGTTTGTTCCCCATCACGGGCTAATATCTACGGAGCAGCAAGGATTTTACACAATCAAAAAGTTGTTTCAGATGTTTGGCAAGGAATAGACATTAAGCAAAGCACCTTTCCCATCTCAATATCACCAACACAATCACAAAATGACTGAAACGCAATTAATAATGATCTGCAGGTCATAAAAAAAAGATCGTCAATTCATATGCAGCCTAAAGATATTAAGAGATTCCAAAAAAAGAAGTCCCATATTCACCGTAGAAGTTCATTCCGGCCCAATTCAGCAAGACCATGAAGACTTCCCAGCTTCAGTATAAGGGCAGATAGAACAGAAGGGTAACTTTGTTCAACTGCTTGTTTCCCGATCTTTCCACCACCCCTGTAAATCCCCATTATTTTCAAGAACATAAACTTAGCATATCAAAAGAAGACCAATTGTCCACTGTTAGTCGACCATCAAATGAAGGCCAGTACCTCAGAAATGCATTTAGAGCAAACATAGTTGCTTGTAGAATACAGTCATCAGCTGATGATTCAGAGGTGATTTCCCCCTTTTCTGAATCATTTGTTGCCAGAGGTTCCTTGTGAAGTATAGACAAAATGTACTCCAGAAAAAGAATAGCTAGCACCTTATGCTGGGAGAATGCCTAAATTCAAGGGCATACAGTCAAAAACATAATTAGGAAGTGTATCTCTAGAATTTAACTAGCCAGTTTGAAGTATGGAATAATTTATTAGGCAAATGAGTCTAGGTGAACTACCATCCATTGCCACTATGATACGTGGGCTGCTAGTACAGACAACAGTGGACCATGACGAATAATCTATTCAGATGCAGATGAAACATATAGATCCTGGTTTAACACATTAGTACTGCAAGTGTTTTTTAACAGTGCAACCACGTAGATCGCTCGCTCTTATCAAACTTTTTTTAATTAAACTAAAAAGGATAAACAACTGCGGTGCTAGAGTTCTGAGACAACATTTTCTATCATATGGCATGTTTTTTCTTTAAAAAAACTCAAAGGAGGGATATAGCGCCCATTTCAGAATAGGAGATCTAGCCCAGTGAACCATGCATCATTTTCCCCTGAGAAATTCATCGTCATGGACAAGTTTTACTCTTATCTGATTAATCCTGATTATAACAATCTATATGCTTGATTAATTTTACAAGAATTCTCCTAAAAGCTACCAAAACAAACTGGATGTATGAGCAGGACTAGCAGCTAGTTATGTGAACATCATTCATACAAAGCAATATACATGCATCTATTAATATATATTTGAATGTTCCTAATGCAAGTGACTAGAATAGCATAATGGAAGTGTCCAACCTCTGCCCAAATACTTACATGAAAAACATCCTGTATAGCCCAGCCACCACGAATTCTTGCTATGTCCTTTGTACAAATATCTCGCCCAGCCACAAATAGAACTTCATTAAATACGACAGTGTGATTGGTGTTTTCTGCTAAGCACGATATCTATCTTCAGTCAAGGGAAAAAATAACTCAGGGTGTAATCCTAGACAAGAATATTGAGATTGAAAAAATGAACCATAGACGCAATAATAAATCGATCATGGATACGGCATTGAGAACTTCTCGGCGTGACTCCTTGTTGGTAAGCGAGACTGCAGATGACAGCAAAGATTGCGTTGCCCTATAACATCAGCAATAGGATATTAGAAATATTCAATTCTTGCAAGAAAAAGCTCAATGCACTGTGTTTCCCTTCTCAAAAAGGGTCAGTGTTGCTCCAAAAAATGTGTAATTAAGGCCCTATTTGGTATATTCCAGTTAGCAGGGTCATTTCCAATATTAATGTGTTCTAGTGTAATCTATTACAAACTTTTCTTTCCTTATTTTGTAATCTTCTGAGCTAATTTCCTACTTAGTTACTAACCTCAACACGTCAGCTCCACGTAGCTCCTTGCCTCTTCTGATAATAAACATGATAATAGCTTGAATTGAACCATCTGATGATTGCTTTACTTTATCACATGCTGCTAATGTACAGGAGTGTAGCAAGACAACAAGCTATATAGGTACACAGAAAATTGTAATTGTTATTGTATCTCCCTCTTCAATTTCAATTTCAAATCTGCTCAGAGCGGTTACCTCATCTTTCGATAATAGAATGCACAGAGAGGAGACAACCCTGTGAAATACTTCGGCCTGGTCAATTGATGCCTCCTGAGAACAGCACAAAAAAAAATCAGAAGTTGTTGACAGAACACACTTTAACAGAAACCAAACTAAGATAGCACACCCACTCTTCTGATGATAGAGACTATGTCCTCTAGGGAGGATAAAGCACTGTATGAAGACTCCAGATCAATGTCGCTTACAGACGCCTTCTTCTTTGGAAGTGACAATGCAATGTTGAAGAAAAGTGCAATTATCTGAAACAAAAAAAGCAATATGATGGGAATGAATTGATGAACTCAGTTCCAACAGGTAAAGATAACCTTAACAGTTCAGTTATATGTTCAGTTATATGGTGCGTGTGCTTGTGCTACCAACTGTAAAGCATTACTATTTTCCAAAAGAATTACATAAGTACTATGCTATGTTGCACCGTCAGAACAATTAGGAAACTACTCTCACAATTTCATTCCAAGTGACATGTTGCAATTCAGAGCTTGGAAAAAGGCACACTACGCATGAAATTGAGTTTTAACAGCCAAAAGGAAATTTCTGCTACCAGGATCAGCTACTTCCACACAAACCTGAATAGCAACTTTCCTGACTTCAGCATCTGTATCGGCACAGCGAGGAAGATATGCCATTATCCTCTCTCCCAAGCTTAAGGAATCTCGGGTAGGCAACACAAATGCAGCTGGTGATTACATAGAAGACATTTTTTTATGCTACTGGGATCACAAATATCAAACAGTCACACTAGTAATATTAAAAAAACATTCAACATACACGGCAAACTTGACAAGCTCCTAGGGGCTGCTTGATCAATTTGCTTGTTCAGTGTGAACGTTGGATAAGAACCCAACACACCAAATCCACCGGAACAGAGATTGCGGAACTTAACTAACACCTCATTTACAGCGACACACCCTCTTCTCCTCTGGTGTTCTGCAGAAGACGAAACATATGGATCAAGCTGCCTAAGAATATGCAGCAGTTGTTCTGCTCGACTTCTACCATCTTCACCACTGCCAAGGAAAAGAACAAACATAGGAAGAGCTAATGAGTAAAAGCATTATTTTGAACACTAATCAAAAGTAAACATTGCACTTGAGATATTAGGAAATATCTCAACATACTAGATGGAGACACGTCCGTTACTGCAGAACTCTTATAATGAAATGTCAAAAGTCAGGTGAAAGACGAGTTTGGTTTGTACAGCTAGGCATAACCATCAGGTGGCAGAGGAGATACTCTATTGCTTGATTGTAGATAAATAGCAATCTGGCTCTTCTCTAATAGAGGTGATGTGGCTTCACCAAAAAGGAGAAATTCAACATTTGTTGCAGATAGTGGGGACTGTTTGTTTAGATATATAGGATTCCAAGAAATGATATCCTAAAATTACAAGCAAACTTTGTTGAAAACATTATCCCTAGCCCTGTGACTTACATGGTAACCACAACACAACTTCAACCAAAGATGTCAACTACAATCCATGTTCACACAATGCTAATCATGCTAAAACGAAGAGCACTCAAGGCAGATAGCGTAGCAAAACGGTGTACAAGAAATAGATGTTCTTACAATACAAGAAGAAAAATCAAAACTAGATACATCGACATTTCATTCAAGTAGAAGGACAAAAAATAAATGAAATATAACAAACTACAACGCAATAAGACGATCCAAAAAGGGAACCATAAAATTAAAAGAAGAGATTAAAGCAATACCTAGTTAGCAGAATGGCCCCTAACAAAATAATCAGGTTTGTTATGAGGCTCTCAACAATGTTTGAGGGCTCAGTTGGCAAAGCAAAAAAACCTAGTGTTGCCTGAAAATAGAAAAAACAAATGAAAATCATATGAAGGCAGTTTAACTGAAACTACAATAGACAAATTATTAGCAAAGTTTTTGTGGTGTTGCACCACTGTGATGCAAAGTTGCAAACCTTCATCACACGGTTTCTTGTTTCCATAGGTAATCTTGGCTCTATCGAAACCAGAGTAGTACAGGCACTTAAAGCAAGACTCTGCATATCAGCAAATGTAAGAGGAATACAGGTAGAATAAAAATTCACTGAAATGAGGTATTTAAGTGTGACAAAAAGTTTTAAAGATAAGGTTATGGATGTAAGGATTCAACCAGTGTGAAGAATTTATTTGACAAATGGTAGCAAAAGAAAATGTTAAAACTTGAGTAACATACTTGAGTGTGCAGAAGCTCAGTGCTGAAATCAACAAGGTCATCATTTTGATCTCTTCCCATTAGCGTTAGCACATACTCCAGCAATTGGTCTCTTCGTTTCAGTGGGAATGAAATCCCCATTACAGCAGCAGTAATAACAGCTTGGCCTAAACAATAATGCCAATCGCATATGGTAGTAAGACAAAAAAAAAAGTAAAGTCTAAGTTGTAACCTCAGAAACTTAACTGCTAGCAAAAAAAATATTGATACTTGCATTCTGATTCAATTAACAAATTTATGATTGCATACATTTACTGAGTTGTGCTAGATGATTCATGATAATGTAAATACAAATCAAACGGGCACTAACTAGCAATGCAATATTTACATGACATGTATCTTGTGCGAACTCAGATCTAGATGCAATCAAGCAAACTATTCATGCAAACCATTAGATGTGGGCAACATATGAGGTACAATTAGAAGAAAATTATATCCAGAATACAAAGAGCCTAATGGTGGTGGGCCTGGTCTCCGGTTAGCCCAACATCCCAGCGGTCCGGCACCATGTTCTGAGCTGATGGGATCTTGTGCCAACAAATAGATCATTTATACATTTCTTTGAAATAATTATACTTGTAAGATTGTGTTGTAGAATCCTAAAATAAAGTAAGTACCTTTTTAAGTACATGTCAATCTAGTTCTGGACCTCTACATATCAAAGTCAATTTTCCTCTTTTTTTTTGTTCAAGATATTTAATGCAATGAAAAATTAAAGAACGATTCCTCAGAGAGATATGTACATAAGAGATGAGTGCATGGTCAGGATTGAGTTGTATGGATACTTTGTGAATTGTTGATATTTTTCTAGGCTACCACCTCCACACAAAAAATACATCACATCCATATATACATCACCCAAGAATCTTCAAGGTTACAAGTCAATCACAATATGCAAATAGCAAAATACCAATTGTAACAAAGCAGGGAAACAATTTCACACACACACACACACACGCACAGACTGAGAGAGAAAGAAGCAGGGTGTAAACGAATGTGTGCCTGAAGGTCAATTTCTCTACCAACTAAAAAACTAGTTCCAAAAAACAGGACGGGATATGCATTTTTTTATAAGGAAATTACCTAAAAGGTCAATGGCAGTAATGACAGCTTGCTTTGCAGTAGGATGTTGAACGTGAAGAAATCTTCCAAGCATATTAGTCCCCTGAGTACAGAAGTAAAGAACATTCCTCAATCTAGAAAACCAAAATAGAACATATCTGCAGTTAATCTTAAAAGAGACATATCCTCAGCTTATTTGGTTATAAGCTAAGAAATCAAGAACATATCAAATGATCAGGTCTTTGTCTTAAAATACAATGCAGTAAAAGAAGTTCAGCACAGAAACATAAGCAGCAGATGATAACACATACAATCAGTGGATGGATCCTTGGGTTTGAAAATTAAAGAATGGCCAGACAATAATGATCATAAATGTACTATTCAAGCTGAATCCATTTGACCAAAAGGACTTGACTATGGGCTTTGCACAAATGCTAATGAAACAGATTGTGCTTCTGTTTTGTTGCTCTTTTTCTTTCTAATGTTGTGGAATGGTGTTACCACTGCTCCTGGGCCCTATTTGAGGTAGCTACTGGGGCCTTTTTTTCACTGAAAAGCTCACAAAGCTAGAGCCTATTTGAGGTAGCCTTTCAATTGTGGGTTTTGCTGGAACAATCAAGGATGTGCTATATGCTCCATTAATAAAAATTACATCACACAACTTATAATACATGCAACTTAGCAAAACAAGAAACAAATGGGCCATCAATCCATCATTATAAAGCAGAATAAATCCATGCCATTATTGGTCTAGAAAAACTGCATATTTTTCCAAGAAACAATTTTGTTTAGAAGGACTATACAAGCACTCACCTTCTGTAGGGGAGTACTTTAGAAACTCAGTTTAAACCAAAAAAAAAAAGCACCCTTGTACCACCAGGACAACCAAGCATCTGACAAGTGCTAAGAGCATACCAGTAACTTGCATCATAGTGAGATAGTCTAGCTTCTCATTCAAAAGAAAAGTCTAGCTAAGGATTAGCCCCACCTAGTGGTTTGCTGTTCTTCTCACAACCAGTTGACCACAAATGAATATGCAGTAATCATTTTTAATGGAAATATGTAATAATCACTCATCAACGTTGTCGTATTAAGGTAACAGATCAGAAACAAGTTTGTTGATAGATTGGAATTAAACAGTATACCACAAGTGCATTGATCCTGGCTTCAATAACTGTTGATGGAGCGTATCTTGCAGCATATCCATACATCAATGCCAGAGCTGCATATGTGTCATCAACATCCTCAACTTTTGCTCCAAATGAGAAAAGTGATAGGAACCTGCAGAATTAAAGGTTCCATAAGAATTAATAAAATGAACAAACTAGATGCATGGCCTGGAAAAAATGAACTAACAAGCTAAAAATAGTTGCATTGTTGGATCCACCTTACATGTGTGTAGTTTCAATTTATCTTTCTTCAAAAACAGTCTGGGAATAACTAAAATGCATAACAAGGACATAAACAGAAATGTTTTAAGTGGGTTATAGAGAAGTTTTAATCACTACACAAAGGAAAATCTATTCTGAATGGTTAAAATGGAAAGTAATCAGTGCTTTGGAGGTGAGAAATAACGTTCAGGAATACATTTATACACATGAACAAAGTTATAGATCCAATTTAGGTTGATTTGCTGCTTCAACATGGCTAACACTGGACGGGCAAGATAACATATGTTACTACTGTTAACAGAAAAGTTAATGCACTTACCTTTGGAGAGCGCTCTGTCCTGCATTGTCCAATATGTTCTTCAGCTTCTCCAAAACTGTATCCAAGTGAGATGCTGCAACCTGCAAGTGCAAGTTCAGTACCAAAAGGCAATAGCCCCCAAAAAGTAGAACTTCATTCAAGTAAGAAAAAATATAACTTCATTTAAACCCGCTTACCAGACCAATGCCTTGGGCAAGCCCAAGGCGATTAATAGGAATAGACATGCTTGAATGTGCGCACATCCAATCAATCTTTTCACGGACATAAATTCGATCATCAACCTTCTGAAGAAGCATTCCTAAACATCTGCGAAAATAAAATTAAAAAGAATCACTTCAAGCACATAGATTAGATGGGCATTTACCAGTACAGAATGGTTTAGACATTCCAAAGTATTCCAATAACTAAAAGTTCTATAGAAAATGTACAGGGGGTAACAAAACTTTACCTGTGCAGTAAAGCAGAATGTCCATCAGATGTACCATATAGATCATATTGTCTAGCAAATGCATCGCCCAAGGATATGACCCACTCACTGTCATTCACAACATCCAAAGATTCTGCTAAAAACTGAAAGGTATGGCATGATCAGCTTTCCAGAGAAGTAGGTAGCATTTGAGGATTCACATGAGACGATCCTTTCTGCATTTTTGTTCCACTCAACTAGCTATAATTTTGTTTTACCAAAGCAACCACCGTTATTATAGTTAATAAGTATAGTTTTTGTCAATGGCATCGTTATTATCCTCAAACAATAAGAACAAGAGACTTACATTTATTATCATGTCATCCCACGTTTCCTGGTATGTGCTATCTTGCTTAAGGTCTTCAGGGTCACCGATGTAAGCTTTCATCTTAGGGACCTAATACTTGCCAAAAGATGCATATATTAAGCCACTTTAACAACATGATAAGGACAAGCCAAAATATTAGCATCCCCCTATAAAATATGCCCTCTCAGCCTCTTTTATGTTAAGCAAATCATCACAGGAGTTCCATAGTCAGTGCATTATACATAAACCATGCACAGGACAAGCAAAATATTAATTCCAGGACACATACAGGTTGGGCAGCACATGTTTAATTCTCTTTCGGGGTTTATCATAAAAAAGTAAGACATGATTACCGCAAAAAGATGCGAAGAAAATTCCCTCAAAAGAAGAAATACAACCTACTAAGTTACTCCTAATCCTATGTTCTTTCTTTTACACTTAGAACTAAATAAGAAAGAACTCTCAACTGCTAAACAAATAAATGAAGTGATTTACCTCATCTTGTAAAAATAAAGAAAGGTTTCTTGGGAAAAGTTGACCCAAGTAACACATCACCTACAAGAAAAAAATGAGAGGAATGAAAGCTGATGAATTGGAAATAAACAAACCTAATGTTATGGTATCGTGTGAGTCAAGACTCAAGAGCGACCTAGAAGAGCTAAGAGACTGTAAACAAAAATAAATGTCATGAGCCATCCAAGTCTTGGCCAGTAACAGATGGAATCACTTAATTTGAGGCAGTCAAACATGCAAATTAGTTGTTGCAACAGTTGTAATGAAAATCAAGTATAAAACAATGTCAAGTTACTAGATAGATATAAAGTAAAACTAATTGTATCAGGCAACCCATTGACTACCGATGACAGAAGCTACTCCAGTTGACCAGAAATCAGAAGCTATTGTGATATAACCTCTTCTCATATTAAACAAGCAACTGCTCAATTTTCCATGTATAAAAAATCTGATCAATAGCATAAAGTTTCAAGAATCATGGTAACTAGTCATCAAAATATGAAGTTCACAATTACGCATTTTTTAAACTCATGTAAAGAGGCAAAGCATTTATTATGGCCTACTGTAGAGGAAAAGCATTCAGATGGCTGGAAAGCTAAACCACACGAAACTAGATGGATGGACACAAACATATGGTTTTTTATTAAGAAATAAAAGCATGGTCAAAGCTAAGGCCAAGCTTCTTTCATATAAATCTTCTTCAAATGATTTTAGGTTTAATTAATAAGAACTAAGAAGACAAACCATCAGGATGTGTGTGGCAAGTTGACCCCTAGCAAGTGGATTGTGCAGAAGCACAAGCAAACGAGCAAACAAATCCTGCACCAACCATACTTGGATAAGAAAGAACTGTCCAAGGAAGAGAATAAAATACATCTGGGATCAAGTAAACTACCTCGGGATTGGGAATCTCATTTGAAGCATTAAATTCAGTATATAGCGGGTTTGTCTGTGACAATTTATGCCTGCACAATTCAGTTATGCATTTGCAGATCTGCAGGTATCACCAATCATACGAACCTGATTATTTAATTATTCATCTACTCTAGATAATAAGAGTAAACAAACTAAGGCCCATTGGTTTAAAAAAAATCCAGGTATAGCAAATAACATAAAAGCACTCACCGTAGCTACTGCGCCTGTATACTTCTTTGGAATTATCAGTTTCAAGATAAATGGCCACAGAACAAGCTGGAAAATAGAAAAATCTAGAGCACATTACTCACATAATTATGAATATTTGATTTACCATGACAAAAGTATATGAGTGGTAGCTTCATAGATCAATCTTCTGACTAGATGGGGCATGGGCATAGCATAAAAGGACAACATCATGCTTATTTTTACCTCCATTTCAGGAATGGTAATTGCTAGCAAAAGCAAACCCTTTTCACATACAGCTCTTAGCTCTGAAAGACCAGATAGGCTTATTTTCATCTGGCAAATGAAAACAGAAAATAAATCATACTGAAATAATTGACACTTGATAGTTAAGTAAATTTGTAGACTATAAGATTATGTGAAACCTCAAATCTTTTGTCCTGGAAGTACTCGTTTTTCAGAGTTTTAGGATCATTCAGATCATCATCAGTTATAGCACTATGACGCACCAAAAACTCGACTGCCAGCTCAGCAGGATGTCCACTTAAATAGCAATGTGAAGCCATAACAACAATTAGCTGTACATCATTGAATTAGTATTAAGTGAATAATTGGATGCATAAACTTAGAAAAATCATTATCATCTACAATATTGTGTATGAAGCATAAAAAACGGATGCTATAATATATATGTTAGAAAAAGTTAATACAGAATTTACTACCTCAGCTAGTGCCATTCGAATACCCAAGCTCTGCTCCTCCAAAAGTGATTTCAAAATTTCAACCAGTAACGCTTGCTTAGTATGCCATGATTCCAACAACCTATATAGATATGTTATAGAGATCGCCGAACAACTAAAAAGCACAGAGAGGGGAGAGATAGAGAGAGAAAGAGAACCTAGGCAATAGATGTTTTATTGTGCCAAGTGCCCCAACAATAGATGCTTCATCTTTTGACTTGCATTTCTGTAGGCAGTACATGGAAGCAGCAATAGTCTATATAAGCCCTTTTTGTAAGCACAAATTAGGGAAACCATCCCCAATAGATTTTAGCTTTATTGAAAGGTGGAAAAATTGTACCTCTATACTTACATTCAAAAGGAACATGCACAAATCCTCGGGGTATGCTGAACTAATTACCAAGAAGCAATGTTGGATTTCATTGTATGTCTAAAGGCACAAGCATATGATTAGTGTTTAGTAAATATTTTATCAACAGCAGAATACATTTCTTGCACAGCAATACAAATGGAATAAGTCTGATTATCTGATAGATTTGCTCAAAGGTAAGAAAAGTACAAGTGCCTCACAGGAAAAAAACTGGATACAGGTTTGGTAGTTTTTTCCTCTCTTTTTTAGGGTAGATACAGATTCAGTAGTTAACCATGCAACGACATGAATCGCTTCATCACAGACAATATGCAGATGGCATTACCAAGAAAATACAGCGGACATGTAATTGATGGTAACTAATGATGGTAACACAATTGCACAAAGTGGCTAATAAGGAATATCCCATTGCCCCACAACATTCCATGCAAATTGTTTACTCCCTCCATCGCATAATAAGTTCATTTATAGCTCATCCCATTTGTCCAAAAATAAGTTTATTTTTAGAGTAATCATTGCATCGGAGTTTGTGAAAGTAGGGAATAATTATATTGGAGTAGATAAAATATGAAATAGTTGTATTGATATTTGATAAAGTAGGGGTATTCAAGTCTTTTTGGTTTTGTATTGATATGTGTGAGATGGGTGAAAAATAAACTTATTTTGGAATGGAGGGAGTAACTCATAAAATAGCAGTGTTGTTTTGCAATACGAGATTAAGGTCCAACTCTACTTTGCTTCTTCCAATTACCAAAACGATGCTAAGCTGAATCTTAGTGGTCTGTATGAGGAGTTTATATGTGCCAGAGCAGAACCAAAAATGAACAATTTCCTACTAGGACACCTGCTAGGTTGAGAACAAATTCGAGGTATACGTTGGCATGTTGCCACCATACCACTTTGTATCACTCTCCAGTCTCCACTTATCCCTTGACTAACAAATGGTCTGTCCAATCAACTAACCAAAAAGAACCTCGACATCATGAACACCTCAATCGTTATTTTTATTATACCTTACTAGTCAAATTGTGACAGCATAAAGTACAAAAAGAATGAGCCAGCAGAGGATGCAAATCAATGAATATATATGTTCAACCAGAATAGGTGTGAAAGATTTAGGGCAGGCACCTTCAGTCCCTTTGAAACATACGAATTCTCAACTTTGCTGGTGTTGGCAGATGCTAGTGGAAGAAGTGTAATTAAGACAACGGTAAGCTCCTGCCACATAAGGAACAAAAAATCCTGACTGATCATGCTTTGACATGTGTATAAGATGTCTAAAAAAATCAATGTCTTCATTCTACAAAGGTTAAGGCATTCTTATTATCTTTAATTCATCTAGTGTTTCAAGAGAAATATCAGACACACAAGGAATATCAGCATAAGATGTTGGACGTGTTTTCATATATATTTGATGATCTGGATTCAGATCACATTATGTACTAAAAGAAGATATTAGTCAATCAGCATGATGGATATTGCCAAGCAGAATGTGATCCATGCTGGCATACAGTATACAAATATGGTAGTCACAGGACAACACATCAGCAATATCTATTGAAGGGAGAGCACCTAGACGTAGCACATATCACTACAAGGTGGGAGGGCAAAACAGTAACTATGAACTCGATTAGAGATTACACAGTTGATGGTCTTGAGCCACCACAATCTGATCTGATTGTCAATGTTGCTAGTTCTATTTTGTGGCAGTTCCCACTTGATATAGTATTAAATAACATCTTAGTGGTTCCCATTCTCATAGCAATTAACGTAGAGTACCAAAAGTTAACAAAAAAATGCAGAGCTACCACATCATAGCCATGACAATGTGCAACCTCACTCCATAGCTCCATGCCACTATGCATATGCTTGAACCATACAATCATGCACTGAGAAAAATTATCCATCAATTACAAAATCCTGTCAATCATAGATGGCTTCATGGGTTAAGATTAAAATAACAAGTCCATTTCGTGTTCTATTCATATAACTTATTTTTAGGAGATGGTAACTTAATTTCCAAAAAACTCTTGTGCAGGCATATATTGTGTTTTTCTGCTTTGTAAAATGATTAATATCAGCTTTATTAGTTATCCAGAAATCACTTGTTAAACACGCTAACTCCATAATTTCTGCAACTGCAACAAATGTCAAATGACACTCTCTTTTAGCATTATTCCTAGTTATACATGACGATACCTGCCCTACTTTTCTGTGCTATATCTCTCGCATCTATTAGTATTTAATAGTGGTCAGGATGAGAATGGTTAGGATACGGATCGAACCTAAACCATTTTCAATGAGTTTGTTGATCCATGATTTAATAGGATAAATTCATCACGAGTTTATTAGTATTATAGAAATGATTTATTATATAGAGGAACAACTTTGTACAAATTTTGAAGATATTTATACATGTGAAGTCATTTTGGGTTGAACCATTTAAACCTAGGTTCTAATGGTTTGATCCGTTTGATTCATTTATATTTTTGAAGCGAGCCTAAAGGTCCATTGGAGCAAATTTATGGATAGGTTTAATGGATAAATTGATCGATCCTAACCATTCCCATCCCTAAGTAATGGTATTAATGTAACCGTATCTTACATCAATATTAACATTTTTTGTCATGGCATGTTGCTCATTTACAAGTCAAAATAATGTACTGAGTAAAAAAAAACTTCACATGACCAATACAAGTGCCAAATATGGCAAATACTACTACATATTAGCTACCGTGATTGTACCAACGAATTTATAAACAAAAATTAGCATATATAATATACATAATTCATATGGTGAAGAAAACACATATTAAGCATGATCTTATTTTACCTCAAAATCAAGTAAAGGAGGACCACTTTCTGACAATAATGATGCATTAAGAAGGTTATGAAGGCTGTGAGATGCAACAAAAGCAATTTCTTGATCTTTCCGGCATCTACATAAGCAAAACAAATAAATGTCTGGGAGAATTTGGCAAACATCTCTCAGTAAATATATTAGAATAGAACCCATACATACAGGTCCAACATTGTTGGTATGATCCTTGGCAATGCTGATTTCAACTGAGATCTTGTGACAAGACCAACCATTTCTCCCAAAGCCTCAACAGAAGACAACCGCACCTGATAAAAATATTAAGCGTACTAAGCAGTATGTAGCAATTAATTTGATCATGCGATACTATGTTGGAATGAGTTCAGAACATAGATATCTACATTACTGCATAAGCAATCGGTAAGCTAATAGATTCCAGCAAACTGTAGCAAGTCTGCCATGTTATGAAGGAGGACGTCCATACAAGGGGCTACAAACATTGAATCTCCAGTTTGGGCCAGGTCCCAGGGGCCATATCTAGTAGGAACTTCCCTTAATGTGAACTCACAATCATGTCCATCTGATTGGCTAGTGATGAACAGTCATCTGATCTGCACTACTGAGCACAATCTCTAAATGTCTCCTTAGGATCGGGTGGAAGCTCACTCAATACACTCCTAGATGGTAAAATACAATCACGTTTTGCCACATTATTTCATTAGAAAGCTGGATGGGGTGTACAATTCATCATAATGCTTATTCACTACACCATTAATCGCTAAATTGAGCAATTGCATTAGGTTAAGCATAATATGATTTCAGTATTGTACTAAATTATCAAAGTTTATCAATTTTGTCGGCACGTATGTGTTTCTGACAATTGTACCAAAAACTTGTTTTCGAGGTCTAGGCATTATCCACGCATCAAAACATACACAGCTTGCTCATATCAGTTGGGACAATGCTGTTTGTAAAGGGTGTAAATACTAAATAGTAACAAATCAGCAACTAAAAGAATCAAGTCAAAGCCAAAGTTTACCTTTAGATCACGGGAACCTGTCCATACTTTTAGAAGTAATTCAAATACTGAATTCATAAAGGACCTATCATTGAAATATAAGACAGATTGCATAAAAGATTAAGTTATCTCAAAAAAAAATATTTGCCATATCGAAAGCTTACATGACGTCAGTATCAAAAGGAAGCTCAGAGGGGGCATCTCCTATATACTGCCATGCTGCCTGGCACCAACACCTGAATGCTGCAAAAAGAACATTGTACAGATGGATATTTTTGTCTTTCCAGAAACATGAGCACCAAAATGCAGCTTGCGCAACAACAAAAGGGAGTAACAAGAAATGATAATTGGAGGAATATTCATACGCAGTACCATTCGCAAAAACAGGTCGTTGAGCATCCCGTACACTTCCCAAGATAGGTAAAACGCGCAAAAGTACATCCTTTAATCGTGGGGTGAACTGCAAGGCTTTAAATAAGCAAGACCAAGTTGCAAATTCAGCAGTCCAACCCAATATCAGATTAAAGTTAAACTAAAAATTGTGCTTAACCTTCAGCTGATGCAAAATCTGCAAGTATCTGTAACATGGCTGGCAAAGCAGAAGTTGGTCCGGCGAAGTAAAGAAATAATTCCTCCATCATCTAGAATAAGCGTAGTAACATATTTGTATTATTAAAATGCTAGGCCACATAGTAGTAAAGAATTGCTAGCACCCAAAGCCAACAGAGACATGAAGAATGAGTATGAGACCAACCTGACAATAGTGAAATGGGAAAACTATACTTGAAACCAGATACAAGGGATTCTCAGAGTGAAACCATAAAAAAACAGTACAAGCATGGCTGCTAGATGACGCTGTAAAATCTTATTTTGTTGCATCCTCTGACATTATCCGCTGTTATTTTTTTGAAACAACCAAAAAAACTATCATCAATTTCATATTTTACAAGTTCCACTCTATCGTAGACAACATATCTACAGAACGTTTTCCTATGTAAGAATGTGAACACGAACTTAATCGTATTAGCTAATACATCTGCTAATTCCATCAATGACATATGGCTGGCATGGGTGGATGAGTCAAGTTGCGTTGAAATCCATAAATTAGTTAATATAGAGTTGGCATTTGGCAGGTTAGCAATAAAGTTAGTAAACATGGAGTCCATAAGTTATTAAACATAGAGTTATTGGTTAGAAGTTAGAACAAAGTAGTAAGTTCAGGAAAGAAGCCGAGTAGATTTGGTTGGCAAGTCAGCCAGTCCAAGCTCTAATAAAAAGGAGACGGTCATGTATCTTTTGGAATCACAGCTTTTAATAGGTACCCCTAGTGCGAACAAGGTTCATGTCAGAAAAGGACAATGTGTGGGGGGGATAAAGCCATACCAGGTCTGGATCATGTGACCCTATGGTAACCAGAAGACTCGCTGCTGCTCTTTGCCAGTCGGCATTGAGTTCCTGTTCACCAATGAACAAATTTAGATAAACTAAACAAGCATAAGCAGAAAAAACAAAAAACCACCCCCAAAAAAAAAGTGAGACAAACATATGCCCTAACTTTCTGGCTTCCAAGGTGGAACAGGAACCCTTTCCTTGATACTGTCATAATAATTACAGCATCTTACTTTAACAGCTGTAATTGGCTTTGTTTCACAAAATTTCCAAAAATGTAAATTCCAAAGTAATAATCATACATCTGTTGGACCTACTGTATCATAGGCATAGCCCCACGGTATGTCAGTTTTTGGACGTCGTATGTTTAACAATCTCATAAACCAGTGCCCCAAATAATGGCATTACGTTGTGCTACAAAACAGTGCTCTTGTTTACTGCTTGAATTCACAGTGTTCAGCTCAGAAGTGAGAACACAATAGGCAGACTGGCAGCATCCCATACCTTTGAGCTAACAATCTCCGCAGTTGCAATCTTCGCAAGTTTCCGAAGAAATTCACGCTCAGCATCCGAGCGATCGAGAGCCTTCACCGCAGAAGCCATCACGAGAAAAACCCCAGCTATATTGCCGAACCGCTGCAATACAGAAAACCAAAAAAAAAAGCTTCACAACCCCAAATTCAAACAAGCCCCAAAACAGTGCCCCCGATAAGTGAATTTTAGTCCCCAAATGCGTAGTAGCGTACCCGACGACCGCCTCTGGAGACGGTGGCGCAGCAGTCGAGGACGAGCAGTGGGTTCCTGCAACCACAACATAGCACGCAACGAATTTACCCGATTACGCTTCACGCGGAAGAATGAAAGCAGCGGTTCGGTACACGCGGAGGCGACCCCCTTACATCGGCGCGATCTCGCGGAGGGCGGCGAGCGCGGCGTCTCGGGCGACGGGGGATTCGTCGGCGAGGGAAGTGACGAGGACCTGTACGGCCTCTGAAAAACCACGAGAGGAAGCGAATGAGAGCGTGCTCCGGAGCGACGAGGGGGCCGGGGAGGGGGGACGTGACGTCACCTAGGGCGGCGCCGCCGCCGCCGGGAGGAGGACGGCATGGTGGAGGAGGGAGGACGCCACGGATCGAGCCATGGTGGAGGGGAGAGGAAGGAGAGGACTCTCTCCTAGAGGAGGGAGAGAGAGAGAGAGAGGCGAGAGACAGCTCAGAAAAGGGTCGAGTCCGAGGGCGGTGACACGATGGCGGGTGAGGTCATACGGGTGGCGCCGCGGTGGTGGGGACGGGAAGGAAACTGACAACCACAACGAACCGGTGGAAACACATCTGTCTTCTGCATGCTTCGCTTCGGGTCCTTATGACCTTATCTCTGAATGGGAAGGAGCAGTATAGCATCGTTTTGGTTCTCTATAGTTTGCAATTTTCAGATAAACTCCATTGTTTTTAGATCAGAATGGGTGGTATTTATGCAATATTTGTTCTAGTTTTTCTCATCTTGATAGCCGGTTGGTGGTTGGAACTGTTTGCGGTTTTAGGAAATGCTGGCATAATTCATTCGCTCGCTTGCAATTATATTTTCAGAGAGGCTCTAGCTCTTTGTTAGTTTATGCAAATAACTTATCTTTACACAGTTAAGTAATTAAAATGAGCATAAAGCCATTCATGTCATTGCGTCATCTGATCATCAGGCACTGTCGAGGGGCATCTGGCCTTATTCAATGTGAGCCATTTACTGGGGAAACCATCTCTTTCTACATTGGACAAATAATTATGATGAAACCCCATCACTTTCTGCACTGGACAAATAGTAATAAAGTATGATGAAGCCTTGTATTTTTTTTCACTTCTACTGTAATTGCTAAACCATTCCTTTCTACATTAGACGGACTATGTATGCTTTTGATTTATGGACAACACAAGCTATAAACTCCAAACGTGACGCAGGCTGGAAACATATTTAAGAACTCCGAAAATGAACATGATAGCCAAAGGGTCTGGTCAGTGATCACCTTCACCCATATTGCTCTCAATATCATATAGCCCATACGTCTATACCCATCTACCTTGTATAAACAATCCTTACATCACAAATCACACACAGGACCATATTTTTTTGTTACGAGATTACTCGGATATTGATAATCTTACAACAACATAATGTAAATGAACAACCTACAAATGTATGTGACTGGTCACATGGCACAAACCCATAAGGACTACAGAACATCTTCAGGCAAAGACCACAAAGAAGCAAATGGATTTTGTGCGCAAAATGGATGACGTATAAACAGCTTTTCTATACCCCATCAAGCAATAACTAATGCAACAAGAAAAGACTATCATGCCTAATGGAGACACTGCACAGCTTCATATTTCACCTGTGCCCAGTGGTTTCCTTGACGAATCACCCGAAGCCCATGCTTGGTAGTCTTTAACAAGCTGAAAGCAAAATAATTTTCTTAGTTGAACGATTTCTAGCATAAATATTAGGATTATCATAGGAAATGCTACTCACATTTCACACAATGCTAGTAAAGTTCTACTAGCTGGCAATTACTCAACATAGATCTTATTCGTACTGTCATGTATCATTCTTTTTTAGTGTATTACTAGTTATTTAGTGTATTACTAGTTATGTGATTGAACAAATAGAAAGCAAGCTAGAAACTGAACCGCTCGTGAGAGTTCGAATATTGATTAATTTTCTGGAAATAAATCTAAACATGGAGCTGAAATGAAAGGCTAAAATTCAAAATTGATGGAACAATAGCTGCCTTGACTTGATGTCTTGATTAATGTTAAAATTGGCTACAAAGTATTTAACTTTTTTAGATAATAACAAAGTATTTAACTGACCTGCTTCAAAAATCGTGGAAGCATGACTCGGAGTAGCTGCTCAAGAACCTGCCTGCCACTTGATTCAATGGCTTCAACCGGTAATGCTCGGAATGGAAAGGGTATATCAATTGTAACCTGGAAATTTGTCACAAGACAAGAAGCTAATTGTGTCCAATAACTTTGGATGATGTTTAGACAAAGCCAAAGTCAGATGAGAGCCTGAGACTTAGTTACCTCAATTGTAGTATCCGATGTAAGCTGTTGAAATGTTGAATCATTCATACTGCTGTTGCAGAAAACCCTATTCACCATGGAAGCTGCATCCCACAGCAAATCATGTCAATGATTTCCTGGACAAGGAATTTAATAGAATATCTTAGAACAAGCAAAACACAACTAAGAATCATAAATATTAAACTATGGTAGATTTGCTAATACCCCAAAACCGTACCACTATGACTATAGAAAAGCATAGAACCTTCCTAAATTTTTGTAGTTCATTGCCATATGAATTGTGCATATTTGTTACTACCATGTAAAGAATTGCAAACAAGCCAGGAAGAGTATCTGAATCTTAAAAGAAACATGAACAACAATGTAAGGAAAGTAAACATCAGCATCAGTGTTGTTCATGAGGCTGTGACAGTGCATTTATGATTGATCATTATGTAGTCCAAGCAGTGGGAAATAGCAGTAATAACTAATAAAATCAAGAAGCAGCTATTTTAATGGCTTTTGCCGTGGGATTCCTAACACCAACCTTACCTGAAAACTTGTCATTTTGCGCCTCCACAAGCGGTGATCCCTCGAGCTGCAAAACGAAAACTTCGAATAAGAGGCATTGATCGCAATCCTCAAAATAGACCTGCCGCCGTTAGTGAAGCAGCACGTAGGCACCACCACACCTTGCAGGAGAGGAGGCTAATACAGCAGCCGTTGGGCTCCTCGTCGACGCGAACAAGGAGCACGGGGCAGACCTCGAGCGCGAAGAAGCGGAAGCGGTAGACGTAGCAGCGGAAGGTGGACTCATCGACGCGCTCGATGCGCTCCGCGTCGAGCACCGAGTACTGACTCGCCGGCAAGCTCATGTACTCCGCTACATGACATGAGTAAAGTAAACATCTCAGGCTCAGGCGCTCAGCTCAGGGGATCTCTCGACAAGCGAGGCAACGCGAATCCCGGGCCGGGGTTCGTAGTCGCCTAGTCCGGAGGGGAAGCCTGTCAGGTCTCCGAGGGGGAGAGGAGATACCGAGCGGGCGAGCGAGCTGCTGGACGGAGGTGGACTCGGAGCGGCGGGCGACGAAGCGCGCCTTGGGGGCGGACGACACCGCGGGGGAGGAGGAGGACGACGAGGAGGAGGCGCGCACGACGGCGCGGCGGCCGCGGAAGGCGGCGGCGGGGAAGGGAGGCGGGGACCGGAGCGACGCAACCATTTTGGGCGCACGAGTGCGTCGGCTCGGCTCGGCTGCCGTGCCGGGTGAGTGGCCAGCGGTGGTTGCGGTTGCGGCTACGGCCCTCCGGGAACTGGAGCAAATGAGGTGGAGGCGGCGTGATGTGGGGGAGGAATTTTGGGTTCGATTTTTTTTAAAAAGAAATGGACGGATAAGATGGAGTAGGATGGGGATGGGTGGAGAGATCTGGGAGCCCGGGTTGGTCAATGTGTTCGGGTGGGCCAAGGTTGGAATCCTCCTCTCTCAAAAACAAAATTGTTGGAATCCACATATAAATTAACACCTAATTAATTAAATATTAACTATAAAAATTTAAAAAATAATTAATATGATTTTTTTAAATATTTTTTATAAATTCTTTTAAAAGATATATTATTTAGAAATTTGGAAAGCGTGTATATGGAAAAAAAGAATGATGAGTTGGAAAATTAGGCTAAAGTACACAGCCTTAGAAAACTTCCTTGCTCACTGGAATGTGGGCCTTAATCCTGCGAGGCTGGTATATACTCGTTCTGTTGCATACACATCGCCACATCGGTGGCTGTTGGCCGGTACCGTATGTAGCACTACTACATGAGAAAATGACTTGTTCATCTGGAAGAAGATTTGTGACGAATAATGGTTTCTGAAGTATTCACTGATTTGTTTATTATCCTCGTTGAAAGTCCAAACTTTCGCTATCTGAGTGAAAGGTGGACGTATCGTTGAATTTTCGAGTTTGGAGTTTGAATATTTGGTTTTTGAATTGCGAAACTTTGAAGCAAATAGGAACATAGTATCACCTAAGGAGCATATGGGAATCACATACTCTATTCACAAAGAAATAGGGATTTAATTAAAAACCCACCATCTCCGGTTTTTAGCTAAATCAGATTATCAGACTAGAGACTACCTAGAATGGTTAAGCGCACTCTAACCGAGTTTTCTTGTACTAGTTCAACCAAAAATCATGTTGAAGTTTACAACCAAATGTGCCTCGGTGCAAGATGGCAAGATGAACTGTACCTACTACAACAATTATGGAGATCAGCTATATCTATTGAGAATATAACTCATCGATCAAAAGCCATTGGGCCATGGTGGGCAAAATTACATTTTCCATTTCAACTTTTGTACATCGTCTACGAAGAGCTAATACAAATTACAAATCTATTGCCTACAATACAACGAAAATCCCTTTTGCTTCAAAAGTGGATCTTGTGATGTCGCTTCGCTTCACCAGATCTCAGAAGTCATGATTGTTAATCAATCTCAGCATGCACGTAATCCACAAATACAAAATTCTTCTGGGCAGTATGGAACGCGTACGCTACAGCCGCACTAACCAAAGCAGCAGCGGCAAGTAATACTCTGAACTGAACATCCGCAGGAATCCCAGCAGTTGCACAGAACGCCACGGTCGCTCCCATGAAGACCTTTTGCAGAGTCTGGAAGGCGTTGTATGCCCCTTTGCAAGACGAGCATTTAAGCGTGTGCTGCTCATATCTATCTAGCATCTGCATAGGTAATTTGCAACTCGATAACAAATAGTCAAATATAAGAATACATAGAAATGCATGCATAAACGAACATGTTTTTCAGTGGAAATATAAGTTGATATTTACAAGGAACTGCTATGGTTAATCCTCAAATGTCAGGAACTGCTGTGATTAAATCCTCAGATGTCAGGTACTAAAGTACTTCAAATCTATCAGCTCTCCGTACTTCCATAGAGATTTTAAAGTACATCAGCTTGACACTTGGAGGCTTAAACTGGGTCTAAAGGCACTAGAAAGTATGATAATCGAAAATTTAGTGCATAATTGCATAATTAAAAAGAAGCGCCAAGAACAAACAACATAAAACTTTTTAGTTTTGTGTCCAAATGGGATTCTTCAGATGGCGCCGAGTAACGAGTAGTGATGGTCAGCCCAGCTGCGGCACTGAATACTTGTGCTGTTTTTCAGTTAGTTTCAGTGCTGTTTTGGCGTGGGTTTTGAGCTGTTTTAGTTTTCTTTTGGATCTGTTGTAAGTCTCTCCCATAATTTCGGCATCATAATGCCGTTGTAACAAAACAGTAATCCTCCCCTAAATTCAGCACCCCTAAATCTTAATGAAATTGGTTGGCCTTTTCTTTCGGCCAACCCGGCCAAAAAGAGTTTTGTGTCCAAAAAAGCACCAAAGTTCATGCAAGTAGGATAGTGTAAGATAATTCATGGAAATCAATTATCAATGCATAAAAAGTTCTTGCGAGACAAGGTAGTAAAAATAACTGAATTCCTTATATCATCAAAAGACTAGCTTGAAAATAGAACTGCATAGATGCTCTCTCATATCTAGATCCCAGAAATGTTTACCTCACGCTTTGAAAGGACAGTGGAAGGCAATACTTCTTGGCTAGGATTTCCAAACCAGTCAGGTTGGCTGTTACCAAATTTCCTTAGCCATGCCCGGAATGCCAAAACAAAACGGTCAGCCTGCGTGGGTGTAAACGTGATCTTTGTGTACTGCTGATTAATATCTGCAGAAGACTCCTTCGATGCAGACAAGAAAATCTTCTCTTGCCCTTGCAGAACTATCATATCACCATCATAGACCAAATTTGAAGTCCAGTGCTCATACCATCGAGGGACAAGCTGCATCACATACACAAAGAAGCAAATGTATAAGAAGAGGGGATTCAGGGTTTCACTTTATACTTTCAGATATAGTGAAAGCATAAAATCCATTCCTGTTTTTAATAGAACAGGGATCTTTACTGCTGTTTTCCCTAAAAAGAGCAATAACAAGTAAATTGAAAAGGAGGTAAAATGAGAGAGGTACAAGAATTGCAGATACCTGCCACCATGCTTTTCCTGGCATGGTAAACTGGAAAAAGTTCCGAGCACTACAAACTATAGAACGAGTCTTCCCTGGGGCCATTGGAATGTTGAAAGAACAAATCCATATGACCCATTTCTGATCTCCAAAAATGGGTAACTTTGTGTCTATCTCAATTCTACAACAACAAAATACCAAGAGATCAGAACCATAAAAGGAGTTACTGGAAGTGAAACTGATATATGAGCTAATCCACATCAAAAAGGCAAATACAAGGAAATGGGAAACGGCATGATTAGAGTGTTTTGCTGAACATACTTGTTCAGTGCATAGCAAGGGGCCACAAAAGTTGCACTGATGCGAGGGTTTCCAGAATTTGACCCTGAATATCCCCATGCGCCACTTGATTCCATCTTGAATGGCAAAGGCCTGGCTCGATCTCTTCGACCAGTGACCTGCGAAAGGAGTTAAATTTTGAGGTACGGATAATGCTGGCAAGTAGTTGATCAAGATTAACTGACTTATAAGTTAAATTTCGAGGCAAGGATAATGCTGCCTAGTTGACCATTTTCTTTGGCCATGGGAATCTGACTTATAGGTTATAATCCTGACTTTTGTTCCATGAATAATGAAGGGGAGACATATGGGTCTAAGTTGTGTTGTGGATTTACTGAAAGTGCATCTTAGATAATGAATCATACCTCTAGTCCATGTACCATGAATCCATGACAGACAGTTAATACAGTAGCATCGGTTAAGTAAGTATTATTCAATTTTAGCACTAGCCAGTAGCTTAAGTAAAGAGACAGAACGATGCTGCAGCTACATTTTCATATCAATATGCAACAGGCAGTCCAAAACTAAACATTGGCAATCATAGCCCATCAGAAGCCATTGTAGATTCAACCAAAAATAGAACTACTAAAACTAAATTGAGGTATGGCGTGCAAGTATGGTACACAACTAACTATCCTCATATGTCATATCTCAAATGTAGAATATTCAGGACTAGCATTACGTGCCCGTACACTAAGGAAACTGATCATTCTCAAATCAAAATGCAGCATTACCTTGTGGTGAGCAAATTCTATATGTGACGGATCAGAGACGTTTTCCATCAATGTATCATAGCCATAGTACAGATCCCTCTGGATGGTCACCGTGGAGAATGCAGGATCCTCAAATTCCTTCGGTAACCTGAAATCAAATAGCATCAAACCTCGTTACCGATGACCTTAACCAAACTCAAATCAATAAACCACAATCACAGAATATACGCACATCGGAGGCTTGGTAGCTATGGCTTTCTCCCACCCATTATCGTCGGGCCATACGAAGAGCAGCCCTTGCGAGACGAGGGTGGGGAACTTGATCGCGCACGCCTTCGGCGACCTCACAGCCTTGGCCTCCGGCCCCTCGGACGCCGCCTGCGGGATCCTGGTGCACGCGCCGGAGCCATCGAATGACCAGCCGTGGTAGGAGCACTGCAAGCATCCCGTCTCATCGATCCGCCCCTCCTACGAACACACAGACATCCAGATCATCGTCGTGAATTCAATCGGATCAAAATTGGCGCAAAAGAAGAAGAGATTGGAAGGGCGCGTGGTGATACTCATACCGAGAGGGGGGCGAGGCGATGGGGGCAGCGGTCGTCGAGGGCGACCCACTCGCCGGACTTGGGGTCCTTCCAGATGACGAGGTCGCGGTTGAGGAGCTGGAACGGGGTGGGCACGCTGGGGTCGAGGTCCTCGACGAGGGACACGGGGTACCAGTGGTCCCTCCACACGAACTTCTCGTCGGGCGACGACGTGCTCGGCTCGGTCTCCCCCGGCGCCTGGTCCGCCTCTCCGGGCACGGACGGCGGCGCGGCCACGCGGAGGCGTGTGTCGGCGCGGGCGCGGCGGAGGCGCGGGCGGCTTGAGGCCGGGAGCGCCGGAAGCGAGGAGAGGCGATGGCTCGCCGCCAGCGGCCTCGGCGAAAGGAGAAGTGAGGGGGTCGAAACCATCACGGGCATTTTCCTCGACTCGCTTGGAAGCGTCGGAGATCCGAGGTTTCTGTGTCGCTTGAAGATTTTTGGCGTGCCGGTTTTTATAGCTCGCACCTGGTGACTGAGGTAGGCGAGGCGACCAGTTCTTCACTTCTTCCAGAAGAACAGAGTTCTAGCACGATGGAGGAGGAGGACGAAAACTAACTGGCACTGCTAAAATGCCCTGTTTCTGGCACAAAAACCAGCAGCCGGAAGTGGGGATTCGAATTTTCTCGTGCGGAGAAGTGAGAACTGAAGAAGACGTAGGGGGAACCGTGGTTGCGTGACGGCACGGCGGAGGAGCGCGGGGACAAGTGTGCAGCAGGAGCACGCATGGCGTTTTGCGGGGTGGTCGTGTGGTGGAGCTTCGGCTACGCAGCGGCTGCCAACTTCCCGGCTTCTCACTCGTGAGAATGACACATTGACACGAACCCAACCGGCTTGTGGGAGCCGGTCCGCCCATTGTATTCAGGGGAGTCACACTTCGGCAGTTCGGCGCCGCGGAAATGATCACATGAACAAGCAGTGTCCGAAACTTCGACAGCTTCTTGATGAACCGTTTGATAATGCCATGATGCTATTGCTGAAGCACAGGTAATTTTACGTTCTTTTTATCAGCTTCAGAGGCATGATGTCAAGTCTATTATATTAGACTTTGAGGATATTTATATATGTGAAGTTATTTTGGATTGAACCTTTTAAACCTAGGTTCTAATGGTTTGATCCATTTGTATTTTTGTAACGATCCTAAAGATTCATTGGAGCAAATTTATGGATATGTTTAATGGATAAATGGATCGATCCTAACCATTCCCATCCTTATTTTTAACACAAAACAAACATACCATACAAATATATTCAATGATAAATTTAATAAAACTAATTTGATGTTCTTTAAATGTTGCTATTTTTTTATAAACGTGATCAGATCTATAAAAGTTTAACTAAAAATTAAAATCAAAAGCAATTTATAATATAAACCCGAGAGTTTTTTTAAAAAAAGTTAGGTTAGGTTAGGGTCTTTTGTTTTTAGTGTGTTTTTGTTGGTCACTGTTTAGTTGTGAGATCCTCAATGTAAGTTTAGGGAGGCTTATCGCTTACAAAACACTGATGGGTCAATTAGTGATACCGCCTTTTGAGTCTGGAACTCTGGGATCACCGACTTGTTCGGTGAAGTCGGTTTGCTGATTTTTCATAGGAACGAAGATGGTGGACAATGCTCCTTCATATACTTTTTTTAGGTAACTCATTCGGCGAGCTTTATTCATATGTCAAAATAGTTACATCATTAACTAATAAATTCAGAATAAAGCTGTGGGGTTCATTGACCCAAATACATGAATTTTCCAAACAAAGGGCTCTCCTAGCAAGCTCATGGGCTACCTGATTGACCTCCCTATTATAATTCTCTATCTATACATTGTCAAAATTATTCCATAAAGCAATGCATTGATTGTATATAGCAGCTGCTAAGCCTCCTTCCTGCATTGTGAGTGCCGACATCGTGAATTTTGAGTACCGACGTCGGTTAAAATTATGGTTTTGCTATTAAGTTCATATCTCTTGTGGCATTATAATATGTGGAGTATTTTTTTTTCGTTGTTGATAGACCTTTAGTTTCTTTTTATTTATCGTAATCATAGGGTTATAATTCATATAGTAGTTCCTAGCTGAACTGAAAGGGTTAGGTTGCTCAATTTTCTCATACCACGAATTATTGTTCTGTACCGTGTTGCTGTTGCTACTGCTTTTGTTGATTATATGATGTCGAGATCAAGGCATGCAACGCGTGGTGTCTTGAAAAGCTTGACCTTCTAATATCTTCGGACTGTAACTCCATGAATTAAAACCAGGAAAGGGCAGCTCAACGAGAAGAAAATCATGTCCTCATCAGCAACTGGGCCAACTGTACCAAAATTGACAATGCACTCAGCACATTAGTTTCTAATAAAGATGAAGATGGAGTTAGGACACAGAAAAAATAAAGCCATTAGCACATGATAAATTAATTTTTAATTATTACAAACTTAAAAATAGATTTATTGATATTTTAAAGAAACTTTTATATAAAAATTTTCGTACGAAATGTAATGTTTAGCAGTTTGAAAAAATGTTAACGGAAATCAAGATAGAATCGCCCGCCAATGACCTTCACAGCATCGAATTTGCCCTAGTCCGGCCACATCCCAAGAGATATTTTTGGCAAAGCTAAGCTTCAATTCTAGCAGCAAAGCGTTCCAATGATCAGATCGCAAATATCCAGGTCAAAAATCCCTTTGTCACCTATGCTTGCACTGGATGAATTCCAAAGATTTTTCATCAAAAGTTTTAGGCTCTACTTTGCATCAAAGGACTTTTCACTTTCCATTCCAAAGATTTTTCTGCTTCTGATGTTTCCTCTGTTTTGACTCTACATTCACATTTCACTCGTGCATTTTCACCATTCAGACATTTTTTTCCTATTGTTCCAAACACACCAGCCTGGCAGCACCAACTCCTGTTTTCAGTCTGTCTTGCCATGTTAGATCAGTAGATGACATGGATGGACTAGAAGCCTGGAAGGATACCAAACACTGATAGTATGTGTTGCTTCAAAATGTTGATATCTTAATCACACCTTAGTTAGACAATGCAGGACACTCACCAATCATCACCATTAAGGTTTGTTTACGCCACACAAAGTTCAAAACTGAAATAAAACCATTCACCAGTCGGTCGTTATACTGATCATTGTACTTTGTACCCAGAATGCTGGAAATAAAAACCATACACGAAAGAAAGAAATGCTAAGCATAACCACAATCAGATTGTCACATAACAGTTTAACAAAAGTACCAGCATCACATACGATAGCTTAGCAAGGAAAAGTATCCATGAACACAGACGTTTACATGCCAGCTCCTACTCGGGCATTTTCACGAACACAAGGCGGACACGACCAACATCACAAAGAATTCCAACCAACAAACGAAAGTAAATTAGTAGTATCGCGAACCCCTTTTAGAGATGAAAAGGGGCTAGGGTTTCGCACATTTCAACCCCCCGCGTTCGCTGCGGGTCGGTTACTTGGGCAGCATCTGCGCCGCAGCAGCCGCGGCCGCCTCCTGCTGCTGCTGGAAGTTGAGCGGTCGGCGGAACAGCATGATGTGCGGCTCCGGCCGGTGGATCGCGTAGTGCACCCACCCGCGGCTCTGCTGCACGCCGATCGCGCGCCACTCGTTCTGCAAAAAAAAACCCATTCCCCGGTTAGACAAATCAATGAATCGATCCAGCCAGGAACGCGATTCTACACGAATGTATTTGGAGATCTTGAAGGTTACCTCGGAGAGGAGGCGATTCTTGGGGAGGAGCTTCGCGACCTCCGGCGGAAGGACGACGTGCCTGCGCCGCGCCGGCCAAAGGGATCAGAAACTAGGGTTTTGAACCGGAAAGAACAAGATGATTAAAGAGGGGATTCTCATCTACCTGTACTCGTAGGTGTCGTCGAAGTACTTCTCGGAGTACTGGATCTGGCCCATGTCCACCACCACTTCTTGATCAACTCCTCTACAAGAAAAATCCCCAAAATCACTCAGTAAAACCCCAACCAAACAACCAAAATCCCAGATCACGAAGCAATCCGGAAGAAACACGATCCTATGAGAAACCCTTGGGAGAAAAACGCTAGGAATCGAGCGGATTTGTGGGGGAGACGCGTACCACGAAAAAACGTCGCGGCGCGGCGGCGAGCGGAAAGGATGCGGATGGTGTGTAGGAGCGGCCGAAAAAGGAGGTCTGGAGGAGTGGACGGGTTGGAGGAGCGTACGCATCTATTTAAAACCGAGCCGGATCGGCGCGGCCGTTGGATCATACATGGACGGTCTGGATCGTGCGCGGCGGATAGGGCAAGGAGTCGTTGCCGATCGCCAGCGGAATAATCGGCGGCGTGGGCTGGATTTGCGTTTGGAATCAGAACGTTGAGGGGAGAGAGGTTTTGAATTTTGAAATCGCCACTACGGAGTACGGAGTTCAAAAGGAATGAAGAAAATTCGCTGGTTTAATGGTGTCTTTCTTCCTACCTCCTCGAGTGAGACTCTCCGTTGACCGCTGTCAACTTTTATTGCGAGGAACAGGTTTTGTCGATTCTCGTTTTGTTGACTTTACTATTTTGAGATCTTTATTCAAACTATATACTCCATTTTAGAAGTGGACAGGAAGCTCGTGTGGCTCGTTAGCTCGTTCGACTCGTAACAGTTCGGCTCGGCTCGACCGATTTTAGTTTCCTAACGAGGTGAGTTGGCTTTAAAGCTCGCTCACGAGCCTAAACAAACAGAGCACTTGGGCTGAGCCGAACCAAGCTTGTCACGAGCCAAGCCGAACCTGTCATGAGTCGAGCCGAGTCTGTCATGAGCCGAGCAAACTAACGAGCCACGAGTTCCCTATCCACCCCTAATGATGTATGAGAAGCCATGAACACGTATGGTGTATGTATAATAGTTTTATTTTATAATATATGATGTAGCAAATGCAAGGTAGCCGAGCCGACTTAGCAAACTTAGCCAACTGTCACAAGTCAACTTAGCCAAGCCGACTTGCAGTAGAATCATCTAGTCACGAGCCGGCTCATGAGTCTAACGAGCCGACTCGAGCTTCCCGAGCCGAGCCGAACCGAGTTTTTAGCTCGTTAGGGTAACAAGCTGAACCAAATCCTAGCGAGCCAAACCGAACCGAGCCGTTATCCACTCTTACTCCAGTTTTCCTTTACAACGGACCAATACTTTGCTTTTTAAAAAGGGCAATTTGCATTCTACTGTGGCAGGGAGGGAGGAGGAAAGAGCAAGCCTACACAGGCTTACGGCGAGGGTGATGGGCTGATAGTCTGAAATTTATTGGGCTTGTCTCACCGGTGCAGACGATGTCAGGGGACGAAGCATTATGGCCCAACCAAAAGCCCTAACAAATGTGACAAACCACCGAGGCCGATGTGTAAGATCGTGGATGGACACGGAGACAGCAAGCCCAGGAAGAGTCATATGTGGGCCGTGTGGAGAATTGGTACTCATCTTCGATCTGAATGGGCCGAATCAAATAAATGATACGTCAAAGTCCAAACGGCAAAATTATCAGGGTTCAATGTTCTCAAAAAGGGGAAAGAAATATCAAAGCTTGGCATTTGTAGTCCGGATTTTTTTTCTGTGAAAAAAATATGAAAAAAGGGTCATCCAGTCCAGAAGAAATGTATTAGATGGAACAAGTAGTCAAGTACTACTTGTCATCAGAAAAACGGAGAAGAAGATTAGAAGGAAATCCGGTCTGAAGAAGCAGGTGCAAGGGAATTTTGTGGTTTATGCCTTATGGATACTTTTGTTATAATTTAAGAACAGGTACGAAATATATGCATTTCTTATTTATAAAATCATATAGGGAAAAGGGCAATGCCTACTCCATTTTCTTTAATTGATGGCGACATATTTATGGACACAATGCTTATTTTACTCTGGCTTAAGTACAGCATAGTGCCACCTAACCAAATTGTTATTATGTCTTAACTAAACAAGCTAAGTTCTCCAGCTCAGAACCACATCCAAATACTTGACCAAGAGCACCAGCCAGCTCATAATTCGCGGAAATTGTCGCGCATTCAAGTTTCTTCAAGCCATTTAAAATACATTTAGTGATATACAAAAATATCTTTCCCTATCAGATCAAAGCTTGCGCGAACAAATTGATTCACGCAATTAATGAAATCCCTCATCCAGCAAGGCAGCGACTAGATTAGATCCATCCACTTCATTTTATCACCAATTTGCGATTGGATCAGATGATCACTGAGAAGTACTTTTCTTGCATATAAACATGTGCATTGCAAATTTAAATGCAAACTGCTCGATCGTATTGCAGAGATTAAACAGTTCTCCGCAGGGGCAAGTCAAGCTAGGCCCCATCACATGCAAGGCGAAGCCAAAGTTTACCGGTAATGAGACAACATGATCTTATCTTCATATGTACGAAGTAGGAGTAAACTCTAATTAGCAAGGACTAGATCAGATCTCGAGCATATATAGTTCCAAAATTCCAAATGCATGTGCTAAATTACATCAAGTCATCCGTGCATCCGTCTCCTATTGTGGATAAATATCTCGTGATCAATCGATCGATCTCTTCTTGTATAGTAACATGTTGATGCATGTGACTGGTTGCAAACGGCAAGAACACGGAGCTAATCAGGTAAGAAAGAACAAAAAAGTTTTTGCAAAGGGTGGAGCCAGCTGCTTTATGAAAAACAAATCATGTGGATAGGGTGAGCCCTCATCTTAATATAATGACGCGGATAATGGTAGTGTAATTAGAGGTTCTCCTAATCCTCGAGGTTAGTGTGGACTAATTGGTTCTCCGGCGCATGTAGCACGTCGTGGTGAGAGTGGACTCTTCGAGAACCGGAGGGGCAGGACGGTAATTTCGTCCGTAGCTGTCAGCCAATTATTGGCTGGGGAGGCTCTCAGGGCATCCACAATGTTGCTGGAAAGAACTTGAAGAATAAATACCGCTACGCTTATTAGCTTTATACATTGTGGGCAAGCACCATAGCACAACAATAACAAAAGTTGACATCAACCATATGGTGTGGCAACAAGGAATAGAATATAAATATTTTACTGTTTCAACCAATATAATATATATAGTGTAACTGCTAGCTGTTGATGCACTAGTTGTTGCTGCCATGCTTGTATCTGCTCGTTGCTGCACTAGCCTGCTGCCATGCTTGTATCTGCCTCGTTGCTGCACTAGCCGTTGCTGCCATGCTTGAATCTGCCTCATCACCATGCTCTCTACAAAAGGAAGCCCAAGTGAGAAATCTGAAAGCACAACACAAGTAAGTCATCCATTTTAGAACACACCAAATGGAGCCTTTCAACAAAAATTTCTCAAACCTCCTCAATCCAGGTTCCTCAAGTCAAGCATCAGATGGTGATGGCCAAAACTCCCCTGCAACCCAATTTCCCACAAGTTTTCCCCAAAACCTCGACCTAGATTTATCCCTAATTTCTATCCTTTTAGTCCTCCAAGCAACTACCACCATATGGCCACCCTCCAATCTTTCAAGGTGCTCACCAACAAGATTACTATGCGCAAACTACTGCAGGATGCTTTGAAGGTTTTCAACATCAAGAAAATATGGTGCGTTCATCTAACCAAGTATATGGGTTTGCAACCAATAGATCACGCTTAGGGATGCGATAGTACTTCAACTGGGGCTATAGCCAACACTTCTTCCCATGGATCGCCTTCTCCATGCCGTGCAAAAATATGGAGAAACAAGTAGTTGATGTTGAAGAGGAAGTGATAGCAGTGAAGAAGGAAGAAGAGGGATACGCATCAATTGGACTAAGATGACAATATACGACTAATGAGTTCTTGGTTGAACAACTCGGTTGATCCCATCAAAGGCAATGACAAAAAGTTAGAGCAAGATTGGAGGGTCAGTGGTCGCAGAATTCAACAAAGAATATGCCCGACAATGGAAACAAAAGAACCCCCAAGCAATGCAGGACACATTGGGATTATATTAAAAAAGATGTTACAAAGTTCGTGGATTTTATTCTAAAGCTAGAAGTACATTCACTAGTGGTTACTCGATGAGATGATACTTGGAGAAGGCCCGCGAGTGGTACAAAAGAAAAACAATCGAAAGCTTTCAATTTGGAGTATCTTTGGAAAGACCTCAAAGATCAACCTAAATGGCGCAGCTTTAGTTGAAGATCGTAGCAAGAATAAGAGGAACAAGATTTCGAATCGGGAGCATATACTTCATCATCCAACCAAGACACAGAGGAGGAAATAGAACACAAAGAGCGGCGCCCGAGGGGCAAAAGGCAAAAACCGAGGCGAAAGGAAAGATGTGGAACGAACATTTGGGGTTTTGCAAAAACGTTGGGCCATTATTTGTCATCCAGCACGACTATGGGAAAGGGAAGAACTAGCTGATATTATGTATGCATGTGTGATTTTGCACAACATGATAGTTGAAGATGAGAGAGATTCCTATGAGATACCCAATGACAACACATATGAACAATCGCAAGCTTCGTCCAAATGGCAGGACTTGACAATGGCCCACCACGATTTACAAGTCCTAGAGAAAGACAACAATATTCGTGATCAAACAGCTCATCGACGTCTCAAGGCAGATTTGATTGAGCATATATGGCAAAGATATGGTGGCCAACAACACCAAAACTAGAGCTCATTATCTATTAAGAAACTTGTATTTTTCTTTTCTTCCGATCAAACGGTTTACTTGTATTTGTAGCTGAGACTTATTAATTTTCCATGGGCTAAAAATTGTGTGCAAGAGTTAGCTTTCTTATTAAGATTTTCTGTCACAAGGACAAGGCCTATCAAAGAAACCTCCCGTAAATCACATGTATTTAACTACGGGTAAAAAACTAAGTCGGTCCTAAATATGCAGGCTGGCACCGACAAGAAAGAGTATTTCGCATTAGATATATATTCAAATGATTTTGCTGCCCTTAATTTAAAGACAGTGGGATTCATCAAAGACAAAGAATGAAAATAAAAGGTTTTGTAAGATGACTTATATTATAGAGAGAGTTCGAAGAATGAAAATAAAAGCTGCATTGTTAATCGAGGGAGTTATAATATTGTGATAAAATTATGTTAAAAGCTGAAATTATATTTCTAGTTGTCCCTACTCCGAAAATTTACCCGCATTGCTAATATCCACTAAGGTCGGTTTTAGCCATAGATTCCAATCCGGAACCCCGATATAAGATCAAGCATTCACATCGTATCCATGAAACCACTCATGTGATTTTAGCTCTTGTCAAAATATGCAGTGAAATCACATACCACACAAACCACATGCAAGAGCAGATAATCACCTCGAGATCGACGAAATATGCGATCGTAAAATTAATTAATCACGATCACGGCAAGAGCAAATAACAACACCAAAAAAGGGATTAGAAGGGATAAATCACCTTGGATCCGACGGAATCGACGACGTACTAGTACGAAGCTGCAGATGTGGATGCTACGGCGGCGCAAGCATCGGCACGACGAGCAATCCCGTGGGCTCTCAGCCAGGAGGCGGAAGAAATAATCTCTGGGAGCGGCCGCGAAGCCAACTAGTCGGAGGACGGACGATGGTCCGGAGCAGGCGGCGCGCGGCGCACCGGAGGATTTGAGGATCGTAAGGCGTAGTAGGAATTGGGGATCGGAAGATTTGGGGATAGGCGGATGAATAGCGGACGGGGATATTTTCTCCCGCGAGTTTCTTTCACAAAGGCGTGGAACGCTAATATTTTTTATTTTCATGTGGGACCCGTCGAGACCCACCTTATTGACCTGTTTGAGCCGTAACCATTGTGGGTATTGCAATAACTATGACTACCTATTTCTGGCCCACTTATAATATCAATTCAACAACATACATTGGCCATGCCCTCATGCAGCACTGCATCTGACGTGGCGCGCCGAGTAACGGGCGGCTGACGTGTCACCATCGTACGAACCACGTATGGAGAAAAAAATATGGGCCGGATGATCGTTTTTGTCGAGGGTGATGACACTGATGGGAATTAAATTTGCTTAGCGGCTACTTCAGGAATTGTCAACTCCGGAGTGATCTCGATGTGTGAAAGAAATGAAGCTACTGACAAGGGTTTGCATTGCAAGGAGAACAAAAGGAGAAATGGGTTAACCGTGTCCCCTTTCGACCGTCCAAGAATGACGCTAATACTATCTCGATGTTGTCACTTCAAGTAAAATAACAAGACCCTGAGAGTGTGTGACACAAATTCTAGATTGAACGAGATGAACTGCATGCGTATCCTGGCCCTGAATTTTTCTTCAGGATAACCATCCTACTCCTGGGGTTAAATAGCAAGAAAACAATTATGCAGAAGTCGCTAGAAGCAACCACCCTGCACTTCTCAATCACGGCAGAGACAAGACAATCGTGGAGCACATGCTAATCCTAACGCTATCAGTAGAAGCGACGGCCGTAATCAGCAATCAGTCTAGCTCGCCGCCCTGGAGCAACACAGCCAATCCCAGATCACTTCTGGCTGCCGAGACAAAACCCATCGGCCAATCCCGATGGATTTGTGGTGGGACGTCACGTCGCCCAGCCTCCTAATCCACACGGACCACGAGGCCTGCCTCCCCGTACACGTGGCTCGCTGACAGCTCCTCGGCCGGCGTGGCTGAGCTGGCAAGCCGCCCGCCCCGGTTGCTGTCGCCTCCCCCTCACAATCCGAGCTCAATTACCAAATGACGCTCGTGTGATTGTGTTGTTTAACGGCTTAATTACCAAGTGATGCTCGTGCGACCGTGTTGTTTAACGGAATACTACGTGAGACTGACGACAAAACATCCGTATCTTGATTGTCAAAATTCAGTAATGTTTGTTAATTTCAGCAACAGACCATACATGTCCTTAGCGTGTTGCAAGAAAGACCACAAATGATGAGAACTGGCCAACAAATCATCGACTTGATCACCTCGGTGCTAGCCTAGTTTCGAGCTTAACAACCTGCCCGAATAAACATTCAGTAGTGCTACTCACAGTTCATCCCCAGTGTTTTTATTGCGTCGCCGTAGCTCCATGAGCTGTGACACAGAACAGGTCAAGTTTTAAAAACTTTTTCCATATTTTTCCTCTGAGAGCCTGTATTCAATTCTATCATATCCCTTATCCATGTCGTTCATTAATCCCCCAAACCTGCACCTACCAGCTTTGCTGTTCACCAACATATACGCACAAGTACCCAGCATATTTTCCAAAATCACAAACCACTCCCTACTAATCTCTAGAAACTTCACCGATACAAGCATGTGACCATAATATGGTAAATCCGAAGGGTGCACACAGCCTCACACGATCACATTCATGACTCACTCGAAAGAGAAAGCGAGAGAACACACACAAAAAAAAAATCCCCATGTGTTGCCAACTCGCCACCGGCCATTCCCGGTGTCTCTCGTGCATGCGCTGCGCTTGGTGTATATATACCGGCCTCTCTCCCTTCTCGTCTCCGCACCACACAGGACAGCTTCTCCCACTCCATTTCTTTCACCCCAGTAGAGTGAGAGAGCAGAGGAGAGGAGGACAAGATGCCGATCCGCAACATCGCCGTGGGAAGCCACCAGGAGGTGTACCACCCGGGTGCACTCAAGGCGGCGTTTGCCGAGTTCATCTCCACCCTCATCTTCGTCTTCGCCGGCCAGGGCTCCGGCATGGCCTTCAGTAAGTTGCCCCCATCTTTAATTAACCACCTTGTTTTGTCACTACCACTGCAAAGTGCCAAACACTACAAGTCCAGGATTAGTCGTGGATTGATGTAGCAACACATGAACGAAGCTTGAAAAATACAAGACGTGTGGAGAAAAAAAGTTTATGAAGATACAAAACGTTTTTTTCCTCCGTCCTTGCAGGAGCGAGAGAAACTAGACGCCGTGCTATGATAATTAAGTTGAAAGAAAATTTCTTTTAAGAAAAAGTCAAAAGGTTCTTGAAAAAAAGTGGTATGGCTTTTAGGTTTGCATGATTGGGCCCAAATGACCGGTTTTGCCCTTACTAAGATTACGTGGACGAATTCTGGCGGTGACCAGTAGCTTCAGCAGTTCTATTTCAGTCAGTATGTGGCAGTCACACACCATGTGCTTGTGCCAGGAACTACTCGTAGAAAGCAAAAAAAAAAAAACTTTCAGACAAAATAATATGGTTAATTAGTATTAGGAGCATAAACTCTTTCCAAACTCCATAGCTTAGCATTTGTTAAAACTGATATTTTAGAACGAACATACTGAAAGTAAAATAGTTTTTTTTCGAGTAGCAAAATTCAGTAGCTTAGTTAAGCAAAAGAGTAATAATCAGTAACATGACCAAAAGAAGAACACAAACGAGAAATCATAAGCAAAATCCACTGATGAGAAAATTCCACAAAATTAATTACTATGGCGGATCTCTAAATTACTTGTTTCACCAACAATTAATTCTTCTTACGTACGTGTACCTGACTGTCATGCGCGTACGCAGGCAAGCTGACCGGCGGCGGAGCGACGACCCCCGCCGGCCTGATCGCGGCGGCGGTGGCCCACGCCTTCGCCCTGTTCGTGGCGGTGTCCGTCGGCGCAAACATCTCCGGCGGCCACGTGAACCCGGCCGTGACCTTCGGCGCCTTTGTCGGCGGCAACATCACCCTGTTCCGTGGCCTCCTCTACTGGTTCGCCCAGCTCCTCGGCTCCACCGTGGCGTGCTTCCTCCTTCGCTTCTCCACCGGTGGGCTCGCCACCGGCACCTTCGGACTGGCCGGCATCTCCGTATGGGAGGCCCTGGTGCTGGAGATCGTCATGACCTTCGGCCTCGTCTACACCGTGTACGCCACCGCCGTCGACCCCAAGAAGGGCAGCCTCGGCACCATCGCCCCCATCGCCATCGGCTTCATCGTCGGCGCAAACATCCTCGTCGGCGGCGCGTTCGACGGCGCTTCCATGAACCCGGCCGTCTCCTTCGGCCCGGCCCTCGTCAGCTGGTCCTGGGACTCCCAGTGGGTGTACTGGGTTGGCCCACTCATCGGCGGTGGCCTCGCCGGCGTCATCTACGAGGTCCTCTTCATCTCCCACACCCACGAGCAGCTCCCCACCACCGACTACTAAGCTGATCGAGCCGACCTCGCCGCCGCCGCCGCTTGCCTCGTCTCCGACTCCTATCCAACCGTTTAGTTTCTCGCATCAGTGCATCAAACCCGTTTCATTTGCTTGGATCAGTTGTACGTTGAACGTACTGTAAGTGTGGACCTTGGGAACCCGTTGCTTTGCTTCTGTAAAATTGTGCATGCATTTGCCTGAGTTCCTTTTTTTTTCTAGTCAAATTCGATCGCTATTCGCAACCTGTACCGCAGTACGTAGGACTCGTTTGCTTGTTTGAAAAGTTAGAGATCTTTTCGAATCCAATCCGTGTGGTCATTTGGGTGCTCATTTCAAACCGGCCAGAGGGACCTGCAGGCCCGTAGCTTGCACAGTTGCATCATTTGTCTCGCCGTCTCGCCCAATATTGCGGCCGCGCGTGACGACGAATGGTATGGTACGCGCGCCACGTCGGAGTGGGGAGCAGCGGAGATAAGGCCGCGCTGTGGCTGTCGGCCTGGACCGCGGCTCGCGCGATCGATCGCAACGGAGTCGAGGCGCGCGCGGCTCCGTTCCAAGGCGGCTCTCTCTCTCTCTCTCTCTCTCTCTCTCTCTCTCTCTCTCTCTCTCTCTCTCTCTCGTGCGCGCGATCCAACGGCGTGATGCCGTCGACGGGCGCGTGTAAATGGCGTCGTGGTCCACGGTTCTCGCGTGGGTTGGGTGGCTTGGTTTGGCATACTATTTCTGATCCGATCTCATCGATGCATGGAAGGAGCCACTCTTCTCCACGGCACGGCCAAGTTGGCACACATACTTGCCATGTAGATGTGTAATTTCGGAGCTACTCGTACGGAGTCATTCTACTTGTGGTCAGTCTTAGTTACAGTTGGTAATTGAAGAACCAACTACTCTTCTGCTAGAACATGTTGAGAGCAACCACTCCAAGTCCAAGAGAAAACTATTTATAGTGTACGTAGCTATCACTCCCATCATGTTGAGTTTTTAGTTTTTGTCCGCCGTGGAATGTACCTACTACTACCAACGAAGGCGCAGGGGCAGATGATGGTCGAAAGTCCGGGGGACTATGCGTGTCGCTGGCAATGCGTCCAGAGGCCTCGTGCCTCTCCCTGCCAGCCTGACGGCCGGCCCACCACTAACTTTGGGACAGACGATGCCTACACATCACTCCTCCTCTTGTCGTCCTCTTATCTTCTCCTCTCCGTTTTTTACTAGCATCTTCATTTATGTTGATGATGCAAACAAACACTAACAAAATGCAACCAAACTAGTATGGTTATGTTGACTGTCCAGTTATTAACGTGATTGCCACATGAATCCGTTTTACTGCAAGTGTTATTTTTCACATTCACATGGCTCTGCTGTAATTCAGTCAATGTTCTGAACTAGCAGTGCAAAGTTGCAAACTACTACTCCGTTCGAATCTTCAGAAGAATGATCCTCTGAGACCATTCATCTTTGGATATTTTTAAGCCATTAAAGTGTACATGACCACATCAATCATATGGTCTCTAGCTTAGCAATATCTTGTTTTTAAGCCGTCGTCCTCGCCTAGCTTGTCTCTTGAGTCTTGATTAGGACCCCACTAATGTGTTTGGTGTGACCTAATATAGCTAAGAATCAACAACATAAACTATCCTTACCCCGAGACAAAAAAAATGATTAGTCTACCCAAAGTTGGCGCAACGAAACCAAGAGCATGTGTTGATGGCAAGAATTGCTTGGACGATCCGCCGCTTTGGCCTCCGGAACCTACTGGATCGCCCTCTCTTTCAGCTTTTAGTTGACGATACGTGCAAGTAGCAGTGCCGAGCGCCGTTGTCTCAACGTTAATTCGTGGCTGATGCTTCGCGATAGATAGGTGACACGGACCTCACGTGTTGTTCGCGCTAGCTCATAGTTGCGTGTGCGAGAACCGTAGAATTCAGACATGTTTAATCCCAGCAGTAATTCCAAATAGGATTTTTATTGGTTGCGTTGTCTTCTTCTCCGTGGAGAGCAGGACGTCCCTAGCTAATGAACTTATTGTCAGATAACACATAACTAGTGAAGGTACTCGCAGCCATTAATTCCATCATGAAAGACTGAAAGTTACTATCGATAATACAATTAATGGGTTTGTCATGTTTCTGAATATCTAGAAATGGAGCCGTACGCCCCATCCCTCTCGACCTGATTGCACGGTGATCTTGTCGGCTCGCCTGATGCTCACTCGCATCAAATGCCTGTGAAATAGTATAGATTAGAGTAGTAGCAAGCCAGACAAACTTTGTACTGCTTGTTATGGCACACTGTTCATCGGATACCGTCTTCGTCACATGACATGTACCCCCAAACTCGGCTATGCACCGCTGGATGGATGGGTGGAGCCCGTACGTGCGGCCGTGCCAATGCACCTGACGAAATTATGAGCGAACCAGCGTGGCCGCCGTGGCCCATCACCCATGGCGCTCCGTTTGGCTCAGGATTGACAAACCGTTTTGCGTTTTGGAAAGGTTATGGTCTCTCACACTAAAACGATTATCGTGATAATTATACTGTTATCGTGATGTATATTATGATTTTAAAAATTAAAAATGTTATCATACGTGGTAATCATGATAATAATGTGGTTCGAAAAACTCTGGTCGATCCATTCACGGAGAAGAGTAGAGGTGATCAGTGTGCGAGGCTGCGCACCGAGAAAGCAAGAATGTCGCCATAATGTTGCTGCCTACTCCGGCGACCCGCTGGTCGGTGTCCTGCACTTGCTTTGATTCTCCCGGCGAAATCTGAACCTGACGTAGAACGTAACGGAGAAGGTGATGGTGATTTATACTGTTGGATGGTCACTGTTCGTTTTGCCGGTACACCGGTACACACACGTGATGGCCTTTCTCCGGTCCTTGACCGCTTGTGGCTTGCCATGGGGGTAGCACCTAGATTGGATCTTTCTTGTCCCTTCGGTTTTGGTTGCTGCCTAGCTGCCTGCGTCGTCATCTTGCATTCTTGCTTGCTTGATTGGCTAGCCCAAGCAGAATTATGGAGCCACTACAAGGTCACCGTGTTAGTACTTAGCGGCGACTGAGGACAATGTTTTGCTTGTCATTTGCCCACTCTGAACTCTCTCCTTACTGTTTTGCCTATGCAAGTATGCATGGTTGCCTATGTTTGGACTGAACTGTAAACCACACATGCCTCCTAGTGACACTGGTAAATACTTAAGAGTACAGTTTTGTTCCCCTGCGAAATGATTGTTCAGCCTTTTTCTTCAGCTGAAAGCAGCTTAGTTGCACAAATGAAAGGTACGTACAACTGTGCCTTCTTTTGATGGTATCCCTGTGAGAAGATCTGATCCGCTCACGGATATATGTGGGATCATCTTTTCCATGGGCGCATGCATCACACATTCACATGCATTCATCTGGGAGCCCATGCTCATCATGACTGTCTCCTCCGTGTTCAAAGGAACCAGTCACCGCGCGTACAGTAGAGTGAAAGCAAAAAGAGTTGTGAAGCAAATTATCAGGTACATGCACAAATGTAAACCCCTTGTGAGCATCGGGTACAGCTTTCTTGAACACGATATAGAAACATAACCTGGCAAATATTCTGTCAATGACAGGCATTGTAGGTCCAAGCTTCAAACCACTACTGTGAGATCTTGAATAATTCAACTGATTCAGTTTGACAGTGTTACAGAGCTTCGTTGATAATAATTGGTACCTGCATGATAAGTTAATGACACAAAACACAGATCATCCAGAATTATGCACCAGATATACACTTCCACCATGCAAGACAAGTTGTCAGGATCCCATTACATGTACACTTCCAGAAAACAAGACAAGTCGACATGATCCTGGCTCATTCAGCACATCAAACTGCTACCTGAAGGAAGTTAGAAGGGAGAACTTTTTCTTTTGTACAAATCAATTCCCTGCGTTCGCACCAAAAACTTCCGTGTGGTTATTTCCTTCTTAACTCGCTTCCGCTACACCAACAAGCATTTAGGTACAAATCATTTACATCAGTACACAAGAACATGCTAGGTCTAAGCATCATGAGCTCGCATACAGCAACTGGAACTACTGACAGCATCCTCCATTTTTTGCATTGTTCTCATGCTTCTGTTTCAGAGAGTTCCTCTTGACAACTGAAGAACCTTCCTCCAAGAGACTTGGTACCTCAAGAATCTGCAATAGGACACACCACAAGAAATTTACAACTTTGTCGATATCAGGCCAATATCAAGATAACATTGTAACACTAAAAGGTACTAAGACGACCTTTAATCTTTGTTTAAAACTGCTTAGAATATATAAATGACTTTGTAGTGAAAAGCAGAATCTTCAATAGGAGCTGAAAATAGTCTCTCACATCGAAACACTCTTCCTCCTATGTTTGGTGAAAGATGCAACAAGACAAATGCCACAATATTCATGAACAATTCAAACTTTGGCTACTTTTAAACAAATCTGTTAAAAGAAAAAGAACGCTAGTTGTATGCTTCAAGGATATATAGCTACATTAAAAAAGTGGCACATAAACAGTGCACATGCACCACCATGTGCAAACATCACATTAAAAAGAAATAAATTACAGAACATAGAGTCCATAAACTGGATCAAGCATGCTCCTTGTTGGTACCACAGGTAACATGCTTCCACTTAGACAGGAACATATTCCATATGCTCAGGTGATAAGTATGATTCAATAAACAGAAGAACAGAAGAAATCATACTCAACGATTGATTCATTAATAAATAAACCTTCCGAGAAATGAAGGGGAAAAATAAATATGTCCATACAACCTAATAATGGAACATTTAAACACAAAAGACTCCTAGGCATAAGGCATCAAAAGAATAGCAACAGGATAAGGAAGAGAACCATAGGTTCTCAAGGAGAAATAAAAGCAAAGAAAACTGCAGGAGACCAGGAACTAAGGGAAGAGCATTGTCACAAACTACCCAAATTTTGGTCATCCAAGCAGAAAATGCAGAGACTGCCTCAGGCCATTCTACAAACAAGACACGACACACTTGCTGCACAACACTCGCATTAATAGTATGGAGATGGTACTGTAATGAAAACAAAAGAGACTTCCTAAGACATGAATAAGTGCAGCACTAATCTAAAGCTCAAAGAACAGCATAGCTCTCTAAAAATATGTTCTGATGATTTCAGGTGGGTTGACAGCCCCCGCTTGAAGGCTTGTTGAACTTGTTCTATGACAAGTTCAACGACAGGATGAGAAAGAAAATATAATCACTTAAAAAAACATTAATCCTCCAGAAACTGCTTCCCACTGCTAGGCTGTACCAAAGACAGCACAAATGGATAGCCAATGACTTCAATCCGCAGTGATTGCTGCACTGACCAACAGAACAAATGGCTCAAGCAACATCATATGCAGGACTCGCAACAATGAGAAGAATATGATCATGTGACCAAAGAAACCTATGTAGCTATATCACTGCAGCAAGAGTCTTAGATTAAGAAGAAAAATTGCATGACAGGTTTCACTGAGCAAAATAATGTTGTGTGCCAGAGGACTGCAAGTCTGAATGCAAGGCCTGAACTCTGAAGCGCACTGTCATCACAAAGATACTCTACAAACTAAAGATATGTTGAGCTTTAACTTCAATAATGCTACCGCATGGAGTTAGTTTCATAAGTTTACATGTTGACCTGTATGTATCCATTAGATCAAATAATAAAAGCAGAGGTTAAGACTACAGTGCTTAGTATATTATTTCTGCAAGTGTACCTTTAATGCAAGCTCTTCAAAGCATTTCTCCACATTTTCTCTTGTTTTGGCACTGCTCTCAAGAAAAAGACATCCAGATTCCTGAGCAAAGGCAAGACCTTCTTTCCTTGTCACCATCCTTTCCTCATTCTGCAAAGTAGAATCATCAATATCAGAACCATGCACTGCCATTTCATCTTGGGTGCTTACTCCTATAAGAAAAATGACCCCGACCATTAACCTCTTTTTTTGTTTGGTAACAATCTAATGTCATGTGTATTGACAAATTATTTTCTTCTGGCATGCTATCTATAATAGCCGTACTCTGCCATTGTCAACCTCAGTTATGTAATTACACCAAATGCTATCTATGATAAGGTGCTCAAGTGATACTATAAGCTGTACAAAGTCTTACAGAAAGTGCTCTAACAGGTTATCAATGAACCAATAAATACTTATATTTTCGAAATGGGGAAGCATCAACAGCAGCTGAAATGGAACAAGGTTCCCACCAAATAATGATTTGATTTAAATAGGCAAAGAATGATTACCTTGTCCACCTTGTTTCCGACAAGCATTTTGATGCACTCTTTATTTGTCGAATGCAATTCTATTTCCTTGGCCCATACATCAGCCAAATTTGTGAAACTCTCTCTCTTTGTGACATCATACACTAACAGAAGAAGACAGAAGAAAGTTAAACTTCCATGAATTAACCAGGAACACTTTTGCCAGAATAAAAGAGCAAGTATACATATTTTTCTTCCTACAAATTAGGTTGCAACAACAGTTTTTCAATTTCCCAGATGCAACATAAAAAAAAGAGTTGTTTGAGACTTGTTCATACATTGTCATAGTAAATTTTCACCTCAGTGGAAAAGGAAACTCATGATATCAGCACACGAATACTGAGTAAAAAAATGAAGTGCCATGGTGGTGGAAAGGAAGCAACTGTCTAATGGCAAATAAAACTAATTTGTGGCATTGCAGGATATTCCAGTCACTAGATTGTTCAGGAATCACTATTGAAGTATATTCAAAAGATCCTGTATCAGAAGAATAATGATGACAAACTGACAGTGCAACACCACGTTGGAGCATGCGCGCAATATCAGAGGTAAAAGTGACCTAAATGTGATACATGAATGCAACACGAGCAACTTTTAGAGTTGATATGCCTTAAAACAGTGAGATTGGTATAAAAATGTATTGTAGGCATGGTAAATGCTTAGAGATTCTAATTGATGGTCCTGAACATAAGTTGGGACTAAAATTACCAAGAATGATGCCATGGGCACCTCTGTAGTAAGAACTTGTGATTCCCCTAAACCTTTCCTGGCCAGCTGCAATCAATAAAAAGAAGTCAATGAACACTTAAAATCTTTTGAACACCATTAAATAACATAAGCTGCAGAAGAACAGGATTGAGCCAACAAATATCATGCAGCAAGAACAGTTGAACTTCACAGGAGGAAAACCAAAGCTTTTTCTTTGTACTAATACTTATTTCTACGTATGCAATGCAAAGTGGAAACAGCTTTTTTCACAGGCCCCTTTCCGGGCACAATGAAGCTGCCTTTGTGGTAAAAGGCAAAGGGAGCAGCTTTTCAACATACAAAAATATTGTCAAATCAACAGGAGAACACCATTTTCACAAACAAACATGTAAAAAAGAGCTTACCAGTGTCCCATATTGTTAGCTTCAGTTTCTTCCCATTGACAGTGAGAAATTTGATTTTAAAATCAACCCCTGATAAATCAATGTGGAAACAAAGTAAATTCATAGAAGTAAATAGCATGAAGTAGGTAGTGCAACAAAGAGGGAACACTTATACAGTACATGAACATGAGGTTGATTTCTACCAAAGTGATAAACCTGTACGTTATTCCAGGAACACATATAGACGGTTTTGCCCCATTAACAATTCAGATCTGTATAATTTTCAAGCATGACACTTGAACAAATTCACTACTGACAATTCATGCTTAGTAGTTAGTACGACTACAGATCATAAAAATCTTGAGGAGAGTTCAGGATCAAGCTTTCTGTACTGTAAGTTTTGAAGTAGTGTTAAAGTTCCGGGTAGTGCTATCCATTCAGTTGCCATAAACCTCTGATCACTTCTTTATTACTGAATTTTCTAATTTCACACAAAGGAGCAGACATGCATGATGTGTGCTACTGCTTAGTTGACGGTTTCACACCTAGACGATGTTAGCAAATCCAAACTTGTCCCTTGGAATTAGGCTTGTCGCAAGCAAGGTCATTCTCAATTAGATCATCAATACAGACACATCGCAAAACAATCAGTAAGCAGTACTAGTGTATTACGGGCTACATGGTGCGTGAAACAACAGTACCACAACGATATCCACAAGTGTTTGTTCCAGTGTTTGGTGATCTCTCTGCACCCAATCGAGAGTTGTACCATCTTCATCGCATCTTTCAACTTCAACGAAGGTACGTACGTACGTACGTTACGTCTCTATAAACAGGAAAGTAATACAGTATCTAATGGAGACAAAAAATTAATTGCCGGCGTCGGCGTGTTCCCTGATCGGGACAAGGCGAGGAAGCGGACATATTGAGCACAGGAGGAGGAGGCAGGAATCAACGAGATCCAGCGAGGACGGGGGAAAGGCAGCCGTACGCACCTATGGTGGGCGCGATTTCGTCGTCGATGTGGGAGGCGGAGACGAAGCTGACGAGCAGGCTGCTCTTGCCGACGGCCGAGTCCCCGATGAGCAGGATCTTGAAGGAGCAATCGTAGCTGCTCGCCGGCGACGAGGCCATGGCAGGGGAAGGAAGGCCGAGTTGCTCTCCCGCTCAGGCGTGGATCGAATCGCGGCGGGCAAAGCAAAGCATCCGGGAAGGGAATGCCGGCGCGGCGGGCGGGTTGGTGCGTGGCTGCGTGGTTTGGAGAAGAGAGAGAGAGAGAGGAGTGGGAATAAAGCAGGCAGCGAGGCTACGATATGCGATGCGAGGGGGAAAGGCGAGCGGAGCAGAAGTCAGAAAGCGAAACGGAACGACGATGGATGATGCATGCGTCGGGTGGACTGCTTTCAGTTACGGGTTGACGACTCGACCGACGCGACGGCCACGGGGGCTGCGTGTGGGTCCGAGGCCGGATGCGCCGCGCGGGCGCTTGGCCAGGTGTCTCCGCGCCGCACCGCGCTGTCTCGCTTCCCACGCGGCACGCGTCGTCGTGGCGTTGGGGCGCACGCGACCGCGAGGGGAGTGCTATGTGGATTGTGGGATCGGCGGCCAGCCGCGGTTGTCCGGTCTCGGCACGAGGTGGGGTGCACCGCGCCGAGACGGAAGCGCTGCGTGGTGGGGCACTGGGGTGTTCGGAGAAATTGAGCGTTGCTGTCCGCGCACGTGTAACGTTTTCTCCGGGGAGAATGGCTCGCGGTCCAGGTGCGGTGCGGGGGATCGGGGCGCGTGGGAGGGGAGACATGTGCCGTGCGGCGCGCTCCCGCTCGCACAGCCACTTCTCGCGGGGCCGCGTCGTGTTGTGTTGGACGTGGTGGCGACCGGGGCGGGCGGACCGAGCCGCGGGGTGTCACGTTCGCGCAGGCGAGTAAGGACGGAGGCGTATGCTCGAGAACCGGAGCGCTTGGATGTAACGCTTTTGGCCGTTTGGGTATCACGTTGCGATGTAACTGATCTCGGCACGATCGATTGGCCTATTCTGGCTTGAAGAGTGTTTGGCTATAATTACTTTTTTTTGAGAAATAGAATTAGACCTTTCAATTGCATGTCAACCTCGTTAGCGAAACAAGATCGAGTCACTCCCTTCTGCCTTCGTGTTGTATGTTTTCCTAAAATTCAAGGGTAACTTAGGATGCATCATAAGTGATGACCGATGATGAATACAATCAAGTTTTATGATGATTATTCAAAGGCATAAATGAATGGTTTAAATATTAAAGAAATAATGAGTATATTTTAAGAAAAGTTTATAACAAATGCATCTTATGTAACAAACATGCCACGAATGCTTTCGATTGGTTATTCGCAACAAACAACGTCGACGTCTTCTTTAGGGTCACAGGGTGGTGAACTGGTGATGATGGTGATCAGCGTCACAGGAAGGATGCTTTGTAAAGGGGACAAGGCACACGAGGCTTGATGATGATACCACTACTTCTATATTTCAATTTCATAAACACCGCCATGCCAAAGAACAACGACCACGTTTCGAGAGTTCCTTTTTCTTTGCGAGAGAAGTACCTCACCGGCAAAGCAGATCGGCATTGTTTGGAGAATTAGTTTTTGCTAATTTGAGTGCTAATTTTTAATTCTAGCTTTTGAGTAGTTTGGATCCAGGCTAATTTGAGGAATAATTTGTTTTTAATTTGAGGATATTATTACACTATATTGAACAAATATACATGACTTGTGACATAAATACATAAAGTTAAATATATAAATAAATGTGTCTTTGCAGCAAATCCATAGATATCATGAAGATACCAGGAGCAAATTAGTCCAAATAAGTCACCCTTGGAGGGGCTAATTTTTTAGGATGGGCTAATTCACTTTAGCCTCAAATTAGCCCCCATGTTTGGATCCTTAAGGGCTAATTGGGGCTAAAAGAGGAGGGACTAAAAATTAGCCCGGGGATCCAAACAGGGTCTAGGAGTAAAAGTTACGGTTAAGTAAAAGTTACGGTTAGGCCCTATGTCTCTCTTTCTATGTGTAGTTGTATTTATTATTTTATTATTTTTATGGGTTCCATCGATCTCTTTTTCCTTTTCTTTTCTCTTTCTTCCTCGTTCTCGCCTATGCGCCGCAACGTTGCGGCAGTTCACGCCCGCGCCCTGGCCGGGGTCACGCCCGTCGAGCCTGTTGCCGCCCATCCAATTGGATCAAATCCATCATCTCTTTGACCAATATTTATACATGAAAGCAAGCATGAAAGAAAGAAATGAAGAAAGCAAGCAAACAAATCCATCATCACAAGCAAACAAATCCATCGTACCATGAAAGCAAAAAAGTAAATCCATCATCGCTCGATGCAGCGGGCGTGGAAGCCGTGGCCGCACACCGGCATGACGTGCACGGTGTCCCCGTCGACGAACTCGGCGAGGCAGATGGCGCACTCCACCGCGTCGGCCAGTGCCTGTCGCAGAGTACACCAGAGCTGGAGGCGGCTCGACCTCCTACACATGCGGCTTCTCCGGGTCCTCGACGGCGACGTCGACGCTTGGTTGTTGCCTGGCCCGTCGGTGGCGGCGGAGCAGGTACCTAACGGTGGCGTTGAGAGCGAGGACGAGCGCGAGGCCGCCCGCGGGGTCCGCGTCCGCCCGCATCGTCGTGGCCGCCCGTGGGGTCCGCATCCGCCGCGTCGTCGCGGCCCGCCCGCGGGTCCGTGCCCGCCGGCAGAGCCCGCGGAGGAGCTACCTCTAGTGCTCTTTCGCGCCATCGCAGCCGCGCCCCGCCCACCCCCGCGCCTCCCGCCGGCGGAGATCTCGCTTGCGGCCGTGGCGGCCCACGGAGCCGCGCCCGTGGCGACCGAGGAGCAGCGCCGCCCGCCCGACGGAGCCGCCGCCCGCCGTGGCCGGCCTGCTTCCCTCCCGTGATGAAACGGACGAAATCTCTCAGTGCGGGTGTCGTCCAATTTTTCACGACTTGAAACAGCGCTGATACGTTTCGTGGGGGGATCAAACGTTCTCCTCCTCTCTTCTTTCTGTTTATTGAAAGGGGAATTTTGCTCAGAGACACTGAACAATGTCTGAACAATGTTGTTATTTGCCGCTGAACACCGCCAACTCGATAATCGGCTGAGTACCATTATGAAAGCCAGTTTCTTTGCCAAAAGACACCGTAGCCATTATTTTAATCATTTCCGTGGTTTGGGAGAGAGAAGCAGCGGTGAATGGACAATGTTGACCCTGGCACGCTGAGGTGCTTATATGGTTCAGTTGAACCAAGTCGTCGACTCGTCGCCGTCTTCTTCCTGCCATCGCCTATCTGTCTCTCTCTCCCTTCCCAAACTCTTTCTTGGAGCTGCAACCCTAGATCCGCTGATTTGGACCCTTGCGATGGCGTCTAGCTCGCAATCCGCGGCACCGTCTGCCCCTGCTCCCGAGCTGGATCCGTTTAGGGATGTTGTCGGTTTCTTGCCCCTGGTTCCATGCAACAAGTGTGGGACGAAGCTCATCGGGCGGGTGTCGCAGAAGGTAGGCAGCAAGGGGAAGACGTTCTACAAGTGTCCTTTGCTGGAGCATGTAAGTCACTGGGGTTCCGTCTTTTGTCTTTGATTTTTTTGCAATGGTGGTTTTAGATTTGCAATATTCGGTTTTGCATACTGAGTTTGCATGCGGCGTGTACATGTTTGAATAAGAGTACGTCGAATACTTGGTTGTTAGGGGATTCCTCCCTCGCTGTTGCAGTCGGATTAGAAGTGCAGAGACGTCGATGGGTGCAAACAAAGGTGATGGTGAAGGATGGACATGACATGCTGAAAGTAATGGGCAACAAGATTGATAGGATTGGAGAGCATCTGCTTGTCCTTGGTGTGGCAAACTTGGTAGTTGTACTGTTGGTTCTGATGGTGTTGATGGTGAAGTAACATGTCAATAGCATCCATCAACATGGAGTCAGTAATCAGAGTGGAGTAACATTTGTTCTGCTTGTCAAAATAACACAGATTCAAGCCCTGATTATGCCCGCAAGCAACCTTAGCAGCTACATCGTCGATAAGATCCTTCAAATTGGTAGTATCTCTATCAACCACTAGCTCGAAATTATATGTACAAGCATTAAGATTCGGAGTGGCCCGCACATTAATCCGGCAGGCAGTACTACTGTCCATCCTAAAAAATGAACAACAACAAAACAACATGAAATCCCTAGATTTGGCCCGACAAATACTAAGATGCGCAAGAGGAATCCATCAAATTGGCAAAACGACTACCCAACCCACAAACGCAATCAACAGAAAAGGGAAGAACAAGCATACCCTTCAGGAACCCATGCTAGATTCAGCCCCTTCGAAGGTGAATCTACACTTGGGCGCAGACGCTTCACTTTCACAGGGGACACCATCCTCACTGGTCCATCAAACCACGGGCACGAGCTGTGGTGGAAGACGCGACGGAAGGCACGAGGTCACCGGAGCTTGGTCGATGCGGGAAGGAAGGCGGTGGCGGGACCGTGGCCGAGTGAGAGGAGGGCAAGGGTTTAACGAACCGCCAATATGGTCCGGTCCAACCAAATCTGGGGTGGGTTCGGGTCCGCATTGATCCAAGGGGCAACCAATGTTATTTTCAAAATTTTCTCTCTCCCAAACCACGGAAACGATTAAAATAATGGTTGCGGTATCTTTTGACAAAGAAACTGACTTTCATATTGGTCCTCAGCCGATTATCGAGTTGGCGGTGTCCAACGGCAAATAACAACGTTGTTCAGTTGTTCAGTGTCTTTGAGCAAAATTTTCCTTATTAAAAAAACTGACGTGATATCTTATTAAATATGTATAAAACTGCTTTTAAAATCTCATTAAGACTGATCTTATAATAAAAATCATCTCGATGCAGAGTCCTGACAGGCGCTTGCGGCGAGGGCCCAGCAGGCAAGCAAAGACAAAATCCGCCTAAAGCACAACGTTGGGCCAGATTACCACCAGGCCGGCCTACTAGGGGGGGACAAACCATGGACGAGCCCAAATTTCAGAACAAATGTTTGTTTGCGTTTTGATGGGCTTTGCGACTAATCACAGAGGTTGCGAATCTTCTTATTGGGCATTTCAGACTGCAGAGAGCACCACAAATCTCTCGCTGTTCTTCAGAGTTCAGACTAGCTCTTCTCTCACTGCTCTTCAGAGTTCAGACTCTGGAGCACGCGGCAGCAGGGGCGGCTCTTGTCTGACGGGTGTTGTAAGAGCTGCATCCGGGGCATTTGTGTCCCAATATGTGGAATTGCACGTTCGATGTCGTCCCACAGTCGTTGCAAAGGATCCATATCTGACAGCCAACATAACCACAAAAACATTTGTTCAGCATATAAATTGCCTGGTTTAACTGAAGAACTAGAGTAACTGAATATACATACCATCTTCTGATAGATCACTGGCATCGGCGATGCTGCAACCTGAGTGAATAGTTATTTGGATGGTGGCTATGTATGTATATACATGGTCAGTGTCAATGGATAAGCTGTGCAATGGGAGAAGGAAACTGCACCTCTTGATCAAGCTTTTGCCATGCATGGGACATGTCACAAGCAGACCTCAGGCAGACCGGGCATGAGAATCTGACGAAATGACACAGATTGATACCATGTTCAGTGGGCAGCAGAGGATACTGTCTATAGAAGCATCAGATAAGTCTTGTCTGTGATTACTTACTGTTTATGGGATCTCATCTCGTATAGGCATTCCAAATGAATCGTGTGTCCACAGTGCAGTGCACTGATGTCTTTGGTTGAGTCAAATAGATACTTGGACATAAGCACATAGGGGAATTTATTTCAGTAGATTCAGAAAATTCAGAGTCGATGTTTTCTCTGCACAACAAATATTTACCTCGAAGCATACAGGGCAGTTTTGATGCATCGCTCTTTCGACACAATGATGAGAATCTTTCAGCACATAGCTGTAACAGCATCCTGATAACCACAATATATGTCAATGCAACATCTTTACTAGCAACAAGAAATCTGAAATTGATGAAATCAGTTGACCCTAAACATACCGCATTTGTCACAGTGAAAGAAGTTCTCTGCACCACCAGTTCTGTATAAGGCGATGATGAGCTTTATCAAGGGCTAGTATTTCAGTAACTTGGTCACATGAATGCAAATTTAGCACCACTTACCTACATATGCCACATCCATCGCAGTGAAATTGGTTCTTTGATACCTGTAACAAGAGCGAGAGCCACACAAATCGGAGAAGAGAACAGAAATACCACCAAAAAGAAAATCAAAATACTACTCCTATTTAGTTTCATTGACAGCACAAGGTTGATTTTTTTTTGATGTGCTTACATCGTCATCATAAAAGTTGCATTTTGCACAGAAATATTTACCCAGGCATGCCCCACAATTGGAGCAATCCTGTTGTACCTACAAACCAAAAGGCAGACAATTTTTATGTGATGGGCACAGCCAATTCTGATGACACCTGATAAACAGTTTATTTCTACTTGTTATAGGCAACTTACATCCTGTTCTTTGTTGCAGAGAGAGCAGATAACCTGTGATGAGGAAGGTAGAACAGTCTCAATAAGATCACTACATGGTGTTGTCTCAAAAAGAAAGGTCACTATATGGTGGAGGAGGCTCATTATGATTAAACAACCAAAAGTAGCAAAAGGGGAGATAGTGACTTGTATCCATATCCACAAAAGAACAGACTTTGCCCGTTTCAACCATACAAACATATTCTGAAAATTGACAACGGCTATTGGTTTTATCCGGGCTGTCTTCTCTACTTAATTTGTGCAGCTGTTTGTGGCCTAATGTCTTTTTTCACCGAGTTTAAAACTAGAATCTATGAGCATATAGTGAGAATTTTTTTAGGTAATGATCTAGTGTGAACATTTTCAGATAATGATATAGATCTTTTTTTTTGAACGGAAGACGGCACTATAGTGCCTTTTCATTAAATATAGCAGAAAAAATACACCTCTATGGGAAAAGAAAAAAAAACTCTTGACACTGTACATTAAGCGCTATACAATGAGAAGGATGATTTGACAGTATAAAATTGCATAGTTAGTTACAGTCTTAGGGTAACTTCTGAAACACCTGTTAGTCAGCCATCAACAATAGGAGTGTGTAGTTGATGGTACAAACTATTCTTTGCAACTATACTGTGCTGCAAATCATCCTGAGTTCTTGACTAACGGTGAAGCACGCCTACAATAGTTTCTCCCATTTGACTTTTTTTTTACTTTTTTGTGTCATATCATTCTTAGAATCACTACTTAACATGGAGGACGCAGCTATAGTGCTGCACAGACACATGATGTAGCCAAAAAAATCAACAGAATTTGGCTAAGTGCGTACATCGTAGTACTGGATAAGCGTACAGTAGAAAAGTCTGAGAAATTCAGATGGAACTGAAGCAGCAGTAATCAATCATTTCCAAGAATATTGTGCGGCACAAACTACTAGTATCATGTCCAACACGACAGTTAGCATCAAATGCAGCAAAATATCCGATAAAGTAGCAGTGATGGTGATACGCTGGAAAGAGCATCCAAAATAACAGGACAAGGACACCGACCAGCTTGATTTCATGGCGAGGGATCTCGTGCCGGTCGCTGATGCTGACCTCCAATGAGTCCTGTAACAAAGTAAGCCGAACAATAAAGTTCTTTCCTCCTAGCCAGAGACAATTCAAAACATGTAAAATAAAATCTAATGGTCACAAAAAAAACAGTGTGTCAGTCTGAAGTTCTGACCTTCACTTCGTTGTGGCAGTGCCTGCAATCGAAGATCTCGCCGCAGCAGGGCGCCCTTATCTTGCATTTCCTTCTATAATGCACGCATCTGGCATATGGAAGAGGGAAAAGGAAGGATAAAAATGAGCGATCGGTAACGAGTTGTTGGTAAAAAAAGATCCGCTTCACCTACAGGAACTAATACATGATGAATGGTGCTTACCCGTACTGCTCGATTGCCAAGTCCATCTCCATTTCTCGCAGCTTTCCTCTACCTGACGATCCTCTCTCGCTTGGCGAGGAAATCGCTATCTCAGTTCTCTTATTCTCAGAGGAGTCAGGACCTGAAGAGAAATCAAAAGGAGGAAGCAAATAAACTAAAACAATCGAAAACTTTTCGTCCTGCCTCTCTTCTCATGTTTTCACCTCTGCATGAGTCCGGCCATCTCGCCGTCGGCCACCAGCGACCAGACGACGAGACACCAAACAAAGCGGAAGGTAGAACATGAATGAAGACGCAAGCAGCGTGCTTCCAGAAACAAGCTGATCGCTTCCTCTCGCCTCACCGCACTTGACGCCAAGCCCGAGAGAGAAAAGAAAAACAGAGCCGCGCGGACGAGCCACACGGCACCGTCCCACATGGTACCTGCGTGTGACGACCACCGAACACCCCGATGATTGCGCGGCCACGGCAGGAGGCCGTCGCCGCAGCCGCAGCAGCAGCAGCAGCACGCGGCCGGCACCGAGTCGCGCCCCACGCGCGGCGCTTGCCAAGTGCCTCCCTGTCTCGTGTCTCCTCGCGGCGGGAGCCCGAGCGAGTGAGACCCACGGCTCGGCGCACGGCTGCACCCACGGTTATACTATATATTGGCGCGGCGCGGTTTAAAGAAGAGAGAAAACGAGGGGAGGGGTCGCGTCGCATTCGGTGGCGCTTGGTCTTTATGTGACGCAGTAAATATATTAGTCTCGGACGGGCCGCGCGTCACCAACCCATCCTCCTCCAAGGTTCAAACATGTTAGATATATTTAAATTTCAGCTAATAATATATTTAAATTAGTTTTATAATAGAATTTTGTATTATACGATTAGTTTTTTATAGGACGTTGAGTATTTGTCTATTAAAATTTTTAGATTTTTTTTTATAAACCGAAAAAAGGGCGACAGTCTAATGTACTTTCTACGTTTGAAATTAACTAAAAATTTTTCACATAAAATTTGTGTGTTCGTTGTATATCTATTTTTATAACAAAACATTTCACATGTTCGGGCCGTCATCTCGTCTGCCGAGTTTGGGCGTCCTGGTCGTGACTCGTGAGAGCCGACCGGGGGCTTGACATGTTAAGCTCACTGCAGCGAGAGAACTGAATGAGGTGCTCAGTTCAGGGAAGAGCACCGTGTGCCGTAATTCTGCCGAATAAAATCATGGTTGAAACTATTGCGGTCTGAGGTTGTTGGCAGATACATGGGGTTAGCATAAATCTACTCATCGATGCCTTTCAAATGGGGAAAAGGAAAGCTAGCCATTAATCGCCGGATCGTTACAGTATGTCAAGTTCCTGTGCCTGTTTGAATGCATTGTTTGCTGACGATCCGATCATCCTTATGCTTGCATTATTCAGACCTAAATGATATCGTACACCGGTATATGATGTTGGCCATCCTCTGTTCCCGGTACACGCGATACCTTCTCGGTTTTGTTGGGTTTTTTTTTTGGCCAAAACAAAACCTGGCATTTCTACTGCATGGTTTCCTGTCGAGATAAGCAACTGTTGCTTCTCTGAACCGGAAGTGTGCGTCTTTCGTAAAAGCAGTTCCAACCTTGTTCCAAAATAAACTACTAGTAAAAGCAGCTTCAACTTAACATGTCCCAAAGCCGTTTGACCTGCAAATTGAACTAACTAATCAAGAATCAGTAGAATCTACCGTCTGGCAGAATCTCCAGCCTGAGAATTGACGCATGCTATCCGAGTATCTGACCAACTAGAATGATAGTACCATTTGTTAATGCAGTTCTATACAGATTGGGCAGCCTAAAAAGCAATCCTCTGCCTGCCTCAGAATTTCATCTTCTCTTCGCGTTTTGATCGTCTACCTGACGCATATCAGTATGACCGACCGGATCAAATAAAATGAGAAGAAGAGCTCAAGAGGCGTATATTCAGGTTCGAGTTGGTGCCGATGCTTGGTAAACAAGTGCTGCGAGTTGCAGGGTGGCTTGCAGGTAACCATCAGCTAGCTAGCTCGATGGTGCAGTTCATGCGACGTGGAGCATTTTTCTGGTGTTCTTTGCGATGTATCAGAAGTGCGTCGTGTGCCATGGTTTTCTTTATTTTTGTAAGGCCGACCTGCAAGTTGCAACTAAAAAGACCATGGAATGGATGTGTCGTTTTCCATTGAACTGGATAGTAGTACTGTTACTCTCACCGTTACACAGTCTACACTGTGTGTGTTTTTATTCTTGTTGGGTTGGCACACTATTTTTTTATCACGATACTCCATTAAATTTTTAATATACGATATTGTTGATCAAATATTATATAAAAATTTTAACTCATGTTTAAAGAATATTTAATAATAAATTAATCAACATTAAAATAAATGTTAATTATATTTTTTTAATAAAATAAATGATTAAACATATCTTTAAAAAATCAATAGCATCATATATTAAAAAATGAAAAGAGTATTGTATATAGAAGCAATGGCTCATTTTTAATTTTTGCTTTAATCTTGACGAAGCAATAGATATGTCCGTTGAATTCCCTTCCTTGATTTCTTAACAATATTTTTTTGGAATGATGCAACATCTCTAGGAGACCATTAAGGAATATAGGATCATCACCCAACAATAGAATTCACAGTAGTGCCTTTTGAGGAAGACGAACGTGTTCTGCAAGATGCCCTTGCCAGCGCACGGTGGCATGGAGTCATGGACACGAGATAATAACCCGTCGAGTATTTGGTTCTCGTAGCAAGTCATTAATAAAAAGATTTTACTATCATTGGAAACCTTCATATACCAAAAGAAATGGTCTGGTTAAATTTCACGATCTTAAATTTATTATCTTTTAGCATTTTTGTTCTATAATTTTTATTATTTGATACCAAGTTTCTTCTTGGTTGTGAGGCGTTTTCTAATATGTTATATGAATTTCTGTAAAATTCCTATGGAAAAGGCTATTTCTATTTCTGATTCATACAAAAATTTCTCAATATTTTCTCATGGAATGTGAGAAGTTTTGACAATCGTCTTTTTATTTTTAAAGTTTATGTTTATTGTGTTCAAATAAGAAGCAACTAAAATAAGTTCGAATAAGTTGTGTTTAAATGATTATCATGAAAAATGTTGTTAATAATTGCGCTAGCTGTCACCGAGAACAAAAATACGATCTTGAACGTCCATTTTCATCCAACGTTTCCAGATACTGGTAGTTCAGCTGCCGGCTAGGTTTTCCCCCCAGAAGCCGCCGTCACCATCACCATCTTCATCCGCCGTCCCGACGCAGCGAGCCCAAACCCCTAACCTCGGAGAGCCTCCTCGCCGCAGATGGCAGTCCCCGGCCGCCGCGACGACCTCGTCGACGACGACGGGATCGGCGAGGAATTCATCGGCCCCTCCGACGACGACGAGGCGCAACTGCCTGACGAACTCTTCCGCCTCGCCGACGCCGCCCAGTCCGGCAACGTCGCTGCCCTCCGCGCCGCGCTCGGTACCGGCTTAATCCTGTGCACTCTCTCCGGATCCTCGAATTTTTCTAGGGTTCTGTAGGATCGTTTAATTGGATTACGGTACGCATGTTGGGTAGATTGGTGTTGGTCCTCCTTACCTATGCGGCGCAATTATAGATTTGCCCTCCCGTGATTGTGGATCAGTTCGTGTAGTAGTTTGCTGCCTGAACTGTCGTATTGTGAACTTTGTACTGGATGTTTCTGGCTTATGGGTTTGAGTCGTTTCTGCAGTTGTCCTATGTGATGCAAAAACAGTATCGGCTTGAATAATTGATTGCCCTGTAACATACGAGCAACTTGAATTTGCGTACAACTCTGTGGGAATTTGCTAATTAGTGGGTGAGCGCTCCCCGCGATCGTTTTTTTAGACGTGTGCGCGTCAGGCATGGACCGTGCGCGCCGCGATTACACGCCCATTAGGCGCTCCCAACTCTGTGTGCAGGCACTTGGATTTTAATACGAATCTGTGCATAAAGGCGTGATGGAGACATGCTTTTGCAATATAAAACAAGGCTAATTGTATCTTTTTTAGCTGAAATTTGTAATACCCTTTCGTTGGAAAATGCGGTAAGGTGGTGACTGAAACTAAAAGTAGCACCTAAGCACGCACCTTGTGATGTTTGTAGTTGTTGTATGTCTAATTCTCTGCATTTGATCTAAAGTTAGCTTGGCATGTTGTGCTGAGGAAGTGATGGGATAACGTTAATCACATAAATCTTTTCTTATTATAGTAAAAACAGGTTTCTATTGTTAGATTATTTGAAAACAGCGGCACATAATCTTTTCAAAATCCACCACAATGCCAAATGCTTCTTTGCTCAACCCACTTTGTCGTGTGCGGTTCATGGAATTTGGAGGGACAACACTAGTTTGTGAATCTATGACCTGGTTCCTTTTCACTTGTGTGCTATGTGCCTATTAATCTTCATTGGATGGCTTGGTTGGCATGTTATTTGCTTCTCCATGAACCTATTAACCTTCATTGGATGGCTTGGTTGGCATGTTATTTGCTTCTCCATGAACCTATTAACCTTCATTGGATGGCTTGGTTGGCTTATTTGCTTCTCCATGAACCTATTAACCTTTATTGGATGGCTTTAAATCTTTGTTTCTACACCAATTTGCGGTTACCTTTGAAGTTCTGTGATGATATAATCTCTATTCTTCAGTCTTGGTTGATTCGTCTACCTGTGTTTGAAATCTATCAAGTTCAAGAGTAGTAGTTTTTTGTTATTTTCATGGAAGCTGAACTGAAACAAAGCACTTGCTATTGATTGGGTAGAATTGAGTTCGATAACTGTTGCCAATGCTTTACATTTTCCATTCTTTTCTAGCGAGGGCTCCAAGAAATCTTGTCCTTACAGCATTGTTAACACAGTGATGTAAGCCTGTAATGACTACATATGTGTGATGCCTGCACCGTGCTAACCTTCTCAGTGTGTTGCGACAAATCCATTATGTTTTTCAAAACTTCGTAGTAAAAATGATTCCGATCTTAAGGCATCTCACTTATTTTTCTCTGTTAGTGCATTGGACATTATTAAGGTATCTCACTTGCAAGTGGAATCTGCCATCAGGAAAAGCATTTGTACATAGATGATAGTTGTAGTTGGAGATCTTTTGTTAAATCCTATTGATATGCGTATGCAGATAATTATGCTGGCAAGATTGATGATCCAATTGAAGATGGTGATACTCTGCTTCACATAGCATGCTTATATGGCCATCTACCTTGTGTGCAGGTTTGTTATCTTGAATTATTTTTTCTCTGCTATTGGTTGTATCTAACTGTGGTTATCTTATTAGCTACTGTTGGAACGTGAAGCTAGCTTGGAATGCAAAGATGAAGAAGGAGCAATTCCTCTTCATGATGCTTGTGCTGGAGGTATGCATGTTTAATATGCATTAAGCTCTGGCTATTCTTGTCCCTTTCGATGGCAGTTATATGTGTAATCTATTGACACTTTTCATGTAGGCTTTACTGATATAGTCCAGTACATTCTGAATTTTGCTGCAAATACTGATGGCTGCGTAACAAGAATGCTCAATACTGTTGATTCTGAAGGCGACACTGTAAAGTTTCTTGAGCTTTAAGTATTACATGAACCATTTTTTTTAGCTAAATGCTATTAGCATGATGTATAATTTTCTGCAATTACTCCGTGCAGCCACTCCATCATGCTGCCAGAGGGGAACATCTGGATGTTGTAGAGCTCTTGCTTAAAGCTGGGGCATGTCCCAAGAAGGAGAATACTTATGGCCAGGTCCCAGCTGAGATGGCTGATCAAGACACTGAAGTCCGGAAACTGTTAATTGGAGAGCAAGTTGAGGCTAGCACACGTACGAGCAATTAATTGACTTATGGCAATCCTTAGTTGAAATTGGTAAAATGAGTTGGGAAATTGGTAAAATGAGTTACTGTCAAGCTGAATATCTGTAGCCATTGGAACTATGTAGTGGTATGCGGGGAAGGGAACATCGTCAAACCATCCAACACCACCCTTTTGTTTTGTATTGGCTTGTTGCACAATAGAAAAGGTAAAACCAGAATTATGCTTCTATCTTTTTCTTTCGCATATGTTTGTGCTTGCTTGATGTCTGGCAAGATTTGGGAAGAAACCATTTCTTCCGAAGTTCCATGACGACCTGGGAGCATTGATTGGTATGTGTATCCTGCCATGTCAGGAAGGTAGTCACTGTCAGGAAGGTAGTCACTGTACCATCCTCATCCATGCCATATCTCTCGATATTTTTTTTCGCGAGAGAAGAACTTAGTATATTGTAAAAATGTCATTAGCTGGTTCATTATCAGGGTTGATGATACGCGAGGCTACAGTAGCTATGCTGTTTGATTATATGATGTGCAATGTGTCAAATTATGGATATAAGAAATACGATTAATTCAGTCAGACTGTATATTTTGGTGTGTAATGTGTCAAATTATGGATATTTTAGAAATTCAATCGCGATTAATTCAGTCAGAAAACCGGACTTGATTGGTTCGTGTGGTAGTCTATGGCGGTGCAGCTCGCTAAACGAGTCCGAGTCGGACTAACCCGTTCGACCGATATAAAGCGGACGGCTCTTTCTGGGCATCTCTTGTTCTGAGATAGATCATTCGCCGATCCGCCACTCTCCCAACCACGACGATGGCGGCGGTGCAGCGCCTTCCCCTTCCGCCCGCCGCCCCTCCTCAGGCGAGCCGCGGTAAACCCGGTTGCCGGAACACGCCGCCAGCGGCGCCGAAGGTATGCCACTACTGGATGTCCGGCAGGTGCAACCGGCACCCCTGCCGATTCCTCCACACCGACGCGCCTGATCCGGCGCCGCCGATCGCCGCCGTTAACAAGCGCAGCAACACGTGGGTCAACCCGTCCTGCGTCGTCGTGAATTCGGATGGCAAAGGATAGGGCTCGTCCGGTTCAGCCGGCGAAGCGGCAGGTTGAGGCGGCACCGGAAACGCCTGCCAAGCGCCGCTGCGGCAGCGGCCAGGAACCTTCCGGCGCGTGGTGCGTCGGCGACGGCTTTTGCGGCGTCGCGCGGCTGAAGGGTCACGCCAACGCGGTCACCGGAGTCGCGCTGCCGGAAGGGTCGGACAAGCTGTTCTCCGGCAGCCTGGACGGCACGGTGCGCGCCTGGGACTGTAGCACCTGGCAGTGCGTCCACGTCGAGGAGATGCAAGAAGGGGAGGTGCACAAGCTGATCGCCATGGGCCCGTGGGTCCTCGCCGGCGTGCGCGGCGCCATCAAGGCGGTCCACACGGGAACCGGCAAGGGGCTGCAGTTGCGAGGGCCCACGTCGCAGATCACCGCCATGCTAGCCGAGGATGAGGACCACCTCTTCGCCGGCGCGGAGGACGGCGCTGTTTTCATGTGGAGGATGAACCAAGAACAGCAATCGTTCGACGAGGTCGCAGCGCTCACCGGCCACGACAAGGCCGTCGTGTCGCTCGCGCGGGGCAAAGCCGCGCTCTACTCCGGCTCCGCAGACGGCAGCATCAGGGTCTGGGACATCGAGACCCACCACTGCATCTACAGCTTCGCCGGCCACTCGTCGGCGGTCATTGCATTGCTCTGCTGGGAGCGGTTCCTGCTCTCCTCGTCCGACGATGGCACCGTGAAGGTCTGGCAGTGGAAGCCTGATCGCGACGACATCGACCTCGAGGTGCACTACACCCACAAGGAAGACGAACGGGTCGTTTCCATCGACGGAACGTACGACGCTGACGAGAAGCCCGTGCTGCTGGTGTCGCGCGGCGACGGCGTTGTCCGTGTCTACGATCTCCCGTCGCTGAAGAAGAGAGGGGATATTCACTGCGAAGACGAGGTCAGGACGATATCCATCAGGTCGCGTGGCGTCGTCTTCACCGGAGATGCGTCCGGCGAGGTCAGAGTGGTGAAGTGGACATCACTGGATGATGCAACGGACCTCAAGCCTGAATTAGTTTAGCTCTGACCTGTATGTAATGTTTTGATTTAAGAGAAACATCTCGCAATTTTTGCTTTGTGGTCTTGTGATCCAATATTCCGATCTGTGTAACGTTGTAAACAGAGGAACCGCTACGCGGTTTGTGAATACTACTCCCTCCGTTTTGTAACGGTGTGAGACTCAAGGTTAAGTCTGAATTTTTAGTTCAGCTCTGCCTGTATGTAATTATTACTAATGTTTTGATTTAAGAGAACCCATCAGGGAGTTTTGCTTGTGGCTTTTAATCCAATGCATGGATAATAATATAACAGTGTAAGACAGGAATTGCTCGTCGGCTTGTGAATACTTATAAAGATGTGAAGACTGTGAATACTGATAAAGATGAGCAACAATGATCTTACTATGACAAAGTGCTAGTATCGGTTTCCATATATTTTTAGGCTGCGTTCGGCAGCGAGCTTTCCCAAAACTTGTTTTTTACATATACTCTTTTCAAACTAACAGTGTATTTTTTGAAAAAAATCTATAAAAAATTGTTTTAAAAAATTATATTAATTCATTTTCAAGTTAATTTTAGATAATGTTTAACTAATTATATATGTTACAAAATCATAATGAGGCCTTATTTGATTGACTCATCAAAGAGCAACAATGGCAGCTGTAATAGCCTTTGTATCACATAAATAGTCACATTTAGAGACATAAATCTCCCTTAAATTCAGAAGAATCCTAAACTTGTACACATATAAATCCTCACATACTCATCATAGAGCAAGAATGACAGCAATTAACAGCAATTAAGTGACTTGTAATAGCCTTTGTATCATATAAATAGCCACATTTAGAGACATAAATCTTCCTTAAATCCTAGAAGAATTCTAAACTTGTACATATAAATCCTCACTATAAAAGAGGACATATTGAAAATTTCTCTTTTCATTATTCATCCTTTGGTTTCACAACAATATACAAATGATCTGCTCTAGTTCCCAACTCGAAGCAACGAAGGCGGCCTTACTCAAGGTTTTGACATTGGACCCCCTTAAACTCACCATTTATAACACTCAAGACCACCCCCTCATCTTCTGCAAGTCTGATAGGCCATCAGAAACGCGGCGACGCCATTGCTCCCCCTCTTTCTGTCTCTGTAATCTCCCGCCATGTCCCTGCCGAGCACGACCATCAGTTGCGCGGTCCAACCCATGAGTGGTTTAGATCACAAGAGAAGGTGGTTACCATGGCAACCTGATCTAGAAGGGAGCAGGCACAGGGCGATGGTGGTCGTCCTCAACTCCGGCGATCTGATCTGTAGGGAGGAGGAGTTGTGCAGCGGTCCCCAACTCTGGAGAGAGGAGGTGCCGAGCATGGGGTTGGCAGCGCCGGAGAAGCTCGAACTCGACTGATGCACTGCTTTGCTGTGATCCCTGGGCAAACGGGCGGCAAAACATCGCTACACTGAAACAAATCAAAACTGACACAACAGACATTTAATTACAACTATCCATATCATCAATTTTTGTTGTCTTCATCCATAACGTAAGCATCAAAGTTAGCTGCTATTTGAATCGATTGCCTGGCCATGCGAATCGGCTATACAATTACCACGGGCCTCTCAATGCACGGCACTAGGAGCCATTGGCTCTAATCCAGCATGCCGTTTATCCCCTTGTGCTCAGTGCTTACCTCATCCTCCTCCCTGGGTGAAATAGCCATGGTAGCAGCTCAAGCATTACCCCACTACCCCTGGTCCAAACTACTAAGTTTTGGCAAGGTTTGATGGTGCCAAGTAAAAAGTTTGATAGGCCCGCAGTACATCATGCAACTAGGATAATAAAAAGGGGTCCAATGTGAAATTTAGTTTTTAAAAGGTAATATTTGATGCAGTGATAGTGAACGAAATACGTTGTTAAATATCACCGTGTTGATGAAGAATTGGGGTGACACAGTTAAATAGATAAGTCGAGTGAAATAGAACCTATTAGAAAGTAAAGAACAAAAAAAGAACCATCGTGTTTCCGGGATCGATTTACCTTTCAGAAACAATGTGACTTGTGATTATTTCAATCACGTAGGGGGTCACAAGTTGCACTAGATGCATTGGTTACCGTTTTTTGTGGCAATGGACTAACAACTTTTGCCGTGCAACTGACTGATATTCTTTTTTGGTTTCACCTTATTAGTTCCTACCAACATATGGCTGATGTGTTCAGAATCAGATAGTGTAATTATCATGTGGTAGTTAGTACTTGCTACTGAGTTTAGAACTTAAAAAATTGCATGTGGCTGCTCATCTTACGCTTTGTTACCGCCCGTTGCATTTGCGAGATACGAATAGCCACAATTCCAAATGGCCTTTTTTTTGGCCGGGGCGGTGCAAAATACGCCGTCCTGATTATATTAAGATTTTGAGGAGAAAAAAATATTTGTACACCGACTCAAATCAAGTCGAGCCTTTCTGGAAACAAAAACCAGAATCGGCAGCAAATCAAAAAAAGAAACAGCAACGGGAAAAGAACGAAAGAACAGAGCCTCAGGGAAATGAAGAACAGGGCGAAGCCTCTCAGCTCCCTTCTTCCTGACAATTCCAAATGGCCTCATGGGCGTCAATAGATAAAAGAGAGGCAAAGTTACAAGGATTAGTTAGATGATTCATGTGGGCGACTAAAAAAAGCGAGATCTAACTGAACTGAAAGTATATAGGCAACTGAACAATCAATTCATCCATTTGGGACCACTGAAAAATTACACAAGCAGATGCGAGCGGCACACTGGTTTCATTCAGGTTCAGTTACATCATCACACAAACATTGCTGTTGTCCAGTTGCTCATGGCTAGATAGTCCCACAACAAACAAGCTACCACCTGCTTGCACTTTGCTAATATTTCTTGTTTTTACCTATGCTGAAACTTGTTGCTTCGTCAATACAGTACTTTTTTTTTACAGTTTTAACTGAAGCTCTTCAAGTTTCTGCAAGCCTGATGAGTCAAAACAGGCAGCACCTGGCCCTTTACTTCCTCTTGCCGTTTGCTGTACTCCGAAAGAGCGGAGAAACGCCGGTCTCACGGGCGTACGTGTTGCTGTTGCCTGCAAATCTGCCACGCTTGCGGAGCTGGACCATATGAACCGCTTCGAGGCGGAAGAGGCTGTGTGGACCATGGCGATTGGCGGCCGGCGCGAAAAAGAGAAGAGAAGCTGCCTGCCACTGACCGGCCGCGGCTCGAACCTTCTTTCCGTCTCCCACCCGTGAGGCCGTGACGTTGACCGGCGATCGCGCCTACACACCAACCAACCGCGCGCGCCGAGCGGGGACGAACCGAATATACGCGTATCGTATTGGTCGCTTTGGTTTGGTGTAAACGTTATACTCCACGTGATGCGCCCCGTATTTGCACTTTCGCCCTCAAATAATTTCCAATATACAGGGTCTTTCGCCGTTTCTGCGCATGCGCAAGTCAAACACGTTTTTGTAATATACAGGAAATGATAAGAACTGGAATGCAATTTAGTCGGAGGGTACTTTCTGTTAGTCTAACTTTTTGTGAAAAAGCCCATAGAAAGCGATGTATTTACTTTTGACAGCCGAATGCACACTTCCCATCCCCGGGAAAAGGCCAAGCAAATGCACACGCGGAACTAAAAAGCAACTGGTCCCACCGAGCAATGAAATCGGGCCCGCATGTCAGTGGGATCTACCTACGAGAACATTTCTGCCAGGTGGGTCCCATGTGCCTGCCCCGCCGACCACCGTGCTGATGTGCCGCCCTTTGGCAGTTTGGCAGTATCCTTTCCGTCGGACTCCATTTTTTTTATTTTCAAGTATTTTCTCTATCGATATCGACTTTTATTTTTTATTTTTTAATTTTTGTTCTGTATTTATCATTTATTATTATTCTCTCTACGATCTCGTCCTCTTCTCTTCCCCTTCCGTTCGGTTTGATCCTTGGCAATATGGTATTCATATTTCATCCACAACCCAAGTCGAAGCCTACGAATTCCAATTCCCACTAGTTCCGGTCTCGTGCGTGCATGGAACTCTCCGGCGAGACCGCCTCGCCGGCGCCGGCGCCGGGGCAGCCGGAGGAGGAGCTATTGCTGCGGGGGGCGGGGTTGTTTGAGGATGCAGTGGAGGGGTCGTCGACTGCCACGGAGTCGCCGGTGGCACGCCCAGACGGTGAGGCAACCATCGAGTCCTCTTCGCCATCAGCGTTGAGGTTGCTGGCCGGCGACGAGCCGGCGGCCGAAGGCGCAGGGGAAGCGGAAGCCTACGGGTCATCGTCGGGGCTTTTGGGGACGGGCCGGGATGAGTCGCCGTCGGTTTCTGGACAGGGTGAGGAGTCGGGAAGGGTGGATACGGGAAGTGCCGCGTCGCCGTCGGTTTTGCGATCGGAACAGCGTGCGAGGGGAGCGGAGGAGCAGGAGAATTCCATGGCCGCCCAGCCGGGGGCAGGATCGCCAGCGAGGGAGGAGACGAAGTCGAGGATCTCTTCGGCGCCGTCGTCGCCGGTTCTATCGGGCACGTCGACCTCGTCGTCGCCGCTGTCACAGATCAAGCATCAGGCGCGGCACGTGCGCACCGGCAGCTTCCAGCGGTTCCGGCAGCAGATGCAGCGGGCGTGGAAATGGGGGCCAATCGGAAGTGGAGGAGGCGCCGAGAGGAGCCCCAGGGAGCAGCTGCTGCGTACGACAGTGAACTTTGAAGCTATGGCGCATCAGAAGCGGCAGTGGTATCAAATCCACTCCAAGTCTCGGGTATAAAACTATCCTGTTTCGCTCAATCCTGCTTATGATATTCTTGCATTTTGTCTGCAACTTCTGCTTAGGGGCGGCTCAAAACTTATTTGAATGGATAACCGAGAACAGAAGTGCTAAATCAATCAAATAGCTTTAGTAACTGAGAACAAAAGTGCTAAATCAATCAAACAGCTTTAGTCTTATAGATCCAGTAGAAATGGCAGGTTCATGTAATCAGATAGTAGAAAACAGCAGCAGACAGTGAGCTCTAATGCTTCAATCTCCATCTATCTCACTGTTTGTTGCATGCATTCTAACAACGGAGTCGTTGCTATACAGCCATATTGTTAAAGTAAATGAACAAATTACTATAACGCAATGGTGTAATGTGATACTTTTTCTTACTTGTAGCGAAGTAGTTGATGCATTCTGATGTTCTCATGAACCATAACCTGGTGAAGTTGGTATTATTTGAGAGTGTGAATTGTGATCCCGGAAGCAAATTCAAACACCATAGCACCTCTAATAGTTTGATTTACAAGTATCAAATATGTCTCAAGTACAAAAGTACTTCCTAGAGCCACAGAGATCTACCTTTTGTATTGCAGTGCCCTTGTTAGTTTCTGTTCCATTATTTTGGTTTGTATTCAATGTGAACTTTCCGTTGTTACTGCGCTGTTTATTTACTCTTCTCTTTTTGCAGGACCATAAGCAATATAAGGAACCGAAAACACTCTTTGAACATTTTTTCGTAGTCGGACTTCATTCTTATGCAAATGTTGGAGTCATTGAGGATGCATTTGCAAAAAAGAAAGCTTGGGAATCTAATGTAGAACACTCGGAGATTGTAGATCTTAGAAAAATTCAATATCATGGACCTATACCAACCATGGAACCACAGGTGTGTTCCTTTGAAAAAACAAACACATGGAATTCTTCTGCTTGTGCACATAACTCTAGTTTCATGGAAACTGAAGACTTCTGTCTTGTTTATACTGGCACATCCCAAAATTCTATCCTGATTTAGACTGTTGGGCTTGGCCTCTATACCTAAAAGATGATCAAAGAGCATTTTACTTGCAGATTCTTTTCAAGTATCCACCTGGAAAGAGAGCGGAAATTAGGGAAATTGATTTGCCGTCATTCTGTTTTCCCGAGGGTGTAAAGGTTAGCTAAATTAGTTTCTTTTCGCTGAATTTATACTGCACATATTGGATTTCTAATGAAATTGCCGTTTGATTTTCTTAGTTGAGTAGAACTGCCTCTAATGTGACAGAAACTTTACTGTTGGCATATGTTGTTTTCTAAGTGACTCAAATTTGAGTGAAGATATATGTCATTCATTTGGATGTTTGAACAGTGAGTCACGATTCGTCTCTTCTTTCTTTTTGGATTTTAGTCCATCGGTTTGAAAATTTTTCCTGAAACAGATCAATTGGTTTTGATATCTTGTGCCTGCAAAAATTCTTTAGTACTATGGTTGCGTGATGATTAGCTAGCTTTGTTTCATTAAAAGGAGGTCTGAGAGAAAGATTCAGTTAAGGGTAACATGAAGTTTGCTTGTTGTACTTCTTTGCCAGAACTTGAGGAATGCATAATGATACTTGTTAGTGTTATGGTACACACTTCTTTTTGGCATAATAATGCTTTTCTTTTTTTCTAACAAATGCGATAAACAAATGATTATCTGAATTTGTTTTACTTGCTGATACTTTTGTTAGTCCTGGGACTTGATTATTTTCATTTGACTCGGGCTAAAAATATTTAGTTAAATTGTTTCTATGATTTTCTGTGGAGGATTGGAATACTAAGTAGTGGTAGGTATTGCGAATGTTAACCAACAAAAGATATCTTCTTTTCACTTTTCCTTCTATTCTTATTTGGATACGTATGTTCTGCTGTAAATATATATTGATTTTTTAAATGTCAAATTTCCAGGCTCGCTTAATAGAGAGGACTCCATCAATGAGTGATCTGAATGAAGTGGTCTTTGGGCAGGTGAGGCTAGTTGTAGCAGGATATGGGAAATCTCCTGGTATTTGCAGATGACTGTTTTGCTAGTCTGTAAAAAATGATATAGTAAATGGTCGTTTAAAATTCGTTTTAAAATTCATTTTAAATTTTGGTGGTCAAAGGATAATCAGGGGACAGTTGTCATGTCTCCACTATAAATATGAATACTCTAGTGGAGATTGCATAGCTATTCCCTATTTACTTCCCTTTATCTCATATTTGACTTTAATATGCTTTCTTTCAAAGTACTATCTTGCTAACTTGTATAAACATTTTTATACAGGAACATCTGTGTCGAGATGACCTGTCTTTTATTTTCTCCATGAAGGTTACTTTGTTTATTCTTTTTTGATATTCCTGGATGTTAGCATTCAGATAATTATCTACTACCCTTCTTATTGTTGATTGTTGTTCACATCACCAGGTATCAGATAATGCACCACTATATGGTGTTTGTCTGCATGTCCAGGAAATAGTTCAGAGAGCACCGGGTATACTAGGCATGGTTTCACCACTAAACCCGACTTCCTACAAGCCAAGTCGTTTCTTGGTTTCTGCACCACGTTGTTACTGTTTGCTCACAAAAGTGCCCTTTTTTGAGCTGCATTATGAGATGCTAAACAGGTTGGCTATCTTTACTAAGTTTCAAGATTGCTTTGATTTATATGGCCTAAGAACAATGTTATGTATAAAATGCCTAGTCTCTGCTCCCTCAATTCTCTACTAACCAAGTAGTGTATGGTGTCGTTTATATGAACAGCATAATTGCTCAGGAGAGGCTTGACAGGATAACACAGTTTGCTAGTGAAATTGCTCTGGCAGAACCAATCCCCCATTCCATGAAAGAGCAAAGCCATGTACATGGGGATTTTGAATCTGCAAATGAGCTTTCTTACAATGACTGGACAGAATATGCTGTACCTGTCAACAGTATATCAGGTCTCATCTCTTCATCAGGACTTCCATCAGAGGGAGAGATTCCTTCATATTTATTCAGGAGTTGGGAACCTAATTCTCCTGAAAGTATGTCGGCTAGTGAGACTTCAGATTCTAGTTACGTAAGAGAACTCGAGAAGGAAGGAAGGCATAGTTTCCAACAATATGAGGATTGTATATCAGAGAACTTGGAATCCCGTTGTGATAGCTTTGGAAGAGCAAGTTATACTTATGAGAATGGGCATACTTCCCCAGATCTTCTGTCCACACATTCGCCTATCTCCAGAAGAATTGTGCGTGCACAGAGTATGGAGTCTTTACACAGGTAACCCTGATAATTAGAAGAAAAAACAGAGATTTTCTGCAGTTGTCGAGTGCAAATTATAGTCATCACTTGCCATATCTGCTGGTTGTCTGAAATCATGTGGTCTTTCCCATGAAACTACTATATTATGTTGGGATACATATAATTTTTAACTGTTATGTCTAGTGCTTTCATGCTATTCACCTTACTCATTAATTATGTTGTGGTTTCTGACAGTTCTGTGAAAGGTGTTGGGTCAGATGAAGAAGAAGAACTAAGTATTAAGCAAGAAATAGTTGTTGATGATGAAAAAGTCATGGGGTGGGCTAAGGTTTGTCTGACACGTTCAAGCTTGAAAAAAGCCATCTGTTGGCCCTTGTTCTAATAATAAACATTTTTTAAAAAATTTCAGGCACACAACAATGAACCTCTACAGATTGTTTGTGGCTACCATGCTCTTGCTCTGCCACCTCGTGGAGGTGAACTTGTTTTCCACCCCCTTGAACATCTGCAACCTGTTAAATACTCCCGGCCTGGATTATCTTTATTGGGGTTAGGAGATACAAATTTGGACAATGGTTTGACTTCGATAGAAAAAACTGAGGTGAATGTGAGGTCTTTGCAGATCTGTTTTGTAGCACCATGCCCCCAGCTTCCTAACCATGAAATTCTATTATTAGGTCAATGCCCGTTTGGCGGCTGCAGAAGAAGCTATTGCATTATCGATATGGACTACAGCTACAATTTGTCGTGCTTTGTCTCTCGAAAGTGTATGTTACTTTGTGCTCTAAGTTTTACCTATGTGGCTCCATTTTTGTGCTGTATTCCCCCATTTTTAAGACTAGCCATCTTGTAACAGGGTAAGCTTGTATTAGTAGGGATAATAATGAAGTTGTACCTCTGTTATTTTTTTTCCTTTCTGCTGCCTTCATTAACCAGTTTTGTTAAGTCATCATGGTTGGTTCAGTGTTCATAAAATCACTAATTGTTTTTCACTGCAGGTGCTAGAGTTATTTGCTGGTGTTCTGTTGGAGAAGCAGATTGTGGTAATATGCTCAAATCTGGTATGCTTGTTAGCTTGAGCGTTGTAACTATGTGCCCTGGTTTCCTCTTATGTTTCCTGCTGATTCTCGCACCTCCCTTAAATGCTTAACTGCAGGGTGTCCTGTCAGCAATTGTTTTGTCAGTCATACCAATGATAAGACCATTCCAGTGGCAGAGTTTATTGCTTCCTGTAAGTTCTATCATTTCCTGTAAGTTTCATGTTTCAATTGAACTCTGTACTTTTTAATACCATATTGGTAATGTCAGTTTTGTTTGGGTGGCCCATGGGGGCCTGGGCTTTGATCTGACTATTTCTGCTTTTTTTTTTGGTGGTTCAGTTTTGCTCCTTTTTTTTTCTAATTTTTATCATACATCATCGTTATGATGTAATCATGGAGGATCCGTCTTCTTTGTAACTGAATAACTTCTATAAACTAGTGAAAAGATCAGATTGCCTTTGATGCTAAAATATATATGCTAAAATTCATTTTAGATTTCATTTTTTGATTTTGGAGAATATGAATTGATAGCTGAAATAGAGTTCATGTTTTGACAAAACTTGGCCTTTTTAAACCCAGTTTAAATGCACTCGCATCGACTCACTGTGCTCCTAAACGCTGTGTACAACTCTAGTAAAAAAAATGGAACTGTGAATGATGCAGCTTTTAATGTAGTGTATGAAAAGTCCATGCATAAGAAAGTATTTTAGCTGTCGGACTGTCTTTTCTCTATTTGCATTTATCATCCGACCATAGGCATTTGCTCTCTCTGAAACAGATGTATTGATGTCTAGAGTATAGACATGCTTTGAACATTGGACTAATACCCTAAAAGAGTGATAGATTTGTAGCTCATTCATATATCTCCCGTTCCTATTCTGCTCTGAGGTCAAACAACTGCTTTTCAGGTTCTACCAAGAAAACTGGTTGATTTTCTTGATGCCCCCGTCCCTTTCATTGTAAGTTCTGAATGTTCTTTAAAGCACACTTATTGGTCATGCTCTTTCAAGGAGTCATCACTCATCACTGACCGCAATTGCCAATTTGTTCATGTTACCGATCCTCACCATGTTCTGATTGTTTGTAATATTAGCTGATGGCCTATCTGTTCTCTCCTACAGGCTGGTGTCCAACATAAACCCCCTGATATTAAGATGAAAGCATCAAGTATTGTCAGAATCAATGTAGATAAAGATCAGGTAGTGCATCATATTTTTCCTGTATTTTAAAATATCTTGGGAATAAATGTGTACTTTTTTTTTGTCAAAAGTGAATAATTTATTCTTGCACTATGCCTAGCTAACATGTCAGCATGTGAGTTGGAGTAATTTAAGTGAACAAGATCAATAGGAGTAAGTTCGAATTGATTTTACCCACTGGTGGTATTTCACTACACCCAATCAGGAATCGCTAGTTCCATATACATGCTGATTTTCAAAGAACAAAAATGTTTTGTACGAGCCTATGAGACCAGGGTTTCAATGTTTATACTTCCAGCGTACATACTACGTCTACTGTTGCATCATGGAACTCCTGGCGACCTGACCTGATCATGTCAATTTTGTGATATTTTACTGGTGCAAGCAAAGCATATCTGCTGCTGTTATTGACTTTTTGCAGAAAAGGTTCATAGCCACTAACTGTTAGCAACTATACTGAAATGCGCAGGTGAAGGCAAGCTCATTATCTCAACTTCCACGTTTCAAAGAGCTTGTTTCTGATCTCAGTCCAATTCATGCTAGACTTTCATGTGAGAATGCTTTGGCTAAGAGACATCCAATTTACAAATGCAATGAAGTTCAGGTAGTAATAAATTTCTAATATTTGGAATAGGGATCAATCACCTTTGGTGCCATTCCCTCAGACTTTTCTCCTTTGCAGATCTTGATCATATAAAACTTGTTGATCCTTCATGTTAAATTTTATTAAACTATTAAGATGGCTCAAAATATTTCCCATGTATTACAACTAGTTTGGATTTCATTACAGGCTGAGGCAGCTTGGCAGTTCTTGAACGTCATGAGATCCTATCTGGAATCACTTTGTTCTGACTTGCGCTCTCATACCATCACCAATGTACAGTCAAATAATGACAGGGTTAGCAATATGAACACCGTTGCGTGCTCTTTAATTATTGAAAACAGCATAAATCCAGTCAATGATATTTCTTCTATCTTATCAGGTTTCGTTGCTTCTGAAAGACAGTTTTATCGATTCATTCCCCTCAAAGGACCGACCATTTGTAAAGGTACTTGTCAGTTGAGTTACGTTTTTTATGAAATTAATAGAAATTTATAAGTTGTTGATGGACCCTTGGATGGTAAATCTGTATATACTACTAGAGGCATGCCAGTCTTTCTCCACAACGTAGTTCCTGTTGATATGAGATAGAGAGCTTTCAAAAGACGTGAAAGCATTTTTAACTCTTTGTATTCCTTGTCCTAGATCATTGCTAAAAGAAAACCTAGGTCATTGGCTAGTTTTTATTAAAAAAAACCAGAAGGGTGGAGGGATGCACCTGTAGGTCATTGACAAGTATCATAACATGAACAGGTCTTTGTATATAGAAAATTCTTAATGAAATGAAACTTGTAAGGATGCCAGAACTGTATTGTCTGTGTTTTTCACCTAGTCATCTTCCCTTTCTTCTCTGTTAGTAATGCAAATTCTCATATCTTTTTGCAGCTTTTTGTGGAGACGCAGATGTTCTCTGTTCTGTCAGATTCTCGACTTTCCACATTTGAGAATGAACTGACATAAAATGGTTTGCTCCGGTCAGAGATCAAAGCAATCAACTTTCCCGGTTTGTGGCAAAAATTTCCCTGTCACTAGAACGATCGGGCAATGGAGAGAAAAGGCAGTCCGACCGAGAATTGAGGGTTAAACTGCGCGGGCCCCAGAAGTTTTTCCATTCAATGCTGGAGCTTAAAGACGAATGAATCGGATAGCCTGGACATGAAAAATGTGTGATGCAGCCCAGTCTTTTAAATGGGATGCACCTGTCCTTTGGGTTTGGGGAGGTATACACGGGCTGGAAAAGAAATGTTCCAATGTTGCATTACAGTTTGTGTTTTTGTTACTCTCTTTTGTTATACAAATCAGCGTATATAGTGGAAAGAATCATGTAAATGAGATAGTTTATTCATTGCAGTGCGCATATCCGTCTTACAGTTCGAGTACATGAGTTTGTGGTGCACAAGAACGTAAAATTCATGATATTGCCCTCACTTCTCAGCATACTTGACAGTTCTCCATGAACTATTGCAGGACCATTGATCCAATATTCCGATGTGTTAGCACTTGGCAGCAACTATTATTTTACAGGTAAAGGGAGCTCTATTGATCACGGTCAATTACATGTAAGGTGATCCGATTGCCCTCTTAAGTCCTGGCCTTGACAGTAACTGTTACTCATGTTCATAGGTTTTTCTACGGGTATTTGTAAATATCTGAGACCATCGGAAGTTAGTAATAACCTTGACCACATGACAAAGCATGGACACATGGTGAATAACATCATCTCAATTTGCAAAGCAGTAACTCAAAAGGCTATGCAATAGACATTAACTATCCACAGCTCACAACACAAAAACACAGCAGAGGCGTGATCACGTGACAAAATTTGCACATCGTTGGAGCAGAAATCAGCTTGGTGATCACGTTGAGTAGGCGATCACAACCGCGGCATGACTCGAGTATGAGCTGCAAGCATCAGACATCATCAGAGAGGACAGCCTGGTGATCATCAGAACAATGATGAATTGCATGCTATTTTGAGGCTAACGGTTCACGTCCAAACCTCAGGGCAGCAGCCACTCCTCCCCTACATGGCTACATTGCCTTCCACTGCAACCTCCTCTCCTAACAAGAAAAAAAAGAAGACACGCATACTCCCATCTCTGAAGCCCCAAAAACAGAGTCTTCGATGCACACAAGAAACCAACAAATTCCTACGTGCGTCTCGTTGCAGCTTTCCATCTGCTGGGATTATTATCCGTACATCGTACAAAATCCACCGTACTTCGCATGGTTGCATTTGGGGAAAAATTTTGCATTCCAAGCCTATAAATACCGTGCGGAGCGCGCGCGAAGCACATGCAGCAAGCCAGCCAGTGGTAAAACGCGCGCGAATTCGCAGAGATGGATCGCCGCGCTAGCATGTCTGCCCGGAGCGTGCTCGTCCAAATCCCGGACCAGCTACCGACGCTGTTCGAGCCGCAGAAGGCCATAATGACGCCGCACATGCGCGCGAGCGTGGACGACGACGACGACGACGCGGCGCCGCCGGAGCGGCGGCTCACGGTGCTGGCCCTCCAGCTCGCCGTGCTCGAGAAGGCGGCGAGCCGGCTCGGCACGCTGGGGTTCATCTGGGCGACGGTGGTGCTGCTCGGCGGCTTCGCCATCACGCTCGGCCGCACCGACTTCTGGTGCATCACCGTGCTGCTGGTGGTGGAGGGCGCGCGCATCCTGGGCCGCAGCCACGAGCTGGAGTGGCAGCACGAGGCGACGTGGCGGCCACCGGTGTCGTGGGCGGCCGGCCTCGTCTTCTACTGGATGCAGCTGCTGTCCGCGTCGGCATGCGTCGCGCTCTCGCTCGTGCGCCTCGTCCACCAGCGCTACGGCGGCAGCGCCGACGCGCGGACCAACCGGAGCTCGGCGCTCGACATCTTCTACGGCCTCGCGCTCGCCGAGGCGCTGCTGTTCCTCGTCGAGAAGGCGCTGTGGCAGTGGCGGGTGGGGCACCGCCGCCTGCTCGAGCGCGTCGCCAAGGAGTGCCACCTCGCCGGCGCGTGCGGCGCGGTGGCCGTCCGCCGCTTCTTCTACGACTCCTACTCCCGCTGCCTCAACGGCAGCATCTTCGACGGCCTGCACATGGACCTCGTGTCCTACGCCGAGGACCTGCTCACCGCCGGCTCCTACGACGAGCAGCGCCTCGGCGCCTCCGTCCTTGTCGCGCTCGCGGAGTCCGACCGCTTCGCCGACTCCATGCTGCGCAGGATCGGCACGTCGGCGCCGGTCACCGAGCGGCTCATCGAGATGCTCAGCTGGAAGAACTCGTCGGAGAAGGGCGTCCGCCGATCGGCCGCGGTAGTCGTCTCCATGCTCACCGAGGGGAAGCTCAATGCTCTCCGCGTCACCGGCATCCCCGGCGCCATCGAATCCGTCGCGTCGCTGATGTACGCCGACCTCGACGAGCTCAACCTCCTCGGTCTCTCCATCCTCAACAAGCTGGCGCACGACCACGACATCTGCGACAGGATCGGCAAGACGAAGGGACTCCTCGATAAGATCATCTCCTACTCGAGCATCGCCAGTGCACCTGCGGCGGCCGCGGCCACCGACACGAGCCTCATGGCGGTGAAGCAGTCGCTCCGCGTGGTGAAGAGACTGGCCAGCACGACGGGCACCACCGGCAAGCTCCTCCGGAGGGAGCTCTCCGGCATCGTGTTCACGGTGAGCAACGTCAGGGATGTGCTGCAGCAGCGCGACGGGAAGGCCCAGACGACGGAGCTGCACCAGCTGGCGATCGAGATCCTGACGAGCCTCGCCATGGACGAGGAGGCGAGGGAAATGATCGGCAGGACGGGGGGTGTGGTGAGCGAGCTGGTGGCGATGTTCTTGCCGGCAACGGAGGCGGTCGGAGACCGGCCGGCCGACGCGGTCCGGGTGGAGGCCGGCGAGGCGCTGGCGATGCTGGCCCTCGACAGCAGGATAAACTGCGGCGCGATCATGATGGCTTGCGGCGGAGGAGTTGCGCGGCTCGTCGAGGCGCTGAGCGACCCCGTCGTCATCGTCGGCGCGGCGAGGATCCTCCGCAACCTGTGCACCTACGCCGGCGACGAGTGGCGGCTTCCGCTGAGAGGAGTCGCCGCCGGCGCCACCAAGGTGCTGAGAACAATCATGGCCGAGAAGGGCAAAGTGCTCAACATCTTCCTGGGCCTCGCGGCGCAGATGCTCCGGTTCATGGAGCCGGGAGAGCTCCGCGCGAGCCTCGCCGCGGCGAGCGTCACGGACGCTGCGCTCGCGAAGACAATGGTGCAGGTCCTGCGAGAGTACAGCCGGCCGTCCATGGTGGTGCCGCGGATCCGCCGGTACACCATCGAGCTCGCCGTCGCCATGATGCGGTCGGACAAGCGATACGTGGCGCTGTTCGTTGAGCTGGGAATGGAAGGCCAGCTGCGGCGCGTCGCGGGCACCACGTCGGAGCTCGAGTGCTTCAATGTGTTCTCCGGCAGCGTCGGGCTCAGCCGCCGCGGGTTCAGCGTCTGCGCGGACGTCGAGGCGGCACTGGAGTTGATGAGGCAGGCATGAAGTTTAACTGAAACTACTTACGCGCACGTGTGCTTGATCGATCTTAATAGTATCCAAAATTTGTGTACGAGTACATTCTTAGTTGACTGAAACAAGTGAATCATAAATAGTGTAAGGCAAATAATATTACTACTACGTTGATTATACATGGACTCCTAATCCTAAAGATTTTTCCCCCTGAAAACAACTAGTAGATCAGATAGGTAAGAGGTGCAGTGGGAAACGTGATTATACTTGGGAAATTTGGGCAAAATGGGTTATTGTGATGCTATAGAATATCAAGAACAAACTGACAGGACTGCTAAGCCGCACAGGATAGACAAAGAAGCACCGCAGCACGAGTTAAACATAGATAATCCAACTGGTAGTTTCGAGAAATACAATCATGTTCCATTAATCCCATATACATTGCTGCGAATAGAAATTACGGTAAGTCAATCTTTGTGCAAGAAGCTTGGCAAGTTTCATAGCTGCAGGCCCAGGTCTAAGAACATCCGGGTTACCTGAAACAGAACATGGACTAGCATCCCCAACACCTATGCACCATCCCCCTGGGGCTGGTTCTTCAGGTTGCCGGTGTAAAATTTCCTCGTCAATGTGGTTAAGAACAGGATCGTCCATGGAAAATCTTGTTCCAAAAGCTACGCCGCTTTGAGTCATATTCTCTACATCATCCAGGGTCAGTAGAAGGGGCTCTTTTTTCGAAGATGGGTCCCATTTTGAATAGTGTAGGTCGTGGTTAACAACAGTCCTGTTAAACTCAGGGGAGTTGCAAAGAACTGTCTGGAAATACTTCTTGTGTGGCAAGGGCATGTTAGTATAGTACATTAGCATGGTTCTTGGTAGATTATCCGTACCAATGATACAGTACTCGATAAATTTCCGAGAAAGGATAACAGATGAAGAACCTGCATGGGAACAACAGGTACAATTAAATACTTCTTCAATATCGTTATTCCACTCAATTAAATAGCTAGGTAAAAGAAGAAATTAACATAAGGTGTAATCAAGGTGTATAGTGAATTCAATGCCATCCTATAAAGAAATGGATTCATTTTAAAACAATACATATTTTTTCAAGCCTATTTCATGAGCAAGACATTAGAATTCTGCAAAGCAAGAATGTTCAGGCAGGGCAGGCAGAGGTACATGCCATCAGAGTTGTACCGAAAGAAGTGTCTATGTTTACAAAGCATTAAAATAACAAATGGGATGCCAAGTTAAGTATAATGAGCCCAGTAAAATGTCAACCAAAGCAGGAGAATTAGATAGCACAAGTACACTGTTTATCTGGATAGCCATAGGTAGTAATCTAATAATTTTAAACCATCCGTCAATAACTAAAAGGGAAACTAGTCCATTAAACCGACATATGATAAAGATGTTTCACAATTTTCCATCAACTGCATACCGCCTCATCATTAGCACTATAAGGAAAATTATTATATGTCCCCTATCATTATATAACGATTTATGGGATGATCTTCTAATAAATACTGAAGCGTGTTAACCCCTTACCTGTAAATAGTTTATAAGCATTTGGCAGTTCACGTTTTTGAGTGGCATAAAATATATCAGTCCTGGATGAGAGATATAGACCAGGATCAACAACAATCGGTCTTATCTGTCTTGACCTGCACAAACATTCAATGTCAAGAACTTGAATTTCCCACGTTTGAATTAAAACTAAAAAAATCAGAATGATCGTATGCCCTTACTCCCTCCAACCGATATAACTGGTATGCTGGATGAAGTTGAGATCCTTTGGTATATATGATAAAACATGTAGGAGATCTGCCAACAATTTAAAGTTAGGTTGGATAAAGAGTGTTGTGCCCTATAGAGGAGTATCTTGTTTCACAAAATGTCCATAGTTTCCAAAGCAATGAAATGGTATAAGCAAGACATAGAGGTATTTGTGTCCATTCTGTTCTACCATTACATAACCAAGCAATTTCTGCAGGGCACAAGTTTATCTTAGTCTCTTTAGGAACAGTACAGCAAGTGAACTTCGAATATCTAAAACTCTTTAGGAAACACGTTGAGGAAACTCTTAACAGCCTAAACAGGAGACAAAGATCACCAAAGTTTTTTTTTGTTCTCAAGATTCATAAAAAAATAGTTCTCCATGCTGTTTCAATGCAAAGCGTTCACTGAATTAGATCGCATCGTCATGATTTTCTGTTGAAGCCAGATTAGATCAGCATGCCAAGCTTGCACTCTTTCGCCCAAATGATTTTTGAAACAACCAGGGCCATATGGTATGTAGCACATGAGAGAGAAAACCAGTAGCAATATCAAAGGCTTGTCACATCACCAAAATAATACCATTCCATTTCAAACCTCGAAGGAGTTGGCTTCAGTGTAGAAAACCAAGTTCCACATGCTTCTTGCATCAAAAGGGTGTGGTTGCAGTTTGTTTTTTGGATGATTATATGTAAGAAATATCCAGTGATATCAATCAGGAATGTATTCCATGGAACACCACAGAATAAAATATTTACTTTTCCCAATGTGATAATAGGATTTTAATCCCTTCAAAGCAACAACTTTTTAACCAATCCAATGCATTGGAGATGGTCCTCAGAGCTAGAGTTTATTTTCTATTAGTAGCCTGATCAGTCATTCTTTTACCTTTCGATTCAAAGAGACATGTCTAGTTGTCTACATTAAAATACCCCATTCACCAAACAATAACAATCTACAGAAAATTTAGCAAGATTATCACTTTCGTAGTTTACCGAAAAGTTTAGATCTAGCTCGAACACCTCAACGACGATAGATACTTATCATATACACAAAGGTACCCAAATAGGTGGAGAGAGGAATCACCATCAGGAGTGACAAGCGGGTAGTCACCAGCGTCGAGGTGCACGAACCAGTCCCAGTCCTGGCCTACCCGCAGCAGCAAGGAGGCTCCGTGCAGCGTGGCGGCAAGCGTGGACGCGCCACGTGGGTTGGCGAACCCGGGGTCGCCGACGACGTGGACGTTGGCGCGTCCAGGGCCAACCCGCGCCTGGCGGGCGAGCCGCGCCCTGTCCCCACGGACGCGGCGCGGTCGAGGAGGAGGAGGTAGAGGTTGCGGGGGTGGTAGGTGGCCAGGAGCAGCCGGAGGAGGCGGTCGGCGTCGCCCGCCGAGCCGGTGAGGAGGAATGCGAGCGACGGAGGGGCCGGGCCGGCGCTGGACGCGTCGACGGGGAGCGGGATGTGGTGGGGCGGCGACGGAGGGGATGAGGAGGAGGAGAGGAGGTGGAGGAGCAGGAGGAGCAGGAGCGAGGAGAGGAGGAGGCAGGGGAGCGGGCGGGAGTCCTTAGGGAAGACGGCGAGCGGCAAGGCGGCGGTCGCGGCCGGCCCGGCGGGCGCGGAGGGTTGCATAGGCGATGGATTTTTTTGGTGGTGGTGCAGCCGCGGGTGGCGGGCGGCGGGCGGCGGGCGGCGGGAGGAGTGGGAGGAGCGGATCGGAAGGGAGGGAGAGAGGGAGAACCGTGGAAAGAGGAAAGGTTTTTCTTCCGTGTTTGGTGCACCGGCGTGTCTGACGAGAGTATGAGACCGACGGACGGTTTCCTTGGATGGGTCAGGGGGTCTGGTCAGGGTGACTTTGAGTTCACCCCATTCGAAAAAAAAGTTAAATTCATTTGTTTTTGTAATTCATATCTTATTTTCAGTGTATTGCACTTCTATTTTGATAGTTTTATGGATACCCTATATTTGATGTGTTTGGTTAGTAGATTTGAATGGATATGTACTTAATATTTACGTTAGATTCGATGACACTCATCCTATACTAAATCTTATATAAAATCATGCATTATATTCCGTATAAGAAAAAAGAAGTGGAGTCCTATTTGAACACGACGAAGAGTATCCATACTTGGTTCCCTGATTCTATTTAAACAAGGAAACATTTGATGGTATAAATACAAGATCTTAAAAAAAAGAGGAGACACGCAAAACAGATCAACACAAGTCAACATAGATCTAGACAATACAAGACAAACCTAGAAAACTATTAGAAGCCACAAAGGCTGACAAGAGAGAACTAGAGTTACATTTAATCTCACTAAGTTCATGTTTGAGAAAGAATATTACAGTAGTCATGTCCTACGTGTGAGAGCTCTATGCCGTCAAGCCGATAGATATCAGATTAGGTCATCCCAAATATTGTATTTGTATGATACTGATATATAAAGATAAAATTGGTTTTGGCAAACAGGAGTGGGGCTATTACCTGTTAGTTAAGTGATTCTAACCTGTATAAAAATCCATGTCTTCCGTCTCTTTTATCTTAATCTCGTATATATTATGGCATCAATGATTCTCATACTCTGCAAATATCATATCATAGTTCATCGATACTTTCATCTACCATTAATATTTTTCATGTTGATTGTTTATTTTATGCCATTAATATTTTTCATGTTGATTGTTTATTTTATGTTTGATAACATCTATTGTATGTTATGTATAAGCTACTAATCATTCTAATCGTTTTCACCGTATGGCGGTGCTTGTGTTGATTGCATTGCTTTGTTTATAACTACTATTCAACTGGAAAGAATTGTTTCAACAAGCTAATTATTCACCTTTCAAAAAAATGCTAACTATTATCATGTTCATAGACATTACTTCTTTGAGTTTTCTTTATTAGGAGACAACGTCTAAGTCCTTTTCCCCCCTATTTTTGTTGTATGTAGAATTGTAGTTTGGTTGTAGGATCAAGTTTGTTACTGTTAGTTTGTGATAAGCGCTGCTCTGGTATAAAGATTGTGAGGATAGGAAAATTAAAGAGTCGTATTTAATTTCTGTGAAGAAATTGAACATCAGATTTGTGCGCATTTAATTAAAATTCTATGAAAAATTATTACTCATACTACTACATAACTTAAATAAAAGGCGATATAATGGCTATTGTTGGTGTGATGCTCAGAGCCTCAGAGTGTATTAGGAGTGTATTAGTAGTATTGTTTTTTGGTGATCGGCTCTCATTTATAATATCGTGTGTGGTTTTGCCATCTAGCAGTTCAAAATTTGATTTGTCCATCTCCTGTGATTAGTGAGTGAGTTTTTAATGTGTTTAACCCTAGCTCTTGCCTCTTCGGTTTACGGCGTCAATGCATTTCACACGCGCGTGTGTGATGGTAACAAACATACCGGCATCACTGAGTTTCTAGCAGAACATATCAATTGATCCCTATAAATAATTACGAAGTATCGTATGGTTTTTCTTTAATAAATATATGCAATCCTAAAAATAATTATATTTAATATAAAGTAAGTATTGGTGCGTGCAGTTGAGTACGACTATGTCAAAGCCGACAAAATCAATGTCGTTTACACGAGTGGCAGCATACCGGCCGTAACTGCCTGCTGAACATGGCCACTCTATTTTAAATTAGAAATATAGCTATATTTTAAAATAAATAAATTAAAATTATAGCACGGCTATCTTCTATATAAAAACACCCCATATAATATTTCATAAGCAAAAGCAATTACTGTGATGGGGACAAGCTATCTCCTAACCATTTCGTAACCATCAAATACAGTCATGGCACGACTATCTCCTAGATATATATAAAAAAACAGTACCCCACACAAAATTTCATGAGCACCTATACTGTAGCCACCTTCATCCCAGTATGCTCGCGATCCAAACACAGCCATGTCCCATTTCTTTTCTGCGCCCTGGTGGTACGCAATTACGCAACCACAAGCAACAATCTGGCCGGTGTGAGACCGCGAGTGTTCCTCTCCGCCACCACGTGCTCCCCGCCCGTACCGCTTCTGCCACCATAAAGATCTCGACTGATGCCGCGCCCCTACCGCGACGAAATGCCCAGGACGGTGGTGCGGTGCGCGTCGACGACTACGCACCAGCACGTTCCCTCCCCCATCCCTCACCAGCGCCACGAGTTGTTGTTGCTGCGGTTCGCGGACCACGCGACCTGCGCTTCTCCGGTCGAACAACCCCTCGACGCCATCCATGTGAGGATGCTCTCGCCGTCGTTTTCGTTCAGGCAACGAACTAATCACGCTTATTGCCATGCCATGGCAACAAGACTGCAGCAGCGTCACCCATGAATGAGAACATATCATTATACCCGGCGACACGAGGCGACAACCAGCACAGCGCCACTGTGCATCGACGGGTAATAAGTACAGTGCCCTTTTTCATTTCTTGCCGGTGCCTCAGCCTCGCACAGATGGATGCATATGGATGTTCTACTGCCAGTCTACCAGACTACCATTACTACCACCAGCCAAGCCTGAAGAAATGGAACTGGTAGACTACTAGAGCCGTCAAAATTGTTTCACCTGCACGGCCGCAGCAGCGGCTTGCCCGGCCGATGATAGCATAGATACACATGTCGCATTCGGACATTCAGACGCTGTGTCTGTTGATCGCCTTTGTTAGTTGCTACTACCAGGAATAGGAGAGACCTGATAAGCAAAAACAGCAACAGCACTTTCACCGCTTGCTTTGTTACAACACCAAGGTTGCCATGGTTGCAGGAAAGATTGAGCATGATGCGAGGCTGTTTTGATGTCTGTCGATCTTTCCTTGCCAAGAACTAAGATTTGGCAGATGTTCTTAAACCTCTCTCTAATCCTAATGTTCTACAAAATGGAAATTGAAAAGAAATGCAAAAGGAGATGACACGCGCTAATCGTCTCCGTCCTCCTTCGCCGCCGCCGGGAAGAAGCAACGGTTTTTGTTCAATCACTTCTTGTCCTTGCCGGCGAGGCGCGCCGCCGCGCGCTCGGCGCGGCGTGCCTTGGCGTTGACGCGGCTGGCGGCCGAGGCGTCCTCCTCGCTCTCGCGGCGCATCTCCATGACCCGGCGGTGGGAGTTGGAGTGCAGCAGCGGCGAGAAGGTGGGGCTGTTCGCCGGGCGGTACTCCGGGAAGAGGCGCCCGGACTTGAACCGCACGCCACACGCGTTGCACAGCGTGCGGGGGCCGTCCGGCCCGAGACGCCACTGCGGCGTCTCCTCCACGGCGCAGTGGGTGCACCGGCGCCGCGGCGCCCCCGCGTCCGCCGCCGCCGCCGCCGCCGCCGGCTGACGCGGGCGCGACAGCAGGGGTGCCAGGCTCCACGGAGCAGTCACCCGCCGGCGCCGCCGCAAACCCTTGGTCCTCGGCCCCACCGCCGCGCGCGCCGGCGCCCCAGGCGTCGCCGCCGCCTCCACCTCCGCCGCCATGGTGTCCACCGACGGGAACGCGTCCTTGTTCGAAAGCCACTCCAGCTCCTCCTCCTCCTCCCCTTCCCCTTGCCCCTCTCCTACCAACGCCGCCTCCAAACCCTGCAAGAACCACGCAAAAAATCAAAACTTTCAGCCGCCTACCTAGCCATACGGCAACCCAACCTCTCACACGGGGATTGGAGAGAGACACATACCGTGTGGTCAAAGAAGCCGTTCAAGCTGGCGCCCGCGTCGCCGGTCAGCTCTCCAGCCAGCGCCGCCGCGTCCTTATCACCAACCATGTCCGCCGCCGCCGTCACAACTCGGGGGATAAAGAAATGGAATTTTTATTCGATTTTTCTTGGCACCTCTATTTGATCCCCTAGCCTTTTTATCATCAAGCCCTTTTACCCTTTTTGTTTGGGGGTTTTTGCTTCGGTTTGCAAGTTAAAGCAAGAGATTTTTGTCTGGGTTCTTGCGATGATGCGAGAAATCCATAGGTTTTAACGATGGTAATAACCCCTTGGCGTTCACGTGGGGGTGGTGTGGTTCTTAAGTTTTGGGTCTAGCGAGCACTGTGGCTCTCTGGACGATTTGGATGTATTAGCATCTCACTAAACACGAGCACCTTCAATTAGGGTTTGCTTAATATTTGAGCTGTGGAAACGCGCCCCAGATGGCCAAAACAAGAACTGAATGAATGAAGATGATACTGCCTCCCGTTTCTATCCTTTTCTGTATCCTTTTTTGTACGCAGCGTGCATGCGTTTCGTGGCATATTGGGCACAGGAGTTCTTTTTGCTGTGATTGAACTGTACTCAATTTTCCAGTTGTTCTCCTTTTTTTTGGCTGGTTGTTCAAGAGACTCCTAATCTTATCTCAACACCTTATTTAAAAAAAATTGGACTTCAACAATTCCCCCAAAACTTTCCTAAAAGATTAGCGATGTAAACAAAACATCTCTCACCATGCATATATTAGAACACCAAACCTTTCCTAATCCTCTGTCGAACTCCTTTCCGCGATTTTTCCCGCCCCGAGCACCTCGGCACGGCCCTCCATTCGCCGCCCCGTGCCACACTCCGTTCCCGCACCTATCGTCCCTGGACGCCGTCACGGTCGCCCCGCGCGGTCGCGTCCTCGTACTGTGCAGATCCGTCGTTGCCATGCGCCTCCGCACCAGCCGACTCAACGCGTCTCCATCACCGCTGCCATGCGCCCTCACACCGGCCGCCCCGACACGCCACTGTCACCGCCGACCCATGCCCTCACACCGTCTAGATCCGCCGATGCCATGCGCCCGTATCCAGGCCGAGTCGACGCGTGGAGCAAGGGAGGTGCACGGAAAAGGAGAGACGCACAGAGCAGGAGAGGCGCAAGGGGAAGCGGTGGCGCATGGAGCAGGAGACGTGCGGGGACGGCGTCTGTGACAGACAGGAGGCATGCACGCTAGGGCTCTCGCGCCATCAAGGCAAGTAGCACCACGATGTGAATTGGGCCTAATTTTAATGACATAGACTGTTTTGAGTTATTTTGTAGGAAGTTTTAGCGTTCTGCTGTGAGCTGACATGTTTTTTGAAAAAAAAATTTTAGCATAGTCCTTGATACCTTGTTTTAGAAAATAATTTTTAGTCCCTAATACCTTGTTTTAGAAAATAATTTTTTAAGCAGTCTCTTGGATTGCTCTAAAGTGCGGACTTCGTTTTTATCTCACAGTCAGGATACTTAATTATTGAGTATGGACGAAGTTTGTTGGGCTGTTATGGTTCATTTTATGGCCGTATATAAACTACAGATGCTAAATTTTACAAATTTAAATTAGTCACAATTGTAAAAATAAACAATTGTGCAAAAGCATTCGCCATGGTACCCACTTCCTAAGGGAAAATAGTGTTGTTGGGCGCCAGCGATTATCTCCACATTTGGTTATTTGAGATATTTCTAACGAACAACTATGACGGTAAAACAACATACAAATATTCATGCGAGGGAGAGTGTCATGTTTATTCATTATGCCTGAAGCTAAGGAATACATAGATATGCGTTTTGTTAGGAAAATTAAAGCAGGCATATATAGTTGAAGTTTGCGGATAACGAGTAACTATAGTTTGTCATATCTATGTCGGAAAGATATGCTACTCATTTTATTGTATATTATACTTATATACATATATAGCATACGACATATTTTTTCTTGTGTGAGTGGCGGATCTAAGAAACGGTCGTCGCCCCGGACTAACTAATACAAGAGTAAAATAATTCGTTTCAAGCTAACTTCATTGAATCCAAACAAGAGCAACAAAAGAATCACAACTTTTCCTTTTCTAACCCAAAATCACAACTCTGCCTGGCATAGGGGCAGGAAAGCCTCGATTAAATCAGAGATATGTAAGAAGAACTCCGATCAATCTGCGAGAGCGATCTCGTGAGCTGTACTCACCTCAGACTTGGCCTCCGACTTGACGGCCTCCCATATAGGGTCCCCGGCGGCGCTGACTATGCCTCGCACCGACCTGCTCCTCCACTCCCCTACGCACGATCCGCAGTCGCCGCCCTGCGAGACCCTCCCTCTCCCTCTCGCTGCTGCCTCACCGTCGTGGTCCTTCACCTTCTCAAGCACCAAGCACCCGCACGACATCATGGCCCGAAGCAGCGAAGCCTCGTTGGCTGGTGCCCCTAAGAGGTTTCTCTCTCTTAGCGGTGGTCGGCCGACTCGATGCGGCGAGTCGCCGGCGCGCGCCAGGAAGAGGAGCGAGCGAGAAGAGGGACGAGAGCGAATCAGCGAAACCAAACGGCGAGGAGCGGGGGCGTGGGCCACAACGCTCGGGGGCTCGGGGGCTCGGAGCGGAGCGTGGCGCGCGGTGGACCGCGGAGCGCGGTGGAATTGAGGAGGATGGCAGGCAGAGGCAGAGCGCGGCGCGTGGGGATGGTGGTTGGCGGCGCTCGGATGGCGGTTGGGATGAGGAAGAACCCGACTGATAGTGAGTGGCTTGGGTAGGGGACATTAGGGTTTTTGCTTGTTGGGTTAATGGGCTGTGTAAAATAGATGTTGGGCTATTGGACCATATATGTATTTCTCAAGAAGGCTATTAGGCTATTTATATTTCTCATTATGTTTATACAGTAATTGAGCCTTGCTCTGGGCTATAGCCCGGATAACCCGGGCCCAGATCCGCCCCTGCACTGGATAAGGCTCCTCTATTTTCAAAGCTATTTGGTTTTGTCATTGATAGGTGAGTCCATAAATCATGGATCCACTGATTCGGTGTTTTTGAAAGCAGAGGATCCCAATCCACTGTCGCCTTCCTTTGCTTCGCCATAAGAGAAGTCCTGTAGACTCTGCAGCCCATACAGCTAGCTATCTGGCCTGCTCCTGTGGTCCGTGGAAGCTAATTTCTCAAGGCGACGGCGAACCTGCAAAAGCCGCAAGGCAAGTACGCAACGCAACGTCCAGCGAGAGTGCGGCCCGCAACGCCAGGCGTCCGAGTTGCATCCCAGCGAGTACGGCCCGCGAGGCGTTCGAGGGCATCACTTCGCGTGCCTTGGGCCGCGCATCGGGGGCTCGTGGCCTCGTGTGTATGGAAGCGTGGGCCATGGAGCGGGGCCGCTGGGCGACTGGGCCGCGGCGCGTGTGAGCACCGTGCAAAAGCATCGAATTTTTAGCATTTTTAATTTTAATTTTTAAAAATTTATAAAAATAATTTATGGTTTGAAAATATTGTAGAAGACGAGAGACGACTAGTTTTACAATATTTTCAAACCACAAATTATTTTTATAAATTTTTAAAAAAAAATTAAAAATGCTAAAAATTCCAAAAGCGCCAACCAAACTGCCCGCGGGATGCCGTCGATATTTCTTTTGTAGCCAACACGAAAAAAATTTATTATATGTCAGATATATTAGAAGAAAAATTAATACAAAACGTCATCCGATGGACCGATCGACGATAAATAGAATGGAAGAAAACACAAAAGCTAAACACAGGTAACAAAAACTAAAACTTACTTTGAAAAAAGACGGGAAGAAACAGCGTCACCCTAAACGTGGGAAAAATCCTATATGTCTTCTCAGCCATTGTCGGCGAGACGGCGAGGCTAACCTCCGATTAGATTGGACGCGTCGGTCGCTTGGACTGCTGGAGATTTCACCCAACCTTGCAGAAACCGGTCGTGTTTGGCGCAACTGGCTTACGTTAAACAGTCGTCGATCGGTGATTGGTACTAACGTAACGCCCATACGCATTTACGCACTCGGATTAAACCCAAATCATACGGATGCAACGTGCGATCTAATCATATTAGGCTCAGCTCGGGGATATGGCGGAGCAGAGCTCCCAACTCTATTACCAAGTGGGCACTGTTTCTGAACTATCCAGCCTTTCACCATACCAAACATATATTCTCTCCTCCTGATACTGTACATTAATACAAGCAATAATCTTAGTTTATGCACCAAAGCGCCCTAACTACACAAGCATGCATGTTCACCCAACTACAAGTGTTTGTACGTCGGAGGTTGGAGCTAGCCACATTGCAGAACAACAATCAGCAAAAGCAACACGCTTGCATGTGGCCAGCATATATACTGCAGTCTACAGGCAGCGATAGATAATAAAGAGATTAATTAAGAAAAAGGACGCAGCCTCGCGACTTAATTTGGCTATTTCTCGCCTATATAATCAAATGATAATATCAACATATAACATATGGAATGCTAATTAACTGATAAGTACATATAAAGGACATTTTCTTGCTTTTCTGTGCCCTAGTTTCTTATTGGCATGTTACTTTCACTAGCTAACATTGCATTTCCAGAGAGGAGGAATATACAGGAAGTTTAGGAACAACAAACGGTAGTGATGCCCTTTGGAAACTTCCCTTTGTTCAATTATAGATATTGAGGAATATCAAGCATATTTTATTAGCTGAAATTAGTACTATTTGAACTATGATTCAAGCAGGAAGGAAAAAACCACTAGTGATCGATGAGTAAGGCCACGATTAATAATGGCTCAATAATCTGCCGAACGGAGAGAATTTTCAGATGCTGCAAAGTGGAGGCACTTCACATGGCCCCCCATCTTACCCCCACGCTGTCTCTCGCCAAGTCGCAATTAGAAAAACGGGAAGGCGAGATAGTACGAGAGAAGATGGAAGGCCATGTGTGCGTGCATGTGGCCTAGCGAAGCTAAGCTAAGGCCGATTTCAACCGAGTTGGAACTTGGAACGGAAGGGTGCTGCATTTGTTGCAGTTGATGTCTGCATCTTGTGCTGCATGATTGCATTTCGGCCACCGGCTAGTGTGGTTTACACTTTCCTCGTCGCCTCCATCTTCTTACTCCTCTTCATTGATCATATAATTTGTGCCTGCTTGAGCCAAACAAATAGCACATAAATGCGTCTTACATAACTGAATTACAAGAGGTAAAACGGCTGTGTCGTATGACTGAAAACAGCAGGGACTTCAGATTGTCATATGACTGAGCTGCTACATAACTCTTCAGTAACTACTACACACTGAATTTACCTTACTCGGAAAGCTGCAATTGCAGAGAATCCATTGGTATACTCCGTATCATGTATGCTTGCCAGGTGGGTCCAATAATTGTTTCCATTGCTAACATGGGAAGGTTCAGAGTTGGGCGAGTAATTGTTAGGATCATGTTGTTTGTTGTGTAATTCACCTGCAGAGAACGGATTAGTTTTTGCAGGATAGTACACTTCATAAAGGTAGAAACAGTTGGGTCGGTTGGGCTGACTTTTTGAGGGGAGGACAAGGGTCCTGTTGCTGCTTGTACTTTTCAGTGCTTGTTTATAACCTGATGTCCCCCAGAGCAAAAGTATTACTAGTAGTATTATTTGCTACTGCTACATGGCAACCAAACATATTTGACAGAGCAAAAGGCGAATTGTGTGAGAAATGTGTATGTTTATAATTTGAGAAAATCCAAAAAATATTATCGATAAGTATGAGTTTATAAAATATTATCATACAAATGATTTTGTCTCAAAAATATTATCACCATTAGGTTCCATACATCCCATCCCATAAAATGCATTATTTATCATATATCATTTAATGGATAACTACTAAGAGAATCCTAACGACATAAATCGACAATAGCATTTCTGGAACAAAGTAACTTATACGATGACCGCACTTATCAATGATATTTTTTAAAATTGGACACTTGTTAATGATATTTTTTTTATTTTCTCTTATAGTTTATACCTTGCTGGTGCATTGCTCTTGCAGTTGCTTATCTGTTTGGCTTGTACTCAATGTTGTGCAGTTGTTACTATGGTGGCTCCAAAACCTTTGGTGTAATACTAAATGAAATATTATAAACTGAAATTGCTGAGTTTGGTGCACTAAGATATACAGTATGCTTCTTCTGCTCTACTCCAGGTACTGCTTGTTATGACCCTAATTGATGTGCGCAACCTAATTGATGTCCCTCGAGAGAAAAAGAACAATAGATCAGGTAAATAATGCCATAGCTGAGCAAGCATAAGGTCAGATCATGACAGCTTCATATTCATACCACCAAAGTGTAGCATCAATCATGTCAACATAGCTATGCTTTCCAAGCACAAAAAAGAAAGATATCACACTATCTTTTAAAAAAAAAGAAACATGTCTATGGCAATGCTAATTGAAGTTCTTGGACTTGCTTGGGTCTTGGAAACTACTATCGTAGTAGTAACAGAATAACGTTTGTTTACTGTACTAGTAAGTAGTAACTCACACCCAGTTCCTTGTCAAAGGCATTGCTGCTTCCATATTCAGAGCAAACAATCCAAAAATAAACCTTACAAGTACAAGATTATGTACGTATTCTGTTAATGGTCAATTCAGTATTTTTTAGATGGCAGGCCAATATTATTGTGTGCAATGAATTTTTTTAAAGCGAACCCCTGTTGGTTAAGATCCCCAAATTTGACAACCTGGTCATGAGAACAGGAAACCAAAACATGGCGTTCTCAAGAATCTAATCATCAAAAGAACAGGAGGTTCTTCCATGTGATGGGGATAATTGGTTTGGGTCTGGGCAACTTGTATTCCGTGTACTCTACCCCTAATACAAAGTTTGCTCTATGAATAAATTAACAAAAAACTTGCTCCATGAATTTCCCTTCATAATGAAGTATGAAAAAAGAGAGGATAGTGTGGCTAAATATTTTCTGAGCGCAGAGTGACAGAGATCAAAACACAACATGTGAAACTTACAATGATTTATTACTCGTTAAACTCAGCGAATGCATGTCGCAGGAAGGCATTATGCAAATTCGGTTGCTGCTTGCCAGTGTTGTTGTAATGACACATTTTTTCCTAGACTTTACCCATATAATATACATATGAAGCTTCGGCAAAATACGGCTTATAATTGTTTCACAAGGTTACTGCTTATAACGGTTTATTGTTCACTGGAATGGTTTCTTCAGGAGATGATTATAACCTTACCTGTAGAAGTTCTGCACTACTGCCAAAAATCCTGCAGAAGCAGAGCATACTGTTGAGTCAGAAGATTAGAAGATTCTCATGTCACTTTTTACTCCTGGTATTAGACAATTAAGTATGAGGTATTTATCAAACCTGGAAGAGAATCTTACCGTCCCTACAGGCTACAGCTCCACCACCAGGATCACTGACAAAAGTTCCATTCAACCTGCAAGATAAGATTAGCATACTAGTTTATGGTCAATCATTTGTTTAACACCAGGACACCTTTGCATCTCTCCCTCTGCCTTCATTAAAATCTAGTACTACTTACACATATGCAACTAAAGTAATCTTGGCGTTAACCGTGCGTGTCCACTTAGTAAAATTCCATTTGTTCAGACTACTGAACTTGACGAAATCACCACTTATGTTTCTTTCTTTCATATATGGTGGTCGCGTTTAACTGAATTATTAAAGCTCAATTTCTTCCAAGAGGCTGAAATGGTGGTAAAATCTGCTTGCTGCTGTATTTTGAACATTAACGGAACTCCTGGAAATTAGTATGTACCAATGAGAACACGGTAGAGTATAAATATACTGGAATGTGTACTGCTTTCATGCTCATATTTCAGAACTACTATATCTGCAAAACAACCATGTTATTGACACAACGAAAACCTCCATGTTCTGTGTTTACAATGATTGCAATTCCTCTTGTTTAAACCAGCAAGACAAAATTCTCTCTCCAATGACGAGTGATCAATCCACTTTCGCACATTCTCTTAACCACATGGGCCATGTCTCCCGAAGCTCTCAATAATTCCAAGAGCATTTTCCAGCCTATGTCCATGCTCCCTCCTAACCTTTACACTCTCATACCGAGCTGTTGTTGTGCTATCCATGGCCCCACAAGGCTTTACTAAACCATGAACCTAACACTAACAACACACACACACACACACACAAGCACACCAATGCATTAGCATGCCACAAAAGTAGTATTTTATTGTCTCGTCATCTCTCCAAACACATAAATTAAATTAATGCTTTCATCCAATCCTAATCATAGACATCTTCTTATATACATTCCTACAAGTTTCCCTCCATTTCTCTATTGCTTCAAACAAGGCAATGAAAACACAAAACTAGAAGCAGTGTATGTGCGTGTGTGAGAGAGAGAGGCCAGAGGAGTGTAGAGGACAAGGGAGGAACAGAAGAACCGAGTATGACAAGTGCTAGACACTTGTTCTTCTCCTTGTCCTTCGCCTTCTTGGCGCTCTTGAGCTGCATTGCCGTGTGCAATGCCGCCGCCGCCGGTGACGAGGCCGCGGCGTTGCTGGCCATCAAGGCGTCTCTCGTCGATCCGTTAGGCGAGCTGAAAGGATGGAGCTCTGCGCCGCATTGTACATGGAAGGGCGTGCGCTGCGACGCCCGGGGCGCGGTCACCGGCCTCAACCTCGCCGGCATGAACCTGAGCGGCGCAATCCCGGACGACATCCTCGGCCTCGCCGGGCTCACCTCGATCGTCCTGCAGAGCAACGCGTTCGACGGCGAGCTGCCGCCGGTGCTCGTGTCCGTTCCGACGCTCCACGAGCTCGACGTCAGCGACAACAACTTCAAGGGCAGGTTCCCGGCCGGGCTCGGGGCGTGCGCCTCGCTAACGCACCTCAACGCGTCGGGGAACAACTTCGCCGGCCCGCTCCCGGCCGACATCGGCAACGCCACCGCGCTCGAGACGCTCGACTTCAGGGGAGGCTTCTTCTCCGGCGGCATCCCGAAGACGTACGGAAAGCTCCAGAACCTCAAGTTCTTGGGACTCTCGGGTAACAACCTCAATGGCGCTCTCCCGCCTGAGCTGTTCGAGCTCTCGTCATTGGAGCAGCTCATCATCGGCTACAACGAGTTTAGTGGCGCGATCCCAGCCGCCATTGGCAATCTCGTCAAGCTCCAGTACCTCGACATGGCGATCGGCAGCTTAGAGGGTCCCATTCCGCCGGAGCTCGGCCGGCTGCCGTATCTCAACACCGTTTACCTCTACAAAAATAACATTGGCGGCCAGATACCCAAGGAGCTCGGCAACCTCTCGTCCCTCATCATGCTCGACCTCTCTGACAACGCGATCACCGGCACGATCCCGACGGAGTTGGCGCAGCTCACTAACCTGCAGCTGCTTAACCTGATGTGTAACAAGATCAAGGGCGGCATCCCGGCCGGCATTGGCGAGCTCCCCAAGCTCGAGGTGCTTGAGCTGTGGAACAACTCCCTCACCGGCCCGTTGCCGCCGTCGCTCGGCAAAGCGCAGCCGCTGCAGTGGCTGGACGTGTCGACGAACGCCTTGTCCGGGCCGGTGGCCGCCGGACTCTGCGACAGCGGCAACCTGACGAAGCTGATACTGTTCAACAATGTCTTCACGGGCCCGATCCCCCCGGGGCTCACGACGTGTTCGACGCTTGTCCGCGTCAGGGCGCACAACAACCGGCTCAACGGCACTGTGCCGTTGGGGCTCGGGCGGCTGCCGCGGCTGCAGCGCCTGGAGCTCGCCGGCAATGAGCTCTCCGGCGAGATCCCGGACGACTTGGCGCTCTCGACATCGCTCTCCTTCATCGACCTGTCGCACAACCAGCTGCGGTCGGCGCTGCCGTCGAACATCCTGTCCATCCCGGCGCTGCAGACGTTCGCGGCGGCGGACAACGAGCTGACCGGTGGCGTGCCTGACGAGCTTGCCGATTGCCCGTCGTTGTCAGCCCTCGACCTGTCGAACAACCGGCTGTCCGGCGCAATCCCGGCCAGCCTCGCGTCGTGCCAGAGGCTCGTTTCGCTAAGCCTCCGGAACAACCGGTTCACCGGGCAGATCCCTGCGGCTGTCGCCATGATGCCGACATTGTCCGTCCTCGATCTCTCCAACAACTTCTTTTCCGGCGAGATCCCGAGCAACTTCGGCAGCTCGCCAGCGCTCGAGATGCTGAACCTGGCGTACAACAACCTCACCGGCCCCGTGCCGGCGACGGGCCTCTTGAGGACAATCAACCCCGATGACCTTGCTGGGAACCCGGGACTCTGTGGCGGCGTCCTGCCTCCGTGCGGGGCAAGCTCTCTTCGGTCATCGTCGTCGGAATCGTATGGCCTTCGCCGCTCACACATGAAGCACATTGCCGCTGGCTGGGCCATCGGCATCTCTGCCGTGATTGCGGCATGCGGAGTCATGTTTCTTGGCAAGCAGCTGTACCACCGGTGGTACGTCCACGGTGGATGCTGTGACGATGCCGCCGTGGAGGAAGATGGGAGCGGCTCGTGGCCATGGCGCCTCACGGCGTTCCAGCGGTTGAGTTTCACCAGCGCCGAGGTGCTCGCGTGCATCAAGGAGGCCAACATTGTCGGCATGGGCGGCACAGGGGTGGTGTACCGCGCCGACATGCCACGCCACCACGCCGTCGTCGCCGTCAAGAAGCTGTGGCGAGCGCCCGGGTTCCCCGAGGAGGCCGCCACGGTCGACGGGCGCCAGGACGTCGAGGCTGGAGGAGAGTTCGCGGCCGAGGTGAAGCTCCTCGGGCGGCTCCGGCACCGGAACGTCGTGCGCATGCTGGGCTACGTGAGCAACAACCTGGACACGATGGTGATCTACGAGTACATGGTCAATGGCAGCCTGTGGGATGCGCTGCACGGCCAGCGAAAGGGCAAGATGCTGATGGACTGGGTGTCGCGGTACAACGTCGCGGCCTGCGTCGCCGCCGGGCTCGCCTACCTGCACCACGACTGCCGGCCGCCGGTCATCCACCGCGACGTCAAGTCGAGCAACGTTCTCCTCGACGCCAACATGGACGCCAAGATCGCGGACTTCGGCCTCGCCCGCGTCATGGCGCGCGCCCACGAGACCGTCTCCGTCGTCGCTGGCTCGTACGGCTACATCGCCCCGGAGTACGGGTACACGCTGAAGGTGGATCAGAAGAGCGACATCTACAGCTTCGGTGTCGTTCTCATGGAGCTCCTCACCGGACGGCGCCCGATCGAGCCGGAGTACGGCGAGAGCCAGGACATCGTCGGGTGGATCAGGGAGCGGCTGCGAAGCAACACCGGGGTGGAGGAGCTGCTCGACGCCAGCGTCGGCGGCCGCGTCGACCACGTCCGGGAGGAGATGCTGCTGGTGCTGCGAGTGGCCGTGCTGTGCACGGCCAAGTCACCCAAGGACCGACCCACCATGCGCGACGTGGTGACCATGCTCGGGGAGGCGAAGCCGCGGCGGAAGAGCAGCAGCGCCACGGTGGCCGCCACCGTCGTGGACAAGGACAAGCCGGTGTTCACGACGTCGCCCGACTCCGGTTACCTATAGTAGAAAAGTTGGTTTTTCACCGGAGGATCTGACGTGACAGGCGCGAATACTTGGCATTAGCGGACGTGTTTGTTTTGTACCTATAGTTCTTGTAATCTGCTGCTACCTTTTTACATAGTTCTGATTTACATTTGGTCCTGTTCAGGGGCTATGAATTGATGTAAACAATGTTTATACTTTTTACAATTTTAGGATGTAAAGGAATTCAATTAGTCCCTTCAAATACGAGGCAAATTCTGAACTTCACTAATGTCCGCCATGGTAGATCGGATCGCTAGCAAATACAATAGCGAATTAGCGATACAATCACGGTGGGTAACGGGGCCCAATTATCTTTCAAAATACAAAACCGATCAGCTATAATGTTTGTATTACAGTGCTCGGTTTGGGCTGACCCTCGTGAGTCATGAACCCTGCATGTCAACGATCAACTCTTTTTCTTTCTCTCTCCTCTTCTTCCATCTCATCTGCAGGTGCCGGAGCTGTGGGAACACTCACCCCCGCCGTCGTCGTGAATGGTCTCCAGCTTGGAGAGACCCAGCAGCGGGAACATCACCACACCAGCTCCCCGACGGCGCTGCCACCGTCCGCAGCGATGCCCAGCAATGTCCTCATCCTGGTTCCGCCGTCACGTCACCGCTACAGAGGAGGCGGCGCATCGTCTCTGTGGCGGACGACTACATCACGCTAGTCCCTGCCGCTGGTCACCGCGGTTGCTGCCATCGTCCCGGTTCCGTCATCTTGTTGGTTGAACACTTGAACGGCCGCCTGGCTGCTCATGCACGGCCACGATCCTTGGCGAACACCAGTACAGCACTGACGTAGTGACGTGCATACTGTTCCAAAAAGGCTAACAGGTGACTAGTGGCACAGCCCGCATGACCAGTTTGGCCCATTACCAAATTTGACCCACACCTTTTCAGTTCTTTTATAAAATTTTTTTATAGGCTTTATTATTTAACAGGCCATCACATTTCGTCCACCTAAATCGAGTCGGGCTTTTATTTATAGCAGGCCTGCTATTTAGAGACAACACCCTACTTGCTATCGAATTTTTGGATTTTTAATTTTTTTATTAAAAGATTTGTAAAAATAATTTTTGATTTTGAACTTTTGCAAAATTAGCCGTCCACCATTCTTTGGACATATGTTTTTAAAAATCGCTCTTCCGGAGGACCATTTTAGTGATGTGGCAGATGGCCGTTGGCCACCATTTGTCGTGCGCGAGTAAATTTGTAATTTGCCCATTCTCGTCCTTTGTAAGGACGTTTTTTACTGCTTAATAAACAATGTAATGAACAGTGATGCATAGGACAATGAACAGTAATGCACCATATAATGAACAATTATGCACAGTACAAAAACATCCTTACAAAGAGCGAGAAGGGGGCAAATTGCATATTTGCTCGCACGCGACAAATGATGGCCAATGACCGTCTACCACGTTACTAAATCGACCTCTGGGAGGGCGATTTTTAAAAAACACCCTTCTGGATGGCGGTGAGCGATTAATTTTGTAAAATTTCAAAATCCAAAAAATATTTTTACAAATCTTTTAATAAAAAGTTAAAAATCCTAAAAATTCCTTGCTGTCTAACTAAACGGCTCGCCTCACATCCTTTAACCAATGGGGTAATTTTTTTACTATCGTCGCGAGTCTCATGCCTCCACCTATGCGGATTGGTTAATTCCAATCGATCAAAGTAACTTTTTGCCTCACATCCTAACCTCCTATTTATTTATATGTCTTTGCCCACTATGAAAATCATGTTCCCCTGTTTACCCGCCTCTTTCTAGGTATTTCGGAGAGCGAACGGGTGATCGACGAGATCGAGCTCGTCACTGGACATGGCATCAATTTGATGATGACGGAAAGCGACTAGCGCGCCACCGACGAGGGTGGCCGACGGTTCCATCCGTGTTGGATGGTGACGGGTGGTGCTCGTCCTTTGGGAATGGCTTGGAGCATTGCCAGGGCATCCTCCCCAGCATCGGCTTTTGACCACGACACGTCTTTGTCCGGTGACAAGTAGTGACGACAACATAGGTGCATCCAGGGTGGATGTCACCATCCACACACGCGGCCCCATGAAGTGAGCGCCTGTGCAGATGTGGTGGTAGCGGGATCAAGGGGATGACCACATCGACTGGTGGAGGTGTCGCTGGATCTGGGAGTCAGCGATGACTCGTTCCTAGGACGCCCGAGCAGCGGCAACGGGGAGGACGGGCGGTGGAGCTCTGTCGAGATCGGTCGACGAGTGCCCCCACTAAAGGAATCATGTGCCCTCGCAAGGCCGCCGTCATCCACCACATCCAGGAGCAACGAAGGAAGGGACGAATGCAGAGCTGCGTCGGATACTCTGGCGAGTACAGAGCTGGGGACCAGCCCTGTCACCCGTGTCTATGACTACCGGTCGGGAGGCGGGATCCTGGGTGGAGGACGTGGCTGGTGGTGGGATCCATGGTCGAGGAAGTGGCCCCAGTGTCTGCAAGCAACAGGGCCGCCCTAGGAGGGTGTGGGGGGTGTGACTAGGCCCATGGCTAGGGGACCCAGCCCTCTATAGGTATGTACGTATACGTATCCTAATGTTTCAATTGTCTACTCGAATCATCTTAACGGTATCGTGACTGTAGCTGCAGCTGAAAAAAGTTTCTCAAAGTTAAAGTTATTGAAGAATTATTTGAGGTCAACTGTGTCAAAAAAGGTTGAAAGGTTGATTGACCTGACTATGTGTTGTATTGAGAAGTATGTCTTAGTGTTAACGCCAGAATTTGGTAAGCCCCGGAGCTCGAATCGGCTAAGGTGTCCATCGGCTGATACGAATCGGACAAGACAAGCCGATGTAGCCGATTTAGATATGACAACATTGAAGACACCGTCGGATCAAGATGATGTGCTTCATGAAGATTACCATACAAAGATAGAGTCCTAAAAAGGTAATTTATCTATTAATTAGGAATAGTTTATTAGTTTTCTATTTTATCTTTAGAAAAGTGTATTAGTATCCGCTAAGGATTCGGTTTGTTTCCTTTTATCTTTAGAAATGTTTGGATTTGTAATCTGTTAGGATCTCTGTTAGCCCATGGGTATAAATATGTAAGCCCGCGGTTCATGTAATCCATCTCTCGATCAATACAACTCGCCGCATCGCCACCTTTTTACTTTTGACTACTTTGTTCATCATCTGGCGAAACTTGGCACCCAACGCGGGGCTGCATTGGCTTCGATCTCCGGCGAAGGGGTAAGTCCAAGGTCCCGCCGACCCAGGTGTATCATATCTATCTTTAGTTTCATTACCGTTTATAGATACATCGGCTTAGTTAGGACTTTCTCGGTTAGGTTCGATAGTATGATCAAGTTGATGTTTATGTAAACGTAATGTTGCTTTAGGTAGATTTGTTATATTCATCACATTAGACATATCTATCGACTCCTCGAGTATTAGATTATCGTATACAATCTCGCGCTGCATCGGTTAGGTCCGATCTACTAGATTGTTATCGATAATCTAAATCTTGTTAAGTTGATAGGTTCTTACTAATGTTTCACCGGAGGGTTAGCCGGTCTTATCAGATGTCTCTGTTAATCTAATCATAGTATCTCAATTTAGCTCTATCGGATGTCTCTCGTTTTAGGGTTTCTACTGATATCGACTAAATCGTTATATTAGATTAGATTAGCTTAGACATTTACCACCCTAAAAATTAGTCAATGGCTTGATTGTCTAGATATTGCGTTTCTTTTCATACTTAGTGTTGCATCAATTTAGTTTGACCTACTAAGTCGTGATTAGAACCGTAGTCTCTAGCCTGTCTGTTGGCTGCCACTAAGGGTTTCGTCGGGGTTTCAGCCGACGAGTTATCAGGACATTGACATCGGCTGGAATCACACGATCGCTGTCAACAAATCGGTTGTTTTGATTATTAGCCTATCGGCCGATATGATTTATGCTCTGCTGTTTTGTATATCTTGTGAGTGACAGGATTAAACTGACTGACACGACCGCGCATCATCAATTCTAGGACCTGCACTGAAACTAAACAGATCTTCTAGGCCGACGTGTTGATTTTTTGGTCACCGCTTAGATATCATTGATCTTGATACCGTCATTAATGATTTTACATAAAAATACCTGAAGAAGAATTTTTTATGAAAATCTATATATATATATATATATTTATGAAAATCTTTATAAATAAATTAGACATCGGGGTCGAGGGGGAGGTCGACGGGCCACGGTGCGTGCAGCGACGGGGAGGATGGAGGGGGCTGGCGCCTTTCCGTTCCACCACTTGCGACCACGACAGGCTCGAGGTAGGGAGGCGTTCTAGTGGTCATCAGCTCCTAGGCGCTGCAGCAGCAGGAGTGAGCCGCCGCCTGTGCTAGTCGTCGGAGGCAGATATTCCGTTTCTTTTTCTTTTTCTTTCTTTATTTTTTCATTTTGCAGCAGCAGCGAAGCCGTCACCTGCATCACCGTATCCAGTTTCTATTTTTCTTATACGTGTGATTCACTGTATTATTGGATGCAACAGGACGTATTGTAATGAAATTGCAATCCACATATCACGGAGTAAAAAAATTCCTAATATAGTTTCTGTTGTCCAAGTAAATAGAATACACATAGCATATACCATGTTAGTAAAAAATTAAAGGGTGGATATAAAAGGTGTACGTGATGATAAAAAATCACTAAACTATAATTTTGGAATAATTTTGGAGTGACTCGTGTTCATAAAAAATTACTGAAGGAACGATGATTGTGGAGTGACTCGTGTCAATGAAAAAATTACTGAACAAGGAGCGGGAGTTTTGCATTTCTTTCTCCAAGTAATCCAAACTCTGTTGATGACTGAATCTTCTATTTATCCTCAAATTGCTGTATTAGAAACGGTTTTATCTCTTTCGGACCTGGAATCGGCTATCGATTGCCCTTGTCCGATCCATCCTTAGCCGATTGGCCTCGCAGCCGATCACTCCTCAGCCGATGCGGCCTCTGTTTCTTCACCAAACCAGCCGATCCGATTCTGCTTCGCCTTTGCAGACTTAGGGACTCAACTACCAACTTTTAGTGTTAACACATGTCCCCTAAGTCCGTGATACGAAGTGTTACGGATTTGCTTGCCTGTTCAAACTCTCGCCCTTTTCTTGACCTAAACCGCTTTGGTTTCCTCCTAGTACCCTTTAAATATCCACTCTCCTCGGCCGAGACGCTTACGCCTTCAAAGCGCACTATATCCCTTCACACGCAAGCTCCTGCCTTCTCTCTCCTCTCCGGCGGTTCCACCGGCGTCCGTCAGACCTCGTCACGCTCCATGGACCAGACCCATCTTCACCCCCAAGCACTCCGATGGCCTCCACCGTCGCCGCATCAAGCGCCTCTGTCGCGCTGGCCATCGCCGCCATGCCATCCGCCGCCTCAACCATCGCTGCCGCTCCGACCGCCGCCATTGCTGAGTTCTCCAAGGTACTCCCATTTAATACATAACTCTCTTTTTTATTTCGGATCTACTTCTTCAACCATGTTGCATCCATCTTACACCCCAATGTTTTTGGATTAGCACTTTTTCCTTCTCCCAACTGTAATATGCAACCGTTCTTGATTAGCACCCCTTTTTCTTTTTCTGAACTGTAGCACCCGTCACATCAAGTATTTATCCCCAATTTGACACAAGCACAGAGGTTTTTTCTCGGCCCCATTGGCAAAACCGACCCAGCCGATGTGATTATGGCCGAGACCAACAGGATCCCCTTCAACACCGCGAAGCCATCTCTCGCTCATTGGAACGGGACATTTAAGTCGTGGCCGACGACTAACGCCGCTTGGGTCGAGTGGTACAAGAGAATACAATCGGCCAAATACACTCAATGGGAGGAGGCCGGGATAGCCCAAGGCTTGGCTCTGTCCATTGCCAGCATGGAGAAGGACGAGCCGCTCCTGTCGGCCGCAACATACTTCTGGAATGATAGCTTCAACGCTTTCATCTTTCGACAAGGGCCGATGACCATCACGCTGGCCGACGTGTACATGACAACCGGTTTGGACATAGAGTCATTGGCCAACCCCAGCAACCTGAGCCGAAAGGAGCAGCACCAATTCAAAACCAAGGCCATCGGCGGGTGGAGCGGCTTTATTGCCCAGAACATGAAGGACGGACCCGTCGGCCACAGGGAGCACACCGCATTCCTGATGATGTGACTTGAAAATTTTTGTTTTGTGGATCGAGTGCAGCCGACCGCCAACGGCAAGTCGTAGCTGAAATCTTGGCCGACGGGGCAAGCTCGCACTGGGAAGTACCTCCTCGGCTATTTGTACCAAATGCTGCATCAGGCCGCTGCAAAGATAGCCGCCAACACCCCAATCAACACTGGCGGCCCCTGGTGGTTCCTTTAGATCTGGCTGGTGCTAGCAACCCAAAAGGTTGCCGGTCGGCTCCCTCTGACAGACGTCGTATTCCCAAGGCTGGAGCCGATCGAAGACGAGGACGACAACGAGATCACCACCACCAGGTGCATGAGCTACGGAGAAGCAGTAGCCGCTCATGTAGGCTCAAGGCAATCGGCCGAACTGTTGGCCGAATGGTTCATTGCCCTTTACGACGGGCTGTCTCGCGAGAACCGCGCCTAGTACTTCTTCCGGGATCGGGGATTATTTGAGTTGCCGGCCGACTTATCCTGGGAAGACATCAACTCGGCCGACAACCCAAGGTGGAGGGAGCTGTTCATCGCCACTTTGTCCCCCTGCATCTTGCCGACCGGAATCCATCAGGGCCGATCAGTGGCCAAGAGCTATGAGTTTTATTACCCAGTATCGGCAGCAAGGCAGTTCGGTCTTGGACAGATGCCCATCGGCTTTTATTATGCCGACAAGATTGAAACGAGGGGATTGGTAACCCAAGATTTGATAATGCATCGGCTGCTGAATATAGCCGGCCCTCCCCTCGGCGAGATCGACGCGATGACCCTGTCGCTCAGGAAGAGCGCGGCCTATGACCAATGGTGCGCTGAAATCAAATGCCACATCTTTCACCAGCGGTCATCACATTACGTTGATCTGCTCCTGCCCGAAGAAATCCCTTCGGTAAGCTTCGAAATCCGAAGCAATCTTACTCTTCTCATCATTGGCTGATATAGCCGATTAACGTTTGCCCTTTGGTTTGCAGGAGACGGAGACGGAGCGGCCGACCGTGAGAGACTCAGGGCGCCCCATCGAATACCGTCTAGGTGTTCTGGATGGGGGTGGCCTCGCTCCGTCGGCCATCGGCTGGGGGCGCCGAAACTGGCGTCGTTGCTGCAAGGGAAGGTGCGCCACCCGATTGCCCCAGAAGAAAAGGGTGCACCACCCCTACGGTGGCGGCGCGCTGCCCTAGAGCGAAGAGAAGAAGCGCGGCGCCAGTGGCGCCTCCCCCTAGACCCGGCCGTCGCGCAGTTCCTCGACACCATCGCCAGCGAGGAAGTGCCGGCGGCTGTTGGAGCGGCGGCCGAACCTGGGAGTTCGAGCAATGAGTCCGTCAATGCCCCAGCCGACGCTCCGCCGTCCCAAGTCCTCCAACGAGAAATCGGCCGGTAAGCCCTCATTTCACCAAGTTCGGCTTCATAATGATATCATTTGCATCTCACCAAACAATTATTTTTAGGTCAAGAAATTGGCCGGTCGCACTTCATGCCCCGCGCCATCGGTAATCGTCTCTTGCCACTTGACCTGTAGAAATTAGCCGATTTGTCCGCTAACTCTTCTTTTGCAGCCCCCACGATCTCCGTCGGCTGCCCCCAGGCGTCCAGTGAGCATGCTGCACCTGCCGCGGGCGGCGGCAACGACGCCGACGAAGAGGCCCCGACGGCCACAGGCGGCGATCCAGCCGAGCCGACCGCTCCGACCTCAGTGCCAACGGTAAGCTGACTGAAACTGACGATCGGCTGCTGTCAACTTAATGTCTTCTGATCATCTCTCTTTTACGTAGAACATAGCCGACCTCCTCAATTTCGACTGTCGGAGTTCGAGGAGTCCGTAAAATCGGCAAGGAGGCGTTGGTCACGCCGGGAGGACTCCGAGGGCCACCCTAGCCGACATCGGCAACCGGCTGGAGGCCTCGTTGGATGCGCTGGTGGTCGCTAGCGATTCGATACACGCGCGTTTCAAAGACATTCAAGGCCAGCTGCCGGAAGCTCTAGCCGACGCCATTGTGCCGGCCACCTTCATGGAAGCCCACCAACTCAAGTACGAACGGACACGGCAGCGGATAGCCGATCGCCGCGAGAACCAGACACGGTCGGCCACCCTCCAGTCGACCAAGGACGCCATTGAGAGCCGGAAAGCTGCCTTCGACCGCCTGAAGACTGAGCCGGCAGCCAAGCTCGAGCAACTCCTTACACGCCAAGATCAGCTGATGGCCGATCTTGTTCAAGTCATGAACGAGATCGATGTCAATAAGGAGTACATGGCTGGTTTGCCGGCCGAGATCGAAGCTCAACGCCAAGGCATCAACGCGGTTGTGGCACACTTGCGAGACCTGGTGAAGGGCATCCGGCCGGTGACAGGGTCCGAGGCCGACGACGTCAGGGCCAATCAAGAGGTAGACTAGATCAGGCGGACGGCGTTGTCGGCCATAGCCGATTTCTTAAAATAATGAGCTTGTAATATTCTAACATTCTGAAATCGACTACTGCCTCTTGTATTATACTTGTCATACTTTTGTGCTGGGATTGGACCTTAATCACTTCACTCGTACTTGTAATCGGCTTTGACTTATGTGTAATATAGTCTATCAATTTTTTGCCGCTGTGCTTGTAGATAAGACCGGCTTTCGGCCACGCGTAGTGTCTTGAATTGCTCATGCTGAAATCGGCCTCAGTTGTCCGTATCGCTTCATGCTGCCGATTCCGAGACCGCACCACAACCGTTGGTGTCAGCGCTTGAATTACGGCCGTCGATCCAAATCACTTCCAACGCTTTTTTTGGACTGCCGATTACGAGGCTTAAAAGTTTCAAAAATCTTTCAAAAATCCTGACGCCCAATTTTGCAATCGGCTCGTGTACGTATATGCCCCCCAAGTTTTGTTGATAGCTTCGGTGTCGACAAAATTGTGAATTCGAGCCATTCGCGCATCATTGCCGTCCCTATCGGCCAATCATTAGCCGATCGTAGAAAACTTAGCAAAAAAATGTTGCATAAAAATGCCTAAAGGCGATGCCTTATTAAAGCAAGACATCGGCTGTCGTAAATTGGCTTAAGCAACCAGAGCCAAATCACGAGTTGATCCATACGCTTGGGTAATATTGCTTCAGGTATTTTCCATTAAGAGTCCTTCCAAATACTTCTCCATCCAGCCATTTTAGCATGTAAGCTCCTTTAGAGACGCATTTGTGGATCTTGAAAGGTCCTTCCCAAATTGGTGACCACTTGCCGAATTTGTTGTCTCTAGATCCAATCGGCAGTATCAATTTCCAAACGAGTTCGCCTTCCTCGAAAGATTTAGGCACCGCCTTTTTATTATAATGTCTGGCTACTCGTTCTTTATCCTTTGTGACTTTTTCCAAGGCCCTCATCCTGGATAAAACTAAATCTTCTGATTCGTCCACCATCAGGTGATAATAATCGTCGGCTGTGAGTTGATCCTATAGCTGAATGCGCCTTGAGCCGATGACACTTTCCCATGACAGTACTGCCTTATGTCCGTAGACCAGCTTGTACGGAGGGACTTGAATTGACCCGTGGCATGCCATCCGATACGCCCACAGTTATTCGGCTAATCGGCTGTGCCACTGTTTAGGGTACTCAACGATCTTTCTTTTAATCAATTTGATCAAACTTTTGTTTGAGGCCTCGGCTTGTCCGTTGGATTGTGCGTAATACGGCGAAGAATTAAGCAGCTTGATCCTCATGCCGTCGGCAAACTGAACAAATTCATCCGATACAAAGATAGATCCCTGATCTGTTGTTATTGTTTGTGGAACGCCAAATCGGTAGATGATATGTTCTTTGACAAACTCGATTGCGTCCTTAGAATCCACTTTTCTGAGGGGAATCGCCTCCACCCACTTCATAAAGTAATCTGTCACCACCAGGATAAATTTATGTCCTTTGCTTGAAGGTGGATTGATCTGGCCGATCATATCAATGCCACATCCTCTGAACGGCCATGGCTTAATAATTGGGTTCATTGCCGATGCTGGTGCTCGTTGTATGGCGCCAAACTTCTGACAATCCTGGCAACCCTTGTAATACTTGAAACAATCCTCCAGCATCGTCGGCCAGAAATACCCTGCTCGGCGAAGCAACCACTTCATCTTGTGGGCCGATTGATGTGTGCCACAGATTCCTTCATGTACTTCTCCGATGGCCACTGTAGCCTGATCGGCTCCCAAACACTTGAGTAGCACGCCGTCAATCGTCCGATAGTACAAATCTTCATCGAGCAATATGTATCGTAATGCCTTGTATCGTAGCTTCCTTGTAGCCGATTGAGAGGGGTTTTTGAGATAGTTGTAAACTTCAAACCTCCAATCATCGGCTGTGATGGCGGCAACGTCTATGTCCATTTCTTTCAGCATCGGCCGATAGCCCGATGCCCCTTGAGCCAAGTCATTGGCCTCTGAGTTCTACTCTCTGGGGATATGTTTCAAAGTAACCAGCCGAAAACCGTCCTTAGTTCCCGGCATTGCCAATAATAGACCATCAGCGCGTCGTTTTTGCATTCATATTCTCCTGATAATTGGCTGATGACCAACAGTGAATCTCTCATTATTTTGATGGCGTCGGCTTCAACTTCCTTAAGTAGATGTAATCCTTTAAGGACGGCTTCGTATTCGGCTTGGTTGTTTGTAGCGTGGGGGTTGATGGCAAAAGCAAACTCGAAGCTTGCCCCCCTGGGCGAGATAATGACCAAGCCGATGCCACAGCCGTTGGTGCAAACCGAGTCGTCGAACGTCAAAGTCCAAGGCATAATTTCCACTGAGCCGATTGAGTCGTTTCTGTGCTCCACAATGAAATCGGCTATGGCTTGCCCCTTGACTGCCCTTGGTGCCTGATACCTCAGATCGAATTCTGTTAGCGCAAAAATCCACTTCCCAATTCTTCCTTTGAGCACCGGAGCCGATAGCATGTACTTAACTACATCGGCTTTGTAGATTACTGTGCACTCGTTGGATAGCAGGTAGTGCCTTAACTTTGTACATAAAAATACAGGCATAAGCATAGCTTCTCCACGGGTGAATACCTTGTTTCTGCGTCTAGCAACCGTCGGCTGAGATAGAAGATGGTTTTTTCTTTGCCGTCGACCTCTTGGATTAGGACGGAGCCGATTGATTTGTCGTCGACTGATAGGTACAGCTTGAACGGTATTCCCTTTTGTGGAGGCATTAAAACTGGAGGGGAGCTTAGATAATCTTTTATGTTGTCTAACGCCTTTTGCTGCTCTGCCCCCCATGTGAATGTCTGATCGGCTTTTAGCCGAAGCAATGGTGTGAACGGCTTCATCTTTTCTGAGAGATTGGCTATGAACCGTCTGATGAAGTTTATCTTGCTGATCAATGATTGGAGTTGTTTTTTGTCCTTCGGAGGCTGAATTGTTTTGATAGCATTTATGCTTCTTGGTGTGACCTCAATTCCTCTTTCGTGGACAAGAAATCCCAAGAATTGCCCGGCCGATACGCCGAACGCGCACTTAAGCGGATTCATCTTCAGACTATACTTCCTCGTTCGTTCTAACACTTGTCTCAGATCGGCTATGTGGCCTTCTATCTCCCTTGACTTGACAACCACATTGTCAATGTATATCTCTATAGCGAGCCGATCATATCGTGAAAAATGTAATTCATGGCCCGTTGATATGTTGCCCCAGCATTCTTCAAGCCGAACGTCATTACTACCCATTCGTACAAGCCGATTGCGTCGGGACACCGAAAAGCGGCCTTGTGCATGTCCTCGTCGGCCATGAATATTTGATTATACCCTGCATTGTCATCCATGAAACTGATAATTTTGTGGCCTGAAGCAGCATCGACAAGCAGATCGGCTATCGGCATTGGGTATTTGTCTTTAGGGGTTGCCTTGTTTAGATCTCCGAAATTGATGCACACCCTAAGTTTACCGTTTTCTTCAACACTGGGACGATGTTTGAGACCCACTCGGCGTATCGGCAAGGCCGAATGAATCCGGCGTCGTATAGCCGAGTGATTTCGGCTTTAATTGCATCGTACATATCGGCCTTAAACCTCCTGGGAGGCTGTTTGAACGGCCGATAGCCTGCCTTAATCGACAGCTGATGGACCACTATTGATCGGCTGAGGCCGGGCATCTCGAAGTACTCCCAAGCAAAATAATCTTTATATTCTTTTAACAACTCAATAAGATGGGATCTACAACGAGGAGACAGATTTTTGCTAATGTACGTCGGCCTCGGCTTATCACCGTAGCCGATGTCAACTTCCTCTAATTCGTCGGCCGACGTGAAACCTTGCCCTAGCTTGCCATCGTCTTCGTCTGCGGTGTCCACGCCGAAAACACTTGAGCCCTCCACCATGTCTTGTTCAAAGCAGCAGCTGCGGCTCGTCATTTCCAATCGACTATATTGTGGAATTGGACACATTTAGAAAATCGGCTTGCCAGATTTTCCCAGATAAACAATCCATGTCGTCGATTTCCCAAAGCGACAAATCGGCACTGACGACACTAACTGACCTGTTGGCTGGTACGATCTCGATCTTGTCGTCGTCCCATTGGATCACCAGTCCCTTCCGAGCAGTAGGCTGTAAGACCCCTTCCCGTCGATGACAAAGAACGTTGTGGGCACGGTCTTATTGCCGATGGTCAGTTCAACGTTGAGGATGCCCATGGTTTCCGATGGGTTGCCGCCGAAGTCTTTGAGCACCATGTTGGTTTTTATCAGGTCTTCGGCTCCCTTGCCTAGTTTTCTGAATGTTGCGTAAGGCATGAGGTTGACTGCAGCTCCCCCATCAACTAGCATTTTGGAAATCGGCTTGCCGTTGACGAATCCTTTAACATACAACGGCTTTAAGTGCCGATTTTTGGTTCCCTCGGGTTTGTCGAAGACAGCATGGTCTGGTGAGATTGCCAGTTTCGCTAGGTCGTCCTCAATGGTGTCTGCATCGGCTTCAGGCGCGCTGAACTCGGCTGGCTGCATGAATACCATGTTAACCGATGCAGAAATTTTGCCTTTCCCTTTGGCTGCCCTCCTGGCTTGATCGGCTGGGCTTTCCTCGGCTTTCTCTTCGTCGACTATGGCAGCTTTCTCTTTGGGTACCCATCGCCTTTTGATTTTGCCCAGCCGACGGGGCTGTTCGTGGATCATTTGCTGAACTTCGTCTTCTCTCCCTTCACGCTTAAGCCATTGAACCCTTCTTTTCTGCGTCTTTGTGAAGAGATCGGACGGGAACCATTGGGGTTGGCCGATTCCTCATCGTTGGCCTCTTCATCGTCGCGGTTGTTGTCGATGAAGAAATCTTGGTGGATTGGGCCGAGCCGATCATGGACAGACCGCCGCCTTTGGATTAGCTGAATGGCTCTGGGGACGAACCGGGTTGGGCTTGCAGCCGATGAGTTCCTGTGCCCGCCGTCGCGGCGATCGTTGCATGCTTGGGCAATCGTCCAGTGTTGGTAGTCTCATACCGGATTCCCAGCAGTACCTGAAGAAAATCACAATGCCAATGTGGATCGGCATTGTTGCGATTTGTCTCGTACCGGTGGCTTTGGGTATTCGGCTCGCGCTGACGAGATGCTTTATTGTAAGCTTCTTCCTGCCGGGACCGGTGCTGATGACGGTGTCGGCTGTGTTCGTGGATCGACCGTTGATCAATCGATCTGATGACTGGGCGCACCATATTAATCGACACGGCGTGACATCCAATCTGCTCGTCTTCTGCCTTGGCCCCGATTGATGTATTGACTAAGCTGTGCGCCATTCTGTTCTTTCGATCAACTTGCCTGGGACCGGCTTGGACCGTGTTGACCGGGAAAGGATTGCCGTCCACTTTCATCGGCCGATTTGAATCGGCGAACTTCAGCTTCCCGGCCTCAATCGCCAATTGGATTTGTTGCGAAGACTTTGCGGTCGTTGGTGGCGTGGGATATGGAGTTGTGCCACTTGCAATATTTTTTTCTTCAATTCTTCGCCGACGGATCACGTGATTTTCAGCAACGAATCGCTTCTCCTTGAGCGGCAAGTCGAAGATCTGTCGGCCTTGGTGATGTCAAAATCGTATCGTTCTTCCTTGGCCGTCTTCAGCAGCCATTGGCAGACGATAGCCTTTTTATTCTTGGCCCATTCGACTGCCGTCACTTCTGCGTCATTGTTGTCGGACTCGTAGTCTGATTCGACGATGACCTGAGTTATATTTTTGACGACCTTCCTGGTGTCTTGGAATCGCTGCTCATGGGCCGTCACCTTCTGCGCCAAGTAGGCTAAGCTGTCAAAGTCCTGCGCAGAGAATCGCTCTCGGATCGGAGCGATCAAACCATGAAAGGCCAAATCGGCCAGTTGGGAATCCGATAGTACCAGGCTATAGCATCGGTTCCTCATCTCTCTAAAGCATTGGATGTATTCTTGGACCGATTCGTTGTGTTTTTGCCCGATCTTTGGTGAGGTCCGAGAACTTCATCTCGTGGTTACCGGAGTAGAAGTAGCTGTGGAATTGTTTTTCAAGATCGGCCCAGCTCTGAATTGAGTTGTAGGGCAATGAGGAGAACCAAGTAAAAGCCGATCCTGAAAGAGAAAGAGGGAACAATCGGACTCTCAAGGCGTCCGTAGCCAATGCTTCGCCGCACTGTGCCAAGAATCGGCTAACATGCTCGTAAGTTGAAACGTTGTCCCGCCCGAGAACTTCGAAAAATCTGGGATCTTGTATCGGTTGGGCAACGGGATCCGCTCGAAGTGCTCGGATAGGGATACCGATACATGTTCCCTGAGTCTTTCGGCTTGAGGCCGAATTGATCGCGCATGACATCTGCAATCAGATCGGTCCAGGTTCGGTTGTCTTGCTGTATTGGCTCGTATGGGTCACACGGCACGGGTGCTTGCCGATATAGTGGTGGTGTCTCGAGGCTGTAATGATGATCTTGACGGCCTCCTTGGTACTAGTAGTGATGATCGGCGGGAGGCGGCCGATGCGCCGGTGGTGGCGCCGGTGGTCTGAAACATGTCGGCCACCGGCGTTGTACCGTCTATTTGGATGAATCAGCTCTGACTGCCGATTGCCGTTGAACATATTAGCAATCTGATCTTGGGGCAGCGGCTGCTGTCGGTTCAGCATAGTAATTGCTGGCCTTATAGCCGATTCACCTGGATTCGGCTGACCGAGGACTCCTCCCGGCGGCCCTTGTTGTGCTAGTGGTGGGATCGGTCGATTCTGTGTGACCAGCATCCTGAAACCAGGAAATTGGCTGTCTGTGAAGTACGTCGGCCCTTGTTGCAGTTGGTCAGCTATCTTGGCGTCGACCACAGTAGCGATCATGTTATTGAGAGTGTTGACCAGAATGCTACTTTGATTGACTAACACGTGATGGACGGTCGAGTCGATCCGGTCTTGCAGAGAACATACAGCCGAATCGTCCTGTTCCTGGGTCCGCTCCTCCATTTTCTGTTTGCCTTTTGTCTCACCAGAGGAGGATGCCTAAAGGTCGTTCATGCTGAACTTATATTTTTGATGCACGGCCCCAGATCTTGTTTGGGTGAAAGATTGCAAGTAATTAGCCTGGAGCTCTTCCATCATCTTCTTATAATCGGCTTGCTGTTCAGCCAATAACTGCTCCATCTTCACAGGCACGATGTTGTCCTGGGAAATGCTGAGGCTCTTGGAGTCGACCATCTTGCCGGCTGAATCTATGCGTCCGAGTCGAACCGACAGAGGAAGTCCCACTGGGCGTGCCAAGAAGCGTGTTGATGAGAAATTTTTCTCACGTGCTGGCCTGGGATATCTGCTTAACTCCAGTGGAGGTCCTTCTCGACTGTCTACGCTGTGTAGAGCATGCCAGTTAATTTGATCTGTTAACCAACAAGAAAAACAAGGAAATATACGTTAAGTGTTAGGTTAGATCCCCACTAGACCGGCTGAGGGAATCCATGAGCACATATATGCTATCCTAAAATATATTTAAGCCAAACGACTAGAATGGATCGGATATACCGAGACAGCATCAGTCATGTAACCTAAATACAGTAAAGGATAATAAATATATGAATCGATAACCTAGCCGATACTGGAAAGCTAACGATGAATCGGCTAGTACTCCGATGAATCTTATGAAAATATATCACTCTTGAACCAGATGCGCATGGCCTAGAAATCGGCCGTCAGCTGCCGATGGCGGGCCGATTTCGGCTAGTAACGTCCGACAAGAATGCGATCTTAATATAAGAGGCAATACTAACATAAATCTAACAATAAATATATTAAAAGAAACATATCAGGGCAGATAAGGCCGGCTGAAACCCCGGCACTGTCTCTAAACAATATAAATCTTAGCCGAACAGATCATTGATAGTTCTAAAAACGACTTAATAGTTTGAACCCGATGCAAATTAAGTATAAAAAGAAAAACCTGATCGTTGCAGTGATTTATATCCTCGAGATGGATACCGCATATAAACCGGCCAACCTTTAGATCTAGCCCTATCGGCTGTAAGTTCTTGATAGAACTAGCCAATGGCAGGATAGATCTAAACATTAGTCTAATTCATATGCGCTATATGATAAGTAGTGCGGTATAAACTATTGAATCTAATGTGTCATTACGATGGAAGCACTAGAAACAACAAATCATACCACTAATGACAAGCATTTACCTAGATCTGGGGATCGAAACGATGTAGCCCGTAGTCAAACAAACTGCTCGTCTGAAGAAAAAGATTGGCGATACGCCGAAGGTTTGATTGATTATGTTTGTGATTTTTGATTGTGATTACAGGGGGTCTCGGGTCCTATTTATACCCAAGATACAATTATCTGTACAAACCCTGGACTCTTATCTAAACTACTATTTAAAACACAACATTATCCCGAGAAGGACCCACGCCATGTTACAATTAACAGTTTAAACAAACTCATAAATTATAGATACAATTACCGTTACAGGACTCTATCCATAGGTGACAATATCGTTTAACGTGCAACTAATAACCGAATCTTCTATTTATCCTCAAATTGCTGCATCAGAAACGGTTTTATCTCTTCTGGACCTGGAATAGGCTATCGGCTGCCCTTGTTCGATCCATTCTTAGCTGATTGGCCTCGGAGCCGATCACTCCTCAGCCGATGCGGTCTCTGTTTCTCCACCAAACATGCCGATCCGATTCTGTTTCGCCTTTGCAGACTTAGAAACTCAACTACCAAGTGTTAACAAACTCTTACCACATAAATTAATATGGATTGATGTGAGATTTCAACCATACTTAAAAAAATACTGAATAAAAGATTGAGAAAAATTAGTGCGCATTAATGCGAGATTTTAACCATACCATACGTAAACATATATTACTAAAGAAAGACTAATGTGGATTGATGCGAGATTTGAACCCTTACCATAAGTAAAATAAATTACTAAATCATGATGCCAGAGATATCTATGCAGATATAGCAATAATTTTTTTACTTGCGCGATGAAGGATATGGGAGAAAAAGCGGGACGTGATGGAAAAAATAAAGAAAAGTGGAGTAAAAAAATTATTATTGGTAATTTGTAGAGTAATATATTGGTAAAAGCAAATAAATGATGAATGTGAAGTTATACGTGTTGTTAAAACAAAGATGGATCAGTCACTACTAAATAACTATTTTTTATGACGTTTGAAAAATATTTTTTATGGCGGCTAAGAGAAAAATCCGCTAGCACAAACATAAGAAGGGGTGGAGGGTATAGGACCGCCAGCGAAAATCGATTTTCGCTGGCGGTCACGTTAAGACCCGCCACAAAAAAATGATTTTCGCTGGCGGTCACGTTAAGACGTCCGCCACAAAAATACTCTATTTTTCGAGGCGGTCCTCCTAAATATCCGCTAGCAAAAATCGATTTTCGCTGACGGTTTACTAAAAGATCCACCAGCGAAAAAGAGAGGACACGCTGAAAATTTGAGCGTGCGCGCGGGAAAGGGAAAAAAATTCCATTTTCCCTCCCTCCTCTCTCTTTATCCTTATCCTTATCTTCTCCTTCCTCCTCCTAGCTCACCTCTCTCCGGTCTCCCTCCTCCTCCCCTATGGCGCCCCAGCCTCCTCCTCCCTGCGCCAGAGGCGGGGCGGTGAGGGCCGGCGGCGACCACGGCGCGAGGGCCGACGCGACCACGGCGCGAGGGCTGCGGCGACCACGGCGAGGTGGCGGCGACCACGCGTGGCCGGGAGGGCGACGCGACGGCGAGGGGCGGCGGAGACATCCCCTCCTTTCCCCTCTCCCAGATATGGGAGGGGCGCGGCCGGGGGGCCTGGGGTCGCCGGATCTAGATGCGGCGTCCCCAGATCCGGCGACACGGCGAGGCCCGCGACGGCGGACGGCGGGCGGCAGCGTAGGCGGCGCACGGCTATGGCGGCGACGGCGGCACGGAGGCGGCGTCGACGGCGTGGCGACGCCGGCCGGCGGCACTGCGGGTGACGATGCGGCGGCGACCACGGCGAAATTTTTTTGATTTTTGTTTTTCACTGGCGGCCGTCTTAACCCAACCGCCGCCAGCAAATAGATATTTTTGCTCGCGGCTGGCTTTGGTCGGCCGCCAGCGAATTTTTTTTTTCTCTGGCGTCTGGAAAACCGCTAGCGAACGATCTTGATTTTCATGGCCTTTGCTTTGTGACGGCCCTTATTGCCGCCGGCGAAGACCCAAAATGGCCGCCACGAAAACTATTTCCGTAGTAGTGAGTTGTGATTTGTGTTAGTAAAAAATTTTAAATGATGGGTATTGAAAAATAAATACATGATTGATACGAGAATTGAACTTTGACCGTACGCAACAACTTCACTGAAGAATTTATGCTAGTTTTTTGCACGAAAACAACGGTATTTTTTTTTTACTTACCGGACACTATTTGCAAAAGAAACGGAAAAATAACAGGAGAAAGCGGTGGAAAGGAAAGGAAAAATATGAAAAAAAGCAGAAGGGGATCTGTCTTGAAACGAAAAAACCGGGACCAGGAATCGGGTACCTAAACCGTAAATTTTTTACGGGAGGAAAAAGTGGGTGATAGATTTGGATTGCTTCCGGAAAAAAAAAATGAACAGAGAGTGCGCTAGCTAGGTGGCGCAGCGCTCTACGAGGAGTGCGTGCGGGTGGGTGTCCACGCGGGTGTGTGCGCGCGCGGGCGTGCGTACGGGTGCGTGCGTATACGTACGCACCCACATGCGTACACACGCACGTGCGCACGCACACGTACGGATGGACTAAGGTGGGAAAACTAGCCGTGCGCGGCTGAACGCGGATCAGAAATCTCTATACTTAATAAAACGTATTCCATGTTGCGATCTCGATTGATTGATTAGGTGCTGCTTGGTTCATGAACAACACCTTGAGACTCGGAAAATTACTCCTGCGCAGAGATTGTAATTTGTTGAAGCTTGCATTTATATTCAATATTTGATCTAAACAATCCCCAAGTAAAGTAACCGATACAGCGAAATTAAACCGGAATTTTAAAGTGAAAAGAAGACGAAGGAGAAACACTAGTGACTGATTTCAATTGGCATATAATACAGAAAAATGGGAAAATAAATATAAGATTTTTAATAGTAACTTATTTGCGAACGGCGTCAGAGACCGACGTTAGCTCTGAGGTCATCAGTTGGCGAGCTTGGCCGGGTCGACCTTGCCATTGCGGCTGACGGTGGCGGGCATCTCTACGTCGGCGCCGACGTGCACGTCCTCGTCGTGGATGAACTTGCCCCAGTTTGGTGTGCATCTTCCAGACAAGCACCATCTCCTCGATGGGCAAGTCCTTGGTCTCCGGCAAGAAGGACGCCACCCAGTGGAACCACGGCATGTTGCGGAGCTTCGTAAGGAACCGAACTTGATCACCTCCAGCCTCGGCACCTGCGCGTCGGCGACGAATCTCCTAGACGTCGGACGAGTAGATGGTCATCTCCCTGATGCTCTCCTACACGCCGTCAAACTCCGCCGCATGCTGCGGGGACAGCACAACAGGGACCGGCGCGATGTAGTTGTCCGTGACGGAGACGATGCGCCGCCGCCGCTGACGAAGCTGCTTGGAAGCGCCACGGACGGTGGCAGCGCCGTGGACGGTGGCGGCTCCGCCGAACTCCGGCACGCGCAGACAAGAGGGTGCCCACGGCTGAGGCGCATCCTAAGGCGGCCGGCGGCGAGCGAACAATGCCCATCCTGAAGAAGGGACGAGGAAGAGAGGGAAGAGGAGAGAGAAGAAAGAAAAGGTTGGTCATTGACATGTGAAGCTTCCACGTGGATTTCACTCGCCGGATATAGGGTCTCGAGTACATCGGTATTGTAAATTGAGAAATACGTTATATTTGATATTTGATATTATGGTTTAGTGACGGAGGATGAAACTTTTATAAGGTGTGGCATGGCGCCAAGCATGTATGTACCTGTTGTCCGACAGCGACGGCGTCGAGCCGGAGCCGGAGCCGTTGATGAGGCTGAGGCAGCCGCCGGGCGTGATGAAGCCGTAGCGCACGACGCCCCTGTCGTCGGCGGTAGGCGGTGAGCGCGCGGTTGGCAGCCGTGCAGCAGCCGTCCGTGGTGAAGGACGACAAGACCACCTCGAAGACGAGCACAGCGCCGGTCGGGAGGTGCTTCGCGAGGTCGGCCATGCTGTTCAATGCTTTGCCAACGAGGCCCGTCGTTGCTGGCATCGTCTAGCCGTCGTCCGACGACGCGAGGAACGGCGCCTTCGCCTTCGTCGCGGCCGCCGCGCCACGCTAGAGCTGCTCGGTCAAGGGAGCAGGGAGGACCGATGGAGAGAATCGAGGAGACGGGACTCAGGAGTTAGGGTGCCGCACCGCATCAACCGGGAGACGAAAAGACTGACATCCGCACGCTCGGAAACGACTGATTTTTCTGGGCCCAAGGTATGATGCATGCCTCATCTTATCCTACCAGGCCTTCCGCCACTGTTACGGTTGAAAGATGTAATTCAAACTCCGCGTGAAGATGAAGAATCTACGTGAAGATGAATAATCTAAAGTGAACTTATTCAGAGGAAGAATAGCTCATGAATCAAACAATCCTATTGGGCTCATATGGGCCGAAAATCGGCAGATGAGATATTTGTAGGCCGAACTTTGAGCGGCGGAAACGAGGTCAAAGGCTCCCGATACAGGCTTCTCCACTTGTAAGTGCGATACGGGGTTCAAACGAAGTCGTCATCTGACGACCAGGAAGCGACTATAGTAGCCAGTGCTCTGAAAACGATTGAATTGTGCAGATACGGATTACAACAGCATAAGGTTTAACAGATGCAAACTATGGTGGATGGAAATAAAGTTTTTTAAAGTCCCCGTGAATGTTTAAGTATTATTTTAAATATTAAATATAGATTATTTACAAAACCTATTTATAATCGATGACTAATTGACCAGACAAATCTAATTAGCTAATTAAGCTAATTACGTCAAGTCATGATTCGACTATGTGTGTAACATTAAATATTTGTTAATCATGAATTAATTAGGCTAAAAATCTGTTGTAAAATCTAATTTTGATACCCTGTAACTAAGTAGTATAAGTTTACACTGTAATTAAATTCAAGTGCTGTGTAACTAAGTGCAACTACAATAGATATAAAAACACAAATCTTGATACAATATTTTACGGAAAAAAGCCTAAAAATCCATCGCAAGGGAATAGCAAATTATTCTCTATCCCGGCGATTAGGGTAAAGTTAGTCTAGTTTTATTAGCTTATACACACAGCTACTCCATACAAGAAGATCAGCTTTTGAGGATGAATGTTTTAAGCGTAAACTCGTAGTAGGAACAAAACTTGGAAAGCAACGAGCAAATGATTAAAACAAGAGATTCGACTAAAAGCATCGCCGTCCAATATAATAACCCTCTGTACGCTTAGTACCACCACCGATTGGATCCCATGCTTGGACATAACACCATCTCTTACTTGCACGGGCCCAAATCCGAGCCCTAAAGGTCGGAACAATGCCGCGCTTTTTCATGCCAAGTTCATCAGCAACGTGGGAACGTGCAGGACATGATTGCCCTTCGGCTAACAAGTGATGAACGCGACGTGGGCGTTGCCTTTCTGACTTGTGAGCTTTGATGAACTAATGGCTGGCTGTTAGTCAACAATAATGCCCTAATTTCTTCTCAAAAGAGATGGACACCAGAATTTTATACCTATACTAGATTGTAGCAATTATGGATGGTTGTACAACGAATGTAGATTTTTGTAGTAGATACCATGAGCTTCAATAAAAGAGCAACTTAAGACAGCCATCGTGCAGAAAACAAAAGTAAAATGTCACTCTGAACCGTACCAGTTACTAATTGGTACTACGTGATAATGTTCCCATAGTCTCATTTATATCAGAAAGGACCACAAAGGGGAGATAGTCAGATGGACCGGCACATGAAGAACCAGACATAACTTGAAGGCATGAGATGAAATCATTTCAATAAAATTCTCCAGATTCTATAATATAATCATATATCGTATCAGAAGTCAATGCCTAAAATAAAATTTCAGTTGCACCACTACATGCCTTGATAAATGCTAATATAGATAGCTAACATGTATTGCATTTCCAAGCTAGCAGGGTTGCGCGAATATACCTGAATTAGAACCGTAATTTCTTCTATTTCATCCTTTAGAGAGCCCTGGTGTGTTCATCAACCTATACCACAAGCACAGAAAAAAGGTAAGCACATCCTCATTCCAACACTGCCATAAACGAACTAACAGAATAAATATTGTTTTTTGTTAAATCAATTCACTACTGCCCTTCCATGATGACACCAATAATCTTTAAACTCCCAACCAGATAAATCTGAATATGTTAGAAACAGGTCTCAGACAAAAAGTTGATCCCACATGGCCAGATGTGAGTTTCTTGCAAGATTCAAACAATCTAGCAGGCAGGATACATAGCACATAGCCATGAACAGGAACTGAGGAAGTCATTGACAAATGATGGAAGAACCCTCAATCTTATCAGTGCTAGCTAAAGCCTAAAAAGCAATTACTCCCTCTGTACCCTAACAACTAAAACACTTTACAATATGGAACAGAGGGAGTAATAATCAATAAGACGACCATTCAGAAACTATCCCTGCTTGATAGACAATAGCATCTACCTTATTTAGCTCATCATTGGCAAGCAAGTTCAGATGGAGGTAACTAACAATGCAGTTTGTTGTTTATGTATAGTCAACTATATAGCCTGTTAAAGCTATTGGAATAGGGCAACTTAAGGCTTCCACGATCATTTAACTGGAGCAGCCCAACCCTACACAACTGAACAAACAGAAATAAATGTCCTGTTGCCATTAGGTTACAATAGAGTAGAGCTATCTCAAATCTGCAAAAGCATGATGTGTGATCACAAAAATTGTATCTTGCATGAAAAAAGTCATCTCTACAAAAATCTCTTTGATTGCTTACTAATTGTGCGTATGAAAAGATAGTATACACAAACTCTAAACCATGCACATACAGACCAAAGCAAACAAAACAGAAACAACAGCAAACCTGATATACCTAAAAATCCCATAAGGACTTACAAAGGATTATTGAGAAAAGCAAAACAAAAATTAGTGTGTGAAATGGTATTTATAGGGGCAACTCGAAGGCCGTGCATTTTTCCCCCAAGCATCTTATGGACCACCACTTACACCTGTAGGGGCTAGATCATCAAGAACATACATGATCATCAGAGCTACTGCATTGGAGGATCTTTGACATATGGGCAAGGTATTTGCAAGGAGCCTCTTTAGAGGGGATATCTAGTTCCTTTCCTCGATCACATATCTAACTACCTGTAGTTTAGTTCTGACCTCTTTGTTCATTTTTCCAGGAGTTCTTGGCAGCATTACTAGATGGATTAGCAGAATCTCCACCCTTGTCCTTGGGCTTAGAGAAGAACGGATCCCATTCATGAGGTCCAATTGTCCTCTGCCCTTCTTCTAACAGATCATACTTCCAGCTATTCTCTTCAACAAAATCTTTATCTTCATGATCTTCGATGATATCTCTTCTCAACTGTGTCACCTTGTTAATGATTGCCTCTACAGAAACATCAAATGCATCCTTCAGGGTTTCCAGCTTTGACCTTGGATCGGCATATATCACCCTTGGAATGAGACTGATGACCTCTTCCCTCATCTTCTTGACCATATCTGGATGGATACTTTTAAGCCTGTCCTCAATGCTGACATTTCCCTTACGGACGCCATCTTCAGGGATGAAGACAGAGTACCGTGTATAGTTCTTCGGAAGATGCCACGTATATTGGACGTACGCTGAACCAGGATGAAAGAAAACAGGAATGCAACCGGCCAGCATCGAGTCGAAGGCAGATCTTCTTGTATACGAATCACCTTGTGGCTGCAAGCAGAACAAAGAGCTCTGGAACATATTCATGATTGCGCTAGGGGAATGGCATTTGCTCTCCCCAAGATCACACTCCAGCAATTTACAGACACTTGATGTCCTGCATTGATCAATAAGCTGACCTCTGATGGACTTGGGATCATCAGGACGAGGAGCACCAGCAAACGAGAACAACCACGGTCGTTCCAGGCTCCTCATTCTATCCTGCCAAAGCAAAACATCAGCATCCTTGGCAGGGTGGAAGTAAGTAGGATATGGTATAGCAAAATCATTGGCATTCCATGGGCTTGACTCCACCACCAACATCGACATATTCTTCGCAGCCGGCAAGAAAAGCAGCTTGTTGCCCCAATCTGACTCTTCGTCTGTCAAGCGCCTGAAATCCCACGCAATCCTGCCGCCAACTAAGAAATGGTCACGCCCGCCCATCACATCCCATTCAGGCCTCTTGCTCAGCCAATCTATCAAATCCAGCGACGCGGCATCCCTCATCGAAATGTTGTACCCCCAAAGAAACCTCGCCACATCAAACCCGGCATAGAACGGCACGAACACCGCGGCAGCGATGGACGAGTCCTTGGTCAGGCAGTCGTACTGCTTCATCCGGTTCCTGAAGATGACATCCACCATAAACTGGTTCGTCGCGTACCAGCCGGTGTTGGAGAACACCCCTTCCTCGTTGCCCAACGGCGGGCCAAGCCCGTCGTTGCTCATGAACTTGCACATGTTAGTCCAGAGGCTGAGCCTCTCGCACTCCCGGAGCATGTCGTCGTTGAACCGCGGCGGCAGCTCGTGCACATAGATGTACCGGCCGCCGCACGGGTCGCTCTTGTTCTCCGCAGTCTTGAGCGCTCGCTGGAACGCGTACTCCTGGGCGCCGCCTCCTGGTGGACGACGGCCGTGGGCTTCTCCTCCTCTTCCACTTTGGGGAGAGTAGCGGTGGCAGGCGGTGGCTCCGAGAGGAGGGCAGGCGGAGCGAGGGGAACGGCGGGGTCGGAGACGCGTTCGGGTTCGGGGAGCGGAAGTTCGGCGCGGGCAATGCTCGCTGCGGCGGCGCCGCCGGTCTCCGCCCCGGCGGAGCCAGGCTCGTTGGCGATGACGAAGAAGTGGAAGTAGAAGATGAGGACCCAGAACATGGCGCAGAGCGTGGCGAGGAAGCAGAGGCGCGACTGCGGCGGCTTCCCGCCCACCTTCTCCATGTCGTCCTGGTGGGTCGGCAGCACCGGCCGCCGCCTCATAGCAGACATCCGCCGCGCCCGCGCTGACCCCGTAGCCGCCGCGCCGATGCCCAACTCACAGGCCAGGGTTCGAATCCCGCCGCATCAACACTCCCAAAACCCCAGCAACAAACAAACAGGATGCGAGGGAATGGCGCGCCGCTCCGGACACGGCGCCGCGAAACCGGATCAGCGGATCGCGCGGAAAACCGCGGGAGATAAGGAAAGAGACGATGGGTTTAGAGGCGATACTATTTGTTTCCTTGTTCGATTCGGGAGGGGTGGTGCTTGTTTTGAATGCGGGTTTGGTGATGGATGTAGTAAGCGGCGAGGGGGAAGGGGAATAGGACTGATGAGGAAGAGGAAACCAGGTGGTGTGGGGGAGGAGGGGGTGGAGACGTGGCGACCGACGCGGCCGTCTCTCTGGACGTGCGACGGTGGGGTAGTGGCGTGGGCGTCCGTCTCCATAGGCGCGGTCGCATGGGGAGCCGGGACGTGGCGGTGGGAAGGTGAGCTTTCCGTTTTTGTTTTTTACCATATGATTGTTCTTCATCTGTTTCCATGTGGTGTTTTTGTACGCCCTCACACCAACACATGCCGGGGGTGAATTATTGATTGTTGATGCTTAATCCATTGGCAGTGGATCGAATAATGTTTACTTCCTGTCTCACCAGGACAAAAACTGATTAGCTCGGTTCTACAGTATCTAGTAATCGTATGGATGTACTAATAACTATTAACTAATGACCATTACTTTTTTTTACCATATGTTTGTAAAACGTACTCCGTACCAGACATGTATTTTTCGTGACAAAATATGACCCACCATTTTTATACTATGAAAGAACTATAGAAACAATTGTATATTTGTCATCTGTAATTGTCAATTTGCCATCGAAAACCAGCTATGATGTCATTGGAATGGAGGATGTATTTGTAAATTTTGAAACTAAGAAAACAAAAAAATGTTTAAAGTTTTAACCTTATATCACGATAGAAATACTTTTCATCCCAAAACAACCCCTCGGTTCCTCCCCTCCTCCCCTTTTTTCTCTAGAAATGTTTAAAAGAAAAGAAAAAAACAAAATTAAGAACATATCTAATTAAATAGTAATTATTTTAAACTTAAAAATATAATAATATAATTTTTAAGTGACTAAACCTGATTAAGATATAGATTTCAACTTAGGTTTCATTAGCAAACTTTTAAAACTGCTATTCGTGAAAAAATTCTATATAAAACAGTTCTAAAATATAAAAAATATTATTTTTAAAATAATTAAAACTGAGTTAATCATACGCCAATATTATTCTTGTTTTGTGTGTATATATATAATCTTCATCTACTTTAATGGTGTTGTTATCTAAAAGCATACTGGTATTTGACATCTTCATGCTAAACAAATGTCATTGTAGCAATTAGCATGAAAAAAATGTGGCACAATGACAAATAGGTGAAACCCTAGTAGCCTATATGCGTTTAACCCAAATATATAAAAATCTTTTCCTTCATCATGAAAAATAGACTTAGAGCATAGTTTTAAGGGTTAAAAATAGGATAAGCGTGTATTTTTTGTAACGAAATTCATGGAAACCTGTTTGGAACATAATCTCTGGTTTATTGATTTTACTTTCTAAACAGGACTTCGATGTAATGGTAACAAAACCCTCTAAAGATCCTTCCAAAAAAACCTCTAATGGAAATTCTCAAACATGTTTTTGACTTTTCACAGCCAGCCATTGAAATTTTACTCAAATCCCACCGGGCGATTAGTTGACTAAATAATATGGAAATCTAAGTACCGGTGTGCACTGGTCTGTTAAATCATTGCACATCGATTTCGACTTCCACTCAGTCTCACATAAAATTTCGGTAAGAAGGTGACGCTTTGTTAGGTGGAATCGTTTGTAACTTACCGCCGTTCAATTGGCAGCAACCACAGAAATCAGAAACATGAATAGGGGGGCAGACGGGGACGGCAGGATGGCGCGCCCCTGCAGCCAAATCGTGATCACTCTCGCGCCGGCGAAATCGTCGGTAGGCGGTCAAAGCGGGGAGACAGGGCAATGTGCGCGTGGTGACGTGCCGGTCGCAGGCACCGGTTGCGCCGGCTGTCCAGCTATTGCTGCAGTCGCCGTCACGCGGTGCCGGATCCGCCCCCAAGATCCAGAATGAAACACGGGATAAAAAAACCCGGAAACTATTTGCACTGGAGTGGAGCAGTGTGCAGTCTGCAGTCTGCCGACACCTGCTATCTTCCTCTTCTCCTTCCCACGGAATCGTTTTTGGTCATTGATGCAACGGAAAGGGCAAAAAAAAATAATAATCAAGAGAACAGCACAAGTTGTGCCTTGGCATCAGCATGGCGTAACACCGTTATAAAGCCAGCTATGGATTCTAGTACTACTCCTTGGTTAGACCAAAGGCACATGACACAGCAAAAAACACGAACAGAAGATGTAAATTTGATCGAGGATCCTAGAAAAATTTTATGAGGTCGTGTCTGATTAAGCACACTGCCTACTATTTGCCGCACATTATTTACTCACTTTCCGTTGGTCCCCCGGTCTGTCCCTCCCTCGATACAGTCGAGCACCATCATTGCAGGAAATGTACCCCTGAACAGGGAGGGAGTGGGTCTCACGAACGTCGTCGGCATGTGCGGTGCGAGTCTCCGGTTTCCCAAAACTGCCGGGAGAACACGCCACTTGTCAACTCATTACGCTCCAAATGGGAGATTTAGCAGCAAAGAAATTGCCACCGGGTCGAGAGACTTGCCGGCCGGCCGGCCGAACCCAACTTGGCGCCACGCGACGTTTGTTGGGTCCACGATCACCGGTGTGTTCGTGTCATCGTGTCTGCCTATGGGCTCCAGGCAAAGCCTTCAATCAGAAACAGTGCATTTCCCTTTCAGTCCATGTTACCATGTCGAGACAGGACTACCCGAGACAGTGACGCACACTGACAGAAACAACAGATTAGCAATGTGCCTAGGTTTTGTACTCCTACAGTAGTCTGTTTACTCCCAATGTCCATTGCGTGTTTTACGATTTTACCATTGTGACAGTGCCTCGAGATCCGGACGGAAAGATACTCCCCGATAGCCTGCTCGCTACACGCTTGATTTCTGCGCCTGTGATGATGAGGCTGCAAATCTGCAAAGAAACTGAGACATTCAGAGAGGAGAGAGGACAGCTGGGTGGAGTAGGGGGGAGTACCCGTAGAAACGAAATGATCCATGCGCATCAAAGGGATTAAGAGGGTGTTTGAGACTGCTCTGCTTTGTGTGTTTTTAGCTTCGCTTTATGTGTGTTTTTAGCTTCGTTTTATGTTTTTAGTTAAACAGGTTCAGCTTCACATATATAGCTCTAAAAAAAGTAGAGTTGTGAGAGCACCTAAAAAGGTACTAGTTTTTTTTGAAGCTGCTCTATAATGAAGTTTGTGAAGCAGAGTTTGTGAAGCAGTCCCAAACAAGACTTAAACTTCTCATATGTCATATCAAATGTTTAATATTAATCTAAAAAATATAAATTAATTATAAAAATAATTACATAATCAACAAATAATTCATGAGACGAATCTATTAAATCTAATTAATTTATAATTAAAAAATATTTAGTGTAGCATCATATCATTAAATTATGACGTAATTAGCCTCGTTTTGTGGATTAGTCACTAATTATGAATGAATTTGTAAATAATTTATATTTAATCCTTCAAAATAATATAATATTAGATATGACATAGAAAAAAATTAATCACACTCAAACAACTCCATAGTCCTTTTCTTCTATACCAAACGAGATGCGACACATTGAATAATCGTGTACATATTTACAGGGAAATTCCAGGTTAGACCTACTTGGGCCTACGTCAACAGAGTTTGGGCTGTTCAGCCCTGATGGTCGCCGACAGTGGACAGGTCGTCAAGCTGGGCCTTTCATAGGGCGAAGTTAAATTGGGCTGACCAAGTGAGGGCTGGCACATTGCGAACCCCGCATTTGATGGAATTTTTGGCATTTTTAATATTATTTTTTTAAAGATTTACAAAAATAACTTTTGAATTTCGAAAATTATAGATCTAATCTCCTCCTGCTCTCGAGAGGCGTGTGGAAAACGCCCTCTCGGAGGGCGAATATCCGACGTGGCGGACGGCGGGTGGGCGTCGCGCGAGCGCAATTTTGCGGCGGCCCTTCTCGCCCTTGGTAAGGGTGTTTTTCACTGTGCACGGGGCCGCCTGCAAAGCCGGCCGCCCGCATTTTGCGGGCGGCCCCCTTCTCGCCCTTACCAAGGGCGTTTTTCTCTTTTGCGGGCGGCCCCTTCCGCCTTCCGGAGGCGTTTTTGCCTAAACCCTAATTGCCCTAATCGACATCGACCCACCCTCTCTCGTGTTGTTTGAGATGTAAAATGTTATCGTTGTATTTTTTGCTAATATAACAAATCCATTTGATTTGTGGTATTGTTGCAAATGTAACGTCTTCGTGATTTGTCGTATTGTTTGAAATGTAAATGTTATCGTCGTAAGGATGCAAATGTAAATATTGTTGCAAGTGTAAATGTTCGAGGTATCGTACATATGTTGTTTGCATTACTGTGAATATATTTGTTTTAACCAAGTTAACTTAGTTGCAATGGTTAAGCGGTTGTTTGTCACGGTGTTACATAACCCATTAGGTACGGATGATACAATACAACTAACTCATCCCCGACGAGTCAAGGCTCGGCTACCTACGGAACCGTTCAAGGGCGATAAGCTTGTCATCAATTTTCTCTTTCCTTCTCGACGTTGTACTCCTTTTGAGTTTCACATTCGGTTACTTTTAGGCCGTTATATTGGGAATGACATTGTCGATCCACCTAGTGAATCCACACCTTCTTTGAATGCCACGTAAAGAAACACATGTAATCGGTTAGAGAGCCACTAGAGCGAAGACGTTTACAGAATTGATAAAATGAAAGACGTATAACGAAGTCGTTGTCTAAGTTGGGGCAAATGAAATATCTCCGACCATATGTTCGTGGTTCAAATGAGGTAGCCATCTTGCAACGATCCCTACAACCGCACATAGGACGCTCCGACCATTTAGGGAAACCCGGTGGGTTGTTCCTCCAAGCTAAGCTTGCGATTTCGACGCGACGTTCATACTCCATCCAAGCCTGAATGAATTGTTCGGTCGACTCGGGTTGTGTTACCATCGGCCGATCGAAGCGGGTTTAACCGTATCGATCCAATCTTTGTATGGACACGACGTACATCCTCTGGTTGCACATTTTTTATGGTCGGGGTTAAAAAATGGAACAAGCGAAAAGGTTAAAGAAAGAAAAATTATACTCACGACAAAATCGTCATCCGCAATCTCGGGACACACGAAGCATCTTTGTCCTCTAGTTGCTTGTCTTATGGATCTTACCACCGGCAACGTAGACCACGGTGGCATTACGGACGTTCCGTCATGTGGGTAGTGCCGGCTGATCCATAGGCCGGTCCAAAGCTTCGCGCGAGTCGACGTTGGTACTCGGCCTTCCGTTGAAGGTAGTCGACCTTGTTTCGCTAAGTGGGTAGTAACGTGTTCCGTCGGTTCGTGGGTTCTCCGTATCTATCCACTCAACGAAGTTGCACACCGATATGCCGCATGAGGTGTTAACACGATGTACAATCAAGTTAGCGTTTTACGCGTGAAGATTTTGTAGATGAAAGCATTTCGGTTAAGCCATACACGATCAATGTTGGCGCATTGAAAAAATCGTCTCCCAGTTTCGGCGAAGGGACGACGTAAGTATGCCGCCATCTCCACAATGGCATAACGGACGGTCACACCATGGTGGAATAAAACCGCTCAAAGGATGGAGTCGCCGGTGAAGACGCTCAAGGAATGGATGATATGAAGATCTCATTGCGGGAGTAAATGTAGAAAAGAGAATGCAGATTTGAAGAGCTCGTATTCGGATCTAGGCAATATATAGTGCGGGGAGGTGAAGGTTCACATCTATGTATCGTTTATGTACGTCACGGGGCAACGCTGATCGAGACGTATCGTGTAGGATTGTCACGGGGCAAAAGTTGATAGCGACATATCGTGCGGGACTATCACGGGCAAAAGGCGATAGCGATGTCTCGTGCGAGGTCTAATGGGCGAAAGTTTTTGTCGTTAGTAAGAGTATCATGCGGCGAACGATACGGAAGGATCTCGTGACATGTGAGGTGCGACGAACAGACATAGATATATACAAACATCAAACACAAAATAAATATTTACAATTTGTACAAACTGTTGCACACAGAAGCTACTCACGAGGCCTCTTACCCCTATCCCTCCTAGGTGTGCTCGACGTGCCCCGAGTACGTCGGCTGTGCAGGGGCACGCCACGACTAGCACGGACATCCGCGCGGGCGTCTCTGTGGCGGGTCACGGCTCTGTGGTAGAGGTGCTCCAGAGCTAAGAGGAGGCGAAACGTCCCGATGCGGGTCCTCCGGGTCGTCGAAGTCGTCGCCGTGCACCCCCCTCGTCGCCTCCCAGGACCCGCCCGCCTACGACGACGAAGCCCCCGGCGGAAAATCCCCGCCGAGTAGAATCCTCCTGTATGTAAGCAATGTGAAGCATCGGTGACTTAAACTAACACGTGTGAACTAATCATCGGACGATGCTTGCTCACCTCCGGTGAGTGAGGGACGAGACGGAGGATCCACTCGCTCAAAAAGCTCGTAGTCTTGGGCCGAGTAGCGAAAGGCCGAGGGATCGACGATCCACTCGCGCTGCCGTATCCCCTCTCGGTAGCGTCGGACCTACGCGACATTCGGTTTGTTAGATCACGTTGTAGGGTTGACACAATGAAAATGAGTGGCACTAACTGTGGAAGCACCGGTGCCGTGTGGTGACCATTCGGGTGCTTGGACCGCGTGGACGTGGACTGTAACACCTGTGGAGGAACCACGTCGACGGCGAACGACAAGAGAAGATCCGCAAGATCGAACGTGCCGTCGTCTGCATCCGCGGAAGGTCATCCTCTGTTCCACCTCGTTCGGGTGAATGCTGCGTCCGGCCTCGGCATCACCAGTCGATTTCGGCATTCAAGGCTCGTGCGGCGTCGGCCTACAAAAATCAAAACAAGTTAGGTTTTTCGCTCCAATAAAAAAACATAATGACGTACAAAGGCTTTAATGCCGAGAAATCATGACGTACCCCAACGAAGTAGTCTGGTCTAGGTGCACAGGGTAGGTGTCGTGGCTCTTGCCGGTGTTCTTCTTCGTGGCCGGTGTGAAGGTAACTCGCGACGCGTCCGTGGTAGGTACCACCGAAGGTAGGCGGTGTAGTTCTCCTCGGAGTGGCCGTAGATCTCGCCGATCACCTCCTCGGTGGCTATCGGCCCGATCCGCCACGTATTCTTGCATACGTGGTTCCCGGAGGAGCCTCCTGCTGTCCCCGTCGAGACAACTGCGTACACGCAAAGGTCGACTATAGTTCCATTTAATTTGACACAATAGTAGTACATTTGAAATAGAAATACTCACTTGGTGGTCTGGTGGGGAACGGCAGCGGTACATCTACGGGAATCCACAGCGCGATCCGAGCGCCTCATCACTCGGCACAGGCGGTGAGGCTCGACGGTGATGTCGTACACCATCGGGATCAACGTCATCCGGTAGGCCGAGTCGCGCGTGCACAACGTCGAGAGGCCTAGAGGCGCCGAGCTGCGACCGCTGCTTGCGTGTACGGCTCCCGGACAACGTCGTACGGTGGAGAGCAGTCCAACTCGAACACGAAGTCCGGGTAGCTCCGTCTCACCGAGCGTGGGCGTAACGATTGCGAAAATAAAATAATCAAGTGGTTACAAGTTTTGTTCAACACAATTTAAATATTTGAAAGAAATATGACTTTGTACTTACGTTGCGTCGAAACGGTCGAACCCATCGTAGGCCCGTCGGCCGGGTTCTCAAACGCGGGTCTTTGCGTCGTAAGGAGAGGTGTCGGCGACCGGTCGGCCGATCGCGAACCGCTCCGCAGCCCAAAGCTGTAAGAGAAGGGGACAGCTGTGAAGATCGCTCCGGATCTGTCTTCGTGCACGCGTCGCACGGCCCACGGTAGGTGGGCTGCGAGGACCGCCGAACCCCAACTCCCGAGGCACGAAGCCTATCTCCGCGTCCTCTATCGGCCAGGGCGTAGTGGATCATGCCCCTCTCTACGTGTTCCCGACATGTTGGTGAACATCACCCATGAACAACCAAAGAAGGTACGCCTCCAACGAGCGTCGCACGGAGTACTCGTCGGCGTCGGGGTGGAGCTTGTCGGCCTACAAAGGAGAAAACCATGTTAAAAAACATAAGATGTAATGAAAAATACCGAAGTCTTCAAGTTAACTTAGTGTGAGCTGCATAATCCAAGTCTTCGTAGGCCCGATGGTCGCGTAAGAGTAGATCGCTGAGCAGTGGGAGCCCGGTAGCCTCATCACTGAGAGCAAATCGTGCGGTGATGTCCTCCTCCATCCACCAATAGCATCCACGGGCCCGACGGCCTCTCGGCTAGTGGTAGCCCTAGCAGTACGAGACGTCTGCGGCGTCGGTGCCATCTCCCCACAAGGAAGATGGAAGGTGTGCGTCTCGGGACGCCACCGATCCACCAAAGCGGCTATCGGGGACCGGTCCGCATCCCACCGTCGCCTGGTCGTGCTCGTGGGCACGCGCCTCAACAAGTGCGCAAGAGCGATCGGGCCGGACTCACGTAACTCGCATATCATACACATAGTGTAATATTAGTATCAAGCATAGTATTCTTGCAATAAGTGAAAAGAGTTTGATCGTACCATTGGACGTGTCGCGGATCGACACGCAACAACTCGCGCGACGGCCGTGGACGAAAGGTGGTCGGTGAGCACCACCGCATTGCCGACAAGTACGACACTGCACCACATCGACATGTCTGCTGAAAAGCGCCGGTGTATCGTCCGCCATACTGCATGAATACATGAATAAATTAATAAGCAATTTATAAGAAAAATCAGAACAACATGAATACATGACATAAATGGTCCATTATATCTCAACACTAAAAAAATGTGCACGTCGTAATTCAAACTACCAAACACAACATATAAGTATCACAACAACAATAAAACAGTTTTACGTCTCACAATGATAAATATTACACGCACGACATATGGCCGCAGTGTGACAAATATTACAAATATCGGATCACCACTAGATTGAAAGGAGCAAACAAAATAATCAAGCCATTGCATCGCCAGCGGACGACGTAGTCGCCGCACGAGCACGTCTAGGACGTGGTCGCCTCGTTGTTGTTCCTTCTCCAGATGGACGGCTACCATCGGAGGGCTGTCCGGAAAGTCCCGAACCTTCGACGGTTGAAGTTTCGAATTCTTCGGACATTTTTGTATGTATGTCCGCGCTCATCGCATTTGCTGCAACGTAGGGTCCTTCCCCGGCCTCGGACTCGTCCATGTCGTTTCGATGCGTCTTCACGACGACGTCCCTTTTCATCCTTAACTTCGATGGATCGGAATGTAGAACACTTGTGGCCGTAGTGTTGTGTACGATCCAGATATCCCAAAACCATATATCTCCTCCTTCCACGTATGAAAAATTGATTCTTTCCTATAGTACGGTGACACATAAATATCTCGAAACTATGCAGAGTCCCAGTGCGGCAAGGGCGTGTGAGCAAGGCGGATGTCTAAGCTTCGGCTTCATACAGCTGCAGCTACAACCACCATCCGCATGAGGCACACATTCATGCACAGCTTGAACACGGTTGATGTCGCGCCTTCTCCTGTCGACACACATGATCTCGTACCGAAGAACTTGGGTTCCTTGGGGGATTACTCTGTGCTTCATAGCCTTCAGAATTTTGTCTTGCATATATTTCGTCACCACGTTGCCAAATACAATGTTGTTATCGACCATTAAAGGGGATATTTTTTTAAATCTATCCCTAAAATATGCCTGAGTGCCATGAAGGATAAATTCCACAATACCCACCAATGGAAGCCCCCTAACTCCTCGCATCACCCAGTTGTACACCTCGGCCAGGTTCATTGTCATTATACCATATCGAGCTCCGTCAATGTCATACAACAAAGACCACTTTTCTTTCGGTTCATTCTCTATCCAGTGGGAAAAATTACGTATTGATGGTGCAGACCTCCTTCTCATTGTTGGCGGGTCATTATGCAATGGACCAAGAGGTGCTGCGAGCTCGTCAACTTGTGGCAAACGAGATTGCTCGTTGGTTTGCTTCGTTGTCGACTCATCCAACCTTCTCCATATCTCATTGAATTTTTCTCTTGATTTTGACCACATAGCCTCTTGAATAGATCCATCGGTGCTTGTTCTTGAATTGTTTGTAGAAATTGGCTCCCATATGACGCATGCACCACCTACTCCGAACATCATGCCACCTAGCTGGAAGTCCCCTCTCCGGCCAACCATTCTGAAGATAGTCGATTGCCCTCAGCATGCCGGCATGACGATCATGTATGAGACAAACATTGGGCCTCATACGAACGACTTGGTATCGAACTCTCTCCAAGAACCAATACCGGCTTTCGGTGTTCTCACTCTCGACAAATGCAAACGCCATAGGTAACACTGGTTGTTCCCATCTGCTCCAATCGCCGTCGTATCGACTTACGTATTTGCTGTCGAAAGGTTCCATCTATGCACAGCACGGGACGACGGTGCACAAATGCGTTGATGCAAGCACCAATCGAGAAAAAGGCTCTTTGCGGCACGCTCTTGCTCGAATCGGTAGATGATGGAAATGTCGAATGTCGTAGTAGGTATTGGGGTTTCTCGAGCAATGGTGGCTAATAGACGAGATAAATTGTCATACGATGCTTCAAATGTGCCATACCTCATCTCCAATATCTTTTGTTTCGCCCTCCAAGCCTTCGCATAGCTAATAGTATACTTGAATTTGTTCTCAATGTGCTTAATAATGGAGCCGTTCAAAATCCGTGTTTTTAACAACATGGTTGTACATCTCACCGGCAACAAACGCCAAGGTGATGTTGCGGTGGTACTTATCTACCCCGACATGCAGACATGTGTGCTCACCAACAATGCTCACTTTCCAATAGTCACTCCATTTCCCCTTGTATGCATGAACGCGCCACGGACAATCATCCTTCATACACTTCACATCATACACATAGTTCGTAGACTTCACCACCCTAAACTCTCTATGCAAAGAGACCGCCCAATGCTTCACTGCCTCTTTCATGTCTTCCTTATGAGCATACCTAGCACCCTGGATGACCTCGTTATCCTTGTATTCAAAGAAACATGCTGCCCTTTCGAGATAACAAGCTGAGAGAAATCAGCTTGTTCCCAATCGACGGGCATGACATCTTCTTTCTCGTCCGATGATTCATCGCCCTCCGCCTGCTCATTTTCAGAATCCTCCCTCTCCATTTCTTCAACAATTGCTTCGATTCTCTCCCTCTCGTCCGCCACGCCAATCGCCTCCTCCAAGCTTGCTTCATTGCTTGGACCTTCGCCATACTATGTTTGCATTGTATTAATGCTATCGATTTCGTGCAGTGCCACAAAAATAACAAGGGGCCAGGACCTTTCAAGTGCCATGTCCACATAACGTCTCCACGACTCAGTGTTATCAATAGGCATAAGTTCCCCAATAATATACTTACATTGCACGACTTACTACAACGGATAGAGACATTGTGTTCACTCTTGTATCCACTTTAAATCCACGTAGCAACCAACTATACACCGACTCAAATGTTTTCTCGCTGGCCTATCGATGCCCTTTGATTTCATCCTAAATTCGACAAATCTACACCTTACGGACCGTATCTAACGTTGCCTTCATCGTGAACTATCGAAATATGATCTTACTTGCCATAGTGCCCGACAAACAAATTGAAACGAGTTTATTCCATACTACGAATATATTGCCTAGATGATTACGTGCCTAACTTAATTTCTTTAACAATATGTTCTCTGGTCTACATCTTAAATTTTCCCAAATCGATTTGTTCGTTTCATCTACCGCCAATCGTACCTCGTTCATTTCAATTTGCCAAAATTTATAAACTAAATTCAATTCACTCGTAGTTTATATCTAAACATATTTTGATTATCAACAAAATTATACGTACGATTTTCTATAGTGCTTACCATCTACTCACATAATTTACACTTAGATCCAAACACATTCTACCTAAGTTCATCTATCTATTCTACCTATGTTAATGTCCATTAAATTATCCTTGTTGATCTATCTATTCTACCTATGTTACGTCGATTAAATTATCTAAATTGATCTAAATTAAACCATCTGTTTTACAAATCTATAACAGAGGATGCGAGAGGGGCGGCGGCGCGTGGGTGGAGGGCGGCGCGCGGCCGTTTAGGGTTTAGGGGCCGGCCGGCTCGGGGAGCCGTGGGGAGGGGCGAAAGGGGAGTGGGCGCCGTGACGAGGGGCGGCGAGCTGCGGCGGCGGCGGCCGCGGCGATGGCGGCGATGGCGTTGGCGGCCAAACCCTAGCGCATAATGTCGGAAATCTTTGGGAGCGGCGGCGCTAACTGTGACGGTGACGAAGACGGCGGAGCGGCGGTCCTCCGGCGGCGGCGGCAGCGGCGACGAGACGGCGGAGACGGTGTCTTTGCGGCGCGACACAGGGCTCGGCAGCGGCGCGAAGACGAAGATGATGCAGTTCCGAAGTGCAAAAACGGCTAAGTGTTGGATCCCCAGTGAGGCCCTTGCTATATATAGTCACGACGTCATTTGTCCCGGTTGAAGCCAACAACCGGGACAGAAGATACGTTACTCCCGGTTGGTGGCTTCAACCGGGACAACAAATATGAACATTAGTCCGGTTGAATCCACCAGTAGGGAGTAAAGATGTCTGCCTCGGTTGGTGGCTTCAACCGGGAGTAAAGATCATATCTTTTGTCCGGTTGGTGGCTTCAACCGGGACTAAAGATGCGGGCAGCCACGTGGTGCGGGTAGGTGGACATCTTTAGTCCGGTTGGTGGCTTCAACCGGGACTAAAGATGTTTTTCCGTCCACGAAATTCACCTCTAGTCCCGGTTTATTTTACAAACCGGGACTAATTATTACAATACCTTGTTCTATTATATTTTATATTCATATATAATTATAATGTTCATATGTTGATATATTTTATATTCATATATAATTAACATATGTTCATATGTTTATATATAATTAACATGGTGTTTCATAAAAAATCTATGCCCCTCAATTTGAATGAAGTCAACCCATTGGCATCCCAAGGGGAGCCCTGTTTCTGTGGATCTTTCAAATATAGATGAATAATATTCAATGATTCAATTTAATTTACATCGTCCATACATAAATTTAGCTATGTAACATTTGTCCTCACGTGCTTTCTCCGCACAATTATTCCTTCGTTATGATCGTTGCGTGAGTAAGGGGTGTCCTCATTTGATAGGAGGATACTCGGGTCAATCGCCACCGCGAACAGAGGTTGCCCGTCAAACTGATCGTAATCTTCGTCAGTTCTATCCTCGACTTCCACGATTTTCCTTTTGCCTGGAAGAACCACGTGGCGCTTTGGCTCGTCGGACCCTTTCCCCTTCTTTGATTTGCTAGCCATGTCCTTGACATAGAAAACTTGACGTACATCATTGGCAAGGTTCGTCTGAGTATCCAACCTTACTCAGGTCGACCGTTGTCATCCCACTTGCATCAATGGTTACGCCTCCACCAGAGCCTAACCCACGGCACCAAAACGGAGGGACCTTCGAGGTCCATAGTCCGACTCCCATATGTCATCGATCTTTGCGTAATATGTGCTAGCCGTACCATCGTATCCCACGGCATCGGTGCGGGCAGCTGTTCGATTCGTGCTCTTTAAGTCTTGGGCCCGTGTGTAAAATGTGTACCCATTGATTTTCATATGCCTGGAATGTGGTGATCGAGCAAGATGGTCCCCTCGCCAAGAAGGTAGTTGTTGGTCAATGCTCACGTTGCCAATGAGATGTTATCGCAGCCAAGCAGGGAATGCATCAAAGTGATGGCGTGTAATCCAGGCATCCGTCTTACCGATGTTTTTCGAGCGAACAATCGCCAAGTGCTCCTCGATGTAAGGAGCCACCAAGGAAGATTGTTGCAGCATGGTCCAATGTGCTTTCCTGTATAAGTCATTGCCTATGTTCATTATTGCCTTCCTTCCAAGAGTTCCCTTCCCTCGTAGTCTATCTTCATGGCTTGATTCAGGCACCCCGATGGGATGGAGGTCTTCAATAAAGTCGACGCAAAACTCAATCCCTCCTCTGTTCCATATCCATTGGCGATGCTGGCCTCCGGACACGAACAGTTACGAACGTACTTCTTTAAAACACCCATATACCTCTCGAAAGGGAACATGTTGTGTAGGAATACCGGACCGAGGATACGGATCTCTTTGACAAGGTGGCATAGGAGACGCGTCATGATATTGAAGAAGGAAGGAGGAAATATCATCTCAAAGCTGACAAGACATTGGACCACATCATTTTGAAAGTCTTCTAGTCTGTCTAGATCGATGATCTTCTGTGAAATTACGTTCAGAAAAGCACATAGCTTTGTTATTGTTGCCCGGACATTATCGGGAAGGATACCTCGAATTATAACAGGAAGCAGTTGTGTCATCCGCACATGGCAGTCATGGGACTTTAGATTTGTGAACTTCTTGTCATTCGTGCTTATTATTCCCTTTATATTCGAGGAGTATCCAGACGGTACCTTGATGCTCTCCAGGCATTCAAACATTATTTCCTCCTCCTGCCCCTTTCGAGTGTAGCGGTGGACTTAGGTATTGGGCTCCTTTTTCCTTTGGTTGCGGGTGAAGGCCGTCGCGTTGTGCCATATGTTTCGGAGATCGTTACGTGCCTCAAGTGTATCTTTTGATTTTCCGTATACACCTAGGAAGCCAAGCAAGTTTACGCAAAGGTTATTGGTGAGGTGCATCACGTCGATTGCGTGGCGGACGTCCAAGACTTCCCAGTAGGGCAACTTGTTAGTGATATGCCCTAGAGGCAACATGGAGATGTTGGATATCACGTCAATGTTTATGTATAAATGAATAAAGTGTTATTCAGTTCCATGAAATAGACATCTTGTATTGATTAATAAGTACGTGACTTATTTATGAGACTCGATATGTATGAATCTATTTCTAAACGATCCTCGATCATATGTCATATTGTTGGAACAAATATGATTCTAAGATCGGCATGTTTATTGATTGATGATCATGTCTCATAGATCATGGGTATGGAGATACCAAATCAATAAACATGGACATATGTGTTAGAGAACACATTGTTGGATAGACCCACCATGAGACACTACGGGAATTAATGTGCCATTAGTTGGTCTCGGGTAGTGTTGGTACAAAGTCCTTAGACCGAGATCACCATGGATTCCAACATGTGTAGTAGCCTACTTTGGGACTACCAAACGCTATTCGTAATGCTGGATAGTTATAAAGGTAGTTTTCGGGTTTGCTATGAAACATGGAGTGGGATGTGAGTGATCAAGATGGAATTTGCCCCTCCTTTGGAGAGATATCTCTGGGCCCTCGAGGTAATGGATTATGGAAATGCATGGCCATGCTAAGTTGATTGAGGAGTCAATCACGGACGGATAATCCAATACGGTTCGAGTGAATGGTTAAGCTATTGAAGGGATGGCACACATCTTGCCTATAGCTTAAGCGGTATCGTGAGGCAAAGGGATTTGTGTACACATTACAGGTTCGAGCCGATATTATATTCTTGTATACTATGGTGTCAATATGTCTTGCTAGGCGCCGCTATTGGACAGTGGTGAGTTGGACTCGAGCCGACGATCGGCTAAGTTAGACTATAGCCGAAACCGAGTATACCCGAACCTACGGTCGCACGCTTAAGGGGATAGAATAGATATTCGAGTTGGACTCGGATACGGCTCGATCGGATAGGGATCCGATCGGATAGAGTCCTATGGGCTTACGACGTATGGGCGGCCAACTCTATGAGATACGGATGAGATCCGATTCAAAATAGAGTCCTAATCGGCCACTAGTCCCAGTCGACCAACTCTATATAAAGGAGGGAGGGGGTGGAGAGCTGAATACACATCAATTGCATCGCGTGCAACGAAGTCGCCGAGATCAATCTCCACGGAAACCCTCCCCACTTTCGAGCCAAACCCTAGCCTTGCATCGCGTGCTAGCACACGGGTGTACGGCGTTCGTCCCCGGACGTGTGGATACCGGTAGAGGCGCTGCTACGTTGCGCGCTGTTGATTGGCTTCGGATCGGCTACGGCATGCGTGAATCGGTTGATTGGCGAATCGGCTGTCCGGGTATCGGGTCGGCTTGCGAGAATCGGCTACACTTTTCGGATCGGATAGCCCGATTGGCTTTCATTGCACACTCCAATCGGTAACGATCTATCGGCCCTTACTTGCAAGTGTTCTGGTTTGCGCGGTATAAGTTTTTGTTTTGGCTAGCGTAGCCTCCGCGTAACCCTTCGGTGGTATCGAGCTAATCTTGCTTAGTTCGGGTTTTAGATTGGATCGGAACAAGTTTTGCGCACGGGTTGATTAGATCAATCGGTTTTACGGGATCGTTGAGGAGAGTAGATGGTAATTGCGTTCCTTGATAGTGTATCGGAACGACGTAATGTGATTACGTCGAAGCAATTTCCAAATAACTCGGTTTGAGTTGGGTTCGAGATAGCGTTCCTTGATAGTGTATCGGAACGGTATAATGTGATTATACCGAAGCTATCTCGTAGTCCGACTTTGTTGTGCTGCTCGCGCCTACGCAAACCATCTCCCTTGATAGTGTATCGGGACGGCATAATATGATTATGCCGATATGGTTTCCATAAGCGATTTCATAGATTGGATCTATGAATTTCGTGTGGTGTTCGGGCGCGCCCGAAGCCCGCAGGGCTTCCCCTCGACCCCCGCCCGCTAACCGGCTAGCGGGACCGCCGTGTGCGTACCCCCTTATAGGTCGTCTCGATGCCGTAGCTCGCGATAGGTAGAAAACGTTTCTACGCCTAACTTGTTTTTGCGAGAGAATGCTTTGAGATGGTATGGCCCCATTGTATGTATGAGATGTATGAGATGCATGTGATGCATGTAATATTCTTTCATATGTGCAATCCTGTAATATTCTTTCATACGTGCAATGCTTGTAATATTCTTTCACGACTGCGAGTCGATGTAATCTTCAATTAGAGCTTCTATAGTAGTAGCTTAGTTTGAAGATATCAAGCATTCGACACTTGGAAGATGGTGCCGAAGATGGAGATCCTCGGTGCCGACATGGAGATGGAGATCACCATGTGAAGGGGGCCATACTATTTCATTATATGCTATTCTTCTTGCTTTCATATGTGATATGTTTGTTTGATAGGATAGCATCCTCTCAAAATTAAGTAGTAATGATGCCCTTCCAAATGTTGCACCGTCACGTTATGCTCGTCAATGGTGGGTGCGCCAAAGCGAGTGCCATTCTCTATCATAACACGAGGGGTATATGTCGGACATATACATGCGGGAGCATTTGGTTTACTTAACAAGGCTATCAAAACAGTTTTGGGCCTTGGGGCATAGGTTGGCGCCGGGGCATGGAGATGCCACACCAACAACAAGAGTCACATAGAGATGTGATTAGCAAGGTGTTGCTTACCGATGTTACTAATTTTCTAGCGGTGATGCCAAAGCTCACTAGAAAATTAATTAACATGTGGATCTTGACCCAATACGTAACCTAGAGGGAAGGTGGAAAATACGTAATGGGAGTCTAATGTTAAATTGTTTAACAATAGACATAGCATAAACATTTGTGCTAAACTTTGCTTTTTCATTTGTAGAATAAATGGCGGCTAATACTACACCCGTACCTTTAATTTGCAATCTATTCTCGAAAAGGAAAAATTAAATGGAACAAACTTTATGGATTGGTATCGCAACTTGAGAATTGTTCTCAAGCAAGAGCGTAAGGAGTACGTTCTTGAAGTACCCTATCCCGAGGATTTGCCAACTAATGCCACTTTGCAACCGCACGGAGGGCTTATGAGAAGCACACTAATGATGCCCTAGATATAAGTTGTCTCATGCTTGCTACAATGTCCCCGAGCTTCGAAGCAATATGAGAGCGGCGATGCTCACACTATTATTCGGGGACTGCGTGGCATGTTTGAGAACCAAGCTCGGGCCGAGAGGTTCAACACCTCAAAGTCCTTGTTTGCGTGCGAGCTTGTTGAGGGAATCCCGTCGGTCCGCATGTGATAAAGATGATTGGCTATATCGAGAGTCTTGAGAAACTAGGTTTCCCTCTTAGCCAAGAGTTGGCTACGACGTGATTCTCCGTCGCTCCCTCCGAGCTTCGAGCCATTCATATTGAATTATCACATGAACAATATGGATAGAACCTTGGCTGAATTGCATGGGATGCTAAAGACAGTGAGGAGAGTATCCGAAAAACGGTCATCATGTGATGATGATGCGAAGGCAAAGCGCAAACCACTGTCAAGAAACTTTGCACCAAGAGGAAGTTAACTCCCGATGAGATCGCGAGTGCCTCTAATGCAAAGAAGGGCAAGAAGGGGTCGGCGGCATCGATGCCGTTTGCTTCTACTGCAAGGAGACAGAGCCTTTGGAAAAGGAACTGCAAGAAGTACATGGAGGATCTCAAGAAGAAGCAAAGTACGACTTACGCCGGTATTAATGTTATAGACATTAATCTCGCTACTTCACCTACGACTCTTGGGTATTTGATACCGGATCGTAGCTCATATTTGCAAGTCGTTGCGGGGAATGAGAAGAAGTAGAGGATTGAGAAGGGGCGAGGTGAACTGCGCGTCGGCAATGGAGCAAGCGTTGCTACGATTCTTTGTCGGCACGATACCACTTCATCTACCTTCGGGATTAGTTTTGAAATTGAATAATTGTTATTGTGTTCCAACACTATGTCAAAACGTTATTTCCGCTTCATGTTTGCAAGCGGAAGGATATGATTTTAGATCAATGAACAATGGTTGTTCAATATATCTCGAGATATGTTCTATTTTCATGCTCCATTGGTGAATGGATTATACGTTTTGAATCTTGAAGCGTCTCCCATCTATAACATTAATACGAAAAGGCAACTCTCTAATGATATAAACCCCACGTTTATCCGGCATTGTCGCTTAGGCCATATAAATAAGAAACGCATGGAGAAGCTCCATAAAGATGGATTGCTTCACTCTTTTGATTTTGAATCATTTGAGACATGTGAGTCTTGTTTACTTGGTAAGATGACAAAGGCACCTTTCACGGGACACGGTGAAAGAGCAAGTGACTTGTTGGCACTCGTACATACGATGTATGTGGACCAATGAGCTCAACGGCCGAGGTGGTTATCGGTACTTCATTACCTTTACCGATGACTTTAGTAGATATGGTTATATCTACTTAATGAGGCATAAGTCCGAATCCTTTGAAAAGTTCAAAGAATTCCAGAATGAAGTACGAGAATCATTTAGGGAAAACAATCAAGTTTCTACGATCGGATCGTGGAGGGAATACTTGAGCCAAGAGTTTGGTAATCATCGAAAGATTGTGGAATTGTTCCTGAGTTAACTCCGCCAGAACTCCACAATGGAACGGAGTGTCCGAACGAAGAAATCGCACCTTGTTGGACATGGTGCGGTCGATGATGAGCCAAAGTGATCTTCCGTTATCCTTCGGGGATATGCTCTTGAAACATGCGCTCACACTAAATAGAGTTCCATCTAAGTCGGTTGAAAAGACACCATATGAGATATGGACGGGGCAACCCCTAGTTTGTCTTTTCTCAAAATTTGGGGATGCGAAGCTTATGTAAAACGTTCTGATCGACAAGCTCACACCCAAATCGACAAGTGCTTCTTTGTGGGATATCCTAAGGAAACTAAGGGATATTACTTTTATAATCGGGAACAAGGCAAAGTGTTTGTCGCCGACACGGTGTCTTCTTGGAGAAAGAGTTTCTTTCAAGAAGGGTTAGTGGGAGCGGGTGCATCTTGAAGAAGTTCAAGAAACACCGAGAAAATGTTTCAAACCACGGAACCACAACGGGAGGTGCAAAGTGTTGCGCCACCGGTTGTAGATACACCAGCCCCACGGAGGTCGAAAGATCACGTCGTGCACCGACAGTACAGTGCGGCACAATGTGATATATTGTTGTTGGACAACGATGAACCTAAGACCTATGAGGAAGCGATGGTGGGACCCGATTCCAACAAGTGGCTTGGAGCCATGAAATCCGAAATAGAATCCATGTACGACAATCAAGTTTGGAACTTGGTTGATCCACTGATGGTGTCAAAACCATTGAGTGTAAATGGGTTTTTAAGAAAAGGCCGATATGGATGGAAATGTTCACATCTATAAGGCGCGATTGGTGGCGAAAGGTTTTAAACAGATTCAAGGAGTTGATTATGATGAAACCTTCTCGCCCGTCGCAATGCTTAAATCTATTCGGATTATCCTAGCGATTGCTTGCATATTTCGATTATGAGATATGGCGAGATGGATGTCAAAACGGCTTTCCTAAATGGAAACCTAAGCGAGGATGTATACATGATACAACCTCGGGGTTTTGTCGATCCAGAATCGCTGGAAAGATATGCAAGCTACGAAATCCATTTATGGATTGAAGCAAGCATCTCGGAGTTGGAATATTCGTTTTGATGAAGTAATCAAAGGGTTTGGTTTCATCAAAAATGAAGAAGAGGCATGTGTTTACAAAAGGTCAGTGGGAGCGCAATTGTATTTCTAATATTATATGTGGATGACATATTACGATTGGAAATGATATCCCTATGCTAGAATCCGTCAAGTCTTCATTGAAAAATAGTTTTTCCATGAAAGACTTAGGGAGGCAGCATATATATTGGCATTCGGATCTATAGAGATAGATCCAAGAGGCTAATTGGATTAAGCCAAAGTACATACATTGACAAGGTGTTGAAAAGGTTCAACATGCATGATTCCAAGAAAGGTTTCTTGCCCATGTCACATGGCATTAATCTTAGCAAGAATCGGTGTCCTCGGACACATGATGAGCGGAATAAGATGGGTATGGTTCCATATGCTTCGGCAATTGGATCCATCATGTATGCCATGCTTTGTACACGCCCGCATGTCTCGTACGCTTTGAGTGCTACGAGCGGATACCGATCGAGATCCGGTGAAGGTCACTGGATCGCTGTAAAGAATATCCTTAAGTACTTGAGAAGAACTAAGGATATGTTCCTAGTCTATGGAGGTGAAGAAGAGCTCGTTGTAAGTGGTTACACCGATGCTAGCTTCCAAACAGGACAAGGATGATTATAGATCGCAATCTGGGTTCGTGTTCGCCTGAACGGAGGCGCGATCACTGGAAGAGTTCCAAGCGGGATACGTTGCGATTCTACAACGGAGGCCGAGTACATTGCGTTCTGCTGCAAAGGAGGCTGTTTGGATCAAGAAATTCGTTTCGAGCTTGGTGTGATGACTAGTACGACGGTCCAATGTCTCTCTATTGTGATAATAGTGGAGCCATTGCGCAAGCCAAGGAGCCGAGGTCACATCGAAGTCCAAACACATACTTCGGCGATATCATCTCATCCGCGAGATAGTGGACAGAGGTGATGTCAAGATATGCAAAGTGCACACGGATCTCAACATAGCCGATCCGCCGACAAAACCTCTCCTCACTAGAAGCATGAGGCGCACACAAGAGCAATGGGTATTAGATACTTACATGATTGACTCTAGTGCAAGTGGGAGATTGTTAGTGATATGCCCTAGAGGCAACATGGAGATGTTGGATATCACGTCAATGTTTATGTATAAATGAATAAAGTGTTATTCGGTTCCATGAAATAGACATCTTGTATTGATCAATAAGTACGTGACTTATTTATGAGACTCGATATGTATGAATCTATTTCTAAACGATCCTCGATCATATGTCATATTGTTGGAACAAATATGATTCTAAGATCGGCATGTTTATTGATTGATGATCATGTCTCATAGATCATGGGTATGGAGATACCAAATCAATAAACATGGACATATGTGTTAGAGAACACATTGTTGGATAGACCCACCATGAGACACTACAGGAATTAATGTGCCATTAGTTGGTCTCGGGTAGTGTTGGTACAAAGTCCTTAGACCCGAGATCACCATGGATTCCAACATGTGTAGTAGCCTACTTTGGGACTACCAAACGCTATTCCGTAACTGGATAGTTATAAAGGTAGTTTTCGGGTTTGCTATGAAACATGGAGTGGGATGTGAGTGATCAAGATGGAATTTGCCCCTCCTTTGGAGAGATATCTCTGGGCCCCTCGAGGTAATGGATTATGGAAATGCATGGCCATGCTAAGTTGATTGAGGAGTCAATCAACGACGGATAATCCAATACGGTTCGAGTGAATGGTTAAGCTATTGAAGGGATGGCACACATCTTGCCTATAGCTTAACGGTATCGTGAGGCAAAGGGATTTGTGTACACATTACAGGTTCGAGCCGATATTATATTCTTGTATACTATGGTGTCAATATGTGCTGCTAGGCGCCGCTATTGACAGTCGGGCTGAGTTGGACTCGAGCCGACGATCGGCTAAGTTAGACTATAGCCGAAACCGAGTATACCTGAACCTACGGGGTCGCACGCTTAAGGGGATAGAATAGATATTCGAGTTGGACTCGGATACGGCTCGATCGGATAGGGATCCGATCGGATAGAGTCCTATGGGCTTACGACGTATGGGCGGCCAACTCTATGAGATACGGATGAGATCCGATTCAAAATAGAGTCCTAATCGGCCACTAGTCCCGATCGACCAACTCTATATAAAGGAGGGAGGGGTGGAGAGCTGAATACACATCAATTGCATCGCGTGCAACAGAAGTCGCCGAGATCAATCTCCACGGAAACCCTCCCCACTTTCGAGCCAAACCCTAGCCTTGCATCGCATGCTAGCACACGGGTGTACGGCGTTCTGTCCCCGGACGTGTGGATACCGGTAGAGGCGCTGCTACGTTGCGCGCTGTTGATTGGCTTCGGATCGGCTACGGCATCTGTGAATCGGTTGATTGGCGAATCGGCTGTCCCCGGGTATCGGCTGTCGGCTTGCGAGAATCGGCTACACTGTTCCGGATCGGATAGCCCTGATTGGCTGTTTCCGCTGCACACTCCAATCGGTAACGATCTATCGGCCCTTACTTGCAAGTGTTCCTGGTTTGCGCGGTATAAGTTTTTGTTTTTGGCTAGCGTAGCCTCCGCGTAACCCTTCACAACTCCCAAAAAAATGACTTCTTCTTCCATATCGCCACGTGACCACCTTCACTTGATATAGATTGGTTGCCGGGTCCCTTTCCAAATACTACTTTGAGGTCTTTCACCATGACAAACACGACATTACGTTGCGATGCTTTGGTTTAGTACGATGGTCTGCCTTTTGATCAAAATGTTTGCCTCTTCTCCGGACAGGGTGGCTTGCGGCAAGAAAGCGACGATGGCCCATGTACACTACCTTCTTACAATGTTTCAGGTACGTACACTCAGTCTCATCCATACAGTGGGTGCAAGCGTTGTACCCCTTGTTTGACTGTCCAGATAGGTTGCCAAGTGCAGGCCAATCATTGATGATAACAAACAGTAACCCTCGTACTTTAAACTGTTCCTGTTTATCTTCATCCCACACGGGAACACCTTCTTCCACAGCAGTTTTAAATCTTCGATCAGCGGTCTCATGTACACATCGATGTCGTTACCAGGTTGCTTCGGGCCTTGAATAATAACCAGCATCTGAATGTACTTTCGCTTCATTCATAGCCAAGGCGGGAGGTTGTAGATACACATCGTCACATGCTAAATGCTATGCCCGCTGCTCATCTCTCCAAAAGGATTCATGCCGTCCGTGCTTAAACCGAACCTTAGGTTTCTTGCATCCTCGCCGAAGTCTTCAAATGTTCTGTCGATGTTTCGCCACTGTGACCCATCGGCGGGATGTCTCAGCAAGCCGTCTTGTAGGCGTTCTTCCGCGTGCCAACGCATCATTCTTGCATGCTCCTTGTTCCTGAACAGACGCTTCAGCCGTGGTATTATAGGAAAATACCACATCACCTTAGCAGGAATCCTTTTCTTCGAGGGCCGTCCGTCAACTTCGCCTGGATCATCTCGTCTGATCTTGTATCAAAGTGCTTTACAAACCGGACATGCTTCTAGGTTCTCGTACTCCTCACCGCGGTAGAGGATACAATCGTTAGGACATGCGTGTATCTTCTGTACCTCCAGTCCTAGAGGGCAGATTAACTTCTTAGCCTCGTACATTGATTCCGGCAATTCGTTTCCCTCTGGAAGAATGTTCTTCACGAGTTGTAGTAACTCGCCAAATGCCTTGTCACTGACACCATTTTTGACCTTCCATTGTAAGAATTTTAGCGTGGTACCTAACTTTTTGTGCCCCTGTTCACAGCCTGGGTACAAGGACCTTTTGTGGTCCGCCAACATACGCTCCAATTTCGCACTTCCTTTACGCCTTCGCGAGCCCCAGTACGTCGCGCAACATCGACCAAGGTCATCGGCATCGTCGTTTTCTTCAGCATCCCCGCCCACCTCGCCCACTGTATTCTCTTCAAACCCATCGTATTGATCACAGTCCGGAATGTTGTCGTCGTCTTCTTCATCTTCTTCCATTGCAACCCCCACCTCTCCGTGCAATGTCCAGCAATTGTAGTGAGGCATGAATCCCGACTGAAACAAGTGGGCACGAATAATTCTTGATGTAGAATACTCCTTCTCGTTTTTGCACTTTTTACATGGACAACGTATGAAACCCTTATGCTTGTTGGCATCGGCCACACTCAAAAAATAATGGACGCCTTGAATAAACTCTCTCGACCGTCGATCCGCTTATACATCCATTGCCGATCCATCTACATGGAATGCACAAAAATCGTAAGAAAATTCCACGAAATTCAAATCATTTAAATATTATTACAATTATTATATATATATAATTAGACAATTATTATATAATAATCCAATATACGTAATGTGTTGTTCTAAAAAAATAAAATTATTTTTGAAAGGTCTTTTAAAGTGATAAACATAAAATTAATTAATTATTTTGTATCTATTTTAAAAGGTTCTTTCTCATCTATTTTATAACTTTTTTGTCTAAAAGATTCTCTCTCATCATTTTCCATAAATATTTTTTGAGATAAAATTGTACGGACTAAATTCCTATCAATGTTACGTGCTAAGCATACTTTTCTTCCTCTTTATTTTTCCTAACTTTTTTCTCAACACAATATAATGTGCTTAGCAAAATAATTAGTTCAAACAAATTTTCTCTCTTCTCATGTTTAAAAAAAATCTAGAGATGAGATGAAAATGTATGGAAAACAACCGTAAAATACAAAGTGCTAAGCATAGATCATAAGATAAAGAAGTTGCTAACCTTGTAGATAGCAAAGATTTGTGTATTATCACCAAAACAAAACTACAAAAAATTTTGGCAGCACCTCCCTTCTGGAGAAAAATTTTGAAGACAAGTGTAGCTGGCTCGGGCTGGAGGAGGAAGAAGGAGTATAAAAAGCAAGCCATCTTTAGTCCCGGTTGGTGTTACCAACCGGCACTAAAGATGGTGTGAGAGGCTGTCAGAACCTGTCAGAGTGCCAGACATCTTTAGCCCCGGTTGGTAGCACCAACCGAGACTAAAGATATCATCTCTAGTCTCGGTTGGTGTTACCAACCGGGACTAAAGGTGCCCGACGCTCTGACAGGCTCTGACAACATTTGAACCGGGACTAGAGGTGATCTTTAGTACTGGTTTGTGATACGAACCAGTACTAAAGTTCCTAGAGAGCCGTTGAATTTTTAAACCGGGACTAGAGATGATCTCTAGTCCCGGGTGCAACTCAAACCGGACTAGTGTGATTTTTTTCATTTCAACCAATGATGGTTTCTCCAGTAGTGGTAACAAGTGTTTTGTGAGTAAAGGATGAGAAGAAGGTAGGGCATACAATGTTCTATAAGCTTCTAGATGAGACGATGAAAGAAACAAGAGAGAGTGGAGAATCACAAGATCGACGAGGTTCAACCGAATTAGGTCACCGCGTTCCTGGTTTCTGCCAAATGATCTTTTCAATGTCAGGCATTCCAGCCTTTGTTCTTTTGTATTGCTCTCCCCTTGTTTGGGCTTGATTGAACCGGCCAATGTGCAGCCTACCCGAGCCCTCGCAATCTTCTCGCTGAATCAGATAGATCCTGACGATCATAATGTATAACACAAGTGCAGCTAGAAAGCAGTCACATTGTTTTTGTTTCTTAAGATGAAGGGACTATATATGAGGCACTGGGAACATATTTTTCTCTAAAAAGGGTGTTCCCTCATTTCTTATCATCTAAATGTTTTTTTCAAATGATAAGATAAGTTAGTATGTGATATATCACACAAATATTCAGCCCACTTGTGGATTCTGCATGATTTGAAGGAGGCCAAAGACCAAAAGATGTCATGCCTCTTGTGTTCGCAATATCAAGGAATAGGAGCAAATCTCTTCGACAAGGGAAAGAGAATGATGCATGGGTGCAAGACCTGGCCATTCAACCAAGCCTTCCAATATAAGTCAACCTAGTAAGTTAGTTAGTTGGTCTCTGAGAAGCGGTGCGGGTTGTCCAGCTGAGTCTAGAGAAAAAAGACCAAATCACATGAAAGTTCACAAAACATGGGAACTATACAACCTCCTCGGCCTACCGGGCGCAATGCTTCGGAACGACAGATACAACTTTCAACACTTTGATTTGGAAGGCTTGGCCCCAGAAAAATGCAAATTCCATGCATGGCTAATCATCCAAAATAGAATCTGAACCTCTGACAGGTTAGCGAGAAGAGGATAGGAGAACAATGGTCACTACCCCCTATGTCGAAGGGAGCCTGAGACTGCCTTCCACCTGATTGCAGAATGTAGGTACTCCAAAAGGGTATGGTTACTTGTAGCAAAGTGGATGGGTTTTCACCAAATTGAGCCAGGACGGTGACAGGAGAGTTTCGATATAACGTGGTGGAAAAGCCTAGCAAATACTGGTGGTGTGCCTAAAAAAGACATAGAGATCCATGATTATGTTAGTACTATGAAAAATTTAGAAGGAAAGGAATCGGCGAATTTTTGAGCACCTAGAGATGCCAACAACTTTCCTTATGAAGAAAATTAAAGAAGAGACTGCTCTGTGGAGTCTAGCAGGGGCTAAACGTTTAGAGATTTTCTTCCACTTTGTTTTGGCCTTGAGGGCTCTTAGGCACTGTACAGTGTAAAGTTTCTTTTTGGCCTCGCTGTATTTTCTTCATCTCTATTACTATCATATCATTTTTCCTTAAAAAACATTCATGTTTAAATTCAAGTTACACGTGTTATAAAAAATGATCGTGAATAGTACTAGGACATGAACCAATTAAAGTTTAATTTAGATAAAAAATTGGTTCTACACCATTGCAAGTTTCCGATTTTTGCTTATACCACTGAAAGTTTTCAGTGCACTTTAATACCATCATGTTTTCTCCGTCAGCTTTTATACCATAACCATGCACATTCCGTTAGGTATTGTTTTTTCTTTTTATTTTTTTGGCTGGAATACGGGGGAGATATGACCATACTACCCCTGCTCTACGGATCTAATGTCTGGGCCCTATTTTTTTTCTCATCTCTTCGTTGATTATCAGGCGGCGCACGCTAGAAAAGCAGGATGCCCGGGACACGAGCACAGCTAGTGGAGGCACGCACAAGAACTATCGTTTTTCAGTATACGGGTTCTAAAAAATAACAGGGCTACCAATCTGTAAGACGATATTAATATTTGAACTGATATTTAATAACATCAACGCAACACAATACGAACAAAATCTGGCCGGCCATCGAGGACGTCGCTGTCGTCATTGTTGCTGCAAGAGAAGCTCGAGTACGGCTTTTACGGCCGGGGGACGACGAGCGCGTGGCTCCGACGGCGTTGAGTCGACGGGGCGGCAGCAAGATTGCCTCAGTTGCGACGTGCGCGGATGCTTTGCGGCTGCTCGACGAACATGATGAACAGGTGAACGGGGATGGATTGCTTGTGTTTACCTTGAGACAAAGGGTATTTTAGGCATACTTAACGGGAGAAAAATTAACCTGGACGAAAGTGGTATAAAAGCTAACAAAGCAAACTTTAACTTTAGGTGGTATTAAAGTTTTAACTTTAGATGGTATTAAAGTGTACTGTAAAGTTTCAGTGGTATAAATCAAAAGTGAAGAACTTTCTATGGTGTAGACTCAATTTTGCCTTTAATTTATTTCTTTCGCTATAACTTCTGAATGTTGAATTTTAACTTCATATTTATAAAGTGACTAGTAAAAGTGTTTGTGCATTACAACGGATATAAACGACAAATCGAAACAAAACAAACAAAACAATAATAAAATTGTATATAGCATTGAATCCGATTATGCTTGTTTCATGCATCATCACCGGAAGAATTCCTTATGTACATATTTCTATAGCTCACAAATTAGTTGAATGACTATTTCATAAGTTGACGCATGTGTATTTTGTTATACCTCATTTTTCAAAGATTAAAAATCTAATTATTAAATTAGTAAAAAAATTATATTAGATGAAAAGCATTTGCAATGTAAGTAGCATACATATCTTAAACAATAATAAATTTAAAATAAAAATATTTATGAGGATAAAAATTTGGAAGAGAAACAAAGGAGGAGAAAAAGAGGGAAATAGAAGGAGAGAGATGATTGGGATTATCGGGAGAAAAAGAAAAAAAGGAAAAGATAAAAACGCTGATCGAGGAAGAGGCGCACGCGGCATCGAGTGGAGGCGCACGGGATGGGACGAGGGGATGGTGTGGATCGATTGGGTTGGGCTAGGTTGGGAAGGGGTTAAGCTAAGATAAAGGTGTATAATAATTATCGCAGACTCATGTCGAATTGGATACGGTGGCATATAATCAACTCATACACCAATGACATACCAAAATTTTAGCGAAAACATCTTTAATTTTTATAATAGCAAAGATATAACACGTATTCTCTCCTATTATAAATCGTTTTAACTTTTTATAGTCAAACTTCTTTTAAGTTTGGCTAAGTTTATAAAAAACGTAGTATTTTCAAAACAAACATATTATAAAATATATTTAATGTTAGGTTGAATAAACTAATTTAAATAAATTGTAGATATTGCTAAATTATTTTTATAATTTTGGTTAAACTTAAAAGTTTATCTTTTAAAAAATTAAAACGATTTATATTATGAAATGAAATCGACGAGAGTACTAATTTATCTATGTCTATAACTATCTATAAAGCAAATAGTGTTTCCACCCAAAAATTTGTTTTGCTTGGTTATTTTGGAAAACCCCTTGAGTTTTTCGAAATGAAGGGCCACGGCCTAAGCAGCGATCCACCTCGGATTTGATCCAATTCCGATGCCATCTCACGCCCAACATGAACCAGGCCCGAAATTCCTAATGGACGACCAGACGCACCGCCCACTATGCGTGCGACCACTTTCGTTTTTGGCTCATTGGTTGTTTTGGGAATTTTCTTTTTCAGGCCAGCCTGTACAATCAATTCGGCCCGTTACCAAATTTGGCTACATGTTTTCAGACTTTTTCTTTTGTAATTTTTTATAGGCTTTATTATTTAGGAGGCCAGCCCAATTCGTTCACACACACTAAATGAGGCTTTTTTAGCCGGCCTACTATTCTCTATTCAACTTATATGTATACGCTTTGTATAGGTACATATGCATACAACGTATATATATTTATATCTCTATATATATATCTATAATAACTATCTATAAATATAATATATATCTATAATAACTATCTATAAAACAAGTAGTATTTCTCCCTAAAATTTTTATCCGCCTGACTATTTTGCAGAAAACCCTTTGAGTGTTTATAAAATTAACTCGCAGTCTCAATGCTAAAAAGAAATGAAGGGCTTGGATGAAAAAAAGACCATCCGTGCCGCACCCCGCGCCCGCGTCGCGCCTGCGCCCCTCCCTCCCGTCGCTGCTCAAATCTTCCGTGCTGTGTCTGTGCCCCTCCCTCTTATCCCTATCCGAGTCGCGTCCTAACTTCACCCGTTATAACATACGAACACAGTCGTTAGTCTTGTCAAAAATTATTTGTTAGGTGACACGCCGGAGACATTACCTCGTGGGGAAAAATTCATCCACGAGACCACGAAGCACGGATCAAAATTTTATTTCAGCCTACCCACAACCAAAATAGAGACACGCATGCTTCTGCATACGGCCACCGGCGGTGAGGTGAAATCAAACTGGAGTACGTTTTTTTTAAACATAAAATCAAACTCCTTCAAATCCCATGTTTTGCTCTCCAACTTAACTATCATATCCCTAACTATTTTTGTCATCTGGCCTAACTCGATTGGACACCTCCATTGGTGTTTGCACCAGATGCCGTTGAGAGTCGCGTCGACGCGCCGGCGCCGTGCATCTCCTTCCTCAGCTTCTTGACCCTCTCGATGACCGCCTCCACCGTCAAATCCACGGCGTCCTTGACCGTGTCCAGCTTCGACCTAGGGTCCGCGTACAGCAGCCTCGGAACGAGGCTGATCACCGTGTCCGTCATCTTCTCCGCGACGTCCGGCGGGATCCTCCTGAGCGTCTCCTCTACGCTCACGTTGCCGCTGCGGATGTCCTCCTCGGCGATGAACACCGAGTAGGCGTCGTGCTCGTCAGGGAGGTGCCACTTGTACTGCGTGTACGCGGACGCCGGGTGGAAGAACACCGGGACGCAGCCGGCGAGCATGGCGTCGAACGCCGACCGCCGCGTGTACGTGTCGCCCGGCGGCTGCAGGCAGAAGCGCGTGCCCTGGAACACGCGCATGAAGGTGCTCGGGATGAGGCACTTCCTCTCGCCCTTCCGGCACTGGATCAGGTTGCAGAAGCTGGACGCAGCGCATTGCCGGACGAGGTGGTGCCGGATGGAGTTGGGGTCACCGGGGCGCGTGCCGCCGGCGAAAGTGAAGAGCCATTCGCGCTTCATGCCGCGCATCCGCTGCTGCCACTGGAAGATCTCGGCGTCCTTCGCCGGGTGGAAGTAGGTCGGGTACGGCACGGCGAAGTCGTGCTCCGTCCACGGCGTCTTCTCCACGAAGAGCACCGTCATGTTCTGCACGGCTGGCAGCCGGAGGAACTTGTTGCCCCACTCCGAGTCGCTGTCCGTCTGCCGCTGGTGGTCCCACGCCGTCCTCCCGGACATCACGAAGTGGTCGCGGCCGCCCATGGCGCGCCACTCGGGGCGACGCGTGAGCCAGTCGACGAGCTCCAGCGACGCGGCGTCCTTGACCGACGCGTTGCTGCCCCACAGGTGCTGCACGACGTCGAAGCCGGCGTAGAAAGGCACGAAGACGGCGGCGGCGCGGGAGGAGTCGTCGGTGAGGCACTCGTACTGCTTGATGCGGCTGTGGAAGATGACGTCGAGGCCGAAGTGGTCCGTGGCGTACCACCCCTCGTCGGCGAACGCGCCGTCCGCGTTGTCCACCGGCTCGCCGAGGCCGCCGTTGCTGAGGTACACGCACATGTTGATCCACTGGTACCACTCGCGGCAGTTGCGCAGGATGTCGTCGTTGAATCGCGGCGGCAGGTCGTGGATGTACACGTACCGCCCCTCGCAGGCGTGCGTGTTCCCGGCAGCCGCCGCCGCTGTTGTCGTCGTAACGTCGCGTGCGGACGGGAGCCTCCTGAGCTGCTCCTCTTGCTCGAGGAGGAAACGCTGCGCGTCCTCGCCGCCGTCGGACACGACGGCGACGAGCGACTGGTGCGGCGAGCTGACCGGCGGCCCGCCGTCAAAGACGGAGAAGTGGAGGCACAAGATGAGAAGCCACGGCGTGACCGACAGGGCGGCGAGGAAGAGGAGGCGAGGCAGCAAGCGTTTGCCGCCGTGGGCGCCGGTCCTCTCCATGGCCGTGGAGAGTTTCAGCCTTCAGGCTTCAGATAGTAACAAACAATGAGAACTTGAAACGACCATGCATGTGTGATGAAGACCTAAACTGGGATGCAATGAGCAAGTCAATTAGTTGGAGTAAATTTCTGTGCAGATTCGACTTGTCAGTTGTTTATGGTGTAGCAGTAGGAACTAGATGCGACGAGAAGTCTCGACCACTGTAGATTTCTGTACCCAACGTTTTAGGACATGTTCAATCCACAGACGGGTTCCCGTCTATAAACTATCATTTAGACAGATAAAACACAGTACATACAAGCTATAGACAAAATATCGATCAGTAAGCTATATTTTTTATTTACATGTGGGCCCCACCATCCCTTCCTGTCGGCATGCCACCGCGCGGCATAAAAACAAAGGCAGAGCATTCCGGCCGACCTCGCCACCGCCACCTCCTCGCCGGCATGCCACCGCCGCCGCCTCCGAGCTCCATGGCCCGCCTTGCCACCATCACCGACACCTCCTCCCCGCTGCCGTGCCACCGCCGCTGCAAAGAGAGCGGAGAGAAAAAGGAGAGCACGGAGAGGGCAGGGAGAGAGAAGAGCAAGGATCCGGCGCCGACGGACTCGGGAGGGGCGGATCCGGCGCCGGCGGAGTCGCGGGCGCTAGGGAGGGGCGGATCCGGGCGGTTCCGACGCCGGTGGACTCGATCCGCCGCTGGTGGGCTGCGGGCGGCGGTGGAGCTCGGGCGGCAACGGCGAGGCCCGGGCGGCGACTGTGAGTTCCGGGCGGCGACAGCGACTGCGAGGCCCGGGCGACGGTGGAGCGCGAAGGCGAGGCCCGGACGGAATCGATGAGTCCTACAACGGGACGACGTCGCGTCGATAGAGTCTCGGGCCACGTGCCGCACCTATCGTCTCGCGAGACGACGGGGAGCCCGTCTCCAGCGCATGCAGGGTTTTTTTTCAAAAAAGTCGTCTTATAAACGGAGGAAAAAAACTCATTATACACGTCCTACTATCTGAATTTCAACTTCAATCTTTCACATAAACAAGAGATTTCTCGTAAATTCAGCTGTAGTAAAACGGTTTTTCGGCCAAAAATGAAATTATTTTTTATACATAGGTACAATAGTATATATATATATATATGATCTAAATAGTTGGTTAATATTTTATAAAATTTAATAAAATAGATAAAAATGATATAAATCACTATGCAAATATAAAAAAACATTTTCTGTTTGTCTTTTGAAGAGGTACGGTTCATAATCTCTGATTTTATTATTTTTCTTTAATTATGGATTGATTTTAGACTTTTACGTTTGTGTGTAAACTTGTATAATTATGATCAATGCTACTATTTTTTTAAATATTTTTATATCTATTTAAGTTATTTAAGTTATGGGTGGGATTCTATCTTGATGAAAAAATCCATGTCCCTAGTGTGTAGTGTAGAGGCAGAGGCGTGAGAGGAAGGTAGCTAAGGGTTTGTTTGAATTCTCGAGCCAAAATTTAATTTTAATTACATTAAATGTACATTTAAATGTTATTTTGAAATATTAATATAGACTATTTATAAAATTTATTTATAATTGGTGAATTATTTATGAGAGAAATCTAGTAAATGTAATTACGTTATAATTTGACGATATCATGATATGATGTTATATTAAACAATTAATTATGAATTAATTAGATTTAATAGATTTATCTTATAAATTATTCTCTAATTTTATAATTATTTTTATAATTAATTTATGTTCAGTGAAAATCTAATATGACACGAACTATTACCATCCAAACAAACGCCCCTAAGGCGGCTGCTTCGAGGTTGACTTGGGTGAACCGTGGAGTCGCACGTGGGTTGCCCGGTAATCGTGTCCCCTCAAGAGTTGACACGGAATTAGTACTCTCGACAGTAGTTTCTCGGATCAAGACTAATTTATGGCAAGCATTAACTCACTTGATCTCTCTCTCTTCGTCGCTTGCACCCGCGCGCCGGGTCGCCGCCGTGAGACGAGACGCGTTCGCATCTCGCGATCGCTCCCGCGCCCGTCCACGCGGGCACGCCGCCACGCCTAGTATGGAACATAGACAATGGGCACGGTGATCTAGGCGCAGCTTCGCGCGTGCACGGCGCCACGGCCACGCCACGGTATGGAAACCGAGAAGGCCGCGGGGATCTAGCCCCAACTTCGCCACCGGCGAGGCGGCACCACCTCCTGCCCGGCCAGCTGCGTGATGCCGAAGCGATGGAGCACGTGCGCGGTGCGCCGGTGCGCGGCGTACACGCAGACACACACACGCATAGCGGTTGCTTTGACGGCAACATGCGAGGTGGTATGACCGAGATGGCGAGATGCAAATCCTCCTGCGACAACGGATCACACAGCAGAATAGACCTGCCCGGTGGATTTGCAGAATAGACCTGAAGCAGTGAGCCTGTTGCAGCAGCCGTGCGCAGGCGTTTTTCTTTGGTCCGAGGTACAGAATGCATTTGGGATACAGTTGATATAACGGAATAATAACTAACTTCTAGATCGTTCGTTTTAGTCCTTAATCATCTAAAACACGTTATATAACAACATAAAAACATAAAAATATAAATTTCAGCCAAAACCTACATCTTCAAGGCTTTGATTATGAGCATTCATCCCTAATAATATAGCACATAGCCACCACGTGTCCATGGCCTCATCGTCATCCTCTCTCTCTGCGTGTCTACGCTATATTGTAGTCGTTATGGTTATTGTCGGTGATATGGGTCCGGGGGTATGTCAGAGGTATGACATCTGAGAAAAAGAAAGGCGCTTTTGTCCGTCAAGGAGCGTCAAAGTTACACCCTGAATGGCTTAGGCAAGTCTCGGCCACGGACGGCCACGTGGCCGCCCCAGAAGGGGCTGGCCCGGAGGCTGCCCGGAGGCCACCATGCTCCCAGACGGCAGGGTCCGGGATCACCCGGACCCTCGGTTGGTAGGGTCCGGGATTACCTGGACCCCCCCATTCCTCACCCCGCACCTCTCTGAGAGAGGGACGAGTCCAACTACCAACCAACCCATTCAATGCTCAAAAAAGAGGGGAGCTGAGCGCCTGCCATACCGCATTCAATGCGATGTGAGGTGCGGCTGTCAGTTGCTCTCATCATCACCCATTTTTGCCTTTCACGAGACAAAGGAGGCCTAAAGTCTTTGACTAATACTGCGGTATGGCCGCGCACCCACTCCGCGCACGTCCCCCTCACGCCCTGTCCAGTCGCATTTAATGCATTGGGCGACCGCGTGGGAGAGAGAGTGCGAGCGCAGGAGGCGCGGTGCCAGTACCTACCCGCGGGATGGGTCGCTGACCAGTGGGTCCCGTCGGAGTAGGTAGGCAAGCCATCATCGCGTCAGCAGCATGGCTACCACGACGACCACCCCTTTTTTCCGCTTACCATGACGCGGCAAACAGGAAAGAGCATGAATGGAATGACCCCTCCGATAAGACAAGATAAAAACCACTCCCTCGCGTGGAGTGGGGTAGGAAGAAGTTGGGACTACTATTGTGTTCTCTTGTACTATAAAAGGAGACCCAAGTCCATCATAAAAGGTTGTTGATTGGTCAGTAGATCAGCCTCCTGGGCAGCAGCTAGCTCTTAAGCGATCTCTCGTCCATCACTGACTTCAAGGGAGAAGAACATTCCCTTTGTTCTTGGCAGTTCGCCCCATATACCACATATAAACAGGAGTAGGGTATTACACCACACCGGTGGCCCGAACCTGTATAAACCCTCGTGTCTCTGCAATCCTGATTTCTTTCCCGCCTCATCTGCATCATCTCATTCTCATCGCGAGTTTAAACCAGGATACACCGCTCCCCATGCCGAACCAAAAAAGGGTCCTCCGGATCCCTGCGTGTCGATCTACGACATCGACAGTTATATTGTGGTGCCTTCCTCTCTGTTTAAGTGAGGAGTTGCGGTGTTATAAAGTTAGACTCTACCTCTACCTATACCACCTATTATAACTTCTTGTCCATCTGTAATCAAATAGTATATTTGACACCTATTTTTATAGATAAAAAACATGTAAGGTGTCCTCAAATGGAGCACAAGGTAGATGGATTTTCTTTCTTGAGGGGGTATTTTTTTACGTCGTTTAAAAACTCATTAAAAAGTTTAGAAAGTTAATATAAATGAGATTAATATGTGATATCATTTCACGAAGTTCAAATTCGACAAATTAATAAATTTGATTGTGAATTCATGTCATATTCAGAGTCAAATTTATTGTTTCTGTTTTTTTCTTACAAAAGTTGAATTTAAACTTATGTGAAGTGACATGTTGATTTATCGTACTATTTTTTTTAAAAAATATGAACATGAAAAAATGATAAGGGGCAATGCCTGTCATGTACTCTTGTGCTGGCCACCTCGCCTCTATTGCTGCTGTATACCGCAAGGGGAGTGTCGTCGCCTTCTCTTCTCCAATGCCTCCAATGCCGCCCGTCGATCGCTTCCTCTTCTCCAGTGCCGGCCACCTCACCTCCATCGCCGCCTTCCTTTCTCTCCCTGCTCTCGTGCGACGACAGAAGAGGTGGCCCTCCTAGCTCTGGTGCGGCGGTAGAGAAGGCCACCCTGCCCTCTTGCTGGCTGCTGCTGTTTCTCCATGTCGCTAGGGGTGGAGAGAAGAAAGATATATTGGGAAGGAGGAAGAAGAAGCACATAGAGCCTGACAAATGAGACTCGTTGTCAATTTGTAGAATGTAATGAAGAGATTGTTGAAATGAAATACAAATTTATCTCTTTGTTTTTTTAAGGTGGTCAAATGAATATTTGGACAGCCAAACATAGTAATTTGGTTGAAGATTGCTATAAGTATTTATTGAGACGATGACACTTAATTTGAATTGATTTTTACAATCAACTTCAATAAAGAGGAAAGTCCACTTTTCTGGCAGTGAAATTCTCAATGGAATTGCAGATTGAAGTGCGAGTATATACTGAATGTTACAAAGTGAGATTTATTGTGCCAAGGCACGTGTTTTCTAACCGATCCGATTCAGTCAGTACATGTACAGCCGTGGATCAGAATCTGCAAACTGCAACAACCGTGGCCGTGGGGAGTACAGGTGCAAATCTTAATATAAACGAATTTTGCAACAAACTGAAGTATTCAAAGATCTATATGATAGTATCAACTAGCGAAACTGAAAATTAATATCAACTCATTCTACATGTTGTAAATTGATGGAGTATTCTACAATTAATTAATTAACTCAGTCTGCGTCGTCGAGCGTCCAGTGCTTGCCTAGATTGTTTCGGCCGGAGCCACGATCTCGCGTAGCCTCCCCGGGTCATGGCGACTCTGTCGATGATCCCCTCGACGGCGACGTCGAAGGCGTCCCTCACCGTCTCCAGCTTCGACCTCGGGTCAGCGTAGATCACCGACGGGATGAGCCGGATCACCTCCTCCCGCATCCGTTCCACGGCGGCGGCGGGGATCGCGCGGAGCGTCGCCTCGATGCTCACGTTGCCGGCGCGCACGTCGTGCTCGGAGATGAACACCGAGTACTTGGCATGCTCCCGGGGGAGGTGCCACGCGTACTGCAGGTACGCCGTCGCGTTGTGGAAGAACACCGGGATGCATCCGGCGACCATCGAGTCGAACACCGATCGCCGCGTGTAGGAATCTCCGGGCGGCTGCAGGCAGAAGGTGGCCTTCTGGAACAGCCGCATGATGTTGCCCGGGGAGTGGCACTGGCTGCTGCCGAAGGCGCAGCGGAGCTGGCTGCACGCGCTCGTCGCGTTACACTGCGCGATGATCTGGGCGCGGATGTTCTTCGGATCATCCGGCCGCGGCGCGCCGACGAACGACATGAGCCACCGGCGCTGCATGCCGCGCACCCTGTCCTGCCACCGGAACACGTCGGCGTCGGACCTCGGGTGGAAGTAGGTCGGGTACGGCACGGCGTAGTCGCTGCCGTTGAGCAGCGAGGACTCCAGCACGAGCACCGACATGTCCCGCCCGCCCGGCATGACGAGGAGGTTGGTGCCCCAGTTGGGGTTGATGTTGGTGTCCCTCCGGAAGTCCCACCCCGTCCTCCCGGCGACGAGGAAGTGGTCACGGCCGCCCATGCGCCTCCACTCCGGCCGCCGCATGAGCCACTGCGTGAGGTCGACCGACGCGGCGTCCCTCGTCGCGTTGTCGTACCCCCAGTGGTAGCGGACGAAGTCGAAGCCGGCGTAGAACGGGACGAACACCGCGTCGGCCACCGCCGAGTGGTTGGTCAGGCACTCGTACTGCTTCATCCGGTTGTGGAAGATGGCGTCCAGCGCGAACTGGTGCGTGCCGTACCACCCGGCCTCGCCCGTCAGCACGCCGTCGGTCCGGTCGACGAGCGGCCGGCCGAGGCCGGCATTGCCGACGAACCCACACATGTCCGGCCAGTGGTCTCTCGTCTTCCGGCAGTCGCTGAGGATGTCGGCGTTGAACCGGCGCGGCAGGTCGTGCACGTAGATGTACCTCCCCCGGCAAGGGTCGGCGGTGTCGTCGCCGCCGCCGTGGCCCAGCAGCAACCCGCCGCTGAGCAAGGAGAAATGGCAGTAGATGAACGACGTCCACGACACGACGGCGAGGACGGCGATGAACCGCAGCGGCGGCAACAAGCCCGCCGCCACCTTCTCCATCCCCTTCGCCCCCGCTACCCGGCGTTGCTGCCGACCACCGCCTTTCGGCGCGGATTTGATCAGCTGCCGAATCAAGATCCAAGAACTAATCACCACACTAAACCTCATGCACGTCTATCCATGGAGTAAAATGCAAGCAAGAGATCAATTCGATCAAAAGGAAAAAAAATGTGAAGCAGCTTTGGGTGTCAGAGAAAAAAGATTTGTGTGTGGCTCACCACTTGTATGATCGAGCTGCTCACTCTAATCTGCATTTCTAGTGTAGAATATATACCGCAGCAACACCAATGTCTCGAGAACTGATTGGAGGAAGACGAAGACCCAAAGACTCCGCCTATAGTGGACGCCTCACCAAGCACTCCTGCAGTGGCGACACTCTTGCTGCCATGGAGATTTGGGGGGAACTAACCGAGACTCTAGAGCCTAGGATCAAATTGTTAATCTCCAAGTATATGAATTGAGCACACTTGCTTCGGTGCAGAGTTGACAGAGAGTGCAATATATTAGCACCTGCATGGGAGACATTAAATTACTAGCTGATTGTTTATATGAGTTCATATTTGTTTAACATGTCATTGAGTTTTATATAACTTCAAATTGTGGCTCAAAAGAAGTGTGACATACACAGTCAACAGTTGTACAGACGTGTTAGTATCAGTGTAATTACCAGTAATTGATTGTTTAATTAATGAGAGTTCATATTTGTGTAAGATGTCATTGAGTTATATAAAACTTTACTACATTGTGGCTCAAAAGAAGGGTGACCTACTCAGTCAACACTAACAGTTTTGCATACGTGTTCGTACCAGTGTACAATATTGTAGCATAGCACCAGTTGATGCTGAATACACATGTATATATGCTAGTTTTTGCGATGAATAGCGTGCCACGTGAGCCAGTATCTCAGTGGGTTCATCTGCACTTCCATTGGATGTTCCGGATCTTTTTTAGTCAGACACTGGCATTCTGATTGGGTTTTCTTTCAAGCGTCTTGCATTCTTTTATGACACTAATTCCCTCCTGGAGTACGTCCTACCTGTATTGAGAAATAGTTGATGAATGGTGAACTGGTTATAAGTACTGAAAAAATTCTTATAGAACTCTTATCAGGTATCCTCCTTTTTTAAATATATGATATCGTTGTTTTTTATATTTGATCATTCATCTTTATTTTAAAAAATTATATAAATGTTATTTATTGTTGTAACTTATTTTATTATCCAATAAACTATAATCTTAACTTATACCTTACATATTTATGATAATTTTTAATAAAATAAATAGTCAAACGTTACGAAAAAGTCGACAACGTCATCACTAAAAACGGAGATGGTAACAATTGGATTCTACTAGTTGGAAGTTTTGGAAGTTCAGAATATCAATATTTATTCCTAATATGGCATGGTAAAATATTTGTAAGAGAACTTTAATATATGATAAAATATTTGTTAGAGAACTTTTATGTGTGCATATTTTTTCTTCTGCAACCAAACTTCTCCTTTTTCACCCCTCTGAGAAATAGCTGGGGTCTTCCGAGTTCCGACTAGCACCACAAGGTGGTGAGTTAGCTGACCCAAGTTCAATGTCTCGTCATCTCTTTTAATAAAGTTTCATGTGAGAGTCTTTCCTCTCATATATTTCGTTTTTTCTTTTCTCAGAAAAAGGGAAAATGTACAGGAAGAACACAATTAAATCAACCTCCATCCACAAGTACTACTACTACTTCAAATGGCTCACAAGTCACAGACTCACAAGCCAATCAATCAAATCATTGGTTAAACAAGATCAAAGCTTCCACTAATCGTGCTTACCGGCGTCACCAATTCAGTTTGTCAAATACATAATCTTGGATCAAGCAACGCGGCCAACCAAAGCATCTCCAAGAGTGTTGCTATCTCACTATACAAGTCAAAATTTAATAATTTTGAACTAAAAATAAACTTCAACACACTTGCTATCTAAATGGCCAAGCCATCCCACTAGCCAAATCGGCTCCTTTATTGACCAAACTTGGCCGTCAAGCCGGCTTGCCATCCGTGAGGCCCACGCCCACGGAAAGGAGGAGGAGGAAATGAGTGCGCATGTTCCCTTGAGAACCTTCTGATTTCCTCGAGCGCTAATCTAGCGGTGAATGTTGTGGCCGGAGCGAGATCGGTAGCCCCACACCGCGCCTTCGCCGTTGATAGCCGAGGGCATGGCGGTCCGAATGGCGGCGGCGGCGGTGCCGCATTGGTGGTTCGAGGCTGCCGCCCTACCAAGGACGCCGCCGCCCCGCCCCGCCCCAACGACTCTTCGGCGACGACGCCCGCCTTGGCAACGACGACATCGAATGAGTTGGTGCCGTCGCCACCCCCTCTGCCGAGGCCGCCGTCCCCCTCCATCCCTTCCCGAGGCGGCTCGGGGAGGCTACCCGTGGCCGCCGCTTCTGGCGCCCGGCCTGCCGAGCAGAGGACGATCGGTCGCTCGTCGCCATCACTTCGCCCCAAGCCACTACTCCGCCGCCTTCCCTCTCACCGCCGATGGTTTTTCCCTCTCGGTGCTTGTCGCCGTTGATTTTGTTGATGGGGGATTGAGGATGAAGCCATGGAGCGTGATTGTGAGGGAGGAGAAGTGGGCGAATGAGTGAGAGACTGACATGCGGGTCTCACTATCATAGACTTAAAATGAAAAGATATAGAGAAATTGTTGAAGTGAGTAACAAGTCTGACTTGCTAAATCAGTTGGAGATATTGGAAGAGTCAATTTGATCATTCTGTTTAATATGCTCTAAGGCAAATATCCGACTGCTCTTCTTCCCAAAATATGGTGATCATGCAGCCACTGCCTCGTGTAGAGGGAGCGAGGCGGAGCTACGGGGTGGTCCGTGTGGGCCACGGACCACCTGCGGTGCGCCAAACCCCTCCCCGCGACTCCGCGAGCCCGCAGCGGTTTCACGCGAGAAAACCTAAACCCTAGACGAGTAACGACGCCACGCCGAAAAGAAAACGCCGCCGTCGCGCTCGATATTCTACGCGTCCGTGCGACCGCCGGTAGACTCGTCCAGGGGCCGGGGACGGCCGTCGCGCCGAGGCCGACGCCGCCGCGCCTAGGCCGACGCCACCGCGTCGAGTCCGACGCACGCCGCGCCGTCGCGCCGAGGCCGCCGCACGCCGCCGCATGCCGCCGTCGCGCCGAGTCCGACGCCGCCGCACCGTCGCGTCGAGTCCGCCGCCGCGCCACCGAGTCTCTTCTTCAACGGCGCCGCCGCAGACGCCACCCGCACCGTGCGCCCAGCCCGTCGACCGTCGGCTCCCGGCGCCAACAACAACAAGGCGCGAGAGCAGCGGGCTTCTGTCGATCGCTCACGCCGATAATGCATGCACATGCACTAATGTATTATATATATGCACTACACTAATATATTATATATGCACTAATGAATCATATATATTGTTGATCACATGTATTATTGATTATTTGAATGAATGAATTATGTATTGTTGAATTATGTATTATGAATTATGTATTATTAGTATTGTATTATGTATTATGAATTATGTATTGTTGAATTATGAATTATGAATTATGAGTACAATGAATTATGAATTATGTATTATGAATTATGTATTGTTGAATTATGTATTATTAGTACTCAATGTATTATATTACTACTCAATGTATTATTTAATATTACACCACTTGATCCTATGTATCCAAACTAGCTATGACTCGATATGATGATCATATATATTCAGTTTTAGTCCATTATAACTATTGATTCAGTTTTTTCCATACAGTACAGTATATGTATTTAGTTTGGTACAATATATGTATAACATCTTATAACTGTTATGCAGATTTGTTAAAAATGAAGAGGAGTGGTGATATTGCCTCTCTTTTCCAGAAATATGAATATAAGAAGAAAGCTTGTTCTCAATCTCCTTCAGCGGCTGCAACTGTTTCAAAAGAGCAAATAGAAGAACGAGAAGATGGACAAGATCAAGATAGAGTGATTCAAGAAAATGTAAGTCCAACTCCAATGCCTCCAAATCCACCTCCACTTGCCCAAAAAGAAGCTATTTATGATATCAGTCGGCTACCACTTGATCCGGGTGAAAGACAACCCATTTCAAATTATCCCGTCAATGATCAAGATGCAGTTCGACGATCATATATTATTAAGGGCCCATTGCAACCCTATGCACATAAATTTGAAAGTAGAAAAATTGGAAATAGGGTTCGACAATTCAATCCCGTATGGTTTTATAAATATCATTGGATTGAATATAGTGTCAAGAAGGAGGCAGCATTTTGCTTTGTGTGCTACTTGTTTGGAAAGGAGAAAAGTATAAAATCAGCATTTGTTGAAGGTGATTGGAGAAATTGGAATAGAATTGATGCACTTGATTTACATGTGGGTGGTGTGAAAAGTGCTCACAACGCACTCAAGAAAGATATAATTTATTTATAATTCCACATGGAGCAATTGATGATAAAATTGTGAAGGCGGATAATGAGGAGCGTCGTCTCTACAAGATCGGGTTGACTTATTCACTTAGATGTTTGAGGTTTCTTTTGCGGCAAGGATTACCATTCCGTGGGCATGATGAAAGTGAAGAGTCTAGTAACGAGAGGAACTTTATTGAGCTTTTGAGGTGGCTTGCTGCAAATAATGAAGAGGTGGACAAGTTTGTTTTGAAGAACGCTCCAGGTAATTGCACATTAACTAGCCCGACATACAAAAAGAAATTATTCAATGTTGTGCAATGGAGACTAGAGATCAAATCATTCAGGAATTTGGTGATGATTACTTTACAATTTTAGCCGATGAGTCTAGTGATGTCTCTTATAAAGAACAGCTAGCCCTTTGCTTGCGTTATGTTGATAAATCAGGCAGACCATGTGAGCGGTTTCTTGGAATTGTTCATGTAGATGATATTACTTCTTCATCACTTAAGGAAGCAATTCAATCTTTACTAGCTAGTCATGGTTTGAGTATAACTCAAATCCGTGGGCAAGGCTATGATGGGGCTAGTAACATGAAAGGAGAGATTAAAGGGCTTAAAACCTTGATCATGAAAGAATCACCATCTGCTTATTATGTTCATTGTTTTGCACATCAACTTCAATTGGTTCTGGTTGCTGTTGCCAAAGACAATAGTGATTGTGTATGGTTTTTTGATCGAGTATCCCTCTTGCTAAATATTGTTGGTAGTTCTTGTAAGCGTCATGGAATGCTTCGACAACAGCAATATGATAATGTCATGAAAGCACTTGAGTGTGGTACACTAGAATGCGGGAGTGGGTTAAATCAAGAGATGGGGTTGCCTAGACTGGTGATACCCGGTGGGGTTCTCATTATAAAGCGTGGTCAACATGATTGCTATGTATCCCACAATTCGTGATGTACTCATATCTCTTGGACGAGATACTTCACAAAGAGGTGATTGGCCAAAAATACATACTATGGTTGGAGCATTTGAGTCATTTGATTTTATTTTTAATGCTCATTTGATGCTTGACATTCTAGGACATACAAATGAATTATCGAGTGTTTACAAATAAAAGCCAAGATATTCTTAATGCAATGTCACTAGTCCCTTTGGCAAAGAGTAAAATGCAACAAATGAGGTCGATGGGTGGATTTCATTTCTAGAAAAGGTTACAATGTTTTGCGGCAAATTTGGCATTCAAGTTCTGCGCAATGGAAAATAATTATGTGCCGTATGGAAGATCAACACGTTTTGCTCGGTCAAACAAATGATGATCACTTCAGAAGAGAAGTGTATATTGGAGTCATTGATAAAATTAGCCATGAGCTTGATAATCGTTTTGATGAGGTAAATATGGAGTTGCTTACTTGTATGGCTGCTTTGAATCCAGCAGATTCCTTCGCTTCTTTTGATGCAAACAAGGTACACAGACTTGCTGAATTTTACCCTAATGAATTTTCAAGCCCAGACTTGCTAAGACTCGATTTGCAACTTGAAAACTCTATTAATGACATGAGAAAAGATGAATTGTTCAAAGACATACATAATCTTGTTGACCTCTCAGTAAAACTTGTTGAAACAAAGAGGGACAAAGTTTATCATTGGGTCTATTTACTTATCAAGTTGATATTGCTTCTACCGGTGGCTACTGCAAGTGTTGAAAGAATATTTTCTGCAATGACTTTTATCAAAAACAAGCTGAGAAATAAGATGGGCGATAGCCTTCTGGATGATTGTCTAGTGACTTTTATTGAGCGTGATATCTTCTTACAATTGAGTGAAGAAGAGATCATCGACACTTTCATGGCTATTAAAAGACGCAGACCTGACAAGAAAAAGAAGAAGTGATATATTGCTCTACAACTATTATGGGTACGCAATTTTTAAATTCTATGTTAAGAAATTATACTCATTTATTTTATGAATCTCTATATATCTTTTTATCTTAATTGTGTTTTATAATTCATATACTTGTGTATGACATATTAATTTATCACGTCAAAAAATTTTAGACAATGGACCACCATAGCTGTAAATCCTAGCTACGCCACTGAGAGGGAGCTTTCTATCGGTGCCACGATTGTTGTCGCCTTTCGTTAGCACCTGCCTCGCGCCGTCGTGTGTTTCGTGGAGCTCGATGACGCGATGAATGATCGGGACGGGGTAGAGTTCGGTGCTGAAGAGGACGATGTCCCCCGCGCGGAGGTCGTCGCCCTTGCGCCGCTCCCGTATGATGAGCATGTCGCCCCGCCGCGATCCCTGGCTCCATGCTGCCGGAGACGACCACCGTTGCCGTGGTCCCCGTCGCCTTCCCCAGGAGCAGAAGCGATAGCAGGAGGAGCGTCACCAGCCAGGCGGGGTCGAAGGGGACGACGTCGGCCAGGACGCGCCGTGGGCTGTTGTTGCCGCCACGGCCGGCGCCAGCCGCGCGCCGCCGCGCCCGCAACCGCCGCGCGTCGTTCGGGCCGGTGAACGAGAGGGGAACCGGGAGATCGGTCGCGGTCGTCGCGCGTGGTCACCGTGCGCGGATGCGTTGTTGGAGTAGCGGGTTGATTTCGTTTATGTGGCGCAGTGGAGGAGTTTGGCCGCGGCACGCCTGCACGTACGGGGTAGGCGCCGGTGTCTCCGATTCCATCTGTGAGTCCGATTCAAACTCTCAAATGTAAGTGAAAGAAACCGGATTTGCTAAAAAAATAAATTCATTGGAGGGTGTAAATTACAAGGAGCGGCATTACAAAAACTAAGACAATTAGCGTCGATGTGTTCGAAACTTTTTTTTACCGATATAAGGATTTTTAGCGACCTGCAAACCACGCAGTTAGCATGGAGCATGAGATCGTGGAAGAGGGTGATCACTAAGCACCAGCGTCCGAAGATCCAGGCTATCGTACTTAGTTAACTTACCAAAATTTAGTCACTGTAAATATGTATTTACGGGTGCTTATATTTATAAAAAAATATGTCTATTAAGACATGTGTAATGTAACGACTTGGTAAATATTAAAATAATTTTGATCTAATCTTTAAAAATGCTCATGTGCATTTTTAGTGATGAATGTGCTCGTTTTTTTATTAGCACATACGATCATACATGTGTCTTGGAAAAAGTCAACGCAGATGCAACGAACTCGTAAGTACTTCCAGCTAATATTACCGTTTGGGCTATTACTGACATAGTGCTTCTAATGTACTCCTAATTACTGTTACCGACAGATCCTGAGTCTGGACACCACCCGTATCCAGACACTCGGAGATATAGGAGTTCAATGAATCAATGGTCAACGGCCTCGATCTACAATTAGAAATTCTCACCATCTTTTAAATAGATGATGATAAATAAACGTATGTTTAGCCATTCATACTATAAAAAAATTATACAATTATCATTTATTTTGTTATAAATTGGTTTACTTTATTATTAAAAATAAAGTAGGGATTATTGATTAATTTTTTTGACAGATTTATAGCCATTCGAATCTTATAGAATTTGCAACCAATAAAAGTTTACTGTACTCAACGGCTCCGTCTATTAAAAATCAAAGCGAATAATTAACTGTTTCCGACGCGATAAACCGATCGAACCGGCTAAAGTGGAGTGGCACGGGCCGGTTTGGCCCATGGACCACAAGAGACCTCGGCCTGGATCTCGAGCTTATGGGTGATGGCCTCCACACCGAGGTCGCCAAGCGCAAAGAAGGAGGGCATCGAATCGATCGAGGCCGCGGTCCAAAGTGGGTGGGAGGAGCGGGAAAGCCGAGGTGCACGGCCGAGACGGGGAGGGAAATGGAGGTTGACGGCGGCGCCGGCGGCGGGGAGGCGGAGGAGAGTAGTAGTAGTAGGAGGAGGAGCGAGCTCGGGTCCCTGGTGGAAGCCATCAAGTCCTCCGAGGTGCGTCCTCGTGCGGCTCCTCGTCCCTGATCGCTCCGTTATGCTTTTGCACTGCTCGGTTTTCCGTCCCCCTCTAGGGTTTAGCTTGGTACATTGTTCGAGTGCTGCGGCCGTGGTTGATTGCCTCGAATAGGGAGTTCGATCGAGTGGAATAGATGTAGATTTGGGGGGAAATGGATGTTTTTTGGGTGGGATTTAGCATGAATCTCCGCGAGCTTCTGTAGGTGTTGTCCGTTGGGGATTTGTGAGCTCTAGTTACATCCATTTTCGGCTGTCTGCATCTTAGCTATATATCACCTTTGATATATAGCTATATTTATCTTTGTCGGAAGCGTTCTTAGAAAAAATATATCACCTTGATGTAATTGACCGGTTCAATAAAATCTTCCATTATATTAAAAAAGGTTACATCCATTTTCCTTCCAGGCATTACTAACAACATATCTATAAATAGCAGGTTTTGGAGAACAGAACCTCCCTCATCCACCAACTTGAGGATTCTTTTCAGTTGTGTGCCGATGATCTGGGCCTAGTGCTTGAAAGTCTGATCGTATCCTTTTCCCCTTTGTTGCTTAATCTTGGTATACTTCCCTTTATTACTTGATAGTCAGAGACGTGATGATATATCTGGCCAATCGGATGGTTGGATGGACTCACTGATTCGTTGTTTCTTAGTGGACGTTGTGAGTGTTTGCTAGTAAGGAGTTTTCTTATGGTACCTTGACAACATCTTAGGCATCGTGGGATGATTCCACATGTTCCGGTGTATCACACTGCATGCTACACAAGTCAATTCTGCAGGTTGCTCTTAAATGCTCAGATTTAGATACAACCAATTGCTTGGGGCCATTTCTTACTCTTGGTACAAAGGTACTTGTTTTCATTCCAAATGGAGTCTTGCTGCATCATAAGTTCCAGCTGTACCTACCTTGCCTGCCTATCTACATTCCTGCTCAACCAATCAAAACATTGCTTATTTTTGGTGCACCTATGTCAGGCTGGTTCGTGGTGTATGAGCCATCTCCTGTGGTCTGTTGAATCTATTGATGAATCTGAAGATGCCCAAGAGGAAGAACACTCCAGATTATTTCCTGAGGTCAAGGCCTTTGAGTCTCTCTCTCTCTTGAAAAAGAACTGCTTGTATTTCATTGCAATACATGTAATTATCAATAATAACAGAAAGAACATTTATACATTAGCATTTTCAATGCTGACCTATGCATTTTTAAGCAAGAAGTGAACAGTACTACTCAATCACCACATTTTTCCACCAGTTCATATTATTTTATACTTAATTGTTCTACATTCTGGAGATTCATTACATCATTTATTCATTTCTGTAACTGCGCTTCTATCTACAATGTTCCAATACAAGTCCAACTTATTTGACTGCAGATAATTGCACTGACCTTAAATATCTCTTCCAAGCTCCTTCCTGTTACATCTAAATGCATTGTCAAAGATACAGTGCACGCTGTTGGCGACTTTATTTTGGAGTTACTAACCCTGACTGAAAGCTCAATACTTGACAACAAGGTAACAGTTCCTATATTATGCAATGGTCGTATCAGGTGGTTTAACTGATACACTTCCTTCTGGTTTAACCTGCATGTCTGAAATCTGCATATTTTCTAATGATCATGTTGCTCGATTTATGTCCTATAAGATAGTTTTATATGTTATCTTGCATATCTATCCTTCATCTCCTGAAAGTAACTTAACAACAAACATCTAAATGGGAAATAGTAAATAGTGGCCTACTAGAGTAAATATGTTACCCCATGACATTACAATAATAAACCTTATCTGTTTCAAATTACTTACAATTACTTTTTACTCCTAAAGAGATGTTTTGTGAAAAACATTGGGAATTCATCCTTTAAGTGAAAGTGCATCTACCTTTGACTAATATATAGATTTGTCAGGTTAAAATTGATCTATGTATTTTATCCGACTTTGATCACATGAGATGGCAGTGCTCTTTCAAACCATTGAAATGTTAACATTGCAGAAATGGTGCCATTGTATATGCTATCTGATTGATATCTGTTGACAGAAACTCGGGGCTACGGTACATGTTGCTAAGGCTGCACCTGTTTTTCTAGATGAAACCATTAAACTGTGTAGAGGGTACTCCGAGGCTGCAAAATCAGATCAGTGCATAATGAGCATGCCTAAAGAAGAGACAACTGAGGAACACAAAGAGCCAGATCTTACTAGCAACGTTGCCCAGATTATGGCATGCACTATTCAGTCCTTGTGTAAAATAGGAACTTATGCAGCATCCAGTGGTGGAAGCCAGGTGATTTTACTGAATATATCATGGAAAGGCATAATTTCCTTACTGCAGCTTGGTAAAGGAATGGTAGAAGAAAAAGTGAATGTAAGAGAGATCATTTTAATTCCTATCTCAGTTGCCATTGAATCTCTGAGGGTTGCTACTGAGACATGGTGTGTGCCATTACAAGAAGTCCTTGGCACCCCTGAAGCTAGAAGGGCACTCTTACCAATCAAATATTTCCTAACGAACGCCGTTAGGATTTGTTCTATATATCCATCCGAAGCAATGGCAATATACAAGAACATAATTAGGTGTGCACTGGTGATTTCACACTCAAGCATTCTGTTCTGCAGAAATCCCCAGTTGAAAGCAGCAAGTGAATTGCTTTTTGAGTTATTGGAGCCTAGTTCCTTTCTTCTGCTAGACACGCTTATGAAGTCAACAGAAGTAAGTCCAGAGTCTAAATGCCAGCTTGTGCAGTGCTTTTTGGAAAAACTAGAAACTAATAATCCAGAGCGCACCGGCCAAGTTGATCATACGACGACTTTTGCTTCATTGGGTTGCATTTTTTCTGTGGATTCTGATGTTGATAATATAAACAGGGCACTTTTACCTGCTAAATTTACTGTGTTTTTGCACTTCCTCAATACTTCCCGATGGTTGAGGGAAGAGGTGGTCATTGAATTATGTAAGAACCTACATCTGCTTCTTAATACCTTAACGTTGGAAGATGTCTACTCATATGTCCTTGGCTGCCAAATTCCTGCACTAAGTGGTGATGATGATTCTCCTAAGGTTGTCTGGCAACCTGTATATACTTCTCTTATACAAGCCTTGAAGACTTTTATGGTTGCTGCTTCTGCTTCAAGTGCTGGTTGGAGTGAGTTTGAAGTCTTCTTACTTGAGAACCTTTTCCATCCCCATTTCCTTTGCTTGGAAATTCTAACAGAGCTATGGTGTTTCTTCATGCATTATGCTGAAGCTGAAAGTTCGACCTATTTAATCAATCAGCTATTTCTTCTGTTAAAGACTATAGCATCACCAGAGGAAGTTCTTGCACCTCTCAGTGCTCTGAGGAAGCTTGCTCGTGCATCGTGTACCATCTTGAGCTATGCATCGTCTGTGACAATAGATCAAATTTATACCATGCTGAATGATAACTCTTCCAAGTGGTCGATCTTGTACTTAGCACTGTTGATGGAAGGGTTTCCTTTTGATTCATTATCTGGTGGTCTAAAGGAACATGCTATGAAGACACTATTCACTTCTTTTGCTGGGTATCTACAGAATCAGAGCTACTTCAAGAATCATGGGGAAATCGATTTGCCAACTTCTTCTAGTTTGGGTGTAATAGGGCTTCCTTTACATGCTCTAGCCTCTGCGTTCCAGAGTTGGCAAGTCCCTTGTCTCTTACTATTATTCAGTCTGATGCTAAAATGCTGCTTTTATTTTTGAAACTAAGAAAATGTTGCTTTTGTACACTATTTTATGCAGTGAAATAAAGGACTCTACCATAGATGAAAAAAGTATCGCTACTATGTTCAAGATTGCCACACCTCTCATTAATCTGTATAGAACTTCACCTGACAGCAGTAAGAACCTCCTTGTTGAGCACATCAGTTCCATATTGGTTATTGTTACACAGATGAGGCATCTTTGTGCGTTCAGTGAGTTGGAGAAGTTAACTTTGGAGTTGCATTCTCTGTTCATGTCTGGTTTTGATAATTCAAATGCAGCACTCTCTCAATGCAAACCATCAATGGCTTCATTTATGGCAATTCTTGGTCACTTGAACACTACTGAAGATGACACAAACCCACTTTGTTGTGCAATGTGGGATCTGTTCCATTTCTTGCTGAGGGAGCGTCATTGGGCACTCATTCATCTTGCAATGGGTTCCTTTGGGTACTTTGCTGCTCGCACTTCTTTTGCGCAACTCTGGAAATTTGTTCCTGTAGATGCTGCCCTTTCCTACACAAGCACAGGGGTGGACATAGATGAGGATGGGTTCATGTCAGAATTGAAAGCCTTCCTTCAGAAAGAGGTAGCCTTGCGAGATGACAAATGGTCTGAAGAGCAACTATGTTTACTAGTTTCAGAGGGGAGAATGCTAAAGAAACTGGTTGAATCATGCTTGGAAATTCCACTAGTTCCAGAGCCTGCGAGAGTATCAATTGCTAATGATGTGAAAACAAAGAAAAGGAAGATGCCAGATGAAATTTGTGAAGGAATGCCTGAGAAAGTTTCAGTTACTAATGATGTGAAAACAAAGAAGAGTAAGATGCCAGATAGAATTTGTGAAGGAATGATGCTTGTACAGAACGGTCTCAAGATGATGCGGAGTGCTCTCAGTGAAACAGACTTGGCGGAGCTGAAGGACAAGTTTGCTGTACACTTGTCGCGCCTTGAGGACGCAGTTTCTCACATTGCTAGCTTCTCTGATAAAATCTGAGAATCTTTGTTAATGTACAGCCATCATGATTCAGATGTTATGCCAATTCAGTTTCTTCTTAGTGTAGAAGTGAAATACCGTTGTGATAAAATCTGAGAATCTTTGTTAATGTACAGCCATCATGATTCAGATGTTATGCCAATTCAGTTTCTTCTTAGTGTAGAAGTGAAATACCGTTGTGATTGAGGCTGCTAATATGCTATGCATGACCGAAGCCCAGCTAACAGTGAATGATAATTTCTGTTGCGAGAAGAAAATGCACATGAAAGTAACTTCCTTTTCCCAAATGGATTTACCATAACACTTCAATATTTTACTGCTTTCATAAATTTTAATCCCTGCAGAGGACGCAGACACACACTTGCAAGATCATTACACATGGAAGCAAACAGCGCAACCATGAAACGCCCAAAGCAAAGCAACCCAAGGACGTGAGAGCCACGGCAAAACTCATGCATGGTAGAGCGCTCCAGGTACTACTAGGCGAGATGGACAGTGATCCGGAGCAGCGTCTCGGCGCCGTCGGTGACGTGCTGCCCGGAGGCGATCAGCGGGCGCACCTCAGCGAAGCCGCAGGCGCCCTTGAACTTGCCGGTGCCGCCGGTGATGGACAGCCGGCACATGGCGGAGCCCACCTTGTAGACCCCGAAGAAGTTGAGCGTGTCGCCGTACTCGCCGCCCTCCATCATCGCCGTGAACGCCATCATCTGCGCCGACCCGTCGGCGGCGCTCGCCACGTACACGCCCTGCGCGCGGCCGAGCGGCTGCGCGCCGAGGTCCGGTCCGTTCGTGAGGACGTCGTCGATGACGGTGATGGTGCCGAACCCGAGGCTGAGCCCGTCGGGGCCGAGCTGCACCTGCGCTGAGGCGCCCTTCGCCGGCTGCAGGAAGCCGGCGCCGGAGAGGCCGGTGTCCAGCGGGATGCCGTTGTTGCCGTTGTACGTGGGGATGGCGCCATTGGAGTTGGGGATCGGGACGCCGTTCTTGGGCGTCGCGAAGCCGATGGGCCGCGCGAAGGGGACCTGTCCGTTGTAGATGTTGCCGAGCAAGCCGGTGATGGGCCGCGCCGTCGGGCTCGAGCCGCCGAGGATGTCATGCATGTACAGCTCCAGGGGCTCGTGTGCACCACCCATGCCGCCGGCGCCTACGCCAGAGACGCCGCCACCGCCGGACTGTGGGTTGGTCGCGGAGACGGCGGCGCCTGTCGTCGCCGCGGCGGGTATCTGCGCATGGGTGGCGGCAATGTGGAGCGCTGTGATGGCAAGAACAGCGAGAGGAATGGCTGGCGATGCGAAGCTAAACATTTTTGGCTCGCTAGTACGCGCGCGCTCTCCTCGTTAGAGCTCAGCAACTCAAGTTCTTGTGTGTTTGTTGGTAATCACACGATTGGCAAGAAACGAGTTTATATATCAAATGTTTGTGCACAATTTCCAAGCGAGAACAAGTGAAGCAGTTGCGTTTTCGCACCTGAAACACCTGAAGCGAAGAGTGAAGCAGTTGGGCTTGGTCCGCCATAACCAATACAACACAAAATGATGACTTGGAAGACGAGGGAAAAGGAAAATATAATCTGTGCCTCGTGATTAACACGAAATTTAGAGAAAGACAGCTGCATCTGCCTACTCCCACATCCTTGCATCAAATTCTCTAAACACAAGATTCTAATTTGGGTATACAACAAGATAGATCCTAACACTCAAGTTCTTAGGTTTTCATCGTTTATATGATTACAATTACACAACATTATATACAGCGGCTTTACAAGAACATAAAACATATGACCTCGCACATACAAGGAAAAAATAAAGAGAGGAAGGCAATACATACCCAAATAGCCTCTCAAGTAGCTCTCTGTGGCAATGTCTCGAACGCAGAAACGGTGTTCGTAAACTTCATACGGTGAAGGGGCGCCCCACTTGGCTTGATAGCACATGCAATCTTGTCCTCGAGGGGGCAGCGTGCTCTCAACATGGAGAAAACATGGTTATTGAGCCTTCTGGCTTTCCTCATCGCTTCAAGGATACCCTCGTAACCCTACTCATGTACATCATGAATGTCGTAAATAAACATGAAGTACAATATTATGAGTATCATTTAACTTCAGATCAGGTACATCAGGAAATGATCTCACCTGCAAGAAGTTCGGGCTTTTGTTCCTATCCGAATATTGATAGAGTGAAACTGTTGCATTTTCTACTTCTGCCACGTTGAGAAATTGGTAAGAGAAGTCGAAAAGCTCAAAATGCTGCTGCTGTCCCAGTAAATACATGATTGTACAGCCAGCCCAAGCTACAGAGTCACCCAGCATTTCTTGTTTCCTCGAAGGATTGATGCTCTCTTCCAAGTAGCTCTGAAGAAAAAAAGAAGCAAAACTATTTATTACCATAAAAAGGATGAAACAGTCAAATGAAGGATCCTTTTGTAGTGTCACCCTAAACAAAAGAAGTAGCATTCTTGTACTTTGTCAGAGCATTTAAAGCAGGTCCAAATTCTAGATTGATTTCTATTTGCTTTAGGGAAAACAATAGCAAAATGGCATATCACTTTAATCCTTATTCCCTAAGACGAGAGAGACAGGTAAAACAGAATGTTGTCAACATATCACTTCAATCATCAAGTTTTCAGTTTTTTCTTTTGTAGTAAATAAGTGGCATGGACGGTTACCAGCTGTTGGCTAAAAGGTCTGTAAATGATGGATGACATAAATATACATACTGTAACAGATATTTGATAATGCAGTCTACTTACATACTGAAGACCACTAAAAACACGATAGAAGTCCTTTGATGTGGTGATGTCAATAAATCCTGTCTTTGGAGTTGCACTCCATTTGCTGTAATGCCTATCCAGCGCAGCACTCGTGAAAGCAAGAGCATACTCAAGCACACTCCCAGAGTTTAGGTTAGATTTGTAGAGTAGACCTGTAGAAAATATTTCATTTATCAAAACCATTAGCCGGGACTAGATGAATGGGCAGAGAACTGTGGAATTTCAACCAAATCTTAGTGTTCAACAACAATTAGGATGATATGCCACCCGTACTGAACCCATCCAAGCAAAGCCTAACTGGTTTAGATAGCATAACACCATCTATACAATTGAGATGGCCATTTCCTGCCAAAACTTTGGAGGGCACGGGTCCACAACAAATTTCTTATTGTTTTTCTTTTCTGATACTCAAAAATTCAACACATGGCTGAGTTCAATAAAGTTCCATTATCTAAAAAAAATTCAACACAAAGCTATCATTTGAAAATATGATTCAATAAATAGGCTCTGCACTTACTGGCAGCTTCAGCTTGCTTTGCCATGACAAGAAATGAAGACGGATTTGGGCATGCAGGACTTGATGCAACTGCATTGGTGGCAGCACTTAACAATGTGGTAAATGGAGTATTATCAGAGAAAGCATGCTTCACTTGCCCATCATTTCCTGGAATCAATCCCAACCATGGAGCAGACTGCATGAACTGTGTAGTGTCTATTTGTCTCTGGAAAAATGAGCATGCTTGTCAATAAAATAACGAGAGTACTTCATAACAAATATGTGACTGGAACAAAAAAAATCCACAATTGAAAGGACTTCCATTGTGTAAAGGCAAACCACATAGGCCAGTATTTTATAACGTTTATAAACCGAACAACATAACAGTGAACAGATTGGACAAAAAAGCATTAATATGGGCGGCAGTTCTAGCTGCACCATAGGAGGTGAGGAGACAAACTTGTCCTGGACAAATCTTTCAGAGATAATTCATAATGCAAGGTCCCAATAAAATACAAATGACTAAGTAATAATATGGCTTCTCTACCTCATATCCTAGGTGCAAAGACCAAGGGATGCTCAACTCCTCTCAGTAGGTGTACTGCAAGGCTGTACTTTATGTACCATTACTGTTTTTGTTTTCAATATCTATGGAAAGCTTAGTTTCTAGGACACATACTTACATGAGACAGCACAGAGGACAGCAGGCCACCATTTTGACTACAAAAGTAACTAATCAAGTTGCGTACAAACATATGCTCACCAAAACAATATCCAGAAGGCTCATCCAATACAAAGCACTCCCAATTTCCTTGAGATCATGAAGAACTTCAGTTTTCACTTCTGATTTTGCTTCCCAAGTCAATATTTCATGAATTATCTTCCGACAACCTATGACATGCACAAGCTGTAGTTAGTAGACAGTGTGCGGGGAATTAAACAATATTTAATTCGGTATATGGTGACTATAAATGAGCCTGTCAATAACTACAATGTCCAAAGAAATTGAGGCCATCCGATTCTTTAAGAAAAGATTACAAACCTTTTATAGCTACTCTAAACCACTTTAGGAACTAAACTGGCAATACACCATTTTACCAGCAACTACTTGTCCTTTAAAGGTGCAGTATAATAATATAATTACTAAGATATCACCTAAAACATAACTTATAAAACTCAGTTCCCCTAACAAAATGAACTTAAAAGAGTGGAATGCAGGAATTAGGTAGTTACCCTGTGGGAACCATACAGATCCCAGAGAAATTCCCACATTCCTAAAAGACCTATTTGCCACATTCCTAGAATCAATTGAAGAATTGTAGAATACAGTCTCTTGAGTACCAACAATATCTAGGCTAGATAAGATACATTAAAGTGCTATTCGCCAATGCCATCTCATATTTCAATTGAACTTGAGTACTCCTAAGATGATTGATGGTCCCTTCAGATATACTATGTTTTGCCTTCTCTTCTGGGCAAGTATTAACAGGCCAAAAGGAAACAGAAGACACACATTGTAATTTTAAAACCTGGCTGTCACCATTACCTGCTATACCACCATCAAATGAAAGAAGTCCAATAGATTTTGGCAGTGCTTCTTGCAATGCAGTTATTTTTGGCACCATAGCTGTTATCTGAAAAGGAAGAGCAGATACTTAGGTACTACTACCTTCGTCCCAAAAAGACTTCATTTTTCACTATGAATCTGGACATGCTTGTCTAGATTCATAGCAAAGTTAAGTGTCTTTTTGGGACAGAGGGAGTAGTAAATGTCAACCATTTTCTGGGTCTGTCGCACAGTTGTTTTTGTTACAAGAGATACAGCTGTCAAGCTTGTCAAACTTGCTCTTCCACTTAAATAAATTTTGGATTATGGGTTAGTGTCCCTTCATGTGCATGACAGCTTAGACAACTCACCTTACTTGATATATGATCCAATAAAGCACGGATAATACCAGGTAATGATCTGGAACCAAGAAGCTTAACAACTGCAAACATATGAGAGATCCCAAAAAAGTCACGGTACAAACCAGCAATGCCCTGGTATGCCATGGTCAAATCCTACAAAGAAAATGGTAACGTGAAATAGAAATCAGAGTGCCATTATATAGCTTGTTGCCAGGTAAAAATGTAAACATTTGTTGGTAAACGAGAAGTAAAAACTGTAATGTATGAGATGCAATATTGGAGACGTCTTACAATTTATAATGCACTGACATTCAAGCAAAATGTGATTCTCAGATCTCATCTCCAAATAATCTGAAAACTTTTTTTACCGACAGCAATTGCTCATTATTCAATGATGGTATCATTTTCCTATAACATCGTATATAGTAACTCCTAACTTTAAAATTGAACTGTATATGCGCTTTGGAAAATTTCAACTACATCAGCACTTCAAATTTACAAGTCAAAATAAAATACTCAAAATGGAGAGCAGCAAATATAAAAAAGAACCTACATGTGATCCACAATAGAAATAGGCCTTCCCCGTAGAGGCGCTTGATCTCTGAGAAGAGTGATGGGTTCCTTTTAATGATCGAACAAAGCGCTGTGTGGTATTACATAGGATAAAATTGGGCAAGAAATCTGTTTGCATCTCATTCCATATCTGCACCAGCCAGAAAATTCATCATATTAGGGTAAATGTCAACTGGATGCATCCAAAATTTTTGCATGAATAAACACGAAGGAGCAGAAGAATAGAGGATCCAATCATCCTACAAATGACATACATTCCTACGCAGATCTATCCACAATCCATAGAAGATATTTTCAAATGCATACATCACACTATCACCACCAACTGGTAATAACTGGTAATTTCTTGCTGACAAATGGAAATGCAAGCTAATACAAGAAGCAGATTACAAACCATGATTACCAGGCAGACATGGTGAGACCAAATAATATTGCAAATATCAAATGTTGAAATAAATATATCAAATGATTTTTTTGCATAAATTAGATACCAAAAATAAGAATATATGTAACATGGTAGGGTTTAGGGACTCAAACCTGAGAAGAGACACGACTAGAATAAGAAACCAGCGAAAGGTTCTCTTGCATCTCGCTAAGCATAAGAGAGTAAGAATCCAACTCAAGAAATTTTGATATTGACTGATGCGTAAGCTCCAAAATATCCAACAGTTGTTGCAGTTCCTAATTTGAGAAGACAAAGAAGAAAGGTTGATCAACCAGAAATAGCATGTAAAATGCCAGCAGAGTAAATAAAAAGGTCTAAATAAAAAGAAAACAATCTTACCACTACGCCACATAGATCCCCGCTTTCAAAGCGCTCCAGTAGGAAATCAATATTTTCCCGAAACAGTTTGTTCATTCTCTGAGTAATCAGGCTTCTTAGGTCAATTGTCCTCCCTAGGACCTGATATGAAAAATGCAATGCTCATAAATAATGGAAAACAATAAAATTAACCTGAAATGAATATCTTAGTAGGCTTGAAAGTAGGCAAACATGCTGAGCTTGAAATCAAACAATTATGTCCCCTTGACTAAGGGATGGACCAAGGAACAAAACATTGCTATAATGATTTAGAGGCTGAAGACAGCTAAAAGGAGTAACTGAAAGGTACCTTAGACCAAGAAGCTAAACATTCAATATTAACTAATAGTTTAGGTGCTAAAAGCAAAGCTATAAAAGGTAGTTATAAGATAACTTAGGGCTGAAGTTTGATTGTGTACTGCAAGTCGGAACAGAAAATGAGTGGATATAAAAGAAAAGAACTGTATGGCACCAACAAAAGCACCCTTGACACTAGTATCCTTATAATATCTGCAATATCTATTGCATGTCTCTTGTTTCAAAAACATCTATTTCATGGTTGGGTACCACTTGTCAAGCACAATTTATAAACAGAAATGCCTCACCATGGCTCTCAACATTATAGAATAGTAAAGTAACTATGCAATTTGATATCAAGAAGTATATAGGTTCCCAATATATTGGAACTATGGTATATGACTCATACAAACACAGGACCAGTTGGACTCTTGATCAACAAATACTGAAGGTCTCAACATAAACCATATTCATGGACTTACCATTACTCTTCTTAACTTGAATATTGCGTCAAATCGCAGGGGTTTGACGAAGTACTTCTCACCATCATCACATAAATAGGTAAATGAACTATCCAGAAGAGTACTGCATACAGGGAGGGAAATAGATTAGCAGAAAAAGTCATCCAATATTAACTGATTTGCTATTCGCATTTCTTGGTCAACATATGGCCCATTTCTAATATTAAAACAGAAAAAACTGAAAGAAAAGGTGGCTACCTTGCTGCACAACTCTTGTAATATGTAAAGATGATCTCATTAAGCTTTTCAACAAGAAGATCAAAGGAAAGATCGACCTACAAGTCAGCACACAAGTAATACCAGTAAGATAATGCAAAACAAGGGATCAATTGCAATACCACAAGCATTTCCAGCCAAACCAACACATAAGCTTTGCCTAAGGGCTGACCCAGCATGGTTTCTCAAGAGTTTATATGCATCTAGAATAAACAAGTGAATTGGTCACAGACCACCATAACGAGCTGACACATGGATTGAACTATTTGAGCCTGGGCATTACGTTGATAGTGCACACAATCATGCATACATTGCTTTTATAATTATAGAGAGTAAAATTACTGAAAAATTGACACTTCATGTCTATTAATTATGACATATTTAGTAAAGGATCGAACAGAAAATTACACAAGCAAGTGAAAATAACAACAGAATATAAACAATACTTCACTGTAAAAAAACAATGGAGAATAGATTCTAGAATGAAAATGTTAATCCATGAAACATAAGGAAGAGTAATGATAAGGAAAGCGTGTAAGGGAAATTTTTATATTGAAATTCAAAACACTATGACAACGATAATTCCTTACCTCAGCTTCAATTTCATCATAAAGAAATCTCTGCTTGAGACAAGTTAATGCATGCTGAGCAGAGTCATTGTAAAGGTCAAATGGTATCAAAACGCTTTCAAGAAGACCAGCATCCTGTGTTTCAGTGACATGCTCGACCAGCATCCAGGGAAGTGAACATTCAATTGGAAACTGTTAGCAAGACATGCTAATATTAGCACTACAAAACAGCAATCTTCCTTCATGAAGATATCTTATGATGATTTGGATTGCGGCAATAGCCAGAGGAACACCATTGAGTATGTGAAGTAAGAATAAAATTGATCTAGGAACTTAATTTCATTTAAGCACTCTCGCTAGCTAAATGCACTGTTTAGTAGTATGTCCTATCAGTGGAGACCCCCACTAGTATCACTCTGAAAAGGCAAACTAGAATAAGCAAGCAAAAAATGCTGACCTGGATAACACGAGACGATTCCAGGTAAAACTCTCGGAACCAAAGAAATCCAAGATCAGTTAAAGTACCAATAGTCGCTGCATGTACCCCAGATATTAGCAGTTAGAGTATCCAATGAAACAAGATCACCACAGTATATATGAACTCTTAAAATTTACTCCCTCCGTCCCAAAACATAGCAACTTCTAGCATTCAAAATTTGTCCTAAACTATAGCAATTTCTCCACCTAAATTCTCTTCTCAACTAATCACAGCTTTCCCCCATTTAATTTCTCCACCTACTTCCTCTTCTTAACCAATCACAACTTTCACCTATTTAATTCCACCTACTTCCTTAATACCCGTGTCCAACCCCAAAGCTTGTATTTTGGGATGGAGGTAGTAAGTGGCAATTCTAGGGCACTAAAAATATTATAGTAAAGTGAGCATATTTCCCTAAGAGCACATTATGATAATTTAAGTTTCAGTAAGCATAAAAAACACACCAAATGTAAAGAAACTATAACATGATAATAGCTATTTCTAAGTTTGAGAAAGCATCAAGACAATGCACCTGTATAGTCCAAAATATGCAAGAAAAAACTGAGCTTATAGAAAAACGTCTCTAGCTGTTTAAGATCTTCCACAGGTATTCCAGAGCCACTATTACCAAATAGTCCTCCAGGTTTTCTCATGTTACCACCAGATACAAGCTCACAGATGAGAAATTGCAAACAATGAATCTGTAAACATATTGGTAAAAGGAACAAAAGTTAAAAATCAGGAGCAGGGTGAACAAAGGATCATTAGAACACAGGCAACTAAAGTTGCAGTATGATGTATTGATGTGATCATGTGAAATTGGAAAACAGCAGAGTTGAATGGAGAATTTACAATGTGTTGTACTCATGGTTTATCATCACATTTTACTCAACATAATTATTAAACAGAATAGTTTTTATGCTAGAAATACAAGGGAGTAAGGGACAGTCTGTTCATGTGGAACATCAATGGTGCAAAATAGCAAACCAAATTTCTAAAATACAACTAATATAGATGAGATAGTAAACCCCTTTGTTACTGTAAGAACATAAAGCTACTGAAGCAAAAGCTTTCACATGATAAAGTATTAACAAAACCTGTGCAGCTGTCGGTGCAACTGGCCTTGGGTAGAATGTGTTTTGTCTCATTTCCTCTGTTTCTAACGAGTGCTGTTCTGGATCTCCCTTGCTAGTGTTGGCCATCCAATCTGCGGAGAGGGTTCGCATATCAGAGAGGATCCTGAAAGAAAAGCAAAGGAAAAATGGACAAACTTAAATTTAAGTTCCCAAATGAATTCTCATATTTCAAGAAGAATTGGCATCATAAGTAAATAAATATAAATGTCAAATATAGAAGTGACATAAGTAACTATATTATGCCCAGAATGAACTAAACATAGAACAAGATCTATTGGAGCCTATTGGAACTGCTGGTGGCAAATTTACAATATCATGTTAAAATAAGGATGGCTGAGACGAACAAGTAACCTAGAAAGGTCCTTCTTCTTCCGAAATGTTGTACGGAGCATAGTATCTAGTTTATCCTGTACAAAATCTTGGACCTCCATATGTATCGTTTCCCATAAGGCTTCAGACACTAAGGTGTCACAGCGTTGCATCATCAGTCCAATACTTTTTATGTAACCAATTAATTCAAGAAGAGCCCTCCGTTCTTCTCCAGTGTAGTTCCAGCGTACTACCTGCATGTAAATTGTCAAATGTCCATAATCAATCAAGATGTCCAATGTCCATAACCAATAAAATTGAGTTGCAAACATTAAAAAACCTACATCAAAACAAAAAGGAAGAAAAATATAAAAAATAAAATAACACATTTTTGGGATGTGTTTTTTTTTAGGTCGAGAGAAAGGAACTAATGTACTGACATTTCAAGGCAGCGCCTACACGCCCTCTACACAATGCAAGTATGCAACAGGTAGGCACGTTATCCTAGTCAGGGGACAAGAATGTAGAATATGCACAGAAAGATTCAATCAATTAGTTTCAGTCCAACAAATCAGGTGTAAAGGTCTCTTCCTGTGCCCACATGTGCCTCATTTAGTGTATACAAGCCAAATCAGGGTTCTGTATTTAATCTATCCTGTAATGGGGAAAAAATAACAAGAAACCTGGCGACCCCATCCCTGGAGATTGATGATCATGGGTGTGGATATATTCAGACTAAAGTTTCCTACATGGTAAAGGATCAAAGCAATTCTAAATTTCCATCATTATATTCATGACATTTGATGTTTGAAATGCATCTTAGAATTCTGAGGCCTATATTAATTGGAATTAAGCATTAGTACAATTATCATTCCAGGTAAAGAAAAGAAAAGGGATGCAAGGTTTTCAGTAAACAAAGCACAAACAATTTCAAACATAAGGAAATGGAGGAGAAGAAAAATATTTTTTTACTGAAAATACTACCAGGCCTTGCCTAGTAGTTATTATTATATTATCAAAAGAATATTTACAAATGAGAGGAAACAAAACACAGAATCACAAAGTTTGTAACCAGGCAAAAAAAATTAGATAATGGAAGCTAACGAGGCAAAAATAGAAGAACTAAGACACTCAAATAATTGGTTGACAGCACTGCTTGAAAAGAAAGAAGACCTTTTCATAGTCAAAAAATGTTGTCGATCCATGTTGAGAATCTGAAGGTGGTTCTTTACAAGGGCGCGAAAATTTCCAGGCACACTGCTCCCATATCCTGCCAGTCCATCGGCTAAGAAGCTGGAAGCCTTCAACAACAATATCATACATGTTCCCCTTAATATCTCTAGACCAGTCATTATCCGCACCATCTGATGACTTCAATATTATCATCTGAAAGCACATTGCAATTATCATTGTAAACACACATCACGGAACACAAAAGAAAAACAATCGTAATTATCTCAGAGTTAATTGGAAAATTAAGTGTAATCTCTTTTTACATTTTTCTTCTTTTATAGAACTCCAAAATAATGATATATCACATATATGTGTGTTGTGTCAATTTAAAGGAGAGTATAGTTGGCATAAATACATGACACAATGTTTTGCAGCCTTACTATCAAGGACAATGCTAAATGGTAATGGTAATCCATGGTGTATCAGTTTCACAGTTAACATTTAGGAGAGAGTTATTAAAGCACTGGAATTAAAACTTTACATGCCAACCCAAAAATTACAATAACTTTACTTCCACCTGGTTCATTGCAGAGGCAAAACGTATAGAGAAGTCATCATGCTCTGCTCTGATAGTTCCCATGTGGTTCAAAATCAAGTAATGCCTCTGATAGGTGGTTTAGTTAAGGAATTTCAAGCATAACATGACTTGCCAGTTGTCACACATAAATTTAAGTCACTTAGCATATGATATATCATCAAGCAAAGTTAAGTTTATTTTCTGCACTTTTTTATCTATAATAGATCATGGGATTCTTGGATAACAGCCACCTCTGTTCAGGTAAAAACAAATTGTAGTATCCAATAAAAAAAATGTTTAAAAGACACAGAAAAGGATATTCTTGTAGTTCTCGAGGGGGGATTTCATGAGGAGATGGAAGAGTAAGAAGACGGGTTTGAGTGGAAAAATTTTGAAAATACGATGATAGCTCCTTCAAAATTGCAGCAGGAGAGAGATGCAGATCTGGAAATGCTGGAATAACTGGATCGTTCTGCCAAAAATAAATAGGAAAAACATTAAGTAAAATGGTAAATATATAAATATATCCTAAATAGCACACATAATACTCACTCAACCCAAAGAAAATAAGTAGACTATCTGGACAGCTTGGTAATCGAACCTTAAAAATATTGAGAAGACGGTTCATCTTGACTCTCTTATAGAGTGACTCACTCTCTTTCTCCGAAGAAGTTGCTAGAACAACCAAAACTGGAAGAACACGAAGTAGAGTATGGCGCTCGGGAAAAAGAAGAGCAAAGTCCAACTCAAGTGATTCCACACAAAATACTATAAGAACCTGTAGAATGTCCTCAACACTATTCTTTAAGTCAAAGGAAATCAAAGAAAATAACCATAGAAGGCAAGAACAAATAAGTTTTGCAGTGTGGTACATGCAGTATCATAATCATGTATGCTTGTATCATCAATGACTATTGATGAATTATCAAGACTGCAAATCCAAGTCCACAATCTACAATTGTGCTGTACACATCTGCTACATAGGCATCAACGGGAGATAATTCAAGTAAATAAACTTTCAATAACATTTTTCAAGTGTAGAACTATATCCCTACAATACTCACAAGAAAGTTGGTGTTTTCTTTAGTCAATTCCTATAAAGCAGCTTATACTTTGTCCTGCAGCTGGAGAGCATGGTTACTATGGCAGCAAAGATCCTTGTGGTAGATATATTTATTTTGAGAATGTGTTATTTTCCTACTGCTAATGGAAGGAGTTTCTAGAAAGAAACCATATATGACGTTTATACAACCATTCAGGTATTCTTCACTTATAAAAGAAGTGGGATACGTATTTGTCCGAAACATCTCAGCATGCAAATTCAACAAGATAGCCCATCTGGTGCTCAAAAATATCTGCAAGTGCCAGCAAGAGATCAAGTCAAATAAAGATAGGAAAGTCTTAGGTTAGGAAACAGATAACATTTGTTAGGAAACTAGAGATAAAGATTCCATGGGTTTCCATAATATTAGAGAATGGTTTCTTAGGGGTCAAGTCAGTCCTCCCTATATATAAAGGGACCCCATGTACCACCCGTTATTATTCAACAATGAATCTATTGAGTTAGTCCAGTAAGCCTCACAGTCTCTCTAGCACGACTGGAAAAAGCCTGCTGATCTAGTAGAGGGTGAGTGCACTATCCCCTGTCTTTGGACCCTTTCCCCAACTGAATTCATGATACCAAGATAACAAAATTTTGTAAGATTCAAGACAACAAGCAACCTGAAGATCATCCAGCTCTTCTCTCATAGTGTCAGTATCCTGCCACTGGGTGCTTACTTGAGTAAATGTTCTGCATGAAAGAAAAATGAGATTATAAGCACTAATTAATTGTTGGATCATCTACAGGAGCAAGGACTAAAAAGCAAATGTGGCTGTACTTTAGAAACCATAAATCATATGAAAATATAATTTGCCATCAACAAGTAAGTAAAAATATTTAAGCATTCCTATTATCATTACAGCCAGTTTAAAATAATCCTACCTATAAAGACAATTTTATTTGTTGATTTTGTTCACAGATGTTGAATGATGAGGAATCAACTGAAATCAACAAATTTTATTGTGACAACTCATCTCTGACATTCTGTGAGAGGAGCTCTCAAAACTAAATGTCAAAATGATCATGTACCTCTTGTACCATGAAAAATCATTAGGTATACTTGATTTTGCATTCTTAAGATGATCAAGCTGCACAAGGACATCAAGCAACTTCAGCATAGACCTGGATTGAAATAAAATGAGCGACATGAAGGTAAATCATCTGGCAACTGAGTTTGAACATAGAGGTTGTGATATTAATAGCGCTGCTAAAAAATAGTAATATATAATGAAATATAATGAAATAAGTTACAGTAGCTTAAAGGCTCTATATACCCTACACAGGCATGCAAGTTTCATGGAGAAGAGAGATTAATATAAATTCTTCAGGGAAGTCAGAAGAAAATACAGTAAAAATGGATCCCATTTATAGAACTCATGTTCTTTCTTAAACTAGCATATTTGCTCATGCATTAAAATGGATCTCAAATAAACATGCCATAAGGTCTAGACTTAAATAACTGTAAGTCTTACTGCTCTCACATTAAGTATTCATTCCCATTAGATCTACTGGCAATTGCACATACATATACACAAGGAATTCAATCATCTACAAAAGACATGTACGTCAACATAAGTCCATTCACAAAAGATCTGAAGTGAGGTGTAGAGCACACCTTCACCACCACCACTAAGAAAGGAACAAGTTCATTTTCAATATTCACCATGTAATTGGAAAAAAAAATCTATGTTCATATCTGCTAGATCTTTAAGGCCCCCCATGAGTATTATAGAGATAGGGTTTTGCAGATTGATGCCAGAATACCCCCCCCCCCTTTGTTTAGAAGTATAGGGCCAGTAACTTAGTACGATAAACAAGGATATGGCGAAGAAAAGAGGTAAGGAACAGTCACTAGGGGAAAAGGACAAACCAAAAATGAGTTATTGTGGGTCCATTAACCAGTCTTTCAGGCCTAGAAAATCTCTGCATATCAGCTGCCAACTGCACAAGATAACACAGGTGTAAAAATATGAAACAGGTGTTATGTTAATTCTGAAGGGCCTAAACTGCTCAAAAGGTAATCTAAGCTATGATGGGACTACAATAAAAATTTCAGAGACCAAAATATTTGTATGCGAATAGATCTGATAGTGTTGAAGGGGAGTAACAGTTCCCCTAAGAAGATGAAGATAGTTCCAGCTAGTTATATGGGAAAAGAAATCTTCAAGTTAGGTCTGTGTCAACTCAAAAACCCCAAAATGAGAAAGAATGGAACAATCAGCCCAAAAAAGATAATCTATTTGCACCTTCAACTAGGTTTTCTTGATAGTTTGTGATTTCTTTAGAAAAAAAGATCACCTGTTTATTTGTCAACTCAGGTACTTATTGCATTTAATTTAAGTATACAACAAGACAAATATAATTAATGCATTATGACATGAGCTGCTTCCAAGTGAATTACATTTTCTGTTTGCAGAACCTGTCAGCATTTATGTAATGCTATTCATTCCTACAATCTTGAGAAGTTCAAAAGGTAGCAAGTTTTGGTTGCCATTTCTGTGGAAATACGCTTCGCACTTCATATGGTTTGTTTTTCAAGCTCACGTTACACTTAGAGTTGTATATAACCCAAATTAATTGGTAGTTAAGTTTTTAAAGATGCCATAACTCGGCACAACGGCAACTAACATAGACTGATAGACATCACCACGTGCACGCATGATCATCGTGTGGATCAATCGGGAACTTTTTAGCTCAGATTTCAAGTTTCAAAAGTCTTTGGACAGGACATACTCATTCACTATTTATCAGCATAAGAAATACAATTGGCTAAAAGAAACTGAAATCACTTATGGAAGCAGATATGAGATAACATACTACCTCTGTCCCAAAAAAAGAGCGCATTTCTGGCTATAGACCTGGTTGTCCAGGTGCTTAGCCAGAAATGCACTCTTTTTGGGACGGAGGTAGTAGAAGAGACAGGTGTTGTGAAGTAATTGAACACAGAAGAGGTACTACCTTAGAAGCAGCAGATGCTTGCCATCTCTGGATTTCACGTAAGCGGCTCATTTCCAAGTCAAGAACTTGATATGTTTCGAGGTACAAATCTGCTTGACTATGCTTCATTGAATCAGGCAGCTGCATTCAAAGTTCTATAGTCTATGATATTCAAGATCACAGTAGGGAATCGTGTAGAATTTGCATCAGTTGGAGAATTATGTTCAATAAAATCCATTTGACACTAAAAATAGAGAAAGGAACTCAAAACTAAGTAAAATGTGCTCTATAATAGAAAGAGGGAATCTGTTAGTTCCAAAGTCCACAATATGATACTTCAGCAAACTAATCAACTCGTCTCAAACAGAACTACCTCAGAAAGGATAAGAATAAATCAACATAAACTACAGCCAGCTCAGGATTGACACACAGAAATTGAGAAAATAGAGTAGTTCTGTGCTAGCAAACTAACTTAACAAATCAAAGAAGAAAACTGATACTGAGAGACAGAATGACAGCAAAAATTAAATGTTGAAAAATAAGGTCCTCTTCATTATTACCAATAGTAAATCTCCGAATGACTTGCAAATTGTCAAATGTCTTAGATTTGTGAAATAATATAACAATTACTTGGATGGCAATCAAATGAATGTATAGTTAGCTGAAGCAAACCTGAGGTAGCGCTTTAACACAGCTGCGATATGTGTACAGCAAAGAAGCCATTTCTTTTCCCTCTTGAATCAGAGTATTCTGCGGTGCATTTTTCATCCACAGAAAAAATAGAAGAAAGGATGTAATCATCTTCCATTTAAATCCATGTAAAAAGGATTGAAAAGCAACAGGAATGCACTATACAATCACAAATAAAATATATGATTACAAACCAGCTGGTTGATCGCTTTTGTATCTTCTCCTAATGACAGACGATAAGCAGCAACATCACTGTACTCTGAACATTAAAGTGCAATCTCAGATGACAAAAACAACTATCAGAACTCAGTATTAATTAAACTACCGAAGATATTGTTTCAATAGTAATTTTCTAAGAGCAGAAAAACCAATCAAGACTTCAATAACATGGTAGATGTTTCCAACTTTCCATGGTGTTGCCATCAGGCATCAACAAAATAATTAAGATCATAATGTAGTTAAAAGTGACAATGACAAGAAATTCATTGTCATGCTGCATACCAATAGGACTATTAGTTGCATATCTTTCACTCGATAGGAGCACAGCCAAGCCCTGCACATCTGGTTGCTCGTCCTGAAATTTAAAATACAATCAGGTTAATATGAAAATCAGGATCAAGCAGGAAGGGCACAAATACTACACAAGAGTTCAGAATCATGCAAGAGTATGAGATTAAAATGTGGTGATCAAACTATAACAAAATGGATTGCTACCTATAGCACACTAATTAAGTATGTGTCTTGAAAGGTTAAAATGTGGTGACCAAACTATAACAAAATGCGAGCATGGTTATATCTATTTCACATCTCTTAGAAAGAACATGAAACTATAACTTCTCCGTAAGACAACCGAAGGTAATGAAATCCTATGTTTCCATATTCTCATACATTTGAGATCAAAACAGGGAATTCTACTAGTTATGGTTGACAATGAGCTTGACAACAGCTAGAGCTGGCAAACCTCACACCTCTATATGTCAAGCCATGGGCACCACCACACATCCTTGTACATTTAGACACACAGTGCATTGGAAGCTTCCACTATCTAAAAAAACAGTGCATTGGAAGCAAATCATCCCCGTTCAACATTTCAATTAGGCTCGAAGCTAAACAGATCTAGCAAAATTTGAAGTGTACCCAACAGCAGAGCGCCACTGATCGACACCTACTCGGGATTATTGAAGTTAGTAAAGTCTAAGTGTCTAACAACACAAAATGTACAGCTCTTTTAGAGATTTAAACTGGAGCAAAAATCAAGTAAAAACTGGACGCCATTAGTTTAACCACCCCCACAATTCAGGCGAGCGACCAGCGTGCAATCCTCCGAAACTCAACTTGGACTGTCACAAAACCAAATCGACCCCCAAAACCCTAGATTCGCACTTCTCCTAGGGTTTTAAACTTTGAATACGAGCACACAAACGGACGAACACTCATACTGACTACCGATTCGAAACGCCAATCGAGCAACACAGCAACAGTAAGGCCCCCGCAGCTCGGAGGAGGCGCACGGGCCCCGCATTCCGCATAGCGTTTCCCAGGCCGAGAAGATCGGGGCCGGAATTGGGAAAGGGAGCAGCAAGGGAGGAGGGAGAGCAGGGAACGACCAGGGAGAGCCGTGTGGCTTACCTCGAGGGAGAAGGTGGAGAGGGCGGCGATGGCCTCCTCGACGGGGATGGCCATCCTCGCCGTCACCCGCCTCGCGGAGCCCGGGGCGGCCGCGGAGGAGGAGGAGGAGGAGGCGAGCTGCCGGGCGGTGGGGAGTGGGAGCTAGGTGGTGGTGGTGGAGGAGACGAGTTCGTGCGGGGAGCGAGGGAGATGCAAACCAATGCAACCACCTACTCGTAGCAGCTAGTGTCGTAGTAGTCGTACTGTCCCGTGAACAGTGACGAGGCCGTGGGGACGGTGGGGCGAGTAGAGAGAGGTGAAGAAGACGTGAAGTGCACTCGAAGTAAACGGTGAAAGTGGACGGCGTTACGATTACGATTTACCGAATGATGATTTCCTGGACTTGGGTGGGCCGGTTTTGTTGGGCCTAGCTGTAGTTGTAGAAGAATTTTTGCTATTTTTAATTCTTTATTAAAAGATTTGCAAAAATAATTTTTGTTTTTAAGTTTTGCAAAACTAGTCGCCCGCCGTTTTTTGTGAGAGCATTTTTTAAAAAATTATGCTTTCAAAAGGCGTTTTTAATGATGTGACAGACGGCCGTTGAGCCGTCGTCTACCGCAGGCGACCATTTTTCAGTTGGGCCCCTTACCGCCTTAGGGAATGACATTTTTTACTGTGCTTTTAGAACTGCTAAAAGGGCAGTCGGGTTGACAAATTTGCAGGCGTCCCCCTTGCCACCCTCCTCAAGGACGTTTTTAACTGTGCATCCAGGGGGCCGCCTATAAAAGAGATGTTCGGAGATGGCGATTTTGCATGCATTCCCCTGGATACAAAGTAGAAAAATGTCCTACTCAAGGGCGGAGGACGCCGCAAATTTGCCACCCCGCCATCCCTTTTGTCGGCGCGCCCCGTATGCACATTAAAAACGCTCTCTAAAAGAATGATTTTTAAAAAAGGTCATCCCATAGGGCGGCGTATTTGTGCAAAACTTTCAAAACAAAAATAATTTTTACAAATCTTTTAATAAAAAATTAAAAATAGCAAAAATTCTTGTAGAAAGGTGTTGGGCCTACTTGTAACAAAGCCGGTTAACCAATATTGGGCCTCTTGTTTTTATGGATTCAAAATATAAATCAAATTCTGGGCTGGTTTGTAAGGTCCACTTAAGGGTTAAGGCAATTTGAACAACTCGGCTCTCTGGACCCTGTGTACGGCCTTCAAGCTTCAAATCAGGCTGGAAATTGGTCGACGGGCTAATTTGCACGTACTGCCGTTGAAGCAAGTTTACTCATTCGATTTTGCTATATCTCATCCGAAACATTTTTTTCTTAGCCCTCACTCGATTTTCTTGACCATCTGATTTACGTTGAGATGCGTACTGGCTGATGGAAAAAAAGAAAGGCTCTGGCATAGGTGGTGGGAATCAATCGTAGGATCTGATGGTGAAGAGCATGCGGTCATTACAGGATGAGCTAGGTACCAATTGCTTTGATATGCACACAGTTATTGTAATTACAATGAAATTACTATATAGTCATCATAAGTAAACTGTAATTGTACTATTGTAATTACATTCGTGTGTGATTTTTATTAAAAAAAATATTTGGAGTGACTCATTTTGTGCCGTACATGAAGTGATGAACATGAAGCATTGTTGTTGAAACAAAGGTGATGGGTCTACATGATTCGATGTTATTCTCATCATGTTGAATTGTCCTTTTATGTGGTGACAACCAACTTCAATCACGTAGACATGTGCTACTTTCATTCAGAAGTAATGTCCATAACTTCAGTCTCCAGACTTCATGCATGGTTGACACTTCAGATTATTGCCCGATATCACTTTTACTCTAGTTATCTCTGTACTCTTTTCACCCCAGAAAAAGAAAACAAACATCAAGGAGAAGTTAAAAGGCCACATTACCTTCTCCTAACACACCAAGAGAGAGGATGCTGTTAAGCCTGGTCTCCCTCATCTCCCTCCCCTTCCTGTCCTTGCATCGTTGTCTCGTACGCCATTGATGCCAAGCGGTCCACCACACCACGATGCGGTCCAATCCAATCCAATCCAATGCGTGGGGTGCGCCATCCGTGCATGTGACTGTTGACGATGCCTCGCTGCTCGCAGCCGTACTACGTGGCCATGCAATGCAAATGCATGTACTCCGCCGGGCAGCGTAGTACAGTGCAGCATTACTGTTGCAGTTGCAAGGACCTACTACCTGTGATTGTACCTGCAACTGCATGCAAGCAGGGCTATTATTCAGGGCTTCGTGTGCCATGATTTGTCCATCGATATGACGCTACAGGACACTAGCTAGCGCGCAGCGCAGGCACCAGTACACCTACGTAGCACAGCTGCACGGACTAGGCGGTTTTAAGAGCCGACCGATCCGGCCTCTTGGGTGGCCCAAGATCACGTGCAGATTGAGTAGTAGATGATTAGGTACACAAGAAATGGCTGATCATGTCGTATTAGTTCGCTTTTCAGACAAAAAAAAACTAAGGTTGAAGTACACAAGACCGCTAGGGCCGCAATGGATCGAGCAAATGAAATAACAAGGATCGCTAATTACAGCTAATTGGTCTTTCTTTTCTTTTCCTGTTATATATCGGCACTTAGGCAGCTGCAAAGCCTGCAACATTTTCACTCGGTTTTACAGATCAGAATCAGATCAGCGGAAACATATGCGTGGACACATGAGAGGCTGCGTGCCGCGTGCGAGCGACAAACGCGCGACGTGGAAGCTTCAACGCCTCAACGGCGTGCACGCGAGAGAGCAGGGGACGGGACAAAACGCCGGACGAGACGTGAGGCGTTGCGGTCCAAAGGAGAAGCAGCAGCCACGCGAGAGAACGACCTGAAATCATCGCGCTGCTTTGTCGTCGAAAGGCCAGGAGGGCATCGAAAGATTCTTCAGTTTCAGCTGGGTGCATGGCCAGGCCAGCGAAAGACAGCGGCGAGCCTAAATTACTGTAGGTTCAGGCTCTTTTGTCAAGTTTTGGCGGGTTAGTTTTCTCACGAACATACTTTCCAACCCGTTAAAACAGTATATTTTTTTAAAAAAACTTTTTATATAAAATTCTTTTAAAAAAATCAAATGAGTCTATTTTCAACTTTTTCAAGACTAAAAATTTAATTAATTTTGCTCTAATAATCCACCTTATTTTGCGTACGACTTACAAGCTTGGCTGATTGTCTAAAAGAGGCAGCTCATTCGGGGTAAGTAGTGGTAAGTTCTAACTGGAGTAGTACTGTACTGTACAGGCACGGTGTGGCATGATTAAATCTCGCCTTGCTGGATGCTTCCACGAAGCATATATTATGTCATGCGATTGGTGATTCACGCTTCACGCGAGCAGCATGATCCAACGGAAACAACAAAACGAGCATGGGCAGTCATGTACTCCACGAACTCGCCGGAGCTTTGTGCACAGCAGCGTTTTGTTTGCTTGCCGATCGAGCCATACATATGCCAGCAACGGCAAAGGCAACGGGGAACGGATGATATCTGGACGAAAAACAGTAACCAGCTCCAGTCAAGTTGCAAAGTAGTAGCACGGACTAGTAATTCATTATCAGCTGAGCACGGATACTTTGTTTTCCAGACAGGGTTATTTATGTCTCACAGTCTTACTGCACTGCAACAGGAGGAGAAAAAAATAATGTTTGATAGCGAGCACTGTAGTGACCGAAAACAACTGGTCAGGGGTAAGCATCCAAATTAGTCAGGTGCCTTCTGATCAAGGGAAGTGATCCGTGTGAACAGTTTAAATGAGTAAACGACTGGGAGCAAGGGGAACTAGATTTTTATCCTCGAGAGGACATCCATTCTTTTATTTCAATAGTTATAAAAATTAAAAAATAATAACAGATTAATATAAAATATATTAGCAAGTCTAAATTCAATTTTTACAAACTACAAACAAATTAAACTAAAAAAGTTAATGTATATTTGTAGTTATTTTGTTACAACTTATAAAAATTAAATTTAAAACGTTGATGGAGTGATATACTTCATATTAATCTCAATTTTTTTAAATTTTTATGTCTATTTAGGTGTAATGTAAGAAAAGTGAGGATATGCTTATTTTTTTAGGGATGAAAACACTCTAACGTGCAAGGGGGACTTTTCAGATTTTTTCTGCAATTATTTTGATAGGAACGGACAAAACTTGTCATCAAGACACAGTTAATTTACTGCTAATAATCATGCATGCTTCATCGAAACATGGGTGGCTTCTGCCTTGCTGCACCTGCACCTAAAAGATTCAGAAAGTTGACCAGTAAATGGGCACCGGAAGTTGTGTACTGTTGATGGACCGCAAGGTCCAGCAATCAGCCCTCGACAGATCAGTACAGTCATCTCAAAGGGACCACAGCAAGCAATACAACCGAGCTGGCACATAAGTCACAATACATAGGAAAAAAACACTAGCCTAAAAGATACTACTAATATAATATAAAGCAAGTTCAATAGTATAATCAACTATTTTAAATCAATTCATACAATAATGACCTATAAGTATATATCATACATGGTCTCACCTCTCATATGCATATAACGTCTTGTATTGTAGTATAATTTTCTTCTTTCTCATTTTTTATCTTCTTTAGATGTGCTCTTAATAGTTTGCTATTGTACCTGCTCTTAATAGTAAGTTATAAGCCAACTAAAAACTTATGTGAAGGAGAGAGAATAAGAAAAATGGTGAGTGCTCTCATACAATAACTAGCTTTACACATAATCCAAGTAAATGCATTAATTATTTAGAGAAAAGAAAAAAATAAAGAAAATCTTATAGCTTATCTATTATACATGTTAATTCTTATTATACCTGTTATTTTTTATATTAATTTTAGTAAGTAGTTAGTTTTTCTATTAAACTTGCTCTAAGCAAGGGGCAGATCATTATAAAAGCACATCTAGGAAGTTAGCCATTGGATCCATAAAAGAATTAAATGATACTCATCACATCAGCAAAAAGGCTGTTATTCCCCAGGAATGTCAATGGACTTTGCTTCCTACCTGCTCATTTTTAATCAACAACCTCCTGAATGCAGCCATGCAGGTTGCCTGTCTGCAAGATTAACAAACGGTGAAGGCAGAGGAGGACAAAAGAACCAGTAAACAAAGTGGGAAAGAAAGGTGACCCGTTGGACTGTTGTAGGCCTTCAAGGAGAGATGCACATGGCCACCTCTTATTACACTTGTACAATATTGCTTGGGAGTTATAATAAACAGTGGCAAACTCTAGGAAAAGTGCAGTTTACCACAAAGGCTGCACACTTCTAGTCTCCTATAGCTCTTGGCCTCTATTTTGTCACCCCCATCATCATACATTCATGCACGTGGGTAGAAAGATTTTGGAATGCAGCTGTATCGATTCATAAACGTTATTGCTGTAGAATGTATGAATGGCAGTGACATTTAACAGAGAGGGAGTGGGAACATCTTGAGCATACAGAGCAGTAATGAGGGTAATATACACAAGAGTAAGAGCCTCAGGGGAGTGCACATGAGCACTGATCTCCACCAGATTGGAAATAAAAGCAATAGGTGGATACCACAGGCAGGGAAAATAAAATGCAGCTTCAATGACACCCAGCTAGTTCTGAAAATGCCTCCCCAACCAACTCGTCCAGCACCTCCCCACATATCTCCTTGCTGATTTCATCCACCTCCAACCGCAGTGCTTCGGGCCATGACCTGCCTTGAATCTCCTTGCCGACAACCCAATCAGCCACTAGCCCCGCGTTGTCCACTGCATTGACCATATGTTTCTCGCCATCGTCGTCGGAGAGCCAACCTTTCACTAACCTCCATACCTCATCAACAACCAGCACCTCGACTGTGGCAACTCTCAGCGCATTGTTAACGTGTGGGTCAGTGCAAGGGTAAGCGCCCCAAAGCTTGCTTTGGCCGATGTCTAGTAGGGCAGCATTGACGGAATCGATGAGGAGCCTCTGGTTTGACCGCCTCTCCCTGCACTTGGCATCCTCCACCTTGCGTTCCAAGAACTGGTCAAGCACGCCGGTGCCTAAAGGGAAATCATGCGAATACCACCGCATGAAAATATCGCTTGTCTTTTCGTTGCCGAAGCCAGCAGAAGATATAATCTTTTCGACGAATTCGTATTGATCTTGCTCGTGACTATCTCCTTTGGCTGAACACAATGTGGCCTCTTGTGAAGAATCATCCCATGATAAAGTCCGTGCTATTGATCCAATAGGAAGAGATCTAGATAGAGGTTCTGCGAGCAAGATAAATGCCGGATTTAATTTTAGAGAAGGACGCAACAAGTACTATGGCCTAGCCAACAAATGATTATGCACAATTATTGGCGCTACAGCCTCATTTTGTGTCAGCAATAACGGCCCATAGTCATACCAGCAAGGGTTAATCATGAAGAGCAATGATAACTCATAATGGTTTACCTTGTTTAGCGATAATTGCGTGTTCAGATGAGTTGGGTGACTTCTCTATAGCATCCTCAAATGATGCATCAAGAACTGATGTAGGGCTGGGCTGATCAAAGTGGGAATTTCGGATCTCAAACGAGAGTGCTTTCTCAAGAGTAATTATTGGAGACTGCAAAAAACATCCAAGTTAATACATATTTACCATATTTCAAATTGAAGCAAGCTAACTACGCATGCAAGTAAATAAATAAAGAAAGTAAAGTACCTTAGATGAAAAAGTTGCTTCAGGTTCATTGACCGGAACAACCTTTGGTGCAATATCAAACTTCTCTAAATTTTCTGAAGCAACATCATCTTGTAAGCTAATCCATTCCGCCTGTGATACATCTGAGCTAACTATTGATGCATTACTGGCCAACGGAACTCTGGTACCCAAGGCCCCCAAAGGGGATGGGGCAAGCTTATATTTTCCTGCTTTCTTGCGTTTCAGGAAGAAACTTGAAATCTTTCCCTTGAGAGATGACTTGACATTCTTGGGTTTGATCTCCTCCTTTGATGACGCGGGTTCTTCATGTTCAGGATTTGAGCATCCATCATCTAACCTCAGGCTATCAAAGGCTGCTGATGAGACTGGAACAGATTTTGACCTTGAAATTTTCTTGAGGGAGCTTTCTCCATCTCCATCAACAGAACATTTAGATGGTACGGCAAGTCTTGGTTCATTGCTGCACAACTGATCGCTGGCATTACTGACCACTTGTTCAGCAGCTCCTTTTTTCTTCATATCAGACATCGCAAGCATTTCACCGAGTGTGCTCAAGCTCCTCCGCACTAGCACCTTTTCTTGGCTAATCTCATTAGAAGACACAGTTGGCCATCTATCAGAGGTATGCTTCTTAGCCTCCCTAGTTACAAGCGAGTCAGGAGAACAAGAAGCATGGCTTAAAGTTGAGCCAAAGTAAGGATTGCTAAACCGGTAGATGTACTCCCAAGAATGGCGTGATGTTGGACTTCCAATTTCCGAGTCACTGAAGCTACTACCCTCTTCTTCAGCATATCCATAGTACGCTCTATCTCTGATGAACATATTTGACTGCATGCAACCTCGAAAAGATTCATCATGTTGGTGGCACATGTCCTGTGCTGACCAATTTATCTCATCACTCAAATGCCTTGATATAACAGGAGCTTCAGAATCGTCAAGGTTATCATGCCCATTTTTCTGAAAATGCTCCATTGAAGTAAGAGCAGTGCTAGGTTTTAAAACCACTATTCGCGTGTGTTGCGGAAGCCTTTCTGCTTTGGCATGACCGCCACCTGAATGAGACCTCCTATGAATATTGCTTCTCTCTACTCTACTTCCATTGACTGTCTGGTCTTGCTGCCTTTTAATTTCCTTTTCGCCTTTCAACTCCACTGATTTGGTGGGCTTCAATACAGTGATGCGCTTCCTTTGGGGTGATGTTGGTGCAGAATGAAATTCACCAGATTGTTTAGCAAAGAGCGAGTTAGGTTCTTCAAGAAATTTGAGAAACAAATCTTTATTTGAATTCAGAACCTCGAGAGCTTCATGGAATTCCTTTGATTGGAGAAGGTTCTCGTGTGATGCTAGCTGCTTTGCTTCAACAAACTTCTGGCGGACAAGATCCATTCTTTTCTTGTCATGATCTTCGTGTGGTCTTCTTCTTTGTGGGAATTCATTGCTCAAATGTTCACAGCTTGGTGGCTGGTATCCAACTTCATAGACATCCTTATATTCCATATTTTCGACGAAGCCTGCGTGATTGTCGAATGACGTTTGGTTATTAACTCTTGCCAACATAGCAGACAAATGGCCATCCGGAAATCTCCTCCTGTTGTTGGAAGGTTGAACAGGCTTAGGAAGGGCCGCATCATCGTCAAGACCCATCAGCTTAGCTACAACACTAGTGGTCTTCTGATTTGTGTCCCCCTCCTTCGCCATCTCCTGCGCTATGAGCACTTTCATGGGCGTACCACTACCACACGATCTATCTGACGAGCTCCTTCGCACGCTGCCAGTCACCTGCCGACATGGATCATACAGTGATCAGCACATTGCAAGCAATTGACAGTTGACACCTGACAAACACATGGTTGGTAAAATGAATAGTCGGAAAAATATGGAGCTTACTGTCTTGAGATCAGCATACTCCTTCCGTTCCGATTGAGTTTCTCGCACTGGGGAACCTGCAAGGAGAGTTGAAGATCCATAATTAGGATGACTCATACCTTCCTAACTGAAGAATCAGCAGCAGAACAATTTTTGCAACGGGAAAATCATAACATAGCTAATCATGTAGGCAAGTGTTCAAGCAAAAAAAAAAACATTCTCAACTTGTTAGTTGGTTGCATAAACATACCATCTCTTGTGGCAACCCTGGCGCTGGCTCCGGCGCTCAAATCAATCAGGTTGATCATTCTTTATTCATTCGTTCGTTCGTTCAACCCACCAGCACGGAAACAGCTGCAATAACGAACATTGCCTCCACTAGATCATGGCTAGAGCCTGGGGACATACAGAAACAGAAGAAGAAGCAAGTCAGGGAAGATAAGAAACCGAGACATTTAGAACAAGGCAAGCAGCCTCAGTTTTTCTTTTTTGAGATTTCTGTCGGATTGAAAGCTGACGTCCACCGAATTGCGGATTGGGTGAGCTAAAGAGACAAGGGAGAAATCGAAACATGAAAGACGCCATGCTGGTGTTCTCTGCTCCTACCCCGTGAACACGGCGACACGCCCGAAAAGGCGGCATTTCTACCGAAAAGGGCACGGGAGGGGGAGGGCCAAAGTGGCAAATCCCATTCCCCTCCGCGCCAATTCGCTCCAATTCCGGGTCGAGGAACCAGAGACCACAACCCCAGGGAGGCAAACAGCGCAGCTCGGCGAGGAAACCGCACCAAAACCGGATCAACCGTGCAAGGAAAGGAACAAGGAAACCAACGGGGGTGGGGCAAAGCAAGCAAGGGAACACACGGACCAGTCCGAGAATGTCGCGGCGCGGCGGGGACGGAGACGGACGACGACGACCGCCGTTGGCGAAGGGGCTTCCGGTCGCCGGCGACCGTGGGGGCCACCCCACCGGCGCTGCAGGGAGGAGGAGCCGAGGAGGGAGGTGGTGAGCGCGAGCGAGCGAGACGTCGTGGGGTGGGTGGGTGCGCGCGTGCGTTGGGTTCTTGAGCTTTTGTATTGTAGTGGAGGCAGAGAGAAAGCGAGGGGAGGCTGGTTGTTGGATTAACGGTGTGGAGGTGGATTAAGATCAAAACGACTAGGTGCAGGAGTAGTCAATACAGGTTGAGGTTGATTGTTTGATAGGTGGTCTCCCTTTCTAGTATTGATCATGAAAACGAAGTTAAAGTTATGGCACGAAAAATAACATTTAACTAATTAAATTGTAATTATTATAAATTTTCAAAATAAATTTATTTGATATTTTAAAACAATTTTGTTAGAGCAATTTTTTATATAGTTTAAGAGTTCGAAGGACGTGTTAATAAAAATTGAAATAAAATTTATATCTTAATTTCTAACGACCGATGCCACTGTGCTATACTTTTCAACATAGCATTTCGGTTGATGGTATACTGCAATTTTTCAAACATATGAATGGTGTTATTCAGTTAGATGGTATACTGCAATTTTCAAGCGTAGGAGTGGTATTATTCGGCTAGATGGTATACTGCAGTTTTCAAGCGTAGGAATGTATTGTTCGCTTAGATGGTATACTGCAATTTTCAAGCGTAGGAATGGTATTAAATGCAGTCGTTGAACAGTGGAGGCAATGCGTCCATATCGATCGAACGAACATATGGGGACAAGGACCGTTGAGGAATGCTGCCGATCTGAAACAGAACATTATGGGAGCAAACAATGCAGTCGTACACTTGGTTAACAACTCATGATGCAAATCCTGTGAAAATCTTCGAGCACTCACGAAATGAATCATTCAGAAACACACATCCTCGCTACTCTGATGATCACTGCATCCTCAAGTGAATTCTTCAGCTTTAAGCATAACCTTTTCTGCTGCCGGATTAATCAGTAATCACAGTGCGGGTACAGGAGCGCATGAACCGATGCAGTGGTGTTTGAATTACTAGCAGGTCTGCTATGCTCGCCATGGGGGGCGTTTCGTTTGTCTGTGGCCTGTCCAAGAGACAGGTCTTTTGCCTTTTCGTCTGCGCGACTGTGCCGAGCTGGGCAGCTGAACACTGGGGCTTTCCTGTCTTCTACCGAGTTGTGATGGCATATGCAAAGAGGCCATCTTTTTTACAGATTGCCCCACGCACTGTCACCGGTAGAGATCACCTTTTGGTGGCCCTCTCTCTATCTACCCCAGACAGAGATGGCAGATGCAAATGCATGAGCTTTGGAAGCCAAGATGTGGGCCATTATTGCCTGCAGCGCTTAAGCCGTTGGACAGCATGGCTTTGGCCGTGCCTGTGCTGTGCTATGCACCCTGCAGTGTAGGCAATTCTGCAGTCAATGCACGGTTGTGTTCTGGTTGGGCTTTGCTCATAGGAGTAGTACATACTGGTACTGACCCTGGACCTTGCTTGCCTCTGCTTAGGCCGGCCCGAAACAGGGCTTTGGATGCCAAGCCCAATACTTGTATTAGTATAAGCTCATGTCAAACTGTCGAACGCGGAAACCATGAAACCTAAAAGCTACCGTAGATATAAAAATAAACATTTGAGATTTATTCATCTTATCGGAGTAAGTTTTACTACGTGGATAAATATCAGACGTCCATTTTTCATTCTGGACAGTCTATAGACTTTTACTATATATGGTTTCCAGAATATATTTCCCCATTAAACCTCTGAAATCTTACTGAAAGGCAAGTCTACAAACTTCACTAAAGCTTGTGAAAGGCAGGGGAAGCATGCGAGAAAATACTTCCAAGTCCCAGTACCTTAATTAGGCTGAAGTGACAGCCAAAATATTGGCTGTATCTTGGCATATGCTGCATGTAAAGCGGCAAAGCCGTAAAGGTGCGGAGATGCAGTAGACTAGGCCTCACTCTGTGGCTAGTTATAAACAGATTTATGTGTAGATTGCATCAAGCCCACATGGGACTATGGGAGGGATGGATTACAATTACAACCTACACATCCACCAAAATAAGGCAATGAAGATACACCAATACAGGCACGACTGCTCTGCATGATTGATTGGTCCCTAACTCTAAGATGCTACAGCATTTCCTCGGTAACACAGGGGTAACATGTACATCAGCACTGAAGCTACAACAGTATTTCACAGTACCAGCCACTATGTTTTTGTTACCCACGTCCATCACCACTTATCATCAAGAAGCTACCTCCTATCAAAGGTTGATCACATTTCACTTGCCTTTTCGCTTCTTTTGGAATCCAATGCAACTTGGGCAATACCACTTCCCTTTTGGCTGCTCTTTCAAGCCGACGCACCCAAAGTGATACCATTCGATCTTGCACTGCCAAATAGATGGCAAGGCACCCCATGACAAAAGCATCCAAAAGCATAGGAATGCAAACGGAATGCATTAAGCTGGACTGTAATAGGTGAATGAAGGAAAGTGATACGTACATCATTATTGTCGCATGCGACCATCTCTCCGTAGCTGACTTGGTTGCAGAGGCAATATGTTGGTTCGTTAGGATCCACAGGCAGTTCTAAATCTATGGCTGGTGCTGGTTGCTCAGCGGGCACCTTAGCAGTCCTGCAAATGAGAGTTCGCATATCACAGTGAGAAAATATGGCTGGCATACTAGTTAATTACATAATTCAGATGCAGAACATACTTCTTTCGACCCCCTCGGCCTCTTTCGCCAGACCTTCCACCTTTTGGAGTATTGCCAGCAGTTGAGGTACCAGCGCTAGCCGTTACAGTAGCAGCAACAGGCGTACTTGTAGCAACGCTAGCAGCAGCAGTTGTAGCTGCCTCCTTTTCTGTTCACCAAATTGTGTGGTAAAGAAGCAATAAGAACAATAACCAAAAGGAAAAGAAATCAAAACAAGCGGAATTTAAAAGAAACCACTCAGTTACATAAAGGTACTTCCTTACCTTGTCGAAGTTCTTCAAGTTTTCTCATAAACTGATCTAGCTGTTGGATATGAGCATCAACCTGCACCATGTATCTAAATCAGCAAGATCAAAATCTCGCATAGTCACAATTGAGGAACCTTTTGTGGCAAGCATATACAGCAGAACCTAGCAAGAAGATACTATAAATGTGAATTTCTTGACAAATTTGATTAAAATTTTGTTTTCTGTTACTTGGATTCTAAAGCACTAGTGCAGCTAAGATGACATATATGCATGTTTTTCTTTCAGTTTGACAGTGACAATTTTAATGCCAAAAATTAATATAAGATTTGGAACCGAAAGAGAGAACATTGTACAAAATAAATCTTATCCGTGTTCTCCCCCTACCAATAAAAAAAAGAAAATGAACATGATATGCTCATCGGCTCATGGCACAATAGAGTTTTATGCATAGTATTTAAGTCATCAGGACACTTTTACCAGGTCATAAGTCTGACTGGCTAAAGCCACCTTCTCATCAGCAATTCGAACACAATGCTTCTGCTCCTCGATTGCTTCATCAGAAAATTTAAGCTTTGACGGCTCATATGTAATACTTCCAGATTCAAGTCCATGCTTAATGTCCTCTATTTCTTGCTGACAGCGCTGCTCATTTCCCGTTTGCACACCTGATAAGAAGCACAAAAGGGAGCTTATTACAAGGAAGAAAGCTGAAGAACTTAGTTTAACATAGCTTGCATGTTCCATTTGGAAAATAAAATTGGCTTCACATTTACGCTCACTGTAACAAAAAAAATAACCGACATGCCCTAGTTTGGACAATATTATGTGTTATGCCTAATAGGCAACTGCATTTAATTTTTTTTGGCATGCCCAGATAACTACTGATATTTACCATGTTTCAGGACGTGAATCATAAATAATAATGAGCTAAGATGATAGGTATTGGACCAAAAGTTCAAGCATTAAAATGTTATCAATACCAGGATTTTTATCTGCTGATGTGCAGGTAGAATACAAAATACTAATTGTCGCAAAGCTCTATTTTTTAAGAGGAACATCAGGAATCAGAAAGAAAGCAGAACAACGGGCATTCTTCCAGTATTACAAAATTATAACCAAAATAAAATCATCATTTGAATGCATAATATTATACACATCTACTAGGAGGCATCTGAGATTTGCACTCACTCTTCATTGTGCCTAGATTAGTTTGTTATGCACAATTAAGAGAATATGAAGAGGGTGGTTCAGTTGGGGGGTGGAAAAAACCTAGCATACATAACTCGGCATACCTTGCAAGCTTTTATCTAGCTCTCGCATTAATGAATAGTTCCTTTGCAGCATAGCTGGCAATGCTTCAACACCTAAGAGTAACCAAAGAGGCAATGTCTGAGCGCACGGTGTATAAAATTACGCATGAAACAGGTTGAATCAGAATAACATGGCATTGATTTTCAACATTTTAATGCAAGAAATCTAGCATATTTTTTCACTTGCATAACAAACACTTTCCTATCTCCAACGCTCCACCTATAATGTGTAAATCCCAGTTTATCGTCAAGTGCAAGGAGACATAAATGCATAAAAGTAAAGGAGGAAACAATAGGAAATCATAACAAAGATCATATGGTAAGAAAACAAGGGTACTGGCTCATGTCATATATCCTCGATCAAAACTACCAAGTTCATATACATCATCTAAATTTGCGTCATGTCATTGCATAATGGAAGATAGTTTCTAAGAAAAAATCTACAAGGCCACATACAATGAATGGGTGCCCAACCTTGTACCGCATAACATGGTTGTTAAGGCGCTAAGGTGAGAGAAGGTGACCCCAGCACGCCTTACACCTTAGGCGGTAAGGCGTAAGGTGAGGCGACGTCTTGCACAGATAGAAAAATAGGAAATGAAGGACTTCTCCGTTATATTTATGGAGTCCAAGGACTAAACGAAAGATGATGACAGATATTTACTGATCCACCCCCATCCCAATCCCATCGGTGCCTGTTTCTCTGCCACCTACTTGCCTCTGTTCCATTGCCGCCGACGGCGAGACCCCTGCCTGAGCTGCTGCGTCCATCCCTTCCATCCCCTCTGCTCCTCCCTCTTCCCTTGCCGCTGCCGCTCCTCGTTGTCGGGTGGTGCTGGCCGTTGAGGGAGGTGGATCTGGCTTTGCCGGTGGTCGGGGATGACGGCAACGGCGATTGTAGGTCAGCTCTTTTCATTCCTCCCCCTTCCCCTGCTGCCGCCGCTTCTCCAGGATCGGTTTATCCCCTTGTTTTTGCCCTTTATCCTCTAGATTTTCCTGTAAGGTGGAGGCAACATAAGGCCGAGTGGATGCCTTACACCCTGGCAGCGCCTTACCACCTTAGGGACGCATTATGGACGCCTTAATAACCATGCTGCATAAGCATTAAGCAGTCACATAGCCTGTATAAGTGCTACAAGGTGGGCGACCACACGCATATGCTTACCACTTTTTCGAACATTGCCAAAAGCAACAAGCAATATAGTTGTGTTTAATGCAGCTTTATCACGTTAGCCTATGGCACAAAAACAAAAATTATTGTGTTGAGGCACATACAACAATTTCAATGAAGAGAACTTAGTGATTGTAGTATTAGTTTTTCAAGTACAATCAGAGAGAAGCATATCACCGAGACCCCTAAGGCCCCAACGAGAAAGCAAGCTCATTTGAAGTTGTATAACTGCATGCAAAATCCTACTCCTACATACCACTTAAGTCTTATTCTCTGTCATTTCATTATACTATTTTAAGATTTATCATGTAACCTCCCACTGCTCCACGGAACCTAACAACGGAACTTATCTAGGAACAATTCGTTGAAGAGCCTGGGACGCCTAATCGGCGACATACCCAGAAATATCGAACCATTTCCGCGTGAAGATACAAGAAAGCGGACGATTCAGTGCAGGCATGAGCCCTAGGGTTCGTGGCGGAGGAAGAAAAACTCACTGGCTTGGAAGTCCTCGAGGAACCCCATGGCGTTTGTCGGAGATGGGTTGCTGCGCCCCTGACCTGGATATGCGACAGGGCTGGGAGAGGGGAGCGGACAGCGCCACGGCGGTGCGGCCGCGGGAGAAGCCTCTCGCCGGCCGGCACGGCACAGGTTAGAGTTGCGGTTGGGTGAGACCAGAGATCCCCTTTGCAGATAAGCCCTCCAAGAGCTAGGTAATTTCAGCTTTAGCGAGGACTCAGCCGAGGTGGTCCATTTCTCAGACAGGCCCATGAGGCTAAATGGGCCATGATAGGATCGCTATGTGAGCAGCGTGAAGGCCCACAAGCCGGCCCATTCCTACTACTAAACCCTTCTAGAAACCCCAACCGCTGAATTTTTAGCATTTATAATTTTTATTTTTAAAGATTTACAAAACTAATTATTCATTTCAAAAAATTACAGAAATAGTCTCCTTCCGCCTTTTGGGAGGGCGAGATTTAAAAAATGCCCTCTCAGAGGGCGTTTTATCCGACGTGGCAGACGGCCGTTGGGTACCGTCTGCCACTCGGGGGATATTTGCGGCCCCCTTCCCGCCCTTCGTAAGGGCGTTTTTTCCCTGTTCAAACAAGGGGCCGCCTATAAAAAGGGTGGCCGCCCTGTTTTTTTTGTAGGTGGCCTCCTTCCCACCCTTCCAGAGGGCGTTTTTTGCCTTTTTGCACGCGACCCTCTTCCCGCCCTTTCAAAGGGCGTTTTTTGCTCTTCCCGCCCTCTGGAAGGGCGTTGTTGGCACCTTTTTAGCAAAAGGCACGAACACGATCGAATTCCCTAAAGCCTTGTGGTGGTTCTTGGTACAGAGTCGCCAACCACTTCAATCTAGCAAAAACTAGAACAAAGTGGATTTTGTAGATCAAATCGGCTAGCGGAACCGATTTAGATGGATAGATCGATAACTACTCGTCTCGTGAGCAAACGGAAAGTTTTCAAGGCAAACTTGCAAAGAAGTGTCGCACTCTCGCAGCGGCGGTGGACGGTTCTCGGCGCAAACCAACAAAGATGGACTAAACTAGGGCAAAGTAGAAAATAGGGCTGAAAATAAAGAAAACGATTCAAATAGATTGATTGTATGTTGTGTGTTTCGATATTACAATTGAACCGGCCTTGACTGTTATATAGGTGTTGGTCTTGCCCTCTACAGGCCCTTCTCCACGTCCAATTCGGGATAAACATGTTTGGAAACCCGAGATACATCGTATGGAGAAAGGAAACCCGAATACCGACGAAGTCGTCTAGGTTTCGGACTCTGCCGGTCAGACCGGCCTCTCTGAAGAAACCAGCAAATTTCCAAACATTGGCAATTTTTCCTATTTTGATTTCTAGGTACCAATTTTGGGTGTAAATAGATGGACCCCCCCAAATATCATCTAGCCTCTGGAACATCCTAACATAATGCCAATTTTGGGTGTAAACACATGCCCCCTGCCTTTTATGATGAACATCGTGAATCTAAAAGCATAAGACATGTTTTAACTTGGGACGATAACCTAATTACCGGTCACAACATCCCCTAAGCATCTTCCCAAATACTCGAGAAGTATTTCTTCAGATATTTACCGTTGAGAGCCCGCTGAAATCGTTCTCCTTGAAGCGTCTCCAAGAAATACACATTGCCCCGAACGATTCCGTATATCCGATAAGGTCCCTTCCAACTTGGCGACCACTTACCGAATTCTTTAGATCGAGAACCTAAAGGCAAAATAGTCTTCCACACTAGATCTCCTACTTGGAACGTCTTTGCCTTCACCCTTCTGTTGTATGCTTTGGCCACTCTCTTCTTTTCCTTTTATATTTCTTCCAAAGCCTTCAAACGTTTGTCGACCACTTCATCAAGGTTATCACCCATCAAGAACATGTAGTCTTTAGCTGACAAATCGTCTTGCTTTATATATCGAAGAGATCCAAGATTTACCTCAACCGGTAAAACGGCTTCTTGTCCATAAACAAGCTCAAAAGGGGTCACCTTGGTAGCACCATGCTTGGATATTCTATGCGTTCATAAAGCCTCAGAAAGCACCTCATGCCACCTTCTCGGATATTCCTCGACCTTCTTCTTGATTAGCTTCAACAATGTCTTATTACTAGACTCGGCTTGTCCATTAGCCTGAGCGTACTAAGGAGACGAACTCAACAGCTTAATTCCATAAGACTCGGCAACATTTCTCACTTCTTTAGACATAAAAGAAGCTCATTGATCCGTAGTTAATGTCTGAGGAATGCCGAATCTATGAATAATATGCTTCAGAATAAAATCAATTACCTCCTTATGCGTCATATTCCTGAGCGACACAGCTTCGGCCCACTTGGTGAAGTAATCCGTCGCAACTAGCACGAACCGATGCCCCTTTGAAGACGGAGGATAAATTTGACCAACAAAATCTAAAGCCCACCCTAATGACCATGGTTTAATTATAGGATTCAACACCGAAGCGGTGCCAATTGAACATTGCCGAACCGTTGACAAGCTTCACATCTCTTATAGTACCTGAAGCAATCATCAATCATCCTCGGCCAATAGAGCCCCGCTCTTTTGAGCAGCCAGTTCATCTTATGGGCCGATTGATGAGTCCCACAAATTTCCTCGTGAACTTCACCCATAGCAACCTTAGATTGATCGGTATCTAAACATTTTAATAGTACACCATCTATATTTCGGCGATATAACTTTTCATCAAGCAAAGTATACTTATATGCCTGCCGTCGAATTTTCCGATCAACCCTAAGACTAGGATCCTTCAAATAACTAATCAAAGGAATTCGCCAATCATTTACTGTTTCCAGGGCACACATGTTCGAATTACCACTTAATTTGGCCCCTGTATTGAGAAGATTGTGCCCCCAGCACCTTCTGTAAAGTCGGTCTGACCGACCAAGCAACTTCAGTCAGACCGGCAACCACCCACGGTCAAATCGGCCACAGAACGCCGGTCAGACCGGGTGCCATCCACGGTCAGACCGGCGACAGTGCTCCGGTCAGACCGCCTACGGTATGCCTTTTTGCCAATTTCGCCCAAAAAATTATAATCAAGCACCGGTTGATCTAATACGAAAAATAAACCTTTTTGATGCTATAACCAGATGCTTGTTGAGCTAAGTCATTTGCCCTAAAATTTTCATTCTTAGCAATATGCTTAATAGTAAATTCATCGAAACTGGCAATAATATCTAGTATTGATCTAAATACCTGTTCAATGATACATCGAAGCACTTGTAGATCCCGACAACTTGTTGCACCATCAATTCTGAATCACCAAACGCTTCTATATATGTAGCTCCAACGATCTCCATCACTTGTAAACCGAATAACAAGGCATTGTATTCGGCTTGATTATTTGTACAATAATATTCTAAATGAACCGATGCTTCAAAGCATTGACCATTGGGCGAAACTAAAACTACACCTATGCCTTGACCCTCCTTACACAAAGAGCCATCAAAATAAACTTTCCAAGGTGTAACGCTAACTAAACGGACTTCATCTCCACAATCAATGTCTATATGTGATCTACTATAAAGTCCGCTACAATCTGGCCCTTCATAGATTTCAATGATTTATAGGCCAAATCATATTTAATTAATGTATACGCCCATTTGCCAATTCTCTCACTCAGAATTGGCCTTTGCAACATGTGTTTAACAACATCGGTCTGACAAGTAACTACACATGTACTAGATAACAAATAATGACGCAACTTGGTACAAGCATAGTACAAGCAAAGACAAAGCCTCTCTACAAACACATACCTCGTTTCGACATCTAGAAGACGGCGACTTAAATATGTAATTATATGTTCATTTCTGTCTTCTTCTTGTGTCAAAACGGCTCCAATAACTTTGTCTTCAACAGCAATATACAACCGAAACGGAATTCTGGCTTTAGGAGCTCGCACCACGGGCGGAGTAGACAAATATTTTTTCAAACCTTCAAACGCCTTCTGTTGTGCTGCCCCCCAAGTAAAATCGGCTTCTTTTTTCAAGCATAGAATAGGCACAAAAGCGTCGATTTTACCTGCTAGGTTAGATATGAATCTTCTCAAATAGTTTACTTTACCTAGCAACCTCTGAACTTCTCTCCTGCATGCCGGCGCTTTGAAGCCTTGAATCTTCTCAACCTTCTTAGGATCGATTTCAATTCCTCTCTCATGCACCATGAATCCTAAGAATTTCCCCGCCGACACACCGAAAGCACACTTGAGTGGGTTCATCTTCAAACCATACCGACACATCCTCTCAAAAGCTAACCTCAAATCGGCCATATGTCCATCCATATCATTCGATTTGACTACAATATCATCAATGTAGATTTCTAGGATAAAACCTAACAAATCATGAAAAAATAGGTTCATCTCCCTTTGATATGTTGCGTCGGCATTCTTTAACCTGAATGTCATGACTACCCACTCAAACAGCCCGATAAATCCTGGACATCTAAAGGCTGTCTTATACATATCCTCCTCTGCCATGAAGATTTGGTTGTAGCTGGCATTGCCATCTAAAAAACTGATCACTATATGACCTGAGGCATCGTTTATTAGCATGTCGGCTATAGGCATAGGATACTCATCTTTAGGAGTGGCTTTATTTAAATCTCTAAAATCTATGAAAACCCTAATTTTGCCACTCCCCTTCTTTTCTACCGGTACTATGTTAGATACCCATTCCGCATACCGGCATGGCCTAATAAACCCCGCTTTCAATAATCGGTCTATCTCTTCTTTGACATGATTATATATGAGTGGGTTAAACCTACGAGGAGGTTGTTTATAAGGCCTAAACCCTGACTTTATCGGAAGCCGATGCTCAACAAGATCACGGCTAAGTCCGGGCATTTCATGGTACTCCCATGCAAAACAATCACTGTATTCTCTAAGCAACTCGATCATCTTAACCCTATGATCGGCTCTCATGTTTTTATTTATGAAGGTCGGTCTTGGTACGCTCCCATCTCCTATATCTATTTCTTCTAATGGGTCGGCTGATGTGAATCCTTGACCGAGCTTCTCTACCTCGTCAAAATCCTCTATAGTTTCTCCAATATCATTCTTTGTTGACCGATATTCTTGGACCCTCTTTTGTAACCATTCCAAATTGGCTGCTTTATTCATCATACAAAGTAATGTCACCAAGCCGAGCTAAACTAGCCGGCTTTACAGAAATGGGTACAAAGCCTTCTTTGGAAACACTAATAAAATCAAAACTAGAAAGATCTAGCCCTGATAAGCATTGCATATCTCCATGTTTCCATCCCACAGAAACATCGGCCATGGCAACCTCAGCCGATGTATCCGCCTGAACTACCTCAACCTCATCACCATCCCATTGTACTAAGCACTGATGTAAAGTAGATGGGACGCAGCAGTTGGCATGAATCCAACACCGCCCCAAGATGACACTATAGTTACCTTGTACATCGACGATGAAGAAGGCGGTAGGCAACGTCTTGTTCCCCACCGTAAGCTCCACGGACAAGATCCCCTTCGCCTCCGTTGATTCGCCGTTGAAGCCGTTGAGAAGCATGTTGGTCTTCTTCAGCTCCGCCTCTTCGCGACCCACTTCTTGAAGAGAGTAAGGCATCAGGTTCACCGCCGCGCCTCCGTCCACTAGCATCCTTGAGATCGGCTTCCCATCAATGTGGCCCTTCAGATAGAGAGGCTTCATGTGACGATTGGACTCGTCAGACTTCTTGAAGACCGCATCCTTTGGACCTAGTGACATTTGAGCGACCTCGGCCTCGTCCATGGCGCAAAACTCCATGGGCAACATGCAAACCATGTTGATCTCCATGTTCTCGCCGGACGATGCCTCCACAACCAGTTGTTCATCCTTTTGAACAACTACCGGCTTCTCAGCAGCTTAATGACTTACGTTTCCACTCCTTCGCAGTGGTGGTCGCAACTCATCGAACTCCCCTCTCTCTTCTCTTCGGCTTCCTTCTCCTTAACTCGAAGCGCGAAGACGCCGCAACCTTCTCTTCGGTAGCCGTCAAATCCTCGGGCATCCACCTAGGATTCGACTGCTTCTAGGAGGCAAATAGTGTTCCCTGTTGCCTTTACCCGAAGAAGGGATTACCCTAGTACCCTTCTTACCAACGTCCGCCGACTGGCCCGGTGGCCTGGCCGACTGGGTGTTTATCTTCGGTCGATCAATTGACCAGGCCCTAAGGTTAGGACCGAACGAGCGTCGATCGGCACGGCCAAGGTCGCGGTTCGACCGCCAAGAGCACCGCGGTCGGACAGCGACGACGCAGTCCGACCGCCATAATCAGGCGGGCCGGCCAAAAGGCTCGGTCGGACCGGTTCGAGCGGCGGACCGGCCAAGCACGTCCGGTCGATGTTCTCCCCGCGGCATCCTTCGCGGCTTCGGTTCGGGGGCCGAATATCAACTTAGCCTCCTTGCTAGATGGTATCGGCACATCATACGATCCTATCTTGATAGTGATCGCCTCCGAAGCCCTCTCTTCAGGCTTGGCACGCTTGTGTGCCCTTTTCTCGCCGTCAAACCGGTCCTTTGTGGAGACCCGGCTTCCACTAAAAGTAGATGCCTGCCCTCGCGGCGATCTTCTCTCCCCTCTCTATCCTTGGTGATCCTGCATTGGAGGCATGTTGTACATAGGCGGGGGTGCCCCCAAGGCATAAAGTAAGGGAACGGATAACCTGGAGGCGGCATCGGGGCACGGTCCCCATGGCATAACTTGAGGACAATAGGGGAATGGCGGCTCCAAAACCTTTGACGAAGAACCAAATCGCTCCTTGGGGGGCGATCTTGGTCTCTTTCCTTTGGCACGCTCCTTCTCGGCACTTTTCTTCTTGTACTTGTCAAGGAGCATGTCGAAGGTCACCTTGGGCTTGTGGGGCTTCCTTGATGTAGATGTCTTGTGTCACGCCCAAAAATTCACACCAGAATTTCCGAAGCTGAATGTGTATTTAAAAAAAAATACCCTGTCCAGGACCAGCCAGGGATACACAAACGACAAATTGTATTTACAGAACCACGTCTTAAAACTTTAAAAAGTCTTACATATGCAGCGGAAAGATAAAATAAACTTATGAACTAGGCTTCGACTCTTGCGGGGCAGCGACTCCACACCACAGGCAACCCTTGAGGGCGGTGACAAGCCTACTCGAGCAGAAACTCATCGGCGGCTTCATCCTCTAACTCGAGGTGGGGAAAAGGGAAGCAAGACCGAGTACAACCACGTACTCGCAAGTCATATACCGAAAGAAGGTATGAATGCAGGGTTAAATTCCAAGGATAGGCTAGGTTTAACTTTTGCATAAAGCAGGCATTTCACAGAATTAAGTTGAAAGCAGTAAAAACAGTAATATAAGGTAATTAAACAATATTTTAATACACTGCTCAACACTACACCACGTTGAGTCAGGCCCAAACCTCCCAACTATTCTATCTCAATTTCACTTAATCAAGTTATTATTTTAATGAGACTAATCACGGTGAATCTGGATGATCGCCCATACGTAGGCACGACTATTCGAATAGTTTTTCACTCGGCCGAGGTGTACGTCGTACCCACAAGACACGGCCCCACAACACGTGTTCGTGCGTCGACATACCACGATGGCATATCGAAAAGGGGTCTGTGACAGGACCATTCGCATAACCCTCCCTGACCAAGCGACATCACACCTTAGGTTTCGCCCCTACCCGAATCCGGGGTAGTCGCCCCTCTCGTGCCTAGGTGAATCCGGCAGCCGCATAGACCTTTCCGGTCCATCCGCACTCCATCACGCTCACCTCGCCCGGATGCGTCGGCCAAGAAAAGCTACACTACAAGCCCGCCGTTGCCCATGCCGGCTTGTGGTACGCACTAATAATTCTTCCGGGGTTTCCGAACCGGTCCTTAACCGCCATGGGTGCGACTTGCAAAACCGGGCACCCATAGCCCACCATAATAGTCAAGTTTTAATTTACCGATTACTAGTACCAATGGTACGTCCGGTCGGATACCGACATTTCATGTGAAATAATTCTAGTAAATTAGTTTTCCCTTTTATGATCTAGTTGCACTAAGCATAATAAGCATGTCCTAGCCTTGATTCTAGTCAAATTAATTCCCAGGTGATCAAATAAACAGGGTAAACAACCTAGGCTTAAAACTATAGGTCCCATCCCGATTGCATTATAAAATAAAGTAATGCAACAAATAAAACAATAGGAATTTGCAAATTAGGTACAATATGTTCAAAGGAAAATGACTTGCCTTGATCTTGATCCAACGGAACCTCAGCGACAACCTCAAAATAAACCGAAGCGTCCTCGGAACCGATTCTACCCACAAACAAAGCACAGCAAAAACAGGCTATTAGACAGCTAAAACAGACAATTAAACCATTTTTAATATATTATTGACATTTTTACAAATCCGCTGCAACTTGAACGGACCCAAACGGAGTTCGGATGAATTTTCTCGAATTTTACAAGTTTCGCCTTTTTACTAGTTAAGAAAAAGAAAACGATTTCGACGCAAACGTCTAAGGGCTGACATCACCGTGGGACCCACAGAACAGTGACGCAAGAGAGAGAAAACCACGGGTGCACGGTGGACCGAGTCCACCGGCTTGGGCGCGCCACGTGGCAGCACCGGATTGGCCGGTTTGGATGGCTACACAGGTTGGATGCACGGTTCGGCCGGGGCTTGGCCGGGCGACGGCGGCGGCTTGCGTCGGCGGCGGCGGCGACGCTGCGCGGGCGCACGAGTAGCGGTGCATAGCGGAGCCGGCTCGGCAAGGGAGAAAAAAGAGAGAAAGAAATGGTGTTTTCTCACCGTCAGCCGAACTCGGGAGGGAGGCGGCAATGATGCGGTTTGTCGATCGAAAATTGGGGAAAAAGCAACGGGAGTGCGTTCCCGGTGATTGCGAAGGTGGAGATGGTGGTGGCTCGGCGAAAGGAGTGGCGGTTCGGTGGGAACGGCGGAAACCGTGAGCACGATGCACGGCGAGAAAAGGACGGCGCACGCCGCGGGAGCACGGAGTGAGCGAACGCGAACGAGTGCGAGTGTGGGACGTGTTCCGGGTGCGGGAAACTTATAGGCCGGCAAGGAGCTCGAGGCATGGCGGGAGAAGCGGGAACGGACGGAAACCGTCTGGGCTCGGCATTAATGGCGCTGCGAGTGATGGAGTTTAACTCGGCCGCCCGACGCACATGATGAATGGAGGAATGGGAAAGTGGGAGAAACGGTGGAGTAAAATCGGGAACACATAATGACGCGGTTAAATGAGGTGGAACGTGGCCGAGATGCGCGGGAACGTGGCCGGAGATGCGTCGACGCACACGGCATGCGCGAGCTGCGGATTGGGGCGGCTTAAGCTTGGGGATGACAAGCGGGCCCCGCTTGTCATCGTCCCACGCAGGAAGGAGGGTGAGCAGACTTAGCGCAAGCGGTAGAAATAGTGTTGGGCCGGCCCAAAAAGGGAAAGGAGAGAGAAGGAAGAATGGGACTTGGGCCGGATTGGCCGATTGGGCCGCAGCCAGCTGGGCCGGCGGGAAGGAGGGAAAAGAGAGAGAGAGAAGTGGACCGGAGGCCCACAGAGGGAAAAAAATGAAAAAGGGAGGAAAAAGAAAAATCCCTTTTTCTTAAGGAAATTAATTCCAGTTAGCCTAATTTAATTTTTAAAATTGCTTCCGATGCTCTGAAAATTCTGATAAAAATCCTGTTAGCGTATTTTGACACGAGGAATTTAAGAAAATTCCACCAAGCCATTTCCAATTATTAAATGGATTTTTAATTTAGGATTTTGATTTTCTTTAGTTTTTTCTAATTTCTTCTTTATGATTTTTCACTGGTAATTTTTAACTTAGAGAGAAAAGCGGAGCGTGACATCTTGGCCTTGTTCTCTTTCCACGTCCCAACCTCCGGGCTCTTTGGCACAAGCATCTTGGGCCAAGGCTCCCCAATGACAACTTCCTTCCCTAGCCGATTCGGCTTGCTCCGGCCGAATCAACACCTTCTTGCCATCAAGATCGATGGCATTCACCGGGAAAGGATCGCTGTCAAGCTTCATCTTCGGGCCTCGGTGAATTTCAATCGTCCTTCATCTATGGCCGTTTGAACCTGTCGACGAAAAACATTACATTCGTTAGTAGAATGCGAATAAGAATCATGCCATTTACAATAAGAACGGCGCTTCAATTCTTCTAACGAGGGTATGATGTGGCCTTTAGGTAATTTGATCTGTTTTCCTACGTAAGATAGTCAAAAATCCTATCACATTTGGCCACATCAAAACGTATTTGATCTCGCTTTGCCAATCCTTGCGAGGAGCGTCAAGCTAGAACAAACGAAGGGTTTGTTCTTATTCGTCCAAGACCACTCGCGACATACATATCATGATCTCCTTCATCGGACTCGAATCACTAGTAGGACAATCGATCATGCTAACATGAGGTTTCTTATCGCTGGGCCTAACAAACTTTTTAGCATCTCTGACTCGGCTTTCCTGAGCCAGAGCTTTTTGCATCACTTGGCTAACATCCAGAAATTGTTGGTCATCTAACCTTTCTTTAATGGGAGCAAATAATCCATTAAAGGCGAGGTCGGCCAAATCTCTCTTGGTTATGCTCAAGCTAAAACACCGGTTTCTAGCATCCCTAAATCTCTTAATGTAATCTGCAACAGATTCATTATACTTTTGCCTAACCGATGTCAAATCACAGAGTCTAAGCTCAGTCTCACCAGTATAAAAATAATCATGAAATTTCTGTTCTAGCTGAGCCCAAGTATGAATAGAGTTAGCTGGTAAAGATATAAACCAAGTAAAAGCAGTACCGGATAGAGATAAAGAGAATAAGCGCAATTTAAAAGCATCCGAAGTGCTAGCCTCCCCACATTGCGTTAAGAATTGGCCGATGTGTTCCCATGTGGTCCTATTGTCATCTCCACTGAATTTGGTGAATTCAGGGACCCTATAACCTCGAGGATATGGGACGTTATCAACATAGTCAGGATACGACTTTTGGTAAACCTTAGCACGATTCCTGAGCTCAATTCCGAATGACTCTCTAATGATATTCCGGATTTGTTCCTCCATATTTTCAGGCCTAAGCGGGTCGGGCACGACCGGCGGCCTAAAAGGTGGCTGTTGCGGCACAATATTGTCATATTGGACATCTCTCGTGTCGCGCGGATATCCCTTATTAGGATCATTGTATTGATTAGGGACATGCGGGGGAATTGGTGCATGGACAGTAGCCACAGGGGAGTCGTGTGCGGGAACGTGGTATAGAACCGAGTTGCCCGTGATAGGATCTATCTCCTGTACTGGCACCAGAGCGCCGGTCTGACCGGCCATGGGTGCGGTCTGACCGGCCAGGTAAGGCGCGGTCTGACCGGCCAGATAGCCGCCGATCAGACCGGTGTAGTATGGGTGCGGGCCGGCCTGACGGCTGGTCTGACCAACGTAAGGTGAGCCGGTCAGACCGACGTAAGGCGACCCGGTCAAACCGGCCGTAGGGCTAGTCAGACCGCCGTATTGTGTTCCGGTTAGACCGGCTGTCGGGCCGGTCAGATCGAGATAAGATGGGCCGGTCAGACCGACAGAGGCGGCAGAACTACTTTCGCCGGGGCCTTGGGCAATCGCCTCGTCGGTTTTACTAAATATATGGTTCACAGGGGTGTTCTCCCCCTGCAATCGAGGTAGGCGGCGAATCGGTCGCGGGAAGACCGGATTTACCGCTCATGTGCGCTTTAAACAACCTATTAAAACAAGCCTCCATAGCGGATTCAACCTTATTGTTCACGGCGGCGGTAACGGACTCATCCACCGTACTAGCAACAAGTTTTTGAATAGGCATAGAGATGTGATCAGCGCTTACCTCGCCGCGAGTTACCTTGAGCGGGCTCCCGGGCTTGATGATAACGCCTTGTCGCGTTTTGGTGCAAGATTGATCTAGCACCTCCTGAGTGATCGCTCGGATGCGCTCCTCCATTATTTGGCGAGCCTCCCCATCCAAGTCGTCCAACGAGATGTGGACAACGTTGGATGGCTCCACGTCTTGCGCCGCTTGCTTGGACATGGCGGCGTCGAATCCGAGTTGACGTCGTGTTTTCCCCAGCGGAGTCGCCAAAAATCGTGTTGGCACCTTTTTTTAGCAAAAGGCACGAACTCGATCGAATCACCTAAAGCCTTGCGGTGGTTCTTGGTACAGAGTCGCCAACCACTTCAATCTAGCAAAAACTAGAACAAAGTGGGTTTTGTAGATCAAATCGGCTAGCGGAACCGATTTAGATGGATAGATCGATAACTACTCGTCTCGTGAGCAAACGAAAAGTTTTCAAGGCAAACTTACAAAGAAGTGTCTCACTCTCGCAGCGACGGCGGACGGTTTTCGGCGCAAACCGACAAAGATGGACTAAACTAGGGCAAAGTAGAAAATAGGGCTGAAAATAAAGAAAACGATTCAAATAGATTGATTGTATGTTGTGTGTTTCGATATTACAATTGAACCGGCCTTGACCCTTATATAGGGGTTGGTCTTGCCCTCTACAGGCCCTTCTCCATGTCCAATTCGGGATAAACATGTTTGAAAACCCGAGATACATCGTATGGAGAAAGGAAACCCGAATACCGACGAAGTCGTCTAGGTTTCGACTCGCCGGCCGACGGCCATATGCCTCTGGCCCGACCGCCCCACTCGCCCTCCGCCCGACTGGCCTATACACGGCGGTTAGACCGGCCTCTCCGAAGAAACCAGAAATTTCCAAACATTGGCAATTTTTTCCTATTTTGACTCCTAGGTACCAATTTTGGGTGTAAACAGATGGACCCCCAAAATATCATCTAGCCTCGGAACATCCTAACATAATGCCAATTTTGGGTGTCCGCCGCAAAAAGCCAGGCGTCCGCCCTTTTGCAAGCGGCCCCTATTTGAACATGCAAAAACGCCCTTACCAAGGGCGGGAAGGGGCCGCCTGCAAATGCAAAAAGCCAGGGCGACCGCCCTTTTTGCAGGCGGCCCCCTGTTTGAACAGGGAAAAAAACGCCCTTACGAAGGGCAGGAAGGGGGCCGCCTGCAAATGTGCCCCCGCGCGGCACACGGCACCCAACGGTTGTCTGCCACGTCGGATAAAACGCCCTCTGGGAGGGCATTTTTTAAATCTCACCCTCCCAGAGGGCGGGAGGAGACTATTTCTGTAATTTTCCGAAATGAATAATTAGTTTTGTAAATCTTTAAAAAATAAAAATTATAAGTGCTAAAAATTCCCCAACCGCTCTCCTCCTTCCTCGTGTTTCTTTCCCCCTCCCCAAAGTATCGCGCTCATCTCAACGCCATTCTCCGGGTCGCCGCCTCCGAAACCATCGGAGACCGAGAGGCAGGAAGCCCTTTCTTATTCTCTCACCATGTACGGTGTGGCGGCCAGCCTCTCCTCCAAGGCCCGGTGAGTTAGCCGATTCACGCTTGCTTGCTTTTCATGGAGCAATACCGCCCGCACTTTGGGGTTTTGTGTTAATCGTGCCACTGAAATGTGCGTTTTGCTTCGTGCAGTCAAGCCTGGAGTAGTGCTCGTCAGATTAGCAGGTTTCGGTTGGGAAATGATGCGTTAGTGTGGGGCTTTCTGCTTCTGTGCCCGTTGCTGATTGGAGAGCCAATCGCCTAATCTAGCATTCTAACGGACAGAAGATACCGCCGCCAATCTACAACCAATTCCGAATAGGCAAGGCGAGGCGATGCAGATGCAGATGCAATGCCTCTCACGCTCGACCCTTGGTCAGCTCTGCCGACGCCCTGCCTTCGGCTTCTTCATCTGCTTTGCTCCGCCTCCAGCGGTTGCGGGACGAGCTGCTCCACTCATTGCGGCATCATCAGCACTTCAGAGTTCACAGTCCACTTTCCCGGTCTTTTCTTGTCTCCTTCCGTTTCTTACTTTAGAAATTGAATCCTGAGAACGATGCTTCTTGGATTGAATTTTTCGATCTGGATATATCTCTCACATATTACCTGAGCTGAATGCTAAAGATTGGCCTTTTTTGGTCTTATGTGATAGATTCAATTATGGACCCTGGAGTATGCAACGCTATTTCGGAGTTGAGAGTTCCGAGCCACGAAAAAGAAAAGAAAAAAAAGAGAAAGACAGAAAAAGAAAAGAAAAAATAAAATAGAAGAGAAAAAAGAAAAGAAAAAAGGAGAAAAAAGAAAAAGGAGAAGAAAGGAAGAAGAAGAAGAAGAAGAGGAAGCGTGCCCGAATCCGACAAGCATGTGCTTGAGGACCAGCGGCCAGCGAGCTGCTGGCGAAGGGCGAGACGACGAAGAGCGTGCAGAGGAGCACGGTGTGGTGGAAGAGCATTAGGTTAGGGATCGTGGCGAAAAGGGGGAGCGCGTAGGGGAGCGACGCGCGTGGCGAGCCTCTTGCGCACGTTCTCGGTGTTGGGCGTGACGCGGCGAGGTGCGTCTGGCTCGCGGTCACGACACAAGGAAGCGCGTAGCGGCCGGCCATTGGCGGTGACGTCGATGGTGATAGATTCGGAGACGTGGGCGCGGCGACATGGCGAGGAAAGGCGAAACAACGGACCAGGATCTTGGAAGCCGGGCAACCTCTCTGTCGTGTGAAGAGTTTAATGGGGGTTGACGAGCTTTTGTGCAGGATTTCGAGGTTTTGGTGGCAGCCAAGGGTTGTTGCATGATTGTCGATTTCTAGTGGCTTACAACGAACCACGGCGGCTGACGTTGCTTGGCAATGGTCAGTGCGGTGTAGGACTGCGTCAGTAGACGGTACTTGTGGCAATGGCATTGTGCGACGACTAGGCTTGCAGCGGATTGTTCAACCTTTGGGCTATCCAGGTGCGGTGCATCGTCAAAAGACGGCGCAAGCGACTTCTCTGGTTTGTTGGCTTGGCGGAGAAGGCTAAGCGCAAGGGGTGAGGCAACGAGGTCAGGTCGACTCTCTGCAGCGGTTTAGCTGTTCGATGGAGATTGGGGGAAGCAGGGCAACTACTCTCTCGCTATGACGGCGACAAAAGAAACAGATCCGTGATGAGGAGTGGAGTAGTGGGCGTGGCCAGGGTTTGCAATGCCGGCGGCATAAGCCGTGCCGCCCCTCGGCGGCACAGCGAATTTCGTCGAAATTCGCGAAAGCCAGCGGCAATGAACAAGAACAAATTTGAATTTGAACGATTTCGTGCGTACCATGAAAACCGCGCGAAAACCGTAAAAACCGTGCAAAAACCACGAAAACCGCGGAAAACACGCGAAACCGTGAAAACCGTGAAAACCATAATTTAAATTTGAACAAAATCGAAATCCGCGTCGTGCTGCTGCTTCAGCTACCGCGCCATATTCCGCTTTTCGCGCAAACATCGCGAAATTTATTTTTTTATAAAATATATATATTTTTGTGTTAAAATGAATTTTTTCAAAATTTTTGAATTCCTACGAAATTATTTAAACGAAACCGCGGGGATGCCGTGCCGCACCCCCGCGAAACGGACGAAAGCCGCGAAAGCGGGGCCGGCTTTCTTGAAATCATCAACCCTGGGCGTGGCATGGCTCCCGTGAAGAGGAGTGCAGTAACGGGTGTGGTGTGGCGTGGCCCCGTGAGCGGCGAGGTGGTTCTCAATGGCGGATGTGGTGAGGCCCCCGCACGTTGAATCCTATAAGGAATTGGGATGCTGGTGGTTTTCACCCAGTCGGGTGAGGTTTAGCATGCAGCGGCATAACGGCGACAAGTACCGTGTGGCGGGGACCCTTTTGGTGCAGCGTGATCTGTCTTTTTCTAATGTCCAGTTAAATTTGGAGCTCTGCTATAAGGTTTTGATGGCTAATTGTGTGTAAGTTTGATGAGTGCCGCCGTATAAGATTTTGATCTGTCGTTCATGTGGATGTGGTGTGAGTTGGTTTCGATAGGGTTATTGCGAAGGCTTAAGTTGAGCGTTTGCCCGTGTTGATGTTCCAAGTCAACCGGACAGATTTCTTCTTTTTTTCCCTTGCCTATGGCCTCATAGGATCGGAGTATGATATTTTTTCTATATCAATGAAACACGCATGATTTTATGCGTTTTGTTTTTAAAAAATTATGTCAGTATCGGCAAAAGTGCAATTTCCGAAATTTCAAAAAAATTCAGAAAATTCGAACGAAATTTTGAAACAAATTTTGAATTATCAAACAAAAAACCCAATGGAGATAAGCATTGAGTCCATGCACAGCATGGACTGGAGGATGAAACGCGAGGAAGTGAGGTTGTGCGGCTTTTGTCGTTGTCGCGCTAGAGAACCGCGGAGCCGTCGCCGACCACTACAGCCACCGCACCCCGGAGATGGAGTGCTGCTGTTGACTTCGCCGGAGATGGATTAGCTTGTTGGTCTTTTTTTCCTTTCATATGCGAAAAATATATTGCCTGTTCTTCACGTTGAGATATTTTGATAGTTAAAATAGCTGTAGGCTGCATTGGTTGCTTCATAGTTTAAAGAGGAGTAGATGATGAGCATAACTGTCAGCTGCACAGTATAATTATAATATATAAATATTTGTTTTGATGATTTTAAAAATTTATTCATTTCTTATCAAATAGCAAGTCTCATTTATTTTCTATCAAATAATACTACAATTGTATACAAAATAAAATTTACAGTTAATCTTGATGTTATATATGATATTAAATATTTACCAATAGTGAAACAGTTTGTTATATGACGTATCTTTTTACCTTCGAAACAACGAGGGGTCATTTGTTGGTTGTTGTACTTGCCCTTGCCCTTAGGGAAGGCCAGAACCCCGGTTTACTATATACTCCAGGCCTGGAGGGCCTTCCAGGGTCTTCTAGGATGACATGGTCGACTGAAAGCCCACGACGCGGCCCATTGCCTACTACTAAACCCTAAACCCCACCCGCCTGCGCTCTTCCTCTTCCTCGCGTTCTCTTTCCCCCTCCACAAGTAGCTCTCTCTCTCTTTCCCCGCCAGTCTCCGGGTAGCCGCCTCCGAACCCAGACGAGAGCTCGAGGGCCTTCCTTGCTCTCTCGCCATGTACCGCGCGGCGGCCAGCCTCGCCTCCAAGGCACGGTGAGTTAGCCGATCCGTGCGCGCTGGCTCTCCAATCTCCATTGCCAGTGCCGCACTGGGGTTTTGTGTTAATCATGTCGCTAAATTGTGTGTTTTGCTTTGTGCAGTCAAGCCGGGAGCAGTGCTCGTCAGGTGAGCAGGGTCGGTTGGAAAGTGATGCGTTAGCGTGGAGCTGTTTGCTCCTGTGCTAATTGCTGATTGGAGTGCTAATCTAGCATTGTGATGGATTGGGCACTCTTAGTTCCATACACACTTGTGTGGTTTGGATTTAATTTCTGATTGAACTTATATGTTAATCTGCGTGCTTGCTTTTCGTTTGGTGCTGAGCAGATTGGGAGTAGGCTCGCCTTGCATAGAAACTATGCTGCCAAGGACATCAAGTTTGGTGTTGAGGCCCGGGCCTTGATGTTGAGGGGTGTCGAGGAGTTGGCTGATGCAGTCAAAGTGACAATGGGTCCTAAGGTATAAACTCTGGTCCTGTGTTCGAGCAGATTTGATTTCATGGTTTGAGAGTCTGATTGCGGTGGAGATTGTGCATGTAGCGAGATGCATGCTTCTTTTGTTGCAACTGCTCGTGCATATACGGACCACAAGATAACCGCATGCATTAGATTATAAAAAAGGCCTAATGTTGTGGGCCTTGTGGCATGTATGGAACACCATATATAGGCTGTGACAGTGAAAATGATGAAGGCCATACTAATTATGGAGGCATAACTGTTGCTGCGTGTAACAGTAAAAAAAAATTAAAACTAATCATTTCATATTTTGTAACTGTTGTACTCAGATATCTGATTAATTGATTGGACTAAAATTTGATGATTAATTGGTTATGGCTGCCAAACAAGTATTATTTAAGTCCCCTTTTTAGTGGGTTATAGAATTTTTGTTATGTGAGATTGCTTTTTTATTTTTCTATATGGATCTTTAACAGTAAGTACATTACCAGAGTTATCATGCAAGCAGTGTTGAGCTCAATGTAACTATGTTGCAGGGGCGCACTGTTGTTATTGAGCAAAGCTTTGGTGCTCCTAAAGTTACAAAGGATGGAGTGACTGTTGCCAAGAGCATTGAATTCAGTAACAGGGTTAAGAATGTTGGTGCAAGCCTTGTGAAGCAGGTTGCTAATGCGACTAACAACACTGCTGGGGATGGTATGGCTTAACTCTTCTCATTATCTCATATATTGCCCATCAATTTTCTTTTCTGGACTTGTCTTCTGATATTATGACTGGGTGTGTTGATAAATGTCTTAGGTTTGATGATGGATTGGAATTGATCTAAGTCACCCTCCTGCTGTCTTGATTAGTCATGTTAATATTTCCCTTTATTTATTGCTTTGCTGATGATGCTTTGTGGAGAACATTGATTACGAGGAATGAATTATGGTATACGTTATTGGTTCCATTTAAGCAGATGCTGATTTTCAAACATTTTCAGGTACAACATGTGCTACCGTTCTTACAAAAGCTATATTCGCTGAGGGATGCAAGTCCGTAGCAGCTGGAATGAATGCGATGGATCTGAGACGTGGTATCTCAATGGCTGTTGATGAAATAGTGACAAACTTGAAAGGCATGGCCAGAATGATTAGCACATCGGAGGAAATAGCACAGGTAACTGCTGACCTGCAATGAGTTAGAAAGCTCTGTCATGTTTTTTCCCCTCTTCTCAATTCTCCCTAAGACATTCCATGCTATATATATTCATTATTCTCTTTTATAGGTGGGTACTATATCAGCTAACGGGGAAAGGGAAATTGGTGAGCTCATTGCAAAAGCTATGGAGAAGGTTGGTAAAGAGGGAGTCATCACTATTACGGTGAGTCAAACACTTTGGACAGCTTGGCATTTTAGCAGCACTGTTATCCCATCAATTATATCATATTGACCACCTATTTTCATTATAAAAAGAATTGGCTAAAGTTTAAATCTGTCATTGCTATGAATTAACTCTTTTATACTGAGAGTTACGCCATATTGCTATTACACATGTTTTTTTCCTTTAGTTTTACATATGTAGGAACTTGTCTTTTTCTGGTTCATACAAAATCTTATGGATTCTTCTGTCGTTCACTCATGTATGTGTCGTCTGCACACCATGACGAATTCCTATTCCTTCTGGAGGCTAGTTTCTTGCATGACTAGCTGTGATGGAATACTTGCTTTATTTTGTTGTCTCCTCCGGGCATCTAATGGAATACTTTTAAGTTTTTTAGCAAGCTTTATCAAGCTTTGTATGGATGCCATGATATGTTGATCTAAGATTCATGAAATATTTGATAGGATGGTAACACCCTCTACAATGAGCTTGAAGTTGTAGAAGGCATGAAACTTGACAGAGGTTATATCTCTCCTTACTTCATTACCAACCAAAAGAACCAGAAATGTGTAAGTATTTCTGCTGATGTTAATATACTTTTTTAACGCAAATTATCTTGGTTGTAATTTATTTCATCCTTTACAGGAACTAGACGACCCATTGATCTTGATACATGACAAGAAAGTGTCCAACCTTCATGCTGTAGTGAAAGTGTTGGAGTTAGCTCTGAAGGTAGTTCTTACTAGTGTAGCTGATTTTTGTTGTTATGACCTCATTTTGCAATCTAATATTCTAACTGCAATCTAATGGCCTGTCTGCTCAAACAGAAGCAAAGGCCTCTGCTTATTGTTGCAGAGGATGTAGAAAGTGAAGCATTGGGTACTCTGATTATTAACAAGCTTCGTGCAGGCATTAAGGTTGGTGCTGTCCCTCCTTTTTGTTTGTGACCCATTATTAATATATTATTTGGTCTCATTTTGTGTGAAGCGCAGGTTTGTGCAGTCAAAGCTCCTGGGTTTGGGGAGAGCAGGAAAGCCAACTTACAGGACCTCGCTATCCTTACTGGGGGAGAAGTAAGCCAATCTTTTTCCTTTGCCCATTTCACATTTTTGAACCATCATATCCAGTTTGCTGAATTTTGTACCTTCTATTGAACTAGGTCATAACAGAAGAACTTGGAATGAACCTTGAGAATTTTGAGCCTCAGATGCTGGGGACTTGCAAGAAGGTAAGATAATTTGTCTGCTGATGAATCACTACAAAATATAATCATCTGTCACGAGAAATCTATAAAAAAACAAAAGGTGCTATAAAGTGTATGTGTCAATCTTTTTTAATCTTCTTAAAGTTGATTGAACATTTGAACCCATGTTTATAAACTGGTTTAGTTTGTTGCACGTTGCGTTATTCTTCTTAACTTAAAAGAACTGTAACACGAGTGTACAAAGTACAGGTTACAGTATCTAAGGATGACACAGTCATCCTTGATGGAGCTGGAGATAAGAAGGCCATTGAAGAGAGAGCTGAGCAGGTTCATTCTATGCTAGTTTAGTTTTACATGAATCCCTTCAAACATGAAGCCACGTGATTCTCACTATAATTTTTCTAATGGTGACACCACTGGAAAATTCTTTTTCCAACAGCTGAGATCTGCAATTGAGCTAAGCACTTCTGACTATGATAAGGAAAAGCTACAGGAGCGGTTAGCAAAGCTTTCTGGTGGTGTTGCTGTTCTAAAGGTGGAACTCATTATCTGTACTTGAAATTTGTTATTCTAGAATGCCAATGTTGTGTCAGTGGAAGTCTTCCTAATCTAAAATTGCAGTCTATTTATTGCTTTTTAATATTTAGTTAATGTGTAAATTGGAAGATTGAAGTAGAGTGTTTGGTATTTGCTTTGTATTTAGGTTGTACATTGATGTGAAGAAAAGTGGCAGAATATTCTACTACTATTAGTGATTCTAGTGACTGTCCTGAGTTGTGAGCATGAGTTTTTTTTTTAAAAAAAATGGATCTTTCCTATAGATTGGTGGAGCTAGTGAAGCGGAGGTTGGTGAGAAGAAGGATAGAGTGACTGATGCATTAAATGCTACCAAAGCTGCTGTAGAGGAGGGTATTGTACCAGGTACTGTATGGCATCCCTGCTATTTTGTTTTCTGCAGTTTACTATTAGCAACATATCACCATTGCAGAGCATCATATCTGATGCTAATGTGCATAGGTGGTGGAGTTGCCCTTCTGTATGCATCAAAAGATCTGGATAAATTGCAGACTGCGAACTTTGACCAAAAGATTGGTGTCCAGATCATTCAAAACGCTTTGAAGGTTTACAAATCCCATTTTGTTTTCAATTGTTCCTCTCTTGCTTGCTCCATCTGATGGCTGGATAATGCTGCAGACCCCAGTGCACACAATTGCTTCAAATGCGGGTGTAGAAGGATCTGTCATTATTGGCAAGCTTTTGGAACAGGATAATACTGATCTAGGTTATGATGCTGCCAAAGGTAGTAGTATCACAGAGTTCATCCATTCTTTTGCTCTGGGGAACTACGATCTATCTAAATCGTGTTTTGCTTATATAACCCAGGTGAATACGTTGACATGGTGAAGTCTGGTATCGTTGACCCACTAAAAGTTATCAGAACAGCTCTGGTGGATGCTGCAAGGTACTCTTCATAATCTTCATTCTTATACATCAAAGTGTTTTGATCAACATCACTCCCCTCTCTAGAGTGAAACTGCAGCAAAAGTATCTGAACCAAAACTTCCCTTCCTTTTCCTGTGGCTTTGGTCTGAATTGCGAAAATATCAGCTGCAGTAATGTCATTGTAGAATGAACATTCATGTCGTAGCTTCTGAAGCTTATTAATGTTATGATTTTAGTTCTTTCAATACTCTGATGTGCAACTCCAGCTTTTCTTGTATGAGACATCATTTTTACTGTCTGTTCTCTATTGCAGTGTGTCCTCTCTAATGACTACCACAGAATCTATTATTGTTGAGATCCCCAAGGAAGAGGCGGAGGCACCCGCAATGGGTGGCATGGGCGGGATGGACTTCTAACTTAACGCTCTGGCTCGTGCAGATCCATATTAGTATATTATGTGAAGCATTTAGGCTTAGATTCCTTTTGCGGTGCGGACATCTTTATGAGCTGTGACTGATGTGGTGGCTGTCAGATTTTGATTCTGCGGCAAGACAATTGTACTACTAACTTAAAATTGAGTTTAACGTTGAAAGTTGGGATGAATAAAATCCTTCTATACAAGTGCTGCAAGTTGAATTTTGTGATTTGCTATGGGTAGCCTGTTTTCGCTTTTGCTCGAAGGTCCGCGATCCAAGAACAGTACTATACACCTTGTGCGTCGATGAGCTGCGGCGGAGTTTCCTGTGACTGGTCACAAGCATTGGACGCCACAATGAGCGTTGGATTTGACTGCCATAACGACAACGATAACCTCTTGCTTGCATGGTCACAAAGCGAGGGTGCAACTTGTGAGTTGTGATCATTTCAGAATTTACTTTTCTTATGCCCCGTTTGATAGGGTTCTAAACTCTAACTTAACTCTAACTTTCAATTCTAATAGGAGTTGGGGATAGATATGAGAGTGTTAAACTCTAACTTCTAACTCTAAACTTCAATTCAGTATAGAAGGTGGAGATAGGTATAAATGTGTTGAAATAGTAGGAGCTGGAGATAGGTATGAAAGTATTAAACTCCAACTTCTAACTCTAAACTTCAACTTCAGTAGGAGGTGGAGATAGGTATGAAAGTGTCATGAAAGTGTTTAGTTAGATTGGTCAGTCTCACACCATCATGTGTCGCCATTTCATCGAACGTCTGGTTGGCGTTTCACAATCCTGCCAACGCCGTCGTCATGCACCGCCGCTCATCTCGCGCCTCGCGTGCTGCCTTGCCGTTGTCGCCGACGCTTCGCCTGCGCGCTGTTGTGCACCGCCCTACTGTCCTCACACCTGCGCTGCCACCACTCATCTCGTGCCCAGCTGTCCTATCATCGCCCCTACAGCTCATCCCATGCCGCACCGCGCTGCTAACGTCGTCGCCACTCATCCCGTGCCCTGCCGCCCGTGCATCGCCCTGTCGTTGTCGCCGTCGTCGTCGCCCACCACCTTGCTACTTGCTACCCTTACACACCGCCGCCGTCGACGCCAGTCCTCGTGGCCGCCCAGCTGCCTGGGAGGAAGAACGAGAGGAGATGGAATGTGAAGGGGTAGCTCAATGGCATATCCCATAAATACATGAAAAAATAAAGGAGTAATGGATCTTTTGGGATGGAGTGGAGATGCAAAACCCAGCTTCACCCTCGTAGTACAATATTGTAGAACAGCTCTATTAACTCCGCTCAAAAAATAAAGAGTTTGTATCATTTGGCATGGTTTCAGCTCTAGGTAAGTTAGAGGTGGGAGATAGAGTTGTGCCAAACGGGTCCTAAAGTGCTGAAATTTAGAAGTCTGCTATTAAAAGTTAGCTCCTAAGAACATGTAATGTATGAAATATTACCTAGAGAATATAATCAGAAACAAACTTTTCTTACCGTGTATGTATGCAACAGTTCTGCCCATTACATTAACGATATCTATATAGTCAGACGGACTTGAAAAACTGACGCAAATAATTCTTCGTCTCTTCAACAAATTAAAAGAATTGCTAAAGCACAAGAAAATCAATAATACTACAGAAAAAGATTTATCATAAGTGAATTTGAGAAAGGTATATGGTTGCAACAGAATCTCAGATAGGGCAAAAATTGACAAAAGTTATTTGAAATTAAAACGATTAAATAAAATGCACAGAAGACAGAGCACGCAGGGAGGAGGAGGCTGGCCCTGCCTTGGCACTGACCGCTGGTAACGTCATGCCACCCACCGCCTGCCAGTCATACTGGCCGCAGGGAAGTACAGCACGAGACAAAGAGCCAGTGTTTTCCAAACCGTGTCATAACTGTGCCGTTACCACAGTTAGCATATACGATAACGGTTTTTGTTTTTTCAAACCACGGAATACATCGTGATAACTGTCTTACTACAGGTTACTATATGGTGACAGTAAACTCTCCAAAAACGGTTTGAAAAACCCTGCTAAGAGCACATTTTATAAGAGCAATTGCTATAAACATTTAGATTTAGATTTAAATATTAAATTTACATTTGTCCTATAATATAAGATTAGGAGTGTGTTCGGCTGGTGATATAAGTTGGCTGATAAGACAAGCCAACTGATTTTCTGTGAGAGAAAAATACTGTTCGAACGACTGATAAACTGACTGATTGCACCAGCCGAACGAGGCCTAGATGATAAGAAAAGAAAGAAGTTAGAAGAGGATGAACCACCCCCTCATGTAAAAAGCAACCCTATATAATTTCTAAAAAGTACGAGAGCGAACTAGTAAAAAAATTTATTAAGATTTGTGTATTAGAAGTGATGGGTGAATGACATGGCTCAAATTAGAGGTAGCATCCACCTCTACTACAAAACTTGCTCCCGCATAATATTAGACGATGATGTAAAGAAGAAAAGTAAAAAGAGAAATGATGAGTCATTTTTTATGTACGGGGTAACTTTATACAATCGAAAAGTAAATAAAATAAAATAATACGAGAGTGAGTTAACTAAAAAAGATTTTAGAGATTATGTGTTAGAGGTAACCTATTATATTGTATGTATTGATTAGATTTGATGTGATATTCATCTCCACCGTAGAACTTGCTCTAACGAGGGTACATAGGAAGTGGATGGATGCGTCCCGATTATTTCCATGGGACATGGCACATTGGCATCGTCTTTCGTCGTTCGAAGCAGAGCACTTAAATTGCGCGCAGCTTGATCGAATCGGATCAAGTAACAACCACACACATGTCAGAATAAAGAGGCGAGAGCGCGAGCGACACCATCTACGACACCAGCCTACATACAACTTTCTTCCATTGCCTCTTGCCTCCGGGCGTTCTCTCTCTCTCTCTCGTTCCGGTGATCAACTGCCATGGATGATATTATCATGGATCCCTTCCTCCCCGAGCTTCTCGCCGATGAGGTAACGGCCTCAATGCTCTCTGGCGGCAGCGCCCTGGAGATGACGGACGCGGCTCGAGAAGCGTACCTTCGTGCCATCGGCGCGCTACCGCAGCTACCTACGCATCCACCAGCAGCAGCAGCTGCTGCTGCTGCCGTCTTCGCTCCCGGCCACGGCGTGGCGGCCGCGGGGGAGGCCGCCGGCGGCGTACTCCACGCCTTCGACACGCAACCGGCCGCCATAGTGCCTGCTCGTCTTCCTCTGCCACGATGCTCCGTTGACGTTCGTCTTCATTCGTCGCCGAGCTTCGCCGCCATTCCAGCAAGAGCGCGACAGCAAGCCCGTGTTCGCCACTCCGTTCGACAAAGGCCACTCACCCAGGACGTTCAGGGAGCTGCTGACGTGCGGCGAGCAGTACGACGAGGCCCTAGAGCGCGACACTCCGGTCCCCGACAACTCCGCGACATCGCGCCCGCAGCTGCGCGCCCCGTACGACGATGACATCGACGCCACGCTACGTGCCATGGATAAGGATGCCGCCGAGCGTCCGTCAGGTGGCGCCTAGGCTGCATCTTGAGTGCTCCACGGCCCGGTCACCGCCGCCGCCGCCTCTCACCCTCCGCCACAACTCCAAGCTAGGGTGCGGCGGGATGACGATTCCAGCAAAAAAGCACGCCACGTGGTGTGCCGCGATTCCAGCGTTCGTCTCCTGCCGCAGCCATCGGATCACGGATCTATGATGAGGAATCATTACGGTGGACCTCGTTGTAATATGTAATGAGGGGCTTTTCTACAAAATCGTTAAATCCCTACCGGCTCTCTTGCTCTCGCTCATCGCATTCACCTCCGTTTCTTCTCCTCAACCAAATAAATAGACAATATGCCACTTCATTCACGTGGTTAGGATAAAAAAGCACTCACTAGAATGCATCGGATAAAATGACATCAGTATGTTACCTTCTAGTTAAAATGTCACTTTGAAGAATTTTAACCATTTTATGATCACACACCCCTGGCTGTGAAGAAAAGGGGGCGTGAGGGAGGACCAAGCCGAATGGTGGTCGTGCTCCAGGGCCTACTCCCTGGCAACGAGTGGCATTAGAGGCGGAGGAGGCTCAGTGGCTGATGACGGGCACCCGTCGTCGATGTGGGAAATGGGCGGACGGGAGATGGTTGCTTGGATGTGGAGGCTCCAAGCCAGGGACCCAATAGGCGACAAGGCAAGGCCATCCTCAAGCAATGAGCTCATCACCACTCGAGCGGCATTGATGAAGGAGAATATTTGGCCCACCCCGAGTGAAGATCCACGCGACGGCACCCGAATGGCGGGATGGATTTGTAACTTAGAGCAGTCTCAATGTAAGATTTTACCTCACAATTTCCAAGACCATAAAATAGGTCTTCCTTTTGATGCATAGTTTCATCGCACAGTTTAATGGGTTGTTTTAGCTTTTTTTGTTCCCACTGGTCCCACAGTTTTATGAAGCGATAAATAAGAAGCAGTCCATGAAACTAAGAAAGATTTTGTTAACATCAGAATTTGGTAAGCCCCGGAGCCTGAATCGGCTAAGGTGTCCATCGGCTGATACCGAATCGGACAAGGCAAGCTGATGTAGCCGATTCCGGTACAATAACATTGGAGACACCGTCGGATCAAGATGATATACTTCATGAGGATTGTCATATAAGGATAGAGTCCTAAAAAGACAATTGTATCTATTAATTAGGAAGAGTTTGTTAGTTTCTTGTTTTATCTTTAGAAAAGTGTATTAGTGTCCAATGAGAACTCGGTTTGTTTCCTTTTTATCTTTAGAAAAGTTTGGATTGTAATCTGTTAGGATCTTTGTTAGCCCGTGGGTATAAATATGTAAACCTAGGGTTCATGTAGGATATCTCTCGATCAATATAATTCGGCGCATCGCCACCCTTTACCTTTTCTACTTTATTCATCACCCGGCGGGATTTGGCACCCGACGCAGGGTTGCATCAGCCTCGATCTCCGACGAAGGGGTAAGTCCAATGTTCCGTCGACTCAGGCAATTGTATTGGCTACATCGGCATTGTCCAAGGCTGCATCAGTACATTCGACCTCTTGAATTATTTCGGTTTGGTTAACATGTTTGTCTACCTATTTATCATATGCATGTGTTAATCTATTCCTGGTATTTCAATTTAGTTATATCGGTTGTCTCTCGCTTTAGGGTTTCTAGTGATATTGGCTAAATTATTTACTAGACTAGATTAGCTTAGGGATCTACCACCTTGAAAACCAGTCAAAGGCTTTATTATCTAGATACTGTGTTTCTTTTCATACTTAGTGTTGCATCAATTCAGTTTGACCTACTAAGTCGTGATTAGAACCATAATCTCTAGTCTGCCTGTTGGTTGCCACTAAGGGTTTCATCGGGGTTTCAGCCGATGAGTTATTTGGATATCGCATCAGCTTGCAAGGAATGTACACAAGTTGGATCTAGCCGATTGCAGCAGAGGCTTCATTGGATATTTAATCATTTGGATTTAATAACATCGGACTTCCAGCCGATGTGTGTTTTAATCTTTAAATCAGTATCTATTTTATCATGTGATTGCTTTGTGCCATATTACATTGTTATATCATCATATTATTGTTGGTCGATCATCTTTTCATAGATGTTTGCTCAGCGTACAGCCGATGGATTAAAACCTAGCTGCATCGGCTGGCGTCAGTATCGGCTGGGATCGCGTTATCGCTGATTGGCCGATCGACTATATTAGTTATTGACCTATTGGCTGATATGCTTTACTTCTGACTGCTTTGTATATCTTGTGAGTGGCAAGATCAAACTGACTGGCACGCCTGTGGTTCATCGATTCTAGGACCTGCACTGGAGCTAAGCAGATCTCCCAGGTCGACGTGTTGATTTTTTTCGTCAACACATTTTTGGTAGTTTTGGATAGCATATGTTTTTACACTGCTCGGCGGACCCATAATTGCCGCAAGATGCCTGATAAAAAAGTCAAGGCCGAGTAAGAACAATCTCCCAAGCTGATGAACGAAGACAGGGAACAATCTACTGAGCCGATGGATGACGAGACACTTTAAGAGATGGTTGATAACATCATTCATCGTGTTGTGTTCGATCAATCTGGAGTTTTGATGAGTACATTGCATGGTTTGATCGAGGAAACAGTTACCAGGGTGATTACCTTAAGAAATCAGCATGGGGGCAAATTGGCAAGCAATCTCAGCATCATTGGCAACAACAATATTTGCTCGGGGAGCAAGTTGATCAATAGCATTACGAAGAGCCACATCAGCAATATCGGCCTGAGGAAACTCAAAGATATCTGTCCAAAGAGGATTGGGCCGAAATATTTGCAAATGTGATGGAGGAGCCGTTTGGAATTAAACGTAAAGATCAAATTTCTGTGCATCGGCTGACATATCCTGAGTGGTTTGATAGGGTTCCACTTCCAAGCCGGTATAAGGTTCCAGATTTCTCTATGTTTTTAGGGCAGGATGGTGTTTCTACAATGGAGCATATTTGCCGATTCTTAGCTCAATGTGGGGAGGCATCGGCTGAAGAAGCTCTGAAAGTTAGATTTTTTCCGATGTCTTTGACTGGATCGGCCTTCACATGGTTTTCGTCATTACCACCATATTCTATCAGAAGTTGGGCCGATCTTAAGAAGCAGTTTCATATTTACTTTTTTGCTGGGATTGGTGAATTAAAGCTTGCAGACTTGGTATCGGTTAGACAACAAGAAGGGGAATCGGCTAAGGAATACATTCAGAGAGCATTCCAAGGATTGTCAATACCAATCAAAAATAGATTTTTCTTTCATGAGTTTGACAGTCTGGCTCATCTAATGCTAAAGGGGCTTACAAGAGCCGATGTCAAGAAGAAAGGAATAATCAGTTTTGGGGTGATCAAGACAACGATAATTTTGAAGCATGACTTCTCATACTCCAAAACTGGAGGCATGTGTTAACGCCAGAATTTGGTAAGCCCCGGAGCCTGAATCGGCTAAGGTGTACATCGGCTGATACCGAATCGGACAAGGCAAGCTGATGTAGCCGATTTCGGTACGACAACATTGGAGACACCGTCGGATCAAGATGATATGCTTCATGATGATTGCCATATAAGGATAGAGTTCTAAAAAGACAATTGTATCTATTAATTAGGAAGAGTTTGTTAGTTTTCTATTTTATCTTTAGAAAAGTGTATTAGTGTCCAATAAAGACTCGGTTTATTTCCTTTTTATCTTTAGGAAAGTTCGGATTGTAATCTGTTAGGATTTTTGTTAGCCCATGGGTATAAATATGTAAGCCCGGGGTTTATGTAAGATATCTCTCGATCAATACAATTCGGCGCATCGCTACCCTTTACCTTTTCTACTTTATTCATCACCCGACGGGATTTGGCACCCGACGCAGGGCTGCATTGGCCTCGATCTCCGGCGAAGAGGTAAGTCCAATGTTCCGTCGACTCAGGCAATTGTATTGGCTACATTGGCGTTGTCCAAGGCTGCATCAATACATTCGACCTCTTGGATTATTTCGGTTTGGTTAACATGTTTGTCTGCCTATTTATCATATGCATGTGTTAATCTATTCCTGGTATTTCAATTTAGTTATATCGGTTGTCTCTCGCTTTAGGGTTTCTAGTGATATTGGCTAAATTATTTACTAGACTAGATTAGCTTAGGGATCTACCACCTTGAAAACCAGTCAAAGGCTTTATTATCTAGATACTGTGTTTCTTTTCATACTTAGTGTTGCATCAATTCAGTTTGACCTACTAAATCGTGATTAGAACCATAATCTCTAGTCTGCCTGTTGGTTGCCACTAAGGGTTTCATCGGGGTTTCAGCCGATGAGTTATTTGGATATCGCATCAGCTTGCAAGGAATGTACACAAGTTGGATCTAGCCGATTGCAGCAGAGGCTTCATTGGATATTTAATCATTTGGATTTAATGACATCGGACTTCCAGTCGATATGTGTTTTAATCTTTAAATCAGTATCTATTTTATCATGTGATTGCTTTGTGCCATATTACATTGTTATATCATCATGTTATTGTTGGTCGATCATCTTTTCATAGATGTTTGCTCAGCGTACAGCCGATGGATTGATACCTAGCTGCATCGGCTGGCGTCAGTATCGGCTGGGATCGTGTCATCGGCTGATTGACCGATCGACTATATTGGTTATTGATCTATTGGCCGATATGCTTTACTTCTGGCTGCTTTCTATATCTCGTCAGTGACAGGATCAAAATGACTGGCACGCCCGCGCTTCATTGATTCTACGACCTGCACTGGAGCTAAACAAATCTTCCAGGCCGGCGTGTTGATTTTTCTCGTCAACAGACTCTCAGTGCGGGTTTCACCTGGTTTCCAACGTTTTGAAAACAGTGCAAAATATTTTCCATCTCTCTCCTCGTTTCATGCAAAACAAATTTACTGACGTGACAACTTATTTAATATGTATGGGACATCCCACGAAACTCCATTTAAACTGTCCTTACGCTCCGGCTCATACAAATCAAAGTTATTGTGTGATAAAATTACTCGTTAAATTAGTTTCTTTTTGCCGTGTGGACATCTTGAACTGATGAGGTGGTGGCTGTCAGATTTTGATTCTGCTGCAAGAGAATTGTAACTTGTAGAAGAATTAAACATTAGAATTTGGGATGCATAAAATCCTTCTATATAAGTGGTGCAAGTTGGATTTTGTGATTTGCCTGCTATGAGTTGGCCTAGTTTCGCTTTTGCTCGAAGCAATACAAGAACGGTACATCTTGTGCTTCGATGACCCGCTGCATGCGCGAGTTTCATGTGAAGCTGTGACTGGTCCGTTTAAAATTAGTCTATTCTGACTTAAATTTCAGTCACTTGTATAAGTTCCAAGGTTTCCATCTGTTTGTGAGTTGCAAATAATATGCCAAACAATATATTAACGATAAAAAATTTTATAATTAAAACTTTTATATGTTTTTATGATTTAAATGTCAATATTAAAAAGAAAGTACGCTAAAAAGAAAAGATCAAAATTACTTCAAGATCAAAATTACTTCAAGATTAAGTTTTGAGATTTAAATTTCGACATCGGCATATACATTGTAGAGCAAAAGATGTGGCCTAACTCAAAGCAAGGAATGAAGTTACTATGGCAAATTTTCCTGATTCCTATATATAGCAACTGTGTGAAATTCTTGTGTTGTGATATCTCGCCGGCTAATGGACACGACCACCGTGCTCTAGATCAAAATTCAGATAGGAAGTACTACTCTGCAACGGTGTGAAATTGTTGTGTTACGATATCTCATAGGCTAATGGGCACGATCGTCGTGCTCTACATCAAAATTCAGATAACAAAGTACTACTTTAATACTCTAATAGTCTGATCCAAAACTTAAAACTTGCTCTGATATCTCGTCGGCTAATGAGCATGACCGCCTTGCTCTGTATCAAAATTCAGATACAAAGGTACTACTCTAATAGCCTGATCCAAAATTTAAAACTTGCTCGAGAGAGCAAAGAATGAAAGTACTAATCTAATAATTTGATCCAAAATTTGCTTGAGCTAAGAATGGCCAAAACTTAAAACTTGCTCGAGAGACCCAAGAACGGAAGTTGCTCGAGGGGGCAAAGAACGGAAATACTAATACGATAGTTTGATCCAAAACTTGGTTGAGCAACGAATGGGCATTAGAAATACACAAATGTACAGGGTTCTTATTGCATTGAAACTAGGCAGATACACACCGTACTGTAAAATCACAACCCCCGCAAATTAAAAGATATTCAGGGGTCCCACCGAAAAAATCCCATCGCTTCTCAAATCTCAAGTTCCATCCCCTCTTGCTGCCTGCTGCTCCTGCCCCGCCGCCGCCAGTTCTAGGGTTAGCTCGTCCAGCCCTCTCACTCTCCCCTCCGCTCTCACGATGGCGGAGAGCGCGAAGCCGACGCCGCAGCTGGAGCTCTTCAACTCGATGACGAAGAAGAAGGAGCTCTTCGAGCCGCTTGTGGAGGGGAAGGTCCGAATGTATGTGTGCGGCGTCACACCCTACGACTTCAGCCACATCGGCCACGCCCGCGCCTACGTCGCCTTCGACGTCCTCTATAGGTAATTACCTTCCCCGATCTGGTGCTTAGATGCTCAATTCTATGCTAGGGATCGGTTACTGTAAACCTACACAACTCGATGCGTCTAAAATGGTGGAATTTCCGCTTAGGAATGCTGAATTTGTTGCTCTATGACTGTGTAAGGAAGAGGAATTTATTTCAGTTAGTAGGTTTCGTAGTCGTGGGATTATTGGATCTGTGGTCGCAATTGGAAAGTGATCTAGGAATTTTAGTGTACCGTTGTGGTTTGTGGTATGCTTGTCTGGTTGACTGGTATTGACTACATTTGGTTCCTGCGGTTACTAGAATATTGATGCACGTTCTCTGGCTTATACAATAGATCAAACACCTGGTATGCTAGTTCTGAGCTTATAGAAGGCATAAATGTGAGATGCTTACCCTTGCTGACATTTTGGTAAATTACTTTATCCTAAAATTGGTTTTCTGTTTCATGTAGGTATCTTAAGTTCTTGGGGTACGAGGTCGAATATGTGCGCAACTTTACTGATATTGATGACAAGGTAATTATGTGTCTCCACCATTCTAGTGGTATGGGTTAGTGGACAAAATGGAAGGAATGCTATCTTTTGTATAATGAATTAACTACGTTGAAGCTATTTTTTAATGATTGAACTAGCTATCTATTTCTCATTATTGCCAGGGCCATAGTTGCCCTCACCGTTGGCAACTTATCATTGTCATGGATGCACGATACATAGAGCATAAACCAGGTTTGGAAATTGATCCATAAATACAGGACTGACTTTTAGCACTTGATACATAGAGCAGAAACCAGGTTTGGAATTGAACCATAAATACAGGACTGGCTATTAGCACTTGCATGGTTATGTTATTTTACATTTTCTATTCATGGCAACACTTTGAATCAAGATTTATGACATATGTGGTATGGTCTATCTTTCTCAAAATATACTTCCATTCTGAATTTTGTTGCTGATGCCTGATACACTTATTTCCCTTTCTTGTTTTAGTGCTGTAGTGATTTGAGAACATTTTCTGATTTTGCAGATTATCAAGCGAGCAAATGAAGCTGGTGAAACTGTAATTAGCTTGAGTAGCCGGTTTATCAATGAATTCCTTCTTGATATGGCTCAGCTCCAGTGCTTACCCCCAACTTGTGAGCCACGTGTGACGGATCACATTGAACATATTATAGAGCTGATAACCAAGGTATTTCCAACTAATGCAGCATATAATACAAATCCAGCTACATAACTTGTTAGAATATCATGTTTACTTGTCATTGCACAGACCAAATTAGAGCCAAATCTCATTGCTTGTTTGAACACAAACTCATATATTTACTATTGTGCATTCTCACTGTTAGCTTGATCAATGATGTATGGCTTACTGTGTATAACATTTTACCTACACAATTGATAATATTCCAATATCCCTTTCATCTTGTACTCCTATTTCACAAGCTATTTGTTTCTGACAAAGCTTGTTTTTTCCCACTTTGTGTATATTTCTGGGCAGATAATGGAGAATGGGAAAGCCTATGCTATGGAAGGAGATGTTTACTTTTCAGTTGATAGTTTCCCTGAGTATCTCAGTTTATCTGGAAGGAAGTTAGATCATAATCTTGCTGGTTCACGGGTTGCTGTCGATACAAGAAAGCGGAACCCTGCAGACTTTGCACTGTGGAAGGTAATTTTGATGTAATGATATTCATAGATCTCTTGTACATTGTTCATGGTTAGATATTCTGGTGTCCTAGGCGTAGAGGAACTCTAATGTTACTTTCTTCTTATCTTTTGTGTATTACTGTATTCAGGCTGCTAAGGAAGGCGAACCTTTCTGGGATAGCCCATGGGGCCATGGTAGACCAGGATGGCATATTGAATGCAGTGCAATGAGTGCTCACTATTTAGGACATGTATTTGATATCCATGGTGGAGGGAAAGATCTGATATTTCCTCATCATGAGAATGAGCTTGCACAGAGCCGGGCGGCTTATCCTGAAAGTGAGGTCAAATGTTGGATGCACAATGGGTTTGTTAACAAGGATGATCAGAAGATGTCAAAGTCAGATAAAAATTTCTTCACAATCCGAGATGTAAGGGGTGAATTCCTGGCTGTTTCTTCAAATAATTCTGTTGTTGATTTAATCTTTTAGGTTATTTGACGACTGTTTTCTTTCAGATTATTGATCTTTACCATCCCATGGCTTTGAGATTTTTCCTGATGCGCACACATTACAGAGGAGATGTGAATCACTCTGACAAAGCACTTGAGATAGCATCTGATCGTGTCTACTACATATATCAGGTGTTGGGCTTGCCTAATATTAGTCATTAAGTTAATATCCGATCAGTTATGTGAGGATTTTTGGGTATTAAATTATCTGCTTTTACTTTCTTCACTCAATAAATTCTGTGCAGACTTTATCTGACTGTGAGGAAGTGTTATCTCAATATCATGGAGAGAATATCTCTGTTCCGGTCCCTGTTGAGGAGCAAGATATGATTAACAAGCACCATTCAGAATTCTTGGAATCTATGGCAGATGATCTTAGAACAACAGATGTTCTGGATGGATTCACAGACTTGCTGAAGGCAATTAACAGCAATTTGAATGATTTTAAGGCATGTTAATTCTTCTGCTTTTGCTTCTTTGTTTGTTGGTTCTTGTTGCACTATCATTCATTTGCATGTGGCTCATCTACTGTGTTGTCACTTTCAGAAGTTGCAACAGAAGCTAGAACAGCAAAAGAAGAAACAACAACAACAGAAGCAGCAGAAGCAAAAGCAACAGCAAGCGCAGAAACAACCAGAAGAATATGTTCAAGCTATGTTTGCACTTGAGACAGAAATTAAAAACAAAATATCTATCCTTGGTCTGATGCCACCGTCTTCCTTAGCAGAGGTAACTAAAACCATACTCTACTCATGCTTTTTTGCTTATGGTGATTACATGTGATATTGACAATTTGAATTCCATAGGCACTGAAGCAACTTAAGGATAAAGCTTTGAAGAGAGCAGGTTTGACTGAAGAACTATTGCAGGAGCAAATTGAGCAGAGAACTGCTGCAAGGAAAAACAAGCAGTTTGATGTGTCTGACCAAATTAGGAAACAGCTAGGTAGCAAAGGCATAGCCCTCATGGACGAACCTACTGGTACAGTATGGAGGCCATGCGAACCAGAGTCTGAATAGTCAGACGATTGATTTGTGCTTTGGTTAACAGGTGATGGTATAAACTGAAACATTTACCCAAGCACATCTGCTGCATTGGTGTAAATTGACGCAGATCAACATTTTTTTTGTAATTTTATAGGGGTTTAAGTTCACTTGCCAATTGGAACTTGCGTTTCTAGTGGTGTAAGAAGCAAAACCCCATATACTGATATACTCGAGGACTCCCAGTTGGATGTTATGTTTTGGTTTTGAATATTGAAGGCTATAATTACATTTGAATGGACACAAAGGATGGGTACATACACCTCTGATTAGTCTCTTTTGTTTGTAGCCTGCTCGTGCAGTGCAAGTGCGTGAAGCATCGGTATGTAAACTTTTTTTTTTAGTCTGAAACAACTCAAAACAGTCAATCAAGTGAATAGATGATCTGCTGCAGGTTCTCCATTGTCACTTCAAGCATGTCGATAGGAGGTGTTTGGATCCCTGTTTGGATCCCTAAAAATCAAATCTAAAATCAAATGTTTAGATGTTATTTTACAATAATAAATAGAGATTATAAAATTTATTTATAATTGGTGGTTAATTGATGGGACGAATTTAATAAGTTTAATTACATTATGAGATGTGATCTCATTGTAAATATTTATTAATCATGGATTAATTAGGTTTGATAGATTCGTCTTACGAATTAATCATCGATTCTATAATTAATACGAATTAATAGTAGTCGTCTGGGATGTGATACGAAGTGATACGAATTAATATTAGTCGCTGGAATCCAAACATCCTCATAGTTCGCACAACCAACACTTGTTGCTAGTTGGTGACTGGTAAGGCGGTGGGCACGGCATCGGCGAGGTTGGCCGAGCCGCCGGCCGTCGGATATTTCATCTGTTCTAGCTTGCCTTGCCCTGCCAGGCGCCATGCGTGGATCACGCGGCGGGAGCCATGGGCATGGGCCGTCTCCATGTGCGTCGACTGGCTGACGGCGATGGCTCACGTGAAGAAGCCAAGGGAAAAAACCGTGCATGCATCGGATCGCATCGCAGCACAGCACGGACCCGCGCCGTTGTACCGCTCCCCTTGGCTTTCAACCCAGTTGGTGTGCGCCATCATTGTGAATTTGTTTCGCCTACAACAACGCCATGTTGCATTGGTCGGTCGGCGACGCCGATCTCACGGTCAGGTACTCATGCAAAGTCATAGCCTATCACCTACCTCGTCGATCCCTTCTTGTCATCCTAGGTGATAGGTTTATTGACTATCAGAAATTCTCTGTTTTCCATTCCATCCTACGCCCGCCTCACACATATGCATCAGTGTTCATTCAAGAGCATTTTTACCGTTAGGCACAAGTACTGAACGAAACGTAAGAACAACTATTTGTAGACCAATACAATCAATGATCTTTACAGTACATACGTCCCTGATCCAGTCATTCGGATGTCCACAATGATCGAGTTTCTTTCACGCGTCACTCTCGCTTCCTCTTTTTTACAACCTCCAAAAGAAGTGACAACTCCACTTTCCTCACTGGATCTCTCATGCACCCAATCACAGATCGATTATTCATAGACCAATACCATCGAATGATCTTTACAGGAGTATAGAAGAAACAATCGAACAGCACAGAATCACAAACGAACAACGAACCTGAAACACGAAATTAATAGGTAGAGAATTGAAGTGAAAAGGACTGTTGCCTCTCTCAAGAACACGGTATGAGAAAATCAGCCAAGCATCAGACTTGCCTACACAGCTCCAACAAAATCCATCAGCTCTTGCTCTTCTCGTGCAGCAGCAGCAGCACTGCACCATCTGCCTCTTCTTCAGTGCTGGCCTCCATCCACGACAGCCTCCGATACCGACGATGATCTTTGCAACTATCCAACGTCGCCGTCGTCGGAGACGACGACGGCAGTGCCATTGACAGAACTCTCTGACTCTGCAGAGGCTTCAGAGATGATATAGTATTAGTATGAGAGAGAGCAGCAAAGAGGGGTGGGTTTCTTGATCTTTTTTCTTCTCAGCTAGTCAGGTGTCTGTCTCCCTCACAAGTGATGGCTGCATCTTTTTCATGAAAGAAAATGAAGGGAGAGGGGAGGAGCAAGTGAGGATATTGCACCTCACTGCTAGAATTTAAGGGTCATAACACATTGCACTGTTACTGGACCAAGTATTCACCAATATGCTTTTTTTTGGTCAACATGGAGTCATATATCCAATATCAAAACTGCGCTGATGTTCCTTTCTTAGATAATGAAAGCACAACTCAACAAATGCTATTCTTTATTTCTTTTATGATGGACATATTTTATTAAGAAATGAAACTACAAATCTAGGTATACAGTGGCATTTAATCAGACAAAACATTACAAACGACTTCAATTAGTCAAATTTTATGCCTTAACTGGGTATCACATGGGCTAAATTTTGCACCCAAAAGTAACCAAACAGTGTCAAGTTTAAGTATGGTTAGTGCCATCCACTACTTGAAAATGGAATAACTAAAACAACGGACAACAGGCTGTGCTTAGCCTATGAGTGTTGTGCTCCGTAGTAAACTTCAAATGTAAGTGTCCTGTGTCACGACCTTGTTAGGCACTGCTTTCCCCGTCTCAAAATATAACGATTTATATATAAACTTCTTCAACTATATTTTTTTCTCAACCAATCACAATCATATATCATTTAAATTCTCTATCTACCTTCTTTTCTCAACCAATCGTAATTTTCCTCCATTTAATTCCACCAACCTTTTTAATACCCATGTCCGTCTAATCCTAGAATTTCTTATATTTTGAGACGAGTAGTAATTAATTAGGTTCAACACTATCAACAGTAGCAATATTGTAGTAGATCGTGTCTGAATTTGCTCAGCAATGAGTTGAACCATAAAAAATCTGTACTTTTAACATCAACTGTTGCCACGTCACTGCACATCAGAATAAGAATAGGTTTTTATTAGTAGCCGTTGTCCATTTCCTTTTCAACAGTGGTAGAAATGTAGAATATGTTGAGAAATTTTTAGTGGCAGCTTTCTCTCTTGAGAAGTTCAAAGCATGAACTGCCAAGTGCCAACTATGCAGCAATAGTGATCGACTGATCTAACCATAAAGTATGATGTACGTTACGTAGAACAGTGACTGAAGAATCATTTGGTACGGAGATAGAAGATGTTTCACATGGTGAACAAGAACATTTTTTTAGATAATGCTGAACAAGAATATACATAGCAGATCGCGGAGCAAATGAACAGCAATTTCAAGTCGCCTTCATGATACAATCATACAACATTATTTCCAGTGGAGCATATCAAACTTTTGTTGGGGGTAAACACAAATAAACTATATCAGTGCTTCATATACATTTGACCATAAACAATTTTGTCAAAATGAAAAACAGAATTATATTAGCATCAGCTTAGTTTTCAACCTGCATAGCAAACACATTGATGAGCCAAACATAATGAAGAAGTACATCTGCAACATGGTTTCAAAATCCTAATAAAAATTCGAGACGAAGAATGGTCTTTGTGCATTATTACAAGAAGTGCAGAATCTCACTGTAAAGGCACTTGTTATTTGTGGAATGGAAATGCTATTCTAAAGCATAGCTACCATGTTTAGTTTTCTGCAACATGCAGATTTAAATGACTTTGTGGTCTGAGAGGCTGTCTGTTACACTTACTAAAGAAGGATTATATAATCTTTGGAAAGAACTACAAGTCCAACATAGAATCAATGCAATGATAATGCTAAAGCAGAAATGCAGATTCAAATTCCCCAGTCATCGCGATACATAACAGAAATACTAGCTGGCCGAATTGTGTGCCAAAGCTGGTGGGTCACTACTACTCAGAAAGGAAAATTCAGAATATTTTTAGTGAAGCTATAAAGTAGAAGAACATAATAGAATAGATAATTAGAAATGCTTAACTAAGGTAGGTAGCATAGGATTAATTCTACCGCGGAAAAGTCGAACCAAGTGATGAAACCAGGTGCGCTGGTGGATTACTATAGCTGGAAAGAACAAAATGAACAATCCCTGTCGTTAACAGAATTTGGTAACCAAAGTTTTTCTCTTTTTGCATATCTCTTTGAAGCGATTCTTTCAGCATATCTGCCTATGTAGGGTCCGTTTCTAATCTCTTGCAGATTCCAAGTAGTGTTTACTTGGAGATCCATAGGCCATGGCATCATGCAGCAGAACGTAAAGCAGGAAAAATATGTATGGTTATACAACCATTCAGAGTTTCAAAAGCAAATCTAACTTGTGAGAGAAGAAATTAGCACACAGTCTTGTATGGTTATCTAATATCACATTTTCCATATGAGAGATTCTTTAGAGATTTTCCTTGGAGCTTTTACGTTGTGATTACATGTGTGCCATGTGGGCAAGTAGTAACTTTGTCAGCTTCAAATCTCCCCTTTTTTTCTATAGTGCAGAAAGAAATGATCTAAAGTAACGCCACTTTGGATCTCCAGGACATGCGAGGATCAAAGGGAAAAGTATTACACGATTTGTGTGTGTGTGTGTGCGCGCGCGTGGGGGTGGGGGGGTCAGCGCACTGCTCTCTTTTTCCCCTTCTACTGCACCAAGAGTCGTCTTGTTCTAAAGTCTGAAACTGTGAACTCTCCTTAGCTGACAGATCAACTGGGTGTTGTTTGTTGCTACTACTGTTTCTCTGAATTCTTTTCCTTTCTTTCAGTTGCACGAGACAGCTAAGTACCTTAAAAACTGATTACTTGGTGCTAACAAAAAGCATCATCAACCATGTCATATCTCTCTTTAAGGATACCTGTTTCCAGCCAGATTTCTTTTCTTATTCCAAAAGACATAGATAAATGGACCTGAATCCTGCTTCAGCTAAGATGAACCACAGTTTCAAAGTGCATGCTAGTTCAATGCATGCCACCATCAGTTGGAAGTAGCGTCATCACCGGGCTAAACCTACTTAAATTTCAGTATCAGTCTGAATTCCGAAGTAGTCCATGGGCACCTGCATGACGAATTGCCATGCTCACAGTTGCAGTCTCTGTCACACAGCTTCGTGTCAGATTCACAAGAAACCACGGAGTTTTTTGCTGCCCTGTGGATGATGACACCGATGGATCGACGATGCGACGACGACGACGATTGATGAAAGCATTGGATAGTTGGATGTCTTCTCCACTTGCTGAATCCTTATCCGATTTGCTCCTCCATTTTTTAACTCGTGAGAGCATAGGAAAGGTGAAAAGAAAGCCGAGCAGGAAAAGCCGCCATGGTTGGCTCTCGTCACTTCGCCATGGCTGCTAGTAGGTTGACGATTCAAAGCGCACGATATTTAGAACAGTTTCAGAGAAGACCGGAAATTAGGTCGGAACTATTGGTACCTAATCTCAACTAGATCAGGGGCAACCTAACATTAACAACAAGTTGTGCCGATATTAATCTGCTTGAGCCTGACAGTGTGTTATGTTTTGTAAATTTACACCATTAAGTAAACTATACAATGTAATGTATCAGAGATATCCCGTAAAAATAAGCTAAACTCATAAAAATCACAAAAATCACGCCTAAAAATTTTATAAATTCATTCAAAAAAATTTAGAGATAGGTGCAAGTATGAAATATATTTTTATTAAATCTTAAGTCCAAACTTAATTTTATTTGTGAGAAAAAATGACAAATTTAAATAGTGACATGTTCCTATTCATCTGAAATTTGTCTTTTTTTATTCCCAAATAAAATTTAGTTTGAACTTAAAATTTGGTAAAAATGTATTTCATAACTACACCTATATCACAAAACTTTTAGATATGATTTTTATAAGTTTTCGACACTTAACTCATTTTCATATGTCTTCATTCAGTTAGGGACAGATCTACACGGTATACCGGGTGGGCTCCGGTATACCCTGAGGTCCACGCGTAAGGACGCATAATATATATATTTATGTGTTAAAAAGATTAAAAATGTACGGCAACATATTTTCTCTCCAGCGCGAAATTTTGTCTCCAACGTGAATCTTATCTCGTCCATCGCGATGCATGAAGACTCGGACTCCAGTTGTAAGTCCGTAACCGCTGTTGCCTACGGCAGTACGACTCGTCGCCTCAGAACTCGGAAGTCGAAACTCGGAAAGAGTGGAAGACGGAAACCACCGCCGAATGCCCGAACCAGTGTTGTCGAACCCGTACGGCGGTCGCCGCCCCCGCGCCGCCGCCGGCCGCCCGCACACCTTGCTTCTGTCTTTACTCTTTTTGTTGGTTTGTACTATATGAAAAAAAACAACTGAACCACGTGCTCCTCTGGTTAGATTATTACTGATAGTCTTTTGGATGATTGTCTAGTCATTTTTATTGAGCAGGGTATTTTCTTTCAAGTTGATGAAGATGATATAATTAATACATTCATGTCTCTTCGAAAGCGTCAAATAACTCAGTCAGAAAAATAAAATTATAAGTTTATGGTACTTTTTTATGCATATATTTTTAATTTTCAATCTTTACATTGTATTTAGTAGATCATTTCGTTAATCTAAGAATTAAAACTTTATCGTGTTACTTGGTATATATATACCTAATCACATTTTTTTTGACGGCTTATCCTAATATAAAATCCTAAGATTCGCCGCGTTCAGTATACCATCAGATTAAATGCTTGCAAGAGCATGAAGTGTCAGAATGCTGTGTGATATTGCTACACCGTCAGTACTTGTTTTCTGAAGATGCTTACACTAGCAGTAGCGCAAGGTGAGACGGATAAAATCCAGCTCGGCCCATTAATGGGAAAAATAAACTTTAGTGGGCCAAGCCGTATTATTCATTTTGGGCCGGAACTCGACAACTGTACCTTCAGCATGTCCGTGTTTGATGTCTCATGCTCTCATGATGAAACGTACAGGGAACAGATACGATGATCAGTTGACCACAAAGCATGTTGCACTGCAGCAGTAGTGTCATTCAGCTCACTTTGCAACGATCAGCGGAAAAGGACGGCAAGAAAGAACGGTACAGGATGAAATGGGCAGAAAAGATTCATCTAAAATGGAATCTCGTGTGTGACACTTGAGCAGTGCCTCCACATTCAGACATGGCAAATTCATCTACTGCAAGTCTGCAGTTGCGCGATCAATCTAGCAACAGCTTTCGACTAATTCAGGGACAAGATCTCCCCTTTTTTTTATGCTTCAATTTAAACTAGCTTTCTGCTAATGGTGTCACTAATGGCTACTCGGCCACCCATGTCACGGCAATGGGGCTCCTCACCCTGCGCTTCCCGTGCCCGCCGCTCTGCTTCCACACCAGGTACCCTTCCGCGTTGTCGCGCGGCGCCGGCGACGGCGCGGCGACGGTTACCCGGAAGCTCTTCTTCTCGCCGAACTCCGAGAACGTCAGCGTCGCCGGCGATACCCTGATCCTGACGCCGTGTGGCGCGGCGACCTGTGCGGTGTACGTCGAGTTCGGCGTGCCGACGTTGGTGACCGTCCTCTGGAGCACCGCCGACGAGGTGTTCGTCTTGAACGCCACCGATATTGAGGGGTAGTTGAGGCTGAACCCGGCGTTTCTCTCCAACACGGCGGTGCAGTTGACGCCGGCGTGGGTGATCTTGAATATCTCAATGTGAGTGTACCCGAGCGTGCAGAGGTGGGTGACGTAGTCGGCCGGTTCGATGTCGTAGACGAGCCCCGGGTCGACGGCCCTCACCGGGTTCACGTGCCCGGCGCCCATGGCGTACGCGTCGGCCTTGCCACCGTTGCCGTTCATGATCGGCTTTCCCTGCCGGTCGGTCACGTCGGCGGCCGTCATGATCGCGGACCGCACCATCGCCGGGCTCCATGACGGGTGCGCCGACCTGATGAGCGCCGCGATGCCGCTCACGTGCGGGCACGCCATTGATGTCCCCGAGAGCACCGTGAAGTTGGACCGCCGGGCGTCGCCGTCCAGCCCCGACGGACCCAGGTTGCCGGGCCACGCGGCGATGATGTTCACCCCGGGAGCGATCACGTCGGGCTTGAGCACCGACGGGTTCGTCAGGCTCGGCCCACGCGCGGAGAACAGCGCCACCGCCGGCGCGCGTGCCCGTCCAATCCGCGTGCCGCCGAACACTATCCTCGCTACCGGCCGCCGCGTGGAGCTGATGTAGTTCTTGAGCTCGACGGCCTCCCTGTAGCCGATGAGCGTCGACGGCAGGACATGCACGTCGACGGAGTCCTCTTCCTGGTTTATCTCGGAATTCGCGAGAATCATGGCCGCGCCGCCTGCTTCTTTTACTGCCTCGCCTTTGTCAGCCCGGCCGGTGATGCCACGGTCACACACGACCATCTTTCCGGCGACAGCGGCGGCAGAGAGGGCCCCCTTGATGCAGTACATCTCTTCCCGGGTCCCACCGGCGGCGTACACCAGCTCGATCTCCTTCCCGCCATTTTTCAAATCGACTTTCCCGGGGAACATGGACTCGCCGTACAGGAACCGGCCGTTCCCGAGCCGGACATAGGCCGGGAATCGCCGGTCCAGCGTGGCGGCGCCGACGGTGATCACCCATGGCGCCTCATTGGCGACGGAGCTTGGCGATGGCCCGTTGTTCCCGGCGGCGCACACGACGGAGACGCCACGCAACGTGGCACGGAAGCTACCGATGGCGATGCTGTCCTCGAAGAGCGGGATGGGGAAGCCACCGAGGGAGAGGGAAAGCACGTCGACGCCGTCGCGCACGGCGTCGTCCATCCCGGCGAGGATGTCGGAGCTGTAGCACCCGTTGAACCAGCACACCTTGTAGGCCGCGACGTGCGCGGCTGGAGCCACGCCGCGCGCCTCGCCGGCCCCGACGCCCAGGACGCTGGCCCCGGCCACGGCCGCTCCGGCGGCCGTAGACGCCGTGTGCGTCCCGTGCCCGTGCGCGTCCCTCGGCGACACGTACTCCATCAGCGACACAGCGTCCGACGGGTTGGTCGGGTAGTTGGCGCGGTGGCCCTTGGAGTAGAACCGCGCGCCGATGAGCTTCCGGTTGCAGTTGGTGGCGTTGAAATGCTCTCCTCCCTGGCACACGCCCTGCCACCGTGCCGGCACCGGCGGCATCCCGCGGTCATCGAAGCTGGGATTCTCTGGCCACACGCCGGTGTCGAGCACGCCGATGATGGTGCCGCCGCCAAAACCGGACCGCGCCCACGCGCCGGTTGGACAGAAGTTGAGCCCCAAGAACCTGTACGAATACGTCGTGTGAAGCTCAACCCGGCGGTCGGCCCGCACCGACGCGACGCCCGGCAGCTCCCGCAGCACCGCCGCCTCCTCCTCCGTGAGCTGCGCCGCGAAGCCATCAAACACGGTGTGGTAAGAATACAGGAGACGAGACGACGGCCGCTTCTCCCGTTCCCATGTCACGGGCTTCTCAAGAAAGGAGAGATGCCAGTGCATCTTCGACGCGAACAACGCCTCGCCGGTGTCGCCGCTGGAAGTAGTAGCTTCATGCGGATGCAGCTGCACAATGTAGCTCTGCAGATCCTCTGCTTCAGCAGAGCCAAGAACCGGAAACAGGTAGAAGAACAAGAGGTGGAAGAAGACGAAAAACAACCTGAAACCCATTGCTTCTCGAACCTAACAATGATCAAATTTTACTCGTAATTTCTTCGCTCTAGCTTGCAATGGATGGGAGATGAACAAAGTGCAGAGTTGGGAATGGTATTTGAAGCGGCAGGGCCGAGGAGCGCGAAGCACGATGAGAATTTGAGACGGGGAGGGAGGTCTCGTGAGGAGGAGCCCGAGAGACCGCGCCGTCACACGGGAGATACTGTACCGAGTAAATTGGCTACTCCTCTGAGACTGAGGCTGAGCTGAGCTCTGAGTTCCATAACTACACAAGCACGGGTAGAGAGAGACGTAGCCAGAGCCTCCATGGAGGCGACGGAGACGGAGACGGAGACGGGGACGGAGACGGAGCGTATCAGCAGTTATTGTCCGGCGTGCAAAACGGATAGACTGTACTCCGGTACTGTACCGAGAGGTCTCAAGAAGAAGCAGATCTCGTCGTCCTCCTCCTCCTCGATCTCCTTTGTCAAGTGAGATTGCAGCTTCGCTGCCTCGTGGTTCTTCTCACACTGTCTGCCTCATGTCATTAATGATGTGCACGCCTTCCTTAAATTTTCCTCCTGTATCATGGGCGCCGCCCGGGGTCACCGTTTTTGCATGCGGACGTATGTGGTGATGTACTATGACATTTTTGGCAAAGATTGGAGATCGGCATTACTGCATCAGTACATTATCCACAAGCTAACTGGTAGTACTGGTCCTAGCGCTGTACTACCATAAGCTTTCTTCCGACAATGGAGTGGCTTTTCACTGGATGCCTACATGTAATGTAAGTAAGAGCTTTAGACTAAGTTGTCTGTTCGGTGAACAGAAGCCAGAAGGGGAATTTGAATTTCTGGAGGGGAATTCTGAAGTAAGCTTGGAATTTGTTGTTTGGAAAGATGAGCATAGGAAGTACAGCATACCAAATTGCGAGTTTAAGTTTTTTTTGGGAGAGAAGTTGAATAGTATCAATATAGCATTCAGCTGATGGAAGCATCAGGAGGCAAATATAAGGACAATGTCAATGAAAGGTTTCATCCCACTGTTTTCAAGACGTGAGAATGTTGGTAAGAGTGAATGAAACAATTCTTTCAATAAAATAGTTTCATTTCACTGTTTCGTAAAATCATTTTAGTATTTAATGAGTCTCATTGTCTAATACAAGATTAAACGAAAGAGGCTATTAGTGAGGGTTTCACACTGTTTTTAAAATAGGATAAAACATAATATGCTCTCAGTGGAGATTTCAAGTGTGTTTCATCTTTTTTGAAAATAGCGTCTGAAAGATTTCACCAATATGAAACTCTTTTCATTCTCTCTCCTCATAATTTCATGCAAAGCTAATGCGACATACTATGTATGAAATCCAAAATGAAACCCCATTGAGATTGAGCTAACTGCAAACCTGCGATGCAGCATGGTCATGGTTTACAAATTGCAATGTTCATTGAATGCTTCGCTGGTCGGTCACAAGTCACAAGCAAGAAAGTGAAGAAACTATGGCCCTCAAGGCCCCAACCCCACAGGGCAGGGAGGAGCAGCGAGCAGCTCTCTCCTCTGCTTTCCCCACGATGACAGAGGCTCCTGCATTCAAGTCATCACAAACACCCTGCTGTGATCGGCGCTCCTCACAAACTGATGGCATCCTAATCAGTAAAAAAAAGTTTTCACAAATATAAGGTTCACATGTAAATGACAATCTTACCTTCTTTCTCTACTTCCCCTCTCCTCCCTTCTCTTCCCCTCGTCTCTTGCCGGAGTCGGCCAGCACCGCGCGCACGTCCATCTGCTACACTTGTGACGTCCCCATGGCAACCAACACATGCACCCTCTGCATCCGCTCGCGCAGTCGCACGTCGACATCACGGCTGAAGCAAACAGACGAACGAGTTCGGAGCCAAGACGACATCAAGGCCTCGGTGATCAGTTCATCATGCCAGAGCCAAGTCAAACAGATCGACTCATGCTCATACGCGTCCATTCGTAAGCCTACACATGTGAACAACTCTCTGTTTTATTTACATTACTACTGCCCAGCCACTGCCGTGCGCAGCGTCACGCCGCGACGCGGCCCCTGCACTGGTCGCGCACGGCGGTTAGTCGGTACGGCGAGGCGTCGGTGGCGAGCCACTGCTCGACGTCGAACCGCCACTGAGCGCACCCGCGGTGCGTGCCCGGGGCCGTCACCTCGATGTAGTTGTCGTACCACCCATGGTGGGCGTCGGCGCCGTCGGAGGTGAGGTTCATCCAGCACAGCGCCGCCGGGAGGCACAACCCATGGCCGCTGAACACGTCCAGGCTGCCCCACTCGTAGTAGTCGTGCCCGGCGCCCATCAGGCTGCCCGAACGCTCCAGGTCAGCGATCCGCACGTCCCGCCTTGCCGCCCACCACCTCGCCACCACACTGTGTCGAAACTCGGTTTCGGTAATATATTTTATGGGGTCGCAGTCAAGATCGCCAAGCACAATGGGTTAGAAGAAGAAGAAGATTTAGACAGGTTCAGGCCCTCTCGTGAGGTAATACCCTACTCCTGTTTCGGTGGATTCGATCCGCCGAGTGTCTTTATTGATCTCGTGATCTAAAGCTCTCGCTTATGAAGCTGTATCTCAGATCTAATCTCTGATCAAGTCTAGGATATCTGATCTCCTATCGGAATATCCCTCAAGGGACGCCCCTTACCCCCCTTATATAGTCTTGGGAGGAAGGGTTTACAAGTCGGAAACCCTATCTTATTCTAAGATGGTTTCCTCAATCTTACCAAACCGTGACTATAGGCCGATTGCCTTATCTCTATCGGCAACCGTAACACCTAAGTCAAGTTCGGCTTACAGATATAGCAGGCGCAATCTATCCCTACCTCCAGTCGGATAAGCTTGCCATGTGGATACCCGATTGCCACAATCTCCACAAGAGCCCCCGAGTCCTTTCGGCCGACGAGACAACTCGCCAGACCAAAGCAAAGACTCAACCAAAAATCTCTTTGACCGAGTGCTTTTGGCGCCGAGTGATTCCATCATCTCTGCCTGAATCTTCCCGAGTAGCTCCAAAGACTGTGAAGGGCTGGAAAATATATAAAAAATTCTCAAAAATAAACATCTAGGTGCATCTCCTGATGCACCTAATTATAGGTGTAGCCCCCGACTATGTGGTTAGTCAAAAATAGACTAAACATATAGTCAAGAACTATAAAAAATTATTCTCATGTAGATGCCTAGCTCATGCTAAAGCAATCATAGAAATCTTATTACTCAGCAAGTTCATACTCAACCGAGTGAATTTGCCCGAGTCATCTCAGAACAAATAATTCAATCATCCCTCATGGGTAAAAAGCACTCGGTAAACTTTTGCTCAACCGAGTGGATTCGCCCGAGTAATCTCGGAAAAAATAACTCAACCAACTCTAGCGGGTAAAAAACACTCGGTAAGCTCATGCTTATCCGAGTAGATCTGTCCGAGTCATCCCGGAACAAATACTTTAATCATCCCTCATGGGAAAATAAGTTCTTTCAATCATATGAAAAATATGACCAAGTTATTAAACAGCTTTTGCCATAATACTGGTCTCAATCTTATAAAGATCTTCACCAAGGTGGAAAACAAATAGCATCGGCAAGATTACCCGACCAAATGCTGAAAAACCAAACAGCCCTTGTTCACCAAGGCGGCTATAAAAACTCGCGTTGGTCACCTTCCAAATTGCATCGTACCAACTTCTCATGAAGTTAAGCAAACCGCGGTATGGAAGGATCTTTTAAGGTATAGGGCACTCGGACACGCGCATATTGCCGGGGCAAATCGCTTAAGCTCATCCGCTTAAGTCCCTAAGGACACGTATCGGACCACACCTTAGCCGGGCCGTAGATTTTCTTATGGGCTCGGCCCACTCACCGAAAACCTAGCGCAACCCTCAAATCTTTCTTTATAAAGACACGAGGTCGTCCCCGCCTCTTCATCTTCCAAAATTCCCCTTCTCGCAATATCGCTCATCGGTTCATTGCGGAGAACCCTAGGTTCGCGCGCTTCGCCGTTCATCCGCCAAGAAGCTTGCTTGCCGCGACAACTAGCTTCTACAAAAACTCCCACATCCATCGCCCAAGATCTAACCTTTCTCAGCCAGATCCGCTCCCCAACAACCTCGCTCTCATGGCGGAGGAGAAGAGGATTCCGTTCGACCAATGGGCCACCTCGGACGTGAGGGAGTACACCCTCAAGGAGATGGTGAAGCACGGCGTGCTTCCGCCCAAGGAACTTGTGGGATGGCGCCCGGCGGCGGGGAGGACTTCCCGACCCCAAACACCGGTGAGCTCGTTGTCTTTACCTCCTTTTTCTATTGCGGATTCGGTCTTCCCACCTCCGAATTCTTTCGGGGGCTCTTGGATTACTATGGCCTTCACATCTACCATCCGAACCCCAACTCGATGCTTCACATAGCACTCTTCATTCATGTGTGTGAAGCCTTCCTTGGCATTCTTCCTCACTTCAATCTGTTCGTCGTATGTTCTACCTGAAACCCCATCCGAACAAGGACCAACCTTGTGTCGTTGGCGGGACAGGCTTCCAGCTTCGCGGATCTCTCCGCAAAGACTACTTTTCTCTCCCCTTGAAATCTTCGAACAAAGGCTGGCATGCGAACTGGTTCTACATCAGCAATCTTGAACCCAGCCTTCCTGCCTTTGTCGGTCTTCCTCCTGTCCCCCCAAACCATCTTGGAGCACCGTCCCGATAGCCCAAGAATGGGATGAAGCCAACGATCCGCTCGCGAAGATCCCGGCGATGAAGAAGAGGAACCTTCGCAGGGAACAAATCACTCGGCACTTCATCAAAGTGCCGACCGGCGCCGATCAAGGAGCGGAAGCCGGCCTTCGAGTACGAAGGCGGAATGCCCCAATCGGGAGGACCCGGATCCACTCACATACGAGATCCCGAAAATCCGGATGTACAAACTCTTTTCATCCGGAATCGCAATCGAGCGGGCCCTCATTCCGCTGTCCTTCCATTCAAGATCCACCGACCCCTCCTCGTAAGCCGATCGGATGCTTCATAGTATCTTTCGATCTTGACGTCTTGTCGTTTAATGTTGCACTTTCCCTTTTCTGCAGGAAAACGCCTCTATCACCTCCAAACCATATAAGATGGCTCATGATGACGCGCAGCGTCGCCCCACCAAGAAGCCGACTGGCGGGATAAAAATCCAAGCTGATCCAGTCGGGAAGCGGGCGCGCCGAGTGAGGACTCGAACAAGCGCGCAAGCAAAAGGCGGCCGATCATCGAGGACTCGGATGACGACGTCCCGCTCCTCCGGCCGAGACCCCGCCTCTAAGGCGATCGCCGCGGACTGCACCGAAGATCCGCCGATCAACTAGGTAAGCTCTGAAACCAAAGTCCTGAGCTCTTTCGTAGAAAACTTTTCTTTATCTTCGCTGTATTTACTTGTGCAGAAGCCCCAGGGATATAGATCCCGTCGGAGGGATGAAGGGCCGACCCGCCGCCGCTCCCGAAGCGCCAAGGCCGTCGAGCCAAAACCCTGAGCCCGCAACCAAGTGCGAGTGTTCCGGAGAAGCACCCTTCTCCTCGAAGGAGAGTGCCCCAGGGAAGAGCCCCGACCGCGCCGGGATATCCCGACCGGTAACCGCCGGCCGCGGAACCCACGGCGCGCGCCCGAGCGCCCGACCGAGGGTCACTCGGCACGAGCCCGAAGAAGAAGAAGGGCCCGCCGCCCCACCTAGGCGCAGCACCACCGAAACCTAGTGAGATTTGCTTCTAACTTTCCTTTGTTCTTTCAATTTTGAATCTTTCATGTCTTCATTGGTTTTTCTTGTTTGCCACCACGGTAGAAGAGATCCCTAGGTTACGCCTTCGAGACCCGGGTTCCTCCGATCGAATCGAGTGGCGGGACTCAAGGCGAGAGACGGGGCATCATCCTCGACCAGCAGCCAAAAGGATGAAAGGGATGCCCTCGTCGAGAGCCCGAACGAGGCGACCCGACCGCTCAACGTAAGCCTTCATCTTTCTTTTTGATTATATCTTCGTTATCCTTCGCCGATCATCCTTCGCCTCGCATGCGAAAGAATATTGCCGCTCAATGGCAAAATCCGAGGTGCTTGGAAAAGCCGGTGCCTCACTTAAACTCCTTGGAGGACGTTCACTGGGACAGGTCACTCGGGAGGAGGCCGCTTCAAGGGAGGCCGCTTTAAGGAGGGAGATCTCGGAGCTTCGGGAAGCGAACCTCGACCTCCGCGGATCAATCGGAAGTAAGCTCCGCCTCTCCCGCTTTATCATGATTCTTTCGCGATCTTGTCAATTGGTAATCCTCTTTCGTTGTAGAAAATTCTTCGGAGGTCCACTCGCTTGTCCATGAAGCGGTCACCTTGACAAGGCCGAGATGGAGGCCGACCGAAGGTAACCTTCTTTGAAGTTGAATTTCATGTGCCGCTTCATTCCCGAGTGCCTTGAATGATCCGGAACTCCTTGCAGCTTATAAGATGAAGACCCGAGCCCAATACGACGTCTTACTTGGGCGGATCAAGTCCAGCGACAAAATACGGGAAGAGGTCGCCAATGCCGCCACGCCGATCTTGGCAGCCTTGTTTGATCAAGGGGTTGGGGCCAGCTCGCTGGAGCCAATTGAGATCTTTGACAAGCTCCGGATGGCTCCCGAGCAAGATTCGAAGAACATCACCGAAGCGCCAACATGGGGCTGGTCCGGCTCTTGCACGTACCAAGTCCCTCTACCCCCGAGTGGATATTCATTCAATCGGGAGGGCTTCGAGGGGACAACGACGAGCAGTGCCTTAGATATGCTCGGCGAGGCGCAAGAAGCGGCGAAGAAGATCTCTTTAGATGTAGTAAACAATTTTAAACTCTGAACTGTATTTTGACTTTGCTTTATGGACATGATGTAACTGTGAAACTCTGACATGGAATCTTTGTGACTAATGTTTAGCTTATTTATGTCCATGCCTTGATTCGAGCCTTTGCGTGAAATTTCTTAAGTAGTTTTCGTCTGGCTGTCATCAAGCCTAGGCTCGATTAGGTCATCGGAAAAACTCTCAGTCCTTAGACGCTGAGCTCGAATCGAAGGACATTAAACAATGATAAACTAAATTGTGCACAAAAATTTGACGAGGAAAATTCGAGCTTTATTGATATGTGTATCGCCCCGACCGCTAGCTCAAGAAGTCATCTTGCTTGAGGTTGGCGTCAAGGAAACATGAGGCCTTAGCCAAATTAGGCGTAAAACCGCCGAAGATGTTCGATGTTCCAGAGTTCTCCACCATAGACCCGTCCTCGCGCTTTAGCCGTAGAGGCACCTGCCGAGTCACTTCGGCGATTATATAGGGTCCTTCCCATAAGGGAGATAGCTTGTGTCGGTCTTTGGTGGTCTGGATCTTGCGTAGGACCAGTCGCCAACAATGAAAGCTCGTGCTCGCACGTTGCGACCGTGGTATCTTCCGAGCCCTTGAAGGTATTTGGCCGATCGGATGAGGGCTGCCTCGCGGGCCTCTTCCAATCGGGTGAGGTCATCCACTCGGTCGATGTCGTAGCATTCATCGTTGAAGCTGCGGACCCGGAGGGACTCAAACTCCATCTCATTTGGCAACATGGCTTCGCGCCATAGACCGAAAGAAAGGAGTTTGGCCGGTGGCCCGACCGGGTGTAGTTCGCAGCGACCATAGAACCGAGGGAAGTTCTTGGACCCACTTGCCGCGTAAGGGCTTAGCTGGTCGAAGACGCGAGCCTTGATGCCTTGAAGAACCATGCCGTTTGCTCGCTCGACTTGCCCATTGCTTTTGGGGTGAGCTACTGATGCGTAGCAGATCTTGATTCCAAAGTCTTCGCAGAATTCCTTGAAGATGCCTCCTGTGAACTGGGTCCCATTATCGGTTATGATTATGTTTGGGACGCCGAAGCGGTGCACGATGTTGAGGAAAAAATCCCGTGCTTTGTCAGCAGTGATTGTGGCGACTGGCTTGGCTTCAATCCACTTGGAGAACTTGTCGATTGCGACGAAGAGGTGTGTGAAACCTCCCGGAGCTTTCTTGAAAGGGCCAACCATGTCCAGCCCCATACCGCAAACGGCCAGAAAGTGGGATTGTTTGAAGCTCCTGGGCGGGACATGGCTTTGTCGGGCAAAAAACTGGCATCCTTCGCAGGTTCTTACGACTTTATCCGCGTCGGAGACCGCGGTGAGCCAGAAGAATCCTTGCCCGTAAGCTTTGCCGACTAGAGTGCGTGCGCCGCGTGGCTTCCGCATATGCCCGAGTGGATATCTTGGAGCAATTGTTTCCTTCTTCTGGTGTGATGCATCTCATTAGAATTCCGAGGGGCTTCTCTTGTATAGATCGGAGTCGACCATGACGTACGCTTGGCAACGACGCCGGACGCGTTCTGCTTCATCCCGGTCATCCGGCAGCTCTTGCTGAGTTAAGAATTTGATGAGCGGCGTCCTCCAGTCGGTATCGATCATGGTGACTTCGTTCGTGGTTTGCTCGTTGGGAGCTGTCTTTGCCGTGACGGTTGGCTCGTAGAGATGTTCGACAAAGACATCTGTTGGAGCGGCTTCGCGCTTAGATCCGAACTGTGTGTCACGCCCAGAAATTCACACCAGAATTTCTGCAGCTAATTTGTGCATTACATCCTCGTCCAGGAATCAGCCGAGGTACACAAATCGACGTTATTGATAATACAGAATCCTCGTCTTAGAAACAATATAAAAAGAGTTACATAAATGCAGCGGAAAAGAAAAATAAAACTGACTTAAGCGAAACTTGAGACGAGCGAAGCGGAACACCAACACCACAGCTAAACCTTGACGAGAACAAGCCTACACCTCCTCGGAGACCTCGCTCTCAACCTCGGCACCGAAGGGGGAAAAAGAAGCAAGACCGAGTACAACCACCGTACTCAACAAGTCACACCGAAAAGGGGACATGATGCAAGATAAATAACAAGGAAAGGTCAAGGGCTCAATTTGCATAAACAACATTTGCGTATACGAATGATATTTGAAGACAAGAAACAAGTAGTAACATTTAAGCAAGATTAAATAAACACTGTCCAACGCTCAAACCACGTTGCAACAGCCCATCCATCCACCTCGCACTAGTCATAATCCAACATTTCCTGCGAATAAAATAAAATGAGACTAATCAAGGTGAATCTGGTCGATCGCCCGTAACCGTGGGCACGGCTATTCGAATAGTTTTTACTCGATCGAGGTGTACAATCGTACCCACAAGACACAATCCCACAACACGTTACCGTGCGCCGTACACCACCACGGTGCCCAAAGGAATTGTGACAGACCCTTCACATAACTCCCTCTAATCAATCGTACCACACCAAGGTTTCGCCCCCATTCCCATCGGGCAATGGGCAGCCCCTCTAGTGCCGCGGTGAATCCGAAGCCGATCAATCCTTAAAACCGGGCCGACCCAACTCCATCACGCTCACCCTCTCTCGGGATACGTTAACTAGAGACATATGCTACAAGCCCACCATTACCCATGCCGGCTTGTGGTATGCACGGCATTTCTTCCGGGGTTTCCGTGAACCGGTCCTTAATCGTCATGAGCACGCTAACCAAAGTCCAACCATGTGCTCACGACCCACCTTTCTTATAATTCAAGATTATTAAAAACCAAAGTCATATCTTAATATCATCTAAGGACCACTTTAGAAATAACCTTGTTTAGAGTGATTCCCTTAAGTGAGCTAGTTGCACTAAGCATGACTAAGCAACCTTAAACTATCATCTAGTCACATTGGATCCCAAGTTATCAATGGTATAAGGTAAACAATCCCGTGGTTGAGTACAATAGGTATAAAACATCCCATGAAATGACATTCTAAAACATATGCGATTTGAACGAAAAGAGATATTTACATAAAATAGGTACAATATGGTCAATGTAAGGTATGACTTGCCTTGCTCGGAGACCGAGGAACCTCGGCGACTACTTCAAGAGAACGGGCTCGCCTGAAAACTCAATCTACACGACAAACAAAGCACTCAACAAACACCCTAAAAGTCTACTGAAACAGCACTGAAAAGTATTTTTAATGGATTCTTGACATTTTTCTGGATTTAATGAAGTTTGAATGGACTAAAACGGAGCTCGGATTCAAAAGATATGAATTTTAGAAGTTTAATTGTGATTTTTAAACTAAACAGAAAAGATTAAATTATTTATTGCGCAATTAAGTCTCTGGTGACGTCACCCTTGCGCGGCACGGTGGCTGACGCCGCATGACGCGGCCGGGCGCGCCCTTAGGGCTGACGCCAGCGCCAGCAGCTGCGCGGCGACAGGCGCGGCGGCGGATTGCGCCACGTGGCGCAATCCGAGCGGTCGGATTGGCGGCGACGTGGCGTGATCTGGCGGCCGGATGGCGACGATCGGACGGCGCAAATCCATCACGATCGGACGGCGCGATCCGTCCGATCCGCAAGATCGGACGCACGGGCGCGCTAGGTTAGGGTTAGGGTTAGGGTTTGGGCGCGGCGGCGACGGCGCCAAGGCGGGCCGACGACGACCATCCGAGCGGCGGCGGGCGGCGGCGACGACCCGACGGACGGCGACGGGACCGGCGGCGACAACCCGACTAGCGGCGGCGTGCGCGTGAAAGGAAAAAAAGGACGCAAACGAAACAAAATGGAACCCGAGGACGGCGGCGAGCTCACCGGCGGAGGAATCGACGGAGAACGGCGGCGACACGGGCTAAAAACTTCGGCGATCAAAGGGAAACGAGGCGGAGCTCGGGGGTTTTATAGGGGAGAGAGGAGATCGAAACGGGCACGAAACGACGGGGATAAGGTCGCCGGAAAACTCGGACTCGGAGAGAGAGAGGAAGATACGGCGGCTTTCGGGCGGCGGCGCCGTGCGGTGCGCGAGAAGTGCGGGCACGGGTGCGGCGGCACGGCCGGAGCCCGGCGGGGCCCACGCGGCGCGAGAGGCGGAAACGGCCCGGTAAGGCGGCGGGGCGGCGCGGCGGCGGGCGGTGGCCCGGCGGCGGGGAAGGCGGCTCCGACAGTGGGGCCCCACTGCCGGTGGGCGCGGCGCGAGGGACGCGAACCGGACTTGCGCGCGCGGCGGACCGTGGGCTTCGCCCACGCCCGGGCGGAGCGGCGCGCGGGGGGCGGGCCGACGGCCGTTAGGGCGATGGGCGGAAAGGGAGGCCGTACGGCGTACGGAAAAAGGAGAAAAAGAAAAAGAAAAAGAAAAAGGAAAAAGGGACTTAATTAAATTCCTGTTTTCTTATTTAATTGATTAAAAATACTTAGAGTGCTCTAAAAATTCCAAAAAACTCCGTTAGCGTATTTTGACATGAAGAATTCAAGAAAAATCCTATCATGTCATTTCCATTTATTAATTGTATTTTAAAATTATAGGTTGACTCCGTGTTAATTTCGTAAATTCCGATTATTTCCGGTAAATTATTTTTAAAAGAATTTAGGGAAAAAACCCGTGATGTGACAACCTACCCCTTAAACGGAATCTCGACCCCGAGATTCGGAGGTACTAGCGAAAAGGTGCGGGTGCGCGGCCTTTAGCTCATCTTCTCGTTCCCAAGTAGCTTCTTCCTGAGTGATGAGTCCATTGAACTTTGCAAAACTTGATAACCTTGTTCCGAGTCCTTCTCTCACCGACCTCGAGAATACGTGCCGGTCTCTCTACATAGGTTAAGTCCTCTTGGATTTCCACCTGATCTGGACTCGCCTGTTCTTCTGGTACCCTTAAACACTTCTTCAACTGGGACACATGAAACACGTCGTGAATACTAGTCATGTTGGAGGGAAGCTCCAGCTGATAGGCCACTTCTCCTCGACGTTCCCGAATCCTCGTATGGTCCCACGAAACGTGGTGCCAACTTACCTTTGGTTTGGAACCGGTGTACTCCCTGAGTGGTGTAACGCGAAGATACACGAAATCTCCCCTTCAAAAGCGAGATCTCTTCGACGATTATCGGCATAGCTCTTCCGTCGGATCGCGCAATCTTCAACCTTTCCCGAATCACTCGGACCTTTTCCTCGCTTCGCTATTGACTTCCGTGCCAAACAACCGGCGCTCACCCGTCGATCCCAAGAGGGGTGTGCGGCATTTCCGTCCATACAAGTGCTTCATACGGTGCCATTTGAATGCCGGCTCGATAACCGTTGTTGTAAGAGAATTTCGCATAGGGCAAGCTTTTGTCCCACGCTTTTCCAAAATCGAGCGCGCATGCTCTTAGCATATCTTCCAAAATCGATTCACTCTCTCGCTTGGCCGTCTGCTTGCGGATGATAGGACGTGCTGAAATTCAAACGGTACCGAGTTCTTCTTGCAACTTCTTCCGTAATTTGGAAGTAAACCGACTTCCCTATCTCGACACGATCTTCTTAGGCACGCCATGCAAACACATGATCCTTGCGAGATAAAGCTCGCTAGCTTCTTCCCCGAGTAGGTAGTATGTACCGGTATGAAGTGGGCCACCTTGGTGAGTCGGTCCACCACGACCCAAATTGAGTCATAACTCGACGTTGTGCGGGTAAACCCGTGATGAAATCCATTCCAATTTCTTCCCATTTCCACTCTGAATCAAGTGGTTGCAACGGTCCCGGCGGCCGTTGATGTTCGCCTTCACTCGCCGACAAACATCACAAAGTGCAACAAACTCGGCTATCTCCCTCCTCATACCGACCCACCAAAACTTTTCTTTAAGGTCTTGATACATCTTTGTACCGCCGGGTGAATTGAGTATTGAGTTTGGTGAACTTCCGTAAGGATCGCCTTTTCAAATCCTTGTCTTCGGCACACACACCTCTTTCCCATCCAGATTGTGCCATGTTCGTCTTCCGAAAACCACGAGCTTTTCCGACTCTCATGTTCTTCTTGAGTTCGGCCATTTCGGATCCGACGCCCGAGCAGCCCGAATTTGATCAATGAGAGTGGGTTGGGCTTCCGAGCAGCCACAAAACCAAAATCCACCACTCGTAGATTCGCATTCTCGAATTCCCGCCGCAACCGGTCACACATTCCTTCGACACCGAGGGTGGTGCAAGAACTCTTTCGACTTAGTGCATCCGCAACCACATTAGCTTTGCCGGGATGGTAATGGATCCCTAAGTCATAATCCTTGATCGTTCCAACCATCTTCTCGCCGGAGGTTTAAATCAGTTGGGTGAAAATGTACTTAAGACTTTTGTGATCTCGTATACACTTCACAACGATTACCAATTAGGTAGTGTCGCCGGATCTTCAATGCATGAACCACCGCGGATAACTCCGCATCATGAGTGGGGTAGTTGTTTTCATGTGGGCGCAATTGACGAGATGCATATGCGACCACTTTGCCTTCTTGCATCAACACACATCCCAACCCTTGGCGAGATGCATCACAATAAACTTGGAAGTCCTTTGCTTGGGTCTGGGCAAGATCAACACCGGTGCGTACACCAACTTCCTCTTGAGCTCTTCAAAACTCCTATTGCATTCCGCCGACCATTTAAACTTCTCATCTTTCTTCAACAGGTTGAGTCATTGGCTTGGCGATTTTGGAGAAGTTCTCAATGAAGCGGCGGTAGTAACCCGCAAGTCCAAGAAAACTTCGGATCTCGCGTAACCGTCTTAGGCGGGGTCCACTTAGTAACCGATTCCACATTTGCGGATCCACGGCTACTCCTTGGGCATTCACAATGTGGCCGAGGAACCGTACCTCCTTTAACCAGAAAGCACACTTGCTAAACTTGGCGTAGAGTTGATGGTCTCTCAACTTTTCGAGCACTGTCCGAAGATGTTGCTCATGATCCTCCTCTAACTTAGAGTAGACCAAAATGTCGTCAATGAACACCACTACGAATTTATCCAAGAACTCCATAAACACCTTGTTCATCGGTTCATAAAGAAAGCCGGTGCATTGGTTAAACCAAAAGACATGACCGTACACTCGTATCCCATATCTCGGTGGTGAAGGCGGTCTTGGGAATGTCCTCTTCCCGAATCCTTAACTGATGATAGCCTGATCGCAGATCTATCTTGGAAAATACCTTGGCCCCTTTGAGTTGATCGAATAAGTCATCAATCCGTGGTAGGGGATACTTGTTCTTGATAGTAACCTCATTGAGGGCTCGATAATCCACACACATTCTCTTGGTCTTGTCTTTCTTTTCCACAAAATCACCGAGCACCCCAAGGCGACGTGCTCGGGCGTATATACCCTTTTTGCAACTGTTCATCCACTTGCTTTTACTTCAGCCAACTCGTTGGCTCCCATCCTATATGGCCTCTTGTGTATTGGGGCGGTCCCGGTACTAGGTCAATCCGAAATTCAATTTCCTTTTTGGCGGCATCCGAGTTAAATCCCTGAAAACTTCAGGGTATTCTCTCGACGATGGGGATATCCTCTAACTTCACAGGGTCTTGGCCGCCATTTCGGACGATTCCCAGTGGAAACATGATTCAAACTTGCTACGGGCTTGACTTGCATGGGAGAGCGAAAAACAATTCTTTCTCCATTCATGTTGACTAAAGTAATGGTGCGACTAGCGCATAATTACTCCCTTATGTCCGGACAACCAATCCATCCCAAGAATGACATCTATGCCTTTGGACTGAAGGAGGATAAGGTTGGCTAGAAACATAGATCCTTGGATTTCTATGGCCACCGAGGGACAATACGAGTGGTCTCCAAGTGGTTTCCGGGGTTTGAACCCGCATAGGTATCTTAAGTCCCACTACCGACAACCCATGTGCCCCAACAAATTGCTTTGAGATAAATGAATGTGTAGCGCCGTAATCAAATAATACTGTGGCGGGAGTATAGTTTACAGAAACATACCCAGTATAACTTCGGGAGCGGTCCGTGCTTCCTGGCGGACGCATGATTGACTCGAGCTGGATGAACCTTGGCCCAGCGCGTCTTGGCTTCTGACACTTGTCCGCAAAATGCCCCGGGTCACCACAGCTGAAACAGACTCGGCTTTCCTCCCGAGTCCTTCCTTGGAGGTGGTGGTCGTGATCGTTGCCGGGATGGCGCCGTTGAGGGCGCGGGGCCGGAGTACGCTGTTGCCGACCGCCGCCACTACCGCCGCTTGGAAATTCCCGGTGATAAGGTCGATGCCGACGAACAATCATGGTGGTAGGTCCATTCTCGACTTCCGTGCATGAAACGCGGCCTCTCGCCGATTTCCCCGCGTTGAGGAGGTCGTGTCTGGGAATACTTTTCTCTTCTTGATCATCTTGTTGCGCCGATCTTCCCGTCGAATGGCCTTGTCGACCGCTTCTCAAAGTTAGCATACTCTCCGAGATAAGCTTGTCCGTGAGTTCATCATCCAAACCACCAAAAACTTTTCCCGCCTTTCGCATCGGTGCGCACATCTTCCGGGCATAACGGGCAAGACGATTGAACTCGTGCGGATACTCGAATCGATCCTTACCCCGCTCAGGGAACGGAACTCACGTTTTTTCGTGCAACTATTCCCGCAGGAATATGTGCGGTCCCGAAACCGCGACGAAACTCTTCCCAAGTAATCACGCTTCTCCCGGGCGAGTAACCAAATAGTTGTCCCACCAAGCCGAAGCAGACCTCGAATCGATGAGTGGCAAAAGAGACTTTCTCCCGATCCGTGCACCGGCGCATCCAACTTCTTCTCTATGGCATGAAGCCAATCATTAGCCTCCATGGGATTGGTGGTGCCGGAGAAGGTTGGCGGTCGGACACGAAGGAACTCGCGCCTTGGATTGGGGTGGTGGGGCGGCAAACCGATTATTCTCGCTGCCGTTGCCGCATTTGTTGCAAGATTCGCCGTTGCATCTGGTGGTGTTGTTGTTGCATTTGCTGCATCATTGCAGCCATCATCTCGTGTCCGTGAAGCGAGCACTTGAGCAATGGTGGGATTCTCGGGTGGCGGTGGAGGAGCATTGCCATTGGCGTCGTGAGCCTCGTGGTTGTCGGCACTGACCGCCCATTGTTGCTTTCGCCCGCCGGTCCCGGTGTTCACCATCCGAAGGAGACGACCGACCGAGAGAGAAAAGAAGAAAAGAGATGACTTAGCACTAATCTTTATTATTTGAATTCAAATGCATTGTTCGATCTTGACTAAAAACAAGGAAAAGCACCAAACATCCTTAATTGGTCGGTCATATCACACTTGATATCGATCGCGCTATCCCACACACACGCAGCCTAACACACAAGAACTACCAAGGAGACAAACTAAGAAAAACGGTAAAACTAAGGAGGGCAACTAGAACGATCCACGAGACGAGGAATCGAAACCGCTTCCTTCGAAGATCCCCATTCTTCCGAACGGCTCCCGAGTCCTCGGGCGTCACCTCGACTTGGAATCTTCGAATCGGTTGCCGTAGCCCAACCGATCCCGCCTCTTCCTCCGAGGAATCTTAAGTCTCTTCGGAGTCCATGTCTTCACCGAATTATCCGAGCTTGAGTCACCGGAGACGGAGATCCAACCACACGCCACCTCCGCCCGGATTCGCCGAAGCCGGAGCAAAGGTGAGGGCGGGACCTGCGCAGCAGGAGGAACCGGAACCGGCGCTGAACCGGAGCGGGTGGAGCCGGAGAAGGCGGGGAATCCGAGGGGCTAGCCGGATACGGACAGCGCGGTAGTGGTCTTCCGAGGCGTAGTGCGGAGTCTAACCCCAACCGGTGGCGGAGTCCCTTCAACTCGCCTACTTCCTTCTTCAGCGAACCACTTCGCCCCTGCAGCCGCGCGATCCTCAGCAGCTTCTTGTCGTTCAGCTCCTTGGTCGCCTTGTGTAGGTCAGAGTGCATCTTCGTTCGTGGTTTGCTCGTTGGGAGCTGTCTTTGCCGTGACGGTTGGCTCGTAGAGATGTTCGACAAAGACATCTGTTGGAGCGGCTTCGCGCTTAGATCCGAACCGTGTGTCACGCCTGTAAATTCACACCGAATTTCTCGCAGCCTAATTTGTGCATTACATCCTCGTCCAGAATCGCCAAGGTACACAAATCGACGTTATTGATAATACGTAATCCTCGTCTTAGAAACAATATAAAAAGAGTTACATAAATGCAATGGAAAAGAAAAATAAAACCGACTTAAGCGAAACTTGAGACGAGCGAAGCGGAACACCAACACCACGCCTAAACCTTGACGAGAACAAGCCTACACCTCCTGAGACCTCGCTCTCAACCTCGGCACCGAAGGGGAAAAGAAGCAAGACCGAGTACAACCACCGTACTCAACAAGTCACACCGGAAAAGAGGACATGATGCAAGATAAATAACAAGGAAAGGTCAAGGGCTCAATTTGCATAAACAACATTTGCGTAATACGTAATGATATTTGAAGACAAGAAAACAATAGTAACATTTAAGCAATATTAAATAAACACCGTCCAACGCTCAAACCACGTTGCAACAGCCCATCCATCCACCCGCACTAGTCATAATCCAACATTTCCCGCGAATAAAATAAAATGAGACTAATCAAGGTGAATCTGGTCGATCGCCCGTAACCGTGGGCACGGCTATTCGAATAGTTTTTACTCGATCGAGGTGTACAACTGTACCCACAAGACACAATCCCACAACACGTTACCGTGCGCCGGTACACCACCACGGTGCCCCGGAAAGGAATTGTGACAGACCCTTCACATAACTCCCTCTAATCAATCGTACCACACCAAGGTTTCGCCCCCATTCCCATCGGGCAATGGGCAGCCCCTCTAGTGCCGCGGTGAATCCGGAAGCCGATCAATCCTTAAAACCGGGCCGACCCAACTCCATCACGCTCACCCTCTCTAGGATACGTTAACTAGAGACAGCTTATGCTACAAGCCCACCATTACCCATGCCGGCTTGTGGTATGCACGGCATTTCTTCCGTGGTTTCCCGTGAACCGGTCCTTAATCGTCATGAGCACGCTAACCAAAGTCCAACCATGTGCTCACGACCCACCTTTCTTATAATTCAGATTATTAAAAACCAAAGTCATATCTTAATATCATCAAGGACCACTTTAGAAATAACCTTGTTTAGAGTGATTCCCTTAAGTGAGCTAGTTGCACTAAGCATGACTAAGCAACCTTAAACTATCATCTAGTCACATTGGATCCCAAGTTATCAATGGTATAAGGTAAACAATCCCGTGGTTGAGTACAATAGGTATAAAACATCCCATGAAATGACATTCTAAAACATATGCGTATTTGAACGAAAAGAGATATTTACATAAAATAGGTACAATATGGTCAATGTAAGGTATGACTTGCCTTGCTCGGAGACCGAGGAACCTCGGCGACTACTTCAAGAGAACGGCTCGGAAAACTCTAATCTACACGACAAACAAAGCACTCAACAAACACCCTAAAAAGTCTACTGAAACAGCACTGAAAAGTATTTTTAATGGATTCTTGACATTTTTCTGGATTTAATGAAGTTTGAATGGACTAAAACGGAGCTCGGATTCAAAAGATATGAATTTTAGAAGTTTAATTGCGATTTTTAAACTAAACGAAAAGATTAAATTATTTATTGCGCAATTAAGTCCCCGTGACGTCACCCTTGCGCTGGCACGTGGCTGACGCCGCATGACGTCGGCGGCCGGCGCGCCCTAGGGGCCGACGCGCGCTGGCGCGGCGCGCGCGGCGACGGGGCGCGGCGGCGGATTGCGCCACGTGGCGCAATCCGAGCGGCCGGATTGGCGGCGACGTGGCGTGATCTCGGCGGCCGGATGGCGACGACGGACGGCGCAAATCCATCACGACGGACGGCGCAGATCCGTCCGATCCGCAAGATCGGACGGCACGGCGCGCGCTAGGGTTGGGTTAGGGTTAGGGTTTGGACGCGGCGGCGACGGCGCTGCGCGCGGCGACGACCATCCGAGCGGCGGCGGGCGCGCGGCGACGACCGACGACGGCGGCGGACGGCGGCGACAACCCGACTAGCGGCGCGTGCGCGCGAAAGGAAAAAAAACGGGCAAACGAAACAAAATGGAACCCGAGGACGGCGGCGAGCTCACGGCGGAGGAATCGACGGAGAACGGCGGCGACACGGGCTAAAAACTTCGGCGATCAAAGGGGAAACGAGGCGGAGCTCTGGGGTTTTATAGGGGAGAGGAGATCGAAACGGGCACGAAACGACGGGGATAAGGTCGCCGGAAAACTCGGACTCGGAGAGAGAGAGGGAAGATACGGCGGCCATTTCGGGCGGCGGCGCGCTGCGCATGCGCGAGAAGTGCGGGCATGGGTGCGGCGGCACGGCGGAGCCGGCGTGGGGCCCACGCGGCGCGAGAGCGGAAACGGCCCGGGTAGCGGCGGGCGGCGCGGCTAGGCGCGGCGGCTGGGCCGGCCGGCGCGGGAAGCGGCTCCGACAGTGGGGCCCACTGCGGTGGCCGCGGCGCGAGGGACGCGAACCGGACTTGCGCGGCGGGCGGGACCGTGGCTTCGGCCACGTCTGGGAAAGGAGCGAGCGCGCGGAGGCGGGCCGACGGCCGCTAGGGCGACGGCGGGAAAGGGAGGCCGTACGGCGACGGAAAAAGGAGAAAAAGAAAAAGAAAAAGAAAAAGGAAAAAGGGACTTAATTAAATTCCTGTTTTCTTATTTAATTGATTAAAAATACTTAGAGTGCTCTAAAAATTCCAAGAAAATCCTCGTTAGCGTATTTTGACATGAAGAATTCAAGAAAAATCCTATCATGTCATTTCCATTTATTAATTGTATTTTAAAATTATAGGTTGACTCCGTGTTAATTTCGAAATTCCGATTATTTCCGGTAAATTATTTTTAAAAGAATTTAGGGAAAAACCCGTGATGTGAAACCGTGCTAGCTCATCTACGGCTTCGTTGTTATGTCTCGGACATGTGAGAGTTCGAGTCCGTCAAACTTGTTCTCAAGCTTGTGGACCTCTTGTCGGTAGGCCTCCATAGTGTCGTTTAAGCAAGACCAGTCTTTCATCACTTGATTGACGACCACTGAGTCGCCTTTCACATAAGCCGTCGAATCCCGAGTGAGACCGCAAGGCGCAATCCATGTAAAAGAGCTTCGTATTCGGCGACGTTGTGTGATGCGGAGAAGTGGAGGTGAAGGACATATCTTAGCCTTTCCCCCGGGGAGATAAGCACGACTCCGCTCCCAAGCCGTGATCCTCTTGGATCCGTCGAAGTGCATGGTCCAGTGTTGGAGGTCTTCCCGAGGTACGTGTTCTTGCTGTTCAGTCCACTCGCCCAGAAGTCCGCTAAGGCTTGTGACTTAATGGACGTCCCGGGCTTGAAGGTTAAATCCAGCATCGCCTCGTGGCCCACTTGGCGATGCGCCCGGTTGCCTCGCGGTTGTGGATGACGTCGCCGAGTGGAAAAGAGGTGATGACGGTGACCGAGTGACCCGAAAGTAGTGTGCCAATTTCCTCGCGTTATTAGAACACCATAAAGCAATTTTTGTACCGGGGTATCGGATTTTGGCTCCCGCCAATACTTCCGACAAAGTAAATTGGTCTTTGAATCTTCCGGGCCCGTCCTTCTTCTTCTCGTTCAACCACAAGTACCGTGCCGACCACTTGGTGAGTGGCCGAGACGTACGCAAGAGGGGTTCCCGGGCCGAGGTGAAGCCGGGACGGGTGGCGTGGTAAGGAATTCTTTGAAATCTTCAAAGACCTTATCGCCTCTCGTGGTCCACTGGAAGTCATCTGTCTTTTCAGCAGCCAAGAAGGGCATGCCTCGTTCGCCGAGTCGGGATATGAAACGGCTTAGCGCCGCCATGCACAGTGAGCTTTTGGACGTCTTTTCGATTACTTGGGGCTTCATGTTTAAGATGGCGTTGATCTTTTCTCGGGTTTGCTTCAATGCCGCGATGTGATACCATGAAGCCGAGCGCTTTGCCCGATGGGACGCCGAAGGTGCACTTCTCCGGTTCAACTTCATTCGAAGGCCCGGATATTTGCAAAGGTTTCTTCTAAGTCGGCGATCGTCTTCTTTCTCGCTTGGTCTTGATGACAACATCGTCGACATAGGCTTCAACGTTTTTGCCGATCCGCGTCCGGAAGCATCTTTGGATCATGCGTTGGTATGTAGCTCCGGCGTTCTTCGCCGAAAGGCATGGTGATGTAGCAGAGGCCCCGAACGGCGTGATGAAAGATGTCTTCAAGCGCGGATTCTTTCGATCGATCCGTGATAGCCCGAGTAACAATCCAAGAAGCTCAGAGTTCGCAATGCCGTTGAGTCGACAACTTGGTCGATACGAGGTAGCCCGAATGGATCTTTGGGGCAGGCTTTGTTGAGGTCGGTGTAATCGACGCACATGCGCCACGCCCGTCTTCTTGCGACCAAGACCGGATTGGCTAGCCCGGGATGAAGGACTTCTTTAATGAAGCCAGCAAGAGCTTTGCAAGTTCTTCTTTGATCGCGTCTTTTCGATCCCGTGCGAACCTCGCGTAATCGTTGTTTTATTGGTTTGGCGTCATCTTTGACGTTCAAAGAGTGCTCGATCACCTCCCTAGGAATTCCAGCATATCGGATGGTTTCCAAGCAAAAACATCTTTATTATTTTGGAGGAAGGTGACGAGCGCGCTTTCCTATTTAGGATCTAGGTCGGCGCCGATTACAGCTTTTGGAGGGATCGACGAATCAAGGGAGATCTTCTTGGTCTTGGCGTCGCCGGATCCCGATTTGGCTATCTTCGTCGGGGACTTCGCCCTCTGCCGGTTGATGCAGCCAATCGGACTTCTTGTTGGCCACGTAATCTCTCGCGAGATTGGGCCATGTCGCAGCTCTCCTTGTCGCAGTGAAGGCTTGCTTCACGTCGCTGCGAAGAGTGATGACGCCGTTGGGACCCGGCATCTTCATGCAAAGATAAGTGTAGTGAGGGATCGCCATGAACTTGGCAAGCGCAGCCTTCCGATGATGGCATGATATGCCGTTCAAGTCGGCCACCTCGAAGGTGACGTTCTCCGTTCGAAATTCTCTCGGGCTCCGAAGGTGACCGGGAGAGAGATATGCCCGAGTGGTGTTGAAGATAGCCCCGGATAACTCCGTGGAAGGGGCCGAGCTTGCTTTGAGTTCGGCCCTGGGATCTCGCATTTCATCCATAGTCTTGGCAAACAGATGTTGAGGGCGCTACCCCCGTCGATGAGGACGCGCTTAAGCTCGATGTTGCGGACTACGGGGTCCGGGACGAGTGGATAGCGTCCCGGTGGACCACTCGGTCGATGATCCGAGCGGTCAAAGGTGATGGCCACCTCCGACCATCGCAGATATTGAGGGACTTCGGGTTGAGCCGCGTTGACCTCCCGGCCGCTAGCTTCGTTTCCTCTTGGATTCATAAGCTAACGGGCCCCGAAGATGTGGTTGAGCTCCCCACCGGATCTTGAAAAGGTTCGGCATTCTCGCCGCGTTGTTCTTCTTGGCGCGGACGGGCCACCTCGTCGCCGGCTTCTTGTTGAGCCGCGCCGCGATCGCTTCGCCGAACCGCTTGTAGATAAAGCATCCTTTGCCGCGTGCTTGTGATTTGGATGGTGGGTGCACCGGGCGTTCATGATGGCGTCGTAGGCGGCGACTGGGACGGCGTTGAGTATTGGAGGTTGCGGCCACTGTGTCTTCGATCGGCGCTTGCGATCTTTCGGGCCCCGGTTGCCGTTGTTGCCGCCATCCTTCTTAGGATTTCGCTTCCTCCCGCTTGCTTGTCCCCTCTTCCGTCGGGCCGATCTTGACGGGCGGCCTTGATGGCGTCGTTTGATTTGGCGTATGAATTCGCCGTCTCAAACATCTCGCTTCACCGTCTTCGGCGGCTTGCGTCCGAACTTGCCGATAAGCGCTCATCACGGACTCCCTTCTCGGAAGGCGGCGATGATGATGTCATCGGTGATGTTCGGGATCTTGTTGCGCTTCTCTGAGAAGCGACGAATGTAATCCTTCGAGGCTCGTCCGCTTCGGATGACATTGTAAAGGTCGAAGTGCGTGCCGGCCTCTCGAAGGTGCCTTGGAAGTTGGCGATGAAGTGGTCCCTCGCTCGCTCCACGAGCCGATTGAGCCTCTTGGCAGTGGTGAGCCAATTTCGGCCGAGTTTGCAGGGCCACGGGCGTGTAGTTCGCCATGGCTTTGTTGTCGCCACTTGCGCTCGGATGGCAAGGGTATATACAGCTAACCAAGATTCGGGTCGGTTTTGCCATCGTACCTTTCTATCCCGGTGGGCTTAAAGCCACTCGGCCAATGCACTCGGCGGAGCTCCCGAGTGAAGGCCGGTACTCCATCGTCGCCGCTATCGGTGATCCCCTCCGATCTTCCCGAGTGCGACGGCCGTGCTCTTGGTAGCGGCGGTCGAGGACCTCCCGCAGATCACTCGGCGGGGTCTTCGTTGGCCGGTCGGGTAGCTGGAACTGTTGCGCGTGGACTCGGTGGTGGACGGGTGGACGTCCATGTCGTTTGCGGCGGAGTCGACCGCTCGCTCTTGGTGCCTCGGCATGGACTCGGGAGGCGGGCCTCTTGGCCTAGTTGACGACCGAGCCGCTCGGCCTCCCGTAGTCTCCCGACCTTAGGGGTGGGAGCCGGCTCTTGTCCGGTGTTTCGGCCACGGATTCGCCGGCCTTCGCGCCGAAGTGGTGGGAGGGCCGCTTGGCCGTGGCGGCAACGATGGTCTTGATCTTATCCAAGATAGGAGTCACGTTGGCCGGAGCCGTCTCCATGACGGTATCCAAGAGCGTGAGTGCGGAGACAGCGTTCGCCGTGGCGTGGCCTGGAAGACATTGGTGTTGCGAACCCGTGTTTGGAGGATGGCCTCCCGGACGATCGTCCACCGCACGCGATCCTCGCTTCCTTTTATCGCCTCGTCTTTGCGTTGTTTGTCTTCTTCTTGCCTTTGCGTTCAAGCTCCACTCGCTCGCTCCTCTTCGGCAAGCCTTCGGCCATGGCTGAGCCTGACTCATCCGGCTCGGCCATGAGGACGTCGAAGCACTTCGGCTCGCAACCGTATGGCGCCGGAGTTGTCGGCTTCGTCGAGGGGATGCCGTAGAGATTGTCGGCGGCGGAGCCGAGGTATCCGTTGAGCTCAAGATGAACAGGAGCCAAAGGACGGGAGGATGACACGACCTCCCTTGATCCCGGGTAACCCGGATCTCGGATCGTTCCAGTCCGAGCCTGAGCTTGGGGGATCGGCTCTTCCGAGTGGATCCTCGCCAACTCGGGAGAGCAGCTTGATCGTAGATCTTGGCGACGTTTGGTAACCCAAGCGGCACCGAAAGGTCTTCACCGAGTAGATTGCTTCCGTCTGGGAGGCAAGAAAATTGGCGCAGATCTCGGCGGCATTCGATAATCCGAATGGCACCGAGTGAAGTCCGTCGTCGGAGAAGGTGGATCGCATCTTGGTTTTCAAGATGTTGTCGAAGATCTCGGCGCCAGGAGAGCCCGAACGGCGCCGAGTAGGTTGTTCCTCTCCGACCGGTTCGAATCCGAGTCGAGGAGGAGTCGCCGCGAGTTGGCGGCGAAGTCGAGTCTTGAAGGAGATCCCATCACGCTTGTCGGCGAGATTGTTGAAGAAGTCTCGACGCGCGGTCCCCTACCTGGCGCGCCAACTGTCGAAACTCGGTTTCGGCAATATATTTTATGGGGTCGCAGTCAAGATCGCCAAGCACAATGGGTTAGAAGAAGAAGAAGATTTAGACAGTTCAGCCCTCTCGTGAGGTAATACCCTACTCCTGTTTCGGTGGATTCGATCCGCCGAGTGTCTTTATTGATCTCGTGATCTAAAGCTCTCGCTTATGAAGCCGTATCTCGATCTAATCTCCGATCAAGTCTAGGATATCCGATCTCCTATCGGAATATCCCTCAAGGGACGCCCTTACCCCCTTATATAGTCTTGGGAGGAAGGGTTTACAAGTCGGAAACCCTATCTTATTCTAAGATGGTTTCCTCAATCTTACCAAACCGTGACTATAGGCCGATTGCCTTATCTCTATCGGCAACCGTAACACCTAAGTCAAGTTCGGCTTACAGATATAGCAGGCGCAATCTATCCCTACCTCCAGTCGGATAAGCTTGCCATGTGGATACCCGATTGCCACAATCTCCACACACTGGCGTCATCCTCGCCGCCAGATCCGGCCGGAGCGGCACGGATCCGCGGTCACCGCCGTCGCCGCCCGACCGCCCGAGCGACTCCCTAGCCTCCCGAGCACACGACGGCGAGAAGCCCCGCGCCGCTGCCCTTGCGGCCGCACGGCGGGGCGCGGGCGGCGGCGAGGCAGTGAGGATGGAGGTGAGAGGGACGGCCGGCTGCCGCCTCCCGAGTCACCCCTGGGAGAGGGCGACGCGGGAGCTAATTCAAAATTTTGGCTATGAACTTTGGCAGTAGCATTGCAATTCGTCCACACTTTTGCGACGAGTAGTTGATCTACTTAATCTTGGTCACACACCTTGACCCTGTTCGCTTGTTCGTATCAGCCGGGCTTATCAGCCGTTCAAACAGTATTTTTTTCTCACAGCAAACCAGTCGGCTTGTCTTATCAGCCGGCTTATAGACCAGCCGAACACGCCCCTTGATCGAACGCTCAGTAGAGACCCAAATGGGGTCGGAGATTTAAACCCCGACCCCTGTTGGCAGCCGGAACGCCATCACACAGCTTCATGCAGTGCCTCGCCGGAGCGCCGCCGCAGACCGGCGGTGACTTGCTCTCCTCTCTTTCTTCCTAGACAGAGCACCACCTGGTGACACTCGAGGGCATGCGCGTTGGTGAGTGACTGACCTGCATGCATGTTTCACATAAATCAGATTTGCTCTGCAAAATGGGGATTTTTTTTCTTTCTTGAGAAAGATGGAATTGAGTACAGATGGTGATACGCAGGGTATGACCAAAACAGCTGATGATCTGTTCTGAACTTATGCGAGTCTAATAGTAAGAAATAGACCAAATCGACTTTTTTTAAAAGAAAAAACGGTAAAAGGATGTCTTTTCACTGAATAGAACAAATTATAGTCTTAGGTCTTACAAAATTGTAAAAAGGAAAGGCAAAACTGTACAGGACGGGTGTGTGAACTCACCTTAAGACCAAATCGACTTGGCTTAACGTGCAAACGGCGAAAACAAATGATCATCAGGTTAACGAGATTAAAAGAGAAATGTTGTCGACACTAGTGCATCTAATAAACAAAGTAATTAAGCAATCAATTATCTCTCGTTAGACAAGACAGCTTCAACTTCAGTGCAGTTGTGACGAACGAATCAGGAAGAAGCAATATGCAGTTCGGAGTCAAAAACTCCGAACCGTCTTTGTTGCCTCTGCTAGTGCTGGATTCAATATGGACCGCACAGATAGTCTGATCTAACGGCTGCTAGAGACCCAAAAAGGGGTCGGAGTTAAAAACTCCGAACCCCCCTTGTTTGCCTCTGCTGGTGCAGGATTTAATCTGGACCGCACAGCCCGCACAGCTAGCCTGATCTAACGGCTGCTAGAGGCCCAAATCCCCTTGTGGGCCTTAGAAACGGCCTGTTTCTTGGTGGGCCTCCTGCCAAATTGGATCGGAGCTCACGTAAGCCGTAATCCCGTTCCGGCCCATTGGCCCAACACATATGGCCTGGGAAGAAGAAGGAAACAGGAAACCCTCGCCGTGGAGCCTCCAAACCAAGTGAAGCGCCATGGCCGCCGGCGAGCAGCAGCAGCAGCAGATCTCCGCCTCCTCTAATTCCTCCGGGAGGCTCGTCACGCCTTTCTGGAAAGGTTCGCGAACGAGCGAACGAGCGAGCGAGCTCTAAGTTAGCCCTTTTCTCCGGTGATTTTATCGCGGTTTTTACAACGTGTTTTTTCGATGGGATGCAGAGAAGTACGAGAGAGATGCGAGGAGGTACTGGGACATCTTCTACAAGCGCCACGAGGACAAGGTTGCGATTCTAGTTTCCTCCCGCCCTCCTCTGATTTCTTTAGCTTCGAGAGCACTGTTGGATGTGGAAGATTAATTTGGCAGTGTTTGTGTTGCAACTGCTTCCTTTGGTTTCGCGTTGGAAGCTAGAAATATGCAGTGTTTGTGTCGCAGTAGTTTCTCGCTGGTCTTATTAGTGGTGATCCACGAATTCCTTGGTGTTTTTACGTGCTGGCAGACAGCTCTCTGATCTTCAGGTGAAAACAAAGTTTCAAGCAAATCAAGAATGTGTAGACCGCTTCATTGCACTGAAAAGCCTAGCAGCAGAGTGATACTGCTGCTAATTCCCTATATCAATGCTGTTTTGTATTGATAGCATGTTCAGTTTACTTGTTCAAATTGCTAGCTGGTACTGTTTTTGATGGATCCCAGATTTCCAATTGTTGAAGGAACTTCTTTGTTTATATTTCTGGTATATCTCTCAATGTCAACAAGAAATCTCGTCAATATTCTTGGTGGAGAAATGTGGTGTCAAACAATACTGCGAATCTGGAGCTCTGAGTCAAATATGCCACTACAACAGATTGTTGTTTTTCTACTGCAAATGCTTTTGATTGCTTAAATTTCTCCTTTTCTACATTTGATTTGTCATGCATTTGAATTTTGTACTGTTCCATTTGGGCAGTTCTTCAAGGATCGACACTACTTGGATAAAGAATGGGGAAAGTACTTTGAGGTAAACAACTAAACATAAAAGCCTATCTTTTTGTACCAAATTTGGCCATAAGTTTCACGAAACTGATTTAATTGCGATGAAAATAGGGTCAAGGAGGGGGGAAGATGGTGATTTTGGAGGTATGGTACTGCCATTTACATTTTAGGCTTGTTTCTGTACTAACTATTATATGGTTGATTCTGATAATCGAGCTGAGCAGAAATTAGTTAATAGCACTCTTTTGGTTGAACTAGCCAACTAGGGAATGTTCATAAGGCATTTCAGGTTCAAGTGTGCACAAAACTTGGGCCAATATATTTGTTCAATTTAGGCCATATGCTCATAACTGGCCGAATGCCTGTATCTAGTAAATTTTGTTGCTATTTTTCGTTCTTGTTTGTTTGTAACATGAATGTGACTGGTGCAAGGTTGACTGCAGGTTGGATGTGGAGCTGGAAATACAATATTTCCATTGATTTCTACATACCCTGATATATTTGTTCACGCATGTGATTTTTCTCCCCGAGCTGTTGACTTGGTTAAGGTATACTATTCCTCGATGGTAGCTGAATGGTTAGTCCATTTGCTCAGTTTTCTCTTCTAATAATTTGCCACTGCAACGAAAAGAGGTGCACCTGAGGATCTGCAAATTCATTCCCCATTTTCATTGATTGAATTTTACATGCAGAAACATAAGGACTACAGACCTGACCGAGTAAATGCATTTGCATGCGATATTACATCAGAGCAACTAACTGAGAGTGTACAACCTTCCTCTGTTGATGTTGTAACAATGGTAACATGCTATACTTCTATCATGTGTCTATCTGTACCAGTCATTTAACGTCTTTATTTACATCTATTTATAGACTTTTGAGTGTACAACCAGCTAACATATTAAGTAGATCTTTATGCTTTCTGCAGTTGCACCCGCTAAAATGCCTCTAGTTCTTCAGAATGTTAGAAATGTTCTGAAAGTAAGTGCCCCTGTTAAGTACAGTATCTTTCTTTTTAATTTCTTAGAAATTCTATTGACTCGAGGAACTAAACTCATATATTATGTATTAGAATGGCGGACGTGTGCTTTTACGGGACTATGCTTTCGGTGACCTTGCACAGGTATGAATGTCTTCTTTTGTGTATTTTGATGCCTTCTCTAAAAGTAGGATTGTTTAATTTGATGGCTTCTAGAAATCTTCTCTTTTCCCTGTTCTTGGTGATATGATTTTGGTTTAGTGCATGCAATCACGCATCATAGAAGAATTGTTTCAAACTTTCCATATGTCAGATGTAGGTGATTACATCATGCAGCATAACAATCCACTAATCTACCATCTTATCAAGACATCTAAGGGTACTTTTGTGGTTATACATTTAAGGGTACTTTTATATAATTTTAATTTATGTTTGGTCTAAACTTATTATGCATGAAGGGTGTTTTATTTTCTTGCTGTAAATATTTTGTAGGAAAGACTTATGTCTAAAGGCCAACAAATAAGTGAGAATTTCTATGTCAGAGGTGATGGCACGGTGAGTATATGGTAGATAATCATATTCTCTAATGGAAGTTTACGCACAAGAAAATTAACAGATACTATGCAGCATCATTTTACTTGTAAAATACACTGGTGGATTGATTCTGAAATACTGGCTCCATGCAGCGAGCATATTACTTTTCAAATGAGTACCTGGTGGATTTATTCTCAACATGTGGATTTACTGTTGAGGAGATTTGTGTGCACAATAAACAAGTCGAGAACCGTTCACTTGACTTGGTGATGAACAGGTGATGATTATTTGCTTTGTACAAATATCTCTAGAATATATGCACCACCTGCTATTGAGAAAGCATGTATAGGTTTTTGCCTATATTTATAATGTTTTCAGAGTAATTCTATCGATAGCAGAACACATGTACTTTGGTAGCCTTTCCCTTTGTAGAGTAAATTGCATATTGGGCCACATATTATTACCAAGGTTTCACATTGCATCACCCCATAAACAATGTTTTCACTTTGAGCTATATGACATTACCTCCTCATTGCATTTTGAGCTACCCCTTCCTCTCCATCTTTCTCCTTCATCCTTGCAGAACTCCTGTCAGCATCCCATCCCAGGCAATGGTGGCACTAAGATTTAGTCTTTATATGTTTTTTTATCTCTAATCACCAGTTTAAATCAAGACTAGTGTCATGTGGGGCCAATCGTATGTACGTCGTGAGAAGGGCTCGAGACATCGCGAGCCGCGATCCGGCCGCGGGCGCAAGCAACGCGCAGAGGCGTGCGTGACCGGAATAGTGGCTAGCTGATTAGGGAAATCTATCTCCATAATTAGTTATTTCCATAATTAGTTATTTCCAAAAGTTGGTTAGTTTGTTGCTAAGTTTGTGCGGCCGCGCCTATATATCTGGTAACCATGAACAAATTAAGGGGAAGCAAGAAATATTATCTCTAAACTCGATCTCTCTCTACTAAGCCTACGGCGGAGGGGTAAACCTCGCCGGAGAAGACGGATCGCGACTACGAACTACGTAGTCGAGGTCGTGCTATCCTAGGGTTTGAGGCCCTTGACAACCCGGTATCACGTTCCTCTCGATCCTCAACTCCGTCCGCCGCCGCCGCCCACGCCGCCACCCTTCCACCCGCCACCGCAGCTCCGTCCTCCCCGTCGCCATCCTCCGTCGCCTCGTGCGCAGAGTCACGGGACGATCTCAAGGCCTCCATCGAAGCCCTCACCTCCACTATGGCCACGATGCAGCAGACCTTCGAGACCACCACCAAGTCGTTGCAGTCGGCGATCGATGCCAACGCCAAAGCAATCCACGCCTCGTCCAAGCGAACCCATCGTCCACGGTGTCGTGGACGGCTGGGAACGGGAGCATCATCAAGATCGGCCACCCAAACACCGGCGCCGAGTTTCGCGCTACGACGGCAGGGCGATCCGCTAATCTTCATCAACAAGTGCGAGTCCTTTTTCACACGAACGCATCATGGCCGAAGAGCCGTGTCCGGATGGCGTCCTACAATCTCCACGACGGCCACCGTGGTACATGCAGCTCCAAGAAGACGAGGGCACACCGACGCGTGGGCGCTTCAAAGAACTCCTCAACTCGCGCTACGGCCGCCCTCGATCGGCTCCCTCTTCGACCTTTCGCCGTGCCGACGCACCGGACGGTGAGGCCTACCAGAGCAATTCTGTGCTTTGCTTCCTCGTGCGGAAGCTAGATGATGCACGCCGAGTCCAGCTCTTCACGGAGGTCTCCAACCGCCGCCTGCCGCTCCCGTGCAGCAGCAGAACCCGCAAACCCTAGGGGCCGCCATGAGCTTGGCTCCGCCACCCGAGCTCGAGCCATATATGTTCGCGGCAAGCCCACCACCAAGCGGGTCCTTCCGCCCAGACCGAAGCCGCCTCGCCCGTCACCCGCCGCCCAAGATCGTGCCGCCACCGCGACGCTTGACGACGACCCGTGCGCCGGCTCAATCAAGCGAATCAGAGGAACGGCGTCGCCGCCCGTGCTTCAATCGCGACGATCCGTACACCCGCGCCCACAACAAGGTGTGCAAGCGCCTTCTTCCCCGCCGGACACCGCGCAGAGACGACGCCACTGACGACTCCAAGGACGTGGCCGAGGATTCGGTGACCACGGAGTCCCCGGTCTTCTCATTGCTCGCCGTCGCCGGTGTTCCTTTGGCGACACGATCCAGTCACGGTGACCATCGGGGACGCGCCTTTCCTCGCCCTCCTCGATAGCAGCCTCCACCCACGCCTTCATTGGCGAGGAAGCGGCCGAGGCGCACGGCCTCCTCATCCAGCCCCGCCACGCATGACGGCTACGGCCGCCAACGGCGAACGGGTGGCTTGCCCGGTGTCATCCGAACGCCGCTCTCCATCGACCATACCTCTTTCGCCACCGATCTCTTTGTGTTGCCCTGCAGATATGATCCGGTCCCTGCACGCGGTGGCTTGGCACATTAGGGCCGATCGTGTGGGACTTCGCTAAGCGGTCCATGTCGTTCCAGCCGACACGGCGCACCGCTCTCCGGCCAGCGTGCGCAAGACCGACGCTGGCGCTCGCGCACCATCACCGCGCCTGGGACGCTCTGACGAGCTCCCGGCCGCCTACGAGGACATCTTCGCCGAGCCGGAGGGCTTACCACCTCGCCGGGCACGTGACCACGCCATCGTCCTCAAGCCCGGGTCGGCCCTCGTCGCCGCCCGTCCGTACGGCATCCGGCGGCCCACAAGGACGAATAACGCCAGCGCGCCATGATCAAGCGGCGTCGTGCGTCGAAGCGACTCTCCCTTCGTCACCGGCCCTCCTCGCTCAAGAAGGCCGACGGTCCCGGCGCTTCGCGTCGACTACCGCGCCTCAACTCGCTCACCGTCAAGGACGCCTTCCCAATTCCTAGTCGACGAACTTCTTGACGAACTCCACTGAGCGCGCTTCTTCACCAAGTTGGACTTACGCTCGGGTACCATCAAAGTGCGGATGCGACCGACGACATCCACAAGACGGCGTTCCGTACCCATGACGGCCTCTACGAGTTCGTGGTCATGCCATTCGGCCGTGCAACGCCCGCCACGCCTCGTGCGCCGATGAATGATGTACTTCGCGCCCACCTCCGCCGGTTCGTCCTTGTATTTTTGACGATATCTTGATCTACAAGACATCGTGGCGGACCACCTTCGTCACCTTCGTGTGGTCTTCGACACGCTTCGCGAGCACCGACCGCTCGTGAAACGGTCCAAGTGCTCATTCGGCGTCAACACGGCCGCGTACCTCGGCCACATCATCTCGACGGCGTCGCCATGGATTCCGCCAAGGTCCAGCCATCCACGATCGGCCGCAGCCCACGCTCGCGAGAGCGGTCCGTGGTTTCCTTGGATTGACGGGCTACTACGTAAAATTCGTCCACAATTACGCACCATCGCGCCCTCACGGCCCTCCTCAAAAAGAGGGTTCGCGTGGAACTCGGACGCCGAAACGGCCTTCGCCGCGCTCAAGGCAGCCGTGACGTCCCCCGCTCGCCTTGCCTGGACTTCACCAAGGATTTCGTCGTCGAATGTGACGCTCCACCTACGGCTGATGGGCTCGATCCGGAGGTCACCCCATCGCGTACTTCAGCACTGGACGCTTGGCACCGCTCCCCTCGCCGCTATGAACGGGAGCTCATCGGCCTCGTGCTCGCGGTGACGGCACTGAGGCCGTATTTGTGGGACGGCGTTTTCGTGAAGACCGATCACTACAGCCTCAAGTACCGCTTGATCGGCGCCTCGCCACCATCCCGCAAAGACCATTGGGTCCTGGGAAGCTCCTTGGCTTCGACTTCTCCGTCGAGTTCAAGTCGGGCGGCCAACAAAGTGGCCGACGCCTTGTCACGCCGCGACACGTATTAAGACAAGACGGCGGAGCTCCGCGCGATCTCGGCGCCCGCTCGACCTCATCGACCGCCCGCGTCACGCCCAAGCACTCGATCCCGCATTGGTGGCGATCCAAAGCGAGGTCCGCGCGGGTTACGTCCGCGCCCGGACCGTGGCCGACGGCATGGTGCTATATGAAGGCGCGCTCTACATACCTCCGACTCGCCTTGCTGCAGAGATCATCGCGCCGGTGCACGACGACGCCATGAGGGCGTCCAACACTATGCACCGCCTTCGACGTGATTTTCATTTTCCCCACATGCGCCGACTTGTGCAGGACTACGTCAAGGCGTGCTTCACCCGCCAAAGGTACAAATCGGAGCACCTCAACCCGGCGGGCCTCCCGATGCCGCTGCCCATTCCCAAAGTCGTGTGGGCGGATATCGGCCTCGACTTCATTGGAGGCTTCCTCGTGTGGACGGGAAGACGGTGATCCTCTCCGTCGTTGATCGCTTCAAGCAAATATTGCCACTTCATCGCCTCGCACATCCGTACACCGCGAGACCGTGGCCAAGGCATTCTTCACCGACATCGTTCGCTCGCACGGTGCCGCAGCCCATGGTGTCCGACCGTGATCCGTGTTCACCTCGACGTTCGGCGGAGCTCATGCGCCTCATCTGGGACCAAGCAAAGCATGTCATCGGCGTTTCCACCCTGCACCGACGGCCGACGGAGGCCGCGAACCGCGTCATCGTCATGTACCTTCGTTGCTTCACAGTGATCGCCTCGACAATGGCTCCGCTGGCCGCCATGGGCCGAGTACGTCTACAACACAAAGATACCGCACGTCCTCCGCGAGACGCCGTTCCGCGTGTGTACGGCGCGACCCGCCATCTATCCGCCATATGAGCCCTGGGCGAGACGCGGTCGCGGCGGTCGCCCGTGATATGGAGGAGCGTGAGGCCTTCCTCTCCGATGCGCGGTACGGCCGGAGCAGCGCAAACGGCTCGGCCGCCACTATGACAAACGGCATCGTCGTGCCTTGCGCATGCAGGGCGACGGGCGCTCCTCCGATTCCGCCCGGCGCGCGCCTCCCTTCCCTGGCCGACGTCCGCAAGCTCAAGGCTCGCTTCCTGGGGCCATATCGGGTGGTGCAGATCATCAACGCCGCTGCTGTCCGCCTCGAGCTACCGCCCCAAGCCCGACTCCACGATGTGTTTCATGTAAGCACCTCGAAGAAATTTGTGGGTACGCCCACCAACTCCACCTCCGCCGCTCGATGTTCACCATGGGTGGTGGTCCCCGCACTGCACCGGGTTGTGCAAGCTCGCCCGGCTCGTGGAGTCCGGCAGTCTTGGTGCACCGGCGTGGCGAGCCGGCGTCCTCGGCAACTTGGGAGGACCATCGACTTCCGCGAGCGGTATCCGGCGTTTCAGCTCGAGGACGATCCGGATCTCGAGGCGGGAGAGATGTCATGTGGGGCCAATCGTATGTACGTCGCAGGGGCTCGAGACATCGGGCGAGCCGCGATCCGGCAGCCGGCGCAAGCAACGCGCAGAGGCAAAGCGTGACCGGGAATAGTGGCTAGCTGATTAGGAAATCTATCTCCATAATTAGTTATTTCCATAATTAGTTATTTCCAAAAGTTGGTTAGTTTGTTGCTAAGTTTGTGCGGCCGCTGGCCTATATATCTGGTAACCATGAACAAATTAAGGGAAGCAAGAAATATTATCTCTAAACTCGATCTCTCTACTAAGCCTACGGCGGAGGGGTAAACCTCGCCGGAGAAGACGGATCGCGACTACGAACTACGTAGTCGAGGTCGTGCTATCCTAGGGTTTGAGGCCCTTGACAACTAGTAATCTTGCAAACCAACTGGTTGGCTATGTTCAATCCTATAGCTTATCTCCAGCCTCGTCGTGCATCTATTAATACAGGAAACAAGAACCAGCATTTGTGTGGTCTCTCTCCAATCTATCTCCATTGAACTTTTCATCAGCGGAGGCAAGCTCTAGTCGCGGGGCTGGCACCGGAATAATTCAAACTGCAAATTGCTGGATGCCTCCGAGTCCGAGCTACAGCCCCATCCTAGGAATCTAGAATGCCCCCGAGCTGGAGCTTGAGCTCAGTCTCCATCTCCACCAATTGTGCCCTTGAACTCGAGCTTAACAGTGTGGGAAGAAACAAGAAGCTCTTAGCTGTATCTTCTTCAATTCTCTGCTTCCTCATTTCTTTGACTGGCTAGTGGGCCACCAGTCCAAATTAAAACATTTGGTAATGAAATATGGTTCAAAGTGAAAACTTTGCCTAAGCCCTAGCTCAAGATGCCACTTTGGTAACTATATATGGCCCAAAATGCAATTCACTCTTCTTTTTAATTTGCTCTGTTTTCTTTACTGTGGTTATCTTCCTTGATGATTTCAAATATGCCCCCCCCTTTTCACGACTACGTGTTTATTTTTTTATATGTTGCTTAGGAACTGGATCCAAGCCACCTTTATCCTTGGCTCAGCTGGTCTTCAAGGCCCAAATGGCCAGCACGATGCCCACACTTGTGAAGACAAAGAGGATAAGCTAACTGCTAATGCTTCTCAGGAGAAGAGCACTAGCGAAGAAATTGACCTTTCTGAGGATTTTAACAATATGTTTGGAATTACACACAATCTTGATGAGGTAACTTTTATAAATTTAAGCTGAGTGTTATGATTTGTTGCTGTGAGCGTCAGACTTGTATTGGAGTAAAAAAGTTGGATTTCCTTGCACGCCTTATTGACTAGAAGCTAGTCTCCACTACTTTTGTCTTATCTGAATGACATATCTAAAGTAATGTATATATAAAGTGACACGAAAGAGAGTTCAGTAAGTTTGGTAGTGATCTAAAAGAGCAGCGTGAGAAAAACAATATTAAACCTTTAATTTGGTTTACTCGGGTTCGCTAGGTGAGGATTATCTGCAAAGAAAAAGGAAGAACAAAGAAAAACTGCCCATTTGTCCTTTTCAATCCATGTCATTGATTTGCAATACAATTGCCCAATGGCTGGCAAGACATGCAGCCAGCAGCAATTAACTGCAGGTATGCAGCATATTTGAACTATCTGTTTGACTTTAGTCACTGCACTTGCAGTGGGATGTCACGTATTTCCGATCAAATGCAATGGCATGAAACTGCTGATGTGATTTCTCTTTTTCAGTCACAAATCTAGAATTATTTCTCTTTATGTTTCTAATATACCCTTGACATTACAAATTTGTCATTGCCTTGTGAAGTAATTTCACATAACATTTCTTTGTTTTGCAGGCACAGGTCATTCGGATCAAAGCAAAAGGTCACGACTTTGAAATAAAAATGCTCACAAAAGAACACCAGCACACCTGCAAATTAACCGGTCTAATGCTTTGGGAATCAGCTCAATTCATGTGCAGTGTTCTAGCAGAGAATCCTTCCATTCTTGCTGGCAAAAGAGTGCTGGAACTGGGCTGTGGCTCGGCTGGCATCTGCTCAATGGTTGCTGCCAGTGTTGCTCAGTTTGTTGTAGCTACTGATGGAGACACAGAATCTCTCGATCTTCTTAGAGAAAATACTGCCTCTAACTTGGAGCCTGATTTGGTTAAAAAGATTCTGATCAGGAAGTTGTTTTGGGGCAACAAAGATGATCTGAAGGCACTCGGGGAGCTTTCCAGCGATGGAACAGGTTTTGATTGCATAATAGGAACAGACGTCACCTACAATCCTGACGCTATACTCCCCCTCTTCAAGACTGCTAGGGAGCTGATTTCTAGTGAGGATTCAGAGGCGGCCCTTATTCTTTGCTACATTCAACGCCGAGTCGATGAGGATTCTATCCTTTCTACTGCAATGGCCCAGGGTTTCAGGCTCGTGGACAAATGGATTAATGGAATTCATGAGAGTAACGGTATCGTTAGCTCTTGGTTCTGTGGTAATGATGTTTGCAGTGCTTTCAGGAATGCAACGCTTTCCATACTCTATTTTCAGGTGCGAGACTTTGATGTTTAGCTGAATTTCACGCTTTTCATGACTTGGTGATTTTCCAACAGTACCAGATGAATGGACAAGTTTTTTTGTGGCAATTGTATTATTGAAATGGAAACTTCATTTTTCATTCTTATTGTTGATGACGGCAACTTTGATTTGGTGATGCAAGAAAACAAAACCACACTGGATGCTACAATATATTTTTGTTATTTTTTGTGTGGGAAGTGCGAAGCATTTCTTTCTGGTCAAATTTATCGGTTGTTATTTCTTGCTTTCTTGAATATAGGAAATATTTCTGTTCATCAGTTTGTATGGACTATAGAAAGCTGGTCCAGGTGGACTATAGAAAGCCATGGGCCGAAGAAAAGTATATCCTTTTCAGTAAATCAGTTGATCATATCATGTTAGTGACACAAAGTCAACTGAAGTTACTATATATAGGAAAGTCAACTGAAGTTACTATATAGGATCGTAAGGGGCCGAAGCTCGTGCAAGGATGCACGGAACATCACAGGCTGGTGGCTCACCCAAAGCTCACTCAGGCTGACAACATGATGGACCTGAGGGCTCAACTCAAAGCCCATCTGCCATCGCTGCCTCCCTGTTGCTAGTACCAGTAGTTTTCATTGAAAGGAAAAAAACAATATGAAAGGAGGAGCTCTCATAAAAAACTAGTGTACTATGTACGGTGTAGCGAAGAATTTAGTAATACTAAAAACTTGAGAAAACACTATGTAAATCGTGTAGTCGTCATAACTAAATGAACAAATATAAGTGAACAATATTTATTACACAGTAGTTGATGTGAAATTTTAATTCTACGTGACATTTGGATGGTTTCATGGTTATGTATCAAAAGATTTGATGACTATTAGTTTTGTAAGTGTTATGGTTCAATATACATTAAGCTTTTTTAAATGATGTAGTTGTCAAAGTTTTTAGTTTCAACTCTATAGGATATATAAAGTACTAAGACAAGTGAGGTTTACACTTCGGTCGACGAGCCAGAAGATCATACATTTTGTGAAGATTATGGCAATCGAGTATCTACATGGCAAGCTTATCCGACTGGAGGTAGGGATAGATTGCACATGCCATATCTGTAAACCGAACATGACTTGGGTGTTACGATTACCGATAGAGATAAGGCAATCGGCCTATAGTCACGGTTTGATAAGATTGAGGAAACCAATAGGGTTTCCGATCTGTAAGCCCTCCTCCCAAGACTATATAAGGGGGGTAGGGGGCGTCCCTTGAGGGATATCTTAGACTAGATCAGAGATTTCGATAGGAGATTAGCTTTTAGCTTTGAGCCTTAGATCAAGAGATCAATAAAGACACTCGGCGGATCGAATCCACCGAAACAGGAGTAGGGTATTACCTCACGAGAGGGCCTGAACCTGTCTAAACCTTCTTCTTCTTCTAACCTATTGTGCTTAGCGATCTTGACTGCGACCCGTAAATTATATTACCGAAACCAAGTTTCGGCAGTTGGCGCGCCGTGGTGGGGCCGCGTCAAGACTTCTTTCAACAATCTCGCCGACAAGCGTGATGAGATCTCCTTCAGGACTCGGCGACTTCGCCGCCAACTTCTTCGACGACTCCTCCTTCGACTCGGATTCAAACCAGTCGGAAGGAGGAATCCGCTTGACGCCGTTCGGGCTTCCGAACAGCGCCAACATCTACAACGACATCTTGAAGACCAAGATGCAATCTACTTTCTCCGACGACAGACTTCACTCGGCACCATTCGGATTACCGAATACCGCCGAAATCTGCGCCAATCTTCTCACCTCCCCGACGGAGGCAATCTATTCAGACGAAGACCTCTTGGTTCCATTTGGGTTACCAAACGCCGCCGAGATCTACAGCAAACTTCTCTCCCCCAAGTCGGCGGCGACCCACTCGGAGGAGCCCACACCCCCAAGCTCTGACTCGGACTGGAACGATTCAGATCCGGGTTACCCAGGATCAAGGGAGGTCACCGTCATCCTCCCATCATTCGGCTCCTGCTCATCTTCGGAGCTCAATGGATACCTCAGCTCCACCGGCTTCGACAACCTCTACGACATCCCTTCTGACGAAGCCGACAACTCCGAGTGCCGCATGGACTATGAGCCGAAGTGCTTTGACGTCCTCATGGCCGAGCCGGACGAGTCCGACTCAGCCATGGCCAGAAGGCTTGCTGAAGAAGAGCGAGCCAAGGTGGAGCACGAGCGCAAGACGACCGAAGAAGAGAAACAACGCAAGGACGAGGCGGACAAGAGGAAACAGGACCTACGTGCAGCCGGACGATCTGCCCAGGAGGCCATCCTCCAAACACGGGTCCGCAACACCAACATCTTCCAAACGCCATAGCAGAACGCTGTCGCCGCACTTACCCTCTTGGACACCGTCATGGAGACGACACCCGCCAATGTGACTCCAATACTCGACAAGATCAAGACCATCGTCGCCGCCACGCCTAACGGCCACCCCACCACCTTGGCACGAAGGCCGATCGACCGTGGCCAAAACGCCGACAAGAGCCGGCTTCCGCCTCTAAGGTCGGGAGACTATAAGAGGCCCGAGCCGATCGGCCGACGACTGTGCCAAGAGGCCCACCCCACGAGTCCACGCCGAAGTACCAGAGCGACGGCCGACTCCCGCGACAAACGACATGGACGTCCACCCGTCCACCACCGCGTCCGCCGCAACAACAGCTCCGCTACCCAACCACCGACCAAAGACCCCGCCGAGTGATCGCGGAAGTCCTCGATCGCCGCTACGGAGCGCGACCGACGCACTCGGGAAGATCGGAGGGGATCACCCGATAGCGGCGACGACGGAGTACCGCCTTCACTGGGAGCTCCGCCGAGTGCACCGGCCGAGTGGGTTTAAGCCCACAGGGATTGAAAGGTACGATGGCAAGACCAACCCTGAATCTTGGCTAACCGTATACACCCTCGCCATCCGTGCTGCAGGTGGCGACAACAAAGCTATGGCCAATTACCTGCCCGTGGCCCTCGCTAACTCAGCCAGAAACTGGCTCACGAGCCTGCCAAGAGGCTCAATCGGCTCGTGGAGCGAGCTGAGGGACCACTTCATTGCCAACTTCCAAGGCACCTTCGAGAGGCCCGGCACACACTTCGACCTATACAACGTTATCCAAGCCGGACGAACCCCTCGAAGGATTACATCCGTCGTTTCTCCGAGAAGCGCAACAAGATCCCGAACATCACCGATGACATCATCATCGCCGCCTTCCAGAAGGGAGTCCGTGATGAGCCGCTAATCGAAATTCGGCGCAAACCACCGAAGACGGTGAAACAGATGTTCGAGACGGCGAACTCATACGCCAAATCCAACGACGCCATCAAGGCCGCCCGTCAAGACCGGCCCGATAGGAGGGAAGACAAGCAAACGGGAGGGAGCCGTAATCCTAAGAAGGATGGCGGCAACAAGAACCAGCCCGAAAGATCGCAAGCGCCGATCCGAGGACCTAGTGGCCGCAACCTCCAACACTCAACGCCGTCCCCGAGTCCCGCCACGACGCCATCATGAACGCCCAAGGCACCCATCATCCAAATCATAAGCACGCAGCGAAGGATCGCTTCATCTACAAGCACCCCGAACAAGGGCGCAGGCTCAACAAGAAGCCGACCGACGAGGCCGGACCGTCAGCGCCAAAAAGAACAACGCGGCTGAAAATGCCGAACCTTTTCAAGACCCATGGGAGCTCAACCACATCTTCGGAGGACCGCTAGCCTATGAATCCAAGAGGAAACAGAAGCTAACCGACCGAGAGGTCAACGCGGCTCAACCCGAAGTCCTCAATATCCGCGATGGTCGGAAGTGGCCATCACTTTTGACCGCTCGATCATCCCGACCGAGTGGTTCACCCGGGCGCTATCCACTCGCCCGGACCCCGTGGTCCGCAACATCGAGCTTAAGCGCGTCCTCATCGATGGGGCGCGCCTCAACATCCCGTTTGCCAAGACCATGGATGAGATGCGATCCCGAGGGCCGAACTAAAGGCAAGCTCAGCCCCTTTCACGGAGTCATCCTGTGGCTATCTTCTACACCACTCGGCATATCTCCCTCCCACCACCTTCGGGGCCCGAGAGAACTTCCGAACGGAGAACGTCACTTTTGAGGTGGCCGACTTCAAACAAAGATATCACGCCATCATCGGAAGGCCCGCGCTGCCAAGTTCATGGCGATCCCTCACTACACCTACCTCTCGCATGAAGATGCCGGTCCCAACGGCGTCATCACCCTTCGCAGCGATGTGAAGCAAGCCTTCACCCGTGATAAGGAGAGCCGCGACATGGCCCAATCTCGCGAGAGATTACGTGGCCAACAAGAAGTCCGATTGGCCGCATCGACTTCGGCAGAGGGCGAAGTCCCCGCGAAGAAGATAGCCAAATCGTGATCCGCGACGCCAAGACCAAGAAGATCTCCCTTGATCCGTCGGATCCCTCGAAAACTGCCGTAATTGGCGCCGACCTAGATCCCAAATAGGAAAGCACGCTCGTCACCTTCCTCCAAAATAATAAAGATGTTTTTGCTTGGAAACCATCCGATATGCCCGGAATTCCTAGGGAGGTGATCGAGCACTCTTTGAACGTCAAAGATGACGCCAAACCGATAAAACAACGATTACGCAGATTCACGCAGGATCGAAAGGACGCTATCAAAGAAGAACTCGCAAAGCTCTTGGCTGCCGGCTTCATTAAAGAAGTCCTTCATCCCGACTGGTTAGCCAACCCGCCCCGGTCCGCAAGAAGACGGGGCAATGGCGCATGTGCGTCGACTATACCGACCTCAACAAAGCCTCGCCCCAAAGATCCGTTCGGCTGCCTCGCATCGACCAAGTCGTTGACTCAACACCGGCTGTCAACTCCCGAGTTTCCTGGATCATTACTCGGGCTATCACCGATCGCCTTAAAAGAATCCGACCGCCCGAAGACATCGTTCATCACGCCGTTTGGGGCCTATCTCTACATCACCATGCCTTTCGGCTGAAGAATGCCGGGCGCCACATACCAACGCATGATCCAAAGATGCTTCCGACGCAGATCGGCAAGAACGTTGAAGCTTATGTCGACGACGTCGTCATCAAGACCAAGCAAACAGAAGACCTGATCGCCGACCTAGAAGAAACCTTCGCAAACATCCGGGCCTTCAGAATGAAGTTAAACCCGGAGAAGTGCACTTTCGGCGTTCCATCAGGCAAACTGCTCGGCTTCATGGTGTCACATCGCGACATTGAAGCAAATCCAGAGAAGATCAACGCCATCTTAAGCATGAAGCCCCCGAGTAACCAAAAGGACGTCCGTAAGCTCACCGCCGCATGGCGGCACTAAGCCGTTTCATATCCCGACTTGGCGAACGAGGCATGCCCTTCTTCGATTGCTAAAGAAGACACACGACTTCCAGTGGACCGCGGAAGCCAACAAGGCCTTTGAAGATTTCAAAGAATTCATTACAACGCCGCCCGTCCTGGCCTCGCCTCAACCCCAGGAACCTCTGCTGCTGTATGTTTCAGCCACTCATCAAGTGGTTAGTACGGTCCTCGTGGTCGAACGCGAAGAAGAAGGACGGGCTCAGAAGATTCAAAGGTCAATCTACTTTGTTAGCGAAGTATTGGCAGGAGCCAAAACTCGCTACCCTTAGGTACAGAAATTACTCTATGGCGTTCTAATAACCGCGAGAAAATTGGCACACTATTTTCAGGGTCACTCGGTCACCGTCGTCACTTCTTTTCCACTCGGCGATGTCGTCCGCAACCGCGAGGCAACCGACGCATCGCTGCGGGCTCTAGAGCCGATGCCATTGGACTTGAGTTTTAAGGCGAGGACGTCCATAAAGTCACAAGCCTTAGCGGACTTCCCGGCCGAGTGGATCGAACAACAAGAGAACGTGCCTCGGGAAGACCTCCAACACTGGACCATGCACTTCGACGGATCCAAGAGGATCACCGGCTTGGGAGCAGGAGTTGTGCTGATCTCCCTGTTAGTGATATGCCCTAGAGGCAACATGGAGATGTTGGATATCACGTCAATGTTTATGTATAAATGAATAAAGTGTTATTCGGCCCATGAAATAGACATCTTGTATTGATCAATAAGTACGTGACTTATTTATGAGACTCTATATGTATGAATCTATTTCTAAACGATCCTCGATCATATGTCATATTGTTGGAACAAATATGATTCTAAGATCGGCATGTTTATTGATTGATGATCATGTCTCATAGATCATGGGTATGGAGATACCAAATCAATAAACATGGACATATGTGTTAGAGAACACATTGTTGGATAGACCCACCATGAGACACTACAGAATCAATGTGCCATTAGTTGGTCTCGTAGTGTTGGTACAAAGTCCTTAGACCCGAGATCACCATAGATTCCAACATGTGTAGTAGCCTACTTTGGGACTACCAAACGCTATTCCGTAATCGGGTAGTTATAAAGGTAGTTTTCGGGTTTGCTATGAAACATGGAGTGGGATGTGAGTGATCAAGATGGAATTTGCCCCTCCTTTGGAGAGATATCTCGGGCCCTCGAGGTAATGGATTATGGAAATGCATGGCCATGCTAAGTTGATTGAGGAGTCAATCAACGACGATAATCCAATACGGTTCGAGTGAATGGTTAAGTTATTGAAGGGATGGCACACATCTTGCCTATAGCTTAACCGGTATCGTGAGGCAAAGGGATTTGTGTACACATTACAGTTCGAGCCGATATTATATTCTTGTATACTATGGTGTCAATATGTGCCGCTAGGCGCCGCGTGACAGTGCCGGCCGAGTTGGACTCGAGCCGACGATCGGCTAAGTTAGACTATAGCCGAAACCGAGTATACCTGAACCTACGTGGTCGCACGCTTAAGGGGATAAGAACAGCATTCGAGTTGGACTCGGATACGGCTCGATCGGATAGGGATCCGATCGGATAGAGTCCTATGGGCTTACGACGTGTGAGCGGCCAACTCTATATGAGATACGGATGAGATCCAATTCAAAATAGAGTCCTATGGGCTTACGACGTGTGAGCGGCCAACTCTATATGAGATACGGATGAGATCCAATTCAAAATAGAGTCCTATGGGCTTACGACGTGTGAGCGGCCAACTCTATATGAGATACGGATGAGATCCAATTCAAAATAGAGTCCCGAGCGGCTACTAATCCCGCCGGCCAACTCTATATAAAGGAGGGAGGGTGGAGAGCCGCTGCATATCAATTGCATCGCGTGCAACGAAGTCGCCGAGATCAATCTCCACGGAAACCCTCCCCACTTTCGAGCCAAACCCTAGCCTTGCATCGCGTGCTAGCACACGGGTGTACGGCGTTCGTCCCCGGACGTGTGGATACCGGTAGAGGCGCTGCTACGTTGCGCGCCGTTGATCGGCCGTTGTCTCCGGGAGTCTCGCTACACTGTTCCAGATCGGATTGCCCCGATTGGCTATTCCGCCGCACTCTACTCCAATCGGTAACGATCTATCGGCCCTTACTTGCAAGTGTTCCCGGTTTGCGCGGTAGAAAATTTTTGTTTTTGGCTAGCGTAGCCTCCGCGTAACACTTCAAGTGGTATCGAGCTAATCTTGCTTAGTTCGGGTTTTAGATTGGATCTGGAACAAGTTTTGTGCACGGGTTGATTAGATCAATCGGTTTTACGGGATTTGTTGAGGAGAGTTCATGGTAATTGCGTTCCTTGATAGTGTATCGGAACGGCGTAATGTGATTACGTCGAAGCAATATCCATAGAACTCGGTTTGAGTTGGGTTCGAGATAGCGTTCCTTGATAGTGTATCGGAACGGTATAATGTGATTATGCCGAAGCTATCTCGTTGTCCGATCTTGTTTGCTGCCTCGCGCCGCGCAAACCATCTCCCTTGATAGTGTATCGGGACGGCATAATGTGATTATGCCGATATGGTTTCCGTAAGCAATTTCATAGATTGGATCTATGAATTTCGTCCTTGGCTTCCCCCTCGACCCCCCGCCCGCTAACCGGCTAGCGGGACCGCCGTGTGCGTACCCTCCTTATAGGTCGTCTCGATGCCGTAGCTCTGCGATAAGTAGAAAACGTTTCTACGCCTAACTTGTTTTTGCAGAGAATGCTTTGAGATGGTATGGCCCTATTGTATGTATGAGATGTATGAGATGCATGTGATGCATGTAATATTCTTTCATATGTGCAATCCTTGTAATATTCTTTCATACGTGCAATGCTTGTAATATTCTTTCACGACTGCGAGTCGATGTAATCTTCAATTAGAGCTTCTATAGTAGTAGCTTAGTTTGAAGAAATCAAGCATCATGCACATTGGAAGATGGTGCCGAAGATGGAGATCCTCGCGCCGACATGGAGATGGAGATCACCATGTGAAGGGGGCCATACTATTTCATTATATGCTATTCTACCTGCTTTCATATATGTGATATGTTTGTTTGATAGGATAGCATCCCTCGTAAAATTAAGTAGTAATGATGCCCTTCCAAATGTTGCACTGGCCACCGTTATGCTCGTCAATGGTGGGTCTCGCCAAAGCAGAGTGCCATTCTCTATCATAACACGAGGGGTATATGTCGACATATACATGCAGAGCATTTGGTTTACTTAACAAGGCTATCAAAACAGCTTTTGGGCCTTGGGGCATAGGTTGGCGCCGGGCATGGAGATGCCACACCAACAACAAGAGTCACATAGAGATGTGATTAGCAAGGAGTTGCTTATCGATGTTATTAATTTTCTAGCAGTGATGCCAAAGCTCACTAGAAAATTAATTAACATGTGGATCTTGACCCAATACGTAACCTAGAGGGAAGGTGAAAATACGTAATGGGAGTCTTATGTTAAATTGTTTAACAAAAGACATAGCATAAACATTGTGCTAAACTTTGCTTTTTCGTTGTAGAATAAATGGCGGTTATAATACCGCACCCAGCACCTTTAATTTGCGATCTATTCTCGAAAAGGAAAAATTAAATGGAACAAACTTTATGGATTGGTATCGTAACTTGAGAATTGTTCTCAAGCAAGAGCGTAAGGAGTACGTTCTTGAAGTACCCTATCCCGACGATTTGCCTAATAACGCCACCGCAACCGCACGGAGGGCTTATGAGAAGCACACTAATGATGCCCTAGATATAAGTCGTCTCATGCTTGCTACAATGTCCCCCGAGCTTCGAAGCAATATGAGAGCAACGATGCTCACACTATTATTCAGGGACTGCGTGACATGTTTGAGAACCAAGCTCGGGCCGAGAGGTTCAACACCTCAAAGTCCTTGTTTGCGTGCAGCTTGTTGAGGGAATCCCGTCATCCGCATGTGATAAAGATGATTGGCTATATCGAGAGTCCGGAAAAACTAGGTTTTCCCCTTAGCCAAGAGTTGGCTACCGATGTGATTCTCCGCCGCTCCCTCCGAGCTTCGAGCCATTCATATTAAACTATCACATGAACAACATGGATAGAACCTTGGCTGAATTGCATGGGATGCTAAAGACAAATGAGGAGAGTATCCAGAAAATGGTCATCATGTGATGATGATGCGAAGGCTAAGCGCAAACCACCTGTCAAGAAGCTTTGCACCAAGAGGAAGTTAACTCCCGATGAGATCGCGAGTGCCTCTAATGCAAAGAAGGGCAAGAAGGGGTCGGCGGCATCGATGCCGTTTGCTTCTATTGCAAGGAGACAGCCACTGGAAAAGGAACTGCAAGAAGTACATGGAGGATCTCAAAAAGAAGCAAAGTACGACTTCGCTTCAGGTATTAATGTTATAGACATTAATCTTGCTACTTCACCTACGACTCTTGGGTATTTGATACCGGATCGTAGCTCATATTTGCAAATCGCTGCGGGAATGAGAAGAAGTAGAGGATTGAGAAGGGGCGAGGTGAACTGCGCGTCGGCAATGGAGCAAGCGTTGCTACGCTGCCGTCGGCAAGCACCACTTCATCTACCTTCGGATTAGTTTTGGAATTAAATAATTGTTATTGTGTTCCAACACTATGTCAAAACGTTATTTCCGCTTCATGTTTGCAAGCGGAAGGATATGATTTTAGATCAATGGACAATGGTTGTTCAATATATCTTAGAGATATGTTCTATTTTCATGCTCCATTGGTGAATGGATTATACGTTTTGAATCTTGAAGCGTCTCCCATCTATAACATTAATACGAAAGGCAACTCTCTAATGATATAAACCCCACGTTTATTTGGCATTGTCGCTTAGGCCATATAAATAAGAAACGCATGGAGAAGCTCCATAAGGATGGATTGCTTCACTCTTTTGATTTTGAATCATTTGAGACATGTGAGTCTTGTTTACTTGGTAAGATGACAAAGGCACCTTTCACGGGACACGTGAAAGAGCAAGTGACTTGTTGGCACTCATACATACCGATGTATGTGGACCAATGAGCTCAACGGCCGAGGTGGTTATCGACTTCATTACCTTTACCGATGACTTTAGTAGATATGGTTATATCTACTTAATGAGGCATAAGTCCGAATCCTTTGAAAAGTTCAAAGAATTCCAGAATGAAGTACGTAATCATTTAGGGAAAACAATCAAGTTTCTACGATCGATCGTGGAGGGAATACTTGAGCCAAGAGTTTGGTAATCATCTCGAAAGATTGTGGAATTGTTCCACGCTGACTCCGCCAGAACTCCACAATGGAATGGGGTGTCCGAACGGAGAAATCGCACCTTGTTGGACATGGTGCGGTCGATGATGAGCCAAAGTGATCTTCCGTTATCCTTCCGGGATATGCTCTTGAAACAATCGCGCTCACACTAAATAGAGTTCCATCTAAGTCGGGTTGAAAAGACACCATATGAGATATGGACAGGGCAACCCCTTGTTTGTCTTTTCTCAAAATATGGGGATGCGAAGCTTATGTAAAACGTTTACGTCCGACAAGCTCACACCCAAATCGACAAGTGCTTCTTTGTGGGATATCCTAAGGAAACCAAGGGATATTACTTTTATAATCGGGAACAAGGCAAAGTGTTTGTCGCCCGACACGGTGTCTTCTTGGAGAAAGAGTTTCTTTCAAGAAGGGTTAGTGGGAGCAGGGGTGCATCTTGAAGAAGTTCAAGAAACACCGTAAAACGTTTCATGACACGTAACCACAACATGAGGAGCAAAGTGTTGCGCCACCGCTTGTAGATACACCACCCCCACGGAGGTCCGAAAGATCACGTCGTGCACCCGACAGTACACAAAGCGAACAATGTGATATATTGTTGTTGGACAACGATGAACCTAAGACCTATGAGGAAGCGATGGTGGGACCCGATTCCAACAAGTGGCTTGGAGCCATGAAATCCGAAATAGAATCCATGTACGACAATCAAGTTTGGAACTTGGTTGATCCACTGATGGTGTCAAAACCATTGAGTGTAAATGGGTTTTTAAGAAAAGGCCGATATGGATGGAAATGTTCACATCTATAAGGCGCGATTGGTGGCGAAAGGTTTTAAACAGATTCAAGGAGTTGATTATGATGAAACCTTCTCGCCCGTCGCAATGCTTAAATCTATTCGGATTATCCTAGCGATTGCCGCATATTTCGACTATGAGATATGGCGATGGATGTCAAAACGGCTTTCCTAAATGGAAACCTAAGCGAGGATGTATACATGATACAACCTCGGGGTTTTGTCGATCCGAATCGCTCGAAAGATATGCAAGCTACGTAAATCCATTTATGGATTGAAGCAAGCATCTCGGAGTTGGAATATTCGCTTTGATGAAGTAATCAAAGGGTTTGGTTTCATCAAAAACGAAGAATAGGCCTGTGTTTACAAAAAGGTCGTGGGAGTGCAATTGTATTTCTAATCTTATATGTGGATGACATATTACCGATTGAAAATGATATCCCTATGCTAGAATCCGTCAAGTCTTCATTAAAAAATAGTTTTTCCATGAAAGACTTAGGGAGGCAAAGATATATATTAGGGCATTCGGATCTATAGAGATAGATCCAAGAGGCTAATTGGATTACGCCAAAGTACATACATTGACAAGGTGTTGAAAAGGTTTAACATGCATGATTCCAAGAAAGGTTTCTTGCCCATGTCACATGGCATTAATCTTAGCAAGAATCGTGTCCTCGACACATGATGAGCGGAATAAGATGGGTATGGTTCCATATGCTTCGGCAATTGGATCCATCATGTATGCCATGCTTTGTACACGCCTGCATGTCTCGTACGCTTTGAGTGCTACGAGCAGATACTCGCGATCCAGTGAAGGTCACTGGATCGCCAGTAAAGAATATCCTTAAGTACTTGAGAAGAACTAAGGATATGTTCCTAGTCTATGGAGGTGAAGAAGAGCTCGTTGTAAGTGGTTACACCGATGCTAGCTTCCAAACAGACAAGGATGATTATAGATCGCAATCTGGGTTCGTGTTCGCTTGAACGGAGGCGCAGCACCGGAAGAGTTCCAAGCAGGATACCGTTGCCGATTCTACAACGGAGGCCGAGTACATTGCCGCTTCGGAAGCCGCAAAGGAGGCCGTTTGGATCAAGAAATTCGTTTCGAGCTTGGTGTGATGACTAGTACGACGGTCCAATGTCTCTCTATTGTGACAATAGTGGAGCCATTGCGCAAGCCAAGGAGCCGAGGTCACATCGAAGTCCAAACACATACTTCGGCGATATCATCTCATCCGCGAGATTGTGGACAGAGGTGATGTCAAGATATGCAAAGTGCACACGGATCTCAACATAGCCGATCCGCCGACAAAACCTCTCCTCACTCGAAGCATGAGGCGCACACAAGAGCAATGGGTATTAGATACTTACATGATTGACTCTAGTGCAAGTGGGAGATTGTTAGTGATATGCCCTAAAGGCAACATGGAGATGTTGGATATCACGTCAATGTTTATGTATAAATGAATAAAGTGTTATTCGGTTCCATGAAATAGACATCTTGTATTGATCAATAAGTACGTGACTTATTTATGAGACTCTATATGTATGAATCTATTTCTAAACGATCCTCGATCATATGTCATATTGTTGGAACAAATATGATTCTAAGATCGGCATGTTTATTGATTGATGATCATGTCTCATAGATCATGGGTATGGAGATACCAAATCAATAAACATGGACATATGTGTTAGAGAACACATTGTTGGATAGACCCACCATGAGACACTACAGAATCAATGTGCCATTAGTTGGTCTCGTGTAGTGTTGGTACAAAGTCCTTAGACCTCGAGATCACCATAGATTCCAACATGTGTAGTAGCCTACTTTGGGACTACCAAACGCTATTCCGTAATCGGGTAGTTATAAAGGTAGTTTTCGGGTTTGCTATGAAACATGGAGTGGGATGTGAGTGATCAAGATGGAATTTGCCCCTCCTTTGGAGAGATATCTCTGGCCCTCGAGGTAATGGATTATGGAAATGCATGGCCATGCTAAGTTGATTGAGGAGTCAATCAGAGATAATCCAATACGGTTCGAGTGAATGGTTAAGTTATTGAAGGGATGGCACACATCTTGCCTATAGCTTAACCGGTATCGTGAGGCAAAGGGATTTGTGTACACATTACGGTTCGAGCCGATATTATATTCTTGTATACTATGGTGTCAATATGTGCCGCTAGGCGCCGCCGCGGATGTGTCGGCCGAGTTGGACTCGAGCCGACGATCGGCTAAGTTAGACTATAGCCGAAACCGAGTATACCTGAACCTGCTGTGGTCGCACGCTTAAGGGGATAAGAACGCATTCGAGTTGGACTCGGATACGGCTCGATCGGATAGGGATCCGATCGGATAGAGTCCTATGGGCTTACGACGTGTGAGCGGCCAACTCTATATGAGATACGGATGAGATCCAATTCAAAATAGAGTCCTATGGGCTTACGACGTGTGAGCGGCCAACTCTATATGAGATACGGATGAGATCCAATTCAAAATAGAGTCCTATGGGCTTACGACGTGTGAGCGGCCAACTCTATATGAGATACGGATGAGATCCAATTCAAAATAGAGTCCCGAGCGGCTACTAATCCCGCCGGCCAACTCTATATAAAGGAGGGAGGGGTGGAGAGCTGCTGCATATCAATTGCATCGCGTGCAACAGAAGTCGCCGAGATCAATCTCCACGGAAACCCTCCCCACTTTCGAGCCAAACCCTAGCCTTGCATCGCGTGCTAGCACACGGGTGTACGGCGTTCTGTCCCCGGACGTGTGGATACCGGTAGAGGCGCTGCTACGTTGCGCGCTGTTGATCGGCTGTTGTCTCCGGGAGTCTGCTACACTGTTCCAGATCGGATTGCCCTGATTGGCTATTCCGCTGCACTCTACTCCAATCGGTAACGATCTATCGGCCCTTACTTGCAAGTGTTCCTGGTTTGCGCGGTAGAAAATTTTTGTTTTTGGCTAGCGTAGCCTCCGCGTAACACTTCACTCCCCGACCGGGGAAAGGCTAAGATACGTCCTTCACCTCCACTTCTCCGCCTCACACAACGTTGCCGAGTACGAAGCCCTGTTACATGGACTGCGCCTCGCAGTTTCACTCGGGATACGTCGGCTTATCGTGAAAGGCGACTCCCAGCTGGTTGTCAATCAAGTAATGAAGGACTGGTCCTGCCTAAACGACACTATGGAGGCCTACCGGCAATAGGTCCGCAAGCTTGAGAACAAGTTTGACGGGCTCGAACTCTCGCATGTCCCGAGGCATAACAACGAAGCCGCCGATGAGCCGGCGCAGCCGGGTCCAAGCGCGAAGCTGCCCCAACAGACGTCTTTGTCGAGCACCTCTACGAACCAACCATCACGGCAAAGACAACTACCAATCAAGAAGTTGCAAACGAAGTCGCCATGACCGATGCCGACCGGAGGACGCCGCTCATCAAATTCCTAACCCAAGAAGAGCCGCCGATGACCGGATGAAGCGTAACGCGTCCGGCGTTGTTGCCAAGCATATGTCATGGTTGACTCCGATCTGTACAAGAGAAGCCCCTCCGGAATCTTAATGAGATGCATCGCACCCGAGGAAGGGAAACAACTACTCCAAGACATCCACTCGAGCATATGCGGAAGCCACGCGGCAGCACGCACTCTAGTCGGCAAAGCTTACAGGCAAGGTTTCTTCTGGCTTACTGCGGTCTCTGACGCGGATAAACTCGTACGAACCCGCGAAGGCGCGCCCCCGACAAAGCCATGTCCCGCCCAGAGCTTCAAACAATCCCACTATCCCGGCCGTTCGCGTATGGGGCTTGGACATGGTCAACCCTTTCAAGAAAGCTCCAGAAGGATTCACACACCTCTTCGTCGCAATCGACAAGTTCTCCAAGTGGATTGAAGCCAAGCCGGTCGCCACCATCACTGCTGATATGGCACGGGACTTTTCCTCAACATCGTGCACCGCTTCGCGTCCCAAACGAATCATAACCGACAACGGACTCAATTCACGGGAGGCATCTTCAAGGAATTCGCGAGGACTTTGGAATCAAGATCCGCTATGCATCGCTTGCCCATCCCAAAAGCAACGGACAAGTCGAACGAGCCAACGACATGGTCCTCCAAGGCATCAAGGCTCGCGTTTCGATCGCCTAAACCCTTACACGGGCAAATGGGTCCAAGAACTTCCCTCGGTCTTATGGTCGCGGACCACACCCGCCGGGCTACCGGCCAAACTCCCTTCTTTTTGGTCTATGGCGCGAAGCCATGTTGCCAAACGAGATGGAGTACGAATCCTCCGGTCCGCAGCCTTCAACGATGAACGCTACGACCCCGACCGAGTGGATGACCTCACCCGATTGGAAGAGGCCCGTGAGGCGCCCTCATCCAATCGGCCAAATACCTTCAAGGGCTCGAAGATACCACAGCCGCAACGTTCGAGCACGAGCTTTCATCGTTGGCGACCCGGTCCTACGCAAGATCCGCACCACCAAAGACCGTCACAAGTTATCCCCTTGTGGGAAGGACCGTACATAATCGCTGAAGTGACTCGGCCCGGTGCGTACCGGCTAAAACGTGAAGACGGGTCTATGGTGGAGAACTCTTGGAACATCGAGCATCTTCGACGATTTTATGCTTAATTTGACTAAGGCTTCGTGTTTTCCTTGACTGCCAATCTCAAGCAAGATGACTTCTTGAGTTAGCAGTCGGGGGCTGTACATATGTCAATAAAGCCTAAGTTTTTCTCATCAACTTCTTTGCATGATTTGGTTTATCATTGTTTAATGTTCTTCGATTCGAGTTCAGTGTCTAAGGACTGAGAGTTTTCTGACGACCTAATCGAGCCTAGGCTTGGTGACAGTCAGACGAAAACTACTTAAGAAATTTCACACAAAAACTCGGATCAAGGCATTAGCATAAATAAACTAGATACATCACAAGTTTTACATCAGAGCATCGTGATTACCCAACATTTACAAGACAAAGTTTGAAAGAAGAATCAAATCTTGAAATTATTCACTACATCAATGGATATCTTCTTCGCTGCCTCCTGCGCCTCACTCAGCATATCCAAGGCCTGCTCATCCGTGGTCCCATCAGCGAAACCCTCCCCGACCGAATGGATGTCCACTCGGGGGTAAAGGGACTTGGTCTGCGCAAGAGCCAGACCAGCCCCCATGTTCGCAGCTTCAGTGATGTTGGCCAGATACCGGTCGGGAGCCAGCCGCAGCTTGTCGAATATTTCTACCGCTCTAGCGAACTGGCCCCAACTCCTTGATGGAATAAGGACAGCAAGATCGGCATAGCGCGCATTGGCGACCTCTTCCCGAATCTCGTCGCTTTGTTTGACCCGCCCAAGCAAGACGTCGTATTGAGCTCGGGTCTTAACCTTGTAAGCCGCCAAAAGCTCCGGATCATTCAAAGCACTCGAAATGAAGCAACAAGAAGTTTTACTCCAAAGAGGCTTACCTTCAAACTCGGCCTCCATCTCGGCTTTATCGAGGCTGACTGCCTCCAGCTGGACTTGAAGCGAATGGACCTCCGAAGAATTTTCTACAAAAGAAGATCGTCAACAACCGAGATTAACATGAGAATCATGAATAAACTTGGAGAGACGGGCTTACTCCCGATTGATCCTCGGAGGTCGAGGTTCGCCTCCCGAAGCTCGCGATCTCTCTCCTTAAAGCCGCCTCCTCGACGCGGCATCCTCCCGAGTGGCCTTCACTGCCGCCGAACGTCCTCTAAGGAGTTCAGGTGAGGAACTAGCTTCTCCAAGACCTCGGACTTTGCCATGGAGCGGCGATTCTTCGCGCGTGAAAACAAGAGTGACCGACCGAAAGATAATGATAATACAATTAAAGAGAAAGACAAAGGCTTACGTTGAGCAGCCGCATCGCCTCGTTCGAGCTTTCGACAAGGGCATCCCTTTCATCTCTCTCGCCCGCCCGTCCGGATGATGCCCCGCCTTTCACCTTCCGAGTCCCGCCACTCGATCCTAATCGGGGAACCCAGTGTTTCGGAGGACTCGCAACCCGGGATTTCCTCCACCGTGGCTTGCGAATAAGAAGGACAAATGAAGACATGAGAGATTCAAACTGAAAGAGCAAGAGAGTACTCTGATACAAATCTCACCAGCTTCGGTGGCTGCGCGCTTAGGTGGAGCGGCCCGGCTTTCCTCCTTCCTCTGGCTCTGCGCCGAGTGGCCCTCACTCGGGGCTGATCGAGCCGCGGCATGAGGTTTCCCGACCGTTGACTGGCTTTCAGTCGGGACATCCCGGCTGGCGGCCGGAGGCTCCTTCCTCGGGGCATCCTTCTTCGGAGGCGAAGGTTGTTTGCCCGGAGCACCCACGCTCGGTTGTGGGCTCCGGGCTTTGGCTCGCTGGCTCGGCACCTCGGGAACCGCGGCGGGTCGGCCCTTCACCTCCCCCGGCAGGATCTATGTCCTGGGGCCTCCTGCGAAAATGAATGCAGCTGGGGTAAAGATAAAGAAAGCTTTCAACGAAAAAGTTCGGACTTCGGTTACAGAGCATACCTGGACGACCGGCGGATCTTCGGCGCTGTCCGCGGTGATCGCCTTAGAGGTGGGGTCTCGACTGGAGGAGCCGGGACGTCGTCATCCGAATCCTCGATGATCGCCTCCTTTTTCTCGCCCGCTTGTTTGAGTCTTCACTCGCGCCGCCGCTTCCCGACGATCGCTTGGATCTTGATCCCGCCACTTCTTGGCGGGCGACGCGCGCGTCATCGTGGGACACCTTGTACGGCATGGAGGTGACAGAAGCATTTTCCTGCAGAAAAAAGAATGCACAACGCTAAGAGACAAGATGTCGAGATTGAAAGACACCATGAAGCAACCAGTCGGCTTACCGGAGGAGGAGGTCGGTGGATGCTGAAGGGAAGAACTGGCAGAATGAGGGCGCGCTCAACCGTAATTCCAGACGAGAAGATCTTGTACATCCGGATCTTCAGGATCTCATAGCTGAGTGGATCTGGATCTTCCCGATTGGGGTCCTTCCCGCCCTCGTACTCGAAGGCCGGCTTCGACCGGTCCTTGATCGGTGCCAGTCGGCACCTGATGAAGTGCCGAGTGATCTGTTCGCCGCGAAGACCCTTTTGTTTCATCGCCAAGATCTTCGCAAGCAGCTTGTTGGCCTCGTCCTAATCTTGGGCTACTGGAACAGTGCTCCAAGTTGGCCTGGGGACAGGGGGAAGACCGACGAAGGCTGACAGGCTGGGTTCGGGGTTGCTAATGTAGAACCAGCCCGCGTGCCATCCCTTATTGGAGGACTTTAAGGGAAGAGAGAAGTACTCCTTGCGGAGAGATCCGCGGAGTTGGAAATCTGCCCCGCCAACGACGCATGGGTGGTCTTTATTTGGATGAGGCTTAAGATAAAACATGCGCCGGAAGAGATGGAAGTGGGGGAGGATGCCAAGGAATGCTTCGCACACATGAATAAAGAGAGCTATGTGAAGCATCGAGTTCGGGTTCAGATGGTAGAGTTGAAGCCCATAGTAATCCAAGAGCCCCCGGAAGAACTCGGAGGTAGGAAGGCTGAACCCGCAATAGAAAAAAGAAGTGAAAACAACGAGCTCATCGGTGTTCGGGGTTGGGAAGTCCTCCCCCGCCGTCGGGCGCCATCCCATTATCTCCTTCGGCGGGAGCACGCCGTGCTTCACCATCTCTTTGAGGGTGGATTCCCTCACATCTGATGCGGCCCATTGGTCAAACGAGATCCTTTGTTCCTCCGCCATGAGAGTGGTGTTGATGGGAGGTGGATCTGGTCAGAAAAGGTGGGGATTTTGACAAAGGAACTTGGGAGATCTGGCTGCGGAAGCTAGTTGTTGCAGAGGGCGAGTTCCTAGATGGATGGATTTGGGAGCGCGCGAGTCTAGGGTTCTCTCGGAGGGAACCGGTAAAGGCTTGTGAAAAGGGAAACTTTTGGAAGATGAAGAGGCAGGGACGACCTCATGCCTTTATAGAAAGATTTGAGGGTTGCGCTAGGTTTTCTTGTGATTGGGCCGAGCCCAAAAGAAAATCTACGGCCCAGTTAAGGTGTGGCTCGACGCGTGTCCTTAGGGACTTAAGCGGATGAGCTTAAGCAGATTTGCCCTGGCAATATGCGCGTGTCCGAGTGCCCTGTACCTTTGAAAAACCTTCCATACCGCAGCTTGCTTGACTTCATGAGAAGCCGGCACGATGCAACTTGGAAGGTGACCGACACTAAGTTTTTTATAGCTGCCTTGATGACAAGGGTTGTTGGGTTTTTTGGCATTTGATTAAGTAATCTTATCAAAGCTATTTATTTTTCCACCTTGGTGAAGATCTTCATAGATTGAGACCAATATTATGGCAAAAGCTATTTAATAACTTGGTCATATTTTTCATATGATTGAAAAAACTCATTTTCCCATGAGGGACGATTAAAATATTTATTCCGGGATGACTCGGGCAGACCACTCGGATAAGCATGAGCTTACCGAATGCTTTTTCACCCATGAGGGTTGATTGAGTTATTTGTTCTGAGATGACTCGGGCAAATTCACTCGGATAAGCGTAAGCTTGCCGAGTGATAAAGTTGTTTTAACATGAGCTAAGCATCTACATAAGAATAATTTTTTATAGTTCTTGACTATATGCTTAGTCTGTTTTTGACTAACCACATAGTCGGGGGCTACACCTAATTAGGTGCATCAGGAGATGCACCTAGATATTTATTTTTGAGAATTTTTTAGATATTTTCCAGCCCTTCACAGTCTTTGGAGCCACTCGGGAAGATTCAGAGATGATGGAATCACTCGGCGCCAAAAGCACTCATCCAAAGAGGCTTTGGTTTGAAGCCGAGCCGTCTCGTCGACCGAAAAGGACTCGGGGCTACTGTGGAGATTATGGCAATCGGGTATCTACATGGCAAGCTTATCCGACCGGAGGTAGGGATAGATTGCACTCGCCATATCTCGTAAACCGAACATGACTTGGGTGTTACGATTGCCGATAGAGATAAGGCAATCGGCCTATAGTCACGGTTTGGTAAGATTGAGGAAACCAACTTAGAGTAAGATAGGGTTTCCGATCTGTAAGCCCTCCTCCCAAGACTATATAAGGGGGGTAGGGGGCGTCCCTTGAGGGATATCTTAGACTAGATCAGAGATTCCGATAGGAGATCAGCTTTTAGCTTTGAGCCTTAGATCAAGAGATCAATAAAGACACTCGACGGATCGAATCCACCGAAACAGGAGTAGGGTATTACCTCACGAGAGGGCCTGAACCTGTCTAAACCTTCTTCTTCTTCTAACCCATTGTGCTTGGCGATCTTGACTGCGACCCCAGAAATTATATTGCCGAAACCAAGTTTCGACACATTTCTTAGTATACATTGAAAGAAGTGGTACGATATTTGCAAGCATTTTCGATCAATGCATGCTCCGACTCTAGGCCTAGATGGGTTGTGCGACCATCTGGGACCCATGCCAGCTGGGGGCCATCATCACCCACCTCCTTCCTACACAGGCTTGGTCGAGTGTCCTACCCAATACGGCTAGTAGCCTAGTGTTGTCAATTGGTAAGAAGGAAGTACGATTAAGATTTAGATTTTATTTTGGTTTTCATTAACACGCTTTTAAACTATTGAAATGATACGTTTTGTGTAAATAGTTTTATTTTTTATATATAAGTTGTTTTAAAATATCAAATATATCAATTTGTTGTAATAATTAAATTTTAATTTATCGTATACTAATAACCTTTTCATTTTACTCAATTTAATTTTACGTAGCTCCTAGCATTAATCTCGTTCTTGTCTCGCGGTCGGGCGCGAGTCGTCGGGAGAGAGAAAACAACGATAATGACGCGTCGCTCATTCGTTAGCTCCTTATCGTTGTTTTCTCTCTCCCGACGACTCGACGCCTGACCGCGAGACAAGAACGCGAGTCCGCATGTAGGAGTGGGCATAAAACCTGAGCCCGAAGCCCGAACCCTAAAAAAATCGAATCCAAATCCGAAATACCCGAAACCCGAAACCCGAAAAGTGAACTCGGATAGGTAACTTAAAAACCCGAAATTATTTTGGGTAAACCGGGTAGGGATTGGCGGTACCCGAATCACCCGACTACCCGAAATAAAATCCTCGTGCCCGCGGCCCGCCTATGCTGTGCTGCCTGCCTGTGCCTAGTGGCGTCGCTGCTGCCAGTGCCAAATTGCCAATCTCGCGCCCGGCTGAGCCAAAACCATCCGCGTCCCTCCCACCACTCAACACACACGTGCGTCGCCCTAACCCTAACTGAGGCGGGGCCAAGGCGGAGGCGCCGCCGCCGATTCCCCCCGACGCCCCCGTGACCTCGTGCCTCTTGAGTCGTCGCCGCCTCGGCTCTCCGTCCTCGCGCCTTCATCGTTTGCCGTTCGAGGCGTCGCAGCTCGCTCCTCGCGCCCGTCCGTCGCCGGCGCCGTCCTCGCCCACAGCTCGCGCCGTCGGTGGTCGCCCTCCGCGCACCGTCACGACTCGCGCTACCAGTGTGTCGCCGCTCGCAGCTCGTGCCACCAGTGCGTCGCGCGCTCGTCGGCTCGCGAAGAGCATCGCTCCGTCGCCCGACTCGCCCCTCGTGTCGTCGCCAGCCTCACCTGTCGCCGCCAGGCTCGCCACTCAGGTCAGGAGACTCAGATTTCCTCTCTCCTCCTTCCTCTGATTTGAGAGCAACATGAATATTTGAGTGCTATTTGAGAGCAACATTGTGTATTGACTTGACTTCATATGATTATGGTCTGGGACTGGAACTTTGTAAATCTTGATTGTAGTGGCTCAACTATACAGCTCACATGACGGGATATTCACTGTTGTAACTTGTATGCGACAAATCCCTTAAACTTCGGGTTACCCGAATTACCCGACCCGAATTTTCGAGTACCCGAAATTTCGGGTAATAGGATGTTCGGGTTATATTTCGGGTTTCATTTCTAAAAACCCGAATTTTAAAAAACCCAAAAAACCCGACCCGAAATTTCGGGTTAACCCGAACGCCCAGTGCTATCCGCATGAACGATGGGCAATGATGCGAGTGCGAGAGTTGCCGCTGATTCCGCGTCTCCTGACTTTGGCAGCAACAGCCAACAGGACGACGCCCAACATAGCGACATCCACCGTTTACAAAATCACCGATAACCACGTTTATCATGAAATATGGTTAGGCTAAAATCATAATAAACCCATTAAATTTAATTAATTTTAGAAAAATAATATAAAATTTTAATAAATTTTATATAATTGGTCACAGTTTTTTTATTATCGTGCCTACCGTCGGGAGGTGGTAACTCTCTTCTCGACCGTTTTGCTGCGTCCGTCACCCACGCTTGCCTTGCGGAGGTGTGGCCTTGCCCTATCCTCATCGTGACTAGCAGGCTAGGTGAAGTGGTGAAGGCGAGGTCTTCACTTGTGATATTATTAATTCTTTTCATTTTGTATATATGTAGTAAAAATGTTTTATTCATGATATTTAATTTACTTTGTATTTTTAGGGGTTAGAATGTTGCCTAAAAAATATCTTTTGAATGTCCAGAGAAGAAACAAAGGAAACAAGAAGAGCAATTTATTGAATCACAAAATGGTTCTATACATAAGTATTTTCAGCTTGAAATTCAAATAATGTTGTTTTCCGTGATAATTCTAAGGAGGAGAGACCAAGGATAGTTGTGGTCTCCTACTTAATACTTATTTGTTTCTACGGTTATTTTAGTGGTCCATTATACTATAAATATTATTTATCAAGAATAAAAAATACCGTACCATAATTCATAACTATTTGATTTATTATTTATCAGGTTGATAATGTTTATACGTGTACGAAGCATATAGTACAAGTGAAAAAAGCTTTAAGAGTATGTAGCATAAAAAATAGCCCTGGAGAATCGGCCTTAACGCTAATTCCAGTGTGAAGTTTCATGAGTTTCACAAAGTTATATACTTATATACATTAATTAATTAATTAGTATATCATGTATGATTATTTGATGATATAACATGAAATTATTTATCTTGATAAAAACATGTATAAACAAATATTATCTTTTCATGAATGATGAAATTAAATATAATTTTGATCCTATAAAACTATACCATAAAATATACCATAAAATAATATATTAAGAAAGATAATTTTAAATATTATTTTATTTTATTTATGTTTATACAATTATCAAAAATATTAGTATGAAATTTTTATTAGAATTAGCCTAAGAACCTGGGCCCTCCCTCAGTAGAACCGGTCCTGCCGCAAACAGAAAAATCATGGGTAGTTTTTTGGACCGTTTCTGTCAGTGCCGAGATACTTTTCCTAGTATGATTGAACCAACTTTACGTGGAGGTCGTTGTGCTAATTCTTTCTCCACAGTGACTTTCACTGTACAGCTACCGGTAATTACTCCTGACCCGGACGTAACCACTGCCTGTCACGTTACGAATCCCGAGTCGAACAGGAAGCCCGTCGCCCGAATCGCCGGCGCGAACTATCACCGCTTTTCGGACACGTCTCAAACGTGACGGCCTCCTTCCGAGTTCCCACGGTGCCACGCGGGCATTGCGTGCGAAATATCCCCCCGCGCGCATCGCGAGTGCCGACGCCGAAAGCGATGGCCATTTCCCTCGAGCCTCACGCCGCCCAGGCCCAGGCCCGGCCCGAGCCCGTATCGGGCGTCGCCATCAACCCACGGGAAGCGGCGGCCTTCGCTGCTCATGGAGAAAAGAGGCGCCGGTCACCCGTTGGACCGGAGCTCGCGCGCGGGAGCCCGAGCCAGCCGCCGCTTTGACCTATAAATAAGAGGAGGAGCTTGGGGTTGGACCGGGTGAAGAAGGGGCAAGGAAGGAAGAGGAGGGGAGGGGTTGGGGTGATGGCTTGGTGGAGCTGCTTCGGCTGCGGGCCGTCGATCGAAGGCGAGGTCCGGCTGCCGGAGCCGTTCCAGCTGCCGGCGCCCTTGCCCGACTGGCCGCAAGGTTTGGGGACTTGCTCGCTTTCCTCTTTCTTCAAACTCTCTCCTCGTTTCTTCGTGTACTGTTTAATTGGGTTCTTAATCTGCTCGTAAATCGTCGTCATCTATGGCCTGGATTGCCGGATAGTGTCTTTGTGGATGTAAATTTTCAGCTGCTATGCGTGAGCTCGCGCCAAATTTGATTTGTTTTGTTGTTTGTCCGTTCCTTCTTTCCTAAACGGGAAATTTTCATGGTAGTTGATAGAATTTATCCTGAATTTCTTCCGCGGGTGGAACTCAAATAGTCCACTACACATATTTTCATTTTATTAGATGTATACCAACGATTTCTCTGGCTTATGGTCTTAGCGTAAGAATTCAGTTGAAATCCCGTGCTTGCCTTAAGTGGTATGGCCAGGAGTAGCCTGCTTTACTCACAAGGCTTATTAATTTAGAAGGTACAATGTAGCAGCAGTAGGCTCAAAGGTTGCACCATTTGCAAGAAACCAAAACCATTAGTTTACTTCAATTTGCACAGGCTACTAAAGTCTTCTATTTTTGGGTAATATGATGGAGTTGATTGTTCTTTTACTGTTCTCAGTTGAGCAACGAGTAGCATTAGCAACTGGCAAGCACATGTAAGAGAATGTCCCAATTTCGATTTGCGTGCATTTGTTTTCCCAAAATTAAGGATAGCTACCTGAACATTTCTGTAACATTCTGTCAACTCCTTCACAGGAGGGAATTTCTCTAAGGGCACAATATGCATAGGCGAGCTCGAGGTTGCAAGTATTACCAAATTCCAGAGTATATGGAGCTGCTCAGGAGCTACATTCTATGAGCCACAAGAAGTCCCTGATGGTTTCCACTGCCTTGGGCACTATGCCCAACAGAATGACCGACCTTTGCAGGGATTTCTTCTTGTGGCAACGGAAGTGGCTAGCTGCCAATCGATGAATCGCAAGCCTGCTCTTGAGAAACCATTAGATTACACCCTTGTTTGGACTAGTACTGACTTGAATGATGATGACAACAGTGATTGTGGTTGCTTCTGGTCACCATCACCACCGGATGGTTACGAAGCTCTCGGCTATGTGGTTACTAGAGGACCGAAGAAGCCCTCATTAGAAGCAGTTCGATGTGTGCGGGGTGACCTCACAGATGAATGTGAAAACTTTAAGTCAATCGCAAATATGGGAGGTAATTGCTACATCTGGAATACAAGACCTTGCCATCGAGGGGTGGCAGGAAGAGGAATACATGTTGGTACATTCTTCTGTGGAACAGATACAGAAGAATCAGACATTCCCTGCTTGAAAAACTTCGATTCAAATTTGAGATCCATGCCTAATTTAGAACAGATCATAGCACTGATCGAGCACTATGGCCCAACTGTTTTCTTCCACCCACAAGAGATCTACTTACCATCGTCAGTCTCTTGGTTCTTTGAGAATGGAGCTACGCTCCACAAGAAAGGTAAAGAAATGGGAGATGTAATTCTTGCTAGTGGTTCGAACCTTCCTGCTGGTGGGACAAATGATGGTGAGTACTGGATTGATATTCCTGATGATGATAGGAACGAGTATGTAAAAGCTGGCAATCTGAAGAGTGCTGAGCTCTATGCCCATATTAAGCCAGCTCATGGAGGAACTTTCACTGACATTGCAATGTGGGTGTTCTGCCCGTTCAACGGACCAGCAACAATAAAGGTTGGATTTGCTAGCTTTGCTCTACAGAAAGTCGGCAGGCATACTGGTGACTGGGAGCATTTCACCCTCCGTATAAGTAACTTCTCGGGAGAGCTCTCATCTATCTACTTCTCACAGCACAGCGGAGGCGACTGGGTGGATGCTTGTGATCTGGAGTTCATCTCAGGAAACAAAGCCATCGTTTACTCGGCGAAGGATGGCCACGCAAGTTACGCGCACCCTGGATGTTATCTGCTGGGGTCTGAGAAGGCCGGTGTTGGGGTAAGAAACGATGCAGCACGAAGCGATCTTTCAGTCGATTCGAGCACAAGGTATAAGATCATCTCTGCGGGACATCTGGGCGATGCCGTTGTCGAGCCATGCTGGCTGCAGTACATGAGAGAATGGGGCCCGACCGTGGAATACAACTCACGGTCGGAGATAGACGCTGTGCTTAGCTTCTTACCCTTCTTTCTTCGGTTCACAGCTGAAGCAATACTGAACAGTCTTCCGGTGGAGCTGTACGAGGAGGAAGGACCAACTGGACCGAAGGAGAAAAACAACTGGGAAGGCGATGAGAGAGGCTAGAAGATGTTGCCACCTACAAATATATGCTTCATGATACAATCCAGCTATAGCTCTATATGTATGTACCCTAAGGGTGCTGTAGTAGTAATATTGGGATTGAACGATCCATGTGTATGCTTTGCCAATTCATTTCACTTCATGAGTTTGTACTGGAAATGCTGGAAGGTCACAGAGGTAATCACGTCGGGTCATTTTGGTTTAGTGCCATATCCTTGCTCTACTAATTCTTTGGTACCTTTAAATAGTACAGGTTAGTTATTTGGATTGGAGCCAACTTTTTGCCAAATCAATGAAGTGAAGCTAAATCTACACTACCAAAAATTTAGTAGTGTCAAAACGAAAGGTTTGGCACTATCAATATTTAAACCAAACAAACCCGTAATGTTGTCATGTTTGATCGGAATAATGGCATTATACCTGCATGTTTGTAACTTATGTCTGCTATAACTCTCTTTGGTAGAAGGTCTGCAGTGCATTTCTTGCACGTATCATCTTCGTGCTAGAATAATTAGACGTGTGTAATGGAACAGTTGAAGGTTCTTAGAGAACATGTAACATATTGACTAAAAAAATTCCCAATATAATACCGGATAAAAAGCGAGAAACCTATTCTATTCGGCGCAGACACGCCATCTACGTTGCTGGCGATCACACGTGCGTGCGTCAGATGTTTTTTCCCGTGAATTTTTTTAATATATTTTAGAATTTGAATCCTCCACCTCACATTTTAAAACATTCTATCGAATACTTTCAGCTCGAATTTTGAGTCGAAAGTTTTTAAGTTTCAATTTAAAATTTTGAATTTTGAGTTAAAGTTTTTTTATTTGAGTTGAATGTTTTGAATCTTGAGTAGAAAGTTCTTTAAAAATTTGAGTTGAATATTTTGAATCTTGATATGAAAGTTTTTAAATCTAAGTGAAAAGTTTCAAATCTTAAGTTGAATGTTCTCAAATCACTTGAAGTTTTTGAAAGTTTTCAAATTTATATTAAAAGTTTTTAAATTTTAACTTAAAATTTTACAAAATTTCAAATATGAGTTGAAAGGTTTAAGCAAGGAAAGGAGGAGATTAGATAAGGTATACGAGGAAAGGAGGCGATTAGATAAGGTATATGCTACTTCCCTTATTAGCGCACATGCGCTAAATAGGATCCCCGACATCCAGCTAGCGCGTGTGAGGTGGGCTCGCCTGCCTCTCACGGGTACTTGATGGCCCGTACTACAGCCCATGTTAGCTGGACTGGAACTACGTGCGGCCTGTGTTAGTTGGGCTGGGATGGACTGTCACGTCCGTGCAGGCCATACTAGTTGGGCCGAAATGGGACTGCCACGTACGTGCGGGCCGTATTAGTCGGGCTAGAACGGGACTATGGGTTCGCCGGTTCAATGTCTATCTCTACCAAAAGGATTTGCAGCGAGTCCGGTTATCTGGGATGGCCTCGCTTCAGTGCCTGCAGCTACACTCTTGCAACTTGGAACAGGGACCAGCAGATTCATTGCTGAACTGGCGGAGCAAAATGAACTGGTGTAGTATCATCTTTTAACTATGCTTTATGTTTTACTGCACAGGTGAGGTGAATTCTATACAGTAAACCAAAGCACTCCAATCCGGTGCCAAAATGGAACTTGTTACCCCTTTATTACCCATGAACATTTGCCTTCACTTTTTCCACTATGCAAGGGTGAAGTAGTACGCATTGTTTATACATACAGAAGCATCAGAGCTTCGGGTAATATCACCAACTCCTCCCGTGGTGCTGTCCCGCTGCATTCCCTCATCGATTCCATGGTTTAGTAAGGTCCGGGAACACTTTCTTTCCGCTCATATACACCTCGGCTTGTGTCTTGCCCTATGATGTTTGGTACTTCTATGGTGCGAGTCCACTGGCGGATGTGGCTATCCTACCTCCTTGTCCCTACTTGGTGGGGGTTTTAAGCTAAGCCTCTCTATATACAGCTTGACCGAGTCGAGTATTCAGATACTAGCTGCATGAACATGGAGGACTTGTCCTCCAAGAGCCTTTGGGGTGTGTCGAACTCGGCAATTTTACCTGAAATCAAAATGACAGTATAAGTTCATTGCAAAGACTACTTCTGCAACAAAAGACAGGTAAAAGGACCCATTTCCAAGTTTTGACAGGTGAATAGGAAAATTCTTAGGTCATTTGGTTGATTGAAGTGAAGAAGCCGTACCATCACTAAGCACCAGGACTAAGTCACTGTCAATAACCGTCGGGATACGGTGTGCAATGGTGCAGACCGTGCAATCCTTGAATTCACTGCGAATAATCTTTTGAATAAGATTGTCCGTAGCTGTGTCAACTGATGCTGTTGCCTCGTCAAGCACCAAAATTTTTGCCTGTTTCAGCAGTGCCCTGCCCAGTGCAATAAGCTGGCGTTGTCCCACACTCCAGTTATCTCCATTCTCCAGTACTGCAACTCAACAGACGTCCAGGAAAATAAATTTAGAGGGGAAAAACACTATGCTTACTCTACGAAGAAATGTCCACCTATTCAAAACAGAAACAGACCTGGACTGTCCAGCTTTTCTTCCTTGGACCGAATGACCTCTCCCAGCTGACACTTTTCTAGTGCCTGTAAGAAAAAGATTCTTCTATAAAAATCAAGATATATTTAACATGAATTTAGCATTGAAAGTGACCAGGATGTACCTCCCAAATTTCCTGATCAGTGCATTCTTCAAGAGGATCAAGATTCATTCTGATAGTACCCTCAAACAATGTAGGGTCCTGGGGGATGATGCTCAACCGTGACCGCAAGTCATGCAGGCCAATTCTAGAAATATCGATGCCATCGATGATAACTTTCCCTCCTGTAGGTTCAATTAAGCGGAAAAGAGCCTGAATAAGAGTAGATTTACCGCTTCCAGTTCGCCCTACAATCCCGATCTTTTTTCCACCAGGAAACATACAACTGATTCCATGTAGAACTAAGGGAAGGTCATCCTTGTAGCGGACCTGTCATGTTTGATAATAGAATTAAATTCAGAAATGGGATTGGTTTAGGAGAAGACAACAAATTTACACATCAGTTCAGGATGATTGTACCTTGAGATCGACCAGCTCAATATTTCCATTCTCAGGCCATGAGTATGGGGGACGGCTATTCTCAATGAGTAGTGGTGCTTCACTGGGAAGCTTGCAATACTGATAAATACGTTCAACAGAGATGATTCTATTCTCTAATTTACAGAAGCTCAGTATCCATCTCGACATGCGAGCATTTAAATTAAGTCCATAAGTGACAGCAAGCCCAGCCATACCTATCAAAACAGAAGTGCACTTAGATAAAGCAAATGCCAAAATGTAAACTGACAAAGTGATGCAAGATTTTGTTCTGTGCCTATGTAAATGATTAGGTAAAGAAATAACACAAAATGCAACAGATAGTACGTGTGACACCACGTAAGACATACTTGGTTCGATTGTGCCAGGAGGGAAGCTCACTAGTATCGCCATGCAAAAAGCAAAGACAAAGGTCGAGAGCAACTCCATTCGCAGGCACAGCCATTCAATAGCTGCCAGGCTGGAAAATAGAGGCCGAGCAAAACAGTCAAGAAGGTAAAGATTTCTTTTCATGAATCGTTTCTCTTGACCAAAACCTCTGATTGTAGCAGCACCAGCAATTGACTCACTAAACAAATGGATCACTGGTGACTTCTGAACGCTCAAGATCCTAGTCAATTCCCTTGATGAAGCAATATAATATCTCTGCACGATTGATAATATATCAGTAAACCCCCCTGATTAGAAAACAGATATTGCTGATCATACTGACATGTTTTTTATGAAGAGCAATGTAAAATGTCTCATTCTGTAAACACAAGCAAACAAACCAGTTTACACTGTCTCAACAATGAATTACCTGCATCCACATGCATGCAACAGCCATAGGAACTATAAGAATCAGAACTTGCCATGTGACTTTGCTCATGACAGCAACAATTCCAAGCAGTTGAATTGTTGTTGATGCAAACCCACCAAGTCTGAATGCAATATCAAGGTCCACAACACTTTGATCTACAGAAACCTGGTGTGAAGAATGATTCACATTAAAAATGGCACATTGAAGAGCGTTAGAAAATAATTTTAGCAGGAGCAAGAACAAATTAACTTACTCGGTTCAAAATTCGACCAGATGGTGTAGTATCAAAGAATGACATTGGTGCTCGAAAAACACACCTTAGCATTTTTACGAACAGCTTCTGAGCAGTTGCTAAACCAAATGTAGCCACAAGAAGGCTTCTCACAAACACAAACAATGAACTCCCAAAGGCAAGGGACATATAAACAACCAGCAGAACCACACTATCCGTCTTAGGTGCATCTCCTTCTGTTTGTGGGTTTGCCCATGCCATCCACCAGTTACTTGCAATCTGAAGCACTTGGAACATGGTTTGGGCCAGGATAATGAGGGGTATCAGTGTACCTTTGTATGCTTCCCCCATGTATGACAAGTAAACCTGTAAGCTAACTCTTCCTCGCTCCCTCTCCTCCTCTTGAACAGACCGCTTCTTCTTACGCTCTTCAGGCTTCTTCTTCTTTTCCTTTATTCCACGCGTACTAGATGGTTTTTCATTATCAGACACCTTGTTTTTCAGGTTATCTATATTGCTAACACTTGGCGTCAGTCTTTTGTTAGGAACAGAAGAAACAGTATCCTCATCAGAATCTTCGGAAAATTCCATGGTCTCAATAGCCTCTTTATGAGCACAAACCAAAGCATTGAAATCAGTGCCAGCTTGGAGAAGATCATCGTATTTTCCTGCTTGGGTGATATGGCCATCCTTAAGAACCTGCACGATACAGAAGCGCACAGAGACATAAATCCAGGCCCCTTTAACCATGCATAGTCTAGTGAAAACTATAACTAAAAATAACTTGCTTTGGCACAGAACCTGCCTGTGTAGTTAACTCTCAATAGAAAAGCATGAATAAATAACATGTCATTGAACAACTTAATAATCTGATAGAAATTGGAAGACGTATCACTCTTGTGCATCAATAATAAAAATATATTCAGGTTATGAGAAGAATATAGTTACCAGTATCAAGTCAGCAGCTGGTAAAAACTCAATTTGATGGGTTACATAAATTACAGTTTTGCTTGCTAGTGCAGTCAATATATATTCCTGTAACACAGAAGCTTGGATGTTATGCAATGGAAAAGGCTTCTGAAATAGCTGGAATAGGCAACAATGAGTACCAACCCTAAATAATTCACTCCCAGTATGAGCATCGACCGCACTGAAGGGATCATCGAGCAAATAGATATCAGCATCTTGGTATAGTGCTCTTGCAAGCTGTACTCTTTGTTTCTGACCTCCACTCAAATTAATGCCTCTATCACCGATGATGGTCTGATCTCCATACTGGAGCAACTGAAGATCTTTCTTCAGGGAGCAAGCCTCAATAACTCTCTTGTAACGTTGTTTGTCCATCGGACTGCCAAAAAGAATATTCTCCTCAATGTTTCCAGACTGTATCCAGGCAGTCTGAGGGACATATGCTGCTGATCCACTGATCCTCACCTGGAAAGGAGTTAGGGGAAAATGTAACAAAACTACCATGCAATTTAACACCAATGCTGTACACATTTACTTACTTGGCCACACAATTTGGGTATCTCGCCGAGTATAGAAGACAACAAGCTTGATTTGCCAGAACCAATGACACCGCAGACTGCTACTCGCATGCCCCTCACCACACTAAGGTTGATACCAGAAAGTGTAGGGGTTGGAGAAGATGGGTTCCAAGAGAATGTAGCATCATTAATATTGATTGCCTTATCTGTACTACCTTGCGGAACCGTTATTGTTGCATCATCTGGCAATTCTTCTTGCTGAAGAAAGTGAGACAACCGGTCCAAAGATACCCTCGTCTGAGCAATCATAGAGATGAGATCTGGGAAATTCCTAAGTGGTTCTTGAAGGATCCTAAATGTTGCTAAAGCCGAAAGAACACCTCCAGCAGTGAGTTCGCCACCAAGCAATATACAAGTCCCAAATGTTATCACGGCGACAAAGATTGGTGAACTCCAGAAAACAAATGTAACCGCGGCCTGTGAGTACAGAGCCCAACGAAGCCACTTGCATTCCACATTTCTCATCTCTTCCAACTTCAGCCTGTATCGATCCTCCCATGCCTGGAGCTTCAAAATCCTCATATTCTTCAGACACTCTGCTGTCTTGCGCATGCGCTCATCCTTTGATGCCATCAGCTTATCTTGGTAGTGCTCCTGCAGCTTCGCCACAGGAACTGAGGCAGCAATTGATAATACTGTAGCTACCAATGTTGAAACCATGGCAATTCCAACATTCTTGTACAGGATGGCGAGGGCGAGGATGATCTGCAGTGGAAGCATCCAGATGTCATGAAAGTACCATGCATAGTCCCCCACACGCTGTACATCAACCGCCATGTAATTCACAATCTCACCACTGGTGTGGCTCTGCCGCGAGGAATTCGAAAGCCTAAGGCCCTTCCTGTACACCATGGCCGTCAGCCCAGACTTGACATGGATCCCCATGACATCCACGCCCAAGTACCACTGCCGAGCAGTGAGCGTCTCGAGCAACTTTGCTACAAAAAATACAGAGGCAAGGATGTAACCCTCATGGGGGAATTCAACTTTGCCACTGAGGTAGTCCACAAAGTAACTGATCAGGTATGGGCCAACGTAGGAGACAATTGTGTTCACCGCTGCGAAAGCGCCATTGATCGCTGCCTCACGCCAGAACGACTTCAATATTGCCCATGCCAGTGATGGTTCGCTGCCGGGGCGTTCCATCCGCTGGCGTTCATAGTGACTGCTCATCGCCTTGTAGCAGGATTTGGCACGGTCCTTGTGTGCCATCAAGGGTATGTCAGCCAGCTCAAGTGGCCGCTGCGAACCAACTGACAGCAGCGGACTAAGCCATGATAAAGTTGCAAGGCTAACAATACCAGCATCGCCATATGGCGTCACCCGCAAGCACCCGGGCTCCTCGTTGGCGTCTCTCCGCTGCCCACCGAGCAAGAGCGGTTCATGAACACTGCTGTCGTCGTCGGTGAACTCCAATTCGACACCGGTGGAACCCATGACACCAACCAAGCAGAGGAACCCGAGGGCCGGCGCCGACGCGAAGTTGGCAACCATGTGAGCGTAGTCCACCTCATCATCATCATCATCGCCCATGAGGTGCCTGGAATCGTCGTACGCGATGCCAACACAGAGCACGAAGGAGACCACCCACCAGACCCGCACCAGTACCGGGAACCTGCCCCACCCGACGGCCCGGGCCTGCAGCGCGAGCGCCAGGAGCACCGCCCACGCCAACGCCTGCACCGCAGGCAGCAGCAGGGCCTCCACAGCGACATGAGAACCGGCCACCGCGACCTCGTAGCTCAGGGCGGCGACCTGCGCCAGCAGGGCGTAGCCGCAGCACGCCAGCGCGGCCCTGTACCACGCGCCCGCAGACGACGAGGCAGCGAGCCCCCGTCGACGGCCGCCGCGGCCGCTGTGCCCCCGCGGCGCGGGGCAGTCTTGAGGCATGACGCGCAGCGCGAGGCGAGGGCGCGCGCCGCGCGGAGGAGGAGCAGGAGCAGGGCGAGCGCGAGCAGCGCGGCGTGTGCGGCGGCGGCGGCGGCCTCCGGGAGCGGGAGGTTCCGGAAGTGCGGCATTGGGAGGCGGTGGGGATCGGGGGCGTCAGGATGGCAGCGGGGCGGGGTTTAAAGGCATTGGGCCTCGCCACGCCACGGCAGAGGGAAGAGGGCAGAGGGCGGCGGCAGGCAACGCAAGGCAGGTGCGGCCGAGCTCTGAGGGCGGCGGTTACGCCATCGGAGGGGTTCAGATGGCACCAAACCAAACCTTTGTTCGCTAGCTCCCCCCCTCTCCCGTCTCTCTCTCTCTCTCTCTCCCACCTCACCTCACCTCACCTCACCTCCTCGTCGAGAGAGAAAGAGATTAGGATTTGAGAGTCCTAAATCCTAATGCGGGCGGGCTCTCCGAGGATGCTGCTCTGATCTCCCTCCTCACCAACTCCCCCTTCTCCCTCAACCTCCGCGCCCGTGGAGATGCGGTGGTAGGTGACGCGCCGCGTGGGGGATTGCGGGGACGGATGGGTGGATCGATGTGCGGCAGCGAGCGAGCGAGCGAATTTGGCTGGGGGCACAAGGGGGAGAGAGGAAGGAAGGTCGCGGAGGAGGAGGAGGATGATGGAGTCAGGCAGGCGTGTGACGCTGGTGGTGGTGTGTGGTTTGATGATTTGATCACGGATCAGGACAGTGAGCGATGCTGCATTAAGGCATTTAAAGAGGAGAGTTTCGAATGGCTTTCTCCTTTCTCTTCCCCTCGTTCTCAAACGAAACCCTTTGACATAAGGTTTACATATCTGTGACATATCATTTATATGTCAATGATACAAAATTAACTAACCTAGAGAAATCACTCCCCTCGCTTCGTGTTATACGACCCGGACCGACCTGATCAGCGACTGCATCGCGGCGGCCTCCTGCTGCTGCATGCGGCGTTTTTACAGTTTCGTGGTATTCTTGCCGCGTGGATCTGCGTGCCTGCCGACCTGCCGTGACGGGGAAGATGTTGTACGTGTGGTCTTATTAAATTGGCCATGTTAGTAACCCGGTTTCTAATTGGGCGATTTCACCAAGCGGGATAGGTGTGCGTTTGGTTCGTGCTCCTAGTAGCGTACAGTGAGGGAGGACAGGGTTTGTTCAGGTGTTCGTTGCCTTGTTGCACGGCAATGGTACGCTGGGATTTGGACCTGACACTGCAAACGCCAAACGGCTTGAGAGGGAAATTTATCTGTGTTGTCAGGCTTTTTACGACGTTAACCGCTTGATCGGTTTCTCCCCCAAGGTCCAAAGAGATTGAACCGCTAACCACTTGATTCTTGGCGCTTTTGCTTTAGTTCGGCGGATGGACGGCAACACGAGTAGTACACGAGTGGTTCGACATGGGCTCTTTCTGACTTTTTCTTGTGTCATGTCATGTAGAGTGACAAGTATCATGGTATCGTCACCGAACATGTACGTACTAGATCAGAAAAAAAAACGAAACAACACTCCATCATGGCCCTGAACTGGAACCCAACGTACTGGACAACGCCATTTCCATTTTCTCCTCTACGAACAAACAAACGCCGGTGTCACGTACGTGGCGGGTGCATGGGCTATTGGGCTCCTGCCGCAGCCGCGGGCGGCCAGGTGGACGCCAACCGCGGCGGCGTGGGATGTATCGCACATTGCGGCTAGCGCGGCAGGAGGCGCCGGAATATATTATCACGGAGAAAATGGCACGAGCACGCGGACCGGCTACCCGGCGGTGCGCCGCACCTTGACCGACCGGAGTCCATGCCGCCGCATGTGTCGCGCGGGCGCCGAGCAATGCAGGCAGGTTTATTCCGAGGGAATATATGTCTCAAGCTGGCGTTGATTCCACCACCACCCCAACCCCCCACCCCCACCCCAAAAAAATTAAGGAAATAAAATCCCCAGTGATTGTTGTATATTCAATTTTGCATGCACCAGTGGACCACGGAATATGTGGATCTTGATCTAGCTACTTGTCCGATCGCTTCGTTCATTGCATCTGCGTGAGCCATTTTGGGGGCACTTTGATGGCAACCTATGGTACATCATCTTCTGTTTTTCTGCATAGCATATACTTTCTGACATGGATCCATTTCAATAGCTGCTAAAAAATTGCTATTACCAAGCACTATGTATATATAACATCGCATCGCACCTATCGACTGTTTGGTTTGGTCGATCATGGGACCGTCGAATGGCTGATTAAGGCTAGCTAGAGCATGCATATGCGTGCCCATGAAGATGAGATGAGGTAGTAAAAGGAGATTGATCCAGGCCACTATTGTGCTTGATAAAGTGAAACCACGTATGTGGTACATATACGGGTGCATGTGTTCATGAACCTATTATATCTTGATGATGCCAACGAGGATAGCACCAAATTAATGTCAACGAACGAGACGGTGAGAGGGCTAGCGCAATGCGAGATTCATGGTTGGAGTGTGACGGGGAAAGCACGGGAGGACAAGGACTGATCATACCATTACTGCATGGATCGAGTTTAATTAGCCGATTTTATTCCGGCATAACTTTTGATCTATGAGATAGGATTACATATTCTTGTGCCTAATATAAACCCTAATTAAAGTGCCCGATTACGTAACGTGGTCACTGTTTGGTCATCATAGGGTGCAAGTCGCATCACGTCGTTAATTTGTACCACGTATTAAAGGTTCAATTTTTATAGGTTTGATCAAATTTAAAAAATAACAATATCTAATCAAATTAGTTTTATTAAATATAATATTATATATAATAGTAAATTTGTTTTGGGTTAAAAATATTATTATATTTTTTATAAATTTAATTAAACTTTAAAAAAATTGACTATAAAAATAGTCAAAACTAGAACAGAGAATATTATAAAACGAAGAAATTAGATAGTAAATTAAGTACTGTTGTATTTGCTTAAAACTCCATGTTTTGTTTCAAAATATGAATTTATCCTACCATCTCAAGGTCTGATTGATTAAAATCCAACTTCTAAATCTAACTCAAATAAAATATGGGGTTGAGCTATATATGATCTGGACCTCATTTTGTCTGTCTAGTTTATTTCTCCAGATCATTTTACCTCGCTTCACGTCTTCACTCACTTTTTTGATAACGGTTTTTGGTTGAGGTCGTTGGACTTCATTTTTTTCAAAAAAAATAATAAGTTAAACTAAAACCTTACTAAACAGATTGTTAGTTAAACCTTGATTATTTAGCTCTAAATATATAAACAGAGTAGAGCTAAAGTTTGGACTCTACTAAAAAACACAACCTACGTACTTACGTAAATATATATACATATCCTAACCATATATTTGCCCGTGGTTTCGACTCTGTTCTTTATTTTGCATGGTGACGCTCTCCAATCAAACGCCACTTGACACTTCACTAAACTCACTCTCAGTTGCGCGCGCGTGGGCAGCATTTCGCCAAAATTGGTAAAGAAACCGAGCGCTTTTGCTGGAAGTGCCGGAACAAAACGTATACATGATTACGACGCGATGTTCCACCAAATCGGCTGATGCGATGCCGATCGATGCGTGTCATACCGGGGAACATACTTATGGTGATCAGACATCTTAGCAACAGATTATCAGAGATTATCACCAGCATCTGAACGTCTCTGGTCACGTTTACTTCGGCGAGGAATCAATTGAGAATAACTTTTTTGACATTTTGCTCATTTCTTTTTTAGAATGATGAATACCGTACTAGGCATGTAAGTAGATTGCTAATACAGCTAACTCTATGTTTCAGTTTATAGGTAATTTTTAGTCTGAAAAGTAAGAAACTAAAACAAACATTTGGTTTTTCGATATGGCTTTTAAAAAGCCAAAAGTCATATTTATAATAAAAAATCTAGAAGCCAGAAACTCATTTTAGATAGTTTTTTTGGCTTCTAAGGGAAAGTTGCAACAAATTACCTGCCTGCTATCGAAAAAAACATTTGGCATCTTTTTTCTGTCTCGAGCTCAGAGCTCACGCGTGGCCTAGGGTTACTGACGCCGGCGACACCACCCCATCGCCGTGACCCCTGTGGGCGCTACCCCGTCGCGACCACCCCCACAGCGTCACCCCGTCGTCGTAGACCCGTCGCACCGCCAACCCATCGCCCCGTCGGCCCGCCACGCTGCCATCCCGACTTCGTCGCCCCGTCGACCCGTTGCCCCGTCGCACCATTTATGTGAGTTACGACAAGGTCATGGCCCAAGCAGTGAAAAAGAAGTTTTCAATTTCTTCCATTCATCGCTTCGCAACATGATTGAGAGGTCATTTGGTGTTTTGAAGATGAAGTGAAGGATATTGTTAAAGGTCCCTATTTATCCAATGCCAAAATAATTACAAATTATTATTGCTTGCATGGCACTTCACAATTTTATTCGTGAAAGTTCTTTGACGGATGAGCTATTTGATAGGTGTGACCAATATGAAGATTTTAACCCAAATGTTAAGAATCCACATCTCAACCAATTGATGAAGAAGACGATGACGAAATGAATGCATTTCGTGGTAGCATTGCTAGCGCTTTGATGACGATGAGAGATTAATATATAATATTAAAATCTATTTTATTATGACAAATGTTACATGATGTTACTTCATAGTATTATTACTATTAAAACAAATACTTCTCATTTTAAAAATAGCTAAGGATGTTATGTGTATTTTACATTTTATCCAGTCAAATAAGTCAACTGAAAAAACTAACTCCCAAACAGCCCCACTTTCATGCTTTTTATTTATGAAGTTTTAACTTTTTAAAAGTTAAAAGTCAAATTCTCTCTTTTAAAAAGCTAAAACAAAACATGGCCGTATCCGCTAGATTGTCTCTATCAAAACAACAGAGCGCGTTGCACCAGACGTATGTTTAACCGCGTTGCTGACTCTGAAACTTTCTCCAAATTTCTCCGCCTTTAGCCAGCTGTTAATGCCTCCATAATTTGACAAAGAAGATGGGTGCACGCTTGCTCCTAATTATACGTTTATAGCAGTAAAACCTGCCCTGAGCGGCACATATATATGTTAGTGCCTTAATTAACCTTCCCTGACACAGATGAACACAACGCCTCCACTCCCACAAACAACCCCCAACCCCCCACACACCCCACCCACACAACAACAACACACGTATATATACACCTAGATCCAAACTATCAGTTGATATTTTTTTAAGTCAAACCTCTTCAAGATAAAAATTTATAGAAAAATATAAAAATATTTTTAATATAAAATAACTATATTGAATGATAAATTTAATAAAATTAATTTGATATTATAGTTATCAAGATATTATTTTATAAACTTAATTAAACATACAAAATGTTTAATCTATGAGACTTTGTAACATGAAAAAGGGTACTAGGTAGCTAAGCATTGTGCGTGGACTCTGGCATCTGAATTACTGAATATGCATTCGATCGTCAGATTAAACTACTGTTCAGCAAGAGGTTATTTGCCTGTGTCGTCAAACCAGGCAATGGAACCAGATCACAACAAGTGCTAGCTGCAGCAGCATGTGCCGGTACGTGATCAGTACATGTGCATATGCACGGAGGCCAGGGAAAATCACCTAGCTATTGTTGGCACCAAATCATATCGTACGTCGAACACGTATGTGTAACCCACAACCGTATCCAAAGACCACAGCTACGGGGAAAGATAGATGCCGCAGAACAAACATTCAAAAAAGGCCCTGTCAAGAGAAATATGTGTCGGTTTAGCCTTGGCAGGATAGCTATGACGTTCTTTAACGCTATAGAGACGAATGATGATGAATAATTGGTGTTTTAGAGGATAATAAAATTTGAGACATGTAACAATAAAAAGGGATATATAACATAGAGGGTATAGATAATAGATTATTTCAATTGATCTTAACCCTCTATATTTATATGAGAGATGGACTTGCTTCTCAAGATTCTTTTAAGCTTAGCAATCAACTAGGACTCGAGAAATCCTAATCTAAAATAAAAACACAATAAATATTTAAATTGACTGTCCGAACACCTATGATATGAACATAAGTTTGTCCGGTCTAACTGGCCACAGTGATCGAACCGGTCGTCATGAAAAAAATCGATAATTTTTAAATTTAACAAAAACTTACTCTAAATTTAAACTAGAGTATCAACGGCTATAGCTCAAAGAAGCCGAAGGCATATACGTCAGTATGTGTGTGTAACCACACCAAAACGGCCAATGCACTTGCATAGTTGCATCTGTACGACTACTGTACCTAGCGTGTACGTATGGGAGTTGTGCAGTACAGTTCCAAAAGCAACAAAAATCCTTTAATTTTCCAATATATTAAGCAGCTTTTGACAAAGGCATCGAGAAAGGCCACAGATACTAGTAGAATGCGTTGGTCGAAAAGCATAGGCACAACAATGCGTTGGTCGAAAAGATGTTAATTCATAGGCACAACAATAGACGCATGCATTGATGATCGATCAGCCATTGGACGGATGAACTAGCGATCGAGCGCAAACACGAATCTTGAGCCCTTTTTTAATTTCGCACTTTAGATCACTCAAGCTTAATGGGCAAAAAGGGTGTGTACTTAGATTGATGGAGCCGAAAGTGGCTGCTATAGCTAGCTCTGCATGCATGCCTGCCAGCGCGGCAAATACGTAAAGGAAGATATATAGAATCGTGTGCAATTGGTGCATGCAGCTACAAGCCGCTTACAAAGTGCCTATCAGCTAATTAATCAACTTCTTGCAAATTGTCGAGCATACACGAGTACACGACAAACGCTTCTAATTTTGTCTATAAAACAATACATACAACTCTTTATAATGCATGTATGTTATACCCACTAATAACTATTAATTATTATAATCTAAAGCACAACCTATAAATAGGTCACATCGATCATCACTTAATAACAATTACTATTCCAAAACATTTTAAATTTTAATATATAAATATATCACACCATCATTCCATGGTAATTATCATTCTATAACATTTTAAATTTCATACAAGTATAACACATGATCTACAATAGATATAAAATGTCAAATAATCTTACTTACATCATTTTTATAATATTTCAATATTTATTATTTATATAATATTTAGCATATATTTATTCATGTATTTAGCAAAGCATCTTTTATGTATTGTCCAGCACTCTCAATTCTCAAGTAGTTATGTTTTATTTATCTGTTGATTCTTTTTTGTTTTTTTTATGTTTCTTGTTATTTGCATAGGAGTTACTCTCGTACGTAGCCTTTCCTCCTCTTTTCTTGTCTTTCCCCACCTTAATATCTAAAGCCGGTATGACATTTTTGAGGCTAGCTCATTATCTATATTTTTTAGGTTAGCACATTTTCGATCTTTTACTATTGCTTGCACACGGTCCATCTAATTGACTGGATTCGAATAGCTAATTGCTCGAAAACCCTTGATGTATAGCCATTACAAACGTGCATGTAGTAGTCCGATCGATTTTCTTTGGCCAAAAGGCCCAAGGCAAAAGAGGTCGCGTTTCACCAACAACGGAACTGAAAACACCTTGACAAACAGCCAAACCCTAGAAAAAGACCGGTCGATCGAGACGTACTTGTTTTCCATGTACAAAACAATTAATTGAATCTTTGACTGATTAATTTGACGATACTTCACGTTAAGTATTGCTCCTACTCCATCAACTGCTAATGGCCCGTTTTATATGATTAAGCAGAATGACTTACAGTGACTAAGAGGGAGAAAATTGAATATGAAAAGAAAGAAAAGAGATATAGCCTTTTCAGTATCTCCCTCCCTTCAGAAATAATTGACACTCGCACTATTTATGCTTAATTAACCACTTGTCTTTTTTAAAATAAACACTTAAAAATGTGATATATTATTAAAGGATGTGGTACCTTTCATTACTAACGTAATTATATAAAAATAATTTAACTATAAAATAAGACGAATAAAGCCAACGATGATAATTAGTGGAGAACCTATTACAATTAGCTAGGAACACTATAAAGAACCATTTTTATAGTATCATCCGACAAGTTTAGCGATCACACACGTTTGTAAAAATAATTAAGAGAGATTCTGGTTTCAACTGTAAAGAAAAATCAATTTTCGTTAGCTGTCGTGGGTCCTTTAACCGTATCGGAGAGGGAGAGTCACGGGAGATGCGCGACCGATGGATCCAGCGTGGGAGCTACGTGGGTGACGGATCCGATCGCCAAAGGGCCACGAGCGGTGGATCCGACCACCGGACATGTATGGACTTCGGCTCGAGCGGGAACGACGGTGACCGCGACGGCCATGGCAACGTCTGCCGTGAAGGGGAGGGGTCAGAAGCGGGAGCTTGACAATGGCAACTCGACTCTCTCCCTTGCTGACGGCAACCGTCGACGTCTACGATTAGGGATTTGGGACAATAATTTGGGATTTAGAGACAATGATTTGGAATTCGTAATTATTTATATGTTGTTTTGGAACTGAATTTTCAATTATTTTGCTTAAAAATATTTTTGTTGACAGGTCTCTTAATGTTGCTGTTAGTGAAAATCGATTTTAGCTTGTGACCGTCAAAGCTCGGCTGCCAGCGAAAAAAAATATGCTCGTCAGCATAGATGACTTATTTTCACTAGTATTAGGTCGCTGGTGGCACAATCGGCCTCTATTTTGGTCGTCAGAGAAAATCGTTTTCTATAGTGAAAGAATCAAAACCAAACTTGATCGTATTTGCGTAGGTGTAATGCCGCCAGAAGAATTGCAGTGTCAGTCTCGCACACGTGTGCGGCTGCATGAATGCAACCGTGTACCGCGCCTCCCCATCTTCTGTTCTTCGCACAGCGCGCCTGGGCCCAGCTTGACACCGCAAGCCCCACCGCCATGTGGGCCAGACTAGCAGCAGCACCCGCCCCGCGAGAAGGACGAAACAACGAGCCAGCTGAGAGGCTGGATGGGGCCCACCTGGAGGAGATAGGTGCCCGCAGCAGGCGCCGACTTCCGACGTGTAGCCGATGTGGATTTGTTGATTAAGAAAAGATTAAAGCTTTAACAAATAAGTACAGTACGAAATGATCGTGACACGGTTGATGTTAACGAGTGACCAGTGGCCGAATTTTCGCCACCAATTTTTTTGATATTTAATAGGGTTTGCTTGTGGTGTAAATTTTATTTGAAAGTTTCGTTCTCTTTTTAATTAAGATGTAAACTTTATTTCGGTTTTTGTTAACTTACTTTTTAAACTATGGTGCTAGAAAATCTTTTTATAAAAATTGCTTTAAAATATTAAATAATTAAATAAATTTATTTTAATTTTTTTAATAATTATATATATAACTAATCAGTTATTGGTTTATCTGGTTTTACATGCGTCAAAAAATATTCATAGTTGAACTCGAACTAGGCCTAACCCAAGGGACATGATTAATGTGATTTGGACTTTTACTAAAAAAACAAATTACCTCTCCACAAAAATTGATAGCAACATAAACTTATTTTTACCAAATTCTGATGGGGTGATGTACAAAATAATTCTAGGTTGGTTCGTTCAGCTCACCGGGGAAGAGGTGAAATACAATTTTGGCTTTGTGTTTGACTGCAAATACTGATATGACTAGCTTTAATTTCTTTGGGACTTGCAGGCGTTTCCGCTCCCAGTTTCAACGCCTACGTTCGTTAACGACGTATACTAGATCCAATTACGACCAACTTCGATCACATTCAGCAGTATTTCAAAGTACGCAAATCATTGGGTTGGTTTGGATTTTGCTTTGGTCCAGCCAGTTGAAACAGAGAGACCGAATGTACTATGTGGATGGACGCTTGTCGTTGGACCGATGTCGTCGCTGTTCTTCAGTATTCTTAATGCGATGATATATGTTTTAATAAGCATTGAACTTGGTTTAATTAATTAGCCAGGCTGCTGCATACATGCAGCTTCATAATTAACAAGAGCCAAGTGCTGCATGTGACATACTGATGAAAGCGACAATCTCGGCATAGGAAATGTACCATGCTAGATTCTCTAGCTTTGTAGAGTACAAGCCAACAACAAGATGAGTTTTCATCCCTGAAACAAGCATATGTCTCTAGTAGTAAAATTCTACTGTAGAATACATGCTACTGGTATATATTCAGAGGAACTGCAGCTAAATGCAAGTATCAAAAGCATTATATGGAATCCATGTGGAATGTTATGCTAAAATCATCTGTACTATAGTCACATGATACTTTTGTAGATAATAATATCATAATACATATGATTAAGGAAGTTCCTAGCTGTGTGATTATTCCATATTCTCCATGATCACAGAAGAGATTCAGAGAATAGTAGGCATGGAAAAAGAATTACATGCTAGAAGCAAGTACAGGTGGGGTTTTTATATTTTAGAATTTTTTAAAACTTATTTTATAAATAGATCTATAAAAAACTTATCTTGAAAATGAATTTTTTTTGACGCTAATGCCGTTGGCATCACGATTCAATATGACGACACCAATGATACCGTCTCCCTAACCATTTCAGAAAAGCTAAGTAAAATGACGCTGGGACCTATTTATAAAAAACAAAAAGATATATTTATAATTAAAAATGGCATATATGTAATAAAAATATTTATAAATAGATCCTTGGCGCCGGCGTCATTCGTATCAGAACCTATTTGTAGATATTTTGTATCACATATAAATTCTTTTTTGAATTTTTTTCAAACAGATCCTCGGTGCCGGTGATAATTGGCGTCGTCATGTTGGAACACGGTGCCAATGACGTTGACGTCTCGAAAAGGATTTATTTCTGAAATAAGTATTTTTAGGGTTTATTGGTAAAATAAGTTTTTATAAGGGAAAAAAGTTGAAAAATCCAGTACAGGTGGATCCTCCCTTGTGCACTTAAAAAGCATCATAATATTCTTTGCTTCTGTCGGATCAAGTTTAGGATTCGGTGAATTAGTTCTTCTGAGACGTGGAAAAGTTGCACAGCAATTTCTGTCTGAGAATCCCCAGGCAGATGGGCGAGAGTGATTGAAAAGTTTTGCCTGTAGCTTTGCTTGGCCCCGGAGAACAGTGACACTGAATCCAATTAATCTCTGTGCATCTTCTTCCTGCATTCCAAGGGATCGAAAGTGCTGTCACTAGTACGAGGTTGTTTTAACCTTTTTCACAGCACGTGTTTGCCTGTTCAAGCGACTATGAGAGTGAGATGCTGCTGCAGTTGCAGCGATCGATTGGAGCAAGCAGAGTTGCGAATTTTTGGCATTTTTAATTTTTTTTAAAGATTTACAAAAATAACTTCCGAGTTTCACAAATTGCAAAAATAATCTCCCCCTCTTGGAGGCGTGAAGGAAAAACGTCCTCCGGAGGGCGAAATATCCGACGTGGCAGACGACCGTGGGGGCCGTGCGCGCGCGTGGCATATTTGCAGGGCCTTCCTTCCCGCCCTTGGGAAGGCGTTTTCATCGTGCACGGGGCCGCTGCAAAATGCCGGGCGGCGCGTTTTGAGCGGCCCTTCCCGCCCTTGGGAAGAGCGTTTTCACCGTGCACGGGAGCCGCAAAAAGGCCGGCCGCTCCGGCATTTTTGCGGGCGTCCCTTCCCGCCTTACCAAGGGCGTTTTTCGTGTTTACAGGGGCCCATTCCCGCCTTCCGAGGCGTTTTATGCCCAAACCCTAATTGCCCCGATCGACATCGACCCACTCTCTCTCGTGTTGTTTGAGATGTAAAATGTTATCGTTGTATTTTGTGCTAATATAACAAATCCATCGGATTTGTGGTATTGTTGCAAATGTAACCGTCTTCGTGATTTGTCGTATTGTTTGAAATGTAAATGTTATCGTCGTAAGGATGCAAATGTAAATATTGTTGCAAGTGTAAATGTTCGAGGTATCGTACATATGTTGTTTGCATTACACTGTGAACATATTGTTTTAACCAAGTTAACTTAGTTGCAATGGTTAAGCGGTTGTTTGTCACAAGTGTTACATAACCCATTAGGTACGGATGATACAATACAACTAACTCGTCCCCGACGAGTGAAGGCTCACTACCTACGGAACCTTTCAAGGGCGATAAGCTTGTCATCAATTTTCTCTTTCCTTCTCGGCGTTGTACTCCTTTTGAGTTTCACATTCGATTACTTTTAGGCCGTTATATTGGGGAATGACATTGTCAATCCACCTAGTGAATCCACACCTTCTTTGAATGCCCGTAAAGAAACACATGTAATCGTTAGAGAGCCACTAGAGCGAAGACGTTTGCATAATTGATAAAATGAAAGACGTACAACGAAGTCGTTGTCTAAGTTGGGGCAAATGAAATATCTCCGACCATATGTTCGTGGTTCAAATGAGGTAGCCATCTTGCAACGATCCCTACAACCGCACATAGGACGCTCCGACCATTTAGGGAAACCCGGTGGGTTGTTCCTCCAAGCTAAGCTTGCGATTTCGACGCGACGTTCATACTCCATCCAAGCTTGAATGAATTGTTCGGTCGACTCGAGTTGTGTTACCGTCGACCGATCGAAGCGAGTTTAACCGTATCGATCCAATCTTTGTATACACGCCGACGTACATCCTCCCGGTTGCACATTTTTTATGGTGGGAGTTAAAAAATGGAACAAGCGAAAAGGTTAAAGAAAGAAAAATTATACTCACGACAAAATCGTCATCCGCAATCTCGGAACACACGAAGCATCTTTGTCCTCTAGTTGCTTGTCTTATGGATCTTACCACTGGCAACGTAGACCACGGTGGCATTCGGACGTTCCCGCCATGTGGGTAGTGCCGGTGATCCATAGGCCAGTCCAAAGCTTCGCGCGAACTCGACGTTGGTACTCGGCCTTCCGTTGAAGGTAGTCGACCTTGTTTCGCTAAGTGGGTAGTAACGTGTTCCGCTCGGTTCGTGGGTTCTCCGTATCTATCCACTCAACGAAGTTGCACACCCGACGATATGCCCATGAGGTGTTAACACGATGTACAATCAAATTAGCGTTTTACGCGTGAAGATTTTGTAGATGAAAACAAGTGCGGTTAAGCCATACCGATCAATGTTGGCGCATTGGAAAAATCGTCTCCCCGGTTTCAGCGAGGAGGACGACGTAAGTATGCAGCCATCTCCACAATGGCATAACGGACGGTCACACCATGGTGGAATAAAACCGCTCAAAGGATGGAGTCGCCGGTGGAGACGCTCAAGGAATGGATGATATAAAGATCTCATTGCAGGAGTAAATGTAGAAAAGAGAATGCGATTTGAAGAGCTCGTATTCGGATCTTGGCAATATATAGTGCGGAAGGTGAAGGTTCACATCTATGTATCGTTTATGTCTCACGGGGCAACAGCTTGATCGAGACGTATCGTGTAGGATTGTCACGGGGCAAAAGTTGATAGCGACGTATCGTGCGGGACTATCACGGGGCAAAAGTTGATAGTGACGTATCGTGCGGGACTATCACGGGGCAAAAGTTGATAGCGACGTATCGTGCGGGACTATCACGGGCAAAGCCGATAGCGATGTCTCGTGCGGTCTAATCGGGCCGAAAGTTTTTTGGTCGTTAGTAAGAGTATCATGCAAACGATATGGAAGGATCTCGTGACATGTGAGTGCGACGAATGACATAGATATATACAAACATCAAACACAAAATAAATATTTACAATTTGTACAAACGTTGCACACGCCAGCCTACGACGAGGCCTCTTGCCCCTATCCTCCTAGGCGTGCTCGACGTGCCCCCGAGAGTACGTCGCCGTCTGGGGGCACGCCACGACTAGCACGGACATCCGGCGCGGGCGTCTCCCGTGGCGGGTCTTGGCTCGTGGTAGAGGTGCTCCACCGAGCCGAGAGGAGGCGAGTACGTCCCGATCTGGTCCTCCAGTCGTCGAAGTCGTCGCCCGTACCCACCCCCTCGTCGCCTCCCCGGACCCGCCCGCCTGCGTCGACGAAGTCCCCGACCGGAAAATCCCCGCCGAGTAGAATCCTCCCGTATGTAAGCAATGTGAAGCATCGGTGACTTAAACTAACACATGTGAACTAATCATCGACGACGCTTGCTCACCTCCCTGAGTGAGGGACGAGAACGGAGGATCCGCTCGCTCCAGCAAAGCTCGCCTGCGGGCCGAGTAGCGAAAGGCCGAGGATCGACGATCCACTCGCGCCCGCCGTATCCCCGGTCGGTAGCGTCGGACCTAGGCGACATTCGGTTTGTTAGATCACGTTGTAGGGTTGACACAATGAAAATGAGTGGAACTAACTCGTGGAAGCACCGCGCCGTGTGGTGACCATCCGGCACGGACCGCGTGGACGAGGACCTGTAACACCCATGGAGGAACCGCGTCGACGGCGAACGACACGAGAAGATCCGCAAGATCGAACGTGCCGTCGTCTCGCATCCGCCGGAAGGTCATCCTCTGTTCCACCTCGTTCGGTGAATGCTGCGCCGCCTCGGCATCACCGAGTCGATTTCGGCATTCAATGCCCGTGCGGCGTCGGCCTACAAAAATCAAAACAAGTTAGGTTTTTCGCTCCAATAAAAAAACATAATGACGTACAAAGGCTTTAATGCCGAGAAATCATGACGTACCCCAACGAAGTAGTCCCGGTCTCGGTGCAGGGTAGGTGTCCGTGACTCGCTGCCCGGTGTTGCCGCTGCGTGGCCGGTGTGAAGGTAACTCGCGCGGACGCGTCCGCGTAGGTACCACCGAAGGTAGGCGGTGTAGTTCTCCTGGAGTGGGCGTAGATCTCGCCGATCACCTCCTCGGTGGCTATCGCCCGATCCGCCACGTATTGCTGCATACGTGGTTCCCAGAGGAGCCTCCCGTTGTCCCCGTCGAGACAACCTGCGTACACGCAAAGGTCGATTGTAGTTCCATTTAATTTGACACAATAGTAGTACATTTGAAATAGAAATACTCACCGGTGGTCTGGTGGGGAACGGCAACCGCCGTCTACGGGAATCCACGCGCGATCCGAACCCTCATCACTCGGCTGGCGGTGAGGCTCGACGGTGATGTCGTACACCATCGGGATCAACGTCATCCGAGGCCGAGTCGCGCGTGCACAACGTCGAGAGGCCTAGAGGCGCCCGAGCTGCGATCGCCGCTGCGTGTACGGCTCCCAGACAACGTCGTACGGCTGGAGACGGTCCAACTCGAACACGAAGTCCGGGTAGCTCCGTCTCACCTGAGCGTGGGCGTGCGACGCGCGACAATTAAAAATCAAGTGGTTACAAGTTTTGTTCAACACAATTTAAATATTTGAAAGAAATATGACTTTGTACTTACGTTGCGTCGAAACCAGACGAACCCATCGTAGGCCCGTCGGCCGGGTTCTCGCGGCGCTACGTCGTACGGAGCGGTGTCGACGACCGGTCGGCCGATCGCGAACCGCTCCGCAGCCCATTGTAAGAGAGAAGGACGACCTATGAAGATCGCTCCGGATCTGTCTTCGTGCACGCGTCGCACAACCCACGGTAGGTGGCTGCGAGCACCGCTGAACCCCAACTCCACTGAGGCACGAAGCCTATCTCCGCGTCCGCTATCGACCGGGCGTAGTGGATCAGGACCCTCTCTGCAGTGTTCCCCGACGTGTTGGTGAACATCACCCAGCCGAACAACCAAAGAAGGTACGCCTCCAACGAGCGTCGCACGGAGTACTCGTCGGCGTCGGGGTGGAGCTTGTCGGCCTACAAAGGAGAAATCCATGTTAACAAACATCAGATGTAATAAAAAATACCGAAGTCTTCAAGTTAACTTACTGTGAACTGCATAATCCAAGTCTTCGTAGGCCCGGTGGTCGCGTAAGGGTAGATCGACGAACACTGGGAGCCCCGTAGCCTCATCACCCGAGCAAAGCGTGCGGTGATGTCCTCCTCCATCCACCAACACCGTCCACAGCCCGACGGCCTCTCCGGCTAGTGGTAGCCCTAGCGGTAGGAGACGTCCCGCAGCGTGAGCCATCTCCCCACAAGGAAGATGGAAGGTGTGCGTCTCAGACGCCACCGATCCACCAAAGCACTATCGTGGGACCGGTCCGCATCCCACCGTCTGGCCTGGTCATGCTCGTGGCCACGCGCCTCAACAAGTCTGCAGAGAGCGATCAGGCCAGACTCACGTAACCTGCATATCATACACATAGTGTAATATTAGTATCAAGCATAGTATTCCTGCAATAAGTGATAAGAGTTTGAACGTACCGCTGGACGTGTCGCGGATCGACACGCAACAACATGCGCGACGGCCGTGGACGAAAGGTGGTCAGCTGAGCACCCTGCACTGCCGACAAGTACGACCTGTGCGCCCTGTCCACCTGTCTGCTGAAAAGCGCTGGTGTATCGTCCGCCATACCGCATGAATACATGAAGCACACAATAAGCAATTTATAAGAAAAATCAAAACAACATGAATACATGACATAAATGGTCCATTATATCTCAACATAAAAAAGTTCACGTCTTAATTCAAACTAACAAACACAACATATAAGTATCACAACAACAATAAAACAGTTTACGTCTCACAATGATAAATATTACACGCACGACAGATGGCAACAACATGACAAATAGTACAAATATCAGATCACCACTAGATTGAAAATGAGCAAACAAAATAATCAAGCCATTGCATCTCCAGTGGACGACGTAGTCGCTGCACGAGCACGTCTAGGACGTGGTCGCCTCGTTGTTGTTCCTTCTCCAGATGGACGGCTACCATCGGAGGGCTGTCCGGAAAGTCCCGAACCTTCGACGGTTGAAGTTTCGAATTCTTCGGACATTTTTTGTATGTATGTCCGCGCTCATCGCATTTGCTGCAACGTAGGGTCCTTCCCGGCCTCGGACTCGTCCATGTCGTTTCGATGCGTCTCGACCGACGACGTCCCTTTTTCATCCTTAACTTCGATGGATCCGGAATGTAGAACACTTGTGGCCGCAGTGTTGTGTACGATCCAGATATCCCAAAACCATATATCTCCTCCTTCCACGTATGAAAAATTGATTCTTTCCGTAGTACGGTGACACATAAATATCGGAACTATGCCGCAGTCCCAGTGCGGCAAGGACGTGTGAGCAAGGCGGATGTCTAAGCTTCGGCTTCATACAAGTGCGCTACAACCACCATCCGCATGAAGCACACATTCCGCACGCCTTGAACACGGTTGATGCCTCGCCTTCTCCTGTCGACACACATGATCTCGTGCACAAGAACTTGGGTTCCTTGGGGGATTACTCGTGCTTCATAGCCTTCGAATTTTGTCTTGCATATATTTCGTCACCACGTTGCCAAATACAGTTTTGTTATCGACCATTAAAGGGGATATTTTCTTAAATCTATCCCTAAAATATGTCTCGTGCCATGAAGGATAAATTCCACAATACCCACCAATGGAAGCCCCCTAACTCCTCACATCACCCAGTTGTACACCTCGGCCAGGTTCGTTGTCATTATACCATATCGAGCTCCGTCAGTGTCATACAACAGAGACCACTTTTGTTTCGGTTCATTCTCTATCCAGTGGGAGAAATTACGTATTGATGGTGCAGACCTCCTTCTCATTGTTGGCGGGTCATTATGCAATGGACCAAGAGGTACGAGAGCTCGTCAACTGTGGCAAACGAGATTGCTCGTCGGTTTGCTTCGTTGTCGCTCATCGAACCTTCTCCACATCTCATTGAATTTTTTCTCTTGATTTTGACCACATAGCCTCTTGAATAGATCCATCAGGTGCTTGTTCTTGAATTGTTTGTAGAAATTGGCTCCCATAAGACGCATGCACCACCTACTCCGAACATCATGCCACCTAGCTGGAAGTCCCCTCTCCGGCCAACCATTCTGAAGGTAGTCGATTGCCCTCAGCATGCCGGCATGACGATCATGTATGAGACAAACATTGGGCCTCATACGAACGACTTGGCATCGAACTCTCTCCAAGAACCAATACCAGCTTTCGGTGTTCTCACTCTCGACAAATGCAAACGCCATAGGTAACACCCGGTTGTTCCCATCTGCTCCAATCGCCGTCGATCCGACCTCGTATTTTCCAGAAAAGGTTCCATCTATGCACAAGCACGGGCGACGTGCACAAATGCGTTGATGCAAGCACCAATCGAGAAAAAGGCTCTTTGCAGCACGCTCTTGCTCGAATCAGTAGATGATGGAAATGTCTGAATGTCGTAGTAGGTATTGGGGTTTCTCCGAGCAATGGTGGCTAATAGACGAGGTAAATTGTCATACGATACTTCAAATATGCCATACCTCATCTCCAATATCTTTTGTTTCGCCCTCCAAGCCTTCGCATAGCTAATAGTATACTTGAATTTGTTCTCAATGTGCTTAATAATGGAGCATGGTTCAAAATCCGTGTTTTTAACAACATGGATGTACATCTCACCGGCAACAAACGCCGAGGTGATGTTGCGGTGGTACTTATCTACCCCGAAGAACATGTGTGCTCACCAAACAATGTTCACTTTTCAATAGTCATTCCATTTCCCCTTGTATGCATGAACGCGCCATGGACAATCATCCTTCATACACTTCACATCATACACATAGTTCATAGACTTCACCACCCTAAACTCTCTATGCAAAGACACCGCCCAATGCTTCACTGCCTCTTTCATGTCTTCCTTATGAGCATATCTAGCACCCTGTATGACCTCGTTATCTTTGTATTCAAATGAAACATGCGCCCTTCCGATATAACAAGGCGAGAGAAATCGGCTTGTTCCCAATCGACGGGCATGACATCTTCTTCCTCGTCCGATGATTCATCGCCCTCGCTGCTCATTTTCAGAATCCTCCTCTCCATTTCTTCAACAATTGCTTCGATTCTCTCTCCTCGTCCGCCACGCCAATCGCCTCCTCTAAGCTTGCTTCATTGCTTGGACCTTCGCCATACTCTGTTTGTATTGTATTAATGCTATCGATTTCGTGCAGTGCCACAAAAATAACAAGGGGCCAGGACCTTTCAAGTGCCATGTCCACATAACGTCTCCACGACTCGGTGTTATCAATAGGCATAAGTTCCCAATAATATCCTTCGTTGCACGACTTACTACAACGGATAGAGACATTGTGTTCACTCTTGTATCCACTTTAAATCCACGTAGCAACCAACTATACACCGACTCAAATGTTTTCTCGCCCGGCCTATCGATGCCCTTTGATTTCATCCTAAATTCGACAAATCTACACCTTCGGACCGTATCTAACGTTGCCTTCACCGTGAACTATCTCGAAATATGATCTTACTTGCCATAGTGCCGACAAACAAATTGAAACCGAGTTTATTCCATACTACGAATATATTGCCTAGATGATTACGTGCCTAACTTAATTTCTTTAACAATATGTTCTCTGGTCTACATCTTAAATTTTCCCAAATCGATTTGTTCGTTCCATCTACCGCCAATCGTAACTCGTTCATTTCAGTTTGCCAAAATTTATAAACTAAATTCAATTAAATCGTAGTTTATATCTAAACATATTTTGATCATCAACAAAATTATACGTACGATTTTCTATAGTGCTTACCATCTACTCACATAATTTACACTTAGATCCAAACACATTCTACCTAAGTTGATCTATCTATTCTACCTATGTTAATGTCCATTAAATTATCCTTGTTGATCTATCTATTCTTCCTATGTTACTTCGATTAAATTATCTAAATTGATCTAAATTAAACCATCTCGTTTTACAAATCTATAACAAATTATTCAATACCTATTCAAATATTACAAATTTATATTTTTCCTAATATTTCATTTACATACTAGCTAACAAACAAAATAACGACGAGATATTGCATTTACCTCCAATGAAGTACGCAATCCAGCGGGGCTTCGCCGCGCTCCTTCTCTTCCTCACCTCTCTCTCTGTTCTTTTTCTGGATTTCGGAAGGTGTAAATGAGGTTGAAATGATTGAGAGTCGGCTTATATCTGGCTGGGTAAAAACGCCCTTGCGAGGGCGGGAAGGCCGCCGCAAAATTGCCGGGCGGTCGTGGCAATTTGCGGGCGGCCCCCGTAAGCACGTGAAAAACGCCCTTGGTAAGGGTGGGAAGGGGCCGCAAAAAATGCGGAGCGGCGGCCTTTTGCGGCGGCCCCGTGCACAGGTGAAAAACGCCATTCCCAAGGGCGGGAAGGGGCCGCCGCAAAACGCCGGCCGCCGGCATTTTTGCGGCACCCCGTGCACGTGAAAACGCCCTTCCCAGGGCGGGAAGGCCGCCGCAAATATGCCACCGCGCGCGAGACGGATATTTCGCCCTCGGGAGGGCGTTTTTCCTTCACGCCTCCCGAAGGCGGGAGGAGATTATTTTTGCAATTTTTGGAACTCGGAAGTTATTTTTGTAAATCTTTAAAAAAAATTAAAAATGCCAAAAATTCGCAAGCAGAGGGGGGAAAGTATTGGCGTGGCAGGCCGGCAGGCCGGAGGCCTCTCTGGTAAATACAGGCCCACGAAATTCTGGCCTAATAGCGAATTTCAGCCCATCTGAGTGGTCTTGGGCCGGAAATGTGTTGTACACCTAGTTCTATTTTTATGGGTTGGGCTTTAAGCCTTCCCCACTGCCGGTTGATAACTCATTCTCCCCACCCCCGCATGATTAATTAAATATTATCTTAAAAAATAAAAATAAATTAATAGGATTTTTCAAACCAGTTTTTTATAGAATATTTTTTAGAAAAATAATATCATTCAGTTGTTTTAAAAGAGTGCGTAGAAGGAAATAGAAGTTGGAAAATTGTCCTTCCGAACACACCCGTGTGTACCCCCGTACTCCACTATGTTTATTTATTGCCAACTCGTTAGTTTGGGGCTAGACAAGGTGATCAATCTGCAACTATTTTTCATGTTGATTTGTTCCATTTTCAAGTACTGCAAGTACTTCAACCTAAATTCATTGTACTTTCTTAACTATAGTGGTCTTGAAAAGATTGCCCGAATAATAAGCTACTACACCCCATCATTTCAGTTCGTGTTCCAGCAACTTGCAAACTCATGTGGCATGTGCATGCGTGCATGATGCATGCTATGTTTCTTCGAAGAAGATCACTATATAAATATAACAATTAACGGCAGCAAATGAAGCGCGCACACATCTACTGATCTAAGTACACCACATCTCCTCCAAGTTCTCTTCTAGAAAAAGAGGATGGCTAGCTCCCTTCCAGATTCTCCAATCCTCCATCACACGATCGAACTAATGCTGCATTACGTATTCAGACTTTCAGAGAAACCGTCCTAGCTGCGCCAGATATACATGCACAAATCTTCCTTTCATCGTCTATAGCTAAGCTAGGCGATTGTTTATCCATGCAATAATCGATCGTACTCCCCTACACCAACCCAAGCTTGATGACCACTAGTTACCATAACAAGCATCCGATATCTAATAAAAAACGATCTCTCGCTAAGCTTCAGTGGTGGATGCAGATATTTCTTTGCTGTGTTCGTCGATAGATCGGGAAAGTTCTGGTGCTGCAACTGTCCAACCATGCAGTGCTGAATTCTTTAAGCGTATCTGAACATTGTGGTGGGGTCAGGCTCAGATCAGACCTCTCTCTGATTGTAGGTAAGGGATTAGGGTTTGAGTTAGCTTAGCTAGCAGCCGGCCGGTCATTGAGCTCCTCCAGTACAGGAGCGAAAGAGACTTTATCTGTTGTTTAGAGTGTGCTAACTGTGTATCTTAATTGTGGTGTTCAGAAGTTTGGGGTCGATATGATGCCAATAGGACGACGACTTACTATATGGGTTGGTACTTGGTAATTATATATGCAAACACTAGTGGCTGTATGCTCGTCTGCAATTAAATGCTGTCACTGTTTTTTGGTTAGGACGAGCTTTGTTTGATATCTCATATACATATTGCAAGGTTGTAATTAGTTCAAGGTCATCGAAAGCTATTATGATTTTTCTAGCACGTGGCGATGTGTTTTCACTAGACAATAGGCGATTAGTTTTCTGGTTATCTTATATAGTACTCATAGTTATATTTAAATAGTACTCCGTCCTAAAATTTAGAATTTTTGTTGGTCACGAATATTAAAAAATAGGTAAAGATAAACAAAAGAAATTATAATTCTTTGAGAACATAATATAGGTGAAAAAATTGATATAAATTTTGAACACTAAAAATAACTTTAATTTAGGACGGAGAGAGAGTACCATAGTACATGTCACTGATTTTTTCATGCATACTTGTCATTTTGAGTAGTTTAATATAGATTAAGGTTTAAGAAAAAGATTATAGTGTCCCTCGTTAAATAATATATGGTTAGGATTAAAGTGATAATTGGAGGGTATAAAAATAATAAAAAATTAAATGGAAGGAGATGGATGGAACAAATAGTACTTTTAGAGTAACAAGTATTTTGAAACAAAATTTAAACCCTGTACTAAGACACTACGGGAGATCCCATGCTTGCCGAGTGCCTGGGGCACTCGGCAAAGGCCGGAATACACTCGGTGAAGACTTTTTCGAGTGTAACACTCGACATAGCTCGCACGGCGTACTTTCTCTCGGCAAAGAGCTCTTTGCCAAGTGTTTTCTCTTGGGCACTCGACAAAGACTGTCGAGTGTCGGACCGACACTCGATAAAAAAAGATGGACGGTAGACGGAAAAACGGTAACGACGCTCTTCGTCGAGTGCCAGCTTCCCAAGTTCCCGAGTGTTGCACTCGGTGAAGTTGCTATTTGCTGAGTGTAACACTCGGCGAAGAGCCCACTTCGTCGAGTGTTACGCTCGGCAATTAGGGACTGTTTGTCGAGTGCTTTTGCAAAGGCACTGAATAAAAGTGAAATTTATTGACTTTTGGTCTATATATGTATGAACTAGCTGATACTACATGTTTATTGACGCAAACGACTACTTCATAGAATCTTTGGAATGTAAGAATGCTACAAATTAAAATTTTCCAGGAATTAGTTCATTCTCTCTAAAATGTCTACAAAATTTCTCATACATTGAATGTTTATGTTTTGAAACCGAAGGAGTACTTATCTATACATTACCAATGCAATACATCATATATATATATATATAGAGAGAGAGAGGGGTGCTCTTGTGTGGCGCGCGCACACCTCATCCCATGTGGCATGGCTGAATCTCTAATTTGAAAACTCAAATTGAAAATCCAAACCATTCAAGTTATTCTACCTTATTTAATATCTCCTTGCGGACTAAATTTTATATTTTTTTAAATTTTTTTACTATTGTATCGGATAGGTCAAAGATGCAATAAAATAGATACTCCAGAAATCGTTGGATTAATGCATTTTGACCTATCGATAAAATAGTAAAAGATTTAAAAATATATAAAATTTGTTCTACAAGGAGATATGATTCAATTTTCAATTTGAGTTTTTAAATTAGAGATTCGGTCATACCACACATTATGGGGTTGTGCGGCGCGCCACACATAGTAGCCCAACATATATATATATATATATATATATATATATATATATATATATATATATATATATATATATATATATATATATATCACACTAATAGTTTTAGACTTCTTACAATATAATGCCAAGATCTTGTATATGCATAGCACCTGCCATCTGTCAATACAATATATCTCTTTTTGCTAATATTATAGAGTTGCGTACGTGTGCTTCGCCCACATCTTTTTGCACATGCTATACCTATGCATATATTATGATTCCAAGAGAAAATAATTCTTTTTTATGATAGTAATCAATCCTCTATCAAGAAAATAAAGCAAAAGCACTGGCATTAACAATGCATCACGGCACGGTCGTTTAAACTAATCAAGTGCCAATTAAAGCTCACATAGACAGAGACAATCTCCAGTTGTATGTGGTAAGAGACCATAGGCCATGTGGCTCTTGTCAAGCCACCACTAAGCAAGGACTTTGCCATCAATTTGGGCCAGATATCTCCTTGCTGATGCTTCGCCTACATATTTTATCTCTGGGATTGGTACGGCCAATTGACACCTGTAGTCTCAAGCTGCTCGTGATATTTTTGAACACTGATGTCGGATTTGATCCGATCTAGTTTGTTTTATGCTTGTGTTCTTGCTCTCTATCTCTTCTTCTTTGGGAATAAAGGGAAGAATCAAATGATGCACTTTACAGCAGATAGATCACCTTGAATGGGAAGGAAATCAAGAAATTAATTTACTACGCTAGCTTTAGATATCACATTGTTAGAGTTATACTGAGATCTTTAGAGCAAATGAGTTATAATGTTCACATTTCTGAAGTTGATAGATATTTAATGCATTTGGTGGAGAATCATAAATATGTACGACATGTTTGCCAAGCTCCAGGTCCTAATTCTTGGTGGCTTTGATCTTTGTTCTTCTTGAATCAGATTTACACAAGAACCATAATCAGTTTTTAGAATGTTTGACTATTATATTAGAGAACAGATAATCCAGCCATACGGCCTGTTTAACAGTACTTCAACTCCAAAAGTGAAGTTATGGAACGGTTCGAACCCTGCTCTCATTTTTTTTCTAAAAATACTCAAGTTCACTCCAACTCGAGGAGAGATAGAGTTAGAGGTGAAAGACCCTACACTTTGAGTTTTAGTAGCTTATTTGTGATTTTACATATCTGATATGCTGTTGAGATTTAAAGATAATTAATATGACAAGCAACTGAAATTTTTTAATGAAAAGAAAAGAAAAGGAGAAATGATTAAAAGAACATATAGGTTCTGTTGGATGTCACAACAAAGACAATGCCAGGTAACTCTGATCAATTTACCATTGATATATGAAAAGAACCTCCACATACTTAAATGCGGATGTCATCTCTTACTTTCTTTTTTTAACTTCATTCCTTTTCCTTCTTTTGGAGATGAACAACTTTTTAGGCTTAGCTTATTCTAGACATCCCCACAGCATCATCTACCACACACATATATATCTGTGTACTGTATCTGCATTACATTGACGAGATATAGGCTTGTAAAGCTTTGATGATAGCTAGGGTTGACGCCGCCCGATCGAGTCTACCTGACAATGGAGTTCAGTTTCAGTTCATGTTCGAGCGATCTCGAGTTAGGCCTGCATCTGGCCTCTGTGCCATGGCCAGGTGTATGGTCAAACAACAGTAGCATCGAACGCCTTTCTTGATCTCTTTTTTTCTTCTTTGCGTCTGATGCTTTCGAAGGATTGGGACATGCACATACACGCATCTGTACGAGCAATTGCATATTAAAATGATCAATTCCGTGTTTTGCTGGACACCAGCGGCCTAACAATTCAGTAACGCAAGTAACAACCGCTAGCTGCGTTCTTCAGTCTAAAGCCTCCTGGGGAGAAGCGTTTGTTTAATCCCAGTCTTTTTGTGGCCATTTTCTCCTGTCTGGATCACTTTTTCGCTGCATGGTTATCTAATTATCTATCTGCAGTGCTGATATAGTGATCTTGCACATGCAGCAGCGCACATATATGGATCATGGATGGATGAGATTTGATTCAGATGGCATGCTATCTTCTGCAGATGAAAACTTTGAATAGGGAACCTAGTGTTGTACATGGAACCTGAGCTGCATTGCAAGTAAGAAGCTATTTACCATTTGATGGCTACTTTTGTGTTTCTTAAATAAACTAAGCACGGTAGACATGCCCAGAGATTAAACATGCATCATGATTCGGTATGTTCTGTTCTGGATTGGTCTGATGCCTTCTTAGAGAAAAACTGGCTCAGAATTCAGAGAAGGGTTCAGCTTTTCACTGAAAGTTTGAAACCAGATGCAAACTTGCTACGAGATTAGTTGTGCTAATTAAGCAGACCACTCTTGATTAGGACAAGTTTCATTAGCAGAACTGTCAGAGCATAATTTGCTCTGAATTCAGTACGCAGTTAGGTCAACTTTAATTCAGCCTACTACTCATCACAGCTACCCATTGACCCCAAATGGTTGTTTACTTGCAATTAACACAGGAACTCATGGCTTTAAGCGTTTCCAACGATGGTGGAAAGATTGTCCACTCCACTTGCAAGTTGAAAATTTGCAAACCTTAGCAGGATATATGTACTGGTACTTTTTTGCCTTTTACTCTTGAATCTTGGCAATGTAACCTATGCTATATCAGGGCTACCGACTTGTAAAAAAAGCAATTTATAGCAAACACACTGTTAGCTACTACACTCAATTAATTTACTACTGGTAGTCAAGAGCACCATCATCTCTAGATACTGTCGACGCTTAATTAGATTGTACTTTATACCACGTACACGCGTAAAAGGCATCCTGATCGATGGTTTGATAAACATCATGGGATGATTGATTAGGGATTTGGAAAGAATACAATAAACTAAAGAAGCAAAAAGATGGTTGCAAGGCTTAGCCCTTGCATTGCATCGCATTGCATCACCACAACATTCTAGTAGGATATGAGCCTTTTCTCAGTAGCGAAACAATATAATATTGCTATCGAGCTAGCGAGAGAGAAGCTTAGCACAAGTGGGAGTGGAATTGTTACTCGCTACTAGGCGAAAACGACGTGACGCCGATCGCCTCAACTCCGGCAACTTGCCGAGTTCGTATAAATGGCGAGCATGGCCGGAGATTCTAGCTGCCACACAAGCCGGGAACCAAACCCAAAGAGCAGTGTACACATATCACCTCACTGCTGCACACATAGCCAGAGTCATATACAATTATTCTGCAGTTAATCACACTAATTAGCATAGTTAAGTAATCATCATTTATGGACGCGATCAGCAGCCTGATGCTGCAGCAAGGGTGGAGGAAGGGCCCGTGGACTGCGCTGGAGGACAGGCTCCTGACCGAGTACGTGCAGCAGCACGGCGAGGGCAGCTGGAACTCCGTGGCCAAGCTCACAGGTATCGTCGATCGAGTTGATGATCATGCATGTTGCGAATGTTTCAGCTCTGAACTTTTTGTTCAGAATCAAGATCAAAATTCAGTGTACATGCGGTGTGGTGTGCAGGACTGCGGCGCAGCGGGAAGAGCTGCCGGCTGCGGTGGGTGAACTACCTCCGGCCGGACCTGAAGCGGGGGAAGATCACCCCCGACGAGGAGACCGTCATCCTCCAGCTGCACGCCATGCTCGGCAACAGGTATGGAGCTGTACGAGCTTGAGCCATTGCACACTGTAGCCTGCACTGTTCTACTGTGCTGGGTGCGCGGGCGCCTAACCGTGGTGGTGCGTACGTGTGCAGATGGTCGGCGATCGCGCGGTGCCTGCCGGGGAGGACGGACAACGAGATCAAGAACTACTGGAGGACGCACTTCAAGAAGGCGCGGCCGTCGCGGCGGGCGCGGGCGCAGCTGCTGCACCAGTACCAGCTCCAGCAGCAGCAGCAACATCGCCAGTATCTCCAGAGCCTGAACCTGCTGCAACAGCAGCAGCTTCAGCAACAGCAGCAGCAGATGATGTTGCTGCAGGAGCAGGAGCAGGAGCAGCAGAGCCCGCAGGAGGAGGCAGCTGACGATTCCATGGTGATGATGATGAACAATATTCAGAGCAAGGAGCGTTGCTGCACGGCGGTCTCGGTGGTACCCGACGACTGCGTGCTCCCCACCGCCGACGACGACGCGCTCTGGGACAGCCTCTGGAGGCTCGTCGACGGCGATGGCAGCTGCGGCGAAGGCTCGAGCGGGGGCGAGTACTAGGCTACTAGCTAAGCAGCTAGTAGAACCAGCGTAGAGAGTGGAAGTCTGGAAGAAGAGGTATAGTGCAGGTTTCAGTTGCTGCAAGGATCGATCGATATTAATGGCGGTACTTGCCAGTGTCAGGATCGTGCTTAGCTTAATTTTCCGACGCGAGTAGCTCCCCATGGATCTTGTTTTGCATTTTCACCCATGATCATGCATGCGAGTCCGGACTCTGTTTCCTGTCACAAAATGAGTCTGGGCTCTGCTCCCTGTCACAAAGTTTGCAACATCATCATGTAATTTTGGTATCCGTTATACACTTCTGTTAGTGAATTTACCTGTCAGATACATTCACTTCACACTACTTCAGTTCATGTTTTTAGTTTCAAGGGGGGGAATATCAAGAGCACTAGTTGACAATATTTCACTCCCCTTCTCAGTTCAGATTCTGCTGCCTCTTTTACATCAGTTTTCAGTGTTAAGGCCCTCCAGCAGCAGCTCTCAGTTCTAAGATTCTGACAAGACTGAAGATTTTGATTTCTAGCTTTGGGAAGGGATGAATCGAGTGATAAACAGATGACTGAAATGAGACTATCAGAAAACAAGCACACATAGTTAATCAATCGAAAGTGTGAATGCAGCCTAGAGCTTACAAACATCCTAGAACAACTCAAGGGAGAATATTATGTACAAGATGAGAATTAATATAAAATGATATGAGAAACAAATGAAACGTCAGCATTCCTTTCACCTGTTTTAGCTATGCTGTTTATCGTTCCCTTTCAAAGTTTACCCATATACACCAAACTAGAGTATACCCAAACATTTATAATGAATCTAATCTCATGCCCACTATAAAGAATGGAAAAAGATTTACAGAAAACAAACTAAAGAATTGGATATCTTCATTTCCCTAACACTTGGCTGGTTATTGCTAGAACTATATTATGATCAAGCAATATGGCGGGAGGTTGGGATGTGGCTAGAGAAGGACTTTGAAGTAACAGTTGAAGAACGGTTCAGCATTTCAACAACAGAGGGCAGGATAGTCTGCGAGCGCTGTAGCATGTCAACCATGGATGGTGTCTGGTAAGTATGAATAAGGGTTGTGAGCTCTGTCGAGTCGCCACGCGCAGTTGCTCTCTGCCATGAGTGTGAGCTCAGGCCTGACAGCATGTAAGCCCTGCCTGATTCCTCGTACCTCTGCCGGCTCTCCACCCTATCCTGCATCTCCCTTATCTCTTTGATTAATGCCAAGAACTGTATGTCTGAAGAGTGTGCAGCATGCAACTCCAGTATTCTCTGACGGTTTTCAAGGATTGACACGGCTTGAGAGAAATAGCCATCCTCAGCTGCCGATCGAGCAGCAGACATGTCCTCTGTGGCTTGAACACGGTGCCATTCACGCTCAACCTCAGGTGACATTTTAGAGTCAGCACAATACGCAGGACGCTCAATGATCACTTCCTCACCGTCTAGCTGGACATTCTCCATGGTAATTGCATCTAGGTATGTACATTTTGGTTTGATCAGCACAGTCTGTCCATGTGCAGCTGGGACATGTAAGGTGACCAGAAATCCCCTCTCTTCATCTGCATAGAGGTCACCAATATCAACCGATCCACTACGTTCATTTCCAGCTACTTGACTTGCATAGCTACCTGACTTGATGGAGGTAAGAGACACACCTTCATCTATACAATTGATGCACAGCCGCATATCCTTAACTACAACACTAAGGAGGCCACCCATACATTGAGCAAATGCATCTTGGATTGAGCCTTCAGCATCAATAAATGAAAATGTGCCATTAGATGTCTCAGCAATAGCATGCATGGCAGCCGAATCATGGTCTGTACCAAAACCAAAGGTGTGGATTTGCACATGATGACTTGTTCCAGGAAGGATTGAAGGGGGAACAAGTATACTGTAGTTTACCTCAGCCTCACCAGATAGAAATGAATGGGTGTCTTGACCATCAGAAAGAAGAATTATGCTGCAAACAGGATTCTTCTGCCGACGATCCTCGACCACTTTAGCACCTTTCTTTAGCCCATCAGCAATGTTTGTGCCACCACTTGCGACAAGGGAACTAATGGCTTGCAAGGCTTGCTGCCGACCAGTTAAGGTCATTCGGCGAAGGGGAAAGAGCCTCTGTGCTGTAGATGAAAAGGCTATAACAGACAGGCGGTCATTGGGTCCAAGTGTTTGGATGACAAAACTCATGGCACGCTTAAGAAGTGAAAGTTTTGTCCCCGACATGCTGCCGCTGACATCAAGCACAGTCACAAGGTCAAGAGGTGCACGGGAGCTCACCGAGTCCAAAGACTTTGGAGCCTTCAGATGTATTAAGATAGCAAAGACCTGCTGTCTCACTGATTGTTGTATGGCTGGAAATTCTGGATACATCTTGATCTCGAGTGAATTAGTAACTGCATTATGTGCATCAACTGTTTCAGACTGAGGATCAATGTTCTCATCATCATTGAAAATGCTTGCCTCTGGAGTACGGAAGACAGCAAGTTGCTGTTGAAGGTTTCCACTATATCCATGGGAAAGCCTGCGGACAACAGACATCTGCCCCTCATCCTGGGGCCAATTAACAGGGTTTACTCTAGCTCTTCCATAAGCAGTGTCTGCAGGTTGAGTACCCTGGAAGGGAAGTTCTTTCCACTCAGCGCGACATACTGGGCAGACGTAGTTTCCATGGTTGACATTTGAAGAGATACAACGAAAATGGAATTCGTGGGAGCATTCAGCTGTGAACAAGGCCTGCCCTCCTGTTCGTATGCCACCAAGGCAAATGGCACATACCTTCTGAAATGAAGAGAGTAAACAAAAAAAAATGTTCATTGCTACCATCAGAGCTTTCATGGTAACAAAAACATGCATTCTGCCATTATCAACTAGTATAAATTGTGCCTGAATATACATAAAGACTGTCCTATTTACGTGTCATACGAAAGAAACATAAAGGGATCTTTGTGTCATATGACGTACTATTTACGAATGTAAAATCACACAGGAGCACACAAGTAAAGGTGAAGACTTGATAGTTGATACAGCCTAGTGAGAAAAGATAAGTGGCTTTGAAGTTTTGGATATACACACAGTTAGTTTCTGAATTAGAAAAATATGCACATACTAAAGTGTGTATGCATGTGTCACTTGGGAGTAATAGAATACTGAATGATTCGTTGCAGCATATATGACACGAGACCGGATTATAATATGAAGAAAGTTATTTCCTTATATCATGTGTATCGTAGTTCTAAAAACATGTGTACCGTCATAAAAAAAGTAAGAACATGTTCAGATTGCTGCCAAAATCAACCTTTCCAAAATTTGACAATGCTAAATTTTTGACAAGTCGACAGTGTTGTCAAATTTTGGTAGAATAGAATAAATATGTTGTTGCCAAAATTTTCTTTGTATTACCAAAGTTTGATAACAAACTAAATGCATATATTTATCAATTTTATCAAACAATGATAATGTTCAAAATGGCACCAATCTGAACATGTCCTAAATATTCTTTACAAGTCAATGTGACCAATCAAGTTGTATTTTCAACAACCGATGAGACCAAGTTAAGATGATCCACCAACTAAACAAAATACATGTTCCGGTTTGCACTGGCTGAAGCAACACTTTCTCTTTGTTCGGGGACTGCTCTGAAGCCATTTATGCCAAAGATCGTTGTGCAATTAAACAAATTCAAGTAAAACTTCAAAACAATGAAGAATATACATACAGCATTTTGGATCCATATTAACATGAAAGATTTGAGAGAGGTGGCCATATTTACATATATTGCACATTTACAGGTCTATCAAAAATTTGTTCTCAAGAGAATTTATGCAACTACATGGTTTTTAACAAAGCCGGATAAAATCAATGCCCATATGTAGTTTTCAAACGGATCAAACTTAAAAACTAAAGATATCCAGGAAGGACTGAAAAAAAGAGAGATTTTATCCTTTCAGGTAAGAGATGACACCCAGAAAAAGAATGTTCTCTCTTACTATTGTGACCCACAACAATTTTTCTAGGACAAAAAATGATGAACTTCGCCATACTCCTATGTCTTACCAACATCGAACCGAAATTCACAATGTTTTCTTTGATAACAAAAAAAAAGAACCATCTCGAACCGAAACCCAAACTACCAAACAAATATGCATTAATTAAAGCAGACACTTTTCACACATCTGCTCACCACAAATCAGAACAATCGCAATCTAACATTAGCAGGAAGATAAAACGAAGATTAAACCTGACCTTCTTGCCCCGGCTCCCAGAGCTCGAAAGCCGCCCCACGGACACCGATGGCGACTTCAACTTCTCCTCTGGCACAGCACGCGCCGCCGCCGCCGCCGCAGGCGGTGGAGGCGGAAGCGCCTCGTCTTCCGCCGGTGCATCCTCCACGGCCCTCTGCCACGCCGGGAAGCGAATGCAGAGCCTGGTAGCAAGCGCGTGCTTGGTGCGATCCCACGCCGGCGCCATTGCTCACGATCCCTCAAAGGCGGCTCCTTTGGCACACCCAATCCTCGCTGCTGCTGCTGCCGCCGCCCGACGGAGAGTCAGAATGGCAGGATTTGGGGGTGAACCGGCCTCCCCATCGCGGCGCAAGTTTCGGGGCGACCGCGGACGCGTGCAGCGTGGTGCGTTGCCTGGGGTTTTCGTTGGTGGCGCTGCGAGTGCGAGGAGAGCAAAAGGAAGGGAGGATTATAACAAGCAGGAGATGAACGCAAACGACGGAGGGAATGAAGAAAGGAGAGGCAGAAATTTATGGGTGTTTAGACTTCCAATTATGCCCTTGTTTGACTGCAGCAGTAGTAGTAAGTATTGAAAAGTAACATATTTATTTTTTATATAAAATTTGTTACATTCAGATACTATGTATCTTGAGATTTTAAATTTTTTAATGTAAAATTTAAGTAACTTAAGATACTTTAAAGATCATAAAATTTTATTTAATTTGTGTCTTTTGTGTGTACTCCTAAATTGTTTGGGAGTTGACATTGGAGCATGCATCTGAACAGCCATATCCGTCAGCATCTAGTATGTCTTGGTGACGTTAATAACGTTCTGGTTTTGTATTGTTTGTATTTGTAGTCGGGGTAAAATAGTAAAGTAAACACTATTTACACATTCTTTTAGTACGCAGAGACTTTTTAAGCCTAGGAAACGGGATCACGAGGAGAAAGATCACAGTTGACCGGTTAACTATGTCTTGCTATCGTTCGTAGGAACAGTTGTTATCCGTGGCGGTACGTACGACACAGCCGTGCAGGCGTGCAGATCTACCAAACAATTATTTTGGATAAGTCCCGAAACTGTTTATAAATCAAAATAAATATAAATGGATTTATGTTTTATTTTGACTAGCAAAATGCCCGTGCGTTGCAACGGGACAACGATACAAGGAGAGAAACAGACGAAGGGAATGCCCGTGCGTTGCAACGGGACAACGATACAAGGAGAGAAACAGACGAAGGGCGAAGGTTCAGGCGGCGACGCGGGAGCTCCGAGCGGCGACGGGAGGGAGGGGCGCAGGCACGACGCGGGGCGCGGCGTGGATAGGAACGGAAGAGAGGGACACAAGAGGTCTTTTTTATCATCCAAGTTCTTTCTTTCTTTTCAGCATTAAGACTGTGGGTTAATTTTATAAATACTTAAAGGATTTTCTACAAAATAACGTCTTTTTCTTCTTTAACGGTTTTTTAAATAGCCGGATGGACTATGGGTTAATTTAAAAAATTTAAGGGGTTTTCTCGCAAAATAGCCGACAAACAAAATTTGGGTGGAAACACTACTTGCTTTATAGATAGTTATAACAAAATACCCGTGCGTTGCAACAACGACGACGCAGGAGGAAAGCGAGGCAAGGCGAAGGTCCAGGCGACGGTGCGGGAGCTCCGAGCGGCGCGGGAGGAGGCGCGGCGCGCGCGCGGATGGGGACGGAAGAGAGGACATATGAGGTCTTTTTTATCAAGCTCTCCTTTTCTTTTTAGCATTGAGACTACGTGTTAATTTTATAATTCAAAGGGTTTTCTATAAAATAACATATTTTTCTTTTTTAACTGATTTTTTTAAATAGCCAGGCGGACTACGGGTTAATTTCAAAAACTCAAAAGGTTTTCTATAAAATAGTCGAGCAAAATAAAATTTAGGTGGAAACATTATTTGCTTATAAATAGTTAGAGCATCTCCAAGAGTGTTTCTAAATGAATTTCTAATTCCGTTTTAGAGAATTTTCTTAAAAAACTAGCTCCAACAGAGACTCAATATGGATCTCAAAATTATAGGTTCTCTAAAATCAAAATTTCATGCTCAAACGAGAATAGAGTCGGTTCTCTAAAATAGCTCATGTCACCGTAAGAATTATTTTATCGCGAGGCCTACACGAAAAAACATATTTGCCTCGTCCGGTGCCTACGCCGTCCGCCGCCATCCTACATCTCGTCGAAAAAGCTTGTCGCTGCATCTTGGCGTATGCCACCGCCTGCATCAGTTGGCTACTCGGTTTAGTCACCCGTGTATGTAAAAAATCGGTGCTGCTACTACTCAGGCATAGTGAAATCTTTAAACCTATTCATTTTTCAGCTGCTATGGATGTAGAATACTGATGCAAACACGAGTTTTGTGATTGGAAAAGGGAAAATAGAGAATCAATTTTGAGAATCTGTCATATTAATTTTTGATTTCATTCTCTAAATTTTTTAGAAATTCTCTAAATGAGTTTTTTTGAGAATTGTTTTTTTAGAATTTGTTGGGAATGCTTATAGATTTATAACCTACACTCTTAATTAATTTCCCGTAGACCCGGTGCTTCACGTCTCGGCTCTGTCTTGCCTCCGATCCGTCGCGCTCACCATCCAAACCGCACCGAGAGGCCGCGGCTACGGACGCGCACACACGCACCGATTTCGTTGGCGTCACGGCGCGTCTGCAAATTGGTGCCTTGCTATGCCATGCCATGCCAAGCACGGAGTGTGAAAAATACTGTGTGGGAATTGATCCAAGCGGCACCGTCGTTTCACGCACACGATACATACGGCTCCGCTACATCCGTCACCGCCTCTTTGCCTTGTCACGTCATGGAACACAGAGACACTAGTACAAGTACTAGTCTAACGTGATGCGGAGTAATATCTCTCCGTACTCGCGCGAGCACGTTGCCGGCATGAGTTGACAGTTGACAGGGACAACGGGTGCGACTGCGTGCGTCTACTGCATCCATGTCACTGTTTAAGTATCGGTACGTACAAGTTCGTTTGATTTGACGGAGTAAGAGCATCTTCAACAGGAGTTGTCTAAATCTGTTTTTTAAAATTTTATTTTTTAAAATTTTATTAGAAAAATTTGTTTCAATAGCTCTTAGTTCTTAAAAATTGCATTTTCATTCTCAAAATTAAGAAGAACGGTTCTCAAAAATCGTTTTTTCGTTCCTGTGTATGTGCAAATCCACTCTAAAATTTCAGTTGTGCCTTGTTGTTCTATCAAAATATAGCAATTGGTACTTTTAATTTTTACAAGACAATTTGTATTTTTTCGGTGGTTCATTAGCTCTGGAAGAAATGGAAATGGAATAGTCTCAATAGCTTATGTGTTTGAGAAATTTTCATATTTAGCATAACCGGGTGTCACTTAACATGCTCAAATTTTATCCGAAAATTTCCAATCTGTTTGTGTAACTCGGTTAGTTAGCAAATAGGAAAGCTCCTATAGAATCGAAGTACAATTTTAATTTTATCTTCTAAATATTTAGAGGATTTTCTATATATTTTTATATATTTTTTAGAACCATATTATGAGATTTTATTGGAGATGCTCTAATACACCAAGCTAATATTAGTCGTCGTTGATTATCATGTATATAGATGCTCCTAGGTTCAAACCTCGTGGCTATGGGGAAAACGTGATCCATATTCGCTGATCTAGATGCTTACCATGATCTGGTCAAGGTTTGGGTGCTACCAAACAAAACATTTGTGTGTAGAACCACGGCTGTGGTGTGTGTATGGCTGACAAGGCGTAGAGGTGGACTTGACAAGAACACACACAAGGCACTGCACGTCTGCACCGCCCGGTTGAAAGTTCAGCTACAGCATTTGCAGATTCGAATCAACGTTCAACAGTGTCGTTCGACAACCAGGAGAGACGTGTATCAGAAACTGCAAGTCAAATGCTGACAGAGACATGTCGCATGGTTGCATGGGCACAAAGCCCTGCCCATATTGCTAGTGATTTCTGGTATATACTGTTCTCCAGGATCTGGACGTGCAAGTGCAACCAGTGCTTAAGTAGGAATTAGCACTCTCTTTGGAATCCAACAAGTGCTAAACAGCTCAGAAATCTCTTGCATCCAGGCATGCAGCAGCTAATACATAAGGCCAATTGGTCAGTAACAGTAATTGTGTGCGACAGTGCGACTGAACGTAACTCCGAAGCGCACCAGAACAGTACAAACTCACAAATGGAACCTATGTTCGGACATGGATTTTGGTCATGTTCAGTCTGACAGAAGGAGCATGACACCGAAAGAGATCTCTTTTGTCACATCTACTACTAAGAATTGTATACACTCCAGATGCTAGGTTGTCACATCTACTACTAAGAAATGTATACAGCAGGGTTCACGATTTCGTGAAAACCACCACGGTTTTAAAACCGTCACGGTTTTTGTGGTTTTCACGCGTATCGTGAGGTGCGATACGGCATCCCCGTAGTTTCGTTTCAATAATTTCGTACGAATTCAAAAAATATGAACAAAATTTATTTTATCACAATATATATATATATTATCATAAAAAATTCACGTGGTTGCCACGAAAACCGCGGTATGTGGCGTGATTTTCGCGTGGTTTGATCGAAAACCGCGGCACGACACGAATTTGGATTTGGTTTGAATTTAAATTACGGTTTTCACGATTTTCGCGGTTTTTTCCGGTTTTTGCGTGGTTTTCACGGTTTTTGGCGCGGTTTTCGCGGCACGCACGAAATCGTTCAAATTCAAATTTGGTATTGTTCATCACCGGCTGGTTTTCGCGGTTTTCGCGCGAAAACCGCCTTACCGACGAGGGGCGGCACGGCATACATCCATAGTAAGGTGAACCCTGGTATACACTCCAGATGCGGCGGCCATCTCAACTGAGTTTAAAGAACCTAGAGATTGGGGACTATTTGGATGGAGGGATTTAGTCCATGTCACAGGAATGTTTGCACATCAGTTTAAATGACTAAAATTATAAAAATAATTATAGAATCAAAGGGTAATTCACGAGACGAATCTATTAAGCATAGCATCACATCATCAAATCATGACGTAATTAGGTTTATTATATTCGTCTCATGAATTAGCCACCGATTATGAATAAGTTTTATAAATAGTCTATATTTAATATTTTAAAATAATATCTAAACATTTTGATGTGATATAGACAAACTTTAGTCCCAGAAAACAAATATACCCTTAGCATGGTTCAAACAGGGCGGCTCGGCAGCAGAAAGAACAGGATGCTTTGCTGAGAAACTCGCCCAAAACCACATGTTTTCCGGGGGCGCGCGCGGTTGGTGTGGATCGGTGGATGTTTCAGTGTGTTTTGAACGATCTGGAGTGGATTGTTCGTATTTCCGTTCTCCTTCTCGGCCATCCGGTCTGGTTGTTGGTTAAGTGGGGAGTCAACTATGGAGTACTGAAGAGTGAGACGCATGTGCGTGTACGTGGAATCGTAGATGGAGTTTGGTGGCGCGGGAGTTGGTCTCGTTCATCCGAAGAATGTTCAGTCGTCGTCGCCCCGACGGCCCGATGCCATTTGCCAGCCGGTTGACTACCATGACAACGGTATGTTTCGGCTAGCCTCTCCTGCTGCTCCATGTTTCTGATCATGGATACTAGTCGCGTGTTCCTGTTGGAGGTAGCTGCACTTTTCAACGCACTGCATTAAGGAAGGTTGAGATTTGAGACAATGTTTTTTTGACCTTGAGAAAATGTTTTATCCATCGAGGTGACATCCACTTATTTTTTCCATCTGTATGTCACCTAAACAGTCATAATTTTTCTAGAAAAATGATAATATGAATTAATATAAGATATATAAAAAAAGACTTCTACAAATTATAACTAAATTATAACTATAAATGTACGTATACAAGTTTCAATTTAATTTGTTTTTATTTATAACTTATATAGTTGAATTTGAACTTATGACATAAATGAAACAAAAGAATGCCTCGAGGAATGAAAATCTATCTCCCTTTACTTGCCATATACCATTAACCCACCAAAAAAATACTTTTGTATAATTATATATTCCATTCATCCTAACTATCATAACCTACTATCGGATTGGACATATTTCAGTACTACATGTACAGATTCACAGATTCATATTCATATTTAGGACGTAGAGAGTATTTTTTTTATATTTTTTAATGAATGCAGTACAACTTGAAATAATCAAACATGTGGCTTGAAAATAATTTTAAAAGAACAAGCATTAAGCTTTGCGCAAGAACTTCCACTGAATCAAATGAACTGCACAGTTTTTTCAAACACACGGAAATGGATTTTTAGCCTTTTCATTGCACTTTTACATGAGACGCACAACACCTGACACGAGTTCATCTTGAAACACACACACCAAGTGATATAGCTGATAATCCTCTCCGGCAAACTCGACCCTCGATCAGGCTGTGTTAATCGTCTGCGGTTCGACGACGGCCGTGCAATTCTGAAACGTAGAATTGTCCGCCGTGCCGCCAGAGTCACCACTGGCGGTACTGGCGGTGGCACTCCACCAAGTGAACTTGTAATCGATCCCTGCGTGGTACAGCAGCGCCCAGAGGTGCGTGATGAACTCGCCGCCTTCGCCGAGCACCTTCTCGTGGGCGCCGACGCTCCCGGATGGCGCGAGCGATATCAGCAACTCCGACCAGAACTCCGCCAGCTCCGTCCAATCCACCCAGCCGCGCGCCTTGAGCTTGTCCGCGAGTGCCTCGCCTTTCCTCATCATGTTATCATCCCCGCTGCCGCTGCCGCTGGTGGCGGCGGCTTCTTGGACCAACGTCTTGCAGGTGTACCTCACCGAGTTGTTGCCGACCGATCCCAGCAGCTTCGGCTTGTAGAACAGCAGGTAGGCGCAGTACTTGGACAGAACGGTGGCCACCTTGTGGCTGTCCTGAAGCTGGAGCTGGCTCTCGCCTAGTATCTGCGGCTGCCACTTCTCAAGGCGGCACGTCGCGACGTGCCACACGACGATGGTCTCGATCGCCGTTGGGAGCCGGCGGTATCGCTGCAGCATGCTTGTTGTCCTGGGCAGAGGCTGACCCTGTGTCAACTCCGTCCTGTTCGTCATGAGCGCCTGGCATATCGCCTTCTTCACCTGGTGCGGAACTCGGACCGTCTTGCCTTTCAGGATGCGGTACTCGTCGTCGTTGTTGAGCAGCACGAACGATCTCACGCCGTGGTACAGCTTGACGATGCACTCCGGGATGCACCCTCGCTTCGCCCCGTAGACAAGGTCGAACTGCCCCATAGAGTTGCCGATTGGCTCGGCGATATTGCCGTAGCATACCAACCGTATGATACGGTCAAGGAGATAGCATCGCCCGTACCGGTTCCGGACGTATTCAGAGATAACCATAACCTGTAAACGTAAAGTTCAGGGGAAATTATTAGTTGAGGGAACTTGGGATCTGGGAAACGCTAATGAAAATTCATGCACGAGAAAATTACTCTCAAGTGATAGTGCTTTCTCTGCTTACAAATCAACTATTGTGCTTTTTAAGTTGCTCCATACTGTAAGAACCTACATGAAAATTACACCTTGTCACTGTGACAGAGTGAGATCGCTTCATCTTTACTAAGATGTATGATCAAAAGCTTGCTTATTTGGAGGCATACTATAAATTGCGGTTGATTAATCTAACACCTCACATTGTTCTTAAGCTCCTGGTCAATCAACTCAAACTGAAATAGTATTATATACTTGCCTTGCTACTTTATGATCGATTGATCAGGAGCGCGTATCCTCGCTAACAGTTTAATGATTATAATTAATTAGTTTTTAATATTGCCATCAATATGTAACCACGTGACAGCTTGTGAAAGAGCCTTTTTCAGTTTGAAAAACACCGCTCACAACAGTCACACTACTGAAGTCAATCATGCGGACAATTTAGAATGCAAGTAGCAACCCAGCAAAGCCGTTGCCTTGTTATTTTATACATAAAAAGAATCTTTTGGTCACATATAAACAAACTTTGTCCAAATGAAATGATTAGGAGTTACAGTATCTAGGAGTTACCTTGGTCCAGTTAGAGGAGAGATGCATGGAGAACTCGCAGATGTCCATTATCGTAACCATGCCCACGATACCAAATGTGATGAACAGATCCACATTCTTGCCATTGACCAAGTTGGGCGAGCTCCCGCGAGGAACCCGGTAATGCAGGATCGCCGACACTATGATCCATATCGACACGCCGAGCGCCGCAGCGAACAGTACGACGCTGACCACCGGGAAGCCGCAGCTGAACAAGATGGGGTACTTGGTGAAGCTGATGTCTCTCGCAAACCCGAGCTCTGCTCGGATAACTCGAAACGTCCGCTCCTCGTCGATGTCGCCCGTGATGAGGCCGTCAAAGACGAGCTTCCGCGCCTTGCCCAGCTCGCTTTTCGTTGCCTCAACGCCGGCGAACTTCCGCCTCAGCAGCTTGCAAAGGGCGAAGGACAAGCAGACGTCCTTCAGCTTGTAGCGGCCATCCTTGTCAGGCGCGAGCAGATCCCCCGGGCATTCCCACACCTTGGCGACGGTGACCGTGTGGGTCGCCGGCTTCAACTCTGGCTCGTAGATCCCCGGGATTGGGTTGTCTCCATTCAACTTGGAGTCGCCGACGATGAGGTAGTTGTAATTCTTCATGTGGAAGCCAAGCTCGCCAGCTTCAATATCTGTAGATGTGCTGCTCAACTCTGGCGTCAACTCGTGCTCACCGACTTCAGTGTCTGTACTGCTCTCCGACGACTGTTCATTACTGCTCTCCGACAACTTGTGCTCGTGCTTCATGTAGTCCGCAACGTGGCTGATGTTACCGTCACCGTACCTTTTGTTGGCGATCTTGAACCGGACGATCCGCTCCAAGAACTTGGCGACCATGAGTGCCCAGAGCGCCCAGAGCGGGTACCGGAACTGCGAGGCATTGGAGTAGTACCGGACGTACAGCCCGAGCACCACAATGTTGCTGCAGCGCGTGAACTCGTGGACGGCGAGGTCGGAGAGGCGGGCGGAGACGCCGTAGCCGGAGATGGTGTAGACGCCCTCGTACCCGGCGAGGAGGAGGATGCCCCAGAGGAGGTAGAGGTCGTTGCGGAACGGCATGGAGAGCAGCATGGCGAACATGCTGACGAGGAACCGGGTCACGGGCTGCGTGACGGCAAAGAGGAAGCCCTTGATGAGGTGGCTGGAGCTCCACAGCCAGTGCCGCGACGCCGTCAGTAAGTACGCCAGTGCCAGCGCCACCGCCACGAAGCAAGCCTTGGTCTCAACGATGATCCGCAGCGCCTCCACCGAGACCAGCCCGTCCACATTGCTGCACTGCCGGTACTTGAGCGGCGGCGGCGGCGGTGCCATCACTGCCGGAGTGGATGCCATTCCAGTGAGTGTTCAGCTCCCAACTGAGGAAATGGAATTCTGCGTGGTAGATGACAGTCTGGCACTCTGGTGGCTATATATACACAAACAGATTGAACAGAATGACCAAACTATTGCACATTGTTTAGTTAACTGCTCCATCTAATCATAGCCATAATAACCAAATATGTATGGAAGCGACTCAAGCGAGTCAACTGTGTGCATCATTAATATTGTGTATGATATACTATGAATACCTTGTGTCGATCGTTTGCGCTCTGACATGCTGGTTTTTTAAACTTGAGAGCAGGGATGTGTTTGTGCCATAATTTGGCTAATTTATTTGGGTAGACCGAGTTATTTGGAATGACTATCATACTTGTTGAGTGGTTGATTTGGGAGCCAGTTAAATTTATATTTGCAGTGACGCATCGGTTATTGTGCTAACTATTAGTACAGAGTTAGAGCATTTGGTTTATTGGACATGTATCGATGCAACTGATAACAATGCTTAAGTTGCAAAGGAACCCTAGTCAGACTAGATCGTTTCTTTTGCAATGAATCCTAGGATTTGACCTTCAATAATCACGTTCTGCATGCGCTCTCACAAGGCCTTCTGATCATTGCCCTTTAATTTTGGCAAATCCTCTTGGGCCACGTCAGCCTAGGCCTTTCAAATTCGAAAACTTCTGGGTTCGAATTCCCCGATTCAGAGAGGTTGTTAAGGCTTCCTGGGACTAGTCGACCACTCACACAGAGCCCGTCCACCATCTAAACTTCAAGATGCAGCAAGTAGCTGCTAACCTAAGGAAGTGGGCCACGACCATCTGCGTTGAAGCAAAGCTGCAATTTCATATGGCCTTGAATGTCATCCAGCGGTTGGAAGAAGCGCAAGAGCATAGACCCTTGTCGGGTCAGGAGATGCGTCTGAGAGCGGCCCTTAAACAAAGGTTGACTGCTCTAGCTTCTATAGAGCGTGCTTGGAAAAAGCAGGCTACTAGAATTTCGCACATCAGGTTGGGCGATGCTAACACCAAGTTTTTTCATCTCAAGGTAAACATGAGAAGAAGAAAAAACAACATCCAGAGGCTGAGCAAAGAAGGTGGCTGGGCAGTTACACATGAGGAAAAAGAAGCGGTGGCCTTGGAACACTTCCAACGCTTCATGGCTCCTCCGGAGCCGACTCACTGAGCTAAATTGGGAAGCGTTGGGTATCTCGTCATGTGACCTAGTAGGGCTGGATGCACCCTTCTCGGAGCAGGAGATCCTTAAGGCCATAAAAGAAATGTTGAGCCACAAGGCACCAGGGCCAGATGGTTTCACGGGGGCCTTCTTTCGAGCCTGCTGAGAGATAGTGAAAGCGGACGTCACATTAGCATTCAGCTCGATGTACGACCTAAGATACTCAAATTGGGGCATCATAAACTCTGCGCATATTGTGCTTCTGCCAAAAAAGGACGGGACAGAAGGAATTGCGGATTATAGACCTATTAGCTTGATACATAGTATCGCGAAGATCTTCTCTAAGATCCTGGCAATGAGACTGAACCGTACTTGGCTTCACTGGTCTCCACAAATCAAAGTGCGTTTATAAAAGGGAGAAGCATACACTATAACTTTCTATATGTGCGAAGTATGGCAAGGAAATATCATCGGACAAGACGGCCGATGCTACTTTTCAAGCTAGACATCACAAAGGCTTTTGATTCGGTTCGATGGGACTACCTTATGGCACTACTTCAAAGAAGAGGATTCCCTACAAGATGGATTAGTTGGGTCTCGACAATTCTATCATCCGCTACTTCCCAGGTCCTTCTCAACAACATCCCAGGATGCAAGATTCGCCATGGCAGAGGCTTGAGGCAAGGTGACCTGCTGTCGCCGCTTCTTTTCATTCTAGCCATTGATCCTATTCAGAGAATCCTTGCCAAGGCAACGGATATAGGAGCTATCTCAAATCTCCGCGATGTATTGGCCCGGATGCGTGTTTCCATGTATGCAGATGATGCAGCGATTTTTCTCAACCCTGTCAAAAGTGATGTTGAAGCCCTGGCAGACATACTACAGCGTTTTGGCTCAGCCTCAGGTCTGGTCACCAACTTCCAAAAGTCGCAGGTTGCCCCGATTAGATGCCACTCCATTGACCTTGAGGAGGTTTTGGAGGGTTTTTCGGCGACGAGAGTGCAGTTCCCCATAAAATACCTGGGCCTTCCTCTAGTTCTGGGTGGAATGCGGGACCTCCCACCTACAACCGACCTTTGACAAGGCATTGAGCCATGTAGGAGGCTGGAAAGGAAGAAATCTAGGATTAGCAGGGAGAAAGACGCTGGTCAAATCGGTTTTGACTGCGCAACCAATTTACCTGCTCATGGTACCAAGGGTGGCGAAGGGAGAGCTGGAGAGACTGGATAAACAACGCATGCGTTTTCTATGGGCTGGCACGGGGAATATCACAGAGAGAAAACGCAAGGTGAACTGGGTAAAGACTTGCTTGCCAACCAAGCATGGTGGGCTTGGGATTCTGAACCTAGAAAAATTTACAAGAGCACTACGCATTCGATGGCTATGGCATGAGTGGAATGATCCGGACAAGCCGTGGGTGGGTCTTGAAACGCCGTGTGATGAAATTGATAACACACTTTTCGCGGCAGCAACCGACATAAGTATCGACAATGGGAACACAACCAGCTTCTGGAACTCACCTTGGGCAAACGGAAGAAGACCCAAGGACTTGGCACTGCTGGTCTATGTAATAGACAAAAACAAAGAGAAAATGCTAAGGCAAGGAAAGAAAAATGATTCTTGGGTCAATGACCTTGACATCTAGATGACAATGCCTACATCACTGGACCTTATTCAGCACCTAGTGGCCATTTGGGAAGAAGTGCGCAATGTTCAGCTCAACGAGCAAGAACCGGATAAGATTACTTGGAAACTCACTAGCCATGGTCAATACACCGTGTCGTCGGCCTATCAAGCACAATGTATAAGAGCTCCAAACTCAAACTTAGACTCCCTTATCTGGAAAGCCTAGGCGCCCGGGAAATGCAAGGTGCACGCTTGGCTGATCTCTCAAAATTGTGTCTGGACGGCTGACTTGTTGGAATCTAGAGGATGGCGAAACAACAGTGTGTGCCCCCTTTGTAGGACAACCCAGGAAACAACCCTCCATCTCGTGGCAGAGTGTCGCTACTCTAAACGAATTTGGTCCGCCATTGCTGACTGGGTGGGAAGTTCACAGTTGTAGCCTGCAACTGGGGAATGGCACAGACGGTGTTGGATTGGTGGGAAGGCTGGGAAACACGGCATGAGTTCCAAAAAAGGGGCTGCGATCTCTCATCTTTCTTGTGGTGTTGGAGATTTGGAAAGAAAGAAACCAAAGGATCTTCGAGCGTAAGGGAGCTACGACGAGTTTCCTCCTCTCCAAAATCAAAGCTGAGGCAAAGCTGTGGATGTTGGCCGACACCAAAGGACTGCGTGAGCTGCTTCCTAGTATAGCATAGTCCATAATGTAAAACTGTCTCCCGTCCCTAGGGGCTGTAAACCTTTCTGCTATATATAAATGAAAAGACATAGTCTCGTGCCGTTTTCCGTTCAAAAAAAAGTTGCAAAGGAAGCAGATGAAATATATGCAGTCGTGGAGATTCGATGTAGGCGGCGTGCTGTATTCGATGGGTTAGGCGGCAGTAACGGGTATCTCCATGTCCGGCGAGAAGGCGGGGACAGCTTTGCCCATGTTCCCGTGGTTGTCGTCGGCTCCCTCTCTCAAGCTGTCAGAAGCGCGCCGCCTTCATTAAGGCCGTCGACGAGGCCACCACCAATCGCACCAGTAGGGTCTCGGTGGCGAAGGAGCCTAAGGCGAAGGCGAAGCCCAGGAGAAACAAGGAGGGAAAGGTAGAGGAGCAGCCGTCTCCGCCGCTTGTGGAGGATGACGCGTGCGGTGAGGAGCCGGATGCGGAGGAGATGTCCTTAGGCAAGGAGGCAGAGCTCGACTGTCAGTCGACCTCCGCGCTCTCCTTCACATTGCCCCACCCCATGACCAACGTTGCTTTCCTGCTGGGCATCAGCCTCGTCTTGGGTTTTATGCTAGGATAAAATATCTTCTCTGTATATGGATTTAATTTTGTGAATATCATTTTGTATCTTGATATGAAAAAAATTTGCTTGTTCATGTGTAAAATTCAGTTCATGTGCGTGTGTATTTTTAATTTTTGTTCCCTGTGTATGAAAAATCTCAGTTTTATATCCCTTGCCAAAGAAAATCCCAGGTCATATCTGATTAGACCATTTCTTTTTTCTTGTGGGTGTGGTTGGTATGTTACCATCGATGCTCTAAATGACGAAAAATTATAGGGATTAGAAATATATCATGCTCTGTGGATCTCTTTCAGAGAAATCTTTGTTCAAATAATTTGGCCCCTAATGTGTTCGATGAAATAAATAAACATGGGTATACCACTTTTGTGAATGTTATTTTGGACACTATGGCTCGATGGATGGAAATATCATATTTTCATTTGTTCATTGTATATTCATGTGTCCAATGTTCCGTCATATGTTGGATGGATGAAAACTCAAGGAGCTTGATTCGATAGCAGTTCTGTGTAATTTTTCTTTGTCGTGCATAACTATTTCATTTGACATGGATGCTGTAAACGTTTCATGTCGTACACTTTGCACACTTGTTCTGGATTTATGTTAGCAAGCTGATAATGTGTCAATTAAAATCTTTGGCCCTTAATTTAATATGCATGTGCACATCTATGATCAGTCTAATGGATTGTTTCTCACCATGTTCGAAGAAATAGAAAAACATGACAGTAGTTTCCAATATTATTACTTGTCTTTCGAGACTCCCGGTTCATTAGTCTTATGACAATATTTAGTTGATATAGCTCCAAGGCTCAGTCGCGGCGAAACAAGATACAGCACTGTGATCGGCGGCCACATTTACCGGATCGGACACAAGTGTACCTTCTGTTATGGGCCGATAGGCCAGCCACCTTACGGAGATCGCATGGATTACCTCAGAAAATTCGGCACCATGGTTGATGGAGTTCTGAAAATTGATGGTGTCGTGGAGAGCATATCAACTGACGGCAAAACCTACACAATCAGGGTCCCGAACCGAAGCCGCCACACACCGGTACCGTCACAGCATTGCTGCCCTTCAAGCTTGTTCGCTGGGTAAGAGTAGCAGGTTCAGATGATGCGGCACTGGATCCACGACATTGCTGCCATGCTGCTGCATTTACCGGATCCTGCAGAGTAAGGATATGCATAATCTATATTTGAAGTGTCATTAATTTTTTATTTGTGTTGATATCTTTGAAGATTAAAAAATAGCGACTCTGTGCGCTTGTCTGTGTACGCTTCGCTACACGAAACCAAAAAAACTCATGATAAAGCTTAAAAAATAAAAATATCTATACAAAATTTTGATATGGCAAAAATAAAATATAGCAGTCCAGAACTGATTGCTTCCTTCTCTTCAGTGGGTCTCATCTAGTCCCTTTCCAAAAATTTCAGCATCACCAGGACACAAAAAACACAAGACAATCCAAACAAATTTCTCTCACCTCCCCCGCGTCGCGAGCTCCCTCATCCAGAAGCAGGGGAGAGGATCAAGCGAGGAGGGCATCCTTCACTCGTGCGATGCTGCCGTGCCGCCGACGCGCTACGGGTGGCCCGGTGATGGCGACCTTCTTCCGCAGCGCCAACCTCGTCTTCAGTCTTCGACTGCCAGTTTCTCTCCTCACACTCTGAACTGTATCCCACGCCTCCGCTGCTCACCAACGAGACGAGAAGAAAGGAGAAAAAAGAGAGAGAGCGTAAGAGGAAGGAGACGAATAGATAAGGATGCAGAAGAAGAAAGATAAAAAGGAGTCGAGAACGAGCGACTAAAAGAGCGTCCGATTTTTTGTTTTCATCGGTCGACCGATGCAAAGTATTCCCCCGAATGTTTGTCAATCAGCTACGTAGAAGGAACTGGAGTTGCACGAATGGAGGATTAGCATTTTTGGTTTTGAAGTACATGTATTTTCTTATGATAGAAAATGTAATAGTTACATCCATTTCCTGCAAGCTTTGAGCGACGCCAAAACCGTCCGGCATCAAAGCTTGAAACGTGGCAACTACGTACACGTACTTACCCAGAAACACCCCACACACCGACACCACGCTATTGTTTTTGTTCTTCTTTTGTCAGCTCACACTTGAGCGATGTCGTCGCACGCGTACGCGACGCTGATTACAACAAATCTTGGGAGTATTTATATGTATGCGTTTTTACCCTCTACGCCGGCGTCCAAGGCGCGCGGGCTGTCCAACCGAGAGCTCGGCTGGATCAGTTGCTCAGCGCGACGGCGGCCTCGTGCACGAGCGGCCCGGTGGCGTGCGCGACGCCCTGCGCCTCCCGCTCCACCTGCTCGCGGCACACGTCCCGCACGCCGGACTCCGTCATGCGCTTCACGAATGCGGCGAAGCGGCGCCAGTTGTCCGGCTGGAACAGGTCGGGCCCCATGCGCAGGTACGTGAACGCCACCATGCGCTCCTCCTCGGCCTTCTCCGCCGCCGTCGTCACGATCTGGTCGTGCGCCGTCTCGTCGTACCTCGGCAGCGCGTTCTCGCCGGCGAGCCCCACGCCGGACTCGCGCGCCGCGGCCGCCACCTGCTGCACCAGCTCCTCGGGCCGGCACTGCGCGTCCTGCGGCTGCTCGTGGTTGCGCATCTCTACGCACGTGAAGTTGAGCACAGCGCCGTGGCGGCCCAGCATGCGTGCGATCGGCTGGTACCCGTCGTGGTGCCTCGTGTTGTAGTACCCCGCCGTCAGCTCGGCGGCGTGGGAGCGTGTGCCGTAGTGCCAGTGGATGCCGGCCACCTTAACGGATATCTTCACGCCGGGGGTGCCGGTGTACACGGCTGACGCCGCCGACAGGATGCGCTCGCCATGTTCCAGGAGCATCTGCGAGTACCAGCTCATGAAGAACTCACCGTATGGAGTGTTCCACCCACCTTCACGGCGGAAGAAGGGTGAGTCCTCCGGCCAGTCGTTGTACCCGCCGGAGTCTCCCGGCCCGGCGTTGCCCCATTCCGGCTTGCCCACCGCCTCCGCCGCCGCCTTGAGACTGCTCAGCATGTACTGCACATCGATCGAAACATCATCTCACTCAGTTTGCGAATGAAGAAAGGACAAGCCGAAAGCTAGCCGCCATGGAGACGATCAAGCATACCCTGTCATAGCACTGGAACTCGCCGATGCCGGGGAATCTCCAGGTGCCATTGCTCTCCGGGTACGACGGGTAGCGGAGCTCGCCGGCCGGACCCATGCCGACTTGAATCTCCTGCAAATAAAGTGAAAGTGGCATTAACACGAGGTGATCAAGAAAGAATCGGTCGTCGGAGTGGGCGTGGACGTACGACGATGGTGTTGCCCATGAAGGCGGCGAAGTGGTCGCGGAAGGCGCGCATGAAGTCGCCGTAGCACTGCACCGGCGTGCGGCCCTTGAGCACCGGCATGGCGTCGGCGCCGAGCGAGAGGTACTCGTAGTTGCGGCGGCCGCTCCGATCCGTGTAGGCCAGGTCCTGGTCCTTGTCCATCTCCTCCAACACCCATTTCGGAAGTGGTATGCTGCAACATCGCAATCAAAGTCAGCTTCGTCACACTCTTCCAATTGCTCCATTGATTTAGAACAGCATAAGCTTCAAAAGGCAAAAGCAAATATTTTCTACGTAAATGAATTTCCATTAATTAGCGGTCACGCCAGTAAATTGCATGACCGGAAATAAAATAGCAAGCCCAAGTAAGCGGCGAGATGCCAGGCCCTGACACAAGGACATGGTCACGAATCTCGTGCTGGGTCACATTCAGAGTGCAGGTCGTACGCCCCGCCGGGGGCAGCGCCACCGTCCAAAATGGATCATGTTTAGTAATACGAGTATATACTATGGCCACGAAAAAATTATGTTCTTTTTTTGCCAAGAGAAATGGGAGGTCACTGAGATGTGAGGTGAGGATTCGTGCGCTCGTGTCAAGTCCACATCCCATATGTCGGTGTATGTCACATGGTTCCGGCTCCCAATCAGAAGCAAAAGTGCAGTAAAAACAAAAAGAAATGTGTAGATGGCCGGTGACTTCTACGTCACGAGAGGCACGTTGAACTCGCTTGTGGGTAGTCGAAGCAAAAGCACCAACGGCACCGGGAGCTCCGTGAAACTACGTGAAAGATCTAAAATTTGTCTTTTTCTTTTCTCGTTTTTTTGCACTAACAAGATAGTGAGTTCGAAAGATTCTGACCCAGCTACCGTATCTGCTGGTGCCGACAAACGCAATATCATGGCATGAAAATCACATTCATGTTCTTTTCTAATTTTGTGAAGATAATCTGATCGAGTAGCTATGCAGAATTAATTGCCAGTGGTTATGGGCAATGGATAGCAAGGGCAGCTAATCGCATTCCATTCATGAACGCTGCAAAGAATGCAAGTTTTTTTTTTTTTTTGAAAAAAGGGGCACTTGACTGTGCCGATTTCATAGAACGCAAGGAAATTAAAACGGGGAGATGATGCGAGAAGAAGAAGGGGATTGTGAAACGTACGTGACTGAGTCGCCGACGTTGCCGCCACACTGGTGGAACGACATGACGGCCTGCACCTTGAGCCCGTTCTTCTTGGCCATCTCCATGAGCTCCATGTAGCCGGTGAAGTTGTAGCGGCCGGGGCCCTCGCACTCGGCGATGCCCCACCACACGTCCACCATGATCCCCTCGGCGCCGGCGCTCTTCAGCGCCTTCAGGGACGCCTCCACAGCCTTCCGCCGGTTCAGCCCGTTCCCGTCCTTGCGCACCGTGTCCAGCGGCATCATCACGTACACCGGTACGCCCACCTTCCGCCGCTCCTCGCCGCCCACGTCCGGGTGCTCCGTCTCCGGCAGGCTCTCCACCAGCGCCTGGCAGGCCATGGCGAGGTCCGGCTTCAGCGCTGGCGCCGCCGCGTCCACAGTCTGCGTCTGCAGCTGCAGGCTGGGAGTCGGCGCCGGCGCGACCGCCGACCCAGCCGCCGTAGCCGCAGCCGCCGCGACCACGGCCGTACGCGGCGCCGACGGTGCCACGGCCGCCGCGCCGGTCTGGTGAGTCAGGTTGAGCGACATCATGAACAGACGTACGTAGACGACGTAGAATCAATCAAACAGACAGACACGCGAACGAGCTTGACCTCGGGCTTTCAATCACCTAGCAATGTATGGATCTCTCTCTCTCAGACAACCAAGAACAAATCGTGGCGAAATGGATTATTGGAAATGGATTCGGGTTAGGACTTGGGGATCTCCCCTTATTTGTTGTTGCGCCGAAGCGACGATCTCCTAGAACGGAATGGTGAGGGTTATCGGTGAGGAGGGACGAGCCGGGGCTTTAAATAAAAGAGACGGTGGTGGTCACGAGCGGCGCGTGCGGGTGACGTGGCGCGAGTTGCGCCGGTGAGGACAACGTGAGGCGGGGCGCGCGAGCGGGATGGGAGGTGGGGGCAAATGGGCGGGAAGGCGGGATCCGCGCGACCGACCGACGCGTGAACCGGCCTCGAAGCGTCGTGCGGGACGGCGACGTGGGTGGCGCGGGCGGCGGCATTGGGCCACGTCGCGCGCGGGGGGGCGCCGGATGCGCGACGCGTGGGCTCCTGCGACGGAGACGATACTTCGGCGGTTTCTGGCGCTCTGGAAGGAGCATTTTCCGTGGTCGGCTTGGGTTGTCAGGTGATTGGAAATCTTTCTCTCCCTTTGTCATGGTGTGTGCGGTGTCACATGCATTCTTGGAGAACTCGGTGTCACGACTCACAACGTCGTCCTGTTACATTTACACATACCCCCGTGAAGTGATTAGGGTGGTGTTAGCGACTGGTGCATGTTGCACACTTGCACCGGATGGTACATTCAACAAATATAATGTGGGTTCAGTACCAATAACGAATTATGATTGCGATGGATCGAACTTTTGTACATGGTGTGACAACACTGAAATACTATAGTAGTATCAGTAGTCCTCTAGTATCATCGGGAAAAGAACGGTTTGCAAGTTCGCTTCGTCAACGTCACTAGTACGGCGGGAATACGCATGAAGCTCAAGTATAATTCTAACGTTTCCGTGTATTCCAAATATAATTCTAGACATTTCCGTGGATTCCATTTGTATATCCACGATATTTTTCAGTAAGTGGATTAGTTTTTTATGGACGACGTTAATCTTTGCTTTTGTGGAAAGGTAAACTGGAGCTTTTTTGGTATCGCCCCAGCTCATGTGAGATATGCACCGTGTCTTTCGGAATCTACCGAATAACAGAACGAACGATGCAAATATGGCTTACACTTACTGAAGATAGCATTGCAGAAAACGAAAAGAACGGGAGTGCGGATAATTCAATAGGTGCTGAGTTTGCGTTAAGACCGCCAAAAAAGCTCGTGGAAAAATAGCTAAATCGAACAGGTCAGAGGACAATTTGCCAATTTGGGTGGTTTGAAATTTGTCCATCCACGCGTCACTTCTTCGCTGGTAATATCCCCGGTCTCCCCTTCTGCTCATCTCATTCTCGACGCCACACTGGATGAGCTTCCATTTTGTGGCTGAGAGATGGCTAAACCTATGAGCGATGGCTAACCTTATGAGCTTCCGTTTTGTGGCTGAGATGGCTAACCTTAGGTCCTTAGCCTGTCTGTGGTTGAGTGAAAACAATCACAGGTTCCCCGGTTTCGACTTTTATCCGATTTATTGAACGAATTTTCACCGTTTTGCAGCTGTAGCTTTCATTTGAAAGCAAAGCAAAAGCTGCCTCCTTTCTCATTTACAAGTTACGATTCGTTTGCACCCTGAAGTTGCTTAGAATAACCTCCAAACGATCTGAACAATTTTCACTTACAGAAGAATAGGGTTGATCCATCAGACCATATCGCATTTCTGAAACAGCGAATCCATCAGACCATATCGCATTTCTGAAACAGCGAACAGACAATATCGCCAGTCGGGCAATAGGATAACGAGGATGAAATCAACCATAGCAAATCTTTAACGTTAACCACAGAGGTTCAGATCCAGACAACAAAAAGAACTAATCAGTACCAAAACATTCCGATAAGCTTAGATGCTAATTGGATTCACCAGTTTAAGGAAGGAGCATTCTAGTAACCACCCTTGAGATCATTGACCACATCATACGGAATGGGGGTAACAGTCTCCAGCGTAGCACCCTCAACCATGAAGCCAGGTTTGGGTCCTTCAGGCTGCCTCTTGGTGCTGATGACCTCGCCACGGGCCTTGGCATCGGCCTTAAGCTGATCATTCTTGATTTTCCTCAGGCGGAACTCCTCGGTGCACCTGGAAGGCTGGACGTGCTCCACGCGGACATGGATCCTCTTCCTGATGATGCGGTTACCCACCTGATAACAGAAAATGTGATGTTAACATCAACTAGCGCTCCCTATTTGATGTTTGATACTCAATGACACTCAATATTAGATGTTTCATACTCAATACGCGCACCTGTGATTTGTGAGGCAGAAGAATGTGTATGCTAACGAATGAATCATGACAGACAATTCAGATATACATCGCAGACAAAGCAAGTGATACTGATTAGTATATACAAAGAAAGGCACTCAAAATGCACATACATTCACCAAAACACACACAAAGGAAACAATAACCACATTTAGTTGAAAGAAACAGCTAAAGACGGTGGAGTGTGTGTAAATTTGTATCATCCAATCAGGCTTCCCATACTGCAGCTGGTACAGCAGGACAGCCAGAATGGAAATTTTGATATATGCCCATCACACGTGTAATGTGTGCCACAACAACCTCTCCCGTGGAATACCACGCCACCCCATGGTTTAAGAGGTAAGCGCTCGGCCTAGGGCAAACAAAATACTAGTAAATAAAAAGGACATGTCCTAGTAACAAGAGTAATTAACTAGTACAACAAATGAGTATCAAATTGAATCATATACATTAATAGGCATTTGGGACTCCAGGCAGCATACAGATTACAGATGCTACAAACACTCCGAAAGTTCTACTGCAAAATGCAGCATTCCAAGAGTGTTCCCATTTTGACATTTTGATTTAGAGATATGTTAAGCATCAGTTGCAAGGCACTGGCTACCGAATAGGTCTCACAGCCACAAGGTTGCCTACATACATCAAAACAGGACAATTCCTCCTATACAGGATTCCTAGGTTTAAAATCCACATGTAAAATAGCTAAACTCCGATTTCGAGCAACTTGCGCAAGGAAGAAAAAATTATAACCAACATAAGCACGAAATATTCATAGCAAACTTAGATGATTCTTATCCGCTCCAACAAAAAGGATTCAAGGGGCGCCAGTTCCACAGTAGACAACACGGATCTACCAAATCTGCTGGGTCTTGAGTTTGCTGAAAAGACGGAGGGAGAGGAAAGGATGCCGCTATGGCCGGAGCGGGGCGGATTATACCTGCTTGTTGATCTCGACGCCGATGGCGCGCTTGGTGACGTTCCAGACGCGGCCGGTGCGGCCGTGGTAGAACTTGTGCGGCATGCCCTTGTGCACGGCGCCGTTCACCTTGACGTCGACGTACTCGCCGATCTTGTACGTCCTCAGGTACGTGGTGAGCGGGATGTACCCCTTCTTGCGGAACGGCCGCGCGAAGAGGTCACGCGTCCGCGCCCGCAGCCCGTGCCCCGCCGGCATCTTCCCTCCTCCCCCCTTCCTTCCTGCGGCTGTGCTGCTTCTGCTGCGGCGGTGGCGGCGGCGGCGGGAGAGTGTGCGGCGCTAGGGTTAGAGAGAGACGAGGTGACGCCTATTTATAGGTGTCTCTTGGGCCGCGGACTATTGCTGAGCCTTCCCTTATTTGGGCCGCGTTTGCGTGTTGGGCTCTAGTGGGCATCGTCACAGGCTGTGGAAATTTGGGCCCTGGTGACTCGGACCATACCAGCAAACAAATGACTTGAAAAAAAAAACACATTCTACTAGTAGTAACCTGCAATTAGCTAGAAGAAGAAAAAAATACAGGACATACAAGATCAAAAAGGATGACTAGCATCATGTTTTCTACCGAAAATGTGACCATTAATTCAGAGCTAAAAGCCATTACATTTTCTTTTGTAGGAACTATAAGCCATTACATCAGGAAGATCAGCACTAAAAGACCTCTTTATCCTAATGGAGTGTCCTGTTCTACTGTCCTGATATAGCTTTCTAGTAGTTTGTACTGCCCTAAGGTAGGCTACGAATAGCTTGCTAATGCTAACATTTGCCAAGTCTAAGAGGAACACAAAACATGTTGCAGTTGCCAAGTATAAGGTGAAAATGGTGGCACGGAGAACCCAATTTTAGGACCCTGGTGGCCAGTTCCCATCAAGGGGGAGCTATAAAATTGTTCAGACAAGCTTCACTTGGAGTAAGACTGCCCTGTGAATTCAATTGGAAGTTTGGAACCAGGGTTGAATTGTTTGTGATTTGGCAAGTGATGGCCACTGGAAGTCCTGATTTGTGATGCTGCTGCAACATGACTACGATTAGCTTGAACTCCCTGCCTTGCCATTGCTTGAGTAGGTAGATGACCAGGCCTCATTTGAGCAGGCAGCTGACTTGGTTGAGGAGTGCTCGGAAGACGCCTTGGTGGGTCAATATTGTAATCAGAAACCCCCAGCTCTGATGCCAGCTTAGCAAGTGCTTCTTTCCATATCTTTTGGCTGATATCTGCCGATGGATCATGCTGGTGTTGAATTCCCTGAGTTGGACGCGAGGAACACCGAGAAAGCTGCAGTTCAGCACTAACTGCCCTGCCTGGATCAGCCAGAAGATTATGTGTTGGCTGAACCTGGAGCTCCTGAAATATACCTGGAGCAACCTGATGATATGATGTCGGCTGAACCCTGGGTCCCTGAGATATCACTGGTGAACTGAAAGAATTCTGAGGTGAGTAACCCCGGAAAGGTCTAGCAGCACTGAGAGAATTCTGAGATACTGCAGAGGATGCTGGCTGAGATTGTGCTGTCTGAAGTGCTGCAGATGATACTGGCTGAACCAGGACAGAGTTAGGGGCAGGATGGCGCAAATGGTTAGCATTTGTGGATGAATGAACTGGAGGACCTGAACCATCACTTCTGAATCTTTTGCGCGGAATGCTAGCTCTAGGAAACGAGGCTTCCTGCAGACTAACAGGTTGTCCCACATTCGGTGGAACTCCGATGAGCTGCATCAGCCGTTGATTTTGGCTCACATTTCTCAAAACACGAAATCCTACTGGAGACAATGGAGATAGATGTGGAACTGAAAAACGATCCCCTGTAAATTGCTGCAACTGCAAGGATGCTGTTGTGGAGATTGGCTGAAAGAAATTCTCGATACCTTTACGGTTAGATGCTGGCAGGTTTTTGCGCTTCAATGAGTGCCTCATTTTCGTCCACTTTGTATCCTTGTCCGTAGCATGACAATGATCTGTAGGCTTTGTACCTTTGCCCCAAAAGGCACAGGGAGCAGGAGAGTCACAAACATAACAGTGGCACTGCATTCATATTTGGAAGAAGAAATAAGCAAGGTTATGCCAATGCATCAGTGTTGGAACTGTAGGTAAGATGTACTATTGGCTATATACTTTTATATATATCAAGAAATATTGTTTCATAATATGAGCAGGGCAGGGGTTGATTACTGACCATGGTACAGTGATCTGTGTGAGAACTTGTGAATGGCATGCTAACACATAGATGGCGTGGATGGGGGAAATCCCTGCATGCTAACTGAAAAAAGGAAAAGGGGGGAAATTGTCAGGTAACATATACTATCCTGTAACATCTGAGCTTTTAAATGAATCATGAATGCCAAGTATAACAATCGATAGTGATGATGAAAGGAAAACATATATTGCCATAACAATGACTGCAGCACCAGCAATTCCTTGAGTTAGGAACGACTAGTCAGTTCTAAATTAGATTGTTCATGTTATTGATAATTCATCAGTTAGCATCTACAAGAATAATATAATATGTTAGAAGACCAATATCCAGGACAAAAAGGTCTACCACGAAAGTACAATATTGTCTGGTTAGAGACCACTATATTATATGGACACCACTTGCAGCCATTTTACAATATAATAAGTGCATGGAAACTCAGATAAGGCCACCAATGTATACATCAGCAAGGCAAGACGATCACTGAACTGCAGTGCTACCTTCCACAAAAGCTTAATCTTCAGGATGGGTTTGGTATGCATAAAAATTCAATAAAACGGACCAGATAAATCAATAAGAGTGTTGCATAACTGACTAACAACAGGATATACGATCATGCAGATTTGAAATTTATAAAAGAAAAGGTTTTAACAGAAGCAATATCGAAAACAGTGAAATTAATTTGCGCTACCAAATAATGTTTGGCTTAACCTTAAATAAACCCCTACATAAATGAACCAACAAGTGTACATAGATTAGCTGCATTCGAAGAGTCCAAGATGTTAATAGAGATTAGGACCCGCCATGTCAATAGCTAATCGACAAATAAGACAATGATAGTTATGCATATACTAGTTGAAAATTTCAATCAGAATTGACTTATCACGACGAAGACAATGTACGATCTGAAGTGCAACTAGAAAAATTAAATGGAAGTAAGCAAGAAAGACTACCTTTCCTTTCTCTGCAACTATCTGCAGTTCTTCTCCTGGGCCACCTTGCCCTGGTCTCTCCTCATTGACAACGACAACCGCTTTATCAGGGTCACCATCTAGCATCACGCAATCGTCGTCGTCACCATCATCAGCTGCAGCAACATCACACGCAGACATTTTATCATCCAGCATAGATGCCACGAATTCCACCAAGGCAGCAGGATTACCTAAACCCTCCCCAACTCCGTTGGGGTCTTCGGGTACAGGTTGTGAAGACGACACAAGAGGAACGTTGGGACGCTTGGCAGCAACAGGAGGAATCGCCTCATCGTCCGAACTGATCTCAACAACAGCCCCGGCCGACCCCATTCACCCCAAAATCACGCTCCAAATCGGATTATCAGTGAGACCGAGATGCAAACCGCCGCCGTGGAGAGGTTTCTTGGAAGCACATCACAGAGGAGACCAAGCCGATGAAAAACGCAGTCTTTGCTCGACTAGAGGACGCCTCGCACGGGGAAAAAGGCAGAGGATCTTGCAATCAGAGGATAGTTGAGATATGCGGCGGCGCCTAGGAGAAGCAATGCCTGCGCTCAAGAAGAAACCACGAGGAAGATAAGAGGAAAGAAAAAGCACAGGTTTTTAAACTATTTTCCGCAACTCCAGAAGATCAAAGAAAGAAGAGAAGGGACTGGAGATGAGCGGAATTTACCTCGTGTCTCCGGTGACGGCGAGCCGGGGAGGCAACGGCGGAGGAGCGGAGTGGATGGAAAAAAAAAGAAGCAGAGATGGAGAAGGCGAAGCAAGCAACTGCAGGCCTGCAACGCCGCAGCAGGGAAGAGGGGTTTACGGGGTTGGGGGGGCTTGGGGTAGAAGCCAGCGTTCGCGGTCGTGCCTCCCGCGGGTGGCACGTCGACTGGCAGAGAACCACCGGTCGGCCCCGCCCGTCAGCGAGCGAGAGTGAGACCGGGACGGCGAGGATTCCTCACGCGAGAGAGATTCTCTCTCATCCTCTGGTCGCCTTGACCTGAGACGGAAAAGTCACTGGCCTTTTATTAGCGCCGATGGGTTGGGAAGACGAGATGGGATGGGATGGAACGGTGGCGATGGGAGAGGCCGGAGTGCGCGAGAGATCCACGGTGAGTAGTGGGGTGTGTGTGTTTGGACGTAGGTAATTTAAAAAACTAAATATAAATTAATTATAAAAAATTATAAAATCAAAATAATTTATGAGATAAATTTATTAAGTCTAATTTATTTATAATTAGTAAATGTTTACTATAACATCATATCATTCAATCATGATGTAATTAGGCACATTAAATGTGTCTCACAAATAATTCATCTACTATTAATGGTTGTAGATAATTTATATCTAATACTTCAAAATATTATTTAAATATTGGATGTGACAGGGACTTATTTTAGTCAAAGAAAACCAAACAACTTTTAGATAATTCTTCCATGTTTTCTATCTTCTAGGTTGCCACGAATTGAGCCATGGATGATTTTTTTTCTTATACTCTATTGGTGGAGATATATTTAGGATTGGAGAAATTGCTGATCCAGCCTGTCAAATGTGAACATATACGAAGGTTCCGATTGTACCTTCTAGGTTTTCACTGTTATCATGATTTTTATTTTCGTGTTTAAGTTGTTACCTGCTTGGGTCGTATTGACAAGTTCATACCATGTGTAAACATGTCCGCGTCCGCCAGACATCAGAGGTTTGTACGTGATAATATAGCAGGTATTTAAATTAGAATTACTCCACGCAGTTGGATGTAGCTATAGCAGCCATCCAGCAACAACAACGATGATATAATGGATATAGACGAGTGACCTTTAACATTTGTGTTTAATCGTTACCATGATCTTCGGCTTTTTATTGGAAGTTGTTAGCTAACAAACAAATGTCGTTATGGTATGCTTTTTAGACCCTTAACTTCATCGACAGGGCTTTCCCTACCGCAGAAACAGTCATAGATTTTGGTTTTTCAGCTGACGTCAATTTATCAATATATTGTAGTTGTCAATTTTAAAAATGGCACTTATTAAGATTATAGGTGTCGATTTTTAAAAAAAAACTAGTATCTATGAGTCACACGAGAGAAAAAAGGCTCGATGCATCTGCTCGATTTGAGCCAATGCATCAAGGTGCTTCAAGTTGCCCCAAATTCAAATCCAAAATTCACAATCCTCAAATCCACAAATCAAACAACAAGGATTAATCACGCGAGCAACAATTAATCACACACCGAAGAGGAGTCATCCCTGGCCGCCAGCGGACCGCCTCCTTGCCTTGCTCCTCCATCCCCTGCACGCGCCGCCACACTCGTCCTCTGTAGGTTTCTCGCCGGCGACGAGGTGGTGACGAGCACGGCAGCAACAGCAGCAGGTGAAGACGACGAGGAGGCCGAGGAGACGGATGCGACGGGTTGGAGTGGGACGGCGTGGAGCAGTTGAAGAAGATCCATCAACCCCCACCTCCACATCGGCCAGATCTGGCGGCACCCACCTCCACGTCGTTCAAATCCAACGGCCTCACCTCAACACCGGCCAGATTTGCCGGCCACCACCTCCACGCGATGGCCACATGTAGGAGAGGAGAGGGATGGGGAGAGTGTCGGTCGTCGCTGCATCCTCTCATAGTCGCGACGAGGAGGAGGTGGGGAGAAGGGGGTAGGGAGAGAGGAGGCGGCGAGGGAATAGGGGAGGGAGAGGGGAGGGGCGGCAGACGACGAGTGCGAGAGTACGAGTGAGAAAGAGAGAAGGTGGACGGCGTGAGAGAGTAGGCGGTGGATAAGGAGGAGTGAATAAGGATAGGGGCGGCGAGGGCGACCGAGCGAGTGGATAAGGACGCTCAGCTCGCCCGGGTGTAGGCCACCGATGATGTTGCATCACTCAAAGCAACAATGCCGAAGCGACATGTTGCACACTGGTAGACAATCTACAACTTCATCGTGAAACAAAGGGAATCAGCGGCGGTTCTATCATGACTTGGCTTGAGCATACCAAGTAGAGATGGCAACGAGGACATACCCGATGGGTAGTGGCCACCCATACCCGTACCCGTTAGATTGAATTTTACCCACCGGGTTATCCGTACCCACACGTGGGTAAGAAAATACTTCCATATCCGTATTCGCGCGAATAAGTTTACCCGACGGGTTACCCGCAGCCGACAAATAGTGCTGAACACACTTTTGGTTAGGTTTCATTTCAACCACCGAATCCAACCAACTGACAAACTTAACCTTGTGTTAGAACTCAATCCCCAAGTACAAATTCAACCACCAAATCCAAAACAACTAAAAAACTTGGATAACATGTCACAAATATATGGGCATATGGGTCATATGGGATAAATGAGCTAAATGAGGGAGGACAGCTAAACTTCTTTATACGAGTATTTCTTACCCACGAATAGACGGGTATGGGTAGAACATACCCACACTCGTACCCGATATATCAGATGGATATGTGTTTTTGTCCAACAGCGTATTCGTGGGTAGAAAATTCATCACATACTCATCTCTTTATCGGGTAAAACCCGTCGGGTACTCGGGTTTCGGGTACCCATTGCCATCTCTAGTACCAAGCCCGGTTTCAAACAGATAACGGGAGGATCACGATACAATTGTCCCGGGGCCTCCTGGTAGGGTGCCTGGGCATGGTAGAAACAAGTCCGTCGCGGTAACCCTCCCATTAAGTTATGCCTATGAGAAGGGCTGGTCTGATCGGATCTTTGGAAATCCAAGTTAGCACATACTCGTCTTGGAAGCTTGCATTGTACACTCTTGCATCCTCGTAGTCTAAAATAGAGTAGGGTATTACATTTTCAAGCGGCATGAACATGTATACGTGTTGTGTTTATACTTATTAATTTTACATATTCTGGCATAGCACACACATCACGAGCTCGATCCCTACTCGTCCCTAGTCGAATCTTCAAGGAGGGTCTTTTCTTCCCCCGTTGTGAGACTATCTCTCTTCGATAGTATCGGTTTTAAATGAACCGATATCTATGAGCTAATATTTATGTGAGGTTTTGTAGTAGCGTTTTCTGACGTACGTTTGATAGACATGTCTCTCTCACGTATAAGTTCATGGGAAGAGGAGCTGCTTTCCAATTTCATTGTAGTCAGGTGACTGAGTCGTGCCGATTCAGTAAAAAAAAATGCCACCCAGGCTCCCATGTAGGCAGGTACACACGTACACCGTACACAGTCCGTTCCCACATGGCGTTGCGTGGCTGATCACCGAACTCCAGGGCCTCGGAAATTTCACGCGAAACACACGGCTTTTGCCGACGAAATTAAGGTCAGCGTCAGATCTGCATTTGCCCGTTTGCAAATGGAAGTTGCCAGGGGCCAGGGCTACCTTTGTGTGGGGGTGACGTTCCTCTCGGGACGACGGTGAAACCGACGTTGCAACTGCAAAATGCAAAAATGGCAGTGATCACACTAGAACAGCTACACTATAAGGTCTAGGGCCTCTTCCACGAACGGCCGGTGATAAGCCATGGGCACGCGGTACGCTAATATAGTTTCAACGACTTTCAGGTTTGGTGCAGTGCAGCAAAACTGCCGATGACCTTTTGCCGAAAAAGATTACTAATTGTGTTTTATTTTTCTTGAAACGGAGATTGGCTTTTTCTCTATATATCATGAGCATCAGTAACAATTTGACCATCTTTCGTTTAAAAAAATGTTTAACGTTATTCCAGATATGTGTATGGTAAGCATGGTGATGGTGTAGTCAGTTTATGACGCTCAGAGCTTCGTAGCAAAAAGACCATAAAATTTAATCAAGGACTATCAATTTGCTGTAAAAACTTGAGGGAACAAAGGCCCAGGATAACCGGAGGTTTTTGGGCTGGTCGAAGAAGAGAAACCCTAATGTCGAAAGGAATAAGTCCACTTACCGTCCTTTATTTAAATCGAGTTTAATTAACATCTTTAAAATCGTAATATCATAAATCTTCATCTTTCATGTTAGACAAAACCACCCAAATCATGTCCCATGGTAATTTAAACGATTGTTATCACTGACGTGACGTCTTAGCCAGCAAAAATAAAAAATAAAAAAACATGAAGACCACATGTAAGTGTCCATCTTTTCTTCCTCTCTACTTTCCCTCGTTTCCTCCATGCCAGTGAACTGCCACCGGCCACCCCATCCATGCTGTCCCTGCTCGCGCCAGCGAAGCCGCCGCCCTCCTACGGCACGCCGCCAGCCGTGCCCTCGGCGTCCTCTCCCGCACCGGTGTCTACCCTCGTCGGCCCCTCCGTATCACTGCAATCCACCTCGAGTGGTCATGCCACCTCAGCGCTGCTGTCGTCTAGGGGCAGTGGCGGGAGGTCATCGTCCATGTTGAGCTGGTCACCCCTAAAGTCACGCACCTCATATTCGTCAGGGAGCGGCGCCCGGGATGTGGGGGCGGCTCGGGGATGGCCGGCGACGGCACCCCCAGCGGCGGCGAGCTCTGTGCGCGAGCATTGGGAGGGTTGCGACCGGCAACGGGCGACATCCTACTCCCGAAGGCGGTGAGACATATTTCCGGATCTGTGTCGCGCTGGGGAACGAACCAGCGCAGCTGCGCCCAGAGAAAGTGGAGCATCACCTCATCCTCTTCGGCTCAAACCCAACGCTAACCCGGCTCCCTCACCTCCGGCCTCCCACCTTGTTCACCACGAACCACTGGCAACGCGCAGAGGTGTGACCTCGGGTGGACGCGTCGGTTGAACCGTGCAACGACAACGGACGGTATGGCCCGGCGTCAGCTGCAACGGTAATGGCCAGATCACGGCCATCGCGGTCGAGCGCAAGGGGCTGGACGGTACCATCAACGCGACCATGCTCTTCGCCGCCGCGCGTGCTCCTCGTGCTGAGCCTGGAAGGCAACACGCTGCGCGTGCGACCTCCCCGCGGACATCTCAGGCCACTCCAGGCTGACACACATCTACATCGGTGCCAACCGACTCTCCGACAAACTGCCATTGTCGCTCATTCCAGCTCACCAACCTACACGTGCTGAAGTCTCCAAGAACAATTTCTCTAGCAAGATCCCCGTTGGGCTCAGCAAGCTTGGCCCCATAAGATTCTGCGGCAACGACAGCCATTTCAATGGCACCATCCCAGACTTCGAGATGTCCAGATTTGACAACTTCAGCGTCGCGGCCTTTGTCTTGTACATACTCGGTTCCAAGAGGAGGAGCCACAAGCTGGGGGCGGCGGAGACGAAGCGGCGTTGGCGGCAAGAGCGCGACAAGAAGAGAGAGGTGGAAATCCACTTACATATGAGCCCACATATTTTCTTTATTTGGATGCCACGTCATCAAAATTAGCCTTCAACAGAGTCTAATGTAACTTGGTTCTGCAAGTTGAATGGTTAAAATTTCTGATAGTATGGTTTAAGAATGTCAATTAAACTTAATGTAAATATGAGGGATGATAAGTGAACTTATTTCATGTCGAAAAAGGGAAAAAGTCGAAAACCCCAATCCTGGCCTGGACCAGTTAATTATGCAGAACCTGCACACACACGGCCTGATAATCTTCACATCCCAGGTTGGCCCGTTGGGGAAATATGACCAGGCCTTTTGTTCCGACGCTTAACAAGTTCTATCAACCTCTCTCGAAATTGCATAAACCTTCTTAATTATCGTCATTGTGTTTGAGATTCAACCACATAACGCGTTTAGTTAAAAGCCTACCCTGCCAACATTGACATTTCTGAAATTGCCCACTCCACACACGTAACCAATTTAGTCTATTTCTTTCAACGTAGATTCACAGTGGACTGTATTAGTCGGACTCGTCCCACATGACTATAAGGCAAGTCCAAATCAAAAGTTTGCTTTTAGACTGTTTCTCGACTTGAGGTTGAAGCTTTGAAGCAGGGCAGGCCCTAGGCAGGGTGGACAGGGCCACCGTCCTGGCCCCTTCGCTCGTCAGGGCCTCTCAGTCATATACATATGTAGTTCGGTCATATACTTATAAACTTTTACAGGATGCTTTATGTTGTATTTGTTAAGCTTTTTTGAAACCACGCTATTAGTTAATCATATCATGTTGTCTACTATGCTTATGCTTAAATAGCACTTTAAACACAAAACCAAATAAATAGCACTTTTATCAGATGTTGATGGTACACAATCTTCACGGTTGATTTGTTTCTCTGAGTCCTTACTCAAATTTTTAACAGATGGCATATTTTTAGTATTTATAGAAACCACACTATTAGTTAAGCATATTATGTTATCTACTATGACATATACTTAAATAGCACTCTAAACACAACACCAAATAAATAACACTTTTATCATATGTTAATGGTACACAATCTTCATAGTGATTTATTTCTCTTAGTCCTTGCTCAAATTTTTTTACAGATGACATGTTTTTAGTATTTATAAGGTATTATATACTTGAGAAGTTTGATTCTCATGAATTCTTTTTACAGTATTATGGTTTTCTTTCAATTATCATCTATTTAAAGATGTGTACTGTTAAACATTTTTTTATATTTAAACTAAAAACTCGTTCACTGCGGTACAAATCCTAGGGACCCTATATATTACGTACATTTGAGCGTGTTTTCATTGAAAAATATATTGAGATTTGAGGATATAAATGTGCCTTTGGTTTATTTTTTGAGCATAGGTTAAGAAACGAACTCATGACTGAATATGATGCGCATGTATAATAATGTATGTGTATGTAATATTATAGAGTATTTGTTTTCTTACTTGTTTTGGGCCCCTAAAATTTTAGGACCGACCCTGCTTTGAAGGGATTAAGGGATTGTTTACGGTAACTTGAAAGCAACATCATTAATTGACTGAGAACGAGTTTAAGTCGAGCTCACCACTGGACGAAAGCCGACGACATGCCGTGGATGCACCTCTGAAAAATGGGTCGAATCAACTACTCATATGTGTGCGAGGGATTTCAGCCTACACCGTTAGGTGGGTGTTTTACTTAAAAAAGTTATGGGATAGAATCTCAAAAGAAGGGTGACAATTGAGATGTTGAGATGGTTTATATATTCAAAATAGAGTTTGAACCTCAGACCGACTGGCGGCTAGGGGCTGGAGGAATACCCTTTGTCATATTTCTCCAGAGTCAGCCTTGCACCTGCTAGCCGAATACAGATATTCCTCTAGGATTTGGAATATGTTAGCTGACTGGGTAGGCTTTCAGCAACTGCGAACGACCAATTGAAGGGATGCCACATCAGTGCAACAATGGTGGGAAAATCTGGAAAGTACCTCGGGGTTCCCAAGAAGGCGCTACGATCGCTCATCATGCTAGTTGTCTGGAAAACATGAAAAAAGAAAAAAAGAAGAATTTTTGAATGCAAAGAGACAACGACGGGCTATATCTTTGAGCGTAATCAAAGACTTGAGTGAGATTGTAGATTCATCTGTATAGCTACTCTATGTTTGCCTGACCTTTTTTCTTTTTTTCCCTAAGTATGTATTTATTCCTTTTATATGTCATAAAAAGTCACAATCGTAGGGAAAAAAAGGCCCCGTTCTCAGTTTTGGTTCTATGTAACCGTATCTTCACGCAGCATGTAAAACCAGAATATTATCCGGGAAATAAAATGACCCGGAATACTACATTTTGCTGTGAAGTTTGGGTTCAATTGCTAAGATGTGAATCAAAGAAATTTCAAGTAATTTCATTTTATATCGTATTAACTGAACAGAACAACCAGAACAACAGAGCTGGTAGAACAACAGAGGTTATAGTGACACGAAGCTCAGATCAGGCTACAGCATTCATACGTCAGAAACTCGATTCCGCTTGGTGATTATAACAGCAGTATACACACATACTGGACCAGCCATTTAGCGCTCCAATTATTGGGAAGCTAGTACTGAAATGAACGCGAAACTAGCAATCTACAGGACAACAGGAAGGTTGTTTGTTTGTTCAGATCAGGTTGTTGCCGAAGCCATGGACGAGTGAGCAGCAGCAGCAGCGAACCCCGCGTAGCCCAGCGCCTCGCTGCTGCTCCCCTCCGGCCCGTCGCCGTCGTCCGTGTCCCACAAGAACGTTGCGTGCGCAGCGAGAACGTGGCTGCAGAGGTGAAGATCAGATCATCAGAAATCTCATTCAGAATTGATTGTCGAGTTCGCGTCATAGCAGTAGATCGCGACGAAGCGACCATGGACTGGGGCAGGAAAGCTTGGTCGATTGCGCAGCGCACCTGTTGTGCGGGGAGGCTTTCGCGGCCCGCTCGAAGTAGCTGGAGGCGCGCTCCTCGTCGCGGTGCACGTCCCAGACCAGCTTGGCGTACTCCGAAAGGAGCTCGCCGTCGTTCGGGTCGGCGAGGATGGCACGGGAGTAGTACTCCTCTGCCCTCCGGCTATCCCCTTTAATCTACCAAATTTATTGCGTTTGCTCAGGTGAGACATGAGAACGATCACTAAATCTCCACTAAACTTTGCAGAAACGGACAGTGGTGTGGCAGGCTTACCTGATACAGGAACTGCGCGTAGTTTCTCAGGAAGAGGCCGTTGCACGGGTCCTCCTCGATCATCTTCTTGTAATGCATCTCGATGTCAGAGCGATTCCCTTCGTTGTCGGAGGTCACCAAGTAACTGCCTCCGGCGCCACCGCCGCCGTCGGAACCGCCGATGCTGCCGCCACCGCCGTCGGCGCTCAGCAAGCCTGAACCGAGGCGGTCGATCCCGAGGCCTCTGGCGAGGAACAATGGGTGCTCCTGCGCGAACGTGCTGCTGCTGCTGCTGAATTGAAAGTTCCGAAAGCTCAGCTCCGTGCTCTCGTCATCCTCCTCCTCGTCCGTGGAAGCGCCGCCGCGTTGCCTGAACGACTGGATCGTCTCGAGCGTCGTTGGCTTGGAGCGCGGCGCGCACTTACCGGACGGCGGGAGGTGATGATGGTGGTGGTCGTCGTCCCCGCTGGCGCCTAGAGCGGCGAGGTTCCCGTCGGAGCAAGCGCGGCGCAAGCCACCGAGGGAGCGGTCGTGGACGTCGGAGCCGCCTGGCGTGAGCCGGCAGGAGATGGTCGGCGGGTGGTACGAAACCGTCGGCGACGAGTCAGCGAAGAAGTGGACGGCTGGGGAGGAGACGGCCGGCGAGTGGCTCCCGGACGGGAGGAGCGCGCCAAGAACCGGCGTGGAAGCGCTCCTCACCAGCATACTCACTCAAAACTCAAAAAATCACTCTCACGCAACTACACGCCTTGCAATTTTGCAAATCTTGCCGTGCTCAGGAGGATCCAGCTGCTGCGAGGCGCTGATGCTGGAGGTAGACGAAGCATATGCGTTTGGGAAAACTCCAATTAATACTCCTTGCAAGTAACTACAGTGTGCATCGGGAAGGGGAGGCGTTTGGCCTGACGCGCCAGAGTCCGTGTCACGCCGCGCGAGCCGCCATGCTACACACGGCCCCGCCCGCGTAGTGTGGACGCGTCGCGTCGCTCGGGGGACAGACACGGGCGGCGTGGCGCGCATCCGGATTGGAGGGGATCGACGGCCGCCGCACGTTACGTACGGTGTGGCCGTGAGTGGCGGCTCACTTTCCAGCTCTGCACAGGCCCGACGGCGGCTCGTGTTCTTTTGCGCTTTCGTGGGAAGCCGCACGGCAGTTTGCCGCGCTGTAGATGGCGCCGATCGAACGGCCGAGCGAGGAAGAGAGAGCAACTTGCTCTCGCATGATTTTCGCGGGAGAAAAGGAGTGGCGGTCAGGGCGTTGGGCGGGGAGGGCCTCTTTTGTTTGGTGTGTTCTGCTGGTGCTGGTGAGATTAGGAGTTAGGACTAGCGAAATGTACTACGGCTCAAAATAAATTTATTTTATACGTATCCATACAAAACTAAAAAAATATTTTATTTTATCAAATTTTAATGTAACTATTACTTATTTTCAACATAACTATTCCCTAATTTAACAAACTTTAATATAATAACTATTTAAAATAAAATTATTTTAAGGAAAAAAGGCTAGAAATGAACATGTGGCGGAGGCAGTACCGTTGGAGTCGGCATCTACGTCGGAGAGCGTGGGTCGTGCAAGCCGGTGCTGTCGTGGGCCGCGCGTGGCACGTGTCCATGCTGACTATGATTGGAGGCACACGTATGAGTGTATGATCACTGTTGTTTTGGGTTGCATTTTTCATTCGGAAGTAGGACTGTAGGAGTATGTATATCTATGGTCACTTTTACAATGAAGCGCAGGTGGTCTACTAAAAATATGACGAAAGTTTTTTTTAGTGAAAATATGTCAAATATGAGTATAGTATAAATGAAATTTAATTATATTGTAAATTATATGTTATATTTTGTCGACGGACTATATAAAAAAGATATTCGTAGAGTATGAAGATCATTGAAAACTAAAGCAAAAGAGACGGGAGACATTTTTTTATACATGTTCAAAAGCTCTTTAATTGCTAGTTAATAATAACCATACTTCTATTTATATGAATATATGGAGAAATATAACACGGATTACAAAAGAGGAGTAAGATGACTAAACTAACTCGACGACTATAATACGTTCAAAATGGCCCGACAAAATTTAATCGACGAATATTGCTCTGGCATCCTTCGGCTTGCTTTTTGATTGGTAGATATCGCTTATGATTCAATGTCCCATCTCCTCGAGAAAACCTTTTATTTATAGCATATATTATCTTCTTCTCTAAATATAACTTGAAGAACTAGGATAGATACGGGCTTAAAAGACCTTGTATTTTTTAATATGACTCTGACACCTTCTATTTTGAGAAAAAATTCTTTTTATATCCATTGTATCTCCTTAAATTAAATATATCTTCTCATATATCATTAGATATATGTATTGTCGTATATCACGAACTCAAATATATGCAATACACCTTATCTTTGACACTGACACAATGTGTTGGATTTTTAATTTTATGATCTCTTTTGAAAACTTTTTTTTATAAATACCTTTGAACAAACTTATTTTATAAATGGACTCTATTAACAATGTCAACGTCACCGGCATCATTATTCAACGTGACAACGTTAATATCATTGATGTTGTTTCTCTCGCCTCCCGCCAAACTAAGTCACTGATGCCAAAGGGTCAGCACCAATAACATTAACGTCGTAGACCTATTTATAAAAAACAAAAGAGTATTTATAAATAGGTACTTGGTACCAATAACACTTGCACCAAATACCTATCTATAAATATTTTTTATTATAAACATGTTTTTTAAGAATTTTCTAATTAAAAATAGATCCTTTTTATATTTTTTAAAAAATAGTTCCTAGGTATCAACGCGCAAAAGGATTCATTATTAGTTTTTTACAAGTCTATTTATAAAATAAATTTTAAAAAGGGTCTAAAATATAAAAGTCCAGTTACATTGTGACTTTAAGATGTTGATGAAAACAAAGTGCCTTCTAAACAGGCCCAGAACTGATATCTGTGGACATCAGAGTAGCTCGGCGGCTCGGCCTGATCAGCCATAAGGCCCATAACAGCCCCACTCCTCAGGCCAGTACGGCCCGAGCATAAACCCGACGAAACAGATTTCTACACGACTACTACCCCACAAGCCCAGCAGCTTCCCCGCCACGCCACGGCGCCACTCCAAACTCCAAAACCTTCTCGAAACCGCCATCTTCCATTCTCTCATCCCAATCGCCGACGCCGAGGCAGCGGCCGCGCAATCTCCCCACCCATGCGCGCCGCGGCCTTTGCAGGCGGCGACCCGGCGACGCTCCACGCTGTCCTCGTCCAGACCTCCTCCGCTTCCCGCGCCGCCCACAACCTCTTTCTCCCCCGCAACCCGCCGTCTTCCGCTCATCTCTCCCGCCTCCCTTGCGGCCCCTAACACCGCCTCGTTCACCTCATCCCTCTCCTCGATCTCCTCGTCTTCCCCCTCCTCAGCGGTGCCGCTCCTCCTCCGTCTCCTCGGCGTGTCGGCGTCCCTCCTCGACGACGGCTCCCTCTCCTCCCTCCTCCGCTCCATGCCGTCCTCCGTCGCGCCCCATGTACACGCCCTCTCCTCGAGCTTGCTTTATCCTCTCTGTCCCATTCTCTGCCCCGTCACCCATTACTGGTGATTCAGATCCAGCTCGCCCGATTCCGCCCACCAACTGTTCGACGAAATTCCTGTTGCGTATTGGCCATTGGGACCGCGTCTGCTGCTACTCTGCCATCGTTGGCCTCACCCAAAATGGGCGATTCTAGGAATCTCTTTCAGTATTTGTCGAGATGCGCTCTAATGCTGTATGCCTTGTCCGGTGCATTTCGGGGGGGGGGGGGTTGCAGGGCTTGCCGCGCTGGAGTAGGCTGGCGTATTCGTGCCGTGCACGTAGTCATGGCTTGGCTTAATCTCAATGTGGTTAGTTGGACTGTGCGGGTTAGGGCGCTGGGGTTGTGGAGGATGGCAGGATGCACATAATGTGTTCTAGTAGTTGGGTGGTGACCTGAACTTGATCATGTGGAATGCAGTGCTGGTGGCGCACACACAGCAGGGAGATGTGGAAGCAGTTGCAAGGTTGTTCCATATTATGGCGGAGTTGGAGTTGGCCTGACGTTTCTTGCTCTTGTGACTTGTCACAGCATGTAGCAATGCAGCAGGAGAGGCCGCAGGAGGCTTGAGTTTTGGTTGGAAGAAATGCAATTCAAGTACAAGGCCTGGCCTTGAGCATTACACCGATGTGGTGGGTGCGATGGCACGGGTGGGCGTGAAGTCTGGAGGATGTGGATATCACTGCATGCACAACACCATGTAAGTCAGATGCAGCAGTGTGGCTTTACTTGTCTAACAGGCTGTGTGGTTCATCACATTTTCTTTAGGAAACATGCAAAAACCTCATTCCATGATGAAAGCAAGTTTTACAGCCTAAAGATCACCCAAGATCAGAGACCGGCATACCGGACACAACAGAAAGGCTAAAGGACTCATGGGGCAAGGGCTGTGTGGTTCATCACACGGCTGAGATGGCAGGAATCATGGGACAACGGCTGTTAGAGATTGACCCCAATGATGATTCTGTGTATCTCATGCTTTACAATGTCTACTCTGCACTGATAAATCGAGGAGTCAGGAAGAAGATTGTCAAAGTTGGATTGAGGCAAGATGCGGGAGGACAGGTACATGTGTTTGTTGCGAATGAGAGGAGGCACGAGCAGCTGCTATACATTTCCGAAAAGTTGAATGATTTGATTAAAAAGGTAGAGAAGTTAGGGTGTAAGGAGGCTACAGGGGGCTTCGCTGCTCTAACATCATAGTGAAAGGTTGGCTATTGCATATGGGTTGATCAGTGGGCAGGGAAGATGTTGAGGATAGTGAGAAACGTGATGATATGTGCTCATTGTCATCAATTCTTTTAAGTATGCTAGCATGGTGATTAAGGGAATTGTAGTAAGGCATGTCAATACATAACACATAATAAAGCAAGGTGCTTGCAGTAGTGACTACTGGTAAAATCCTTAAGAGGCAACATGGTTCCGAAATTATTTGGTGAACTACTTCGGATACAGCATGGTTTTGGATTCTAACTCCAAATGAATTATTGCTGTGCTGATTGTCATTGCAAAATTTCCTCTGTTAATATCTAGAAGCATCTCTTCATGATTGAACTTAAGTAGAACTGTGGTGGGTATAGCGTGGGAATGTTGGATAAGGAGAATAACGCCTTATGACTTATGAGGCATGAATTACTATCAGTGTTTGGAGCATGATGCAATGATGACATTCTTTATGAGAAATCACTGTGAGGTTGAATTTATCTTTCTGATTAAGTTGGACTGTCCAGGGTTTCACAGCTGCTCCAGTTTCAATTGGACTTAAAAATTTGATATTTTATTGTCCTGGGACTGATTCGTTTATCACATCACATCTAGTCAATATCAGTCAGTGAGATGAAGTACCTCTTGCTCTGTTGGATCCCGTTTGATGAATGTTAAACTCAATTGAGTACAGAGCAGAAGACTTGTGGGGTTAAGGATCTGGTGCCAACGCAACACGTAAACTGTTTAAGCATGTGAGAATTCGACAGGTGCACTCTCCCTTTATACTCCATTTTTTACTTTTGTAAACTGAATTACCAGATGGTAACGCTTGTGCTATGTGATACGAAACTAGATGTAAAAGAGACACAAATTTTTACAAAAAATGGAACTATGCACGTCTAGATTACATCCATTGGCACCTGTGCATATTTGTGATCATCATACACCAGCTAATTTGGTATAGCAGCTACTTTAGTTTATTTGATAGTATCCATCTTCAGCCAAACCTTAGAATTTTAATAGCCAGTCTTATTTTGTAATATCAACCAAACCTTAGAAAAGGACATATCAACTTATGCCCTTTTCTAATAGCCAGTCTTATTTTGTTCTTGCTTCTAAAAGGTCTGAATTTATTCTTCTTTCATTTGATATTAAGACTTGAGTTCTATATTCTGAGTCCAAAGTCATTTCAATCTCTTTGTATGTTAATGTGGTGTGTTTTTTTTGGTTCACCTGGAGTATTTGCATTTCATTCTATTTTCATTCTTGCACTTCATTGTTGTACATCACTGCAGAGATTTAATTTTCACTCGAGGCTGAATATCACAATGGTACTGTTTCTCCTTGTGCATGTTGAAAACTAGACTCTGGCACCGGTCTTCCTGTGCACCTCGTCCTTTCATATATTTCTCTGAAAAGTTGCATTCCCTAGAGAAGTTTGTTCTTTTGCAAAGTTGCAGTATTTTCCAGATTTTCTGTACCGTTAATTTATCTCATGCTCATGCGAAGTTTTCCTCTATGCTCAAATCTGATAGCTTCTGTAGTTCTGTTCTTTCCTGTGCATTTGTTTTCTTATGTTGATTCATGTCGAAACATGAAAAGTTACTGCTGTGATAGTTTTAAGAATCTAATGATTTGCACTTATAATCGTTGTCCTATTGCGAGCGTGCTGCCACTAGCAAAGATACTGTCTGGACTGAAGAGAGTTTCTACTAACTGTTCCTTTTCTGTGCGTCTGTGAATGAGCAGGGCAAGTGGACTCTCTTATTGAGATTTGAGAACTTGAAAAGCCTTTGCCGGATGCGATTTTTTTGTGTGGTTTGATCTCACGATCTGTATCCTTTGTATCTTCTGGGCCTGAAGTCGCAGAAGACTAAACTATCCATTCAAGTTGCAAAGGGAATGAAAGAGTTCGAGAATCCACGTGCAAGATATTACCTGACGGTTGAGGCGTAACATTCCAGGTATATATATGCTGGAAGATAACTTCAGTACTTTATCTTTATAAATCATAAGTTGTGGACCAGGTTTTACGAAACCGTTTGAGGAGGGGTTATCGCCCCTCTTCCCCTCGCGGTTTGGCGGTTACCGCCAAAAATCGTTCGAAATCACCGACGGTTTTGCGGTTTGGTTGCGGTTACCGCGCGGTTTCCCGTGGCTACAACGCGGTTTTTGTAACACCCTAAAAATCGGAGAATTTAAAATCGGAAATTAAAAATCGAACTTATAAAAACTTTTGATATTTTGCATCTCGCCGTGTTTATTGCTTTTTATTTGTCACCTGTGTTGCACGAAATTAATAAAAAAATTTATCTAAAAGATTGAGAAAAAACCAAATAACTTAAAAATCCCGAAGGAAAGGGGAACCTTTTCAAAATAAAGGTTTGAAAATAAAAATTATAAAAAGATAAATAGGAAAGTTGATGAGAGTTTATTTTTAACCAAAAATTACACTTTTGAAAAAAAGGAAATAAAATAAATAAAATATATAATAAAATATATAATATAATATAATATAATATAATAAATGGGCAAAAAGGTTGGAAATGTAGGTTAAAAATTAATTTTTGAATGGGTTAGGTCATATTTTAATTTTAAATGTGAAAGGAAAAAGAAATGGGAGAAAATAGAAATTAAATCGGGAAAATCGGAAATCGCATTATTCATTGCCCGCCAGGTGTTCGATGTCGGTCGGGGACGTATCGCGCGCACGTCACGCGCCGTCGCGCGCGCGTTCCCGGTTACCCCGGTGTCAATGGGCCGTATCGCGTGTCGCGTCGCTCGTCCTGTGCCACGCCACACCGAGCGTCAGCCACGCCGCGTTGTATTGCCGTACCCGAGACCCCAGACCACCCTCGCCACCGCGCGCCGCGCATCGCACCGTCCGCGCTGCCGTCACCCTTCCCTCCCGCGCCTGTGCACCGCGTCAGCCACGCGTGCCCGCGCCGAGCCGTCCCATCGCCGCCACTGTAGCCTCGCCGCGTCGTCGTCAGCCGCTCCCGCGTGCTCATGCCGTCGCCACGCCACTCACGTCGCACCAGTGCGCACCCATACCGCCGGCCGCCTATAAAACGAGCACCTCGAACCAAGTTGTCCATATGGCATTTCTTCCTCATCACTCCCTCTAGTTTTCCCTCAATTTTCCCTCAATTTTCCTTCACCGCATTGCTCGAATTTTGGAGAGAACCGAAGAGCGACCGAAGAACCCTAACGTTGAGCCGTCGGAGCAATTCTCCCAAATTCGCTGCGCACGGTGGAAATCTCCCCAAATTCAAGGTACGTTCACCTCCTACACGTCTAGAGCTCCCATTCCCCTAGCTTTCCCGGGCTGAAAACCCATTGGAGTCGTCCGCCGGCGAGCCCCGCCATGCCGTTCTGTTCGGCGTCGCCGTGCGCACGTCGCTAGCTCACCCTGATGCTTCCCCGGCCAAATGAGTCTCCTAGCTAGCTTCCCCGTACCTCGTAGACACTCCCAGACCCCTCGCCCTGACCGTTCCGTCGCCGGTTAGCCGCCGCGACATGCGCCACTGTCGTCGCAAGCATGCCACCGGCGCACGCATGGTGCTAGCTCGCTCCGAGGCCTCCCCGGCCGAACGGACACCGCCACTAGCTTCCCCAGGTCCCGTAGATGCTCGACAACTCCTTGCTTTGGCCGTAGCATCGCCGGAGTACGCCGCCGCCGAGCGCCGCCGCCGCCCTGGCCGCCTCGCCGTCGCCAGCCCTCCCCGCCGCTTCTCTGGCTCGGCCAAGCCGTGGAATGGAACCCCCGTGGTTTGTAGATGGACAAAAACCCCTTTGATCCCGAGCTCCGGCCCTCCTCGCCTCGGTGCTCTTTTCTTCCTCGGCGCTCGCGCTAGCGGGAAGAACAGAGAAGAGATAGGGAAAAGAAAAAGTAAGAGAGAAAAAAATAAAAATAAAGATGGGAAAAATAAATATAATTTAGGAAGAATAATTGGAAAATTTTAAATAGAAATTTATTTCTGAAGTAAAAATTTTAAGGGATAATTATAGGCTAAATATTAAATAATATTAAGAAGATTGAATTTTTGCCTAAGTTAATTTAGAAATTGTTTATGTAAGTATTAATTTTATCACATGAACTTCTTTCCAAAAACTTAAATTAAAATTCAAATTATTATGAGTAACATCACACTTAGGGTAGTTGAGTAGGATTCAAATAAGGTTTGACCTTGGGTTGTTTACCCGATAAAAGAATTTAAAAATAGAATTAGACTTAACAATTTCTTCGATATAAAACTTCTAAGTCCTCCGAACATACTATTTCTAAAACTTGAGACAAAATAGATAGGGATAATGCCATCATATAATTACCTAAGAAGGTAAAACACGAGAACTTCACGTTAACGTGACTCGCTCGTTTTAACCCGAACCCTTGTGTATCTCGAACCTAAGTTCATTAAACCCTGTAGATTCGTCTTAGAAGCCGTTTTTACAATTTATTCGATTTTTATTGGATTTTATTGAATTCTAAACGAATTCAATCTTTCCTTTTCGCACGTATGATTAGCATCCGTGGAAACAGGCGTCGACTACACGGAAGACCCCGTCCAACAAGCGTGCGAGCAAGGCAAGTCATCACATCTCTTCGAACATATTGATCCCAATTGCAAAATAATGTTGTTTTAAACTTTAAATATGCATGCTATATACACAAACTAGTCCCTATGCTTGATATGCCATGCCTTGACATTGTCTACCTTTAGATATAATCTTTGTAACCCTCGATGGATATAACCGGATGATATATCTTCGGTAAAATGATTAGCCATGCTTATATTAGATTCGTGCATACTCATGACTTTTACAAAGAAGCTTTAAGCTTGAGCAACTACTTTGGGAAAGGTAGTTGAGATATGGCATGTGGAGACATGAGCGTGATCATGATGAAAATAGTTTTGATGAAAAAATAAAAGTACAAAACCAATGTTTTTAGCTGGGGCAGATGGATGGATTTGGGTAAATTTCGACAAAGGCAAGTACCGTCCCTGGTCGATTAAGAACCGAGCCATTATACTTATAACCTGGAACGAGCCAGTACAACCGTACTTCTCGAATGGGTATAGATCTAGCAGAGTAGATAGCTGAGCGGAGACAGTATCCCTGCATAGTGGTTCTTATGATGAGAAGTGATTTGTGATGTTGAGGTGAGGCTGCAGCCCACATACTGAAGTGATGAATCAAATTGAAATTAATTATAACTTAAAGATTGAGAGAGTTTCCTTTACCACGGGAGCGCCAAAACTCCTCTCACTGCTAGGAAAGGACAGCTAGAGTGCAAGAGGAATTAAGTTCATGGAGTGGGTACTGTCAAAGTAAGGTTATCGAAAAGTTTTGTCGTGACCGTCCCATATTGCGGGATGAAGGCTCATTCAATGAGCAGTTGCGGAGTGTGGGTAAAGTGTATATCCCTGCAGTGTAAGTAAACCAATCTATTCGAATAGCCATGCTCACGGATAATGAGCAACGTGACAAGTTTCTCTTGTGGCTAGACTTATAAGTTTTAAAGTGCTGGGTGGGTATGCATAATGATTTTTGTGTGCTGGTGGACTCAACTTCTCGACTTGCGAGAAGGGGTAGATTCCCCATAAAACCATGACTACCCGAAGGCGGGAAGCCATCCTTGGTATCACGATGGATGGTGGACAGAACCGTCACCGACATAATATACTCTGGAACTAAAACTTGACTTGACTAGATGTAGGCTTGTGAAATGATTTATGAAAATTGGCTTTGTGCAAATAAACTATAGCATTCCTTTGAATGACCTATCATGTGTATCATTCTGTGTTGGCTTGCTGAGTACGTTGGGTATTCATCTTTGTTATACGCACAAACCTTCAGATGGTGGAAAGAAAGGACTGGAGGACCCCTATGCTTACTGCCAGAGGGCGAAGAGGGAGAAGAAGGCGTCTACTAGGTCTTAGTCCCCGTTCGTTGCCTATGACAATCGATATGCCGTTGCCTTTCGTCTGTTATCTTATTTAATTTCTGCTTTTGATTGTATCCGGACCAGTAGGTTCGGCATGTATTGAATAATGTCTTTGGGTCTAATATTGTAATATCTTTGGTGTAAGACTATTCACATTCATTATCAGTACTGTATTCGTGGGTACGATACTACTCGATCCGAGGAAATGGTATTATGAACACGAATGATTCCCGTTTCAAAAACGGGGGTCCACAGTTTCATGCCGTAACCGCGATATGAGGTGCGGTTACCATGGTTTGAGATATTTTCTCCTCACTAGTAACATACGAGTGCTAACACTATAGAAATATAATCGATCACTCCTTTTTAAATCCAAGCATGCATGCAAGTGAGAAAAAAGGAGCAAAGCTCGGATAAGCTCTCGCAATTAAATCCATGCATGTATGCACACAATACAAATAGTAAATAATATGAAACAAAGAAGTTGACTCTGATTTTCGTCCATTGGATTATGAGTGAGTAAAAGAAATATGAAGCGTTGCTAAGATACATTATAAGTGGTAGAGATTTGGATCTTAATGAGCCGGAAGAACAGTACAAATTAAGGCCCATCACTTTATTTCTTTTTCCAAGTTTGTAAACTACTCTCGATTTTATCCTAAAAAGTGATTTTATCTTTTTTTTTTCAAAAAATTTCTTCACCATCTGTCACTAAAATTCAAGAACTACATCTACGTTTTTTTTTCATTTTTTTTCTCAAAATTTTGAATTTGGCTAAAATTCATCAAACCCTAACGCCGGTAACCCTCACCTTACCCCACGGTAAGCGTGGTTACCGTGGTAACCGTGCGGTTACCGGCGGTAAGGGAAACCTTGATGTGGACACGTTTTTTTTTAACTACATGATCTGTCTGATATTCAAATGTGAGCAGCACCAGCAGCATTGGATCCTACTAAAAGCTTGCATCAGAAGTTGAAATATGACAAATAGGAAGTCCACGTAGCATGTTGAGGTCATTACTTAAATTAGAATGCATGGCAGGATAGGTATGTGAAAGCTAGAGGTGTTTGGACAATGGACAATGGGTGTGTTGCTTTCACCATCCAACTACTCTCGCAGCTGTTCTTCCTGCAAGATATTAATGTCAAGAATCTTTTCTTTACGTTCTGTAGGGATTCTTCTTTTTACAGTATCAGCATTGTATCTGGAGTATTGATACCTGGCATTTGGCAACGACTGGGTTTAGTAGTCAATAGGACGAATCTTTGATGAGATCAAAGTATCAGACTCCGTTGCAACTTGCAGCCCCTGCAAAAGCATCCCTACATCAGCCATTGTTGCCGTGAGCGGCGCTCTGAAGTCTGAATCGCATTGAAAGAGGCCAATGAACTGTTCAAGGTGGAAAGGAGTGATCAGAATATGGATCTCATCAAGCTGGATCAGCTCACTCTCTCATCATCCTCTCCTGAGTAGCCTGGAGGCAATCTTGGTGGATCTCTTTACAAAGGCTTAATAAGGGCTTGTTTGGTTTGGTGTAAATTAATGTCTTAACCAAAATTTTGATATCTTCAATAGTATCAAAAGAGTATTTGGTTTGCTACCAATTTTGTCCATATTAGTTTAAACTCTACACATTAAATTTGGTAGTGTCAAAATTTGTCAAGGATTTGGCACTACCAAAATTTTGGTTGGGTAAAAATTAGTACCAAACCAAACAGAACCTAAATGTTCAGTCGTTCAGATAGTGAGGAGACTTAATGCTCCACCTGCTTACATTTCCTCGCTTTTCACCTACTCCAATAAAATCTCCAGGGCGCACTTGGTGTGTGGTGGGTCATGTCTCCAGAACTGGAGCAAATCATTACTTATACTACACTGCGTCTGCGTCTTCGTTTCACTTCGCTGCTGCCCATTTGCGAGGTATGCGTTGTCCATCCGCTCTCTCATGTTACTTCCTATTGGTTATTTCACATGCATTTTCATACTGTCGTGACCATAAAACTATACTAGTACTCGCCTCAGTCCCGTTATCCCCAAACATCTTGATTTGGCGATGCTACAGTGTCACAAGACACTGCCTCATTAGGAGAAATCATTAATTAGTTGTAGCTCCGTTTATTGTGTTGGTCATAGATGTGTCTCCGACAGCAATGCATACTCACACTTCCCAGGGGCCCTGGAATTATGTGGAAGCGTTTTGTCCCACTAGTGGGCAAAGCCACAAAGTACGATGATAATGTTTAGTGGAAAGGTACACCTATAAATGTGCATTGCAAGTTAGGACCTGCAAAATTTGATGAAAATTTTTCATTAAATTTTTTTTGATAAAATCTTTTCACAAGAATAGTATTTAGTTGCATGTGAATATTTTTTGTTGTAGTAAATACATGATGAATGCAACTCTCATGCATATCTCTCAATCCAAAATTTTACCTTTTTTTCTAAATCCCTCCCAAAACCAAAATTTTTTCATCCCAATTTTTCACCCATATGTTTAATTTCAAAATGCCAAAAAGTACTCAAAATTCAAAATCTTTTCATATTTTAGATTCAACTAAACAAGGCCTTATTACCACTTGGTATTGGTAGTTAAAGTTTCATTTGCCCAAAGTAAGCCACAAATGCCCTAGCATGGGGCCCTGAACTTGCTTAGTAGGAGCACTAGCAATACTATAGCAGAGAGTAGTGTAATAAAGAGGTAAGAAAGGGATATATTAGCCAAAGGAGAAAAGGATAGGCCTGTTACATTTCGAGGTAGATCTATGTTGGGTTAAAAGATAGAGCTAGCACAGTTGCCCCTGGTGAGAAGTAATCATGGAAAGGGGAAAGGAGATCAAAGTGAGAGGAAGTTTCGTGCTTTGATGTCTGTTTCTCACTTTGCCCAAAGGATGCAAGTGGTAAAAAGGAGCGCAGGAGGTTCCGATTTCGATCGGAAAACTGCTTTTGTGGACTACATGCAAAGCATTCCAAGCCTGTGACCAAGACCAACTGAGCAAGTTATTCTGTAGCGTGAGATTCAACAAAACACAAGGGAATCACCCCATCGGGTGCTAATTCATCCACGGATAAAATGTGTCCAATCTGATTCACCACCTCATCAGGGACTAAACCATCTATTGGTACTTGTTCACAACCATTTAATACAGCCTCTTTTACATGTAATGGCAGCCTAATGCTTCCACTTGTCAGTGGTAGTAATGCAGACCAAAACACCCCCTCCCTCTACATCTGATTCTGAGCTGCTCCTCTGCTCCAAACCTGAATCCCAGCATGCTGCATGCATGCTCAAATCTTTTACTACTATACTAGAAGATATGGAAACCAACAACTACTTAACTCCAAGAGCCCATGCACCACTAGACAGGGCAGCGTGCATGTAGAAGTGTCAGGTCAGAATAAGGCAAATAAAAATTAGAGGAAACAGGGGATGCGATCTTTGATATTCTGTCTCATTCCCCACTCCTCCCAAATCGAATTCCTTGCTTCCTTGGTGCTCTGCTAGTAGTCTAACTCCCTTGTTAAAGTAACCACGCTAGTTTTCATAAAGAGATTTTCGCAGGGTATAAGCACTGATCGCGATTAAAGAAATACGCACGTTGTGTATGGTATGGGCATTTTGAAAGGGGATGGGGATTGTGTGTGGTCATGAACGTATTAGTGCATAACATTGCAAACGGAGTAAAAATGACTGAAAAAATTGTTTCTTTCCTCAATGTATTTCCATTGTTGTCACATATCAATTATGTTCTTATAAACCACACTTGCATACATCATGCTGAAATGCAACTGATGCTGAGTTAAACATCTAATTTTGAGAAGGACATATTCGGTGAAAATAAACTAAGTGTTAAAAACTCGTAAAAATATTCCTAATTTTTTTAACTCAAAATTAAAAATTACTAGAGATAGATATAGATATAAAATACATTATTATCAAATCTTAAATTCAAACTTAACTTTATTTAGAGTAAAAGAAAGATAAATTTCGGATGAACAAAAACAAGACACTACTCACTTAAAATTTGTCATCGTTGTTTCTCTTAAATGAAGTTGAAGTTGAGTTTGTACTTGAGATTTGATGAAAATGTATTTTATATTTATATTTATCTCTAGTAGTTTTTTATGAATTTATAAAATTTTTAGGTATAATTTTTTGACTTTGAAAAGAGCAGAGTTATGCATGCCAAAAACTTTTTATTTACGAACTTCTTGCTAACAAAGATATCAACTGTTTGATTTAATTAGCTGAAGTTATAGAAATCAAGATTCCATCAGAGTGTGACACATCAATGTTTGTAAAGCATTTGTAGAAAGACTTGTACTTATCTCAAAATTATAAGTAATGCACAATAGATGATATGGAGCATAAGAGCAGGTGTTATGGACATAAACTTCAAGATATCACATAGGACTAAATGATGAGGTGAAGGAGAAAAGGGTGAAGGAGAAAAGAGTGAAAAGAGAGAGTCATCTCTCATGCAAGGAACAACCCCTAGACAAACTTCAATAAAAATATGAGAGTATTAGAGTTATTAGAGACAAACTTCAATAAAAGACAGACAGTCTATAATACATGTTACCTTTAAATTTATTAATATATGATATGCATAAAATTAGAGGTAGTATTAACCTCTACTATAAAACACTACTTGCTCTAAGATAGCATGCAGTGGTTTATAAATTTGTTTGTATTTTCTTTTGCCTAATTTCTGTAAATGCTTATATAAACTTTTTGTATCATATGTTTTATATACTCTAGGAGCCTTTCCTACAGCTTCAATTAAAAAAAGCACAAGGCAAATTCAATAAAAGTTTTACCTACATAGGGAAAATACATACTCTAGCCACTAAAATTGTATCTTGAAGTATCGCAAAACAGCATGCAACTCGCAAGATGTAGAAGATGCAATCTGCATACCTAAATGCCAAAAGCCCAGGTCCACTTGTAGTTCTCGGTGCACCGTGCGTACACTCCTTTATAGACAATCCCGTTGGGTATTGGCCACTTGGCCTCGTCTATGCACAACCAATAAACTACTTGGTGTAGCTACAAATTACTATCACAACTTCCACTTCCAAAACTCCAGAACAATGCAACGTTGGAGGAGTGCACGGTAATGGAACAATTGGATCATCATCAAGGTAAAACTAATGACATCCAACTTACAACCATTTACTAATTTGTTTGCTTAATTGCCTTGGGCGAAATTGCTCTATTCTCCGTTTAATAGAACAGGTGAAATATTAACACGTTTCCATAAACCTGGTGTCTATCAAAAAGCTTCGACGTCCCTTTCTAGGCAGCAATATTTTTGATACTCTATCCATACCCTGTTTTCCATAGAAGAGCATAAATCCTGATCATTTCTGTTGCAACCAAAACTGATCACTGGCTACTACCTGCAGGGCTGAAGACTGAAGAGCGCATCTGATGTGCATGCAAACAACTCTCGTCTTTGGGAGCTCGGACTTGGGGCTCATCGTCTCCATCCTCAGTCCTTACTGGAGTCTGTGTGTGCTTTCCTCTTTTATCATTAGTAGCAAAATGATTGTGCGTTGTAACGGAACGACGACGCAGAGAGGAAAGTAGATGGAGGGCGAAGGTCCAGGCGACGATGCGAGAGCTTCGAGCGGCGACGAGAGGGAGGGGCGCATGCGCAACACAGGACGCGACGCGGATGAGTACAGAAGAAATGGACGTATAAGGTCTTTCTTTTTTATCAAGCTATCACTTTCTTTTCAGCATTGGAACTACGAATTAATTTTATACACTTAAAAAGTTTTCTGTAAAATAACCTTTTTTTAAACAGATTTTTTTAAATAGTCAGGTGGACTGCAGGTTAATTTTAAAAAAAACAATGGATTTTTTTAAAATAGTACAAAACAAAATTTAAATAGAAATTTTGTTTTATAGATAGTTATAGAATAATAACTGCGACGACATTAAGGCCAAAACAAGTCTTGCAAGAAACCGAGCAAATAAAGCAACGAAATACCAGTAACATCAGTTAGATTTATATCACTGATATATAAATTTATTTTGATATCATCAGCTGAGTTTGTATCACCTACTTAAATGATTTTGAGATTGGGCAGACACCATCACACCCACACGCTGACTCGCGCTGAGGGGGAAGACGAACACTACTAAGTAGAGGGCAGAGTGAGAGGGGGGAGGTGGCTCACAAGGAGGAGGAGGAGGAGGAGGAGGAGAGTGGTGGTGCGAGAGGGAGGGAGATGGGCATTCCCAGAGCTCTCCAGCTGCTTCTCCTCCACGTAGCCGTCGTCATCGTCCTCCCGCCGCTGCCGGTGTCCTCCGCCGACCTCTACGCGCTCGTCTACAAGGGCTGCTCCAACCAGAGCTTCCCCGGCGGCGCGGTGCCCCCCACCGTCGCTGCCCTCTCCTCCACTCTCTCGTCCCAGTCCGCCTCCACCAAGTTCTACAAGACCTCCTCGTCGTCCTCGGCTTCCTCCACCTCCGTATTCGGCCTCTTCCAGTGCCGCGGGGACCTCTCCGGCTCCGACTGCTCCGCCTGCGTCTCCCGCGCCATGTCATCGTGGTCCGAAGTTTGCGGCGCCTCCGTTGCCGCCCGGGTCCAGCTCACCGGCTGCCTCGCGCTCTACGAGATATCCGGGTTCCCCCAGGTGTCCGGCACCCAGATGCTGTTCAAGACCTGCGGCACGGGCGGCGGCGGCGGGACCGACTTCGAGATGCGCCGCGACACCGCCTTCGCACAGATGGAGGCCAACGTCGGCGGGGCCAATGGCGGGTTCTACGCCACCAGCTACCAGCAGGTGTACGCCATGGCGCAGTGCGAGGGCGACCTCTCCTCGGGGGACTGCGGCCAGTGCGTCACCCAGGCCGTCCAGCACGTCGAGGTCGAGTGCGGGGGCGCGCCATCAGGCCAGGTGTACCTCGAGAAGTGCTACATTAGCTATAGCTACTATCCCCATGGCATACCCCATGGTGGCGGCATCGGAGGTCAGTTTCTTCACTCGCCCAGTTTACTCGAATCTGTGCCTGTGCCTGCAATCTGATGCTTAGTTGCTTACATCAATGATTCAATTGCTTGTTGATCGGATCGGTAGTGATGAGTGATCTGATTATTCCCCGCAAAATAAAGATGACTGATCTAATTTAGTCGCGGATATATTGTTCAGGTTTAGGAATTTGGGCAAATTTATTCCTTTCTGTATATCAAGTAGTGAATTTTTTAAAGATTTGCCTGGCTGGCTAGCTTATGCATGTGAAACATTCGATGGTGGATTTTGTCTGTATGTGTGCGTAGGTGAGATCTTGCTAGGGTTCTTTGTTTAGTTGTCCCTGAGAATTGATTGATAGGGATGGTGGGGGTGCCTTTTGGTTTTGTTTGGTTGATTCTGATTGTTTTGGCAAAATTGTGCACATTAGGTGCCCTCTCAGGTGCTCATTGTCTAGTTATTATAAGCTTTACATGGTCCAGCTCTGGTAGTGGAAGGTTTGATTTATGTGAGTATCTCGCCCTTGTTAAAGTACAACTCTGGTGGAGATAGTGGCATGATCTTGATCCTTTGTTTGGTTAGTTTCTGAATTGGCAGACAAGGATAATCGCTGTTTGCGTTGTGACTTGTGAGGTTCTCCTGTACTGGTTAGCTCAATTTAGGGGTGCACATTACTGAAACCTCTCTTTATTACTTGTCTAAAAAAAGCTCTCTTTATTGTTTAGTTCATGCATTTTGCTTGGGAACTATATGCCACTATGGCAGCAGATTAGTGCAGCGTCTGTTCTTCCTAGTTGTTTATGCCATCTGTCTAGTTGTATATTCAGGCTTTGAGAAAAGTTGGTGTTCAGTACCTTTTGCCTGTCTTTCTGGATTTACTGGAGATATGCATCTATGATTGCCCCCATGATTAGACGTGGCATCCCTAGTTTGATCTATCGATTTGCCTCTTCTCCTTGTGTTTATCAGGGCAGCAGACAGCAAAGACTGTAGCCATTGTTCTCGGTGGAGCTGTAGGTCTGGGTTTCGTGGTCATATGCTTGCTTTTCGCCAGGAGCCTGGTCAAGAAGAAGGATGGTGAGTTAGTGGAATCACATGGCACTCGCAGCACCATCTCTTCAACCGGCTATTCAATTTGCAGCTACCATTGCTTCCTGTTCTGGGTATCTGCCCTCTGTTCTTCTTACGAAAATCTGTGTGCGTCTGGCCCTCTCCTTTGCTTGCAGATTATTGATGGGCACGCATGGAGCAACTGGACAAAAGGCATTGGGGCATGGTATGCATTTTGATAGGGGTCTCGATGTTTGTTTCTTCAATGTGGTGAGTGGAATACAGAGGGGATTGTTTTTTTTTGGCTCTTCTTCCTCTGGCCATGTGGGGTGCCATGCCATCCCGCGTGATGGGAGAGGGGAAAAGGAGGTAGTGCCTAATTAGTTCAGAAAGGGGACTCATTTGGGGGAATGCTGTTTTGGTTCACTGATTAATCGGAGGTAGATTATCTATTTGGGCTGTACCACCTTTGCCTCTCTTGCTTAGGGTTCTAGCAGTACATTGTTTTTTCTTGTATTCTTTCCCCAAAGGAAATACATTTAGGTGTAGGCAGAAAGTATTTAGTCCTGTGTTTAAGGTTTGCAGTGGCAGCTGCGGCAGGTTTAAGGTCTCTGACTGATTGGTTTTGCTTTGCTCTCCTAAAATTGTTTCATACCAGTATGCTCTAGGACCTGGTTTAACTCTAGATTTTCGGAACTGGTTCTCTAGTTTATCTGTTAACTCCAGTGCTAGCTTTGCTGATCAAAGTTGCTGACCTCAAAGCAGCACAGCTGTGCAGCAGTAGTTAGATGTTGTCTTATTTGTCAGACATATCTTCCGAAATTGTGCCTGATCTGGCTTGTAATCAAGGACGGGTCAAATGGTTTGACATCATCATGCCCTGTTGTCTGCTAGAACATGTGCTGGTATCAGATGAAACCGATGTACGGATAAGAGTTGAAAGAGTCAGTGCATGCTGCATGGTCAGAGTTGTGGATTTTTGCTGTGATGAAAATATCTGACACTACGGGGTAGTTCGGCGCTTGTTGACTGGCTGATGCTATTGGCTTCTGTTATCTTTTCAGTATCAGATTTTTTTTCCTTGATTATATGCTCAATAGGAAAGTAACCCTTCTAGTAATATTTTCTTGCTTAACACAATCAGAATATTAAATAACGGTATACTGTTTCAATAATAAAATAGATGATGTTATGATGACGCAGACATGGTACTTATATATTAAATTTGGTACCTACAATATCATATATGTATCCAAGACACTAGATCTGATACCGTGCTAATATCAGCATGATAACTAACATTTGATATTAGCTTTGATATTATTAGATATCATGTTTGGTATTAGATAACACATTCGATATTCATGGTATCATGCTGATGTCGTCATGTTATCTATCTAGATATCAGATCATATTTTATCAGAAGTATCAGAACTACGTGCTGATGTTATTTAGCCGATTATGGCTGGCCCATAAACTAATTTCATTGGATGAACAGCTGATTTCAGCTGGGCCGTAGATGGGCCTAGTCTGATATGATAGAGCTTTGAGGCAGCGCATTTAATAAGCTTGCCGTGGTACGTACGTACAAAGTGAACTGACGGGGCCATCATGCATGAATGCAATCACCTTAACACTGTGCTAAGATATGGGCGTCGACCATATATAGCAAGTAGAATGTCCTAATCTTAAGACATGACACAATCATATGACACACCCCCAAGTTATTAATTCGTATCATTGAGGGATTCCATTACAATTCTGACGCAACCAATGTGCACATTTTAGGCCTCTATCGCGTACGCACGGTACAGATGAAGCACCACGAGTCCACGAGGACACCAACATAAATTAAACTCTGTACATCATGTAATAGTATATTGATCACACTTAATAAGCAAGTATTCGCTCAGTACTCAGGTGTTGATCACTGGCTCTCTTCTCTTGACCCTTACCAAGAGCCCATTCTTCATGTGGAGTATGACGGACAGCCTCGGCTCCACGACGTGCCCCGGCACCACCTCCACGGCGAAGTTCCACGCCATGGCCGCCGCCGTGACCTTCATCTGCACGAGCGCCATCTCCTTGCCGAGACAGGTCCTCGGCCCGGAGTTGAACGCGACGAACTTGTTCGACGGCACGTACCGCAGCTTGCCGTCCTCGGTAATCCACCGCTCCGGCCTGAACTCCCTGCAGTCCTTGCCCCACACCCGCTTCATCCTCCCCATGGAGTAGTAGAACACCAGCACCTTGTCGCCGGCCATCACCTCGTGTCCGCTGGGGAGCACGTCGCTGGCGACTGCCGCCTTGTGCTCCAACGGCACCGGCGGGTACAGCCTCATGGCCTCGCACAGGGCCGCGTGCAGGTACAGGAGGTTCCTCACCTCGCTCGCGTCGAACGTCACCATGCCACCATTGCCGGGGAAGAGCCGCCCCTGCTGCAGCTGTGGCTTGCGCGAAGCGATGGGCGCCAGCTCCTGCAGGAGCTTCTGCTCGACGGGCGGGTTCGTGGAGAGGAGGTAGAAGAACCACGACAGCGCCGAGCTCGTCGTGTCGCGGCCGGCGACGAGGAGGTTCATCGCCATGTCCCTGATGTACACGTCGGCGTCGGCGCTGCCGGCGATCTCGTCGTCGCAGAGGAAAGATGACAGCAAGTCGGCGACCGGCTGCTTGTCGCTGCTGCCGCCTTGTCTGGACTTGCTCTCGTCGGCTCTGTGTTTTTCGATGGCGGACGCGACGAAGCTCTCGACCGTCCGCCGCGCCGCGGCGTTCCTCTTCTCGTGTCCTATTCCTAGCCATCTCATCGTCTTCCAGAACGACACTGGCATGGTGTGGCGGAGGAAGATCGTCCGCAGCACGTCATCCATCGCCCGTGCGAATGGAACCTCTGGCAGGCCGACATCCAGGCAGCCGGGGTCGACGCCGAACACCAGGTGGCACGTCGCGTCGAGCGACCACCGCGTGAACACGTCCTGCAGGTCGCACGTCTTCCCGGCGTCGGCGACGTGTGCGAGGAAAGGCAGGAGGCCCTTCTCCACCTTGTCGAGGCTGGAGCGCGCCACGAAGGCGCGGAACCGCGGCGTGGTCATGAGCATCTGGGCCTTGTTCCTCTGTCGCCGCCACCGCTCGCCGTCGGTGTTGAAGATGCCGCCGCCGAGGACGTCGAACATGTCGGCGAACACGTCGCCCTTGGGGTAGTTGTCAAAGTTGGACGTGAAGATGTGGCGCACGTTCTCCGGGTCGCAGGTGACAAAGAACCGGAAGCCAGCGAGCCAGAAGCGGCACTGGAAGTTGAGCTGCGACGTGGCCAGCAGGAAGGTCACGCCGTCGAGGAGGCGGTGCATGTTGGCGACGATGGCCGGGAGCACGCCGACGATCGGCCACTGGACAACCCCTAGGCTACATCTTTTCATGGATTTAAGCCGCTGATATCGGTAGCAGATGACGAGCACGCATACTGAGAGGAGAAGCTGCAAGACGAAGACCAAATCGAACAAATTCATGTTACCAATTGCCATATGCATGCACGCGCGAATGCAGCACGTAGCTATCTATAGCGCAGTGAGTGCAACAGTTTGTATGTGGAGTGTGGAGCTAGTTCATGGGACGTGGCGGTGCTTATATACGCGCGTCCAAGGGGGGCATCATCGTCGATCGATGGCACAATCAATCAATGCTACCTATCGCTGCCAACAGTTAACAGAACGGTTTGATTGATTGGTGTGTCCATGATGATCTGAAGATGCTCATTTGCATGTATCTCTATTATCTCTCTATAGTGATATCCTGGATGGCACCATTAGCAAATTATGCCATCAACAGTGGTAGGTAGCATGCGTGCATGGGTTCGGCCGGCGTAATTAATTATGCTCTAATCCCTACACATGCGATACGTGATGGCTTGGATAGATGCATATATGCTTGCAATGCAAAGGAAGGTGTGTACATGCATGTCCTAGAGGTCCTAGAGGGTGCGTGCAATGCGGAGGGATCGACGAGAATAATGTAGGTCGCTGTAAGACATCAGCGATTTATTTGTAAGCATGGGCCGAGTATGATTAATCGCCCGTACCAATAGCCCGCTCCTGCCAATCAGAGGACCATACTTTGCTGACCTCTCACCGACTGCCTGACTAGCTAATCCACACGGTATGTTGGCTCCAGCCGGCAACGGCACGGTCGCTGGAGCCGCCGCCGCCACCGCCAGCACCACCACCACGCATCGTGAGTTCGTCAATCGTGACCAACAGGAATGGGCGAATGGCCATTATCAAAGCTCTCATGTGGCACTGCATATGTTGGTCAGTTGCAGCTGATGCGTACGCAGGTGTCTGCGTTTTGCTTTCTATGGTACAAGCTACTAGTGTTGATTGTGCCGTCTCCTGTTTCAAATCTAATAAAAATCCGACGGAAGACTAAGGAGAAATTTGATGTCAAATAATTAAAAAGAAAATATGAGCTCGTCGTGAATCAACGTGCTGAAACCCGTTTTTTTTAATCTAAGCACGTGTAACCACTTAATTCTAAACGTGAGCATGTATTGTCCTGAATTCTGTTTCTTGTCAAAAACTAGCTAGCAGGCACAAAGCAAATGATCCATTAACATGTTTCGCTAGTATTACAATTACCCTTGCTGATGTTGTTTCTATGTGAAACAAATCAAGATTGGTAGTACATATATTATGATTTTGACAATCCAAGCAGATGAATTAGATTTCAACTGATTGTTGGCACAAATTATGATTTTAACAATCCAAGTAGATAGATTATATTTGAAACCGCTATAGTTCCAATTTTCAAAACGAAAACAACATCTAAGTCAAGCAATATTTTTTTTGGTGAATTAGGTTAGGAAAAGGCGAATAAAGCTCGAAACTGACGGCATGACGGCACGATTCTCTATCTTGTAATGGTTGATCTAACCAATTTCAAATGATAATAAGGTTTTCTTTTCCGACGACAAACAGTCAATTAGACCTAAACAAGTCGCTACAAGCCAGTGATTTGTTTCTAATGACCAACAGCCATTAGTTTGATATATTTTGTTGGACAAAGTCCGATGGAAGGGCCACTGCGCACACATGCTATTTTTTTTCTTTTTTGCATGTAAGCACATGCAACACTGTAACTTCAAATGTGTCGAAACTTGGTTTCGGCAATAGAAATTTGGGGGTACAGTCAAGATCGTCAAGCTTGATGGGTTAAGTAGAAAATAAGGTTTAGACAGGTTCAGGCCCTCTCGTGAGGTAATACCCTACTCCTGTTTCGGGGATTCGATCCGCCGAGTGTTTATTAATCTCAAGATCTCGTGTGTGTAATAGCTCGTATATACTTTACATACATCTGATATCCCTCAAGGGACGCCCCTTACCTCCCCTTATATAGTCTCAGAGGGCGGGCTTACAAGTCGACAACCCTATTTCACTCTAAGTCGGTTTCCTCAATCTTACCAAGTTATGACTATGAGCCGTTGCCTTATATCAAAACGGCAACGTAACACCCAAGTCATAGCCGGTTTACATAATCCATAAACATAACATATCCTATCTTCAGTCGGACAGGCTTACCATATGGGTATCCGATTGCCATAATCTTCGCAAAATGTGTGCAAGCCAAATCCAGATTTAAGTATATAGGTAGGACCAGGGTTCATCTTTTCGTGATGCTATGTCGTGCCGTCCCTCGCCGGCACGGCGAATTTCGTGCAAAAACCGCGAAAACCGCCGACGATGAACAGTGACAAATTTGAATTTGAACGATTTCGTGCGTACCGCGAAAACTGCGCCAAAAACCACGAAAACCGCGCAAAACACGCGAAAACCGTGGAAACCGTAATTTGAATTTGAACCAAATCTAAATCCGTGTCGTGCCACGGTTTTCGCTCAAACCGCGCTCAAACCGCGCCATATACCGCGGTTTTCGCGGCAAACATCGTGAAATTTATATTTTTTTATAATATATATATATATATATATATATTTGTGTTAAAATAAATTTTTTAAATTTTTTGAATTCCCACGAAATTATTTAAACGAAACCGCGGGGATGCCGTGTCGCACCCGCAAACGGACGAATTTCGCGCTTTCGTGCTTGGCTTCGCGAAATTGAAAACACTGGGCAGGACTCTCAAACAATTAATATGATGGGCCATTGAATTGAGTTTTATTACTTTGTAATAATGTTTGACATGTTTAGGTTGTGTTTATTTGAGCTTCTGCTTTTCAGCTTTTTTTGAAAAGTTAGCTTTTTGAAAAGCTAGCTTACTGGCTGATGATCTTTTACTATTAGCTTTTGTAATAAATTTTTATCTTCTAGACACATAAAAACTAGCAAAAGCTCATTTCAGTCGGCTTTCCAGCTTTTCATTCATTTTCTCGTAAAACTATATTTTTAGCTTTTTGATAGTCAACTCGAAAACTTTTCACTTCCAAAATAGAAGTTCGAAAAGCCAGAATAAACAAACGTGCCCTTAATTAGGTGGTTTGTTTACAGCTTACATGTTTAAATATGGTTTAAATTGTGTTTTTTCTTACATATCTTGCATACGTATTTCTTAGTGTAATCTGAATATAGCAAGCTAAGATACCTAAACAATTGCTATTGGTTGATAAATCAGAGAGTTTACTCTACTGGCTTGCTAAGTTTTACACGTTATTGCTAGAAACGATGGAGCAAAAAGCCCATTGTTTTGTTAGGCATCAGGTCGAAGTATTAACTTGGTCACAATGATATTTTGTCTACAAATAGAATTCCAAACATAGCTTGCTCACACTCGTAATTAAAGGCTTTTGTATGTACTTAGATATCAAAAAAAAAGGACACACGTGAGCCAAAATTTTATTCATTACCTGCTTATATTTGGAATTAAAGGGTTGCATGTGCTTAGATGTGAAAATTTCGGCTCTGAAAAGATACACCCTTACCACCTAATGACGAGCTCACATTTTCTTTTTAATTATTTGACATCAATTTTTTTCGCTGCTACAACATTGATGGCCCACCGCCTCCTCCTCCCATCACAGTTAGTGTCTCCTGCCTCCAAATACCGTGGCCCCTTGCTGTCCACGTGACTGGATTTTTTTACTTTCTATCTTTTCTGAAAACTTACCTCTGATCCATAGGAGACGAGAGGATGACGTAAAAAAGATACATTGCTGAAATAAGTTTTCAGGGTATATTTATAAAATAAGTTTTTAAAAATATCTAAAATATAAAAAAATCTAGGTTCCACGTGACGTTCTTTGCATCGGTGGTGTTAGCGACATCGGCGGCTTGAAGTTGAGGTAATTTGGTCGATTCACATGCAAACGGATCGTGGGTAATCGCTAGAACCGCACCCCACCGTGGAGGTCAACCTCGCCACCGGTGATGGCAACCTCTACCGTTCCCTGATGCTCAGCGGCACCTCCTTCCCGAGCCTGTCCTATTTTCACCAGCTAACGTGTATTCTATGGAGACTATATGTAGTGACCTGGAGAAGTGAAGAAGCCTCATTTGAACTAATATGCTTGCGATCTTTTTTATGTTTCATTGGTCAACTTGATGTTTTATGTTTTATGTGTGAAAGTGGAATGTTGACTGTTTTCAATTTTAGTCGTTCATTTTTATGAAAACTATTTGATATTCAATGTTTCAGGTAGAAGCAAATTGTTTTAACTTGGATTTGATAGAGTTTCACCTTTTTTTATTTTTTATATTCTAGTCCACTTTCCAATATTGTTTCGTTGCGCACTAGTTTCTCATATTTTAAAATATAAGCATTTTCATAAGCTTTTCAAAATTGAAACACATGAGTTTTTTTTTCAAAGTTCAATGACTAAACTTTCCGTTTCACAACTTATCACTTGATATTTCGTTGAAGGTAACCACCTAAATCGGGCATCCGCCGATTATTAGTTCTATCCAAAAATTAACGGGAATGCTATGACATTGGGATCTCGTCCTCATCTGGACGGGATCCCCTTATTTACCATGCCGACTCGTGTCACTCTCGCCTTTCTATCCTTAATCCTTTTCACCCAACACTGACGCGCCTCTGCTCCGCTGGAGTAAGTCGTCACGGGCTAGCGCCACACTCTAGTGTCATTGCTCCTCCTCTTCATGCCCTTCCTTACGGAGATGCCGCTGGTGAGGTTGAGGTGCAGAATAAGGTGGGGATGGGGGACCTCGACCTGTCTGGTGGCAACGTTAGCGACGGTGAAGTTTAATTTTAAGAGTTGGAGGGTGGGAAGGCGAAGCCCAAGGCATTGCTTGAGGGTGTCGCCCTCTTCAGTCTCGCTGGAATTCTATGCTAGCGTGGAAATCTCGTGGAGTAAGCGCTCCTTAGTGCATCATCTCTTGTTAGTCTCTCTTGTAGACTTCGTTGGAATCAAGCTGATAGTATTGGCCTACCTGTCGGTTATTGTTTGGAACCCATAGTTACCAGATCTGGTATCAACGAATATCAGCCAATACCAACCTGATGCCATGTCGTCTCCACCGTTGTTGTTGTCCCACGAAGCCAACGCCTTCGCCGCCATCGCTTGATACCGCACTGGTATCACTTGATAAGGCGTAAGTATCAAAATCATACCAGTTGGTATCATTTCGCTCGAACGGGATCAAATGCAGCTCAGAATTAAATGTGGGTCAACACGCTGAAACTATATACCTTTATCATGGTGCATGCTGACACACATCTGTTTCAAAAATAATATTAACTACAGGAAAATCGACATATATGCGGTGTGAAATATAACAATGGCACATAGCCACATAGGACATCCGTCGTCATTTCAAACGAACTGTTCGAGGCAGACGGTGGATGGGCACTCGAGCTTTTGTCCGCGTATCAACGCTGATTGCTAAATTTTAGCAGCCCGATGCGGCGATGTCAACACCCGAAACTTGTCGTGCTTGCTCATCACCGCCGGAGCAAACGGGCACGCAGATTGGGCCAAAAAAATTGCGCTGTTTGCTAGCTAGCAGGTTAGGCAGCGTGGGTCTTTCGCTGCTAGAGCTAGACGGCGGCATGCAGGCCGGGCCAAGCAGTAGTGCAGTGCTGGGTCGGCTTCGCCAAGAGCATGCTAGCGAAGTGTGGTCGAGTGTCCTTGTCACACGCGTGTACAGCAGCGGCTGGCGTGCGTGCGGTCGTGTCTCGTGTGTGGATCGGCGGTTTGGGCTTTGGCGTGAATAATTGTTGGTTTTAAAGTTTTAGAAATCTACACCCTTATCGATTTTTGAGGACGTTTTTTAAAACACACACTCCCAACAAATATTTTTATGACGTGACACATATTTATTGATGTATTATAAAGTTCAAGCGGAGAGAGGCTGATCATTTTAAAGACAACCTCTTACCGTCCTCATAGAGAGACAAAAAAGTTGCCTGTAAAATAACAACCTATAAAATATATTATAGATGATCTCCTTATGACCCTCTATGAAGGGTGACAATAGGGTTGTCAACTTTGATTATTTTGTAGGCGGCCCCATTATAATCCTTTGGAAAGACAGCAAAGAGGTTGCATGTAAAATGGTTGGTCGTTCTTTACGTGGCCATTAGCATGTGCAAAGGGTCGTGTGTCATGTCATAAAAAATCATTTGGAAAAATGTTTTTTAATAATGCCCTCCGAGAGAACGTTAGGGTGTAAATTTGTAAAACTTTAAAAAATTTATTTTTAAATATTTTAATAAATAAATTAAAAGATCAAAAAAATCATGGATTTTAGTGTGTGCTATACGCAGCGGACGTCCAATGACACGCACGAAAGCTACAAGCTCCTTGCAGAGGTGGCCAAATGGGCCGTGCCACCGTGGGTCGGCCCGGGCATGGTATTCCTCAGAGCGTGCACGGCCTGTGCACGCACATGGCTTAACGGGGCGGGCGGATCGCACTAGTGGCCGTGCCGTGCTTGGGCCGCCGGCCGAGCCTGGCGGCCGGCACCAAGACGAATCTGCTATCAGCAAGTGTATCAGTAGCACAAATACCGTAGCAATTGTTCTGTATCGTGGGCTTTTATGGGCTTTTAGTGGGCCAGAACAGTGCAAAACAGTATAAAATAGTGCTACGGGCCAACCTTGGCCCATGGGCCTTTAACGGGCCTGTGCCGACACGGCACGGCCCGGCCACCCCATGGACCGTGCTTGGGCCGGGGGCTCGGCACGCGGGCCGTGCCGACACGGCCCGCTACAGGAGCCGTGCCTAACGGACCGTGTCGTAACGGGCCATGCCACGGACGTGCCTGGGCCGGGCCGTGCCGGGCGGCCCGTTTGGCCACCTCTGGCTCCTTGACTGCACATTGAAAATCCCTTGCTCTTGAAAAAAATACTAGTATATCTTCTTGGCTTTATTTACATCATGAAGGCTATACAAAAGGTCGTCGTCACAATCATTGGGTTTTGGTTAGTATTATATGTATCTTGGATTGCATCAATGAAGATTTAGCACACAGCTAGCTGATATCACGTGACTGTAGTTGATGGAGTAGCTCCAAAGACTTTCACACTTGATACCACGGTCCTAAAACACACACACAGTTGACACCACCACATGATGGAGCTCCCCTGCCGATGGGCCTGTGGGCGGTAGGCCGAGCCGAGCGAACAGACGGCCCGCAACTCGGGCTGCACCGCCGCAGCTCCCCGTCATCTGGAACAATTCGGGGAATGAAATAAGTTCATTTTACCGATTCAGGTAAGTACCAACCCAGGTGCCTAAATAAACATAACCTTTATTGATGTGTTAGTTGATAAAGTAAATATTCAGTTCAGTTTAGATCTCTTAACTTATAACGAGCTTGATTTTTGTTCCTGAATCGAAATAGCAGATATAACGGGTCTTTCATTTGTTAAAACTGATGCAAATAAGATCCTATGATGGTTAGAACGACGGTTTCAGTTGAAGCGGGGCGTCGCAGAGAGGACCACAATGCCGGGAGCACTCACATGGCCGCTCATGCCGGGATTGAGCTCACCAGCGGGAGGACGATGAATGCGTGGATCGACTACTCGCCCAAGAGTGGCATGGAGGTGTTTGTTTCCTGGTCGCGCTGGAGTATGTCAAGGGCGACGCGTTTGTCAGCTTCTACGCCTCCACGCAGGAAGCACGGAGATGCACACCGTCGAGTGGTGGACATTCTCTATGCCATCCTCGCCGTCCAAGCCATCGCCGCGTACGATGATGCCTTCGACTTCGCCGGATGCACCGGTTTCGTTCACCGTTCTGCCTTCGACGAGTGTTAAACCAATGCTTCCCTCGTCTCCGAAGCTCCCCTGCGTAACCACGACACCGTCGCTGTCTGTATCCATGGTTTCGATGCCTCCCACCAGCTCGGTCGCGGTGGCGAACGCTTCGGCCAATTAGATGGTCGGGAATAGTAATACCGGATCGCCGCACCTGCTCGTGCACGCGGCGGTGGCAAGCATCGCGACGACGGGGGCCTTCATGGCTCCCTTCTTCCGTCGGCTTCCGTGGTCATCGGCGGTGACGATTGTGGCGGTAGCCGATTGGCAACGAAGCTCGAGGATCAAGGAGGGATGCCCGGGAGGGAGAGTAGAGTAGAAGGCGTTGACGCGCCGCCGTCCGCGGAGATAGAGAGGAGGGTGGGACCCATTGACATATGGTTTTACTATTTTTTATCTTTTGTTTGTAGGCTTTATATTTTGTTTTTAATTTTTATATTTTACTTCTACTGGCATGTCACCATCACATAGGACTGAGTATCGAGTCAAATAGTCACATAGATGTTACGTCAATCGGAATCATTATCTAAATCGTTTTGGAACTTTATTTGGTTTTGACAGTTGAGAGTTTCTTGCCCAACTGTTATTTTGGTTTAGGGAGGAAAATCAAACTCGATGTAAGAGCATCTTCAATGGTTTTCTTATAAAATGGTGTCCTATAATACAGTTTTGAGCATATATGTCAAAAATATATCCTTCAACCTACTATCTCATCCACTTCAACCTACTATCTCATCCACTGATCCAGTGAAACCCAAAAAAAATTTTCCAATAAATTTAAATTCATGGACTGGGCCACCCGAAAATATTTTGGACCCTTTTTTCCCCAAATACTAATTTTAATATTATACTTTAGGCCCATGTACATGAAAATACTGGTTTAGATACAGGTAGTCTATTCATTTCAAAACATAACAATTTAGAATAAAGTTTAGATTTGTAGTATCTAACCAAAATCTGTTACATTTTAGGAAAAAAAACACTTTCATTTTATTAATATAAAATATTTTTTAAGTATCTGTATATATTTTCTTAAAAAAATAAACGGTCATTTTTGCGCCAATCCGGCCGGAGAGCGGATAGGGGATGAGATCTCATTTCTGAAGTGGAGAATGAGAAGGGAAGAATAGGGTATAAAAATTTTTAGGAAATGTGATAGGACATCCATAGAAGCTGAATTTTAGTCTAAAACTCCTAAAATTTAAATAAAATAAGGGATAGGGAAATCATTGAAGATGCTATAAGGTGAGGGACTTCAAATAAACTTTTTTTCTTCGGGAATCCGCGTCCTAGCAGGCTGTCTTTGCGCTGGGCAGGGCCGACTCGGTTTCGCGGGCTAGAGGTTGCCGGCCGCCAGTTTTGATCTGGAATACTGGAAATCCTGAGTTGTCCGGCGGACACACCCAAGTCCCCGTCCATCAATTGAGAGGGCATCCCGTGTCCATGTCGCGGGCGAGGGGAGTTGACCATCAACCAAACGAATCGCTAGCGGCACGCCACACATCGGCCGCGCTTCATTTGGAAACCCTGAGTTGACGTGTAACCGGTGGGTGTGTCCATCCCGTGCAAATCGTGCGTGTGCAACGTGCACGTAAGAACCAACAGCGATCGGAGTAGCAGCAGTACCCACCCCGCACGGCCGGTCGCGCTTCATTTCTAGGCTCGTGTAATTCTGCTGTGCATCCCCACAGTCGCCGGATCGCTCGCTCACACGAATTCCGAGGCATCGGTCCGTCACCTATATTCCAATCGTCGTGTATACTGTTCAAGGTTTTAAAACACGATGCAAAAAAATCCAATCGTCTGGGGCTGTTACCAGAATATTCCGAACAAAAATTATACCCAAGCTTTGCATTTTCTGATCGACATCTCTAAGCTCTAGTTTGATCAGTTCAATAGTTCGCATATTTGTGAAATAATTAGTTGATATATGTTATTAAATTTTATTTGAAACTCTATCTAATTATTTAGATAATATGTAATAAACGATGGAACATTATCATCTCCCTAGCCTCGATGTAAGGACACATCAGACAGTACTCTAACCGTTTTTAAATAGATGAAGTTGTTTGATTTTTAGAAATAACATTTAATCTTTGTATTATTCAAAAATTTTAGTACAATACCTATGATACAATTAACTCACAACAAAACAATTAAAGTATATTTTTACATAGTTTTTAATTAGAAAAATGATATCATGTCTAAATACCAATAACATCATCTATTAAAAATAGAGGGAATAGAGGGAGAACTTATATCTGACATATTTTATATCTGACATATTGGTTTCGTTGCTACCTCCAATAGTTCATAAACACAAATGGGAGATTACTACTCCTTTTGGTTCCATAATTAGTTCTTCATGTTTTGAACAATACTGTGGCTAAGTTTTTAATACTTTAACTCTCAACAACTCTCTGGTGAGGGACTAGGTCTCGATCTTCAGTATTAATAACTCTCAATTTGGTGAAAACTTGACACACATAATCCAGCTTCCGATCAACACGATTCGAGCCCTGCAATCACAACACCACGTATTCTCTGGTTATCAATCGTGCGTGGCCCTGTTGATCTCGCCGAGAAAGCTAATCCCTACAGACGAATCAAAGAACATAAGCAAAAACAAGGTAGGCTACAGCTCAATTTATATATAAATGATTAAGATCTCAAAGTTGGGGTTTCACAAACCAAATTAGCGATGAAATTGCAGTGACAAAAACAATCTAAGCAAAATCCGACTATAAACTATATGGGTACTAAATAAATATGATCAAGAACGTCATAGGGTAAGCTTTAGGGCGCACATTGCTTTGGGCTTAGCCTACAACACAGTTACAAGGCAGAAGGCTCAAATCAGACTCGGAATGGATGAGGTATGTGGCTTGTTTTGCAGATTCCTGGTAGCTCAATAGGAATTTTGGCATGGGACAAAAACCATATGAAAGTAGACTCTATTAACTTTTCAACAAGTACTCATGGTCCTTGAGATTCTTTCTAGATCAGCGATTAGGTCCGTTTGAAGTTGATGCCCGAATTCGAATCCAAAACATATAGAACTTTATCTTTTCTCTTCTGTGGACCAAAAGTAACATAAAGTAACATGGTAATATCGGAGTAGACTCGCGGGAGATCTTGGTTCGGTCCTCTATCAACTTATTTGATCATCCAAGTACTTCGTGAGCCCACTCTCCTTTCCTTCACTCACAAAAGTATTTATGCAAATAAAAAAAATATAAAACTCATGATGCAGTAAGGTTTGTTCAAACATATAATAAGTAAACCTAACATAGAACATATGTACCTTTATCTTATTGATATGTAACATAAGCATGGTTATATCCGAGCAAGTGATGTCCTTATTATTTTTAAATTTTGACCTAGAAATATGGTATCTCTCGGTATTGTTTCAAGAATGATAAAATTATCTATTTTTTAAAAAAAATTGGTATTATTTTAAGAATGATAAAATTATCTAAAATTTAAAAATATCTAGCTATAGACAAGTACATGTCTAAACTTATAACGAAAAGCATCTATACGGAGGTAATAATGATTATAAATCTAGATCAAGTACATGGCTAAACGTATAACTAAAAGCTTCTATTCGGAGGTAGTAATGATTATGAATGGTTAGTGACAACAAAGAAAAGAATGTAGGGTCTCATATCCAACAATTGATAATTAAGGACTGTCATATGAGCCATTAGAGATAGGCTCACATCGTTCCTCTAAACCGGTCGGATTGAGATTCTATGACTTAAATCACCTAATTTTTTTAAGTCAGTGGTATATGAACCCCTTTACTTACTATATGAAATCTAAATATGAACGATTTTAAAGCACTCTAACTTAAGTCAAATAATCTTAATGTAAACCAGTCAAAAGTTAGAATTTTCCTATAATATGTCGTTCGGAGAAGTGGGATTCATATCCAGTACATACTGATTCCTATACCAAAAATACTCTGTTCGTGGTTTCATAATTGTGGACGTCTTAAAAAATGTACATGTTTTCAAAATATATTTTTTTGACTATGATTGTATTATAGTATATATAAATATTTTTATTATAATATATTTTAAGGCTAATATATATATATATATTATTCTAATGTCTTTAAATTAAACAATTTTAGAGTACAACTTTGTCATTGTAGAACCGGAGGGAGTACTCTACGACTAATCGACTACCAGTACTGAAACATCCAAAATTAAGTACATGTGCACTGTGTGCATGCATGTGCATAGCAACGCGCGTGATGCATCAGCAGAACGATATGATGATAATTAAAATCTTTTCAAAATGCATGAATTATATTAATTTCTCACGGTAGTACTTCAATTAATTGTAGGACGAAAGACGAGTAAAAGAAAAGGAGACATAAGCACGTGAAAAAGTCAATTTACTCTAATCTATGTGCAATCTTAAAAAAAATCAAATAGTTTCTATACCCACCATGACATATAGACATTTAAATATTAAAAAAAATTATAGTTCTCACATCAAAATTTTTATTGTAAATTTTCGTACCTCCTAAACAGACTAATACATGATTATTGAGAGATACTAAATTTTAAAATAACTCATAAATATTATATACCTAGTGTATAATTTCTTTAAAATAAATCCGCATTTAATCTTCTCTCTACTATTTCATGTCTCTACCCTCATTTTTTTTCTTTATTACTGTATACTAGCAATTTGTGCCCGTGCGTTGCAACGGGTAAAATCGAGGCGCGACACGGATGGGGACGACACAGAGGGGCGTGGGAGCTCCGAGCAGCGATGGGAGGGAGGAGTGCAGTTGCGATGCTGGGCGCGGCGCAGATGAGGACGAGAGGGAGGGGCGTAGGGAGGGAGGAGCGAAGGGGGTCTTTTTTTCATCCAAGCCCTCCTTTTCTTTTCAGCATTGGGATTACGGGTAGGGCTAAAGAAATACTCGTGGCTCGCTAGCTCGTTCGGCTCGTGGATGGCTCGGCTCGGCTCGTTGAGAAATGCTAACGAGCCGCGCCAAGGGTTTAGCTCGTTAGCTATAATGAGCCAGCTCGAATCAACTCGTAAGGTGCTCGTGAGCTCAACGAGCCAGAAGGAATGTACAAAGTAGGGCCTAATGTTTTGCTTGTTTTGCTATTTTTTGCTTGTTTTGTTGTTGATGTGATAATAAATCAATAATTTTTATAATTTTGTGATGGTCAATATGAATCTAATGCTTTAGATTATAATAGTAATAATATCTAATCTAGTTGCATCATTATATTTGCATGGATAATTATCGATGGACAAGTGTTATTACGTTAATTATGGACTTAATGTATCACTTTCTATTTTTTTAATTGTATATTTGCATGTTTAATAGACTAAAAAAATAAAATATAATTTGTACATAAATTGCACTGTATTAAAGTGGCTCGTGAGCTAAACGAGTCGGCTCACGAGCCGAGCCTCCTCGCTCGGCTCTCTACCGAGCCGGCCGAGCCGAGCCAAGCCGAGAGCCGAGCCTCCTGGCTCGGCTCTCTACCGAGCCGAGCCGGTATCCACCCCTAATCGGGTTAATTTTGGAAAAAATCAAGGGGTTTTTGCAAAATAGCTAGACAGAATAAAATTTTGGATAGAAACACTACTTGCTTTATAGATAGCTAGCAAAATGTCCGTGCGTTGCAACAGGACGACGATACAGGGAGGGAAGCAGGTGGAGGACGAAGGTCCAGGCGGCGGCGCAGGAGCTCTGAGCGGCGACGGGAGGGAGGGGCGCAAGCGCAGCGCGGATGGGAGCAGAAGAGAGGGACGTAGGAGGTCTTTTTTTTATCCAAGCCCTCTCTTTCTTTTCAACACTGGGACTGCAGGTTAATTTTATAAACAGTCAAGGGGTTTTCTGTAAAATAACACTTTTTTCTTCTTTAATTGAGTTTTTTTAAAATAGCCAGACGGACTGCAGGTTAATTTTGAAAAAACTCAAGGGGTTTTCTGCAAAATAGCCAGGCAAAACAAAATTTGGGTGAAAACACTATTTGCTTTATATATAGGTAGGTATAGATAGGTGGGTTTTTTATGAGAAATGATTTTTTTATATTTTTATCTTTTATTATTTTTTTGTCATCTCAATTTTTTATTTATGTGGCTGTATATTCAATGTTATAAAGATTAATTGAGTTTTAGGGTTAGCCAAGGACACGTATATGATGGGTACACTTATCTCTTGCACATTATCCGCCTCTATACGCATGTATAATTTAGAGGAAAAAAGAGACAAAACTGCAACAAGCAGCTAGCGTGCAACCGAAACAAATTAACAGATCACTTAACAGAGACATACCAACCTACACAGCCAATATACGTGAACATGCATATACGTATACTATGCATGCATAGCGGTGCGCATGCATATATATGCTAAATTTTCACTAGTACAAACGACAACACCCATGATTGATGCCACTTACATACGTATACGAACTGATAGATGAATACTGATACGTGTCATCTACGTGTAGCTCTTTAGTCTTGGTACCATATAATGCGGTGCTATACCATGACGGCCGGATTTATCATCATGCCATTGTTTAGCTGACGACGTTGCTGCCCAGCCATTGACGAGGACGTCACGAACGGAACCAGACATAGCTGATCGCTCATGAGCTAGCACCCATGGTTGGCCCTCCTCTTGACCGTGACAGCGAGCCCATTCTTCATGTGCAGAATGATGGACAGTTTCGGCTCCACGGCGTGCCCCGGCACAGCCTCCACGGCGAAGTTCCACATTACGGCCGCGGCCACGGTCTTGAGCTGCATGAACGCCAGCTCCTTGCCGAGGCACGTCCTCGGGCCAGCGTTGAAGGAGATGAACTTGTACGACGGCTCGTACCGCAGCTTCCCTTCGCTGGTGATCCACCTCTCCGGCAGAAACTCCGTGCAGTCCTTGCCCCACACGCCTTCCATCCTGCCCATGGAGTAGGAGAACACAAGTACCTTGTCGCCGGCCTTCATCTCGTGCCCGCTCGGGAGCACGTCGTCGGCGGCCACCGCCTTGTGCTCGAACGGCACCGACGGGTACAGCCTCAGGCACTCTGACAGCGCCGCTTGCAGGTACACCAGGTCCTTGAGCTCGCTGGCGTCGAATATCACCATGCCGCCGGCGCCCTTCTGGGAAGCGATGGGCGCCAGCTCTTCTAGGAGCTTCTGCTCGACGCGCGGGTTCTTGGAGAGGATGTAGAAGAACCACGACAGCGCCGCGCCGGTCGTGTCGCGGCCGGCGAGCAGGAGGTTCACCGTCGTGTCACGTAGGAACTCATCAGTCTCGTCGACGACGTCGTTGCTCGTGTCATCATTGTGACTGATGAAGGATGACAGCAAGTCGTCCGAGTTACTGGTGCCTTCTCGGAGCATGTCGGCCCTGCGCTTCGCGATTGTCTCGGCGACGAACTTATCGATCGTCCTCCGAGCGACGGCCATCTTCTTCTCCGGCCCGACCTCCAACCGGTACATCAGCTTCCAGCACGACATCGGGATGATGTGCCGGAGGAAGAGCGTTTCCAGCACGTCGTCCATGGCACGTGCGAAGGGGATCACCGGCAGGCCGGTCGACAGGCAGCCGGTGTCCACGCCGAAGACGAGGGTGCAGGTCACGTCGAAGGTCAACCTCAAGAACAGGTCGTGCAGGTCGCAGCGCGCTCCCGTGTCTGCCGCGTGCGCGAGCAACGGCAGGAGGCTCTTCTCCGCCTTGTCCCTGGTGCTCCGTGCGGCGAAGGCGCGGAACCGTGCGCCGGCCATGAGCAGCTGGGCCTTCGCCCTCTGGCTGCGCCACGACTCGCCGTCGGCGTTGAAGATGCCGTCGCCAAGGACGTCGAAGATCTCGGCGTACTCCTCACCCTTGGGGTAGTTGGCGAAGTTGGACGTGAAGATGTGGCGCACGTTGGACGGGTCGCAGGTGATGAAGAACCGTACGCCGGTGAGCCCCGCGCGAGCCTCGAAGTTGTACCACGCGCCGGCGAGGACGTCGGTGGCCCAGTCGTGGAAGCGGTGGATGTTGGCGAACATGCCGAAGAGATGACCCAGCACGGGCCATTCCGTCGGCTCCGAAGCACTTGCTTTCTTGGTTTGAAGGTGGTAGTAGTAGATGATGCAGCAGCAAAGGATGGAGAAGATCTCCACGAAACAGAGAAGCATATCCATGGCTCAGAAAAGATGGGAGCGCGCAGCTGATTACGAGTGCAATATGGGCTGCTTGACTGCTTCCTTTGTCATTTTATAGTAGGCATGACTTTACGAGAATAATTGAGATATACTCTGTGTGTGTAATAGTAAGTGAGGTGTCACGGTCTCATCTCATCTTACAGAATGGTGATTGGGATTATTTTTCTATGCTATTAAAAAATCATATTGACATATCCTTTTCTTTCTTTTTCCGCGAGGACTATGTTATTGTCTTTTCGTTTCTCTCCAGAAAGTTCATTACTGTGAAAACGAGCCTTTATCTTGTCTAAATTGAATTCATTGGATGGGCGATCCGTTCCAGTATCATGTGTGGTAAGGAACTTGTATTCAACTATTTGGGACGGGGAAATTGTCAAAATTGATTTGATTTGATTTCAACAGTTACATTTTTTTTAAAAAAATGACCTGTTGCTTCATAAATGTGTAAGATTATATTCGATCTACATGTTAGAGAAAAAACTGCAACTGCACTTTTTGCAGCAAGTTTGTTCATTGGTTTATAAATGTGTAAAGCAAATTCTTAGTCTTTTTTATTTATCTTTTTTTAATAAATTATTAGATTGTGTACGCATGAATGAAGGCTCTCGATCCTCATGGGCTTAAATTACTCTCTCTTTAGAGCAAGACAAGTATCGGCTAGTGCAGCCAACATAGAAAATCCACACACAAAATATATGTATGTATGTATGTATATATATATATACACACACTAATAAATATGTGTTCATGTGTTGCAACGGACGTTATTTTATTTTATCATAATTATTTTAAAGTTGAAGTCTCACGTAATTTTAATTTATATATTTTTTTTATGTCTTCATCTAAGGCCTATTTCAGCATTGGGATTGCTATTAATTTCTCAAGGAGTTTTCTATGGACAATGTGTTAATTTTATAAACACTCAAGGGGTTTTTTTAAAATAGCCAGGTAAACTGCGGGTTAATTTTATAAACACTCAATGAATTTTCTACAAAATAGTCAGGCGGACGAAATTTTTAATTAGAAATACTTCTCACAGTTATATATATATATTAAATATATCCGTACGTTACAACGGATGCTATTTTATATAATTATTTTAAAGTCAAAATCTCATATAATTTTAATTTATATTTTTTTATGTCTTTACTTATATGTCTATTTGAGCACTGAAACTGCGGCCCAGCTCTCCTAACTCCTGAGTATTAATTAGGCCTCTATCACCGCCGGTTTGATGGCGATTTGTTTAATTGATCACTCTCGTCTTAAGTTAACCGCCTCTCCCCGTCGTCATTTGACTAACACTCTCCCCCATTAATTAAACCAACTAATCCAAAGCACAACAGGATTCGATCGATCTGACGCCGCCGCATGCGGCATGCGTACACACACAAACACACACACAAAAACACACACACACACATATATATATATATATATATATATAACAGTACGTTGCAATGAACGTTATTTTATTTTTATCATTTCAATTTATATTTTTTTTCTTTATGTCTTCATTTGAGGCCTATTTCAGCATTAGAACTGTTGGTTAATTTTATAATCACTCAAGGAGTTTTCTGCATAATAATTTAGACGGACTATGGGTTAATTTTATAAACAAGGAGTTTTCTGTAAAATAGACAGATAGACTACGGGTTAATTTTATAAACACTCAAGGGTTTTTTTCAAAATAGACAGGTGGACGAAAATTTTGGATAGAAACACTACTTATATTATATATACAGTAAATATATCCGTACGTTGTAACAAACATTATTTTATTTTATCATAATTATTTCAAAGTCGAAGTCTCATATAATTCTAATTTATATTTTTTATGTCTTCACCCGAGGCTGTTTCAAGATTGGGACTGCGAGTTAATTTTATAAACACTCAAAAAGAATTTTCGTAAAATAGATAGGTGGACAAAGGGTTAATTTTATAAACACTTAAAAGGTTTTCAAAAATAATCGGTGGACGAAAATTTTAGATGAAAACAAGACTTACTTTATAAATAGTTATATATATATATAAAATGTTTGTGAATATCAAGTGATATCCATCAGCTAAAACCAATGTGGGACACTGCCGATCTATTTTTTACTTAAAGTCCTGTAAAAGTATTTTTTTACTCAAAGCACTGAAAAGGAGACCCTCGCAGTTAATATATTAAAAGTAAAAGAAAGAAAACAAAACAGAAATGAAGATTACAATCCTGAAAGCCAAGCAATTAAAAATCATATAAAATTTTTATCTTCCAAATGGCCCTTAGCAATTGCAAGAGCTTTTTTTTATGAAACTTTCAGTCCACAATTCTAATAAGGAAACCTTCAGTAAATGTGTATAGAGTCAGACGATTTGACCACACTATCGCCACTGGCACGGCAAAATAATACACTATCATAGTGGTGTGCCATTGACAGAAGGGGCGCTTGGCTGTTTGGCCATTTCTCTGCAGCCTCAAGACCCCAGGACCACATGGTGTTATCACTGTCATGGACTGGTAGGAAAATAGAAGTGAAGTGTGAGAGAAGTATTTGGAGCTAGTCGATCAACTACCACCACATGATAGATATAAACTCAGTGCGTTCTGAATCTTTGATGATTGAAGCAATCCAAGATACACCGAAAACCTAATGATGATGATGATGACTGGGAGGGTTCATACTGTAAATAAAGCCAAGAGTTTTTTTTTTTTTTGGAAGGGGCAAGAGATGTCCAATATGGACTCAAGGAGATTGTAGCTATCGTGTTCTTGTTGGACTAAAATCTGTCGTGCCAAAGCCCAAAACACTGGTCCATATACGAGCAAACACACACCACCCGTGGACGACAAGGACACTCGACCACACCGCGGTTATATAGCATCTGGTCATGGCGAAGCCGAGCGCCCAATGCGTGGCCCGGCCTGCATGCCGTCTAGCAGCGAAAGACCCACGCCTCCTAACCTTGCTAACCAACAACCCAAATTTTTGGCCCAACCTTGCATAATGCTCGTTTGCCCCGGCGGCGGCCGAGAGCGGCCGCGCATATGCCTCGGTGGCCAAACCGCTACTCTCGCGCATGCCCACGCGGCCACTTGATGCGTGTACGCAACGTAGTAATCGTTTCAAAATATTGTAATATAAAATTAAAAAGATTCAACCTTACCTCTTAAATTAGTATAAATTTAGAGTATCTCTAATAGCTTTATAAATTTTACTATTTAAATCATCACTTAAAGAGTCATTTATATAAAAATTATTTTCTATACCTTTTCACTCTCCAGCCATTTTTTATATCTCATGCGCACTATTATTATTGTCTGTTATTTTTAACTAGCAAAAATTTCAAAATAAAAAATAGTTATGTTTGGATGACCATTTATAAAAGTTGTTGGAGGATAAGTTCTCACTAAAATCTCTGTTCTAAAAAGAATTAGGAATATGAAAAATCTAGATGCTCTTAATTATACTGTCAAAAGAAGTCTTACCATTTGCCAAAAGAAATCTTACCATTTACTAGATTGAAGGTGGTATTGTTGTATTTTGGTATAGTTTTATGATTAAAAGTTTTAGAATTATGAATGCTGATAGGGATTGAAAAGATTACAATGATAAAATATTGTCTAGTTTACTGTTTTATTAAAATTTAATGTATAGTTGATTTTAAATATAAACAAACAAGTTTATATTTTTGGACATGCGTTCAATTGAGGGGGGGCGGCGAAAGTAGCCACTACAATGGTGGCTCTCATCTTAATCATGTGACAACCCTTACTGTGTCAGGATGACGTTTGTCACGACGCAAAGGTCAGTGATGTGAGAAGTCATCTCTATCAGGTAAAACCCCATCACTGATGCATTTATTTTTGTCGGATCTAAACTAAAGCCCGTCATCGATAGGTTTGACCCAGAAGACCAGTCAAACAAAGATCCATCATCGATGATATAATCTCAATCGAACCCCAACTAAAACCCGTCGCAGATGACTAACCACTCAATCGGGCTTAAATTAAAGCCTGTCAGTGATGAGTTTTTTCCCAAACAAAAAAATGTATTCTGTTTTTGGCTAGCCTCGAGCCTTTGCTAGCCATGACCGCTGCAAAAATTATATATATATATATATATATATATATATCATTTTCCAACATCCTCATTCATATATTTCAGAAATCACATCTGACATTCACATGCATTATTCACATACATTCACGTACATATGACATTCATACATTCATTCACATACACATCCATTATTCACATATTTCAAGTTAATAGTACGAGTATAATCCATTCATCCAAATTATACAACTCACTGTTAACAAAATCGATCGAGCTCAAGAACAGTACAAATTATACAACCCATTGTCCAAATTCATCAACATATCATCCAAATTATACAATCGGACGCCGCGGACCCAGGTGAGGGGCTAGGTGGACTTACCTGGAGGCGAGAGGCGTCGGCGCTCGAGTGAGGGAAGCGGAGAGCGGCGAGGTAGGACGGCGGCACCGGTCTCAAGGACGACGGCGCCCGGCTCGGGGATGGCGGCACCGGGCTCAGGAGGGCGTGAGGAAGGGCGGCGGCGATGGAGGTGGAGCAGAGGAGGGTGGCGGTGACACGAGGACGCTAGGGTTCTGAGAGTGAGTGCGGACTTAAAAATTGCTCGTGCTAATGTGTAGATTTGAATCGGCGTCCTAGGCTAAATGATTTTGGAACACATCCGTGTATTTATAGCATACAATCGGTGCCGACTCTAACTGTTATCTCAATGAAGCCTTAAGTTGGAGCCCATCACTGATGATAAATATCGGTGATAGGTTTTTATTGGGACCCGATAAATATATGATAGGTTATTTTTGTCGGGCTTTGATTTTGAGTCCGTCACCAATAAATATTATCTGTAACGGTTCGAGTTTTATACACATTTAACATACACATATATATATACGAATATATTTTTATTAGTCTTTTTTATACATATTTAAAATGATTTTATTGTAACTATCCATAAAAATTAGGCATATGAGAGTCCGTCAGATCTGTAGTGAGCCGAAACCGCTTGCCCCCACTCTAGGCGAAATTGCGGTTCAGCGCGATGTCACGCAGACACGTAGTGCGCAGGCACGCTGCCTGAATCATTTCGTAGCTATACTGACCTCTATGCGTGTGTTGTGTGCTAGCTAGATGGTTTCCACGTAGCTTTCGCCGTTCTGGGCGGCCGGCGGGGTCCACGAGTCTTGCACAGTTTTGCTGATGCATGGACAAAAGCTCGAGGGTCCTGCCACGTCTGCATGAGTACCTCATCCTATTCTTCAATAAGAACACATCACACATGTTGTGCGTGCCACTTTAAACTGCTCTGTCGCACACTGTAGATATATGGTCGCCTTCCCCGAGTTAGATCCTAATAATCCGACGGAAACCGTTAACCACCCCCCTCCAAAGCAAACATTGTTGCATGTCAGCGATTAATTAAGATGACGAGATGATTTGAGTTTTGAAAGAAAGATGACTAGATGATTCTTTAAGCTAGATAGAGATAGTGTCAATTTAAACTTACCAATTATACTCTCCAAAAAATAATTTTGGACTATTTATCTAGACATGACATAGGTTTATACGACGAAAAAAGTGCTTACTATATACGTCCTAAAATAATGTAGAATATGATGAGATATAATATAATATAACTAATCTGGATATACCCAAATTCAACGTGTGTGTATATATATAATATAACATGAATAGAGTTGATCTACTGTGTGGCACGCTGCACAGCTCATCCCGTGTGACATAGCTAAATCTCTAATTTAAAAACTCAAATTAAAAATTCAAACGTTTAAATTGTTATACATATTAATATCGTCTTCTGTACCAAATTTTACATTTTTTTAGAAATTTTTTACTATTTTATCGGATATATCGGATATGTCAAATATATAATAAAATAGATACTCCGTAAATCGTTGGATTAATACATCTTTGACCTATCCGATTAAATAGTAAAAAAATTGAAAAAAATGTAAAATTTAGTCTACATGGCGATATTAATATGCATAACAATTTGAATGGTTTCGATTTTCAATTTGAGTTTTCAAATTATAGATTCGGCCATGTTACACGGGATGAGACTGCATCACACAGTAGCCCAACTATATATATATATATATGCCAATTTATGAAGCTAGATATATGTGTACCATGTAAAAAAGAATTTTTATGGTATCTTTTTTCTTAAAAAAACACAAGAATTTTGCCTCATTGTATTGACAAAGAGTTTTGTGACAAAACAAAGATTACATGGAGGGAGCCCCCGGTGCTACTCTTCCGAAGGCAGAAGCTATGCTAGGTTGGTGGCTTGCGTCATGACCCATCCGTGCGGCTTTCTTTATTTTTTTTAATCTTTGATAAGATCATTATCGGTGTGTTTGTCAATTGTTTGAAAATTCTCAAGTTAGATATAACGAACCGACGGGTTCGAAAGGTAGGGTTTTTGACGGCCCTACCACTAGTCCGGCTAGCCTTCTTTTGGGCAGGAAGCAGGCCAGGCCTGACGGGCGGGCTTGTGTTGGTTCCGCTCATATGGTCACCTGCTTATCTTTAATACGAAGGGAACTTCAAATCGGACGTTTGATTTTCTGTAAACAATAAAACTATCAAATGTTTCAGTTATCAAATGTTTCAGTTGACCAGCGATAAAACATTAAAGTATACATGGTGAAAAAAATCAATCATTGAAACATTTAATTTTTGTGAAACATGATGAAGACACTCGCTGAAATATGCTACTATAACATATGAAAAATCGAGTGAGTGTTAACGAATTGAAACATATATTTTTTTATCAAAATATAATCATGTAATATCTTATTATAAATATTTGATGATACCAAATACAATGACGTGATCGAATCGAATAAATAGTTTAGAAAGAAAAAAATGTTTTGAATCGCTAAATGCATACAAGAATAGAATAAAGAGAGAGAAGAGAGAAGGGCAAACGACACACATTAAAATATGTTATTATCCGTATGAATTATTGAGTTCTAATGGTTTAAAACGTATGTTTTTTATCAGAATATAATCATATAATCCTATGCTACCTTATTATAAATATTTAATTATAATAAATATAATAATTTAATTGAATTGTAGATCAGATAAATAGTTTAGAATAAAAATATTTAAAGAAAGGAGGAGAAAAGAAAAAGAAACTAGTCTTATGGGTGCGAGACGCCCAAGTTTTCTTCCATGAATCGCGCGATCGCGATCGATTCTAGTTATTCTAATGCACATGGGGGTCATGCGCTCATATATTGTTTTCAAAATAAGAAGGTAAATAAAAGAATGGATTAATTTTTAGCTACAAATAAGGATTTTTAACGTAGGATAAAAATCATGTCAAGAACAAGTTTATTAACTCCGTTTTTAATATATGAGGTTGCATTTGCTGTATAAAAATTTAGTGGAAACATAAAAATATGAAGCTTCAGCAATGTAAATAATATTACATAATTTTTTAATAAGATCATTATTCAAATATCATATAAAAATCAACAGTATTGTGTATTTTAAAAGGAAGAGAATAAATTATATACATAGTCATGGGTCAATATAGAATTTAGCTAGTGAAATATGGTTTGTCCAAAATTACCCCAGGCGTGGTCTTGAAAACGAAAGGAACATTTGTACTGATACTTGCGTTTGTCGGTTTATCAACGACAATTCATATAGTCAATAGCTTACCAATGACCAAACATAGAAATCCCAAAGAGAAAAAACGAACTAGTGCGATTGACGAGTGAGATCGATCGATCGCTACAGACGACGTACATCATACTCGTATTTGCACCAAATGGACGTACAAAAGCACTGTTTAATCGCGATCCCCCTCCCTCTTGTCCTTGAACCAGAGGGATCCGATATTCTCTAGCAAACCGCCAGCCTTTGCTTTACCCTCACCATGAATCCATTCTTCATGTGGAGTATGATGGAGAGCTTGGGCTCCACGACGTGGCCGGGCACGGCCTCGATCTCGAAGTTCTTAATCACGGCCGCCGCCGCGGTCTTGAGCTGCACGAACGCCATGTCCTTGCCCAGGCAGGTCCGAGGCCCCGAGTTGAAGGACATGAACTTGTACGATGGCACGTACCGCAGCTTGCCGTCGTCGGAGATCCACCGCTCCGGCCTGAACTCCATGCAGTCGCTGCCCCACACGGACTCCATCCTCCCCAACGCGTACAGCGACACCACGATCTTGTCCCCGGGGCGCACCTCGTGCCCGCTCGGCAGCACGTCGGCGGCGACCGGGCCCTTGTGTTCCATTGGCACGGGCGGGTACAGCCTGAGCGACTCGCACAGGGCGGCCTGCAGGTACACGAGCCGTCCGGCCTCGTCCGGGTCGAAGATCACCATGCCATCCGGGGTGGTGGTGCTCTTGACGGAGTCGACCTCTTGTAGGAGTTTGTGCAACACCCGCGGGTTCTTGGTGAGGAGGTAGAAGAACCAGGACAGCGCAGAGCCCGTCGTGTCGCGGCCGGCGAGCATGAGGTTAATGGTCGTGTCGCGGAGGAAGGCGTCCACCGTGCCGGCATCCTCTTCGTCGTCGTTGATGTAGGAGGAGAGCAGGTCCGCCGAGTCGTCGATTCCGACTTTAGCCTTCTCCGCCCGCCGCTTGGCGATCGTGTCGGCGACGAACCGGTCCATGGTGCGCCACGCCACCGGCATCTTCCGCTCGTATCCGATCCCCAGCCTCCTCGCTAACTTCCACCACGACCGCGGGATGATGTGCCGCAAGAGAAGCACGGTCATGGCGTCGTCCATGGCGCGCGCGAAGGGCACCTCCGGCAAGTCGATCGCGACAGAGCCGGGGTCGACGCCGAACACCAGAGTGGTCGTCGTGTCAAACGTCAGCCTCAGGAACACATCCTGCAGGTTGCATGCTTCTCCTGTCCCCGCGACATGGGCGAGCAGCGGGATCAGCGCCTTCTCGACCTTGTCACGGCTGTACCGGGACACGAAGGCCCGGAAACGTGGGCTGGACATGAGCAGCTGGGCCTTGGTGCGCTGCCGGCGCCACGACTCGCCGTCGGCGCTGAAGATGCCATCGCCGAGGATGTCGAAGATCTCCTGGAACTCACGCCCTTTCGGGTAGTTGGAGAAGTTGGTGTTGAAGACGTGGCGGATGTTGGCCGGATCGCTGGTGACAAAGAGCCGCATGTCTGAGCTCGGTGGTCCGATGAACCGGAAGTTCAACGGGGAGGCGGTGAGGACGGAAGTGATCCACTCGTGGAGGTGGTTGCAGTTGGCGAGGAGCGCGGGTAGCATGCCCACCAATGGCCATTGCAGCGGGATGACGGGGTTCTTCTGCTTGGACTTGACGTGGTAGTAGTAGAAGAAACCGAAGCAGAGGAAGGAGAGCAAGAGCTCGACGAACGAAAACGATGACATGGCCATCTACACTAGCTAGCTAGTGGATGCAGTTCAACGAGTTGCCAATCAAGATCAAATGGGGTGGACTTTGTAGTGTCATGGATGCATTAAATATACCCTAGCATCGAGTGGTTAGTAAGACGAGAAATAACGACAGGTATTAAGCATCACGTGTTGATTAGTTTCGCTAAGTTATTCTGTATTTTTTTCGATCTCTAATTAGTTAGAGTCAAGCATGTTGATTAAGATCTTATTATCTCAGTAATTGGGAGGAATCAGAAAATTATTGAGATCGGCTTGCTGTCATTATAAACGAAAGCTTCATGGTGTTGGGAACTTGGGATGAACAGAATACGAATTGAGTGAAAGTTACTACTGACTACTAGAAGATACTAACCTGGTACAAAATCTACTGACTACTGTCACAATCCTCTCCCAGAAACAAAAGCACTCACATCACTATCAGATACTCCAGTGATCTCCAGCGATTCGTTTCGCAGGGAACAAGATCTCTGAACCAAGCTTACACGCAAGTAGCATGCTCGATACACTAGGTGAAAGATTAATCAATTGGAATCCGCTCACGTCTCTTCCATTAAGAGATCGATGCAGACACAGCACACACTCGGCACGGTCACTGCGCATACGCATCCCGAGCATGTTATCACTTCTTCTGGGCGGTTGCGTGCGAGCTGCCGGCCGTGGCGCAAGCAAGCACAATCCCGCATCGGCGCGCGGCGGCCGCATGCATGCACGCACGCGGCTCACGGATCGCGCGCGGTTGGACGGATCGACGAGTCCGCGCACGCACGGAGCGTGGGCAGAAGCCGGTTATCGCGTTCGCGTGGGACTGCAAATTTTGGACCACCGGTCGGTACACGCACTTTCTGTACAAGCGAGGCCACAAAACAATTCTTATATGGGAAGTACGCCGATTTGTGGCCGTTGTGTACATACATATTTGTATGTAGTTCAAGTACAACTGTACAAGTGAAAGCATGCATGCATGATCAATTCATCATCCATATTGATCTGGAACTTCAAGATATGGCTATATGTGTTGTTGGTGCACAGGCACTGCTTGCTCTATCTGGGTGCATCCGTGCATGGGAGATGGATTGCCCGCACAATTATCAGGTCGATCGAACCCAACATCATACGTGGCGTTGGTTTGGATCGATCGTTTGTGATACCAATCGCTCGTACCAATGCACGGTTATCGATTAGTATAGCTAGTGACTGTTGCAATCTCTAGCTTAATACTGCCAAAGGTGACGTACCGCCATGCCTGCTCCACACGTTAGCTAGATAACCCCAAGCAGCCTCAATTATACAGCTTGATGTTACTACTGTAGATGCGTGGTACCATGCATGCACGCGACAACTGACCGACCTGCTTGATGTAAAGTTCAATTCATTGTAAGCAAGAAAAATCTCGTGCTCTGATCTGACATTTCCGTCATGATAGATCGTTACCCGAACACAATTTAATGTCGATTAAGACGACCTTGCGCCGTTGCGCGTCTACGGTTAATTGATTATCAACTAGTTCGAAAGTACGTACAGTTTATCCAAACATTTTCTTTATCGGCAAGCAATTATATTTTAAAAAATTTAAAACTTGCTGATATCTGTAAGAATTAAAAACAGAGCTTAAGAAGAATGACATCTCCCGTACATCGCCATGAAAAACGAAACAAACAGAACAACACCATCCATTCCGAAGGCAAGCAATTATCTGTAATGTACTTCAACATCTTAAAAAGTAAACTAAGTTTAAGTTGTAAATTAAAATTAAAGCATTTTTACGTGGAATATTTAGAGACTCTCTTTTTAAATAAATCTTGAAAAATATTAGTTCTAATAAGTACGTTTTATTTGTACCTACCCTTCCTAATTGGTTGATATTAACCTAATTTGTTGCGTACTTACAACCTCCATCCCAAATAAAAAAATTCTGGATATAAATTTAGATATAGGCTATGTCTACATTCAATATCCGGATGTTGATCTTTTTTTTATGGAGAGAGTACATAAATGAATAAAGACACAGAAGATACTATATCAAAGACCTCTCTTCTCTCTGATGATGTGGGATATATATGTAGTATTTATAAGAATAAACCTAGTCAATATGACTAGTCAATATGAGTAATTTTAAACCGAATATTCATTGCTACCTTTTAGTGGCTTATATTTTCAAGATAAAAGTATAATTTTAAAACCAAATATACATTGCTATCTTAGCGGGTAAATATTTGATGGAAACCTCAACTTAAGTGAACTTGTGTAAACCCGACAAAATGTCATCTGTTTTTTTTTAAAATCATGTAGATGAGATGTTGTTACACAACCATGTAACAACTTTTGTACACACTCGATTTCATTTGTACATGAGATATAAAACAACAATTTTCAAACCATGAAACACTTTGTACCCACTGAATTTCTGTCCATACCTACATGAATTAGTATTATTAGTTATATATCATGACACGATATATACATTGGAATTGTTTAAACCTATTTTCATGACTACTTAATGACATGCAAAGGGTGAGGATGTGGGCCCTAAATATCAGTTTTTACACAAAAAATATAATCATTAGGGACCCTTTTTATCTATGTTAATTATTATTCTTGTAATTAAATAAGCAGTAAATCGTTGAGAAAATTCAGGAAAATAGGATGGACGCTATTTGTGATGACGACCAGAGATGGACGCAGGCAGAAATAGCGTCCTTTCCTGGACGCTACTCGCAAGCACGTCCACCCCGAAACCATCGAACCCGTGACCGTGAGTGCTGGCCGTAGATTGTATCACTGTCATACTCATCTCCTTCCTCAAGTCTGAAGTCTGAACAGCTTACCGCACTACTTACTACATGCCCTTTTCGGGCCAAGCGGTGTTACGCTAGCGATATAGCTGAATAGGTAATGGCCGGAGCTGCAACCGCGCCGGCGGCGAGCCGACGAGTCCGCGACTGGAGGTCTTCACAAGTGTGGCCCTCCGTGACGACTAACGACGCTTCCCTGTTCAAGTCCCCTCCGTTTTTACAGACTACAGGACCCTTACCCTGATCAGCTTTTCAGATTTTTAATCTAAAGTGAACCTATTATTGAGATTCGTACATATACAAGTGGAGCAAATCAAAGCAAATCGACTAACTCTCATACAAACCTATATATCACACTCTATGGCAATACATGCGTAGCTAATTACACCAAAATGTAAGAAACGTGTGTCTGGCTCATGAAAAACAGCAGCATCGATGCCATTATCAAGTTAGTACTTTGTTGATTCAGTATTTTGGTTTATGGGCGTGGGCTCTGGACACCATCAGTATTCATACGACATTAGGTGGAGCGCAGCTGCTTAGCCTAATGGCGCAAGGTCTAGCAACGTCAGCGCGGCCACCTTGCTGCTATGCATTTTTTTTCGAATAAGAGCCTTGCTGCTATGCATGACCTTGCTAATATCAAGAAGCAAAATAGGGGAGCTGAGCTGGCAAGGGGTGGCCACAGGCACAACTGGTTTCGCCTTGTGCACACCGCCGGAGAGATGCGATGTGATGAAGAACAGTTAGCATCTCACGGCTAGTGCAACTCGATCTCAGCAAAATTACTCACTACACCACAACCCCAAATCTGCAACCGATGATCAATCGAAAAAACGATTTTGATGTATAAGGATGATCAGTCGGTAAAAAAGATATACCGACTAATAGTAATAATCGGTGAAACTTAGTCGATAAAAGTCTTTACCGACAAATAATATTTTTATCAACTGATAGGCTGACGTTGCGTGAACTTTTTCCAACTCATAATAATCTACCGATTACCAATTGATTATCTGTTATGATCAACTCATTGAGATTTGAAGGTCGACTCCATAAGATAACGAGTGGAATCAGAAAGATGGTTATCAGTTGACTGACGTAGCGCAACCTAGTTCAGTTCTTTGGAGCGGGCTTGCGCTTGCGTGAAGCTAGTTGGTGGCCAAGCCGCACATAGGCCGTGGACGCCGTTGAAAAGAGCGTTCTCACCTGGACGCAGATCATAACAGCGTTCACATCTGGACGCTACAGGAAACAACGTCCTTTCTATTTTCATAAATGCTAGCTTTTATTTACTATCTAATTAATTCCGGGCCTATAAATTATTATGATAAAAAAATTCGGCAATAAGGATCTTAAATCAGTACTTTTTTCATTGTTATATTTTTCTTTGACGGCAAACACAGGCAAATGGAGTGAGACGGAGACGGCAAACAGATGACCAATTTATAGCCCATAAAAATAAAAAAGGGGCTGTTTAAAATCGTTATTCCAAAGCATGATTTTTTTTAAACTAATTAAGAGATAAAAATAGGGAAGAAGTAGGTACGCGCGTACTGTGCATACTTTAAGAGAGGATTGATTGATGGGAGGGGAGGTCGTGTGTATTGTGATAGGAGGTGGAAATTCTTTTTTAAAGTTTTATAAAGATAGATCTAGTGGATAAAAATAATGGGTTTACTAATTAAGTGGTAATTAAAGACAATATGTTTTGAATTTTTTTAAAAAAAATATATGAACTAAACGTCACGTGATAGCTTAGAAATGTTTGTAAAAGTTTATGTGATGACTTGATAACGTTTATAAAATGTTTAATGATACGTATATATCGTGTATACAGGGAGAGGAGAGATCAATGTTAGGGGAGGGGGAGGTTGTGCGCATCATGATAGGAGGAGGGAATACCTTTTTAAAGTTTTATAAAATCTGGACCGCCACTTCTCTGAAAGCACCTCCCTTTCTCCCTCCCTCCTTCCTTTCTCCCTCCCTCCTTGGTTCACCTGTTGGTTGAGTGATCTCTTTTTCTCAAGTTCGAGTATTTGCTCGTTGTTTAGGCCGGTGAGTGATATTTTTTGCTCATTGCAATCGTCTCTGGGGTTCTTCGCACCTGGATAGTACCAGAACCCTTGTGCAGATAGATCTAGTGAATGAAATTTCATAGATGGTTCATCGATTTGCAATTAAGGATAAAATGTTTTAATTTTTTTTGAATTTTTAGGATTTTTTTAATTTATTAGAGCGTCACGTGATAGTTTGGAAGTGTTTACAGAAATTTATATGATGGCTAAAAACGTATGTAGAAAATTTAGTGGACGTTACTATATAATATATAATAGATTGTATAATAGATAGATAGATGACATATATCTGTCTGCCACTATGTCGATGGCCTGAACATTCAATGGCCTCAGATTGTATAAGACGAAGGCAAGCTAAATTTAATTATCTAGATGTGGGTATGTCGCCAACTATACATAAACAAGTCAACAAAAACGTGCAAACTTTCTTTGTCATGGGTCCTGAATTATGTCCAAAAGCATGGCAGAGTTCATTGACCATCACACTGTGTATAGATAGATATCTGATAAGGTGTGTGTCAATATATATACTGTTTCGTCTGAACCATCTGCAGGACATCCTTTGCAAGCTAGCACAGCAGTAGCAGTAGCATATGCAGTCAGTATCCTGAACCAAGATGCTGTGTTACGGAAATAAAGTTTTAAGCGCTTGTCGTTTAGATGTTATTTTAAATAGTAAATATAAATTATTTATAAAACTTGGTTAATTCATGAGATAAATCTAACGAATTTAATTACGTTATGATTTGACGACGTGATGCTACCATAAACATTTGATACTCATAGACTAATTATGTTTAATGGATTCATCACATAAATTATTCATCGATTCTGCAATTATTTTTATAATTAGTTCACGTTTAATTTTTTAAATTGATATTCAAACATATAACACGTACTAAAATTATCCCTTAAATCAAATCTTTTTTAGCTGTTCACCCTAGAGGCTTCCCATACTGTTCTGTTTTGTACGCCGTGAATTCCAGCACACATACATACATCGATTGATCTCCTCTCCAATGGGGTAGGGCCATGAACGCGAATGACATTGATCTAGAGTATAAATAAATTAGAAATGTGCCAAAAGGCAAATTATTTTCATATGTTGACGTGTTGTGTCTCATCTTGCAGGGGATCATTAGTTGCAATGATTCAACTAATCAGTTTGTGAGTTGCAATGATGCAATCTGCAGTGGGGCGTACAGATTAAGATTATCATCTGATCTATGTTTACGTAAGTGAGGTTACATTCACGAGGTGTTTTATAGCGTCTCTCTGCTTTAAGTAGAACATACGTACACCGTTATTTTTTTAATCTAACTAGCAAAATACCCATACGTAATGCGTTCGTACATTGCACTAGTAACGCCTGGAGGGATAAAGTTTGACCTTAAATATTTATTAAAACACCTAAACATGATGATAAGCATCGACGACGAAGGCATTTATGTTTGGACAATTAGTCCGGTCTACACGTGCGGGATGTGGATGACTCCTGATGCATGGGTCCGATGACTGTAGCATGGGAGGAACAGATGGCCGAACAAAGCTCTTCGCGTAAGAGGTGATGGTGAAAAATTAGGAGGTCATTAATTATTTTAAATTAACCTTTATAATCTTTTTTCATAATCGATGATTGTAGTGCCCATGCGTTGGATATGATCACAATGCAATAGTGCAATGCTATGCTTCATTTTTTTCCTTCCCCTTGTTTGCACTTAAAAATGTGGTGAATTTGGCACACATGCGTGATGTTTTGTTGTCCGGCATGATGAAGTTGAGAAGATTTACACGATGCAATATATTAAAATACAAAATTCTCTATCTACTTTATATTAATAATAGTATTTTATTTCTATTGCAATTATATGTGGACGGTGGTAACTCGTATATAAAACCACAATTACACAGACACATATACAGTGTTCATCAACTCAAAATATGCGGTCCCATGAAAAATGAAAATCTAGGAGGATTCTGTCCTGACCTCAGGAGGAGCCAACATGTTGATTAATAGTTCAAAACTCTGTACAATTCTTCCCACTTGTCTCAACATACACACTGGAATCCTTCTCCGGTACTGGTAGTATGGTCTCATGTTGTACCTGCCATATACCCACCCAGGTTATGCCGCTCCAATCAATTGCACTTCAACCGGTTTAGTCAGTTACTGCTTGAGGTCGAGGGGCCTGGACGCCTGGCCAGTGGCCACACGGTTCATTTGAACCAAATGCGGACAGAGTTGTGCACTTTTGCCTCTTCTTCCTCCTCACTTCCTGAGGCTGGGACCATGAGGCTGGAACTAGTGGTGTAGTCAAGATTTATAGTTATGTTGGTTTATTGTTTAAATTTTTTTAACCGTGATAAATTTAACATGTCGGTACACAAGTATATGAATTACAAAACACAATTTAAAAAAGGACATATAAAATTTATAAATAAAAGGACATATAGAATTTGTAGCTATGGATGGGATATCGATACACAAGTATATGAATTACAAAACACAATAAAAAGACATATAAAATTTATAAATAAAAGGACATATAAAATTTGTAGCTATGGATGGGCTTCGGTTGGGCCCAACGTAGGGTGGTCCGTGGCCCACAGGGACCACCCTGTAGCTCCGTCCCTTGCTGGGACACGAGACAGTAGAGGAGGACGACGACCAGGGTTAGTGCTGATCAGATGGGCTGGGCCTTCCCGTATCGGTCCAGGCACATGAGCACTGTAGCTCGGCCCGACCTGGCACGGCAAGGTCTGGGTCGTGCCGTCCTGGTCGGGCGTGCCGTGCCTAGGCCGTCCTCCGAGCCTCTGGGCAAGCACGGCACGGCTCTTGTGCGTGCCAGCACAGGCACGACACTGTCCACGGGCGGGCACGACGGGGGGCTCATGGGCCGACACGTGGCGGGGGGAGGGTGTTTGGCCGAACGGCACCGTTAACGGCTAGCACATGAGCGAATGAGAGGCCGCCACATGTCCCATAATAGTAGTTTTTGAATTTAGTCGTTGCAGCTCGAAAAAATTTAAAAAAATCCAAAAAAAATCCAAAAAAGTGTGAAATTTCACCCTATAAAATAGGGCACCCACCCCAGCATTCCTCCTCACCCCAAACTCTTGTGCTCTCAAGTGCTCTATAATAGCTCGTTTTTTATTTAGACAAAATTTGCTCAAATTTTGTCAAAAATCAAAAATAGTTTTTGAGTTGAAAATAGTGCACACAGAGGTGTGAAGAGAAGGTGGTAAGAAAGTATGTACGTGATATATTCATATGTATGTATTATTTGTATTTTATGTTACGTGAATAAATAATCTAAAATTTGTTTATGTTGTTTCAACATTTTAGAATGGATCCAAACTATCCGTCGTCGTCGTTCATGTTGGGTGATTTCGACCCTAATTACCTGTCGGGGTCATTCCCAACTGGTGATTACGATGCCACCGGATCAACTCCAACACCACTAGTTGTGGAGGAGGTACCGAATCAGGCGTCGGCGGGTTCAGAAGGATCCGACACTATGAGCGGGAGTGCTTCGACGAACACCGGCTTGAAGAAATCGAGAACTTTCGGTGTTTGGCAACATTTTGATGAGGTGGTCATGACCGGCCCCGACGAAAGTGAGGTAACAATAGCGCGTTGTAGAATATGTAGAAGTAAATTATCTACAAAATCATATGGTGGAACAGGACACTTGAAGTTGCATGCTGAGGCCTGTGCGAGGAAACGAGGAATCCAACTATGGCAGCAGCAACTTCTTCTAAATCCTGATGGTACGGTACATACATGGGAGTACGATCCCATGGCAGCTCGAGAATCTCTTGTCCGGTTAATCGCTAGACAAGATTTATATTTGAACTTTGGTGAGAGTCCTGCTTATGAAAATTACATTCAAACTTCACATAATCCTAGGTTTAAGCTGTCAGTAGGCAAACCTCAACCCGCAATTTAAAAAATGTCTATGACAAGGGTTGTGAATCACTTAAGGAATTATTTACTATATGCACCTTTTCTGTTAGTGTCACCTCAGACATATGGAGTAGTAGGGCTAAGGAAGATTACCTTAGTATAGTTGTTTATTTTATTGATGATGACTGATAGGTGCAAAAAAGAGTTTTAGGTCTAAGGTTAATTGATGCTTCACACACTGGTGAAAAATATAGCGAAGAGAATTAGAGAGGTTATTAATGAGTATAATATTGTTGATAAAATCTTTGATGTCATCTTAGATAATGCATATGTTAATTCTAGGGCCATGAAAATTTTGCAGCCATTATTTTGTGTATATGTTTAGTCTTTTCTTCTACATCAGCGTTGTGCATGCCATATAATTAATTTAATTGTTAAGTGTGAGTTGAAAAGAGTGAATGATCATATTGACGTCGTTCGTCAAGCAATCACGTGGTTAACTGATTCAAATCCACGGATTGCTGCATGGAAGAGGTATTGTCATGCATCTGGTAAGAAAGCATGTAAGTTTTTAACCGATGTGAAACATCGGTGGAATGCAACTCATTTGATGGTGAAGGTTGTTTTACCTTATCAGAAATTACAACTGTTTTTCTTCAATCACGTAATGGCCCAAGAAATAGTGACGGTGAGCCAATACTGACTTAAACCTGGTACATTGTTGAAAGGTTTTATCAATTTCTTGAAACCTTTTATGACTGCACTCTTCTTTTATCTCAAGTTTATTTCCAACTGCTGATTTAATTTTGCATAATATTCTTGAAATTGTCACTTTGTTAAAAGAATATGAAAATGATGATCTTTTAATGCATGTTGTCTTTAACATGAAACAAAAATATCTTAAATATTAGAAAAGTATCCCCATGTTGTATCCTTTTGCATTTATACTTGATTCTAGAGGAAAATTACGGGGATTCTCTAATATTATATCACTCATTGAAGATACTATAGGGGTTGATTACAATACCTATTATGCTGATGTTAGAACTAAATTATATGAAGTATTGAAAAGTATGAACTAAAGTTTCAGGGAGTAAGCCTACAAAGACCCCTCACCAACCCCTGCAGAAGAAAAAGCTATAGTGGGGCAGAATTTGGGGTGGCTCATCTTCTAGCCATGGTAGTAGTAGTTCATCGGTGGCAAGTGGAGACGCTGGATCGTATGGTCCAGCCGAAGAGTTGTCCAACTATTTGGACATCGAAGCCATTAGGTATAAATCATAATACTTCAACGTCCTCAGGTGGTGGAATGATCACAAAGATGACATATCATGTGCTTTCAAAACTAGCACAGGATGTGTTGACGGTGCTCGTATCTACGGTGTCCTCTGAATCAGCTTTCAGTTTATTAGGAAGAATCATCGAAGACAGGAGGACGAGTCTGAGCAGTGACCACGTCAAAATACTACTAAGCGTTAAAGACTGAGAGCTAGCAGGAGAACATGCACTCACAACCAAGAATTAGCCGCCCAGTTCGAGAACGTCTACATAGATGAAGACCAAACCGAATAGATTTAGACTATTTTATAAGTAGTAATGACCTTTTGAGCTGTACTCTTTTTCTTTGTTATGATTTCTCTCAAATTCTCATATGAGTTTTTACATGACAAAGTTTTAAATGAGACAACATGTATCATTGTATTATATAATGATATAAACATTAATAAAGATCGATACTATTTTTCAAGATGAGGAATAGTTTAATTTTTGAATTTTCAAATGACGAATTTTTTTGAATTTTCGAACGAGGAATAGTTTTATTTTCAATTTTTTCGATAAGGAATAGTACTTCAAACGACTTTCTTTTTGTTTTTTTGGACGACACACAGTCTCTCGGCGGGCCGGACTTGACCCGTGGGACAGAACGACACGTGGGTCGTCCGTGTGCATGTGGTGGCACGGCACAACCCATCCACCCCATGGGTCGTGCTTGGGCCGAGAGGTCGGCATGTGGGTCGGCACGACACGACCTGTAGAGCCCGTTACAGGAGCCGTGCCGTGCCCGGTGGCCCGTTTGGTCAGCACTGACCAGGGCGATGCTTCGGCACTACACGGCAGCGACAGCATAGACCCAGCTTGTCCCACGTCTTGGCTCACCCACTGGTGGAGTTGGCCTGTGAAGGAGACGACGAGCGCAACAAGAACACGGCTGGGAAATTTCGAGCTCGGCTGACATGCGGAAAGGCGAAGGAAATCCCTGATGAAAATCCCTGCCAAATCAAGTGGGCAGTACGTGTTCTCAGGGTTGGGGAACCCGTTTTCCATGCATTATGGGTGGAGAAGGTCCATGGGGGGCTAGCCAGGGTTCACCTTTTCGTCGGCCTATACCGTGCCGCCCCTCGCCGGCACGGTGAATTTCGTATGAAAACTGCGAAAACCGACCGGCAATGAACAATAACAAATTTAAATTTGGACGATTTCGTACGTACCTCGAAAACCGCGCAAAACACGCGAAAACCATAATTTAAATTTGAACCAAATCTAAATCCGCGTCGTGCCGCGGTTTTCGCTCAAACCGCGCCACATACCGCGGTTTTCGCAAAACATCGCGAAATTTATATTTTTTATAAAAATATATTTTTTGTGTTAAAATGAATTTTTTCAATTTTTTTAAATTTCCACAAAATTATTTAAACGAAACCACGAGAATACCTGCCGCTCCCTGCGAAACGGCCGAAAACCAACCCGATGAGCTCATCGGTTCACCAGTTCACTGGTTGGACCGTCGGTTCATCGGTTGGACTGTCGGTTCATGATTAATTATTGTTAAGTCATAATTAACTCTAAAACTGAAGAATAGTTATTCAGTCCTCATCAACAAATTTCTGTTGCACGGTTGGTTAGTTGGGAAAGTAGCGTCACAGTATGAGGTCTGGGGTGGGTTCGACTCTCATTTGCTTAACTGAAAATTAAATTTTTTTCGATGCAGCTAGCACGGTTCACGGTCTCCGCTCCGGTTTTAGTACGGTTCAACAGAAAACCGGCCTGACGGTTCAACTCGACGGTTATTTCGTTCATATACGGTCTTTTCTGCAAACCGAACCATGGCATGCATTGCTTCGGTTTTTTCGGTTGAACCACCGGACCAATCCGGTTATTTTACTATGGTCTGAAGCAGAGGAGTCGGCCATGGTCCGTGACCGTGATTTCTTCCTCCATGCCCCTGTTGCCGTCGCTGTGCTGCGTAGCCCGATTTTCCTCAGCTCACCACCGTCGGCTTCGAAGACGGCCCTTCTCCCGTCCCCCACGTTGCCATCTCAGTCTATTCCTCGCAGGCCGCCCAACCCTATCGATGCGGACTCGTTCGATCTGGCCAAGAGTCCACGCCGGGTGCGAAGGACGGACGAAGTGACCGTGACGACAACGCGAAGGGAGTTGGGACTCAGGAACTCGAAGCGACGGACGAAAGATCTGCGCGTGAAGGGCGACGACGGACAAAAAATCTCACCTGAAGTAGGTATAGATCACGGGAATCGCAATCGAACGCGGGCTGAGGACGTACCAAGATCATGAAAAAACATCATCAAATCTATCTATACTATCATATTATGATAAGTACTGATAGTACTAGTAATAGAGAACTTATAACTATTTCTAGTAACAAACTACCATTACTTTATGAAGACGTTGTTCTGAGCATAATCTACAATCTTAGTCTTCTCTTCATAAGTGTAATAAAGCAACATGTCACAAAACAACATGATACGCGCCTAGGGTAGTTTTTCTATCTTTCTTTTGCTTTTTAGTTGTTGGATGTACGTGTTCCTCCACGATGCAGAGGACAGATATTTTCATTGTCTAATAAAATATTATATTACCTTAAAAAGAATAAATTAGCAATTGAGGTTACTTTTATGGTGATGCTTGTAGTAGAATACTATCTATCAGAGAGCACCCTAAAGATACTCTACATTTAGATTTCATGTATTAGTGCATATTTTGGGATAGCTACAAAATGTAAGGTAATGGTGTCCAAGGTCATGCAAGGGAGACCAAGATGTATCACCATACAGCAGATGGACGAACCATATTATTGCAACTGCAACAAGAATGATTGATTCGATTTGATAGCTCGCTCTCTCGCTTGCTGTAGTATGTACTGCTCCAGCTAGCTAGCTTAGCTAGGCTTCCGTGATAATCGCTTTGTCGGTGACAATCTGTTTGTCCCAGTGTAGGTATGGTGAGGATTTATTGGATAAGTTCCAACTAGTACGTTCGATCTGCATGCCATGCATGCATCAACTTTCGAGCTATGGATCCAGATTAAATTTACCACGATGAAATGGAACCTGCAGGTCAATTCGAGTAAAGATTTCTAGTGTTACTTATCAGACAGAGCTTGTAAGACATGCTGAGCTCGCGTAGAGCAATGGACATAATCTCAAACTGCTAGAGATAGTTTACACTGAAGCTCTTTTTTGTCGGGTTACCCAAGAACGCCCAACCAATTTCATTAAAATTTATGAAAAAAAATGTTCGATTACAACGTCAACAAAGACGTCGCTCTTAAAATGCGCAAGGTGCAATCTAAGCAGTCTTAAAAGAAAAAAAACTAAAAGAAAGGAGAAAACAATCAGACCTTAGTCTGAGCAGGCTGAACCCCATGTACACCTAAGTCGATTACTTGCTAAACTCCGGGAAGAGCCCAACCTCTATCCAAATAGCCACTTCTTCCTTGATGTCTTCCACCAAACACGTCGTTGTTTTGTCAATTTTCTCAAAAATTCTCCCGTTCCGCTCTTTCCAAATGCGCCAACATATCAACATGAAAACAGTGTCAAAAGCGCTTTTGTAGTGAGTCCGAAAACTGAGTCTCACCCGTAGCCACCATTCGGCCAACTTCTCATTCGCATCCGCTGGAACCTGGAAATCAACATTAATCCATCTTCGCATTCTCTGCGACACCTCCACAGTAAAACAACAATCGACCAGCTTATGGTGGCAACTTTCAGGCTCAAGACGGCATAGCTGACAAATTGGTTCATGTCGCCAGCCACGCTTTGCCAAGTTGTCTGCAGTAAGATACTGTTCTTTCATAGCGAGCCACAGAAAGAATTTCACTCGCGAAGGGCTTTGGAGTGCCAAAGAAGGTCGCCAAACGGAAAGTCTTCCGCTGCGATAAAAAACATAGCATAGTCGAGGATGCCGAATACAACCCATTTGATGTCAGCTTCCATCTGATCTCATCTGGGCACGGAAGAAGGTTGATGTCACACACCTCCTCCCACAGCTGGAAGAACTCCCCCAAGGCTTGTTGCGACAGGGCCCCCACAAAATTTCTTGTCCATCTGTGATTCACCTTCGCCTGCGCCACCATAAGATTGGAGCGTCGAACAAATGTGGGCTAGGCATGGCCACTTGGATTGGATGCCGCCTCTTTCAGACCAATCGGCTGTCCAGAAAGAAGTATGCTCACCATCCCCCACAACGAAATGCGTCGAGGAAGCGAAAGTTTGGAGAACATCCAGCTCTGATTCGAAATTTGACAAGGCCTAAGGTCTGTCCCGTTGTTACAGCATGAGGGCTGGCCATTTGAGCCGCAGTACATGGTCGAAAAACTCTATGTTCTTGATGCCCAGCCCCCCTTTCTCCCCTAGCCTGCAAACAATCGTCCAAGCCACTAAGCAGCCACTAACTTGCTCTTCACCTTTCCAGATGTTTATATTTTTTTCAAAATAAAGGCAGAATAATGCCAACTTTATTAAGAAGAAACAAACAGTTTAGTGCAGGTGAAAAAAAAACTAGAAAAGGGAAAACAACCATCACTGGAGGCAACAACTAAATTATCAGCCTAAATCTCTATTATTTGAGCCTTGGAGTTGGACCACTAAAGTCCTCCATCCGTTCTTCATCCTGGGCAAGGGCTTGGAGCGCCCTCCTATTTCTTTCAAGCAACATATTCCACAAGTTTTGATTATAGCCTCCGAAATGAGCTTAACTTCCTCCTTGTTTTGAAGTTCTTTTCATAAAATACATTAGTAACAGCATATAGACTATCCTTCTGCCTTTGTAATACTTGATCTTTTGCTACTTATGGTGTGGCAATCCTTACGACCACTCTCGCCTGTAGGCATATATATAATTTTAGAACAAGTGTCAATTATACTAGTCTTATTTGATTATAGTTGGACTTAGAGTTGTAATAAGTGATAAGGATGAAATTAGAGCTAGACTCTGTAACCCCACAACTCTTAAATAGATAGGAGAACATCACAATGTAACCATAGCGACTACATGTAGCGTAGACACGCAGGGAGATGACGACGACGTGGCCATCAACTCATAGCGGATAGATACTATATTGATTAGAAAAAAACGTCCATAATCAGATCCTTAAAGATGTAGACTTTGGCTGAACTTCATTAATAAATATCTAGTCTTTTGGGTTATGTAGGTCCAAAACTTAAAAGTTGTATAGGTTATGTAGGTCCAAAATTTTAAGTTATAGCTTTTGTTGGACCTGTAAAAAAGTAGACTCAATATGATATAGGTGAGCCGTTGTTGATAGACTGAGCTGCGCACTCTAACTTATAACTTATAACAGTGGAGCCATATCGATTTATTGCACCTAAGTAACAAACTCCTACAAAGAGCAGTGACGTACCACTGCACTCCCATGAAAGTTCGTTAGCCGAACGAAGCGATACGTGGTGAGCTCGTCATCACGAATCCAGCCACACTTTATTGGGCCGCTTTCGTTCGGTTTGTTTGATGCAAAAGACGACGCCACGACGCACAAGTGGATGAAGGCAGGCACGTACGTCATGTACTCGCGACGTTGTTCGGTTAATTTCTAATAAAAAATGAAAGGGACTTTAAAAAGATGTGTTCCATGTCTATTATAATGTGAAGTTATTTCACCCTTTTTTTCGATTCCTCTTTATTGAGACTAACCGAATTAGGCCATAGTATGATTTTCACTTTCATCGCGTACCACCTTTTTCCTTCGCGGAAGGAGTCAACGGTAGTACGTTACATACATGGCTCGCGTGTGTCCGTGGTGTCTCTCTCCAGAATCTGCAGCTGGTACTAGAAGCCTGCAATAGGGCAAGTCCAGCAGATGAGCAGTCAAAGTCACGATGACCTCATGTTCATCGAACTCCGGCGGCAGAAGATGAAGGTCAGTACTGTAAGTACAGTAAAATCGATCCAAGTGTGTGATTAAAACACGGAGTACTCGTAGCACGTGAAGCATCACTGTCCAGTGCTCTATCATTCGTTCGATCAGTCGAGACATGCCCATGTGATGAAGTAACATCTGGGAATGAGCAATGTGGACCCGTTACTCGTACTACAGTAGTCTCACGGTCTGTTGATCTCTCATTGTTGCGGATTCAAGGCCTTACAACTTACAACGTCGCGGAACAAGACCCGGCAGGGCAGGTCGCCGTCTGGGCTAGTATTTCTGTACTGCGCACCACATCGCACGCTACGGAGACAGCAGCAAGAGTCCCACTCCAAAATGAACACGAGTACTGTACTCTACGTCTCTACGGCGCGGCCAAGCCCAAGTGAACAGAGTGTGGCAGGGCTGTGCGCGCGCCGCGCGCGCCGGTGGCGACAGGATTGGGCGCGGGCGCCGCGGAGTTGGTCGTCTCCCGGTACACGCGTGCATCACGTGGCGGCCATGCATCTTATCTCGCGGCGCGCGCGTTACCGGTCACGGGCTGGGGGCTTTCGTGTGCCCATGATTTCTCCTCCTTGTCTTTGCGTAACAGCAGAAAACACCGGTGCGTGCGTGTGGGTCGCCTTCCACCGACGGAGAAGGATGGGAGGGAACAGTTTTCTGGTGGTACGTGGACGCGTGGGGAATTGGGGATCACCAGCTGATCGCTTCCGCTTTGCTCATCAAGTAATCAGCGGAACTTGTTTAATTCATTAATTCTACGCGTGCAGCACATTTTCGTGCGCTGTGCCTGTGCGCACAGGCTAACCTGTCTCTCTGCTGTTTTGTGCCCTAAGTCTGGAGCACTGCAAGTTTGTACTAATACGAGATTGTAATTTTAACACCAACATTTCACCCGTGTGATCGAGGGGACGATAACTTGAAGCTTTTACATGGGTAAATCATGGTGAGCGGAGCGGGAACTGAGGATCAGCAGTCCGCACGTTGAGTCGCTCCGGCGGCCGGCGGAAACGGTGGCAAAGGATCCCACTGCCGCCTGCAGGGTTAGCAGACCCGTTCTTCGCCACTAGCTAAGAGCAACTTCAAAAGATCATTTATGTGGTTATTAATCTCAAAAATTAAAAATTTAACATAAAAAATATCCTCCAACAGATTATTTAAATGTCTTTTGTATTTTTAATGATCCTGTAACCTGATTTTAACGTTAGCTTCTTGTAGCCAAGCGTTCAGCTAGTCGCTATTCTTTTCGCACGCGATTTTTCTCTCTTGCCGCGAAGGTTTTTCCCTCTCCCGTGCCTCAAACCTCTCTCGCCACCGTCACCTCCACACGTTCAACCGCCGCCACGCCCTTCCCCCGCCGCCGCCTCCACTCCATTCCCCACCGCGTCGCCATTCCCCTCCCCCGCCGTCGCTCCACGCGCTCAATCGCCGCCACGCCTTCCGCCGTCGTCGCCTCCACTCCATTCCCCACCGCGTCGCCATTCCCCCTCCCCCGACCGCCGCCACCACCATGCCTACAGGCCATCCCCTCTCCCACGCCTCAAATCTCTCTGCCGCCGCCTAGAGGTCATCCCCGCCGCCACGCCATCCCCCACTGCCGCCGCCTCCACGCCTTCCCCCGCCGAGACGCCATCTATCGCTGCCTCCACGCCAATTGGCACCGCCACAACGCCTTCCCCTGTAGGATCGAACAAGACCTAGAAGAGATTCCCCTGTAGGATGCCTAGAAGAGTGAACATAGGGATCAAAACCTAAACCACGGTTGTCTGTGCTAATCTTTGATTGATCCAAAATCATGTCGAGATTCTTTTTACCATCGAAAAACGTTGCAAAGAGCTTTTTAAATAAGAAATCTCTTGAGTTAAAGTAACACAACTTTTGCAAGCATCCAAAAGACCTTTCTGTTTTCTACAAGTTTGACAAGAAAGCACTTCATCTTGCTTAACAGTTTCTTCCATATGCCTAACACGACCTAAGACATTCTTTAATTTCAATTTATTAGTAAGACATGATGAGCAAGGTTTTGCACTAGATTGTTCTAACCTTTTAGCGCTAATTGCATTAAATATAGAGCTAGCAAACAAGACAACTTGACATTTCTTTAAAGCTCCTTTTGTTAAAAACAATTCATCAGTCAATCTAGTGTTCATGGAAAAGCTAAGAGCAAGACAAGATTCAAATTTTCGAGTTTTCTTAGATTCAATATCAAGCTTCTTGGCATAAACATCTCTAATTGACTTAATTTCAGCAAATAAAACCTCACAAGATTTACAGTCATCATCATCAGAAGCAAAAGATCTTAATCTATTATTTTCAGCTTTAACAGAATCAATAACTTTCATGTTGATTAATCATCTTTTCAAATTTAGAAATCTTGTAACCAAGTCTAGCAATAACATCTTGAAGATATTCAACACTAGGAGGAGGAGTTACCTCATTATCATCTTCAGAATCTTCATCAATGCTGCTGGCCATGAAACAAACTCCAGCAATGTTCTTCTCCTCGACACCATCTTCATCACTTTCAAAATCAATATCACTTGATTCTCGAACCGCTTCATATGCTGCATCAATTGCCTTTTGGTAAAACTTCTTCATCTTCATATTTTTCGCCTGCTTCTTGCTCTGCTTAGCTTCCTTATATCTATCTTGAGCTTTTTCTTCCTGTGTACCTTTTCTAGCCTTGGGACATTGGGAGCGAATGTGTCCTGGTTGACCACAGCCAAAACACCGGATTGGTCCTCCTCTTCTCCTGGACCTGACATTATTCATAGCTCGAGAAATTCGATTAGCAAGCGATACCAAGTCCTCCTCACTGGTTTCTTCCAGTTGATCGTCGAAAAGGCAGAGAAAGAAGCAAACATCGATCTGTGAAGAAGAATCGAAGATGCATAAGTAGAACACCAAGGCGTAAGATTTTGAGCCAATCCTTTTAGAAAGAATGTTCATCTCATAGGTTTTCAATTTAGTATAAAGAACATGTAAAGTCAAGGTGTTCATATCAACAGATTCCTGAATTGAGGTAACCTTAACTTCCCAAACCTTCATATCAAGACCATTCATAAAATGACGAGCAACCTCGATTGAGAATAATTATTATTATAAGAAGAATCAACGGATCTAAGATTACTCAAAATTTTGTTCAAACGGCCTAGATAGTCATCCAAGAACTCCCCATGTGTCATATCAAATTTGATGTATTCCTTTTTGAAAACATCTTTTCGCAACTCTTTAATGTTTAAAGATCCAGTATGAAAATCATTCAAAGATTTCCAAATCTCATTTGCAGTGGCAAGATGCGAAACAGGATCAAAATCGGAGCGAGAAATTGCATTAAGAATAATGTTCGAGCTTTGCAATTATTTTCAAAATCCAATTTGAGAGTAGGAGTATCAATGCGGTCAGGGATGTCATAAGATTCTGAAACTTTTAACCAAATGTCATAACCTTGAGATGTTATATAAGATTTCATCTTTTTTCTTCCAATAGTCAAAATCGGTTCCATTGAAAACATGAGATTTGTTTGAAAATTTTTCAGCCATGGCAAAAGATCACAAAAGCAAATCAAGAACAAGGCTCTGATACCACTTGTAGGATCGAACAACACCAAACAAACCTACTAGAGGGAGGTGAATGGTAGGAAAACAAAAAAACGAAATCTTTTGCGGAATTAAAAGATTTACCTCTTATCGATGAAACCAATCTACAAAGCGACAATGAACAGAACGGAAGCCGCCGCCGGTCACACCGCCTTACCCGCCCCGTCGGACCGCCCCTCCGGCTCCGTCGACCCCGCCTAGCCTTCGGTTGGACCGCCGCCGCAACCCGCCGGTCGAGCCGCGCGCACACGCGGCGACCGTCGAGATCCGAAAACACCGGTAGATGAACTCTCGAAGAAGTAGATCAAACTATTTCAACTTTATTGCATCCAAAAATGTTTACAAAGTGCAACAACAAGCACTCCTCACCAAAACTCGACCTAACTCGGAACCCTAGCTATTCTCACAAATTCCTCTCTTAAAATCGATGTCTAGGAGGTACACCCTCCCTCTCTATTTATACAGGCAAAATCATCCTACTCAAAGTAGGAGTAGAACTCCTATTCCCAATAGGACTCAACCTCCCACTCATAGTATAAGTAGAACTCCTATTCCCAATAGGACTCCTATCCAAATCGGACTCCGCATACGATCCCTCTCGTATGCCATATAACTTCTCCATCTTCTATGTGCATTATCCTCTAGCCTTTTAGTATCTCGCGTGCTGGACGTCTACTTCTCCCAAGTCGACTCCGATCCGGCACCGGCAATACTATCCGAGGCCTCAAGCAATACCTGCACATATACGACAAAGAAACAATATACCGAGCACAAGTTTATCCAAACTTGACTCACATTAGCTTGTCAACAGTACCCACACACATAAGAATAATCTAGAAATCAAATCCACAAAGAAACAATCCAAAACCGAGAAATCGAGACGGCCGCCGTATCCGCGCGGCTGGCCGACCGACGAGAGTCTGAGTCCGACCGCGAGTCGAAGTCGGTCGACCGACCGTGAGTCGGACTCACCTGGTCGACCACACACACACCTCCGGTGACCGTGACCATACAACGGTCTGACCGATCGTGTCTGGCCGGTCTAACCGCCACACAAAATATCACACATTCGATTCAAAGAATAAATCCAATCACACATTCAATGTTTCATCACGTAAACTATAAATCAAACTCACTTGATTCAACATCCCTCGCTGCCGAACCCTACATGGGACCTCCGACGGCCCCAAGATCCGCGACATCGGCAGCCCAAGACCCGCAGCAGAGCAAGCACTAAGACCTCCGGCGCCGGCTGCCTCAAGACACGCGTCGCCCGCCTCCAACACCGACGACGCCCTTCACCTCTACACCGGCGGCTCCCCTCCACCGTTCTTTACCTCGGCTCCACCTCCATCGTTCTTCACCGGCATGGTTGACGGCTTCAACATCGGCTCCCAGGAAGCCTCTTCGGTTGGGGGAAATGGAAGCAGCTACTCCCAGGAGGATGCAGAGTTTGGTTATGATAGCATGATGCAAATGTTATGTATTTGATCCTTTATTCAGTGTCAAATTTATGCTTTCCTACTAGTATATGTGACCTGAAGATTATTAGTTGGATGCAATTAAGCGATTATGTCAGATTAAGTTGGTATACCGGTTTGCGACTTCACAGTGCTAGGAACAAGTTAGGTATCAAAAAGAAAAGGTGCAATGGCATTTTTTGGCCAATAGTGCGCAAATTTAAGAAAAACACAGTTTGACATTTTTGGCACTAAAAACGAATTGTCATGCAGACATATACAGGGCACTTATTTGTTTTAGATAAATACATACATAGCTGCTATGGATCAGATGTCCATTTGGATAATCTGTGCGCATATCTTGACCCAGAGCAAGTACCTTATTCCAGTTTTAGTGTTAGAATATGTGCTGAACTGTAAACACACGTTAAGTAGGTTAAAAACTAAAAAGTTCTAAAAAATGCCTGGCTTTGAGTTGAGCCAGATGAGAGCATCTCCTTAAAAGTTTATAACTATGATATTATCTGGTATTTTCAGAAGAAGATAATTAACCATAGTGTTTATAAATTTGCACAACTTCATGACTGGTTTGCGTCAATATACAATTCGAACTTGTTAAGTTATATGTTCTTTTCAGTCAGGTCATCTGGTGTGAATGTGCAAATTCCTGTTTGTGGAGATTATGGTAATTGGATACCCACATGGCAACTTGGCAAGCTTATCCGATTGGTAATAGGGATAGGTTACGCCTTCTAATTATGTAAACCAACTATGACTTGGGTGTTACGTTGCCGATTAGATAAGGCAACGGCTCATAGTCACGGTTTGGTAATATTGAGGAAAGCGACTTAGAGTAAGATATGATTTTTGACTTGTAAGCCCGCCTCCCAAGACTATATAATGGGGGTAAGGGGCGTCCCTTGAGGGATATAAGCTATCAGCTTTAGAATCAGATCTCATACGCAAGACAAGAGCCGCAGATCTTGAGATCAATAAACACTCAACGGATCGAATCCCCGAAACAGGAGTAGGGTATTACCTCACGAGAGGGCCTGAACCTGTCTAAACCTTGTTTTCTACCTAACCCATCGAGCTTGGCGATCTTGACTGCACCCCCAAATTTCTATTGCCGAAACCGAGTTTCGACACTGTTTGTTCTTTTGTTTGTAAATAGCTAAGAGTTGTTTTTTTACTTGTCGGATGAAATATTCAAACATCCAAGCGTGAAATATGCATCCCTTTTTACTAATTGTCAACGATAACAAACGCTGCATTTTCCAAAAAATGATGGCATGCAGTTAGTTAACTCACTTAATGATGTGCAGAAGATAATGGTGTAAACATAGCTTAGGATGTATGTATCGTATATATGAAATGAACCAATCACTGCATGATTAGTTCGAAAGCATGCATGGATGCATGATGTCGTTTAAGTCACTGTCATGATATCTCATTAATTAAATAGATACATTTGCTTGTCCTTTTTCCTTTATTTCCTAGCTGTTTTTTGGAGTAGAATTGTGTTTTAGTTTTGGTTAAGCAGAGAGTTGGTTTAGTTGGCTGGATGCATCCTTCGGCTCTTTTACCATATGTCGACTAATTTTGTTCTATACTTTTTTAATATTTCTTAGTTCCATGGTTCCCCTTTTTATAAGATTCTGCTCCTTTTTGTACATACTGAAATGAAGTGATATACATTCCTCTCATCTTTTATACTGAAATGATGTGTGCCAGCATCTGAAGATGGTAATGGATACTACACGACGATGATGCAAGTAGGCGAGACACAATCAGAACATGAAGAGACGAGTCGACAAACGGTGCAGCCAGGAGCACAGGAAAATGTTTCGTTCTCAAAAGGCCTAACCGAAAAGGACTAAAAACTTTAGTGAGGAAGATGATAAGCTTTTAGTATCCACATGGCTAAATGTTAGCATTGATGCAGTCCATGGTACTGATCAATCAAAAGACACATACTGGCAGAGGATCACCAGTTACTATCACTCGAACAAGGAATTTGTCTCGGATCGCACTGAAGGCTCCCTCACAAACCGATGGTCATTCATCCAAGAAAGTGTCAACAGGTTCTGCAGATACCTAAGCCAGATTGAGAGGAGAAATTAAAGCGGTGTTACTGAATCTTGTTTATAGTATAAACTTGAACTTACAGCTCTTTGTATGTGGCATTCTCATCTTTGTTTGTAACCATATGAATTTTTTGAATATATTATGCAAGTACGTACAATGTACAAGGCGAAAGATAAGAAGAAAAATGTGTTCATGCTTCTGCATTGCTGGAATCTCCTTCGTAACCACCAAAAATGGTGTGACAGGAATGATAATGGGGGGACCATCCATAGCAACAAGAAGCAGAAGACATGTCGTACATCAACTCCTACAGAGCAATTGCCTTCTGATGGTACTCCTACAGATGCAGTTGATCCAACTTCACCAGAATACAATGTGAAAAGGCCCCGAGGCAGAAAGCATGAGAAAGACAAGTTGAAACAAGTGAAAGGTACACAGACTGTGAATAGGTATTGGAAGAAGAAGGACGAGTCTGATTCAAAGAAACACGAGGTCAAGGAGGCCAGGATCCAAGAATACTTCAGAATACAACGCGAGAAGATGACGATAAAAAGGGATAACCAGGCGATACAACGTGAGAAGGTTGCGATAAAAAGGAATGCTCAGATTGTCAAGAAAATGCTAGAAGAAGAGAGAATAATGAATATGGAACTAGCTCCATGGATGAGTCTAGACGGAAGTACTACAAGAGCCTTCAGGATGAAATCTTGGAACGTCGTTTGCGTGGAGTATGATGACTTTACTCCCTAGTCAGGTATCCATCTCTGCAATTCTCTGCCATGTCTTTCAGCACTACCCATTATTATTGTAAGTGTTTCCTCAGCTAAATCAAATAACATGGGAGACCATTTTATCTTGTCTTATGAAGCAGTGAATCACTTCAGCAAGCCTGTTGATCTTAAGTAGTGCATTGTTTCGTGAGCTTAAGTAGTGCATTGTTTGATGAGCTTTTTTTCTCATGTGCATTGATCTACAGCACAATACTTCAATATATATTTGCAGCAGCCCAGCTGAATAAGTCTTCAAAAACAAATGGTTTTGTTCATAGTAATCTTTGTTGATTATCATAAGATATTACTGCAAATGAACATTTGTTAGCAACACTCTAGGATCACTAGTCATCGAATCTAGGTGGGTTCATCAATCGGTAGTGAAGAACATGTGTAGATCACCCATAATATAGGAAAGGGGGCGGATTAGGGTTACCGGTTGAGTGAGAGGAGGAAGATTGCCCATCGGCCATCGTCGTCATGCGTGGGCGTGCGGCGGCGATGTCGATGGAGATCCGTGCAGCGGCGTTGCCGACGTGAGTGGGGTTGCCGGCATCGGTGTCGATGTCGTCGGGGCGTGGTGGTGGCGCTTCCCGTCACTACTGCGTCCTCGCTATTTAGATCGGCTAGGGTTTGTGGGTGAGGTTGATGGCGGCGGCGAACCTCGTGTCATGTGCCGCCCCGGCCCTCACCCCTTTATATGGCGTAGGTGACAGGGGCCCACCAGCCAAGAGGAGGCTGGGCGCCCCGATCAGGCGCGATCAAGGATCCTCGTTGGGCCGTTGGGCCCAACGGGAGGAGATCTACTCTAACATTCTCCCCCTTGATCTCTTTACTATTACCTTTAACCTTTGTCTGTTTCATCACAAATTAACGTATAGAGCATGTCTTATCATCACGGTCAATCGCCGATGGATTCAATAGCCACTATACACATCTCTGTTCAGAAACAGATACTTTATACTTTAACTTTTGGGCCCTGAGTCCAGAATCATAAGGCTTCCCTTAAACCCATGCCGGCTACATGTTCCTTGAACAAATTGGGTGGTAGGCCTTTCGTTAGCGGATCCGCGAGCATTTTTTCAGTCTTTATATGCTCGAGACTTATTGTGTGATCCCGGACTTTATCCTTCACAACATAGTACTTTATATCAATGTGTTTGACAGCACCACTTGACTCATTGTTGTGAGAGTACAGTACTGCAGGTTCATTGTCGCAGTATAACTTTAGTGGTTTCTCAATACTGTCAACCACTTTCAAACCGGGTATGAACTTCTTTAGCCAGTTCACCTGCCCGGTTGCCTCATAACATGCTATAAATTCAGCATACATTGTAGATCCTGCAGTGATAGTTTGTTTAGAGCTTTTTCATAGCTCCCCCAGCAAGAGTGAACACGTATCCGGATGTTGACTGTGTTTTATCTGTAGCAAAATCAGAATCTGAATAACCCACTATTTGGAGTGAGTCAGATCTTCTGTATGTCAACATAAGACCTTTCGTTCCTTACACATATCGCATGACTTTCTTTACCAATTTCCAGTGCTCTGGGCCTGAATTGTTTTGAAATCTGCCAAGTAACCCGGTGACAAAAGATAGGTCGGGGCGTGTGCACACTTGTGCATACTATAGACTTCCTACACCGAAGTATATGGCTTTGACTTTATTTCATCGAGCTCGAACTTATTTCGGGGCATTGTCATTCTCCATATCTTTCGCCCTTCACTATAGGAGCAGGCATAGCACGCATTTCGACATATTAAATTTCTTCAATACCTTTTCTATATATCCCTTTTGAGACAATCCCAGTGCATACTTTCTTCTAGCTCGGTGAATCTCTATACCCAAAACATCTAATGCTTCACCAAGGTCTTTATTATCAAAGTTTGAGGACAAGAACTCTTTTGTTCCCTGTAGAAGATTAACATCACTACTTGCCAGTAGAATGTCATCCACATACAGAATCAAGAAGATGAATTTCCCATTCTTGAACTTTGTATAAATGCAGTTGTCCTCAACATTTTCTTGAAAACCAAATTTCTTTATAGTTCCATCAAACTTCAAGTACCACTGTCTCGAAGCTTATTTTAACCCATAAAATGGATCTCTTTAATCGACATCCCATATTATCTTTTCCTTTTATGACAAAACCTTTTGGTTGTGCCATATAGACTCTTTCTTCTAAATCTCCATTTAGAAATGCGTTTTTACATCCATTTGATGTAATTCCAAGTCGTAATGTGTCACTAGTGGCATTATTATTCTGAAAGAATCTTTACAAGAGATTGGAGAAAACGTCTCATTGTAATCAATTCCTTCTCTTTGTGTGAATCCTTTTGCCACAAGTCGCGCCTTAAACTTTTCTATATTCCCTTTGAAGTCACATTTGGTTTTGTAGACCCATTTACAGCCTACTGTTTTGGCTCCTTTAGGAATTTCCTCCAAATCCCAAACATCATTTAGTTTCATGGATTTCATTTCATCTTCCATGGCTTCTAGCCATTTGGATGAGCGGACGCTTCTCATGGCTTCTTCATATGAGGTGGGATCATCCTCTGTATGAGACTCTTCTGTTATACACCTGATAATCATCAGGTATAGCTTTTCTTCTTACTCTTTCAGACCTTCTAGGGGCCTCAACATTTGGCACATTTTTTGTTTGAGACTCTTGTGAAGTCTCCTGATTCGGCACATCTTCTATTTGAGGCTGTTGTTGCTCCTCCTCATGTGTGGTAGTGTTTTCTGATGGATCCTGAAAGACAGGTCCCTTATTTCTATTCGTTTCCACCACAGGAGAGCAAACAACAGGTGTTGGAGCTGCAACGTCAGGCATTGCAGGCGCAACATCAACAGGTAGCGAGAAGAAAGGTTCCCGAATCGTCGAAGTGGGTATATATTCCCGCTTCTCCTCAAGATCAATCACTCGAGCTACCGTGCTCCCCCTCATCATTTTGTCTTCCAAAAAGACAGCATGTCTCGTTTCTACAAACTTTGTATAACTGTTCGGACAATAGAAACGATAACCTTTCGATCTATCAGGATAGCCAATGAAATGACAACTGACTGTTTTGGGATCCAATTTCCCAATGTTTGGGTTAAATACTTTAACCTCCACAGGACTCCCCCACACACGGAGGTGAGCTAGCGAGGGTACTCTTCCGGTCCACAGCTCATACGGTGTTTTGGGCACCGATTTGCTAGGTACTCTGTTGAGAATATGAATGGCGGTTTTTAACACCTCCATCCATAAACCCAATGGTAGGGTGGAGTAGCTCATCATGCTGCGCACCATATCCATTAAGGTATGGTTACACCGTTCAGCCACCCCATTCTGTTGAGGCTCGCCCGGTGTAGAATATTGGGTGACTATGCCATTTTCCATTAGAAACCTTGCAAAAGGTCCTGGGACTTGCCCATAAGGAGTATGCCGACCGTAGTACTCCCCCCCCACGATCGGATCTTACTATTTTAATCTTTTTATCATGTTGATTTTCAACTTCAGCTTTGAATATCTTGAATTTATCCAATGCTTCCGATCTTTCTTTAATTGGATAAATATAACCATATCGGGAGTAATCATCTGTGAATGTTATGAAAGAGTCATAACCATCCACACTCTTTACAGGAAATGGACCACAAATATCTGTGTGAATGATCTCTAATATTCTTGCGCTTCTATTTGCACCTTTCTTAATGTGCTTTATATATTTTTCTTTGACGCATTCTATGCATTGTTCTAAATCTGAGAACTCCAGTGGAGGAAGAATTTCATTCTTAACAAGTCTCTCAATTCTCCCCCCTCGAAATGTGGCCTAAACGACAGTGCCACAATTTTGATGAGACATTAGGAGTTCTCTTTCTTTTCTTGTTTTCCTTTGTCAACGAGGACCCATCATTTACATCATTTGCATCATTGCATATAACATTCACACTTTCATGCATAGGCAGCATATAAAGTTTGTCTCGTCGGAAAGCGAGACCCACACACTCATTATTATGAATTATGCGACATTGTACTTTATCAAAATAAAGATGAGAGTCATCTTCTGCCAAACATGGCACACTAATCAAGTTTCTATGCAAAGATGGGACATAAAAAACGTCTCGAAGTGGAAGGATAAAGTCGTTATCAAGTTTGAGATTGACATTTCCGACGGCTTCAACTTTCACTTCAACTCCATTTGCGACTTTAACGTTGCTTTCGCTTCTTTGCGTGGTCCTCGTCAAATGGAATCCCTGTAAGGAGTTGAAGGCATGAATAGTTGCTCCAGAATCGATCCACCATGTGGATTTTGAATAACTAGTATACAAGGATTCATTTACGAAAGTGATAAAATTCTCACCTTTCTTTGCCATTATCATCTCTAAGAACTCAGGATAATCTTTCTTGAAATGTCCTTCCTTCTTGCAATAGAGGCACTGGTTTGTCCCCACTGTAAATTGTTTTTGCTGAGGTTGGTGCTGACCTTGGGACTTTTGAGGCTGTTTGTTCTTTGAGTAGGACGGTCTATAGTTCCTTTTCTTTGGGCTACCAACGTAGTTGATAACGCCACTATTTTTGGGCTTAATTCTCTCCTCCTCTTGTACACATTGTGCAAGAAGGGTATCAAAAGTCCAGTTCTCTGGGTGTACATTGTAGTTTAGGATGAAAGCATCAAACTCTTTTGGCAATCGAGACATGATGAAGTGAACCAAAAAGTCCTCCTTCAAATCCAAGTCCCATTGCTTTAGCCTTGCATTTTATGCACTCTTCTGAAGGATAAAATCCCTAATGCCACCTCCAGTGTACTTGTCCGTGACGAGGTCCTTTATGAGTTCTGTGGCATGAGTCTTTGAAGAACTAGTGAACTGGGTCTTTATCCTTTCTAGGTACTCAGAGACATTGTCAGTCTCTGGGATTGAGCCTACAATAACCTGCTCAATTGTATTCTTTACCACAGCCATACATTTCTTGTTGGCTGAGGCCCACTTTACCTTTTCAACTATGTATAGTTGTCTAAGGTCAGCATTCTCCTTTTCTCTTTTCTCATAGTCAGCATTAGACTCTGTGTTGCCTCTAACTAGTGCAGCAGGCTCTATAGGACAGGGTGTGGTTAGCACCCAGTCCACCTCTCCCAAGATAAAAGCAAGGTCGAGTTTTCTTTTCCATTCATTGTAGTTATTCCCTTGTAAGGTTGGGATGTTTTTTATGCATCCCATCAAGGAGTAACCTTCTGAAAAATGATCATGAAAAGTGAGAAACAAAAATATCGCATAACTTTCCTATACATTAAGCCTACATCACCGTTGGGCAGAAATTAGGCATAATACATAGCATGATATTGTAATTAACAATGTTGTCGAAAATAGCAACATCATATATCATAAATGAAATTCCTAAAATTGAAATTTTCCCTTTGGTTTGAAATTCAATTTTAGAAACATCAATTTCTAATAATATTTGTCAATTTTGCAATGAAACTTTAAACAAAAATATATAATTAAACTGTACAAAATTCAATATTAGGCCGCCCAAAACGGCCCAAAACGTACACAATTTCAATAACATTTTTTGGCCCAACCGATTTCGGCTGGCTCGCTTTGATCTTCGATCGGGCTCGGGGCCCAAGAACCAACCATGGCCGCCGAATCGGCCCACTTTAACGCCGTGCACCCTGCGTTGATCTCGGCCGGATTCATCCGACGGCCGAGCGGCGCGGAGCCTTAAACGACCGGCCGGCGGAAACCCTAACCCTAGGGTTAGGTGTTTCCTCTCGGGCCGCATCGCGCGCTCTCCTTCGTTTCGCCGCGCGCCATGGCCGCGGCCTTCTCTTCTCTCTCTCCCACACCATTCTATATGGGCGGCGCAGCGCCACGGCGACCACCGGTGTGCGGAGGATGGTGGCTCCACCGCGGGCCCTGTCGCCGACGCGCGCGAGCGCCCTCGGGTGCGCGCGCCGCCGTCGACCGGCTCCGTTGCGGCGCCCTTTGCCCGGCGGCCGGATCCGGCGAGGTGAGTTTAGTTTTGTGACTTTTCCTTTCTTTCTTTCGATCCGTTCGGATCCCTTCTTTCTTTTCCGGATTTTCAATCCCTAAACCTAGAACGATGCACTAGATTGCTCTGATACCATTGTTAGAAACACTCTAGGATCACTAGACATCGGTTCTAGGTAGGGTTCATCAATCGATTGCGAAAAACATGTGTAGATCGTGCATAATATATGAAAGGGACGGATTAGGGTTACCGGTTGAGTGAGAAGAGGAGGATTGCCCATCGGCCATCGTCGTCGTGCGTGGGCATGCGGCGGCGATGTCGATGGAGATCCGTGCAGTCGCGTCGCCGGCGTCAGTGGGATCGCCGGCATCGGTGTCGATGTCGTCGGGGCGTGGTGGTGGCACTTCCTGTCACTGCTGCGCCTCCACTGTTTAGATCGGCTAGGGTTTGTGGGTGAGGTTGGTGGCTACGGTGAACCTCGTGTCATGTGCCACCCAGGCCCTCACCCCTTTATATGGCGCAGGTGACAGGGGCTCACCAGCCAAGAGGAGGCTGGGCGCCCCGATCAGGCGTGGTCAAGGATCCCCGTTGGGCCGTTAGGTCCAACGGAAGGAGATCTACTCTAACAATAAACTGTAATGTCATTTGAATACATTGTGATAAAAGCAATATCTTAGTGGGGATAAACCTGCATTTTGTTTATTGGGGGAATGTGGGGAAGAGGAAAATGACTAAAAACCAAACCAGTAAAGCTTTGCATGGCTTTAGAAACTTTCAACAGCATTGGGCATCTGATGATACTAGGACCTAGAGTGCATTGTTTCATGAGCTTTTTTTTGTCTCCTGTGCATTCATCTGCAGCATTCGTAGTTGTCTTCACTTGCAAATGATATATGTCTATGCAGATCCATCCACAAAAGATATTTTGATGAGAAGAGTATGGCTGTGTTTTTATGAGAAGGGTATGGGGCAGAAGACTTGTCCAGAACAACATACGGATCATTGTTTTTGCTTCGATGCCGAATGGGATCTTGTCTGATACTCTTTAATCAGTTATTTTAGAATTTACATAAACTGTAACAATGGGTGCATTCATATTTCTATGTATGTCTATTTTATTACATATGACCAAAACTTCAGTATGTAATGAATCATAGTGCTATAAAAATAAATTTGTCCATTTTATTACATTGATTGAGGCTGCTTTAACCTAATGATGCACAGGCTGATTAGCACCAACTAATGTACTACGGCAGCGGCAGCAACGTCACATAATTCTGTAATACAATCAGCGGCAACACCTGATCGGCTGAGCGGTAGCAACAACGCCGGTTTTAACAGATCGGCGCACAGAACAAATCGCCTGATCGCCGAGGATACATCGCCGACGGCGGCAGGAACTCATGCTGCCTCCACACAGGCATGGATGGGGTTAAGCACGCTGGCCCAACAGAGATGAATGTCCATAGTTTAATTTTTTGGTATTTATTTTTTTATTCTCTTAAAGAATATCACCAAATATAAATGATCAATTTTTAAAAAGTCTATCTAAACAATGTTTATTGAGAATTTTAAAAGATAATTTGTTCGAGATGCTCTATGTAGCAGATCCTAGTTAGGCTGTTCCCAATAATGATTTATGATGGGCCTCATTTTCCATTCCGTGACAAGAAGTTATATGGGCCGAATGTAGATCTTGATTACCGTCTGGGTCTAAGTTTGGGAATTGTTTGGATTTTTAATTTTTTTATTAAAAGATTTATAAAAATAATTTTTGGTTTGAACTAATCGCCTATCGCTCTTCGGGAGGGCGAGATATAACAATCGCCCTTTCGGAGGGCGATTTTGATGACGTGGCGACGGTCGTTAGTCGCCGTCTGTCGCGTTTGTGTAATTTTATATTTTACCCCTTATTGCCCTTGCGAAGAGCGTTCTTTTACTGTTCACTATATTGTTTATCACTGTTTAACGTACTGTTCATCACTGTTTATTGTATTGTTCATTGTACAGTAAATAACGCCCTTTTCAAGGGCGATAAAGGGGAAAAATACAAAATTACAAGCGTGCGGCAGACGGCGGCCAACGGTCGTCTGCCACGTTAGCAAAATTGCCCTCTGAGGTCAATTTTTAAATCTCGCCCTCCCAGAGTGTGATGGGCGATTAGTTTTGCATTATTTTCGACAAAAATTGTTTTTGCAAATCTTTAAAAAATAAAAATTAAAAATGCTAAAAATTCTAAGTTTTGTAGGCCATACTTGGGTCGAAATAACCGTTTGGTATCCAAATTTTGAAAAGTCCACTTACATGTGTTGCCTCAACTATACCTCATGTTTCTTAACCATAAAATCAGGTAAAGAGCATTCCCCAATTATCAAAAGAGGGATACTACATAACGCTAATACCATTTCAACGAAATATCTTATGTGCCTTGATGTCAACATGATATCGTAGGTATCAGATCTGATATTAGATAAATACCGGACTGGTACTATCATACCAAATAGGTGCTAGATCTGATATCAAGGTAGTAGACACGATATCCATAGGTACCATGCTTATGTCAGTATGTTACAGTAGGTATCAGACATGATACCGATCTTGTACTACCTAGATATCTTCCTGACTTTAACATGTCATCAACCATTTCATTGGAATGGTATACTTTTTGTAGTATTTTTGTTATCAAAACCAGTTCGAGTCCCTCGGCAATATTGTTGGTGGTTTTCAGTTGATGTGTGTTGACGAGAAAAATCAACACGCCGGCCTGGGAGATCTGCTTAGCTCCAGTGCAGGTCCTAGAATTGATGAAGCGCGGGCGTGCCAGTCAGTTTGATCCTGCCACTGACAAGATATACAAAGCAGCCATACGTAAAGCATATCAGCCAATAGGTCAATAACCAATATAGCCGATCGGCCAATCAACCGATGACGCGATCCCAGCCGATACTGATGCCAACTGATGCAGCTAGAGTTTCAATCCATCGCCTGTACGCTGAGCAAACATCTATGTAAAGGTGATCGACCGACGATAACATGATGATATAGCAATGTAATATGGCACAAAGCAATCACGTGATAAAATAGATACTGATTTAAAAATTAAAACACACATCGGCTGGAAGTCCGATGTCATTAAATCCAAATGATTAAATATCCAATGAAGTCTCTGCTGCAATCGGCTAGATCCAACTTGTGTACATTCCTTGCAAGACGATGCGATATCCAAATAACTCATCGGCTGAAACCCCGATGAAACCCTTAGTGGCAACCAACAGGCAGGCTAGAGATTATGGTTCTAATCACGACTTAGTAGGTCAAACTGAATTGATGCAGCACTAAGTATGAAAAGAAACATAATATCTAGACAATCAAGCCTTTGACTGATTTTCAGGGTGGTAGATGCCTAAGCTAATCTAATCTAGTAAACAATTTAGTCGATATCAATAGAAACCCTAAAGCGAGAGACAACCGATAGAATTACATTGAAATATCAGGACTAGATTAACAGATGCATATGATAAAAAGGCAGGCAAACATGTTAACCAAACCGGCATAATCCAAGAGGTCAAATATACTGATGCAGCCTTGGACAACGCCGACATAGCCAATACAATTGTCTGGGCCGGCGGAACATTGGACTTACCGATTCGCCGGAGATCGAGGCCGATGCAGCCCTACGTCGGGTTCCAAGTCCCGCCGGGTAATGAATAAAGTAGAAAAGGTAAAGGGTGACGATGCGCCGAATTGTATTGATCGAGAGATATCACACATGAACCCCGGGCTTACATATTTATACCCACGAGCTAACAGAGATCCTAACAGATTACAATCCGAACTTTCCTAAATATAAAAAGGAAACAAACCGAGTCCTTATTGGACGCTTATACACTTTCCTAAATATAAAATAGAAAACTAACAAACTCTTCCTAATTAATAGATACAATTGCCTTTTTAGGACTCCATTCTTATATGGCAATCCTCATGAAGCACGTCATCTTGATCGGACGGTGTCTCCAATGTTGCCGTACCGGAATCGGCTACATCGGCTTGCCTTGTCCGATTCGGTATCAGCCGATGGACACCTTAGTCGATTCGGGCTCCGGGGCTTACCAAATTTTGACGTTAACAACGTGACATCTTAGTCAGCAAAAGAAATGTATTGGACCCCACATGTAAGTAGCCACCTCACTTTCTTCTTCTATCTAACCCATCTCTCTCTTCCTCTCTCATTTCTCCTCTCTTCACTTGTGAAGGTGAGGTGCTCGTCGGAGCAACGGTGGCATCGAAGCCAGAGCGGTCGTTGGAGCCCGCGACTAGGGGTGGGCGTTCGGTATTACCGAACCGGTCGGTTCGTTTCTTCGGTTCCTATAGAAATCTGGTTCATCAGGAAAACGATATCGATCGGTTCCAAAAAAAATTTGGTACCAAGGAAATTCGGTTCGCTTCCGGTATTTACCGAAAGTACCGAACAAAGTACAACACAATGTAACATCAGGTTCAATAGCCAATTTTGATAGGAATTCAACATATAAAACCATATATATATATATAACCTCAAAACTATAAAAGTAGATGTTCGCAAATACATAATATAGTTGTCCACAATAGAGCCATCAGTAATATAAAAATCAAGCACAAAGTCAAGCACCATAGAATTAATTTTGGTACTTCGGTAATTTCGGTTTACCGAGGTATAGAACCGAATTTACCTCGGTAAATTCGGTTCTTGAGAACTAGGAATCGAATAGTTACCGATTTTTTGGTTTTGGTATTTTTGGTTCGGTTCTCGGTACTTTTGGTTCTATGTCTTGGTTTTGGTATTTTTTTGGTTTTGTGCTCTATGTCTTGAGTGTTTATAAAATTAACCCGCAGTCCCAATGCTGAAAAGAAAGGGATGACTTGGATGGAAAAAAACCTCTTGCGCCTCTCGCTCCCTGCGTCCCTCCTTTCCGTCCCCGTCCGTGCCGCGCCCCGCGTCCCGCATGCGTCCCTCCCTCTCGTCGTTGCTCGGAGCTCCCGCCCCGTGCCTCGCGTCGAGCCTGCGCCCCTTCCTCCCGTCCACTCCGTGCCGTGCCCCGACTTCACTCGTTATAACGCACGGGCACAGTTGCTAGTCTATAATCTATAACTATCTATAAAGCAAATAGTGTTTTCACCCAAATTTTGTTTTGTCTGGTTATTTTACAGAAAACCCCTTGAGTTTTTTTGAAATTAACCCGTAATCCACCTGGCTATTTTAAAAAATAACCCAGTTATACGTACGATATAGCTTATCTTAACTACTTAAAAATCTATAACTTTTCGATCATCAAATCGTTTTTTCGTTCAAATCTATAAAATTTTCGATCCGTATAACCTCTCGCTCCATTGTTGCCTCACTTTCGTCACCTCTAACAGGCGAGCCCGACTCACGCGCCTCCTGCGTCGCCGTGCATTGCCCTGAGCGGCGGCCGAGCACACGCTGCACGCGTGAGCTAGCGCGTCGCCATCGATATACATGCAACTTATCTTATTCATCAATATACTTTTCTAACTAATAATATCCGAGTCGTAAATATTTTAAACTTTTACCAAATTCAATATCTATTTCCATTATATTTTTGACTTAATTTGGTGAAATTAAATTAACTTAGACTAAATGTCTATCTGATACTATTTCTTAATCAAGGTCCAGTGGTACATAAAGTTGAAGATACCCTTACTTTTAAAGTTATATATATACATATATATGTATACTATCTATAAAGTAATTAGTGTTTCTATCCAAAATTTTCGTTCGTCTGGTTATTTTATGCAAAATCCCTTGAGTGTTTATAAAATTAACCCGCAATCCCAATGCTGAAAAAAAAGGCTTGGATAGAAAAAAAAGACCTCATACGTACCTTTCTTTCGTCCCCATCTGCGTCGCGCCCGCCCGCGCGTGCACCCCTCCCCCGTCGTCGCTCGGAGCTCCTGCGCCGTCTGGACCTTTGCCCTCCGCCAGCTTCCCTCCCTACGTCGTCGTTCCGTTACAACGCACAGGCATTTCGCTAGTTTATTATAAAAAATCAAAATGATTTTGTACTAGTTTTTTCGTCCGTCGTCGGACTCGGTCCGCGCGGGGTAGTACAGAATGCGATGGAGGCCCATGTCCAGATCTGTTCGTGATGCGCGCTTGCAGTTCTTGCACAGGAGGTCGTCTTCCGTAGCCTCTGACGGCTTTCAGATCGGTTTGCGAGCGCGCGTGCATCCGCGCGGGGATTAGGAAGGAAACGAGTGCCCGCATCCTGATCAGTTCAGAGTTCAGACTCTACATTGCATTGCACCAGAATCACTCCACCACCCCGACGCAACCTCCGTTGAGTCGTTGGCAACTACAAGAAGGTCAAGGAGTTGAGTCCTCGTTGTCCCCGGCGGCGGCAACCAGGAAGGAGGTGTTGTTCTAGGCCATGCACAACAACGACAGTTCCTGGGATTCGTCTAGCGGGAGGTGTACGATGATACTCGGGGAAGCGTTGACCCGAGGTGGTAATGCGGTGGCCGCAACGAAGTCGAGTAGAAGGAGAAGCGCAGAGTTTGGCAGTGACTGCGACGGCCAGTTGGCCACCGGCGGGAAGACACACTCTTCCTGTGACCGGATGAAGAGGACGAGGAGACGGCCGCACCGGCCCCTGGCTCCACCTAGCATGCTGCACCATCCTTGTACGTAAGGATTGATATGTTTTCTTGTGTTCTTTCGTTGACATGATGAAAAAGGCTGCGAGCTTGTGTACTTGGAAAAACTGAATTTGTTGTGTGGTGGGTTAATTGCTGATCAAAATGTAAGTCTTTTCTTTTGGTTGTGAAACTGTCTTTTGATAGTCCAGTTCATGTAATACATCAAACATTTCCCATGAGTTCTTTACTTGACGCCATCTTCCTTCAGAAAAATTCTCTTCTCCAGTTCTATATAGTGGTCTCTGAACTCTTTAGCAGTGGCAAATCTAAAATGAAAGTAGAGGTGATGTTCTAATGACAAGTGTTAAAGTTGGAAACTAGAATGTATAGATAAGTGAACCAACTATCTCATTATGTTCGAAAATAATCTCACTTTTCAAGCTCTTAGACCGTGAAACAAAGATCAGGTCATTTATATTTGCTGATATGCAATTAACGATGAATAACCATATTGTCTGACTAGTTGATTTCACACCTCTCTCTACTCATAACAACAGCTAAAATATTTTCAATTGAGCCATATCGACCCTGCTCTTTAGAGAGTTGGAACTTGGAAGTAGTAGTGTTTTTGGCCTTTGTTGCTAATCTAATGGATTCTGTGTTGCTTTTGCATCTAATTTAAAAAGTGTTCACTATCACTTTGGCTAGGTTTGTTTGGCTGATTAATGTTTCGCCCCGTCGTTTTTGGTTGCAGAGAGGAAGATTGATCCTCCTAGGCAAGAAGGAAGGTGCTGATAATAATCGAACTCTACTTTGTAGTTCTCTTTTTTCCCGTCAAGTTTTGCATGGGCTTCAGGACTTGTTCTTCCCACAAATTTTTACTTTTACATTATTTTGATCATATGATTCTCAGCATCCATATTTAAACATTGTATCACTATGTACTGTTTAAAATAGAAAACAAATACTAACTTATCACAAAATTGTAGGAAGCCTAAATAAACAAAAAGTCTATCGGTAATTTTCATTCGTGGAAGATCAATTCAATTATATCCTAAATACTTACCTTTGTATAATTGTTCTATGAGAGAGTCGTTTGCTTAAATTTCTAAATATATTAAGCAATATGGGATAAGGACTTTGGGTGAAAGCAAAACATATTTAAATTAATTGATCACAGGTAGCAATTATAGCACAATAGGGTCTAGCGTGTTGGCTGTTGCCGCCTCACTCGGTCAACGAACGACCACACCTCTCCCTTTTCACGCTGTCGTCATACTCAGCTGTCTTTATATTATGCCTCTTTTTCTTTAACGTTATAGGCTTTCTTTCCTGTTACAGGCACGAGGCACGAGTATTTTGTTAGCTAAAGAAAAACAAAAAAAACATGCGTGCATATGCATACATGCACACCCATATATACATTATAAGTATAAAGCACGGGTGCAGTCAATGAGATTCATCTCAACGACTCAACCGTGCACAAACATGAATTTGAAAGACGGTCCCAGACGCAAACAGAACAAAATGAAACACCACGGCAATCACAAAATTGTTGCTGGCGCGATTACAGCTCGACAGCAACAGGGTAACAGAAATCTGGAGTAGCATTTATCATCCAGAGGTAAGAAGCTGCTTAATTCATACTGCAGAGTATATGTAATGTGATTGTCGATTATCTGGCGGATTGATTAGTTGTTGAGCACCTTTGTTTTTTTTCACGAACACGCAAAAGGATTGAGCGTTAAAAACTAACAAAAAAATACACAAATGGACGAAGCCCAGAGAACAAACCAAAAGAAAGGAAGACATGACAGAAACAACACAAAGCTAAAAAAACACTACAATCTCTAGCAAAAACTCCAAAAACAGCAGCGTTAGCCATGGACCACAGGCAGCCCTCCTAGAGGATAGACTCAAGAACCGTTGATATTGAAGAAAGCGCGGAGTCAAAAACTCTGGAGTTCTGTTTCTTCCACAACTGCCAGGAGACCAGAAGAACCAGTGAGTCAAAACCAATATGGAGGTGCAGGAGACCAGAAGAACCAGTGAGTCAAAACCAATATGGAGGTGCTCGGATAGGCAAGACCTAAACGACGGCCACCAATCCTAGAGGCAACTGTCATGGGGAGGAGAGAGAGCAGACCAGCCTGAAGGCAACAAAACATAAAGCCAGACCTGAGAAGCGAACACACAGTCAAGCAAGATGTGTTTGGCTGTCTCGACGTCCTGAGCGTAAAAGGGACAGGCCGAGTGACTAACCATACCACACTTTTGAAGGAGATCGGCTGTCCAACAGCACATTCGTTCTCTTAACCCTGACCATGAAGTCGTTCTTCATTTGGAGAACCATGAATAGCTTGGGCTCCACGAAATGGCCTGGCACGGCCGGCCTCGATCGATCTCGAAGTTTTTCACCACAGCAGCTGACACGACCTTGAGCTGCACTAACGCCATGTCCTTGCCGAGGCAGGTCTGGGGCCCCGACACGAAGGGCATGAACTTGTGCGACGACATATATGGATATGCCGTAGATTGCCGTCTATGGAGATCCACCGCTTCGGACTTGGAGTAGTCCCTGCGGTCACTACCTTGCACGTACTCCATTCCGTACTCCATTCTCGGACTTTCCTTATTGGATGACACATACTGTTATTTTTATTATAACTTATAAAATTGGAAATTGAGATATATTACATATTAATTTACCATGTAGTTTTTTAAAAGGATTATAAATTGACTTATAATAAACGAAGACTCACATTAGAGTGATTAGAATCTTCTCCAGCGTATCTCCACCCCTGACTCCACTCGACCAGCTTTAGATAGGGGTGGATATCAAGCTGGCTCATCTCATCTTGACTCGACTCGCTTTGGCTCGTTAGGATAACGAGACAGCTTGGTTCGGCTTGTTATTTTAACGAGCTAAAAATCCAGCTTGGCTCGATTTGGTTGGCAGCTCGAGCCAGATCGTTTAGCTCGTGAGCCAAAACATTTAAATCAAAAGTGTGCATACAGAAATCTAACAAGCAAACTAGCAAATATATCGTTACTCACTAGTTCGAATACTAAAGGAGTAAAAGAAGAAGAGAGTAGAAAATTTCTTGCTACGGAGAAAAGGAAAGCAGAAAGCTTCCTTCCTTCTTCATCATCCATGATCATGGCGTACAAAAATGCATAGTGGATGCCCGTCTCGACCGGCTTATTTCCAAGCCAACAAAATGTTTTTATCTCACAACAAATCAAGATCACCATCACCGGTTTAAGTCAAGATTTTCTCTCACAACAAATCAAGACTACCACCACCACCACCAAACCGAACAAAGCCTAAGATGGAGACACTAGGGAGCAACGCCCATTGGCCACCAAGTTGAGATATGGATTTGAAAGTCTACTAATTTTTCCTTGTATGCATCAGCACTAAGATGACGAGCAGCTTGCGAGTCATCTCAAACTAACTCATTATCTCTAACGAGCTAAAAGCTCAACTTGTTATAAAAATGCAACGAGCCAAATAAGTCAAGATGGTCACGAATCTAGCATGCTAGTCACGAGCTTTTCATCCATCTCTAGCTCCAGGCTAGGCGAGCCCCGCCCGCCCGCGCGGGGAGAGGTAGCGGGCCGGGTGAATCTCCCGTCCCGTCGCGCCATCGGAACATGTCTGCCGGACCGGCGCCAGCGAAAGCGAGGGAAAGCTCGCGGCGATTTTAATTTCCGTGGCCCCCCGCCCGCGCGTGCGGTGCGCGGGTGCGGCCCCAACACGGGCCTCCCCGCCCGTAGCCCGGTACGTGGAACTGAATCAATCACGACAGTTTGGGCGTTTCGGGGGCGAAACGGCGGAGACGCGGGCGCGCGCTCCGCGACGATGGAATCGCCGGGTCGCGCCGTTGTACCACTAAAGCGGGGACACCCGAAGCGCGGCCCAGATCGGCTTCGCCGCCCACCGCTTACGCTTTTTCTGCATCCCCCACTTGCATTTGCATATGGCATGGCGACCGATCTGCATGCACTGTAAGTTGCGTGAGGTGAGGACGTACGCCTTACCCTCGCGCTACCCGTGCCGGAACATACAACAAACAAGCACCATTTTGTACGAGGTGGATTCGGCCTAGCTAGTAGCTACACCTACTCGATCTCGCAGGCTGCAGAGAGAAAGAGAGATAGAGTAGATTAGAGAGATTCTTGCAGCAGCAGGAGCAGCGAGGCGTGGTGCCCTAAACCCTTTGGGACCTGGCTTGGGCTTTTTGGGACTGATGGGCATTAGTTCCATTTCGGTGAGTGGGTGTACGCACTTGTGCGTTAAGCTACACACAGCCAGAGCCTCTCGCCTTTGTTCCTGTATACTATTACTCTAACCTATCATAGCCAGAGCCGGACACCTTTGTTCCTGTATTACTCTAACCTGTCAGAGCTGGACGGGAGGGCCCTCTCTTGTCGCCGGTACACTTGACTCTCGTATGATTGGAGATCGCGTGATAGATCGATTACCTTTCTCAGCGAGCGGCACCCGGCCGGAACGTTTTCGTCTGGCAATCGCCACCACTCGATCGATCGGTAGTGGCCACATTATTCCGGAGGTGGAATTAAGCTAGATATATAGCTAGGTCTTTTTGTTGAATGTTGACTACGGAAAAAGAAGAAAGAAAAGGTATACGTTGTACGTACACTGTGGTGCTTGGGCTAGCTTAATTGTCGTTTGCTCTCCGGGGTACACGTTATTTGGGGAATTAGGACATACACATGCACTTGTCGTTCTTTTCTTTTGCGAAACAGCATAGATCGAGTGCGTATCTTTGCTACAAGTAGAAGTAGAACTGACCGATCGACTGATCGATCAGCGAATTAAGCATGGCGAACACACGCAAAAACATCGTGTCGATCGAATCGAACCATGTGCTGTGCCAACAGCTGTCGACTGACAGGAGAGATTAGAGACAGAGTGTAAAAACTGTGATGTTTTGCACGTATACGTACACATGTATATATTGAGACGAGTGTATGGTTTGGCGACGTCCGTCCACGGCGAAATCTTCCGTACGTCCCGTCGAGAGATCAGAATCTGTCATGCAAGTTTTGGATGCCCGGCGCTGATATCTCTGGACGATACGCTGCGTGAATCGCCGTGCCGGGTAGACTGACTGCAAAGCATGTTACTCACCACCGTACGATGCTCTGTGTTACGGTCACTTTTTATCAGTAGTACTAGCAGCAGCAGCAGCAGCAGCATTGGTGCTCATCCTTAAAACTGAAGATTTGTCTGTCGAGCCTCTAGGCACTCTGGTTAGCTACTAGCAAAACACAGCCTGACACATGAGGTGACGCCAAAGCAGTCGACCACTCGACCAGATTCCGTTCGCAGATAGCTTCATTGTCGCGAGTTTATTTTGCTAAACACAAGCTATAGTCCAACACGCAGTTAGCTGGCCGCGTTTCCTCTCAGTTCCATCAGCCATAATCACAACAGTAATCAACTGAAGAAACAGCACCTAGCTTGCTACCATAACTGAAACTAGCAGTAAGCATATGAATCAAATCAACAGGTGGTTTAGATTTAGTTCCCCGCAGAGCTGTTTGGGTTTGTTCATCACACCGGACGGCACCAAAGATAGCAAAGCGTGACCATGCTGTCCCGAGCTTAGGTTCTTCTCTCCCACCTATAAATAACCCGGCTTCTGCACTCGCCATGGTTCGGCGACGAGATCCTTTTGACGTTTGTTCCTCCTCGCTGTAGCTTGTGAAGCCGATATATATACAACTCGCTTTAATTTCTAGCCTCAATTCGTCACCATCTCCTAGCTAGATTTCTACTGATACCCGATATCTCACGCCCATACTGCGTAACCTACAGCAACATATATACTTGGGGATTTGGTTGTTTTGTATGATGATGTTCGAGGCGGAGATGGCCATTAGAGAGATGATGATGTTCCAGGCGGACACGACCAGCGGAGCGATATTGTCAGACGACATTTGTATTGTAATTTCTTCAACCTTGCTGTATGCATTTTTTTCCCTTGTAGGAATTGTTATCTTGATCATTTCTGTTCTTTGTTAATTTTATGGCCCCTCGTTATTAATATTAGCCGTGCTTTGCTTCCTTCGTCACTAGTTGCATATTTGTAGTGCAAACAGTAAGGGGCAAAACACAAAATACAGAACTAATTGATGATTACTATGCCATGCAATGCCTATTCTGTTAGTTAAAAATAAATCTATTTATGCTTCCTTGACTTACCATGCTCTTGCATAATGTTGTGCATTGACTTTGTATCTCTGTTTGGCAAATCTGAATGCAAGTTCTCGTTCGTTAGGCACAGTGGCACACAACTCTAACCAGCGCAAGAACTTTGCAATTTTTGTGGTAGCTAATTAGTTCGAATATGACATATTTATTATATGTGAGAATGTGACACCATCGGCTGACCTAGTAAGGATGTGATGTATATATATTGCAGAACCGGAATTTTAGCCTAGGGGGAACTGTATCAATGTCCCCTTATCAAATGCAATGCAAATAGTTCTGAAGAAAATATTAGCTTCATTGATACAGCAGACATCCACACTTATGGTGCAAAATTTCAACCCTAAACCAGCCCTATAAAAAGAATTTAGTTGTATTCAGTTTGTTCTCCATATGTAGGTTGAGTTTTGACTTCAAATCGTGAAACTACACTCTACATTATCAAAAAATTCAAATTCTTTTGTATGTGATTGGCGTTGACAGGTAAGGGTACATATTCTTTTAACGGTTTAAAACACGCAACATCATATCCTATTTGACAAAATCTTTCTTGTGTCGTTTTTAAAAATGAAAGGAAAAAAGTTGTCCATGCATAACAGATAGAACTAGAGTAGACATTTTGATATGTATTCAAATACTACCATATACCAGGAGATGACAGATTAACAGAATCAATGCAAGGTTATTTATCATGATAGACACCAAAAGGAAAAAGAAAACTCGGAGAAAACATAGTACAAGGAAGCTTCCTTATATCTGACACATGTTCAAATGATGCATTATATTGCACAAAAATAGCACCCCGCGCAAAAAATAGCATCCCGGCATGCTCGATCACATGCTTATTTCTTAGCTTTGTCCTAGTTTTTATCCACGTCCCCCTCCTGAGCGCGAGTGTAGCACACAATTTCGGACGTATTGGACGCCATCTTTACTGCCCCCAGGCATAACGGTTCCTCTCGTCAAGGATAAATAGGACGAACACACTGATTATCTGTTTTGGGTCCAAAAGAGCTTCACCCCAAAGCAACCAATCCCTCTGTTGAGGATCAATAATGCTTCCTGACTGTTGCATCAGTGTAATTGTTTCGCCAACACAGATCTTTGCTCGGTTTTTAGTTGATGTTTCTGATATTCTTCTATGTTATCGTCTTGAATTTTTCATGTATCTTGTTCATGCATATATGCTCCTTGAATTGCAACCGAGACGGCGGCATGTTGCTTCCAGGCCAATCAGTACATACCTGCATACATGATACAATAATTTTTATGAAGTCTATAGTGAAAAAGGAAGGCATAATGTATAAATGTTATTCAAAGGCACCAGATCGATATGAAACCTTTCAAATTTGGATCTGTCGTGGTACCAGAGATGGATATCTGAATTTCATTGTTTTCATTTTTGGCTTCTTCTACGACGTCCTGTAAGCTGCAATAGTCATACATGTGCAAATTTATTGGCATAGTCTGTTGTTTCCATAATTTTCTTCTTATAATAAAAAAGTTTAGGTAATAAAAAGTACTTACAGGTTCATTCCCATTTAAATTTTACAGGAGGGCCTCTCAAGCCCCATAGCTGCTCAAATTCTTGATTTCTGCGATGACGGCCTAGGTGATGATCTCTTCGCTGCAGTGGCCACTACCTCTGAGCAATTTGCAGCCTCTTCCGAGGATGGTTCATCGTCGTCCACAACCACACCTCCTCTCTGCAGCAACAACAATGACATCACAGCTATTGCAGACACAGCTTTCTCCCCATTACTCTCCTTCGACTCCACCCTCTCGGCCTTCCTTGAGCAAGAGCAAAACTCTGACCAGGACACCAAGCTACTTCCCTCCATTGATGAAACCTTTACAGCACCAGCATGCTATCCAGCTGCCACTGAGGCCAACATAGAACAATTCAGCCAAATAATGGTTCCAGAGCATACAGATGAAGCAATGCCCCCAATGCAAACGAACAGGACTGCAACTGCCCTGATGCCTCTAGCTTCAGGGTATGACGACGAGTGTTTCACAGCAGCGCTAGCTGGAGGGTACATGGGTCTGGATGGAACTCTGTATGACCAAACAGGAGTAATTATTCCAAATTGCAATGTGGAGGCACCACCACAAGTAGGATTTTTCAACCATAATAGTACTAGTAACAATGCTATGGTGGTGATGGATTTGAATAATTTTGGAGAGTACCAGAGGATGATGGAAGGTGAAGAACTGACCAGAACATATAGCGACACAGATTCCATGCATGGGGCATTTAATAACGCTGCAGAGATGCAGGTAATATTCATAGCCTATTTTTTGAAATAAAAAGTGTTATACATGCCCAACTATTATGTAACACACTGAACTTTTATACTTCTTGCTACTGTAGTAAGAAAATAGGTGCATGAAGTTCTCATGAATAGAAGAGTAAAGCTCCAGAAATTAGCGGACAGATAATAATATATGAAATACCGTCAGTATCTAACCCAATTATTTAACCTAAACAGATGGGAGAAAACAACCAGCACATGGTAACTGGATGCAATGATAGCCCACTAACATTGCCTTCAACAGAAGGCTCAAGCTTGGAAGATACCCCCTACAAAGGTGTGCGTCTAACAGCTGAACAGAGAAAGGAAAAGATCTCCAGGTACATAAAGAAAAGGAACGAAAGGAATTTCAGCAAAAAAATAAAGGTAATATTGAACATTTAAAGAGCATAACTAGCATGCATCATCTTACAAATTTATTGTACTGATATAAAACAAAATGCAGTACGCTTGTAGAAAAACCTTGGCAGATAGCAGGCCTCGGGTCCGCGGAAGGTTTGCCAAGAACGACGAACTCTGTGAAGCTACAAGATCAAGCTCCCAAGATTTTGAACAATATGAACATGTTGTAAGTTTTCTAGTACATTGCACTATCATATCAGAAACTAGACCAATTTTAGCTGAAAATATTCACAAATAAATATGCAAGGGCAAGATTACCTTATTAGCCTTAGAGACAATTCATCAAGATGGTTATTTAACCATCTCATCATTTTTCTCCATTGCAGTCATAGATTAAAGATTTAAATTCGTATCCTTTTTTTATAAAATAGCTAAATACCAAGTTCAATCGTTTTGTCTTTTCAGGTGGGCATGAAGGGAGAAGACATGCTAGATTCTTCCAATATTCTGGCACATTTGAGTGGAATGAACCCTTACAGCTATAAGTACAACAGCACTGTGGAATCCTGGATATAATTCTCATAATCACACAAATTAAAGTGTGTTTTCCTTCCAATTGTGCAAGCATTAAACACAGTTTTCCCTTGCTCCCAGTAAATAAGACTGAAGCTTTAGAAGCTCTATTCGCAAGAGGTGCTTAGGTCAAGTTATTGTTTCTGCGTGATACTGATTTGTAAATAGAATTGTTTCCTTGTCATAATAGAGATAACAAGTTTCAAGATGTTCTCGCAATTTTTTGATGTTACGAATTCATACATGGTCCACTAGAAGTATTCATGGGAAAGTAGCACAAAACACAATGTCACAAAACCAGTAATATCAGCATAATCTCATAGCACGATTAAACCCAGCTAATTCTTATCATCCTTATGTGAAGAAGACCCACAAATCAGAACCCACAAATCAGAAGCCAGCAGAAGAATGAGTAATTGGAAAGTGGATTGCAGTTCATTAACTTCTGCCATTTCTACTCAAGTTCATAAACATCTGCTATTTCTACCTGCACGGTATGTGTACCCATATGGAAGAGAAAAGGTGCAGAACTTGAGCTGGGCATGATTATAGTTATACAAACGCTCGACAATATGGGGGATAGAGAGAAAAAACTACACCATAAGTATGCTATGTAATTAATGACAGCGCTACTCGATTTAACAAAGATAACTGGTCCAACGTCAATTTCAACACCAGGAGGAAATAATCTGAATGATAAAAGAACAGTAATTGAGAACATTTTGGCCTCTGTCCAAGTTATACATAGCATATTCTACAAGCATAAACTGAAAAGCAATACTTTCAAAAGTGTTATGCATTGAATTGTGGATGAAGCTCAAAAAGAAAAATCAGTGACACTGGAGTTCCAAGTCTCAAATGCCGAAAAATGGGCATTATTCTATTCCAGACCCATAATTCAACCTTTTACAGGACAGATTTAGTAACGTTCAATTCTTGAAAGTACTGGCCACTAAAACAGTAGATATCTTGTTTAATTAATTCTTGCTTCCATTTCGGTTATCAAAGCATAAACTAGAAATAGCAATACACTGTTGCTTTAAGGAGGAAATTTATATATAAGATAAACCATGTTTCTTTCTGAAGGTTAAGCACTCTAAAATGATTTAGGTACCCAAAGCAAGGTGAAACGATGCTCCAAAATGTGTCAGGCATTTGAAGCTAGTGCCATGAGCACGTCGCAGTGCTCCATTTTGGCAAAATTACCATGTGTCAAAATTCAAACTACAGCTTACTCCAATCCCGCTTGGAATTCCTAAGGACTTGTTCGGCTAATCACTTCCCATGGGGATTGGGAGGGATTTCGGGGCAATAATTCGGCCCAATCCCCATGGGGAAGGGATTAGCCAAACAAGGCCTAAAGGCTGGTGTTGGAACTTCAAAGCGAATCTAGAGAACAGCAGTGAGCATTACCAAAAATTCCACACCAAGATATGGTCTATGTTTTCAGAAAAGTCAGTGACCATTCATCGATGCATAAAGCATAATGATGAAGGCCATACAGTTGAACTGAGGTACTGTTGCGCAGTTTCATTAGCCAAACTTAACTAATAAACGAAAAAAGGAAGCAAACATTTGATCAAAATTCAAAGCCATCTCTCTACATGATAAGTATCTGATATATGCAATCGTACAACAGTTTTGTGCCAAGTGCTCACTCACTAATACTGTGTTGCCTCAGGCACAGGAACCGCGAGGCAGAGTAAATCAGAGCCCTCTTGCCCCTCCAACTGGCTCTCATCTCCATCCATCGCAGCTATTCCGAGTTCATGATCCAAGAGTACAACTTGGGCTTCAGATTTGCTGTACCGAACAAGGAGTAAACCGGTCGGCCGGGTAAAGCCGAGAAAGCGCACGGAACGCCCCCGTCGGCCGCCCCAGCATCGGCCGCCGACCCATACGGCGACCTCGGAGGCGATCACAGCAACCTTGACGACCACCCCGAGCGCGTCGACACCATTCCTGATGCCCTTGTGCACCTGGAGGCCGAGGAAGCCCTCGATGACCTTGGCCGAGTTCTTAGACAGCTTGTACCCAGACTTGAGGATCGCGAGGGCCGCGACGCCGGTGGGGGACGCAACGGGGGGCGGCGCGGCGGCCGCGAGGCGGAGGAGCGAGGCGGCGGCGAAGGCGGCCTTGAGGCGCTTGTCGGAGGGGAGGGAAGGGAGGCGCGCGGCGGGGCCGAGCGTGCGGGCCGCCTTGTAGGACTTGGAGGCGGCCTTCGACGCCGCGAGGACCGCGGCGAGCGGGGACGAGGCGGCGGCCAGCACGCGCGGGGTCTTGAGCGCGGCCGCCGCCGCGGACGTGGCGGCGGCCAGCGGCTTGAGCGCGCGTGAGCGGGAAAGGATGAGGAGCAGGCGCACCCCCACCGCTACCCCGAGCGCGGAGGTTGCGGCGGCGGCGAGCGTGTGCGGCGGCGGCGCCATCGCGGCGAGCCACAGGCCATAGGAAGAGGAGAGGATGGCAGCGGCAGGTCGAGTGCGAAAGGCCGCGGAAAAGCCTATGAAAAAAGGTTAGCAGAGGAGACGACACGATGCGAGGCCGAGCCAAGACGAAGTGGATGGCGAAGCGCGTGACGTGGCGGTGGCCGGCATCGCGCGTTGAGATTTCTCGTGTTGACCCTCACCGCACACAGCGACCGGCCCAGGAGCGAAGCGACGCGACGCATATGCCGCGTGGCGATTCGGTCCGCGTCCGCATAGGTCGCGTGCCGTGTTGCATATGCCGGCCCAGGCCCACTACGGCATGGGCACTTAGGCCGCTACACGCGTCGGAGATGAGCTAACCCTTTTAGGAATAAGTTTATTTTATGTCTCTTATTTAAATTATATCCCTGAACCGTCACGTGCCATATGTGTTAGAGAAATGAGAACTAGGATATCTCTTTCTTCGATTCTTAGGATGATATTTTCCACGTCAAATACGCTTTTGCCTGCCAAGTCAGAAACAGAAATTTGACAGAGTGGCAGAGCGTGGGGGCTAGAGCTCACTTCATCCGAGGCCCCGGGGCACCTATGCCTTTGTTGATTACACACTCTTATTATAAGAAGAGTATGAAAACCTACAAGACCTATATGTATCAGGTGTGTCAAGAACCCGCTCCGACCCATGCCCAGGGCACCCATGCCCTTGTTAGTTACACACTTTTATTGTAAGAAGAGTATGAAAACCTATAAGATTTTATATTTCCAAGACACAAGAGTGTGCCCAAGGCCTGGACATGGTCATGAGACCCGAACACTATGTGTGCCTTGGGATCAGGACATAGCCCAAGGACACAACGATAACCCCACCCGGAAGCCCATTGAAATTGTCTACTCCTGTAACTTCATGAAGATCGCTGCCTAGGAGTTATAGTCCAAAGGCAAAGACGGTGTGTACCACCAGCAGTCTAAGCAGGATGATGGGTCCAATGACTTAATCGAGAGCAACATCATCATATCAATTGCATTGTGACGCCCGAAGATTACATATCAATATTACAATTCGGTCACCTGCAACTAGGTGGTAGCGAGGTTTGAAGCCGCCGGTGACAACACATCACCTACAGTACAGGGGCGAAGCAATGTATCACACATTGACTATCTACGACTTCACCGCCAAGTAAAAGGAATCAGCGACGGTTCTATTGTGACTTGAATTGGGCCCCAAGTCCGGTTTTGAACAAGTGGCACAAGGAACAACACACAATTGTCCCAGGGCCTCCTGGCAGAGTGCTCAGGGCACGATAAAAACAAAGTTGTTATGGTAATCCTACCATTAAGTGAAAGATGTTAGAGGGAACAATGACAAAACGTAGCATAAACATTCTCTAGGTGATAATGGCACGATAAATTTCTCTTTGAGTTATAAAAGGAAGGGATGATGCTACTTAGAAGGGGAAATTGATCGAAGCTTTGGAAACCTATGAAGAAGAACCATAGCACAATCCCATTTTGTAATCGCCCTCTTGTATCCTCATAGTCCTAAGCACAAAAGTATGGTATTATGATTTCGAGCGACCTGAACCTGTACACATATTGTGTTCCTCTTTTTTATGTTTACATAGTGTTACTTTCATTTACGCATATATGTCACGAGCTTGATCCTTACTCGTTCTTTGATCGAATCTTTAAAAGGGATCTTCTCTTTTCCGTTGTGGAAGAATCGTTTTCTGACAACATAGGATGCATTCGTCACGTCATCTAAAACTAGACATCACATGTTATCATAAAAGACTTTGAATACATCAATTTTATAAAAAATATCTGTTATTACAGTTTAAAAATAAAATTTAAACTCGACGTCAATATAAACAAAGTGAACTTATTTCCCGCGAATAGACGGGGACCGGGGGACGTCGTCGCCGAGGAAAATGCAGAGTTGCCGACCCAAGTCACCCAAACCCAACTCGGTAACTCGATCAATCGGCGACGACGACGACGACTGCTCGCGAGTACGGGAGCCACTGAATCCGTCATCGCTTCAGGACATGCGAGTTGGTGCAGAGTCAGCAGCATTCAGCAGCAACACAGCTCTGTTCCTTCCATCACTGCAAACATTTGGTCCTCTACAACAATGAACTGATTGATGCTAAGCATAAGTAATGATTACAGTATGCATCACGATAAAGATACGAGGCACAGCACAAAGGAGTACGTATTGAGTATTTATTCTCTCTTGTACGACAGTACCTATGCCCTTCGAGCTCGATTCGGCAGTACAAGTACCACCATCTCGTTGCTTCATGATTGAGAAACTGAAATTGCATTACAGGTCATTGCGCACCGGTTGCGTGACGGAGCCGGACAAGACACCCGGCACCGGCAGATACAACATTTCTTTCTGAATACCTAACGCCATACGCTACGCACGTTCACGTTAGGCACTAGTACTTGCAGCACATAGCACATGCAAATCTGCGCATAAAAACCGGCTGACTACTTTGCAGCAGTTTGTATGGCCGGACAACGGATGGTCAGGTATGTGAGAATGACCAGCAGCACATTGGTTTTCTTCAGAGGATGTACTCTCATGTCCGTGACTGATCCTGGATACATGGTGATCACTGATCAAGCACCAAGATGCTTGACCTGAATACCTGATGGAAGCTGTAGACTTTCTGAAAAGTCTGAACTCTGAACCAGATGCTGCAAGTACTGTGGTTGAGATGCTTATCTTGGTAGTACTAGTACTAATTGCTGGCACGCAGCTATCTGGTCAACACGCACGTAACAAAGCACTTCTCCCGGTACACTTGTCTTTGACGAACTTGTAAGCAATTGAAGTCCCCTCAAAGGCTCAAACCAACTTAATCAATCGCCGCTCTTATTATATGAATTCTGGCATTGGAACATCAATTACTACATGTGTGGTTCTTTGTATCTTATTGCGAGTTTTCGGCCACTTCCCAAGGAGTATGTCAAGGCCAGAAATGAAAGTGATGATACATACGTTTTGTCATAGAGCAGAAGTTCTTTTTTTTTTTTTGGGGGGGGGGGGGGTTGTTATGTGTGGCTCTGAAAACAGCAGCAGTTTTCGTGTTCAATTTAGTGAGGAATACGAAAATGTGTTTTCTCATCCAAATGCTGCAGGTTAATCTTGCATCTTAAGAGTTATTAGACTTATACAATCCTATGTTAGAGTATTAGAGTTGTACAACATGTATAATTCTATTTCGACTATCCCTTGTCAGAGTATTAGACAATTCCCACATCAAATTGAGGCTGTTTCGGTCTGTACTTGCTCTGTCCAGATAATTATATCGTCAGAGTATTATGCAATTCATTTTTGCCGGAAATCATGGAAGAGTGCACTGGTATTGACTGCGATGTTGGACCAATCCTTTTTTTCCAGTTGTTTGGTTCTTCTATTTCTCGTCCGCCCAGAGGCGAGGCGAGGTCCTGCAGAACGGGCTAATTATCCATGGAAAAAATGATGAAATGATATGTCGGCGAAACTATGACACTCATGTCATATTCACGTCCCATTTGGCCACCAACTTTGGTTTGAAATAATACATATACTACGTAGAAATATCATCACTGCATAACCAATAATTCCTCCCATCTCTTGTTGCATCCCTCCAGCAACAAGAAAGAAACGAGAGGAACAAAATATGCCGTCAAGACAAGAAAGAAACAAGTTTCCCCTATTTAAGAGAGATGCGAGAACAAATGATTAGTTTCTTACCTAACACAAACTGCTATAATTTAGTACTACTTGATTACATAGTAGTCTTCAGGTGTAGTGTAGGATCTAGAAACGGATAAGTTTAGGCGATCTGTTGAAGCCTGAAGGTAACACACCATCTACCAGAGCAGATTGGAATGAGTGGCAACGTCAGAATTACCATCAAATCCTCTGCATTTGATGGTAAATCACTAAACCCTTCGTGGGCACGTCGGTAATGGTTGTCACCGTCTATTGTTGCTTGGTCCACTTCAGAGTGTGAGTTGAGATTTTCCACTTACAGGCGCCAGAAGCCACTCAAGGTGGCCGCCATTGCTCATCACTAATGCTGTGGAGATCGTGATTAGTGAAAAAAATGTGATATTTGGAGTAGTAAAATTGGAGCTGGCTAGTTTACCTGTCTCTTTGCTAAGACGTCCCTGTCTACCACAGCAGGAACGCAATGTCCTTCGTCGTGCCTTGCAGTGAACGTTGGGGAGCCAACTCCTCACGTTGATTCGTAGTGAAAATTTGAATTTTTCCAGGTCAAGATTGCATTAGCAATTCAACATCTCGAAATGGATATGCAGGATGCAGATGCACTGTGACGAAGACAAAGATGAGCAAAATCACCATGGATTGTCTGGGATGTCTTCTCTTACATCACAATTCAACTCACCCCATTTTGGATGGTGGTAGGCACCTTCTGTTGTTTGCGATTGTTCTTTTTTTTCTTGACAATAGTATTAAAGAATCATATCCATCCGACCAAAATTTCAAAACGAAAGCTATCATCCACAGTGTTTCAGAAATGAAAAGATTGCACATGGTCATGCTAGTACCTCTACCGCACCACTTGCAAGCAACAGTCTCAAATCTGAACAGCCAAAGTGCCACAAGTCATCAACCGGACAGGGCTAGTTCAAAATCGGTGAAAGTCTCCCGCTGAACCGTTCACCTGTCCAACGGTCTCTCTTGGCTCCTGCCCAGCATTTCTTCATGTTCACCCAAAAAAAGAAGACCTGCTGCTGTTTTTTTTAAAAAAAGAATTACTCTCCATGCAAAATTTTTACTGATCACAAAGAGACAGAAGAATGTTAGAGACAGATTCAGCGAGATGATCCAAGGTGTGATCCTTTTTACTGGTACTCTGGAATCTCATCCCTGGGCGTGTCGTCGTGCTCACAAAGATGCAGAGGAGGAGCTGTAAAGACAGTGGGAGCAGTAACAAAATCTGGAAGAGGACGTAGCAGTTGGGGTGAAAACAGTTGAACAGCTACGAGGAGATGGCCGTTAGCGTCGCGCCGGTCGAGGCGCCGAGGAACAGACGAGCTACTAGTACCAGTGAATTACTAGGGATGTATTGGATAAATGAGGTTGTATGGGAGATGGTTGCCTGATTTTTTTTTAAGGACAGAGTGGATTGGACGGTGATTTCGTCGATTTGACCGGATAAAGCTATTAATGTTTTGATTTGAACGAGGTGTCATATTCTAATTATAATTAGTTATGGATAGTTTAATCTTTCGTTAGCAAGCTATTTTCTTTTAAACCATTTATCTAAATTATGATTCGATAACATCATTATATTTATTACAATTAAATTTTTAAATAAGATTTCAAATGATTATATTTTGATAAAAATATATATGACAAATGGATCCTAAGTTTTGGCTTATCTCATTCATGCTATGTCCTGTCAACCAAACAAAAAATTAAATTATTTTATCTATACAAACCAAACAAAAAAAAAAAACTTGAATCGTATATCTAACCAAACATGGATGGTCATATGCCATTCATGCATTACCGTGAACCAAACACATCCCAGATGTACACGGCATCCTCCCCTCACCGTGCTTGAGTGATACTGCAGAGGAGCAGAGGCCTCGTTCTTTTATTCAGAAGAAACCCTGCAGGTCTCAAGAATAAACTAACAGTAGAAGCACTGCATGTACCTTCATGCCTCAGTTTAGACTGTCCAAAAGACCGATCAGTACTCCAACTCATGTCAATGTAAGGATCAGTTGTCAAAGGGTGTTTCTCCTCTCTGTATTTTTTTATATTGTGTTTCTCCTTGTTCGTGCGTAGATGAAAAGGTTCGGTTTTTACGAATGAATTGGCTATGCGCGTTTGGTTTAAATGTAGAGGTTGGATTTTAATCTATTGTTTTTTAAAGAAGAAATTTAGAAGAAACTAAAACCGTGAGACAGAGAAAAGCCAAAGGGGACATTGGTTTTTAGTCAGCAGAATTTCCAAAGGCGCAACATGCAAAAAGAAAGCTCCTTTTTTTCCTACTTGGCCGCCGCTCGTGACCAAGCTTCTTGTCCCTGTCCGTCCCTCCACTGCGGGCGAGTGGCCGAAGTCCATGCCGTAACGTTCGGCCAGGAGCACGATGAGAGAAAAACTAAAAACCAATTCGGCTCCGACCAAGTGGGGAATAAATCCCCGCACAAACTCTAGAGAATTTACAACCTATCCTAGAAGTAATCAAGGAAACACACACGCGTGTCAAGAACTGAACCCAACAAAAATTAGCCGAATCCGGAGCCAAAACCGAGTTTTTTTAGTGCCCAAAAACCGTTCCTTGAGGAGTAGTCTGGTTGCTGCTTAGTTGTGCGCTAGTCTAGTCGTCCTCTTCACATGGCGGCCTGCGCGTAGGAACCGAGCCTTTTCTTCTTCTTCTCCACTACAATCCCGGGTAATCTTGCCATTCCCCTGTCTCGTCTCTGCTTTTTCTGCGCCAAAAGTTGTAGGCTTGTGGGAGTAGTAGTAGCTTACCGAATCGATCTCGTCCCTGAATTCTGCACTTGTTCCTTGTTCCTCGCGCTCTGCTGCTCTTTTCTTGCAATTACTCTCTGCCGTTCTTGATGAGTCTTTAATGGAGAGGAGTTAAGCTGCCCAGTTATGGAGGTTTTGCTGATCTGATGTAGTGGTAGTAGGCGTTTCGATCCTTTCGCGAGTTGGCTGTTTTCCTTGGCTTGCATGCTCAGGCGCAGGCAGGCAGGCAGGGATGGAAACTGTAGCCTCCGCCTCACGCGTTGCCGAGAGAAAGGCAGCTCATTTGCCGTCGAATTGATGGAAAAGAGAGCGTGAGTAGTAAAGGAGACAGCTTTTTCCTTAACGCCTCCCCGTGTGCTCCTCTCCGTTCTGGAAATCGATCGCCATCTCCATCGTCTTCTTCTTCCTCTTCCTTCTCCTGGAGCCCTTTGGGTTTTGGAGGTCTCTGATCGTCTGATACTCTGATTGCTAGTTTCTGGGGGATTGTTATTAGTGCAGAAAAGCTGACTGTTTTGTCTCTTCCTATCCATTCTAGTAAGGGGTATTCTTGTGCCATCGTTTTGATTCCTTCTTGGTCCCTTTGATAGCTTGGTTTAGGTCCTAAGTCCTCTTCACCTAATCTTGTTTTTCTTTTGTTCATTCGGTTGGTGAGTCATCGGCTATCCCAGTGTTGCCTCCGGTTCTTATATAACCTTCAGTCCTCTTGCTCTGTTCTTATACACTTCACATTAGTCCATTTCCCTTCTGTTTCCCAAGGTTTTTGTTGCGAGTGCACACTCCTTTCATCAACAAGAGGTGTTCTGCTCTGTGTAGGGAGGTCAGGAGACAGTGCTTTGCTTGCAGGCCGGCGTTGGATGCTGCGTGGTGAGCTCTGAGGTCAGGAATCTGATGCCCTCTCCACTTCTACTCAATGATGAATCATCTTTAGTTCACTTTGTTCTTTTCAGCCTTCGAGTGACCATGCAAACGAGCCTAGGTTCACTTGGTTTTAATTGACAGCTTTGGGTTTGTGTTGTAAAGTTTGTTTTGTGCTTGCCTCTTGCTTGAGTCTTTGAGAAAAGATGGTTTCGACTTTCTTGTTTCCTTTGTACGTGTTCTTGTGCCTAGGCTTCCATTACGGTCGTGTTAAAAGGTGCAACAAAGCGTTGTGCTGGTGAATGCGTTCTTTAAGCCGTTGATGAATGCATTTAAGGTCATCTTTTTTGGTTGAGCTAGAAGTGTAGTAGTGCTTTTTGCAGCGTGGGCGCCGCTGCAACTTTTGGTTTTATTTCTAACCAACTTCTCTTTTCTCCGGTTGACTTGATACATAATACGAGTTGAGAGTACAACAAGAACCTCTTGGTGATTTTTTTCCTTTGATTTTTTTGGCACCCACACCATCTCTTCTTTAGGTCTGAATTAAGTGAGAGACACTGAGAGTTGAGAGTATCCCAGAGGTCAGTTTTCTGGTTTCTCAAGCATAATTCAACTCCTGCATGTTCATTTGGTTCGTTATTGACTTGTTTTTCCTATGTACATCTCGTGCAGTCTTGATCAGGTTGCCCGTGCCTGTACGGCTTGTGTTTTTCAAGTGCTGAAGCTAATTTTGCTATAATCCAACATCTAATGCTTCAGTAGAGTTACTTGCTTTCAGTTTCAGCAGTGCATTTTAAGCAATGAAGTACACTTAGTACTAGCCTGTTCTCTTTTGTTTCTACTGGAAGGAAAGCATTCAGAGTTTTGATACTACAAAAGTACTATATTTATGGGTGCCTGGGTGGAGTGTACGCGATGATCTTACGGAGAAAGTATTAATTGTGTGCTGTTATTGGCTTATTGCTGATGAGATGTTACAATATTATCGCTGGCAACAATCGTTGGTTGTTTCCATTAGGAATAAGAGAGATTCCCTTCATGCCTTGATGGTTGGATCCTACTTTTCAAAGCATTTTGAGTGTATAAGCAAATCTGCACCAGCTGCAGTGTGCATGTTTCTTCCACGACTTTGTTTTGAGCAAGAGGGGATGCTCCATAAGGAAGAAGTAACATGGCATTCTCTCTTCATAGTTGGCAATAATTTCTGTTGTTTTGTAGTTTATTGGCCAGCCACAAAATCGTATGCACGTTTCTTCCATGATCGATGGGCAAAATTTTGTTGCTTGGTACAAATGCTGATTCCATTTCGTTTTGGCAATTGTTTTATTACAATTTACCTGAAGTCCTTGACTCCTTGTCTATTTTTCAATTACTTTATAATCTGGCATTGGCATTCAGAAACTGCTATATCTGGATTCAGTGAGTTTTTTTTCAGTCAACTGAACATGCTTGCAACTCTATTGTTGTGCAGGTGATCAAGGTATTGTTTCAGCTCGATTACTAGAGTTTCCGTTACCAGAGCTAAAGATGGAACTTGTCTACTTGGAAAGAAGAAATGGATTCGATGAAGATAGCGCCTCTCCAGAGTTCAGTGGAAGGTCAGCAATTGACCATCAACAGTTGCCCATTGCTACACCTGAGGTTCGGTCTGACTTGGAACAGACAATCTACAAGCAGCCATTGCCATCAGATGAGAAGAAAAGCAGGGGCTGCCAGTCATGTCACAAGTCCCCGTGTTCTTGCAGGAGCGAAGTATTCCATTCAGATTTGTACCCGGAGCTTCCTGCGAAGATGATGATACTGGAGTTCCTCATCAGGAGCCTGAGGCACCCAAGAAGAACCCACAATGTGAGTGATCTTGATGACATGATAAGCAATGGAGCTAGCACAGGGAGTGTAGTTCTTGGTCCTTCAGAGAAAATGATGTTGGATTCTTTGCATTCGCTTGTTGATGCGAAAACGCGGCCGAAAAGTCCTTCATTCTTCCACTCCGGAGCTAAGATGAGAAAAGCTCGGTCAAAATCACACATCATAACACAGTCAGAGATACTGAAGCTGATATCTCCTGAGACATGGGAGATCTCCTCCCCCAGCGCGGCCGTGTTGAAGAAGAGCACAGCTGAGTTGAGCATGCATGAGAAGATGGTGTCCTCAGATACACCATCCATGAGTTCAAATCAACCTGTTCTGTCCTCATGTCCATCTTCTCTAAGTGCAGGGCTTCTACAATGCATATGGAAGGATGGGCTTCCACACTTTGAACTGTCATTGGACAATCCTATTGATGTATACACTGCCAATCCTACCAAGGCCTATGACAATGACAAGTCCCTTGACTATGTCTACTTGTTCCATTCAGGAGAGCAAGGGAGAAAAGATTGGTTAGGCAACTCAAGCAATGTATCACGGCTTGTTGGCAAGATGAAGGTGTCAAGTTCTTTGGTTCTGAGCTCAGACAAGTCTACTAATATGGAGACAGAGTTTGTCCTGTATGGTTCTCCGGATGACTACCTGAGACAAATGCAAAGTTCATCTGGTGTTACAAAAGGAAAGGGGCTAGCCAAGAGAGTGGCAGGCATTATGAAGCCATCCAATTTGAACTCTAGTCCGAAACATATGTGGAAGTTTGGCAAATCTTCCTCCCAACAGATTGGTGAGATGACTGAAATACCTGAAGGTGAACAGTGCAGTGCCAAAGAATCAGTCCTCAAGAACCTCGTCGCCGATGATTTGCCTACCAACCAGGAGATAGCAGCAATTGTAGTGCGAAAACAGCGGCGTGAACGTCGGAAATCACCTGTTCTTGGTGGCTGGGGGCTCAAGTTCCTTGAGAAAGCTGGAGCCACTCATCCAGGGAGCACTGAAGATGGTGATGTTCAGAACAAGAAGAATAATGCAGGGAGTGTAAGTGCCATTCTTCCCCGAGGCTACCATGGCGGCGCGGCTTCCAAGAACAGTGGCCCTGCCAGCCTCATCGAGAGATGGAGGTCCGGAGGGCGTTGTGATTGCGGCGGATGGGATCTTGGTTGCCCAATCAGAGTACTGCAGAATGATGGCTGTGGTACTTCGCCTCAGGCAGAGTCCCAGTCACAGGACAGGAAATCAGTAGAGCTCTCAGTCAAGGTAACACTAGGCTCTTTCAGTAGATTTTTTGTGATTTCTTACAGATTTTAGAATCTAGTCTTGATGCAGTAGAATAGCTTCCAATTCTGATCCTTCTGCCTACTGTTTGTCAGGGTGCGAAGAAGGAACCAATGTTCAGGCTTGTGAACATCACTGATGACCTGCACATCATATACTTCGACTCCAGTCTTTCGCCGTTGCAATGCTTCTCGGCAGGAATAGCGATTATCCACAGCCAGGCGCCTCAGCTCTATCCAAAACTGTGAAGACACATTGTTGATCTTGTCTAACGCTATAATATATAGAAAATTTGAAACATGTCTTGTACATTTCCTTTCGCTTGGTTTCATAAATATAAGGCGCAGGTTATCCTCCTGTTAAATTGTTAATATTTCAGTCCATTCCACCCTTGTAAATCTTGTTTAACGCTATAATGTTTTATAAGCTGGTAGGAGTAGGATACTAGGTTATATTACTAATGTAAATTTTCTTACAAATGATTTGGAGAGGGTTCCATCTTGCTAAAAAAGTTACTAGTATAGTCAACTGATTCGGCCAAGGCGATAGGAGCGCATAACTGAATCTTTACACAGCTCCATTTTGCTAAGACGGTTCTCTTTTATCAAATTTGTCAGATTTACGAGTGCAGATCAAAACTCTAAATACCAATTCTCAACGTTGCTGCAACACAGTTCTATACAATACATTCCTACAGGCCAGTTCGTCAAAACCGACAACTGAGGAACATAAATTTGATAAAACAGACATCATGGAGCAGCATTAGAATTGATGCAACATTTGACATAAGAAACCTTACAGTATAAGTATGTTCCAAACATATTCAAGAAAATTACCAGCTGAACAATTGAAATAGACTCTTCAAGGAAACTAAATAACGTTTTTGTAGATAATACAGCAAAAAGTAAAATAAACGCAGGCATCAAGTGACAACACCACAGTTCGATCATACACGAGGCACAGCAAATAGATGGAAAACAGAATATAATATCGGTGGCAACTTCTGTTCACTACAAAACTGCAACGGGCAAACAAACGATAACATCACAAAGTTCGATTGTTGTCCTAGTAAACCATTTGCAGACAATACTGAGGTCATATAGCTGTCTTACAATTCATTCAAACAAGCTCAGACAATAGCATTTGCTGCACTAGCAATCCTAGGCCAAAGGTCAGCACACTCCTTTCCGATGGGTCCAGTGATAGCAGAACCTGAAAGAACAGTTAGACCATATATAGTCAGTTAACCTGTCCAATTTAGATTATTCAGCATCACTAAAGTCGAAGTTCAGCATTGTTACCTTTCATCTCACCCTTAGGATTGACAATCACTCCAGCATTATCTGCAAATGAATTACAACAATCAACTAATGGCATTGGAGTTTATCACAGGAGTAGCAGAATAAACCAAGCTAATAATAACTCCAAGAACAACTTAAATGAAAATGTTCGCATCATACAATGAATACAATGAAATAATTGATTTTCCCAATTGAATGAACTGAATTAAAATGAATGCCTCATGGCCTGGACCGAATGTTTAATTGCCACAACACCACTAACAAGTGCCATGGAATATGAGTCCACAATCAGATGGAGCAATTCCTAGGGAAAACCTCAACATCTAAAAGTTTACTTTATGAGGTCTACCTGGGATTATGCAAACATGTGAGGTTTGCTCCAAAAAGGTTGAGGGGCTCAGATGTCCCTCCGTCAAATGGCAACAATTTTAGGTATTACAAAAGCAAATGAGAAAATTGAAGGTAAGCTGTTAAAATGACTGCCTCATGGCCTAGACCCAATGTTTAATTGCAGCAACGCCACTAACAAGGGCCATGGAATATGAGTCTGCCAACAGATGGAGGAATTCCGAGAAAACCTCAACATCCAAAGGCTTAATTTATGACGTTTGCTTAGGACTATGCAAACATGTGAGGTTTGCTCCAAAATATGCTGAAGGACTCAGATGTCCACCCGTCAATAGAAGAAATGTTGCATGGGATGTATGAGGTGTAAATAAAGTTAAGAATAAAATGTAAGATCTCAAACAACAGAGAACAAAATATGATTAAGCAGCATTAAAAATGATTGCATCATGGCCTAGACCCAATGTTTAATTGCAGCAACGCCGCTAACAAGGGCCATGGAATATGAGTCTGCCATCAGATGGAGGAAGTCATAAGGAAAACCTCAACAACCAAAGGCTTTCTTTATGACGTTTGCCTAGGAATATACAAACATGAGGTTTGCTCCTTAAAGGCTTAAGGACTCAGATGTCCCCCCGTCAAACAGCAATGTGTACAAAGCAATGCTCACAACAAAAACGAAGTGATGAACATGTATTAAGTTGTTATACAAAGTAGCAACTCTATGATTGGATATGGAAATAGCAAAATACATTTGTAGAAATAAAAAGTATAAAATAACAAAAAATGAGAAATGGTGTGACTGCAATAAAAAAGATTTGACTCATGTCCTAGACACGATATTCCAATGCAGCAATGCTACATCACAGATAACCTGGGCATGGAACCTGGGCATGGAATATAATACAGAATGTAAAGTTTTAGTGTGTGTGTATAAATATAAATGCATTGTAAAAGTTTCACTTAGAGCAACTCCAGCAGCTCGGCTAAATTGGATAGCCAAATTCTATTGTTTAGTCATTCTATAAAATAGAGAATTTTTAAAAAATAAGAGATCCACAACAGCCTTGCTATTTTATAAAGTCATGTATAAAGTTTCCACGGTTGACTTTAAATAGCCAACGAAAACCAAGGGATAGCCAGCTTGCTATTTTACAAAATCAGATAGCCAAGCTGCTGGAGATTACATTTTTGCTATACAAGTTCTAAAATGGCCTCCACAACAAGAATAACCAAACTGCTAGAGTTGCTTATCCAATTACCAAACCATAGAGAAGAAATGTCTATCTTAAAACGATTTCATCTAAAACGATATTCATTGAGATAACGCCAGACAAAAAATACAATGAATGTTACAGAGAATTAAACAGCATAACAAAAATAGAGCAGAAAAGGGTAACAGATATGATAGCATATTTGATTTTAGGTTAGGGGAATATTCGCCTCATGGCCAGTCCCAAATATTCAAGGCAGCAATGCCACTACACAAGGCAATGGAATATGAGGCAGCCTACAGATGGAGGACATTGATAAAAGAAGAATCTTTCATGCAAAAACCTCAACATCCGAGGGCTTAATCTCTGACGTTTGCTTTGGAATATACAGATACTGAAATATCTGCTCCAGTTTAAGCTGGAGAGCCCGGCGGCCCTCCCGTCATCCCCACTCTAATCTAACATCTAAACTAACAGTAGCAAAGCACACAAGTATAATATATGGTTCAAAATTTCGCATCACAAATTATTACAAGAAGAAAACAACAGGTGTAAGAAGTGATCTGTGAATATTACCTTCGAAATACATGTAGACTCCGTCCTTGCGGCGCCACGGCTTGCGCTGGCGGACGATGACGGCGGGCATGACCTTCTTACGGAGATCGGGCTTCCCCTTCTTAACGGTGGCCATGACCATGTCGCCGACGCAGGCGGACGGGAGGCGGTTGAGGCGGCCCTTGATGCCCTTCACGGAGATGATGTAGAGGTTCTTGGCCCCGGTGTTGTCCGCGCAGTTCACCGTCGCCGCCACCGGCAGACCCAGCGACATCCGGAACTTGTTCCCTGCCGACCCTCCTCTCCCTGCATCATCAGATCGCAACACGAAACAAACAGATTAGAGCGCAAGTTTTGCAGCACAGTTGTTGAATCGAATGGAAAATATTCCGCGGATCGAATAGGGACGACGAGGAAGAATGGTTACCTCGCTTCGACATTGTGGCGGCTGGGGTGGGATCCGATTGCTAGGGCTTGGCCTGAGACGCTACTTATAGATCCGAGGACTAGGGTTTTGGGGTACATGAAAATACGAAAATGCCCTTGTAGAAGTTAGGGCACTGAACTGTGGGCTGCGGGGTAAGGGTATCACAGTCTTTCGCTACCGAGGAGGCTTCAAGGTGGCGGCGGCTCTGTGTTAGGTTTAGTGGGCCGGGAAGGCCCGGGAAGGAGAAAAAACAAAAGGGCTTCGTTGTCCACGTAATGTCTGGTTATGGCCACAATTGCAGGGCCATGCAAGTGAGTCAGCGAGCTCCGGAGAAAGAGAAATGTTCAAGAGTTTGAGCGTATTTTGTGTGTTGTTTTCAAATTGGAGCGACCGAAGGAAAGATGTAATATGCAAAGATAAAACACCTGACGTTTATGTATGCTATTAAGCCTGAATTACTCCAGATTTCATATCACACTTGTACAAGTTTACAGTCAGCTCGGTTGAGAGATACTCATGCATGACAGTGTATTTCTTCTTAGGCTGACCAGAAACCAGAGTGAAGTTTTGTACACCAAGTCGGGAAAACAGAGAAATATTAACAACATGATCCATGAGACTAGAATATATACAAAAGAGAACTGCCCTTTTTACTGTAAAAAGAACATATTACCATAGCACACTGCCGAGAGCTTGTTTGTCACCAAGAGGATAAATCACATCCACAGTCGAGTAACATGATCCATTGATCTCTTCACTGTCAACTGTTTCATTTTTTTTTACTCAAACTGACAACATCTTGGCCATATAGAAAATGCACAACCACTGTTGCAGGGTGGAATTATCCAGAATGGCAAATTCGCAGTTGACGCACAAATTCAGCAGAAAGCTCACAGATATCTTAGTCTGGCCAGTTTTCAGATTGAACTTCTGATTTCTGAGCTAATGAAGTCAGCAAATGGAAGTGGAATAGTACTCTATTACCTGATTATCCTCCCCATATAAACATATGGATATGCCATGCACAAAAGCACATTTGTGCTGAAGGTAGAAAAACCTAAATCAACTATTCATCACATTTGTCTCAAAACAGAACTAATGAACCATTAAATGGCATCATCTATAAAACTAGAAATAGAGCTGAACATGATTTGCAGAAAACCTGAGCAGACCATTCCACGAAACGAAACATTACTAAACAGATCATTCCAACTCTAGCCTTGGTGCTGAACAGGAAGATAAACAAACAAGTTATCATCAAAGCATAAACTTGAAGATAATCAGCAGAATATATGACTTCCTGTCAGTGTGTTTCAGATTGGCGAGTCATTTACAAATAAGAGCTGTGCTACCTGCTAGCCAGAAGGCACCAGATACATCGCTAAGCTCACAATGCATAGCGATTAGCAGACTTCACATTACTTTGTGGAGCAACAGCTTACAGTAATGCAGAGAACATGATCTACACTTATGCAGTTCAGTTGTTCTTTTGTCCCTCAGGGCTCAGACTCTGTAAGAAATGCGAATCACAATTGCAGGGCGCAATGATCCACAATCGCAAACTCGCAATCAATTGCACAGATTCAGCATAACCAACCTCTCACACATCGTTCAGTCAATCGTAAACTAATAATCCTGAGCCAAAAACAAGATTTACATGTACAATTCCTCCTATTGTTCTGATCTCCTGAAGTCGCCTAACAAGCTATCACCTTTGAGCTTCCTGACCTTGTCAAGAAATGCTTGCCGGCCGGGGAACGGGTTCCCTCCCTGGCCGCTGGAACCAGGCAACACCTTCTCGCCGAGCACCTCGCCGCCGCGGCTACCCCGACCCAATCCCAAAATGTCCTTCTTGGCCGTCGTCCTAGTATGGGCCTTCGTCGGCGTCCCAAGAGCACCGTCGTCCAGCACGCCGGCGTTCACCCCGAGCATATCCAACTTGGCATTCCTCACCTGCGTCTCCCTCCTCAGCCGCATCCGCTCCCTCCTCTCGTCCCGCTTCCCGCGCGGGCCGTCCGGGTCAGCCCCGATGTCGAACAGGGAGCCGCCCTTCTTGGAGCCGCCGGGGAAGGAGCTGCTGGTGGTGGTTTGCCTCCGGCCGCCCTTTCGCGGGATGCGGCCACCGTAGGAGGTGCCGAGGAGGCGGAAGTCGAGGCGGCTCCACCCCTCCTCGTCGGAGAGGTCCCAGCCGAAGCGGTCGGCCATCTCCTGGAGCGGGCCATCCTCGCCGTCACCGTCGTAGTCGGTGTCCCCGCGGAGGAAGCGGTGCGCGTGCTCCCACTCGACGCGGTCGATGTAGACCGGGTCGTCGAGCACCTCCCGCGCGAGGCTCGCCCATGCCGCGGTGTCCCCGTAGTCGAGCTCGGCGACGACCCAGCGCAGGTAGGTCGGCGGGATCGTACCCAGCATCTGCCCCTTGTGCTTCCCGAAGTCAATCACGCGGTCCCTGGCCGGGCGCGAGGACGCACCCGGCGAAGCGGCGGCTCTGAGAGGCCGGAGGAGCCTGATGTGGTTTCGGAGCGCCGCGATGGGGCGCCTGCGGTGGTGAGGGATAGGAGTGTGGCGGAGGAGAGGAATCGCCCCTGGCGGGGATACCGGCGGGGCCGGTGAGGAGGAGAGGCAGGGTCTCGCGGCGGCGAGGGGGAGCATCCTGCACTCGTGTGTGGCGGCCGGTGAGCGGTTTCTGGTGGAGAGGCGCCGCTGCGTTATTCGCGATCGCGGCGGGTGAAACTATCCACTCACCCACAAGAATGGGCCGCACAGAAAGCCTAATAATGCCTTGTTGCAATGGGCCAAAATTGACAGTGGTTTCACTTTAAATTCGTGGCCCATACATTTGGAGGAATAACTCAGTTTAGATCCCTTAATTTAGTACCGAGTCTGAAATTCATCCCTCGATTTATAAAATCGGATTACCCAAGACCGTAAGCAGTGTTATGTACGGTTTTAGCTGACGTGCAAGTCAGCGTAGGATCTATGTGGACCCCAACTAGCACTTTCTTTCTTCTCTCTCCTTCCTCCTCTCTCTCCCCTTCCCCCTCTTTTCTCTCTTCCCAATCCCCTCCAAGGCGATGGCCGATGGGAAGAATGGTGCGATGGGCAGCGGGGAGAAGGGAAGTGGCTGGCAGAGAAGGGACGACGACAATGAGGAGGATGAGGACTCGGGCAGGACGGAGCTCCGTTGCCACCACTCCTAGGCGATGCTCGCCCCGCGAGCTCCACATGCAGGTTGACACCCTCAACCGGTGCTTCTCCTAGCGCCACACCGACCGCGCCGCCGCCAAGCGCGTCACCCACGTCCTCGCAGAGCTCGCCAAAAAGGTAAATGTCCTTATCCCAAACCCTCGTCGTACCGTGTCGATCTGTGGTTTTTCGTGCCTAGCTCCAGGATGTTTAGCTAAGGCGGATCTCGATGTTTTTTTTTTTGCAGAGAAGATTGTGAACGTTATCATAGAGGGCGACACCATGTCCTTATTGGTGTGCCACTTGAAAGGAGTCACCCGCTGTGTCGATGATGTAGGAAGCACAATAGCCTCAGACGTTCAAGCATGAGAGATAGAGGGTCACAGGCCGTCGTGTCTACCCTTCTCTCTGTGGGCGCTACCCTCTATGATACATTGGTTGGCATCTTCTCCTATCCGTCCCCCTCCTCTCTCGTTGGTCACCAGGCGTCGTCCTTCTTCTTAGTGGCCACCGTCCTTCGAAAAATATTTGAAATTATACTGTTGAAGTTTTTTCTAAGAAATATACGATATTTGAACATTTTTACATGAATAGGTTGTCATCGTTGTTCAATAGTGTGAACTTGTGATAAAATCTCAAGACCAACACGTGATAGTGATGACACCGATGGTCGCGCCGCAGTCTTGCAGGACAGTGTTGCGAGATTGTGGGACCCACCACGGACTCGTAGTGCGAGGGCGCGAGGCCCGCCCAGTCTTGCTGGTTGGCCAAGCAACATGACCGGAATGGATGCTAATGACGCAATTTATTATCCTGATTAGCGATTACTCTATACTACTTAAAATATTAGTAATTGTGGTTTTGACAAAAAATTCGTACCCGACCGATGGTGCCAAATCTGTATTGACACGAACTAGGTCATAAACACAATGGCCTGAGAGATCTGCTTAACTCCAGTACACGTCCTACATTTTGATGAGATGTGGGCGTGTCAATCAGTTTGATCCTATAACTGACAAGATGTGTAAATTGATGATCAATAGTCAATCAACTAATAAGTCGATGAAGCGATACTACTCGATGTCGATAGAGTCTTGAGCAATCGGCTATATGTCTGATGTAGATTTTGACGCTTGAATAAATAATGATATAAATACAATTGGCTAATGATAATGTAATCCAATAGAAACCAATCGATCAATAATGGTATGATAAAATAAATGATGATCCGATGATTAAAGCATACATCGGCTAGAAATTTGATGTTATTAAATCCAAATAATTAAGTGATCAATGAAACCTTTGTTGTAATTGGCTAAAACAAACTTATATATAATCATTATAAGCCGATGCAACACTTAAATAACTCATCAACTGAAACCCCGATAAAACAATGATTTATGTCTACTGACTTAAATAAATCTAACTTATAACCACAACCTCATAGGTCGGACCTAATCGATGCATCATAAGGTTAAAAATTGTCTGATAAATCTAAACCAGGCAATATGACACCGATCAAAGTGGTCATGTATTAAATTTAACCAAGATAGTAAACTATCAAAGAGAAATTTAATACATCAGATAAGATCGGTTAACCCTCTGATGATTATCAGTAACAATCTCGTAGGTCGGACCTAATCGCCCAAGAAGCTGTCGGTGCCCAACCTTGAACCCATCGCCACGTACGACAAGCAAAGCAGAGCAGCACACTCTCCTGCAACTACTTCACGAACAGAAGCAGCAGCAGTGCGCCATGTGCCTCGCCATGTTCTTCGGGAGCCCCACGAACATGTTTGAGAGAGAAGAGGAAGGGAGAGTAAGGGAAAAGAGAGGGGGTGACGATGTGGGTCTCGTTGTAACTTTTTTTAACTTTAACCAAACACTCACTCACTAACACGTAGGTCCTATGGTTTTCTTTGATTTTAAGTATGAAATTCACATTCGGTGACAAATAAAAGGACTAAAGTGAACTTATTCTCCAAACATATCTTAGTCAACAGGCCTTGTTTGTACAGGAATGTTCCTTCATAAGTAGGGATAAGTTCACTTTAGTTCTCTCAATTTATCGTCGAGTCTGAAATTTGTTTCTAAACCAAAATACCAGGTATAACGGGTCCCTCAATTTACAAAACCGGATCATCTCAGGTTCTAGGTAGTATTATGCCCATTTTTAGCTAACATGACAAGCTAAGACAGCATGGGACCTATGCGGGTTCCACATGTTAGTGGCTAGCAATTTCTTTCTCCTTACTCTCTCTCCCACCTTCTCCCCTCTCTTCTCTTCTCTCTCCCCTTTGCCTTCTCTTCTCTTTTCTTCCCAGTCCCTTCCAGGATGACGACTGACGCGAAGGACGACATGACGGGTGGCGGGAGAAAGGCGGTGAAAAAGTTTGAAAATATATCGCTTTTAATGGTTTTATAGGAATATACACGTTTAGAAGGGATTGAAAAATATACCTTTGTCGTGGAATGAAGGTGCGAATTCGCATGTGGGGTACGTGACATTTCGCGCGGCGAGGGTAAGACACCACTTGACTTCGCGTGGTGAGTGCGCGAGACCGCACAAGCGGATGCGACTTTGCATTCCTCACTAGCAATTTCACTGATTAATAGATTGATTAGTGGCAATAACAATTAATTAATTATTGTTATTTTTATTGAACAAGTAATAAGTATTTATTTAGCCCAAGTAATGTTATGAGTTTCCTTATTGAACATGTAGGTAATTTTAAAATTTAGAAAGAGTCAATAGTGAAACTGAAAAAACTCATTAAATTAATAGTGTAATAGTATAGATTGTAGAGCTCATATACCAGTGGTATGGGCGATGTGGAAAATTGACAATATTTGTTAACGTCAAAATTTGGTAAGATTCCTTAGTGGATTCAGTTAAGAAAAGATGTCAAATAGCCGATGAATATTTATGTGGAGAGATCGAGTTCAAGAAGAAATCTTGAAGACTATTGCATGACGGCTTAAGTTTATATATTAACTAGGCAAATTTTATATTTAGGAAAGTTTGTGTTATGTCCAATGAGGACTTTATGTTTTTTTATCTTTAGAAAAGTTTGTGGCGTGTCTAGTTAGGGCTCTTATTGGCCTATTAATATAAATGTGTATTCCCAGGTCCGTGTAAAAATATCTCCACAGATCAATATACACATATTTTTGGAGCATCATCACCCTCTTATGAGGTTTTATTTTGACGAGTTCTTGTTTTCGCGCATGGACTGCATAGATTGAGTTTAACCTTCGGCAAGAAATGAGTTTTAAGTGAGTTTTGTCATATTCGCTTGCTGGCGTGGCTAGGATTTCCTCGTTTGAGCATGATATTCTAATCGGATCGACGCAAGTGTTGCTTATCTGATATATCATCTCTATCTTTAGTTTTATTATTGTTTGCTAGTAACATAACCGTGCTAAATGCTACGGTAATATAATCGATCACTCTTTTTAAAATTCAAGCATGTATGCAAGCAAAAAACAAATCTCGAGATAAACTGCATGCATGCAAGCCAGAAAAAGGAGCATATCTTGGATAATCTCTCGCAATTAAATCCATACATGTATGCACACAATAAAAATAGGAAATAATATAAAAAAAGTGAACTCTAATTTTCGTCCGTTAGATATGAGTGAGTAAGAGAAAAAATTTAGATCTAAACCGTTGCTAAGGTACATTATATTATAAAATAAATGGTAGATAAATGGTAGATAGAGTAGATAGATAGATAGTTAGAAATAGAGATAGAGATGTTTGGTGATGGAAATAGCCCATGAAACCTACCAAATGAAACCGTAGCTCTAAAATTAAAATTTGGGAATTGGGCTGAATATCCGTAGGATGAAAGACAGACGAGATTGCTAATACTGAAATTTTCGTCTTTGCCCAGTATCCATGGTTGAACTGTTGATAAGATTTTACTATTCTCAAGTACTAGAAGCCTAGTGTGGTAACATGACAAACTGAATGGAACGTGGGAGATAGGTCTGGATCGAAAGCTAGCAGTCCATGATGTTCAAAGCAGCAAAATGATCAATGTGTTCAGGTGACAAAAATGAAAAAGTGCACCAGCCGGGAATCGAACCCGGGTCTGTACCGTGGCAGGGTACTATTCTACCACTAGACCACTGGTGCGTTTATTGTTATTACTCGACAAAACTTTTTATAAACTCATTTTGAGCCTGGAAAACAGAGTCTGATCTCTGCGACTCTTGATGCCTGGTGGTGTCGTGATAAAAATTTTCCAATCTGCTGATTGCTCCAGTGAACTGTACAACCTACCTGAATCTTGAATCTTTCTATGAACGGCTGCACCAACTGAGCGGGAGCTTCTTCTTGACATAGAAAAGCTGTTCAACTACTTCCAGAAATACCAACTGAGCTCAAGAAAAAAAAAAACGAGCCCTCACCTGATCTCACCAAATCTTCCGGACTTTCCGGTGCCCCCATTTCCGTCAGCGAAGAGCAGATTATACGTACATCTAGACGACGAGGGAGAAGAAGTAACGAGACGATCTTTCCCCTCACTGTGCGTTGCGCTGACGAAACGGATGGCCGATTGCCCGGCCGACGTACGCGACGGTGGATCCATCGGCGGGAGGTCTCCCTTTCCCGCGGGCGCTGTCCCCTTCGCCCCCATCTCACCGACGCAGTAGCTAGCGGCGGTGACGACGAGAGACTACTTGCTCGATCCGCTCCGGTCCTACGGCTTGTCGCCTTCCAGCCCGTGGAAGTAGCAGTGATCGTCTGATGATGGAGTGCACCGAGTACAGACAGCAAAACAAGCGGAGTAAAGAGGGGATTGGAAGGTAGCTACTCCAGCTAGTAGTCACTGCATGTCCAGATCATGTTCCGGTGACCTATAGAAGTAGAGATCGCGTGGTAGATGCGTTGCCACTATGTGGAACTAGAAGCCGGCCGGGATGCTGCTGTAGGAACGCGAGCGCGTGTTTCCCTGCTCCGTAACACCCCTGACAATGATCTCGCAGCTGACGTGTTACAGGTGCCAGTAGAACAGTAGATATCTATGCCTCGACCGAGCAGATGGATGTACCAAGGATTTATTGCATAAAGCTATAGATGGTCAGATGTGCTGGGCCTTCTCGTGTCGATCGAGGCACACATGTACGGTAGCGTGGCTCAGCACGGCACGGCACGGGAGTGGGTGGGCCATGCCGACACGGCCCGGTCGAGCGTGTCGTGCCTGGTCCGTCGTCCGAGCCCATGGGCCGGCACGACATGGCTCTTGTGCGTGCCGGCCTGGACGCGGCATGACCCACGGGCCGGCACAGCGGGGCAAGGCCGGCGAGCCTGGCGAGGCGGCGACGGAGGCAAGGCAACCGCCCCCCATCCTGCTGGCTGCTCCCACCACGTTGAGGGCGACATCGTGGTCGGGGGCGCATACAGAGGACGCAGAGCGGTCGACCGGCGGTCGGGGGCGACGGCGGAGCGGTTGGAATCGGCGACGGTGCGGTCGGGGGCGCCGGCGCCGGCACGGTCGCACGACTAACGATGGCGAGCTTGGGGTCCCGTGCCGATTCGACGCTGCGATAGGCCGACGAGCCGGCAAGTTGGGCAAGATGTGGTCCATGGACCTACCTTGGCCCATGGGCCATTGAAGGGCCCATGCTGACACAACATGGCCTAGCCTTTCCTCGGGTCGTGTTTGGACTGGAGGCGCGGCACGTGGTCAGCACGGCACAGCCTGTCACAGTAGTCGTGTTTAACGGATCGTGTCGTAGTTTTACCCGACCAGACCGTGTCGTGCGGACTATTTGGCCATCTATACATGCAGCACATTACCCGTGCCCATATCGTCGGTTTGGCACTGTTTGATGATTGATGCTGAGCAGATCTGCAGATGCATATGCCAGTGGAAGACATGTACGCGCGTGCACCGTGAACGTATTCTACGGCGTTCGCGCGTTTTGCACCGCAGCGCCAGCTCGATCGAACCGTGGCCTCGGCACGTTCCGCTCGCGGATTTTCGTGTTGAGATAAGGGACGCCACGGCGTGTTGCTTTCGATGGGGTGGTTGGCTAATCTCGCCCACGCGCGGAGCAGAGGAGGCCGGCCGCGGCCGGAGCGAGCTTTTCACGGCGGACGACGCGTGCACCACCGTATCGCAAGCGAATACGGAACGTCTCCGTCGTCAGCAAAACTGCCACGGATAAGGCTACGACTCCCAATTCCATCGGTATTGCGCCCTCGACGGCGAAAGCCCGACAGCCACGCGCGTACACGCGTAGCTGGCCAGCCACCTGCTAGTGTGGCTGGCCTGGAACAAGCCAGCTTGGTGTGGCACTATGGCTCAGATTAGTCAGATCACCATCCGTATAATTGACTACATTATCCCGATCTCGTGCTAGATCTGTGGAGCTTTACACGGGTAGATGATGCGGTGATATCGATGCACTAGCACTACACGGGTATACTGTTCCGTGTTCCCGCGTACGACATATGTCACATGTCACATATAGCAAAGCTAGCTAGAGCAAGCAGTGGGCAAGAAAGAGCTGCATGCGTCGTCGCTATAGCTTTTTTTTCTCCTTGCCGTCGCAATCCTGATATCGTTTAGTTCCACAAGCTACAGTAGTCAAGCTGATAATTAATCACCTATGCTGACAAGAGTGGTAACTAACGGTGTCCCGTAAAACTTGCCTGCCGAGGGTATGTTGGTGGTTACAAAACCGTGCAGTGGTGGGGACTGCACGCCTACTGATCGACGACGCACACAGGCGACTACTGGTACAGTGGTACTGTGCAAGGGGGCAACAAGTCTATAAATGCAGGTCCCGGTATTGCTAGCTACCTATGGAACAGCTCTCTAGCCGAGTGTGAGAGCTTCAGGCAAGCTGCTGCCGACAGTGAGCAGCAAGCTTAGGACAGCCAGCTAGCTAGTAATGGCGGTGACCGAGAGCTTGCCGTTGCCGGCCATGGAGAACGGCGAGGGTAAGGGAGGCGGCGAGTACACGCAGGACGGGTCAGTGGATCTCCGGGGAAACCCCGTGCTCCGGTCCAAGAGAGGCGGCTGGACCGCCTGCTCCTTCATCGTAGGTACGCCGTAACATGTACACGCATGTTAATTTCTTCCATGGCGCCATGGATGCAGTGATAGATGAGCTGTGAGCTGATGGACTAGCACTGTGTGTGCAGTGTACGAGCTGTTCGAGAGAATGGCGTACTACGGGATAGCGTCGAACCTGGTGATCTACCTGACGGACAAGCTCCACCAGGGGACGGTGGAGGCGTCCAACAACGTCACAAACTGGTCCGGCGCCGTCTTCATCATGCCTTTGCTCGGAGCCTACGCCGCCGACGCCTACCTCGGCCGCTACTGGACCTTCGTCGCCGGCTCCGCCATATACTTCTTGGTATAATTAACTGATCATCCTCTCACATTACCTTTTTAAATTTTCTTAATTCTCAAACTAAGAAACTATTAGTTCGCAAGATAAGTTTGGTAAGTAGCTCGAGCAGAGATTACTCAATCATTTCCGATGATTTGAATGACATCAGACCGGATATGAAATTTTAGGACGTGTTCGGCTTTTCCTCAGATCCTCTCCTCGCTCTTTACATTGGGCATGCAACAGCCTCCCCATTGCACCTTGCCATCCCCTTTTTTCCTCCCGCGTGCCCTCTTCCTCTTCCTCCATCCTGCACCCGCGCCGTCTGTGTCGCCTCATCGCCACCGGCCATGCCCTCGTCGACGCCTGCGCCGCCTTCGCCCCTTCCAATGGCTGCTCCTCTCTCTAGCCACGCCACCCCCACGGCCACGCTGTCCCCATGGGTTTCTCGACCATGGACAAGATCCTGGCTTTCTCGATCCTGAGCTCATCGCTGACGGAGATTGCGGTGGTGGGGAGCAGCAGCAAAAGACGACGACGGCAGAGAAGACACCGAAGCAGGAGTGGGAGAAGCAGAGCTCGTGGCCGGCGGAGAGGAAGCCGGAAGGGAAGCTGCGGTTCATGCCGGAGTTCGACGAGATCAACTGCTTCGAGTCCATAGTTCGTCGGTGTCACCCGCTCCTATTGCGCCCCCTCTTGTCGGTTGATCCCAGGGTCATGCCCACGACGACGCCACCCTCCACGACCCTCATCGTCGCGGACCTCACGGGCGATGGCCGCCCCATGTTGCCCTGCCGGCGCCGCCTGCCCTCCCGTCGACCGACCTTGCGGCCACGTCCACGACCACACCACCTCGCTTCTCTTGTGATAGAGAGAAGAAAAAGAGAGAAACATAAAGAAGAAAGGTAATAAGAGACTGATACGTTAGTCTTTTTTTTAATAAACATAAATAATAGACTGATACGTGACTAAAATAGACATAGAGAGTATCGATGAAGATGTTGTTAAAGAGTTTAACTAGTTGGACTTGCTAAAACAAATAAAAGACTAGCTATATACCTAATTTAAAACTGTTAGAGATGGTATAGGGGAGCTAGACTTAACGTAGAGTTTGATGTTAACATGCAATTCCGCGGGTGTGAAATGTTGTGTTGTCTTACTCTACATTTCTACGAGTCAATGCACGAGACACGGCCTGTGGGCCCCGACATGCATGTATTAGAAGAAGCATGCGCCATCACAATCACTGGAGCGCTTAGGTTTAAAAAAAAAGGGTCCATGTGGGCACAGTCACACGAAAAATGAAACTTATACTATCTTCGCTTTAAAATAATTATCATTGGACACTGTCTACCTTGTCGTTAAATTAGATACGACTTTTCATTCTTTCAAAATAAATTAGGGAAAGCGTGGGAAATCGGGCAATAACCACCCTCTTATGCCTCCTGTGAATGGGCTTCAAGCCCAGCACATCCCTTATCAGAAAAGAATAAGTTTTATGGTTCAGTTAGCTGTACCAGATTTTATATTGTGAAATCTAATATCTCACGGTAATGAAATTATCAAGAGATACCAAAAACCTTATAGTAGTAAATATGGTAGCTCCTAGACCATAAAACACTGTTAAAAATGCCTATATATGTGGATGAGTCAAGATTTAACATGTATCAATCAAGGTCTTAATTTCTTCAATATTATATACTACTGTGAAATGACACATGACACATCACGTCTAAATAAATACATGTATTGTGATATGATATGGTATTGTATCACTACTATTTTTTCCTTTCAAAATTGCCCCACTCCCTCCTATTTTTAATACTGGACACCCTAGATTTTAGACATGGGCGTGACATCTTGTTCGGACTTTTTTTTTCATAATCATCACCTATTTTTGACCATGATTAAAGTATATTTGTTGATAAAATAAATTACATCACAATAAATAATAGTTATGATTTTTTTAATAAAATAAATGATTAAATATATCTTTAAAATTAACCGCCATCAAACATTAAAAATTAGAGGGAGTGTAGTTATGCGATGATGTAACCATGGTAGTATGACTGCCAATCGGTGCAAAATCACATGCTATTGGAGATGACGTGGACTGATCATACGTTGAACGCTAATGCCGCAGGGGATGTGTTTGCTGACGCTGGCCGTGACCATTCCGTCGCTGAAACCACCGCCGTGCGTCGGCGGCGTGTGCCCGCCGGCGTCGGCCCTGCAGCTGGGCGTCTACTTCGGCGGCCTGTATATCATCGCGTTCGGCAACGGCGGCACCAAGCCCAACATCTCGACCATCGGCGCTGACCAGTTCGATGAGTTCGACCCCCGGGAGAAGATGCACAAGATGTCCTTCTTCAACTGGTGGATGTTCACCATCTTCGTCGGCATCCTCTTCTCCTCCACCGTCCTCGTCTACCTCCAGGACAACGTCAGCTGGTCCGTCGGCTACGGCATCCCCACGCTGGGCCTCCTCGTCTCCATCTCCATCTTCCTCGCCGGCACGCCGCTGTACCGCCACAAGGTGCCGCAGGGCAGCCCGTTCACTCGCATGGCCAAGGTGGTCGCCGCCGCCGTCTGGAAGTGGCGCACACCCGTGCCACCGGACGCCAAGGAGCTGCATGAGCTGGAGCTCGAGGAGTACACGAGGAAGCGCAAGTTCCGGATGGACTCCACCAGCGCCATGAGGTTCCTCAACAAGGCCGCCGTGAAGGAGAAGGACGGCTCGCCGGCGGCGAAGTGGAGCCTGTGCACGGTGACCCAGGTGGAGGAGACGAAGCAGATTGTCAAGGTGATCCCTTTGCTGGCGACGATGTTCGTGCCATGCACGCTCATCGCGCAGACGAACACCCTCTTCGTGAAGCAGGGCAGGACGATGGACCGCCACATCGGGCGGCACTTCCAGATCCCTCCGGCCAGCCTCGGCGCGTTCGTGACGCTGAGCATGCTCGTCGCCGTCGTGGTGTACGACAGGCTCTTCGTCAGGGCCATCCGGAAGTACACCAAGAACCCGAGGGGCATCACGTTGCTGAAGCGGATGGGCATCGGGCTGCTGCTGCAGGTCGTGGCAATGGCGACGGCGTCGCTGATGGAGAGCCGGCGGCTGGGGTACGTGCGGCGGCACGGGCTGGACAGAGCCGGCGTCGTGGAGGTGCCGGTGCCGCTCACCATCTTCGAGCTGCTGCCGCAGTACGTGCTGATGGGCGTGGCGGACGCATTCCTGGTGGTGGGCAAGATCGAGTTCTTCTACGACCAGGCGCCGGAGAGCATGAAGAGCCTCGGCACGGCCATGTCGCTGACGGCGTACGGCGTCGGCAACGTGCTCAGCAGCTTCCTCCTCTCGCTTGTGTCGCGCGTCACGCGGGAGAGAGGCGACGCCTGGGTGACCAACAACCTCAACGCCTCGCACCTCGACTACTACTACGGCTTCCTCACCGTGCTCGGCGCCATCAACGCCGTCGTCTTCGTCGCGCTCGGCAGCAGGTATTCGTACAAGGTCGAGTCGACGGAGACGATCGACATCTCCATGGACGTGAAGGGTGACACCGCCAAAAAGATTCAGAACTGATTATACTCTGTAAAGAAAAAAAAAGGGAAAAACGATGCGAATCGTCGTGCACATCACTAAAAGATGTACAACTCAACAATTCAGCTCAACTATGAACAATGCAACTCGCATGCAGTACAGTTAGATTGGTCTGGACTCTGAACTTTTCAGGTTCTGTCATGCAGTCATCCTGATTGGAAAAAAAAATCCAAGAATATTAATCTTGAAAGGGGAAAGCCAACAATATTCTCGATCTGCATGAAATTTGTTAACATTTCTAGAAAGGAAAAGAAAATATCTCCAGTCAGTATCATTTCTTCGGGGAAAAAGTGTAAATCAGTATCGGAGATATTTATAACATGATATGTATATATGATATGTATATATTGCAGATTTGCTTCATGGAATTTTGAATAGTTGGGTGGGTTAATTAGTGAGCATGACGGCCACATGGCCTGATGGTCCATGGATAGCTGATCATTGTGGCGCATAAATCCCGTGATCTTGACCTCCACGAAAATGCTTTGCACCGAGTGTACGATGTAATAGCTACCATCGCGTGGCCTCATTTGCACATGCGTACATATATAAATTTCAAAATTTAAATAATTTTTCTTTTAAAATATTTATCTAAACTTCAATCTAATTATATCATTGGATTCGTTTCAATTAAATTTTTTTAACAATATATCACATGATATATCACTATATCATGTGACTATGTTTCGATGATTTTTTTGTTAAAATATTTTTATGGTAAATATATTTTGACGATTCTTTTATTAAAATATTTAGTTGAAACATTTTTAATAATATGATGCAACATCATCCAAAGATTTAACTAAATCGGACATTCGAGCTGTCTCCTGACCTCAGAAGTCTTCTGCAGTAGTTATCCATTCCTACTCCTTGGCCCAGTGACATGTTTGACTGACAGAATTTTCTTCAGAACGAGAGTCGTAGACAGCAGCTCGACGCATCGATCAATCAGTGGACCGGAGCTGATAATGACCTATCTTACTTAGAGTACTAACTAACTTTACTAATGTAAACGCTCATTGAGGATAAATACAAACACACAAGGTTTGCAAATAGCTACTGGTCAAGCTGTTTGCGTAGACTTACTAACTGGGAGTTGGTTGATATTTCCGCAAGAACACATCAACAAGATCATGACTGTAACTGGCACTATATGATGGCAGCTTTAGTCAATGTGCATGCAGAGATGCAAAGTGCTGTTCTGCATTAGGCGTTTAGGCAAAAATGCTCCCCAAGCTCTGCCTTTTGTCTAAAAGAAAACGTGCTGCCCCCAAAAGAAGGGAGCTCGCACTACCTCTGCTTTCTACACCTATTTAGGCACCATTATAATTATGGGTACCCTTCTCAAATCGTTAAACATTTTTTATAATTATAGATAACTTTTTATATATAAGTTTCTCAAAAAAATAAAACAAACTAAATTTTCAACTTTTCAATACTAACGTAATTAATTATGCTTTAATAGTCCACATCGTTCTGCTGCAAGCAATTACTCAGCTAAACATCATAAACGAACGGGTTTAAAATATCTTTACAACATTGGCTGGCGTTTGAAAGCAAGAATTTGGAGCACATTCAAAAGGACAAATAGTACAATATCAGGAATTCTAATGTGCCGCACATGAAAATGAAAAATTCCTTCAATTAAGAACTTCGTAATGGTTGTTCCGATAAAATTTCTGCAAACGATGCCGCTGTCATTTTCTAGCAACAACGCATGTAGCTAACAAACACCCAAAAGCTCAAGTGGGAAACTGAGAAACAAATGAACAAATCACCATGCACTTAAATGGTCAAAAGAATAAGTCTGAAAAATATGATGTTGCGTTACCAATTTCCCGTTGGCGAATTGGCCTGAAGTGAGTGAAGTGACGATACAGGCTCTCCTTGGGAGCATTCCTCAAGATTCAACGACTGTCACTGAACTGAAGTTTGAATAAACCCATTCCCATAATCTCATCATCCCATCTAATGTGATAAAACGAGCACACGATTTTCAAATGAGCAGAAGAGTCCATTGTCCTTTACTGAAACCTCCATATCCATTGGTCTAAAGATGACAACTTATCATCGACGATGCCGTCGAATGTCGCCCAAGTTGATTGACTTGGAAAACCTAAGATCTTGTCCATTCTACAAGGTATGGTTCATGTTTTAGTGAGTTCCTTCGGTACCATTCGCGAATTATTGGATATACTTGTAACTTGGTACAATGGATGAGCCCACTGAGCCAATGGAGAATCATTATCGTTGACCCCTGATTTTGTTTTTGCAGGAAGCATCATGTTTGGCTTCACTAGTAGATTGCTCTCAGTTCCTTTCGATGGAAAATTGACGTATCAGTAACATGCAAATTACAAAATCGTGCTGATACGGAACTTTCAGGCATCATCGCTTTATTTCGGTGGAACTTTTATTTAGCGAGATGGTGATGTTATTACGCACGTTATGATTTTGTTAGATCATAGTTAGAGAGAAATTCGGATTGGATTGGTTCATGTCGAGTCCTTATTATTTTTCGATAAATTTGATATTTTGATACTTTTTCGTTGGCAATTTATTTTAGTTGATACTTATGAGAATGACGCGTGAGGCTATCTGAGTAAATGAAAATCATCCAGAATATCAGATAATCAAAGCCCACTTTACAACGTGTCAAATTATCAAATCTCTTTATTATCCCCTGTATCTTAGGTCGTGTTTGGTTTTGTGCCGATTCTAAGTGTAACCATTTTTTTGGCAACGGCAAGATTTGGTCGTACCAAAAATTTAGCAATGTGGTTGTTTGGATTGTTGCCAAATTTGATATTGTCCATTTGCAACACTACTCCAGGGTCTTCGCTATTGTTCACCTTTCCTCTTTTTCCTAGTCCTTTCTATGGGCCAATTTGTGCTGGAAGGACATTTCGGCCGGTGTATGGATTGGGTTGGGCCGAAGAAGCCCAAAATACAACCTGAGCACTGACTAAAGTTATTTTTTGGTTCAGCTTTTAAAAGGCTAAAGCTGACTTTCTTTTCAAAAACTAAAACTCCAGAAGAGAAGCCGAAGCTAAGGGCGGTTTGGAAGCTAATTTTTTAAGTTGGCTTATCTAAAACTGTACTGTTTTTGTGTAACAATAGTAGACAGATAATTACTTTTAACTTTTCTCTCATAAGCCAAAAAATACTGTCCAAAGTAAGCTACTGGCTTCTGGGCTTCTCTAGTTCAATTCTGATTTTTGGCTTTTCAAAAGCTAGATTAAAAAATTAGCTGTTTGGTTCAGGTTCTGCATTCTCAAGCTGAAAATCACTAAAAAAACTGAACCAAACAAACCTAAGGATCTATGGTCTGATTGAGAAGCTTATGTCAACTGTCACATCTCTCAAAACTAGAAGCTATTTTTAAAAATTTGGATTTTAATTCAGATTATAAAAACTATAGTTCTATAAGAGCACATGCAACAAAATGTCTAAATAAATTTTTAATAATTATGTTTTTAGTCATTTTAAAAAAATAATTCCCAATAAAACATCTTTCATCCAACAGATTCTTAAAATCGGTTTCCTATAAATTCGAAATTGTTTTGGGCCCGATTTTGGCGGTGTTGTAGGATGCGCGCGGGTAGGATGCGACAAGGGAAGGGAAGGGAGAAGGAGGAGCGCGGTGGCGTCGGCACGAGGAAACGACGAGGAGAGGCTGCGGCGGTGGAGGATACGGCGGCCATGTACGAGGAAGGGTCGAGGAGGGCGGCGGTGGTAGAGGAGATGGGAGACGAGTAGGGCTAGGCGCGTGACACAAAAAGTGCACGCGGAAGAAGCTCAATGGCGTGAAGATAATATTGGGCGTCGGACTCGGTTAGCTATTTGTGAAGAACGAAAAGATGGAAAAAGGGAACCACATTTTCTTGAATGAGATAAACAATATATTAAAAGATAAATTTCGTTTAAATTAATTAAAAGTGAAGATTTTAGAGAATATTGGGTCGTGTTGCATATGCTCTAATCTATAAATCTATAAATATCGTAGAAATCTATAAATTTATCAATATCGGTAGTGTTTCTACCTAAAATTTTGTTTTGTCTGACTATTTTGCAGAAATCCCTTTAAGTTTTTTCGAAATTACCCGTAGTCCCAATGTTGAAAAGAAAAGGATGACTTGGATAAAAAAGACCTCCCCGCGCCCTCCTCCCTGTCCCCATCCGCATCGCACCCGCGCCGCGTTTGCGCTTCTCCCTCCCATCACTGCGAGCTCCTACGCCGCGCCTGCATCCCTCCCTCCCGTCTCTATCCGTGTCATGTCTCGATTTCACCGGTTATAACACACGGACATCATTGCTGGTAAAAACTAAACTAAAGATCAAAAGTAAGCTAGGTTTTTGGACTATCAATCAGCTGCTGCTTTTTAGAATACAAAGCTTCGCCGAACAGGCCGTGAGAAACGGGTGGAAACAACCGGAGAATCCGAGGCCCGCACACGTGTCGCGGTCGGCGGGAACGGCGGCGTGGAAAGCGGGTGGGGCCATATGGCAGCGAGACAGCTGGGCCCCATCCCCGGATCGTTTGTGGCGCCCACCCCACCTCTCCCTCGGGCCGAAAGAGCCGCTCGCTCGATCGGCCGGACGGAGAGATGGGGCGCCTCCAGCACCACTATCGCTCCCGCTCCGCCTCCTCCTCCTCCTTGGCGCGCTCCTCCGACACCGCCGCCACCGACAGCGACGCACGCAGCCTCGCCGCGGAAGCCGCCGTCAACTGTCCCTTCGGCCACGTCCATGGCCTCACCCGCGCCGAGATCCGGGAGGCCGCCTACGAGGTCTTCTTCATGTCATGCCGCGCCGCAGGCGGCGGTCGGCTCAACTACTTCCCGGCCGGGGAGAGCGGGGGTGACGGGTCGCCGACCATCGGCGCCGGCCCCAGGGGTGGGACGGGGATGAACGTCGTCAACAGCAGGGTCAAGAGGGCGCTGGGGCTCAAGGCGCGGAGGTCGTCGCAGCCGACTACCGCGCGGAGCACCATGAACGCGTCGTCGACGCCCGGTTCCCCCGGCCGCGCCATGCGGGCGATGAACCCGACGTCGACGCCCGTGTCGCCCGGGAAAGGGAGGCGGCCGATGACCTCCGCCGAGATCATGCGGCAACAGATGCGGGTCACGGAGCAGAGCGACGCCCGCCTCCGCAAGACGCTCATGCGCACCCTCGTCGGTCAGGTTCATTGCGTCGTGACGCCATTGATACGCACTCCACGTTGGAAAGCTTGCATGCATGCGTTGTTCGATTAATGATCCATTTGTACAGGTGGGAAGAAAAGCGGAGACGATCATCCTGCCCCTGGAGCTTCTCCGGCAGGTCAAGCTCAGCGACTTCGCCGACAGCGGCGAGCACCACCAGTGGCAGCGCCGGCAGCTGAAGCTCCTCGAGATCGGCCTCATCGTGCACCCTTCCCTCCCGCACGACCGCCTCAACGCGGTGGTGCTCCGGTTCCGCGAGATCATGCAGGCGGCGGACGCCCGCGCCATCGACACCGGCAAGACGTCGGACGCCATGCAAGCCCTCTGCAACGCCGTGCACGCCCTTGCCTGGCGCTCCGCTCCCGGCAACAGGCCCGCCGGAGAGGCCTGCCACTGGGCCGACGGCTACCCTCTCAATGTGCTCCTCTACGTGTCGCTCCTCCAGGCCATCTTTGACCTCAAGGAGGAGACCGTCGTGCTCGACGAAGTTGATGAGCTCCTGGAGCTCATGAAGAGGACATGGACAACGCTAGGCATCAACAGGATGCTGCACAACGTGTGCTTTGCCTGGGTCCTCTTCCAGCAGTACGTGCTCACCGGGCAGATCGAACCGGACCTCGCCGGAGCGGCGCTCGCCATGCTGACGGAGGTGGCGGCCGACGCCAAGCAGGACAACCGCGATCCGGTGTACGCACGGGTGCTCTCGAGCATCCTCGGCACGATACACGACTGGTCGGAGAAGAGGCTTCTTGGCTACCACGAGTGGTTCGGCAACGGCAACTGCGGCGCCGGCGCCGTGGCCATGGAGAGCGCTCTGTCACTTGCGCTCGCCACCACCAAGATCATCTCCGACAATGTGATCTTCACAGTCATCATGCGGTGTGACACCGAACACGAAGACGGCAGCGTCGGAAGCTTCGCCGGCGACCGTGCGGATTACTACGTGAGGTGTTCCGTGAGAAGCGCCTTCACGAAGGTTAGCTTCCAAAGCGTTTGGCCACGCCATGGCGACGTCTTGATAGAGCAAACATCAAGTAGACGAGTTGTGTTGATCTGCGGAAACGTCTCCAGATACTGGAGAATGGACTCGGGCAAGGTGACAGCCTGATCATCGATCGCCACGACGACGACGACCCGAGCGACATCCTGGCGCGGCTCGCCGGCGACACGGAGCAGATCGCGCTGTCCGAGCGCGACACCTTCGGGCCGGTGCTGAGGCGGTGGCACCCGTTCCCTGGCGCGGTCGCCGCGGTGACGCTGCACGGCTGCTTCGGCGTCGTGCTGAAGCAGTACCTGGGCAAGGCCACCGGCCTGACCAACGAGCTCGTGCACGTGCTGCACGCGGCGGGGAGGCTCGAGAAGGCGCTGGTGCAGATGGTGGTGGAGGACGTGGCGGACAGCGACGACGGCGGCAAGTCGGTGGTGAGGGAGGTGGTGCCGTACGACGTGGAGTCCGTCATGTTCGGCTTCCTCAGGACGTGGGTCGAGGAGAGGCACAGGATTTGCAGGGAGTGCATGCTCCGAGCCAAAGAAACCGAGGTTTTGTTGCATGTTTCTTTTCATCGAACATGTGTTCTACACGGTGCAGTCTCAAGAACGAACGTGTCGCATGGTTGTGCAGAGCTGGATGCCGAGGTCCAAGAACGAGCCCTACGCGCAGTCGGCCGTGGAGCTGATGAAGCTGGCCAAGGCTACCGTCGACGAGTTCTTCGGCATCCCGGTGAGCGCGAGGGACGACATGGTTCAGGACCTGGCCGACGGCATGGAGGCGATCTTTTTGGAGTACATCTCCTTCCTCACGTCTTGCGGTTCGTAGTCGATGTCGTCGTTTACAACAAAATTTCTCGCACAAATCCGAAATGTACATTCGTGTTGGTTAATTTGGTGCATATCGATCGAGCAGGTAGCAGGCAGAGCTACCTCCCGTCGCTGCCGCCGCTGACGAGATGCAACCAGGACTCGAAGATCATCAGGCTGTGGAAGAAGGCGGCGACGCCGTGCCGGGTGCCCGTGTCGAGCCCGCGCGGCCACGGGCACCACCAAGGCCAGGGCGGCTTGGCGTCCGGCGGCCAGAACCCGCGCCCGTCGACAAGCCGCGGCACGCAGCGCCTCTACGTCCGGCTCAACACGCTCCACTTCATCCTCAGCCACGTCCACGCGCTCGACAAGTCGCTCGACTTCTTCTCCAGCGGCAGGTGCTCGTCGCCGTCGTCCGCCGCTACCGCCCGCCTCCTCGCGCCGTCCTCCCACTTCGACCGCGCGCGTGCCGCAGCGCAGTCCGCGGTCGGCCACGTCGCCGAGGTCGCCGCGTACCGCCTCATCTTCCTCGACTCGCACCACTCGTTCTACGACGGGCTCTACGTCGACGGCGTCGCCGACGCCCGCATCCGACCGGCGCTCCGCACGCTGAAGCAGAACCTGTCTCTGCTCCTCTCCGTGCTCGTCGACCGCGCGCAGCCGGTGGCGGTGCGGGAGGTGATGAAGGCCTCGTTCCAGGCGTTCTTGCTCGTCCTCCTCGCCGGCGGCGGCGACAGGAGCTTCACGAAGGAGGACCACGGCATGGTCGAGGAGGACTTCAGAAGCCTGAAGCGCGCCTTCTGCACGCGCGGCGAGGGCCTGGTGACCGAGGAGGTGGTCGACGGCGAGGCGGAGGCGGCGGAAAGCGTCGTGGCGCTCATGGGGCAAACGGCGGAGCAGCTCGTGGAGGAGCTGAGCATCGCGTGCGAATTGAACGGAGCGAGCTCCAACGGCCAGAGGATGCCGGTGCCGGAGACGACATGGCGGTGGAGCCGCACGGACCCAGACACGATCCTCCGCGTGCTCTGCCACCGTGACGACGAGGTGGCGAGCCACTACTTGAAGCGCGCATTTCAGCTTCCCAAGAGGCGGTGACAAGTGCTAGGCTTTGTTGCACACTTCGATTTGCAATTCAAATTACATGGGGTGTGTGGACCCATGTTGGAAGCAAATAAATTTAAATCATCTGAAAAATCTGATTCAGCTTCCATTACAGAAGAAAATAGTTGCTTGACTTCAGAACTCTGCTATACAAACAAAGTGTAACTCTCGTTTCTCTTTTGTTGCAACATGAAGATACTCATACAGGTTAACATGACTAGGGCATAGGATACTTAGCACAGGGATCAGCTGCCAAAGATATTAAGTCATGAACAAAAATGGAAGAAACAAGTCAAACCAGAGAGGTAGAAAGGCAAAAGTGCAATACAATATCGACAATGTAACAATACACCATATCGACAGCGCCAAAAAAATCACCATAATAGAATATGGATGGACATTGTTTACAACAAATAAAAGAATTTGACGAGTAACATCTTTGAATAAAGCATGATACTACTTCCACAATCTCACTGACTATATGTATGTTCTTCTCACAAAAGCATGTATGCATCTTCTGCAATTCTCCAACTGAAACCAAACTCGTCTCTTTCCAGCTTCCAGTTGGGAAGCTTTCAGTAGCAATTCACCACTTCATCCTGCAAAGTTCTACATATATTCATCATCAGCTCAAATGTAAAACTAAAGCTCCAGCACATGAAAATTCAGAATCAACATTGAAACTAGGTAACAGTGACACTAAGCTTACCTGCCCAAACCTTGTTCTAGTCCTCATAAACCCTCCTCTTGTCACCGGATCACCAGCTTTGGAGCTACAATTCCAGTAAGCCCCCACGGTTCCCAGGATGGGCATGTCGTCAGGGCTAGGGCTCGGAGACCTCGACCTCCTCGGAGACGAATTGGCAGAGGATATCTTGATGTCCTCCACGGTCAGGGCCCCAAGGATCGGCCGGTCTTCTCGGCTGATCGGCGAGAAGGACCGGACGGAATTGCTCTCCGGCGTCCCAGAAGAGCCCAGCCATGTCGAGAGGCTCGCGTCCACCGACACTTCTTGCTTGCTTGGCGTGCTGGGGCTGTAGTCGGAGCAGACCACCTGCCACTCTTTCTTCTTGGCTGGGATCGCCGGCTCGGAGAGCAAGTTCGCCGTCGTTCTGTTCTCCTTGTCCGAAGCATTCGGGGCGGCGGTGGCTGCGCGGGTCTTGGCGTCCTTCCACTGGGTGAGATTCTCCACTGAGCTGAGCACCGGGTTCGCGTCGCGCGTCTGTTGAGGCGCGGGCGGCGCCTCCGGCGAGGTGACGCCGGAAGCCGCTTCCTGGCCGCTGCTGCTTTCCTTGGTCTTGCTCATTGGAAGCAGGAAGAGCGACTCGCACGCCTCGTCCTCGCCGCGCCCGATGCCGAGAAGGCCGTCGTCGTCCTCGTCGTCGATCGCGCACTCGTCGAGCCCATCCTCCTCTTCCTCTTCGTCCTCGTCTCCCTCCTCCTCCTCATCCTCGTCGTACTCGCTGTCATTGTCGCTGTATGCGCAGTTGCTGTACCTGTGGTTCAGCGGGAAAGCCTCGGATTTCGCGCAATCCGGTGCCAGCATCCACCTCGCCTCATCCTTGTCGTCACCCGCCGCCGGCTCGGCCTCCTCCTCATCCTCCTCCTCCGCTTCCGGGATCACCTCCGCCTCGTAAGTGGTGACGTTGGGATCAAACGTCACCTTCTTCTTAACGACGGTCACGCAAAAGTCATCAGTGGAATCCCTAAACAAACACACACATCAAGCTCCCCAACTTAGCACACCAGATCAAGCGAATTCCTCCACCAAATCAAGCCATCCCGCTGATCAGCTACACATAAACACATACCTCAACTCCAGGAGCGTCGCCAGCAGCGGCGCGGCGGCGGAAACAACGTCTCCATCCAACGCGGCAGCAGCCTTCTTCGGGGAAAGCCGCGGCGTGGCCTGTTCAAATTCAAAATCCAAAAACACAAACACAGAACACGTCAATAATTTTAGAGGAGATCTCCGAAATGAACAGCGGATATGGAGGAACAGAATAGTGAGGAAAGAGTCAGATGACGCCGCCCACTTACCCGGGCGCGGCCGGAGGGGGACTGCGCAGGGGAGCGTTTCCGGCGGCGGCGGCGTTCCTTGGCCCCCCCGAAGCAGCCAAGGAAGCAGCCCATGGCTAAGGCAAGAGAGAGAGAGAGAGAGAGAGAGAGAGAGAGAGGGAGAGGGAGAGAGAGAGGGAGAGGGGGGTATTGGAGAGGTGGAAGAGCTAGTGAAGAAAAGGAGGCGGCATTTGGGGAGGGGAGACGAGGGCGCAAGCAAACGGAGGCGAAAGAGGAAGCCGTTGGGGAAAAAGGCAAGCGGCGCGCGGTAACGGTCAAGTTGACCCAGCTGGCATATGACCGTTGGATGGATGGAACCGATGGCTACCGTGACGAGACGATTGCCTTGCGGGGTCCACCCGCGAAGAGAGGCATGGAATCCGAGGACTGCAGCGACAACTTCGCGCTGGGCTGAAATGGGCTCTATGTGTTCGCATCCTGCCCAGAAGGTTGAGCTTTCCAAATGTTGTGCGTGCGACTGTCTACTGAATCCTGTATTAACAGTTGATGAGAGTTGTATGGTAACTGTCGCTGTAAGTTAAGAAAGTAACTGATGGTAACACATCGTATTGCCATATCAATTACTATTGACAAAATCGATCTGAATTCTGGCAGTGAAATAATAAATGCTACCGTATAATTTCTACAAGCACATTGCTGACCATACTCGGCAAAATAGGTCAAAATTAAACCAAAGAGGGCCTCCTTTTGGTATCTTTTCCTTCTCCTTTTGGTATCTTTTGTACGCCTGTATCCAGTGGTATAGTAGCTTTCTTAGGGCTCTGACCAAAAACTCCACGTCAAGGCCATTTGTTTATCACCAGTTCTTCCTCCATTGCAAAGTTAGCTACATTTGCAGTACCTCCTGAACAGAGATGGCTTGAGTCTGCTGGAGTGAGCTTATGTATACATGACTGTTAGGGGCATGCAGAAACCAGCAAAATTGACACACTACAGCTCTTGCTACACATCTATAGAGCACAGGCTCCACATGGTGCAAGATGTGCCGGAGATTAAGAAGCTTCACGGTATTTACATTATTGAACATATGCAAGTGTCCAAGTATTCATCATCAGAGTCATCCGTATCACTGCAAATATTAAAATGACGAAGCGTTAGTTGAGGAAGAAATAGATGCGGTGCAGCAAAGATAAATTTGAATTCTCGAATCAATTTTGAAACATAGTCAAAGATTGGCGCAATTTTAATACTTCAAATGGAGTAGCTAAAGGCAGCGAGCTATTTCAAAATGCATATCATATACAGAGACGACAAAACTATTTTCCAAGGCCATACCAACCAATCCCATGCAACCACCCAGAAAGAAAATATGATACCAGACATAATCATTTATCTTTGCACGGTACGTTGACTCCAATTGAAATGACGCCAGCAGACAGAAATAAACTTGAGCTAACTAAGTTTTTGCACACGTATACAAGGATTGTCTTTTGCAATTCTATGCGCAAAACTCAGTTCAGCTATCCCCAATAAAATTTATGGATCTGCCAACAAAGGTACTCACCATTCAGAAATAATATTTTAGAATAAACAAGAACTATAAGTTACCGAAACATGGAATCTATAAACAGGTAAAGCAAACATCTTGAACAACATAAGTGCAACACACACACACACACACACACACAAAAACCTCCCTAGTTTAAACCAACTTCATATAAAGTGGACTAGAGGAAATGCTGCTCCCCTTGTCATTGTCCAAGCAATCTGTGATGAAGCCTATTAGCCTACAACTTATTTGATTAAATCCCACATACGTAGTACTTATCAATTCCTAATGTGTTTTTAGTAAAACAATTACTAATGTTCTCCTAAAAGGAAAGCTATTCATTTAATGACTATCAGCATAGCAAACTTGTTCATAACTTCAAACTGCCAAACTGTCTGTAGTTCTTGAGTTTAAATGTTGGCGGTGTATCTAATTTAGCTACCAACTTGGTCATGGAGTAAGATTAGACGGCCCTGGAACTGGAACCAAGCAGGACAAAGAAACAGGTGGCCAGCAGCCCCACAACATGAGCAGCACATGATAGGCTTCATCTCAGATTAACGGAGGTTTAATTAGATCGTACAATTAAGAAGACTATAACCCTGCAATTGCAAAGTTCTTTTAATAATCGACATTCCCATGCAAAAAAAGTTAGATAATTGACATTTTATGTGGTCACTCCTTTGGAGCATGATAATGTTTCCTGATTCCTATCAAATATCTGCCAAAATTCTATGAAATTCCTACATTACAAACAGGACCTACAAGTCCCAACTGAGCTGATGCCACAGATTACACACGTTAGAGAATGCACTAAGTCTGGGGATGGTGCCCCACAAAAGTCTATGTAGGAAATTTTCTTCTGACATCTACATAGTAGCGCAAGGATTATAAATTTCTGACAGTACTGCTTATCAGCACAGTCAATCTCCTTAAAGTTTGACCATACAATCAAAATTCCTGTACCACTAAGCCACCTTCAGGCTGGAGATGTGATCATATCATAGTTCTAGTTGGCTGTTAATCAGACTGGGATGGAGCTAGAATCCCAGAAGAGAATGATTTATTATCTCATACATGCACCAGAAAAAACACATACAGAAACACTAAACATTTAAAAATCCATTTGAGAAGCAGAGTACATCTTCAGTTGTAGGCAATCTTCAGTTGTAGGCGAAGTTGCTCAATTGCAGATTGCAAAATAATTATGTCCTTGATCAATGCTTTGTTATTGTACATACATGTGATCAAATCAACTTGTCCAGCTGTCCAATTGACTGTACATATCAAACATGTCAACCTGCATTACTTGATTTAAATACCATTTCTTTTGAGCTACATTTAACAAGACAAAATTTGCTACAGGACACTCAAAACATAGTCTTTGCTAGGGGACACTGCAAGAACATGAATTTGCCCGGGGACACTCAAAAGACAAGGTAATTTGCTGGTAGACACCATACACATTATTTTATGATTTCCTGCTATTTTGGAGAGAGAATTTTGCAAAATGATAGATTTGCCCCTGGGACCAAACTTCTTTCCTGAACAAGCAAGTCGGCGATGGCGGAGCGAACAGAGAGCGTCAAGGGTAGAGCAGCCGGTCGGAGGTGTTGGCAGTGACAACGGAGATGGGCCATCCATCGGGACCTAGTGGCTGGCAGCATGGACACGATCCGCGAAGATGGCTGGCGGAGAGGTTGGGGCGGCGAGCGATGAGGCGAGGCGGTCGTCTAGTAGAGGGGGACAACTAGCACAGGACAGGGAACCGGCGGCAGAGAGGCCCACGAGCTGGTAGGCGATGAGGCAAGGCCGGCGTCGGACAGAGGTTGCTGGCCGAGGTTGACGCCATCATGGAGTGGAAGGCGCCATGATGTAGGAGGTGAGGACGGGGTTGCTGGCTGAGGTTGACGCAGATCGAGCCGGAGTGAAGGTAGATCAATGGCTTGGGAAGGAGCTTTAGGCGCCAACGACATAGCGTGAAGGAAGAGGCGAAAGTGGAAGCTGCCCGGCACGGAGGAAGCAGGGGTGGCGTGGTGGCAGCGGATCTGGACTTGGAGGCCATGGGTGCACGAGGATGATGAGAACCGCGACGGCAACGGTGACCAGGTGCAGAAGCAAGATGTTGGCCCGACGACGACGGACGACGGCCAGGTTAGGGAGAAAGAATATGAGGGTAAAACGGGCATTTTACGTGGTTTCTCTCTCCTCAACTAAGTGAATATTGTATTTTAATGCTCACGGTGTCCTGTGACAAACTACCACGTTTTTAAGTGTCCTTGGACAAATTCATGTTCTTACAGTGTCCCTCAGCAAATACCACTTTTTTGAGTGTCCTACAGCAAATTTTGCCATTTAACAATGGTTGTGGGGGTACCAGATTGTCAATCATGTATTGTTAATTAACATGTGCAGCTTCACATGCGCTGCTAATAAATGTTCGATTAAACTAAATAAGTACAATCTAATAGCCATCTAGAATAACTAAACCCAAATGATCATAGCCTGACAAGAAATCCAGAAATGGCAAAGAAATGCACCATCATTTGATTATGAAAGCTACTGCTTTTTTTTCATTGCACCGATGGGCAAAGCTTTCTAAACTAAAGTTCACATACAACATCAACAAATAACCCTTTTTGGCTAGTAATGCATCAGAAGAATATGTCCAAACTAAACAACGCAGACTTTTCCTTAACAGGTAAAGAGGCCTGTAGTTAATAACACCAGTCCGGCACTAGAAAATGCAGAAGATTCCAGCTATTAATTCATTTGCTTTGTTCCCTCCTTACGTGCTTATATCAGTATATAATTTCATTTGGAATTCTGGATATGCCACCATCGACTATCCTTGACAGTTGACATTCAAATAAGAACGATTAAGGCGCATGTGCCAATCGTGGGTCAGTCCTTTAAGAGGCCCTATGCAATCATTTCATACGAAGGTTTCCATCAATGTACAATGGTAAATAGACATCATCTCTATGATAACGTACTTGGCTCCTTTTTACTTAAATAGTTTGAAGACCATGACTACAATTATAAAATGCTAGTAAACTGATCACAATGAGCTTCAGCTAATTTCTAGCTCCAGGTTACTTCAGAAAAGGCCACCAAAAGGATTTACAGATTTATGCCGCTAACTCAAATTAGATGATTGAAAGATCCAAAGCCAAACAATTCAGCTCATCTTGCTGGGTGTAACATAATAGAGGTTGAGACATTCCTAACAGATCACATGTTCTAATGTCATATCATGCCGGATACATGCTTTTGCTGAGAATAACGTATTGATAGCTTAACCTCTTCTAGCAAATACAGAAAGATAACCATACTAATATCTGTCCACATTCCTACTTGGCAATAGCCCTAGAAGACACCCTGACAGGTTATTTACCTATGCAGCTAATTTGTCTAGCCAAACAAAAAAAAAGCCAGACTGTATCGCTCTCTTCTGTATTCTATGCAATCATAGTAACCACGAAATCTAACACATCGATCCAATACAATGGGACGGGAGTTTACACGGGGATAATTTGCCACTGCACATATTGGTGCTTTAGGATCTCTCATTCGATGTCTCGTTAACATGTGGTCACATTCCATCCAGACGATAGAATGAAAAAAATGCTCAAAGCACAACGAAAAGATGCACAAAATAAATTTAATTGAGGTAGCTTATTTACCTAGGCTGGAATTCCCTGACCTCGATGAGCTTCTTTCCATGCCTATCCTTCCACTGAACGCGCCGTTTCGATCCCTTCATGCCCTTCCGCGCCGTGCCACCCGCTGGATGCGGCGACAGCAGCGCCCTGCGCTCGACGGAGACTACAGCGTCCCCCTTCGAGCCGGCTGGCGCGGCCGCGGGTGCTCGGGATCCCGCCGCCGGCGAGGGAGAGGCCAGATTCTTACCGCTGCCGCTACAAGAGACACTCCTGAAGCTGCGGCGATCCATCGCCCGGTGGCATCAACTCCTCGTCCCCCAACTTCGATCCCCCCCGACTCAATTCAATCCATCATGGAATCGACGAGCCCGAGAATCTCCAATCACCCAGCTGATGAGACGGAAAATAGAACTAAATCGACACGAAATAAAGCCATAATCCAGACTTCAACGGAAAAACAATCGAATCTAATCTACCGATGGGGCCAGTGAAAATCCGCCGGAAAAGAAACAAAGCTGTGGGAGTGGAGAAACCAACCGAATTTGCCGCAAAGCCGAGAGTGCCCCCCGGGGAATTTCCGGATCGAATGAGCAGGAGGTGGTGCGCGTAGGGGGCAGGCCAACGCGACGAGATTTTTGAGATGGGAGGGGGAGGATTCGGGTTGGAATTGGTGGGGGGAGAGGAGAGGTGAAGAGGATTGGAAATTGGAATCGGGAGGAAGGCGAATCAGACGCAGGCAGAAGGTGGTAACGGCAAATCCGCGCGCGTCTCTGTGATTTACTACTTCCTCGCTAACCAATAACCACCTCCTCCCTGAGATGAGTTTCGCGCTATTATTTGTTGTTTACCAAGTTTGTCAATTAGTATATGTGTTTAGATGGGCTGTGATGTCATGATTAACTAGCTAAATTTGAAGGCTTAGGTCATAATGGATACTATTTTAACACCCATTAATAGTTCAGAATAGAAATGAACCCTCGGTTATAAAACTGGATATTTGGGGCCCCTCGATCGTCGAAATGGTTTAAATCATGTTTGTTAATTTCAGTTTCGTGGATAGCTTTTCAGCTCTATTTTTTAGAAGCTGAAAAATAAAAACAAACAAATAGTCAGCATTTTTGATTTTTGAAAAGCTGAAATACTAGTTTCTGAAAAAAACTGAATAAAATAAGCTTTTGTTAGTTTTTAGTGTGCTGAAAAGATAATTTACAAAAGCACCAGTAAGCTAGCTTTTCAGATAGCTTTCTAACTTTTTAAACAAAACTGAACAGAAGCTTAAACAAATATAATTTTAACAAACTCTTTAGTTTAATTATAACTAGTTTTGACGATATTTTTAACTAGGTAGATAATTTTTGCCATAAGTGATATTGGTCACTGAATTTCGTTTGAGCGTGTACAACTATGGGGCGGAGGGGAAGGATCCAGGCTGGCCCAAGTTTGGTAAAATTTCATTGAATCGACTTGAATTTGATCCCAGTCAAAAGAAAAAGAGAGACATTATTCATCCTATCATCTTTTCTCTACCACTTATAATCTTTATCCCTATCACTTATAATACATATCACTTATAATGCACTTTGACAATAGTTCAAATCTAACATCTTTCTCTTACTCACTCATAATTCACTCATAATTCAAGGGACGAAAATCGCGTTTGCATATATGCAGGTTATCTGAGATTTGTTTCTTTTTTCTGGTTCGTATGCTTGGATTACTATAGTATGATACTTATTTTTAATTTCTTCTTTCGAGGAATCTCTTCCGGCAAATTTTTTTGGCATTTCTAGCCTCGTTCTCATGTCAATGTGGGACAATCGTATAATGGATCATTAGTGCGTTTTAAGTCAATCCAGCTTAGCAAAAAGTTCACTTCACGTCCCTCATTAAGGTTGAGTTTGAATTAGGTACAACGCATTTCTTATTAAAAAAACAGTGCAAACAAGTCCACAGAAGGGCTAACATGGTGTTTACGTGGCCGGGTTGACTCGGTCCTTGTCTCATGTGATGTTAAAAAATTAAAACAAAATACATGGGCACATAAAAAGTTTTTTTTAAAAAAGGAAACCCATATGTTACGCACTTCCCCTCTTTCTCTATCTCCTTCGGGCAGTGACACCCCCTCCTCTTTCCCCTTTCCCTCCAAACAAAGATGTGTATGTTGACGCCTTTGTCACGTCCTTAAGTTGTCCTTTTCTGGTCTTAAATTATTTAATAAATTGTCCGAAGAAATTATTGAAAAATTATCTAGAGCAAAACCCTAATTAATAGATCCATTTAATAAGTGGAAATGACCTGGTGGGATTTTTTTTAGTTTTCCATGCTAAAATATATTAACAGAATTTTTAGTGAAATTTTCATAGAAAAAATAATTTCAATAATCAAAATACAATTATCGAAATTAAATAATTTCCAAATTTTTTTTCTTTTCTTTTCTCTCTTCTCCCTTCTTGGGCCGCCCTCGACCCGTCTTCCCACGTCGCCCGTGTTGCACCCGCACCCGCCTCTCCATCGGGCCGCCTATGGCCGCGCCCGCTCCACCCACCTCGCCGCCCCTCCTCTTCTCCCGAGTGTCGACAGGTAGGTCCCACTGTCGGCCCGATCTTCTACTTCCGGTCGGCCGATTCGGAGGGAGACAAACATCTTCCCCACCTCAGGGCCAACTCCGCCACCTCCCTCCCCAGTTCCCGCAACCGCCGCCCACTCCTCCACCCTGCCTCGTGCGCGTCGTGCCGCGAATCACTTGGGATTCGAGTTTTGAATTCGCGCATCTCTCTCTCCCCTATGTTGTTGGCGAATCCGCCCTATCCCGCCATGTCCGAGCCCATTTCCGAGCTATAAATGTCGCCCCGAGCTCCTCTCCCTCTTTCCACAACCCCGTTGCCTTTCGTGCACTCTCTTGCTCCCGTGCCACCGAGCTCCACACCGCCACTCGTCATCAATATCCGGCTGCCTCTAGCCGCCGCTAGGGTCATCGACGAACCACGCAATCGCCACCGCTGCATCGGCAGGGCCAAGCCGCCCCTCGGTCGCAACTTCTCGCTGTCGGTTTCCCGTCGGAGCACCGTCCCTCTCGCTCGCCGGTGAGCCCTTCATTCCCACCCTCTCCGACCGACAATGCCCGCCGCCGCACCCCTCTTTTCTCTCTCTAATTTTTCCCTCTTCTCCTTCCTTAGGTGTTGCCGGTGCCCGTCCGTCGCTTCGTTCGTCGGACCGCTGTTGTCGTCATCCTCTCCATGTCGCCCGCCATTGTTCGCCGGTGATGAACCCCTCCTTTTCCCCTTCTTTTCCACGCATGTGGCCGTCTTCTTGCGTCCGCATCGCCTGCCGTGCGCGTCGCCGCTCTTCGCACCGCCCACCATCGCTTCCGTGTCGCGCCGTCGTCGCACCACGGCGCGTTGTTCTCCGGGCCGCCGTCGAGCCACGCCCATGCTCCTAGTTGCGTCGCCCCGTGGCCGCTCAATCGGCTTGGGCCGATCCGGGTCGTCGGTTCACATGGACCGGCCATGGACCGCCTCGGTGGTCCCAGTCCATGATGGACCGATTGCCTTGTGTCACCGACAGGTGGGGCCCATATTTGGGCGCCAACTTTTCCTCTCGTTGACGTTAGCCCTCAGGCTTTAATGCGCAATAAATAATTAAGGACTTTTCTGCTTATAGTAAAGACATAATGAATTTTCTAAAATTCATAGAAAAGTCGTTCGAGCTCTGTTTAAGTCCATTCAAATTGTAATAAACTCATAAAAATGCCTATAATCCATTAAAAACGGCTTTGTTTCCTATTTCTGTAGACTTATATCCTATGTTTGCTTGTGTGTTTTGTTTGTCGCATAGATTCCGACAGTTCCGATGCTCCAGTTTACTTTGAAGTTGTTGGAGAGGTCCCAGCAGAACCAGAGCAAGGCAAGTCATACATTTCTGATTGAACATATTGTACCTAATTGCAAATGTCTCATTTCTATTAATTTTTGTATTATTTGTATAATGTCATGTGGGATGGTTCCTATTGTGTTTTTTGGTGCATGGTTTTGATAGACGCCCTCATGGCATTTAAGGACCGGTTCACGGAAAATCCTGAAAGCGTTACCATGCGAACCACAAGCCAACATGGACAATGGTTGGGCTTGTAGTGTAGCTTTCCCCTATATAATGTATCCAGGCAAGGATAAGAGTGATGAAGTTTGGATGGGCCCTATGACGGTCTATACGGCTTTCGAACTCACCTAGGCATAAGGGCGGCTGCCTACCTTGGTTTTAAAGGTAGGGGTGAAACCTGAAGTATGGTGCGCTGGTTAGGTAGGGTTATGCGAATGGTTCTCTCACAGTTCCTTTCCGGTATATCGTGGTGGCATGTCGGTGTCCGAAAATGTGTCGTGGGGTTGTGCCTTGTGGGTATAGTTTATACACCTCTGATCAGAGTAAAATTATTCGAATAGTCGTGCCCGCGGTTATGGGCGATCAACCAGTTTCACCGTGATTAGTCTCACCACTAATAATTTGACTTAATGAAACTGGCATAGATCAGATGGATGATTAGTCCTATCGCAACGTGGTGTAGCGTTGGGCAGTGATGTTTAATATTGCTTAATTAAATTCAACGATTTTACTACTTTAAACTATTGCTCTTAAATGTCTGCTTTATGCAAAAGAACCATTAGTCTTTTTTGGAATTACTTGCATCATACCTTCTCTTGGTATGACTTGCTGAGTACAGTGGGTAGTACTTAGTCTTGCTATATCTCCCCACCTGTCGATGTGAAAAACACACACTGGCCTGAGAGATCTGCTTAACTCTAGTGCAAGACCTAAATCTTGCTTTTGGATTTCAAAGGCGTGCCAGTTGGTTTGATCCTACAACCAACAAGAAACAAAGAAAGAAAGCGAAGTTAAATCCATAAACGATAGCCGATCGGCTAATGGCCGATGATGTATCGTTCAATATTGAGCCGATGCAATATGCATGGGATCAGCAATAGAGAACAAAGCAAAGGGAAAGCTATATCTACTCGATCGGCTATACATATCAATAATATATAATCTATGTCTCAAGATATGTTTAAACCAAGTGATTGGGATAGATCGGACAGTGTGTCGAGATAGTATAAATCACTTATGTCTAAAAGTATTTTAAGACAGTGATTATATGTATTCATAGCATAGTCGATGTAATGAATCTAACATGTATCGGCTAGTACTCCGATACCACTTTATACTAGGATATCAATATAAATTAAATAAATTAAACATAAATCAATCAAGTGTTATGATGACCTAACAGATTAATAACAAGCTTAATATATTTTACCACAGTAATATCTTAATATAAAGGGCAGATTTAGCATATCAAGTAAACATGTAGGAAACAAGATAGCTAAACCAGGTAAGATCGGCCGAAACCCCGATACTATCTCTAAGCGCAATCATAGAACAAGATAGATATTGCGGTTCTAGATAATACTTAATAGGTCGGACTTAACCAATGCAGCACTAAGTATAAAGAGAAACATAAGGTCTAAATAAGTCGACGAAAGCCTTTCGAGATGGTGGATACACTATATAACCTAGGTCAACGTTGATATCTAACACTATCGGCTGTTGTCTAGTAACAGATGCTAGCCGATTGGGGTTAGATAACGATATTGACTTAGATTATATAGTATATATGATAACTCGACGATTTACATAAACAAGATCAGAGTGTCATAAAGATGTAAGCACTAATCCCGAGAACGCAAGTTGCTATAACAAGTTTTATCTCTTGTCGGAGATCGAACCCGATGCAGTCCAACTCGAAAGCAAGAACTCGACGAAACAAACGAAAGTAAAAAAAGGTGGCGATGCGCCGAAAGTGTTATTGAACTTATCGTTGTTTGATTACACAGTCTTGGGCTATATTTGTACCCAAATACATAATATGTCATTGTCGGGCATGACTCTTATCTCTATTACAACTCAAAATACAAACAAGTCCCTTAGACGAACTCTTGTCAACATAATCTATAAGGAAATTACTCAAAATAACCTAGTTAATAGATACAACTGCCTTTTTTCGGACTCTATCCGTACATGACAATTCTCATGAAGCACATCAACCTGATCCGACGATGATACTAACATCATCTTACCGGAATCGGCTACATCGGCTTACCTTGTCGGACTCGGTATCAGTCGATGAACACCTTAGCCGATTTAGCTTGCAACTGACGCACACTCTGTTTTTGGGAATTACGATTTCCTTCAAATCGGCTTCGGCCTTAACTCCAAATCCGATGCATGATTTACAAAATTTGGTTGTTAACACCACCCCAGAGTTGGAGTACTACTCGGATGAAGGTTACTCGAAAGAGTAGGCTTCGTCGCTACCGTCGAGGATGCTCGTGGAGTGGAGTCGCCACGCTGTGAGTGTTAAGTTATATAGACTAGCTCGTTTTTACTTTTCACGACATTTGTAAGACTTACATTATGTTTTGTAAGACGTAGATCTTTATGTCAATTTGTCATCTGCGTACCTTGGTCGGTCTTGGACCGAGGTTTAATGTACATTCAGCTTGGAATTATGGTTTGTGAATTTCTGGACGTGACAGCCTCCTTCCCCTCTCTCCGACGATGGATGTCGAGCTCGAGCGGCATCACCGTCTTCCTTTGTCGCAACATGTCCTTCTCCTTGGGCGTGCACGATTGTCGTGGTGTTAACATCAAAATTTGATACGGTTGTTTAATAGATTTGATTAAGGAAAGAAGTCTATCAACCAATGAAAGTTTATCTCGAAGATACCAAATTAAAAAAGAAATCGTGAAGACCATGACATGACAGTTTAATTCTATCTATTAATTAGTCAGGATTTAGTAAATTTCTCTTTATCTTTAGTAAGTTCTATCTAGTGTCCGATCAGGACTTGTATCTCTCCTTGTATTTTTAGGAAACATGTGTCGTGTCCAATCTGGACTTGTCAACCCAAGGGTATAAATATGTACACTCGGAGGTTTTTAAGATATCTTCACATATCAATATAATTACTTTTAGTGCATCGCCACCCTTTTACTTCTGCCGAGTTCTTAGTTTTGAGTTAGTCTGCATCGATTGAGTTCGATCTACGGCGAGGAAGTAGGTTTCGTCAACTTCGCTTGAATCGGCATGGCTAGAACTTTCTCGGTTAAGTCCGACATTCTATCCGGATTGACGCAAGCTTTGTCTGTCTGATATATTGATTTTATCTTTAACTGCGTCATTGTTTAGAATCGTATCGACTTTGTTATGACTTTTTCGGTTAGGTCCGATATTTTAGCTAAGTCGATGTTTCTCTAATCATATTGTTGTTTTAGATAGATTTGTTATATTCATCATATTTATGTAGATCTATAGTCTAAATAGTTTTTTTATTGTCTTCAATCTTATATCGTCTCGGTTAGGTCCGATATATTAGATTGTTGTTGATAAGTTTAATTATAATAAGTCGATAGGTTTTTATGCAACGTTCATCGGAGTGCTAGCCGATGAGTTATGATTTTTTGGGGGCTTTAGCTATCAGATGTATCGGTTGATTAGCCGATATACATTTTAATTTACTTACATCGGCTTTTCAACCGATGTATGTTTTAACCATCGGATTCATATCTATCCCACTTTATCAGTTTAGGCTAATTGATTGAGGGTTTTCGTCGGCTCAGCCTCCACGGCACTAGTGCTTAGCCTCCATGATCGTCGGTGGCGACAGCTGCGAGAACGCGATGATGACAGTGGCTGGTCGGTGAGGGAACTCGAGAAGAGATGAGGGAAGGTCGGGAGGAAGAAGGGGAAGGAGGCACCACCGAGCATACAAGATAGAGAGGATATATTTTGTGAGATGAAGGAAGTGAAACCCACTGACATATAGTCCTACTAATTTTTTATCTTTTTGTTTGACCGGCATATGAGGCCATTTATTTTGTTTTAGTTATGCCATGTTGGATGAGGATAAGTCAAACTCTAGATATCTCATCGGCTGAAACCGTCATTTAAATTATCTTAGATCTCGTTTACACTTGTTTTAGAGACAAGGCATACGTTATAACCGGTTTTAGGTGGAGGCACGCGATCAAATTCAAGTCCTTACACGAGTGAACTAAGGCCCCGTTTGGGACCGCTCCACGAACTCGCTTCACAAACTCCACCGTGGCAGCCTTCTACAAAAAACTGGAGTTTGTGGAGTACCTCTTTAGGTGCTCTCACAACTCCCCCTTTTTTTTCTGGAGCTGCGTGTGTGGAGCTGAACCCGTTTGGCTAAAAAACATGGAGCAGTGCTAAAAAACAGAGAGCGGAGCAGTCCCAAACAGACCCTAAAGTAAACTTTTTCCTATGAGCTGTTGGAACCATAAAGGAACCTGAGCTGCTATAGTGCTATTAGGCCCTCTGTGTAATGGAATATTGGGCCTGACATCACACCGTTTCTTGGGCCGTACGTACCTATTCCCTAACTTAACGGGCCTGACGTCACACAACATGATGAGCCCTCAATTGGAGTAACGTTTATTTGGACCACATGTATGTAGAGAACTAGCATACATAGTGCGTACAGAGGTCTCGCGTGGTGAAATCTTTTTTTCTTTAAAGAAGACTTGCAATCTTGCATGGTGAAATCGTACAGCCCGTTTACAACACGGCGATAGAGAGACACACAAGTCATGCGTGGTGAAAACCGCACACACAGGCCGTTTACAACAGACGTACACACGGTTCTTTTTTTTTTCCCTTACTGCTTGGCTGGCACGAAGTCTCGCTTCTTCACCTTCACCATGAGGCCGTTCTTGATCTGCATCACGATGGACACCTTGGGCTCCACGACGTGGCCGGGCACCACCTCGAGGTCGAAGTTCCACGCCACGGCGGCGGCGACGCTCTTCATCTGCACCACCGAGATGTCCTTCCCAAGGCACAGCCTCGGCCCGGCGTTGAACGGCATGAACCTGTGCGCCGGCACGTGCCGCAGCTTGCCTTCCTCCGTCACCCACCGCTCCGGCCTGTACTCGCCGCAGTCCTTGCCCCACACGCTCGCCATCCTGCCCATGGAATAGACCGGTATCAGGATGTTGTCGCCGGCGCGCACCGTGTGCCCACTCGGGAGCACGTCGTCGGCGAGCGTCGCCTTCCGCTCTATCGGCCCCGGCGGGTACAGCCGCATCGACTCGAACAGCGCCGCCTGCAGGTACACGAGGGGCTTCGTCTCCTCGGGCTCGAACACCACCATGCCGCCGCCTCCGGCTTTGGTCGATGCGATCGGCGCCAGCTCCTCCCTGATTCTTGCCACGACTTGCGGGTGCTTGATGAGGTTGAAGAAGAGCCACGACAGCGCCGTGCCGACCGTGTCGCGCCCGGCGACCATGTAGTTGATGAAGGTCGCGTACATGAAATCCTTGGGGTTCCCGTCCTCGTCGACGTACTCCGGGTCATTGATGTAGGAGGACACGATGTCCGCCGGCGGCACACCTCCTTGCTCGTCGTCGGTGTCTTTGCAGGCGCCGCCAGCTCGTCTTTTCTCGATCATCTCCGCGACGAACCGGCGTAGCAACCGCTGTGCCGCGGCGAGCTTCCTCTCCGGGCCGATTCTTAGACTCCTCATCAGCTTCCAGCAAGACACCGGCACGGTGTGGCGGAAGAAGCCGACCTCCATGACGGCGTCCATGGCATTCGCGACGTCGAGGGGTGGCATGTCGATGGACAGGCGGCACGTGTCCACCCCGAAGACCGGCATGGCCGTCATGTCGAACGCGAGCCTGGTGAGCAGGCGCTGCAGGTCGAACAGTGCACCGGTGCTCGCCATGTGGGCCAGGATTGGGAGGAGGCCCTTCTCCACCTTGCCGCGGCAGCAGGCGGCCATGAACGCGAGCAGCCGCGGGTTGCTCATGACGTGCTGCACCCTGGCGCGCTGGCGGCGCCACGACTCGCCGTCGGCGTTGAAGAAGCTGTCGCCCATGACGTCGAAGAAGGAAGCGAACTCCTCGCCCTTGGGGTAGTTGGCGAAGCTGTTGATGAAGATGTGGCGCACGTTGTCCGGGTCGCAGGTCACGAAGAACCGCAGGCCGGACATCGGCGGGCCGCGGGCCTCGAAGCTGTTGCCGGAGGCGGCGAGGAGCGCGGTGGTGTAGTCGAACAGGTTGTGGAGGTTGGCGACGAGGGAAGGGAGCATGCCGACCAACGGCCATTCGGTGGGAAGCAACGGATTGGCCTTTGCACGCCTCGAGTACCTGAGGTAGATGTACAAGAGGAGAAGAAGCACGAGGAAGGGGAGGACGACGACGAGGTCTCGCGGCGGGATGAAAGCCATAACTTTGTCCATGCAAGGATTGTTTGCTACCGAGTACTGACAGGTAGTGCTGTTGCAGCTGCGTTTGGATGTGACCAAAGGCTATTTATAGGGAGGGGGATTCGGTCACTCCGTCCACTCGTCTTTCACGTATCCACTAAATAGTTATAAAAATAGACTAATATATAATATATTATCTTACAAACACACACAATAAAATTTGAATTTTTCACGGTTAATTTTGTTACACAGTAACTAGGATGGACTGGACCAAGGTTAAAAAAAAGTGGGAGGGACATTACATTTTGACGTTGTACCGATTCTTTTATTAATCCGATTTGTCAGGGATGAGGACCATATTTTTTGGATGTTGTATTGTTGTGATTCAATATTTTAAATCTGGTTCGCCAGGATGGGGCCTATCTTTTTTATGGTGTGCTGCAGCCTGCCCTGCCTCTCCAAGTTGTGTACATCCGTATAGCAACACTATGTACGCCCCAACACACACATATATATATATATACACAAACATGCGCGTTCGAACGGTACACATGATTTCTTAAAATAGTTGAAACGCAAATATAATATATCTGGTACAATTACGGCTAATTATTCTTTTATAAAGGTAGGGTGTACATATATGTATTTATAGAAATGAGTGTGCACACTATGTCTGTATAATGTATTTTCAAAAAAAAGAGAAAATTTGATTCATAGCAAAAAAACAATTACCAAAGAATAGCACAAGATTTTCCCCCTTCCAGCTAGAAGCACATGCCACTTTTACTATTTTTCTTTGATTTGTAGCACTCCCGTGACCCGTCACATTTGCCATTCATTGGGATGGAAGAAGACTAATTTGTCCTTCTTCTATTGTATCTTTCATCTTTTCTTCCTCCCGTCGATCTCGCAAGCGCGTCGGTGGGAGGCCATGGTACGGTGCGGCTGTCAGAGCTACAACCTGTGCGGTAACGCGGGGTAGCAGCTAGGGTTGTGGTGCAGTTGCGAGTGACACTGCTATTAGGACTAAGCCTAATGCTACGTCTAGCACGTGCGGCGGCTGACATGGTTTTTGGGCGTAACATTCGATGTGACTGCTCCCCCGTGGTGGCCGTGCATCTTCTCGGCAACTTTCGATGTGCAGCCCATCGGCCGCACCTCATCCTCATCCATCGCCATCACTATCAACCACTCCGTCGCCGCCTCCTTCGGCCTTCTCACCCTCACCCACTCGTCCTCATCGTCCATCAAGATCAGCCGAGCCAAATAACCAAGGAGTCCAAATTTATGTTTTGTGAAAATAAAAGGGTAAATTTGTCATTTTATGCCTCTAATCATGGCTAATCAATCGAGACGGAGAATGTGATGGAAGTGCTATAAATTGCCGGCTTTTTTTTTACGATATGGATCGAATTTTCTCAAAAAAAATAAGAGCGGGTAGATTCATGTTTGTGAGCGCTTGTATTGTGTTGTAAAAATAATTGACAGGTGTTTGGATGATTGGATCTGCATGGGCCGAGGAAACAATATTGCAGATACGAATAATTGCCTTGATGAGACGGTCGGCCGATGGCCTGGCTCAACATATGCACGGAAAAATCATAGGCCTGCAGTACGTGCCTCTACTTTTTTTTTTTCAAGGGACCGTACAAATAGGGGCTGCAATTTCACCGTTGGGATCGGTTGGAAAATTCCACCCGTGGATTGGCGGGGCGGGCACGGGAGCTAACCCATGGATGACCCACCGAGCCCCTGGGTATGAGTTATAAGTTAAAAAATAGTATATTTCAAAACCCATATGACCCATCGGGTGAAAGATTATATAAACAAAATTTTATTTTATGTTCTCTTTGTTTCAGTTTTTAGACGAAAAGCCAAAAGTTAAAACAAACGGTTAGCTTTTCATCTCACTTTTAAAAAGTCAAAAGTCACATTTAGCTTTTCATCTCACTTTTAAAAAGTCAAAAGCCATATTTGTACTAAAAAGTTCGAAACCATAAGCTCATTTTGGAAAGTTTTTCGGTTCTAAGGGGAAATTACAACAAATTACCCATCATTGAAAAAACGATTCTGTTTCTTTTCTTTTTGTTCCGCTCACGCACGTAGCTAGGGCTCGGACGCGACGCCGCCACTCCGTCGCGCGACTCCGCGGCCGTCACCCGTCGTCCCGCCGCGACCCGTCGCTCCGCCGCGCCGCCACGACCCCGTTGCAACGCCATCCCCGCCGGCCCGCCCCGAAGGTGAGATTGCATTGCTCCGTTGAGTTCCTTTCTCCTTTTTCCTTTACTGCAGAAGAGTCTGATCCAAGCTCTTTAGTAATCGATCAATTATTACTTGTTGGTAAATAGCCCTTCCTTTGTAATCTTCCTTTTGTTATTTCTGATTTTCATGGCTCGACGATTTCGATTTTTATGAGAAAAAGAATCGGTATCAAGATAGAGCTTTATGCATCTTTATCTGTCATTATCATGTATTAATGCAGCTCCTTTCTAGCTTTCCATTCCTTTCCTGGTAGTTGCTTGTCACTCTATTTTCATCTGCCCATAAGATTCATTTAATAAATTTTGCATTTAATTCATCGGATGAGCTGAGATTATTAATTGACCGTTTGCCTAATCAACGCTTCCTGTAGATTTGAGTAGGTAACAAACCTCATGGAGTTTTATCCCCCAAGGGATACCAAAATGCTGCTGAGAAGTTTACGGCAAGGACAGGGAGACCATACACTCAGAAGCAGCTAAAGAACCATTGGGATAATTTAAAGTCCCTGTATGATTTTTGGCTTACTTGTTTGCATGACACTGGACTAGGATGGGATGAAAATCTAAAGACGGTCACAGCAAGCCAGAAATGGCGGGACGATAACACGAAGGTAATATGTGTTGTGCTCTTATTTGTATTATGTATCATGAAACTAGCCCCACATAGTATTGTAATGTCAAATGTATTTACATTTCAGGGGAACAAGGCGAAAAAGACCATTCAATTTGGACCTCCACCAAATATTGAGCTATTGGATAGAATGTTTGACAAGAGTAAAGTGTCTGGATTGTCAGCATGCATTTCATGTGAAGAAGCACAAAATTTGCCTATCAATGTGGATATTGAGGAAGATATTGCTGAGGGCAGCAATAAAAAGGATGCTAGTAAGGAGGCTGCTATGAAAAGCCTAAAGAGAAAGACAAAGACTCATAGCCTGGGCAAAAAAATTGAAGAATCTCATGGTTAGGATGATGAAGACCATGGTTGATGATGTCGTGAGTTCAAATTCTATAACAAATTAGGTTTTGAGTGATGATTTGACATCAAGAAAGTGATAAAAATAGCTAAGGAGGCCAGAGCGGTTGAAGGAACCGATGAGCATTACATGGCTACGAAGTTATTGGTGAAATCTGAGAACCGTGACATATTCCTAACCTTTGAGACCAATGAAGGAAGACTCAATTGGCTCAAAAGGAACTTTGAGGACAAGAAGAAGTAATTAGATGGTTGATGTACTTTTTATTTTCGAATTATGTATTTGCAATTTGGACAACGTTGACTTTTAGACTTGTTTGTAATTTTCTTTCTTGGAATTGGTATTCAATTATGTTGAACTATCTGCTGCAATTTATCCTTTGTTGTGTGCTCAAATGTGAGCTACAATGTGTGCTGAATTCTGTTGTAATGGTGTTGATTTGTGGGCTGAAATTGTGTTGTAATGATGCTGATTTCTGCTGAAATATACCTGATTTGTGCTGATTTGTGCTGAATTTTTTGTAGATGAGTTCTAATTCAGAAGATGCTACTGGATCTGAGTCTGAAGATGACACACATGCAAAGAAATTGGATATCGCTATGAAACGTAAAGAGATAGTTCGGAAATGGCTATGTGTTGCTGCTCTTTTTAGTATGTATAACACTGAAACCTATTTGAACAAAGCACCTAGAAGAGAACCAGATGTCACTGGTTATAATTGGGTCATCTCAAATTTGATAAATCCTAGATGTTGCTACAACATGTTTAGGATAACTAGGTCAATCTTGGATAGCTTGCATGAGACTTTTTGGTGACCAATTGTGGCTTGAAATCAACAATTGGTGTGTCCTCTATTGAATCATTGGCAATGTTTTTATGGACACTTGGTAGTGATCAGTCTATTAGACAAATTGAGAACCAGTTTGAGAGATCCACAGAGACTATAAGTAGGAAGTTTGCACACACATTGGAATGTGTTAACCATCTAGCCGTGGACATCATCAAACCAAAAGATCCTCAGTTCGTACAAGTGCATCCTAGACTTGATGATGATCGTTTCGCACCTATATTTGATGATTGCATAGGTGCCATTGATGGAACACATATTCGTGTGGTAGTGCCTGTGTGTGGCACATATTGGACGATATCGATACACTACTCAGAATGTATTGGTTGTATGTGACTTTGACATGAGATTTACTTTTGTGGTTGCTGGATGGCCTGATTCGGTTCATGATACTAGGGTCTTCAATGTGTAGGATCGAACAAGACCAAACAAACATACCAGAGGGGGGGTGAATGGTAGGAAAACCAAAAAAACCAAATCTTTTGCGGAATTAAAAGATTTACCTCTTACCGATGAAACCAATCTAAAAAACGACAATAAACAGGAACTGTTGAAGCCGCCGCCGGTCACACCGTCTTACCTGCCCCGGTCAGACCGCCCCTCCTAGCCGGTCAGACCGCCGCCTAGCCTCCGGTTGGACCGCCGCCACAACCCGTCGGCCGATCGCACACACTGCGGTCGACCGCGAGATCCGTAAAACACCGAAAGATGAACTCTCGAAGAAGTAGATCAAACTATTTCAACTTTATTACATCTAAAAGTGTTTACAAAGTGCAACAACAAGCACTCCTCGACAAAATCTCGACCTAACTCAAAAACCCTAGCTATTCTCTCAAGTTTCGCTCTTGAAAATCGATGTCAAGGAGGCACACCCTCCCTCTCTATTTATACATGCAAAATCCTCCTACTCAAAGTAGGAGTAGAACTCCTATTCATAATAGGACTCAACCTCTCACTCATAATAGAAGTAAAACTCCTATTCCCAATAGGACTCAACCTCCCACTCATAGTAGAAGTAAAACTCCTATTCCTAATAGGACTCCTATTCCCAATAAGACTCATTCAACCTAACTTTCCGAATTTAGACTCCCTTCCAAATTCGACTCCGCATACGATCCCTCTCGTATGCCATATAACTTCTTCATCTTTCATGTGCATTATCCTCTAGTCTTTTAGTATCCCGCGTGCTTGGACGTCTACTTCTCCCAAGTCGACTCCGATCCCACCGCAATACTATCCGAGGCCTCAAGAAATACCGCACATATACGACAAAGAAACAATACACCGAGCACAAGTTTGTCCAAACTTGACTCACATTAGCTTGTCAACAGTAACAACATGCACGTAAATCATCTAGAAATCAAATCCACAAAGAAACAATTCAAAACCGAGAAAACAAACCGAAATCGAGACGGCGGTCAGACCGTGCCCAATCACAAATCCAATGTTTCATCACATAAACTATAAATCAAACTCACTTGATTCAACAATCTCCCCTTGATGAAACCATTGGCAAACCCAACAAAAATCAATTAGTTTGTGACGTTTTGTAAAGCAACCCAAAAGCATTTTCGAATGCAAGAAAATTCATTGAAAATTCATCTTTGAAAAATGAATGCACAATTGCATAAATTTTGATGCACAATTTTGTTTCTTTGTTCTCCCCTTTTGACAATGAGTTCATCAATTATCGGAAGCATGGAAGAGCTTTGCATTATATCAAAAGTACCTCAAGTACATGTTTTGCAAGAACAAGGTAGAAAAAGTGACTAGCTAATTAACAAGCATGCACTAGAGTAAAAACATGAACCTAAAACATTACAATTAAGATCAAGTCAACATTAATGATTCATGATCTCAACGATTTAACATGCAACATATTCAAAGGTTTGGTGAAAATATCTCGCAAGTTGCAACTTTGTATCCACAAATTTCAATTCAATGTCTCCCTTTTTCAACATGAACCCTCAGAGAAAAACATAAACTCCCCTCAAATTAACCTCCAATTTTCTCAAAAGAAAAATCAAGAAGAAATCAAGAATTTTTGAAGAAATCATCCAATTGCCAAAGATATCACCAAGATTCTCATAAATTGACATATATCCACTTGTACTAACAAAAACTGCTACCTCTAACACTAGCATATAAAAAGCTAATAATCAAGAGAGTAGAACAAAATTATGTCAATCCAAATTTACCTTGATGTTACCTTGAAAAGCAATCGTTGTCTCTACATTGCACACACATGGGGAGTATGCCATCAAAATACCTACAAACAAGAAGATGTCGAGGCCTCCGTGTTGGGGTTAGAAATAAGAAATTTTGGAATCCAACACCGAGTCACATGACCAGTAGAACCAGTAGGTACATATGCACATACAAAATCGAACTGCACTTACCGAAACCTTACCTTGTCGTTTCACAAAAGTCTGATTTGAATTATGCACAAAACGCCGTGGCCGGTCGACCGCCGTTGTATCTGCGGTCTAACCGAGCCTCGGCTGCCGATCGAACCACTGGTTTACTCGCGTCCGACCGCGGCCTGGCCCGACCGACCGGTCGTTGTCTGCTTGACCGAGCTCCTTGAACAAAAACTCGATTTTTGCCATCGTCGTTTCGCAAAAGCAATTTTACTTTCCTTTTTCTGTTTACGGGCAAGTCTAAAACAAAATCCAACCAAATGTCCATCTTTTCCACAAAACGAACAAGTGTATTTCTCACGATGAATAGAAGCACAAGTAGAAACAGATGGTTTAGCAACGAAGTAGAAACAAGAGGCTTTGCAATCACAGGATTGGTTTTAGAAGATGAAGCATTCAAAGAAGTCATGATACCATCAGATTTAAACACAGTATTTTTAGATTCAGGTTTAACTAAAATTTCTCCACTTCTAGCACCAACACCTAGAACAACAGGAGGATGTCTAGTATGATGAGCATAAGGATCAAAACCTAAACCACGATTATCTCGTGTTAATTCTTGATTTGTCTAAGATCATGTTGAGGTTCTTTTTACCATCGAAAAAGTTGCAAAGAACTTTTTAAGTAAGAAACCTCTTGAGTCAAAACAACACAATTTTTGCAATTATCCAAAAGACCTTTCTGTTTTCTACAAGTTTGACAAGAAAGCACTTCATCTTGCTTAATAGTTTCTTCCATATGCCTAACACGACCTAAGGCATCCTTTAATTTCAATTCATTAGCAAGACATGATAAGCAAGGTTTTGCACTAGATTGTTTTAACCTTTTAGCGCTAATTGCATTAAATATAGAGCTAGCAAACAAGGCAACTTGACATTTCTTTAAAGCTCCTTTTGTTAAAAACAATTCATCACCAATTTAGTGTTCATGGAAAAGCTAAGAGCAAGACAAGATTCAAATTTTCGAGTTCTCTTAGATTCAATATCAAGCTTCTTGGCGTAAACATCTCTAATTGATTTAATTTCAGCAAATAAAACCTCACAAGATTTACAGTCATCATCATCAGAAGCAAGAGATCTTAATCTATTATTTTCAGCTTTAAGAGAATCAATAACTACTTCATGTTGATTAATCTTCTTTTCGAATTTAGAAATCTTGTAACCAAGTCTAGCAATAACATCTTGAAGATATTCAACACTGGGAGCAGGAGTTACCTCATTATTATCTTCAGAATCTTCATCAATGCTGCTGGCCATGAAACAAACCCCAGCAATGTTCTTCTCCTTGTCATCATCTTCATCACTTTCAAAATCAACATCACTTGATTCTCGAATCGCATCATATGCCGCATCAATTGCCTTTTGGTAGAACTTCTTCATCTTCATATTTTTCGCCGCTTCTTGCTCGCTTAGCGTTTTGGTGCCATCTTGAGCTTTTACCTCCTCCCGTGTCCCTTTTCCACCTTGGGACATTGAGAGCGGATATGTCCTGGTTGTCCACATCCAAAGCACCGGATTGGTCCTCCTCTTCTCCCGGTCCCGACATTACTCACAGCTCTAGAAATTTTGTTAGCAAGAGATACCAAGTCCTCCTCACCGATTTCCTCCAGTTGATCATCGGACATGGCGTAAAAAGAAGCAAAAATCGACTGTGAGGAAGAATCGAAAAGGCGAAGAAGACACCAAAGCAGTAGATTTTGAATCGCTCTTTTAGAAAGAATGTTCATCTCATAGGTTTTTAATTTAGTGTAAAGAACATCCAAAGTCAAGGTATTCATATCGACCGATTCTTGAATTGAGGTAACCTTAACTTCCCAAACTTTCATATCAAGACCATTCAAAAAATGACGAGCAACCTCAGATTGAATAATTAGCATTGTAAGAAGAATCAACGGATCTAAGATTGCTCAAAATTTTGTTAAAACGGCCCAAATAATCATCCAAAGACTCCCATGTGTCATCTCAAATTTTATGTACTCCTTTTTGAAAACATCTTTTCGCAATTCTTTAATGTTTGAAGATCCAAGATGAAAATCATTCAAAGCTTTCCAAATTTCATTAGCGGTTGAAAGATGCGAAACACGATCAAAATCGGAGCGAGAAATTGCATTAAGAATGATGTTCCTAGCTTTGCAATTATTTTCATAATCTAATTTGAGAGTAGGAGTATCAATGCGTTCAGGAATCTCATAAGATTGAGAAACTTTTAGCCAAATATCATAACCTTGAGATGTGATATAAGATTCCATTTTTCTTCCAATAGTCAAAGTCGGTTCCATTGAAAACATGAGGTTTGTTTGAAAACTTTTCAGCCATGGCAAAAGATCGAAAAGCGATAAAGAACGAGGCTCGATACCACTTGTAGGATCGAACAAGACCAAACAAACATACCAGAGGGGGGGTGAATGGTAGGAAAACCAAAAAAACCAAATCTTTTGCGGAATTAAAAGATTTACCTCTTACCGATGAAACCAATCTAAAAACGACAATAAACAGAACCGTTGAAGCCGCCGCCGGTCACACCGTCTTACCCGCCGGCCGACCGCCCTCCTAGCCGGCCGACCGCCGCCTAGCCTCCGGTTGGACCGCCGCCACAACCCGTCGGTCGACCGCGCGCACACTGCGGTCGACCGCGAGATCCAGAAAACACCGAAAGATGAACTCTCGAAGAAGTAGATCAAACTATTTCAACTTTATTACATCTAAAAGTGTTTACAAAGTGCAACAACAGCACTCCTCGACAAAATCTCGACCTAACTCAAAAACCCTAGCTATTCTCTCAAGTTTCGCTCTTGAAAATCGATGTCAAGGAGGCACACCCTCCCTCTCTATTTATACATGCAAAATCCTCCTACTCAAAGTAGGAGTAGAACTCCTATTCATAATAGGACTCAACCTCTCACTCATAATAGAAGTAGAACTCCTATTCCCAATAGGACTCAACCTCCCACTCATAGTAGAAGTAAAACTCCTATTCCTAATAGGACTCCTATTCCCAATAAGACTCATTCAACCTAACTTTCCGAATTTAGACTCCCTTCCAAATTCGACTCCGCATACGATCCCTCTCGTATGCCATATAACTTCTTCATCTTTCATGTGCATTATCCTCTAGTCTTTTAGTATCTCGCGTGCTGGACGTCTACTTCTCCCAAGTCGACTCCGATCCGGCACCGGCAATACTATCCGAGGCCTCAAGAAATACCTGCACATATACGACAAAGAAACAATACACCGAGCATAAGTTTGTCCAAACTTGACTCACATTAGCTTGTCAACAGTAACAACATGCACAGAAATCATCTAGAAATCAAATCCACAAAGAAACAATTCAAAACCGAGAAAACAAACCGAAATCAGAGACGGTCGGTCAGACCGTGCCGGCCAATCACAAATCCAATGTTTCATCACATAAACTATAAATCAAACTCACTTGATTCAACACAATGATGCATTACAAAAATATTCTAACAAGTTTTCTTTTCCACCTGAAGATAATTTAATTGCTTGTTAATTATTTTAGTACCTTGTCATCGTTTGTATGGTAATTACAGTATGTTTTTTAGGGAAGTACTATCTTGTTGACTCAGGCTACCCTAATCGAAAGCGTTTTTTATCTCCATATAAAGGAGAGACGTACCATTTATGAGTTTCAACAAGGTCATGGCCCTAGCAGTCAAAAAGAAGTTTTTAATTTATTCTATTCATCGCTTCGCAACGTGATTGAGAGGTCATTCGGTGTTTTAAAGATGAAGTGGATGATATTGTTAAAGGTCCCTATTTATCCAATGCCGAAACAATCACAAATTATTATTGCTTGCATGACACTTCATAATTTTATTCATGAAAGTTCTTTAGCGGATGAGCTATTTGATATGTGTGACCGACATGAAGATTTTAACCCAAGTGTTGAAGAAGAATCCACACCTCAACCAATTGATGAAGAAGGCGATGACGACATAAATGCATTTCGTGATAGCATTGCTAGCGCTTTGATGACGATGAGAGATTAATGTACAAGATTAAAATCTATTTTGTTACGACAAATGTTACATGATGCTACTTTATAGTATTATTATTATTAGCAACAAATACTTGTCATTTTAAAAATAGCTAGGGATGTTATGAGTATTTTACATTCCATTCAGCCAAATAAGCCAACTCAAAAGCTAACTTCCAAACAGCCCCCACATTCTGGCTTCTGGCTTCTGGAGTTTCAGTTTTTCAAAAGCCAAAAACCAACTTGTGGCTTTTAAAAAGCTGAAACAAACATGACCTTAATTTCTTTTAAATCCTCTTACCCAACCACCACTTCTGTCTCCTCTCCCTCTTTGTGTGCCACACCACTTCGCCCTTTCGTGCGCCGTGTCTCACCGTCCCCACTCATCACCACCTCTTGGCCGCCACCCCTGGCCGGCGCCACCTCTTGACCGCCAGCCTCGTCGTTACGGCCATCCCAAACCTCGTTGTAGCGCGCCGTCCCTAGCCGACCCACTTCTTCGTCGTTGCCCTCAGTCGTTGTTGCTGTCCCCAGCTGTCGACACCTCATCGCTACCCTTAGTTGTCGCCTCCAGCCATCCTAACCGACACCCCGCGAGCTGCAGCTACCCGCCGAGTCTCCAGTGGGACGGAGATATGTAAGGAGACGGATGAGGTTTTTCATCCGGTTTGCTATGGGGGGCCATGGACGGAGGAAGAAAGCGGAGAGCAGGGAGGGAAGCGTTTGTCCAACCTACCCCGCCCATGTGTTGACGAAAAATCAACACGCCCTCGGGAGATCTCGCTTAGCTCCAGTGCAGGTCCTAGAACAGATGAAGCGTGGGCATGCCGGTCGGTTTGATCCACGCACCGACAAGTTATGCAAAACAGCAGAACATAAATCATATCGGCCGATAGACCGATACCAAAACTAACGATCGGCTAATAAGCCGATGATGCAATTCCAAAGACGCCGATGCCGGATGGTGTAAAATGTGTTTGAATCCATCGGTACAGTACGTTGAACAAATATTTATATAAAGGCGATCGGTGACAATAACATGATATATATATATATATATATATAACATTGCATGAACCAACCACATGATGAAATAAATACTAATTTAAAGGTTAAAGCACATATCGGCTGGAAGTCCGATGTCATAAATCCCAAATGGTTAAATATCCAATGAAGCCTCTACTGCAATCGGCCATATCCAACTTGTGTATATTCCTTGCAAGCCGATGCAATATCCAGATAACTCACCGGCTGAAACCCCGATGAAACCCTTAGTGGCAGTCAACAGACAGGCTAGATATTACGGTTCTAATCACGACTTAGTAGATCAAACTGATGCAGCACTAACTATGAAAAGAAAAGCAATACCTAGACAATCAAGCCCTTGGCTGATTTTCAGGGTGGTAGATGCCTAAACCAATCTAATCTAGTATAACTATTTAGCTTCGTATCGGTAGAAACCCTAAAACGAGAGACAACCGATAGGGATAAACTGAAATACTAAGATTAGATTAATAGAGACATATGATAAATAGTCAGGCAAGCATGCTAACTAAACCAAAGCAATCCAAGAGATCGAACGTACTGATGCAGCCTTGGACAACGTCGACGTAGTCAATATGATCGCCTGATCCAGCAGAATGTTGGACTTATTCCTTTGCTAGAGGTCGAACCTAACCGATGCAGCCTAGCGCTGGATGCCAAGTTCCGCCGGATGTTGAACGAAGATGAAAAATAAAAGAGTGGTGATGCGCCGAATTGTATTGATCGAGAGATGATTTACATGAACCCCGGGCTTACATATTTATACCCGTGGGATGATAAAGATCCTAACAGATTACAAAACAAACTTTCCTAAAGATAAACTAGGAAACTAACAATATCTTTCTAATTAATAGATACAAGCCATATCCTCCCTGGACTCGGTTTCTTCTGGATAAGATCTTCTCAAACCAAACCAAACAAGAATCCGACTGGTGGAGATATGGATCCTCCATCGGCTGACGCAAAACTCTCAGCCGATTCTGCTTCGAGCCGATACTAACCCTTAGCCGATAAGGACTTTGGGGCTTACCAAATTTTGGCGTTAACACCATGCCCCCGCCCCGCCCCGTTGCCACCTTTACTTACAAAGAATTGATTTCATGCAATGCTGATATATAATATGTATATCAGCTATCAGTATATAACGCTAATAATTTGACTACGCAGAGCAAAATGAATTAAACCCAGATGCGTGCAGTGTATTTTTCTTTCTAAGACTCAAAATTTCTTTACTATTTTTAAAAACATAGTCGTTCTCTTTTCGCCTCCTCCCTCATCACGAGCAGACGAGCAGGAAGGCTCGCACCTTCACGTCATCGCTTGTGCCCAACCACCACAGGATATGTTTTATTCTCAATTACATGCCTAACAATTCCCTATCATATAAGCTTGGCGAGATCGTGTTTTTTTCACACTTTCTCAACTTCTACGTTTTCATGTGTACATTTTCAACCTGCTAAACCGTGCTCTTTTTATAAAAATTTTCTATAAAAAAATACTTTAAAATTATATTGATTAATCCTATGTTAATTTATCACTTGATGTATCTTGTCGGTCAGTAGGGTGGTAGGTCACGCTTCCCGCCGAACACAGCTTCACTAGTGTTGCTAAACATAACAATCAGCACCATAGTTCACAAGTCAACTTTTATTTATATATTTATTTTTTAATAAATTACAAACATAAATTACCGTTTCGCAGTTTTGTAAGAATATACTCCTCCCGCTTTACCTTAGGACGGGAAGTGTGACATTGTTGATACGAAAACATGACGGTGCAGGGAATCCTGCTTAGCTCTAGTATAGATCCAAACACCGGTGAAAAGAATGTGAACATGTGAGTTGGTTTAATTTTGCAATCAACATGACATGGTAAACATTAGAAAATGCTAGCCGATCGGCTGATAAGCCGATGACGTATCGTGATGACCTAGCCGATGCGATCGAATCGAATCGGCTGTAAGGGGGAAATACTATTCATAAACTAGATTTAAATTAAATATAACCATAAACAACTTTTTCTAGACAAAATCAATTATATATGTCAAACTCAATCGATGCAGATAAAATTAAAATTATTAAAGTCAACTATTATATAATTATATGATCTAAATAACTAGCAAATGGACAGATATTACAGATTAGACCCAAAACAATCATGATCGACTATAGATTCAAATAACATGTAGTTACTAATTTAATCTTTCTCTTAGATACAAGTAATTATGATAAATCAGATCTAACCAAGATAGTATTAATTGCTCATAATTAAGATTAAATAAATTAACAATCATATGTACTTAGATCATAGCCGATGAAAAAGCTTGGGCGATTAGATAACATATCGGCTAAAACTCCGATATAGCCTTATGTAATATTATCAATCTTGGTTAAATCTAGTAAACATGTTATAACCTCAACAGATCAGACCTAATCGAGACAGTGCGGGGCTGATAACAAGCTTAGTAGATTTAAAGGATTGATAAACTTAAATAAGACGAAAGATACAACCAGTTAAGCAAGATAAATAGTGTAACTTAAATCAAAACAGTTATACCAGGAAAGATCGCTTGAAACCCCGATACTATCCTTATTGGCAATCCAAGGCAGGTTAGCTCTCATGATTTTAAGCATGACTTAGTAGATCAAACTTAATTGATGCAGTATAAAAAGAAGCATAAAGTCTAAACAATCAAGCCTTTAACTGATTTTCAGGGTCATGGATATCTTAACTAGTCTAAATCAACAAAACGATTTAAGTGATACTAGCAAAATCCCACAAAAGGCTTAGCCGATACAAGTAAACATAAATATCGACTTAGATAAATTAAGATATATAATAAATAGGCAGATGCATAAGTTAAATTAGAGTGTAGGAACAATGTAAGCACTAGTCTCGCCGATACAAACCGTCATGACAAGCCTTACCCCTCATCCGAGATCGAAGTCGATGCAGCTCAACTCGAAACAATAACTCGTCGAGATGAAAACCTAGAAAACTAGGATGGCGATGCGCCAAAAGTGTATTGAACTGTCGTTGTTGTTTTTACAAGACCTTGGGTGTACATATTTATACTCATGAGCATAAATAAATCCATATCAGATACGACGACATAGACTTTTTAAAGATAAAATTACAAATCCAAAACCGGACTCAACTTAATATTTCCTAAAATTATGAAAGAAAAATAATTAAATCTTCACGTCGTTCTTTCTCGATTCCGATCCCCTTTTATTGATAACTTTGATTTTATAAACCGAATCCGACAAGAACTCGAACTCTTATTACCTATCGACAATCGCCAATTGATATCCCCTTTGCCGATGCCTCCGCCGATACGCTTTCACCGATACAATCCTATTTCTCGCAACTAAAATCATGCCTTTAACTCCGCTTCGCAACCGCTCCTTCTTCAACGAAATATGCCATATTTTGCCGTTAACAAACGTGGCATATGACGGGAAATATGTGTCATGAAAATTTTGCAGGCGGCCCTTCTCACCCTTCCGTAGGGCGATTTATTGTCGAAAGGGTCCGTCTACAAAATGCGACAGGGTGACGTCTACAAAAGGACATGATAAATCGTCCTCTGTTAGGGCAATATATTGTTTCAAGAGTTTATCTAAAAAAAGTAAGACGGTTGCGGACATTTTGCAGGTGACCCTCTTGACAATAAATTGTCCTATAGGAGGGCGAGAAAAGGCTGCGTGCAAAATTTCACGACGTGCCCCTCCCGTCGTCTGCTACATCATATTTCCCGTCCTAACGTATGACGATTTATAGGCCCCACCCTACGATAGGGCGAAATATGTACATTTCTGCAAAACTTCAAAATGATAATTTATATTTGTTAAAAAATAAATATAAATAAAAAAAATCTACACAAGTCTCAGCTGGCCCAGCTGCTGCCCAAACCATGAGGCCCAAGCTAACTCCAGTACAAAGCTTCCCGGTCCAAGCCAGATGCGGCCGAAGATTCCGGCCCATCTAGTTCGCAACCCAATTTGCCGCAGCCCGCAGCCGCAGGCCTCCCCACTCTCCGAGAGTTACTCTCGGTTGTCTCGTTCTCATCTCACCACTAGGCGGAGCCGGGAGCCCGGAGAGGACGGAGAAGAGAGAGGAGAAGGGATCGCGCGGCGGAGCCAATCCCCCGCAGCCACCCCCCACCACCGCCGCCGCGCCGGGATTTCGGCGTCCTGCTGCCACCCGGTTCCGCCTCCGCTCACTCCAGGTCCTTGCTACTGCCCATCAATGGTTTCCTCCCGCTGTAGTGCTCCATTCCGGAGGTTTTGATGCGATGGTTTGGGGGTCACGGGCGTGAGCTTTTTGGGCTGCTTGCGTAGAACTCCTAGCTGCCGCACGGCGATTGGGGAAGGTGGTGGTCGTCGGGAGTGGCAGAGAGGCAGAAGGCGAGGAGGTTGGGCTGGCCGGGTGGGACAGCTGAGGAGGCGGGGAGACCTGAGGGCTGGGGTCGCCGGCGAGGAGTTGTTCGAGGACGGCGTGGGCGCGCCCAAAATTGCGCGTGAGAGAATGGGTTAAGGACGAGGAGAAATGACCTAGGTTTGATCGAATTGGCAACTTTTGTACGTGCTAGTGGGAAATTTCATCCAAATTCAATGGTAATACCCTAACACCAACCCGCTTTTAGGTTGTTGGGTAGCTTGGGTTTTTCCTGGAATTAGTTCCAAGGTTGACTGTTTCTTTGATGGCAATCAACCTGGGCCTTAGCACTAGGATGACTTGCTGTTTATATTGAGATGATTAGGGATGCACTGCATATGCTTAACTTCACAAAAAGTTGGTAGTGTTGTTGAGTGCTACTTCTACGGCACCGTCATCCAGCGCTATCTGCAAAATGCGGCACGTGTACCGATCATTACCAGTTCTCAGTCTGATCTAACAAGGGTTTAGGTGGTCAAACTGGAGGTTTGCTATTCTTGATGACTTCTTGTGTTCTTTGTTGGGTTAGTTCTGCCGCAAAACAATTTGACATGTTGAAGTCTTCATGCTTGTTAAAAATGTACGATGCGCCGTTCCATATAGTTGTGGATGAGTGGATGACTCTTCTTTAAGATTTATGCATACATAAATGCACATGCCCTTTCTTCTCATTATTAATTATGAGATTGCATTGCACTTGCACCAGTGTGTCTTTTGTGTATTACTGACAATTACCGCTGGTTCTCTGATGTATCCTTATGGCTTAAAATATGTTGAATCGTTTTGACACTTATATTGGTATAGTTCTGCAGGAAGAAGAGGCATTGCTCTTGTCATGATCCTCTGGTTATGCTAAGTCAAATAATTTAGGACCTCATTATCTTGTCAAAATTCCTGGTTTCGGGGCAAGATGAGTAGAAGACTACAGAACGAAAAGGATTCTGGGAGAATCACTAGCGATGGGACGGCTGCTCGCACAAGGCCTTTGAGCATTCAGGATATCATGTCACGTCGTGAAAAGAAAACCACTTCAGAAGCCAAGAAAACCAAGGAAGGGATCGAAGAGAGCAGTAATGGTAAATCCAATCATTTGGAATCAGGAAGAGGGTCCAAAAGCAGAAAGGATGTCAGAGAAATGCCCGTGGAGGGCTCCAAAAAGGATAACAGAGATAGACCAGGGGAGGGTTCCAAGAAGGATGAAATGAGACATACGCTAAGTGAAGAGCATAAAAAGGACAACATGAGAGATACACCAAGAGAGGTCTCCAAGAAAGACAAGCTGAAAGACAGGCCAAAAGACAGCTCCAAGATAGATAACTTGAAAGTTAAAGTGAAGGTCCCATCGAAAGATGACCAAACAGATGCACCAAAGAAGGGCTCCAAGAAAGAGCGGTCCTCCACAAGAGATGATAGTCATTTAGTTGAGAAAGACAAAGGCAATCATACTTCTCATAAGCTTAGCACATACACGAGTGGTCGGGTTGGCAAAAGCAGAGGTGGAAACCATGGTGAGATTACAGCAAGAGACGGTGATACAACAATACAGGAATCCCAAAAAGGACCTGGGAAAAGATGGATTGATGAACCAGTTGGTAATGATAGAATCGAGGAGAGGAGTGAGAGGCGAACTGATGGAAAGAGAAAAGGCCGTGGCTTTGATGACGAGAAGAGTTCTCAGGTTGATCGACCCACACCGAAGAAGCAAGATGCTGTGCGATTACAAAATCCCAAACATTTTGATAGAAAAGACGGGAGGAAAGAGAATGCAAAACTGCACCATGAAGAGCCCAGGTCAAAAAGGAGAAGGTCGACAAGCAGGGATCATTATCAAGAAAGACATGACAGGTCTATCTCACCATCCTCAAGAGAACAAAGGCATAGCTATCGTGGACATGGCCATGATTATTATCCTCCATATCACTCCATGGACAAATCAAGAAGGAAGCATTTTGAAACTGACAGACATAGAACATCTTGGAATGATGGATACAGTGGTGGGTCTTACCGGAGATATGAAAGTCGGCTTGGTGGATATTCACCAAGGAAAAGGAAAACAGCACCAAAAGATGAACAGACAACTATCAAGACTGCTTCTCCAGTTATACGATCTCCAGAAAAGAAATCAGCCACATGGGATCAGCCTCCTGTGGCAGCAGACCTATCTAATTTCGTTACCACTTTGCAGCCAACTGTTGGTCAAAAGGATTCCACTGTTCCAGTCAATTTTACCACATCAAAGCAGGACCCAAACACTACAATTGGAACTATATTGACAGGGAGTAATTTGGCTGTTGATTCTGTCCAGCTGACACAAGCAACCCGACCACTTAGGAGATTGCACATTGAAAATCTACCAAGTTTAGCTACAGAAGACATGCTGATTGGCTGCTTGAATGAGTTCTTGCTGTCATCTAGTGCGAGCCATATCCAGAGGTCCAAACAACCATGCCTCAATTGTGTGGTGAGCAAACTACCTTCTGACCTTTCGGTACTGCTTTGCAAATGTTTCTTAATAGCATCTAGTGATACGCCACGCTCCTTTAATGCAGATAAACAAGGACAAACGTCAAGCCTTTGTTGAATTTCTTACACCAGAGGATGCTACGGCAGCTCTTTCTTTTGACGGACGGTCTTTTGGTGGATCTTCTTTGAAAATTAGACGCCCCAAAGAATATGTTGAAATGGCAGTAAGATTCCATCCTTTCTCACCTTCTCTTGCCAACAGATGATTTTCAGATTTGCCTGCATGTTGCTTTGATCTAGATGATTCCCAGTAAAAATTTCTAGAAATTCTTGTTGCAACAATCTCTCAGCTGTTCTATTTTTCCATTATATTTATTGAAGTCGGCAGTAATTTCAGATAATTGCAACCGTACAATACTTGTATTACATTTATGGAGATTGGATTCTTACTGATTGGCTTTACTTTTAAAATAATGTCTGGTGGGCTGATCAAACATCTTAGCGTTACTATGATTTATCAGTATATAGCTATTTTGCATAGTGCTATTACATAAAATTTGGTGATGTGCCATATAACATGCTCGCACGTTCCCAGAATACAAGATTACCCTTGTCATTCCACCTATTTTGGTTTGTGTAATCCTTCTGTATGTCATTGGTATATTGCATGACCTAGTCAGATTGGAATTGCATCTTTTGATCTGAGTCTGCCTGTAACTGATTAGGTTTTACTCAACTTTGCTTATATCAACTCTCCCTCCAGGCCCCCTTCCCTTCTGACTGCTAGACTTAGGTTATGACCAACCTTCCAAATATCTTGAAGTAATGTTAATTACTTTCTGGACATCTGGTTGTCCTCTAGCGCCAGCCCTTTTACTTCTTATATATAGCCGAGTGATGCTGAATCTATGTGCCCCTAGTTTATAATTAATACATGAAGGCTTGTAGCTCGTTATTCTCTTGTTTGTTTGTAGGATTCCTGAACATTTCACATGCTTACGGCATAAATGAAATTCTTTGCAGCTATGAAAGGTTTCCCTTTCGATGTGGCTTTACTTAGAAGAAATGATTGACAATAATATGGCCATATGGGCATATTGGTTGTTTGGCCTTTCTTTAATTTGTGCATGTTTTTTTTTCCCATTGTATTCTTAGATACTTCTTTTTTGGTCAGATGCTAAAGTTTTCAGTACTACCTTTGTAATAAATGGCAATGCTAGGATTTCATGGAGCAGACTCTCTCTTGATTAAGCTGCTTATAGCTTACAAATGTTTACTTTCAATTGTGAAATGGTGGCAGAGAAACTACTGGGCCTGCAAATATTGATTTGTTCCTTGCTGTACATCTGCACATTCAATTTTGGAGTCTTGTGTCCATAGACTGCATTATTTTATATCTAAATAATTAATGGACCACCATGTTTAAGGCATTTACATTTTACTCACAATCTAATATGCTGTCCAATTTTTAGAGTGAGAAGTGCTGACTAGGTTGGTATCAAATGCTATGTTTGTTTCTGTTTGAATAGGGTGGTATTAAATGCTTTGACATATTTCTTTAAGGAAAAAATATTTTAGAGTAGTTTCTTAATATTTATCATGGTGCAAACAGTATTCCAGAGTTGTTGTTTTTTTGGATTTATTCATGGCATATATTTATATCACCCGAGAAGTTCTCATCTGATGGTCATGTTGGAATCTTTTAAATAGGGTATTTTAATTGGGTATGTCATAATTCACGTTCAGGATGGTGAAGCAAAGGATTTTTTAAGCAGGCTTCAAGGTGTAATGTCAATATTAAGTGACTGCTGCTTCTTCCAGAATTATTGGTTGCTGATTACACTGCTGGCAGAGTCCTTATGGTGCTCAGTTCATGGAAAAATTAGGAAGACAGCTTGCACAACATGGTTCAAGTAAATGTATTATTAGTGAAGATTTGAGCATGCTGATTGCTAAGATAACCTTCCTGTCTTGGTTCGGAATATCCATAAATCTTGTTTCATGGCAGCATTAGCACAATTTGATAGTTGATAAATGTCAAGTTAGCCATATTACCATTCTAACATGAGTGGACAATAGACCAATGTGAATGTGTAACAAAAAATCTTTCTACTAGAATTATGATCATGCAATTTTATTAGTAGAGCAACCATTCGGTCATTTTAGAAGCACATAGATCAAGGTGAATCCTGAGCCAACCTTTCACCCTTACATTGGTTTCCTTTGCTTGTTTCTCCACCATTTTTGGAAACGACTAAAGATGCCAAACATTGTTTGATGTAAGTTAACATGACATCTAGTGTGGTTTGTGTCAATATGCCTGATTTGTGTGACACGTATATAAGTGGTTTTAGGAATCACAAATGATTTATTGTCTCTTTTGTTTTTAGAAGGGCTGTTCTCAATTCTTGTTACTCAAAATGCACATGCACTTAGTCTGCTTCTGATGTTCAATATTGTAATGAGTATATTGCTTGAAGCACATTCGCATTCTGAAGCTTTTTTTCGGTGCATGTCATTCTGCGACTTAAGTGGTTTGGATTTCTTACCTCAACAAAGCACCTTAATCACCCTTTACTGTTCGTAGCACTAAGGTGCATTGATATTTACTTGTTTACAAAACTGTTTGCTAAATGCTAATGACAAAAGAAGGGGCCAAACTTGTTTAATTAACTATTGTGTTATAGTGAGATTTCAGTACCCTTTTCTTAAAGCTATAGTTTTCATACATTTTCAATAATTCTGTGTTAAAGATAATAAGTTTCAGCTTAATTTGGTCTTGTGAGAAAATCATATGCTATCTTGAGCCACAAAGGCATAGCTCACTTTACTGGACATTTTAACTATATTACTAACAGAAAAGATCACTCTCACAAAAGAGATCCTGTCTGTATTTTCATTCTGTAAACTGAAAGTATCATATGATCCATCTTTTTTATTCAACCATAATACATATTTCTCAATCAGCTGTATACTGTGACATGCCATTTTTGTGTGAAAAATTTCAGACTGCTTACTCAATTTATATGTTTGTTTTTTAAAGTATTTTTGCTGCTCTCAATTTGATTTGCTACTTACAAAACTGCCTACAAAATCAAGAATGCACGCTGTTTGGTGGTCGTTATTTGATGTAACCAAGAATATTTTGCTATGGCAGTATAAGACTATAATACTGTGTAGTATCAACAAATGACACAATACAGAACTCACTACCCCAGGCACATGACACATCAGTGTTTTTGGGAAGACGTACACCTGATAAAAAAAATTAGGCCCTTTTATTAAAAGTTGTGCATGTCTCGACAGCTCCTGAGTTTAAGATTGTGATAATGCCTTCAGTAGTGTTACATTCAGTAGAACAGAGACAGTGACTGATTCCATGAGCTTGGGCTAAGAGCCAAGTCTAATTAGCGATGAATGGTTAATTGATTATATTTGCTATCCACATAGTTTGCCCTCAGACATTACTCTGATGTCGTCTACATACATACTTTTTTGCTGCATTTTTTTACTATAGCATGATTTTTGCAACTTTGGAACAGATTATAGTTTGTAAAATCTTTCTTTCTAATGTTGTGTTATATTTTTCTGTTCCATGCAGCATGTTGCTCCTAAGAAGCCTTCTGAAGAGATTAAATTGATATCCGATGTTGTTGCAGATTCACCACACAAGGTAACTTGCCAGAGCCCGTCTATTCTCATATCTATGATATGGATGACTATTTCCAGAGGCGGTGAAAAAAATATTTGCATTTTTCTGATTGATAGAAATTCTTACTTTTCTGGCCAAATATTTGATACATGGATATCATACATCCGCTGTTACTTGAAGTTAATATAATACATATAAGTTTGATTATCTAGGAACTTTAGTAGCTTTCATCGGATGTCTCACCGTTTTTAACTTTTGCAGATTTTCATCGCTGGGATTTCTGGAGTGATTTCATCTGAGATGGTAATACAAAAGCATCCACCAGTATATTTGCATAACTTGTTGCTAATCCACTGATCATGCTCTGCATGTGGTATTGTGGTTATTAGCTCTTGTCCGGTTATCCCTCAAAAGCTACTGCATTGTCCTCTTTCAGCTCATGGAAATTGTTAGTTCATTTGGTCCATTGGCTGCTTACCGCTTTCTTTTTAATGAAGACCTTGGTGGGGCATGTGCATTTCTTGAGGTATGGAAAGCTCTGATACTCCTAAACTAAATCATTTTTTTCAAATATGTCATTGATAGAGAAGATAAAAAACTAGACCAGATTAATATATTACTTGAGCTGATTTCTGATCAATTTGATATGTGCAGTACATTGATCACTCCATTACATCGAAGGCATGTGCTGGCCTCAACGGGATGAAGCTTGGTGGAGGCATCCTAACTGCTGTTCATGTGTTCCCTAACCCTACCGAGCAGGTTCAAGCATTTTAGATTCATTCATTTTCTGTCATGTCCATTTCATTGAATTAAATCCCACTCTGTTTCCTTTGAAATTTCAGGCTTTTAATGAAGCTTCCCCATTTTATGGAATTCCTGACAGTGCCAAAGCACTACTTGAAGAACCAACAAAAGTCCTGCAGCTAAAAAATGTGGTATGTTGTAGTGTTAACTCTGTTCATAAGTTTTTCCTCAAGCATCTCTCTTTGTATCAAAACCATTAGCAGCTTAACATGTTTCCTCCATGCATTATGACTGTTGTTATTGTACGTGTGCTCCAAATGATATAGGAACTGACCATTGTATCTTTGATGCATGCCACCTTTATTAGTCAGTAAACAGAACTAACAATTGTCTTTCACATTTCTTACGTTATAAACTCGTGAGTTGTTTACAAACATGAAATAATGTAGTTTGACCAAGAAGAGTACTTGTTACTATCAAAATCTGAGCTGGAGGAAATATTGGAAGATGTACGTGTGGAGTGTGCAAGGTATAGGTGATTCTGTTGCATTCCTGTTGTATTACTTATTATGGTGCTTTCAGCTTACATTATGGGCAAGATCACAGGTTTGGAGCTGTGAAATCCATAAATGTCGTACAGTACCCTGCTAGCAGTGACAACACTAGAGGGGATACCATGACCGAGCTTGAAGATGGATCCACCAAGATTGAGCCCAAAGAATATGGTGGCAATGTCAACTGCACTGAGACTGGAGTGGAATGTTCTGTGTTGAATCAGAGTACAGACGTTCCTGATCCTTCTATTTGTGAGGTCCAGGATCCCGTAGAGCTTGACACAGATTCTATTCCCAAGGGTCAGGACCACAAAGATCTTGACACACTTGGTGAGTGTGATGCATCTACAGCTGGGGATGAGAAAACTGATCAAGGAGTGGAAGCTGATCAGACGGATTCTACGGATGCTCAAGATGATGCTCATGGCACTCTAGAGAAAGGGCATGCAGATGCAGATCCGGCGTCCTTGGAAACCTCTTGTTCCACAGCACCTGGAGATGGAGCGGGCAAATCTGGTAGGGAGAACGAGCAACAAGGTGGTGCTGGGGTGAGTGAAAGCAACACAGAGAAGGCACCTGCAGTTGATGCTAGAGACAACGCTTTGGCTTCAAACGCCAGTGGGCTCGAAGCTGGCTGTATACTTGTAGAGTTCTTGCGCAAGGAGGCTGCATGTACGGCCGCTCATTCACTACATGGGCGGCGTTTTGGCAGCAGGATTGTCTCGGCAGGATATGCACCACATGATCTCTACTTACAGAACTACCGGAGGTGATTTCCAGTGCTGAGATTGTGATGTACTCTTTTTTTGGGGAAAAGATTCTGATGTACTGATGGAAGCTAAAGCTTTCGTTGTCCCAGTGAGTTTTCATCATTGGGAAAACATTCTGATGAACTAGCCTCGTAGTTTTGGTCTTTTGGATGCATAGGCTGACAATCTCGATGAGTTTTCATCAGAATTGATGTACTTCTTTATAGAAGGGTAACACAGGGAGTCATAGTTGTTCCTTGGGACGAAAACAATATGATACACGTGATCATTATCTGAAGTTGCAGCTTTTTTTTTTTTTTGCAACCAGGGAAACGTCAACATTCCTTTGTTCGAATAGATCATATAGTTCAAAGTACTTTCTCTAAGGTAGACAAAACAGCAGATGTGCAGCATATGCTTATTGGTTTTCACTTTCTGTGTTTTCTGTAACTTGCATTTTCTTGCAATTTCAGTTTACGAATTTTACCCTGGTGTTGGGATTGTGTATTGACGGTACTGAATGGTGTCTTCTCCAAGACCTTCCTCTTGGATGTTGGATTGGATGTTGTGTTTTGACAGATTTTACCTTTATTTCTACTTGTTAGCACGTTTTCGTTGTTACGTATGTTTTGTACGAAATCTTCAAGTTACTTTAAAATATCAAATGAATCTGTTTTTAAATTTATAATAATTAAAACTTGGGTTTTTTTATTTTACATATCCTAACCACAAACTGTCCACTTCCAAAGCAACTCAGAATTTTGTCCTTATGGTTCAGACTTGAGAGGAGCTCGAGGAGGAAGACGACGGGCTTGGTTGTGCTTCTTGTTTCGGATTCTGTGAATTCGGCCTACTAAAGGCAGCGTTTTAGAGTAGGCTTGGGCTCTGAAGATAAAGTAGACCACGGCCCATTTCTGAAGAACTGAAAGCCAAAAAAAGTTTCAGAAAGTCCCTCTGTTTCTCGCCGTCCCTTTCCTCTTGCCCGCCGCGCCGACGCCGCGTGAGCGTGACCACGGCGTCGATGGCCGGCATCTCCGTCTCTCCTCCCCACCGGAGCTGCCTCCGCCGCCGCCTCCCCCTTGCCACCTTTCCTCAGTTGGAAACTCAAAATCTCCCTTCAGCTTCTCCATCCATGCTCGTTGGCCCATGAGGCCATGAGTAGGGAGGGGACGACAGAAGCCATGACCGCCGGCGCGTGAACAGCACTTGCAAGAGAAGAGAAGGTATTCTTCTGCTGATCAGCTTTGCTTTTCGATGTCAGCACTTTGATTTTTTACTGATTCACACATGCATTACAGATTTACAGGAAAAAGGGACATCCTCTCGAACCTCCTCGCTGGCATGTTCTTCGACTCCACACACGCTGCAACTGGTAATTACCAACCATTTTTCTAGAGCAGAGCTTAGATTTGCATATAAGAAAAAAAACTAGACTACTAGAGCTTGGGACAAATGGTTTTTGTATTCCTTGGAGAAAGGAGGCATGCTTCAAAGCATCTGAAATTATGAAGTCTGAACTACCTATGCATCTATAAATGCATATATGAAGAATAGTTGCGAACCATTGATTGAACAGGAATTTGTGTAATGCTATAATCTCAATATTATGTCAATAAATATGGGGTAACAATTGTACACGTGTTTGTAATTTATGCACTTTACACACTCTCCTCTCCTAAATGTTGGGATGGTGAAGCACAAAAAGAATGTACCAGAAGGGAAAAAATGTTTAGGAACTGTGTTGTGAAAGTACTTTGTACTATAGCAATCTCCCTACAATATTCAATTTGATTACAATCTGTGTCATCTAAAAGGTTCTACTGGGTTAGTTTCTTCAAGAAGAGCAGCAGTCTGAAAACACTCGGCAGCTTCAAGTGCTGAACTGCCCCCTTCATCTTCGTAGAGCAAGCCAAGGTTGAACCATGCAACATGATTTGTTCTGTCTAATTGCAATGCATCAGTTAGGAAACACCTTACAGCAGGCAAGGGTCGCTCGCCAAGCCGTCGAAGAACAATAGCTGTTGATATCAAACTTGGTACATGTCTAGGTTCAAGGTCTAATGCTGTTGAGTATGCTCGAAGAGCTTCCTTTAGAAAACCTTTTGCTTCATGTAGATTTCCTGCACGGCAAACAACTTCGTAAATACTAAAGACAATGAGTTCATGGTAAAGTAAACAACATTATCTTTTCTGATGATCTGCTGAAAAAGACTTGCTGGTAATACAGTGATATGATTCTAAGAAAAGGGAACATCATGATGAACTATGAATAGAACATGAAGCACCTGTAGCATGAAAAACCAAGGCAGAATATGGACTGATAGCTTTTATTTTTGATATGCAAAGTTCTGCATCCCTCCACTGTGACATTCTTATATACAGAAGAACCAGATCATACCATGTCTCTATTTCCAGACTTCTATCATCCTTAGAGCCCTGCAAAGAGTGGCACATGAGTACCAGAGGTGTTGCATTTTTCAAAAGGAAATCACATACTACATGTAATTAACAAATAAAAAGGTTTTATCCCTCTATTTCGATAATTTTATTCCCAACAACAATATTGAAGTATACTATGTAAACTGGATGCCCATGTTGTAAAATTTTTACAGGATGCATGTCATTCCAGGTGCTATGGGTCATTAAGTCAGGATTCAGGAGATTATAAATTATATAGAATATGCTACTAAAAACCATCCATGATAGATTTAGAAAAGGGGTGTCCACCTTTAACACAGAAATCCCAGCATTGAAACTTTTTGTCCTTAGCTGGATGACAGCAAGAAGCTGGGTATATGTTTCAACTGCATTCTTAAATTTATCCTGTGCAGCCTGCATTTTGGCTTTAATTTGCAATAAATCTCCTTGAAACCATTTTCCAGTCTGATCTAGCGCGGCATTTACAATGGACTCAGCGTCTTCAAACCGTCTTTGGGCACTCATTATTCGAGCCATAAGGAGCCAAGTCTTGAGTTCTGATCCAGCCTCTAATTTCAACAGTTTCTTTGCATAACGAGCTGCTGTATCCAATTTCCTCTGCTTGGCATTTTCAAGGCTGAGATTGTATAGTACCCTAAAATCTATGCCATGCATCTTCTTTTCAGAAATACCGAGCACTTCCAACGCTTCACGCTGCTGAGAGGCTCTCTTTGTGTTGGTCGTAGCAAATCTGGCTTGACTGGAAAGGGAAATGCCAAGCAAAAGGTCAGCAGTAACCTCTATTTGATCACAACCTCCATATAGATTAGCTAGTGCTCTGCGTGCATACAATGTACCTTCTTCGCCATGTATACTGTTCTCACAACAAATTTTGGAAGCTAGGAGAAGTTCTTTGAGACTATTGGAATCTTCTCCAGACATCAATATCCTTTTGAGCAGATTCAGGGCGATTAGATCATCTTCTTCTGCTAGGTAGCACAAAGCAACATTGTACAACCACTCTCTGTTGTGTAATACTCCAGGTAATAATTCTTCAAACTGAATAGCTAGTGGTTTTAACTGCCCTGACATGGACAGTGCAAATGTCAGATGATGCATCACGGTTGGATCCCTCTCGAGCCTCTTAAGATTGAATTTCCTCAATAGGAGCATTAAAAGCAGAATTGCTTCTTCCAAATTGTTTCGAGGTACAAATGAGCCATCCAACTGAGATAGAAGATTTGGAGAGCAAGTTTCACAGCCACTATATAGGAGAAGAACCGCAAATTCCTTTTGTATTCTACCAATTGTCTTTTCATCAAGGTTCCAGTTACTCCAAAGAGCCCTCCTGTATGAAGAGACAGCTTCAAAATGAAAGCCCCCTAATTTATATAGCTCTGGAAGCAATTCAACAGCTCTGCATAGTGTTGCTTTCAGGTTGCAGTCATCACCAAAGATGTCTGGCAAACCCTCAGGTAGTGCAGATTCCACGACATCCAGTATGCTACTGCACTCTTTTGTAGCTTCTAAAAAAGACCAAATCGAGTTGAAGTTATGCTTGCAATATTATCACATAGACAAGCAAAATAATTCATGATAACAGAAAAAAATGGGGCCTATACCTTCGATATTTCCAAGATCACGAAGTGATATAGCTTTGAAATATATAATCTCCAGTAGCAGAATAGCAGCATGAAAAGGCAATGGAGGAGAGCTGGAATGTAACTGGGCCTTTTGCAGGTCCACTTTTCTAATGATAGACATTTTCACCTTAGGAATTAATGCAGGCATATTTATTCCACTGAACACTCGTAGTGCTTCTTCAGCATGTCTTTGGTATTCTACCTTTCCTAGTAATCCTCTTGCCTCCTGAAAAATGAGGTATTTACATATACCATGAGATAATTGATTTGGAGCATCATATTCTGACAGCTATCAAGGTTACAAATTATAAATCGAGACATGCAAACACGCGTTGGTAAAAGCAAATGTGGTACTCATGCATTGATTTATGTACATTTTTATGAAAGCGCACACACGATGCACGTGTTCCAACTATGTTCTGCAAAAATTTCTTCTTGTGAATGATCTGATCAGGATGATAAACTAGCATAAGGTTCCTCAGGATGATAAACTAGCATAAGGTTCCTCAGGATGATAAACTAGCATAAGGTTCCTCCTATATGGCTTGTAATGAAACATAGAGAAAGGGAAGACACATGCAGATTGTTTCTGCACCGAGACAATTCCTTTAAGAAAAGCTTCTATAGGCATAAATATGGGGAATGCAAATATATTCATTACATATACACTGTTACAGTAAAGAGTATAAACATCAGGACATGTATGGAATTGTCCAAGAAAAGCTGTTCAGTGATTTCAGTTATTGACACAATCATATGGCATATAATATAACATAAATAGGAAATGTTCAGTTGTACACCAGCGCAGGAAATTGCAAATGATGATCATGTACTGCGAAAAAAGTGTCATGAGAATTTATGCCAAGAAAGGAAACCGACCTTACTGTTAAGGGAACCTCCCTCCTGGAGGGGAAACTCAGCTTCTTCAGTATCAATATCGTTAATGTTCTGCTTGATCTCGCCATTTGCAGATGAGTGCTTGCTGATCTCTGATAACCGGGCTGCCTTTTCGATCTTGTTCATCTTCGCCCCAGGGCAGAGGCACTGCATCGCCAGCCAACGAAATAATTTACTGAATCACCCCCACCTCAGTACCTTCCATCCTGCTCCATCATATTCATTCACCTTTTCCAGTTGCAAATAACTGACAATGAGCATGTATTCAGAGCTGAACCTTTTATGACTGTTGAGCGTACCATAATATTACATAGAATGAACAATTGTCCTGCACAAAGTACAGTTTCTACCTAATGCAATCAGCATATCACAATTTAATGGCTATAACGGTTAATTGTGTATCATAAAGAAAAAGAATGATGGAGAAAACTGAACAATAGTCTTCAAAAATATGACATTGACAAGAGTTTGCCACGGAAACCCAATTCAAGAGACTTGACAAAATCGCCTCCAAACATGCAGACTTCAGGAAACCACGGATCTTAAATTATAAGCAAGGAAAAATTGCAAGATTCATAGACAAGTGTTAATTCTACCAATTCAACTTCGTTTAATGCACTCGACAGACTAAAAGCGAAATTTTATGAAAGCAAAGCCGGCTGGCGATTGCTCCGAGAGAAGAAAACTAGAATACAACAGTTTAAAGAACTCGTTAACCTTCGCTACATAAAGGGAAACCCAATTCCCAATCAGCAAACTCACCTCAAACAACTCAGCTCGCAAATCAAAATCCAATTTTGCTCTCAAATCGATCGCTCAGAACAATCGGCTCGGCTGAAATTCGAGCAACCAAAACTGGGAAGAGGCGCGGCCCAGAAGTGTCGATGAGATCTTGTGAATTCAGATGAAGTGGCGGAAGGGGAGGAGATGAAGGGATTGAGAGGTGGAAGACCACTTCAAATTCTGCAGCCAAATCTAATAAGGAAGAGACGCAAGCCAGTGATCCTAATTAGCCAACTGGAGATCGCGGAGTTGAAGGCGAAGGGAATGAATCCTTTCACAGAGGCCCTCGCAGTTTTGGGGAATAATAAACTAGTGCATCAGTTACTGAATAGCCTACAGTAAATTTACTGAATTTCCATGAGTTTAACAAATATTTTATTGGCTCATTTGTCGATAATAACCGCCGGATAAACTTGATAAACATGTCAACCTAAAATAATTGAATTTAAATTTAATTTTTTTGGTAAAATTTGTTAATTTTTTTGGTAAAATTTGTTTGCATTTTGCGAGGAGCAGTTTCTTTAAGCTGAACAATTTTGCAAACCCTGTTAGATACGTCGTTTGCCCGGCAAACAACTGATAATCCATGCAAAAGGAACAAAACGAAAAAAATAATTTATAGCTAAATTTTTATATTTATGTTCTTATAAATTTAAAAAAAACACTGTAAAATAAATCATAATAAAATAATCTTAAAACCTACTATAAAGGTTTTAAAATTGAAATTTTGGTTGTCAATAAGCCCAAAGGCAATCTACGGTCCTATACGTGAGATATGTGGTTCTGTTTGATTTGTGAAAGATTTCAAGGGTCCTATTGCGAAATATGTAAAAGGCTAGGGGTAGCGCTTTTCGCGTGTGGGCGCCGGGAGATCACGCCAGGATTAATTTATCGTTAAAGTGGATTAGCAACAGCCACCGGGCCCACCGTACCGGAACTGACAGGTTGTTCTCCTTCCACGGGCCCACGTGTCATAAACGAAGTCGTGGGAGACCGGGCCCATCGGACTTCTCGGAGCCGCCACAGAGGACCACGTGGCGAGCGTTTACCTTTTTGCCCTTTTGACTGCCTTGTTGGGCCGCGTGCCAACGCAGCTGCGGCCATTGTTTGGGCCTCATGCCACCACGTACGGATGCACAAGAATTTGTGGGCCACAAAGCCTGCCTATGATGGCATCACACAGCTGGGCCGGACCACCTGCTAGTTCGTGGCTTGTCAAAAAAAAAAGTGTATTTTTTCGCATGCTAAAAAAACATGGCGCCACCCCTGATCTTTCTTACTTCAGTGCTACTTACTTGCATTGCATTCTGTCTTTTATTTACGATATCCGTATGCCGCTACTACTTTGTCTTAATTCTCCCTTTGACCTAAAATATAGTAAATTTTAATGTTCAAAATTTTGTAAAAAAAAATCCTTAACTTCTCTACGTATGGTATTACTCCTTGTCACACCCAATTACAATCATTTCACATTTAACTTTCCTTTCCTTAATCCGCATAAAAACTCATAAATGTTTATATTTTTCGGATGGATTGAGTATAAAGATATGCAAGTCACCTTTATCACCTTCTCGTGGAGTGCAGATACATAAGAGAACTTAGACTGAAGAGGTGACCTGCTCTACGTTTGCGTCTATGTCGGTACATGCTTGGTTGGCAGTACTAGCAACCGCTAGAGATATATCAAATAAAGGAGTTCGTTGGCTCATTCTTTATCGTGACTTGGGAGATGTGGAAGGAAAGCAACCTAAAAAGTTTTCCAGCATAAAGAGCTCTCCTCAATGACGCTGATGACGAAAATCAAAGAGGAAGCCAAGACGTCGTCTCTAGTAGTTTTACTTTTTTACAATTTTTTTATATCTGTACAGACTATTTACTCCTATTTTATTTAATGAAATTGATACATTTAGTATTGATTCGCTGAAAAAAAAGTAAGAAGAAAAATATATATACTGTTTCCGACACTTCACCATACATTGGCAATGATAGCACTATATTACTATCGTTTTGATCCCCATCACAGTTCACAACAAACTCCAAAACCATGGCGCAACTCCTGAACTGGGCAGAATCATAAACAAAGAAAAGGAGGGAGATTTGAAACCGTCACGACCAATCTGAAACAAAAATACTCTTACTTGACTCGAGCAGCCAGGCTGATGATTGATCAGCCACACGAGGAGCCTCGAGGACAATCAGGGCAGTGCAGGTGCATCAAATGCACACCCATCAATGGCGCGTACTTGCGGTCAGGCGCTGGCTCCTGTCATCCTGCCACTCCATCCATGGCCTCCACCACTATATACGTGATAGGATGTAAAATTTTAACGATGGATTTAAACAGTAAAAAGAACTTCTATAAGTAAAACAAGATGAACAGTTGTTTTTTTTAGACGGAGTACTCCAGTGGTAGTACGCCAGCTGATGCTTCATGGAGTTGCCAGTATTGTATACTCGCCTCATTTTCCATCATGCTGTCCTTTTTCTTTCTTTCCCCGTAACTCCAGCTGCCACAGGCATTCATCACATCTCACAGTTGAGCTGAGCAGAGCAGGACTGTATTTGATGCCTCGCTTTTAAATACTACTACTCCGGGCAAACGGCGGTAAATTGCGGCTGACAATCAAACACTAATCTAAGAAATTACTGACGTGCCTAAGATTTGGCACGGTAAACTTCGCTCGCCAACTAAATAACCCGTATTTTCTTTTTTTTTTTTAAAAAGAGAATAACGGTATACAGGCCCACAAAGGCCACTACTACAATGCCTATCCGAGCAATGTCATGCAATGCACTGATGTTCAGTGAAATGCAATGCAGCCGAAGCGACAATAACAATATGCTGTTCAGTGACGCCATGGTGTGTAGTATAAGTATATGCACCTGGCACATACAGTAAACCATTTCTGCAATAGAGAAAAATACGGAGTAACAGTAAAAAAGAAAGTGTTGTCCATTCACTGCACATCTGAAAATTGTCAGGATATCTGCTCATGAATGCAGAAGAGCCCCCTGTAGGATCTTGCAACTCGTACAGGCATGGCCCCAAGGTTTTCTACTGAACCATCTGTTTTCCCATTTTACTCCAATGCAGAGATCCCTTAGAAAACATTTTTTGACAATGGTACTGTACTCTGTATGTGTAGTATCCTGCTAGAATACTGCTCGATGAGTCCTATATGTTTTTTTTCTTTTCTGTTTATGGAGCAAAAGATCCATACGTTGCAACGATCGGATAATAATTATAGGGTCATTTACATGTAAAATCTTATAACCTCATGGGTCAAGGTCATTTACGTGTGAAATCTTATAACCTCATGGGTCAGCCTATGATGCTAGACACATACTCAAACATCATTCCTATATCATTTAAAGTAGTATAGATAAGATGAGTAGTAGACATATAGAAAAAAGATCACACAAGAGTTTATATAAGTATACTTTGACTCAATTGAATATATTGCTGGCTGATCTGATTCCAGATGGCTACTCTCGTAATCACTACTCAAAGTATATTTATTTTGGGACAAACAAAGTATTGTAAAATTAAAATGCGTTTGATTCTTCTATGGTGATAAACAATTGACATTTGTGATTATTGGTTTTGATATTTGAAGATTATTGACGAAGTGGTTTTGGAGATGATTGGATTTTGGACGGTGAACGGTGGTTTGTTGTTTCGTGGTCCGGTCGGGCAGATACGTCTTGCCGGTCGAGACCGGAGGTCTTTGTGCGGTCAGACTGGGTTTGTGCTGCCGGTCGGACCGACTGACTCAGTCCGATTCCAGATCGATTTCTTGTCGGTTTCGGTTTCAGGTAGTTTCTTTGGATATCTTTGATATTTTCGTGTTTCTATGCGTATGAATATTGTTGTGTGCTAACAATGAGTCAAGTTGAAGATAGCTTGTGCTCGGATATGATTTCTTTGTTTAATTCATGTGTAGGTAATCTTTACGCCTCGGAAGAGTATTGTCGGTGATGGATTTGAAGTCAACTTGGAGATAAGGTGACGTCCTGATGGCAAGAGATCATGCGGGATACTTAGGATAAAGATTAATGCACGTGATTGGTAAAGTTTTCATATGGCATACGATGGAGATATTGTGTGTGTATGGGATACGGACTTGTAATTTTGGAAGGAGTTCAAAATTGTGACGATTAGAGTTTGTAAAGTTCATTTCTCGTACGAGAAGGTTTCTTAGTGGATTAGGACTTCTTGTATGAGTTGGATTCGTGGCTTTAGGCTGCCTACTTCATGTATAAATAGAGAGTGAAGGTGTCTTTTCGGTATGAGTTTTAGAGAGAGTTGAGTTGCGAGAAAGTTAGGGTTTCGAGTTTTTGTCGAAATTTTGTGAAGAGTGCTGTTGTTGCACTTTGTAAACACAGAGAGAAGTAATATTGTCGATGCATGTGCTCGACACGCGGGGACCCGGGGGACCCCCTTTTTGGTTCGGCATAGGGGAGCGGTGAATCAGGGTTCGAGCTCGGGGTCAGGTAGAGGAAAAGTAGAAAGGTGGAGAAAAGTCGCAATCGCAAAAGACACATAAGAGTTTATACAGGTTCGGGCCGTCGGGGAGACGTAATACCCTACTCCTGTTTTGGTACTATGTAGAGAATGAATTACAAGGATTGGTGTGGTTGTTCTTACCTGAGTAAGCTGGAGCTAATGACTAGGGCGAGATGCTTAAAGCCAAAGGTTGAAGAAGCTGAACCCCCTCTGTAATGGACTTGGGCCTCCTTTTATAGTGCAAGGGGACACCACAGTAGTCCTAGCTTTCTCTACTCCGCTCCACGTGATGGAGCGGCTCTTGTCCTGTCTTGTTGGGGGTCTACCCCTATTCCTGCTCTTGTTGCCATGTTGCGGGAGTTAGAGGAGAAAAACGGGCTTCGTGGCTGCCATGCTGCTAACGAGAGGAGGGGTCAACTTACATACTCCAGTGGGGCCTACCGGTCAGTGGCTCTCCGCCTGGAGAGGGGTCGACGTGACACCCCCAGCGCCCGTATCCTCTCTCCCACGCGGCCGCCCAGCGCATTTAATACGACTGGACGGGGCGTGGAGGGAGGTGTGCGTGGACTGACCGTGCGGCCATACTGCGGTCGCCGTCAAAGACTTTCTCCCCTCTCTCCCTCGTGACGGGCAAAAAGGGTGATGATGAGCGGGTGACAGATGTGCCTCACATCGCAATAAATACAACGGCGCAGACGTCTGGCCTCTCTCTAGGCATTAAATGTGGTTGTTGGCAGTTGGCAGTTGATCTCGTTCCTCTCTCGGAGAGGTGCGGGTTGATGGACGGGGGTCCGGGTGATCCCGAACCCTGCCATCTGGGAAGCGACGGCCTCCAGGCAGCTCCCGAGCCAAGTCTCCTTTGGGATGGCCACGTGACCGCCCGTGGCCTAGACCCGCATGAGCCGTTCAGGACATATCTTTGGGGCGCCCTGGTAAGTGAAGGTGTCTTCCTTCTTCATATATCGTATTCTCGTTATACCCCCGGGCCCATATCACCGACAGTAGCCCCCGGTGTTGACCGGGACCGAAGTCGGGTTCGGGCGCGGTTAACGCCATATTCCTGAGTGGATGGGCCCGGGTACTGGATGTGCCGCGCCACAGCAAGAGACAGGCGTGCGGTAACTGACGCCGCACTTGATTAAGCCTTTCCAGACGGGGGGCGTGTTATTTGGGCCATGCACACGGGGGGCTCATCTAACCGCCTACCTCCCTTCGTTCCGTGTAGTTCGCCTGGTGGGCGCGAAATCCTAGGCGGCACGAAACCCAAGCGACGCGAAAACTGAAGAGACGTGAAAACGAAGGGGCGCGAAACCGAAGAGGCGCGTCGCGCGGGAGTGGAGAGAGATTAATGTCATAGAATGCGAGGGGCTGTGGTTGCCTATAAAAACGGATCCGCGGGAGGGGGATCGGTTTCTACGCATTCCTAAGCCATCGCCTCTTATCCTTCCGGCGCCTTTGTCCTTTCGACTCCTTCCTCTCCGCCGCCAGTTTCTCTCCGCATTCCGGCGCCTCCCTCGAAGATGACCCGTGATGCGCCCCTGGAGCCCGGGAGCGTGCTTCCCAGGTCCCAGGTTCGCTCCGCGGAGGCTCGAAGCCTGTTCAGCAAGTATCTGCCGTGCGGCACTCGCAGCGACGGCGATATTCCGTGGAGCGGCCCCCACGAAGATGGTGTTCTTCGCCTCCCTTCGACCGGAATGAGAATGATCTCGCGATCCTGGTCCGTCGCACCGTCGACATCACTGTGATGGATGTGATGCAACTCCCTCCGGAGCTGGTCCCATTGTGCCTGGACCCGGCCCGCCCAGAGATCCTGCATGCTCTGCAGGTGGTGGGTGATGGCACGGGTTCGTCGTCAGCAGCGCCAAGCGCTGCCCAGCGGGTTGCAACGACGACTACGACGACGTTGACAACAAGGTGCTGATTGGGCGACTGGGCCGCCGGGGCCCGGGCAGGAGTAAAGATGGCAACGGGTAAAATCCGCACGGATAGTGATATCTCAAACCCGTACCCGCGAGATAAATTTTGTACCCGCGCCCGCGCCCGCTACCCGCCACGGGTAGCAACACTCGCCCGCGCCCGCTACCCGCGGGCAAAACATGCCCGCGGGCATACCCGCATACCCGCAAAACATACCACATGAATAGTCACATAAATAGTTCACCACATGACCACACATCTCACATGAATAGTTCACATAAATAATTCACCACATGACCACACATAGCACATAAATAGAATAAACATATTGTTCAACAACAAAGTCTTCGAAGTGATGCAAATAAATAAGACATGAATAAGTTAATTAGTCGGAATCCGCTCTAGTGAAGCAAGATTCATCTTTGAGATCTTCTTCATTGTCTTCAAGGCATGACCAAAAGCTATTGAACCTTCCATCACCGTCATCTATATTCAAGTTCAAACATTAGTAGCTGCAGCATTAACAAAAAAATCATTGTAAACACACATTTTTATACCTTTGAGATTGTGACGAAGCCAACTTTGGCTGCACATCAAAGCTTCCAACATTTTACGAGTAAGACGACTGTGAATTAAGCTCAACAACCAAATGCCGAAACAGTAGTCGGCCACACTTATAACCCTATGCTATACTTCACAACAGGCTAGTTTCGGGATGTTACCTCGGCTGATCGGTCCATAAACCAAACTAGTGTGATCGACTGATCGGGTCTTGATACAGCTTTACAAAATGTGGAATCTAGAGATTTAGTTCAATATTGAAACCTTTAGTTGAGAAGCAAATGCCGTATAATATTCCATAGCTGATTTGCGATACATGAGCAAACATATTCAATTCTTTACTTGGAGAACTTAATCGACCAGAATCGATTTCGACCTAGATTAGGGGCCGAGCGGCGCCGGCAGGAGGGGCCAAGCGGCGCCGACAGCAGGAGACGAGGCCGGGCGACGCTGGCAGGACCGCAGGAGGGGCTGGGCGACGTCGGGAAGAGGCGCGGCACCGGCGGGAGGATGCGGGGCCGGGCGGCGTCGGCGGGGAGGGTCGGGCGGCGTCGGCACTCGGCGGGAGGGCGCGCCGGCAGAGGAGCCGAGGCCGGCGACGCCGGCAGGACCGCGAGAGGGGCGGCGGCGTCGGGAAGAGGTGCGGCACCGGGAGGATGCGGGGCCGGGCGGCGCGCGAGCGGCCGGCGGCGTCGGCACTCGCAGGGGGCGCGCCGCGGAGGAGCCGGCCGGCGGCGTCGGCAAGAGGGCGCGCCGGCGGCTCGATCACGGGTGATGGCTGCCCGGTTGCCCGGATCGCAACGAGCCCGAGGGAAAGTGGGGAATGCTTGGTCAAATAAAACCCTAGAATGCTTGGTCCCACTGTCGGTGCGGGTAGACGGGTTTGTGGGTACGGATATACTTAAATTTTACCCGTATAAAAATACCCGTTGGGCATAACCCCGTGCTCGCGCCCCGTGCCCGCGGCATAAGCTCGCACCCAGATCTCGCGCCGTCGGGTCGGGTACGCGGGTACACGGATTTTTCAAACCCGTTGCCATCTTTAGGCAGGAGCGGACCGGGGGCCCCGGTCCCGAAGGGAAAGAGGAAGAGGCCGGAGTAAGACTCCACGCCTCCCCCATCGCCACCACGCGGCGGCGGCGCGGAGCTCACCGCTCCCCACCGCAGGTCCGGAGGCCCGCAGGCGGTGGGTCCTGCCCCAGGGGCCACCCCGACGAGGGCCAGTATGGCCACAACGGCGACGACTACGGCGGTGGTCGGGGGCGCACCCACGGAGAGTGCATCGTCGGCGGAGGCCGACCGCGGCACCCCTATGGCGACGGAGTCCGCGGGCCGCAACCCAGTGAGCCCCTCCGGTGGCCCCGCAAAGAAGAAACGGCTTGTTCGTCCCCGTGCCGCCAACTCTACCTTGGGGGGATTGGCCACCCAAATAGACGAGCTGGCCGAGGGGATTAAAAGGGTGCCGGAGGAGGTTGACGAAGTGGCGAAGGACTCGTCGTACGATCTCTCCCGCCAGGTTGCGACATTGATCCTGGCGAGCTATCAGGCCCGCGACCCCGGCTTCAACCCGTACATCCCCACCGCGGACTTCCCCGAGGGCATAGAGGAGGCTGCTCGGGGGCTGACTTTGCTTTGATGGTAGCGGCGGAGGCTCTGTTGGTAGCGGGCCGCGCGAAGCGCTGCCCGGTGCCGTCTTTCCTCCAGGTAATCCAAATCGTCACGACGCATCTGCCCTTGATCTGCTTGGTGTATAACGTGGCTCGGGGCGATCCCAGGGTGAGCTTGGAGGGCAAGACCGCCTTGGCTCCATCACACCAAGAAGAAAGGTGTCTCCCGGTGACGCGGCTTGGGGTTGTCCGATTGGCCCAAAGGACCGCAGGGTAGCTCATCGATCCACGAGTCCCCATGCTTCTTGAGCACATTGTAGGTCTTAGTCTTGAGGCCTTTTAGTATTTCTGCGTTTGCATGCTTGGCCTGACCGTTGCTTTGGGGGTGGGCAGGCGAGGCGAAACAGAGCTTGATGCCCATGTCATCGCAGTACTCGCCAAATAGCTCACTCGTGAACTGGGTGCCGTTGTCGGTGATGAGTCTGTTGGGGACCCCGAACCTTGCTGTGATGCCTCTCATGAACCGCACGACCAAATGTTTGTCGATGACGCCGATTGGATAGGCCTCGGGCCACTTGGTGAATTTGTCGATGGCGACATATAGAAACTTGCGCCGCCCGTGCCTCGCTTGAACGGGCCCAGGATGTCCAGCACGCGCAAATGGCCATGAGAGCGGGATGGTCCGAAGGGCCTGGGCCGGCGGGTGCTCGCTTGGCATGAAATTGGCATGCTCGGCATCGCCGCACGAGGTCCATTGCATCCTCCAGCGCGGTGGGCCAATAGAATCCTTGGCGGAATGCCTTTCCCACCAAGGTTCGGGAGGCTGAGTGTGCCCCGCATTCACCTTCATGGATCTCGGCTAGGAGCTCGAGACCCTGTTCCCGAGCAATGCATTTCATGAGCACTCCGTTGGCACCGTGTCGGTAAAGCGTCCCTTCTACCAACACGTACCTCTTGGAGGTTCGGGCAATGCGTTCGCTTTCCTCGCGTTACTCGGGCAATGACGCGTCTTGTAGGTACGCTCGGATTTCGAAATCCAAGCCACCGGCACGTGATGTTGGTCTGGCGGGGGCCAGCCGTGGCTGGCCTACCGGATCCGGGCGTCGGGACCAGGCCGACTCCGCCTCGGGCGGTTCGGGGTGCGCCGACGGCTCCATGTGACTTTCTTCAAACGCACCTGGCGGGGCCGGGGCTCGCGCGGACGCTATCCTAGATAGCTCGTCCGCCAGGGCGTATCTTTCCTAGGAATATGGCGTAGCTCGAGGCCATCAAAATGGCGCTCCATACGCCGTACTTCCTTGACATAAGCTTTCATTTGGGGGTTGGTGCATTGATATTCCTTGGAAACCTGGTTTACAACCAGTTGGGAATCCCCGAGGACCAGCAGACGACGGATGCCGACACCTGCTGCCGCTCGCAACACCGCTAGAAGCCCCTCATATTCGACCATGTTGGTTGCCCGGAAGCCGAGCCGGACGATGTACTGAAGTACGTCGCCCGCTGGGGAAGTTAGCACCACGCCTGCTCCGGCTCCGTGCAAGGTGAGTGAACCGTCAAAGTTCATCACCCAGTGCGCGGCTCCTTGGCCACGATCCTCCGCACTCTCGGGTCCCCCGGGGGTGGATAGCTACCGACCGTTGGCGTCCATTCTGCCACTAAATCGGCCAAGGCCTAGCTCTTGATCGTATGCCGGGCTTCGAAGTGCAGATCAAATTCCGACAACTCGATGGCCCATTTGACTACCCGTCCCGTGCCCTTTCGGTTACGCAGGATTTGCCCGAGAGGGTAGGACGTGATTACCGTTACCCGGTGCGCCTGGAAATAATGGCGCAGCTTTCTGGAGGCCACGAGCACGGCGTAGAGCATTTTCGGGGCCTGCGGGTAACGTGTTTTTTCGTCCCGTAGTGCCTCGCTGACAAAGTAGACCGGCCGCTGCACCTTAGTGCGGGCCTTGACCACTTTGTTAGGGGCGACTGGTTCGGGTACACCGGGCGGGTTATCTCGGTGTCCGGGCTTCGGGTCGTCGCCTCCCCGGGACCTCGGGGCCGCTGCGGGTGGAGGGCATCGGAGCCCCGACTAGGCGGTCGGGTGGCTCCCTGAAGCTTTGGGGGCCAAGGGCCACCTCCGGGTTCGGGCGCTTCCTTGGCCAACTCCGTTCCGAGGCTTCCTGCCACGGGTGCTTCGGGGCGGGTCATCTCGGTGCCCGGGGCTACCGGGCCATCGCCTCCCCCGAGGCCCTCAGGGCCACTCTGGGTGGAGGGGGCCTCGGGAGCTCCCGGACTAGGGGGCCGGGCGGCTCCCTGAAGCTCGGGGGGCCAAGGGCCACCTCCGGATTCGGGCGCTTCCTCGGCCAACTCCGTTCCGAGGTCCCCTGCCTCCGGGTTTGACGGGATTGGGGGCGACTGAGAGTCTAACTCGTCGTCGCGCTCCACAACCAAGGCCGCGCTAATCACTTGGGGGGTCGCCGCTAAATATAAAAGGAGGGGCTCTCCTTCCCGGGGGGCTACCAATACGGGCGGCGAGGAGAGGTAGCGCTTGAGCTCGCCAAAGGATTTCTCTGCTTCATCCGTCCAAGTGAAGGGGCCGGTTCGTTTTAACAACTTGAATAAAGGGAGCGTCCGCTCTCCTAACCTGGATATGAAACGACTCAGGGCAGCTACACATCCAGTGAGTCTCTGTACGTCCTTGAGTTTTCTAGGGGGCGCATTTCTTCTATTGCCTTTATTTTAGCGGGGTTGGCCTCAATGCCTTGGGCAGAGACCAAAAACCCTAACAGTTTGCCAGCCAGCACCCCGAACACGCATTTCTCTGGGTTCAGCTTCATGCGGGAGCGGGAGGACCGGAGGTTATTAAACGTCTCGGCCAAGTCCGGGAGCAAGTTTCTTTGGTCCCGAGATTTGACTACGAGATCATCGACATACGCCTCAACATTACGCCCTATTTGGTCTTTCAACGTGATGTGGATACCACGTTGAAAAGTGGACATAGCATTCTTCAAACCAAAGGGCATAGACATGTAGCAAAAGGTACCCACAGGGGTAATAAATGAAGTTTTCTCCTCATCCTCTACAGCCATGCGAAATTGATGATAACCAGAGTATGCATCTAGGAAGCATAAAAGGTCGCACCCCGCAGTGGAGTCGACTATCTGGTCTATTCGAGGTAGGGGATAGGGGTCTTTGGGACATGCCTTGTTGAGGTCGGTGTAGTCGATGCACATGCGCAGCTTGTGGTTGGCCTTCGGGACGACCACCGGGTTCGCAACCACTCCGGATGCAGCACCTCCCGGATGAAGCCGGCCTCCTGGAGCCGTGTCACCTCTTCGCGGATGAACGCCTGCCGCTCCGGGGCCTGCCGCCTCACCTTTTGCCGGACCGGGCGTGCATCCGGCCGCACTGCAAGTCGATGCTCAATCACCTCCTTGGGGACTCCGGGCATATCCGACGGCTTCATAGCAAACACGTCGGCGTTCGCCCGCAGGAGGGAGACGAGCGCATCTTCCTATTTGGGGTCCAAGTTGCCACCAATGTTGGCGGTTTTGGACGGGTCGTCACCCAAATGGATAGACTTAATTACCACCTCATCGGCAGAGGTGATGCGTTGCTTCGGGGCCCGGGAGCCCGACGTCTCCCCCTGGGGGCCCTCGGGTTCGACGCGGTCAGCCGCCGCAATGTCGTCCACACGTGCCTCTGCGCAGTCTAGCGCGGTTTTAATGTCGGCGTGGATGGTGATGGGGCCTCCAGGGCCCGGCATCTTAAGCTGGCGGTAGGCATAATGGGTAGCCACCATGAACTTCACCAACGCCGGCCTCCCGAGCACGACGTTGTAGGGCAGATTGAGATCCGCCACATCGAAGTCGATCCGCTCGGTGCGGAAATTAGTGGGGGCCCCAAAAGTGACCGGCAGAGCGATCTGCCCAAGGGGCCACACCTTCCCGGGCGTTACCCCAATGATGGGGTAAGATGGCCCGAGCACCATTCCCGGGGCCTTGATTGCATCAAAGGCCTTCGGGGACAGTATGTTGAGGGCCGTACCTCCGTCAATTACGACTTGGGCGACCTTGACATTGCAGATGGTGGGGGAGGTCACGAGGGCCAAATGGCCGCTACGTGTGATGCTCCCCGGGTAGTCGGTTTGATCAAAGGTGATGGGCACCTCTGCCCAGCGCGACCTTCGGACCGCCTCGTGGGACGGCACAGCCGCGAGGAGCTCGCGCCTCATGGACTTGAGGCTCCGGCGGGATACCTGGGCGCCTGCACCACCTTCGATGGTGGCGACGACGTGTTGGGGATCCTGGTAGCCCAGGTTGTCATCATCGTCCCCGACGGGGGCCGCATCCTTGGCCTCCTCTCGCCGGTTATCCGAACGCTCCGCCGGTGCCTTGCCCTTGCGGCGGATTTTCTTCTCGTTCTCCCTCCGTTCCTGCTCGTACTTTTGCACCCGCTCGGCCAAATTCTTGACCGAACGGCATTCGGAGAGGTCGTGGTGGGAGGTTTGGTGCACCATGCACCATTTGTCCCCGACCCAGCCCTGGGGGCGAGGGTCCGGGGACCGCCTGCGGTTGCCCGCAGGCTTGCCCTTCCGCGAGGGCTTCTCTACTCCATCGGCGGCGAGGACGTGACCCTCCTCGCCACCGCTCTTCACGGGACGCGGAGGGGGCAGCGCCGGTGGAGGCTTGGGCTGGATTCCTAGGATTCCAAACCCGAGCCTCCTCCTTGCGGGCCACCCGGTCAGCGAGCTCAAAGAGCTCCGTGTTAGTCCGGGGGGCCTTGGATCCAGCATAACGTCGTGGCATACACCACTCCAAAAGGCGAAGATCACTGCATGGTTAGCGATGGAGGGTATGGTATTGCGTACCTGGCAAAAACGCTGAATGTATTTGCGCAGAGACTCGTCCTCCCCTCGTCGGACCATGTGAAGGTCTGCCTCCACTCCCGGGCGCAGGTACGTACCCTGGAAGTTGGAGGTGAACTGGCGACACAGGTCGTCCCAAGAAGTGACCGACTGGACTGGCAGATTCATCAGCCAGGAGCGGGCATGGCCCTTGAGCGCCATGGGAAAGAAGTTGGCCATGACGTGTTCGTCACCTCCAGCAGCCTCAATGGCCGTGGTGTAGATCTGGAGGAACTCGGTAGGATTCACCGAGCCGTCGTATTTCTCCGTAAGGGCCGGCCTAAACTTGTTAGGCCATCGCACATTACGGAGGTTGGTAACGAAGGCATGGCAGCCGTTGCCGACCGGAGGGGGCGACAACGGCTGCGGGGCCTCGTTGGGCGTCGCGGAGCCTCTTGCTCGCGGCTGGGCCATCACGGCCGCTCGCCGTCCCCCGAGGGGCTCCACTTGCGGGAGGGCCGCTGCGGCCGCTCGCCGAGTGGTGGCGCCTCCCGACGAGGAGGCGCAATCCGGTGCCCGCCCCATGCGGCGCTCGTCACGGTGCTGCTCGATGCGGAGGCGGGCGTCCCGTTCTGCATACAGCAGATGTTGGGGCGCTTCTGGTTGGGCTGCCGCTGAGAGGCTCTCCTCCGCCCTTGCGGCAGCCGCTGCCCTTCGAGCCCGTCGCCGAAAGGACGAGCTTACCGTGGCATGTGAACCGCGCGGTTGGTGGCTGGAGAAAGCGAGGTCAGCGGCCAGCTGACGCTGGGCCGTGCCTACCAGCTTCGCCACGTCGTCGAACCACCGCTGGCGTTGATCCCTCGCCCGGGGTGACCGGAGGGTGGCGCGAAGGGCTTCCGCCGCCCGGAGGGCACCCTCGGGTGTGCCAAACTCCGGACGACGATGGACGTCTCCTCGGCGAGGCTCGTCGGTACGCCCGCTAGGGCGTGGCCTAGACCCCGCGAGGGCGTTGTTGGCCCCGCGAGATGCCCGGCCTCCTCCGCCCGCAGCGCCGCTTCGGGGGGAGGAGATGGCACGGGCGCGGCTGCCATCGTCGCCATCAGCGGCGGTGGGGGAGACGAAGATCTTTCCCCCTTCGAGCGGAGGTGGCGAAAGTTGGGGTTGTGCTCGCCCGCGTCAACCTCCTCCTCCGCCGTGCTGGCCAGGTCGCGCTCGCGCGTAGCGAGCGAGCCTGACGCGGAGCGTGGGACGCGGCCGTGAACCATGGTGGATACGGGGAGAGAGATTTTCCCGCCAGAGAAATGGAAGGAATACGGGAGTTTAAATCAAAACGAGGTGTAACACCCTACTCCTGTTTGGTATGTGATATAAGGGATGAAAATACAGAGAACAATGAAGGTGTTCTTCTCTTCTGAAGTCGGTGGTGGACGAAGGGTTACTAAGAACTAGGTGTTGCTCAGGGGGCTGATCTACCCAGTCAAGGAGTTAGCCGACCAATCAACCAACCTTTTTTATGATGGACTTGGGTCTCCTTTTATAGTACAAGGGAACACCACATTAGTCCCAACTTTTCTCTACTCCGCTCCACGTGAGGGAGTGGTTTTTATCTTGTCTTGTCGGAGAAGCCATTCCATTCCTGCTCCATCATGTTTGCTGCATCATGGTAAGTGGAAAAAAGTGATCGTCGTGGTAGCCATGCTGCTGCTGTAGGGATGGCCTGCCTACCTACTCTGATGGGACCCATCGGTTAGCGGCCCATCCTGTGGGTAGGTACTGGCACCGTGCCTCCTGCACTCGCATTCTCTCTCCCACGCGACCGCCAAATGCATTAAACGCGACTGGACAGGGCGTGAGGGAGGCGTGCACGGAGTGGGTGCGTGGCCATACCGCGGTCTTAGTCAAAGACTTTAGGCCTCCTTTGCCTCGTGACAGGCAAAAAGGGGTGATGATGAGAGCAACTGACAAACGCGCCTCACATCGCATTGAATGCGGCGGGGCAGGCGCTCAGCTCCCTTCTTTTTGAGCATTAAATGGGTTGGTTGGTAGTTGGACTCGCTCCTCTCTCAAAGAGGTGCGCGGTGAGGGATGGGGGGTCCGGGTAACTCCGGACCCTACCGCCCGAGGGTCCGGGTGATCCCGGACCCTGCCGTCTGGGAGTATGGCGACCTCCGAGCAGCCTCCGGGTCAGCCCCTTCTTGGGGCGGCCACGTGGCCGCCCGTGGCCGGGGCTCGCTTAGGCCATTCAGGGCGTAACTTTGACGCTCCTTGACGGGCAAGGGCGCCTTCCTTTTCTCAGATGTCATACCCCTGACATACCACCGGGCCCATATCACCGACAGCGACATATAAAAATTTGTAGCCGCCACGCGCCTGTTTGAACGGGCCCAAGATGTCCAGCCCCCAGACCGCGAACGGCCACGAGAGCGGGATAGTTTGAAGGGCCTGGGCTGGTAGGTGCGTCTGCTTGGCGTGGAATTGGCATGCCTGGCACCGTCGCACGAGGTCTGCTGCATCCTTCAGCGCGGTGAGCCAGTAAAAACCTTGGCGTAATGCCGTTCCTACCAAGGTTCGGGAGGCTGAGTGCGCTCCACATTCTCCCTCGTGGATCTCGGACAGGAGCTCGAGACCCTGTTCCCGAGCGATGCATTTCATGAGCACTCCATTGGCACCGCGTTGCTAGAGTGTCCCTTCCACCAACACGTACCTTTTGGAGATGCGGGCGATGTGCTCGCTTTCCTCATGTTGCTCGGGCAATGACGCGTCTTGCATATACACCTAGATTTCCAAAATCCAGGCCACCTGGCGCGTGATGTCGGTCCCGGCAGGACCAGGCTGTGGCTGGCCCGCCAGGTCCGGGGCGTCGGGGCCGGCCGACTCCTGCCCTTCGGGCGGTTCGGGGCACGGCGACGGCTCTGTGAGTCTTTCTTCAAATGCGTCTGGCGGGGCTGGGACTCGCGCTGACGCGATCCTAGATAACTCGTCCGCCAGGGTATTGTCTCTTCTGGGAATATGGCGCAGCTCAAGGCCATCGAAATGGCGCTCCATACGCTGTACTTCCTTGACATATGCTTCCATCTGGAGGCCGGTGCATTGGTACTCCTTGGAAACTTGGTTCACGACTAGTTGAGAGTCGCCGAGGACTAGCAGATGGCGAATGCCCATGCCTGTCGCCGCTCACAACCCCGCTAGGAGCCCTTCATACTTAGCCATGTTATTGGTTGCTCGGAAGTCAAGTCGAATGATGTACAGGGGTACGTCGCCTGTCGGGGAAGTTAACGCAACGCCTGCCCCATCCCCCTGTAAGGTGAGTGAACCGTCGAAGTTCATCACCCAATGCATGGTCCATTGGCCATGATCCTCCGCGCTCTCGGGTTCACCCGGGGGTTGATCGTTGTCGGCCACTGGCGTCCATTCTGCCACTAAATCGGCCAAGGCCTGGCTCTTGATCGCGTGGCGAGCTTCGAAATGCGCACTCTGACAATTCAATAGCCCACTTGACTATCCGTCCCGTGCCCTCTCGGTTATGCAAGATCTGCCCGAGGGGATAAGACGTGACTACCGTTACCCGATGTGCCTGGAAGTAGTGGCGCAGCTTCCTGGAAGCCATGAGCATGGCGTAGAGCATTTTTTGGGCTTGTGGGTAACGTGTCTTTGCGTCCCGTAGCGCCTCACTGATAAAGTAGATTGGCCGCTGCACCTTGGTGCGGGCCTTAGCTACTTTACAGGGCAACAGCTCGGGTGCACCGGGCGGGTTACCTCGGTGTCCGGGCTGCCGGGCCATCGCCTTCCCGGGCCCTCGGGCCGCTCCGGATGGAAGGGGCCTCGGGAGCCCCGGACTAGGGGCTGGGTGGCTCCCTAAGGCTCGGGGGCCAAAGGCCGCCTCCGGCTCCGGTGCTTCCTCGGCCAACACGGTTCCAAGGTCTCCGCCTCATGGTATGATGAGGTCAGGGGCGTCTGGGAGATTGGCTCATCGTCGCGCTCCACAACCAACGCCGCACTGATCACTTGAGGAGTTGCCGCCAAATATAAAAGGAGGGGTTCTCCTTCTTGAGGTGCCACCAATGTGGGCGGCGAGGAGAGATAACGCTTGAGCTCGCTCAAGGCTTTCTCTGCCTCGTCCGTCCAAGTGAAGGGGCCAGTTCGTTTTAGCAACTTGAATAGAGGGAGCGCCCGCTCTCCTAGCTTTGATATAAAACGGCTCAGGGCAGCTACACAACCAGTGATTTTCTGCACGTCCCTGAGCTTCCTGGGGGGCGCATCTCCTCTATCGCCTTTATTTTTGCGGGGTTGGTTTCGATGCCTCGGGCAGAGAACAAAAACCCCCAAGAGCTTGCCTGTCGGTACCCCGAACACATATTTTTCTGGGTTTAGCTTCATGCGGGAGGACCGGAGGTTATCAAATGTCTCGGCCAGGTCCGGGAGCAAGGTCCTTTGGTCCCGGGACTTGACCATGAGATCATCGACGTACGCCTCGACATTGCGCCCTATTTGGTCTTTCAGCGTGATGCGGACACCGCGTTGGAAAGTAGACATGGCATTCTTTAAATCAAAAGGCATAGATATGTAGCAAAAGGTACACATAGGGGTGATAAATGCAGTTTTCTCCTCATCCTCTATAGCCATGCGAAACTGATGATAACCAGAATATGCATCTAGGAAACATAAAAGGTCGCACCCCGCAGTGGAGTCGACTATCTGGTCTATTCGGGGTAGAGGATAAGGGTCTTTAGGTCATGCCTTGTTGAGGTCGGTGTAGTCGATGCACATGCGCAGCTTGTAGTTGGCCTTCAGGACAACCACCGGGTTAGCCAACCACTCCGGATGCAGCATCTCCCGGATGAAGCCAGCCTCCTGGGGTCATGCCACCTCTTCACAGATGAATGCCTGTCGCTCCAGGGCCTGTCGCCTCACCTTTTGCCGGACCGGTCGTGCATCCGGCCGTACTGCGAGTCGATGCTCAATCACCTCCCTGGGGACTCCGGGCATATCCGACGGCTTCCAAGCAAACACGTCAGCATTCGTCCGTAGAAAGGAGACGAGCGCGTCTTCCTATTTTGGGTCCAAGTTGCCGCCACCCCGCGGCCTTGGACGGGTCATCGCCCGCCTGAATGGACTTGATCACCACCTCGTCGGCAGAGGTGATGCGCTTCTTGGGGGCCCGGGAACACGAGGCCTCCCCTTGAGGGTCCTCGGGTTCAACGCGGTCGGCCGCCGCAATATCATCCACGCGTGCTTCTGCGCAATCCAGCGCGGTCTTGACATCGGCATGGATGGTGATGGGGCCTCCGGGGCCCGGCATCTTGAGTTGGCGGTAGGCTTAATGGGTAGCCGCCATGAACTTCACCAACGCTGGCCTCCCGAGCACGGCGTTGTATGGCAGGTTAAGGTCTGCCACATCGAAGTCAATCCGCTTGGTTCGGAAATTGGTGGGGCTCCCAAATCTGACCGGTAGCGTGATCTGTCCAAGGGGCCACACCTTCCCGGGCGTCACCCCAATGATGGGGTAGGATGGCCCGAGCACCATCCCTGGGGCCTTGATCGCATCGAAGGCCTTTGGGGACAGTATGTTGAGAGCCGTACCCCCGTCAATTAAGACTCGGGCAACCTTGACGTTGCAAATGGTGGGGGAGGTCACGAGGGCCGAGTGGCCACTTAGTGCGATGCTCCCAGGGTGATCTGCCTGGTCGAAGGTGATTGGCACCCCCGCCCAGCGCGATTTTCGGGCTACCTCATGGGACGGCACAGCAGCGAGGAGCTCACGCCTCATGGTCTTGAGGCTCCGACGGACACTGGGCGCATGCCCCTCCATCGATGGTGGCGACGACGTGCTTGGGGTCCCGGTAGCCCGATCGTCATCTTTGCCTTCGACGGGGGCCACACTCTTGGTCTCCTCTCGTCGGTTGTCCGTGTGTTCCGCCGGGGCTTTACCCTTGTGGCGGGCTTCTTTCTCCCTCTCCCTCCTCTCCTGCTCGTACTTTTGTATTTGCTCGGCCAAGTTCTTGACCGAGTGGCACTTAGAGAGGTCATGGCGGGAGGTTTGGTGTACCATGCACCACTTTTCCCCGTCCTGGCCCAGGGGACGAGAGTCCGGGGTACGCTCGCGGTTGCCCGCGGGCTTGCCCTTTCGCGAGAGCTTCTCGGCATCGTCGGCGGCGAGGACGTGGCCTTTCTCTCCACCGCACGATGGCTTGTGCTTCCGCCGCCGCTCACGCCGTGCCTCTCGGGACACGGAGGGGACAGTGTTGGTGGAGGGTGGAGCGGGATTCCTAGGGTTCCAGATCCGAGCCTCTTCCTTGTGGGCCACCCGGTCAGCAAGCTCGAAGAGCTTGATGGTGGTCCGGGGGGGCCTTGGATTCGATCTTCTCCAGCATGACGTCGTGGCATACGCCGCTCCTGAAGGCGAAGATCACTGCATGGTCAGCGATGGACGATATGGTGTTGCGTACCTCGCAAAAGCGCTGGATGTATTTGCACAGGGACTCGTCCTCTCCTCGCCGGACCACGTGGAGATCAGCCTTCACTCCCGGGCGCGGGTACGTGCCCTCAAAGTTAGAGGTGAACTGCCAGCACAAGTCGTCCCACGAGGTGACCGACTGGGCCGGCAGATTCATTAGCCAGGAACGGGCCGGGCCCTTGAGCGCCATGGGAAAGAAGTTGGCCTTGACGAGCTCGTCACCTCCAGCGGCCTCGATGGCCGTGGTATAAATCTGGAGGAACTCGGTGGGATTCATCGTGCCGTCATACTTCTCCATGAGGGCCAGCCTAAACTTGTTAGGCCAACACACATTGCGAAGGCTGGAGACAAATGCCTGACAGTCGTTGCTGACTGGAGGGGGCGACGAGGGCTGGGGGGCCCTTTGGGTGTCGCAGAATGTCCTGCTCGCGACTGGGCCACCACAGCCGCTGGTCGTGCCCTGGGGGGTTCTCCCTGTGGCGGGGCCGCTGCGGCCGCTCGCCGAGCATTTGCGCCTCCTGACGAGGAAGCGCGGTCCTGAGCCCGCCCCGTGCGACGTTCGTCGCGGCGCTGCTCAATACGAACACGGGCATCCCGTTCCGCGTATAGCAGATCCCGAGGCGCCTCTGGTTGGGCTGCAGCTGGGGGGCTCTCGTCTGCCCTCGCGGCGGCTGCTGCCCTTCGAGCTCGTCGTCGAGAGGACGAGCTGACCGCGGTGTGTGAACCACGCGGTCGGTAACTCGAGGGAGCAAGGTCGGCGGCCAGCTGACGCTGGGCCATGCTGACTAGCTTCACCATGTCGTCAAACCAACGCTTGGCGTTGGACCCCTCATTCGGTGTTACCAGGGGGTGGCACAAGAGCGCCTCCGCCGCCTGGAGGGCGCCTTCAGGCGTGCCAAACTCCAGTCGGCGATGGACGTCGCTCCAGCGCGGCTCGCCGGCACGTTCGCTCGGGCGTAGCCCGGATCCTACAGGTACTTTGGCGACCCTAGGGGACGCTTGGCCTCCTCCGTCCACAGCCACTGCCTCAGCGGGGGGCAGGGGAGGTGGTACGGCTCCGGCCGCCGCCGCAGCCATCGGAGGGGGTGAGGGGGACAAAGGTCCTTCCTCCTCCGAGCAGAGATGTCGGAAGTTGGGGCTGTGCTCGCCCGTATCGATCTTCTCGACCACCTCGTTGGCCAAGTCACACTCGCGGGTAGCGAGGGAGCCAGACACGGTCCATAGAATATAGCCGTGGACCATGGCAAGGACGGAGACGGGCGGCTCCGCCGGGAGGCGGAAGGAATACGCGAGTTTAAACCCTAATGCAGCGCGCTCACCCCTACCTGGCACGGCAGCTGTCGATGCGTGTGCTCGACACGCGGGGACCCGTGGGACCCCCTTTTTGGTTCGGCACAGGGGAGCGGTGAATCAGGGTTCGAGCTCGGGGTCAGGTAGAGGGAAAGTAGGAAGGTGGAGAAAAGTCGCAATCGCAAAAGACACAGAAGAGTTTATACAGGTTCGGGCCGTCGGGGAGACGTAATACCCTACTCCTATTTTTGGTACTATGTGGAGAATGAATTACAAGGATTGGTGTGGTTGTTCTTCCCTGGGTAAGCTGGAGCTAATGACTGAGGCGAGATGCTTAAAGCCAAAGGTTGAAGAAGCTGAACCCCCTCTATAATAGACTTGGGCCTCCTTTTATAGTGCAAGGGGACACCACAGTAGTCCTAGCTTTCTCTACTCCGCTCCACGTGATGGAGCGGCTCTTGTCCTGTCTTGTCGGGGGTCTACCCCTATTCCTGCTCTTGTTGCCATGTTGCGGGAGTTGGAGGAGAAAAAGGGCGTCGTGGCTGTCATGCTGCTAACGAGAGGAGGGGTCAACTTGCCTACTCCAGTGGGGCCTACCGGTCAGTGGCTCTCCGCCTGGAGAGGGGTCGACGTGACACCCCCAGCGCCTGTATCCTCTCTCCCACGCGGCCGCCCAGTGCATTTAATGCGACTGGACGGGGCGTGAAGGGAGGTGTGCGTGGACTGATCGTGCGGCCATACTGCGGTCGCCGTCAAATACTTTCTCCCCTCTCTCCCTCGTGACGGGCAAAAAGGGTGATAATGAGCGAGTGACAGACATGCCTCACATCGCAATAAATGCGACGGCTCAGGCGTCTGGCCTCTCTCTAGGCATTAAATGTGGTGGTTGGCAGTTGGCGATTGATCTCGTTCCTCTCTCGGAGAGGTGCGGGTTGATGTACGGGGGTCCGGGTGATCCCGAACCCTGTCATCTGGGAAGCGGCGGCCTTCGGGCAGCTCCCGAGCCAAGTCCCCTTTGGGATGGCCACGTGACCGCCGTGGCCCAGACCCGCATGAGCCGTTCAGGACATATCTTTGGGGCGCCCTGGTAAGCGAAGGCGTCTTCCTTCTTCAGATATCGTATTCTCGTTATACCCCCGGGCCCATATCATCGACAAATATATTTTCAATCTACTTTGAGAGTTCTTCGATTTGTGTTTTCTCGAGTGTGGCGGTTCAACCGAAGGAACATTGGCGGTTAGACCGGCGACTTCTCACCGGTCAGACCGGTCAGAGTACTGCGGTCAGATCGGGACATGGTAGAAGGCGACTTCAACGATATCTGGCGGTCAGACCGGATTTACACCACCGGTTAGACCGGAGGTATTCAGGCGGTCAGACCGGTGCGACAACTTCGATCAGACCGATCTACATCGAATTTCAGGGTAACTTTTATTCTGCTGAAAGTTTGGTTTTTAAGGATATCAACCATTTATCCCTCTCTGGTTGGCTTAGTTTGGGTATTCGATTCTACAAGTATATGATATTTTGATTGATAATTAGCTTGTTATACTGATAAAAATTACTACTAGTGGGAGCATATCATATGTAAATGATGTGGCAGGGTAGGGGTAGACGTAGTGAATACTGAATACTGCTTACGTATCTGAAATCTGAACATTAGACAAATGAATCAACCTCTAGGCACTGGGATCAAATCTTATGGACTCATGGGGACTTTGCATGAGAGGTCTAAGGCTGTGTTATTGTCCCATCTTTTTTAACTCATATTTTTTCATGCGCATATTTTTTAAACGGTTAAACGAGATGTTTTGTTTTAAAAAATTTATGCAAAAGTCATTTTAAAATCACATTAATTTATTTTTAAAAATAAATTAATATTTAATTAATTATGTGTTAATGATGATCAGTCTGCTGTTAGATCCATCAGCCGGTATTTCAAAATTGCTTACATAATGACTTTCAGAACTTACACTTTTTTGAGAAAATTAAATTTAGCAAAGTACAGGTACCTCAGAGGTACAGAAGGTATCAGCAACCATTATGGCAGTATAACAGTTGCTGCATTTTTTTTATATAAAAAAGGGCAAAAATGCTGTTGTTTGAGAGCTGACACCATTGTCTGAAGTCTGACCATATCTTTCCGTCATAGAATATAAAAAAATTGGTTAAATAAGACAAAACATGTTTAAATTCACAGTACTACTACATGTTATATCCAATCAAAATTTTATATTTTGAGATAAAAGAAAGTAGTTATAGTATACAGTATGTGTAGTGCAAAAAAATATATATGCACAAACGATGATACTCTCTAACTCAAAATGCAATAGGTATCTTCCACTTGAATCGAGTACTCCACTAGACAAAGAAAATAAATAATTGTGTATTTCTTGAGCAGAGAAAATGGAAATAAACGAAATGGAAATAAACGGTCAGACCAAGGTAAGTCTCAATACAAGACTTTACCTTGAAATAAATAATGAAACATATCTCTCTCGTGGTGTATAGTTTTCGTGGTGTATAGTTTTATCGACAGTTTTATAGGTTATTTTATTTTTTTTCCACCGGTCTCACAGGTTTCAGGAAACAACGAATAAAAAACAGTCTATAAAACTAAAAAAGAAGACTCTCTCAGTGCGGGTTTCATCCGGTTTTTTAATGTTTTAAAAATATTATTCTATAGTTTTATTCCCATGAAACATTTACATTGCTCCTCGTTTCATAAAAAACTATAAACATACTGATGTGATATTAATGTGTATGAAACTCAATTGAGACTCGTCTAATATTATATCTGTTTTTAATCGTAAGGATTTTACGTGTTTTTCAAAATGTATGTCTAAATACATTTTAAGAAATGTGCAGAATATTTTATATTTTATAACAGAGGAAGTAGATACTATAGTAGCCTATTAGGTCAAGTAATAAGATAGTACTCCACTTTGGACGATGTTGGAAGCTTTCGGTCATGCATGTGGAAAGACCATGCTGCAAATATGAGCGACTTGAGCGCAGATACAAACATTTGCGTCCCATTGTCTTCTGCTGTTCTTCAAGCTGAGAAAGGTAATAACAAGAAATCACCAATGCTCCGCTCAATCTGTTTTAGCTTAACATTGCAGGAGCACTGCAAATCTTTTGAAAGGTAACAAAGCTAAAGCATAGAATCTTATGATCAGCACTTAACAAAGCTGCAGTGATCAGTACTCCGAATTAACGATGCCTTCAGTACTCCATCAGTGAGCCCTTTTTAACAATGCCTGAATGCTGTGCAAATACCATGAAGAGCATCAACTCCACTGCTGCTGATGCTGCTACTGCTTGTCAAACACATTATTAAATGATTAGCCCCACTGCAACTCGCTTGGCATCCAAAGGGGGAGCAGCTCCAGCTGTGAACTGTCTCATCATCTGCTTACATACTCCCATGCATTGGATTGGCACAGCAGATCAATATCTTCAAGGACTTTCGGATGACGATAAAAACAGGATTTTTGATGCCTCCTGATGCATACAAAATCCAAATGGCTTGGGTGAATTGTTTGTTCTCGTAGTACCAGCATGCTTCATGGAACAACTATAGTAATACTAATAGTAAAAAGAAAAATGAATTGGCTTAGGTCCCCTTGGTTGCCCACGAGCTGATTATAAAAATAATAATAATTTACGGTTAAAACTTGTATGTAGGTGTCCTTAGTGACTTAAGAATCAGTTTAAACCAAACTACGTTCAAAATATTATAAAAACTTTAAAATTATGTAACATGTTATAAGATTCAAATTTTGATAGCGGCTGATTTTACATAGGGCATATGATGAGGCTCTTAAATCTTTCAAACTACTAGTAACTGTTTCAGATACAGTTAGGCTGGTTTGCATCTTCCAGGATCATATATCTCCAAATGCTGTACTCCACAGTTTCTGACGGCGCGTACACGAACATATACTAAGCATGGAAAGCCGTGTGCTTTGGTAAAGCATACTATTACTACTACTTGTACTACTATTACTTACATGAGTTAAAGAAAGGTATATGAGTAGTAGTTTACAACCGATAAAAAGTTTGTATTCAGTTCCAGATTTTGGAACCTCATTTCAAATCACACTAGCAACTTTTATCACCGAAGAAAGAGTAGATGAGAATAGACACCAGATGAGCCCATGACCTGTGATTTGCCACCTTCAGGTGTACACATACCAGAATAAACAAAAGGAAGCACATGTGGCTGCACCTTGGATACTTTTTTATCATTATCGATGTACATGGAAACTTGGGCCGCTTTTGACGCCATGGACAACATTTTGCAACTCCATCACAGGGAGGATTTGCAAAACCATTAGTACACTGAAAGTTTCAAACCAGACAGAACAAATTGCTCATAACCAGCTGCAATGCTTCCCGAACTTTGGTTAAAACAAGAGGAAAGCAGAAAAGGTTAGAGAAAAGGACATTGGCCGTGAGGTAAGGACCCTAAAAACAGGTAAAAGAACTAAAGAAGCAGGTTGCGTTGCTGCAATTGCAGTTGACTAAAAAGATGAACTTTACCAGTTTACCTGCGGAGTAAAAAAGTAAAGATAGAATGGTTCATCTCATCACAGGGTCAGACATTGGTTGCTCACGGAGAGACCATCATCCAGCCAGCACAGTAGAAAGGAACATCAATGCACAGTAGCAACCATATGATTTACAGCCATCACACATTAGGAGAGCACGAATACTGAATCAAGATGCAAAATCGTGAAAGAGCATAAGCAGTTTCCTGTGTTAGACTCGCTAGCCTTTCAAGCTAGAGAACTTGACAAGGTTAGGTAATGATCAGCTTTCAAGACAAGAACACAGATTTCCCGTAGACAAATAACTGCAACTACTATCTTCAGTGGAAAACAGAAGGCAGCTGCTAGAGAAATTCTAACTAAATTCATTAAATCAACTGGGGGCAGATAATGAAGCTAGGCCTAGATGAGGTGGTTCGTTACAGAATGAGCAGTTAACGGTTACATGTTGGGGGGGATCAGGATGTGTAACTCACCGTCACTTATGCTTGTTACACAAGATCATTGAGCTACTGACTAACTCTAATTTTTTTACAACAGAGAAGAAACCTAATCGAATTGCATTGTGCCTCTGCCATGGTGGTGCTAGTCAATTGTGTGGAGAGATCAATGGAGCTCTCAAGATGAAAATCTAGCAGTCTAGCCTTGTCCATTCGTACCGCCCAGGAAGTGGGCAGTCATTCACAGGACAAAAGTTATACCTGATTAGAACAGAGAAGATTAATAGTTAGCATATGGATTCCATTATCATAATAAGCACCAATAACTGTACTATCAAGAACAAAAAAAACTAACCTAGCAAATTGTGTAAGAGAAAGAAAAGGGAACAAAGTCCATACCTCTCTCTGAAAGCCTGATGTTGCTGTTGTTCAGCAGCAGCGAAGAACTCTTCCATCTCAAGAGAACTCGGAACGTAACGACAAATAGAGCTCTCCATTCTGTGTCGGGAACTCATCGAATTGTTGGTTTTAGTTGTGGAGCCAGGGGTGCTTATCATTTCTGAGGTCCTAATTAAACTACAAGGCGTTGTCTCCCTGGTACTCCTGCAAGCAACAGCAGAATATGAACAAACAGCACAAAAAAGATGAGAGTTCAGAGCCAGAAATACAGAAGAATCTCAAAGTGCATTTTCCATTCTTGTTATAGGTCTAAAAACCAAAGCAGAGCCCGCAAAATTAAGGAAATTGAGCTAACGCTAACTTGGCCACATAAACCAGCTGCACCGAAGACCAACATTTTCAATGCAAGGTATCCACTAGCAGTGGAACATAATTATTAAGCACGGGCACTGCGCTGCACCTGAAGGATGTCAGGGTTTATAGGAATACTTATCAACATTAAGTTTTGGAAAACAGTAGATTGCAGATCTTGAAACGTGGCACTTCAAAAATGCAAGCTGTATGTATTGGTGAACTGAGAAACAACGGGTGACAATCGACCGAGCACAAACAGTTCATTTCTCGTATATCAAGCTCTTGTCTCTTCCTAGCAAATGCCCCCACAATGAGGTGATACTTGATTGTTGGTGTAGCACACTAAGTACGGACAAACAACCACTGGGCCTAACAGAGCCAAGTGAAGTAAATACAGCGTTTTTCAACATGTATATGCCGGCGAAAAGGACCACATAGACAAGAATATGCGACTAAAATAGTTAAGATGGCACGGTGACACTGAAAATTTGTCAAAAGAAACATTCGAGCTTGAGTGCCGGATTAACCAGCAACTACAGGTAAAGCTGTGTTCCTTTTTCTTCTTCTTTTAAAAGAATCAAAGGCTGATCTAAAGATCTTTTTTTTCCGGTTAAGGAGGAAACTCCATTTCACCCCCAACATTTCAAGAGAGGTGGTCCATTCAAGGTCCAATGATCCCATACACCCAACAAGACTGGAAGCATTCAATGTTGATGACACTCCTCCGGTAAATGGCTAATGATGAGCAGCAGCTCGCTAATGCCATGGCCATTCACTTGCCTTCTGGGAGACACATGGCTCGTAGTACCAACTAGCAAGTGAGCATCCACGCTAGAAATGGGATCTTGAGTGCGACAGCTGTGGTGCCTTTGGGGATGGGGCGATTGAAATTTCTTGCAAAAGGGAAGAAGATGAGCCTCTCGATGGCTAAACGATTGGGAGATGAGGTCCCTGCCTGCTAGCCCCACCACCACCACCACCACCACCAACCAAGCCCCAAGCCCCAACTAGAGAGGCCAATGCAAAAAAACAAAGTGCGGCTATAGGAGAAAGGGGAAAGGAGGCAACTTTCCCCTTCCACTAAGGAAAAACACGAGGCCACAGCCACAGGAGAAGAGGAGACTCCACTAAATAAACAAGTCATCATTAGGTGCAAGCAACACCATTTTGATTGGGCTTGAATGGCACTGCGCAAGCATTTCAAATGCACAGTAGTTTTCTTGAACAAAGTGTTTCTTGGAGTCCATGCTTGCTGCAAGGAAGTCTAGTTCAACCATTGCAATATGTGTGTAGCATGTCACCTAGTAATTTCACCAACACCTCGCTTCATAGAGACACCAAGTATTTAGGGCTCCAATATTTCACAGCAGAAATCAAACTACTGCCACCACGGAGAAGTCGAGCAAAAGGGGAAAATAATTGTGCACCGAATGGTCGCATCACTCAACTCGAAAATTTACAGCCGCTGGAAAGAACAGGACTAAAGACATGAGACGGCGGCGCAAATGAAGTAGTAGAAAGAATCAAAGCCAAGCATAGATTAGGCTGGAAGTGCAAGGTCAATGATAAACCCTAAACCCCCCAAACCCACGCGGCCACGCAGCACAAGAAACGAATCCGAGAATAGGGAGGAAACGGAAGAGATGGGGGAGAAACAAATCTCTTACCTTTCCATGGCGTCCAGGTCGAGAACGTTGTCGGCGAAGGACACCTCGACCTCGGCCTCGAACTCCTCGGCCGACGGCGCCGGCGGTATCCTCACGGCGGCGGAAGCCCTCCTGGCGGGCTCCTTCTCCTTGGCCGGCGGCGTGTGCGGCTTCTCTAGCCTCCGGCTCCTGAGCTCGAGGTACTCCGCCCCCGCACCCGCCACGGGGTCCCCCTCCCCCTTCTCCGGCGGCTTCTGCGACGAGGTCGTCCGCTGCAGCGCCAGCGTGCGGGAGCGCGTGCGGACGCCGAGCAGCGCCCCGCCCACCTCCATCACCGCCACCTCCCCCGACACCTTCCCCTTCCGCATGTACTTCCCCATATGGCCTAAGCCGCCCAACCTCGCTCGCAGCCGCGGCGCGCGGGAGGAAGGAAGAAGAATCGCGGGAATAATGGGGGCGGCGCGGTGTAGAGCGGGAAAAGGCGCGCGCTTGCGAGGGGGTGGGGCGCGCGGGCGACTGCTTTGCTGGTATTTAGCGAGAGGGGATACGAGGGCGGGCCGCAGCTTAGGTAAGAGAGAGAAACGAAAGGGGGAGAGAATGGGTTGGGTCATGGGTGGGGATTCTCCTCTCTCTCTCTCTCTCTGGGAAGACGGTGTTGCTGTTGCCGCGTGGGGACATGGGAGAGTTTATCGGATGGATGAATAGATGATGCCGTGGTAGGGTAGCGAGAAAGGGGAAAGATAAAGTTTTTGTTATCCGTGGCCGTCGAATGGCTAAAGATAGTTTAGCAATAGAAATTTTTCGCGCACGGAACCGGCGACCGCGACGGTGAGGGATGGATAGCACGGACGCCGGAGTCATCGGCGACTGCGAGGAGGAAACGGAGGAAGTGCTCACTTCCTGCAGCGACTTTATCTGATTGATTTTAACTATTAATTAATTGATTAATTAATAACTATTTAAATTTGTAAAATGAATTTATTGGATTTTAAAAATAAATTGTTATATGTTTTTTTAGAAAACATAGTATCATTCAACCGTTTGAAAAAATGTGTTAACGAAAACAAAAGAGTTGAAGTTTGGAGTTGAATAAAAACAAGATCTTATTTCAAAATGAACTATTAAAAACTTACAAATTATTTAAAGATAACTTTCAAACATACAACTATATAATTACGTTGAGATAATTATTAAAAGAGTGCATGACTCGATCATCCTCCGTATATGCTTGCTCGCATAAATTTTGATGCGATATGATTGATTAAATTTAAGAGATAAAATAAAAATACTTGTGTCAGTTTTTTAGCGATTCTATTTCAAAAACTACAATCTTTGTTTCAGAAAAATCAATTTCTAAATATAAACTTAAACATGTGTTAGTTTGTTTTTACGGAAGGATCGAGTGAGTATAATGAAAATTTGCATTGTTTGCATTTCATACTCCACTTTTGATGGATGTCGAGGATCTTGATATCGCGCTACGGTTCCGAACAGGTAAAAACAAGCCAGACGACAGTAAATTGAGTAAAGAAGAGCAGTGTTCTGAATGAACATAATTGAACCTCTCGCGTCAGCAAGCAACCCGATTTCAATTCCATGATACGATGCCTGGTGATATCCTACTCCTAGCTTTGCTGCTGCTGCCCTGTTGCCAATGGCTACCCTACATTCCTACCCAACCATATCATATCAACCCCCTCCGGTTTCTGCCACCGTTTCTCCCATCTCATAACTCCTGCGGGTTTTTAGTAACCTGGCCGAGAAAAGAGCACATTTTTCATCTCGGATCAGATGGCATCGCCGTCCTCTGCACCGGGAAAAATGGGCTCTCCGTCCGTCGCGCGAGCGCCGCCGATGGAGTCACAGATCACCTGATTGCCATAGGCGGCGTCCCGGACGGCTGGATTGCAGTAAATTTCCGGGTTAAGGCGCTGTTTGGAGCTACCATCTGTTTTTAAAATTTCTGCTCCATGTTTTTAAGCAAACGGTTTGCTCACTAGCACATGTTCAGGAGAAAAAGGGAGTTGTGAGCACATAAAAGGTACTCCATGAGCTCCAGGTTTTTGTGGAGGCTCTTTCATGATGGAGTTTGTGGAGGCGAGTTCGTTGGAGGCGATCAAAACAGGACCTAAAAGCACTACATAACTCGTACTCTTGGAGCCGACGAGTTAGCTGCTAGCGCGATCAATGCCACGGCTGGTGCGGAATTGCTGAAAGTCCCAACGATTGAACGAACAACAGATAGATCATGGGTAAGGGTAAAAACGATAACGGAAATTATTGATCGACTGATTATAGCTTCCGACTGTTTTCTCTTCTAGCCATGTACAAAATTATTTTCTGTTAATATCTTGTTAAAGTCATCACCGAGTAGTTTAAATTTAATAAATATAAAAAATTCCTGAACAATTGTGAACCGTTTTAGTAGAAATGATATCACTCATAGTTTTATCTCTACATGAAATTCTCACCGGCACCACCGAGAAGAATGTTCAGTTTCAGTGAATACCTGCGAAATGCGCCCTGATTTTTGGTGCCACGTGCACGCATGTTTATCCTCGCTTTTAAAAATAGAATGAAAAGTGGTTCGACTTTCCAGTACATATGGAATTTTACACGAGTCCAAAGTTAGTGTAGTCGGCCGGCAAATACTGGAGGCTCTACTACACTGCCTGTACTACTAATCACCATTTCGAACTTTCAAAGTTGCCCATTAGACGACGAGGTAATTCACTAATTACACCAGCAACACACTAATGCCAAAGCCTGCATCGTGCCGTGTCACACGGCGTAGGCTGTAGACGCGTCGTACTCTGTCCTCGTCGATCTCCATATCTTCTTCCCATATGTACTACTAAAACGGCGAGACGCTCATTACTTCTTCCGAAGGGCACTTGAATTCCTTCCCAGAAACTGTCAAATGTGTTAATTATGATGGAGTCCCTGTGTCGGCGCATAGTACATTTACACACACGTGGCTCCTCGTCGAGTCGCCTTCGTAGGGTTGTTTATTGTAAATTTGAATGGAGAAGATACGGCTCCATCACTTCAATTAGTTCCTCCTTTAAAAAAATCAAGTGATGTTAATTAGGAGTACGACTTCACGCTGAACTACACTCTCTATTAAAAAAACAATTTCTAAACATAAATATAGACACAATTATCCAGATCATTCAGGAGTTGTTTTTTTACGGAATGAGTATTTCGATTTTCAGGAGTAATATTCGATTTTATTTTCGTGTATGAGATTTACGATTTGAAATTCGATTTTAAAAATATTGAAAGAAAATGATAGAGTTGGTTTCCGCCCATTTTTAAGCCGTTTAGGTATACAAAACCGCGAAAACTGTCACGATTTTTACGATTTTCGTGCGTACCGTGGGATGCGGTTATCCCTTCGGTTTCGTTTAAATAATTTCGTGTGAATTTAAAAAAATTGAAAAAAATCATTTTATCCCAAAAATATATACATGTTTTATAAAAATTAAATTTCACGCGGTTTGCCGCGAAAACTATGGTATGTGGCGTGGGTTTCGTGCGGTTTGAACGAAAACCATGGCACTGCACGGATTTGAATTTAGTTCAAATTCAAATTGCGGTTTTCACGGTTTGCGCGGTTTTCGCGTGGTTTAGACGAAAACCGTGGTACGGCAAAACGTCGCAAAAATTACTATTCATTCCGTCATGGTTTTCACGCGAAAACCACGCTATCGCGGGGGCGGCATGGTAGAAGCGTACGAAATAGAAAATCCTACCTTGTACTGGTTGTGTAACTAAAAGGATATTTGAGAGAGCTCCAAATCTTGAATTCTAGTAGAGTGAAGCTGAAGCCCTGACAAACGCTTCAACTTCAAACAAATTTAAAACTAATTCTATCAACTTCAAACTTTCAAAGTTCAGTTCTAACTGAAGCTGAAACATGGTGTTGAATTTCAACCAAACACCCTCTAACCACATGGGAGAGGAGAAAGCGCAAGAGAGGGCAGGACACTGGCTGTCTACTGTCTATAGCTATAGCTATAGCTAGGTTTGGTGCCACTGTGCAGGGAGAGGGGAGAATAGTTTAAGGAGCAGGTCTTTGATTGCACTCCGGGCAGCGATTCCCGGCCTGACTCTTCATTCGCGGCTCAGGCTCAGCTTGGACAGTGACACGCCTTGAATTCAGCTGCTAGAGAGCATGCACACAGCTGCTGCTGACTCCAAACCAGGCGGATTCTGTTCCATTCCAACTCCAATCCATTGCACATGCGGCAATGCTTCGTGAGTTCCCACGTCTTAGATTCATCAATTTAGTTCGGTGAGTTCCTGCGTATCTACACGAGTGTTTGTCAAACTCATCTTTAAAAGGTCAGCTTTTTTCCTCGAACGAAGAGTTAGTACTCTAAGGGCACTGCTACTACAGCCCCCGTCTGTAATCCAGCAATTTTGAAAAAAAAAAACCACGTCGGCTCATAGAAGGAGGCCCGTCGCCTAGGGAGTCGACGGCCTTCGGTCCGTGCTACCAGACGAGGAGAGGGTCACGCCTCGTGTTGTAGAACTGCTCGACGGCCACGCATCTCTTCGTGCTCTGATGCGTGAAAGATGGACATTTGCATGCCAAATTGGTGGTGGCGACGGTCACGCATCCCCGTCCTGACCACACACCTTGTGCCGACGCGGCAGCGCTGTGTCGCAAATGGTGATGAAGTCTGTGACGATCTCCTCCCTGGTGAGCGTAACGGAGAAGCCTTCCTTCATCGCGACCACTAGGGACAGCGCATGTATCCGCCTTCCACCGCAGCCCCCCTTGTCCTCCTCCCACCGCCGCCTCCCAGGTTCTCCTATCCCATGACAGTGTAATTGCAGCTCGTCATGAGCTCCTCGTCTCGCCGCGAGCACCGCTCTTGCTGCTCCAGCGTCCGTCTCTGTCATGTAGCCGATGAGAAGTTGTGGGTTTTTGCCGAAGGCGAAGGAGCGCTTGACGAACTCACCAATGGCTATGCGCTGCACCAGCTTGGTAGCGGCGACGACCCAGAGCACGCCGAACATCGCCTTCCGGCCGATGCCGTGGACGTTGAAGAAGACGAGGTAGCCGAGGATGGCTACGCGGCCGGCACGGCTAGCGAGGCCGCTGCCACCGGCGCCCTTAGTGCTAGTGCCCGTGGCTTCCACCTTCTTGCGGAGCAGCCCGACGAGCAGCATCCACGCAATAATGAGTCGCGCCCGCAGCGGCAGCCCAACGTCGGTCTCGTCGCTGACGCTGGGGACGTCATTCTTGGTCTCGGAAAAGAGGTAGGAGGTGACGGGGAGGAAAAGGGCGAGCGAGATGGAGAGGAGGAGGCGCGTGGTGGGGGTGCAACGTGGCGACGTCGACGAGGAGGAGCACGGCGAGGAGGAGCATGGTGAGGCGACGATGGCGGCTGCCTGTGCACCATGAGAGGGTGAGGTGGGTGTGTTGCTGTGAGGAAGGAAGAGGGGAAGGGAACGCTCAAAGAATCCGAAAAAAGCCAGATGAAAAAGGTTGAAGCCGAAGATGATATAAAAAAATATTTATAGTTTACAACATTAAACAGTTTACAGACAAATCATATGTCTATGGGTTGTATATGAGTTGTATGATATGTCTCTCTATCTGTCTGTATGTTAGCTTGCAGACAAGAGGTCATATGTGGGTTGTACATGTTCTAATGATAGTTTTACTATATGTTTTTACACGTAAATTTTTTAAACAGATAAATAGTGTGTGATCCGTTAATTGACACGTAATCTCTGACTTTGGCATTAGAGCATTTATTAAGAAGGCATCGGCCGTGGGGATTACAGTATTACACAAGGGTAAAAGCCATTAATTAGCGCGATCGTTCTCTTGCGCAATGAAACACCAACTGGATTAAGCCATGCAGCTAGTAGGCGTAGCCAAAGGATTAGCGGATACCGCAAGCAGAGGGAGGCCGCCGGGGGGCAAGTTCCCGCGCGCCGTGGCGACGGAGCGGATGCAGCAGCACGGCAGCCACGGAGTAGTAGCATCCGAGTCTCGGTAGCGGAAATCATTGCCTGGCCACGTAGGTACACGGCTCCCCACGTAAGGAGACGTCAAAAAGGTCGATTGAATGAAGCGAATCCGTCGTCCTTGTCTTACCGTCGCCACGTGCGGCCTCTCCGCGTCAGGGGTATCCAATGGCAATGCCTCCTCGCTGCTGCTGCTACTCCTACGAGGTGGTTGGTGAGAGGAGTAAAACTAATTTTCTTTGTACACTAATTTTAAAAAAATAATTGTAAATTAATTATAAAAATAATTATAAATTTAAAAAAATTATGAGACGAATCTAATAAGCATAATTAATTTATAATTAATAAATGTTTATCGTAACACTATATCGTCAAATCATAACATAATTAGATTTATTAGATTCGTCTTATAAATTATATCATCGATTATGAATGAGTTTAGTAAACCGTTCATATTTAATATAAAAACTAGTTTTTATATCTCGTCAACCAAACAACCCCTAATTTCTACTACTTGCATTAGATGTTGGGACGTTGGGTGATCTACGGCCTTGATACTCCACCGGAGTATAGCAAGCTATGCATGCATCCGTCCACGAAAGATCATTTCCGGTGCATATTAGGTATTCCATATTCCCTAAGATACATTCATTTGGATAAGTCATGGTGCAGTAAAATGTTATACAATATAAGGACTGTGTCGTATATATTTCTTTAAAACAACAAGAGACTATAAAAAAGAACAAATACATCTCTATCGAACCCATAAAAAGATTATATTGAAGTTAGCGGTTAATCAATATCTTAAAATACCTTATTTGGGGATAAATAAAAATACATATCCCTCATATTTTTTTATATCTTTTATACTATATGTACCAATATAAACTAAATAATCTTTACTTTCAAATACTTTCAAATAGTATCACTTGTCTTATGGACGAAGGCAATCTAGAGCAGGTTGATCTTGAGCCCTAAGCTTGCTTCCATAACCATATTTAAACTATCGTAAATTATCATATATTTTTTCTGACAAAAAAATCAATATCTCGTTAGTTGAGTCTTACTCCAATTTTAGGCTTTGATAATTTTTTACTCCATCATCGTCTTGTCCCCTACTTTAAAGTGCCAATTTATTTGTCTTACACTTTATCAAATCTCTAATACTCTTACGTGAGGTAAATAGAAGGGCAAATCCTACTGTTTCCATGTTCTTTAAGCAATACTACCTCCATTTCAAAATATCAGCAATTATATGTTCTTTAGCAAAGAAAAAGAGAGAAAAGATTCTCACACTACTGTGAAAACCATTTTTTTATACCACACATTTATTTTTATTGATAGATTGTTAACGCCAAAATTTGGTAAACCCAAAGTCCCTATCAGTCAAGGTTCACATCGGCTCAAAGCCGATATCGCTTAGAGTTCTCGACGGTGGGGATTTTTCATTATCAATATTTTCAATAATCGGATTCTTGTTAGATTCGGCTTGGGAAGGTCTTATCCAGAAGAAACCGAGTTTAGAAAAAATGCAGCTTGTATATATTAATTAGGAAGAATTTGTTAGTTTTTCCTTGTATCTTTATAAAAGTGTGTTAGTGTCCAATAAGGACTCGATTTGTTTCCTTTCATCTTTAGGAAAGTTTGGATTGTAATATGTTATAATCTTTGTTAGCATGTGGGTATAAATATGTAAGCCCGAGGTTCATGTAAAATTACCTCGTGATCAATATAATTCGTCGTATCGCCACCTTTTCACTTTAGTTTATTTCGACGAGTTCTTGTTTTCGAGCATGGGCTACATTGATTGAGTTCGACCTCTGGCAAGAAGAGAGTTCTGTCATCTTTGCTTGCGCTGGCGTGGCTAGGACTTCCTCGGTTGAGTTTGATATTCTAATTGGGCCGACACAAGTGTTGCCTATCTGGTATATCATCTCTATCTTTAGTTTCATTACTGTTTATAGTCACATCGACTTAGTTAGAACTTTCTCGCTTAGGTCCGATATTCTGATCAAGTTGATATTTCTTTAAATATAATATCGCTTTAGATAGATCTGTTATATCTATCACATTATATAGATCTATCGTCTCATTGAGTATTAGATTATCATATAGAATCTCGTCTTACATCGGTTAGGTCCGACCTACTAAATTGTTATTGATAATTTAAGTCTTGTTAAGCTAATAAGTTTATGCTAATGTTTCATCGGAGGGTTAGTCGGTCTTATCTGATGTGTTAAATTTCCTTTTGATAGTTTTGCCATCTTGGTTAAATTTAACACATGATCACTTTGATCGATGTTATATTGACTTGTATAAATCTATCAGGCAATTATCAACCTTATGTTGTATCGGTTAGGTCCAACCTATGAGGTTGCGGTTACAAGTTAGATTTATTTAAGTCAGTAGGCATCCATCATTGTTTCATCGGGGTTTCAGCCGATAGGTTATCTATACATTGCATCGACTTACAAGGATTATATACAAAGTCGGTTTTAGCCGATTGTAGCAAATGTTTCTAATCATTTGGATTTAAAGCCATCGGACCTCCAGCCGATGTGTGTTTTAATCTTCATATCAATGTCTATTTTATCATGTGATTGGTTTTTGCTATATTACATTACTATATCATCATGTTATCATCGGCCGATCGCCTTCATGTAGATATTTGCTCAACACATAGCCGAAAATTAAAACCCTAATTGCATCGGCTAGAATCGCGCCATCGGCTATCGACCGATCGACTATATCGGCTATCGGCCCATCGGCCGATATGCTTTATGCTTTGCTCCTTTGTATACCTTGTCAGTGACAGGATCAAACTGACTGACACGCTTGCACTTCATCGATTTTAGGACCTGCACTGGAGCTAAGCAGATCTCTCAGGCCGCGTGTGTGTTTTTCGCATCAACACATGTTTAAAAAACACGTTTGTAAAAAAATATTGGAGGGTTTGAAGTCACAAACCACCGACAAAATATCTGGCTGTCAATTAAGAGGTCTGCTTATAACAATGTTGCTGTTTTTACAAGCGGTCATCTTAAGCGACAACCAACAAAAATCGATTTTTGTTGCTGGCTGCAAAAGAGGACCGCGTGGGGAAAATCGCCATTATAAATTGTGGTGTTGCGTGAGTATATTAAATCGTTATCTTCTCCACTTTTCCCCAACCTTCCCAATTCCTCCTCCTTTACTTCTGTGGGGGATGTCTCCCCGGGGTTGCCCATGCTAAGAAAGGAGGTCGAGTAGGTCGGTCAGGAGTCCTCGAACCGGGGTCGAAAGTTAGACGTCAGGCAAGGACGACCAGCCCGACCCCTGCCCCGTAGCTTGGCCTCTACACATGGCTTCAACCTCTACGCATGGTTCTAACCCAAAAAGGGCAAGCTTGTCACCTTGGGAAATAAGCTTCCTTGACAAGCCTCTAGATAAGACAAGTGGGAGACAAGCAAAGAGAAGATGATATCACCTGGCAAGACTACACACAAGATGCCTGTCGCAAGGGGATCCCGAGGCAAGACTACGCGCAAGACGCCCATGGCGAGCGGATCCCAAGGCGATTCCATTTTGCTTTTCAGCTTTAAATTGTATTTGCTATATGCTTTACGACCAAGCTTTCTTGCATCCCATGCCCCCTGTAAGTGCCCCCCTTGGGCTATAAAAGGGCGGATAGACGGCCTGGGCTGGGGATCGAATCCAAGAATATTCTTACACATCTATACTCATACCCTGATATTGAACCACGCAATCAAGAACACAGGAGTAGGCTTGTTATCCTTCAAGAGGGCCGAACCTGTCTAAAAATCTTGGCTTATCTTGTTCTTGAGTCAACCATCAAACCTATTGGTAGACGTCCCGATCACTCTTTCACCTCCTTAGGCAGCCCCTTTGGAGGACTGATCGACATCCCGTCGATAACCTCTCTCCCAGGGCCCACCAAGGTGTCTCCTTCGACAGTGGCTCCCTCCAGCTGGTGCTCTCAGCAACAACGACGATGGGAGGTTGATCCGGTGGCGGTATGAGAGGAGGTCAGTGGCAGGGAGGCAACATAGGTAGCAGCGGCGGTGCCCATGCCCTCCTCTCCTCTCCCTTGCCCTTCCTCTCCTATATCTGGCTAGAGGGGAGGAGTCCTACCGCCGTTGGTGGTAGGATCAACAGGGGAACAACGGCGGTGGCCCTCCACTCCCCACCCCTCCCATATATAGCCGGAGGGGAGGAGACCAACAACGCTTGAAGCAGTAGAGGGGGTTGTGGTGATGGCTCCTCAGCACCCCTCCCTCTTCCTTCCTCTTCCAGATTCGAAGTAGGCCGCTGGTGGCGGCAATAGTAGAGGGGACAGTGGTGGTAGCTTCCCCACTCCCCTTCCCTCTCCTCATTCTCCCATATCTAGCCGGAGGGGGGATGCAATCAGCGACGATAGAAGCAGTAGTAGGGGCGACGACGACGACTCACCCACACCCCTACCTCCACTCCCTCTTCCAGATCCGAAGGAGGCCGCTGTCGGCGGCAACAGTAGAAGGAATAGTGGTGGCGGTTTCCCTACTCCCTTCCCTCCTCTCGCCCATGTTTGGTTGAAGGGAGGCGCGACAACAACATCGTAGGGGGTGGCTTCGGCGGTGGCTTGTCCACAGCGTCTTCAGCGGCCTCCAAGGTTAGCGGCAAGCTTATTCATGGCGGCTAGGGTTCTTGTGAATTATGGAAGAAATGCGTGGGGGTTAGGTTTGCATTGTTGAATTTTTCAGTGTATGTTCTTCCCTTTGATGCATTGGTGATGGAGATGGTTTGATTTGAATTTCATGTTTGATATGTGGAAATGGGATGATTTGATTTGAATTTTATGTTTGTTATGTGAAAAATGAGCACTGAATGCAAGTGGTATTTTCATTTTTTTTGTCTGAATCGACCTATGTTGGTGTTTATCTTTTAACTCGCCGCCTACAAAACTTTTACAAACGGTCACCTTAACCCAGCCATTTTGCGAGGCGTCGCTCGCCAATGAAAATGATTTCTTGCTAGCGGCTGGTGGCCGCCAATGAAAATGGTACATTTTCACTAGTCATTGGTCACTAAAGGACAGCTGGCCGCCATAGAAAACCTAAACTGGTTGTCAGGAAAATAACATTTTGTAGTGGTGTATGGTCACTTTAGTCATTAAAATTAGATTTTAGATTTGCTTAAATCCCTTTATCAACGATCTTGTTGGCCGAACATGTATGAATTTTCGTGTATTGGACTTAATACTTTAGAATTAGAAATGTTTATATAGCAGTAGTACAAACTTCAAATTTTGGAACGGAGTTTAATTTTATAACAAGGTACTACGCTAAAAAATAACCTTATTTTGAAACTTAGGAAGGTGTTTGGATTCATGGCTAAATTTTAGTTCATGTCAGATGTCAGATCGGATGTTTGAAGATCAATTTAAAAAATTAAATGTAAACTAATTATAAAAATAATTATAAAACTAAAGGATAATTTATGAGACAAATCTATTAAGCCTATTTAACCTACGATTAATAAATATATAATGTATCATCATATCGTAAATCATAATATAATTAGACTCATTAGATTTGTCTATATTTATTATTTTAAAATAATATATAAATATTTAATGTGACGGAGATTAAAATTTTAGAATGCCAACCAAACTGCCCCTTAGTATTTCACGAAGCATCATATCATGCTATACAGGTCGGCGAATATTGGGTGGTACTAGTACTCCACTAGCGTGTTGTACATATATACTCCACCTAAATTGCATCGACGTCATGACATGACCTGCGTCGTACCGGAATGATGCAACTTTGGAGATTCCCCTCAATAGCTGACTCGATGTGTACATGTTTTTGGTCCCATATATACCACCTTTGGCACCCGTAAACAATGCGACAACTAAACAAAGAGGGATTTTTCTGCTTGCTCCATCGATCATACTACTTGGATTCTACTGTATGTTGACAGACTGTAGTTCAAAAAGACAAAGTACGTAGAATCAACCATGCAGGGATTTGACTGTGTGCCGGGAGAACTAATTATTCCCTTGTAATCACTCCAGTTCTTCTTTCCTCCATCTCCAATAAACATACTTCTTTCCTCTCATATAAAACAAACTTAATACATATATCATAATATTACAAAGCTTGATAAAGATTTATTCAGATTCATAGTATAAAATACGTTATATTTTATTTTAGATTTATCTTTTATGAAATCCTGTTCAGATTTTATGGACGGAGGGAGTATTCCCCTCTTTGGATTCAGTCGCTCCTGCAACGGGCACCGTATTCTCCCCTGCAAATCCCGTAGCGTACGTGTACGTAATGCCAGTGTCTCAGCCCCAGCTGCTTGCATGCCTGCAGTGCAGTCGCAGAAGCTGTTATGTATAGTTATACGAGGAGTACTCTTATACGAGAATACGCGATACGCCCTCCTCTCCCTGGACCAGCCGAAAGAGCCTGAATAATGGAACAAACTGGCCTGTACGTACGTACACTCATGTTGATCCTTTCCTTGTCGATAGCTGCTTTGTTCGATCCGCACAAGCTAAATTTAGTCTTCTTCTCATCGACTAATTGGCTTAAATTTCTCCAGAAACCAAATCACAAATCACAACGCAATGGCCCCTCTCCCTCCATGGTTGCATCCATCCATCTCGAGCTGGGCGCAAGTTGCAACCGCTAGCTGTTGAGAGTGTTGACTCTGTTGGCCACTGGTTCCGGCCGGCCCTACCATTCTCTGAACTCTTTTGTTAGCTTTTGTTTGTTCCCAGTTTAAAAGTGGCATAATCTTTCAGAGTTTTTAGGCTGGGCCGGCCCCCCCGTGCGCACAAAGGCCACCCTTTTCCGCTTCACTTGGCTTACCGGAGAAGGTAGCTGTATACAGACTACAGTTGCTAGCTTTCGACTTGTGTTTTTACAGCTAAACACTGGTTCATGCCCCTGTTATGTGTGTCAGCTGCAGCAGGCTTTGTATATGTGGGTATTTGGAATCCAATGCAGCCAACGCTAACTAGTACATCCATTTTTTAATGTTTTACTATACTGGAGTATACAGCATGCATGATTTGCATTAGTAAAAAGGTCAGGTGATTAGGGAGGAAACAACCATGGGAAAAGACTGAGCGCCTTTAGCCGTGGAGTATACGAATTTTGTTTGTACTAGGCTAATGCAGCGTCAGTGAATGCGACATTGGCTACTGCACCTCGAAGCGTACAGCCATACCGCGATACGATAACGAAATGCCATAACTCTATACGTAGTACGTGCCTACGCCATTTTTCTGCACTGCGAAATGCAGCAGCAGTACTACACTCCTGCAGGCCCTGCTACTGCTACGTTTGCTCTGCAAGTTAAGCAAGGTAAAAAAGCACAAAAAGGAAACAGGAGAGCATCTTTGCACTGTATATTCTCGGCCGCAGGACTCAAACCCGCCAAAAAATCGAAATCTCCCGCCAAAGTTTCGCGCCAACAAGCCGCCGCCGCCGCCACCGCCACCGCCGCGCGGTGCACTGGCACGTGTGGCGCCGGAAGGTCGAGGCAAAGTGGTCAAACCCCCCACTCATGTCTCCAGTCACCCCCACCACTCACCAACCACGCCACATCTCCTCGCCGCTGCACCGTCACTGACCAGTGGGCCCACCCCGCCCCACCTCCGCGACCATGCTGGGTGGTGGGTAGCGTTTCGTGTCCGTTTCGGTGGCACCAGCACCGCCTGCACACTCGCCTGGAGCCGTCCATGCGCCGGTCGGGGTCGGGACCCTTCGCCACGCAACGCAGGTCGCAACTAAGCCCCAAACCACTCGAGAAGCTCGAAGAAATAAACGAAACCCACCGCGTCGTCGTCGTCGTCGTCGTCGTCTGCATTTTCCTCAGTATCCGAGGTTAAAAAAAACACACGTCAAAACACATGTACAGTAGCCAGGGTAGCGTGGTGATTCGCGGTCGAGTGGAGTGCGACTCGACGGACCGAAGGGTAGACGGGATGATTTCGCCTCGGAGTGCGTGGGATTCAGGGGCGCCGCCGTGCCATGCGGTGGCGCCGGTCGCCGGATGGGGGATGGCAACCGGCCCCTCCAATCACGCACGGAATCCACAGCCACCGATTGATAGGAAGGCCATAATGATGGAGCTGCAGGGCATGGACCCATGGCCCCGTGCAAAACTGAGCCGAACAACGAGCTGCATGCAGCACACGGGCCTTGCTTCTGCCTCGAAACACTAGCTCGGCTTTTGAGCAGGTGATGCAGATCCGTGTAACGCTAGGGGCGACATGACCAGCGCGAGATTTTCGTCATCAGATGATGGGTATCGTCGTGGCAGACGGATCATCGTTGCAGCCATTACTCGCGAAATCCTACTACTCTGAGATTTGCAAGGATCAAGAAACTGCAGCGTCCGGCGGCCAACACGCATTCCTACTACTCCCGAGTCGTGTCCGTGGGCCTGAATCGCTTCGTAGTACTACAGTCTAATGCATCGCGTGTGCAGTCGAGTGAATGAACGAAGCAGAGCTGTAATGCGTCGTGGTACTGAATATTTTTGTAGAGTGAAGGCGACAAGCAAAGAAGTGAAGGGCATCATAACATTTTGTTGCCATTCTGCGATGCAACTGGCTCTGGAGATCCCGCATCATTATCGTCTGAAGAGGAATTGATTCAACCTGCAGCCTAAGTGACGCAAAGCATCCAGAGTTTCAGAGTCGTATGCTTTGGTTTTGTCGCTTTGTTTACTATAAAATTTTCAGTGAGCACTGAGTACAGCATCATTGTTCAAGATATAGCCAGTCAGATCTGGACCGCACTAAGCCGGAGAAAAAAGAGTATATGAAATGCAGAAATGTATTTTTGTCACGGCAAAATCTACTTCTCCAAGGTTACCAGTACAAATGGCATCTTGAATATGGGCCGTGAAATTTGTTCCAGAAAGGGCCTTTTGGGCTCAAATTGCTCAGTATTGGGCCTGAAACCTTCAGGTTACCCGCTTCTTCTGCTCTCCGAATAAACCCAAGCGAAGAGAACGACGTCGAGGTCATCGTCCTCGACGGTTTCGCCGGCCGCGCCAACCGTCGAACACCACGTCTTCGCGCGACCAAGGCGGCCTCTCGTTCTGTCGCCTCTCTCCGCGACGACTCCGCCCGCCTCCGCCGCGCCCTCATCCAAAACCGCATCTATCGCCGCCTCGCCACAATGGTGACCGCGTTGCCGCTGGCTCCTCCGCTATGGCCCTCCCCTGCGCCTTCCTCTCCGCCGCCGCTACCGCCGCCACTGCCACCTCCTTCTCGTCGTCGCCGGCCCCCAGGCGCTGCCGATCCGTACACCGCGCCCCCTCCCGACCAAGGCCTCCCCTCGCGCCGCCGGCCCGCGTGATGGGTAAGGGCAATAGCAAGAGGAAGGCGGCGGCCACCCGGCTGTGGATGCGGCTGGACCGGCGGGGCAGCTGTGAGATGATCATGTGCGATAAGGCCTTCGTCGCCCGCCGCTTCAGCTTGCCGGCGCGAGACCTCCGCGTCCTCGGCCCCCTACTCTCCCGCTCCCCCAGCATCCTCGGTGAGCTGCTGCTGTAAATTGATCTGCCCATTATTGAAGACCATGTAGATGAAGATTCAGCACTAGAATTCATATGCAAGATTTTGTTTTTGATTTTGTAGCGAGGGAGAAGGCTATGGTAATCAATCTGGAATTTGTTAGAGCAATCGTAACTGCTGATGAAGTGCTGGTGCTGGAACCTCTAGCTCAGGAGGTTCTTCCTTTTGTGGAGAAATTAAGGAAGCATTTCCCACTGAATAGTCTGGATGTGGACGATGTCTCTAATAATGTGCATATGAATAACCAAGACGGCAAGCTTGCTCAACATGTTCCCTATTTGAATGAGGAAGAAGTTGCCAACCATGAGCTTCCATTTGAGTTTCAGGTTTTGGATTTCGCCTTAGAAGCCGTGTGCTTGTCTTACAACTCCAGCGTATCTGAGCTTAATAGGAGTGCCATTGCTGTGCTGGATGATCTGATGAAGAGTGTGAGCACTAAGAATCTTGAGCGTGTCCGGAGCCTGAAAAGCAGCCTCACTCGCTTGCTTGCAGGTGTGCAGAAGGTATCATTACTTCATTAGATTGTACATTTTTTATCCGTTGATGTCCCCTAAGTATCACTCACATCCTCTGTTATTACTGCTAACAAACGGTACACCATTTGCTTAACTTTCTTAGTCTGAATTTCTGAACAATTGTATATGCATTATGTATGCTGTTGATAACAAAGCACGTTTAGATCTTCGAAAGGCCTGCAAACATAAAATCCAAATATCATTTATTGTATTTAGTTCAGTAATTTTTCTCATACTTCACAAAGCTCATCCATCTCATTTAACCACTTGTTCTTTAAAATGATATTGCCTTCAAAAAATTCCAGATCAGAGATGAAGTAGAGCATATTTTGGATGATAATGAAACTATGGCACATCTGTGTATAACAAGGAAAACAAAAGGACAGAAGGACGAAGTGAACACCATTTTCATTCCAGAAACAAGACTGTGTAGAACACATTCAGGTATTGAGAAAAGTACTGGCGTTCGTACATGTGTTCCTTCGGATAGCGATGCTCATATCCTAGATATGTTATTGGAAGCCTATTTCAAGCAGCTTGATGGGATTCGCAACAGAATTTTTTTGGTTAGTTCTTTTCTTTCCATTGCATTATAGGAGTATTTGGTTAGAGGGACATACTTCTTACAGTAGATCCCGTATCATAAATCATGCCGATCATGCAAAGAATTCTCCTTTGTAAATTTCATAGGTTCGGCAGTATATTGTTGACACAGAAGACTATATCAGCATCCAACTTGACAACAAACGGAATGAATTCATTCGGCTCCAGCTTATGCTGATCATCGCATCCTTTGGCATAGCCATCAACACCTTCATAGTTGCGGCTTTTGCGATGAACATCCCTCACCGTGGGCATCATTCCGTTATTGGAGTACCCTTTGGACCGTTTGTTGGAGCCACCTCATCTTTATGCATGTCGATTGTCATACTGTTGTTCACATATGCCTGGATGAACAGGCTACTCTGCACTTGAGCTAGCACAACCTCAGAGTAATCAACAAGAGCCTCACCTCTCACCTGTGACACTGATTAGTATTCTTCTTCAGATTGCCCTAGAATTTCTGTTGTATTTGTGCTTCAGAAGTTCAGAATGCCTCAGTTACTAACAAGAACAGCTTCTCAATGTGGAAACGTGTAATCCATAAGTTATATATTTCCTAATTTCCCTGACAATGTAAAACAAGTTGCACTTACTCTTATTTTATGTGAAGGGGATCATTGTTATATATACATATTCTGAATTTCCAAACTCCTACTCCGCCCCAACATATCTACCTATATTGGGCCGATTTCGCTGCCAGATTCGAGGTGGGGCCCATATAGGTCGTCGTCTTCCTGGAGCTCCGTTTACCATGGAGCAGCTCCATTCTCCAATCGCCGGTGCCGGCCGAGCTCCGTCGGCGAGGGACATAAGGCAGTTTCACATACTCAACGTGTGATTCTGCTTATCGAAGCCTCTGCAACTGATCATGTGTCGGTCAAATTGACAGTCCCCAGCACACAATTATCAGCGCAACACGATGGAATTCGTTGTCGTCAATACACAATCCAACACCAGGTCTACATTCACTGGCGGAGCCAGGGCCTGGCTACCATGGGCAGCTGCTTGCACCCATGCCCCAGTAGCTTAACACCTTAATTACCTTGCTAATAATCTTACTAGTCATCGGCAGAGCAGTACGAAGCAGCAGCACAGAGCACATACAACACTTAATTAACGTGCTTAGTGTTAACTAGCAATGAAAATACTCACTGGAGTGATACATGGTTTTATATAGATATGTTTGTATTTTATTTGTTTGTTAGGTTTGCCCAGGCGCATAATTTTTTTTGGATCGTTAAAATACGCCGCGTGAAAAGAAAAGCAAAAAAAAAATCTCTTTGTTTCATTTCTCTTCGATCTGTATGTAACAGGGATGTCGATGAGAGCTAATCACAGAGAAGCAAACCCCATACGTTATGGCTGCTGATTAGAAGCTGAGCCCGAGTTGTACCCCGAATGCTGCATGGATTAGAAACAGGGTCATGATACCGCTGCCGAGGAGTCCATGTGCATTTCTCAGCGCAGGATTTCCCTGAAAAATAATAATACAGCAAGTTATAGATGCTGTTTCTGACAGAACAATGAATCTTGCATGTTTTGAAAGCAAGTACTGAACTGAAAATTGTAATCTGAAGTTACCTCGAACAATGTCGGCAGGATAGACTGAATGGTAAGGAGTGCAAGGCCGATGATGCCGGTCACTGCATGTGGACTGCAAAGCCATTGCCAATGAAAGATCACAAGGTAATTCAACCTAGTGTTACATAGCGCCTGAACATGACTTAGCTAACTTTGTAATTATGAGAGAAATCAGTACCTCTCAAAGATTGGTTTGTCTGACGTGAGAAGAGCAGTGATTCCACCAGTGGCGCCAGCTGCGAAGAAGAAGAACATGCCGGCGAGGAGCTTCGGGTGGAGGTCCTTGGCCTTGGCCTTCTCTTCCTGAATGTGTTCGTGTGCCATTCAGTGTAATACTCTAATTGTTCTCAATGGCTGGACGCAAAGTTCAGCAGGAGGCAATGCTACTTACAGGGTCATCCGATAGCTTGATCCTGAAGCCCAGGTACGTTCCGTAGCCACCCATTGCAAAGAGCACCACGGCCTGAAATTCAGAGAGAGGAGAGATTTTCTTCTTGTAATTTCAGATTGCTCTTAGATGCATGGACAGAACTAAGTGCGAGCACGAGAATTCAGAAAATCACCATGTTGCCGGGGTGACCCCAGTGCACGAGCCATCCGGGGAGGTCCCACGTCTTGACCAGCTCAACGAACGGCTCGAACAAGGCGCGCACCGGCTCGGCCCCGGGCAGCAGCGCCGCCAGCAGGAGCGGGCACGGGGCCAGCGAGTAGAGCCGCGTCGTCGTCTGGCCGTCACCCGGCTGCTGCTGCTCCGGCTCCCGCGGAGGTGGAGTGGCAGCGACAGCCGGAGGAGACCGCGTAGTGGCCGGCAGCGCTGCTCGACGCGGCGCGCGACGGCGAGGTCCGCGCGGCGACGACGAGGCGCGCGGGCGCAGGACGGCGGCGTAGCTCGCCATTGTCATGGCTACCCCCATGCCTCCTCCCTGCAGCCGCGCGTGCTCTTCACCGTCTACTTGTCAGTGTGGCCGTCGTGTGAGATGGAAGTGAGCGAGGATAGAGTTGCGGACGGCGAGAAAGGGGCAGGAGACGGGGGAGCGTGGAGGGAGGCAGGCCAAGTGAGGAAGACCACGAGGCCACTCACGCGTGGCGTGATGCAAATGGGTTTTTCTTTTTTGTTGCAAGGCTACTTTGGGTTAGTACAAATGGTTGGTGGTGACCTACCGGGAACCAACCACCGCTGTTACCCTTAAAGTTCATAATTTAAGCCTAAGCTAATTTAGAATTCTATATTTGACTCTCCAGTGAATTGTCACTTGAACTCTAGGATAGTTATGTTTTTAGAGAGGAGATTAACTACATTTAGCAGTGGATGAGCATCAGCACAACAAAACATTGTACTAACAATGTTTATCCGTTTCTAAAATATAGAGTTTTATGATTAAACACGGGTATTAAGAAAATAAGTGAAATTAAATGAAAAAAAGTTATAATTGATTAAGAAGAAAAAGTAAATGAAAATTTTAAATGATAGAAGATTGTGATTGATCGAGAGGCGAAAAAGTTGTTATATTTTGAAATAAATCTTAGAATGCTAAATGTTGTTATATTTTGGAATGGAAAAAATACTCTCTAAAAACAATTGAAATGATCAGATGGTACACTGCAAACAAATGAAAAGGGGGCACATCAGCATGCCAAAACTGCATCACAGAAAAATGCAGATATCAAATCATTTCTAACTCCCATTTGGCTCAGCAACAAACCAACCAAAACTGCATCACAGAAAAATGCAGATATCGAATCATTTATAAATAAACCAAAGATGGCACTTAGTCACTTACCGTGATATTCTTCAAGTGGGCCTCACAATTACCTTCAACGTGTACAGTCGACACCGAATAGTTTCTGAAGCAGCAAAACAGTAAATCTATTGTTTTCCAGTACAAAACTCTCTGTATTTTCAATTCTCGGGGTGAAGTCGGCTGGTGGTAGGATTCCACAAAACTAAGGCCAACTCCAAGACAACAACGTTTCTTCGGCCAAGACACTTACAAAACGGTCATAAAATGGTGGAGCTTTCGTAAGTATGCTAGGATGCACACGGGCAAGAAGTATCTAACACTTGTACAGGAGGTGATAATCAAGGCTTCAAGGCTATGGCCACACCGAATCTTGAAGGCGAACTCACCACTTTGGGATCATACTCAGCAGAAATACTTACAGTAGACTTGGGCCTCCACTCATGCTGACAGAGAACTCCAACTTTGCCACCATTGCTAAATCTTGTCTTCAGCAACGTCGAAGAATCAATAGCATGAGAGCTCCCGATGGTGAAATAGTTCTCTTTTGTTTTCAACTTGTGCGTTACTTCAGCCGCCACTGTAGCTCCATTGGTTTCATTGAACAAGTGGATATAAGAAGCTTTTAAAGTCTCCCCTTTATCAGCCCTGTGTGGTAACAATTGTGGAAAGATTTATCCGTGCAGGGGTAACGGTGACATTGTTAGGGACAATATGCAAAAGTTACAGGAAGACATAAGAACAACATATTGCATATAAATTGTACAGATACCAGCACATCATATTGTGTTACTGCCTTGGCACAAATAGTGCTATTGTATGCTGTTTAAACTATAGCTACCAATCAAGTTCATCACCTTAGAGCATCCACTTTGGAAGCTCAAAATATCAATCATGACCAAAACTTATGTTCATTCATGTTATATTTCAAGAATTATAGAAAAAAAGTATGGGTTAACTTTAGTAAGAAGAAATCAATGATGTAACTGAGTACAATATTGGAACAATGCACGAGTATATTGCAGATTGTTGTATGCTTAAGCGAAGCAGAAACTTGGAAAACTTACAATAGTACGGCAGCAGAAAAGTCATGTTTGTTATAGCAGATCCCTGAGTTGTACTTAGTAACAGAAGCTGAAGTACTGTCGAATCCAACCTCAGCACCAACACTAAGTTCATTTGTGCCAATAGTTGCTGCCAGCTCGATTAAAGGCGTTGATGTCAAACCAATGATAGAATTCAGTGCAAAGCGGTCATGAAGGTATTGCAAATCAAGCTGCCAACAAGAAAACACTAAGCATTAGCACAATAGAACATTCAGAAAGGCAAATATTACAGAAAACTACAAGACTAAAATATTGGTCATAAGCCATCAGAGGATTGGTAAACACGGTGTCAGGATAAGTTGGATATGGACCATGGTTCACCTAAATTAGCTGAAACACCACTGAATTTTTATGTTTAAGGGGGAAAAAGTTATTCTTCCACTATATCAGAATATACAAACCTTCCCGGACTTTTGATCAGGCACCCTGAAGCTAAAAGAAGTCTTCAAACCAGTAAGTGCTTCATCAACAGTGACTATGGTTGACACCTGTAAACAGAATGACTGGTGAGATACATGTATACAGGATGTACGACTCTGAAATGACATAAACTAGAAACAGACTAAGCAAAATGTGGCTCTGAACAAGGAGTATTATGGATGCAGAAGTGCAGAAGTATAGACATGATATAAAAATTACCCATATCTGTCTAAATACCATACTGAAATCCAATGGCTAATTAAGTCAGTAGCAATGTATGTCGCTTCATGCCATCTTCTATACATGCAACTTACCTCCATAACTACAGCATAACTTTTTGATGGCATGATATGTAATAATAAAAATGCCAAAATAGCACCGATTGTTCAACAAAACAATAGCTAATGCTACACAAATAAAGTCAGGCTCTACAAATATAGCTAAATTAGAGTCAAATACATGGAACTTACTTTTGAATCACTGTCAATCTTGACATCAACGGTGGTTTTGCCACTTTTATGTTGTGTCTGTATGTCACCGATGAAGAGTTCATCTATCTTCACACCGGTGGCTGTTAGACCCTATTAATAAAAGTAGAAGCTGTGAGCATGGTATCTTCACAAATTTCTGGTAGGGATTAAACCATGAGCACAAGGAGCGAAACCCATACCAAACCAGAATTGCTAGTTGTCGTCAAAGAAAACTTTTGGTCAAAATTGTAGTCCTTGTACAAAAGATCTAATATGGTATAACAAGCAAATATGTTAGTGGAAAGTGTGGTCGTTTAAGACGACACGAATATTAGAGCGAAAAGGTAAATAACAAAGAAAACCATGCATAAAATTTATCTGCACTTGCCAAACCACATAAGAATATCAGATAAAAAGACAAAGATGAAAGATCGAGGTAAATCAATAGATGTGTTCAGGTAAGCCATAAGCATCCCAGCCTGTAGAATATTCAGTGATACTTAGGTCTCTGTTAGAATTGAGCTGCTGTTTCTTTATGCATGATCCATACATGTGTATGAACAATGACAATATACAATATACAGTGACAGTTCTCTATGGTATTACATGTCAAATTATTTTAATAACTAAATGAAATCTGCGAGTATGACACATCGAATGATGATCATATAAATCATGTGATACCCAGCAAAGTCATTTGACCTCACTGGATTCTAAGTTGTGCCCTAAGTATCACATACAGACATATACAGCAGCATAAAAGAGATACCAAGAAACACGCTGATTCTAAATTTTTTAAGACAACAAAGTTAAACTACCAAGCAAAATTTGACCCGCAAAATGCACAAAGTGGCACGAGACGGAAATAAACTACAGGCTTTCGAGACATAGACACTGCTTGCCTTTTGCTCTCTTCCCAATGTTGAGGAACGGAGCTGGGCCTTTGCTCATCCTTGCCTAATGAAGTGGTTCTGCCTCTTACCTGCGAAGAAAAATACAACATATTGGAATCTTCCAACACAAGAGAAACCAGGGGTGATGTAATCCCAACGTGGGGTATTGAACCCGCAGAAATTTATGGAAAATAAACCGCCATAAACACCAGCGGCGGACCTAACTTAGGGCATGGGGGTTCAGCTGAACCCCCAAAATTGCTTCTAGACTCGGGTCAAAGGCGAAGAGAAAAGCATCTAGATCTAGAGGACAAGCTAAAGGTTGGGGCAAAGATATAAGGTGTGGGTAGAGAGAGATGAGGAAAATATTGCTCGTACGGGTGCTCACCGGCGAGGATGCAGGCGGAAGCAGCAGGACGCCGGCGCCGCTGCGGCTGCGCTGGTCGGCGCAGGCGGCGGGTGAAACACGCGAGGAGCCGAGGAGACGGGAGTGGAAGCCGAGTGAGGAGGACGGGGGCTAGGGAGCAGCAGAAGTCAAGAGGCCAATTAACCTGGGCTGTTTGTCGATATGGGCTTTTTTGTACAGCCCGGTATCCGACCAGTCTGAGTCGAGTATGGCCCGGCTGAAAGAAAATTACTACAAAGTAACAGTAGTAGTAGTAGTATTAGGCACTCCTTGTTTCATATATATAGAGAGAGGGTGAAAACGGAGTGGATAGTTTTCATTCGTTTTGGAGAAAAAGAAATACAGATATATTTTTCTTCAATACAAATATGAATATGATACTAGAGTTTTTGACGGATATGGATAATAATATGAATATACGGTGTACAATGCTTTACGAATATCCGCAGAATACATCAAACATACCTCATTTCTTTTTAATTACAACTTTAGGTTTTAATAATAATAGTAGCTTATCTTACAATACAGTCCACACTATCAATATTATTTAAAATTTTAAATACTTTTTATAAATTACCCTATATTTAATATGTTATAATATAGTTAGATATGTGTTTATACCAACACTGTTGTATATGTGGTTTAGTTTATGATAAACTTATTATATAAAACAAAGTGTGATGGTATTTATTTTTATTAAAAGTTTAGGTGGTTTTTGAGTTCCAATAAATATTTGTTTCTGTATCGTGTTCAATCATATTCAATCCTTCTTTGTATTCGAGATAATTCATATTTGTTTTCATATCTAAGATATTCGTATACATTTTCGTATAAAAATAAAAAATAAATATGATATGAGCATTATCCATCCGTATCCGCTTCGTTTTCATCCCTATATATTAGTTACTCCTGTCAACAGACCAATGGCACAACCAATTCGATTAGAACAGAGACGTTAGTTAGGGAATAATAGAGTTAACTTTGTGGAAAAAATTCATTGTAGTCTATAATGCAGCATTGGTGTTCAAACTTTAAACCATGAAAATACAATATAAAAGTTTTATTTCTTTACTTTATTATTTATTTTTACTACTACTTTCGTTTCAAAATATAAAGAAATTTTGGAGATAGATAATACTACCACCATTCCAAAATGTTGCATGTTCAAATTCGTTGTCTAAAATGTTGCATGTTCAAATTCGTTGTCTTAGGATAGATCATATCTCATCTTAAGTTGTAACATTTTGAGACGAACGTGGTACTTCCTCGGTTTCATAATTCTTAATATTTCGGATAATAACACGGTATCCAAAATATATTTTTATTATAAATAAATATAATAAATAAATATATTTTTATTTTTATTATAATACATTGTAAGACAATTCTATATGTTATTTTTGGCCTTTAAACTATATATTTTTAAGTTATTTATATTTAAAGTTTGACCACAGTCCAAATCGTTGAGACCGGAGGGAGTACTATTTTGAAACTCAATAGTAGTACATAGAAAGCTGTAGGACACCGACAGAGGGTAGAGAGTAGAGACGGGTGTAGCAAGAGATAAATCGTCATTTGCCGTAAGCTTTTGGCAGAGTTGTTTGTGTTTCGCTCTCAGAATTCATCACCAAGTCACGCGGAATTGCTGATTGCTGAGCCCAGTTGCTAGAAAAAATTATACAGCAGGAGGACAACAGAAAGATGCAATAAAGGTTGGTCTAGCTGCATGAAGACCAGGTTTAACACACTGTCAACCTTTCATATCTCTCGTAACCAATGTAAGCAATGTACAAATGGTCGACAACAGTAAATTATACAGCAGGAGGACAACAGAAAGATGAAGGTTGGTCTAGCTGCATGAAGACCAGGTTTAACACACTGTCAACCTTTCATATCTCTCGTAACCAATGTAATAAGCAATGTACAAATGGTCAACAACAGTAAATTATACAGCAGGAGGACAACAGAAAGATGCAATAAAGGTTGGTGAACACTGGATTTTGTTGTACCATATGGAAAGTCGCCTTGCGGAAAGAAAATTCACAGACAATCCAATGATAATCAGCTTAAATTTGAAGCAGCAGAATCAGGCAACCAAACATGTACTGTTACCCTGCTTACTATCAAGGGCATTTGCACATGAGGTGAAATAAGTCATGAATATGATTACAAAATATGCACGCCATGCGAAAGCATCGTTATGCAATAGAACATTCAGTACAGAAACAGCGAATTGACAAAGCATAAATGAGAACCAAAAAGGAGACAAAACATACAACTGGGTTATCAACAAAAAAAGCATTCTGATACATCATTGCGTTGTACCTGTTCAACATATGACAGCGTTTGGGAAGATATATCAATACATCAAAAGGATAGTTTGCTTTGCCACATGATCCATTGACACATAGGGTAGTTTTCAGCAGCAAAAGGCATTTCTCAATTATCATTCACATGAATATTTCTCTTCTAGATTGACAGCAGCTGGCAATTTTAAACACATGAATGACAAGAAGGATAAATCAGGCATGCTTTGACACATTTGTTGGTACTGGGGCATTTGCAAAAAGATGGATGCAATCACAAAAGGCCCAACCAGAAAATGTCGTTCGTGTAGGATAATGCTAAGTATTTTCATATCATGGAATTTTAGATAGACAGCTTAATGATCTAAACAGTGCGTGCTTTTCATTTCCAACAAACAAATTCAGCTAGAAGCCAAAAGAGTTACCTATGTAACTGTACAAAAAGGTCAAGAGTGGTACAATGAGAAGCTCAGGTGAAAGAGATATGAAACAACTAAACAAGTGTGTATTGACCTTGAAATTTTCTTCAGGATTGATACAGGCTCCAATCCAGGTCAGGTTGTGAAAAAACTTCATAATCTGTTGGACCATCTACAAAGCTATTAACTGTCTGCATCCCTTCCAACAAGGATGGCTGGAAGCGATCACTTCTAGAGGGCAGCAATTTATAAAAGACTAACAACCCAAGAGTACATATTGCCTGCAGCTTCATAGAATCACCTTGGACTGCAAAGAATAGTAACATTGCAGCAAGGAAGAAAATAACGCAGAATTGCATGACACAGATCACCCTGTCCATCAGCTTCCCATCATTGCCTGCAGGAAACCCTCTAACTCTGTAGACAAACAGGAAATTGTACTTGTCCACAAGGTATCGGTAGCCAAAGTATACTGCACCTACAGGAACTGTGAGAGGAGCAAACAGTGAGTAGATCATCGTGAGCGCGAATATCGTAATGTCAAATGCATAGTATTGTGCAAAGTCAAATGTCTGCTTTGGCATATGGAAGCTCCTGTTTATTGGGTACAATGAAAGATCATGCCCCTCAATACCATTCAGAATGCCACTGTCTTCTCTCTCAGACATTAGAGGCGCTCTCAAATTATTTGATTCATCACCATTATGCATCAGTTGGTAGTCCTCATTTTCTTCAGGGACCAACTGGACCATATCATTCTTTCTAAATTTCTTCATTATATGCTTTATCCAAGGGATTGGAGCCAACAGATCAAAGGATATTCCTAGAAAGGTGCATGTGATCAGGAAAGCCAGGGAGGAGAGTGAAGATCTTGACAAAAACGAGGGGCTTAAGTATTGTTCAATCTGCTTGCAATCAACACTGTCTAGGTAGCACCGGCCCATACTGAGTATCCAACTTTCAAGCGATGATTCCACCAGTGCACGCAGTAGAATGAGATTAACTAGGAAGAAGCAAACCATCTTCAACAATGCAGCCCTCTGCTCACCCGATACTGTCAGATGACACTCAAACTTGGAGAAGTAAGACAGCACTGATGGGATGATAATATACATGCTCACAAAAATGAGGACGTTGGGAAGAAACTGAAAGATTATGGTCCAGAACCAGCTAGAGCTTTGGAGCCAGACAAGCCATGATTTGGCATGATCCATAGCCTCCACATTGATGATCCGCGCTGCACTTTGCATCCCACTAATTATTGCCAATGGCGAACTGAAGAACAAGAGCATCAGAATGAGACAGGTGTTGACTGCAATACGCCGCAACCCTAGTGAGGTCTTGCTCAGCCCTAGATGGTTCCAGTAGATATCTGATGCCGGTGGTGCCCTCTCCACAGTCCAACGACTTCTCTCAAGCTGGAGCTCCATCACTGGGAAGAACCTCCCTATTGGTGTCTTCTTCCTTTCTATCCGGAAATCTCTCACAGCCTTGTTTGCTGTATACACATCCTTAAAAACCACAAAGGCTATGCCAGCACCGGGAGCACGCCCTTCCTTATAATCCGATAACTTGCTACCGAGGACAAGTTTCTTTGTCTGCAACCTCCTTAGCATTTCCTCATCAGTAAACCCAAACCTCTCTGCTGCCATTGCCCACAGATCTTTGCATCTCTTCACAATCCAATGCTCTTCTGATTGTGTTTCATCCTGAGCAAATTCATCAAATAGGTTGCGGGCATCCATCCTTGCCTCCAGCCAAGAAATCTTGTTCCGCACCTTCCCCCACTCGTCAGCTAGATACTCCAGCGTGCAGAGATCGAAGGGCACGATGACCCGGTACACCTTGCCAGGGTACTTGTGCTCAAAGTAATCCTTGAGCGGGGTCATGTCGGCGGCGAGCGTCTTGGGAATGCCCTGGATCATGATGGTGAATACGGCAACCGAGCTGGAGTTGGGGTCGCTGGGGTTGCCGTTGCCGTCGCGGAAGCGGGTGATGCGAAGGGCGTCCTCCATGCGGGAGATGCCGAGATGGGCGATGGCGACGACGGCGGCGGTGAGGAGGAGATGGAGCCAGAGGAGAGGGGACGACTTGGGGATGTGGGAGATGGTGGTGGCGGCGAATTGGTCGGCGATGGCGGCGTCCCCGGCGAGGAGGTTGAGCGGCAGGGCCGCGGCGACGGCCGCGGCCGCCACAGCGGCGAGCACGAGAAAGGAGGCGCGCTCGAAGAGGAGGAACTGGGCGGCGTCGGCGCCGCAGTGGAGCGCGATCTGCGGCGCGGTGGTGTGGTAGACGGCGAGGAGCTTGGCGGCGAGCGCGGAGGGCCCCGGGATGCGGCGGTGGTCGAACCGGAGCTTGACGAGGAGGAAGAGGAGCACGCAGGAGGCGGCCCCCACGGCGGAGATGTTGACCAGGTACTGGATGCTGCCGTACCACGCCTCCGGCTCCCCGCCGGCGGCGTCCGGCGGCGGCGCGGTCGGCCCCATCGGGGCAGAATCGTGGGGGCGTGACGAAACCCTAGGTTTGGGCGGAATCGCGGGGCCGCAAAATATGCCGACGAGATGCCCGGCTCACCGCGGTTCGTGGTCGTGGTCGTGGTCGTGGCGTGGCGTGGCGTGGCGTGGCGTGCCGGGGCGGGGTGGGGTGGTGGGGGACGGCTCGGCCTTGGTCCTTGGGTGGGGCTAGTCGGCTAGATCACGCGAGACGTGGCGCGGTGCGCTCGTCGAGATCTGTCGCTGGAAGGTGGGGACGCCACTTCTTTTTTCTGTGGATTACTTGTTTTTTCCGGGAAAGAAAGCGGGGAAGAGTAACTTGGGCAAGGTGATTTGGAATCTGACACATACTACAAACTCTTTTACTAATAAAAATCTCAACTGTTTAATTAAGCCAACTGAAAGTTATAAAAAAACAAAATTCAACCATAATGTGACAACATCAATGTTTGTAAAAAAAATTGTTAAAAAATTAGTGCTTACGTATATCATTTCCTTTTGGGATCGTATCAGTGCTTCAGTGCACAGAATTTTGATTTCTTTAATTAACCTTTGCATGTTGGAGTAGGGTGAGAAGCTATATGTCTAGCCATACAAATGATATCTTATGCAAATAGCTCCAAGTTTATAGGTACAACGAATGAATTGCTCCCTCTGTTTCTTTAATAACTGATAAAATACTATTCCCTTTCAAACATAAACCATTCATCTTTTTTTAATCAAAATATTAACAAACATTAAAGAAATATATATCATGCCATTGAAGTGTATCATGTCCTAAATGTTCGCTTTAATCAAACCATTTAAGAGTAATTAGTGATTAGTAAAGTCAAAAGTTGTCAATTACAAATTTTCAAGCCCTCGATAGGGCAAGATCTGCACACACGCCCCTAGATGATCAACACTGTATAAAAAGCATGTAAGATCATGTCTAAGGTTTGATTCAGTTTTTCAAAAGCCAGAAGCTCACTTTTAACTTTTGGTTTTTGAAAAGCGAAACTTTAGCAAATCAAAAGTGAAGTTGTTTGGGAGCTAGCTTTTGAGTTGGCTTATTTAGAATTAAATCGTTTTTGTGTAACGATGACATGCATATAATTATTTTTAACTTTTCCCTCAAAAGCCAAAAAAGTTGGCCCAAAGTGAGCTTCTGCCTTTTGAGTTTTTATTCAATTTTGGTTTTTGGCTTTTCAAAAGTCAGATTGAAAAGCCAGTTGTTTGTTTTAGCTTCTGGCTTCTTAGGCTGAAAAACCACCAAAAAGCTGAAACAAACATGCCCTAAAAGTAGAGCCAACTATGCATATTAGTTAACATGTATTCCGTTCATTATATATTAATTATTAGAGATAACTATTATTTTATCCTTATCCATTGGTTCAATTGTAATTTTGTCCTTATTTTTTCAACTTTGTGATTTTGCCTTCACGAATGAAACTAAGTTGTTCGGCTAGAGAGCGCGGCACACGGCGGTGGCGACGGTTCAGGGAGGAGGCGGCTCGAGGCGGCGACGAATCGGTATACACCCTGCTCGGCTCGTTTATGGTAGGTGGGTGTGGTGTCGTGCGAGTTTGATTGCAAAGAAAGGCATGCAACGTTATCACGCCACGATTTTCGATCGAAATTAAAAATTGTTAAATAATACATTTTTAGAAATTATTAAAAAAGTAAATTACTCAATTGAAATCAATAAGGAAATAAAATTTTCCATTAAAATCCATGGCTGAAAATATTTTTGAAATATTCTCCATTACCTAAAGTACTCTCTGAAATTTTTCGTGAAATTTTGAAGCTCCGAAATAATTTTAACCATATTAAGTAATTATTTAAATAAATTATTTAATTAGTAAATGGATTGTTTATATTTTTATTAAATACTTTGGATGCCCATCTATTTTCAAGATTTTTCTTGAATTTATTTGAGCATTGGAAGCATTAATAAAAATATGAATATTATTTATGTGATTAAATAAAAAGAAAAACAAATTAAAATGTCTTTCCGGCCGCTTTCGGCCCATCCTCCAAAAGTTCACTCTTCCTCCTCAGTCCGGTCCAGTTCCCCGGCCTGCCCCTTGGCAAAAGTCTACTTCGGGTCCTTGGCTCAGCTCCCTCCCTCACCCTCACCGACTTGGGGGCCCACCTGTCATCCCCTACCTCCGTCTTCCCGGCGCCCACGTTCCCGCACCTCTCGACCGCCCCTCGCGCTCCCGTGCCGCCCCACTCCACCCGCATGTGCGCGCGTCACCCACCTCTCTCCGCGTTTCCCCACGCCTCGCACAAATCGACGCCGAACCACCGTCATTTTCCCCACGTCGGAGCCCCCACTCCGCCCACGATTACCGGTCACTCCCAGCCACCCCACCGCCTCTTCGTCCCTTTAAAACGATCCCCGTGTGTCCCCGCTCACTTCTCCTGACTCTCCCGTGGCCGTCGCGGTCCCCATCTCCCTCCCCGTGCTCTCCCCTCTCCCGTCGTTTGCCGTCGAGCTCCGGCGGCGTAGCGCCGTTGTTTTACCCGCTCCCGGCCCGCCCCGTTTGCACCATTAAAATGTAACTTAATGGTGGGCTGTGGGTGCATGGTTTTGTTTGTCGTACCCATGGCAGTTAAGGACCAGTTCATGAGAAACCTTGGAAGACTTACAGTACTTACCACAAGCCAGAAAGGGCAACGACTAGACTTGTAGTATAGCTTTTCCCTGGCCGACGCATCCAGACAAGGGTGGGCGTGATGGAGTTCGGATGGACAGGACAAGGTCTATGCGGCTGCCGGATTCACCTAGGCACGAGAGGGGGGCCGCCTACCTTGGATATAAAGGTAGGGGCGAAACCTGAGGTGTGGTGTCGCTTGGTCAGGAGGAGTTATGCGAAGGGTCTTGTCACGATTTTCCCCTTGCAGTATCGTGGCGATACTTCGGGGCATGGCAATATGTGTGGAATCGTGTCTTGTGGGTACAGTTGTACACCTCTGGCAAGAGTAAAACTATTTGAATAGCCATGCCCACGGTTATGGGTGATCAACCAGATTCACCATGATTAGTCCCATCTTAATAATTGGACTTAATAGAACTGGACTAGTTCAGGTGGTTTGGTTGGGCCTATTCAACATGAAGATAACGTGGTTCAGTGGAAGGATTAATCTTGATTAAATAATCAATTGTTTTAATGTTTTAAACTAGAAAGGTTTTACAACCACATTTACGCAAAATTGCCCGAGCCACTCTTGTCTCCCCTTGCACGTCTGCATTTTTCCGTGTGGCTTGTTGAGTACGGTGGTTGTACTTAGCTTTGTTATTTTCCCTTTTTCCCAGAAGTGTAGTGCTTCTGAGTCGAAGACGGAGTTAAAAGAACAAGGCTCATACCCCAGTTGAGTTTGCCTGTGGAGTGGAGCTGAAGCCCCCCGCTAGGATCGTTTTTTTCCGCTGCTGCTGCTTTCTTTCAGGTGTGAGGACTAAGTGCCTCTTCTGTAAGTATTTTACGCTTTATTTACGTTTGGATCTGTTTGTTGATTTGTCATTTTGTGTACCATGGCTGATTCCTGGACAGGGATTTAATACACAAAATAGTCTAGAAATTTGGCTAAATTTCTGGGCGTGACAAACGTGCTGGCTGCTGTAGGCTGAAGAAACTCCATGAGGAAGTGCCTGATGTAATGGTGGTAGGAGAAGCTCGTCGTTGGCCTAGCTTCGCGACCCGGAGGAGTTTGAGCTCACCCAACTCCGACACCCGTCAAAAAATAATTGTAATTGTCTCAAATATACTGGACCAAATGTAATCATTTTTATTAAAACAATATAAATGTCTAATTTAAAATCAGGGATAAAATTACAATGAACATTCAAAAGTAGGGGAAAAACATGGTATTTTGGTCTTTTTTTTAAAGTTAACACCGTTAACTCAACATAACAGAATAGGAGCAATGTATTGCTTCGTTTTAAAAAAATTCATAAAGTCAAAAAAATAAGGACAAAAACTTAATTTTAATATAAAATAAAGGTAAATATGCAAGAGTCCCTAATTATTATATAACTAAAAATTAAAAATTCTAAATTGATCATTATAAAATTATTACATTAGTTAAGCGTTTGTTTCTTGTGTATATGGGGGAGTTAAGGTATGGATGCTTCTTATTATTTCCTACCAAATACTCACATTAAATGCATCATATAAGACTTAATACCATGTATTTAATATGATAGTTAAGTCTTTTTTTTGGTTTTGATGAAAAAACTTATATAATTGATCAATATGGAATGGAGGACATATATTAGATGAAAAAACGAGATTTGGAGGGCGAGATGTTCCTTCAAATATTTTTTTTAAAAATACAATGAACGTGTTGAGGATTAAACATATGACCTTAAGTTTAAAACCACACACATCCTTGTCACTGCGTACATCTTCAAAGTATATTGTATAAGTTGTCTTTATTTTCTTTTACTTTTTTATCTCTTACATATGTAGCATCTATATTGAAGCAGAGTTAGCTCTTACAGAGTAAACTTTCTTTATTTTTCAAATTCTTTTTTTCACGTAAGTTAATAGTCGAATAGTATTAAACTTGCTCTAAGGCAGAGTATGTCTATAACACAAGCAACGGAGGATAAAAATAATTCCATAAATCTTAGTCCTATTAATGCGTAAACATTGGTTAGTGGGAGAGGTTTGTTGAGGATGCTTCTGGTCTTTTTCTTATATATATATATATATATATATATATATATATATGCACTAACAACTGTGTCCATATGTTGCAACAAGTGAAGTCAGGACACGACGCGGATGGGGACAGAAGGGAGGGGCGCAGGCGTAGCGCGGGACGCGACGCGGATGGGGATGGAAGGGAGGAGCGCATAAGGTTTTTTTTTCATTTAAGCTCTCTTTCTTTTTAGCATTTGGACGGTGGGTTAATTTATAAATACTCAAGGAGTTTTCTGCAAAATAATCATATGGACGAAAATTTTGGTAAAAATATTTTTTTCTTTATAGATAGTTATAATTATAGATTATAGATATACATTATAGATATAAGGTTCAAAAGCATCGATGATGGAATCTGATTCTTTTATCTAATTTGTGGTGTACGTTATAGATAAGTATACCTATCTAAGCCAACCTTTTGATGCTCCATGCAAATGCTTTTGTTTAGAGGACACAATCTCTTATGTAGGAGCTTGACAGATCTCAGATAAGGATAGTCACTTAAAATAGTGTTTAAACTTTTTTTCAAGAAAAATACTGAAGTACATATATTTTGGGACCCTACGATTCTAAATTCTAATGGTATTAGACTATGAATTCTTTGGATGATAACAGACCAAGTCATTGAGGCATACCTTAACAGCACGCATTAATGAAAAAAGAATTAAAAAACCAAAAAAAGGAACACATGAAAAACAGCAAGAAAAATGCACATGCCATGATGACCCATTCTATAACTCGTACTACTAGTATATAGCCTCAATTGTCCAACCATCTCAAAAAGCTTATTGTACACTTTGACAAAAAGGATAATTACCAATGTTAATGTTGAGTAGTGGAGTACAACAGGAGGTCCCAATTTATCCATTTTTGTCCAGGTCAGAAATCAGAATGATCTCACCATGGTCATTAGGTAAAAAGTTGAAAACCATCTTAGAAGCTTATCCAAAATAAAATGGCAGCCTCCAAAAAAAGTCCCCAAAATTGTGTCGAGAAACCGGCCAAATCACCCTTAAAAAATCTTAACGCCAGCGTCCGCGAGCACCAGAAGCCGACGCACACAGCCGCAGCGGCAGCCGCGCACACGCACGCACACGAGCCACGAAGACGATGGCCACGGCCACGGCGCTCTCCCTGAGCGGCGGCGGGGGCGGCGGCGGGGGCCGCGGGTCCCTCCTCCGCAGTAGGTACCCCGCCACGGTGGCGCGGTGCTGCGCCGTCCCCCGCTCGCGGCGGCGGCCAGCGCCGCGGCGCCTGGCGGCGTCCCGGGCGGACGACTCGTCGCAGGCGCCGTTCGAGATGACGCTGGAGGGCGCGCTGAAGCTGCTGGGCGTCGCCGAGGGCGCCTCCTTCGACGACATCCTGCGCGCCAAGAACGCCGTCCTCGCCTCCTGCAAGGACGACCAGGACGCCGTCGCGCAGGTCGGGTGAATCTCCCCCCTCTCACTCCTCCTCGCCGGCTATTCCATTCGCGTTCGCCTTTGCTTGGACACTAGCAAAGGGAGATTCGTGTTGTATCCTTGGTGTCTCCAATTGAGTTGCTAACTTTCCATGAGAAGCGGCCTTAATCATCTGATAATGCAAGAAACGATGTGAATTGCCGTGATACGTCTTGCCCTTCAAGCCCCAAAGCAATTTTTTTGGGTAATTACTTATTTAATACAGTGAATAAAGTAGAGACTTTAGCATGATCCTTAAATTGGAACAGTTTGGTGATGATTGGTTGATGGTAGTTTCGACACGACTTGGAGTTGTTAAAATAATCTATAGCTTGGATATGCAGTACGCAAGTGTTTGTTTTCTATCCATGGTGGTGGCAACCATATGTATATTGCCATTCTTGGACTAGTAAGTTGCTTCATAGGAAGGAAAGGAGTGTACACTTCTTACTTTTGTTTCTTCAGTTAAGTTCCAACTGCTCAAATTGTTTACTCATCTTTATATGAATTTGCAACATTCCTAGCCTAACTTGTTCCATTGAACTAGTTGCAATCGTTTGCAAGTCGTGCTCTTGATAAGTACCTTTGCTTGTGGCTGTTACTCGTGTCCCTGTGCAATGCCTGAACGTCTGTTTCAAGACATTTTCACAGGCAGGTCAGTAACTAGTAAAGAAAGAAAAGCTGCTAAATTGTTGGCAGAATCTATTATAGTCTTATGGTTGCTCTAACACGTGTTCGAACACCTGATATTGACTACATTTTATATGCCATGTTTGACTTCATTTCTTTGTTTCATTTCAGGTTGAGGCTGCCTATGACATGCTGCTTATGCAGAGCTTATCACAGAGGAGGGCTGGCAAGGTCGTTGATAACAGCATCCGCTATGCTGACGTCAAACCTGTAAAAAGTGCAGGCTCAGGCATGGTACCACAGTGGATGCAAGCAACCATGAAGAATGCACCTGTGACATTTGAGGCTCCATCTTCGAGCAGTTTGGGTATCCAATCATGCGTTTATGGTGCACTGATGGTTTTCACTTATGCTAGTGGAAGCTCTACATCTTTACCATCAACATACACTAGCCCTGATGTGCCTGGATTTATCTTAGCAACAGGATTTGGTGCTTCATTGTATTTCCTGACAAAGAAAAAAATGAACTTAGGTAAATTATTCCAACACCTTCTTTTGTTTCCCAATACTTATATTATCTGACAATTTATGTTCAATACATTTGAACATGTTGTCAATTTCTGTACAGCACTGCTTTATATCCTGGTCAGTTTCTGCTGGAAAAGCATAGAGGCACTAATCTAAAATAGTTTTGAAGTTGCAATGTCTCCTGTATCATATTAATCATATCATTAAACGTTTTGGTAAAGCTAGCTCTGTTCACGCCCGTGCAATAGTTGTTTAAAACTTTAAAATAAAGCAACACTATTGTTATCATATTTGTAGGCTCTATTTAGCTTTCTTTGAGCAATCTTGAATTCTTGCCATGATAGTTTATTAAGAAATACTGCTCTGTATGCATTTGATTGTTTGCTCAGTTGCTATAAGGGGTAAAACAATATGCATAGAATGAAAGGTGTAGTTTACTGGAGATATTTTTTAAGGCGGATAAATAGAGATAAGAGATTCCACTAATCATATGCTAAGATTGGCCCTTGGTCCGGTGCCATTTTTATTCTTGTTGGCAGTAACGATGATTAAGCAAAGATCACTTGCCTCATGGCGTGCAGCCAAAATGGTATATTTCATCGTTTTCATAATTTAAAGATAGTTTTTCTCAAGTAAATTCAGTATATATTAGATGGGTTATAGGAGTTTCCAAGAAACACAGGAGAAGCCAGGTCAAATATGCTTATATGCTGCATCGGCATTTTGCCTGGCAAGTTGGCAACTGTCTTGTATTATTATATCTTCACATTCTATTGGATATGTGGACCACCTTTTGTCTTCAGGTCAAAGTAGAAATTGGTTCAGACTTTAGAGAGATACATACTCTGGTGAAAGTACAAACTCATTTCTTCAGTTACTGTAGTAACAAAAGTGTGGGATTTAACACGAGTTGGGTGTTGGCACCCTTTTGAGTGAAAACATACAAGTCAAGACAGACTTGTTCCTTCGGATTTGTTCCAAAGATGAATGTGCTTATAGATCCTCAATTGCATGCAGTTGTAGGCTTATAAGTTATAACATATCACATGAGCATGCTTAGATATCAACCATCCTTACCATTGTAGGGCTTAGTCTTGTAGTTAGTTGACCTGATCATGCAACTATTTGATCTCTGTACTACCTTTGATCTTGAATTGCTTGTTCACATAGTTTCCTTTAAATGAAATTGTGGGTGGGTGGGGGGTAGTATCTGGCTTACATAAATATGCAAACCTTCTTGCCACTTTTTGTGCTTCTTATGGCCTTGCTTACTTGTGGGAGGAAATCTGGTCCAGTACCCTGATTACTTCTCTTCTTGTGCCAACCTTCCTGCTTCGATTCAGAATGGCATAAACGTTTTTGTGGTCCTTTGTGCAGGTAAGGCGGCATTGATTACTGTTGGGGGTCTTGCAGTCGGTGCGACAGTCGGATCTGCTGTGGAGAATTGGCTACAGGTTGATGTTGTGCCCTTTCTAGGCGTTCACTCCCCTGCTGTTGTTGTCAGTGAATTTATTCTGTTCTCCCAATTGTTGTTCTCGCTGTTTGTTAGATAGGATTAAAAACAGGTTGTCAGCCTGGCCTGTAATTAACCGAGATGAGCTAGCTCCGAAAAGTCAGGAAAATGCATCTTTCTCCAGAAGATGGGAGCAGCTGTGTATAGCAAACATACATCGGACATCACTATCCTTTATACTTTAAAGATAACTTGTATCTAGTCTCTTTTCAGTCCCAATCTTGCTCTTCCTTCCTGAAATTGATTGTGGAGTGTGTGGATTGTGAATTTCACTGTTTGACAACAAAGTGGACTGTTGATCCTTACAAGTGAAGGGGGGCCACTGTGCTGATTGAAGATCTTGCAATCTAACCAACCCTGACATATACCTTTGTATGCAGCTGCAGTTCTTTCAGTAGGTTGAACCTGCAAATGTATTCTTTAGTTTATCAGGATTTCTGTCATCCAAGGATGGCCCAACATTTGTGGTGAAATTGGCAGATGCCACATGCCAGTATTTGGATTGCTTTGTATCTAGTCACTGATGACATCTGAATGTGGATGTTTACAATTGTTGGATTATTTGTTGTAGAACTCTTGTTTCCTTACCACCAACACCAACCTTATGAATGATCTGGCAACATTCTAGATATCATGTATATTCTACACTGTTTGTTGCAGTTTTTTTTGTGCTATTACCAGTTGAAGAAGTTTAGCAGGTAATTTGAGTTTCTTAAAAACGAAGCTTGTGTGCCACTGTTGTTCCTAATCCCAATTGAGCAATGCGGTGTGCCGAACTCCAGCAGGGAGCCTTCAAGCTCACAATTCTTTCTACTAATGTCCATCTCATCTTTCATGTCAGTAAAATGATGCTTATAGTAGCTGTTTCTGATAAATCAATCAAATCAGGACCTGGCCAACAACCAGTGGTCAAGTCACAGATATTTAAACTGCAGTTGCTGTCCAGTAGTACCACGTTGAGAGTAACCTGGAACATGTCATTTTATAATTTTGATCTTAGTAATAACAAGCGAAGTCAATCACCAAGTACCCAACATTAAAACTTTAAGCAATGCCTTCAATATCAACACGAAAAAAGGGGATATGATGGACTATTACGAAAAAGATGTTCTGGGCAATTTACAACCACCTGTTCTCTCATGGGGAAGAGAAAGGATAAGAATAAAGAAGGAAAAAGAAAAGGAAAAAGAAAAAAAATACTGCGTTGCTAAGGAATAATCTAATCTTATACCTCGCTATCAGTACACTAATTACCAGGTGGGGTCATAAGAGCAACACAGGAGGAGTACAGTACACTTGATAACGGCAGCTGCTTTCACCTCCATCTGTGTTCATGTTCTTTGCAGTATAGCTCCTTCAATAGGTGCTGCTTAACACCGTGGGAGCCGAGAAAGGTGCGAGGGAATTTGCAGGGAGGGTGACACCACCCCCTCTGAGGGAAACAGAAGGACCTCGGCTCCAGTTTGCTTTGCTTATGGCATTCGAATCAAGAAACACCACAATGACGGTTATATCGTCGTGGAAATGACGCCTCACGCCACGATCAATTTTCTTGAGGTCTGAGTATCTCATCTCCCTCTTCTTGGCTGCTTCTTGCATCGCGACTTTAACTAGTTTTCGAGCAATCCCCTGTTGAAAAGGAAAATCCATGTTTTTTTAAGGAAACAAAGGAAATAATAAGTCATTCGGAAAGTTGGCATGCAGTTTGAAAACAAATAGCAGTACAGAAATGGCACATAGCTCAAGTTATGTTTAATTAACTAAGATGCACTGCACTAGAGAGAGTTGAAGTTAATAATGTACTTTTAAGTAATATAATATAATGATGTGAAGGATAACATACATTACGAGGATTGTTTTGGACAAGGTCAACTGCTTCCTGATTGCTGAGGTGCTCCCATAGACCATCAGAAGCAAATATAACAAAATGATCATTTGGTTGTATTTGGTGTACAGCAATTGCAGGTTCAGAACTAAGAATCGGCCTTTTGAAGGTTTCCCGAAGTCGAAACTTGCTGTGAAGAGGTTCTCTGTTATATTCTGGTTTTTTTAGATATACATCGCCAATAGATCTTGAGATCTGCAGAATATCATCTTAGCTCATAAATTCTTTTTGGGTAGAAAACAGTAGGAGTATCCTGCTGTGTAGATATTAACGGCATATAAAGGAGCATAATATTTACAAGTTCATAAATTATATTGTGCATGTAAACCAATCTGATATGGCAAAAAAATCAATAAAGAGGGACATGTATTCCTGCAGAATGCATCGACTTTTCTTTTACTTAAGCGTAAAGCATAAAGTTAAGCTAATATGATCGTATGGAAGGACGACAACATATCAGTACTCACTAATGCCCACCAAGGTATATCTTAACTTTTACATTATAACTTTTTTTTGTGCTGTAGGAAGCATGTTACATTCTGATGACGCAACCGTAATGGGTGCAGATAACTTTATAAGTGTGAGGAGGCTTACCTAATACCTAACATATGAGAAATAATGCAAATATAAAAGTATTTGCCTATACCCTACAATGACAAAAGTGGAATTATGATGAGAGCAACAGATGATGTCAAAAGTGTGAAAACTTTCAAACAAATTAATTATCCAAATTGTACATTCTAGAGCAGCAAATTAGCAACTTGATCTTTCCATCTCTCACAGACTCATAGTACAGAAGTTCGGTTACCTGGATGAGGCCCTTGACACGCCAAACATTGTGTTTGAGGACAACAATTTGTGGATCATCAGGATGTGATGACTGCAATTCTTGTCTAACTTCCTCATAGCACGCGTTGTGTTCTGATGATAGCTGTGTTGCCACAACTTCCCCAGTGGACTTGACAAACCTCCCAAGAACAGCTCGCGAATCTCCAAGGTTCGCAACATAGAGAGTCCCTGAGCAAATAACACCAACTAGGCAGCAAGATCCTACTGCTGCAATCTGAGGCTTCAAGGACCATTGCTTACTGACTAGAGAAATGAAGCCCTCCTCAGTTGCTTGGAATGCTTTCCGAATAACATCTGTTGACATGCACTTGTGCTCAGTTGCAAATCCTGAAAAGGAAATAATTTGTCATAAACTGAGGCCTAATAGGAGTGTCATGAGGATCCACAAGACAACATCATAAACAAACACTGTTATCAAGCCCCCCAAAAAAATCTACTTCACTACCAATCACCAGATCACTGCAAGATATGAAATGCAAGTATACAAAGCAAATCTACTGAGCATCTAATCAATTTTCTTCTGCAAGGAATGAGTACCAGGCACCTTTTTCACATAACAACTAGCATCTTCATACCTCTTCAGAGCAAAAAATACTAGCATCATCATCATCATCATACTCATATTCATAAAAAAAGTAACATATGATCAAAGTAACAAGCAAAAGTTAGTATATTTTATAATTGCATCATCATCAGCGCCTCCAAATTCCAAAGAAACTTCAAAGGAAAGGAAATAACATAGGAGACTTACTCCTGAGATGGTGGAACATGTGGTCATTGATGAACCGCGCCGTCTCCGGGCCGCCGTGGCCATCATAGACGCCGACGAAGGTGCCCTGAGGGCCGGGCTCGGCCATGGAGAGCGCGCCGGACTCCACCTGACTCTGGTCCTCCAGCAGGTTGTTGGCCTGAACCACCGCCATGGAGAACTCCCCGGTGACCAGCTGGCCGGCGTCCTTATACCACAGGAGCCCGTCCTGCCGGCCGGCAACGTCGGAGCCCCTGACCCGCTGCCCGGCCGGAGATCGCGGGCCCCAGCAGGACCTGAAGTAGTCCATTACCGCGGCCAGCATCCTTCATCTCGCACTCTCCTCCACGCAGTTTCTTGATGGCATCGCGAGACCCAAGCTCTCTCTTATATCCACCGTATTGCTCAACTTATTCCACCTCTCTGCAATTCACAGCAAAAAAAAAAAACAATCAATAAGAGTTAGATTAACATGAGCACGCGAACTGGGATAACAGGCTGGGATCAAGAATCTACACTTCATCCCAGTAACTCATATCACGCGGCATCATCCAAGAATTAGATCATGCAAGAGCAATCGAAGCCACTGATCGGATTAAGGGAAAGCAAGACATGTGCACGTTTAATTTTAGCTTGCAGTTTGGCAATGGTGGATGAGGAATGAGGGGAAGAAAAAGGTCTAACCTTTTCGCAGCAAAGGAGAGTTTATGCTCGGATTCTTGGAATCTATCAGGCAAGTGCCGCAGATCTGAACAGCTATCAAACTCAGGCACACGAACAGCAAGGATTGTGCCTCAACTTGTGGCAGCTCTACGGGATCGAAGAGAATCAAGCAAGAAACTTGGACCCCAATAAAATTCTTTCTTTTTCCTATAGCCCTCCTCTCCTTTGCTTTCTCTCAGTAGCTGTGTCCAATCTTGAAGACTTGTTGAAGAAACAGCTCAGAGGTGTACTCTCTCTCTCTCCTCTCTCATGCAGAGAACTCCACGCCCAGGTGAGCACAAGCACAAATCCAAGGAGACAAAAAACCCATTAAAAGAAGCAGCAAGAGAGAGAGAGAGAGAGCGCTCAGGGCCAGCAAGGCAGGGCTCAGAGATGGGCTCTACCAATCCTTAGGCTAAATGTTGTGTTGTGTGACTGGTGGTGGTGTAGGGTTAATCAGTAGTAGTATCCCCTTCCCTCACCTAAGCAAAGAAAATCACCTTTTATAATAGCCTCATTTCTCTTTAGTATAAAATGGTCTTCTTAGAGCATCTTCAATAGTATCTCTAAATAAATCTCTAATTTGATTTTAGAGAATTTTTTTTTGAAAAACTCGCTCCAACAGAGACTTCATATGAATCTCTAAAATTGTAGGTTCTCTAAAATCATCTCGTGCTCAAAACTGAGAATAGAGTCATGGTTCTCTAAAATAGCTCCCGTCACCATGAGGATTATTTAACCGCGAGGTGCACGCGAAAAAAACAGATTTGGGAGTCTGCCGTGCCGCCTACGTCGCCAACTCATCTCGCCGTTGCATCAGTCGGCCCAGGCGCCTGTATCTCACCGAAACTCATCTTGTCGCACTGCAGCGCCGCCGCATCCGCATCGGCCCCGCATCCCGCCGCACGACATCCTTGTCCGCACCTTGCCGCGTGGCTGCCCTGTCGCACTGCCGCGTGCGGCATCTTACCATGCATCTTACCGCACGACTGCCCTGCCACACTGTCACGTGCTGCATCCTGCCTCCGGAGATGCTCCGCCTGCGTCGTTCCTAGAAAGAGATTGATACCCTAGCGGTTGATGGGTCTCGATTAGTTAAAAAATAGAGAATCAGTTTTGAGAATTTGTCATCTCATTTTTTATTTCATTCTCTAAACTTTTTAAAAGAATTCTTTAAATGAGATATTTTGAGAAATGTTTTTTAAATATCTTGGGCATGCTCTTAGTTTACGATTTGCATTTGCATAACACTGTAGTTTATACTTTTTTGCGCCATTAGTGTTCCCTGGAATATTGATAAGCTTTTATTTTACCTCCTCGTATTATTCTTGGGGACATCTTTTGGTATAAATATAAACAAAAATATCTCCAAGAAAAATTACTACTGGACGATGGGAAGACGTTTTACCAATTCAAATGCGATAATATATTTTTATATGAACAAAAAAGTCAAAAACCGTTTGTGCTTTTATCATTACCCGAGAAACTTAGAGGACTAAAATTTCTATTTATGATAAAGATGACTATTGTCTCAAGAATTGTCATAGATTGTACTACCATTTAAGCATCGACATCAAGGACTAGTTCTTGTATATTAGAATATAACCGAATTTTGGTTAACAACCATAATCTATTCATTGTACTATTAAAGCATGTGAATAAAAGAGCCTATATGTTACTCTCAAGGAAATTATCAAATCAATCTATAAAGGACATTTGGAGAGAAAGTTAAGAATGTATGCTTTCACTTTAGATATTCGTGTGATAAATTTAACTAGTTTTTGAATTGCAGAATTGCATGATCATCATTGTCGGAGCCAATGATGTCATAGAGCTTAGGACGATTGCTAGTGTTTTTACATGGCCGACAACTTCTATCTAAGACCCTGTTCGCTTGTTCGTATCAATCGGGCTTATCAACCGTTTAAACAGTATTTTTCTCTCACAACAAACCAGCCGGCTTGTCTTATCAGCCGGTTTATAGACCAGCCGAACACGTCCTAAATATTGATGACAGTCGATAAAACAGCCAACAATGAAGACACAACGTCAAAGCCTGAGCGATCACTCGACATACCCACAAGATGGCTCTAGCACTGACAATAATAAAATTGTAGAGACCAAACAATATGACATGTTGACACAGGCAAGTACACGTTTTGGAGAGTATGGCTCAGTTTGAAAGGGCTGAATGGACGACGATTGATAATATGTGAGGATACAAATGAACGAATTAACTATTTTAAAGTTCAGAAGTTATTTTAAAAAAATATTTTAAACAATTTATATATAGAAAGTTTTTAAAGAAAACATACGTTTAAAATTTTAAAAAGAGGGTCTATGGTAATGTATAATCTGTCGAAGAAAGGAATAGGGCCTAAGGCCGTCTCAATAGGGATTTCATGAGCATTTCATGCACATTTATAGAGTGCCATATCAGCATTTTGTAGCACTTTGCATGAAATGGGGAGGAGAGAGAGAAAATTCGTTTCACCATGGTGAAACGATGTAGCGGCGTTTCCCAGGTCTTGGTTACCGGGTGAAACCCCCGTTGAGTCATTTCATTTTGTTCCCCCGATTCCCGATCCCGTGCGGCATAGCGCGCCATCGTCGCCATCTTCCCGCGCCATCGTCGCCATCTTCCCGCGCGCATCGCCCTCTTCTTCCCGCGCGCCCGCCTATCCAGCCCCCGTCTCGCCGACCCCGCCTCGCTCCCTCACCCGCCACGCCTAGGTCATGGGACGAGCTCCGCCGCCATGGATCCGCCGCCGTGGATGCTTCAAGCGGCGCTCGCCTCAGCGGGAGGAAGGGACGCCGCCTTGATTGAAGAAGACCTCCGTGCTCGCGCCGTCACCTCCTGCGCCGGCGACTACCTCCCCACCCGTGCTACAAGTTTCTCGGCCGGCGGCGGCTTCCTCCCCACCTGCGCCGACTCCCACCCCTACTGCGCCGCGCGACTTCCTCCCCGCATGCGCCTGGCGACTTCCTCTCTAGCTGCGCGGCGAGTTCCTTCCCACCAGCCGGCATCCACCATGCCGCCATGGCCGCCGCAAGGAGCAGGATGGGGGAATACCCCCAAATTTTGCATCTCTTCATGCAATCCCACAAGACCCAAATTCATGGTATGTTTGTTTCGATTTGTGATGCTAGTTGATTTCCATGGCAACATTCCAAATGGGGATTGTTATTTGATATAGTTCATTTCGATATTGATTTATGTGTACAAAATGAATCTGTACAAATTCATTTATCTATCTTGTTCACCCCAATGTTTGTAGGGAACAGGAACTTGTCCATGGTTCCTTAGTCTGAAAATTGCAATATGGTGTGTGATATTTTTCTTGTTTATGTTATGTGGGCACTAGCCAATTATTTCTTATTTGGAAATAGGTTCCTAGTTCCGTTGAATCGGTTTTAAGTAGAAAAACAGTATGAATGCGCAAAGCCGCTGCAGCTCCGTTGGCAAAAGTTCGTGCGCCGAAAGCAATGAGCGTGCTCTAAACTCCAATGTATATTTGCATCGATGTTTTCAATGTATATCCTCCAGGAGGGTTTTTAAATATGATTCGTGGAAACCATCCGCCGCAGCCACAACAACATGGTGAAAATTTTCATTTGGTTGGTCAGAGTATGTCCTTCAACCCGATGTGCCCACCATCACCAAGTGTCTATGGAACACCAACTCCCGAAGCTACGAAACAAGGGACTTCAACTAACATTGATGAATCTGAAAATGGAAATCAACACAACATTGGGTATTTTCTTGCTGATGGGATATACCCTGAATGGCCAGTGTTTGTCAAGTCAATTCGACTCCCTATCACCGAGAAGGAAAAATTGTATGCACAGGAACAGGAAGGGGCAAGAAAGGATATCGAGAGAGCCTTCGGTGTATTGCAGCGTCGATGGTGTATCTTAAAACGTCCAGCTCGTCTATATGATAGACGTGTGCTCCGTGATGTTGTGCTAGCTTGCATCATACTTCACAATATGATAGTTGAAGATGAGAAAACTCCTGAACTTATTGAAGAAAATTTAGATCTAAATGTGGCTCCTAGTTCATCAATCGTTCAAGAACCGGAATTCTCTCCGGATCGGAAATTCCTTTGGATAGAGTTTTACAAAAGGATACTGATATTCGAGATCGATCGGCTCATCATCGACTTAAAAATGATTTGGTGGAACATATTTGGAATAAGTTTAGTGCTCGTAGAAATAGAACGGTACATTGCTCTTAAGACTTTAACTACTTATGTGTGATATGATCCTTCACTGTTTTTAGTCAATGCTCGAGCTCATGTTGCACTTTTTTTTGTTTATGCGGGATGAAAGCAAGGTTCTAGGCAATCGAAACGGTGGTGAAGGCAATCCGATCTGCAGATATGCAAGGCTGAAATCTATTTGAACTTTTTGTATCTATATTACCTATGTTTGTCAATCGGTCCAAGATACCGATTAGTGGTCGTCTTATGCACCAAACATTGAGTTGGTTATCGTCAGATATCCCAGTTCGTCAGTTAATTATATATGTTTGGCTATCGGTTTGAACTTATATGCTATGTGTGCTTGTTCATCGTGTGTGATCCATTGGTAACAAAATCACATGGTGCATATGATCCATTTGTTAACATGCATCCGAATTCAATTAATTCCTTTATTTTATTTTGGAAACCGTGTAAATGAAATGCTCCATTGTGAAGGTTAGTTTCAATCATTGTTTCATCTTGCTATACATGATATGGTTTATTGGAAACAGTGAAACGAAACTCCTCATTGAGACTGGCCTAAGTGAGCCTAAGTGAGAAGGGTCGGACTGGGTTGTGCGGTCCCTATCTCGTTGCCTTTTGATGCTATATGCGTTTTCTAGCTGTAGAAAAATAGATAAAAACAAGCAATTTTATTTCCAAGCAGAGTGTTCTACGTTCACACAGGTGGTGTGATCTGTTGAGATTTGAGAGCCAAGCCTAACCTCCCCCTTGGTCAGTTGCTAAGGTTTTGTTTGTACGTAATGATTAGCTAGACCATGCTCATTGTTTCAGTGTGTTCATGGAACCAAAATGGGAGTACGGCCAAATGTAGGGTACCAAATTCAAGTCCAAATGGCCCAGTTTATTGTTTGATGTGTAGTAGTAGTTTTTCTTAGTCCATGAACTATATTTCTTTTGTCTAATTATAATCTGTTAAAATATTGAAGTAGTTTAAACTGTTAAGGGAAAGGCCAATGTTTACTGTCCAACATAGCTTTAAGAGGGGTCCTATTGCTAGTTGACAATAGTTATTGTCATAGCTACAATGTTTAAGTTCTCCATAGATAATAAATGTGAGCCCATTCACAAATAAAAAAATTCCAAAGCAATCTTTCATTGGGTAGAGAGGGAATGGAGCAGGAGAAGAGAGGCTCTCTGATTTTTTATTCGCTTGTGGTTGAACGTAAGCTTATGGTTGATTTTTGTTGTGACCTAACTTATTTTCAATGTCATAATAGCTGATTCACACTAAAAATATTAATGTTACTTCTATTTATAATATTGTAGATGCCATGATCCACATGAGAGTAAAATTGGCATTTTTTTGAGAGGATAAAATTGACATTTCTAATTCCAGAAGCATGGCGAGATTCGAGGCGTGGCGTATGCCTTCTGTCTGAACAAGTCCTTTTTAAGATGGAATGATGATGTTTGTAGAAGAAAATATGTGCTACTATTTCAGAAAACAGCAAGCACGTCGCAAACACGATAGATCTTGATCTTGTAGCTTTTCAATCATTTCAAGCTATGTTTGCATGTTCCTCAAGTTCTCTAATTTTTGGACTTTACTTGATTCTCTCACGCAACCGGAATTTGGTAATGATAGGGTAGGATTTGGAAACTGCGGTGTTTGTTTACTAGTACGTACCGAAATATCGAAATATGACATAAACGTGTTAATATGGGAAACATGGTTGTTATGGTAGTAAACCTTATCAAAACTTTAGTCATCTTGGAGAAAGATTCAAAAATACTTGAAAGGAAGTCTTACCTTATCGTTCCCATAACGAATTCTTGACGAGTATGCGTGATAGTTGATCAGCTGCTGCTGCTGTATCATGTCAGCAAGATGAAGTCGCAAACAGTCAAATTGACAACCCAAAAACATCTCCCAGTCAGCTCAGCCGCTCCGGTTGGACCGATCGACCGAGATCGGAAAGGTGGGTACCGATGGCACAGCGAAAAAAGTTGGGGTGTCAAGAAGAGAACCGAACGAAACCAAACCAAATCCGCTGTCAGCAGCAGGATTGGGTTGGGTTGCGCTCCCCCAGCTTAGCTCCCCTCCCCACGTACAGCTCGGGTGCGGTCTCGTGGGGGGTCAAATTGCAGTGTGATTTGATGGCGAGAGCGACCAGATTAGGCCACGGCAAAACGGCACGGACGTGGTCCACCTCCTCCACCACCACCACCACCATCACCACCAACGCCTCGCCCCCACCCCCGCAGGGCCGCAACACCGCACCGCGGCACGAGCCCGCGATGCCGTGGGTTTCGCGTTGCGTTTGCGTTGCATCACTCGCGTCGCATGGGCGCGCGGGCGCGGGTCTCGCGTGCCGGTGCGCGTCGCTGTTCGGTGGAGGAGCAGACTACTACTAGATCCAATGCATCCATCCGAACCGAGCCGAGCCGACTGGTCAACTCGAGCGCGGCCTCGTCCACTCCAGTCCATCCCCCACATGCCTGATCGCTCGTCGTGCTACCGCCTAGCCTTGCCCGATCCACGCAACGCAACGCAACGCAACGCGGCGCAGCTGCTGCGCTCGGTGAATCCGGCCGTGCCGTTTCGCCCCTTGGGTCTCACCCGTACTATCTATCCCCACCACGCATGCTTGTCTAGCTACGTTGCAGTTATACTGGATACGGATCGATCGATTCACCAAGCGGGGGTATGTGCGACCGTGCGTACGCATTGCTCTCCGGTGTTTGCCGGTTCGGGGAGAGCGAATCGAGTGACGATCCGAGCGATGCAAGGCTGGACGTCGCAGAGCCAATCAATCATTGGTTGGGACTTGGGACGAGAGAGGTGGAGTTCCGTGGAAAACCACCTCACCGTCCATGCTACTACTACTTGCTGGTGGTGGCCTGCTCGGCTGTTGTTTCGGCCGTCTGATCCGTCGCGAGAGAACATCCGAGCCGTCTGGTGATGGGGGGTCGGTCTGTCCCTGTACGTGCTCGTCGATCGCTAGCTGCTACTGGTAGCCATCTTGATCTTGTCGTCTCCGTTTCGTCGAATCATGATTTCGCTCACGTGCTCTCGTGAAGATCACTCCTATAATCTAGTGCGTCGTTGCCGTAAATTCTAGCAAGCGTTAAACCACTGTTAATTATTACAGATTTGCAGTTGCCTTATCCTTGACCCAGAACTCCTGAGTCACTCCCATGGAGTTGGTGGGTTTGTTTAGGTTGTCGTCTAAATTCATCTTATTTGGTTCGTAGTCTTATTTAATTTTGGTAAGGTTTCATGAGAAAATTTTTTTAGAGCAATTATGTAAAAAAATTAGTGCTCCTTCCATATATTATAGGTTGTTTTGATTTTTTTAACCAAGTTTAAAAATAACAATATCTATAACATCAAATTTATTTTACTAAAACTAACATTTAATATAATTTGATATTAAGTTTATTTTGTGTTGAAAATATTATCATATTTTTTATAAATTTGATTATGAAACTAAAAAGATTTGATTAGAAATAGAGTAAAACGTTATAATATGAAACGAAGGCAATGATTGAAATAAAACGGCTAATTAATCTCACGTAAAATAAGAAATATGATTAATATATAATTAATTGAGTATTAATATATAAAATTGATAAATAAATCTTTAAGTAATTTTTATATAAAAAATTTTTATACGAAATATATCATTTATTTTGCATTTTAAAAATATGTTAATAAAAATGACGAGAAGTAGCTAAGCCTAAAAAACTGAAAAAAAAACACAGCCTAAACATGTAGCAGGTCAATTCATAGACAGGTTCAATTCTTCTTTATTTTGCTATTTTCACTCTTTTCCACCCGAGTTGTATTTACCGTCAAGGCTAGGATAGGAATCGAAGAAATTTCTTGGTCGTGCCTCCCGCCGGGTCGTTCCTAGCTAGCGGCATTTTCTCAAACAAACAAACAATTATCGTCTCGGTCTACGAAAAATCGCTACTCTAGTTGACCTTCTGTGCTAAAAATAACAGCAACACATGCGTCTAGGAGTAGCAGCTATGGATTTCTTAACAGGTTGACCTAATGAGCTGTTTTATAACGAAACATCATATCAGAAAGTCATCAACAATGAGCCACATGGAGAATGGCCTCAGAATGGATTCAAATCTGTAATAAAAAAACCATTGAATTTAAAGCGGCAAGAGTGTACTGCAACTGCATGCCGTCGAAGACGGCTGCGATAATTGATGCCTGTGCACTGCCCTGCAAAATTGGCCTAAACTATACATACAAAATTGACAAAAAGTAGTTTTGAACAATACTCTTAAAGCCTTTAAAAAAGCTAACTTCTTATTAGATGTATCCGATCATAGTCTATGTTTTTAAGATTGAATAAGTAAGTTATCAGGCTTTGCGTATGGTGAGTTTCCACATGTTTTTCACAAGGCCAGCACTGCAATGATCCCACCAATGAATGGCTCGTCGTCGCATCGATCATAATTACACGATGGAAATGATTCTGGCCGTTTTTCTCGGGGCCATGTGATTTAACATTGGCCTTTTGCCATCCAGTGTGGGTCAAGAGAAAGATCAATGCCATGGCAAGTTGGCAACATTTCAAATCCCGCCGAACAATTAAACGTACAAAGGGAAAACAAATTGTCAATCTTTTTATGTGTACTCTGCTATCTGATGGGATACGTACCCGTGCGTGTGCCCTTCAAACACCAGAGACGATTATAATTAAACGTGGGTTATTCTGTTGGATTACGCAAGTACGTGATGTTGTATCCGTGTGAAGATTATAGCAATCGGATATTCACATGGCAAGCTTATCCGACTGGAGATAGGAATAAGTTGTGTCTGTCAAATATATAAACCAACTATGACTTGAGTATTACGTTGCTGATTAAATAAGGCAACAACTCATAGTCACGGTTTGATAATATTGAGGAAACCGACTTAGAGTAAGATAGGGTTCCCGACTTGTAAGCCGCCTCCCAAGACTATATAAGGGGGTAAAGGGTGTCTCTTGAGGGATATGCTTTATGAGCTATCAGCTTTCAGCCTTAGATCTTGAGATCAATATACACTCGGCGGATCGAATCCCCGAAACAGGAGTAGGGTAATTACCTCACGAGAGGCCCGAACTGTCTAAATCCTTGTTTTCACCTAACCCATTGTGCTTGGCGATCTTGATTGCACCCCAAAATTCTATTGCCAAAACCGAGTTTCGACAGTTGGCGCGCCAGGTAGGGGCCCATGCGTCAAGATTTCTTCGATAATCTCGTCGGCAAGCGCGATGGGATCTTCTTCAAGCTTCGGCGACTTCGCCGCCAACGACTTCAACAAGACCTCCTCCTTCGACTCGGATTCGGACCAGTCGGGAGGGGAAACCCACTCGGCGCCGTTCGGGCTGCCCAACAACGCCAACAACTGCGACAAAATCTTGAGTTCCAAGATGCAATCCATCCACTTCGACGAAGGAACTCACTCGACGCCGTTCGGGCTACCGAACGCCGCTGAGATCTATAGCGGTCTCCTCGCCTCCCCGTCGGAACCAATCTACTCGGGAGAAATCCTCTCGGCGTCGTTTGGATTACCAAACGCCGCCGAGATCTACTGCAAGCTTCTCTCCCCCGAGTCGAGGTCGACCCACTCGGTGGAGTCCACGCCATCAAGCTACGACTCGGACTAGAACGATCCAGATCCAAACAACCCAGGCTCAAGGGAAGTCGCGATCATCCTCCAACGGTTCGGGTCATGCTCATCCTCGGAGCTCGACCAGTACCTCAGCTCTTCAGGCTTTGACGACCTTTACGGCATCCCCTGGACGAAGCCAACGACTCGATCGACAAGGACCACGAGCCGATATGCTTTGACGTCCTCATGGCCGAGGTGGCCGAGACCGACTCGACCATGGCCCGTAGGCTCGCGAAGAAGAACGAGCCAGACTTGAGCAACGCAAGCGGCGGAAGAGGAGAAGAAGCGTAAGGAGGAAGCCGACAAAAGAAAACAAGATCTGAGGGCAGCCGGGCGATCTGCTCAAGAGGCCATACTTCAAACGCGAGTCCGCAACACCAACATCTTTCGGACGCCGCGCGAGCAACGCCGTCGTTGCCCTCACACTCCGGACACCGTGATCGAGATGGCGCCCCGACGTAACACCAATCTTGGACAAGATCAAGACCATCGTCGCGGCTACGGCCAATGGTCCTTCCTCCACCTCGGCCCAAGACCGACCGAGTCGCGGCGAAACGCCCACGGCCGACTCCCGCCACCGAGGTCAAGGGACTACAAGAGGCCCGAGCCAGACAGGACGGCTACTAGGTCAAGAATCCTTCGCCACGAGACCATGCGCAAGAATCAGGAGCAATCGGCCGACTCCCGCCAAAAGCGACACGGACGTCCACCCGTCCACCACCGGGTCCGCCGCAGCAACGACTCCGACTACCGAAGCAGCTTGTCAAGGACTCCGCCGAGTGATCTGCGGGAAGTCCTTGACCGACATTATCAAGAACGAGAGCAACGCTCCCGAGAAGATCGAAGGGGATCCCCTGATAGCAATGACGACGGAGTACCCGCCTTCACTCGGGATCTTCGCCGAGTGCATTAGCCGAACGGATTCAAGCCGACTGGAATCGAGAAGTACGACGGGAAGATCGACCCCGAGTCGTGGCTAATCGTGCGACAAGAGGCGACAATAAGGCCATGGCCAATTACACTGTTGCCCTTGCTAACTCGGCCAGGGAGCGGCTCACGAGCTTGCCACGAGGCTCGATCGGCTCGTGGAGTGAGTTAAGGGACCATTTCATCGCCAACTTTCAGGGTACCTTCGAGAGACCTGGAACCCACTTCGACCTTTATAACGTCATCCAGAAGCCGAACGAACCTTTGAAGGACTACATCCGGCGCTTCTCCGAAAAGCGCAACAAGATCCCCAACATCACCGACGACATCATCATCGCCGCCTTCCGGAAGGGAGTCCGTGATGAGGCATTGATCGGGAAATTTGGACGCAAGCCACGAAGATGGTGAAGCGGATGTTTGAGACGTCAAATTCTTACGCCAAATCCAGCGATGCAATCAAAAAAGCGCGCCAAGACCGGCAGACGAAGGGACGATAAGCAATCGGGTGGAAGTCGGCATCCTAAGAAGGACAATGGCAACAACAATCAGGGCCAAAAGGACCGCAAGCGCCGACCTGAAGACCTAGTCGCCACGACATCCAACTCCCAACGCCGTCCCCAAGTCGTGGCCTACAACGCCATCATGAACGCGTGCACGCATCATCCCAACCACAAGCACGCGGCTAAGGACTGCTTTATTTATAAACAGTTCACCGAGCAATATGCGGCACAGCTCAACAAGAAGCCGACTGATGAAGCCGGTCCATCGGGCACCAAGATAACAACCCGGCTGGAAACGCTGAGCCTTTTCAAGACCCGTGGGCGAGCTGAATCACATCTTCGAGGGACCGCAAGCCTATGAATCCAAAAGGAAACAGAAGCTAACTAACCGCGAGGTCAACACGGCGCAACCCGAGGTCCCACAGTACCTACGATGGTCGGAGGTGGCCATCACATTTGACCGCTCGGATCATCTTGACCGAGTGGTTCACCCGGGGCGCTATCCATTGGTGTTAGACCCGGTGGTCCGCAACATCAAGCTCAAGCGCGTCCTCATCGATGGGGGCAGCGCCCTCAACATTTTGTTCGCCAAAACTTTGGACGAGATGCAGATCCCGAGAGCTGAACTGAAGACAAGCTCAGCCCCCTTCCATGGAGTTATTCCAGGGCTGTCATCTACGCCACTCGGGCACATCGCCCTTCCAGTCACCTTCGGAGTTCGAGAGAATTTTCGGACGGAGAATATCACCTTCGAGGTAGCCGACTTCGAGACAGCCTACCACGCGATCATTGGAAGGCCTGCACTCGCCAAGTTCATGGCGATACCACATTATACCTACCTCTGCATGAAGATGTCGGGTCCAAACGGCGTCATCACCTTGTGCAGCGACGTAAAGCAAGCCTTCACCTGCGACAAGAAGAGCTGCGACATGGCCTAATCTCGCGAGAGACCGTGTGGCCAGGAGGAAATCCGATTGACCGCATCGACTTCGGCAGAGGGTGAAATCCCCGCGAAGAAGATAGCCAAGTCAGGACAAGGCGACGTCAAAACTAAGAAGATCTCCCTTGATCCATCAGATCCCTTAAAAACTGCTGTAATCGGCGCTGAACTAGATCCTAAATAGGAAAGCGCACTCGTCACCTTTCTCCAAAATAATAAAGATGTTTTTGCTTGGAAACCATCTGATATGGCTGGAATTCCTAGGGAGGTGATCGAGCACTCTTTACACGTCAAAGATGACGCAAAGCCAATCAAACAACGATTACGCAGTTCGCTCGGGATCGAAAAGATGCCATCAAGGAAGAACTCACAAAGTTCTTAGCCACCGGTTTTATCAAGGAAGTTTTGCATCCCGACGGTTGGCTAACCCGATTCTGGTCCGAAAGAAGACGGGGCAATGGCGCATGTGCGTTGACTACACCGACCTCAACAAAGCCTGCCCCAAAGATCTGTTCGGTCTGCCTCGCATTGACCAAGTCGTAGACTTCCGACTGCCAGCTCTTAAGCTTTCTGGACTCGGGCTACCACCAAATCAGCTTGAAGGAACCTGACTGCCTGAAAACATCGTTCATCACGTCGTTTGGAGCTTACTGCTACATCACGATGCCCTTTGGCCTGAAGAATGCCGGGGCCACATACCAACGCATGATTCAAAGATGTTTTCAGACGCAGATTGGGAAGAACGTGGAAGCCTACGTCGATGATGTCGTCATCAGGACCAAGCAGAAAGAAGACCTGATCGCCGACTTAGAAGAAACCTTCGCAAACATCCGAGCCTTCAGAATGAAGTTGAACCCGGAAAAGTGCACGTTCGGCGTGCCTTCGGCAAGCGCTCGGCTTCATGGTGTCACATCGCGGCATTGAAGCCAATCCGAAAAAATCAACACTATCCCGAACATGAAGCCCCGAGTAACCGGAAGGACGTCCGAAGCTTCACGGCTGCATGGCGGCGCTAAGTCGTTTCATCTCTCGACTCGGTGAACGTGGCATGCCTTTCTTCAGGCTACTGAAGAAAACCGATGATTTCCAATGGACCACGGAAGCCCACAAAGCCTTCGAAGATTTTAAAGAATTTCTCACGACACCGCCCGTCCTAGCCTCACCTCGCCCGGAGCCCTCGCTGCAGACGTCTTAGCCACTCACCAAGTGGTCAGTACGGTTCTTGTGGTTGAACGTGAAGAAGAAGGGCGAATCCAAAAAATTCAGAGGCCAATCTACTTCGTAGCGAAGTGCTGGCAGGAGCCAAAATTCGCTACCCTCAGGTACAAAAATTGCTATATGGTGTTCTGATAACCGCGAGGAAATTGGCGCACTTTTTTCAGGGTCACTCGGTCACCGTCGTCACTTCCTTTCCACTCGGCGCATCGCGAAGTGGGCCCTGGAGCTGATGCCGCTGGACTTAACCTTCAAGGCAAGAACGTCTGTAAGGTCACAGGCCCTGGCGGACTTCTTGGCCGAGTGGACCGAACATCAAGAAGACGTACCTCGGGAAGACCTTCAATAGTGGACCATGCACTTCGACGGATCCAAGAGGATCACCGGCTTGGGAGCAGGAGTCGTGCTGATCTCCCCGACTGGGGAAAGGCTAAGATATGTTCTCCACCTTCACTTCTCCGCCTCACAAAATGTCGCCGAGTACGAAGCCCTGCTACATGGACTGCGGCTTGCAGTTTCACTCGGGATACGTCGGCTCGTCGTGAAAGGGGATTCTCAGCTGGTTGTGAACCAAGTGATGAAGGACTGGTCCTGTCTAAACGATACCATGGAGGCCTACCGGCAAGAAGTTCGCAAACTTGAAGACATGTTTGACGGACTGGAACTATCCCATGTCCTAAGACATAATAACGAGGCAGCTGACGAGTTGGCGCAGTTCGGGTCCAAGCGAGAAGCCGCTCCAACAGACGTTTTTAGAACATCTCTATGAACCAACAGCTGACCAAACCAACTCCCAACGAGCAAACGCAAACGAAGCTGCCATGATCGACTCCGACTGGAGGACACCACTCATCAAATTTTTAACTCATCAAGAGCTGTCGGAAAACCAGGATGAGGCAGAACGTGTCCGACGTCGTTGTCAGGCTTATGTCATGGTTGACTCCGATTTATACAAGAGAAGTCCCTCCGGAGTCCTGATGAGATGCATCACACCTGAGGAGGGACGACAGCTACTCCAAGACATCCACTCGGGCATATGCGGAAGCCACGCGGCAGCGCGCACCTTGGTAGGCAAAGCGTACAGACAAGGTTTCTTCGGCTCACGGCGGTTTCCGACGCCGACAAAGTGGTACGAACTTATGAAGGTTGCCGGTTCTTCGCCCGACGAGCCATGTCTCAGCCAAGAGCTACAAACATTTTCATTATCCTAGCCATTTGCGGTATGGGGCTTAGACAGGGTCGGCCCTTTCAAGAAGGCTCCAGGAGGATTCACACACCTATTCGTCGCAATTGACAAATTTTCCAAGTGGATCGAGGCTAAGCCGGTTGCTACAATCACCGCCGACAAGGCACGAGACTTCATCCTCAACATCATGCACCGGTTCGGCGTCCCAAACAGAATTATAACCGACAATGTGACTCAGTTCACTGGAGGCACTTTCAACGAATTTATTGAAGACTTGGGATTAAAATCTGCTATGCGTCGGTTGCACATCTCAAAAGCAATGGACAAGTCGAGCGTGCCAACGGCATGGTTCTTCAAGGCATCAAGGCCCGCGTGTTTGACCGCCTAAGTCCTTATGCCGGCAAGTGGGTTCAAGAGCTCACCTCGGTTCTATGGTCTCTGCGGACCACACCCAGTCGGGCTACCGACCAAACTCCTTTCTTTTTGGTCTATGGCGCAGAAGCCATGTTGCCAAACGAGATAGAGTATGAATCCCTCTGAGTCCGCAGCTTCAACGACGAACGCTACGACCCAGACCGAGTGGATGACCTCACCTGACTGGAAGAGGCCCGTGAGGCAGCCCTCATCCGTCGACAAAATATCTTCAAGGGCTCGAGACGATACCACGCCGCAACGTCCGAGCACGAGCTTTTATCGTTGGCGATCGGTTTCTACGCAAGATTCGGACCACCAAGGACCGTCACAAGTTATCTCCCTATGAGAAGGACCATATATAATCGCTAAGGTGACTCGTCAGTGCATATCGACTAAAACGAGAAGACGGATCCATGGTGGAGAACTCCGGAACATCGAACACCTTCGACGATACCACGCTTAAATTGCCTTAAGTTTCATGCTCTTCTTGACTGCAAAACTCAAGCAAGATGACTTCTTGAGTTAGCAGTCGGGGGCTATATATATGTCAATAAAGCATAGTTTTCTTCAGCAACTTATGCATATTCGGTTTATCATTGTTTAATGTTCCTTGGTTCGAGTTCAACGTATAAGGACTGAGAATTTTTTGATGACCTAATCGAGCTTAGGCTTGGTGACAGTCGGACGAAAATTACTTAAGAAATTTTACATAAAAACTCGGATCAAGGCATTAACATAAATAAGCTGAATATTTACAAAGTCTACATCAGAAAGTTGCATACAATGTTCACAAGACAATCAAGGTCGGAAGTGATTCACTACATCAGCAGCCAACTTTTTGGCCGATTCCTATGCCTCACTAATCAATTCAAGGGCTTGCTCATCTGAAGTGCCATCGGCGAAGCCCTCGCCGACTGAATCAATGTCCACTCGAGGGTAGAGCAACTTCGTCTGTGCAAGGACGAAGCCCGCTCCCATGATAGCCGCCTCGAAAATGTTGGCCAAATATTGGTCAGGGGCTCGCCTAAGCTTATCAAAGATCTCGACGGGGTCCAACGAGCTGGCCCCGACTCCGTTATGGAACAACGACAGCAGGATCGGCGTCGCCGCGTTATCCACATCCTCCCTGACTTTTCCAGCTTGTTTGACCCTCTCAATGAAAACATCTTATTGGGCTCGGGTCTTGACCTTGTAAGCTGCCAAAGGCGTACGATCACACAAAGCATTCGAAAACAAAGCAACACAGAGAACGTTGTTTTGAAGAGGCTCACCTTCAAATTCGATCTCCAGCTCAGCCTTGCTGATACTGATTGCTTCTAGCTGGGTTTGAAGTAAGTAGACCTTCGATGAATTTTCTACAACAAGAAAGTCATTAACAACCAAGATCAGCACAGAATACAATTTAAGGCATAAAGAGACCAAGAGGGATAAGCTTACTCCCGACTGAACCCCGGAGGTTGAGGTTCTCCTCTCGGAGTGCGGCTATTTCTCTCCTTAGGGTCGCTTCCCTCGATGCAGCTTCCTCTCGAGTGGTCTTCAGTTCTTGCTGGATGTTCTCCAGAGAGTTCAGATGCGGGACCAACTTCTCGAGTGCATCGGACTTGGCCATTGATCGGCAATACTCCTCTGCACCCAAGATCGAAGTTGGTCGATGAAGAGAGATGATGATGCTACAACGAAAAGGATCGGGACTTACGTTTAGCAGCCGAGTCGCTTCATTCAGGCTGCTTACAAGCGCATCTCTTTCTTCGCTTTCCATTTGTTTATTCAAGATGATGCCTTGTCTCTGGCCTTCCGAATCCCGTCACTCAATCTTGATTGGGGAACCCGGAGTTCGAAGACGCGCAACGGAATCTCCTCTACTTTGGCGATTGGTTCGGAAGGAGTGAATGAAGATGAGGGAAGAATTGACTAGGGATTGAAAAGTTAAGAGATTGATTCAAGACTTACGGGTTTCGGTGGCTGGGTCTTTGACCGGCACTGCCCGGCTGCTCTTCCTTTCTTGACTTTTGCCCGATGGTCTTCAATCGGGGCCCTTCGAGTAACGGCCGGGCTCTTCTGCGTGGCGGTTTTCCGGTCGGGGTATCCCCGGCGCGGTCGGGGGCTCTCTCCCTTAGGGTACCTTCGCCGGGAGGTGAGGGCCTTCTACCGGAGCGCTCTCGCTCGCGAGAGGGGTCCGGGGTTTTGGCTCCGCAGGCTTTGATGCCCCGATTGTTGCAGCTGGCGTTGGTCCCTCACTTTGCCCGGCGGGGTCTATATCCTGAGTCCTCCTGCCAAGCAAACGACAAGTACAGTCGGGATGAAGACGAAGGAATTTTCGACAAAGGACTCGATTTTGATCACAAGATGTACCTGGTTGATCGGCGGATTTTGGGCACCGCTTTCGGTGACGGCCTTGGAGGGGTCGCTTCGGCTTGAGGGCGGACATCATCGTCCGAGTCATCAATGATCAGCCTCCTCTTGCTCGCCCGCTTACTGATGTCTTCACTCGGGGCTGCCTGTAGACCCCCGTTTTTGAGGACGGGAATCATTCGTGTTCATAGTACCTTATCCTGGATCGAGTAGTTTGGTACCCACGAATACGGTTCGAATTACCGTGCGAGTGCACGAATAGTCTTACAACGAAATTATTACAATAATAGGCCCGAAGGCAATATCCAATACATATAGGACCTACTGGCCGGATACAACCGAAACGAGAATTAGATGAGATAGCAGACGGAAGGCGAGGCATGCCGATTGCCACGAGCAACGGCCGGGGACTAAGACTGTTGCGCTCCGTTGTCTTCATTCCTCATAGTAGTATGGGTACGGGTCTTCCTCATTTCCTTCATCTCGGAGGTTTGTGCGTATAGCAAGGGTGAGTACCCAACGTACTCAACAAGCCAACACGGAATGATGCACATGATAGGGTCATTCAAAGGATGGCTATGGTTTATTTGCGCAAAGCCAATTTTCACAAATCATTTCACAAACCTAACATCTAGCCGAGTCAAGTTTTAGGTCCATAGTATATTAAGTCGGCGACGGTTACTCGTCCACCATCCATTGTGATCCCAAGGATAGCTTCCCGCCTCCGATCCGTCATGGTTTTGGGGTGTCTTTCTCCTTTCTCTCGAGATAGAGAAGTTGGTTTCCCCGCACATAAAGTCATTATGCAATCCCACCCATCATCTTAAAATTTATGAGTCTAGCCACGGGAAACACTTGTCACGTCGCTCATTAACCGCGAGCACGGCTATTCGAATAGATTGATTAACTCACACTGCGGTGGATGTACACTTTACCCGTACTCCGCAACTACTCATTGAATGAGCTTACATCCCTCTATATGGGACGGTCACGGCAAAGCCTTTCGATAACCTCACTTTGGCGTACCCGCTCCATGAACTTAAGCCCTCATGCACTCTAGCCGTCATTTCCTAGCAGTGAGAGGAGTTCTGGCGTTCCCGGGGTAAGAGAAAGAATTGCTCTGTCTTGACCTTTCCATCTTGATATCCTTTCCTTCATGTCTTCATTTCTTCTTGTTGATCGCATGCCCGATCTCCGCCTGTACCAACCAGCGGTACACCCCACCGAAGGCCCTTAACTATCATCCGAGCACCCACCGGTGGTGCACCCCCACCGGCAAGCCCTTACCTCAACGCCAACACCGAACCTACTATGCAAGGATACTCCTCCGCTCGGATATTTAATCGCCTAGGTCTATACCCATTCGAGAAGTACGGTTGTGCGGCTCGTTCTAAGTTGTAGTCTCATGGCTCGGTCCTTAACCGACTGGGACGGTACTAGCCTTTTCCGGAATCCACCCAAATCCATCCATCCGCCCCAGTCTAAAAACATTGGTTTGTATTTTCATTTTTCATCAAAGCCATTTCCAACATGATCAAGGCAACGTGGCGCTCATGTCTCCACTTGCCGTGCCTCAACCATCTTCCCAAGATAGTTGCCCAAGCACAAGGCTTATTTGTAAAATCATGAGTATGCAAGAATCTCGTATAAGCGTGGCTAAGCATTTCACAAGATAACCTCCGGTTGTATCACATCGAAGGTTACAAAGAATATTTCTAAGGGTATTCAATATCAAGGCGGGATATATCAAGAATAGGTACTCATTTGTGTATAGCATGCAATTAGTAGTTGAAAACAACATCATTTCACAAAGTAGGATCAATATGTCCAAAGGGATGTGTTGACTTGCCTTGCTCGCACACTTGTTGGTTGGGGTCTTCGTGTACTCAACGCCTTCCTCGGACGCTAATCGTACGTGCGAGAAATCAAATTTGAATTCGATTAGAATTCAAATAGAATCCAAGAAGATCCAAAAGAAAACCAAGTAAATCGCAATAGCGGCTCCTAACACTAGGCTATGACTCTATGCGAACCTAGGCTCGAGTTTCGACGAAATCCGGTTAGAGCGAAAGGGTTATAAGGAGTCGAAGTTTTGTAATGAATTCGATTTTGTTAAGAAGGGTGCGATATTTATCTTAATATGTTAAAGTTTGAGAAATACTAGAGTTGATGATTCAATTAATAAAAAGGAAGTGATTATCTTTTTAATTTCATCAAATTATTTCTCGGGTCGAGAAGTCCTAGGGTTAATAATAACCGAATCTCGGAATATTTGATGAACCTTGAAGCTTAGATGCCAAATAACTAACGTGGATTTTTTTAGTTTAGAAACTCCACGCATCTATATATATATAAAATTTTATTTAGATGAATAATGGATTTTACAAAAGATAGAAATTTTCTTTGGAGAGGGAATATGTTAAGTAGTTCGACTATAAGTTTATAATTATTTGCAAAAGAAATTTTGGAAAAGAATAAATAATAATCTCTTGGTAAAGATGTAAAATTCATTGTAAATAGGGTTTAGAAATTAAAAAGGGTCAATAAAATTTTTGTTATGATTTTACTAGGCTTATCCTTGCTCTAAATCCTCATAGAAAAATAAAATAGAAATTTTCAAAAAAAATTGCCAAAGCCAAGGGTCGAACCTGCAACCTCACTCTCAGCCTAGCCCACTCTCTCCACTGGGCTATTGCCCATTTTTCATTTTATTTTCCCTTTCTTTAATTTTCTTCCTTTCCCTCCCCTGCTTCCTCCTCCCTCTCCTCTTCTCTGTTAGCGCCGGCGACCGACGGAAGGAAAAGGGCGAACGGCGGCGAGGAGGGCCGGCTCAAGGGGCAAAGGGTCCTGCACCATCCAGGGGCTACGGGGCTTTGTTTCACGGCTCGGCGGCCGAGAGGCGGCGGAACGGGCGGCGACGGTGAGGTGGCCGTGGCGGCGGCGACGCTCGTCGCCGTGTTATTCCGGCAACGGCACGACCTAACCAAGGGGCTTGGGAGCATCTACAATGTGCGGGGAAGCTATCTATGGCAAGCATTTGGCCGGAGAAGCACGACATTGGTCTAGCGGCGCGCGTGCGGCGCGGCCGAACAGAGCTCGGCGGCGCTCGTCGCCGACATGCTCCGGCGAGAAATCGGCTTGACCAAGCTAGGGAAAATGATGCTTAGGGTTCATATATTGTCAACGTACCTTCAATTTGCTACGAAATCGGCCGAGGAGAACGAATTTTGGCTTCTCGCTCCGGCGCGGCGGGTTTAGGGTTCTTCGGTGTTTCGTGGAATTCTCGAGCTAGGGTAGATAGAATTTGGGGCAATTCGGGAGAAGCTAGGTAAGAGGATTAGGAACAAATTTTGTATTTTGAATTTCGGTCGAGGACTCCTATTTATAGCCATCCACGTCGGTGTGGTCGCGCGGACGGCGAGGTGCGACGATGGGGTCGGCGCAGGCGGGCGAAGCCAGGGCCGATGCGCAGCGCGGGCGCAGACGCGTGGCGCGTGTGCGGAGCTTGATGTGCGCCGACGGGACAGCAGGCATGGTCGCGGTGACGTGCGCCGGTATGGCTCGTTGACACCGCGGCGTGAGAGCATGCGCGTGGTACGATGGCGCGGCGCGCGACATGGCCGACGCACGGTATGGCGTGGTATAGGGCGCGCGACACGGACGCAGAGTTGAACGGGAGCACGCGCGGCGTGGCTGGCGTCGGGCGGCTAGGAGCACAGGGTGCACGACGCGACGCGAGCGAACGACGGCGAGAGCGCGGCAACGTGACAACAAGGCGACGCGAGGACAGGTTAGGAACGTGCGCCGCGACAGTCGGGTTGACGTGGGGTGAGTTGCAACGCGCACGCGACGTGTGGTGTCGTGGTGGCGCGCGCGATGTGTGCGGGGTACGGCGCGGTACGACATCGAACACCGGTGACGTGTGAACAGTGTACTTTTGTATTTTCCGAATTAAGTTTCCTATTTTCCAAATTTTATTTCCTTTCACCCCCAAAATTCAAAATAAAATATAAACCATCTAAAAATAAGTTGTAAAATATATGTCCAACCTTTTTACCCACTTTTATTATTTTAAAAATATATTTTACATAATTAATTTAACCCTTTTCCTCAATTCGAGAAAATGCGATTTTGATTCAAATTAATTTCTAGATTTCATATAGATACCCCAAAATATTTTATTACTCATTTTGCTCACTAATTAATATTACTCGATCACCTAAATAATGTTTTGCTCCTAATTATATATTTCCATAACACTTTTCCTATTTTATATTAAAATTCCCGATTCTAAACTCCGAAAATTTTTCTCCCAATGGAAATTCAAATCTTTTGGTTTTTCACAAACATCGAAATGAATCGCTCGCGTATAAATTTATGCAACCAAGCAGGCAAATAAGAAGCGAAAACTCAATCAAGAAGCAACAAAAAAGGTTTTTGTAAGTTCGATTTTTAATTTCCGGTTTTTAAATTTTCCGATTTTCGGGATGTTACACGCCTCTTCCCTATGGATCACCCGGATCTTCACGCCACCGGCTAGCTTCTTGGCGCCGAGTCGGCACGTCGTCGTGAGGAATTTTATATGGCTTCGAAATGATGGAGGCATTTTTCTGCAAGAAAGATTCTTACAACACTAAGAAGTGTGACATCAAGATTGAAAGGCAATGAATGAGTTAAGTCGGCTTACCGGAGGAGTAGGGCGATATAGGCTGAATGGGAGGACCGGCGGCATGAGGCTGCGCTCAACTGCAATTCCAGTCGAGAAAATCTTGTACATGCGAATCTTCAAGATCTCGAAGCTGAGGGAGTCTCGGTCTTTCCGATTGGGGTCCCTTTCGCCCTCGTATTCAAAGGCTGGCTTGGATCGTTCCTTGATCGGTGCCAGTCGGCTCCTAATGAAGTGTCGAGTGATCTGTTCGCCCCGAAGACCCTTTTGCTTCATTTCCAAGATCTTCGCTAGCAACTTGTTGGCTTCATCCCAGTCTTGGGCTACTGGCACAGTGTTCCAGGTAGGCTTGGGCACTGGGGGAAGGCCAACGAAGTTTGGCAAGCTGGGTTCAAGATTGTTAATATAGGTCCAGCTCGCGTGCCAGCCCTTGTTAGAAGATTTCAAGGGGAGAGAAAAATACTCCTTATGGAGGGATCCGCGGAGTTGGAAGCCTGCTCCACCGACGACGCAGGGTTGATCCTTATTCGGATGCGGCTTAAGGTAGAACATGCGTCGGAAGAGTTGAAAGTGGGAAAGAATGCCAAGGAAAGCTTAACACACATGGATGAAGAGAGCGATGTGAAGCATAGAGTTGGGGTTCAAATGATAAAGCCGAAGGCCATAATAGTCAAGAAGCCCCCTAAAGAACCCAGAGGTGGGGATACTGAAGCCGCAGTAAAAGAAAGAAGTAAAAACGACGAGCTCACCGGTGTTTGGAGTGGGGAACTCCTCACCGGCCGTCGGGCGCCAGCCGACGATTTCCCTAGGAGGAAGGACTCCGTGTTTCACCATCTCCTTGAGGGTGGACTCCCTGAAATCCGAGGTAGCCCACTGCTCAAAAGGGATCTTCTTCTCTCCCGCCATGAATGTGGTTTGCGGGAAGTGGATCCGCCTGGAAGATGGGGATTTAAGATGGAGACTTGTGAAGGAGGATGCGGAGAGACGGTGATGAAGCGTGAGCTTCTGGACCGGTGGATTGGGAGCGCGCAAGAGCTTAGGGTTCTCCGCTGCAAGCTGGTGAACAGTGTTGCGATTGGGGAATTTTTTTTGGGAAGACGAAGTGGCGGGGATGACCTCGAGGCTTTGTAAGAGATTTGAGGGTTGCGCTAGGTTTTCTCGCGATTGGGCCGAGCCCATGAGAGACCTGCGGCTCATCTAAGGTGTGGCCTGACGCGTGTCCTTAGGGACTTAAGTGGATGAACTTAAGCAGATTTGCTTTGGCAATATGCATGTGTCTGAGTGCCCTGTACCTTTGAAAATCCTTTAATACCACGGTTTGCGCAACTTCATGAGAAGTTGGCACGATGCAATTTGAAAGGTGACAAACAGTTAAGTTTTTTATGGCTGCCTTGATGACAGGGACTGTTTGGTTTTTAAGTATTTGATTAAATGATTATATCAATGCTATCTTTTCACCTTGGTGAAGATCTTTTATAGATTGATATCAATATTATGGCAGGAGCGATTTAATATTTTGGTCGCATTTTCGAGATGACTGAAAAACTTGTTTACCTATGAGGGATGATTAAAATATTTGTTTCGAGATAACTCGGGTAGATCCACTAGGATAAACATGAGTTTACCGAGTGCTTTTCACCCATGAGGGTTGATTGAGTTATTTGTTTTGAGATGACTCGGGCAAATTCATTCGGATAAGCACGAGCTTGCCGAGTGATGAGATTTTTTATGGTTGCTTGAGAATGATTTTATATAGTTTTTGACTATATGTTTGGTCTGTTTTTGGCTAAACATACAGGCGGGGGCTACACCTAATTAGGTGTATCAAAAAATGCACCTAGGTATTTATTTTTTTATATTTTTCAGTCCTTCACAGTCTTTGGAGCCACTCGGGAGATTTAGGCAGAGGTGATGGAATCACTCGGCGTCAGAAGCATTCGGCCAAAGAGTTGTTTGGTGCGTGCTACTTTGTTTCGAGGCTGAGTTTTCTCGTCGACGCAAAGGACTCGGGGCTCTTGTGGAGATTATGGCAATCGGATATCCATATGACAAGCTTATCCGACTGGAGATAGGAATAGGTTGTGCCTGCCAAATATGTAAACCAACTATGACTTGGGTATTACGTTGCTGATTAAATAAGGCAACGGCTCATAGTCACGGTTTAGTAAGATTGAGGAAACTGACTTAGAGTAAGATAGAGTTTCGACTTGTAAGCCCGCCTCCCAAGACTATATAAGGGGGTAAGGGCGTCCTTGAGGATATGTTTTATGAGCTATCGCTTTCGTCTTAAATCTTGATATCAATATACACTCGGCGGATCGAATCCCCGAAACAGGAGTAGGGTATCTAATCTTTGTTTTTCACCTAACCCATTGTGCTTGACGATCTTGACTGCACCCTCAAAATTCTATTGCCGAAACCGAGTTTCGACAATTCGCCACCAGTGTGCTAGCTTGACCTGGCGCGCCGATCGTACAGTTCAGCTTAACAAAGACAGTGTGCCAGTGTACAATACTATGCCTAACGAAATGTGTTGCTGTGTTCCACAGCTGACAGATCATCAAGGAGCAAAGCTGGTGTGTGCACTGCTACAGCCTACAGTTCGGCCAGATGGTACGAATTGTTGTGTTGTCCGTCGAGACGATCGATCGATCGATAAAAAAAACCAGCTGCCCTATTGTGTAATTAATCCATACTGGTGCCAACCATGATCCAGATTCCAGGAGGTAAGGACGCATGGTGACCAATCGGCTAGGAGCTTCTACTGTACATTGTGGTATCCCCGCCTCCCCGAGCAGTGGCAGCAAGCAAGCAAGCAAGCAGAGTGTGGTTGTAGTCACACCTTCGGTGTACGTAGCCTATCGTCGCAGGCAGCCTTCCAGACTGGAGATGATGTCGAGAAAAGCCTTTTCCCAAGCTGGCTGCTTACGTCCGTCCGATCTTTGCCTGCTTCACCGGTCCCGGCGATTGCGTGTGATGTTCTGCCTCCAGCTTGCATTGCACCCTGGAATAGCCTGAACATTGTAGGACAGTGACACGGTGTGGCGTCACCTGTGATCTGCTGCACGCGGCTGTAGTCCACGCAGCGGCATCAGGAGATCTGTAGAATACCGCATGGGTTACCGTGGTCCGTGGTTTCAGTTTTTAAAACCAAAGCGAGAATTCTCGCCAAGACGGTAAGAGATCAACACCGGTCGTGCAGCTTGTCATATCGATCACCAACCACGAACCCCTGCTTCATCTGCCGATTTCTAAAGAGAAATCGCAATAAACTGCGGGTGGCCCCGGGCGGGGGAGCGCGGTTGTTTCTTCGGCTTCGTGCCGTTGTTGTCACCGATGGCAGGCGCCAGCTGCTCACCAGGCGCCGGAGCGAGGCAGACGTCCGTGTGTGTTGCTACCTTTTGCCAGCAAAAGTGTTTTCATCCATGCTCGTACATAGAGACAAATCAGCACCTTGCAAGTTGCCTCTATCGTACACAGAGACCATGGTTTGCAACTTTGCATGTATCTTCTTGTCGAATCTGGAGCATCGACAAGCTAAGGTTAGCAGAGACAACAAGCTGTTTTTTTATTAACGAACCAGCCTCTGAAAAAAAGACCCGGGTGTATATTCTAGCAGGAAAGTGATGTACAACCAAATGACAGGGAAAAAAGCTCAAAACAAATTAGGATCGTTAGCGTGCCAAGCACACTCTCATCACCCTCATGTCGCTGGTGATGTGATTCCTCGGCTTGAATAAAAATACCGAATCCGTGATCGGTAATTCTCTGATAATTACGTTCTCCAGCCAGATCGATCTCACAGAGAAAGTGCCTAGCGCTTTCATCTTCCCGTGCACTTGCCGCCGCCCGCTAGTTGCATATGCCGCACGCCGCTGTCCCACGACCAGAAAATTGGCACGGTTTCGTACCATTTCCACATATCAACCCGGCACGTCGGCAACGCCCACACTTCCCACACGCGAGCGGGGTTCGTACCGCGGCCGTTCTTACACTATCTATTCCTAAATATAACCATTTCTAAATTCAACTTTAGTACTAAAATTTCAAGCATTTATAGGACTCCAGGAATCCAAACTTTTTTAAGTCGATCGGGAGAATACGCACAATTCAAAATTTAAAATTTGATCAATAAAATAACTAAAGATAATCTTTATTTCTTATATTTCATCTTTGCTAAACAAACTTACAAAAATTATATATTACGAACGGATAGGGCAAGTGTTCGCCGGCGGCGATTGGCTGACAACGACATGGCGCGCAAGCTTTTCGACTCATGTCATGTGCAGCTGACTCGGTCGGTCGGTGATACAGGAGCCATACCTAGCTGTAGCTGCAGGAGCTGGGCGATGACGATGGATCACAATCGGTTTTTATTGCTAATCCAAACACCAACTTGCGTGTTACTAAATGCTGCTAATTGTTGTCTTCGGTTGGGCGTTGCCCTGCATAGTACTGACTACGGAGTAGTACTGGCTACGGACATGACAGGATATATGTTGGTGATAAGTTGAAGCTAAATTCATGATAACAAGCTTACGTTTTCATCGCATAGGATTGTCTGCACTGAACGGATTAAAGGATACATCGTGACTCGTGAGCAAGCGTGTGAGCATATTTTCTACGCAGCACGCTTGAAATTTAGGGTAATTACAACTTCTTTTAAAAAAATATAGTATGAATACAGACACTGGTAACATGTATACACTAATCACTCATACCATATACACACTCATCATTATTATGAACACACACGTACACATTATTCCCATAAACATCTTCAAAACTGGATTGACATATTTGTTGGATTGACATATTTATTGAGATTGACGAAATCATCGTGATCATACACTTGAAAATTGGGGTAACTACATTTTTTACGATTTTTTAGAAACACGGTATAAATGCATGCGCCCACACCGTGCGCACGCTCACTCCTATAAACACACATGCACACCTTATCCTTATAAGCATCTCCGAAAGGCTGAGTTGACATATTTTTGATATTGACGAAGTCACCACGGACGTCTCGCTACCTATGAGCACCTCCGAAAGATTGGGTCGACATATTTTTAAGATTGACGAAATCACCATTGGTGTCTCACTGTCGATGGGTACGTCGCCTACCCTATCCCTATGAACATCTTCGAAAGACTTGGTCGACATATTTTTTGAGATCGACGAAGTCATCATGGGCGTCTCACTCTTAACGGGTATGTTGTCTATCACAAAAAAATAATTAACCGTAAATACAAGCAACCATGTTAAATGTAGGATTTGAACCCAAATGAACCGGTTTCAACCAACAAAAAGGAACTGTGATTTTACCCTATTCACCGGTCTAATTATGATTTTACCCTTGTTTTTTCAAATTTGTGATTTTATCCTCGCGAATTTGAAATGAACCTATCGTTTTGTCCCTGGTTTGAATGGTTGTTAGATGATATTAATTAAACAAATTAAAAATACCAAATATATGAAAATAACGGTAAAAAGACCGAGTACCCTCCTCTCCTTATCTCGAATCCATCCCCTCCTCATACATAGGGGCACTGGTGCTAGGGCACTCTCATTGGCGGTGGCAGTGCGCAGCGCGACGGTGTTTCGGGGCACGGCGGGCGGCGGCGGCTCGGGGCGTGGCGGGTGGCGGCGGCTTGAGGCGGCGACGTCTCGAGGCGGGACGTCCAAGAAGCCATTCACCGGGTCTCCCTTTGTCTGGCCGTCCCGGCATCGTGCAGCGCCGCAGTGACCGCAACAATGTCGACGCCGCCGTTGCCTCCTCCGCTCGCTCTCCTTCCGCTGCCTGCGCCGGTGCCGTCATCAGCACCGCTAACCGCGAACTGCAGGATCTTAGAACAGAACACATCACACTCCATTGACGCACGTCACCTACTCCTTCCAATTCCTTCTCGTGTGATTAATCCCCAACTCCTCTTCCAATTCCTCTTCGTGTGATTAATCCCCTCTTCTTGTCCTGTAATTGCTTGTTTCATTGGATATAAACAATTTCTCATTTGATCGAATGCTAAACTGCGACATTAGTGAACAAATAAGCATGTTGGTGTGACCAAACACTATTTGGATTGGTGTGAACTATTTGCTTGAGATTAATCTTGATGTGCCCGTCAAGTGTTCGGTTGATTGCCTGTAAGAGCAGTGATGCTAAGCTCTGCATGTCGTGGATAATGCTGGATTGATCAGCGTACTGTAATCATTTTTCAAGAATATAATATAAATATATAATTTCAATTTAGGGGTAAAATCATAATAATCATACAAAAGAAAAACAAAATCAGACATTTTGGTATTTTTTAAAAAGTTAATACCGTTATAACATAATAACGTAATATGGGTAATGTGCTAATTCGTTTTAAACTTTAACAGCTATGCTCACTTCGCGGGGTAATTTCGATTGATCACGCAGCACAACCATCCACACTGTTGTACTGAATATGTACGCCCGTACATCTAAAATGGGTGGACATGAATACCGACCGAGTCTAGACTTAATTGGTAATCGTACACATCTTACCACCTCCATTGTCGTCCATTTACTAGTATACACAATCATATACAATTATGATCAACGCTGTCTACCTCCAGCAGGGGCCAAAAGGCAAAATGCATCGAGAAGGCTTTCGGCATGGACTTTCAAGATCTCAACTAACTCCGTCGAGATTCACTGAAAAAAAACTATAGACATCAATCTCAGGGATGGCAACATGGCTTTAAACAACTGCCCCAAATTCTCTATTGTATGTACACGCATTGACAGACTGACAGGTACATGCCATGTCTGTTGCAAAACGGCAGCTTAATTCCTTGGAACAAAGCCATCAGAATTCTCAATGCAAGTGCATGCCTTCCAACTTTCCGGTCTCATCCACTCTCTTTTACTACCTCACATGATCACATCCACTATCACTGATAAGCCTCCATCAGTTGCTCTCATATCCCCTTCTTCTTTTTTTTAATCTTAAGACGGCATGCTTACACAAACAAGAGAATTATTACTACTACTTCACTAAACGTCAGCATGTCGCATCTGACTACTGATTGCCAGAGTAATCGTCTGCGGCAGGTGCATCTCTGCACGTATCAATCAAGAAGCGTTTTTTTTTCAATCAAAGACGAAGTAATTTTCTTCTTCGACTTGGACCTTGACGACGCCTATCTAATTTTACTCATCTCTCTTCGTCAAACCGGTCGATCTCCAGTATTCTAGTCAAGTGAGACGATGAGACGTGGGCCCCACCGACAGGTACCGACCAATCATGAGCGCCACGGATGAGAGACGCCAAAGCCCAGTGGCCATCCTCTGCTGGAAGAAGCAAGCCAGAACACCGTTCTCTGCGTATCAATGCACGTCCAATCCTCGCCAAGTTTTTTCTAAGGCAAGTGCCAATAATTTAGCCTTTTGGGAGAGCGTCACTTGTGGGCAGGTCCCAATTAACATTTCCAGGTTTGGCGGCTGCCTCCTCTCCCTGCTTGAACACTTGAGGATAGAATACATAGCCCTCACATTAAACAAACTGGCTGGTTCATGGGGCTTCTTCTTCCATTTGCAGGTTTGATTCGATTATCTTTGCCTGTCAGTGTAACAGATGGAGTAATTAAGAAGTGCTACTGGCCAGTGGTTAATTAATGTTTAGTATAGCATAAAAGGGGAGCTCCTTGTGGGGGAGTTGCTCTTGTGTTGTGGCGTGTGTGGTCTGGTGTTGATAAGTTGATGAGAGAGTTTTTGTGACTGACAGAGAGGATTGGGGGCTATAGGATAAGCTTGATAATTCAGCTGAAGGGAGACGGGGAGAAGGAAATGAAATGCAGCCACATGATTGCCTCAACTGCATGTCTCTCCACCAGATGATACTCCAATATAGGCAGGAGTCAGTCATCTGTAGCGCAACAGGGAGGCGTCCGAGTCAGTTCAGATCATCCGTGTCGTTGCCTTTAATTCATGTGATTTTTTAGTTCTATTTCGGAGATTTGGGTCAGGAAGAAATACAGGTACGGAGAAATATTATATTTCCTTTCTTCCAAATTCAAAATAAGTTTATTTTTCAGACATCATACTCATATACTAATAAAAAAATTAAATACCCGCACTTTATCAAATCCTAAAGCAATACTTTCATAAACTCTAATACAATGATCTAATACAATGATGGTTAAAAATAAACTTTTGAAGTCAAATAGGAGGGGGCAAAAAATGAACGGAGGGAGTCGTATAATACTAGCAAGTGAGATTTCTACGACTGTCGGAGCATTACACACCGATCTGGTTAGGACAATGGGCCGTAACTGGACTCTGCGTGGGTGGGCCGTGAGATGCGTGCTCCGGTTTGCAGGAGCAGTGGCCTAATTGTTCTTTCAAACTGAAACTTACGTCCCAGTACAAAATTTACAGCATTTGACTAGTAGGCCCACGATAAGTGAAATTTTGGCATTTATAATTTTAATTTTTAAAGATTTACAAAAATAATTTTCGGATTCAAAAATTTGCAAAACTAGTCTCTTCCGCCCTGCGGGAGGCGGGATTCAAACGCCTCCCGGAGGGCGTTTTATCCGGCGTGGAGACGGCGTTGGGTGCCGCCTGCGCGCAGCGTGTAATTTTGCATTTTACCCCGTTTCCGCCCTTACGAAGGACGTTTTTCACTGTTCATTTATCGTTCATTATCAAGCTCACCGCACTGCTCACTATACTGTTCGCTACCGTTCACTATTCACCGTTTATTACCGTTCACCGCATAAGTAAAAACGTCCTTCGTAAGGACGGGAAGGGGCCAAAATGCAAAATTACACACGCGCGGCAGACGACACTCAATGGCCGTCTGTCACGTCGGATAAAACGCCCTTTGGGAGGACGTTGAATCCCGCCTCCCGAGGGCGGAAGGGACTAGTTTTGTAAATTTTGAATCCGAAAATTATTTTTGTAAATCTTTAAAAATTAAAATTATAAATGCTAAAAATTCCACGATAAGTATTGGCAGTTCCTTCCCTTGAGCAATGTAAGGGCCCAACCTTGCAAGCGAACTAATAGTTTCTTTATTTTTACACACCGATCTGTTTCTTTTTTCTTCAAACCACACCGATCTGTGATGTGACTGTGATGATCTATACTTTACGAGATCTTTTACGGTGTTTGCATTTCAAAATAGACCTAATGATTTGTTATAGGTGTTTAGGTGAAAAGGGTAAAATGATAAATTAGGTGAGAGATAGAAAAGTGTATACTAGTCTTGAAAATAGCATTAGCATCAATACCGCGTCGTTACAACTTCCAATAACGGTTTTTTTGCGTACTACTGACATAATTTACATGATTTTCCTTTAATTGTATTATGTTTCAAGAGCGCAAAACTTAGACCATGTTTAATTGTAAAATTTGATGAAAATTTTTTATCTAAAATTTTTTGGGTAAAATCTTTTATAAGAGTAGGTGTTTAGTTGCATGTGAATTTTTTTAGTTATAATAAATACATGATACATGTCATGCACATCTTCTAATCCAAAATTTCATCTTTTTTGGCTAAATTAGTCATAAATCTAAAATTATTTCATCCCAACTTTTCAACCCCTCGTTTAGTTAAAAAAACAAAAAGTAGCCAAAATCCAAAATATTTTCACTTTTCAGCTGTAACTAAACAGGTTCTTATTTTGGTTCTCGGTTATCTCATTCAATATCTTGTCCATTACATTATTTGCATTCAAAAAACATCATCAGTAAAGATATCACCGATTTTTTTTGTTCTTTGGGTATTTATTTTTTTAAGATCATCGTCGGTTAAAATATCACCGACCCTAAGAAGAAAACAAATCAGACTCTTATCGACACCAATAGATAGATTTTTTACCACATAAATGAATAACCAACTACGTCATTAATCAGGACAAAACTTAATGCCTTCCACTTATGACCCAGCATCCTTCCTATAGAACACATCAAACTCTAAGTAGGAGAAGAAGAAGAACGAGAAACAAAACGAGTAACCAAGAAAAAAAACGTGAGAGATGCAAATGTCCATAATTTACTTAGTTAATTACTCTATCATCATTGGTTACGATAATTTATTCCCTACCTTGCCTCTGTCATGATCAATGGTCATATTGCTCCATCTTCTAATACCTCTACGTGTTTTTTGAGAATACTTCTAATCGAGCGTCCCATATAAACAAAAATAATCTGACACTCATCCTCTCGACAGAGTGCATGTACTTTTTCCTGATTTTCTTTATGGCTTTCTGCTCATAGGCCCCTCCTCTCTTTCCCCTATACATGCAAGACACGTTTCTCTTCCTCAGTATTTTTTCTCTCTCTCTCTTATACGTGCATGCTATAACAAATAACATAACTCTATAAAATACTTTAAATGCTTTTTCTCATAAAGTATTTATCCGATCTGATTACACTGTTATATTTATTGCAATTAAATCTAAATAAGATATCACATGATTCTATTTGATAGAAAAATATTATATGTTTCAACAGTTAAAAATTAATGTTTCATGCGTGAAGAGTGAATGTTTTAGTTTGTAAATCAAACATGTTACACATTTTTAAGTATTTATTTGCAATAGATTTTTTTTAATGTTGCATATGGTGATTTGAATGATTCAACAGTTATAACTCAAAGTTTCATGTATAATATAAAAATGACAATAAAAGTTATATGAGTTCTATGTTGACTTAAGGTTGTACTTTGTATTTTTTAATGTTGCGGCATTTAACCAAGTAATGAAATAATTTTCTATACGTGGTAAAACAATGCTTGACTTTTTAGATATATATTTTTTAATTAAGATATAGTCACATGAGATATCTAATTATAACAAGTACAATGATATAATTAAATTATAAATTAAATATATAAATTAAGAGAAAAATATTTAAAGTTTAATTAAAAATGACTATCCTATAATGTAAAAATGAGAGAGAGGAAACAAGTCTAGCAGGCTACCACCACGTTGTTGAAGTTGTTACTGCGTGCGTGGTCCATGTTCAAATCCCATGCGATCCAGAGTATAACGGGTCAAGGAATAAGTCATTAGGGAGTTGGTTAATTTGGTTGCAGATGCAAATAATTCGATGGCCGATTCAGTTGGATCGAGACCGCTTCACTCGGTGGCGCGCGAGGATAATTCAGAGTTAGCGAAGTCGTGGCATGGCACGATTTTAGCCTCGGATTCTTTCCCGTTGCGTTGAGTACTAATAGGGGTGTTAGCTGTGTATTTGTACTTGTATGTTTTCGATTCAGTTCAATGAAAAAAAACACGAGAAAATTGTCCCAGAATTTCTTCTACCACCTACAAGTTCTGAAACTTCTCCCGCACCTCTGTTTTCTCTGTTCTGAGCTCAGTTTGAGTTCTTGTTCACTGTTGCTGTCCTTGCCGTACGGACGGGTATAGTTCAGACGCAAAGTGTTCGACATGGTGTTCTCGGCGAGGTCAACAAGTGGTATCAGAGCTCCTCAGGTTGAGGGCTGATCTCATGCCATGTCGATGGTACCAGCAGCTGCTGACCTAGCTAGGGTGAGCTCAGGGAGTGCTTTCCTCTACCCGCAACTCATGGCAACCAACTACACTAGTTGGGTGATTCGGGTCCAAGCTATGATGGAGGATGAAGGTGTTTGGGAGGTGATCGAGCCGACGGTAGATGGTGTCGTCGACCCGAGGAAGGACAAAAAGGCGAAATCTCATCTACTCCAATCTGCGCGGAAGATCTCGCTTATGCGGGTTGCCAAGAAGCGGTCGACGAAGGAAGTATGGGACGCCTCAAAACGAGGTTTGTGGGTGCGGATCGGGTACGAGACGCGCGCCTGCAGACGCTCAAAGGGGAGTTCGCCAGTATGGTGATGGAGGCCGGGGATACCCTGGATCAGTACGCCGGGAGAATTACTACAATGGACGTGCGGCACTCGGCGCTGGGCTCCACGCTCACCGACGCCGCCCTGGTAAAAAGCTCTTCGACACTGTTCCGGACAGGTTCGTGAGCCTCGTAGCCGGGATTGAGCAATTCTATGATGTCAATGACATGCCATTTGAGGTGGCCGTAGGCTGGCTTAAAGCCTACGAAGAACGTGTGCACAAGAAGAAGGGGGTCGCTGGCGGAGTCACCGCCGACGGCCAAGTCTTGCTCACTCAGGCCGAGTGGGAGGCGCGCTACAAGAAGGACGCCGAGGAATCCTCGACGGCGCAGAAAGCAAGATCTCCTGTAAAGGGGACTGGTCGTGGCCAGGCGGGTCGCGGCCGAGGAAGAACACGCGGCGGGGGTGGCCGTAGCGGGTCGTCGCGCGGCGAACATGGTGGCGTGCCGAGCAGTCCCGGTGGCATTGGCGGCGGTTTGCGAGACAAGAGCCACTTCAAGTGTTTCAACTGTGAAGAAACCAGGCATTATGCTAATCAGTGCCCACTCCCGAGGAAGAAGAAGGGCGAGGCCCATTTGGCGCAAACAGAGGACGTCGGCCCGACGCTTTTGCTCGTGGTGACTGAGGACAAACTTCGCCGCGGCGAGCTGGTCGTGTACGAGGAGCGTGTATGGCCTAAATTGCTACTAACCAATGGTGAAGGAGATGTAGGTGATTCGTGGTATCTAGATAATGGCGCAAGCAATCATATGATCGGTGACCGCAGAAAATTCATGGAACTGGATGAAGCAGTGACTGACAGCGTCAAGTTCGACGATGCATCGTCAGTCGAGATCAAGGGGAAGGGATCAATCCTCTTCGCATGCAAAAATGGGGATCAATGGTTACTCCAAGATGTCTATTATATTCCCAGCCTTTGGTGAAACATGGTTAGCCTTGGCCAACTAACAGAGACCGAGCACAGAGTGGTGATGGATGGTGATGTCCTCGAAGTGTTCGACAAGTGGCCATGGCGCCTCGTCATGAAGGTCGCCCGCACCACAAACCGCCTGTATCGCATTAAACTCACTTTGGCACAGCCGATATCCCTTCTAAGCAGCATCGACGAACCAACGTGGCTATGGCACGCACGGCTTGGGCATTGTAACTTCCAGGCCATACGGAAATTGGTTTATAAGGAGATGGCAGGCGGCGTGCCCACCATTGTTCACCCAAATCAAGTCTGTCAATCGTGCTTGATGGCGAAGCAAATCCGAGCACCCTTTCCAGCAATGGCTAATTATCTAGCGGAGGAGCCGCTTGAGCTGCTCCACATGGATTTGTGTGGCCCAATTACCCCAATGACGATGGCTGGTAATCGTTATTTCTTACTAATAGTTGATGACTTTACTCGTTGGATGTGACTATTGTTAGTGATATGCCTTAGAGGCAACATGGAGATGTTGGATATCATGGTCAATGTTTATGTACTTATGAATAAAGTGTTATTCGGTTCCATGAAATAGACATCTTGTATTGATCAATAAGTACGTGACTTATTTATGAGACTCTTTATGCATGAATCTATTTCTAAATGATCCCTGATCACATGTCATATTATTGAAACTAATATGATTCTAAGATCGGCATGTTTATTGATTGATGATCATGTCTTATAGATCATGGGTATGGAGATACCAAATCAATAAACATGGATACATGTGTTAGAGAACACATTGTTGGTTAGACCCACCATGAGACACTACAAGAATTAATGTGCCATTACTTGGTCTTAGGTAGTGTTGGTACAAAGTCCTTAGACCTGAGATCACCATGGATTCCAACATGTGTAGTAGCCTACTTTGGGACTACCAAACGCTATCCCGTAACTGGGTAGTTATAAAGGTAGTTTTCGGGTTTGCTATGAAACATGGAGTGGGATGTGAGTGATCAAGATGAAATTTGCCCCTCCTTTGGAGAGATATCTCTGGGCCCCTCGAGGTAATGGATTATGGAAATGCATGGCCATGCTGAGTTGATTGAGGAGTCAATCAACAGACAGATAATCCAATACGGTTCGAGTGAATGGTTAAGCTATTGAAGGGATGACACACATCTTGCCTATAGCTTAATTGGTATCGTGAGACAAAGGGATTTGTGTACACATTACAGGTTCAGAGCCGATATTATATTCTTGTATACTATGGTGTCAATATGTGCTGCTAGACGCCGCTCTTGACAGGTCGGCTGAGTTGGACTCGAGCCGACGATCGGCTAAGTTAGATTATAGCCGAAACCGAGTATACCTGAACCTACAGGGTCGCACGCTTAAGGGGATAAGAACAGGCATTCGAGTTGGACTCGGGTACGGCTCGATCGGATAGGGATCCGATCGGATAGAGTCCTATGGTCTTACGACGTATGGGCGACCAACTTTATGAGATTCGGATGAGATCCGATTCAAAATAGAGTACTGATCGGCCACTAGTCCCAGTAGGCCAACTCTATATAAAGGGGTGAGGGGTGGAGAGCATGTCAAGGTCAATTGAATTGAACCGAATCAATCTGATTTGGCGCAACAAGTCGGCGAGATCAATCTCCACGGAAACCCTCCCCACTTTCGAGCCAAACCCTAGCCTTGCATCGCGTGCTAGCACACGGGTGTTCGGCGTTCTGTCCCCGGACATGTGGATACCGGTAGAGGTGCCGCTACGTTGCACGCGTTGATCGGCTACGAATCGGCCGTGGTGGAATCGGCCGCGGTCGAGCGCATCGGAGCGAGGCGCGAGAACGCGGTCGACGACTCGGCGAATCGCCTACATCGGCGAATCGGGCTGATTGGTGAATCGGCTCCCCCTAGGAATCTGCCGGCTTTGCGGAATCGGCATCATCGGCGGCACAGACGCCGGATCGGATAGCCCCGATTGGCTTTTTCCGCCGCATACTCCAATCGGTAACGATCTATCGGCCCTTACTTGCAAGTGTTCCTGGTTTGCGCGGTAGAAAAGTTTTTGTTTTCGGCTAGCGTAGCCTCCGCGTAACCCTTCAGATCAAGACGAAGGATCAAGCCTTGGAGGTCTTTAACAAGTTCAAGCCACTGGCCGAGAACACGTCGGGGTGCCGCATCAAGACCTTGCGCTCCGACCGCGGCGGTGAGTTCCTGTCAGGTGACTTCGCACAGATGTGTGACACGGCAGGGATTCAGCGACACCTCACGACGCCATACTGCCCTCAGCAGAACGGGGTGGTGGAGCGACGAAAAAGAACCGTGATGGCCATGGCACGATCGTTGCTCAAAGGCATGACTGTGCCGGGCAAGTTTTGGGGGGAGGCGGTGCGCCACGCGGTGTACCTCCTTAACCGTTTGCCAACAAAGACGATGGGCGATCGGACGCCGTTCGAAGCTTGGACGGGTAAGAAGCCGTAGCTGGGACACCTCTGTGTCTTTGGTTGCACGGCGCACGCCAAGATTACAACCGCAGACTTGAAGAAAATGGATGATCGAAGCGCGTCGTACGTCTACCTCGGCGTGGAGGAAGGGAGCAAGGCACACCGCCTGTTCGATCCACGTCGGCGCCAAATTCATGTAAGCCGTGATGTGGTCTTTGAAGAAAACAAGCCATGGAGTTGGAATGCAGGTGATACGGATCCATTGTCATTTGAGTTTGATGTTAAGGAGGAGGCTGCTTAGAAGCACCCACGCCCGGCAGGCCCGGCAGACTCGGCACCGTGGTACCGGGCCTCTTCACCAAGCAGGCGCCCCGGCAAGGAGCCAATGGAGACAACAGAGCAAGCCCCGATTTGTCCTGAAGTCCACACCCTCGGCTCTACCTCGACACACACTCACATTGTCGGGGCATCGGCATCATCGTCGACCGTCGGCAATGCAGCAAGCGACGAAAGGCCGGCACGGTTCAGAAGCTTGACCGAGATAATGCAGGAGGCACCTCGAGTTGAATTAGCCGAAGATGAAGAAGATGAGCAGGCCTTCCTTGCTGAGCTTGATGAACCCACAAGCTACCATGAGGCCGCTGGGCAGCAAGCCTGAGCAGATGCAATGAACAAAGAGATCGAAGCAATTGAGAGGAACAACACCTAGAGATTGAGCCCCTTACCGAATGGGCACAAGGCAATTGGCTTGAAATGGGTGTTTAAACTCAAAAGGGACTCATCCGGCGAGGTGATCAAACACAAAGCAAGGCTGGTTGCAAAGGGTTATGTTCAACGGCAAGGAATCGACTTCGACGAAGTTTTTGCGCCGGTGGCAAGGCTTGACACCGTGCGAGTAATCCTTGCCCTTGCTGCGGACCGGAGGTGGGAAGTCCATCATCTTGATGTAAAATCGACATTCCTTAATGGGGAGCTCGAGGAGGAGGTCTATGTGGCTCAGCCAGAAGGTTTCATCAAGACAGGCAGCGAGCATCTCGTTCTCAAACTGAACAAAGCACTGTACGGACTTCGGCAGGCGCCGCGGGCTTGGAACATCAAACTTGACAGCAACCTGAGGCAGCTTGGTTCCAAGCGATACATGCAGGAACAAGCAGTATATGTCCGGAGAGGTGTAATTGTGAGGGTTTATGTTGATGATTTGATTGTCACAAGCAAGAACCACAAAGAGTTGAGGGAGTTCAAGAAGCAAATGATGGGAGAATTTGAGATGAGTGATCTCGGCAAGCTCTCATTTTACTTAGGGATTGAAGTGAGTCAAGGAGATGATGGAATCACTCTAATGCAGAGTTCTTATGCTAAGAAGATCTTATCACAGTTCGGCATGCAAGACTGCAACCCCACTTCAATTCCAATTGATCCCAAGGTGCAACTTCACAAAGACGATGGTGGACAGCCGGTGGATGCAACTGAATATCGGCGAGCAATCGGTTGCCTTCGATACTTGTTACATACTCGTCCTGACCTGTCTTATGCCGTTGGGGTGGCAAGTAGATACATGGAGAGACCAACCATTATGCATTTCAAGGCAGTAAAGCAAATCTTGAGATATCTCAAAGGTACAATCAATTGTGGTCTTGAGTATGTGGCCGGGGATGGACACTTGGAGATCACAGGGTACTCGGACAACGACCTCGCCGGTGATGCTGATGATCGGCGCAGCACTGGAGGAATGGCGTTCTATGTCAACAGGAGTTTGGTGGCATGGAGCTCACAAAAGCAAAGAACAGTGGCTCTGTCATCTTACGAAGCTGAGTTCATGGCAGCCACTGTTTCAGCCTGTCACGCTCTCTGGTTGAGGGCACTCCTTAGGGAGATAACTGGAGTCGATGAAATAATTGTGAAGTTACTCGTGGACAACAAATCTGCAATAGCATTAATGAAGAATCCTGTTTTCCATGGGAGAAGCAAACATACTGATACCCGATATCACTTTATTCGGGAATGTGTGGAAGGCGGCCAAATCAAAGTCGAGTTCATCATGACTGAAGAACAACGTGCAGATGCATTGACAAAATGTTTGGGCGCAGCTAAGCTGGCAACAGCATGGCATCTCCTAGGAGTCCGACTTCTGGAGCCACACCCGAATTAAGGGGGAGATTGTTGAAGTTGTTACTTCGTGCGTGGTCATGTTCAAATCCCAGTCGATCCGGAGTATAACGGGTCGAGGAATAAGTCATTAGGGAGTTGGTTAATTTGGTTGCAGATGCAAATAATTCGAAGGCCGATTCAGTTGGATCGAGACCGCTTCACTCGGTGGCGCGCGAGGATAATTCAGAGGTAGCGAAGTTGTGGGATGGCACAATTTTAGCCTCAGATTCTTTCCCATTGCGTTGAGTATTAATAGGGGTGTTAGCTGTGTATTTGTACTTGTATGTTTTTGATTCAGTTCAATGAAAAAACCACGAGAAAATTGCCCCAGAATTTCTTCTACCACCTACAAGTTCTGGAACTTCTCCCGCACCTCTGTTTTCTCTGTTTTGAGCTCAGTTTGAGTTCTAGTTCACTGTTGTTGTCCTTGCCGTGCCGGACGGGTATAGTTCGGATGCAAAGTGTTCGACGTGGTGTTCCCGGCGAGGTCAACATATGTAACATGCATAGCAGAGACAGTATGCAGCATTGCCATGCATGCGTGCCGGCAGCTACCTATGGTCAGTGCCGAAGGAAGGGGGCGCTGGAGGGGCCTGCACCTCCCAACATTCTCATAATACTTTATATTTAAATTAATTGTTTATTAATTAACTACCATTCATTAATTATGTTTAAATTAGTGTTCCATTATCTAATTAATTTAATTAGTGCTTATTAACAAGTGGACCGTTTAAAACAAGTAAATATTCATCTTATCCTATAATAGATAAATTGTTAAGATTAGTATTAACTATTAACTGCAACCACTGAAAAATACTTTTTAGCTATGAAATTTGTGAAGATATTTATTAGATGTAATTTATATTGAAAAGAAATTGACTGCATCAATTAGTGCATCAATTAGTACTGATAAAATTATTGAAGCCTACAATCTTACTGCTAGTCGTAGAGCTAAATTTAAATTAATAGAAATATATATTTTTTAAATTGTCAAACATGATGATATTATATAGTATGTTACTTTACTTTGTGTGTATTGTCCCCATTGTCCTTAAATCCTGATTCCCCGTCCCTGGCTATGGTCATGCATGTAGGCAGCTAGCTACTATGGGTTTATCCGTACCTTTTACGCATCTCGCAAACATGATAAAATATATCGTACTTTACCTTTGTATTGCTGATTTTTGTGATTTGTTAGGTACTACTCTGACATAATAAACATGAAGACTGTCAACGTTGAGATAAAATACGGATACCAACCTAAATATGCCACGAGAGCGCCAAGCTACAATTGGAGGAAGACGTAAAAGATCATTCTAATGGCTACTCAAAACTACAACTTCCACCACTCATTGTAACACAATTCAAGAAGAGAAGAACTGCATACTTTTTTTCACCACGATGTTGAATTCTCGAAATTACTACAATTTTTGATTGACCTTCCGATTCTTTACTGCATACATGGAGTAGGAATGACAGGTCAACGTTGGACTCCAAGTTTGTTGCGCCATTCAAATTAATCAGAAGGCAAGAGAAGCGAAACAAGGTTTGTTCTCTCATCTCCCTAATTTTTTCTTCAGCGTTCTGAAGGGAATCGGCATTTGTCTTCCAGAAACAAATAATGATCGGGGGAATCTTTTCATAAGAAAACAGGAGTATGTTTTATGCATAATTAAAAAACGGCTATCATTGAGGCAAATGATGACATTCGCGCATATAACCTCGTTATTATAGTAGTTGCAAGTGTCGGCTTGTTGTTTTCTAATAATCTAATCTGTTCCTTTTTACCTCGAGGGTGTGCAGTGTGCTTGAGCAACAAGGTTTGCCTATCAGATATTTGAGCAATCCAAATCTCAATCAAACACAGTTACGAACGGATAGGCCTTAATGAGGGACCGCATCACCATTCGCCTACACGCACCAATATGAGATATAGAATTCCTTTCATGTTTGCACTTTTCTTTCTTGCCCTTGCAGATATTGATGGTTTTTGGACCAAAACGTTACTATTAATTTACTGCTAACATTTGAACGCAACACCAAGAAAAACGCTATTAAACCTGAGGTCTTGAACTCTGGGAAACTAGCGATCATGTTTAGCAAAAACCATCCACAGATCTTCCCAAGAATGACAAGTTTGATGTTCAAACTCGCCCATCCAAAAAATAACTTGTGGACGACCGCACCGCACACGAACATTTTTTCCATGTTCCGGAAATAAGTACTACTACATTCCTTTGTGTTTGAAGCAAATGATTAGTCAACTACAAACCATTTTTATTTTGTTTGCAATATGAAACCTAATGCACAACATACTTTCCAAAAATACACATGATTAATGTAGGAAGAAAAGAAGTCTTGCAAGTCGCAACCCATAAACTCAAATCAACTGGCAAAAAAAATATGGATAGCATGATTTGAAATGTCTTCAAATTATATTGGCCATCGATAAGAACACTTATAACATGACGGAAGCCTGCTGGTGTACGTTTGATGGTTTGTATCCGAGATTTTGAGTTTTGACACACCCATCATTTTATCAAGGTTGTCCTTTGATTCATCATTCATCATTTTTATTGGGCAATTTCACAACTTATTAGCCAATAAATATTTAGCCATCTGATGACACCTTAAAAAATATCTTAAAAATATTATAACTGTACATCAAATATATAAATATCATTTAAGATTGTGTAGAGCATAGATAAAAGTCCAGAAACGATAAAACCCCAAGACTTTGTACCGTGATCATGGTACCCGCTATATGTGTGGACTTGAAAAAAATCTTAAAAAAGATGTTTCAACGAAAAAGAGTCCCTACAATGTGGGACCCATCGCATGACGATATTCCCGTTCCCACAATCGCGTTGGCTGATTGGCCCCGGCTCCAAGAAAGTAAAAAACATCAGAGAGAAGCTTCATCTTCGCTGTCCACCGCGGCGGCGGCTTTGCATACCCCGTGCAACCCGCGAGGCCGCCAACCCCGATCTCGGCAACCCTACCGGCCACTCGCCCCCGCGCCGCGCCGCGCTTGCCCACCACGCGTCTCCCAAAATTCGCGGCCTTCTATATAAGGCCTCCCATCCCCCTCCGCCCCACCGTCTCTCCATCTCCCCCTCCGCTTCGCAGACCAGCCATGCCTCCCCTCACGACCGCCCTCCTCTCCCGCTCCTCATCCTCTTCTACCCGCATCTCCGCCGCCGCGGCGGCGGCGATCTCGAATCCCGCGGCGGCCGCCGCCCCGCCCTCGTCGTCGTCGTCACCTCCTCCTCCCGCCCGCCCCAGGCGGACGTCTCCCTTCGCGTCCGGCCTCGCTGGCCGCATCTTCGGCGGCCACCGCGCCGCCGCGCGCTCGTCGTCGTCCGCTGCGGCCGTCTTCGAGCGGCGCTTCGCCTCCGTGGGTAAGGATTACGACCTGTTGGGTGGGGACTGACCGGCTCTCTGATTATCTCGTCGCGTTTTGGTCGCAACCCTCTGATGGTGTCCTGTTGTTTTGGCAGCGGCGAAGAACTCGTACGATGAAATCCTGACGAGCCTCGCGAAGCCGGGAGGCGGACCGGAGTTCGGGAAGTACTACAGCCTGCCAGCGCTCTCCGATCCGCGGATCGGTGAGTGTTTTGACGTCCTCCAGTATTTTTGGACTCCCTGATCCACTATTTGGCGTTGGATGTGACTGATTTGGTTCGATTCTTAGTTCTTGATGGGTGAATTTGGGAATTCAACGAGGGCTTGGACGTTTTCTGTCTCTTTCGGGCGGTGAATCGTTTGGGAAGATATGGAATGGACGAATCGTTTGGTTTGTTCGGGGCCCTGACCTCCTTTTATGTTGGATAGAGCATAATGTGGTGGTGAAATTGGAGGTTCAGATGTGTTCCTACCACGGAATTTTGATGCATTTGTGTTTTCTTCCTTATATAGAAATTCGCTTTGAAAGTTTTGATCTGCCTCTGGTGCTGAATTATGTGGAGCAATGATGATCTGATCCATGTTTTGGTGGTTTTGATCAGAGCGACTCCCTTACTCGATAAGGATTCTTCTCGAGTCGGCAATCAGAAACTGTGATGAGTTCCAGGTCACCGGGAAGGACGTTGAGAAAATCCTGGACTGGGAGAACAGCGCACCAAAGCAAGTCGAAATCCCATTCAAGCCAGCCCGTGTCCTCCTCCAGGTACCAATCTTGGCACCTCTCATGCTTTTTTGTTCCGCTTTGTTCAATTGCTGTTGATAGAATAATTGTGAGCTGGAAAATTTTCAGTCAATAGCCTTTGATGACAGGAATATTGGAACTGTAGTTCCCACTTTCTTACGAACCTATCCTTTCAAGAAAGTGGAGTTGCACATGGCTTATCTTTAGTTCGTTTTTATGATGTATGATTGCTAGTGTCTGTAATGTTGTTTAATGATAGATATGGATACAAGAAGACAGAAGGTGCTGGTGGCTGTACAAAACTACCTGCATCTCCATATTATATTCTTATTCTCTGGAGAACAATGAAAGTCAATCATCCTATTTTAGTCTGGCATGTGGCTAGTGATAGCTGGATATATTGCTTAATTAATTCTGATGGCACCTTTTCGGATGAGGTGTTGATGCGAATGTGTTCTGCTTTCTCAGTTGTTATAACTGAGTTGTTGAAGCTACCTTGATGATGAGTCAGCTAACCTTTTACCTGATTTATACATTACAGGATTTCACTGGTGTTCCAGCAGTGGTTGATCTTGCGTGCATGAGGGATGCTATGAGCAAACTTGGCAGTGACCCAAACAAAATTAATCCTCTGGTGAGACCATAGTCAAATGCACACAATTACAGAATTACTACTCTCTCATTTTGGTGATTTCTTTAATTTGAATATATATTTGAATGGCATATGTATTGTGTAACTTATCCATCGGTATGTAACCCTTTGATAATGATTTACAATAACCAAGCTTGTTTTCATTTGTTATTAGTTGATACTTGATACCCTGTTCTGGACCTTTCCTGCTCTATTAAGCTATGTGTTTAAGCATGGTTATGATCATCTCCTTACATTTAGCTATATGCATACATGGTGTGCATTGGGCTACATGCATATGTGGACTACATTGGAAAATGATGCTTTTGTTTTTGCTGACATTACTGGATGCACCTTTCGCCATTTCTTTTGTTTGCAGGTACCTGTGGACCTTGTTATTGATCATTCAGTACAAGTTGACGTGGCAAGATCAGAAAATGCTGTTCAGGCAAATATGGAACTAGAGTTCCATCGTAACAAGGAGCGATTTGGATTTTTGAAATGGGGTTCAACTGCTTTCCGTAACATGCTTGTTGTTCCACCTGGATCTGGAATTGTGCATCAGGTATATCAAAGAAACATTTCTCAAATATATTTCATCTTTGCTATTATAACCACAGTAAACACTATCTGCATCATTTTGTTAGGTGAACCTTGAATATCTGGCCAGAGTCGTGTTCAACAATGGTGGGATCCTTTACCCTGATAGCGTTGTTGGAACAGATTCCCACACAACTATGATAGATGGCCTTGGTGTTGCTGGATGGGGAGTTGGTGGTATAGAGGCAGAAGCTGCAATGCTTGGCCAGGTGAATTTTTTTTTCTATGGCTAACAAATTTTCATCGCTGATACTATGCTTGCAGTGAAATACGATGTTTGCATCAGGGATGCTATTTCTCTCTTTAGCATAACAAAAGAAAAGGGAGGTTGGGTTTATCTGGCCTGTTACCTCTTTAACACACATTTGGCTTGCCACACATTTTGTTTTTGGTAATGGCTCACCAAACTCTTATTCTTTGATGTAAATTATAACGTATTCTTGCATCAACATATCATGCGCCGAAACCTCAACAGTATGTGATAGCCTATTAGTACACTAGTAAACAAGCTTGAACCTTCAGTGGTGGCTGCTTCTGCCCATTTGATTGTCCACTTATGTCTATTTTCTTCTAAATGCCCTTCTTTCTGCAGCCAATGAGCATGGTGTTGCCTGGAGTTGTTGGTTTCAAGTTAACAGGGAAGCTGAAAAATGGTGTTACTGCTACAGATTTGGTCCTAACAGTGACTCAAATGCTTAGGAAACATGGTGTTGTTGGAAAATTTGTTGAATTTTACGGTATGCTCCATGCATATCTTTTAGTACATGTCTCTTTCTTTTGATAACATCTCTAATACTATTTCTCAATTCCAGGGGGAGGCATGAGTGAATTATCACTGGCCGATAGGGCTACAATCGCAAACATGTCACCAGAATATGGTGCAACTATGGGTTTCTTCCCAGTTGATGGAAAGACATTGGACTACTTGAAGCTAACTGGCAGAAGTGATGATACTGTAAGTTATAGGCAGTTATCTTATATGATTTGCATCCTAAGTGTAATTGGATCTAGTTCTAATATTTTTCGTAAATTTAGGTGGCCATGATAGAGTCTTACCTGCGTGCCAATAAGATGTTTGTCGACTACAACCAGGTGATTTCATATTATATCTGAAGACTATTATCTGGCACATACTTTTTCTTTATTGATGCCCATTTTCTTAATGTAGCCTGAAGCTGAAAGAGTGTACTCATCTTATCTGGAACTTAACTTGGAAGAGGTAGAGTCATGCCTGTCTGGACCAAAACGGTAATGTACTTGAATAATTCGTAATTTTGGCACATGTTTTAGCCGCATTCAGTTATAAACTGAAGGACCTACTCAACAGGCCTCATGATCGAGTGACTTTGAAGAACATGAAGTCAGATTGGCTCTCTTGCTTGGATAACGATGTAGGATTCAAGGTAAAGATCTACTGTACAGATAAGTGCAGAACTCCCCAATTGCTGTTGTTGTGAAATTCTGATTTTTGTTGTTTATTTGTTGATATTAAATGACTAATCCTCATTTAAGTTGCTTATTCTTGGATCACATTTGAGATACATTCATACATTATAATAAACTAATTATTTTTTAGTGAAAGATAAACAAATGATCAGAGTCCCATATTTCTATGTTCTGATATTGCGCATAATACATCTCAGGTTTATACGTTGTCCTGTTATCTTTTCCCTTTACATTATATCTTCATTACAACCATTTTGCAGGGTTTTGCTGTCCCCAAAGAATCCCAGGGTAAAGTTGCAGAGTTCTCTTTCCATGGGACACCAGCAAAGATAAAGCATGGCGATGTTGTAATTGCTGCTATAACCAGTTGCACTAACACATCAAATCCTAATGTAATGCTGGGGGCTGCTATAGTTGCCAAGAAGGCTTGTGAATTAGGCCTTGAGGTGAAGCCCTTTACCTTGTTTCCAGCTTGATGTCCTTGTTTAATTTATCTCAAGCTGCTCTAGTTGCCAAAAAGGACTCATCTCTGTCAGTTCATTCATGCCCTATCCCTATCATCTTATCCCATTCCTCTATTATTGTCAATGAAATGTAATATGCATTGAGTTATTTATTATTCCTGAATTCTGAAAACGCAAGGTGCTAGTTTAACATTTATTGTTGTTAATCAGGTCAAGCCATGGATCAAGACAAGTCTTGCACCTGGTTCTGGGGTTGTGAAGAAGTACTTGGACAAGAGGTAGGTTATTGTACCTTGAATTCAAAATTTCTTGTTTTGTCAGCCTTAGTTATTCTCTCTTTGTTTTTCCTTGCAGTGGTTTGCAGAAATATCTAGACCAGCTCGGCTTCCATATTGTTGGCTATGGTTGTACAACCTGCATAGGAAATTCTGGAGAACTTGATGAAACAGTATCTGCTGCGATTGCTGACAATGGTGAGTCTGACATCATTAGCTAAGAGTGTGTAAAGTTGAAAAGCTCATTACTTTTCTCATTTTTTTAGATATTGTCGCTTCTGCCGTGTTATCTGGAAACAGAAATTTTGAAGGACGTGTGCACCCATTAACCAGAGCAAATTATCTTGCTTCTCCTCCATTGGTTGTGGCATATGCCCTTGCTGGCACGGTAAGATTACAGAATTCGTTTGACATATGCATTTCGAACTGACAGTTAAATTATTATACTATTATAGCCATATACTCCAGAAGCAAATCAAAGATGTGATTGGTTATTTGTAGCTACTGCATTTATACATCAATGACTTGCTATTATACATCAATGACTGCAAACCAAAGTTCTGCCCAGCATTTGCTAAACTGCCGGATATGCTACAGGTCAATATTGATTTTGAGAAAGAACCGATAGGCATCTCGAAAGATGGGAAAGAGGTTTACTTCAGGGATATCTGGCCTTCCACTGAAGAGATTGCCGAGGTTAGCACTGCAGTTTTGACCAACCACATTCCCATTCTCGTATAAATCTGTACTTGCCTATTGAAAACATAGTGAATTTTTTTAAGTGCTTCATGCTGGTGCTTTTAATTTTGTTAGGTTGTCAAGTCAAGTGTGCTACCTGACATGTTTAAGAGCACATACGAGGCAATAACCAAAGGAAATCCTATGTGGAATGAGCTGTCTGTATCAGCAAGCACTCTCTACCCATGGGACCCATCATCTACTTACATCCATGAGCCTCCTTATTTCAAGGATATGACAATGACCCCTCCTGGCCCACGGCCTGTGAAGGATGCTTACTGTCTCCTGAATTTTGGTGACAGTATCACAACTGATCACATCTCACCTGCTGGAAGTATTCATCCTGACAGCCCAGCTGCAAGATATCTGAAGGAGCGTGGTGTTGAAAGGAAGGACTTCAACTCATATGGCAGTCGGCGAGGAAATGATGAGATCATGGCTAGGGGAACTTTTGCCAACATTCGCCTTGTGAACAAGTTCTTGAAGGGCGAGGTTGGCCCGAAAACCATCCATATTCCATCAGGGGAGAAGCTCTCTGTTTTTGACGCTGCTATGGTAATATACTTGCACTTAAAATCCAAATTTACATTTCATTTATGCAATTATATGTATACTAATGCATTCTGGAATTTACTTTTCCATTTTTATGTTCTTACCACAGAAATACAAGAATGAAGGACATGACACCATTATCTTGGCTGGTGCTGAGTACGGCAGTGGAAGCTCTCGGGATTGGGCTGCAAAGGGTCCAATGCTACAGGTAACTTCGATTCCATCACAATTTCTTCAGCTAGGCCATTAATTTCTCACTAATGGGTGTACTTCGACTTGGTGATACAGGGAGTCAAGGCTGTGATTGCTAAGAGCTTTGAAAGGATTCACCGCAGCAACCTTGCTGGTATGGGTATCATTCCTCTATGCTTCAAGTCAGGGGAGGACGCCGACACCCTTGGATTGACTGGCCATGAGCGTTTCACGGTTCACCTCCCGGCCAATGTAAGTGAGATCAAGCCTGGCCAAGATGTTACTGTGACGACTGATAATGGAAAGTCCTTCACTTGCACACTTCGATTTGACACTGAGGTATGATTTTTCGTCATCAATGATTCCATTCGAGTGTTGGATGCTGATTATGTATGATGCTGGTGTTGATGGATTTGATAATTATTTGTCCAGGTGGAGCTTGCATACTACGACAATGGTGGCATTTTACCGTATGTCATCAGAAAGATCGCCGAGCAGTAGGATGAACGCTCAAGATGATTGCGATGAGGCGAATCGTAATTGTTGTAAACAGCTTGATTAGCACAACCCCATTTTTTAGGAATATCTTTCAAATAACCTCTGAGATATCCGCAAAGAACTCAGAAATTTTGTGAGCTACTACACTTGCAGTTGTACGCTGCCACGGGAAATGCGGCGCTGAATGACGCTATGAGATCATTAACATTTCACTTGAACACACGTTGCTAATAATTTTCCGGCATTTGCAAGTATACATGCTACTAGATTCGTTTGTTTCATGTAGCACTTCGTCTTGAAGCTGTTCATATTGATGCAATTGAAAATTGCCATCTTCCAAAAATTTGTAGATTTCTGTTCTGCCGTATTAACGTTGAAGCCCGTACCATTGAAAAACAACGAATGGACAAAAGGGTACCATTGAAAAACAACGAACGGACAGAAGGGCTGGAGAAGGGAGGGGAAGGGTACCATTGAAAAACAACGAACGGACAGAAGGGCTGGAGAAGGGAGGGGAGGGCGGTGGCATTGACGGAGAGCGAGGAAGACGGCGCCGGCAATGCTGAGGAGGGGAAGACGAAGACAATGGAGGTGGCGGCGGAGGGGAAGACGAAGACAATGGAGGCGGCGGCGGTGCCGCCTCGTAGTCCATAGTAATTGGAGAATACTCGTAATCGATAGTAATTGGAGAAAAATGAGAGAGTTGACTAATCACTTTCAAGAAGAGTAAAAGTTGTTGCTCGGATGGACGATCGGAGACCGTGGTTGCGTAGAGCTTGTCGAGGCGAGTTCGTTTGACTACTCGCTTGTCTGATTCGGCTAAATATTGTCCCTTTGACGATCTGAGTAATTGTGGATCGTTGGATGTGTACCTAGAGAACTCTGGCGATCCGAGTAATTATGGACCGTTGGATGTGTGTCTAGAGAACTCTAGTATAAAAAGACATCCAGTTTTAGTTTCTTTCAACCCTAGTCCACTTTTTTCCTTCTATGCTTGTTGCGGCTCTTGCCATAAAATAGACAAGGGAGAGAGGAAAGGAAGAAGAGGAAGGAAGGAGAAGAAGAGAGGAGAGGAGAGGCGAGGAGAGGCAAGGTATTTCTATGTTTGTTGCTGCTCTTGCCACAAATAGGCAAGGGAGAGAGGAAAGGAAGAAGAGGAAGGAAGGAGAAGAAGAGAGGAGAGGAGAGGCAAGGTAAGAAACCCTTATCTCTTATGTTTTGTGCGTTAGATTCGTGGTTAGGGGACGAGATTAGAGGAGAGACTCCTGAAACGCAGTTTCATCTGGAATCTAAAACTCGTCAATCTGTGCAGTCTCAGAAATTGACTGTTTTGGGCGTCTTAGTGGCTCCAAAAAAATAATAAGCATTTCTAAAAGTTGTAGGGGATTTAAAGATCTTTTCATGACCGTAAAGAACACCTCAATCGGATTTGTGGTTAGTGAGTTATGGATGTTTTTTTGACTGTTTTTTTCTTGCGAATTTGGGCAATATCTGTTTGACTACAGATTAATCCTGTTTAGAGGCCGAATCAGACTTTGTGGCATTTGTAGAAATTATGGATAATTTTATAAACTTTACAAATCGGTAAAGCACATGTTTATTGGAGTTTTGTAGCAAAAGGTATGACTATTTTAGTGTGATTGCTTTGCAGTTTGGGGCAGACTATCAGGTTGAGATTAGACTGAAATTTTGATAACCTTACTGACTTTTGTTGGAGATGATAATAACTAAAGAATTATAGATTATGAAGTTATGTTATATATAGCACAATTTGGGAATTTTTATCCATAAGGATCAAAGATATGAAAAAGATAAGGACTCCTGGTCCTATTGGAGGATTTCAGGATGGATTCGTATGTTTATATTCGCTTATGGGGGTGTGGGACGTAGGTACTGAGATGCTCATTGATTGCATATGATTTTTTCATGTTGTATGCTGAGAATGTGAGATGAGATGTTCAACAGGTGGTATTGCTTCAGGTCGTGCCTAGGGCGCTCATTTCTACCAAGTTACGGACAAGTAAACATAGCAGTGATTTGCTGTCGTTTTGACTTGTTATTTTTTACCAACTAAATGTCTAAAAATCAGCACATAGGACTATACTCAATAATTGAAAGATTGGGCATGATTTATTTGTTTGGTGAAGTAATATAACAAAATAAAGATAAATTCAATATGATGAATAATCTATGGTTTATGTTGGTATTTTGGGTGAATAGAGATAATTACACGCTTGAGTGATATTATTCACAAATGAGGTTCAGTCATGCATCTTGCGCTTTACCAAAATATAAAGATTAGGAAGTATATTATTACTTTAGGAGTTTGTTTGAATTTAGTCAATTGTTATTGAATCATCGTGGTGTAATAGCACTGAGGTCAAACCAGAATCCGGCTTCCATTCAAAAATAGACTTCAATCCTTCGTTATGACCATATATGGCTAATATTATGGTTGGATGGTGTATGAAAAATTATATGTGTACAAGTTGCCTTGGCATTGGTATGAATTTTCATAGTTCAATCTACGTGCAAATATGTTTATATTTAAAATAGTATTATGCATTAATGTATCACGAATTGTTGACTTATATGGTTAGCACCTTAAGAAAGGGCATTACGTGGTGAGACTTGGATTCTAGAGATGAGTTTTATCGTGTGGTTTCATGTTTGAAGTCTGTTTTGAACATGTTGAAGTGTTATTTGTGATATTGGCAATACAAGTATCTTACGCATATACGTATGGATTTTGATATGCATTGAACTATGTTCTAACATTCTTGCTATATGTGATGGCTATGGTATGTTGTGAATTCTCTACTTTAAAAAGAAGTTAAATATTGGTTGGTGGTATTATCACATGGTGTATGGCTAATCTACACTTGAGAAGGAAGTTGAAGATTTATTGGTGGCATTATGAATGCACCATATTATATACATGTGCATTTGCATTTGCATTGTATTGAAAGTTATGTCGTGATCTTATGATTATGACCGTACCAATATAACATCCATGGATGCGACTCTATACCTTGTTGGGTATGCAGGCAGGAGTTCATATGCATTCATGTGCGCTTGATGCATGAAAGTAATTGTCTTATGCATTGCATAAACATTGAAAGTAATCATGAGAAGTGATGTTTCTCAAGGAGTGTGTAATGCGGATGACCCTTGATATTGTGGATATGGATGAAATTGTATATGCGATTTTGAATGGCATTTGTATGCACTGTGTTTGTATTGATGGAGTTGTGAAAGATATTTGTGTGGATTTGCATATGTATTGTTATGCATTTCATTCACTTATAATTATTAATAATTGTATTTAGAATTAGTATGAAATGGATCACCGGATCCCTTATTATAGTCCTCTGCTAATTTTTTATGGACTACTTATGTGTTTTTCATGAGTGATATATAATATCCAAATAGTGATAATTTTGGATTGGTCAAATATTGTTTACATGAAGAAAAAATAACAGTTTAGGTATAGTAAAATTAATATGGTTTAAATGTTCTTATCATGATATCTTTAATATTATTTGCTTGGATATTAAGTTGTTAGTATCGTAATGATTCTCCAATATTACAAAAGTTATTCTAGTAGTATTTGTTAGATGTGATGGCAAAGAATGAAATATGACTTAATGTTGAAAATGATATGACACTTGGTATTTTAATAACGATTTGTTAATTATGAAATTATTAAGCCAATGCCTAATCAAACTATGGTTTAAATAGCTTGTCAAAATAAGTTTACTTGCTGAGATTTTCGAATCTCACCCTTGTAATTTCTCCTCCAGGTACTTGAGGCATGTCATTTGGGGAAGAGATGTAGTTGTACGAATCCACACTTCATGATTCTTCGATGTCTTTTTAGCTTGTTGGTTAATATTGATGATGGAAGGCTAGTGATGATGATAATTTTAATTTTTTATCTCGATGAACTGTTCAGTTGCTTATAACTTATCTATTAATTATTTTGTTTTTACGTTATTAAAATTATAATGGAGTTGATGTTAAAATTTTACTTACTATTTAGCAAAGCAGATAGTATACTGAAATTTGTTACTATTTAGCAAAGCACATAGTCCTGTAGTAGATTTTAATGATATTTTGGGGTTTCGTGACCTGAGATGTCACATTCTCCTTGATGAATCGTGTGTCGAGCAAATGAAAGAAGGTGGTGAGGGGATGCGGCAAACCCTTGCGCGTCGTTGCACAACTCGTCGTCCCATGCCTGCATCCGCTTGTGCCCGCGTCTGGCTGAGGAGCGAAGCTCCTTTCCTGCGTTCCTCCTCAGCCTGGCCCGAAGAGGCATTTTGCACCCGTCCATGCTGGCTCGCTCTTCTATTCAAGCAACCAAACAGCGAGCTTGCTGCATGGACCGGTGCGACCGTGCGAGCCATCCTCAGTGCGGGCAACCAAACACGCTCTTATATGTTGTATCAGTATACAAAGGCTGTAGGATGTGCTGACGTTGCGTATCGAGGAATGTCAATCACATATGGAGGTGGTGGTGGTGTGTAAATAATTCAGGAGGTATGCAAATAGTAACAATTATTGCAAATAAAGAGGTGGATGGAAATGATTTTCTATATAAAGGACTTCACTTGCGAGATAATAAAAAAATCAATTCTGAGTAACGCAGAATAAGTGGTGAGTCTCATCGTTTCGCTTATGATTATCATTATTATTTATTAACAATTAGCAATCAAAAATAATATGAGTAAAATTGATATATATGTGTCCATAGCAATTAAAAAAACGTTATAAAATAAACAAAAATCATAGATCAACTTTGAAATTAAGTTTTAAAATTTAATTTTAGCTTATAAGAATAAGAAAAACAACAACGTTGGTAATGTTCACAAGTATTTCTTTCTTTATTATCTACCGTTGAGTATATTCCTACAATTTTACCCAAGCAGTTTTGCGCTCGTAGTAGCTTGGTAAGCCAGAAATTGGTAGGGTTTTTGGCCCAGGGAGAAATACGCCACGAGGGTTGGATTCCGTTTGGCTTGGCCGGTATCGGGAAACGCACCAGGGAGTTGGACTAGCGAGCGGCGCGTTGCCTCCCGTTGGTCCCCGTCTCCCCGAGCGTCGTCCCCGCATACCTTGCGAGGGGAGGCCGCCGCTCGCCTGCGCCGCCGCCTCCCTACTTCCCTTTCCTCCGAGTGTCGGAAGGGGATTGGGTGTAGGATTGGGATCCCAATCCTCTGTTAGCCAAACAACACCATATCTAGTTTCCCTTCCATCCCTACCCAAATCCACCGAGCTCTCATCGCGCAATTGACACCCTCTTTCACGAACTGCTCGTAGCCGCGGAATCAAACCGACTTGGGCTCGCAAATTCTTAATCCATGGCGGCGATGGGGCAGGGGGAGGAGGATGACGTCGACCACTACGAGGTGCTTTGCCTCCCCTCCGGCGAGGAGGGCGCGGCGCTTTCCCTCGACCAGATCGAGAAGGCCTACCGGACGCAGTCACGGCTGCGCCACCCGGACAAGCGCCCCGACGACCCCAACGCCACCGCCGACTTCCAGCGCCTCGCGAGCTCCTACAACTTCCTCCGGGACGAGTCCCTCCGCCGCCAGTTCGACGCGCGCCTTCGCGGCCGACGCGAGGCGGCCGCCCGCGCCGCCGCCTCCGGCGTCAAGAGGCGGAAGGCCGTGTCCGACCTAGAGGAGCGCGAGCGCGCCGCCGCCACGGGCCAGGCCGTCGATGCTGCCGAGGCCGCTAGGCGCGAGGACAAGCGGAAGGCCGCCGACGTCAAGCGCGAGCTCGAGGAGTTCTTCGCTGCCAAGCAGTCCACCGCTTCAGGCACCGCTTCTACTTCGGTAAGGATCAAATCCTCTCTCTCCATATCTGATGTCTAACTGTTCTATGAAATCGTTTCAATTGGATTTGTTTTCTTGGGTAGGATTTGTAGCACCGTGATAAGGCGGTTAGGGTAAGTAATTTGGGGAATCGTCGCGTTCTGGAATTCTGGGTACTGTTATCTCGTGAATTGCTACTATGTGATGTTGGGGAATTGCTGCGTTCTAGTAATCTGGATTGCTGTAGATACTGCAAATTATGCACGTGATATTCTAAAGCATCTACAATTAACATATGCCCCTTCAAACTAGTGTACTACTCGGCCCTGTTCGGCTGGCTTATTTCCAGCCAGCCAACAGTGTTTTTATCTCACAACAAATCAGCACCATCCATCAGTCGACTTAAGCCAACAGTACTTTTCTCTCACAACAAATCAGCACCAGCCACCAGCCAGCCGAACAGGCTCTTCGTTTGTTTTTGGTGAGGAATGAGCAGGCCGAACAGGCTCCTCGTTTGTTTTTGGTGAGGAATGAGCAGGTAGTGGTTCCAAGTGTATTGTACAAACAGTACTTCTAGATTATTGCATAGGAATGACTGTGAATACTCACATCCTACAAATGATGCTTCTTCTAGGTTACTGTCAATTATTGATCAAAGAGAAATATTGGTTGTAAGTACATCAAAGGGAACTCATGAAGGTGGAACATCACTGATAGACTGTTTGTAGAATTGAATTTTGGGCACACATAGTGCTAACAGAAATGACCAGCAAAATTATTTCATTAGCTAAGATTATTGAGCATGAAGTGAATTTCTTTTACCTGGTTCAAACACCATAGCTTCTCCCATGCCTCCTCTTTTATTATCAAAATACACTTTTTAACTTTCTAAAGACTATGCAATAAGCTGGTCTAATAAACTCATGCCTTGTTAGCAGTTAACAGAACTACCTTTTACAATTGACAGTGACTGCAACTTGAATTATTTTGTCTAGGCACCTGGAGCCCCACAAGATGCACCAAAAACAGACAAGGGTAAGATTTTGAAGGTTTCATGGGAAGGGGGTGCAGATTATTATAATGCGGCAAAGCTGGAGGAGATCTTTAAGCAATTTGGCGGAGTTGAAGATGTTGTTATTAAAACAAGGAAATCAAGGAGTAGGGGATCAGCAATTGTTGTCATGGCTTCCAAGGAGGCTGCAGTAAGTCCAGTTTCTCTACTCCTTTTTCAGGTTTAGTTTGCTATTGTAGTGGGGTATGATAATCTTGCTTGGTTGAACTGCTTTTATTGGCAATCTGATTTTTTTTTCATAATCAACTTGCGAATTAATGTATTATTGTGTTTCAGCAGATGCGAGGTTAAATTTAGTAGAGCTGCTGTTCAAAATAGATTTATCTGATTTACTATAATTGAATAGGAAAAATTGTATTATTTTTTTCATAATATCTTTTAAAAAGGTACTGAGTAGTAACTGTGGATGCGTCAGTCATGAAAATTTTCACGGTTGACCTTGAGGAAATAGTTTTGGCATGCATCTGTCACCCACAGTAGCTATCCTTTTTACTGTGTGGTCTCGACAATATCTTGTCTGACAGAAAACCAAAGACACTAGGATTTTCACTCTGTTTGGCAGAACTCTCAACCACGTATTATGTGTCTTAGAAGTAGGGCAACTAATGGCCCTTAACAATCACAGCGAAGTGAATCATGCTTTTGATTTGCAGCAAAATAAGTAGGTCATACCCATAAGCAATTTTTACGAGGTGCACATGCCTGTGTTTTGACATGTGTGGCTTGTTGCTTGCTTCCTTTCTTATAGTTTAACATTGATGCTATTTGGTTTGCTTTTGTATCATGCTTGGGATCTTTACCAACCTGTATCACCTTTGTTTACTACCTGTTCTATGTTCCTTTTAACAATGCCTCTAACAAATACTTATTGCTCTTTTGACAGCTATCAGCACTACAAAACCATTCCGTGTACAATGTTTTCTCTGTCCCATTGATTGTTGCTCCTGTTCAAGAATCGGGTGGTGTTCCAACAAGGTCAACTCAAACACCTGAAACGAGGACAAGCAACCTTGGTGGAACTGGATTCAATGATTTGGAAGCGTCAGTATTCCGCAAACTTCAAGAGGTATTTTTTACGAGATTAGCACTGTTACTTTTGTCAAGAAGACATTGGTGTAGATTTACATTTTCATTGTGTAACTAGGCAGGTAGTACATATGAATGTTGTTTTGCAGAGTAGGTTACTGAATAATGAGGTATCAGTTCTAAAATGTACACTGTAGTTTTGTAATTTGTGTTAGATGGTATTTGCCACATAGGATGTGTTGAGATGTTGGAACTAACAAATGTCTTGTCATTTTTGCAGGCCCAGAAAAGGAAGCAAAGCAGCTAGTTAGGCGTTTGATTGAAGCATCAGCAGGACATTTCCTGCTAAAGAAAACCTGAGGATAGCTGGGACACTCAAGTCAGAAACATGAACAATTTTGTAGTTGGGGGCGATCTTGTTGATAATCTTTCTCATGCGGACGGTGAATGCCAGTTTTCAGGCATTCAGTGAAATGTGTGTTGTTCTAATAGACCTTAGATTTTTAACTGTATACTTAAATATTTCGTTTGGGATAACTGAGATACGGACATGTAGGCTTATCTTCTGTGGTTTTCCAAATTCTTGTCAAATTCAACTGATTGATATGATTCACACGAAATTCATCGATTCTAAACTGTGCTGCAACATTTTGAATCCCAGAATAATCGAGGTTGGGCCGTTTCAAATTGGGTTAATATTGATTTTTTTTATAACTAAGCTGAAACATGGCAAATTGCCACGACACGTTACTTCTCTCTTCTCCTCTCCCTCTGGTCGGATAAACCTCTGAAACAGCTACAGAGAAATATCCCGCTACAACCCCGTCCCCTCCGCCCCACCCCGGCCATGGCCACGCCGCTCGTCCTCGCGGCCTGGCCGGCTCGCGCCACCACCACCACCGCCTATGCCTCCCAGAGCATCACCCCCGCCACCTCCAAGGAGCCCCCACCCAGGTTGCGCCCGAAGCGCAGGGGGCTCCCCGGTCCCAGCAGCTCCAAGTCCCTCGTCGTCTCCCTCGCCGCCGAGGGCCGCATGGACGAGGCCGTCGAGGCCTTCGAGGCCGTCAGGGGCCCCGACGCGTTCCTCCACAACGTCATGATCCGCAGCTTCGCCGACGCGGGCCTCCCCGCCGACGCTCTCGCGGCCTACCGCGACATGCTCGCGGCCGGCACGCGTCCCGACCGCTTCACCTTCCCCGTCGTCGTCAAGTGCTGCGCGCGCCTCGCCGGTCTCGACCAGGGCCGCGTGGCGCACGGCATGGTGGTCAAGCTTGACCTGGATCACGATGTCTACACCTGCAATTCGCTCATCGCATTCTACGCCAAGCTTGGTCTCGTCGAGGACGCCGAGAGGGTGTTCGACGGAATGCCGGCTAGGGACATCGTCACGTGGAACACAATGGTGGACGGGTATGTGTCGAATGGGCTGGGGTCACTAGCACTGGCTTGTTTCCATGAGATGCATGATGAGCTAGAAGTGCAACATGACAGTGTTGGTATCATAGCCGCTCTCGCCGCTTGCTGCTTGGAATTTTCGTTGATGCAAGGGAAAGAGATCCATGGCTATGTGATCAGGCATGGGCTGGAGCAGGATGTCAAGGTGGGTACTTCACTTCTGGACATGTACTGCAAATGTGGTGAAGTTGCTTATGCTGAGAGGGTATTTGCATCGATGTCGTTGAGGACAGTAGTGACATGGAACTGCATGATTGGTGGGTATGCGCTGAATGAACGTCCTGATGAGGCATTTGATTGCTTCTTGCAAATGAGGGCAGAGGGCCTCCAGGTTGAGGTGGTCACCGCTATCAATTTGCTGGCTGCCTGTGCTCAAGCTGAAAGCTCGCTGTACGGAAGGAGCGTTCATGGTTATGTAGTTCGGAGACAGTTTCTTCCTCATGTGGTGCTTGAGACTGCTCTTCTTGAGATGTATGGCAAAGTTGGCAAAGTGGAATCATCCGAAAAGATATTTGTTCGGATAACAGACAAAACTCTGGTGTCATGGAACAATATGATTGCTGCCTACATGTACAAGGAGATGTACAGAGAAGCCATCACACTATTCCTAGAGTTACTGAATCAACCTCTTTATCCCGATTATTTCACCATGTCGACAGTAGTACCGGCATTCGTCTTGCTGGGATCGTTGAGGCACTGCAGGCAAATTCACAGTTACATCATCAGGTTAGGTTATGCAGACAACACTCTCGTTATGAACGCAGTTCTGCATATGTACGCGAGGAGTGGTGATGTGGTGGCCTCAAGGGAGATATTTGACAAAATGGTGTCAAAGGATGTCATCTCTTGGAACACAATGATCATGGGATATGCAATTCACGGACAGGGAAAGACTGCACTGGAAATGTTCGATGAAATGAAATATAATGGTCTACAACCAAATGAGAGTACCTTTGTCTCTGTGTTGACTGCTTGTAGTGTATCAGGTTTGGTGGATGAAGGCTGGATGCACTTCAATTCAATGCTACAAGAGTATGGCATGATCCCACAGATTGAGCACTATGGATGCATGACCGATCTTCTGGGTCGAGAAGGTGATCTTAAAGAGGTGCTACAGTTTATTGAAAGCATGCCGATAGATCCAACATCCAGGATTTGGGGTTCCCTACTTACAGCAAGCAGGAACCAGAATGATATAGATATAGCTGAGTATGCAGCAGAGAGGATATTTCAACTGGAACATGACAACACAGGCTGCTACATTGTTCTATCTTCGATGTATGCTGATGCTGGTAGATGGGAGGATGTTGAGAAGGTGAGATTGCTGATGAAAGAGAAGGGATTGCGAAGAACAGAACCAAGAAGCCTTGTTGAGCTTCATGGCACGGCGTGTAGCTTTGCCAATGGGGACATGTCTCACTCGCAGAGCAGGACGATTCATGAAGTGTCTGATATTCTGTCTAGAAAGATTGAAGAAACAGATGACACAAGGAATCAGTCTTATCCCGTCTCTATTGCAACAAAGACAACCACAATGCCTAATAAGCATAGTGTTAGGCTGGCTGTTGTTTTCGGTCTAATATCATCTGAGATTGGATCCCCTATTCTTGTCAAGAAGAATGTGCGTATATGCAACCACTGTCATCATGCATTGAAGTTGATATCAAGATATTCAGCACGGAGGATTGTTGTTGGTGACACAAAGATCTATCACGAATTCTCTGATGGTTCTTGTTGCTGTGGTGACTACTGGTGAATGGATATCAATTAGTATTTCATAATTGAATATACTTCACGCCTTCGGCAACACCAATGGAACGCCTGAATGTATCAGGTATTGTGACAGAATACCATCATACAGTCACAGCATACATGAACCATCAAGTATTTGAGTCCAAATGCTACAGCTGTATCAATTTTCGGGGGGCACAGAGACGAAAAATCAATTCCCAGGTACTGGTACAGCGGTACTCTGGTAGCAGCGGCTCAAAGTGAAAGGGTGAATATGCACACTGGACAGGTACCTCCTCTTGAGACTCTTAACTGACATTGATATGATGTACAAAGTCCATTCTTTTCGAGTGAAGACTCTGAATCACACCACAGGTAGCTCAATGTACCACACATCATACAAGAATGAAATTTAACACGAAATTATTTTCATTTGCAATTCTTGGCAATACAGAATCTAGATATTTAGAAGAACATTTGCTTCATAACATAGGGTTGACATACGGCCAAATTTTACTCGTTTTCGTACAAAACTTCAGAACAAAATTAAGCAGCAGAAGCAAAGAATCTGAGACGCATCGCAACGTGACTATGTAGCAGCAGTTCAGCTATGCTCCGCCGCGGCGCTTGGCCTCCTCGGCCTCGACCATGCGGCGGGACGCCTCGGCGAGCCGGTCGAGCGCCTGCTGCACGGCGTCGCGGCCGCCGATGAGGAGCCTCGCCACCACCTCCGGGTCGCGCTCGCCGCGGGCCTCCTCGAACTCCCGCCGCGCGTTGGCGCGCAGCACCTCGCGCCACGGGACGCCGCGGTCGTCGGGCCACTCGAACAGCCGCGTGACCCGGAGGATGTCGCGGTACAGCCCAAGCGCCTCCCGCCGCGAGCTCGTCAGCCGGCGGCGCGCCTCGGCCTCCGCCGCGTCTCCGTCGAGCGCCGTGGAGGAGGTGGGGGACTTCTGGGCGAGGTGGCGGTCGAGGAGCTCGTCGATGGTGTCGGGCCCCTCATGGATGGATCGGACCGGCGGCCGCCGCCTCAAGACGGCCAGGCCGTGGAGGAGGGAGGAGGAGGTGCGTACGCGTGCGGCGACGGCCATGGCTGGGTTATTTATTCTTCCTTCGTCCAGTCTATTTGTTGTTGCGTTGCGTTTTTTGGGGTTAGATCCCCAATTGGTGGCCTTGTTGGGTCGGTGGTATCCAGTCGATGGACACCGTGTGCTACTAGCATGTGGCAAACCGGAGCCTGGATTAGAGGGAGAAATTGCGTTGATTTACCATGAAACAACACAATTAGTTCTCATCGGTTTCACCTTAGTACAATTTATGCAAGACCGATGAATCAAGATCACAATGGAACACGTTTTACAGGTTCTAATTACAGCACAAAACTCTCAAAAGTCGCATAGTTGCATAGACGAGCAACACCGAACGCTACTACTACGACATGTTTCATCTGTACGGTGCGGCAACCGGAGGATTGGCAACCGTGACGGCCTTGGTCTTGATCCGGTACCTCGGCCGGCGAGGGATGACCTGGCTGGGGCCCATCCCGAACTGGCCGATGCCCTCCATGGCCGGCGGCCCGTCGTCGTAGACGTAGCCGAGCAGGCGGCCGCAGGCGTCGCAGCTGATTCGCGTGCGCTTCCGCTGGATGCCCCAGTAGTTGAGCGTCTCGAAGAAGGGGCGGATCTTGTCCTCCGGCGCGAACCGCAGCCGTGACTCGTCCACCCACGAGAAGGAGAGCGTTCCCTTGTTGCCGGCCTCGAAGTAGACCCCCTCCGGGTACAGCTGCGCCGCCGTCAGGTTCAGGTCCGCGCCGCACTCCGCGCACCGGTACGTCGCCGCCGCCGAGGACGCCATCCCGCCGCGCCACCCCAGCACGGAGATTTCTTCTGCGTCGTTACAGCGATGGATCTGCGTGGCTTTGTGCTTAAAAACTGTCCTATTTGGGGATGGTTTCTAGAGAGGACACGGCACCGGCAGTCGCGTTGGACTCAGAATTCTTTGCTACGACCATGAGAAGGTTCTTCTGTTTGGTGTATCCCTACGGTGAGAAGTCAAAAGCCGGGGCGTGGTGTTGCCGATGCGATTAGAGGGAAGCTTTTCTAGTCTCGCTTACCTGGAAACGAAGCAATCTGGCCTGGCCTGGCCTGGCCCAGACCCAGTTTGTTGTGTTAATTAAGCCTGTAAAGAGAACAGATCTGAATTGTTAGCATTTTTAATTTTTTTAAAGTTTTACAAAACTAATTTTTTATTTTGAAAAATTGCAAATCTAGTCTCCTCCCGCCCTCTGAAAGGGCGAGATTCAAAAATCGCCCTTCTAGAGGGCGTCTTCGCTGACGTGGCAGACGAGCGTTTGCCGCCATCTGCCGCGTTGTTGGAGATTTTGCGATTAGGCCCTTCCCGCCTTTGCCAAGGGCATTTTTGCCTTGTAGCATTAGGGGGTCGTCTGCAAAAAGGCGACCGCCCTGGCTTTTTTTGCAGATGGCCCCTTCTCGCCCTTCCAGAGGGTGTTTTTTCCCCTTTCCGCCATCTAGAAGGGCTTTTTTCGGCCGGACAGTATATAAGCCGAGTCAAACGATTTTCACCTCATTTGCAGCCTCTTAAATCCAGAAAAAAGAAGAAAGAGAGGGGTGAGAAAGAGGAAGGAGAGCGACGAAGCCCTGCCGGATTGCGTACTCCATCCGAGGTAAATGCAATATCCCGTCGTACTCTTTTTGTTAGTTTGTAAATGCAATATTAGAGAAAATAAATTTTTTAATATTTAAGTAGTTATTTAATATTTAGTTTTAGATTTATAAAATAGATGATTTAATTTAAATCAACTTAGATGATTTTAATTTAGATCTACTTAGATGATTTAATTTAGATCAACTTAGGTAGAATATTTAGATCAACTTAGGTAGAATATATTCGGATCTATGTGTATATTATGTGAATAGATGTTAAGCACTATGATGTAGATGTTAAAATGAGGACATGATTTATTTTAGCAATGTGATTTAGGACAAACCTATTTGGATAATCATGCATATAATTTTATTGATAATCTAAGTATGTTTATGTATAAAGTATGATTTAATTTAATTTAGTTTAAAAAATTTATCAGATTTGGATGAGCATATGTAGAAAAGAGGTACGATTGGCGGTAGATCAAATGAACAAACCGATTCGGGATATTTTAAGATGTAGAAGATAGAACATATTGTTAAAGAAATTAACTTAGACACAGAATCATCTAGGCAACATATTCATAGTATGGAATAAACTCAGTCTCAATTTGTTTGTCAGGCACTATGACAAGGTTATATTTCAGATAGTTCACGGTGAAGACAATGTTAGATATGGTCTAGAAGGTGTCGATCGTCAGAATTTAGGATAAAATCGAAGGGCATCGATAGGCCAGTCGATAAAACATTTGAGTCAGTCTATAGTTGGTTGCTACGTTATTTAAAGTGGATACAAGAGTGAACACAATGTCTCTATCTGTTGTAGTAAGCCGTGCAACAGAAGGATATTATTGGGAACTTATGCCTATAGATAACACTGAGCCGTGGAGATGTTATGTGGACATGGCACTTGAAAGGTCCTGACCCCTTGTTATTTTTGTGACATTGCACGAAATCGATAGCAATAATACAATGCAAACAGAGTATGGTGAAGGTCCGAGCAATGAAGTAAGCTTGGAGGAGGCGATTGGCGTGGCGGATGAGGGGGAGAGAATCAAAGCAATTGTTGAAGAAATGGAGAGGGAGGATTCTGAAAATAAGCAGGCGGAGGGCGATGAATCATCAGACGAGGAAGAAGATGTCATGCCCGTGGATTGGGAACAAGCTGATTTCTCTCAGCTTGTTATCTCGGAGGGCAGGTTTCATTTGAATACAAGGATAACGAGGTAATCCAGGGTGCTAGGTATGCTCATAAGGAAGACATGAAAGAGGCGGTGAAGCATTGGGCGGTCTCTTTGCATAGAGAGTTTAAGATGGTGAAGTCTACAAACTATGTGTATGATGTAAAGTGTATGAAGGATGATTGTCCATGGCGCGTTCATGCATACAAGGGGAAATGCAATGACTATTGGAAAGTGAGCATTGTTGGTGAGCATACATGTCTATTGCCGAGGGTAGATAAGTACCACTGCAACATCACCTCGGCGTTTGTTGCCGGTGAGATGTACAGCGATGTTGTTAAAAACATGGACCTTGAACCAGGTTCCATTATTAGGCACATTGAAAACAAATTCAAGTATACTATCAGCTATTCCAAGGCTTGGAGGACGAAACAAAAGATATTGAAGATAAGGTATGGTACATTTGAAGCATCCTATGATAATTTACCTCGTCTTTTAGCCATCATTGCTCAGAGAAACCCCAATACCTACTACAGCATTCAGACTTTTTCATCATCTACTGAATCGAGCAAGAGCATGCTGCAAAGATCCTTTTTCTCGCATGGTGCTTGCATCAACGTATTTGTGCACTGTCGCCATGTGCTGTGCGTAGATGGAACCTTTCTGACAAGCAAATACAAAGGTCAAATACTGACGGCGATTGGAGCAGATGAAAACAACCAGGTGTTACCTATGACTTTTTCATTTGTCGAGAGTGAGAACACCGAAAGCTGGTATTGGTTCTTGGTGAGAGTTTGATGCCAAGTCGTTCGTATGAGGCCCAATGTTTGTCTCATACATGATCATCATGCGGACATGCTGAAGACAATCGACTATCTTCAGAATGGTTGGCCAGAGAGGAGACTTCCAGCTAGGTGGCATGATGTTCGGAGTAGGTGGTGCATGCGGCATATGAGAGCCAATTTCTACAAACAATTCAAGAACAAGCACCTGATGGATCTCTTCAAGAGGCTATGTGGTCAGAATCAAGAGAAAAAATTCAATGAGTTGTGGAGAAGGTTGGATGAGCTGACAACGAAGCAAACTGACGAGCAATCTCGTCAGCCACAGGATGGCGAGCCTGTAGTACCTCTTGGTCCATTGCATAATGACCCGCCAACAATGAGAAGGAGGTTTGCACCATCAATACGTAATTTCTCCCACTGGATAGAGAATGAGTATCATTTTTCCTTGTTTAAGCTATTCACTTGTTCCATTTTATAACCCCGAACATCACAAATGTACAACCAGGAGGATGTACGTCGGTGTCCATACGAAGAGTGGATCGATACTGTTAGACCTGTTTCGATCGGTCAAACGGTAACACAACCTGAGTCGACTGAACAATTCATTCAGGCATGGATGGAGTACGAACGTCGCGTCGAAATCACAAGCTTAGATTGGAGGAACAACCCACTAGGTTTCCCTAACTGGTCGAAGCGTCCCATGTGCGATTGTAGGGATCATTGCAAGATTGCTACCTCCTTTGAACCACGAACATATGGACGGAAATATTTCATTTGCCCCAACTTAGACAACGACTTCGTTGTACGTCTTTCGTTTTATATATCCCACAAACGTCTTCACTCTAGTGGCTCTCTAACTGATTACATGTGTTTCTTTACCAGGACATTCAAAGGAGGTGTGGATTCACTAGGTGGATCGACAATGTCATTCCCCAATATAACGGTCTAAAAGTAACTGAATGTGAAACACAAAACGAGTACAACGCCGAGAAGGAAAGAGAAGATTGATGACAAGCTTAACGCCCTAGAACGGTTCCGTATGATAGCCGAGCCTCGATTCGTCGGGGATAAGTAAGTTGCATCATGTTTGCATAAGACATATGACATGTATTCTATCATCCATACCTAATGGGTTATGCAACAATGTGGCACACAGCTGCTTAACTATTGCTACTAAGTTAACTTGGTTAAAACAGTATGTATGATCACAGGTAATGCAAACAACATACGTACGATACCTTGAATATTATGGTTCATTACACAACACGATAACATTTAGATTTGCAACAATACGTATGGACGAATTGTGGGACAAATTGATCCGTTGAGGCCAATTAGGGTTAGGGTTTATATTGCATGTAGGAGAAAAACGCCCTTCCAGATGCGGGAAGGGCAAAAAAACGCCCTCTGAAAGGGCAGGAAGGGGGACGCCTGCAAAAACCAGGGCGGCCGACCTTTTGCAGGCAGCCTCTCGAATCCACGGTGCAAAAACACCCTCTAAAAGGGTGGGAAGGGGGCCACATGCAAAAAAGCCAGGGCGGCCGCCTATTTACATACGGCCCCCTGGTGCTACAGGGCAAAAACGCCCTCTGAAAGGGCGGGAAGGGCCTTATCACAAAATTTCAACCGCGCGGCAGACGGCTACGAACACTCGTCTGCCACGTCAGCAAAAAGCCCTCGAAAGATCGTTTTTAAATCTTGTCCTCCGAAGAGTGGGAGGAGACTAGATTTGCAATTTTTTAAAATAAAAAATTAGTTTTATAAAACTTAAAAAAATTAAAAATGCTAAAAATTCAACAGATCTCATCTTCCGGCCCATTTAGCTGTGCCTTCCCCTCTCTCTCTCCGGTCCCTTGTTCTACGCGAGATTTTCTCAACGGTGATCAACCGAATTTTCAAGGCAGAGTTGAGTTAAGAGTATCACGAGTAACAAAATGTGCAAGTCTCGTGTAATCGTGTATACATCTCATGCAGGTGCAGCCATGCGGCGACGCGCGAGAGAAACGCAGCCACAAACAGGTGTGCTAACGGCGCATTCGCATCATACAGCATGCTAGTGTGAGCCCGTCAAACCTTCTGCGGGAAACGAGGGAGAAGACGTTGCCTGCTCCCGAGAAAATGAAGGGTGGGAACTCGGAATATTCTCGCGTCACCCGCGTATATATACCAACCAACCACCTGTGCCATCTCTCTGTAGTTCACTCCCTCGCCGCCATTTTCGAGGCAGGAAGGTGAGAGAGAGAGAGCCTTTGACCGCCGGAGCAGCCCGCCGACATGGCGGGCGAGCAGATGCACGTGCTCTCCGCGCTGGACAGCGCCAAGACGCAGTGGTACCACTTCACGGCCATCGTCATCGCCGGCATGGGCTTCTTCACCGACGCCTACGATCTCTTTTGCATCTCCCTCGTCACCAAGCTCATCGGCCGCGTCTACTACACCGTAGAGGGCTCGTCCAAGCCTGGGAGCCTGCCGCCCCACGTCTCGGCGGCCGTGAACGGCGTCGCCTTCGTCGGCACGCTCACGGGGCAGCTCTTCTTCGGGTGGCTCGGCGACAAGGTCGGCCGAAAGAGCGTCTACGGCATGACGCTGCTCTTGATGATCATCTGCTCCGTTGCGTCGGGGCTGTCGTTCGGGGACACGGCGACGAGCGTCATGGCCACACTCTGCTTCTTCCGCTTCTGGCTCGGCTTCGGCATCGGCGGCGACTACCCGCTGAGCGCCACCATCATGTCGGAGTACGCGAACAAGCGGACGCGCGGCGCGTTCATCGCCGCCGTGTTCGCGATGCAGGGGTTCGGGATCCTCGCCGGCGGTGCGGTGGCGATCGGGATCACCGCGATCTTCAGGAGCCAGTTCACCGCGCCGCCGTTCGCCGTCGACCCGGTGGCGTCCACCCCGCCGCAGGCCGACTACGTGTGGCGCCTCATCCTCATGTTCGGCGCGCTGCCCGCGGCGCTCACCTTCTACTGGCGAATGAGGATGCCGGAGACGGCGCGATACACCGCCATCGTCGCCAAGAACGCGGAGCGCGCCGCGGCCGACATGTCCAAGGTGCTCCAGGTGAAGATCACGGCGGAGCAGGCGGACATGGCCTCGCCGGTCGACAAGCCCTTCACCACCAAGCCCTTCGGCCTCTTCTCCGGCGAGTTCGCGCGGCGCCACGGGTTCCACCTCCTGGGCACGACGTCGACGTGGCTCCTCCTGGACATCGCCTACTACTCGCAGAACCTGTTCCAGAAGGACATCTTCAGCGCGATCGGGTGGATCCCGCCGGCGAAGACGATGAGTGCGCTGGACGAGCTGTACCACATCGCGCGGGCGCAGACGCTGATCGCGCTGTGCGGGACGGTGCCGGGGTACTGGTTCACGGTGGCGCTGATCGACGTGGTGGGGCGGTTCAAGATCCAGGCGATGGGGTTCTTCATGATGACGGCGTTCATGCTGGCGCTGGCGGTGCCGTACGAGCATTGGACGGCGAAGGGGAACCAGATCGGGTTCGTGGTGCTGTACGCGCTCACCTTCTTCTTCGCCAACTTCGGGCCGAACGCGACGACGTTCATCGTGCCGGCGGAGATATACCCGGCGAGGCTGCGGGCAACGTGCCACGGGATATCGGCGGCGTCGGGGAAGGTGGGCGCGATCATCGGGTCGTTCGGGTTCCTGTACCTGGCGCAGAGCCCGGACCCGGCCAAGGCGGCGGTGCACGGCTACCCGCCGGGCATCGGCGTACGCAACTCGCTGTTCGCGCTCGCCGGCTGCAGCTTGCTCGGCTTCCTCCTTACCTTCCTGGTGCCGGAGCCCAAGGGCAAGTCGCTCGAGGAGATGTCACGAGACAACGAGATCGCCCAGCCGTGAGCCAGTCAGCCAATCCGGCTCCTGTCCACCGGCGTTTGCATGCAAGATCCATGCATGCACGGTTATTCCACTAGAGATATTCTTTTTCTCTTTTACTAGAATCCATTGGTAGCATGTTTTTCTCTCTTTTTTATTTTTTTTCGGGGGTTTAGGGCGGGGACAATTACAGGCAAGATGATGAAATTATGGCCGCCAATTTATTGTTGACGACAATGTAGTTTATAGCAATAGGTCAGTTTTTCATATAGGCTATTTTCGGTGCCTGATTTCATCCTGGTGTCATGAACATTTATTAGCTGACACGTCAACTTTTACAGTGACGTGGCAAGCAATTGAAGAGGAGAGAGAGGATACGAATTTTGTCCAGATGAAACGAGGTCAGCACCGTTACCCAGACCTTGGTACACGGACGAAACCGCACTAGGGCACATCGTTTTCTGCGGATCTGGTGCAGCGGCGGGAAAAATTTCACGCCGCGACCTCTTCCCGCCCCTGAGCTCTTCTCACACGTGCCCAATTCCTTGCTCTCGTCATTCTCTACTATATTTCCAATCCAATCGCGGATCCATTTGCGCCTAGTTCCTCGCCGTTGGCGGTGCTCCATTCGCTCCAATCGCTCCAGATGCCGATCCGAGAGAAGTCTATAGGATGTAGGAAGCGAAAGGCGCCGCTGCCGCCATCACCAGCACCACTGACTGGATAGCCAGCACCACTGACTAGATAGCAGGTTTCGACGGGAGCGTCGTCGTTGCCATCACAAGGACCACCGCCACCACAACCTGTTCCGGCGGGAGCATCGCTGTCGCCATCACCAGCACCACTGCAACCACGACCGTTTTTGGCGAAAGCGCCGCCGTCGCCATTCCCTCTGATTCATGTTGTGCAACCGCCGCCGGCACTGCACCCAGCAGGATAGCATGTCATACCTGGTGTGATTCAATCCCCTCCAGAGTGGTATGCTCCCTCCTTTCTTCTTTCTCTGTTGCGATTTTGGATATGTGTATACTGGTTCGATTGGCAAATCTATGCAAAACAATGATGCTGTAGATCTGTGCAAAACATTGATGCTGTACATCTATGCAAAACATTGATGTGGTTTTGGATATGTATAGACCGAAAACCAAATACCAATCAAGATTGAGAATTGGTTTAGTTCCATCCCTGTATCAATCAATATAGAAAATGTCTGGCTGCCTCACCTGCTTGAAAATGTCGGTGGTTTAGTGCTTGTATCCTTTCTATTTGCAACCAGGAAAATCTATTTCATTTATAATGGATATTGCAAGACTTAGACATATTCTGCATTACTATATTGGTCTTTGCATATTTGTCCTAGCCAGGAATATTGGGGATGTTTGTTGTATAGGGGAGTTATGCTGATGGTAGATAAAAAATCAGTATTGGATTGCTAAATCACACATGGTAGATAAAAAATCAGTATTGGATTGCTAAATCACACAGACGCTGCATAATATGAGATGTTCTTTAATCCATAACAAAGAGATCACACACTTCTTCAGCAGAAAATAGTAGTTTGTAATATATATCAAATGACAGCAGTATATGTACATATGTTCAATTGCATGTGTACATTGGTTTAACTAGCTATATCTGTTGCAATGTAAACATGTCTGATTTTAAATTGATCAGCAAATGTTATGTAAATTTCAGGGGTGGTTATGTTAATTTCTTACAACAACCACCATTTGCTGCATCGGTACAAAATTTTCATTTTGTTGGGCTTACTCATAACTTTGCACCAATCTCTATGTCACTGCCACCATCGGTGTTGCAAGGACAATCCTCACCTCAAGCCTCCATTGACATTGATGGTGAATACAATGTTAAGCCAAGTACAACAGCAAAGAGAAGGCATTGGTCACATGAAGAAGACGTTCGATTGGTAATAGCCTTATTCTTCAAAAGTTAGTTAAATTTTGCTCCCTTTCATTAAGCTGTTTTGATTGCTTGTTGTAGGCGAGTGCTTGGCTGAACAATTCTAATGACCCAATAAGAGGGAATGACAAGAAAGGCGATACATTTTGGAAGGATATCACTGCGAAATTCAACAAAACGTAGCAGCAGGTTGTGAAAGGGACACAAATCAACTAAAGATTCATTGGTCACGCTTGAAGACAACTATAGCCGACTTCAATGGATGTTGGACTAAGGTGACTAGAGTGAGTAGAAGTGGGGCATCTGACGATCAGTTGATGGATGAGACACTTGCAATGTATACAGAACGATACAAGAAACCTTTTACTTTGTTGCATTGGTGGAGGACTCTGAAGAATCAACCTAAATGGTGTGCATATGTTCCCAATTGAAGAATGAAAAGAATCAATCACAGCTTCCCATTCATGTTGATGATGACATAGGGACTGAGCGTCCAATTGGGAGAGATGCAGCCAAGGCAAGTGCAAGACACAATGGCAAGCACAAGATTGAAGAGATTAAAGAAGGTTTTGCAATCTTAGGAGATAATATAGACAAGATAGTTGCAGTAATGCAAGAGCGTAAGCATGCGCGTGAAAAGACTACAGAGGCAAATCTTGAAATCTCAAGGTTGAGACTCAAGGCAGCACAAGAGGAAAAGGAAGCAAAACTGCTGGAAGTCTATAGTTCATTGCTTTAGCAAGACACAAGTCAGATGACAGAAGAATCAAAGGCTAGAAAAGATAAGGCATTAGTGGTGATGGAGAACAAGCTATTCAATAACAACGATGAAGTGTGAGGTGTATACTTGATAAACACTTTATTATTTGTGAACTGCATTTTTGTTTTTCTATTGAAATTTCAAGGTGTGGTTTCCATAGTCCTACAGCCTGGTTAGATTCAACTTGATGAGTCCATGTGGCTAGTGATGCATTGCTCATATGACAATCATTAACTGCATTTTTTTAAATTCTAAGTATTGTTGTTGCCGTAGGCTAATCCATGTGCCATAGTCCTACTAACTGATTGTGTGTCAATTCTGACATGCTTGTAGATTAGACAAGCTCATCTTAAAAATTATGTTTTGTTTTTACTTACATTAAAATGGTATGGGGTTTCTATATTTTACAGGTTTAAAAACACATTTTATCATGGGTAGGAGATGTGTTGTAGTGAAGTGAAGACACTGAGTTTAAACAAAATGAATTTATTTGCATACTTCAAGTTTTTGTTGTTGCTCCATTTGTGTACTCTATCAAGCAAAAAGTTGGTTTCTTTGTAACAACATGCTTGACTCTTGATTTTTCGGTCAATCTTATAATGATCTATACATTAGTGTTTTTATTTTGATGTGGACATAAGCAACTCATTGAAATGATGAAGTGATTATGCATTCATGACCTGACTTGATCTTATATTAGGTGATATAGAATATGGTTTGCCTTTGTAACATAGTGATTGGTTGACAGACCAAAATGATTGTCTTCTGAAGATATTGCTTGGATGTGAGGAATGGAATATGTGCGCTCTGACACTATATCTACTGGTGGAGATGATGCCTTGATTTTCTTTGCTTTTCTTTCCTTCCCTTTCCTCATGTACTTAATTAGCCTTGTCATTTCAGTGATGTTTTGATGGACTTGGAAATGCTCCTGATGTTTCATTCTGAAGCTTTTGTTAGTGATTAATTACCAGTAAATTAAGCATTTGGGGTCTTACCAGTAAAGTAAGCTTTTGTTAGCGATGATCAGATCATGTTGATGGTGATTAGAACAAATATAAGTGGCTACATAATTATATGGAACACTTGATAACAACACCATATAACCAATAAATACTGTGGGTAATCTATGAAACTGTGCACTGGGACTTCCTGTTTCATTTATCAGAGCACATCTCATGAGATGATGTGGTATCCTTGGAAATCGCTTAATGAAACACTGCACTGGGAATAGCCTAATGGACGATCATTAGAGCTCATTGAATCATCACGAGCGCTCCTCGGGTTGTTCGTTTTTTCTGTTGATGATCAAGAACGATCTCTCCTCGAAAAACAAAACAGAACGATCTCTTAATCAAAAGGGAAAAAAATTTGTAGTAACAACAGCGCTCTTTACTTGACACTTGACACTTGACATGCCTGGAGAAAGGCCCAGGCCCAAGACGGGCCTTCTTTTTGGGCCATCCTCGCCCAACTACCGCGTTTCTCTCCGCCATCAAAAGGCCGAGTGGCCTGATGACACTGAGAATACATGGCATGGAGACCCATGTTACCATGTCTCTAGGAATGAAAACGGTCGGCAACGGTCGGAAAAAACCTTAACCATTCCTGTTTTCGTATTTTTTTAGTGGGATCGAAAACGGAAATAGGAAAGGCGTACGAGAAACCGTAACCATTCCTGTTTTCGTATTTTTATAGCGGGATCAAAAACGGAAATGGGAAAGGCGGACGGGAATACGAATTCCGTAACATGGGACAACAGGAACGGTTGCAAACCTTAACCATTCCCGTTCTTGTATTTTTTTAGCGGGATCAGAAATGAGAATGGGAAAGGCAGACAGGAATACAATTTCCGTAATACGGGACAACGGAGACAACGAAAACGGTCGGAGACCTAACCATTCCCATTCCCGTATCTTTTAGCGGGATCGAAACGGAACGGGAAAGGCGGACGAGAATACGAATTCCGTAATATAGGACAACGGGAATGGTTGGAAGCATGTCAATTATGATCGGGAATCGGTAAAAGAAACGGAAACATCGACACACATGTTATCTGGAACCTGCACACAAAATAAGCAACCAACTATAAAAATGCATTGCCATATCCAACTCTTTTTTAACCGTGGTGATTTTACAGAACATTACCTCAGCAACACCTGCTTTACAAGTTGCAATTGATACAACCAACATAGCATTCACTTCAATCTCAGCCTATATGATGCAAACATGCAGTGTCAATGGTTATTATATAACCAGGAAAACAAGCGACAATTGAGTTGGCAGCTACAAAGTTTTAAGATTAACATTTTTGAGATAGTAGTTGTCGGTGATATGGGCCCTGGGGTATGACGAGAATACGATATCTGAAGAAGAAAGACGCCTTTGCTTACCAGGGCGCCCCAAAGATATGTCCTAAACGGCTCATGCGGGTCCGGGCCACAGGCGGTCACGTGGCCATCCCAAAGGGGACTTGGCCCGGGAGCTGCCCGGAGGCCGCCGCTTCCCAGATGGCAGGGTTCGGGATCACCCGGACCCCCGTCCATCAACTCGCACCTCTCCGAGAGAGGAACGAGATCAACCACCAACTGCCAACCACCACATTTAATGCCTAGAGAGAGGCCAGACGCCTGCATCATCGCATTTATTGCAATGTGAGGCACGTCTGTCAGCCGCTCATCATTATCCTTTTTGCCCATCACAAGGGAGAGAGGAGAGAAAGTCTTTGACGGCGACCGCGGTATGGCCGCACGGTCAGTCCACGCACGCCTCCCTCCACGCCCGTCCAGACGCATTAAAGGCACTGGGCGGCCGCGTGGGAGAGAGAATACGGGCGCTAGGGTGTCACGTCGACCCCTCTCCAAGCGGAGAGCCACTGACCGGTAGGCCCCACTGGAGTAGGTAGGTTGACCCCTCCTCTCGTCAGTAGCATGGCAGCCACGACGCCCGTTTTTCTCCTCCAACTCCCTCTCGTCAACAGCATGGCAGCCACGACGCCCATTTTTCTCCTCCAACTCCTGCAACATGGCAACAGGAGCAGGAATAGGGGTAGACCTCCGACAAGACAGGACTAGAGCCGCTCCATCACGTGGAGCGGAGTAGAGAAAGCTAGGACTACTGTGGTGTCCCCTTGCACTATAAAAGAAAGCCCAAGTCCATTATAGAGGGGGTTCTGTTGGTTGGCCTTTTGTTCAGCCTCTTCGACCTTTGGCTTTAAGCATTTCGCCTCAGTCATCAGCTCCAGCTTCCCTAGGGAAGAACCGCCACACCAATCCTTGTAATTCATTCTCCGCATAGCACAAAAACAGGAGTAGGGTATTACGTCTCCCCGACGGCCCGAACCTGTATAAACTCTTTTGTGCCTTTGCGATTGCAACTTTTCTCCACCTTCCTACTTTCTCTCTACCTCACCCCGAGCTCGAACTCTGATTCACCGCTCCCCTGTGCCGAACCAAAAAGGGGTTCCCCCGAGTCCCCGCGTGTCGAGCACACGCATCGACAGTAGTAAAGAAGTAAGCTTTAAAAATTATTATAGAAAACAGCACATCAATTATTTTCATCACTAAACTTAAATATTATGAACCAATATCAAAAATTGTCATGTGTATAATCTCTTGTTATAACTCTCAACAAATAGAGCTTAGCAATGTAGGATGAGGTTAATTTCATAGAATGAATACGGGATAAATATGAGATAAATACATGAATTTTTTCAATAAATACGAGATCCGTGAATACGGTCGGAAAAACACCCCAACTGTTCTTGTTCTCGTTTTTCGTATTTTTTCTCTTCCCATTTTTCTCATGGATACGGTATTCGGTCGAGATTTTCGGTATTCGATGTCGATCAGTATAGGATTTTCTCGCATTTGTTTTCATCCCTACATCTCTCAGCATACAGGATATTTTGGCTGCATTTGAAGGCGCTAGTTGTTTGTGCTTTTCCTTAGCACGCAAATAAAAAAGAGAATTCCCTGCATACCTTTTAAAACTTACTCAATCCCTCTCATATTAGTGAAATTTACTTTTTTTTTCTTTTTTTTTGAAGGGGAGAGCGGTTCTGTTAACATGTTCTTGTCTTCTAGCAATGTTCAGGATCGCCAACAGGGAGAGAATTTTTCCCCCTCCAGCGAGATAGGCATAACTACGGTGTTACACGTATGCACAACTCCATCCTCTATCCAATCACTCCTAACAATTTTGTTAATATTGCAGTCATACAACATTTTACTGGCTATGGATCGAGAGATTTAGTAATAGACTTTGCTAAGTATTATATTTATTTTATCTAAATAATGTTGGTGTTTCTATGTTAGTCTTTTCACCATCATGATGTGTAAGGTCTCGGCTTGAGTGCTAAATTGTTAGTAGTATAAACTTTGTCAGAAGCTCTTGAGCTAAAGGCTAGGATTTATTTTCATTGTCTAAAAATCCACATAACAAAGTACTACTATAGTTGCCAGTCGTGAACGGATATGCCGCCAGATCAGCGGCACGTCCACCTTAGCACAAAATGCTCCGGTTTTTCTCTACCATAGGACACAACGCTCGATCTGGCGGGGTAACAGCGAGTACAGATCAATTAAGCTGGAGCTACTAGGAAGCAAGAAGAAACAAATCACGTAATGCCAAAAAAAAAAGGAGGCGAGAAACTGCGATGCGCCATCGCTGCCTCGTTGCTGAATTTGTTCAAGCACCAGAACTGCATCCATTAAAAAGGATCCCCAATATGTGGTCAAATCTAAAATCTATAATCTATATTTATATCTATAATTATTTATATGAAGTAAGTAGTGTTTTCACCTAAATTTTGTTTTGCCTAGCTATTTTACAGAAAACCTTTTAAGTTTTTCCAAAATTAACCTACAGTCCGCCTGGCTATTTAAAAAAAAACAAGTTAAAGAAAAAATGAGTTATTTTGCAGAAAACCCTTGAGTGTTTATAAAATTAATCCGCAGTCCCAACGCTGAAAAGAAAAGGAGGGCTTGGATGAAAAAAAATCTCCTACATCCCTCTCTTCCATCTCCATTCGCGCCGCGCCCGCGCCACGCTGCGTCCCTCTCGATCCCGTCGCCGCTCGGAGCTCCTGCGCCGCCGTCTGGACCTTCGCCCTCCGTCTGTTTCCCTCCCTACGTCGTCGTCCTATTGCAACGCACGGAAATTTTGCTAATATATATTATATATATGGATAGTACTCCTATGAAGCTTGTTATGAGAATAAAAAGCAATTCCTATGAAGGTCCTACAAAATATATATGAAAACAATGCTTCCGTACAAGGCTTGGATAGTTAGTTGTTACTATACGAGTATCTAGATGTCAGATTCATATGATGAGATAGAGAAGAGAGAAAAGAGAGAAGAAGCCGCCCCTTCAAGCAAGTTTCATAGTAGAGTTAACAATTAGCTAAGTCCGTATTAGAACTATGTATAATAGATGAGCTATAAGATTATCTCTATTTCTTTTCTCCCTCTTTCTCACGTATGTATTTAATGTGTTTATTTTATAGTATGTGAAGAGAGCTTTTGTATGAAAGCCAACCCTTCTTCTTTTTCTACTTCTCTCTCCTTCCTCCATATAAGCTTACAGTGTCTTGAAACGTAATATTAAACTTGCTCTTATGCAAGAGGCAACCTCCACACAAACTCTAAAAAAAGAAGAAAAGAAGTGTTAACACCAAAAATTGGTATGGTTTTTTAAGTAAATTTGGTTAAGGAAAAGAATCGATGAACCGATGAAAATTTATCTTGAAGAGACCAAGTTCAAGAAGGTAATTAAGCATGATTTTGTAAGTTTTATCTAATGTTCGATCAGGATTTATATTTCTCCTTATATCTTATCGGCACAAAATGTTCGACCAGTGAAAGGGTAAGTCTCGTCAACCTGGCAGTTGTATCGACTAGGACTTTCTCGGTTTAGTCCAATATTCTGGTCGATCGGCTGTCGGCTTACCTGATATATTTTATTCTATCTAAGGCTGCATCGGTTAGGTTCAACCTCTTATTTCGATCAAGATATATTCATCACGTTTGTATAAATCTTATCGGTTTATCTAGTTTATTTTATCAAATGCAATATCGTACTATCTCAATGAGGTCCAATCTTCTAGATTGTTACTTATAATCTAAGGCTTGCTAAGTCGATAGGTTTTATGCTATGTTTTACTGGAGTGCTAGCCAATAAGTTATGTTTACATTATATCTAGCTGATCTACAATGATAGTACGATTAATTTATTTTATATTGGCCTAGTTCTGTTAACTACAACCTTATATTGTATCGGTTCGGTCCGATCTATCCAGGTTGGTATTAACAGAATAAAAGTTGATAGCTAGTTGGTTTCGTCCTTTTCGAAAAGTTGAATAGAGTCGATATCATTATTTATCTTTATTTGTATGTATCATGCTAGCATCGGTTTTCTAGCCGATATATAAGAGCTTTGACAAATATCAGCTACATCAGTTCTACATCGAACTTTTAGCCAGTGTATGTTGTAACCATCGGACATGTGTTTCTATTACACTGTATTAGTATCATCATCATTATAAGAGTGATTACCTCATTATTTGATTCTGCATTGGATCCATACCCGATAGTCCAAAACCCTATCAACATTGGTTGATCTCGCTACATCACATCGGCTTATTGGTCGATCGACTCCTTGATATTATATGATTTGTCTATCTTGTTAGTTGTAAGATCAAACTAATTGGCATGCCCTGAACCCGATTGATACGACCTGCAACTGGAGCTATGCAGAACTTAGGCATTCGTGTAAAACGACAAATTTCTCGTCAACACGCTTGAGAGAAGATTGGGAAACAAATAAAATTAAACTATTAGGGTTAATGCACTATAATTAGCATAGATGTGATTTGTTATACGTGTTAACTCTTCATTGATGATCAGTCTATAGAGATAAAATTAGGGGTGACATCTACCTCTTTTATAAGACTTAGTGTCACCGCGACTAAAAATTAAGAGAGGTAGACTACATAACGGTATATAACAATGGAATAACTAATGGGCATGATGTCAGCATGATACCAAGTAGATACCAGATCTGGTATCTCTGGTACCAAACATGATATTTCGTAGGTATTAGATCTAGTATCTAAGTATCATGAGGATGTTAACATGGTATCATAGGTATCGAATCAGATATCTTCGATACCAGACATGATATTATATATCAGATCTGGTACATAGTATCATACTGATATGATCATGATATTGGATTTGATGTCTTTGATATCAGATATAATATCTTATAGGTACCAAATTTAATACCTAGATATTATGTTGATATCATTATGACATCAGCTATTTCGTTAAAACGAGATGTCATTCTATAGTATTTTTGGAAAATTAAAGTTTTTTTTCGTGATACTGTATCTCAATAGACCACGGTTTCCACGCCATTTGGACTTTTTTTTGCGCTGACACTGATTTGATAGGTGATAATAATGCAATAATGATAATAAAGAGTTTGTGATGGAAATGAATCGTATCACATGAACAGGGACCATCAGGACCACCGTTAACCAATGAAACAGTTGTGCTAAAACTGTGCGCATCGCAACAACAAGTAATCGTTTGTCACCACCAACGATCTTGAAATGGGACAACCAACGAATCCACGGGTGTGCAACAAAGCGAGCTAGAATCCGACTACATCAAGTGTGGGACTAGTCTCAAGGAACCATATCATTGTGCAACGTTTCGTCCAAATTAATAGCGCGATCCGGAAGATTGCATACTATACTTTCTACCTGATATAGGACCAGAATTGGAAAAAGACAGATTGGCTCTGTTATGATCTGCTCGGCATGTTTACAGCTCCGTTCAAAACATAGGGATTTTACATGATATTTACATGAGGTTGTTCCGTTTTCATACAGTGGCAGACTTACATAGTACTAGTAATATTCAAGTAAAGCAATATTTACAGTAAAAACATACAAATTGTGATTCAAAATACAATAAAGATAAGAAAAAATATAATGGCAAATTATTTTTTAGATAGTTAAAAACTACTCCATCTGTCTCAAAATACCAATAATACCAATATTTATAGCTATAAATCTGGATAATCGACGATCTAGAACCAAAAATTGTTATATTATGAACAGATATAATATAATAGATATGATTGTCTAAGATGTTTTGAAATGTAGTATATATCTTTTTAAAAAATGCTAGTTACTTAAATCTTAATAAGCAAACAGTAAGAAAATATAATGTTAACTTCCCTAAAAAGAAATTGCTAAACAAGTAAAACTTCTCAAATAGAGGGAAAAATAGAGCACGATACAGTGAGGAAACAAGTGAAGATGAAGAGATTTGGATAATACAGTGAGGGAAAAAAAGAAAGAGGTTGTTGCCACGGGAGTATTGAATTCTTCAATCAAACATGCACAGACTAAACAAAAAAACAATTCTCAGTTTGTGCAACGTAGTGCATATTCTCAAGAAAATTTATGGGTATTCATCTGAACACCGATGAATCCGTCTGTGTTTCCCATAAGATTAAAGGGAAAATACATAGATTGAAGTTATGCAAACTGTCGAGGGATTAAGTACACAACTACAATATTTATACATATCAAATAAGAGAAGTGTAAATGTGCACACCAAAATGTAACAAGAAGATCTTTATACTAGTTCAAACCCCCTGATAATAGCCCTATAGTCTGTTTTGCGTTTACACTGTATCAATCTCACGAATATAAAGTATGTGATGCAAACCCTATTCTATGAGGCTATGACAATGTCGGCGAAAGCTCTACTGAGATAGACAGCCACTAGTTATGTTTATTCTTCCACCAATATCGATCCAAGTGAGATTTAATTTGATTTTGTGTTGTCTTGTGGTGGGTTGCCTTGGGTTGCACTGTCATCTCTTTTCTTTTAGAAGACTTTATGTTTATATTAAAGTCAGGATAAAAAAACATCGTGAGAGATATATCAATAATAAAATAATCTAAGAGCTAAAGGTATTTTTTACCGAAGACGAGTCCGAAGACGAGTCCGGTTTAGTTAACCTACTAAAGAGAAAACAAGTTATTATGATATAAATATAAGGAGTCGTGATTACTAGGGTGAGGTGGGGGAACGAGGATGAAAGTTACAAGTTTGAATTTGAATCGGATCAATTCCGATCGCCTATTCTTATCAAGGACTCCTGTTTTGGACTATATATCTATTTTAAGATATTTTGTTCTTGTTAAGTGTTACTAGTATGTGATATTCCCGTTAAGGTATGTGTATATCTTTAGGGTATCTTATATTTATCCTTCCTCAGAATGAAAGACTTCCAAACATTTTATTTATGAAAATCAACTAGTTCCCATAAAAATCTAATGTGCCAGACAAGCTTGTATAAATATCATTATCAGCTGGTGTTATGCGGAGTATATACGTGGTAGTTATCTATCTATACAGTTGTAAGAGTTAGCATCATCTGACAACAAACGGATCTGCTCAGTGCTCACTACCAGATCAAAGTCTCCATAAATTCATGAAAGATAATGGAGGTGACAGCTAGATGACTCGCGCTCCACTAATGATGATTATAATCCGAGCAAAACAAGGACTAATACGGAAGAAAGGGAGGCACCAGTCGGGAGTAAACAATGGCAAGAGAGGCGCAACCAGGCGAGATCCAGAGCAGCAGCTGCAGCAGCCTTGGACCATCTCCAATTCTCCATCTCACTCCTACGTCTGATGCAACTATTTAGTGCTGCAAATGACCAAAATCCTGAACATCATTAAACACATAAATATTCCAATGTGAAGACACAGATATTCCTTCTCTCCCTCTCGCTACACTCCTTAAAACAGGCAGGCAGCAGCAGCACACAGCCATGTGATTCACCACTGTGCAGATCAGAATCCAGTGATACTCCAATAATTAAGCTCCTCTTCTGGCAACTGAACGCAGGAAACTGCCTCCTTTCTGCTTGCCATTCGTTTCAATCGCCACCGCTCCATACTCCTGTTGATCACTTGAAGCCCATCCATCCGTCCATCTCTACCGAAACTAGAAAAATACACCCTCTATCTTTGAAAAATTAATTCCTATCAACCCTCAGGAAAATTAATTCCTATCTACAAATCTGAACAAAAATATAACCCTTCATTAAAAATTAATTTTTTCTACGAATCTGAACAAAATTATACCTGCAAAATGGTAGTACGTCTCTTCTCTCCGAATTTCGGCCCCCTTTAAAACGTCGAAAATTGAAAGATTTTTATGATTAATTCGTATAAAGATCCTACAAACTGCAAAAGCCTGGATGGAACATCATAACCTTTTGACCGGCCTGTCAATCCGTGGCGTTTATCTAATTGACACCCTATCATGAACTGTTGGAATAAAAGGGAGAACAAATCGGAATATTCCGGCGATCCCAGCAGGGTCTCAATTTCTGAAGGTACTGCATTCTGTATACGAAACACCAATATCGATTGAAAAAAAAAGAAATGCATTCTCATGTGGGTACAGAAATGGGACAAGTAGTGGTCCCACTCTGACAGCGACCGATCCTGCACGCCACTGACACGGGTGGGCCCACCTGCCATTGGCGAGCTCCAACGGATATTTTCCCAGGACACTGTAGTGGCCGCGCGCCAGTGTGCAGCAGCGGCAGCGAAGAGGGCCCACGCGCACGCAGCAAAAGCAAACGCCAGGCAGGTGTCGGCTTTACACCCTCATGCTTGGATATGCTTAAGCGAAGAAAAAAAAAGAAGAAAAGAAATGGAGGAGGAGAAGGCGAGGCAAGAAATGGGGTGAAATGGTGGCTCGGACTCCGTGACGCACTCACGTGCCCGCCCGGCTTGTCCCATCGCCTGACCTGACTCTTTTCTCCTTTTCTTTTCACTGAATCGATCGGGCTCAGTTAAAAAATTCCAGATCCGATCTCAATGCCAGACATGTTTATCGCCTATACTATGCTTTACCACTTTGTACTATTTACCTTTGAAGAATGAAAAAGTAAGTACGCGATTGAAGGAAAGGAAATGCCAGCCAAATACTAGTACTACATGACTAATCTACCTCTGCTGAACTAATCAATGTCATCTTAACCGATGTCATGGCTAGGTAAAAAAATCAAGGTAGTCTACTGTGGTATAAACGAGAAAGGGTGGGTCAGAATGTTTGTCGTTTCCAACCCTTTTCACCGTGTCCCTGCCACCAACGAGCATGGGCACCAGACAACCGGGGTGAGATGAGCACTGAGCGATGACATGGTGAATTACATATTGCGCACCTGCAAATCTCACCGCAGAAAGCGGGCAAATTATAGTTGAAAATTGATTCCCTAGCGGGAGATTCCAATCTTGTGAGCTCGAAGAAACATGACATGGCTGATTACTGATACTGATAGTAGATCGATCCACCGATCAAGAGAGAGAAACAAACTTTAACAGAGAACCCGACCTTGTCTTTCCAACCCAAAATCCTCCACCAAAAAAATTGAAAGCAAAATTAGCTACGAACAAGAAAGAGTAACAATAAACATCGTCCTTATTTCTCCTCTAAACGATCAAATTTAACTTAATTTAAGGCACTCTCTTCTTCAACCTCTCCTCCTCTCCAGGTAGGTAGTCTGCTCTTCTTACCTCTGCTGCTCTGCGAGATTTTTTTCTTTTCCTTCTATTTCTTCCGCTGGTGAGTGAATGAAGGTAGGTGGTGTTTGTCGTCGACGACTTCTTGCACTATTTGCTCTCGACGGGCTTGCGGAGGAGCACCATGTGCATCGGCGTGAAGATGCCGGTCTCGCCGCCGCGGGTGAGGTGCTGCGCGGTCTCGTAGAGCATCTCGTGCACCTCGGAGACGCCCTTGGGTGCAATCCGGAGCATGGTGAGCACGCGGACGACGAGGGAGTTGCGCCAGTAGGCGATGCGCCCCATCTTGAGCCGAGTCCACCAGGGGAGAGCGGGCGGGAGGGCGAGATCGAGCTCCTTGAGCACCTCGAATCCGACATCCTTGGCGATGGACGCGATCTCGTCCTGGCGGCGCAGGCCCGGGAGCGCGTCGCCTCGCTCGATGCCGTGGATGGCCTCGACGTGCTCCGGGTTGTCGGCGCGGTAGAGGGAGGTGGTGACCCACTCGTAGGAGACGTAGAGGCCGCCCGGCTTGAGCACGCGGAAGACCTCGCCGTAGACGTCCTGCAGCCTGGGCGCGTGGCAGGTGGCCTCGATGGAGTAGGCGCCGTCGAAGGAGGCGTCGGCGAACGGCATGGAGAGGAAGTTACCGCAGACGACCTCGCAGCGGGAGTCGAGGCCGGCCTTGCGGTTGTGAGCGCGGGCGCGGTTCACCTGGTACTCATTGATGGTGATGCCGACGACGTTCGAGCCGGAGTGGGCGGCGATGGCGCGCATGGGCCCGCCGACGCCGCAGCCGACGTCGAGGAGGCGGTGGCCCGGCTTGGCCTGGAGGAGGTCGGCAACGCGCTCCTCGTGGACGCGCGTGGCCTCGCGGTGGGAACGGCCGGGGAGGGAAGGGGAGAAGTGGAACGACTGACCCCATCCCCACTCGTAGATGTCGGTGACGAGGTTGTAGAAGGTGTCGACGAAGGCCGGCACCTTCTCGGCGGAAGCCTCGGTGGTCGCCGTCTCCTTGGGGCGGCGGAAGAACGACCAGTACTGCGTGTACTTGTCCTTCACCTTGTCGTTCGTGATGGATCCCATCTTGAGATCCACCGCCCGCTTCCCCTTCACCTCCGCGGCGCCCATCACCCACACGAACCAGTACACCAGCGCCATCCCGACCCCCGCCGCCGTCCAGGCCACCGTCGCCGCCTCCATCCCGCCCGGTACAAGCAACACCCTCGGAGCAGAGCGGAGAGGGAGAGGGCGGAGAGGGGAAGGGGGAAATGAACAGGAGGCGGCGTGCGATTTAGGTGGGCGCTGTGATATAGGGAGGATGAGAGCGTCAGGCGTGCGAGACGCGAGGGATTTTTGGGCGGAGCGTGCGCGCGTGCGTGGCTGCGTGGCGTGGGTGTGGCGCGCGGTGCGGTGCCGCTGCTGCGATCGTGATCGGACGGCTCAGCCGCGGGGGGTGGCTTTGGGGCTTTTAGGCGGAAATTTTGCGATTTTTTTCTGCGTGGGCGGCTCCACCCGTCCCGTCCAGCTCCAGCTCCGTCCGAAACGGGGGGCAACCAGATTGTTTTTTGGCAGGAGGCGGGTGGCACGAGGCGTGCGCGCTGGCAAGGCCCGTTGGGATGGACAGCCTGCCGTACAGCCATGTGTGTGGTGATGTGTGTTGTTTTCCACTCTGATGATTTCTGCCTGGTGCCACCGTTTCAGAGTACGAGTTTGTCTCTCCACAGGAAATTTTTTTTTAATCCGTTCCAAAATATAACGCCGCTTCTAGCATTTAAATTTTATCTTAAAACATGATATTCTATTTTCAACCAATTATCATCATTTAAATTATTTATCAACTTTTACTTTTCAATCAATTATAACTTTTTTATTTAAATATAACTATTTTTAATATCTGTGTTTGTATTTAAAACTCTTTATATTTTTGCGACGGATGTAGTAGGAGACAAGGACGAGTCTTTTGGATTTGGGGTTGCTGCTTGATGGGCTAGCTTTCTTCCCCGATGATGTGGATACGAGTACAAGAAGGTGCAAACAAAGGGTAGGTGAGTGGAACATGGGTGTACAAGGTGATGAATGATGTACAAGACACGGTGTGTGAGGCAGAATAGCAATGGGCAACTCTAAGCCGTACCAGTACAAAACACATTGAAGTGCGTTGGCTGAGCATGCCATTTTTTGCCAACAGCATGAATAAGATGATATAAACCTACCCTTTTAGCCAAAGTTTAGGTAACTTTTGCAACTACCAAAATTTTACTATGTCATCAAACCAAATTCACCCTTAAATCGCTCACTATCAACTAAGAAAGAAACATTTCGGAAGTGCAACTGATACCGAGAAATGTCTATGTTTTCTTTCTCACCTTATAGTTGTTTATAACGATTAAAATACAGAGTATGATGGATAATTAAAACAACGGATTCAGAAAATATTATAGAGCTTAAATATATCCTACTATTGACGATCATCGGTGTTGTCGAGTGCCAGCGAATACGGTGTGCTAGCCCTTTTGGCCAACGCTAACCAGCTATAATAGGTGGCCGTCATTACGTAATTGCAAAATGGGGGATTGCTCATTGCTTGGGTTGCGGCCATCTGTAGCAAGCAACACGTTTGCGTTACAGTTCAGACTGTCGAGCATGGCTGCTATAGTTAAAAGAATTTGACGATACAATGGTTAGTTGGTGCGTCAACTTTTTTCATGATAGTTAGTTGATGTGCAAGTTATTTTCACGAACATGAGATAGGCGTCACTAACATTATATGACGAGTTAATTAGCTAATGAGTTGATTAACGGTGAATCCAAAGAGGCCCTCGCGTCGCTCTCACGCGGGCGGCTTGGGGGCGAAACCATAGCCGCCCACGCCGCCACCCTCCCTCACCTCTCCACCGCCTCATCACCGCCGGAGCTCACCGTTGGAAAGCCAAGTGGACAGTCGGGAAGACGGCGGTGGGGATAAGAGTCTCGGAGTTGCTTCGTCCTCGGTGCGGGAGGACGTGGCGCCCACACTTCGGAGGCTAGCCGGCGGTCGGAGCGACGTGGTGGTTCAGCCTGCGCGGCGGCGGATCCGGCCTTCTCGGGCGGATCCGCCCTCCGAGGCCAGTTCGGGCGTCGGGCGGTGGTGGCGACGGTGACCGGCGCCGCGGTTGAGGTTCTCTTCGGGGGCGCGATGATCGGCGTTGGGGAGGGCATGTCACACCCTAGATTTTTCCCTAATTTATTTAAATAATTTACCCTGAAATAATCGGAATTTCAAAATTAACCCGGAGCCAACCAATAATTTTAAAATATAATTAATAAATGGAAACGAAATGGTAGGATTTTTCTTGAATTCTGCATGTCAAAATACGCTAACAGGATTTTTACTGGAATTTTTAGAGCACTCTAAGTATTTTTAATCAATTAAATAAGAAATCAGGAATTAATTAAGCCCCCAAAAATCCTTTTTCTTTTTTTCTTTTCTTTTCCGTACAGGGCGCATAGTGTTCCCGCACTCCCCGGCCGCCGGCCGGTCCCCTCCCCGACCCAAGCCGCCGCGCGCGCCTCCCCTCGGTCGTGGGCCGAGGCCCGTGACGCCCGTCGCGCCGCGCAAGTCCGCGGAGCGTCCTCGTCCGCGAGCCACCGACAGTGGGTCCCGCCCGTCGGGTTCCCCATCCCCGCGCCCGGTTGGTCCGGCCGCCGCCCGCCATGCGCGCCGCCTCTCCTCTCCTTTCCGTTTGAATCCGAGCCACGCCGACCCATGCCGGCCCAATCTCGCACCGCCGCATCCATCCCCGCAACCCTCGCGCCCGATGGAAACCGTATCCGCGCGGAATCCGTTGATGTTGTTTCCTCTCTCTCTCTCGAGTCCGTGAACAACGGCGACAAATCCGCGCCGCTTTCGTGCTTGTTTCTGGTCCCGTTGTGCCCCTATAAAACTCCCCTTCGCCACCGTGCGTTTCCCTTTGTTTCCCTTTGCGCTAGCCCCAAATCCGCCGTCGCCATCAGCCGTCTTCTCAAACGCCGGTGAGTGCGCCGCCGTCCTTTCTCTTTTCGGTTTTTCGGGTTGCCTCCCGAGCCGCTCTCGCGCACATCGTTCCCGCTCTCCGCCGTGGTTCCCCGCGTCTGCAGCACCCTTCTCCGCCGCGCCGGCGGCCGCCGGAGATCGGCCGGCCGCCGCGCGGCCATGGCCGCGGCGAGCTCGAGCCGCCGCCGCCCAAAACCCTAACCCTAGCGCCGCTTCTTTGGGCCGTCCGATCGGTTGGATCGGGAGAATCCGCGCCGTCCGATCCCGCCCGATCCGTCGCCGCTCGATCCGGCCGCCGCACGCCGGATGGTCGCGCGTGTCCGCCCGCCGCGCCCGAACCCTAACCCTAGCCGCGATCCGCACTGGCCGATCCTTCGGACGGGCGAATCCGGACCGCTCTCTCGCGCGCAAGCCGCCGCCGTCCGATCGCCGCCGCTCCCCGACGCGCGCCACGTGCCCCCGCTCCTCCGCCGTCGCCGTGGACTCGGCCCACCGTGGACCGCGCCGCGCGCTTGCGCGCCGCTTGCGCCACGACGTCCCTACCGCTTGCGCCATGCTTGCGTCACCCGGGGGCTTAATTCGCAATAAATAGTTTTAATTTTTTCAGTTTAGTTTAAAAATCGCAATTAAACTTCTAAAATTCATATCTTTTGAATCCGAGCTTCGTTTTAGCCCATTCAAATTTCATTAAATCCAGAAAAATGTCAAGAATCCATTAAAAATACTTTTCAGTGCTGTTTCCGTAGACTTTTTAGGATGTTTGTTGAGTGCTTTGTTTGTCGTGTAGATCCCGAGTTTTCCGGCAAGCCCGTTCTCTTCGAAGTAGTCGCCGAGATCCTCAGTCTCCAGAGCAAGGCAAGTCATACCTTACATTGACCATATTGTACCTATTTTATGTAAATATCTCTTTTCCTTTCAAATACCGCATATGTTTTAGAATGTCATTTCATGGGATGTTTATACCTACCGTACTCAACCATAGGATTGTTTACCTTATACCATTGATAACTTGGGGTTCAATGTGACTAGATGATAGCTTAAGGTTTGCTTAGTTATGCTTAGCGCAACTAGCTCACTTAAGGGAATCACACTAATCAAGTTTATTACTAAAAGTTAACTCTCAGATGATGTTAAGTTGTGATCCTGTTTCTAATAATATTGATTTATGAAAAAGGTGGGTCGTGAGCACATGGTTGGACTTTGGTTAGCGTGCTCATGACAATTAAGGACCGGTTCTCGGGAAACCCTGGAAGAAATGCCGTGCATACCACAAGCCAGCATGGGTAATGGCTGGGTCTGTAGTGTAGCAGTCTCTAGTCAACGTATCCCGAGAGGGTGGGCGTGATGGAGTTGGGTCGGCCCGGTTTTAAGGGTTGATCGCTTCCGGATTCACCGCGGCACTAGAGGGCTGCCCATTGCCCGATGGGAATGGGGGCGAAACCTTGGTGTGGTACGATTGATTAGAGGGGGTTATGTGAAGGGTCCTGTCACAGTTCCTTTCCGGGGTACCATGGTGGTGCACCGGCGCACGGTAACGTGTTGTGGGATTGTGTCTTGTGGGTACAGCTTGTACACCTCGATCGGAGTAAAAACTATTCGAATAGCCGTGCCCACGCTTACGGGCGATCGACCGATTCACCTTGATTAGTCGCACTTATTTATTTGAATGAAATGTTGAAGCATGACTAGTGCAGGTGGATGGATGGGCTTGTTGCAACGTGGTTTAAGCGTTGGACAGTGTTTATTTAATACCGCTTAAATATTACTACTTTTTACTTGTCTTCAAATATTGTTATTATATTCTCGCAAATGCTATTTATGCAAATTGAGCCCTTAACCTTTCCTTGTTATTTATCTTGCATCATGTCCCCTTTTCCTGTGACTTGTTGAGTACGGTGGTTGTACTCAGCCTTGCTTCTTTTTCCCCTTCGCCGGAGGTTGAGATCGAGGTCTCCGAGGAGGTGTAGGCTTGTTCTCGTCAAGGTTTAGCCGTGGTGTTGGCGTCTCGCTCGTGTCAAGTTTAGCTTAAGTCAGTTTTTTTTCCTTTCCGCTGCATTTGTGTAACTCTTTTATATTGTTTCTAAGACGAGGATTCTGTGTTATCAATAACGTCGATTTGTGTACCTCGGCTGATGCCTGGACGAGGGTGTAATGCACAAATTAGCTGCAGAAATTCTGGTGTGAATTTCTGGGCGTGACAGGGCAGTGGTGAGGCCTCCCGGTGAGGAGACGGCGGATCTGGCTTCGCCGTCCCTGGATCTGAGAGCCGTTCTAGCCGACGAAGCATCCCCTCGCCTTTCTTTCCGATTCCGTGCTCCTGTGCCGTGGTTCGGCGGCGGTGACGGGGAGCCCATCGGGCCCTTCCCGATGGTCATCGCTGTCTACCTCTTTTGCATTAGGTCGACGCGGAGATGAGCGCGTGGGCAGGGGAGGCAGCTCGATAGTGGCGGCGGTGATGGACGACGCCGAGGACGGCGACGCGACACGCATTGAAGCCCCGCGAACGCCGCGAGCTCGTCCCGCGGCGACGCGACCACCACCTCTGGCGGCTTGCAACAACGCGGAGGGCTGCCCGACCATTGCCGGGGGTAGTTGCCGCGCGAGGAGCCGCTCCGCCCGATGCCGGGGTAGTGGCGGAGTTGTGGGGCGGAGTGGACGGCGACGACGGGGTTGCTGCGGCGTCGGGGGTCTTCCCACTTTGAGGCCGACAGCGGTGGAGGCCAGCATGGACGTCGGGAGTTCTGCCACCGCGAGGCACGTTGTGGCGCGTTAGAGGCCAGCAGTGGCGGAAGGCTGGTGAGGCATGGCGAGGCGTGACCGATGGCAGCACGTGGGGGGCGCCACGCGAAGCGGTGCCTACGCGTCGACAGAGGTTGTTTTGGTGGTGGAGCATTAGGCCGACAGTGGTAGATACACATGCGACGAATGGCGGGTGAAAACCCAGCCCGGCTTTGCAACGGGCTGGCAACGGTGTCGCTCGAGTGTCGCTCCCCTTCCTGAGGGCGTTGCCGTGCCGTCTCTTCCCCTCTGGCGAGCAGCCGGGTGAAAGCCTAGTTTTGGCTCTGTTTGAGACCTTGACGGACGGCGACGGCGGTACTCCGTCGTTTCTCTCCTTGGAGACGCCGGCTAGGAAGCCCCTTGCCAAAACCTCCCAAACTCGGATTCAGGCTCGCTCTAGATTCACTTCCTCTTATGTCGGCGCCCTAGTTTCGGCAAGTAGGTCATTTTCGAAGGGCCTATGGGGAGAGTGGTTCCATTCCTCTTTCTCACCCTCTCTCCCTCAACCCCAAAGATGTGGATAGAGCGGACCTCATATCGGTTGTAAGGGTGGATTTTGGGCGATTTTACTGTAGTCCCTTTGTTGACCTAGCGGTGGTTGGTCACACTTAGCGATGGCCGATCTGGTGCCAGCCTTCTTGTGGGTCTGTGTGTTGGAGTTGTCTATGTGTGAGCGGTTGTTTTTTTTTCTGGTTACGACCTGTCAGTGTTGTAATCTTATAATTTTTTCTGCTTTATCAATATGAACTTCACACCGTTTAGTGCGAGTAGTTCAAACAAAATTAGCTAGTGAGTTGTTTTGGCATTTTGTCACCACATCCTTGTACTCTTCTCTCCGTAAAATTACCTGCCTAGCTATTCCCTTTTACCAAACCCTTCTTCCTATGGTAGAGGAGAGAAATACCTGGATGAGAAAAAACTCTTTATGTTTAATTTTGCGGTAGAGTTCGAGGACGTTTATGAAAAGGTTGTTTGGGTTTGCGCCTAAGGTGATCACTGGGATATCGCTGTGTATTCCCAGTCACCATGATGTTGCTTATTATGGTGATCGATCCTTATAAGCTATTGTCTATAATCCGTTCAATCATCCATTAGCAATATGCTAACATGTGATGAGGCTCTCAAAGAGGTCACATGTGTTATGGATGTCCAAAGGAAAGAAAATATTCCACAAAAATGTTTCTTTCCCTCTTATTTTTACTTACGATTTTGGCTTTGCATGATCTTCAATGGAAATGTGAGCGTTACCTTATGTAACCTCACACTAATGTATACAAGAAAATTATAACACTGTGAAAGCATTTTTCATGACAAATCAAATATATATATATATATAAGCAAACAATAATTTGAATGAAGCACATCAACAGCCAAACATAGAAATGTTGACGATATAAAGTACGGGAGCAATTACCCAAATAAAACGGTGCGCTTGAAAGTGGGTCACGGCGGCCTACGGGCTTCTTTTCTCCTGTAGATATCCCCACAAAGTTGCTTTAAGCTGCGCATGTTGCTGCAAAAGTCTATGCAAACCAAAGTTCAAAAAGAAAAAAACGTCTACGCAAACCATTCCAGAAATCGGTAAAAGCTACCGCTACCAAAAGCACCTTTTTTCTGAAGGACCGGAAGGGCCGATCGGCGTCATGGGCGGTGAAAGAGATTGGTATCGAACCAAATCAGAAAACAACGCCATCGATATGATATCCCAAATTGTTTTCTTTCCGTTGATACATTATATCGGTATATATTTCTGTAACAAAATACATCAGATTTGTGTGCGTGCAGCATGGCGCAGACTCGTCCGCGAGGCAGACACGACACCGAGTCACCGATCTCCAAAAAAAAAAAAAGAAGTTCGTAGGTCACCACCAAAACTTCAGTAATCCCCACTTTGTCGTACGTGTCGGCCAACGGTCACGCCAAGGTACGGGGCCAGCCGACGCCGCGGCAGCGGAGAAGCCAACAGCCGCCTGCATTTGCGTGCGGGAATAAGTTCACCTAGGTCCCTCGATTTATCGTTAAATCTAAAATTAATCCTTAAACAAAATATTAGATATAACTAATTTCTAGCTTGGTCAGTTTTGGTCTCAACAATATAATAGCTAGTTTTAACTAACATAATCAGGGTTACCGATACCATGAAAAGCACGACGGTTTTTACGGTTTTTTCACGTATCACGAGGGTGTGAAACGATATCCATGTGGTTTCGTTTGAATAATTTCGTGTGAATTCAAAAAAAATTTTAAAAAATATTTTATCACAAAAATATATTTATTTTTTATCATAAAAAATAAATTTTGCTCTGTTTGTCGTGAAAACCATGGTATATGACGCGGTTTGAGCGAAAACTGTGGCACGACACCGATTTGAATTTGGTTCAAATTTAAATTGCGTCATTGTTCATTTGGACGCACTTTTCGTGGTTTTTATTGCGGTTTTCATGATTTTTGGCGCGGTTTTCGCGAGGTTCAGACAAAAACTGTGGCACAGCAAAACATTTTGAAATCGGTTCAAATTCAAAACCGTCTACTGAGTCATTTTATCGTGGTTTTTGCATGGTTTTCATGCTACCGTGGGAGGCGACACGGCATGGCTACACGAAATGAAAAACCCTGAATATGACGAGTGAAACCACATGAAGCCTATATGTTAACGACCAACTATTCTCCCTCATCTTCCTCTCCTATCTCTCACATTCTCAAGCATTGCAGCAAGGTTTTTCAAACCGCGTGATAACCATGCAGCTATCACGGTTACCACGTGTGGTAACCTTTTTAATTTTTGAAAACGTGATATATCTCACGATAACCGTTTGGTTTTTATAGTAACCATGTGGTTATCCTGATACCATTTTAACGTAAGGTAACTCCTTCAAAAGGATAAATACAACCCGGCGTTAGAGAGGGTAGCTAACGAGGAAGAGGCCGCGGCGGTCCGTAGTAGTCAAAACTGACCATTATACTGATGAGAAATTAAAGTTGACCTGATACAGTAATGAGTCGAAGGAGAGGGGTGGGGAGGGCAACCATGGCTTGGCCACCCAATGAGAAAATATTTTCTTAAACATCAGGTAGTAATCACACCATTATCTGGATGATTAGCTGTATAATTGTATTGGCCCCACCAGTTTAGGTTTTCCATCAGCTGTACACTACGGCTTCTATTCTAGGCTTCAAACAGTCAATTGAGCATGTATACTTTGCAGAACACGCATAGTCAAGCACGACCGTTTTATCTGCTTTCAGGTGTTTGCTTCTTGTTTGCCCGTTTCTTTCAGCAGTGAGCCGCCGATGCCGCGGAGTTCCCTTCCCTCTGTCTCTCTCACTCGTCCTCTAAGCTAGATTTCTGCACTCTAACTTAATAGTAGTTACTTGTTTACAGTGTGAATTATTTTTAGTTCACAAGTTACACATATTATTCGGCCTACCAAGAACTAATTTATCTGTTTACTAATTTATTTAGGCTTCAAGCCTTCGGTTTTTGGATCATGGATATTATTGATATATGTTATATTATCTTGGTTCTACATTAATATATTATGCAATCATTTTGATTTTCTAAACATGTTTTATTATTCAAAGAAAGACTTCAAACTATCCGGTATCGTTGTGCAATTTTTTTCGATTACCGTCACTCGATAAGTTGCCTCCCTCAAGTTTAAATCTTAGCTTCATCATTAGTTGAGAAATGAGTTATACATGTTATTTTGTTTAGGGACGAATTTAGATTCGACAGTAAATTAAAAGACCTAATGGGAACTTTTCTTTGCGTGCCCTTGCCACGTTCTCTCGGGTGGTCGGGCCACGATTACGATGGACCAGAGAGTGCTCCGGACTTGCACGCAATTGATAATGAGTTTGCTCGTATTTGGGCCGTGCCAACAGTTCACACCTATCTTTCGCCATGGTTGGGCTCGACTACTCTTCTCCTCTCCTCTCGCCGCTTCCCCTCAGCAACGCAGGACGCCGACGGGCAACGGGTGTGCTGTGCGCCTGTGCCTTCCGGGCTCGCCGTCGTCGACCATCCCGCACCTCACAGCCGCCGCATTCGTCTGGGAGCGTCGGGCGGGGTTCTTTCTCTTTGGGGTGACGCGGGAAGGATTGGCTGATGGTTCTCCTTTCACTGCCTTGCTCTCAGATCCGTGAGCCGCGTGACGTTATGCGAGCCACTGGGCTGACCACGATATGTTTGTGGAATTGCCTCGCCGAGGGAGGCGGCGGCATACAAGTATTACAAGGTGGCATCACGTTGAACACTCTCATTTTCTACCAAGCTGGGACGGCGATCTGATTGCAGATAGGTAAGAATCAATTGTCTCGTCTCCTAGAATCAAATCCAGTCTCTGCTAGTTAATGCTGATATGCATGTGAAATCATGTCCTTTGTTATCTACATTTCACTGGGAACCTTTTGCCCACTTTTTTTTTCTCTTTTGAGGTTGTTCCTCTTAGTTGGTTGCGAGATTCCTTTTAGCATATTAATATAGTAGCAGCTACGTTACACGGATACGGGTACGGGTATCGGATACGATACGTATCCGATACGTGGATACACACTTTCCCCAAAAACACCGATACGGGGATATGGCTAGGATAATGAATAATTATATATAAAATATCCCATAGATATTCAACAACATATATAATGGCGGTGGCCTAAGACAAGTAGGCCACAATTAGAGAATAACTAACTTAATTGAGTTCAAAGACAGCCACATACATCATATTGGACACTGGAAACTAGAAAGAAAGGCATCAAGCCACTAATCGACGAAGATAGGAAAGAAAGGTAAGAGAGCAGCAAGACTCCTAGTCTTCTTCCATCACAATCACAGGGTTCTCCGTATCATCGCTCATGCCCTCGCCCCCATCTTCAAAAGATACACTCTCCATCAGGGGCTCATCAAGCGATAGATCAGCAACCAGGTGCTCATCAAGCGATAGATCATCAAGCGAAGATGCAGGGAGATGGTGTGTGCTAGGTCATGTAATGGGGCTGTGCCCTAACTAGGCTGTATATTTGGTCTGGGCCGTATCCAATCGGCCCAAACGTGTCGGATACACGTATCCAGTCCAATACGTATCCATATTTTCTGGATACGCCTGAAAACGTATCCATCGCGTATCCGAGGCGTATCCGTACCGGATACGTATTGGATACGCGATACGCTGCCTCCCAGCTGTATCCGTGTATCATAGGTAACCAGTAAGCATGTACTTTTCAACAACCTTACATGCAATCCTCGCTTTAATACCACCTAATACTCATGTTCACTCTAATACCACATGAAAATCCACTCGGTTGATTTAGTTCTGACCCCTCCTAGAACCTTTGACATAGGGGTGTACAATGGGCGGGTTAGTGATATTTTATTAAAATTTGAACCCAACCCAATTATATCGGGTTAGAATTTTTTTTACACAACCCACCCGTAACCCAACCCAACCCGTCTATTTTCTAAAGTACGGGTTTTGCAGGTTAAATGGGTTAGACGGGTTATAATTTTGATCAATAATTCATTATATAAATTTTATATTTTTGTTAAAATCAGGCATAATAACATAACATTAACAGATATGCATAAAATAGATATGATTTAGCATATAACATCCATAATAAAATAAAAATCTATCAAGATTATAACATCCTTAAATAGAAGGCAATTATATACAACAACTGCATATAACATCCAAAACATAATTCAAATTAAACTTAAAATCTTAAAATCTTCATAGCTTCATCATTTTAGCCTTCGATGCCTAAATTAAGAAAAAAAAATCATAAATAAAAATAAAAGTTTGATATATCTTAATTATAATAAATTGAACGTCTAACATATATGGATAAGTTACCTTTAGCCTTGACCTTGAATTATAACTCCAGTATTGGATGACCTTGGTACTGCATCATGTTCTGGAAAAAGAAAAGAAATACCGGGTCTGGGTACAAACAGGTTGTTATGAGTAAACCCCTGACCCAACCCAGATCACCGGGTTTATCAAGATGTAAACCCGTACCCGACCCAGCAGAATCTCAACCCGGTAAAAAACGGGTTGGGTCGGGCGGGTCGAGTGGGTCGGACGGGTTGACGGGTTTATTGTACACCCCTACTTTGACATGTCAAATTTGCCTCTCTTATCCCCTCTTCTGTCCTGTTGATAATCTGTTCAATCAGTGTGTCTGTGTCCACGTGTGGCATGCCAACCCGGATAGCAGAAGAGCTACCTGTGTGTACAATAGCTAGTGCTGGCCGTGCTGCAGACTGATTGACAGTGTTGGGCGTGATAGCAGACCAGCCACTGGTTACAGTGTTTGCCGTCAGAGGCGTTTTAAGGAAATACTGGAGTTGGTGTCTCCGTGTGCTAAATGTCTTGCTGCAGTTGGCAGGTGCATCAAATTGTCTTCTTGAGAATTACGTCTAGTTTATAATTGTATTGTTGTCAACAAAGCTTCGAGAGATACCTGCGTTGGGAGATATCCCCTACGATCTTACCTTTTGCGGGCACAGGACCTTCCCCCATGCCCTGTAAATATTTCAAACTGAATGGAACTCTTCTCTATTAATAACATATATGGCAAAGCTTTTGTCGATGTTTAAAAAAATGTATTGCTGGTTGTGCCATGAGAATTAAGCACTTCAGCTACTAGCTATAAGAATATGAAGTAGAAGAAGTTGCATAAGCCAATGGGTTGTTTTCTTCATTTTGAGTAATTACAAAACGTGTATGTTTTATTCAAGATTACATATCTTCAGGTTTATTTGACACAGTCTTTTTATATCCCCAACCAAAATTTCATAGCATAATATACATGATTTGCGACATTTTTACCTTATTTTATCAACTGGATCAATTAGCTGATTTTGTCAAGACTCGCTCACATAATCAAGCTCCAACAAAAGGTTCAATGCATTCATGGCCAAACATTTTTTTTGGTGCATGCAGGTTGGAGTTTGGACTTGCCAAAGTAGTTTGGTTGTTGTATGTTTTCCCTTTTGGTTTGAGATCTCCTGGCAATTTATTTTAACTTTTGAGGCAACTATTTTCACGAGGAGAGTGACTCACTTGTAAGTTGTAAAACCTCATGCAATCGCCAACTTGCTATGCCTTTCTCTTACCTTCTTCCTTTCATCACAAGTCTCAATTTGTTGTATCACATGGACTCTGCTCCCAGAAGCATTGCTATTGCCCATTCCCGTGTTCGTCTCTTTTCTTCTTCCTTTCATCATGAGTTGCAATTTGTCGCATTACGTGAATTTGTGCCCCCATCATTATTATCATCTTGACGTCTCATTGATGCTGGCTATTTTTTTCTTCTGGATAATATATCTAAGGATTCTCCTATTCTAATTGTATGCTGAGTGGCATATTGTAATCTTACTATTCTAGGTTATGGAGTTCGGTCGGTAACTTTCAATATTAATTTTCACAATTTATGGAGCTTGTTAAGACTTGCACATTTGAACCAACTTACTGGAATTGGCTTTGGTTGGTAGTAACATGGAAGGTGACATGAATTTTTCAACTCGCTAAGTAGTCAATCTAATTCTTTTGGAAAGAATTTGACCATGTAGGCTAGTAAGTTGGTCTCCTGGGTGCCCTGTACTTACAGAGTTCAGGCCATATCAAACAACTGCAGATATAATAATTCTTGTTATATAACTCTCTGTGTTTAATGCAGGTGGTAAATAATTCAGATCAAGATTACAGTCACCTTCCAGAATTAGATCTCAGTGTCATGCTCAATCAGGGTACTCTTCACCAATCACAAGACCAACTTCTCATCAGTCATGATCTAGAAGCCCTGTAAGGTATCAGCGCTCTCCTGTTCTAATTGGCATTCTCAATCTACAATTTCAGCATGATTTTCTATGAGAACAAATAAATAGGGAACCACCAATCGTATGCATCAAACCATTGAAATACTTGACATAACTTATTTGTCAAGTAGAGTTACAGAAAGGGACCTGAAGGCTCAATTCCCAAGGAGGGAAAGGTTTGCTTTTACCAGGCCACCACATTTTGAGGTACCATATAGAGAAGAGTTAAACTCATCCAACTCTTTCTTTCTAGGAGGTCGTTTATTTGAATCACATTCTCATGGTTCTTGTGGTTTTGCATTGACACAATGCTTACAGTTTTAGGTGCAATCCCTTATCAAAAATCCAATCTCAGTCACTCTAGTTTGTGATTCTTAGTTTACCAAAGATGTTTTCATGTGTTGTCCTTCTCTTCTAACTTAAAAAGGGTCTTCTGGTATAGTGAAGGAGTTTCATCAGGTCTATTGCAGCAATCAAATACACGGATATCATTAATCAAAACTTGTCCGATGACCTTGATGAATGGTCAACAGTATTTTTCTTGCACGATATCAACTTAATGTACCCTAGCCAGCCCCTCTGCAACAATTAAGCAGCGAGCAGCGTGTATTACCAACACTTAATGAATTTTTGCTTTAGAATTATTTAGTGATGTATTCTCTAACTAGTATCAGCTAGTGTATTTCCCTTTTTGTACTATTCCATTATGATCGTGCAGTTTTAAAAATGACTTTAACTTGATTTGTGGGCATATGTTGTTACAGAAAATAATTGTGTTCTTTACCGATACTGTCAAAGAGGAAGACTCCACGGACACTCAACACATAGGAACTATATTGCTTTCCAAAAACAGTCTGGATGGTAGTGACCTTGTATCATCATTTTTTATTTTTTTTATTTTTCTTAATCTGAGCATGCTTCATCCATTATACTTCTTTAGGGGGTCGTCTGACTGTGGTGTCAGGTATCATAGAGGTTTATGGTCGCGAGGACTGAGGACTATGGTAGAGACTTCCACCGATCTTGAAGGCACTCTGGACCAAGTGTCAGGAATATTCTCTTTGTGGGTTGATAGGGCGAAATGGACCGTTCAAGGTATCCCTACTCTCTGTAGGTTCCAGTCATCCTGTTGTATATGCGATGAGTTTCTTGCTGTAATGCTAGCCATTTTCACCCAAATAACCTATTGTACCATGCTTTCATTCTTACTCATTTGGATTATTGCATGTTTTGTCTACATTGGCAGTCTTCAGGTGTTCTATATCTTTAGGATATGACCACTATTGTTCTAAAAATAAATAAATCTTGTTCTAAAAAAAGGATATGACCACTTTGGTAATTTTTTAAAATGAATTTGGCCAAGACCTCTGGACTTAAGGAGGTAGGCGCCCAAGTAAGTCTTAGGAATAGAACCTGGTTGTGTGAGTGGCCACGAGCCAATCCCTGCTAGTTAGGTTGAAACTTCAGTGTTATAAGTACTCAACGTTAACAAGCTCTGTGCTTTAAGAGGACGGTCTTTGATGCTTATTGCTGTCATATGTGATGATAAATGCAGAGTTGTTTGATGGAACCTTATGGCACTTCCTGGAAACTAGGGTATCCTATCAATGTATGCTTTTGTTTTCATGTGTTCGAATCTAATCTCTACTTGTGTTCTTTAGGGGGAAAAACTATAGGATCGGATCCTACAGTGTATATTACAATAATTCTATAATATACACGGTTACACTATTACTTTGTTAGTCTGGTTGTAAGCATCTTGGTTAGTTGATTTTAGCAGCTTGTCTGCATGATGCATAGTTGATTACGGCATTGAACTTTGTTTCAACCCATTATGGCAATCAGTTTAGACTATATCCTTAACTCTTCAGTTCTACTTCTGCATGTCTTCTGTAATGCCTGTGAATGCCCTGATGATAGCTTAGTATGTTTTGCTTCTTGGACCAGCACTGTGCTTTTCTCTATAAATTATTCCATTGCTACAGAGGTTCTCTACCCTACCAATTTGTTGGTAGTGCCAAAACCTAGGCTTGGTAGGGTAGAGATATATTACTCTTGTATGGTTTATTACCAATATGATGCCAAATTTCATACTATGGTGAAGAAACTTCTAGATTTGTGCCAAATTGAGTATGGGCATTGCCAACTAATTGGCTTCAAACCAAACCATCATATTTACTATGCAACCTCCCAAAACTTTGGTATGGCATGTTTTGGTATCAATCCAAAACAGCCCTAATGGGTTAATGCACCCATCTTTTTGGAAAACCATTACTGCGTCTCTCATATGGTCCACACCTCTGTTTCTTAGCCAGGCATTAGCTGTGTAGTAACATGCATAGGCTGGTTCTGATAGTTTTTTTTTTCATTTTGGGGTGGCAATTCAAGCACTCAATAATGTGTTTGCATTTTGTTCTGAACCTGTAGGCTGTCGAGAAGCCAATTGTTGCTGCAGGGAACACTGCTGCGTTCAGCGTTCATAAGAAATCGGATTCCTTTTGCAGCGTTGCGACCTCTGAGAAATGAATGCAAAAAGGGAATAACCTGCATGCTCGAGGAGATTCTTGCAGGACAGGCTGAGGTTGAATTTTTCTGCAGGCAATGAGTCGCTTGCAGAAGGGTTCAGACTTCTCACTTCAGAGAATCCACATCTTTTGTTTCAGACTAGAAGAACTTCGGGCCTTTTGGAGTGGTTCTGATGTCGATATCCAGAGGTAGGTGTCGTAGCTACCTCGGAGCATAGCAGAGCAGCTTTCAGCACCTTGTGTGACTATCGACTCGTGGTCGTGTAATCCATCCATCCATCCATCTATACTGTAGGAGATTGGTGAAAAGTGTGGGTCACGGAGCAGCCGCTGATGGATATATTGGCAACATGGCATCTTCTGTGCAACGTGTTGTACTGAAGTGAGACCTTATGTTCCATCTCGAGTTTTTTGGCCATGATTTAGTGGAGGGTTTCGAAAGCTCCGGTAAACAATGTCAGATGAAATAATCTGCATTGATAGATCCATGCACGATCATGAGCCCTATACTTGGAAAATGAGATAATCTTGTCGACTTGTGTTCGAACTGTTCCCTTTGAAATCCTTGGAATTTCTTCGCGTCATTGCTGCGTACCAGATGTTGGAGTTCCCAACGTAACACCGGATAAGCCGTGGTACTCTCGCCCGTAATAAGACGCTGCATTAGTCAGTTACCACGTGCAAAGTTTCGAATTTGTCCTGCGTCGTTGTCGCAGGCTCGGAGCCACCTCCGCAGCGGTCAATTTCGCGAGACGCCCTGAACAACGTCCGTGTTCTATCGATCGGACGCTTGAAACCCAATCCGTGCTGAGGGAAGGGACCCAGGCAGGAGACAGGCCATGACCCCAAATGGCCCGCCTACCCACACAGACCATCACGGCCTATCTAGCACGCCCTCTCGTCCCACGGCCACGGGTGTGCCACCGCCCACCGCAAAGTGCAAACGCAAGGCCGCAGCACAGGGCTACTACTATGCACTTGGCGCGAATCACCGTCACGATTCACACAGTGCACTCTCACCTGTCACCTACGTAGGTAGTAAATACTAGTACTAGTATCGTTTCTACTAAAAAACCTATACAAGTGTAGTGTACTAATGTACTATAGAAACGATTGACGAAAAGGCCGGAGAGAAGAGACGCGCACAAACGGCCAGGGGCACGCCGACCCAAGTCTCCTCCAACAAGCAGATCGGGCTATTTTGCTCCCAGCAACGTGCCATCACGCATCGTAGCGGCAGCGGTAGTTGCGTGCGTCCAGCCGTGAACACCGCCGCTGTTTGCGGGGCGGCACCGGCCGTGTGGCAGAGAGGAGTCGAGGACGAGCGCGTTTAGCCGCTGATCTGAGCGAGTGAGCCCAGTAGTAGCACGGAGTGGCCGGGCGCGGTCGTGCCTAGGGATGCGCACGCCGCGGACGAGGCCGAGGCGGACGGATGCGCCGGCCGGCGTAGGCCACGGCGCCCCCGCGCGCGCCCTGTCACCTCACCTCACACCCCCCAAACTGAGCCCTGTACGCTGCACCTGTTCGTGTCCGCAGCTAGCGCGCTAGTGGCATTTGCGTGCATGGGCGCGCGCCCGTGAACCGACCGCGCTGTGCGCCCGCCGCTCGCGACGCGGTCCCTGATTTTGTTTCCGCGCGCTGGGGGCGGCCTGTGCCTGTGCGATGCGAGCTGATCGAGCGCGCAGCGGGAGTGGGGGGCGCGGGCCGGTGTTTGGCGAATGCCATGCAAGGTATGGGGTTTAGCGGTGTACCGTGTCCCTGTACGAACATGCATGTGCGCCTTTTGGTTTGGATCGTTCCTCTTGGGGAACATGATTCTGGATCCTGTTCGCTTGCGTAAGCAAAAGCTTTTGTAGGACAGGTGCAGCTGCAGTACCTCTTCAGAGGACAGTGCAATGCATGCATGTGATGAACTGGTTCGTACAGGCAATAGCTACTTTGCCCCCCAAGGCCACGCTGCCACGGTCTCTATCAGCCGCGGTCCATGCATGGCGATTATCAAGCAGCTGGGAACTAGAGATCCATCTACACCACAGCTAGCGTCTACCCTCTCCCCTGCAGTTCACCGGCCGGCCGGTGGTCCGAAGACTCAGCTTTTCGTGACATACATCAACATAGTAAGATTTTTTTAAGCGAGAAAGTTGATTGTAGTATCGAGGAGGAACTTAGCGTCCATAATTAATAGAGAAAAATTATTGGATAACCTGGGTATAATAGGAATCGAATCCAGTCCAGATCAGCGCTTCACTCCTGACAGCTTCTTACAAGCTGAGCTAGCCACCGTTCTCAACATAGTAAGATATTTGCAGAGAATGCTAGCTAGCTGGAGTAGGAATGGGACTGGTGGAGTGAATTCTATGTTATTTCTAGTTTGCTTTTGGGACCAGATTATGCGCACTCATTTCTTGTATGTAATCTATATATTTAAAATAAAAAACAATTAGCGACATATTCTACCAGTATTATTGCTCCACCAACCTACAAGCTCAAATTCAATGAACAGATATAGAAATGTAATAACGAATTCGGATGCACTTTATGTATATTGTATGGTAACTCTTATTCGTAAATAAATTTTTAAATTTACATGCATGTGTGCCAACACATGACACCATAATATATCTTGTTTCTTTTTATACTTTTTATAACTATTTTGACCGTGTGCAAGAAAGGGTGCCGCATATATTCTGATCGCCTAAAAATCTATCTTTAATTTGTTTGTGCATGGTATATCATTTGTTTTAATCTAAAATGCTATTACCGACACCACAGTCCATGATGTACCGTTGGAATGCCTTCGATCAATTTGGGTCAGATCTTGATGCTACGATAATGGCTTCGTTTCGCCCTTGTGATACTATAAAGGTATGTTAACAGAAGTAGAAAATGGACCGTCCATGTGCACATAGTCATGCATGTAGGGTTTTTCTTAGGTGGAGGAGAGGGAGGTAGTCATCGTATGTCCAAGAACTTGTATACAACTTTGCCAGCAATGTTAGCTCAATTGTAATGTCCCATTGGATGGTATAGGAAGACACTCTATCAATTGTAGTAGTTGTTGTACTTGTTTTCAATTACAGTGTAGTCTATGAATGACGTAATTGGCATTTGACGTGGTCTACGGATGACTTGGAGTATCTATTTACCTTTAAAAGAAGGAGCGATGGTGGCATCCACCTCACTTACTTCTATTGTAATTTTATAGATAACCACTTAACCTTTTAATATTACATGACAACTAAATTTGAATGGCTAAGCCACATATAAAATTAATTAAGGTGAGTATTCTATGTAGCAAAAATGTGTGTAACATATTTCATAGAATAATAATTTTATTTATTGTAGGCAATATTAAAACATATTCTTTTATCCGTAGTAAAAACATGGACATTGAACTAGTATTCTCAAATGTATGTATTATATGTACCTAATAGATGTAAGTGCAATGTCTTTGCATATTAGCATGGAACATTAATGTGCCCAAAGAGATAAATGTATATTAGGTAAATGATTGGATTTTGTATTATGGAGTGGGCTTAGATTCGTTGGATTACTCTCATTTGATACACTACTACAAAAACAACAATCAGTGTCGATTGGAAAACCTTCATGGGTGCTGGATTTCCCAACTTGCACCCAGCAGGTGACACCTTTGATGTGGTCTTAAAATGTATCGATTTAGGAACCGACACCTTTGAGTTTCTAGAAATCCAAAAAAAATAGAATGCTTTGATGGCTCGAATCAAGCAACTCCCAATCACCCATAAGATCTTTATCCAAGAACACAATCACAGAATATGAACAAAAACAAACATCCACAAACAACACATCATGAACACAATCACATAATCAAGTCGTCGTCGCCGCCAGATCTACTCACGGGAGAAGCCACTATCGTCGGATGGGAGGAGTCATTGTCGCCATCGGATCCACCAGTCGTTGCCTCCGCCGCCACTGCCGCCCACGGGAGAAGCCGACTGCGGATCCTGTGTCCCCCCAGTCATCTCCTTCCCAAAATTGACTGCGCAGCTGGCCTCCGCCGTTGATTTGCCACGTGAAAATACCAGCGGTGATCGACGAGAGAGGAGAGAAAAAGAGGGGGATAAGGAAGGGAAGGACGTGAGGGAGAGAGAAAGGAGGAGGAAGATGGGGAAGGGAAGGACGCGGGAGATCGATGGCTCGTGGATCCCGACGACGGTCGGACAGTGGGTGTGGGCAGAGGAGAAGAGGAGGATGAGGAAAGGAAGGAGTGAAGGATGGGAGAGAGAGAGAGAGGAGGAGGAGGAGGAGGAGAGGGTAAGGTTCGGCTAAAAATATCTCCCTTCCATCCGCTCCGCTAGTTCGGCTCGGTTTGGTTCTATGGGTGCCGATTTTTATAATATATTATAGGTATCGATTTTTAATTAATTGACACATACGATAAATCAAAGATGTTTTTTAAAAAACCGACACCTATAGTAGTATTTGTGTTGTTTTTTATTCATAGAGATGAAAAAAGGTCAATATGTACTGGTTTTGTGGCAGCCCGGTAGATTCATCATCAATGGATGAAAATAACAGAAAAGTGATGGGCTTAGAAAAGTGTACCATTATTTAGTTTAGTTTGTGAAGACCAATTTTAGTGCATTTATATTAAGAAGGATTATAGAGCATGGGTCGACGAAGATGCTTAACAGTTTTGTCGTCGGACTTATTTTTGGGAGGACATTGGGGGTGGGTTGGCACGGCCTGGTAGTGCAAATATATTGCGTGCATACAAAAAAAATGTTAGCATCGTTTCTATCCAGTTGACAGTGCTGGCATTAAAGAAGAAATACGTACATGCATACTACAACTAGAAGTATATATACTACAATAGTTATACGTACGATCATTGCAATGAAACAAAATGAGTATTTAAATTGGTAGCCCCCGCGACCAAGGACAAAGTTATGCAGTACAGCAAGTCTAATTAGTAATCTTGACGGATAAACAATCGACTGGGGTTTTTGTTCCATGCGCATTGTTTTAATCTTATCCATGCCCCCCATCAGATCTGATAGCTCATCCGAATCAAGATTAATCCCCCTCAAATCTCCCAGATAATGAGACCCAACCACGCTCGCATATTCCGTCTCGGATCGATCGATCGGTTCATATATCGATCGATCGATCGATGGATCACGCACAACTGCTAGCTAGCTAGCTAAGCTGAGCTCCCAGGGAACACGCAACTAAACGGCAATGATGTGATCTAGAGCTAGTCTCGCGCGCGCCGCATTCGTATTGGATCGTATAGCCAAGAGCCCAGGGGACGATTGCTCCGCGCGTCGTTGATAGCCAGCACAGTGCACACCAAGTACGCGTACGCGTACGCGGATGGGCGATCTGATCTGACTCGGCGACAGCGACGCCTGCTCCCCTCCCCGATGGCTAGCTCTCGATCGGCTCGAAAACGAGGCGATCAAGCTAGCTAGCCGCTAGGGATATGCACCGGCCGCGCACGCGACGTCTCCACATCACCAGCAAATTATCAACTGGCGCGCGCGTACTCCCATGGCATCTCATCACCGTGCAGCGCGCGGGGCCGACCTGACCACCCGACGACCCGACCACCGATCGCTCGCTCTCCCTCGCCAAATGGGCAGGGGAATCTGGGCGCTAAACAACACCAAGCCGAGGGGCACGTATTGTAGCAGTAGTACTAAGGCACTCTTCAGTTTCTTTAAAACTGTATAAAATTTTTGGATTTTAGATATTTTTATAAATTTGAAAACTAAATAGTAATATGTAAACTTGTCTGATAAACTTTTAGGTTTTGAAAGGATTAGAGACTCAAAACTATGTGTAAAAGTTATTTTGAAAGACGAGCTGAACTCTTTACTCATGGATGATAGAAAAAATTACATATACATCTAAACATCTATACACCTATTTTATGTAAAATTTATGGTAAAAATTTTAAAGTGTAAAAATTTGACATTTTTATTTAGCTACACTAGCCCGTTCTTTTTGACCGGTGACAACCTCTAGCTGTAGCCTGTAGGTGGCCGTGACAACTACTGCACCCTAATATGTATGTACACGACGACGTACGCCGATTAGCTAACTATGGAGGGGGTAAATATAAAGTATACGCGACCAAATTCTTTTTGCACCGGGCGGGGCCGGCCGGCCGTCAAACCTCGATCGCCGCCAGCCAGCGACGTACAGGGTGAATTTTAAAAAGGCCTCGGCCGCGAGATTGCAGATTTCAGGCGAAAACGACATGATCGATAATTGAAACCGAATGTAGCCAGGCCAGGCGATTAAACAAGTGGAGAGATTCCATTCCATTCTCAGCCTCTGTGACTGCGAGCTAATTAAGCTAGTGACCGACCGACCGCGCGACCCGGCGGTCCAGCCAGTTGGCTCGCGAGCCTTACCGACCGATATACCTTACCGGCGCCTAGCTGCATGGGCGCACACGCACCGAACCAAAACTAGCTGCGAGGAATAATTGTCGCTCGATCGATTGCTTGGGTTGGGTTGGCGCGGCCCACCGCCCACCGCGTTTCATTTCCCAGGTTGCTTCCGTGCCCGGCCCCAGCTAGCTCCATTTCATTTCATATTCCCCTCTCTCTGGTCACGGCCGTTTTCATTCGATCCTCCACTGCCACTGGACCCCTGCAACTTGGACATGTGGCTTAGCTACTCGTCGTCCAAGTCCGGTTGATAGTATAAGCGTGAGGGTTTGGGCAATCTAGGCAGGAGAGACACGGAGAGGTGACTACTACTAGCGAGGAAAGGGAGCATATATACTATCTATACCTGCTGTCTGAGAAAGCCGGGGATCAGCAGAGAGCTAGCTTAGCTTGCTGCCGGTGCTAGCTGAGGCATGGAGCTTGACGAGGAGTCCTTCTTGGATGAGCTTATGTCGCTGCGGCGTGAGGGGGCGGCGCCGTGGCAGGCGCCGTACCCGAGCGGCGGTGGCATGATGATGAGCGACCTCCTCTTCTACGGCGGCGAGGGCGCCGAGGCGAGGGGCGGGATGGACGCGTCGCCGTTCCAGGAGCTGGCGTCCATGGCGGCGGCGCCGCCTCAGCATCCGCACGATGAGTTCAACTTCGACTGCTTGAGCGAGGTCTGCAACCCGTACCGCAGCTGCGGCGCCCTCGTCCCCTCGGAGGCGGCTAGCCAGACGCAGACGCAGCTCACTCCTCTCCGCGACGCAATGGTGGCGGAGGAGGAGACGAGCGGTGACAAGGGGCCGCTCCATGGCGGCGGCTCGTCGTCGCCGACGTTCATGTTTGGAGGAGGCGCCGGCGAGAGCTCGGAGATGATGGCCGGCATCAGGGGCATCGGCGGCGGCGTCCACCCGCGGAGCAAGCTCCACGGCACGCCGTCGAAGAACCTCATGGCCGAGAGGCGGCGCCGGAAGCGGCTCAACGACCGGCTGTCCATGCTCCGGTCCATCGTGCCCAAGATTAGCAAGGTGATACACATCCATATTGTTGCCTTGTGACCTAGCTAGTTAATTGACCTAGCTGTAGCTAGCTTTGTCTCTCCGTGTCCCGTGCTCATATGTAATTAAACAATCAACTAATCGCTCGCGCTGCAGATGGACAGGACCTCGATCCTTGGTGACACCATCGATTACGTGAAGGAGCTGACGGAAAGGATCAAAACCCTCGAGGAGGAGATCGGCGCCACGCCAGAGGAGCTCGACCTGTTGAACACGATGAAGGATTCCTCCAGCGGCAACAACAACGAGATGCTCGTGAGGAATTCCACCAAGGTACGTAAAAACCAAGCTACGCGAGCTAGCACGAAGGCACACATCGCATTAGAGAAACATCGATGCAGTTTGGGATTGGCACATGTGCCTGTATTTCTTGTGCGTTCCCGCAGTTTAAGCTGGTTGTGAACTTGTGATCCATGGGGGAGAACTAACTAAAATCGGCCGCGCTTTGCTTTGCTTCCAGTTTGATGTCGAGAAGCGGGGCAGCGGGAACACGAGGATCGAGATATGCTGCCCGGCGAACCCCGGCGTGCTGCTGTCGACGGTGAGCGCGCTGGAGGTGCTGGGGCTGGAGATCGAGCAGTGCGTCGTGAGCTGCTTCAGTGACTTTGGCATGCAGGCCTCCTGCTTACAAGTAAGCTTTCTATGTACCTATCCTGGAGGATGGATGGATTTCTAAACATCGGTCGATATATAACTACCTTGATTTCTTGCTTGAACTTAGCTATAGACATATGTTTGATTAATCTGATCTGGTTTCAATATATATTGAATGGGTTCGTCGACAATGCATGATAGGAGGACGGGAAGAGGCAAGTGGTCAGCACCGACGAGATCAAGCAGACATTGTTCAGGAGCGCAGGCTATGGCGGAAGGTGTCTGTAGCTAGCTAGCTATATATTCCATTGAACGCTGAGCACTGTGAGCAGGTACAGGTTGCATATATATATGATCTTCATCATCCATGATATAGGATAATAGCTATACATGCATGCACTTTGCTCCAGGAATTATTGTACGTAGAGTATCATTGTGCACTTCATATTCGCAGCAGTGGAGTACCACATTTCTGAACACCAAGAGCAAATTAAAGATTTGCTCAAGTATTGTAAGCTTTGCATTTGTGAATCGGTATGGGAGCCGGCCGTGTGATTTGTGTCGAACATTGGATTTGAATTAAACGCCAAGGTACCAATTGTTTGTACGCTTGCATAAGTACTGCTATTGCTTCTTTTGTTTCTTCTGAAAGTTTAGCTGTGCGTTTTGTTCTTTTGTTGACAGAAATGGTTCATCTGGTTTTGTCCCGAGCTATATATCTTATGCGCGCGCATATGAGAGAACAGTATCGTGACATTGTTTTATTCCTTTCACTTGGTTTGTTATTGTCAACAACTGTGGGATACGAAATGGAGCACAGGCAGTTCATATGTAGGGTATTCATCGGACGTACACAAGCAAGCAAAGATTAGGCAGTTGGGTTATAGTATACATAGAAAGGCAGAAGCTATGCAATTTCACATCGACATGGAATGCTTCGTTATTTCATGGCCACTTATTTTGGTACAACAGCACGCCGCACACATAACCGAGAAATGCAGATTATGTTTACGATCAGTGTACCACATACTTAGTTTATGTTAGTTACATGTCCATATGTTGCAATGGAATTAGGAGATAGAAATATGATTTAGTTTATTTCTACGCCGTTTTTCACAATGAGTTGTTTTTTGGGCTTTTTCAAAGCAGTTTTTGAAGGGGGAATGTGTCGATGGGCTATACGTTGATCATAATGCTTGTAAAGTATGAGGATCGTTAGAACCATGGCATACGTGAGATTAAGATAAAAAAGACGGGCGACAGAAATTTTTACACAAGTTCGAGCCCCTTAATTGACAGGTAATAGCCCTACTCCTGTTGATCAAAACCGGTGTTGCCTTTATATATCAGAATCACATGAGTATACTATTTGGGATGACCTAATCTAATCGATTGCCGACTTGGCAACATAGAGTTATCATATGTAGTTGACGACTAATGTAGTCTTTTTCCTCGAACATGAACTTGACAAGATTCGAGGTTAGCTCTAGATCGTCCCTCTTGTCAGCTTTGTGGCTTCTTATTAGGTTTGTCTAGATCTATCTTGATATCGTCCCTGTTTTCCTAGGGGGTCTTCTATTTATAGCGAAGATCATCTTTTTCTCGAATTAGAACTTAGAGGAATAAAACAAGATATGAACTAAAAAGACCTTATCTTCTCAACTAGGACTCTAACAGCTTCTATTCCGGGAAATTCTCTTCTTTATCCGTTGTATTTCCTTAATCAAATAATATCTTCTCGTATACTATTAGGTATATGGTATCGTCATCACGAACCTACTACATAGGTATGTCTTATTGTTGAGACTGACAAAATGGTTTTTTAAGGAAGGAGGATGGCTATGCTTTTAAATTAGCTAAGATAAAAAGTAGAGATGTACGTATCAGTATGAATTGATTTTTTAATTTGAAAATCCAAATAAAAAGTACTCGTCATTTAAGGAAATTTTTGAGCTGCAAAAATATATATTTTATTTGGCGGGAGATGGGCATATTTACACAGCCGGCCAGAGTTACCATGCCTCAATTTTAGGTGTATCCTTCTTAAATCTCGACAAAATATTTTATGTTTTTTCCTATTATATTTTCCCATTTTTCTACCCACGGACTTATATACATATATACATATATATATATATAACCTCTTTTTAAAATCTCCATATTACAGTCAGAAATAATCATTACACTATAAAATCAAATGTCTCTGCTTTTTAAAATCTCCATATTACAGTCAGAAATAATCATTACACTATAAAATCAAATGTCTCTGCTTTTATGGCAGGGTTTACAAAACCATATATATATATATATATATATATATATATATATATATATATATGGTCATGGTTATCTATGCGTCCGTCGACGAAATTTCTCTTGATAGTTATTACAATAATGTATAACCGCTCAATCTGTAACTATCTATAAAACAAACAATGTTTTCACCCAAAATTTTGTTATGTCTAGCTATTTTGCAGAAAACTCTTTGAGTATTTATAAAATTAACCCGTAGTTTCGAGGAAGGGCTTGGATGAAAAAAAAAAGACCTTTTGTGCCCCTTCCTTCCGTCCCCATTCGCGCCGTGTCCCGCGTCCCTCTCTTCTGTCGTTGCTCGGAGCTTTCACGTCGTGTCCCGTGTCACATTCTAACTTTATCCATTACAACGTACGAATACAGTAATGCATCCTCTGTATTTATTTTACACGCTCACATATGAACAATTAGACGTGCACTAGTATAGCAAACGCATATCCAGGCCATGTGTTTACCGTTTTGATCTTAGAATTGAGAACCGCTCCTTTCCCGCTGGTACTTTCTACATCATGTAATAAGTTTATTTTTTAACTTTTTTTATTTGTCTCAAAATAAATTTATTTTAGTCATTATATCAGAGTTTATAAAAATATAAAATAATTATATTGGAAGTGAATAAAGTGAACAATAGTTTCACCGCGAAAAATAAGGACATTGTAATTTTTTATTTGTTTTTATTGGTATGTGTGTGATGTGTGAAAATAAAATTGTTCTTTTTAGCTACAGAAGTATTATTATGGGGGTGTTTGGCTAGGGGAAATAAAATTAGTTCTCGTCTATGTTTGCACATCAATTTAAAGGACTAAACGTGAACTAATTATAAAAATAATTGCAGAATCGAAGGATAATTTACAAGACGAATCTATTAAACCTAATTAATCTATGATTATTACTGTAGCATCACTTTGTTAAATCATGATGTAATTAGGTTCATTAAATTTATCTTATAAATTATTCGATTATGAATAAGTTTCATAAATAATACATATTCGATATAACATCATCGTCGATCAAACAGCCCGTATCCCCGTCAGCGAATAGACTGTGCTCTAGCTAGGGGTACCTGACGTTGCCTTGGCTTACGCGCATGCTGTTGATACACCATTCCCACATGCAAGTATACTGCTGAAATAAAAAAGAAAAAAAGTTTATTCGTACGTCCATTCACTGTTGTTACAAGGTGCAAATAGTATCGATGAAAGTTTCTCGCATGCTCGTCCTAGCTCGGGAGATAGTATTACACTTATACCAACCGAGAGGCAAAAGACTATACCAACTAAATTGATTAAGAAAAGCAAAGTCGATGTTTTAGTTTTTTTTTTCACGTAGTGTCTACAGGATGTATTATGGAGTACTTGTTAGCTACTTTCTCTGTTTCAAAGTAAACAAACTTATAATAAAATAAAACATTTTATATTTTTTATACCATTTTAAGTTGGTTTATTTTGTGACAGACACGACTGAAGAAATCATTTTTTCATGCGGGCCGAAAGACATCTTCCCGTGCGGAAGGCATGCCCGCATGCGCGAAAAAATCTAAAAAAAGACCATTTTTACGTGTGGGCGGCCCAACCACACGAGAAGATCTATTATCCCGTGCGGTCGGATTAACGGCCCGCCCCTGACGGGCCCACCATGATTCATGGGTATTCAGTTGAATACCCAAGATTTTTGATAAAAAAATTCATATATGTAAGCCCACCTCACCTTTCTTTCCAATCCATCCCGAGCTGCCTCCTCCTTCCGGCTTCCCTGGCGGCGCGCGCGCACGACCGGCGACTGCAAGGAGCGGCGCCCAGCTTCCCGAACCTCGACGTGACGGTAGCGGCGGCACCCACCCATCCTCGTGGCCCCGCCTCTCCCCCGGCTCCCCGCCGTCCCTGGACCGTCAGCGTGCCGACGCCACGCGTCGCAAAGGCGACACCGCCGAGATGCCCACACACACGGCGCGACACACGCCGCGGCGGCCGCTGTGACGCAGTTCCTTTGGCGCCCCAGAGTCGTGCTGCCTACCAGTGACCAGTCCCAGGCCGCCACCTGCCGGCCGGAGCCGCGCCACCCACCATCATCAGTGCGGCAGTGATAGTGTCACCCCCATTTGAGGCTAGTAAAATTTTAGTAAATTGGTTAGATTAGAAATTTAATATTTAGTTCATAGTTGAATCCAGGATGGTTCATTTGATTTAGGATTTAGGATTTAGTTTATTTGAATTCAGAAATGACAAATAGTTTATGGTTGAACAATTGAACTTTGAAACTTGTGATTCACTGACTTGTGAAGCTTTGTAGCAGAGTTAATATTTATAAATTGCATCAGTGTACATATTTAGCAGAGTTAGCATGATTAGTACTTAAATTGGAAGACCATATTGTTGTTTTGTAGGTTTGAAACATGAAGAGAAAAAACGCTCCCACGATTAATTTAAAGGCCTTTTATTTTCTATGCTCTATAAATTTGATATGTTTTGTCCATTAATACTTTAGTATTGTTTAGTATTGTAGTTTATGCTTGACAAATTCAATTTATGGTCAATTCTATTAATCTATGACTTTATGAAATCATGCTTATGTCGTTATATATTATAGAACTATTATACTTTGGATTAGAGAAAAATTATCTTTTTCAATTTCGAATACCCAAGTTAAAAATCCTGGGCCCGCCCCTGTGGCCCGCACGGGAAGATCGATTATCCCGTGCGGGCCACTTTACCAGACCGCACAGGATAATGGATCTTCCCGTGCGGTCCGTTAAGTCGACCGCACGGGAAGATGGTGTCTTGTCCGCCCATTATTTTATGTACATTAGCTATTGTCCTCTCTCTCTCCTCTCCTCTCTCCGATCCTCTCCTCTCCTCTCGTGTCCTCTCTCTCTCTCCCTCTCTCTCTCATTAATATTAAATGCATGGGTCGATCGATATGATGCATGTATATATATATATTTTTTCGCACGAGAAAAAAAAGATATTTAATTATATTATTTCGTCATAAAATATATAAATGTACGTACACAGATCATGCATGCATGTTTATATACATATCAAATTTCATCTCGTGCAAATTACAGAAGTCTAGCAACAATTTACAAATCATTCATTAATGACGGTGCTCTTTTTCCCACTCCCTAAGTCGTTTGAATTTATCGTTCGTCACCAGCTCGCTCTCCGGATCATAGAAATCGCCCAAATGGTTGCAGACATCGCGACGGATGAAGCAGTAAAGATCTGCAACCAAGTTAAGCATGGTTCGATTGTCGAACCGGTTCGCTGCAACTAGAACTTCCGTGATCTGTTTAAGGAAGAATAGTACACATACATACGATTAGAAAAATTATACAAGATTGATAACGTGTAAAAATATATATTTTCTCTGAACTTACTTGTTCTAACTTAGTAGAGTATCTCCCGTAGATTCTGAGCATCTCGCACACATAGTAGCCGCAAAGGTTAGTGCTCGGTGGTTACTTATAACATTGTGTTGAATAAAATTTATTACATGCGTCAGTAATTTAAAATTAAACACAGTATAAAATCTTGGCATATAGCGAGCATATAATTACCGGAAAATTTGTCCTCACGAGAAGCTTCTTCTTTTGTGGATCATTCACCGGTCCACCGTTTCTTACATAATATGGTGTGCTCTATAGATAAAATAATTGCATGTTTCACTGATCAATTGTTTATTTGATAGTAAAAATAGACAAAACGTATTAAAAGGTGCATGATAGTACTTACAAATTTAAAATGACGAGGAACTCTTTGAATGTTTCCTGTCTATAGTGTGCCGAATCAAACACTACGGCCACATGGTCCCGCGGATATACCAGAAATAGTATGTAGTGATCGCTGCGAAAGAAGAGATATGTTAATTGTAGGTGATATCGTAGTAAGATATCAGTTTTATGGACAAATATTACGTACCGCAACGCATAAGGGACCATGAGGACATTTTTGTCTCTCGTGCTCCAACATAGCCTTGCCCAAGTAGAATGGTACCGCGATCATCTTGTCCTTGTGCATTTGTTTGATGATCACGGCTTTTTGTTTCTTTGTTTTGCCTTTGAGCTCATCGGAATCTTCACGAACATGAACCTCATGTTCCGTCCAGCATATCCTTGTTGGGTTAATGTATGCAGCTGGATAATTGGTCTTTTTGCGTCGCGTATTGCATCCTAAGTAATGCAAACGAGTAATTAATTATTCATAAGTTAGTTTGCAAATGAATTTATTAATGACATTAAGTTAGTCTCGATACTTACGTGCAAAACGCAGAGATTAGATTTATATCCATTTTTCCATCTTGAATAATGCGTGAAGGTTGTTGAAATCGATGACCAATATCCCATTTGGGTCATCAGAAAGCATTATCTCGGGACCTTCATGGTAAGCATGCCGAGCCCCAATCTGACGCCTTTAGGTACCGCCGTGCATTAGCTCGATTTCCTGTGGCATGTCTTCCATGACGTGCCAGGGCAGGAACGGCTTGCCGTACTTGTACTTTGTTGGCACTTCGTTCGAAGTCCAATTTTGCAGGTCCTCCGCTTGGTTCTTCACCGATTGTTCGACTCCGACAACTTTGACGGTTGATCCTGCGGCTTGTCACCGGCCGCCCTCCTCCGAAAGCCAAGAACACTAAGTTTCTCTCATCTTTGACCATTAATTCCTTGTCATAGCTTGATCGAATCATCTTTGGGATAATCTGACGAGATTGAAGCTTGCTCGGACTTGGAAGACTTGTTGTTTTCAGTAGGGGGCCTTTGTGGTACCGCCAATGCCGACCGTGGTGTCTGAGGAGATTGGTGAATATGTTCTCGCGACGACTTCGTGGGGCCGACAACAAAGGGCGAATCAGACCTTTATCCTTAGGAGGGGAGCTTGGGGGGAAGCAGCCGAGGTGGGGAGCGAGGTGGGGAAGCAGGCCGAGGTGGGAAGCGAGGTGGGGAAGCAGGCCCTAGTGGAGAAGGCGGTGCAGGCGCAGCAGCAATCTTAGGAACCGGCTGTACTGGGGATGCTGACGATGTACCGACCAGCAGGATATCTCGTCGATACCATAGAATGAACTGATTCACCACATCTCCAAGAAATTATATCCCTTCAGGTGCTAGAATGTCTAGCTCTAAGCTGTTATGCTCTGCATGCACCTTGGCCACCTGCACCCTTGCATAATTCTCAGGGATTGGAGTGTTGTGAAATTGTCGCCTGGTATAGCAAGTCCTGTACCCACCTCCTTTCTCTTCCCGGCCCTTTCTATCGGCACGAGGAGGCTGCACGACGGTTGGCCAGTTATGGTATCTACTGGATAGGGTATGATGTCAACTGACCCGACGCTGCAGGGCATTTGTACTATGGGTTCTTCGGATTGCTGAAAGAAGTTAGGGAAGGCTTGGTGATTCTGTGCAACAAGAGAGTAGAAATGATCTTCAACTTGTTTTGCTATCTTTTCTTCAAGTTTATGTTTGTACCTGTCCCTTTTCTTGTAACTTGCAGCTTCCCCATGAAACCCTTCTTTCCAACTTGTCTTTGACGATACACCCCTTACTCGTCCAGAATGTTTGGGGTTGCACAATGCAGCTGTCAACTGATCGTGTTCCCTTTTAGCAATAAATTCCCCAGTCTTCTCCTTTTCAGCAATGTCTTTTAGACTTGTGGTCACACGCTCTATATTCGGATCCTCAAAAGGATCTCTCCTCGTCGGTGACCGGTCCCGTGCTGCGTGCCCACACCCAGCTTTTTGCTTCTTTCTTTTAGTACATCCACAAGGGGCTTTTCTTGGGCGGCAAACTGTTCTTCGGTTGCTCGCCACTTCTCTACGTGGCCATCGTAGCCGCTAGAGCCCAACCGATGCGGGTACTTGTTCCTTTTCGCGAGGTCGAACATCTTCTTCCTCCGTGCTAAGGCTTCAGGGCTTGTCATCTTTGCCACGAACCTATCCCATTCGGCGTGCGTAATCCCATTCGGCGTGCGTAATACCACCATAGTATTCGAATGGGGACTTGTTCTTTTGCACGTAGTGAGTGTTCAAGTCCGATTTCCACTGCCTCCACCTCCCCCCAATCGTTTTTAATGCAAAGTCTTTTCCCGAGCCTCCGAACCAGTGGATATACAAGCCACTTCGCACTGTTCCATATGAAGTTCTTCAAGTTGTCATCCACCGCTCCCGTGAATCTACATTTAAAGGGTCGTGGGTTCTGGCCAGTACCCCGCGAGCGCTGCTGAACTTTGTCATTGCTACCTTGGGCTCTAATGGCTTCCCATTCTGGTTCAGAGAGGTGATATAATATGTCTCCTTCGAGGGTTGGTTCTTACTTCTCTGACCACGTCTTCTTTTTTGACGTCCTCCAGCGCCACGTGTCGGTTTCTACCGGACCGGACGTTGCTGTGTCCGTCTCGACTTTTTGGCAGACCGGACGACAGACTTGGCGGCCTTTCTTTTTGAGCGGCGCCTTGCTTACATCTGTACGTACAACAGATAACGTTAAACGAGATCCTACGATAGGGATCATAACAATATGGCTAGACTTACTGCTTGCTCGATAGGGATGTAGTCGGGGTCTTCTTCAACCGGTGGTGTTGGTGCTTGCATAACTTCGATGAACGGATCGCTTGGTTCATGCCATGTGCCTTCGCTCGAAGACTTCTCCGTTGATTCAACGTTGCGTGCCTCGGAGGGAGCTTTCTCGTTCGACATTTGATCTACGGTTGTTCATAACGCACAACATGTGAAATTTGTGAACTCACAACTTGTTATATTATCTAATATTAAGGACATGCATAAAAAATATAGCGAAAAAAAACTAAAGAGAAGAAGATTGAAAAAAATGTATTTATCCTTAAGCCATTGGGGGAAAGTGCGCTTCTGTTCTTTCGAAACCCAATCATCGGATCGCCCAGGATTGCATGCTCTGATCTCGGAATTGTGTTGCTCAATGTAGGGCGCAACAATGGCGAGTTGTTGAAGAACACCGCTGTGTGCATCCGATACCGCTTTGTAATCGCCGTCATAGAAGCATTTTCTTCCTACCGTACCCTTCCCGCATAATCTTTCATCATGTTGAGGCATCGGTATCCCAATGGGGTTGGCATCTTTCATATAATCTAGGCAACACTCGACAACCTCCTCAGTTGTGTAACCCTCTATCATCGAGCCCTCCGGATGAGCACGATTAAGGACATACCCTTTCAGAACAACCATGTATTGCTCATACGCCCACATTTGATGTAGGTATAGAGGACCAAGCTCAATAATTTGAGGGACAATGTGAACAATGAGATGTTCCATCATGTCGAAGTACAATGGAGAAAAAAACATCTCTAGCTGGCAAGCTGTCTCGACTGCGAATTTCTGAAGGGGTCCTAATTCTTCTGGATCAAAAACTTTCTGTGATACTCGATTAAAAAAATAGCACAGCTTTGTTATCACTACCTTGGTGTGCACTGGTTTCACCGCCCTTATAGCGATAGGGAGAAACACCGTAAGCATCTTATGACAAGCGTGAGCGTTGTATCCGTAAATCGACAAATCTTTCATTGATACTAGTTTCCGATATTCGATGAGAATCCAATGGCACTTTCAATCCACGAAGACATTTACGTAAAGTTTTTTTCTCTTCTAGTGTCATTGATTAGCATGCCTGAGGAATCTCAGCCTTACCATTTGTTAGCTCTATTGGGTGGAGATCTTTCCTTATGCCCAAATTGACCGGGTCGTTACGTGACTTCAACCCATCCTTTGTTTTACTAGGGATGTCGAGTAAAGTCCCGATGGTGCTGTCGAACATGTTTTTCTCGAGGTGCATGACATCGATGGCATGACGAGTCTCCGTGTCTTTCCAAGACGTCGTGTACTTGAAAAGATTGAATGTTTCTTTAAGGGCGCGTGTTTTCTACCACTTCTTTCTTCCTCTTGCCCGAAGCTCTCTTTCTCTTGCCGAACACGACCTTTATGTTCCTTGTCAGCTTGAACACCGTGGAACCATCCTTTGCTTCAGGGGCAGTACCTACCTCGACAGTTTTGTCAAAAAAGGTAGCCATCGCACGATACCTATGCTTATGTGGTAAGAATCGACGATGACGCATGTAAACTAACTTTTTTGACGAGGTCAGGTATATGTACGATGTGTTTTCCAAACATATCAGACATTCGGTCTTTCCTTTAATCTGTTTGGATAGGGAAAAATTGGCTGGTAGATCGTTTATAGTGACGAATATGATAGCACGCATAGTAAAATACTCCTGGTGGTATGCATCAAATAATCGTAGACCCTCTTCCCACATTTCTTGCATATCCTCCATCAAAGGTTCAAGAAACACATCTAGGTCGATGCCGAATAGATTCATTCCATCCGTGCTCAACGCAAACCGGACATTTCTCGGATAATTTGCAAATTCCGGGTGCTTCGAATCAAAGTTTTTCCACTGTCGAGCATCGGCGGGATGTCGAATCATACCATCCATCTTTCGACCCTCTTGATGCCATCTCATCAACTCGGCGTCGGTGGGGTTCGAGAACAATCGCTTCATTCGATCTTTGATTGGCAAGTATGACATCACCATGACCGGAATCTTTTTCCCTGGCTCGACCAATGAATTTGGTTCGGCAACGTCACTATTGGCAGCACTGTTATCCTTTTTGTACCTACTCGCCCCACAAGTTAGACACTTTTCCAAGTCAGCGTATTCCTTGCGATAAAGTACAAAGTGATTAATACATGCATGGATCTTTTTCCATACCAAGTGATAATGGACATATCAGTTTCTTGGCTTGATAGGTGTTAGCTGGCAACAAGTTAGGCTTAGGAAGCATAGCTCTCAGGAGACCCATCAAGTCGATGAAACTAGTATCAAACCATCCGTGCCTGACCTTCAATCTAAGAAGTTCTAGCACCGACCGCAACACTGTATAATCCACATCACATCCCTTTGCTTGATTGTATAAAAGATCTTTTGCTGCTTTCTGCAATGCCTCCCAATTGTTTAAATCTCTTGCTTTCTCTGTTAGGACCTCTGGTTCAACGTGCCGCAACAAATCCTCAAGATCAAGATCAATATCAACCTCTGCCTCGTCAAAACCAGAGCCGCCAAAATCACCCGTCATTTCATGAGACATGTCCTCAATTATAAAATTCTCTGCCTCATCGAACCAAATATCAGGATTCTCTTCCGGAGGGGCGTCTTCCCCGTGATAAGTCCAAACTGTGTATTTCTCTACAAATCCATGCTGAATTATGTGTCCGAGAATTACATTCAGATATTTCAACATCTTGTGATTCTTGCAATCCACGCAACGATAAAAAATATCCTTCCTATTCTCCCTCAAAGCGTGTGCCTGAGCCTTATCAGTAAATGTTGATGCTTCTCTCATGAACCGTCACGCTTCGCTTTTCTCCTTAGCCTAAAATCACCCGTGGAAAATCGTCCAAAAGAAATCGCGGAAAATTAAAGAAAGACAAACTCCTAATTTAAAATCCATTTAATAATTGGAAATGGCTTGGTGGAATTTTTCTTAAATTCCCGTGTCAAAATACGCTAACAGAATTTTATCGGAATTTTCGAGCACCGAGAGCATTTATAAAAATTAATTTAGGCTAAGTGGAATTATATTCCTTAAGGAAAAGGGTTTTTTCCATTCTTTTTCCTTTTTCTCTTTTTTTTTTCCTTCCCCTCTCGGCCTTCTGCCCACTTCTCTCCCTCCTCCCAACCGGCCGGCCGCCCACTCCCCTCCCCTTCCCTCTCTCCTTCCTCCTCCCCTTTGGGCCGCCCCAAACTCTCTCTCTCTCTCGCACCGACGCCAAGTCTGGTTTCGCTCCCTTTCGAGTTGAGGCAATGACAGGTGGGGTCCACCTGTCATCCCCAACCTCCCGCCGGAGGATTCGGCCGCCACCCGCGTCGCCCACTCCGCGTACTCCCCGGTCCGTTCCCGCTCTTCCCGCCACCCCATGCACTCCCCACTCATGCCACGACCCGCGCCCCACTCTCCCCTCTTCCATCCCAAAGACGCGCCGCAACGGCCTCATTTCAAACACCGGTCGCCGCCCATCCCGCGCCACGTCAAGCCGCCGTTCCCGCTCTTCCCGGCCACCTCCACCTCCCCTTATCCCCTATAAATACTCCCCAAGCACCGGCGCACCTTTTTCTTTCGCAACCGAGCCGACCCAACCTCTCCCGTGCCCTCACACCGTGCGCCACCAACCACCGCCACCGAGCTTCGTTCCCGGCTGCCGATTCCGCCCGCTCCACCGCCCGCCGCACAAAACCGCCGCCTCCACCGTGCTCACCGCCACCCCTAAACCATCGGCCACCGTTTTTCCCCAATTCCTCGCCGCCGCATTCGCTTGCCACCATCAACTTCTTCGTTTTCGGCCGGCGGTAAGTCCACGGGTAAAATCTCTCTCACTTTTCCTATTTTGCTCACTTGGCTAGCTTCGGTGCCGCTGCACCCGCCTTCTTTGCGTGTGTGCGTGTGTCATCCCATGCCGCCGTGCCGCCGCGCACGCCGCTCTCTCGCTTGCACCGCCTGCTTCGCCCGCCGCGCCGTGCGCCGCTTGTGCCGTGTCGTGCACCGGTTTTTCCCCGTCACTTTGCGCGTCGCCGTGTCGCCGCTCTTCTAGCCATCGTGTGGTGCCGACGCGTCGCCGGCGTTCCGCCGCGGTGCCGCCATCCGCTCGGGCGCCGAGCCATGCCGCCTCTCCGTCTCGGCCCGTCGGCCGCGCTGCCGCGCCGCGGCGAGGTCGCCGTGCCGCTTTGGCCGCCAGCCGAGCCGTCCCGAGCCACCCCGTGCGGCCTTTTCCTTTTTCCTTTATTTTTTGACGTGCGCACCCATCCCTCTTGCGTCACTGTGCTGCGGGCCCCGCTGGTCAGCGCCGCCCCCACGTGACGTCAGCCCTAGAGGCGCTTGCGCCGTAAACCGTTTTTCTCTTTTTCTTAATTAGTAAAGGCTGAAAACTTGTAAAATTCACAGAAAATTCATCCGAACTCCGTTTGAGTCCGTTCAAGTTGCAGTAGATTCATAAAAATGTCTAGAATACATTAAAAATGGTTTAATTGCCTGTTTCAGTAGTTTAATAGCCTGTTTTTGATGTGCTTTGTTTGTCGGTAGATTCCGATTCCGAGGACGCTCCCGTTTTTCTCGAGGTAGTCGCGGAAGTTCCGTCGGAACAAGACCAAGGCAAGTCATTTTCCATTGATCATGTTGTACCCATGTCATAAATTATTCTCGCTTTATCTGTTAAATTGCATTGTTTTATAATGTATTTGGGATGGGACCTATAGTACTCAGCCTAGGTCGTTTACCCCGTTTTATTGATCACCTGGGAATTAAATTGACTAGTTTCAGGTTTAGGACATGCTTAGCTTGCTTAGTACCACTAGATCATTAATGGGAGAATTAATTAACTAAAATTATTTCACATGAAATGACGGTCTCAGACCGGAGGTGTTGTTGACAAAGGATAACAGTTAACTAAAATTTGACTAAATTGTGGGCTGTGGGTGCACGGTTTTGCAAGACGCACACATGGCAGTTAAGGACCGGTTCGCGGAAAACCCTGGAAGAAACACTCGTGCGTACCACAAGCCAGCGTGGGCAACGACTGGGCTCGTAGTGTAGCTTTCTCTGGCCGACGCACCCAGGCAAGGGTGAGCGTGATGGAGTGCGGATGGACCGGGGAAGGTCTATGCGGCTGCCGGATTCACCTAGGCACGAGAGGGGGCTGCCTACCTTGGATATAAAGGTAGGGGCGAAACCTGAGGTGTGGTGTCGTTTGGTTAGGGAGGGTTATGCGAATGGTCCTGTCACAGACCCCTCTTCGATATGTCGTGGTGGCATGTCAACGCACGGGAACGTGTTGTGGGGCTGTGTCTTGTGGGTACAGGCGTACACCTCTGATCAGAGTTAGAAACTATTCGAATAGCCGCTCCCGCGGTTATGGGCTGTCGACCAGATTCACCGTGATTAGTCCCACTAATGGTAATAACCTGATTCATTGGAAATGGATAGTATAGTTGGATGGATTGGGCCCGACTCAACGTGGTGTAGCGTTGAGCAGAGATGATTAATATTGTTCAATTACAATTAATTATTGTTTTACCGTATTCAACTTAGACTTGTGAAATGCCGCTTTGTGCAAAAGTGAACCCTAGCCTTCCCTTGGAATTACCCTGCATTCATACCTTCCCTCGGTATGACTTGCTGAGTACAGTGGTGGTACTCAGTCTTGCTTCCTTTTTTCCCACCTCAGAGCTGGAGGATGAAGCTGCAGATGGGTTCGACGATGAGTAGGCTCGTCACTGCCGTCAAGGGATGCCTGTGGAGTGGAGTTTCCGCGCCGCAAGTGTCGAAGCCTAGTTCATAGGGTTTATTTTTCCTTTCCGCTGCATTGTAAGACTTCTATATGTTTTAAGACGTGGATCTGTATATACAATTTGTCGTTTGTGTTTCCTTGGCTGGTCCTGGACAGGGTGTTTAATGCACATTCAGCTTCGGAAATTCCGGTAGGAATTTCTGGGCGTGACAAGTTGGTATTAGAGCCGACCTTGACCGTAGGATGAGCCCACTGGTTAACCCTAAGAGCCCTCTGAAACTCTTTCATATGCACTTGCCCTCTTGCAATTGGAGTTGTTTCGGGAAAAATTTAGGGTTCTAGTTTCGCGGGAAAAATCTTAATCGTCCTTCGAAGTGGATTTTTCCGAGTATGGTCTGGTCTAGGGTTTTAGAAATTTTCTTAGACAGGGTCCAAGTTGGAGTGAATTTTATTCGACGTCGCTTGGGAATTGTCGGGACTATGCACTAAGTCGAGTTTAGAATTTGCGGGTTGCAATATTTCATGCGTCTTATTATTAATATGTAATTATTTCGCTCATTAATTTATTGCTTAGCAGAGTCTGTAGTTTATTTGTAATCATGCTAAAATTATTTCAAGCATAAAATATGCTTCTTACTTGGTTATTTACTTGAGTCTCTATTACTTTATTTAATTTGGATCTGAGCATGCATTAGTTCCCCTCCTTTGTCTTCTATAGATGGCAGCCCTTCCCCCAACGCACTACGGTCAGGGCCCTGGAGATTTTGTGGCAGAGCTGAGAAAGATGACTTTCTTGGACGGGTACCCCAGCCTTTCCGAGTACACCAAGATCCGCCACCTCAACGGCGAGTTCCCGCACTGTGTCAGATTGGTGGTGCACGGCATCCCCACTGTGTTGCCTAACATGGTGGTGGAGGCCTCTGGAGGCACTTTCGAGCACGCTTGTCAGGAGGCCGCCTACCTGATGCTTACCAGAGTCCGGGAGCGCCACGACGTCGACTTCCGCCGCACAGCTTATTGTTACCACCCCAGCCGCGACGACTATGATAGCACCAGCACCTTCCGCTCGGCCGTGTCGGAGAACGACACGACTTTTGGGCGGATGACCACACCCCGCAGGGTCTGACGCTTTGCACGCCGATCCGCACAGGCGCCAAGGCCCTCAACGATCGAAGTTGGTGGAGATCGTCAGTTGAAGGATGAGGTGGCTCGCCTCAAGAGGGAGAATGCCATTCTCCAGGGCCGCTCGCCTCCCACGGGTGCTAGGCTCCGCACCACTCCGAGGAAGACCACTACAGCTCCCGTGCGCATCCAGCTCACGCACCGGAACCCTTCTCCTGCTCTCGAGCCGCTTCCGGTGTTCGTGCCGCCTTCACCTCCGTCGTCGCCCGCTTCGTTCTCGCCGCTGACCTTCGCTCCCACGTCAGCAGCAGTTGGCAGCAGCAGAGGAGGTTGGTTGTCTGCGACGCCCAGCCCCTCCACCACTCGTCAACGTCACGGTAGCGGCTCCAGCACACAGCAGCTCCAAAGCAGGGCGCTCTAGTGGCGTGAGCCGTGCAAGGGGGAGACGTACCTATTGGACTCCCGCAGCCGCTCAGAGGAGGTCGGAGACGAGCCCGAGCCCGACTTTGACTCCACCAACCGCAGGAGCCGTTCCGAGCACTAGGACGTCACCCTAGATCCTCGCTCCCTTAGACGTTGCTTGGTAGTTGTGTGTTTAGGTTTGTTTGCTTGCAGGGTAGTCGGAAGACCCTACCAATTGGTTGTGGTATGGCTGCCATTAATTAGGAGTTGAACTGTTTTCTCTCCGTAATATTTACATTCTGACTGAATAATTTGTAATAAAGTTTAGGATTCGAGGAGTCCGTTTTTCTTCTTGTCTTTCTTTTTCCTTGTGTCCACCCCCTCTAGATGGTGAACACCAGGCCTCTCAACGGGAATGTCAACAATGGCGAGGACCACAGCAGAGGCAACAACCTCAACGGGGCTGCAGGCAACGGTCCCCCTCCGCCGCCAGAGAACCCGACGCTCGCCCAAGTCCTTTCAGCTCAAACTCAGATGATGGCTGCCATGATGCAACAAATGCAGCAGCAACACCAGCAGATGCAACAACAAATGCTCCAACAACTGCAGCAGCAGCAAGTTCAGCAACCGCAGCAACCGGCAGCTGGTCCACCTCCGCCACTCCAGTCCAAGCTACCCGAGTTCCTCCGCGTCCGCCCTCCTACCTTCTCGAGCACCACCAATCCCATGGAGGCAAACGACTGGCTCCATGCCATCGAGAAGAAGCTTAACCTCTTGCAGTGCAACGACTAGGAGAAGGTGGCGTTCGCCACTCATCAGCTTCAGGGTCCCACTTCGGCGTGGTGGGACAACCATCTTATGACTCGTCCCAGTGGACGGAGGTTACCCGGCGTAGCTCCGCCGTAGCTTCCGAAAGGCGCAAGTCCCCGATGGAATCGTGGCGCAAAAGAAGAGGTAGTTTCGAGCCCTAAATCAAGGTAATCGAACTGTGACGGAGTACCTATATGAGTTCAACCGCCTCGCACGCTACGCACCGGAAGATGTGCGTACTGATGCCGAGAGGCAGGACAAGTTTCTGGTCGTCTTCAACCAGCTGATCTCGGGCGACTATGTTGACTTCGAGAAACTGGTCGACAAGGCCATCCGCCAGGATGTCCAGCGGAACAAAATGGACCGCAAAAGGAAGGCAGCCCAGTTTCGGTCAAACCAAGGGAACAACCAGCGACCCCGCTTCATGCCAGGACAGCAAGGTAGACCCTCAGCCATGGTTGTCCGCCAGCACCGCCCATTTCACCAGAGGAACATCCATCACAGCCCCAATGTCAACCGTGGCAACAACAGCAACGGTGGTGGCCAACCCCACCGGAACCCTGCTCCGCGCCTGCCAGTGGCACCAGCCCCGCCAGCTCAACCCAAGAAGGACTTTGGGGGCAAGCCATTGGTCTACTTCAACTGCAACGAGCCCAGGCACTTCGCCGACAAGTGCCCGGCCGAAGTGCAACGCGCCTGTGTCTGCTCAGCAAGGGTCAACCACGCCACACCAAGAAGCTCAGCAAAGCACTGCACGTCCCACAAGGTACGTTTCCGTAAACTCGCATCGCCACGCTTTGTTCGATTCTGGTGCAACTCATTCCTTCATATCGAAGAGATTTGTTGGGGAACATGGGTTAAGGAAAGAGAAACTTGTCATACCGATGCGGGTTCACACCCCGGGGAATAGTCTGATGTCAGTCAGCTATAGTCCCTCGGTGACAATAGAAATCCAAAGATCACAATTTCTAGCCAATCTCATCCTTCTCGAATCCAAAGACCTAGATGCCATCCTTGGGATGGATTGGTTGACAAGATACAAGGGAGTGATAAATCGCGCGACGCGCACCATCACCCTAACCAAACCTAAGAAGAAGTGGTTACCTTCCGCCTCCGATGCCTCCGGCGAGAAGTCAACCTGAATCGGATCGTCGGTCAGGATGAATCAGTGGCAGAAAAGCAGGAACCCAAGAAACTGGAGGACATACCCGTGGTCCGGGAGTATCCGGAGGTCTTTCCGAAGGATCTCACAACCATGCCACCCAAGAGGGAGATTGAGTTCTGGATCGACTTGGTACCAGGAACCGCCTCGATTCATAAGCGACCTTACAGAATGGCCGCCAACGAGATGGCCGAGGTCAAGAAATAGGTCGACGAACAACTACAAAAGGGATACATTCGCCCGAGCACGTCGCCTTGGGGTGCTCCGGTGATATTCGTGGAGAAGAAAGATAAAACCAAGAGGATGTGTGTGAATTATCGTGCACTCAACGAGGTCACCATTAAAAACAAGTACCCGTTACCTCGGATTGATGACTTGTTCGACCAGCTGAAAGGAGCTAAAGTGTTTTCTAAGATAGACCTGCGATCAGGTTATCACCAGTTGCAGATCAAAGAAGAAGATATCCCAAAAACGGCCTTCATCACTCGCTATGGGTTGTATGAGTGCACCGTCATGTCCTTTGGACTCACTAATGCACCGGCCTTTTTCATGGACCTAATGAACAATGTGTTCATGGACTTCCTGGATAAGTTTATCGTGGTCTTTATAGACGACATCCTCATCTAATCCAAGTTTGAGGAAGAGCATGAACAACACCTCCGCCTAGTGCTTGAAAGGTTAAAGGAACACCAGCTGTATGCCAAGTTCAGTAAGTGCGACTTTTGGCTCAAGAAAGTTCAGTTTCTTGGTCATGTCATAATCGCTCAAGGAGTGGCAGTTGACCCGGCCAATGTGGAGTCAGTTACCAAGTGGACCCCATCGAGGACTGTTTCTCAAGTCCGAAGTTTCCTTGGACTCGCGGGTTATTACCGCCGATTCATTGAGAATTTCTCCCGAATTGCAAGGCCAATGACACAGGTGTTAAAGAAAGACGAAAAGTTCAAGTGGTCTGCCGAGTGCAACAGAAGTTTCGAGGAACTTAAAAAGAAATTGGTCACGGCACCAGTGCTAACCTTGCCGGATCAGACGAAAGATTTCCAAGTCTACTGTGACGCATCTCGTCATGGGCTAGGGTGTGTGTTGATGCAAGACGGAAGAGTGGTTGCATACGCTTCACGCTAGTTGCGACCTCATGAAAGTAACTATCCGACCCACGACTTGGAACTAGCAGGAGTGGTTCATGCCCTAAAGATTTGGCGACACTACCTTATCGGTAACCGCTGTGAAGTCTACACAGACCACAAGGGTCTGAAGTACATCTTCACCCAACCAGACCTAAACCTCCGTCAGCGAAGGTGGTTGGAGTTGATTAAAGACTATGATATGGGAATACACTATCACCTTGGCAAGGCTAATGTCGTGGCAGACGCCTTGAGCCGGAAGAATTACTGCAACACCGCTCGTTCGGAAGAGATGTGTAGTGCATTGCGAAGGGAATTGGAAAGTTTGAACTTGGGAATCGTTGAACACAGATACGTGGCTGCTCTCGAAGCTCAGTCGACACTCATGGAGCAGGTCCGTCTAGCTCAAGCTAATGACCTCGACATAGCCGAGCTGAAGAAAAACATGAGGACTGGCAAAGCCAGGGATTTCTCTGAGGATGAACACGGGACAACCTGGATGGGAAAAAGATTGTGCGTGCCCGAGAAAAAAGAGCTGAAAGACCTGATTCTTAGAGAAGCTCACCAAACTCAATACTCAATCCACCCCGAAAGCACTAAAATGTATCAAGATCTTAAGGAAAAATTCTGGTGGGTCAGCATGAGAAGAGAGAGAAGAGTTCGTTGCATTGTGTGATGTGTGCCAGCGAGTCAACGCAGAACATCAGAGACCTACAGGATTGTTGCAACCTCTTAAGATTCCAGAGTGGAAATGGGAAGAAATCGGGATGGACTTCATCACTGGTCTACCCAGGACTTCCACCGGCCATGATTCTGTTTGGGTAATCGTGGACCGACTCACCAAGGTCGCTCACTTCATTTCGGTACATATCACCTGGCTACACTGGAAAGAAACTAGCAAAGCTGTATTTGGCAAGGATCGTGTGTTTGCATGGGGTGCCAAAGAAGATTGTGTCGGACCGAGGGAGTCAATTTACCTCGAAGTTCTGGCAAAAGTTGCAAGAAGAGTAGGGAACCTGTCTAAACTTCAGATGGCCAGACTGATGGCCAGATCGAAAGGGTCAATCAGATCTTGGAAGACATGTTGAGAGCTTGCGCACTTGACTTTGGTGGAGCTTGGGATAAGAGTCTACCTTATGCCGAGTTCTCTTATAACAACAGTTATCAGGCGAGTCTTCAAATGGCTCCGTTCGAAGCACTGTATGGCAGGAAGTGCCGCACGCCGCTCTTCTGGGATCAAACAGGAGAACGCCAGTTAGTTGGGACTGACATCTTAAATGAGGCCGAGGAAATGGTCAGACTGATTCGGGAAAGACTGAAAACCGCCCAGTCTCGTCAGAAAAGTTACGCCGACAACCGTCGAAGAGAGTTAAGCTTTGAGGTTGGAGACCATGTGTACCTTCGTGTCACTTCGCTTCGGGGAGTGCACCGTTTCCAAACAACAGGGAAGTTGGCACCACGCTTCGTGGGACCTTACCGAATTCTGGAACGCCGCGGAGAAGTTGCCTACCAGTTGGAACTTCCTCCCTCCATGGCAAGCATCCATGACGTGTTTCATGTATCTCAGTTGAAGAAATGCTTGAGAGTGCCTGAGGAACAAGCAAGTCCTGATCACCTTAACATTCAAGAGGACTTGACCTATATTGAGAAGCCAGTTCGCATCCTCGACACCAGTGAAAGGAGAACCAGAAACCGGGTTACCAAGTTCTGTCGTGTGCAATGGAGTCACCACTCAGAAGAACAGGCAACCTGGGAAAGAGAAGATGAGCTGAAGGCCGCTCATCCGCACCTCTTTGCCAGCACCTCCGAATCTCGGGGTCGATATTCCGTTTAAGCAGGGTAGGTTTGTCACGCTCCGCTTTTCTCCTTAGCCTAAAAATCACCCGTGGCAAAAGAAATCGCTCGGAAAGTTAAAGAAAGACAAACTCCTAATTTAAAATCTATTTAATAATTGGAAATGGCTTGGTGGAATTTTTCTTAAATTCCCCGTGTTAAAATACGCTAACAGGAATTTTATCGGAATTTTCAGAGCACCGAGAGCATTTATAAAAATTAATTTAGGCTAACTGGAATTATATTCCTTAAGGAAAAGAGTTTTTTCCATTCTTTTTTCCTTTTTCTCTTTTTTTTCCTTCCCCCCTGGGGCCTTCGGCCCACTTCTCTCCCCTCCTCCCAACCGGCCGGCCGGCCCACTCCCTCCCCCTTCCTCTCCTTCCTCCTCCCCTTGGGCCGCCCAAACCGTCTCTCTCTCGCAGCCGACGCCAAGTCTGGTTTCGCTCCTTTCGAGTTGAGGCAATGACAGCGGGGTCCACCTGTCATCCCCAACCTCCCGCCGAGGATTCGGCCGCCACCCGCGCGCCCACTCCGCGTACTCCCCGGCCCGTTCCCGCTCTTCCCGACCACCCCATGCACTCCCCCACTCATGCCACGACCCGCGCCCCACTCTCCCCTCTCTTCCATCCCAGCACGCGCCGCAACGGCCTCATTTCAAACACCGGTCGCCGCCCATCCCGCGCCACGTCAAGCCGCCGTTCCCGCTCTTCCCGGCCACCTCCACCTCCCCTTATCCCCTATAAATACTCCCCAAGCACCGGCGCACCTTTTTCTTTCGCAACCGAGCCGACCCAACCTCTCCCGTGCCCTCACACCGTGCGCCACCAACCACCGCCACCGAGCTTCGTTCCCGGCTGCCGATTTCGCCCGCTCCACCGCCCGCCGCACAAAACCGCCGCCTCCACCGTGCTCACTGCCACCCCTAAACCATCGGCCACCGTTTTTCCCCAATTCCTCGCCGCCGCATTCGCTTGCCACCGTCAACTTCTTCGTTTTCGGCCGGCGGTAAGTCCACGGGTAAAATCTCTCTCACTTTTCCTATTTTGCTCACTTGGCTAGCTTCGGTGCCGCCGCACCCGCCTTCTTTGCGTGTGTGCGTGCGTCGTCCCATGCCGCCATGCCGCCGACGCACGCCGCTCGTCTCTGCCGGTGCGCCGCCTTGGCTTCGCCCAGCCGCGTCGTGCGCCGCTTGTGCCGTGTTGTGCACCGGTTTTTCCCCGTCACTTTGCGCGTGTCGCCAGTGTCAGCACGCTCCTTCTAGCCAAGCAGGCTGGTGCCGACGCGTTGCGGCGCGCCGCGCGTGCCGCCGCCCGCCGCCGCCGAGCCGTGCCGGCCTCTCCGTCTCGCCCGCTGGTCGCGCGTCGCCGCCTGCCGGCGAGGTCGCCGTGCCGCTCTAGCCGCCAGCCGAGCCGTCCCGAGCCACCCCGTGGAGCCTTTTCCTTTTTTTTCTTTCTTTTTTTCGTGCGCACCCATCCCTCTTGCGTCACTGTGCTGCGGGCCCCGCTGGTCAGTGCCGCCCCCACATGACGTCAGCCTTAGAGGCACTTGCGCCGTAAACCGTCTTTCCCTTTTTCTTAATTAGTAAAGGCTGAAAACTTGTAAAATTCACAAAAAATTCATCCGAACTCCGTTTGAGTCCGTTCAAGTTGCAGCGGATTCATAAAAATGTCTAGAACACATTAAAAATGTTTTAATTGCCTGTTTCAGTAGTTTAATAGCCTGTTTTTGATGTGCTTTGTTTGTCGGTAGATTCCGATTCCGAGGACGCTCCCGTTTTTCTCGAGGTAGTCGCGGAAGTTCCGTCGGAACAAGACCAAGGCAAGTCATTTTCCATTGATCATGTTGTACCCATGTCATAAATTATTCTCGCTTTATCTCGTTAAATTGCATTGTTTTATAATGTATTTGGGATGGGACCTATAGTACTCAGCCTAGGTCGTTTACCCCGTTTTATTGATCACCTGGGAATTAAATTGACTAGTTTCAGGTTTAGGACATGCTTAGCTTGCTTAGTACCACTAGATCATTAATGGTAGAATTAATTTACTAAAATTATTTCACATGAAATGACTGGTCTCAATAAAAAATAATAATAATGAGACAAAAGTAGTTACCAAAAATGGTTCAATAAAAAAACAAGATATTTGATCTACAAATTATAAAAATAGCTCAACATATATACCAATTCAAACAAGTTTAAATATCTTCGCATTCAACCGACGAAATTTTACAAAAATGAAAGCAAATGAAGGAGATGATCAAGCACGTTACCTTTTATATTGATTTCAATTGAAGATTTAAAGTCTAAAGCCTTCCAAAAATAAAATGTCTATTATTTGAGAGAGAAAAACCGAGTTAAAAAGTTCAAATATCTTCGCATTCACCAATAAAAATTTTTAAAAATGGAAGCAAATGGAAGAGGAGATCAAGTATGATACCTTTTGTATGGACTCCAATTGAAAAATTCAAGTTCAAAGCCTTTCCCCCTATAATTGCCTTTTTTGGAGAGAGAAAACACCATGGTAAATGCGCAACTGTTGGGTTGAGCGGGAAATTTATTACGCAACAGTGGGGCATTATCGCATGCGGTCCACTTAACGGCCCGCACGGGAAAATGCATTATCCTGTGCGGGTCCTTAAGCGACCGCATGGGATAATAGCCCGTGCGGTCGCTTAGTGGACCGCACGGATAATGCATTATCCCATGCGGGCCAATAGCCGCCCCCGGACCGGTTTTTCCGACGTGGCCTCTTTGGCCCGCTGGAACCTATTGGGGGCCTCGTCCAGAAAAATCGTTTCTCCAGTAGTGGGATGAAGTAATTAAAAACAGACAAGTATACATACCTCATAGTCGAAAGAAAACTTGATTGAGAAGATGGAGGGTGTCATTGTTTCGTTTATGCTTATATTTATAAGTCAACTTTTGAATTTTAGATTAGTTTTGAATTTGATTTTTTGTTTTTATCGTACTATAGTTTATTTTATAACATTTGCTTTGCCAATAACACATATCAAAGTTTCACTTATAAATATTTTTTATTTGTTAATAAGCGATACGGATAAGCATAGAAATAAGCTTAGCTGCAATGTCTAACTTTTAATCATACCTTAGCAACTTATGAGATCGATTCTGATACAACCTATCCTAGTTAGGGAGGGTAAATCGGATGACTTGAGGGACTATTATTAACGCCCAATAAGAGAAAACCTTGGATTGATATATGTGTATTATACATATACTAGCAATCGTGCCCGTACGTTGCAACGGTGAGTCGGGACGCGGCGCGGATGGGGACGGGAGGGAGGCGCAGGAGGCCTTTTTCCATCCAAGCTCTTCTTTCTTTTCAACATTGGGACTACGGGTTAATTTTATAAACACTCAAGGGATTTTCGCAAAATAGCCGAGACGGACGAAAATTTTGGGTAGAAACACTACTTGCTTTATAGATAGTTATAGATATATAATATATCTATAAAGCAAGTAATGTTTCTACCCAAAATTTTTGTCCACCTAATTATTTTGCACAAAACCCTTGAGTGTTTATAAAATTAACCCGCATCCAATGTCGAAAAGAAAGGGAGGGCTTGGATGAAAAAAAGACCTCTTGCTCCCCTCTTGCCCGTCCCCATCCACGTCGCGCTGTGCCCCGCCCTCCCATCCCCATCCGCGCTGCATCCCGACTTCACCCGTTGCAACGCACAGACACAATTGCTAGTGTGTGTATATATGTACACACACACAGCTATATATAGAAAATAGAAGGGCGTACAGGGCCATCTGGCCATAATTGACGATATCCAATACACATATTTGATCATTATTTTTAGCCATGTATTTATGAAAAAGTTAGAAATATAACCACATAAAATATTATGTTTTAAGAATCTGCTTTCGTCAAAAACCCATCTTTTGGACTCATCTCATCTAACCCTTAAAGCACCAAGTCCCTTATTTGGTGTGTTATGTCAAAGATTGTACCGGACAACAACGATATTTATATAGTACACGAGTCATTGAGTCGTTGGTACCAGGGTATACGCGAAAGTACAATAAAAAGATATGGGGCAAGGATTTTTATATTGGTTCAGGTCTTCAAGATGAACAATAACCATACTCCAGGTTATATATATATATATATATGTCGGTGATATGTGTCCGGGGAAATAACGAGAATATGATATCTGAAGAAGAAAGACGCCTTCGCTCACCAGGGCGCCCCAAAGATATGTCCTGGACGACTCGAGCGGGTCCGGGTCACGGGCGGCCACGTGGCCATCCCAAAGGGGACTTGGCTCGGGGGTTGCCCGGAGGCCGCCGCTCTCCCAAACGACAGGGTTCGGGGTCACCTGGACCCCCCGTCTATCACCCCGCACCTCCCCGGGGAGGAGCGAGATCAACTGCCAACCGCCAACCACCACATTTAATGCCTAGAGAGAGAGACCAGACGCCTGCCCCGTCGCATTTATTGCGATGTGAGGCACTGTTGACGAGAAAAATCAACACGCCGCCCTGGGAGATCTGCTTAGCTCCAGTGCAGTCCTAGAATCAATGAAGCGCGAGCGTGTCAGTCAGTTTAATCCTGCCACTAACAAGTTATGCAAAACAGCAGAACATAAATCATATCGGCCGATAGACCGATACCCAAAAATTAACAGATCGGCTGATAAGTTGATGGTGCAATTCCAGCCGATGCTGATGCCAGCCGATGGTGTTAGGGTTTGACTCCATTGGCTCTATGCTGAGCAAATTTTTATATAAAGGAGATCGGCCGATGATAACATGATGATATAGCAATATAATATAGCACAAAACAATCACATGATATAATAAATACTTATTTAAAGGTTAAAACACACATCGGCTGGAAGTCCGATGTCATTAAATCCAAATGATTAAATATTCAATGAAGCCTCTGCTGCAATCGGTTAGATCCGACGTGTATATTCCTTGCAAGCCGATGCGAAATCCGGATACCTCACCGCAACCCCGATGAAACCCTTAGTGGCAACCAACAATGGCTAGAGATTACGGTTCTAATCACGACTTAGTAGATTCAAACCGATGCAAAGACTAAGTATGAAAAGAAACACAATATCTAGACAATCAAGCCCTTGGCTGATTTTCAGGGTGGTAGATGCCTAAACCAATCTAATCTAGTAAACAGTTTAGCCGATAGCGACAGAAACCTTAAAACGAGAGACAACTGATAGGGCTAAACTGAAATACTAAGATTAGATTAATAGAGACATATGATAAATATTCAGGCGAACATATCAACGAACCAAAGCAATACAAGAGGTTGAATGTACCGATGCAAACTTGGACGACGCCGACGTAGCCAATACGATTGCCCGAACCGGCGGACCTTGACTTACCCTTCGCCGGAGATCGAAGCCGATGCAGCCCCGCGTCATGTGCCAAGTCTCGCCAGATGTTGAACGAAGATGAAGAATAAAAGGTGGCGATGCGTCGAATTGTATTGATCGAGAGAGATGATTTACATGAACCCTGGGCTTACATATTTATACCCGTAAGATGATAAAGATCCTAACAGATTACAAAACAAACTTTCCTAAAGATAAACTAGGAAACTAACAATCCTTTTCTAATTAATAGATACAAGCCGTATCCTCCCTGGACTCGGTTTCTTTTGGATACGATCTTCTCAAACCGAATCTAACAAGAATCCGACTGTTGGAGATATGGATCCTCCATCGGCTGACGCAAAACTCTCAGCCGATTTTGCTTCGAGCCAAAACTAACCCTTAGCCGATAAGGACTTCGGGGCTTACCAAATTTTGGCGTTAACAGGCACGTCTGTCAGCCGCTCATCATCACCCTTTTTTGCCCATCTCGAGGGAGAGAGGGTATAAAGTCTTTGACGGCGACCGCAGTATGGCTGCACGGTTATCCCACGCACGCCTCCCTCCACGCCCCGTCCAATCGCATTAAATGCGCTAGGTGGCCGCGTGGGAGAGAGGATACGAGTGCTGCGGGTGTCGCGTCGACCCCTCTCCAGGCGGAGGGCCACTGACCGGTAGGCCCCACTGGAGTAGGTAGGTTGGCCCATCCTCACGTCAGCAGCATGGCGGCCACGACGCCCGTTCTTCTCCACCAACTCCCGTGACATGGCAACAGGAACAGGAATAGGGGTAGCTTCCCCGACAAGACAGGGCAAGAACCGCTCCATCACGTGGAGCGGAGTAGAGAAAGCTAGGACTACTGTTGTGTCCCCTTGCACTATAAAAGGAGGCCCAAGTCCATGATAGAGGAGGTTCTGCTGCTTTGGGTTAGATCCCTAATTTGATCTTCTGCTCTGCCTCTTCAACCTTGGGCTTTGAGCACTTTTCACCTCAGTCTTCACCCCCAACTTCCCCAAGGAAGAACAACCATACAACCCTTGTAATTTATCCTCCACATAGCACAAGAACAGGAGTAGGGTATTACGTCTCCCCGACGGTCTGTGTCCTTTGTGATCGTGGCTTTTCCTACATCTTCCTATTTTCCTTCTACCTCATCTCGAGTTTGAACCCTGATTCACCGCTCCCCTATGCCGAACCAAAAAGGGAGTCCCCCGGGTCCCCGCGTGTCGATCACACGCATCGATAATATATATACATACATACATAACCCGTCGACTAGTATCCGTCGAAGACTATCCAATGACTTGATGTCGACGGATGATTTACTTCCTCCAATCTGTCTCTCAATGTGACTGATGGCTATGGTATTTGATGCCCTTCCATCCCGAGGGCTTTGTATTTATACAACTGGGCGTCTTCCTCTTCAATTACTTCAGGTCGGACTTTTATGTCTTATATTCCCAAAAGCAGTTCCTTTTTGACACGGTTTATTTCTGTATTTGAATATATCTTTTCATGTAATATCAGATATACGGTATTTCTGGACATTATGAATCGATGGCATAGCATCCGTAACACTGACATGGACTCTTTTTGATATTTTGTGACGTGTTTTGCCTTTTTTATGTATGAGTAGAGGATATTGAAAAGGAAAAAAATGCTGGATGAGAATCTATCTCCCAACGCCTATCAGGTGCTCTCTTGTCTTAATTTATTTTTCACTCATTCCATATGTATCAATAAAAAAACAAAAAAAAAGTAGAATACCTCTTTTATCAAATCTAAATATAATTATTTCCACTTTATCTGCTCGTAATGCATTTCTTCACTGTTTTTACAGACCTCGATACAATAAGTGTTAAAAAATTAACTTATTTTGGGATTTGGGACAAATGAAAAGGATGAAAATAAACTTATTTTATAACGAAGGAGGAAGTGTACTGTAAGCTACATGCTATGGCATATGGCGGGTTTCACGCCCTAGCTAGTAGCCATGACTGGGCTTCGTGCATTGTGGTATGGAATAAGTTCATCTAAGGTCCTTTAACTTTACACCGAATCCGATTTTCGTCCTTCCGCTCCAAAACCAGATACAACGGATCCTCAAACTGCCAAAACCGGTGAACGTAGGTCCCTTGGCGGTTTGGAAGGCAGTTTTGGCTGACGTGGCTGCTTTGACTCGGTCTTCACATGACGTGGCAGTGACGTGGCGCTTACATGACAATTTGATTTTGGAAATTAATAATTTTTGTGGGCCACATGTCACTTATACATAAAAATTAATAAAAAACAGTGGGGCCCATGTGGGTCCACATGTCATTCTCATCCTCCTCTTCTTCCTCCTCTCTCCCCAACTCCCCCTTCTTCATCTCTCTCTCCCCTCTCCTCTCTCCAAGCATACGTGAGGAGGACGGTGCGTGGTGGCGGCGGGGCGTGTGGCGGCGGCGGGGCACTTGCGCCCTTTCCCGAACTACTCGCCGACCCGAAGTCCCCGAGCTTGAGCACGCCACCGCCGTCGAACAGAGGTTGTCCGCTCACGCCGCAATGCGCCACCCGCGGCGATGGCAAGAGGCAAGCGCGGAGGCCACCGCGCCATGAGGTCCGTTGCCTCGTGCTCGGGAGGCGACGGCGTAGCAACGACGGATGGTGCCGAAGCGCCGCGCTTGATCTCGCGAAACCGGGCTGCCACACGCCCCGCCGGCCGCTAGCCCCGCCGCCGCCACACGCCTCCGCCGGCCCATGCGCCGCCCTCACTCATGCTTGGAGAGAGGAGAGGAGAGAGGGATGAAGAAGGGAGTCGGGAGAGGGAGGAAGAAGAAGGCGGAGAATGACATGTGGGCCCACATGGGCCCCACAGCTTTTTATTAATTTTTATGTATAACCGACATGTGGGTCCACAAAATTTATTATTTCTCTAAAATCAAATTGCCACGTAAGCGGCATGTCACTGCCACGTCATATAAAGATCAAGTCAAAGCAGCCACGTAGGTGCCACGTCAGCCAAAACCGCCTTCCAAACCATTGAGGGACCTATGTTGCACTGTTTTGACAGTTCAGGGACCCGCTATATCTGGTTTTGGCGTGCAAGGACAAAAATCGGATTCGGTGTAATGTTAAGGGATCTCAGATAAACTTATTCCTTGTGGTATTGGTAAAATTTGTCACCCTGTCGTATATGGATCCACCTTTGTAGTTACAACTATAAAAAGTTCAGGGAGTAGCTATATTTGTGCCGCCATATTTTTTATAAAAAATAGTCGATATGTTATGATTTTATTTTCAATTTTTTTAGAGAGATTATAATCAAGGTGAGATGCATACATCGCACCCAAAGTACTCCACCCCTCTGTCGTTGACTCGTTGTATCCCAACATGCATTTATGGGTTTCAATTTGAGAAAGGCCGTAGAAGCTTCTTGCACATCCATGGAGAAACTGGGCTCCTTCTGGCCCAATAAGCTACTACACGTTGCCCAATCAACGAGGTCCATTCTGACGAGCCGGTTAAACGCCGGGTAATCCTCTCGGCTTCCGGCACGGTGCGGCGGGACGACGACGACGCGATGCCTCCCTCCCTCTCCCTCCTCCACCACCACCTCCTCCTCTTCCCTTTCCCTTCCAATGTCCAAACCCTAAACCCGCTCTCCGCCTCTCCTCGCTTCCACCCACCTAGCAAATCCCTCCTCCCCAGGCGCCGTCCACTTGTTACCTCTCCCTCCTCCTTCGCGGTCGCCGCCGTCGACAAATTCGACGAGGATTTCGCCATCGGTGACTGCCTCGTGTTCGAGGATGACGCCTTCGAGGAACCCGATGTCGACCTCCCCTCTCCGGCGCCATCGACCACCTCGCGCCCCAGGCGGAAGCCGGCAGCGGAGGCCGGCAGTGGAGGGGGGAGCCTGGTGCCGGAGAGGTGGAGGGACGCGGCGGAGGAGATAAACCTGACGAAGAAGGAGAAGCGCCGCATCGCGCACGGTCTGCGCTTCGGGAGCCGCCTCGAGCGGCGGCCGCCCCCCGCCGTAGCCGCGCCCGATGAGTACCGCGCGTACCGCGAGGGCAGGCTGGACGCGGAGCTCGGACGCGTCGCACGCGACTACGCAGAGCCGATCGAGAGGTCACCCGTACGGGATAGAGTGGAGGCTCCGCCGCCTCCTGAGCCTGGTACTCGTGTGGCACCAAGGAATCCGAGGATGGGGATGGGTGTGAGAAGCCTTGACGACATCACGGAGCTGTTTAGCAGTGAAGAGTATGTGCCAGGCGAGATGGAGGATGGAAACAGTCTGAAAAGTGAGTTCTGGAACTTTTTTTACGCTACATTGAATCATCATTCAGACTTGGTTGTTGAATACAATCTAAGGTTGATTTGTAGGTGATTGCAAAAAACAAGGGGTTAATTCAGTAGTTATACGTTACCACAATATATTTGATGCTTTCTACTAATGTGAATGTGAGAAATATATATAGTTTTTGCCATTAATATGGTCAACGAAACACAACTTTCTGAGCGATTATACCATTTCTAGTTTAGTTTATCGGATGAAACATTTGGTTGGTATATCCAATTATCCATGACTAAGTAATGGCGCAACTTCGCTATGCGACATCTTTCTTTCATTCCTGTTCTTGTGGATGTGAATATTTTGCATTATATTTTAGGTCGACGGAAGCTGTTCACAGATGAGGAGAAGGTTCTTCTGAACAAGAGAGCACCTGATCTTGAAGCTGCTACTTCCGTAAGCACTCTCTGCCCAGAGTGACTTAACTATTATTGTCTGTAATTTGTCACACTAACAATTTGTTTATCTCACGGAAGAGTGCATTGTGCTCCATATATTTTTTCTGACTTGCATTACTAACATCTTGATCTATTACATCATAAAGACTGTGTTATCTCCAGGCATATGCTTGATCATGTTTGTTACTTCCATTTTATCTATTTTGATCTGTGTAGCTCCACTCAGGTTTCATCTCTAGACTATGTTGGTGGTGTTTGTTACTCTCTCTTTTAATTTCCTGTGCAATATCTACTAATTGACGGTTGACATACCTTAATCTATTTGTCCTGTAGAGCAAGTGGCTTCCACTTCACACAATTGCAGCATCAGGAGATTTCTATCTGTTGGACAATCTTCTAAAACATAATATTAATGTGAATGCCCTTGATAAGGTAAGCTCTATTCTGAAAGTTGATTCATCTTAAAAAAGGTTATGGTAGGAGCTTTACATCTTTGTGATATCATTATATTTGTTGGGCCTTTTCCGGTGATATTCTCAGGATGGTTTACCCGCTATTCATAAAGCAATTCTTTCCAAGAAGCATGCCATTATCAACTATCTCCTAAGGAATTCAGCAAATCCATTCATCCATGATAAAGTGAGTATGCTTAGCTTGGGTATCTTTTAGTTATGCTAAGATATTCTACCTCTGGTAGGCATTGTTATGGTGGGTTGCAGACTCGCGCTTCTTGATCCCTTTCCTATTCTATGCAGTATTTTATATAGTTTTGATCAATGACAACAGTGCAATTTTGGTGATACAGGATGGTGCAACCCTAATGCATTATGCAGTCCAAACAGCATGCAGTCAGACCATAAAGACTCTCTTGCTGTACAATGTTGACATTAATCGTCCAGATGATGTATGTTAATTTTTGGGAGTGTCTTGTTTTATTTTCAGTTATGATGGATTAATTGTCTAACTCATTCAATTTTCAGTATGGATGGACACCTTTGCATCTAGCTGTGCAAACACAGAGAACTGATATCGTTAAGCTACTCTTAATAAAGGGTGCTGATAGAACTTTGAAAACTCAAGTAAGTAAAGCAAATTATGTGCTGGTAGTTCTCAAATGACCCAGTAGGAACATATTTATGCGCCACCAGTTGTCTATAATTGCCAATTCTTTTGTGATACTATTATCATGTGCTCACATCAGTTTTATCACTGTTTGTGATGCATCTCTAGTGCTGTAAGATGGTATTTAAGAGACAGCATGAGCACTGCTCATTCCTGCATTTCTCTTAAATAAAGGCTTCTGTCAAATCAGAGTATGATTTGGTTTATATGCTTACTGCAGGATGGATTTACCCCTTTGGAGTTATGTCTCCGATTGGGTCATCATGCAAGGACGTATGAACTTATCAAATTACTCAAGAGCTTTCGTCAACCAAAGCAACATGACCCAGTTCAGCACTTGGATGGTATATGACCCTGTCTAGTGAAGTTTACTGAAAGATACTGGGCTGTTGGGAGGCAACTCTATTTTTCTTCAGTGCATGATCTAATCGTTTCTGGTTCAAGGTAGGTACAGTTAGCCGCTATGCTTTTATACATCTCTGCTGGTTTCTTGAACTGAATGGGAGCAATTGGTTTCAGATAGAGGTTGCTCCTTGAAGGAAATCAACAAACCAGGTTGTGTATGCCCATGATAATTGGAAGGCCAAAGTTCCATGATATCAATGCTGTACAATCTTAAGAGGTTAGCCATCACAAACTCAAGATACTCAAATTATTAATGCCAAATATAAGTATAGCGTGACCTGCATACTTTTATTTTTCCAGTAGCATTATTTTCTCTTTCTATCCCATTAGTCTTAGATATTCCTAGCATCTTGGATAGAAATACTAATCAAGAATTTTTTTTCTCCTTCACTCCCGATTGTTAGTGTATATTCTCACTGCATCAGCAGGACAGATATAATTTTTCTCACCACATGTGAAGTGGTAAAAAGTGTACGCATCAGTATATTTTGATATAAAATTTGTTGGAATTGCACAGGACATCACATGTCGATTTGTGTCGAAATTTCCGGACTCTATCCAATTGAGCCTCACCATTGGCACTAGTGTGCTCCCTAGTACATGCCATGCCCCACAAGTTAGCTTAGCAAAGTTAGTTATTTTCTCATCTTAAACCACCTATCCTTGCTAAGCAAGGCTGAAATTAAGGGTTTGTACTGTTGCAACTCATTAATTGTCACTTGCCCTCAAATACCTTCATAAATGAATGCATGATGCAACCCTGTTCAAAAATCAAGTGAGATGATATGAGCCTGATGCTCTCTTGACATCAGAGGTTTCAGATCACACAAGCAAAGTTCGTGCTTGTTACTTTTAGTTTGTGCATGGCTCATTCTTTGATCCCCAGTGGTGCCTATTTCAATCTTTCAAGCGACCCATGTCCAAGATCCTACATCCTTGTTTCCTCACAATCGCAATTTGCTTCTCCTTGATGACCTCAATTATACGTCAAACATCTTGTGGTACAGAACTATAGATAGCCTTTATAGCAGTTTAACAGATCAAAACATATTAGTATAATAGTACTACTACCTGCACTGTTCGTGTGGAATCCATGTAGTTAAAAAAACTAAATAAAATGGAGAATGCATAAATTTAGTTTCAAGTAAGCAATTTGTATTGAAATGCTATTTCCCATTAAAATTACACGGCCTTTTTGAACAAAATCGTATGAACCTATTCAGTACAAGTGTACAATTTAATTGGGGCCTTCTAATATCCAGATCTGACTCAAAATAGTGCAGCTTAATGAACGCATTGCTGCATCCCTAGGTCCCTCAAAATCTGTATCACTCCAAGGCAGTCGTTAATGCACTTCCTCTGCATATTTTCACATGTGACACAACCAATGTTTTGATTTTGGATTTAATAAACAATAATATACACAGAAATCAAACATGGTGGTTGCAACCTTTTTCTTTGGGATATATATAAATATTTAACAACTGTAGGATCTTAATTCTACTTTGTGGGTCTCAACTATCAAGAAACTTCTCTATGCAACAAAGACTGTATGTTGAGAATCTAATTATGACTAAACAACGCTGGAGTCTGGACATGCCAGCTTCATCCTTGGGGACGGTGAGGGGGACAGCGCCATGGGAGTATTGACGGATGGACCCATGGATTCACTCCACCGGTTGGGCTGCAAAACCTGCTCCTATTGCTGTCTTGCTGTTGGTGACGCTGCCCTGAACGTTACCAGTGGCGATTTGCAGTTTAGAATGAGGCAAAAATATATCGCTGGCTTGCTGAAAACCCATAAGCTACATCAAATTGCTCTTTTTAATCCTATGGGAGGAAGTGGTGTCAAGTAGGACTACCTTGGGGCCAGCTTGGAGTCGACCTTGTGTCCATGTTCTATGTCAAATCAACCAGAGCTCTTCAACGTTGGTAGTAGCATGGACGAACTTGAAGTGATTTCGGCACAGACGCACAGCCAGAGAGCTAGCCTCGCAGTTAAATCAGCTCCACGAAAGGTAACCAGACTGGCAAAGCAACTGACAGCAGAGCTCTTGGATCGTAAGTTCGTAACACCTGGCCTTGTTACGAGCGCACAAATTTTAACTTGTTCAAGCAGGATCTGAACGGTTTTATGTGGACTTCCCGTGATCCAAACAGTTTGAATAGCTGTGAACTGTAGAAGAACACAATAGCAGACAGTGTCACAGTGGTGGTGCCGAGATGACAGTTAGCAAGGAGTGGTGATGCCGCGATGCTAGGCAGCATGGGTCTAGGCTGGGCGGGGGTTGGAGGAGTGAATGAGGGAATCTTTGTCTGACGATATAGAGACCAGGCCAGGTCAGGTCCGGTCCGGGCACCACCATGCATCTGATCTACTTCTTTTATTCTAAAATATAAAGGATTTTAGATAGATGAGACACCTCCTAATATTACAAATCTGGATAAATGTCTCATTCAAAATACATATGTAGTATCTATGCTATGCGTGTAAATGCCCTGACCCGACCAAAGTAACCATGCCCCATATTCTCAACCTGCTGTCTCTTTTGATGCTTTCCCCTGCCATCTCATTTACGCTCGTATCATTACTTCCATAGTTACTCCTTGGCAAGCCCCAACTACCCATGGGAACTTCATCCCTTTCATTTGACGTATGGTGCTCCTGACTACTGTGCTGGAGTACCAGCTACAGTAATCGTAATTCCTCATTTACTACTCTAGGTATTGCTGTAGGTAGCTGATGTTATCATACTCCCAACCCAAGTTCCAATTTCTGGTATCATTCACAATGTCAAAATGTCTCGCTATCCTTCAGAAAACCATTCTGTTACCTGAAGTTGTCGTTATGGCACTCCAGTCCTCATGTGCAATGCGTTATGATGTAAGGCCTTCTTTGGAACAAAGAAATTGTAGAGAAATTTTATAGAATTTGAATAATATGGTAATCTCTTTCCTATTTGGTTCTTTGGAACAAAATGTTTGAGCTTTTAGAATCCTACAGAATTTCTTTGGAATGTTCAATGATGTAATTTTGAAGGAAATTTAAAATGATGTCCAACCTCATGGAATTTTTTCTTAGTGTATCTCTCCCTAAATCCATGTGGTCTCACCAAACATCCATTCTTTCATTTTTCATACGCTCTGCAACCCTCTTTTTTGTGTTTTTGTCATTCTTGCATCCTAAAAAGGGGCCAAGTTATAATTGGCTATAAGTTGATTGAAAACTGAGTAAATATATAGTTATGGTTTCCATCAAAACCACATGCCTGATCTCTACTCCTACTTTGTTGTCGTAATCTTCATGTTAACCCATTCTGATATTCGTAGTACATATACCTATGGTGGCGCCATAATGCCACTGTTGCGTTCAGTAGCAAGTGTGGCAAATGGTGCTGCCATCATTATTGATTTCATTCATCTCTGCTACAATTGTTCTGTCGCGACACCACGGTGGTGATAGCACGAAATTTTCTGGGCAGCCATCATTGCTGATTTCATTCATCTCTGTTACAATTGCTCTGAATTTTGGATCTTGATTAGTGACGGGTAACTGTTTTGTCTTTCTCGTCAACTGCATCTTGATAGTTTCATGTGCATGCAATGTTGCGACCAACCCAAGCTGGCATCATGTCGATCCACTGTATTACTCTCTCCCCACTTCAATTTAATTGATTTCGAATTGAATGAAATACAAGTACTCAAGAATACAGCACACAGACACATGATTGAGTAAGAGGCAGAGCGAGAGGAGCCGGAGCATTTACATTTTGTAGAAGTTGGAAGCTGCAACATGGTGGTGCAGCAATTAATAAACAGAGAGATTGCCCGACCATCTGCATTTACATTTTGCAAGCGCAAGTCAGGGGTGCTGGCCTGCATACCCAGCATTCTTATTTTTGTAATGATTTGTCTGCTATTTTCGAAATATTTAAATGTAGACAAAAGTTGAATTAGATATACTTTTGCGTACACAAGATAATTTAAATTTGTAAACAACTGGAGAAGCAGGAGGGGAGAGCGCGAGACCCTTTGAATAGTAGAATTGCATGAGAGAATAAATAGTTAATTAATCATATTTAAGGCTGTGTTCTAAGGGGGTTGGGAACCTTTCACCTGTCAGAAAAAAAACAGAACAAAACAAAACGTTAAATTAATGTATGATTAATTAAGTATTACTTAAAATATTTTTAAAAATAAATTAATATGATTTTTAAACAATTTTTCTATAGAAAACTGTTGTAAAAAACATACTAAACGTGCGTACGCGTATGAAAAAAAAGAAATCATAAATACTACTGGTAGCTAGTTGTACTATCTTCAGACTTCAGGACGGACGCAGTAAGTACAGTTTGTATCAAACCAGTGGACACGGCAGAAGTAACTTCGAACTTTTCTTGTGATGAGATCATATGTTCCGGGATTTTCTTCTGGCGAGAACTCGCATGAGTAAGCTTGTATTCTGATGAGATCATACATATTTCCGGATTGGCGAGTTCAAATAATCAAGTTCAGGTAAGATCAATTTTAATGAGGATTTTATAGAGTTTCGTGATAAGAGTTTCATGTGAGTAAATAATTTTATAAGGATGAAATTTTTCTTTATTGTTTTTAAAATTTAGGTGTGTTAAAAACTGAGACAAAACTAGTCTGGCCTGAAGCAAGTAAGCATAGCTTTCAAATGCAAAAAAAAAAATAGAGAAACTTTCGTTCAATACAGTGCAAGCTGCAAGTGGCTAGGAGCCTAGGATATACATTCCTCCATAATTAACTGATTGGCGGATGTACATTACGACGTGCATTATCCAGGGTTTTAATTCCATGGAAGTTATTTACACGGTTTATTGGCTTAATTATCAACTTATACACTATGCAGGTAACCTCGTACCTTCTGCACGACGTGTGTACAAACATGTATGGTGATATCCGATAACTAAAGCAGAAATATAATGGCAATGCCCTAAAAAAGGACTACTGGAGCAGCAATTAGCAGGCATGAGAATGCTGAATGCTGCACCCCGGTCGTCCATGATATCCTGTAAGTTTCTGCATGCATATAGTATATACTTGTGCACTCCGAGGGCTTTATTTTTGTGCTTGAAAATCAAAGTCGAGACCTAGCATATGGACGTACGCTAGAAATATTATGTATACAACTATACATAACGGGGTCTAAATAATCACCAGTCCGTGCGATATTACGGAAAACTCAGAAAACCAGTACAAAACTAGGCGATAATGGTTAATCAGGTAAGTAGGTCATTGTAATGCAAGCAGGAACTCCATAGCCCATGTATACCTGCAAGAAGAATTGATGCAGGTGCTGACACGCATACCGGCGCCATGGCAGTGGTCGTTGATGCATGGTGCAGCCGTGTGCGTACGTACACATACATGAAAGAGTACTAAGATATTGGCACGGCTCAATCAGAAACACAAGTGAGCTAGCAAGCATGCATCGTCATGTTACGCATGCATGCTTTGCATCACGCCAATGCCGTCTGAGTGAGCCGAGCCAACATCATAGCTACCATTTCATTCCCTTCAATCCCAAGTAGAAGCAGGAGGTAGACGAGAAGAAGAACACCATGCATATGCAGATGCATGGACGATGGCCATGCAATGCTCTCCCTAGTCTCCAATGGAAGGCATGCAGCCTAGTCAGAGAGATGGAGAAGAAGGCGAGCAGAGGTGTGGTTTGGTGGTGTGATAAAGGAATGGGCTTGGGGATGGAGAGGGCTAGCAAGCAGAGGCCTCCAACTTATGGACCTCTTTGGGTGGGTGAGCATTCGAGTCCCCCGGCTACCAAATGAGTAAGACAGGCTGCAGCATTAATGGAAACCCGGCCCTCTCTCTACCTCTAAAAAATGATGCATATGTAGGTGCAATGGCATAAATGTGTAGAGATTCCCCCATCTCTCCTTGAGCTAGCTACCGATCGTTGCATGCTTTTTTGTGTGCAAAGGGGGGCCAGCAACATGCATGAATTATAATGTCTCTCTTGCCCATGGTCTCATCCCTCCCTAGTTGTAGTCTTGTAGAGACTAGAGAGGCATTGAACAGGCAGCGGCCACCTAGCTAGGAGGATAGCGTCATGGTGGAACACTAGATAGAAAGGAAGTTTCATAGCTATCATCGCCGTCTGTTTATTGTCTTAGAGCAAGTTTAATAGCCATCTACTAGATTCAAAAATTGAAGCATCATCTGTAGTCAATCTAATAGCTCACTCATACAATAGTAATTAGTTATACATATATATTGTATTATTAATATCTAATACATCTATCTCTTTCGCATAGTTTATTGAAACTCGTGCTGCACCTGGATACAAATCTGTAGTCTGCTTTTTTCTCTCTCTCCTTGTCGACGGATGAGTCGACGGTCCTTCGAGAGGGCTACCCAAGAAGGTGAAAGAATGGTCGAAAATCGTCTATCGAAAGGGCGTGATGGTCCGCTCAAGAAAGAAAATGAGCCAGAGATTTTTAGACAGGTTCGGCTCTTTCAAAGGATAACAAGTCAATGTCCTGTGTTTTTTGTTGGGTGGTGTATGGAACAGAGTACGATGGATGTGAGTTTTTCGAGTTCTAAAGATTAGACCTAGTTCCTAAAGAATCGATTTTCCTCCCCCGCTATTCTACCTTCCCTTTTATAGGTCAAGGGGGACAGTTACAAGAGCGGACTTGGGCGTCAAGAAAGCTAAGACTAAAGCTCAAAAGTAAGCACAAAGAATATCATAAAAGTGCATAGAGATCTCCTCGGGTCCTGCGCTCTGTGGATACTACGCGCTCCTCCTTGTCTTGGGATCCCCTCTCCGCAGATACCTCCTGCGCATTATTGTCGGTTGGCGCCATCTTCTGTCGAGTCGTCTCCTCCTTATCTTTTCTGTGATTATTACGATGCAAGCCTCCTACCCCAAGGGGATCGAAGGTCAGGTTGATGAGCCGTAGTCGGGACGAGACACTGAGTCGGGACAGTCAGGGGAGTTGGGGCTTTCGACCCCAAGAAGAGGTCGGGCATCCAATCTCCCCCAGAACTACCGGTTCGACTTCAGCTGTCCTTTATTCTGTTTCATGGGCTACCCCGGGGTGACACTCCCACACTCCTCTTCTTTCTTCTCTATATAAGCACAAATATGATGTGACAATTTGTATAATCCGCTTATAACATCTTACTGTACTCGCTCTAATGCTTGATGTGTTAGCTTCTAAAGATACCACGTAGGATTGAATGATGAGGTGGATGAGATAATTGAGAAAAGAGAAGATGAGCCACCCTTTATATAGAGGGCAACATCCACACAAACTCGAAGAAAAAAGAGAGAAAACAAAAAGTGAATTGGACCAACAAATAAAATAAAATCATTAGGATTAGCATGCTAAAATCATTAGGATTAGTATGCTAGAGGTAGTGTAGAGGTGATGTATTATGCATGTCATTTCTTAATCTTATATGAACAAAATTAGCTGCGGTAACTACCTTTTCTATAAAACTTCATCTTATGAGCCACAACTAAATCTAAAATTTAAAACTTCATTTTAAAATTGATTTAGATTTTTTTTATCGTATGATATTTTTCTATCTTAGCTTTTAAACAGATAATAACATCGATATAAAAGTTTAACCTGTAAATATTATTTTTGTTTGCTTTATTTATTTTTCTACTACTTATTAACCATAGCCTAATCGATCAGAAGCGTATTTGCAAAGTAGCCACATGACTGCAGCGTATGGGGGCGAGGAGAACAGAAGGGACTATTACATTGTTGTAGTAGAACATGTTAGAAAACCAACGGCCCATGAAGGTTCAACCGGTTATTCATTAATTGGGTCCATTACTAAATATAAAAAGGCTATGCCTATAAACAAAGAGGAGAAAAAACTATTATAGACTAGTGAACGAGAAGAGAATAAATGAAAGAGGTGCCTCATCCCTACATTTTGTGTCTCCACTCTTTGTAAAATTATACAATCTTTTGTGGACTACTCTGTATCAGAAGAGGTTGCATAATACGTTTTCAGCAGATGTGTTTTACCGAAGATTGAGAAAAAAGGAAGGGTAGAAAGTCGCAAATCCATTTTTGCACCTCACCGATTTAATCGTGAAAATGAACTCCTCTCTCAATCATTGTTCCGTTTTTGCTATTCCCAAGAAATCCGTCACTGCTGACTTGGAGTCGTCAGCGAAAGCCGACTGAGGATCTCACGAAATTGCTCGCCGGCAGTGCGCATCACACCACACCGCCATGGACACCACATCGCGGCAAGGTCGCGCATGCGCCTCGCACAATGGCAGAAAGGCAGCACCGCGCCATAGCCCGCGCAGAGGCCGCGCCATGACGACGAGCTCGCGTCGGGGCGTGCACATGATGTACTCCGTGCAATGACAACAAGTCGCACGGGAGAGACAAGAAACGAAGTAGAACAAGAAAAAGTGGCGAAGAAACGTAGGCCGAGCACTACATGGCCAAACTCCGCGCCATCGCAAGGCCGCGGCGAGCGTCATCCAGCCGCGTTGCCGTTCCGTGCGTGGATGCACCGCAGCATTGGCTGCCTTGGCGCTAGCTGTCTGCCTCGCCGCCCAGCGCGTTTGCATCATTGGTGACTTATTAAGTTGCTGTAAATTATTGTAAAGTTTTGGGATTTTGGTAATTTTTTGGGATTATGGAACTAAACAGGTGAGTATAAAGTATATAGTTGTAAAAATTTTGATTTTGGGAGGTTTGGGAGCCAAAAAGTGTAAAATTTTTATGGTAGAAGTGATCGCCCACCCCTACCCTGCGCACCCCACCCTCCCTCCCCGCGGACGTCCCTCCGGCGCCGCCCCGCTGAACGAGAACGCCTTGTGGGCGTCGTGGTCGTCGCCGTTGGCGAGGTCGTCGCTTGTGCGACGGCGGCGGCGGCGCAGCGCGGAGCTAGGGGCACGGAGGTGGGCGGGGACAGGACGGAATTGGCGAGCGAGAAGTCGCCGATCCGGGCTTGAAGAGGAGGGAGAAAGCCGGCGGGTTGGAGGAGAGGAGGTTGAACTCGGCGGAAATGGCGAACGGCGCGCGGGCGGGGATCCGAGCGGCCGAGGCCGGACGAAGAGGCGAAGGGCCGGAGCGAGTCGTTGGGGGCGTACGAGAGGCGGAGCGCCGGCCGAGGCGAAGACGGTGGAAAGGTCGAAGCGGAGATCTCGCGCGCCGCCGGCCGAGACACCGGAGAGGAACGACAGCCCAAGGACGCCGACCGCACCTTGGCGCGGACCGGCGCCGGCCGTCGTCCCTGGAACTTGATCGACGCCTTCATCGCGGCTAGGGTTAGGGTTTTGCCGTCTCTGCGAAGGGTAATTCGCCGGATTGGTGAGGTTGCGGGAATGGAGCGGCGGTGGAGGTGGGGATTTTGAACTACGGAGGTGAGGGATTTGGGAGGGGCGGGGCGGTGGTCACGCCATTTCGGAGGACAGAGCGTCGGCGGCGGCCATGGCTGGAACTTTTGGGAGGGGTAAATCTGTCTTCTTTACAACAGACAAAAACTTTTGGGAGGGAACTAAACACCTTCTATTGTGTAAAGTTTACACCCAAAAAATTTTAAGGTGTAAAGTTTACACCCAAAATGAGTAACTAAACAGGGCCTAAGTATAGTGGTTGTACTCAACCTTACTATTTTTTCAGATATGCAGTGCTTCTGAGTTGAAAAGACGAAGTTAGAAGATCAAGGCTTATACCCTAGTTGAGTTTTGTCTCTAGAGTGGAGGTGAAGCCCCGTAGGATAGTCTTTTTTCGTTGCTGTTTTTTTGTTGTGAGGACTAAATGCATCTGACGTAAGTATTTATAATTTATTTATGTTTGGATCTGTATATTGATTTGTCATTTTGTGTACATAAAATAGTCTAAAAATTTGGCTAAATTTCTGGGCATGACATTACACCGCTCCATTAATCGGGGTTTCAAAACTATCTCAATCCCCATCATTTGAAAATAATACAACGTATGATGCACAATGCAAATAAGCAAACTCAGTTCTTCTATACACATAAAGTGCATGAAAGTAACACAATATTGCATACTAAGTTACGTATGAAATCTTACAAATTTGACCACTGGATCATTGTTTACATCTTCTCTTGAACATATGTGTCTGAGGAAACAAAACAATGACACTTATAGAAATGTAAAATGCAAGGGAAGAATTTTACCAACTCATTTCAAAATCTTGATATAGAAAATCAAGTATCTAAAATCAATTTAGAAAGATTAAATGAAGAATTGGATGAATTGTATTTTTTTTTCTTTGGATAAGTTTTTCTTGTAGTTTCTTATTAAAGTTTTTAATAAGTTAATTCATGCGACATCGTAAATGTATGATATGCACTTTTTCTCCAAAATTTTCACATTGGGTTTTTTAAGTTTTGATGAGACATAGATATCACATAGTGAGAGCCCAAGAAAAAGTGTTAGAAATCGGCGGCTCATGAAGGCTCAGTCCGATTACTTACTAATTGGGTTCCACACTAAATATAGAAAATAGCTATGATTATATTTATAAATAAAGGGAAAGAGGAGTTATTGTATAACAGTGAATGAGAAGAAAATGAATAAAAGAATGCATCGTTCCTATATTTTGAGTCTCTATTTTTTTAATCATATAATTTTTTTTACTATGAGTAGGGGTCGCATAATAGAACATAAATGTAGGAGCGTGCTAGACGTGCGCGCGCGAGGATTCCTCGCGTTTAATTCCATGGGTTTTTGAGCTGGAAGACCGGCCGGAGAGGGACGGGTGAGGATGATTTCGAGCTTTGATTGATCTGCTTGGCGAGATACGGACGATTACAGCTAGCTATAGCTTACAGCATTAATTCACGGAGACACAAACTTACATGTGCCATCAGCTAGCCTGCCCATGCTGCATCACGCGAGTCAGGATAAAAAGGCTCGGCTTCAGAAACATCTTGGCAAGATTATGGGTTCTGTTTAGATAATTAGCTCTTAGGTTGATATAAAGACTAATTTTTAGATCTTAAATTAGCTCTATAAAAATTAAATTAGCCTCTTGAGTAATTTGGATCCATGACTAATTTGTCTTTAATTTGAGGGTATTATTATCCTATTATATTAAACAAATGTATATGACTTGTGACATGAATACACAAAATTAAATATATGAATAAATATGTCCTTACAACAAAACAAATCCATAGATATCGTAAAAATACCATGAGCAAATTAATCCAAATAAGTCATCCTTGGAGGGGTTAATTTTTCGAGATGTGATTATTCACTTTAGTCTCAAATTAGCCTCTCTGTTTGAATCCTTGAAAACTAATTGGGGCTAAAAAAAAGATTTTTAGCTCAGTCATCCAACCAGGACCAGATAGAGACGAGCAACGATTGAGATGTTCTGCCTGCCCAGGGAGACGATCAAAACTGTCATGTACAGCAACACCTCTGGCTCTACAAGAGCACTCGATAGGTGGCCAACCTGGGGGAGGTACGGAACGGGATTTGAATTAAACCTCCGGGACCATGGCAATTTGAATGTACTACTAGTACTGACGCTAGCTAGCTGCAGATCTCGACATGCATTTGCTCTGGCTGATCGGGACTCAGGAGACGATGAAGAATCACACATGCATGCCTAACGCCTTGACGAGCATGACGTTCACTCCTACTACTACTCCCTTGTTTGTAGTTGTACATCTGTAGTTTACTGTTCGTAGTAGTACTGTCGTTGCAGTACGTACGTATACTCTTGAGAGGTCGAAGCAGTGAGCACCGCAAAATAAATACTACCGGTACTAATAGCACATGTTCCTGCAGCAAATAATACTGACAGAATATGTGCTGCATGCGCGTGTATCATCAGGCCATTAAACTCACCGGTCTATATATTTTGGTTCTTCTACTATAATTTCTACAGAGATCGCTGGGATTGATTTACTGCATTGCATGTGGAGATTGCAGGTGCCTGTATACGACATGATTGTAGTAGTACTTACGTATGAAGAGGAGTACAGGAGGAGAGGAGAGGAGAGGGCGAGTCGAGTTGCATTGAATTGGAGAGGAGAGTGTTGTGTTGGTGGCGTGGCCTGGGTGTTGCGTTGAATGAGGCCCAATTGCCCAAACGGCGAGACAAAAGAGACAAGGCGGGGTGTTGGTTGGAGGGCAGTGTCCAGGCCGAGGCCGGACTGGAATATGGCCATGCCCGTGCATTGATGAGTGATGCCCGTGCATTGATGAGTGAGGCCCGTGCGGTTGCGGTTGCAGGCGGGGGACGTAAATGCGAGCGCGACGCCGGGGAATCTCGCCCTGCCGCGCCAGCACCGCCTCCATCGGGGCATCGGGCCCGTGCACGTAAATGCCTCGTCGCCGGACGGGTGGCCGCCACAGTCTGGTTGCCCGCTTTGCTCTTTCCTTCTATTGCCACCTGGGATGCTAGCTAGCTCGCTGTTCGCAAAAACTCATCCGCGCGCAACCGCAACTCCGTCTCCGTAGCGCATCCAAGGTGCCCTCCCTCTTTCCTGGCCTCATCCGCTGTTGTTACATGTGATTCAGGCCGGAGAGCGTGAAGACAGCGGCAAAGCCAGAAAAAAAATTCCCAGATCATATATATGTAGTAATTATTTAGTACTTTAACTGATATCATGCGTTGCAACAGAAAGAGTTTATTTATATCCGAATGATTTTTTGTGTGAATAGATTTTTTCATCTCTCGAAAAATCGAACGAATAAACAGTGGTAGCCATATTTTGAATTAAGAAAATATGAACAGGAAAATTTAGCTCTGGTTCCAATAACATAATTGCGATAATTTGGCTACCTCGAGTTAAAATTATTCACATCCTTATCAAAAGAAGTGCAATTATGTGATTGTTTCAATCTACGGTCAAAATATGACATGTTACGAACCCTTAAAATTGAGAAGTATGAAGATTGCATGAATACATCCGTAAGTAACTTAGTGCAATATGGCAAATTTCATTGAGAGGATCTTTCTTCGGAATTCTACTGAACGGATCGATCCTCTCTCCCATAGAGAATAATCAAATAGCGAAGGGCAAATGGAAATGGAATGGAGAGTAAAGGAAAATAAGGTCCCATGCCAATGTCGCCTTCTGGGCCCAACTCGGGAAGGCCCACCAGACCGCCGGAGTCCTCTTCGAGGTGCTCTGCGCCGTCAACAAGAATATCAGTTAGTAGTGAAGTCTTAGCCTAATACCCCTCTGCAGAATCCTGTACGCTGAAAAGATGGAAGCAATTGATCCAATGATTCCAGGATTAATTGTTGCTTCTCTCAAATAGTACTCAAGAAAACAAACATCACAAAGAAACAAAGAATTACACCACCAGCGCAACAGACGCCGATGGGACGGATGGGTTGAGCATGCTCGCTCTCAGTAGTTGCTCCCGGTTGATGTTCCTCAGGATCCGCTCGTAGTAGTTGCTCCTGTGGTGGATCCCACGATACCGTTGCTGCCGTCGACCATCTCCAAAACTGGCCGATCACGAGCAGCACGCAGTGACGAAGCCCGAATTTAAACATGAAGATATCAACTTTAGATACTTTAGCAGCCAGCACGTCGGACTGCATTGCTTCACCTCCTACAGCAGCTGGCGCTTCAGGTTCTTCTGCATGCCAACATGGTACGATGATTTCCACCCCTAAATGACTACTGCAGCAACATTAATGCATGGATTCTCTAGTAAAATTATATGCAAATATGGATTCTACATCAGCACTTCAGCTGCATCACTACGCTTTATTGTCCCCAGTTGAAGAAATCAATCTCAAGTTCTGATGGATCTCCAATAATCTATGGCTGGACGGCCTCGTGATGAGTGGTTTGGAGGAGAGTAATGCTGCTCCAAACCAGTCCTCGGTCGTGTGCGCGAGGAATCACAAGGCTCACAGGGGAAAGGCTATGACGTGGTCGGCTGGGATTCGGGAAGGAGAGAAGGCCCTCACAGATCCGTGCCTGTTCGCCGACGCCGCACGTGCAGGCGTGGCGTTGACGATTTAAGCGTGAGAGGATAACTAAACTATCTTGTGTCGGACATACATAACCGAAAACGATCCGGGAAGGCACATACGACGGACGAAAGCACAATACAATACGGACGACGACGGACGACCAAAACGACGTACGACGACGGACGAAGAGCGGATGAGTACGGAAACATCTTGACATTATTTAATTATAATTAGATAATTTATTTGGGGTCATAGGATCCCGGGTAAATAAACGTGGGATTGCATGAAGGCGATTGAGATATGCTGAGGTAGTAATCTTGCATCAATGCTAGTTTCGTGGTTCGCCGCTCCTCGGTCCGATGTCGAACTGAAATTGCGTGTGGCAATAAAACCTACACTGGTTCTGCTACTCGTCGCATGGCCCAACAGCCCACGGGCTATAACGTGCCAGATTGACGTTTTAGGTCTCTCGTCGAATTTAAATTACGTCCTTTAATTACGATGCAGATAAAATGAATGTATTTAAGGTTTCATAACAATATAGTATTTAATTTTAGTTAACGTGACGATCAGGTATCATATGTCAACGACCAACTTCTTTCTTCTCTCTTCCCTTCCTTTTCCCTCCCTTCCCCATCCCCTCGGCGGAGAGATGGTGGTGGCACTCAAGGGGGTGGGCCATGGTGACATGCCCATCATCATCGGCGAGGTTAGCTGACCAACCGATGGTGACAAGTACGCCACTATCACCTACGCGCATCGCTTCTACAACGGCCTGCTCAAGCGGCTCGCTGCCTACACTAGTGAAAAAGTGATCTTTGATCCATCTGTCAAAATCTACAATAGCCCGATTTCATAGAAACCGAGACTAAAAAATCTTTAGTTTCAATAAAAAGTGCAATGGGAATTTATGATCATTTTTAGTCTTGATTTATTTTTTTGTCGAATTTGTCGGGTCATCGGGGATCTTTAGTCCCGGTTGGTAACATGAATCGGGGCTAGAAATCATTTTTAGTCCCCGTTCGTGTTACCAACCAGGACTAAAAATGGAAATAAAGATGGACGCGCGCGTATATAATCCACTCGCACTTAGACGCGACACACTTATTCTGACTCATCATCTCTCCCTCTCCCAGCTCTCTCACTCTCACTCCAACGACGACAGTGGGAGGGGAGGAGATGGCGGCAGCCCGACGACTCAGAGGTGGCGGCGGCGCCCTTCCCTCCGCGAGATCTGGCGGGAGGGGAGGTGGTAGCGCCTCGGAGGTGGCTGCGACGCGGCAACTCAGAGATGGCGGCGGCATGGCGGCTTGGAGGTGGCAGCGGTGCCTCCTCCCTTTCCTCATCCTCTTCCTTCGTCTGTCCTCATCCTCTCTAGAAGCGGTGGGCGTCCCCTCTGTCGGATCCGGCCTCCCCTCCGCCGGATCCGACGTTGTGATATTTTTTTAGAATTTTATGATGTTCTATACTCGAATTTGATATGTGATATATGTGAATTCTATGATGTTTATTACTCGATTTGTTATATGAATTTGTGATGTGGATGAGATTTGAGGATGATAATTTGATATGTAAGTTTGATTTTGGTAGAAAAAACAACAACAAAAACATTTGGGCATGTCAGGAGCATGCTGCTGCCTATATATCTTTAGTCCTGGTTGGTAACATTAATCGAGACTAAAGATTTATTTTTAGTTCTGGTTATTTCACCTCGGATTAAAGATAGACATCTTTAGTCCTGCTTTGTAACCCGAGACTAAAAAGGGTTATAAATCAGGACTAAAAGTGGTTTCCCCAGCAGTGCAACATCGGCACTCCAACGTGGCCGGATCAGTACATCAAGGTCTACCACTTCAGCCTCCTTGACGAGGATGCCAAGAGCGTCGTGCTGAACGACTTCGAGCAACATTGAGGCATCCTTAGGAGTGGGCACCAAGAACCAAGAACCAATAACCGAACCAAAAGTACCGAGAACCGAACCGAAAATACCGAAATCGAAAATTTGGTTTCTCTCAAGAACCGAATTTACCGATGTAAATTCGGTTCTATACCTTGGTAAACCAAAATTACCGAAGTATCAAAATTAATTCTATTGTTCTTGACTTATGCTTGATTTTTATATTATTGGTGGCTCTATTGTGGATAACTATATTTCATATTTTGTGAACATCTACTCTTGTAGTTTCGAGGTTTTTATATATATGGTTTTATATGTTGAATTCCTGTTAAAATTGACTATTGAACCTGATGTTTTCGGTACTTTCGTAAATACGGAACCGAATCGAATTTACCAAACCGAATTTTCTCGGTACATAATTTTTTAGAAACTGATCGGTACCGTTTTCTGAGAAATCGAATTTATATAGGAACCAAAGAACCGAACCGATCGGGTCGATAATACCGAACGCCCACCCCTAGGCATTCTTCGGTTTCGACGGCTGGCCCAAGTTCCCTGTCGACCTCACCGGACAGGGGCAGAACACCATGCTCGTGCCGCACGAAGGACGTGACGTACATGTTCAGGACATGGTGTGTCATCAACACCAATGCCAAGGACACCAGCAAGCTCGCCAACAACATCAATTTCGACTGCACCTTCACCGACTATACGACGGTCAGCTTCGGCTCCACCTGCGTCGGCATGGACGCCAACCAGGGACGGGCCTAGCTCAATTCAAGAGTATTCAGTTGAATACCCAAGATTTTTAGACAAAATATATATATAAGATATATATTTCGTATATATATATATGAAAATATAGAAAATAAATCCTGTTTATCAAAAGAAGCCCAACAACAAAGCCTTGCGGTGGCGGTGGCTCCCTCCTCCCACCTCTCTCATCTTCTCCTATGCAGGCCCAATAGCAAAAAAAGCCCAAAATCAACCCTAGATCACTCCTAGTCATTGCTGGTGGTTGCAAGTCACAACACGTCCCTTCGTCTTGCTCAACGACACGGCGCCACGCCGCCATTGTGCACACGCAGATGCGGAGTAGCCCGCGCGCACGGATGTCCGTCGAGGCCTCGCCCTCAACCAGTCACGGGCGCCCTTCCCTTGCTCGGCCAGCCGTCTCTCTCATCTCCTCCACCTCACACCACCGGCATCGCTGATCACGCTGTCATGGCCGCTCCCACAAAACACGCTGCGCACGCCCTACCACCCCTACCAGACCGCCTCACCGAACAGTCCCAATTCGATTCAACAGGTAACCCGTTCAATCCCCATTCCCCAATGTGTTGAATGTGAATATGTGAACCCAATTTGTTTCTGTTATTGCCTGCTGAACTTAAGTAGTCTAGCCAAGACAAAAGAGATGTTGAATTTAAACCCAATTTGTTGTCTAAATCTGTATACTAGATAAGTGACAAAATTTGAACTTCAGCAGTGTTTATTCTAGTGCATTGCTGCCTAATTTTGTGACGGCATGATGCTAATCAACATATTCTTGATAGATTGTACTGGATATGTTTTTCACAAAGTATCACAATAATTCAAGAAAATTGCTAAAAAAACCTATCGCAACTTCTAATTCCATAAGTAGTATTAAAATACCATATTGTTAATCATACGTATCAAATATTATGCTCGTGTTGTAAAAATGATTTATTTTTACCTCTTTCCATTTCGAATACCCAATATCAAAATCTTGAGCCCGCCCCTGACGCCAACAACAACTCCTCCTACGCCTTCAAGGCTTCAACGCATACTTCTAGGTGCAAAACCAAAAGGATGAGGCATGTGACTTCCAGGGGCTCGCCATGCCCACGCAGACCGACCCTTCCACCCTGACCTGCAACTTCACCATACAGATCGCCGCCACCTCGACGGGCCACTGGCGGCAAGCCTGCGCCAGCGCCGTGCTAGCGCTATTGGCTTTGTGGATGGGGAGGAAAGAGAGGGTGAAGGAGGAGAGAGCGGAGGAGGAAGAGTTATCATTGGCATGTGGGACCCACGGAGGTTTCACTCGTCACGTAAGTTAAAATCGGAGTGTCTTAGAATGTTGAGTACATCGATTTTACAAGTTGAATCGGCTACTGTTTTGGTTTGTCGAGGGACATGTTATATTGGTATTATGGTTGAAGGGCGTAATTTAAAATTGATGTTAAGATGTTCCTAACGTACCAATGATCTTGTTGGTTAGAGCACGAGGCCCAAGCCCAACTGCTAGTGATCGGGATCACATAGTTCTATGTACTTCTACAAAACAAGTGAACAGATCTAGTGAACAGAGCGTACCCGATACAGCATGATAATGTGTTTATTACTGTGTTTGTACCAATATTCTACCTATACTTTGACTCTTGATTTGACCTGTAGTGTAGGATGTGTCCTCTACGACATCATCTTTATTTCCGTACAAGCTGTCGTCGAGCTTTACAGACAAATGCCCGAGAAGTGATCTTAGCATCCTCCATCTCATCAATAATAATAATAATAATAATAATAATAATAATAATAATAATAATAATAATAATAATAATCCAAATTTAAAACATGACGAAAGGAAAAATCAAACAAACGGTTAAATCGAGATCGCAACTTCACGTAATTTGCCGGAAGTGGACAAAGCCCGGGAGGGAACTTGCGTGCGCGAGTCAAAGCCCAACGTGCGGCCCGGCCCGCGAAGGCAACCACCCGCCGTGGCAACTGACAAGGGAGAGAGAGAGAGAGAGAGAGAGAGGGGGGATCCCGCGCCGCACCGCAACCATGTGGGGCCCGCGATCCGAAACGAAGTTTCCGGGAAGCAGCAATGGTTATGCGTGTCCTCCTCAAAAACAGCCAATCTCTCTCTCCTCCATCCACCACCGTTCCATACCACCAATAGCAACGAACGCGATCCGCCACGCCGTACCATGTGCCCGCCAGATCTGATCGAGGATTCCGGCTCCTCGTCGCCGCCGGCGATGGACTCCGCTCTGCCGGCCGCCGTCCTCGCCACCATCCTCTCCCGCCTCGACGTCCGCTCCCTCGTAGCCGCCTCCGCCGCCTGCCGCTGCCTCCGCGCCTGCGCCTCCCACGCCCTCTCCTTCCTCCCCTCCTTCCACCTCTCCGTCAGTAACCATCCCCTCCCCCCTGCTTTTGCTCTCTCGCATCGCCATCGCCACCGCGGCGCTACGGATTGACGGGGTTTCGTTTCCTCTCTGTCTTGTCTGTGATTGAAGGAGGTGGCGCTGACGCACGAGCTGCTCCGCCCGCTGATGCCGCCGAACCCGAGCCTGCGGAGCATCCGCCTCGACTGCGCAAGGCTCGAGGACGCCGCCATCGACTCCCTTGCCCGCCCGGACCTCCATGAGCTGATGCTTCTCAACTGCGATAACATAAGTGGCCGCCTGCTCCGCCAGCTTGGAGCCACCTGCCAAGATCTCAGGTACTCTTCTACATGTCCCCGCAACTGCTCTGTTAACTCTGCAGGGTGACATTGCTAATAGAAAATACTGCACTTTATCAGTCAACCCATAAAAGAAAATGCAGTGAATCAGCGTTATTGTTTGCTTAGAGTTACATCCTTCTGAACTTCTGTCTGAATCCGTTGTAAAATATGGTATTGAGAAGTGCATTTCTTTCCGTTGGATGTAGGGTGCTCTCCCTGAACGCCCTTGCTGAGCGTAGGGGCCTACCGATAGGCTTCTCTGATCTGCAGCAATTGCTTAATGGCTGTTCTCAGTTGGAGGTATTGTTTCGCTCTCGATTACTATTGTAACAACTGATTTGTGCAATCATGTTTTCCATTAGATGAAAACACTGTAGACATACGGTTCTAGTTTTTATTATCGAATCAGTTATGTGAAACCAGAGGTGTTTATCGTTTCTGTTACTTCCCTATTGGACCACAAGTCACAATGAACATACATCTTTGTGAAATTTCTACTTTGAAATATGATTGATTATCTTTTGCTTTGAAATCCGATTACCTTTTACTGGTCTGGACTGACAACTTATGTACCTCTTATTTTCAGTCTCTCAGGTTGGCCCTTGATTTCTCAATGTTCGATGACCCCAATTTTAGCCACGTGTGGGCATCTGCTTCGGAAGCCCTGGCCTCTCTAGAGATCGGATATATTCCAATGACAATGTTGCTTGAACTTCTTACTGTCGTTATGGAATCGCAACAATGCATGCATCATGTCAAGGAACCTGTTTTCTTTCCTAGCCTCCAAAAGTTATGCCTCACCGTGGACTTCATCACTGACCATTTGATTGGTTCAATATCAACTGCGCTTCCATCATTGACACATCTGGACTTGCAGGATGCACCTATAATAGAACCTACAGCATCATCAGATCTCACCAATGCTGGTCTTCAGCAGATTAATCCAAATGGTAAGCTGAAGCATATTTCTCTCATGAGAAGTCAGGAGTTCTTATTCACCTCTTTCCGCCGAGTAAATGATCTTGGAATACTGCTAATTGCCGAAAAGTGCTCAAGTCTAGAGAGTGTCTGTCTTGGTGGTTTCTCCCGTGTGACAGACACTGGTTTTAGGGCTATCATCCACTCATGTTCTGGCCTTCATAAGCTTAGGGTGTCCCATGGAAGCCAGCTCACAGATCTTGTTTTCCATGACATAATTGCCACTTCCCTTTGCCTGACACATGTGAGCCTGAGGTGGTGTAATCTCCTTACTGATGTTGGAATTGAGAGGTTGTCATTCAACAAGGATCTCAATGTATTAGATCTCAGGGACTGCAAGAGTCTGGGCGATGAAGCTGTTAGATCTCTAAGCTGCCTTCCTAAATTGCAGATTTTATTGTTGGATGGAACTGATATCAGTGATCAAGCGTTGAAGTACCTGGGCCTTGGAACATGTCCGCTAGCTTCCTTATCTCTTAGGGGTTGTCGAAAGCTAACAAATGATTTCATACCACTGTTGTTTGCTGGTTCTGTTAAACAGAGCTTACAGGTTTTGGATTTCTCGAGAATACCAGGTATCACTGATGATGGTATCATGTTATTAGCAAGGAGCCGAACTCCTATTATTGAACTCAGAATGAGAGAGAACCCCAAAATAGGAGATGCTGCTGTGATGGCTCTTGCGTCTATGCTAGTTGATGGTGGAACCCATGGCAGTAGCTTGCAGCTGCTGGATCTTTACGATTGTGGTGCGATTACGCCACTTGCAATCCGGTGGTTTAAGAAGCCATATTTCCCAAGGTTGCGATGGCTAGGAGTAACAGGCAGCTTGAACAGGGTTATGGTGGATGCCCTTGTTCGAAGCCGTCCTTTCTTACATATGGCTTGCCGTGGTGAAGAATTGGGGACTTTATCTTGGGATAGATCCTCCGATTGGTATCGGCATGATGATGATGATCTCGATGAGCTTGAACAGTGGATCTTGAATGGTGAACCTGTATCTGACACTGAAACCATCACTGAAGAATAAGGCTCCACTCTTAAGGTTTCTTGACCCACAATAATTCCCCTGTTCTGGCCTGCTAGTGTTCATCTCCTGTCGTACCTCCACCATTTCTTTTTTCGTTCTTATAAAGCTATTGTATGATTGTCTCACCAGTTAAGATTTTTCTTGCCGCGTATATTGTATTCAGATGGCTACTCTTTATGCATATGCAAACCTATCTGTTGTACATTGTATCACTCTATGCATGTTATATTCAGATTCTGGACTTAAATGTGGACATTGTTTGCTTTCCTGACCTGATGTCCATATTCTGGTCCCTGCTAATATCTTTTGCCAGGTTTCAGCTTTTCTCATAGTTAAGTTATTTCTCGACCTTACACCATATAAGATGTTTCCGATTGCTGGGTCGTACACGATATCTTTAGTGGGCACCTTTTTTGTGTGGATACGCTCTAATTGTTTGTGTATGCGACATGTGCTTCATATGGTATCAAAGATCACTTTGGTAAAGCGCCAGGTCCACTACGTCTAATTTGTTGTAGCGGGAGGTAAACGTTTTTCATCCTATTCGGTTTAAATACCTTCGGTAAGTAGGTCAAGATGGTTTTCACATGTGGCAAAGTATGTTCGAGCAGTTTTACTCACTTGAGGAGGTTTTACGAACGGCACAATCTACTCATTTAGTTGTTCCTACTCAATAGGGTTTTTTCTTATGGTATCAAGTATTAGTAAGTGGGAAAGTGTGTTCGAGTCCTCACATAAGAATTAGCATTCGACCAAAACGACATAGCACTCTTTTACTGAGGGACCACTCCAACCACTATCAGTTGGTACCAAAAGTCTCTGAGGACAACAAAAGTACCAACACACCCCTAGGGTTATACCCCTAGGGTTATAAGACTAGGATAGAAGAGTAACTTACTATAGGCCTTTTGATGGACAAAATTATAATATCATGTGTAATATTGAGGGCTATATAAACCTGCCCAAATTCTGTAGCAGGAGACATGATGAATAGATATCCTCCAGTATATTTGGCATTCACGTCTCGAGCTCATTCTCATGTGGTAGGCAAAGAATTTATATTTTCTCGCCTATCTTTATATTTGTCTGTGAGCTAAGGTCACGATATAATAAGTTTTACTTTTCTTGCCTTAGAGCATCTCCAACAGTCTCTTCAAATTTAACTCTCCAAATATTTATTTAGTCAACTCTCCATCTAATTTGGTAAGTAAAACTCGTTGTTGACTCCAACAGCCTCTCCATCTATCCTCTTCATTCTGAGTCTATGACAGTGGAATCCATATGTCAGCCTCTCTATTTAGAAATAACTAAAAGTCAAAATTAGAAAAAATAAAAGTATAGTTTACAATCTATATAGAAATACGGTTTAGAAAAAACTAAAATTTGAAATTTAAAAAAAAGTTATAATCCGGAGCTATTTTTTATTAGGGATTACAATCCGGAACAAAATTTGAAATTAATCTTCATGATTTGTTGTTAATTAATTATAAGTGAACCTAATTAAAGTAATTAATTAATTGTTAATTAACGCTAATTAATTAATTAATCGCATCCGCGCGTTGCTCTGAACATAGGAAAAGTAAACAGGAGGTGATAGGACTCACGGATGGCAAATGAAGTAGGTTAGCCAAGTTTGGCTAGTGAGGAAAGAACTCTAGCCATCGGGATGGCTTGGAGAGTGAGATGGAGAGGCCGTTGGATTATGTTTTTTTAAAGTTACTAAATTTTAAATTTTAAGTTAAAGAGTAGGATGAATAAGCTGCTGAAGATGCTCTTAGTTAGCATAAACAAGCCTGTAAGCTATATACTTCACTCGTCCTAAAATATGAAGAATTTTGGTTGAATGTGACATATCCGACTACAAGTATGAACATGCTTCCTATTTAAATTTGTGATATTATGAGTGTTTCATTCAACAATGTATTATATTCGATTAAAATCTTTTATAACCAAAATCTTTTATAATTATATTTTAAGACGAAGAAAGTACATTCGAATTCTCACCCTATCCTCGTGGTGGTTGTAGAGCCACCAACAGAGTATTTAGAGACGAACAGACAAAATTTTGTTCAGTTAATGGTGTAATTTTGACCTTTTACAGTGTGGGTTGTAAAGAGTATTTTTAAGAGTGTTTAGCTCAACTTGATATCCGTAATCTGATTAATGCTCAGTTCCAACGAGTGGCAGCCAGGGTTCCCCTTACCATGGATGCATGTTGTGCCGTCCTTCGCCGGTAAGACGGTTTTTTCATGAAAACCACGAAAACCGTGAAAACCGGCCGATGATGAACAGTACCAAATCTGGATTTGAACGATTTCGTGCGTACCACAAAAACCGCGCAAAAACCGCGAAAAACCGCGCAAACCGCGCGAAAATCGTGAAAACCATAATTTAAATTCGAACCAAATCTAAATCCGTGACGTGCCGCGGTTTTCGGTCAACCATGCGAAAACCGCGCCACATCCCGCGGTTTTCGCGGCAAACCACGTGAAATTTATTTTTTATGATAATATATATATATATTTGATAAAATGAAATTTTTTGAATTTACACGAAATTATTGAAACGAAACCGTGAGAATGCCGTATCGTACCCTTGGTACACGTGAAAACCACGAAAACCGTGGCGGTTTTCACGAAATCGCGAACCCTGGTGGCAGCAGTTAGCTTCTCACTCACACTCACGCATGAGACTCATAATTAATTAAATATTAAATATTATAAGTTTTAAAAATGAATTTATTTATTTTTCCAAATAAAATTATATATACAATTTTTTAAAAATACCTCCTTTAACAGTCGCGCTAACGAAAACGGCGTGCTTTAAACCGTGAAACGATGAAAACGAAGGCCTAAAGCTTTTCTGTCTGTTTACTGTGGAGAAGGCCACCCGAGCGGAGCCCATCTGTCAGAACAGCCGAAGACGAGAGTAACGAGACTAGCAGCGGGCTGGCTGTAGGTGTCAGACTGTCAGTGTGCCACTGCCACTCACTTATAGGTGGTCAAATGGACTATGGCTCGGCCTGAGCACGGCTATGACATGACTACTGTGATGGGTCATACCGAACACGGCCCATGGGTGGCGGGGCCGTGCCCGTGTTAGCACGGCACACCAAAGGCCCATGTACTCTTCCGGCCCATGGGCCAAGGCGACGAAAGGAACCTAGACGCGACGCGTCGGGCGAAAACCGTAATAAAAAAATTAAAAATCGGCGACGGCGGAGAAAACCCTAGAGAGTAGACGAGACGACATGAGTCCGGTGGCGTCGCGGGGGGCTCACGGGCGGCGTCGGGTGGATGGGAGGATGCGATCGCCGGTGGCGGGGAGACGGGCAACGACGACGAGGAGGAGGAGGGCAATGACGGCCTTGGCGATGAAGAGAAGAAAGAGGCGAGCGGCGGAGCGCGAAGACGGCGGCGCCGTGCGAGAGGCGGCGGCGGCCTTGGCGGCGAAGAGGGAGGGGCGACGGGGGCCTTGGCGGTAAGGGGAGGAGGGCGAGGAGGGAGGGCGGCGGCGGAGGAGACGCGAGCGGCCGCGACTCCGCGCCTCGCTTGCGTGCGTCGATTGCGGGTGCGGGGTGGGTGGGGTGGGGTGGGGTGGGGGGGCCCGACGCGCCGTGCAATGCGTGCGGCCGTGCGGGTGGGCGGAGTGGAAGCGGCCCGTGGGCCGTGCCGTGCCTGGGCTGGCACGTCACAGGAGTCATGCCGTGCCGTGCCGGCCCATGGGCTCGGGCGTCGGCCCAAGCACGGCACGCCCGATCAGGCCGTGCCGGCACGGCCCACCACCACCTCCTGTGCCGTGCCGAGCCGGACCGATGAACAGTGTCGCCATACCTGGGCCGACACGCCTTGCCCCGGCCCATCTGGCCACCTATACACTCACTCGCCTCCGGCTCCGGCCAGCAGCTAGTGGAGTAGTGGTTGCTTCCAGTTCCTATCCAATCTCTGCCCTTCCGGCAGGTCCCCGAAGGAGAGGCGGCGATGGCGGCGCCTGTGACGGTGTACGGGCCGATGATCTCGCCGGCGGTGGCGCGCGTGGCGGCCTGCCTCCTGGAGAAGGATGTGCCGTTCCAGGTCGAGCCGGTCGACATGTCCAAGGGTGAGCACAAGTCCCCGTCCTTCCTCAAGCTCCAGCCCTTCGGCCAGGTTCCCGCATTCAAAGACAGCCTCACCACCGTCTTCGGTAACCCTAATCCCCGTTACCTCCGCTAATTTCGTTGCTCCTCAGTTTCCTTCTATTCCCCATTTTTTGGTTCCTGAAATACGTACTGATTCATCACATTAATATTGATAAAAAGAGAGGGGTTTGGGTTGGGTGGGGGTGGGGGTGGGGGGGAGCATGTCGCTGTGGCTAATTACCCTAGAAATTTCCCTATTACTAGTGCCCTTTGTGAAAAAGATGATAGTTTCCATGTTCTTAAATGGTCCTTGAATGTAAAAGAAGAGGACATCTACATATGGTTTAACTGATTGTATCGTTCATGTTTGGCAGAGTCGAGGGCTATTTGCCGTTACATCTGTGACCAGTACGCCGACAGCGGTAACAAGACCCTCATGGGCAGAAAAGAAGATGGAGCTGTTGGCCGTGCTGCCATTGAGAAATGGATAGAGGCTGAAGGCCAGAACTTCAACCCACCGAGCTTGGTAATGGCATTCCAGCTCGCATTTGCGCCATTCATGGGTAGGGCCACTGACATGGCTGTGGTTGAACAAAATGAAGCAAAACTTGTGAAGGTGCTTGATGTGTACGAGCAGTGGTTGGGGGAGAACCAGTATTTTGCAGGTGATGAGTTCTCGCTGGCAGACCTTGTGCACATGCCCAACACCGATCTTCTTGTGCGCAAGACCAACAAGGCAGGGTTGTTCACCGAGAGAAAGAATCTGGCGAGGTGGTGGGATGAGGTATCAGGACGTCCTTCATGGAAGAAGGTTGTTGAGTTGCAGAATGTACCACGGCCCTCATGAAGCTCCGTTGTTTTTTCCTCTGAGTGTCTTGTGTTAGTTGCATTGAAGACTCGGTCTTGTTCAGTTGTTTGCATCATTTGACAAATTGTGCAAGCTCTTCCTTTGGGTCCCTAATATTCTGCTACCCTCTGTACTTCTTAGTTTGGATAAGGTTGAATCTATTCTCAGGTTATCAAGGCCGTGTTCGCTTGTTCGTATCAGTCGGGCTTATCAGCCGTTCAAACAGTATTTTTCTCTCACAGCAAACCAGCCGGCTTGTCTTATCAGCTGGCTTATAGACCAGCCGAACACGCCCCAAGTTTACTCTGTACCTAACAGTTTCTTGACAACGTAATAATGGTATAGACAAATGGGCAAATGTGGTACTGTAGGCACTGAATTCTTGACAGACATGGTATCCTACTGCATCTTCATAATATGCATCTGTTAAATTTACATATTCACGATATGTCTACTAGCAAAGAGAACTGCATTGCGCTATCCTGTTCCTTTTAGTAGATTGTTCGAGTTAACTGGTGAAATTAAGTTGCATAAGGTTGAATCTATTCTCAAGTTTACTCTGTACCTAACAGTTTTCTTCACATGGTAGTAATGTATAGAAAAATAGTTGCAAATGTGGTACTTTAGGCACTGAGTTTTTGTGAGACATGGTGTTATCCTACCGCACCTTCACAATATGCAACTATTGAATTTACGTATTCTTAATATGTCTGCTACCAAAAACTGCACTGCAATATCCTGTTCCTTGTAGTACATTTGTTTGAGTTGACAGTTGAAATTTAAGTTGCATATAGCTTTCAGGCTACAGCTGATCTTGGAGTTGTTCTTTTGGTATGAAATTGTAAAAATGGAAATGTTTTGGCTCCTTTGTTGATCCATACATTCTCTAATTAGTAATTACTAGTGTTGAGATTGAGGGTAAATGCTTTAGAGATTTCGGCATTAGCAGGCTGTCAGAAAATCAACACTGCTAAGATAAAACCATTGAGAACTATTCTGAGTTCATGGTGATTACTGGACATTGCCACAGGAATTGTACAGTTAAAAGGTCCTAAGCATTCCCTGATATTTTGTGCTGCTAGCAATCCAAGATGAAATGGAAAACGAATTGTGATGATTTCACTGTCTCAGAGTATCAATAATTTCGTATATTTCCAATTCATTTGTTTTTGCTACATCATGGTGGCATTATTACAAGTAATATGCAGAGTCATTTTAGGTTCATCTTGTAGTGTTGTAGGCATAACTCCTGACAGCACGATTATGTCATTCTAAGTTAACAACCAATATTCCTTGTATAAAGCTGAAGAACATACAGGCATGTCTTTTGCTCAACATTAAAGACTAAGCACATGCAGATGTATCGTTTGTTTATTTTGTATTGATTAAACAGCTGGATTATATCCTACTCTGTACTAGGACATTGTTTTTATTGAAAAGCTTATTCTTATACCCTGGCAGAAGTCACAATATCTTCTTTGTACTGCTAGTACTTGATTCCAATCTTGTTCGTACTGACCTATATAAATTCTCGTAAACAATGTAAAAGAATCTTGTAGTACTGTGTAGCAAGCTCCTTCTATGCATTTTTCACTCTAGTGCTAAAGGACTTCATAGATACTAATAAACAAGGCTGTTTTGTAGGATTTGTTTTTGCTCTAGACAATATGATTGGTGCAAGCAAGAATCCAGATCTTCCTCTTTTTCTTTACACTTTTCCTTTTCCATTTTTGTGGTGCTTGGTAGCAAGGCAAGCATAGAACTTCTCCTTTTGTTTCTATAAATACCTGATCAAGAATCCTGCTGCCATCATCTCTCATTGTCGTTTCAAACAACTGGAGCAGGTGATCAAGCAAATCAATAGAAAAAGATGGCAGCAGGCTTGCAAGTGTTTGGCCAGCCAGCATCTACTGATGTTGCCAGGGTCCTGACATGCCTCTTTGAGAAGGATCTTGAATTCGAACTTGTCCGCATTGATACATTCAAGAGAGAGCACAAGCTTCCCGAGTTCATTAAGCTGCGGGTATGGTACTATTTATTTGTTTTTATTTAGATTCGATACCTCAAATACTAAGTTTAAAGCTGTCCCCTGTTTGTCCTTTTCAGGATCCTAATGGGCAAGTGACATTCAAACATGGTGACAAAACCCTCATCGGTAAGGTCACCATGGATCTACATTACAATGGCTACTTTACATTAATAGTTTTACTTTCTTTTTTTGAGGATTTGAGGACAACGTGAACCTTATGTGCAGATTCAAGGGATATATGCCGGTACGTTTGTACTCTGTTTCCAGAGGGAAAGAAGACCCTCTACGGAACGGGATCTCTAGAACGGGCATCAATAGAACAGTGGCTTCAAGCAGAAGCTCAAAATTTCAGCCCTCCCAGCTCGGCCCTTGTCTTCCATCTTGCATTTGCTCCCCATCTGAACATTCCCCAGGACAATGCTGTTATTGCAGAAAATGAGAAGAAACTCCAGCAAGTCCTCAATGTTTATGATGAGATACTCTCAAAGAATGAGTACCTGGCTGGTGATGAATTCACCCTGGCTGACCTCTCGCACCTTCCAAACTCACATTACATTGTGAGTTCTGAGAGAGGAAGGAAGCTGTTCACTGGCAGGAAGAATGTGGCAAGGTGGTACGACCAAATCTCAAAGCGCGAGACATGGAAGCAGGTAGTCAAGATGCAGATGGAGCATCCGGGCGCATTCGAGTAATGGCCTGATATATTGCCAAGTTCATCTTGTCCGTTGTCGATCGATCTGGCTTCTGCTGTCCTGTGTCGTCGTCGTCGCTAGTTGGCCTGCTATCAACATCCCCTGCTTTTGTTGTCGTGTGACCAAAATAATATGAAGCCTTGTTGTGGTGTAGTATTATGTATCTCGTTTCTTTACAGGTCATTTGTTTTATCCCTTGTTTAGTGGTTAAAAAATTGTTAATCGACCTGGCAATTCTATATCTGTGTTTTCTTCCCCTGAATAATAGTGTGTGCTTTTTTTTTGAATAAATGGAATACTGAATATATGAATGGTTTGTGATAACTATTTAAGGGACAAACGAATGAATTACTATTATAATAAAGTTGAAAATGGACTTAAAACAGTGTTATAAGATATTCACATATATAAAGTTTTTATAAATTCATACCGTTTAGGAGCTCGAGAAGTGTGCTGCCATTCCATGCCTAAGGGTCTTAGACCTAAGAATGCCGATGGCTACAACAGTAAAATTTATGATGAATTCATTGGTACACAAGTAGAATATGAATTTAGATAGAAAGCAATGCCGATGTCTACAACAGTAAAATTTATGATGAATTCATTGGTACACGAGTAGAATATGAATTTAGATAGAGAGCACCGGTGTTGCGATGGTTGAGTCATGGATGTATCACTCTCTTCATTCACCAAAATTCAAATAACCCCACAAATATTATGCATATATAGGTTTGTTTTTTATAAGAATACAATGAAGTAGGTATTTGTATTGGAATTTAGTTTTTACCGTGTGTTAAAGGACACCTTTGTGAATACGTGTAGTATATTCATGTGCGTCTTCCGTCTAATGGGAAAAATATCAAGTTTGTATGCACAATTATGTGGAGAAAAGCAAACAGGGCAGAACCTCTTAAAGTCCTCAAACCGCTGTCAACTAGATGGGGCGCTCTGGTTGGTTTTCCGTCGGCTGTAGCGGTAGCCGCCTTGCTACCGACCAGCCACCAAATCAACCATCTATAGGGTTTGGTATGTTGGGCCGAACGGCAGGAAGATCAGGCCCAGGTTAGGCAGGCCAGCCTATTTAAGGTTCTGTTAACGGCTGTCAGTCCAAACGAGTCAAGGGGAAAATTGACGCCCTGATTCAAACTTGGTGTGGTTGAAAGGTGTATCGAATAGCTTAGCTAGTTTTTAGATTTGTTTTGGGAATTAGCTTTCGTGAATAAGGCAGGGTTTTAGTTTTCCTTTCTTTCTGAGCCGATGATAAGACTCAGTTAGATCAAGAGCATAACCGTAAGTCTTATAAATTATCAACAAATCAATAAACTTTTTTTGGTGCATCTTCACCTTTTTCAACGAGTTTGATCTCCGACAAGAAAATAAGTTTTGTCAACTTTATTTATACCAGCTTTGTTAGGACTTTTTGGTTAGGTCTAATATTCTAATTAAGTTGTTACAAGCATTGACTATCTTGATATACCGTTTCTTTTTTTTTGATTGCTTTACTTTTTTAGATAGATTCAATATATCCATCGCTTGTGGAGAATCTATCTGCTTGATTAGACCTATTAAGCTATTATTATTTTTGTTTTTCTTGGTTAGGTCCAATCTATAGTTTGCTAACTAGATTTCTTCAAATTTGATAGATTTTGTTTAACGTTTCGTCAGAATTTTAGCCGATGAGTTATCCTATTATAATTTTCTAAAGTGTTACATCGGCTTATGCTCACATCTTTATAATCGCTATTTAGATTAATCCTTATTAATTTTCAAACTTATATAATCTCGGTTCAATCCGGTTTGTCAAGATTGTTTCTAATAAAAAAATTACAATCGATTATGTATTATTTGATTTAGCCTATGATAGTCTTATCCATGCTTTTATTTTTGATGGTTTCAAACTCCATCGGTTACATAGCCGATTGGACATGGCATTTTTTTCCCTCTCAAAACAATCAGACACGGCTTTGATCGCACCCTACCCACGGCATGATCAAACACCTCTAAAGAACAGGCTAAGTGTACCTATTGAATCCAACCTTAAATCCGTAACCCTGCTCCGTTCATCATCCTGTACCAGTGTGCCTTATGTACCTTGTTCGTTTCTTTGCAATTTTCAGTCCGACAAATGCACGCAGCCTCTTTGGTATCGGTTACCCCATTGATAAAAGATCACACCGAGACACATGGGGGATCGTCTCTTTTTCGTTGCCGGAGATGATAGTTGCTCCAAGCAAGAATCAGGGCTCTTCTTTATCTTTGAGCTTTCTCTTTTCCGCGCCTTGTCCTGTAATCCTCTGCAGCAAGGCAAGCACATAATCCATCCCTATAAATACCCCATCGACGTCTCTGCCTCCTCACAGCGAGCCACACAGGTTAACTCACATTCACCTGCAAATCCACAAGCACATTGCTCGATCACTGAGGAAGAAACTAGCTAGCTTAATTACCGGGAACAGCTAGCTTTTGAGCAATGGCGGCAGGATTGCAGGTGTTCGGCCAGCCGGCGTCCACCGACGTCGCGAGGGTCCTGACCTGCCTCTTCGAGAAGAACCTCGAGTTCGAGCTCATCCGCATCGACACGTTCAAGAAGGAGCACAAGCTCCCCGAGTTCATCAAGCTACGGGTATAAATAAAATCATCATGCCATTTCGATCCATTCGGTTAATTTTAGTTAGCCTGTTGGAAATTAAATAATCACGCACGTACATTGGCTTCATTCTGTCCCGTGTTCTTTTGCAGGATCCGACCGGGCAGGTGACTTTCAAGCATGGCGACAAGACTATTGTTGGTAATTAGTTAATTACTTTCCAAATAACATGAATTCTTAATTACCTGAATTATTATCAAGTACTACTATATAACATGAATTCTTGATGCTTAATCTTGCTGTTTTGTGGCATGTATAGATTCAAGAGCGATATGCCGGTACCTATGCACTCAGTTCCCAGACGACGGGAACCGGACGATCTACGGGACGGGGTCGCTGGAGCGGGCGTCGATCGAGCAGTGGCTCCAGGCGGAGGCGCAGAGCTTCGACGCGCCCAGCTCGGAGCTGGTGTTCCACCTCGCGTTCGCGCCGCAGCTCAACATACCGGCCGACGAGGCCCGCATCGCGGAGAACGAGCGGAAGCTGCAGCAGATGCTCAACGTGTACGACGAGATCCTGGCAAAGAACAAGTACCTCGCCGGCGACGAGTTCACCCTGGCCGACCTGTCCCACCTCCCAAACTCCCACTTCATCGTCAACGCGCCGTCGCCGAGGGGCAGGAAGCTCTTCACCTCCAAGAAGCACGTCGCGAGGTGGTACGAGGAGATCTCCAACCGCGCCTCGTGGAAGCAGGTGGTAAAGATGCAGAGCGAGCACCCTGGCGCGTTCGAGTAATTCATCAGCTGGACAGGCCGGCCGGCTCTCTTGCATTCTGGGTTCATTCTGCGGCGAGCTCTGCTTTTTCTCGTCCACGGCTTTCGTCGGGCTTCATGCAGTGATGTGGTTGTCGTCTACGTTAATTATCGTTTCGGCTAAGAATAATATGAAGCCTTCCTGAGGTGTCCTCTCAGTGTATTCCTTTTGCAACGCCATGTCTTTCAAGGAGTTGTATCAATCAGTTACTTTTGATTCAATAAATATAAATGTGTCGAGCCTTTTTTGCTCATGTGCAGGCAGTACATGTAGCCCTCCGAAAAACTAATTTTACTGGAAGTCTGACTCTGGCATGGGCCAACAATTGAGTAGTTTGACCTAACTAACGCCTAGGTCAATACACAATAATACTGTGGGGATCCTTTGTACTGCTGTCTATGCAATAACAACCACTGACATATGGATAGTCTTGCAGAGAAATGGTAGCATCAAAAACCCAATCCATCACATTAAGCTTGTGTTTATTTTTTCATCATGTTCTTAAAAATAGTTTTTTAAAGTTAAGATCCTCCAGAATTAATAACTATTCCCTTTGTAAAAAAAACTAGTATTGAAGATGACATTTTCTAAAGAAGGTTCAGATTTTGTTGTACCAAAAATATCACTTTTAATATTAGATTTTTTTAGGACGGAGGAGGAAGTACACTTTTAACCCTAGTCGATGATGGTGGTTTTTGATGGACTCAAAAAGTAAGTTTCAACAATGTTAAACCCATCTAAGTGCCAACATTCACGTTGTAAAAACTTTCATAAAATGCATATGACAATGAAATAGTTTCGCCGTGTGGTCTTGCTGTGTGTAATGAGAGAGAGAGAGAGAGGAGGGAGGGGGATGTTGAGGCGGGTGAAAGAAAACCAAGTTTTTGTTATGGTGAAAACTGGACTCAGCCCCAAGTTCATGGACTGAAAACAAACATTTTTATGTGAATCAAATACTCTACATGTCAACTAGAAAATGGCATTGTCAACATGATGAACTGAAACTCTACCCTCACATCGGCTCGTAAGCCAATGTTCAAAGGAGAGAGGTTGTAACAACCTTAACATGAATAAACTACATGAGTTGAGTTCTGAGTGTTAACTTTTTAGGTCAAATAAAAATGTTTACACTAAAAAATGTTTTTCAAATTAAATGCAATAATTTAGGGGTTTTAGTTGATAGTCACACTTTACCACATTTGTGGTGTCCACTTTTGATAAGTTAGGCTAGTATTTGATTGCTGCTACAACTACACTTCTTAAGAAATTAGGCCCACTTGTTGTAATCTTTTTTTTTCACAAATTATCACACAATATGTGACTTGCCACACTTTGTCAAAGCTTTTATGGTAAATTGAGGGTGCCATCGAAACAACCCCGATATTTACGGTTTCAGCCTGGTGCCTCCATGCCTTTTTTACGTGTAATATGGTTAAAGGCAAAAGGAAGCACATTCTTAACGTGTTTATGTGTATATAAGACGGTCTCTAATTTAAAATAATAGATATGTTAATGACTAATATAGTAACATAGTATCAAATAGGCTTATAGTAGTACTATGTATGTTCTCATGTTCAGATTTATAAGTCATATTTAATACTGGGTTGTTATATTTTATGATGGAAGTATTATTTGATTTTAACACTGTACATTAGGTGTAGCAAAAAAAAACACTGAAGCGGTATTGCAACCCTTAGCTTATGACAGTAACAAGAGTTAAAGAGTTAATTTCGTTTGCTTTGCCCACTAAGGAAATAATGGCCGGAGGAAGGTGTCATATTTCTGATTCATGAATCCCTGTATTTCTTTCAGAAGAACAAGAAAAAAAGAGAAAAGGATACCCTTTATTAAAGCTTGATGATATCAGCTTAGTGTATGATTATTTGAGATTGAGGGGAATGTTCCATGTTTTGTTTAACTCTTTTCCCTCCTACCTCTTTAAACAATATTTGTTTGATGTGTCAGGGTGTCACGTTGTCATGTTATGTTTTTGTTCTGGAGATTCTTTTTTTCTTAAAAAAATGATCTGGAGACTCTTTTAATCTGATATATTTCGTGTGTTGTAGTATGCTCACTCTCTCCTATTACATAGGCTCGTCAACAACTTACCTTAGCACATCGAGTAGTAGGATTACTGGAAGTTATTTTGCACTATACTTTCTTTCTGAAGATATTTGCACTTGATATATACTAGTAGAATAATCTGAAACTTCCTTCTTTGGTAAGCAGATCTAGAACAAATCAAGGCGAAACAGAATCTTTCGCTTTCCTTTTTTTCACTCTGAAATCTTCTCAGACCTTGCTATCTTCGACTAGATCTTGTTAAAGCACACACATTATGATGTTTTCTAATCAACATCATCGCCAGGTTGCTTGCGGGTGTGATCATGACATGATGCACAAGACAACCTTGGCAACAGAGATGAGCCTTGTTTTTCCCTTTGGAATCCAGCGCTTTGCTCTTTAGCTCTTTTCCCCCCTTTGATTTTTGTCTTTAGATTTACCACTTGGCAAGCAAAGCGTGTTATGCTCCCCACTTTGGCATGTATATAAGCACACACAAGCTATCCCCCAAACGGCAGGAACACACCACCATCTGCATAATAGTACTTCTCAAATCCCAATCAATAGTTGCAGTAGAGTCACTAGCAGGCCAAATGGCGCCGGCGAGCGTGAAGGTTTTCGGATCACCCACCTCGGCTGAGGTTGCCCGCGTGCTCATGTGCCTCTTCGAGAAGGACGTCGAATTCCAGCTCGTCCGTGTAGACGCGTACCGCGGCACGCAGCGCATGCCCCAATATCTCAAGCTTCAGGTATGCGCACTCATGCCTGCACGCCATATTGTCATTGTGCGACACCAGGAGAAGTAGTTAGATCTTGGGTTCTCTGACTGACACGTTTGGGAAAAACTGTGCAGCCGCTTGGCGAGGCGCTCACATTCGAAGATGACAACCTCACCCTCTCCGGTAATTAGCATTGAGATTTTTATTACGAATTGACGCTGCACGTGCGTACTGTAAATAATGGTGTGGAATGCGTGTATGCATGCAGAGTCGAGGGGGATCCTTCGCCACATCGCGCACAAGTACGCGAGGCAGGGGAACCCAGACCTGATCGGCACTGGCGCGCTGGAGCGCGCGTCCATCGAGCAGTGGCTGCAGACGGAGGCGCAGAGCTTCGACGTGCCCAGCGCCGAGATGGTCTACAGCTTGGCCTTCCTGCCGCCCAACATGCCCAAGCAGAACGACAACGGCAACGGCAACGGCTACGGCAACAGCAATGGCAGGGACGTCCAGGTGGCGAACGCGTCGAGCAAGCGCGTGGTGGCCGGCGACACGGAGGGGAACAAGGCGGCGAGCGGCGCCAACGGCAACAAGCAGCAGAAGGAGGAGGAGATGCGGAAGGTGTTCGAGAAGAGCAAGAAGGACCTGGAGAAGCTGCTGGACATCTACGAGCAGCGGCTGGAGGAGGCGGCGTACCTGGCCGGAGACAAGTTCACCATCGCCGACCTGTCGCACCTCCCCAACGCCGACCGCCTCGCCTCCGACCCGCGCTCCCGCCGCATGTTCGAGGCGCGCAAGAACGTGAGCAGGTGGTGGAACGACATCTCCAAGCGCGATTCGTGGGAGTACGTCAAGAGCCTGCAGCGCCCGCCGTCCGCCGCCTACGCCGCGCACGCCGGAAACGCCCAGCAGCAGCAATCACCGTCCGCCGGCAACAACTACCAGTACCAGCAGGGCCAGGGTCAGGCCCAGGGCCAGCAGCACTACCGCAACGATCAAGTCGAGAACTACTCCAAGTAGACATGGGTATATCGACGATCGAGCTGCATGAGTTCCAAGGGGTTGTCACGTATGCTTCCTACATTTACTTTACTTGCGCCTTCGCCATTTGCGCTCCGTATCGATTAATATGTCGCAGATTGTCAGGCCCAGCCCCCAGTATATCACTACGTGTTTTGTTCGGCATCGTGGTTTTTCTACCGTTGTAATGGTCACAGTTTACCTGTTGTCCTTGTAATAAAATGTTTGGCCAGCCCCTTTTATATGAAAAATGAAGTTTTGGTTGTGTCCTTTCCAGGAGTTTAGTTTGACTGTGTTTTATCCATAAGCCGTTTTTCTTTGAGATCTCATGTGGTAATGCACTAATGCATGACAATAAGAAAAACAGGTTACGAAACAGAGGATTTCATGACACAAATCGACTAATGCTATGATCGGCTCAAAGGGATATAAACTAATCTCTACAATAAAAAAAAGAACGAATCATTAACGACTCATTAGACTCGTTAGCACATGGTTATGGTTAATTGTATTCGTTATTTTTTAAATTATAATTTTTTAACAATTTATATAATTTTTTAAAAAATACATCACGCATCGCTTAACATAAACGGTTTGAAAAATATGTGCAGAAAAAAGAGAGTAGGGTTTGGAAGATGCACCAAATAATTGCAACATGAGGGGCACGAAATAGACTGGGTGAGAAATGAAAACAAATATTAAAGAGTGTTCTACTAAAGTACTAAACTACTTCCATATGGGTCAAACAATTCTTCGGGTCACAAGATCAAAGCTAATGAAAACAAAACAAATTAAAAGGGGTTATTCCCAAATGAAACAGTTGGATTCCACGGGTAAAAGAAGAAAACGAAAGACCAAATATGAATTACAGGAATTTGGAATCACAAATCCACGGAAAGTTCATCACAGCAACAGGCCACAGAATCAGGCCAACAGCCCATGTCAATGTTCTCAGCAGCAACAAATGCCAAACTCTTAACTTGACAGATTTCCAGAGTTATTCAGGCGACGTTTATTTCCACAGTAACGTGGTTGTGCACACGGCTTTCATCAGCTCGGCAAGAGCTGCCCTTCCTTGGGCTTGGTGAGCATCTGCCTGGCGCGCACGCGCATCTGCAGCCGCACCATCGCCTGCATGCAGTGGATCGCCACCTCCGCCTGCCGCCGCACGTACGCGCCCCGCGCCACCGCCTGCAGCCGCACTAGGCTCTTCAACGCCTTGAACGCCCGCCTCGCCTGCAAAAACAAGCAAAATCCACTTATCAATGGCCGAACAAACAGGTCGCTCTCGGTGATAGTACAAGTTTTTTTTCCCACGCGCGCACCAGGTGGCCTCTGAAGTAGGCTTGGATGGTGACCGCGGCCACGTCCTCGCGGGGGAAGCCCTGCCTGCACAGCAGCGCGTACTCGTCGTTGGAGCTGGTCTCTTCTTCCTTTGTTACCGCCTCCTCGGCGGCGGCCTCCACGAGGCCAGTGTTGTAAACCTTGACGTCGCCACCCGCGCGCGCCGTCCGGCGTGGCGTCTGGCCCGTGGACCGGAGCCAGCGGCGCCGCCTGCCCAGCTTCGCGTTGCCCTGACCTGGGCCACGGACGCAGCACGCGCGCTGCGTCGTCCGCCCGATGGGCGTCGTGGGAGTCCGCGGCGTCCTTGATGCAGCAGGCGCCGACGACTGGAAGCAGCCGACCTGCCCGCGGCGCGGGGTGCGGGAGCGGACGCCGCAGAGGCGCCTGGCCGTGGGAGTGTACGGTGTTTTGGGTGTGCGCGGCGTGCGCGCGCTGGTGCTGCTGCTGCGGCCGCGGAGGTTGTTGTCACCTCCGCCGCTGCCACAGCAGCTGGTGAGAGGCGCTCTCACGCTGTGGTCGGCGTGGGAAGCGAGACAGGGCACGCAGCCGCCGCCTCCACCGGCGGACGACGGTTTGTGGTGTGGGCCGATGCAGCATATGCACGCGGCGCTGCTGCGGCGTGCGTCACCGGCGGGGCGCTTGCCGCTGAGCGGCGACATGAGGCAGGAAAGTCCTCGCGCTCTCGGCATGTTCAAGCGTTGTTGTTGCTGCAGGAGTACGTGTTGCGACTTGCGGGGATGGCCGCATAGCCAGCGAAGTGGTATATATGGGAGTCCAGTGCAGAGCAAGTCCAAGCGATGTGCGCGCCTCTAACTCTCTAAGCTGGTGTCGGTCTGGTCGTTTTATTTGAGGGATCAGCGCGTCGTCAGATCGAACACAGGCTGTATAGTTTACTCATTGTTTGTAGAAGCAACGTGGGAGGATGTAACGTGTGAGCCATGGATGGGTGGTACAGCATAAGGTATACTACTTCTACGTGTGTAATTATGTAATTAGCGCTAGAAGGGATTTGGTACGCGAACCTTGTCTCCTGAAGTTCAGATTCTGGTACGGTGAAAATCAAAATGTCGTGTCAAAAACTAAAAAAGGTTTTTGTTAATCAAGCGGATCTAGTGTTGCAGTTTCATGCTTATACTTGTTGGGGTTGTTGGGGGATAGGCTCCAAATTCCATTCCGAAAGAGAGCGTTTGGAGCCCTTCCAATGATATCATATTATCATCCCTCTCTGAGGAGCCGTCCCCACCGGAGAGTAGACAGAGCCTTCGGGTCCCAATCACGTGAAGAGGGGCCCTTTGCCTTCGGCATGACAAGGCGGAGGTAGGGCTCCGGCATCGCCGGGAAGGAAGCAAAGGCTCGACATGACGGGGGGCATTAAATGCCTCACCTACAAGCCGCCTGACAATGGCTGATCGCGCGGCCGGTTGCAGTCAAGGCCCGAGAATTCTAGGCCCATCATGATCTGTCAGGACGGATCACTGTCTGCTCACGCATTGACACGAGCCGTACTAGCGGCCCTCGCGGAAGTCTCTCCTGTGACCCCGCTGTGAGGCCCGCCAGTCAGCCACTCATCCCAGGATGACGTGTAATAAGCCCATAGGCCTACTGACGTAATCTCTCGTGCTCCCAATTCGCATATATCTCAACTATTATAAAAATGAAATATATTTTTTTACGTCATAAACGATTGATTGGTATTTTAGTTGGTGGCCTATATCCAATTTAACGTAAGTCTTAAATAACTATTATATAAATATATATATTATTAATTATATCCGTGCGTTGCAACGGATGAAGTCGAGCGCGACGCGAATAGGAACGAGAAGGAAGAGGCGCGAGGAAGGGATGGGCGCAGGAGGTCTTTTTTTATTCAAACTCTCCATTGAGACTATGGATTAATTTTGAAAAAACTTAAGGATTTTTTTACAAAATAGTCATCAAAACAAAATTTTGGATAAAAACACTACTAATGATAATATATATTTTTTTAACTTTTTCAAAATTTTAAGTAAAAACACTACTAATAATAAATATATATTTTTGTTTAATCTTTTTTCTTTCTTCTTTCGGTTCAACTCAACCTGCCAACCTTATCCCATGCCCCTCATCTCCTTATCTTTTTTTTTTCTCTTTTACTTTTCTACCAATCATCTTGATCCTTTCTCTTTTCTAATCACCTCTCTTTTCTCTTTTTTTCTCTTCAAAATTTTTCTTCTCATAAATATTTTTTTAAATTATCATTGTTTAAGGTATATTTACGACAAGTTTATTATTTTATAAATACCTTTTTATAATAGAAAAACTTTCACTAACTGAATAATCAAAATTTTAATCTTTGACCGATGAGATAAAGCAAAATATCCATTCATTAACTTATGACATATCCACCGATCGATTTGTACATCTATGGAACGATGTATATTAGAGATTTTTCATGCGATACATATAAAGCGAGCATAACCAGTTCAATGTTATATATGATTTTTGACTTTGTTTTACCATTATTTTGTTTATATTGTTTTAATTTATTGTTTAAATTGGCAAAGTTTTTATCAATCGTAAAAAAAATTTTATCTGTTACAACGAGATTTTTGCTAGGATATACAAACATGCAAAACACCCACGGTTGGGGGGAGAACCCAAATTTTCCTCTCTTACCCCCTCAACTGTTGGACTTTGTTTCAACAATACATATTACTTGAGATATCCGGGAAAAAACACCCATCAACTGGCATAAACTCCACAGGCCATTGAGATAGCTAAGCCGGCGCCGTAGTTCAGATCAGACAAGAAAGAAGAAAAGAAATCGCTTCTAAATTTACCAGCTCACCCTCGATATCAGATCGTTAAGTAGAATAATTGCGCATACAAATTACTCATGTATTTCTAACTCCATTAAACTTATGTTAGTAGCATGCAGCACCATTATCACACATAGTATTATATCTATCAGCTCTACCATGTAGCACACCATGATTGGATTTAAAGCTAATGAATGTCACAGATACAAATCACAAAAGGTTGAAAAGGCAAGTAACTCACTAGTATATACTATCAACCAACAGAATGGTTTTAAGTTGCATACTAGACAAGATAAGCTATACTGCACTTATGTTTTGCAGCACACATCATTACAGGCAGATATTTACCTAGTAATCCATGTTTATTTATACCTACTTTCTTCATTTCATATTTCATACTAGATTTTTTTCTAAATTAAGCTTCTATAATTTTGATCAATTATTTCTCTAATAACACCAAATGAGTTTAGTTAAAACCTAACATTGAATAATTTTGATACGAGTATATTTATTTGGTGTTGAAAATATTGCTATGTTTTTCTATAAATTTGATTAAATTTTAAAAAATTTGACTAAAAAAATCGAAATGTCTTATACCATTATAACATAAAACAAGAGTAATATATTGCTAGTATTACAATCCATAGATCCTATTGTTATCTGCAAATTTGCTATGATGCATTATTTCTGAAAGGGCGGGTGGTTGATCGCTAGCTCCTAGCCGCACGACGACTCACCCAGTCTAATCCAATGCCCAAAACCTTATATCATGCCCGCTTTCATAAGCAATTGAAAAAAAAATAAAAAAATAGAAACGCAGCAGATCCCTTCCCTCCCCTGTTTTGAGCGTTAAACCCTAGTAGATCCCCCCCAAACACACGTATCCGTATCCCCTCCATGCTCACCACCGTCCTCGCCTCCTCCGCCATCTCCGCACCATTCTATCCCAATCTCTCACCGTGTGTTCTGCTGCGGCATTGGCCAAGACGCTGTGCCACCACCAGATCGACAGCGTCGAGCACCCATCACTGGCGTTCTCTCATCTCCTAGCAGCCGATCACCTGGGCTCCGGTGCAAGGCGGGCGGCTGAGCGAAGGGTGCAGCGCGCGACGAGTATGTGAAGGGGAAGCGCCGGCGGCGCGTGGTGGAAGCGGCGGTGAGGAAGCAGCGGTGAGCCGATGAGGAGACTAGGGGTTGGATTTGGGGACGGCAGCTGAGACGCGCTTCGTTTTCGATTCGATTTGGTTTTGTATCGCGTTGGCGTGTCGGTGACTCGGTGAGCCCTCGAGTCCTCAACGGTGATGTAGTGGACCTCGATGGGAAGCTGAATTACTGATTCTATAAGGGGCCGGCCTCTGGGATTCGGCCTATCTTCCTTGCGGAGAAAAATAAGAACAGATGGGATGAGTTCATTTAAGCGTTGACATGCAAAATGATATCATTTATTAATCGATTATTAATTATTATAAATTTAAAATATATATTTTTTTAAAAAATTTATATATGCAGTAGAAAAATTTTACACGAACAAGATTTGGAAATGATGTTAACGAAAAACGAAAAGACACCTGGATCAAAATGCTGAAACGAACTCACCCACTTGGGATACCATGTATGATTTTCTCTTCCTGGAGCAAATGGAGCTGCTTGCAACTTCGGTACAGACTTGCCTGTTAAGAGTTTGTAATATCTACTATATGTATCATTGTGAGTCTAGTCATGGCGGCCCGGTAGTTTAGATGATAGAATCCTCATCCCATGTAAATCCCATGTAAATAGGAGATTCTGGCCAACCAAACTAGCTCGCATATATATATATATATATATATGTATTCTCTCTGCGCCATTCAAGCGCTAAGTAAACACGAAGCCGTTGCACTGCTCGACGTTAACCCCAGATCAATTCTCATGTTTTCCTTCATGGTAACAGAGCCTTCCACACACTATTACACAAACAATTTTTTCATACGGCTAAAAGTGATTTTTCATATGGACGGATGGCCAACCTGTGCATAAAAGTCCACAAAAATTGTGCATGCGAAAATCACCTATACCGACCGCATGCAAAAATAATTTTGACAAAAAAAATAAAAATAAAAACAACCCAAATCAGTCGAACCCGAGCCAGTCATCGGCCGAACCCTAACCCGTCGCCGCCACCGTCATCAAACCCGCCGCAACCCGTGAGCCCGCCGTTGCCAGATCCACGCGAAGAGGGCCCCTACTGCCAGATCCGCGTAGGGCGGTGCCGCCACCGCCCAAGCTCGCTGCCGCCACTCCCACCGTCCTTCGTGCTGGATCTGCCGCCCATCGTTGTCTTCACCATCGGATACGCAACCCCCACCGCTCGCTTCATTCTCACCAAACCCAAGGCCACCACTACTCCCGCTGTCCTTCGCGCCGGATCCATCGCCCGCCATCGTCGTCGCCATCGAATCCGCCGTCCCTATCGCCCACCGTCATCGTTGCCAAACCCAAGGCATTCACCTGCAGGATCCACACGAGGGAGAGCCCCCACTGCCGGATCCACGCGGGGCAGCACCGCTGCCACTGCCTGAGCCCATCGCCGCCACTCCCGCTATCCTACGCACTGGCCCCATGTCCCGTTCCTACCGCCGCCCATGTGAGAGAGATAGTAAGGAAGATGATAAGTTAAAGAGAGAGAGAGGAGTGAAAGTGCGAGAGAAAGAGAGAAGGGGAGGAGAGGATAAGAGAGAGAAGAGGAGATGAGAGAAAGATGAAGGAGAGGAGGAGAGGAAGAGAAAGGAGAGGAGCTGAAAAAATTTGGTGTTGAGAAGGAAAAGAGAGAGGAGGGGAGAAAAATCTGTGGAGGAGGGATATACTTTCGCATGCGGACCACTTAAGAGGCCCGCATGAGAAAAGGCGGTTGTATGCGAAAATAAATTCAATTTTGCATGCAGCCCCTTAAGAGGCCCGCCTGTGAAAATAGATCTTTGCATGTGGGCCTCTTAAGGAGCCGTATACAAAAATGGAGTTCATTTTTTGTAGGCGCGAGCAGTTACGGTCCGCTTGCAACCTATAGAGGTTCTCGTAAAAAAAATTATTTCTGTAGTAGTGACATAACATGGCCAGTTTGTCGTCTTCGTCCTCTGTAGCCCTGAACCCATTGTTCGGCTTCTCGATCTAGGAAAAACTAACCAAGCATAATCATGTCGTGTGGTCAGCGCAAATTCTTGCCGCTATACGCAGCGCACGCCTTGAGGGGCACATTGACGGCAAGACCACATCCCCTAGCGTCCAGATCAATGGGCGGCAAGAGGACAATACAATGATCAAGGTCTCCAACCCTGCATATGCAGAGTGGTTAGCCGATCAGTAGTTGCTCCTCTTCTCCTCGTTGTCTCGAGAGATTCTGCATCAAGTCTTCGACGCAAGATCGACAACAAAACTATGGAAAGCGATTGGGAACATGTTTGGCTCCTGACCGCGCACGCTCCATCAACACTCGCCTTGTTCTCACAACCACCCAGAAAGGTACAATGTTGTGGGGTCTCCTCTGGAGAGGTCAATTCCCACAATACCACATAACCTCCCAGGAGTCCGGTTATGCGTGAGATAGTATAGATACAAGAACTTTGTTTATTGATACAAACCAACAATGTTCAAATACAAACTATACAATACAAGAAAGCCACGACACTTCCACAGGGATAGCCTGAGTATAGAGTCGACCTAGAAATCGTACTCGTCTTCCCAGTCCTCTAGGGTACTTGGGAGTTCTTCATCTGCTTCGGGGTTTCCTAAAAATGTTATATGCAAGGGTGAGTATCAATGGTACTCAGCAAGCCAAACTGGATACAATTCTATTTAAATATGAATGCTATATCGACAAGAGAAGTAAATTGTAAATATGTTCCTAGCATGATAACATATCCTATTCTGGTGTAAAACATTATGAACATTTAAGTATATGAAATATAAACTTAACTCTATATTTCACCCAACCTAGAATTACTTAAATGTGGATATTCCAATTTATTATAATATTTAAGAAAAAATACTCATGCCATTGTTCTGGATTCACCCATAGACATAACTCCATTGACCGGGAGTACGGCGTATTCGAATACAATCAATCCTACAGTGTTTCCCTAGCTTTACCCGAGGATTAACCCAAAGTTGTAAGGCTAAGGATAACATAGCATTTATATGGTTCTAACCTTTTCTGATGTGTGAACGAGACCTGAAGGGCTATCTTAATAGGGGCACCAATTCTAACCAGTAATTGGTGTCATCACCCCTATTTAATAGTTGCTCGTCACATAATTGCCCCGGCTTGGTGAAACCTAGAACTATCTTAACAGACGGTACCGATCTGGTTAGTATCAGCGTTATTATCCGCTGTTTACATAGTTGTCCACCAATAAGACTTAACCAACACTACAAACTCCAATGCGGTTATGCGTATTAATAAATCTCCTCAAGTCCCCGGGAAGATCAAAGAGAAATATATATAAATGTCATGCCGGTATAACCAGTCCATCGGATGAGCGAAACTATGTCTTTATTTTGGCACAAGAGTTTTTATATTTTCTGGCATACCGCCAAAAACATTCTAATATCTCATGAAATGATAGGATTTATATTTACCTATCACATAAAATAATAAACCATTCTCATATACATGAGATGATAGGACTTATATTTGCCTATCACATAAAATAATAGATTATTTTTCTATTTTGTCACATGAAATAACTTCTTATGGGCATGAATGAAATACTAGTACATGTGATAATGCTTATTCTATCATGGTGATAATTTTATACCTAGTCCAAGTTATCAAGATGTTTTCTAAGGAGAAGGAGAATATATCTTATTACATGAAATAATAAGCTTCTCCTTTTTCTATGCATAAAATAATAGTGTGTTCCTAAAGCATAAAATATTCATCTATATGAGCCTAGAAGATTCTATACTTACATAAAATATTAACATGTATGATTTAAGGAATATGTAAATCTATATGAAATGATAGCTTATGACTATCTAACCCGTCCCGCAAAATACTTCTATCTAAATACATTATTTAAAACATGATCATTTATTATTTTTAAACTAAATGATCAAGAACATCGACTTGCCTTCTTCAGGACCAATGGTCTCAAATTCTTTATTTCCTCGAATAGCAGCGAAGATGTTTGTGTCGACAATATAGTCGAGTTCGGTTTCCTCTGTGAACTCGACGTCGTGATCTATCGATAAATGATAAGATAAATCAAATGAACAACTTCAAAGAAACACCAAATAAATATAAAAATTCAAAAAGTTTGAAAGGTGATTTTTGAAGTTTTAAAGGGAAAGTTACTTGTTAGATCATAAAAACATCAAATTTAGGCTTGAATAGAAAAAAGAGTATTAAAATTTTTAGTGAGGAAAAATGGATAGTTTTTAGAATTTTAAATAAGAAGATTATTTATTAGATTTTAGGATTTACAATTTGAGCTTAAATTGGAATAAAAAGAGTGTTAGGACATATTTCAAATATTTAAAAGGTGGATGTGTATAAGTTTTTAAGAAAAAAGAGAGGAATAAAAATTTGGAAGGAGTCAAAGGGATTAAACTATTTCTCTAGAGGTATTTGTCAAACCTTAAACTTTAAAATTTTGGTTTGATAGAATAAAAAGAGTTAAAAGAAATATTTAAAACATTTTGAAAAGAAAAACAAGTAGTAAGATTATTGGTTAAATTCTAAAGTTTAAAATTTGGACTGTCTTCAAATAATTTATATAGAATCAAAAGTTAAGAATTTTTTTGAAAGAAAATATATATAAATTTAAAAGAAATAGGAGAATTTATGTAGTTTTGAAAAGAGTAAAAGGATCTATTGGTATTTAGGGAATAAACTAATTTTCTAAAAATTATTGAATAAGTTCAAATGAACATAAAAATCATTACATAAAAGAATTCAAATTTTTTTTAAAAGTTGATTTTTGGAGTTTTAAAAGGTTATATTTTTAGGTTTGAAAATTTAAATTTGAATAAATATAAATATAAAAGAGTTTTAAAGAAATATTTTGAAAAGATTTAAAAATATGAATAAATAAGCTTAAAGAGAATATAAAAATTTTAAAATGAGATTTTGAAGGAGGTCAAATGGATCAACCTATTTTTCTAGGGTTTTTCCTATATTTTCCCTATTTTTCTCTCTTTGTTTTCTATTTCTACCTTTTTTTTAAAATGTTGCCTAAGGCTTAATTCGAACTAGGGACCTCCTACTCTTACCTCAACTCACTAACCACTACGCTAGCTCTCCTTCCTTGTCTCTGATTTCTTTTATTTTCTTATCTTCACTCTTCTTTCTCTCTCTCCCCTACTCTTCTTCTTCTTCTTCTTCTCTACTTTTCTTTTTCACAGCCAGTGGCCAATGGGGAGGAGGGCACGCACGGCGGGGGACGGTCGGACTTGGAGTGCTAATGAATCCTATGCCATCTACGGTCTTTGAGGATTCCATTTTCGAGCTCGGCCGGGCCGGGAAGACGGCGACACGGGATGGCGACGACGGACTCATGGCAGCGGCGACGACGCTTGTCGGCGTGGTGCTCCGACAAAGACACGGCTAACTAAGAGGGTCCTAGAGCATCTACGCGTTATGGGGAAGCTAGCTAGGTAATCGTTTTAGCCGGGAAAGCTTCAAGGTGGGCCAACGACGTGCATGGTAGCGGCCATGGTAGAGGAATTACGACGGGCGCGCTGGCAGGAGTTTTCCGGTGAAGGTGCGGTCAAAGTAATGGGTGTGAGAGTATCTATGAGGCATGGGGAAGCTAATCATGGCAAGAGTTTGGCCGGAAAAGCTTTGTAGCGGCCTGGTGACGTGCGTGCAGTAGTGGCCGGAACAGGGGTTTTCCAACGGCTTGCCGACGATGGGTCACTGGTAACTATTTGGTTTGGCAAAGTTAGAGGAATTAAAGTTCTTGATGAGTAGAACACATAAGTACCTTCAATTTGTAGAGAATCTGATTGTTGGCGACAAATTTTGGGATTTATCTATTGCGGCTCAAGTTAGGGTTCTTCGGCTCTTCTTTGAATTGCTTAAAATTTTAAATGATGCGGTGTGTAGAGATTGGGGAAAACCCTAGGGGGAGGAAGAGAAGAAGATGAGGAAGAACTTTTCTATCGAAATTTTAGTGTGGTTTGCTCAATTTATAGACGTTCTATGTCGGTTTGAGCTCAAGATAATGCCGACGGCTTGAGGCGGTTCAACATGGCGGTGCGACGTGGATGAGAACGATGACGACGATGGACCAATAAAGTAATGGAACTTGTGCTAGAAGAGATGAGGATGCCTTGAGGTTGGTTCGAGCTCCGATGGGTGAGAGATGGCACCCCTAGCTTGGCGGTTTAAACGGCGGCGTCGAGAACAGAGGCAACCATGGTGCGGCTACAATGGTTTGCCATAGATAAACTTGATGACAATGGCATTCTAATCGTATATCGACGCATGGTCAAGGTGAAGGCGATGGCTTTGAGTCGGTTCGGGCTCTGGGAATGGAACCGGCGCCCACAGTGCAGCCAAATTGAAGCAGCGGCGCCGCGGGAGGCCGAACCAAGGAGAAAGATGAAAGAAGGAAAGAAAAAGAACAAAAAGGAAAAGGAAAAAACAAAAAAGAAAAAGAAAAATAAAATAAAAGGAAAGATAAAAGGAAAAATTTTAGGGACATTTTAGGAAGAATTTGATTTAGAATTTAAAATCAATTAAGCTCAATTTTTAAGAATTTTTCCTCAAATTAAAAGTCAAATTGGGATTTTTCAAAAAAAGAAAATAAGGATTTAATTGATGTTTGATTTTTAAGTTAGAATTAAGGAAATTTTGGAAAGAATTTTATTTAGGGTTCAAAATTAATTTAAATCCAATTTTTGGGGATTTTTATTGAGTTAATGATTAAATTGAGATTTTTCAAAAATAAGGGCCAAAACTTAATAGATTTGGAATTTCTAAATTAAAATAAGGAGAATAGGTAAAAATGCAAATAATTTTTAGGAGATTTAAAATGTTTTAAAATAGAACACACAATAAACTTTGCTCCCAAAAATTTTCTACGTCATTGGTTATTTTTAAAAGTATGAATTTTGGGGGATGTCACAAATGTCCATCTCTCGAATATTTTGGGAAGATGAAGGAACATGGTGATGAGATTGCTGCGGCTGGTAAGCCTCTAAACGAGGAAGATACGATTGCTTACATTCTTAATGGCCTAAATGTCGATTATGACTCGGTTGTTTCTGCAATCGAGATGAAAGAAGAACCTATGTATGTGTTAACGCCAGAATTTGGTAAGCCCCGGTGTTCCCATTGGCTAAGTGTTCATATCGGCTCAAAGTTAGAATCGGCTTAGAGTTCTGCATCAGCCGATGGGGGTTTTCTGTTATCAACATCTTAAGCAGTTGGATTCTTGTTAGATTCGGTTTGGGAAATGTCTTATCCAGAAGAAGCCGAGTCCAGGGAGGATACGACTTGTATCTTTTAATTAGAAAGGGTTTGCTAACTTTCTTTTTTATATTTAGGAAAGCGTGTTAGTGTCCAAAAAGGACTCGGTTTGTTTCCTTTTGATCTTTAAAAAAGTTTAAATTGTAATCTGTTAGGATCTTTGTTAGCCTACGGGTATAAATATGTAAGCTCGAGGTTCATGTAATATCATCTTTCGATCAATACAATTCGACGCATCTCCACCTTTTGTATTTTCGACTTTATTTATCATCCGGCGGAACTTGGCACCCGACGCTGGGCTACATCGGCTTCGTTCTCCGGCGGAGGGGTAAGTACAAGGTCCTGCTGACCCTGATACATCATCTCTATCTTTAGTTCCATTACTATTTATAGATACATCGGCTTAATTAGGACTTTCTCGGTTAGGTCTGATATTCTGACCAAGTTGATGTTTCTTTAAACATAATGTCGCTTTAGATAGATTTGTTCTATCCATCACATTAGACAGATCTATCGGCTCATTGAATATTAGATTATCATATACAATCTTGTGCTGCATCGGTTAGGTCCGACCTACTAGATTGTTGTTGATAATCTAAGTTTCTTTAAGCCGACAAATTCATGCTAATATTTTATCGGAGGGTTAGCCGGTCATATCTGATGTGTTAAATTTCTCCTTGATAGTTTTGTTGTCTTGGCTAAATTTAACACATGACCACTTTGATCGGTGTCATACCGGCTGATCTAAATCTATCAGGCAGCCATCAACCTTATGCTGCATCGGTTAGGTCCGACCTATGAGGTTGTGGTTGTAAATTAGATTTATTTTAGTCAGTAGGCATCAATCATCATTTTGTCGGAGTTTCAACCGATGAGTTATCTGAACGTTGCATCGGCTTACAAGGGTCATATATAAGTTGGATTTAGTCGATTGCAGCAAAGGTTTCATTGACTACTTAATCACTTAGATTTGGTGACATCGGATCTCCAGCCGATTGTCAGAATCTACATCAAACACATAGCCGATTATTCAAAACCCTAACTGGATCGGCTGACATCGACATCGGTTGAAATCACTCTATTCATTTATCAACCGATCGATTATTTCGATTATCGGCCTATCGGTTGATATGATTTATGCTTTGTTGTTTTGTATATCTTGTCGGTGGTAGGATCAAACTGACTGGCACGTCCGCGCTTCAATGATTTTAGGACCTACACTAGAGCTAAGCAGATCTCCTAGGCCAGTGTGTGATTTGACGCCAACATATCTTTTGGCACCACAGCAGCGGTACGAATTTGGCGTCAACAATATGTCAAAGAAATATACTCTCAGTTGTTGAATTTTCAGAACAGATTGATGTTGGGCCAAGAAGGGCCATATGCACATGCAACCAATCGTGATGGCGGCAGCCGTGGGACATTTGTTCCTCATGGCGGCGGCTCAGGCGGTTTAGGAGGCGGCCAGGGACATGGTCCTGGCTTAGGTGGTGGTAGCCATGGCCGCGACAACCCGAGTGGTGGTCGAGGACGTGGAAATCAGTTGTGTATTGACACTCGGCTGGTTTGCCAAGTATGCTACATGCACGAACATGTGGTCGCCTGTCACGCCGAGAAATTCAAACCCAAATTTTCAGACTATTTTGTGTGTTAATTCCCTGTTCAGACATCATCAAGGGTACACAAAATGACAAATCAATACACAGATCCGTACGTATAAATAAAGCGTATAAATACTTACAGGAAAAGATGCACTTAGTCCTCCCACTCGAAAGAAAGCAGTGACAACGGGAAAAGACAATCCTAGCTGGGCTTCAGCTCCACTCCACAGGCAAACAAAACAGGGGTCTGAGCCTTGGTCCTCTAACACTGCCTTCAACTCAGAAGCACTACACTTCTGAAGGGGGAGAATTTGCAAGGCTGAGTACAACCAACGTACTCAACAAGCCACACCAAGAAATGCAGAAATGCGAGGGAAGACAAGGAGAGGCTTGGGGCTACTTTGCAGAAAGGGGGTTGCAAAACACTTTATTTTGGAAACTGGGAAAACTGTTGAGTAGTTAGGTCAATATTAATCCTCTACTAAACAACATTATCCCCACGTTGAACAAGCCCAACCATTCCTACCTGGTCTAATCCAGATTATTAAGTCCAATTATTACGGTGGGACTAATCACGGTGAAGTCGGTTGATCGCCCATAACCGTGGGCACGGCTATTCGAATAGCTTTATTCTGATCAGAGGTGTACATCTGTACCCACAAGACACAACCCCACAAACACGGCTTCCCGTGCGCCAAAATACTGCCACGGTACCCCGGAAAGAGACTGTGATAGGACCTTTCGTATATCCTCCCACTAACCAAGCGAACCACTTCAAGGTTTCGCCCCCACTCCCATCCCTGGGACATGGGCAGCCCCCCGAGTGCCTCGGTGAATTCGGCAGCCCAGCAACCCTTATATCGGGGCCGACTGAAACTACATCCTGCTCACCCTCACCAAGGGTTCGTCGGCTAGGAAAGGATACACTACGGGACCCACCATTACCCAATCTGGCTTGTGGTTTGCACGGTCATTCTTCCAAGGTTTTCCGTGAACCGGTCCTTAAATGCCAAGAGCACCACTATAAAAACCACAACACCCACAGCCCATCATTTTCCATGTTTTAGTTGGGATAATTATGACAAAAAGATATGGCCAGGTGTTCCGAGCTAGCACCTCATCTGAACTAAGTTTAGATAGTGTGATTATCCCATTTTAGTGAGCTAGTGGTAATTAAGCATGACTAAGCATATAATTCTAGCAAAAGTCACGTAAGTGACTAAAGCTAGTCAAATTATCACCCAATGTTTGACAAAGGACGATTATCAAGAGGTATGGCACAAGCAAGCATGTAGGTAATCCCAACATTTCATGTAATTCGCAAAACATGCAATTTTATTTGCAAACAGTAAAATGCTTATAAAAATGGGTTCAATATGCCTCAAGGAAAGTGTGACTTGCCTTGCTTCTTCCCACAAACTTCTGAACTCTTCGCGAGCGCAAACCTCCGAAACGACGGAAACTACACGTGGACACACAAAACGAGAAAAAACCCTAATAAAAACCAAATAACAGTACATGAAAAGTAAACTACCATGTAGAGCTCAATTTTAGATAAATTTTGCAATTTGAATGGCCCAATTTGGAGTTCGTATGAATTAGATATGAATTTTAGAAGTTTTGAACCATTTAAATAAATTCTATGAATTAATTAGATTTATTGCACAATTTTTAATTATTTTTCAAAGGAAAAGGGCAAGGCCTGACTTCAGCAGGGCGTGGCGTCGGCCGGCCAGGGTCGACGTCAGCGACGTCGGCCACGGCAGCGGCCAGCGGTCCACGGGCGGGGCGCGCCACGTGGCGCACACCTGGCGTCGATGCGACAGCCACGCGAAGGCCACGCGGGCAGCCGGATGGACGGTCGTGATCTGCCACGAGGCAAATCGGGTGGGCGAGAGGCGCGGCAGTGGCTCACGGCTGGCCCAGACGCGACGGCGGCGCACGCGGCGCTATGGTCGCGGCGGCGGCCATCGGCGCGGCGGCGGTGGAGGGCGGCGGAGAGGCGGAAAGAGGGGATGCTCGCCGCGCGGCGAGAAAGGCGGTGCGTGGGCGAACGATGGCGAGGCGCGGCGGTGCTCGGGATATCGGCGCGGATGGCGTCCGGCCGCGATTAGCAGCGGCGAGCGGCGGCGCGCTCGGAGGCGCGGTGGAGCCGATGGAGGGACGGTGCGGCTCGGGAGCGGCAAGGCGGCGGGAAAAAGCGGCCGGAGGCGGCGGTGGCATCGGGAGCACGGGGCGAGGCGCTCGGCAGCGGTCCGAGGACGGGGATCGACGGCCGAGGCGGGACGGTGCGGGAACGTGGCGGTGGGCTCGGAGCACGGCGGCGACGCTTGGGGCGGCGATGGCGTGCACCGAGTTCAACGGCGAGTGGCGGAGAGAGGGAATGCGGGGAGAGCGAGAGGGGGCACGGGGTGCTCGGGCGTTTGGGAAATGGGAGAGGAGCTCGGGGTCGATTTTATAGGCCGGGAGGCGCGGGTATGGTCGATGCTCGGCAGATTTCGCGGCGAAGGCGGTGGCCGGCGGCGTTAAGGCGCGGGGAGCAAATGCGGCGATTAAACCTGACGAAAATTGGGGAAATTAGGGGGAATGGCCGGCGGCTTGATGGCGGCGTTAAAGCATGCACGGGAGCAGCGGGGGTGCACGGGATTTGTGGTGGCGAGGGAGCGCGAGGTCGGCAGCAATGGCGGCGCGGGCATGGCTGGAGGAGAGGGATGACAGGTGGGCCCCACCTATCATCGGCTCAGAATGGGAGGGAGTCCGAATGGACTTTGGTGAGCGCGCGCGAGAGAGACGGGCCTCGGCCTCAAGGCCGGCCCACGAGAGAGAAGGAAGGGCGTGCGCGTGGGCAGGGACGTAAAGTGGACTTCAAGGATTTTGGGCTGAAAGCGGCCCGAGAGCAGAGGAAGATTTTAATTTGTTTTTCTTTTAAATTAATCACATAAATAATTCTTAAATTTTTATTAATACTTTCAATACTCAAATAATTCTAAGAAAATTCTTGAAAATAGATGAATACTCAAAATATTTAATAAAAATATAACTAGATCATTTAGTGATTTATTTATTTATTAAATATTTACTGAAATGCTCTTTGTATTATTAAAATTATTTCTAGAGCTCCAAAATTCCAGAGAAAATTTCAGAGAATAATTTAGGGCGTGTAGAATATTTCAAAAATATTTTCAGCCTTGATTTTTAAACGGAATTTTAATTTCCTTCTTTATTTTACTTAGTAATTGATTTTGCCTTTTTATTTAATTTCTTGAAAAATAATTTATTTAATGATTTTTAATCCCGAACGAGAATCGGGTTGTGACATCGCCGAATGCTAACACCGCTTCGATGAGTCCTACGTCCTAGATGAACGCTATGTTGTAGCAATAGCATAGTCCTACGGGGTTGATACCAACTTGTATTTAGACACTGGGGCAACAGATCATATCACAAGTGAGCTGGATAAACTCACTACACGGGAGAAGTACAAAGGAACAGATCATATTCATGTCGCAAATGGTGTAGGTATGCATATTAAACATATTGGTCGTTCTTTGATTCATACCCCTAGTCGTACTTAGCACCTTAAAAATGTTCTTCAGGTGCCACAAGCCACTAAAAATCTTGTTTCTGCTCAGTGTCTCACTGAAGACAATTATGCTTTCCTTGAGATTTACTCTAAATATTTTTTGGTTAAGGATCTGGCAACGAGGCACACAATTCTTAAAGGGCAATGTCACAAGAGGCTTTATCACATACCTTCAGGACCATCCAAGCATGTTTTTTTGTGTCGCACCATCTTTTGCAAGATGGCATATTTGTCTGGGGCATCCGTCAACTCCCATAGTCTCAAAAGTAGTCAGTCATAATAATCTGCCATGTCTAGCTAAGTCGCATTCTGAGTCAATTCGTGATGCATGTCAAAAGGCTAAAAACCACCGATTACCATATTCTTAGAATGTCTCATCATCCTTTGGACCTGCCACCTAGCTTTGTTGAAGGTTATAAATTATATGTTAGCTTCATTGATGATTTCAGTGAATTTGTTTGGGTTTACCCTCTTAAACATAAATAAGATGTTTTTCAAAAATTCATGAGTTTTAGGCTCTTGTTGAGAGACTTATTGGACACAAAATTATTGCCATGCAAACTGATTGGGACGAAGAGTATGAAAAGCGTCATTCCTTCTTCCAGAAAATTGGGATATCCCATCATGTGTCATATCAATACACCCATCAACAAAACGGCTCTACCAAGTGCAAGCATCGCCACATAGTGGAGGTCAGTCTTGTCCTCCTTGCCTATGTCTCCATGCCATTAAAATTTTGGATGAAGTATTCGTTGCTACCACCTATCTCATTAATCGAACATCAAATAAGGTCATTCAATATGAAACTCCCTTGAAACGCTTGTTGGATCCAACACCCAATTACTCTCTCCTTCGAAATTTTTGACTAGCTTGTTTGGCCAACAATAATCATAAGCTTCAGTTTCGAGCCAAACAACACGTGTTTCTTGGGTATAGTTATCTTCATAGGGGGTAAGTCCATCGGAAGGGCATATGTGTCTCGTGACGTCACATTTGATGAAAATATTTTCCCCTTTGCACAGCTTCATTCCAATGCGGTTGCACGTGTTAGATCAGAGATTTCTCTCCTTCCTTCGTCACTGCACCCACCTGCATTCAACCTAGGGGGACAACAAAGATCTGATCATATGCTCAATAATGCGCCTACTAACAATTTTTGTGAAGAAAATGCAACAAACAAGGCGCATCCATGTACACACGATGGGGTGGACGTAGCAGACCAAGCACAGGAGCCATCCGACGGAGCCGAATCACCATCGAGATCGACGGCTCCCGTGTCTGACACTGATGCCGCATCAGTACAGACTCCTACAATTTCTACCGCCAACCAGTCATCAGCCGCTGCTAATCAATCCTCACAGGAGGCCAGCTTTGATGACACTGATACAGGTGCTGCCTCGGTGGGAGAAGATTCGGCAGGAGACAATGATGGCAGCATAGGAGGAAATAATGACGTCACCGTTCTGTATTAGATGTGGGGGCTGGATCCTCTGCAGCGCTTGGGTCTTCTTCTCCAACTACACGGCCACATACACGGCTGCAAAGTGGCATTTGAAAAGAAAAGTTATGTACCGATGGCACGTAAAGTATAATTTGTTGGTAAACCACAGAGTTTAGATAAAGCATTCAACGATCAACATTGGAAAGAAGCTATGGAAGCAGAATATAGTGCACTTCTGAAAAAACAACACATAGCACCCTGTTCAAGAGAAGAAAAAAAATGTTATTTATTGTAAATGGGTCTATAAGATTAGGTAGGACAGATATAAGGTCAGATTGGTTACAAAAGGGCTTTAAGCAAAGGTACGAAATATATTATGATGACACTTTTAGTCTTGTAGTAAAAGTTGCTACTGTTCAAACTATTTTATTCATCGTTATATCTAGAGGATGGAGTCTATGTTAATTAGATGTGTAAAATGCCTTTTTATTCCAACTTTCCAAATCATATTTGTAGACTTGATAAAGCATTATATGGTCTTAAATATGCTCCTAGGGCATGGTATTTAAGGTTGAGTACAACGTTGAATGAACTTGGCTTCAAGTCGTCAAAGACAGACACGTCCTTGTTCTACTAGTGTAAAGGAAGTGTTAGTATGTTTGTGACATAAGTTCACTGCCTAGTGCAACCTCAGCCTTATTAAAGGATCTTACCAAGGACTTTGCTTGAAGGACCTAGGAGAGTTACATTATTTTCTTGGCATTGAAGTGACCAAGGTGCAGAATGGAATACTACTGACTCAAGAAAAATATGCAAGTGACATTCTTCGAAGAGTAGGGATGCAAGATTGCATTCCTGGAAGTACCCCTTTACTTAATTCAGAGAAACTGCCTATAAATGAAGGTACGTTACTTGGTCCCAAAGATGCAACATAATATAGGAGCATTGTTGGGGCAATGCAATATTTAACATTAACTAGACCAGACATTTGATTTGTTGTTAATAAGGTGTGTTATTTTTTTGCATTCTCCTACTATTGATCACTGGACAACAGTTGTCACGCCCAAAAATTTACAAGTAATTTCCGAACTAATTTAAGCATTAAACTCTCGTCTAGGAATCAGTCGAGGTACACAAATCAATAATTTGAATATACATTACCAAATAAACTAATATGATAAATACTTACAAAAGAGACAATTAGTCCTCACCATGAAAAAAACTGCAGCGTAAAAAAGTAGCAAAGCTTCAACTCCACTCCCACATGCAGCTCAACTGGGATTTAAGTCAAAAGGTCTTCTCCTTCGAAATCCTTCTTCAACTGAGGTTGACGATTATTGCAAAGTGAGTATATGGAATACTCCACAAGCTACACAGCAAATATGCAAGTGCACGAATATACAAAGGATGACAATAATAGTGTTTCATTTGCAAAAGCAGCATTTAGCAAACATTTGAGAGTAGAAAAACAGTAGAGTAATTAGTCATCAATATTAATCAACACTAAACAGTACTCCAATATTGCATAGGCCCAACCAACTCTGAACAACCAATCCCAGTTGCACATACCTAATCTCCAAACCAGAAATTAACCATTCCAAACTAGTAGCTAAAGAAATTATCATCATCTATCACATTAGTATTATTAATGAGTGAAGTGAGACTAATCATGAAAAACATTGTTAGGCTCGCTCATAACCACAGGCATGACTATTCGAATAGTTTTACTCTGATCAAAGGTGTATAAATTTACCCACAAGACACAGCCTCAACATCATGTCAACCATGTGTCGTGATATCAAATAAGTACCCAAATAGAGACTGTGACAAGACACCACGCATAACACGATTCAATGCAGTACACCATTCTCGGATCATAGCCACCCCACTTTAGCCAAGGTATGGGCTCCCCAACGACCACCGTGGGCTTATCTCCGTTACTTCTTAGTCTAGCACTCCACAATGAACCACGCTATACACAGTGTCCAGCCGTTGCCCACGCTGGCTTGTGGTTAGTACGGTTAATGCTTTACAATAATAGCTCACGGACCGATCCTTAATTGTCATGAGCACGACCATCAAAACAATGTGCTCACAACCCACCATTAGTCAATTTTTAGTTCGAATATTATTAATCAATCACGATTAACCATCATGAGCTATCATTAAATAACCACCATTAAGTAATAATGAAACATTAGTTATTGCCATATAAAATGATACTAATGTTTCTAAGCATAGCTAAGTAATTATATCTAATATCTACTTGAACCAATATATAGAGTCCAACTAGTTAAATTATAACTCAGGGTATCAAGGAACAAAGGAATAGGTTCACACCACCCGATGACATTCAAAAATAAATGCACATTTAAAATAAATAGAGAATTTCAACATAGGATCATCATGTTCAGAGGGATTGTTTAGGATCTATATGACTTGCCTTACAATAATCAACCTTCAATTCGTCTTCAGGAACTTTTCCAATGAAGGAACGATCCTTCGAAACGATGAAAAACTAAACCTAGAAAGCAAAACAAGAAAACACTTAATAAAACCAAATAAACAGTACAAATAAAGTTCCTAAATAGGTAGATCTTGAATTTATATGAATTATGGAACTTGAATGATCTCATTCCGAGTTCACATGAATTAGTTATGAATTAATGAAGTTTTAATCAATTAAATCCTGTAAAGAAAGCACTAAATGATTTATTGCGTCATATTAAAATATTTTTGAAGTAGAAAAGGAGGATATGATGTCAACCCTGGAAGGGAGAGAAGGCTGAGCTACTGATAGGTGAGACCCACTTGTCATAGAGACAAGCTATGGACTGGGTCTACCATGGACTCGGTGCATCGAGGAGTCCACGAGTTCACAAGATTGGACGGCTCGATCTGTTTTGAAATAGATCGAGACGGTCAAGATCAAATCCGACTTAGGTTATTGGAGGCTGCCATGTGGACAGGACACGTAGGCGCCACACAAGCAAGAAGGGTGAGGTGGCGGCTGACATGGCGATGACGTGGACACTCCACGCAGGATCATCGACAACCGGCTCGGCACAGCGGCGGCGACGACGAATGGCGGCGCTTCGGTAAAAACAGAAGGTGCTAACGGAGAGAGGACGACGAGGCGACTCTTACCAGCACTTACGCGACAACGGGCGACGAAGAGAGAGGCCGGCGGCGGAGGCCCTCGGGTCGACGACGACGGCCACGTTCCAGTGATCTTTGACAACAACGAAAGGGTAGATGTGGTACAACAACGAAAGGATAGATGTGGTTCGGCGCACTGCTGCTGTCCTGATGGTGAAGACGGTGTGACTCATGAAGGATTGAAACGGTCGCGAGGCACGGGCTGAAGACGGTGTAGATCGGCTTCATGTTGACAATGTCCTTGCAGTGGCTTTCGGGTGATGGCTGTCGAGCTCCGTCTTGGTGCTGCTATGCTTGAGGGAAGTGACGGTCTTGGCACGGCGGAGTCAACGACTAGAGGAGATCGAGAGGAATCCGTTTCCGCAAGATTAATTAAAATTTAAAATAAATTTTGAATTAGAAAAATAAAAATAAGTGTTAAGTAGGAATAAAATTTAGAAATAAGATCATCTAGAAGACAACACGAGATTAATTAAAATTTGAAATAGAAAATAAAAGAGATGTAAAAATTAGAAAAATAAAATTGAGTGTTCAAATAGGAATACAATTTGTAAATAACTAAAATTTAGAATTAAAAAAAAAAGAAATATTGAAAAGGCAATGCATGTAGAATAAAACATGAGATTAATTAAAATTTGAAATAGAGTTCAAGTAGAAATACAATATAAAATAATAAAGCATTGGTATGAAAATAAAAAATATTAAAAGCAGGTAATATAGAACGCAACGGTGGCAAATGCCAAAAAGGGAAGGGGGTTATGGGTGAGCTGTGAAAGAGTAGTGTTGTGACGGTTGATGGAATATCTAAAAACTATAAATGAGCCACCCTTGTGATAACTATTAGGTTTGATTTTTAGAATCCAAATAAGATTAAGAGGAAAGGCGACCGGCATGCCAGGAAGCAAAAGGGTCATGGTGGTTTATGAGACTTCCGCAAATACAAACAGGAACCCCAACGAAGATCAATTTCGATTTTCAAAATCGCAATGGCAATAAAGAGAGGCAGCGAGCTGGCCATAAAAGAATTCAGTGGTTTCGTTTGACGGGATCTAAAAACAATAAAAAGAAAAGTTAGCAATGAGATGTAAGATATATGATTTTTAAAGGTCTCAAATAAGCCATGACATGCTAGACAAGTAAATAAAATGGGCGACAAAGGAGTAAGGGGTGACAGCTAGTATGACTTTTAAAAAAACTATAAAATTGAAAACCTGATATTTGATTTTTTTTAATATGCTACGACAATGATTTAATAACTTTTGAAAAAATCATGTGTAAAAAATAGATAATTTTGTATGGATACTAGCCACGCAATTGTACTGGTCTCTCAGCTATTTTCTAATTAAGATACAGATTTTGTCCTGATTTCTATTAGCATATTTTTTAAAACTGTTAAACGGTATATTTCATGTGAAAATTTTCTATACAAAAGTTATTTTTAAAATAATAGATAAATTTTTATTTTTAAAATAATAGATAAATTTATTTTTTAAAAGTTTGGAATACTTATAAATTAATTAATTATATGTTAATGTCTTTCTATTTTACGTGCCCGTAGTTGATTTTCATCATCAACGGTATGAACGGGGCCTTAGATCCAAATGAAACCCTCCAAATCGGAACGAAATGCTGCTCAGCTGCTCCATCTGCACTTCTACAGGGCGCTTGCATCTCAGTTGACGAAATATGAAGCCTAAGTCAATAGCTACCATCGCCAGGCAAGCCTCCCTCTCGAAAGTGAAGTCAAGTCAGGTCAAGTCACGCGAGACGGCGAAAGGCTCGAAAGTGAAGTCAAGTCAAGTCAGGCAGTTCGATGATCGATCAGTTTCGGGGCGTTGGCTATGGCTAGGACCAGTTGACCGCAGCAACTGGCCAACTGCATGGCGTGTTGCGCTTTTGCACGAGTCCACTACCACCGCCAGACGACGGCTCGGCTGACCACGACGTCGCTGTGAGGATTCAGATGCGGTCTTCTCTCCGGGCGCGCGAGATGATTCCCACGCACAATGCACAACTACACGGCAGCAACAGCAAGAATTCGCTCCATTTCCCCTCCATTCCAGCCAGATTGTTCTGCCTTTTTCCTTTTAGCCCGTGAATTTCATTGGTGATTTGCTTTTTTCGGTCGTTGCCCATGCACTGCAGGAACAAATTCTTTGCTGCAGATTATGTGAGGTATAAAGTTCTTAAGAAGTTTACTGCCACAATTGAAAACTCACGACTGTGCATGGATGAATGTTTTTAGCAGCATATTGGTACTCATGGATGAATTTTTTACTAGAATATTTGAGTTACATGTAAATGATTACAGCCCGGATTTTTTTAGCAACGGGGGATATGTAGATTAGCAGAGGTAATTGCCTCTGAAATTATCTGTAGATTAGCAGAGGTAATTGCCTCTGAAATTTTCTGTATGTTTAGCCATAAAGGAAACACTGGATAAACCTTCTGCTAGCAGAATTCAGCCATTTAGGAGCATGCGTCTGCTACGTCTGAAAGGAAGTCTCCAGATCATCTTTTTTTGTTGTTGTTGTTTTGAAAAATGTGATCTCTCCAGATACATTGTTCTAATCAATGTCACAGTGATAAGCAAAATCAAATCAAGTGTGGGCGTGTGGCTTGGCGTGTCCATAGCGCTTCATAATCATATCCATGAGTTGAAACAATCATACTGTTCGATCGGTTCTTAATTTACTATAGATTTCATTCATGGGAGATGATTGGCAACAGAAAAAGTGGCTTTCACACTGGATCCTGAAATATCTTGAGGCTCAATCCGAACCATGCAAACTTTAGTGTGATCTTGCATATGCTTCTATGTATGATATATGTTAAGAGCCTATGAGCCAGTGACAGGAGCATAGTGAAATAAACACTTTTCAAGTAGATGTGTTGGCATTGCTATATCTTATTGAGCACATATAACTGATTATAAGGCTTTGTTGCTAGTTGTATTTGGATCAATCAAAAGCCACATTCTGTGTGATCATTAACTTGAAAGATATATTGTAGCAAGGCAACTTTTGAGGAGAACGGCTAAAGATTAGTAAGTGGTGCTATGTGTAAGAGCACCTCTTTGTTTTTATAAAACGTCTGCGTCCTTTGTTTTCACTAGAGTGGATTTGTAGGCAACAACACAAAGACCTAAGAATACGTGGCCTGCTTGATGGATAATTTGGATTGGGTCCTTGAGCTATAATAACTGTGAACAAAGTTCAGGGAGATTATTCCATTTGTATTCTATACAAAGTGGTTCATTAACTTATTGTATAGATCATAGAGTAGATCAAACAGGAGAGAGGAACTGGGCCATACATGCAGCAGCAACAGAAATTTGCTCTGCGAGTGTGCAGAAACAGGAAAGTTCGATTCCGCCAAAAATAAAAGGAGTGCCAGATCGAATCAATTCTATTCAATTCAAAATATTTATACAGACAAATTGGCCATAAGAAAGGATTTGCTTTCGATTTATCATCGAAAAAGCTGCGTATATCAGAATCACATGCCCGTCTTTTCCCTTTCGACTTTTTGGCAGTTAGGGTTCTCCACTGACAAATGGATATCTCCTTGCATAGCTGAGGACAAAATCATCAGTTAGTTGCGCATCTGGTCCTGATATAGACAAGTCAAAGCAATGGATCATCGCATTGGCCAAGGAACAGGAATCAAATTTAACCATAAATGTCGCTTTTGCGAAGCCCGTGCGTGCACTAGCTTGCCTCGACCAGATTTACTTTGCACGCTTAAATCTTTGATCGAATCCAATTCCATCCGAATTTTGACCCCTAAAACGTATAGAGCGAAGAATTGTTTATATGTATTCTGAAGTAGCTAGAATCAGGGGAGCTAGTCTGCATTGGAGCTTAGCTCAGCAAATTAGGTTACGCACAGTGTCTCACCATCTGCAGGGAAGATGCTCCTGTTACCATGCGTGCACTACGTATAAACTAGTCAATATACCCTGCAACAACTACTGATAACAACTAATCGTACTTCATCTTTTTTTTTGATTGCATGCATTAATCATTGCGATGTGCCGAACCATGCATATGTATCACACTCACCAAATGCAAGCATACGATCTGTATTCAGAGGCCAAACTACTCTTACTCATCTTACTAAGGATCCGTGGTTAGCTAGGTGATCAGTTCACTGAACTAAAGTGCAAAACCATAAGAAGAATTAAGACAAATGGAAGTCCGCGTGCAGAGAATTGGGTCGCTGTAAGCCTGTAAAGCATGAATTGTGTCACTGTAAAGCAAGATCCCGGCGATCTCTTGCCCCACCTGGCGTAATGTCGACGCGTGTACCATCAGGTGGAGTCGCGGTAGTACGTACGTACCACCACGGCCACGGGCCACCCAACCTGCGGTCGGTTCGGTCCGCTTGCCCGCGCAACGTGTATATGCGGTTTCCCGCACGGATGTTGACGAGGAGTTGACGACCTATCACGTAGTAGCGGCCGCATTTTCCACCGGGCACGTGGCAATGGCGCTCCGAATGACAGCCCCGCGGCGGGTGCATTTCGGGGGCGGATCGCGCGCGGAAGGCCGATGTGTTTGTGGAAATTTTTTAAATTTTTAATTTTATTTTTAAAAGATTTTACAAATAAATTCTCAAATCAAATATTTTCAAAAACATGCTTCTCTCGTCCTCTCGTAAAACGAGACATATAAATTGCTCTAGGAGAAGATGGAAAATATGAGGTGGTAGCAGGAGAGAAAGACGTGTAGTTGCTTTTTTTTTTGGCATGTGGCCCCTTCTAACCCTCCCCTAGGGCGATTTATCGTCGAGAAGGAGACCGTCTGTAAAATTTCACGGACGTCTCTCCTGAGGAGGGCACCTGCAAAAATCACGTAGCCCGCTATAAGTTAGGGTGATTTATCTGTCCGGGTGTTGATGAGAAATTTCTCTCACGCGCTGGCCTGGGAGATCTGCTTAACTCCAATGCAGGTCCTTCTCGGCTACCTATGCTGTTCAAAGCGTGCCAGTTGGTTTGACCTCTTAACCAACAAAAAAAAATAGAGATATATGCGTTAAGTATTAAGTTAGATCCTACTGGATCGGCTGCAGGAGTCAATATATATATATATATATATGCTATTCCGAAGTGTATTTAAACCAAGTGGCTAGAATAGATCGGCTACACCGAGACAGTATTAGTCACTTAATCCAAATATACAACAGAATAATAAATATATGCTTTAACAATCTCAGCCGATGTCATAAGTTCAACTGTGAATCGGCTAATACTCCGATTTATCTTATGAAAAGATATTGGTCTGATCTAAATGCGCTAAACCTAGATCGCATACTGTCACGTGGATGACACTGATTCGGCTTAGGGCATTTAACTAGAGCAAGATCTTAATATAAGAGGCGCTTTTAAGAATCGATAGCAAAATACACCAAAAGAGCATTAAAACAGATCAGGCCGGCTGAAACCCTGGCACTGTCTCTAAACACATACATCTAGCCGAATAGATCATAAAAGCTCTAAAAATGACATAATAGTTCAATGTTGATGCAGCATTAAGTATAAAAAGAACAATCTGATCTACTGTAGCTGATGTAAATACCTCAAGACGGTGGATATCGCATATAATTTAGGCCAACCCTTAGGTCTAGCACTATCGGCCGCTGGTTCTTGACAGAAACGAGCCGATGTCGAGATAGATCTAAACATTGTTCTAGATTATATGCGATATATGATAACTGGCGCAGCATAAATCATCGAATTTAGAGTGTCATGACGATGGAAGCACTAAATTCGACGAGATACACCACTAATGACAAACATTTATCTGAACTTGGGGATCGAAACGATGCAGCCCGAAGCCGGATCAGTTATTCGTCTGAAAAAAAGGAGGCGATGCGCCAAAGGTTGTATTGATTGTGAGTATATTAATTACAAGGGTCTCGGGTCCTATTTATACCCAAGTATAGTGAAGATCGCGCTACACACGGTTACACCTATTGTATCTATACGAATCCTTTACCGCCTTTACAATAGGGTTATCCCTAAACAAATCTCTAATTTATATACATTCGCCGTTATGAGACTTTATCCCTAGATGGCAATATCTCTTAATGCACAATTTGGAAACCGAATCTTCTATTTTATCTCCAAATATCTGCATCGAAACAGCTTCAACTTCTCGAACTTGGAATCGGCTATCAGCTGTTCTTGTCCGATTCAACCTTAGCCGACTGGCTTCGCAGCCGATCGCATCTCAGCCGACCCAGCCTCTGTTTTTCCGTCAAACCAGCCTATCCGATTATGCTTCAACCTCAGCTAGGACTTAGGGATTTGGTTACCAAATTTAAGCGTTAACACCGGGCTATAAAAGTCTCCCCTTCCATCCAAAAATCTCATTTTATCAAAATTTCAGAAAAAAAGAAAGGGGTGAGGGGAGGGGTAAAAAGAAAGCGGCGGAACTCTACCAGATTTCGTAGTCGAATGCAGGTAAAATATTTTTTACCATTAACATTTCAACACATTATAAGTATTAGTAGAGACAATATAATTGCTAATTATTAATTAGTATAGAAATTTTATGTTAGTAATAAAATCCGATGTTAGGGGTGTAGATCTAGTATGTATATATGTCGAGTAACCATTATGTCATGTTTATTTAGTTATACATATAGCAACACAATTAGCAATTGTGTTTAGTTCAATTTATTGTAACAAGACTTTAATACGTGAACATATATGCCAAGTAAGTTGATATTCAAATTGTATTACGGTGAAGACAAGTGTGTGGCTAAGGGTATTGATAGGGCTATCGAAAGGACTTTTGGGGGTGTATGCATCTGGTTGATGAGAGGCTTTAAAATAGATCCACGGACCCATGACCTTACAATTTATGTTATGGTTAATCGTCAACCCCAGGCTATATTGAGGTACTTATACCTATGGATTGCACTAATACGTGAAGAAGATACGTTGAGATAGCATGCGAACGTTGTTGGCTACTTGCCACACGGCGGATGTGGGTATGGGAGAAGACAAGGGACCAAGTATGCCTAGTAATGTGGGAAGTATGGAAGTGGAAGTCACAAAGCAAGGCAATCCTGAACTGCAAGAAACCGAGGTGAAAGAAACCGAGAAGGCACACTATCAGACATTTGCTCTTCAGACGTTTGCTCCAGGGCAGACTCGGGTTTGGTGATCGGCGGATGCCCTCTTTTCCTGCAGCTTTGGTCATACGAGCGGATCGCCATAGCTAGACCAATTATGTCGCAGGCGGAGTATGAGCCTGTCCTGTACCGAGACACTCCTGAGGCCCGACCCACTATGGGTACTTTGTGGGTCTGGCGGTAAGTATGCATACTGCTTGTATAAACTTGATATTAATGTTTGTCTCGTCAATGTTCTTATCAATCTCATATTTTGCAGTGTATGAGGGTGCATATGACTGTGCGCAAGGTGTTTCACCAGATAGTGTGGGAGCTCAACCGTCTGTGTCCGGAGAATGTCATCTGGCAGCCGTATAGTGACGCAGCTATCCATAGCTGGGCACCACATGGGTTGTCCTCTCTGTGCACCCGAGATGCCATGTATTGGATTGTGACCGCGGGGTTGGTCTACGACATCTTCGTCGAGCCGCACTGCGCATATCGAGTGATGAGGCAGTTAGGTCTTCGCCAGTCGTGGACCCTCGATTAGTGGGAGAACCTTGTTGACGCTCGAGATCAAAAGTACGGGTGTTTTCTACGCGCATGTCTAATTGCCTACTTGGAAACTCATTAACTAACTATTATCTATTGACGGGCATTAAGTACAAACTTTAACCGTCAACTCTTGCATAAAAGAATGCAAAATATAACATCAAAATTAGTGGTAGGACATCAAAATTAGTGGTAGGGGTTTATCGCTAACCATTTTCATTAGTCTAGATAAATTTATGTATGCAGATAAATTTTAGAGAATTTACTCCTGCTGTGCAACATAATGATTGGCTGACCAATCATACGCGAGCACAAGGATCAAAGGGCCCACATGTCAGTCAAAACTGATTGAATTTGAGCTAATCCACTATCAACCGCCATAGGAGCCCACCTGTCATCCACTAGGCAAAGGCAGTGGCCAAAGACGGTGGAGGTGGTTCGGTCGAACCAGCCTTGGCACCCCTGGCTGCCTCTTTGCAAGTGGCAACAACCCACCTCCACAACCGTCATTCCAACCGTCATTGGAGGCTATAAAAAAGGAGCTCACACTCTCTCAATTTGCGGTTGTGACTAAACCGACCTCCACAACCGTCATTCCAACCGTCATTGGAGGCTATAAAAAAGGAGCTCACACTCTCTCAATTTGCACAACAAAGCGGAGTACAATTTATTTTTATATTCTAAGCACCACTTTAGTATGTTAAATTAGGTAGAGAGTGAGAGAAAGCTCCGGAAGGGGTGCTCCAAATATCGAAGTTCTCTCCGAGAAGTTCCGGATGAGTGTTGGATTTATTGACATTCTTTCACTTGAGTTCCAGAGAAGCATCGGAGTTGTCAGCCTACTTCTCTCACTTATACCTAGAAGAATGCTTCTTTTAATAAAATAAGTGTTCGAGACTTTTTTATGATATTTAATTTATCTGCTTAAGTAAGATATATTTCTATCGTTGCGGGTTCATCGCTTAGCATTGTTATTAAGTGCCCTAGTACTAGAAGTCTGAATAAAGAAGAAAATTCCTACGTGAGACTAGAGTAGTGATCAATAGCTTACACATGATGTCTATGTTAGCGGTTACTTTTGTTTGGTGTGTGCTCCATGAAAAGTGAGGTGGTCGGTAAGTGGTGACAATCTTGTCCATCCTTTACATCCTTCTATGGTCGGGTACATCATAGAGCAACAGGTCGGACTCAGCTTGGCAGACCAAAGGAGAGTCGGTGCCCAAAGCAATCGATAGGGTTTTACCTTTAACTTAACTTTAATAAATTAAATCATAGAAATCCCTCTCTAGTCTAAGTCTACCATCTGTTGTTATCATTGGATAGAATCCTATTTCTAGATATACATACACGTTTCATGTGATTTGATACCCTTAAAATACTTTAAGGTGAAGGGTTACAGCGGTATCGATGCGCTTACGGATTTATCTGTGATCGTAAGAAATACCAACACTATCCTCCATTGCAATCAGGTGTACGCATCAAAGACAGGCGGCAAGGACCAACTTGGCTTTTCGCATCCAGTAGTACGTCAATAACTGGGAGCTCGCCATCGAGAAAGTTGTATGTCACATCCTTACTTATTTTCATTTCCGCTCATGTAATTATAATATACTTATTCTCATTAACTAATTAGATTTATTCCTCATGCCAATCCAAGTATGTGTGGATTTACTTTGTGGATCGACATTGTCAATCTGACATATGATGGTGAAAGAATAACTGAAACGTAAATAAAGTACATGCGAATGAAGAAGCATGAAATTACAATACGTGCTGAACGATGTAGAAGTGATCTGTAGACAAGCTCAAGCTCGATTCATTGGGACCGAAAATTTTGTATAGCTCATCTATGCGACTTCTTAACTCTCTTATATATTGGTGTATGTGTTACGAATGAGTTATGTTGGTCTGTGCATCATGAATCAAAAACTATTTCGGTTTTTTCATCAATATAGTTGGTTTCTACTCCCGCTGCAATATCTTTCTTCTCTATGCATTATTTCTCCGTTATCCGTTTGTGCTCTTTCTCCAACTAGCATTCAGATTTGTGCAACGTCAATCAGTGTTGCACAAATAAATTGTAGCAAAGACATGAAACCAATAATGTCAATGAAAATAAAAAATCCTAACAATATTCGATTCATATCCTATTTATTCGAACATTTTAATAAACAAAAAACAACTACATAAAATAAATAGTACTAGAAGTGGATAAGGCATTTATATGACGTGACAGGCTAGAAGAGAGACGGGTCATGCACATTTTGCAGGCGGCCCCTTCCCAGCGATAAATCGCTCTAGGGGAGGCCGCATGCAAAATATGGACCGATACGTCCCTTCACGTCATATTTCCTGTCCTCTCGTAAAACGATTTATATGGTTCGTCTAGGACGGGAGGATCATATTTTTAAAAATTTTTATTCAAGAGTTTATTTTTTAAATCTTTTAGAAATAAAATACAAAAATAAAAAAACTTTTTGTGGCTGGATCGCGCTGTCCATGCGCGCGGTGGTGGTGGCACCGCGGCGTTAGGCGCGCGAGTGGCGACATGTTTGGGCATGGTTGTCCCCGCGCGCGTACTTCCGAAGGAGTTGGGCAACAGTCGCGGCCTCGCGGCTCAGCTCTTTCAGATTTCAGGTGGTTGTGCACTTGTGCGCGTGCGTTCCAGTAGTGGCGGACCCGGTGCAAGACGGTAGACGACACGCGGTGTACTGACCGATGGCCAGTTGTACTAGGTTCAGTTCGGTGTTTTTAGAATTTTTCGTGGATCCGCTGTTTATGCATGTAGAACTGGCACGAAACGAGGCTATTTGGTCCGATGAAACAATGGGCGCGGACGATTAGCGGAACTAACCACGTACCCAATCCACTTTAGATTCCGCCCGCCCAATGGTGTTTTGGTAAACCTGTAGCTGAATTACCTTGCGATTGCGTTGAAGGATTTAAAACAGGCTTAACTTGTATCATTAATTTCATTTGTTTTTGTTTTCGTGTTCCTGATAAGTTCCTGCGCAACTGCTCACACATTGCACAGGTGATACGTACAGATGCATAGATAAATTAAGTTGCTAGTTGTATATATCCTGCCTGCAGGGATGGGGACATTATCATAGAAGATTTGCGAGGGTGATGAAATTACTCCCACATACGTACTGCTAATGACGAGGCTAAGCAAGTCAGTGTAATTAATCTTTTGGTCCATCCAATAATGGTACTATAGTTAGTGTATAATTAACTACTCTGACAGGTACGTGCGCTACCGCTGACTGATCCTTCTAGGTAGTACAGTCCCTGCATAAAAACCAAGCAAGCATGCATGTGTAACATGAAAGGGGCCTAACTCCTTTTGTGTTCCACACCAACTGATGAACAATATAAATTTTTAGTTAGCACCTGCATGCGTAGTTGCGTGAATGTCCTCATGACGCCATAAACAAAGCATGTGGAAACAAACTCTGTCGAGAAAACAAGCAGCCGCAACGCTCTCACAACGACTCTACCCACAATGTAGTGAGATCTCTGTATCAGCAACACGTAAGCTGCAATTGCGGACTTATTGGGCTATGGTTTGTTGGTACCCCAGGCTGCTCATAGTTTAGGACTTGCCAAAAAAGTATGGTTAGCAGGAGTACAGGTGTCGCAAAGCTAGACTAATCTGAAGAACGTACGTGTGGCCATTCAGGATTGCGACAGAATAAAATTAAGTTGGAGAGACCAAGTAGTAGTACAACACAGGAGCTGTACTGTATACCGCTCGTTGAACCTTTCACTTAGCACATATGGGGACTAATTTCGCCTTTGATTTCGATGTAATAACATACACTATTGGTTGGTTATTTTCTCTAAACGGAACTAGCTGATCACCTGAATGCATGGAAAAATAGAGGGCCCAGGACCACTGTAATGGACTATACTTTAGTTACTTACTGGTGCATTGCAAAGTCTTCTTTATTGCCAATGATTGTCACTGAATCATCTTTGCCAGGAGACACCGGAGGAATGACGGAATGTTCTCTCCCGGACTCCTATAAATACAGCTCCCGAGCTGCAGCTCAGAGCACACCGCACTGCACAGCAGCAGCACAGTGCAATATTGCAAATGGAGAGCTCAGCAGCTGAGAACTGGTGGATGCTGCCACTGACCTTCGTCCCGCCCATCTCAGGGCAAAATGGGAGCGCTGCGACACTCTCAGCCATGGCCACGAGCTTCGTCTACCTTGCGATCTTTGCATGCGTTGCATGGGCAGGCACTGCCCTGCTCTACTGGGCTCACCCGGGTGGCCCTGCATGGGGCAAGTACTGGAGGTCGAGGGGGCAGAGCCCGAGGTGTCCGATCCCCGGGCCGAAAGGGCTCCCAGTCGTCGGAAGCCTCGGCCTCATGTCCGGGCTGGCGCACTGCTCGCTGGCCGCCGAGGCGGCGCGCCGACCGGGTGCCAAGAGGCTCATGGCGCTGTCGCTCGGCCCTGTCCGTGCGGTCGTCACGTCTCACCCGGACGTGGCCAAGGAGATCCTCGACAACCCGGCGTTCGCCGACCGGCCGCTCAACCACGCCGCGTACGGCCTCATGTTCCACCGCTCCATCGGCTTCGCTGAGCACGGCCCGTACTGGCGCGCGCTCCGGCGCGTCGCCGCGGGCCACCTGTTCGGCCCGAGGCAGGTGGACGCGTTCGCCCCGTACCGCGCGCGCGTCGCCGAGGGCGTGGTGGCCGCGCTGCGCGGCGCGGCGGGGAAGGCCGCGGTGCAGGTGCGCGGCGTCCTCCGGCGCGCGTCGCTCTACTACATCATGCGCTTCGTGTTCGGCAAGGAGTACGACGTGTCACGCGGCGTGCCGGAGTCCGGGGAGGAGGCGGAGGAGCTGCTCGAGATGGTGCACGAAGGGTACGACCTCCTAGGGAAGGAGAACTGGTGCGACTACTTCCCGGGGCTCGCCGCCGTTGACCCACAGGGCGTCGGAGCACGCTGCGCCGAGCTCATGCCACGGGTGAACCGCTTCGTCCACGGCATCATCCAGGAGCACCGAGGCAACGCGATCGCCGGAGGAGAGGCACGTGACTTCGTCGATATATTGCTTTCGCTGCAGGAGAGCGAGGGGCTCGCCGACGCCGACATCGCCGCCGTGCTTTGGGTACGATCCATGCACTTAACTGATCAAACAACACGACATATTTGCTATTTTGACGTGCTTGGATTAATATGGCATCGGCAGTTCCATAAAAGAGGTGTAAACACATCATGCAAATTTACTTTGTTGTGATCAAAACTGAAAAACAAAACAAAACCTTTTTAAAAAGCTACGTCCATGCAAAATTCCACCAACTTTTTTCTGTTTCTTTTAGATTTTATATGTAGAAAGAATCATACAAATGGATGGTAGTAGTTACTGACTGACGTACGTATTACATAACCAAATGAGTAAATAATAAGACCGTGGTTACATTAATTTATCAGGAGATGATCTTTCGAGGAACTGACGCCATGGCCGTGCTCATGGAGTGGACACTAGCTCGCGTCGTCCTCCACCCCGATGTCCAAGCCAACGTGCACAGTGAGCTCGACGCGGTGGTCGGCCGGAGCACCACGGTCGCGGAGTCCGCCGTGCCGTCGCTGCCTTACCTGCAGGCGCTACTCAAGGAGGCTCTCCGGATGCACCCGCCAGGGCCGCTCCTCTCGTGGCGCCACAGGGCCATATCGGACACCTACGTCGACGGCCACCTCGTCCCGGCCGGCACCACCGCCATGGTGAACCAGTGGGCGATGAGCCGCGACGGCGACGTGTGGGAGGCGCCGCTCGAGTTCCAGCCAGAGCGGTTCCTTCCCGGCGGCAAGGCGCACGAAGTGTCCGTGCTCGGCGCCGACGGCCGGCTCGTGCCGTTCGGCTCGGGCAGGAGGAGCTGCCCCGGCAAGTCCCTCGCCATGACGACCGTGACCGCCTGGATGGCCACCCTGCTGCACGAGTTCGAGTGGACGCCGGCGTCCGGCGCCGTCGACTTGTCGGAGGTGCTCCGCCTGTCGTGCGAGATGGCAGTGCCGCTCGAGGTCCGGGTAAGCGCACGGCGAAATGTGTGAGGCTCTGCACGTCTGCAGCTAAAGGCGTGATGCACCATGACTTGATCGTGTAGTTTGTAGCCGTGACCCCGTGCTTGCCGATAGTAAATAAGCAGAGCAGCTGGGAGAAAATGTGCACCAGCTCTGCTCTGTATTTGGTTCAGTTTTTAAAAAGTTTTTATTGTCTGTGTGCCATCAGTGACTGAGTGAGTATAAGGCTTCCAATTGTGTAAAAATTTGCAAAAAATCTATCAAAGATAATATGCGTGCAGTACTATGTACTCCTTCGGTTTCATCGTTTGCTTTTTTTTCTTAATCAAACTTCATCAAACTTCTTTAAATTTAATCAAATTTATAAATATATATATATATATATTAACATTTTTAATACAAAACAAACATATAATCAAAATATATTTAATATACTCAATATTAGATTTAATAAAATTAATTTGATGTCGTAGATATTGTTATTTTTCTTTTAAATTTGGTCAAACGACTTATAATATAATACGTATAAAATGGAGCTACTAATTAATAGAAATATATATTAACATTTTTAATACAAAACAAACATATAATCAAAACATATTCAATAGATCAATATATTTAATGTTAAATTTAATATTCAATATATTTAATGTTAGATTTAATAAAATTAATTTGATGTCATAGATATTATAAATTTAATTTGATGTTGTAGATATTATTTTTTCTAAAATTTGATTAAACGACTTATAATATAATACGTATAAAACACGTATAAAACGTAGCTACTACGGAGGGAGTAGCTGTTTGTCATGTCTACACTACATGTAGACATCTGGACGTGCAAAGCGGGTCGCCATCTCATATTGGATTACTTTTCATGGAACTTAAACTCTGAAAGCAATATCATGTATATGGTAGGTGTTCTCTCTCTGCTCTATCAATTTGAACATGAAAATTGCCGGACAAAGCTGATGTACATATATGTCTGTAAATACTGGCAAGATTCAAGACAAGTAAAAAAAAGGGGGGGGAAACAACTTGAGAAGAAATATTAGAATTGGAAATTTGGAATTCCCTGATCATCCCAGGGCCAACCCCAAGAGCAAATAGGGTGTGTCAAACTGCATAGTAACCCCGGGTCAACCCCAAAAGGATAAGATAGCAGGAGCATTGCATTGCAGCGAAGGAGGCGGACAGATTTGCTACGGGGTGGCATTACACCATCCATCTTTATTGCATCAAGCCCAGTTTATTCAGCGCCACGCAAGATTCATACACACACCCATCCAACAAGGCAACAAGGTTTCACAATTATATCGACAGGTACATAAAGGGTACTTCAACCCATATGCTTGTCAAGGGTATAATTAGACAGCACAATGTACGGTGGTACAGACCAAAATTTCCTCAAGTAGTGCACGGCAGACACTTCACACGAGAGCTCACTTCTTGTAGTATACTTCAGCGAGCATAAGTAAACTGATGCTGAAAGGATCATTGACAGAGAAGTATGGCAGACCTCGCACCAAGTTACAACCCCAGTTCTGAAAGCAGTTTGCGCCACCTAGGAGTCTCCTCATCAAATATGTAGGTCAGCTTTGTCACCAAGACTCCACTGCCACCAATCTGCAGTTACAAGTTAACGAGTACAAATTAAACAATCGGATTTTATCATTGAAACTAAGAGCCATACACGTTCAAAAAAATATATAGCAAGGACCATCTATGTTGTGTTGACACATCAAATTGATCTTTTGTGCTGACAGCAGTGAGCATAGCACAGAAACATCTTATTTTTGATCATTAGTTATATGATCACAGAAATACACCTTTTGTTACAACATTAGAAAATTTCTAAAGATAAGAGACAATTGCCCACATGAAACAGTAAAGGAAAAGGGAGAATAAGGGGACATAGGCACACATTTCCATGAAAAAGTATGAGGTAAAATATCTTACAGATCTCAGCTGTTGAATGGACTTGTAAAGAGACTTCTGTGGAACTACTACATTAATCGCATAGTATTCCACAGCAACCTTCCCGTCACGTGAGCAGTAGACTGGACTTATAGTTGGGCCCTGTTTACATCAAAATGAGTGAATCAACTCATAAGCTTTAGTGATTTTCCACATCAGTATTTCAAACTACAGTGGTTCCAGTCAGATAATCATGAGCAAGGCTTTTGCTATAAGTTTGCAACGCAAAACTAGTTTTATTTCAAAGGACCTAAAAGACTAGAACTGGAATTCTGCTCATTCCAACCCTCCAAGGATAGTAGAAATTCCATTGTCAATCAGACAAAGAAGAAAAAGATCAGAATCATTTAGTTAAATGGCCAGATTATGATGAAGATTAATCATGTCAGTTCAAGATTATAGAGTATAATTTATGAATGTGATACCTGTAATCATGGTCGGTATATAAAAAAAGTAAAATACTATACTTTGGATACTTCTAGTGATACCTGTAGTCCACATAACGATGTTTGGCTGAGAACTCTTTCTGCCACTTCTTCCGCACTGTTCCCCCTCATGTTTGCTGTTACCTTATATGGCAATGTAAAGTATAATAAGTAAACAATTAATTGAGTAATCACACAATTTAAGCGAAAAAATGGTTTACCATTAGCTCCCCAGTAGCTGTGAGGTGAGCCTCTAATCTTTCAAGCATCTCATGCGTAATCTCCAAAACACCTTTACGTTTGTGCAGCGATCTCCTACATGCAACAAGCGTGGCCTGCGTGGTATTAGATATCTCATAAACAAACACATTTCTCTCTTTTGATGAAGCAAATCAAATGTCAATTAAAATGCCAAGCATTTGCTCTCCCACATGCATGTGCGCGTGCGTGTGTGAGAAAAAGGGAGGGAGAGGTTAGGCTTACCTGGCTTTCCAAAACTACTCCACCATCAATTTCCTTCAAATTATTCTCACGCAAGGTTGTTCCACTACTCACAAGATCGACGATAACATCAGCCATACCCATCTTCACAAGAGGAAAAAAAGGAATTATTAGCGCTTGTTAACCTTGATGGGCTAATGATGGATTGTGTAAGGACACAGAAGTTCACAGATCAAGACTCAAGACAAACATGCTAATATAGAACAAAGAAGAAAACTCCTGTGCTCATGACCATGTGAAGAATTTCAGTTCAGATCTATTACAATTTAAATTACTGTAAAATATGGTAGATTTTAATTTCCATGCAGCTTTGTAACATACTAGCATCATACTCCCTCCGTTCAAAAATAAACCTGGTATGGGATGAGATACATCCTAGTACTACGAATCTGGACATGAGATGTGTCCCATCCCGTACTAGGTTGTTATATTTTAGGACGGATGGAGTAATAAATAAGAGATAACAAACAATAGTACAACGGTACAGACAATACTATGCAACATACCAATTCCTGTAAGCTGAAATATTGGGACAGAAATATTCAAATTTGGTTTTACTAGGATCCAAATATAAGTATTACGGAGGAACAGAATTGTGCCATGAATATACCAACTAGATAAACAAAGAAGTACAAAAAGAAAGGAAGTAGAAGTTACAAAGAAATCTAATGAAGTTATTAGAAAAAATGCAATCTCACAGCAGGATATGATTCAAGAGCTCCATCTCCAGCTAAAAACGAAACATGGTTGAAGCCATTTTCTCTCAAAAACTTTTCTCCTAGCTGCAATACAATAAATAGGTAAATGGACAGCAAATCAGTGTCCATGAGGGGGGAACACTTGAACAACTTTGAGTTTATTCACGACCATACATATCCAAATCCTGTAACAACACGCAATGGTCTCTCTTGTGTCCATTCAGGCATATTTGCCAAATCCTCCAGAGTATTTATATTCTCAAAAATGCCTTCCTTAGGAACCTGATCATGCAATTTGACAGTTTCAGAATTCAGATACAAACTTCAACCAAGTAACAAGTATAGTACGCATGGATGCAATTGTAAAACACCATACCGCAAGGGACAAACGACAATGTCCAAACTCGAGAGCATCATGAACAACTACTAAATCATCACTACCCTGCCACAGGAAATTTCAGATAAGTACAAGTATAAATCCATTAAAACCTTGCTAAGAGAGTCACAAAATTTAAATTAAGAATGTTATGTATTCAGTTAGTATAAATAAGCATAGAAGAAACTAGAGGTATGCACAACCTGAGCCAAAACATTTTACATTAATTCCAAAAAAAATACCTGCCCATATTCACTGACTATGTCAAAACCCACAATACCAAGGTCAAGATCCCCAGATTGCAGTTTACGGACAATATCTTTGGGCCTCTGAAACCAAACCTCCAAGTTCGGGACCTGCATAAAGGAAAAAGAAAAGCAAAACATATTATTTAAATAGCACTGCGACTACCTTAGCTATCTAGTACACCATATATTCCATAATACTAATTGTCTAAACAGGCAACTACATGTCCATACATAGCTACAGTTCATGCAGGGAACTAGGGGCAAAGTCAATAGGAAGGTAAAGCTGCTAATGCTACCCATATTAAATGAAATAAATTAACTAATATCTCTCCAAACTTAAAACCATGTGTAAGTGTTGAAAAGGTACAATAACCATGCTAGGTTTCATAAAAAATGATTTTTTTTTCTAAAAGGACATCTCCTTGTATTGTGATCACATGATATGATTGATGGGAGTACTTTACTAACATGGATACTTGGATCATTTTAAGGGAAAATTTTTCTTTTGCTTCATCCATTAATGCTGCTTACCAGTGTCATCTACATGGCAATGGTGGGAAGAATACCCTATTTTGCCCGCAAAAAACAGATGTTCAGACAAAATTCAAATTGCTGAAGGGAAGAAATAAACTAAAAATAGAAATATGTATAAGATGTCAATATTTCACTCATATTGTGGAAGGGATAAAGTAACTTTAGTTTGGCATTGCTATCGCATATTTGTTCAACCATCAAAAAGGGCATTCATACTAACAATAGTACAAATCCAGGAAATGCTAAACTGCAATGCTTTGAAAATTGACTAGCGCATATGTATACTTGTCAATGAATCAGAGAGCCTAAGTGCCCTGCTGATTCGATACAACACATAGCAATTTGCCAATTTCCAGTACAGAAATGACGAACTGATACAACTATACAAGACAATGCACAGAGCACGGAGATGGAAATCTCACCTGCGGAATATCTGCAGTGTACTGCCGCGGGTTGAGATGCCTCACTGACAACTGGCAACTCTGCACCACGAAGCACAAACAGCATAACAACACCAAGTCAACAAAATCACCACATAAATACAGGATTCCAGCAATATAAGCAGGAACGGACTGTACAAAACCTTGAGGAGGCTTAGGGTTTGCTCGGACATGCGGCCCTTGCTGGGGAGCCCGATACGGACGACGGTGCGGTCCGCGTACAGCGGCGCCACCGGCGTCGGCTTCGCGGATACGGCAGCGGTCGCCGAAGCCGCCGCTCGCGGAGCGAGAAAGCGCGTCCTCGCCATCCCCATCCCCACCGCCGTCGGCGAGGGCCGCACGCGGAGGCCGGACGGCGGCGAGGGCGACGGGGAGTGGAGGACGGCCGTGAAGTCCAGCCGGGTCGCCAGCATCGGCGACATTCTCGCTTGCTCCTCTCGGCTCTCTCGCTCGCGCGCGCCGCTCTCTCCGCCTTTTGCCGCGGCGAAGCGTCGGGGAGAGGGGAGTGGCGGCGGCGAGAGGGAGTGGAGTGGATGCGGGTATCGGGGTTTTTAGAGGGGACAAAATAGACGGTGGGTGGTGGGACACGTCGGAGAGGGGAACCGAAGAGGAGAAATCTGACGCAGCGCGGCGCGCCACAGATGCAAAGTAGCCGCGGATATTCGCGGAGTAGGACTATAGGAAGGATGTTGTTAGGTGGGCACTCGACGGTGTCAGCAGATTTTGAAGCTTTCATGTTTCATATTTGCACGGTAAGTACATGCACAAAAGGATAAAAGTCCGTCTACAAGTTATCATATAGATACATAAAAGATTGATTATATAACCCACATACAATAACAAGTGATTAAACCGGCAAACTTACGGGCCTCACTCTTTTTTATTTTTTCTTTCTCCCTTATCCTTTCTCTTCCTCCTTTCTTATCTCTTTCTTGCCTCTTTTCTTCTTATGCAGGGCGCCGACGAGGTGTTTGGCAGTGGCCATAGGGAAAGAGGGCGGGTGGTGGGGCGGCTCGCGTGCGCGGTGCGGCTGTTGGTGACGGCTACGGATCGAGCTTGCTAACTCCAGATCGACCTTGGCCGCGACTTGTCCCCTTCCAAAGATTGACCTTGGCTACGGCCTCGACCTCGAGCATCTCTCTTCCTCCTCCTTTCTTCATCACTGTCGACGCCTCTCCTCCACCAACGACATCGGCACAGGGGGACGATGACGAGCTCGGCAGATGCGCGAGTGGAGGACGATGACGAGCTCAGTAGCGTTGGTCGGGGACGGTAGGATGAGCCAGCTGGTCGGCGCGAGAGGGGACGGCCACGCCTGGCTTCGAGAGGGGCAGCCATAGCAGAAGTGTGTGCGCACGAGAGCAGTGTCGAGTCGACAAGCAGTACAACGCTGCTTTCTCGCGTCGGTATAGTCTTGGTCCACGAGCCACACACGCCATCTGATGAAATGACGAGAAGGTTTATCTACAGGCGTGTGTAGGTTTTTTTTAAATAACATCGTATAGACATGGTCATATAGACCAATTGTACATGTCCTTAAAAAATCAGGGGAGTACAGACGAGCATAACCTAGCAGCAACATCAAGTAGTGCTCACAATCCCACGTAAAAAACCGTTCATGAGTGGTGTCTTTAGATTTCACTTTCACATTTCACATGATAAACTGACAAAAGACGTTCAAATTTGAATAAATCATGTCAAAAATTTAAAAGTTACTCATGAAAAGTTCTAAAATTTGACAATAAACAATGATCGGTTTGTGTTGTCAACATGATCTGAGAGATTTTCATCGATACTGTAAACCGGAGCAGTTTTATGAAATCCAGAGCATAAATCTTGACAGAAGTGAAGATTAGTCTTAATGTTTGTACTTCGTGAGAAATAAATTTATTTCGTAACACTGTAGAGACAAATCTCAACCACTAATCTGAAAATAAACTACCCTAGGGCTCTTCTTTGGTCAATGATGATTGCCGATTTGCTGACCTCAGGAACAGGAATCAAATAAAAGCATAGCATAGTAAAACTAGTACTAACAGCAAGTAAAGGTTAATCTTTTATATTAGTAATAAATACTTCTAAATCATAATATTTGTGTGCTTCGTTCGAGTAAACTGAACGAGCTTAGCTTATTCTAGCACAAAAAACAGAAAAACTATTAGGTTAAGTATTAACTATTATACAGTGAGGGAATAAAATTATTTGATTTTTTTAAAATAAACTCATACAAAACAAAACATTGTTGTATGAAATGTACATTCATTTCGAGAAGTGTATTTACGAAAAATGATGATGTAGTCATTTTTATTTGCGGTTTAAAAGCGATCCTAAGATACAAATTTGAACCATCAATCTGAAAATAAACTAGTACAATCTTCTTTAGTCAAAGATTTTTAAATTTGTCCTCAGAAACAGGATTGACACTGGCGGCGAATTTCATGCGTGGCATGACCAATCGCATCCGAAGAGAAAACTCGTCATGACTGACGAGAGTACACACACCACACCACCCTTGTCGATGGAAGAGGAAGATGCCAATATGTCATGCCTCAGCGACACGATGACAGTACTACTGCACATCACATCCTCCGTTCTACTGTAACACTGTTGTTGGTGACTATCCGGCCGCGTCACCTGCTTACAAAAAACGCACCAAGCTTTCGTGTCGACCAGCGATCGTTTCCTGCACAAACCCGGCCACCGTCGGCCGGCGCGGCGCATCCCGCCGCCCATCATCGCGCGCACACACACGCACACGCGACCCGCGCTACACTCACCAGGCTTTCGTGTCAACCAGCGCGTGTTTTCTGGACAGACCCGCCCACCGTCTCACGGCGCGGCACGAGGAGGCGCATCCCGCCGCCCACCGTCGCGCGGCGCACACGATGGTGGCACAGGCACACGCGACCTGGGCGCGCGCACGCACGCACGGCAGCACACACCCACGTCCGGGGCCCCGTCCACCCACCCGCGCGGGCGCCGCGAGCCGTAGGATTTGTCTGGATCCCCTTCGCTCCCCGCGCCGCGGGGGGTGGGGTGGTGGCCATCGTCCATCGAGCGGAAAGGCGCAAACGAAAAGCCGTGGCTGCCGTTCCAGCACCAGCACACCACCCTCTGGCCCCCACACCTCGCCGCAAAATCCCTCGCGCCGCCGCGCAAGCCGCCAAGGGAGAGGAGGAGAGGCCTCATCTCTGCCTCTGTGGCACGCATCCCCAGACGCGCGGTGACGCCGTCAGTGGCAGTGCCCCGTAAATAACCCCGTCGCTCCCAACCGCTCTTTCGCACGCGCCGTTTGGTTTCGCTGATTCGTTCTCGTCCCTCTCCTCGCTCGCTCCTCTTCCCGGCGCGCGCCGGCGACTCGCCGCGTCGGGTCGGCCGACCACCGCCGCAAGGGAGAAACCCCTTAGGGGCACTAGCCGAAGGGGCTTCGCTGCTTCGGCCCATGACGTCGTGCGGGTGCCTGGTGCTTGAGAAGGTGGAGGACCACGGCGGCGAGGCAGCGGCGAGGGGGAGAGGGAGGGTCGCGCAGGGCGGCGGCTGCGGATCGTGCGCGGGGGAGTGGAGGAGCAGGTCGGAGGCCATGTTCCCCATCTACGTGATGGGGAGCTCGCGGGCCAGCTCCGCCGCGGCGGCGCGGGGCATAGTCGACGCCGCCGGGGACCCCATATGGGAGGCCGTCAAGTCGGAGGCCAAGTCTGAGGTGAGTACAGCTCACGAGATCGCTCTCGCGGATTGATCGGAGCTCTTCTTACATCTTTCTGATTTGATCGAGGCTTTCCTGCCCCTGTGCCAGGCAGAGTTGCGATTTTGGGTTAGAACTAGGAAAAGTTACGATTTTTTGTTGGTCTTGTTTGGATTCAATGAAGTTTTGCATGTTCTTAGGTCCAGAGAGTTCTTTCGGTCCAATTTGGGTTTGAGGTGGCAAAAAATGCTATAACGGGAATCCGCCTTTTCTTTTGAGTTAGCACTTCGCTATATTGTCTTCTGCTTTTGTGTCGAGTGAGTTAAGTGAAGTTGGGAATAGCATGAATGGAATTGAGTAATGTTTTTCTTTATATAAAATTTAGTAATTGCCTTGACCCTTGCGAGGGAGAAAAAAATGCTACTAGTATATTTTGTTCTCCTGAATCAGTTATTACTATTGTGTAATACTAGTTGCTAGTTCAGTATAGCCAACTAATTCAGGAGGCAAAAATGGTACTCCAGTTAAAAACTAGGACTGAAAAGCCAAGTAGTTTAGTATAGCTAATTTATCTGAATAGTGAAGAACTGAAGACCAATATCACAGGTTCGGAAGCATTTCAGTGACTGCGTGAAACTTTTATTTCTTTTTAATAAAAGATCAAGCAATACAACCAAGCTCTAGTTGCATGCGAATCACTCTTAAACATGAGTTACATCCTACGTGGTTACATCTGATTTTATGGTTGTTTGTTTGCGATAGAGCTGTAGTTTTTTATTGTTGCCTCTTATACTGTTCACAGGCAGAGAAGGAACCTATTTTAAGTAGCTTCTTGTACGCCAGCGTACTATCTCATGACTGTCTCGAGAGGGCGTTGAGTTTCGTCCTTGCAAACAGGCTCGAAGATCCAACATTGCTTGCAACTCAGTTAATAGACATTTTCAATGATGTTATGATGAATAACAAAGATATACGACGTTCTATTCGCCTTGATGCTCAGGTGAGCTTTGTTATGGTGTTATTCTGCGGATGTACCATGTTTGTGTTTGCATGCTGCTTCATTCTATATTATCCCATTGATCTCTTGACAACTATAAAATCGTTCTGCTGATTCAGGCCTTTAAAGACAGAGATCCTGCCTGTGCACAATACAGTTGGGCATTGTTGTACCTGAAGGTATGTATTTGCTATATACCTCTGCGCTACAAAGAAAACACAGATATTCTTATCAACATATATGACTTCTTGGAACTCTAATGTTGCTTGTGAACCATTTCAGGGTTATCATTCCTTGCAATCCTATAGGATAGCTCATGTATTATGGAATCAAGGGCGTAAAGTTCTGGCATTGGCACTGCAGAGCCGGATCAGTGAGGTGAACATTGATTTTTTTACGAAGCATATTTTTACATTGCTTTAGCAGATAGTTCTGTTTCAGTAACATTTGGTATCATATTCCTTTCAGGTTTTTGCAGTGGATATACACCCAGGTATATGATTGTTCTATAATGATATATATTTGCCTTTTCCTGGTCTGCTAGCGTGTTTAACATTCAAGTGTTGTATGGTGATATGCGATATTTAGCCTGTTTTATCATCTTTGGCAGGATAATTGTATGTCACTCTTCTAGTTGATATTTGTTGGTTCTTTTTATATTGCTTTTAAAATTTGATTTTTGAACAGTGAGGTTATGAACATTTGTGGTTTATCTTTTATGCCTTTTATGTTCCCTTTTTCCCCACTTTATCTTCCTTACATTCTTTATTACTAAATTTGCAGCGGCCAGAATTGGAGAGGGAATATTGTTGGATCACGGAACAGGTCTAGTTATTGGTGAAACTGCCGTTGTTGGAAACTGGGTTTCATTAATGCAGGTGCCCAGCATAATTCAGTTCTTGTTAGCTACAAATTTCAAAATAAAGCAATAGTTCTAGACGCAATTTTAGTTTTGAGCACTACAACAGGTGTGCTGATTATACATCTAATGAGTTGGTAAAAAATATATACACCACAATGTGTCATGATAGGTTTATAACAGCAATTGCTTCAATTATGGATAATATTGTTTGGATATCGAAACTCAGACTTCTCCTACAGGGTGTTACCCTTGGTGGTACTGGCAAGGAAAATGGAGATAGACACCCCAAGATTGGTCAGGGGGCTCTTCTTGGAGCTGGTGCTACTATCCTCGGAAACATAAACGTAGGCGAAGGTGCCATGATTGCCGCTGGTTCCCTTGTTTTAAAGGATGTACCTCCCCACAGGTTAGGAGCTAGCCCATAATATTTTATATTTTTAAATAGTGATTGCTGCAATGTCAAATTTGTAGTAACAAACATTTACAGATACGACATTTCTGGTTCTTACAATGTAGTTTCCTTGAAAGAGAGCAAAAACAGGGGGGAAGAACATGATCAAATTGTGTTGTTCACTGCTCAGTGAATGATAAAGTAATTTTGGACTAGGAACTTCATTATATTGGATATGCAAAATGGTGCCTGATTTCTGTAGTGTAAATTCTAAGTATTTGGATTTTAATTGAGAGATTATTTTTTCTCGTGGCGTCATGTTTCCCATCAAGGTGCTTGACTTAATGAGACCTGGTTATGTTCATCCCGGACTAATTTATCTAAGAAAGTAAGAATATACCAATCAAAATACCAGTGCCTGGTGAAGAATCTTACTCTTGTGCTTAGCAGATTATTTATTCCCTTTCACTCTTAGCATACCCCCAGGAAAGGCTCTTCAGTATTTCCTGGTTTAAGGAGTCCTTTAGTTGTGTCTTATTCTCTTACACTGAAAATTAATGCAAATTATGCCAGCAGGCATTTACATAGTCAAATCTCCAAGTGATTGCTGTAATATGCACTTTGTAATGAAACATTTATTTATTTTACACGTGTGCCTCTCTTTTTTTGCTGCATGTAGTACATCATTTTTATTTTGACAAGTACAATGGTATTGCAGTCAAATAGATCTGACGCTGATTTTTTTATATATGTTTAAAGTATGGCAGTAGGAAACCCTGCAAAGGTAGTTGGGTATAAAGATAAGGAAGACCCTTCTTTAACTATGAAACATGGTAAGTATGTGGGTAAAATTTATGTGATCCATGTTTTCAAGTTAACTTTCAGCTACATGTTAACCATATGCTAACATTTTTTTCTGATTAACTGCTAGATGCCAGAAGAGATTATTTTGAGCATGTTGCCATTAGTTTTTCAGATGACAAAGCTAATGGTTAGTTTTCTATTGTCAGAAATACACATTGCCTTTTGTCCATTTTATAACATGTCATTTTACAAAGACTACTTGTATTTCTAGAACAACTCATCATACATAAATAAGCAATTTTGAATCCATTAATCATATACCTACACCTTCTATGAAGAAGTGGTTGTGCTTGATGCACAGTAATCCTAGGACCCTGTCTGAATCCATGTTCTCTTTCCAGGAAGTGTTGTGAAGTAAAAAGGGTTCGATGAAGTTTGGCTGGCAGTACAAAGGAATAGCATGTGTTTCGACGTTTCTTCCCAGAGGACAGCACTGGATATCTGATTATGCAAGGGTGCTTCTCTTTTTTGCCCAGGCACCCATGGTCCTGAAGCTCCCCAGATATATTTGCTCGTGGCCTTTGGACCGCTGTAATAATGTGATGTTTTTTTTTCGGGTTAACCTTTTAGGACTGGTAGTAGAGACCAGCAGCAACTATGTACTTCAGAATACAAGCTTTCGTTTTTGAATCCCAGTAGCATCAGCGTAGTGCTTAAGACCTAGTACAAGCTTAGTATATTCTACAGTACTAGCCTATTAGGTAAAGATGTTTTTCTTTTGATGTAAACCTATCAGAAAAAAATGTTGCACCTGGATGGGATAATAAAAAAGGAGGCACTTGTTAAATTCATCTGGTTTTGTGTGATGACTGGCGTTCTAACGCCGTAAGAAGCAAAGAAGGAATCTAAATCCACCTGGGACACCAAATCGATTTGACAAATCCACTTGGGACACCAAATCCATCCGATGGTGAAGTGCTGGTGACCTGAAAACAACAACTCGCCACTGTTCACACCCCGGCTTGCCAAGTTGCCCGACGCCAATCAAAGAGGCTCAAAGCCCACCACAGCAATTAGGCCCAATACATTAAAGACCCAACCAGGCGGCTGCACAACATTTGCTCTCGTTTAGTACCACCTCGTCAACTCGAGACGATGGGGGTGGGAGCGCTGGCTATATACGAGGCGGGTGGTGCATCGTGGCAACATACTTACCTGGACGGGGTCGACGGCCGATCAAGAAGGGCCGTGGCCTAGGCCAATGGCCCACATTGCACTTGGTGGGCGCGTTGGCTTACCATCTCCTCAAGTGGGAGAGTGGACGTCATAATTTGTGCTAGAGGGGGTACGCGTTCGCGCGGCCCCTGCCAATTCTCTCAAATTAAAATTTGGTCCCTCTTCTTTACTAACGGGCCCTTCAAAAGTGAGGGTTGAACCTAAAATTATCCCATTGTGTTCTTGTGATTTTTTATGGGTTAATTGAATTCATGACATAACTTCAGTTACAAAACATGCAATTGCATTTTGTGAAGCTAAAATTTTCTCATGTTCATGTACGGGCTTTCGAAATTCTAAGTGTCTCATGCACTTGCCTCTTTGCTTGCAAATAAGCCACAGCTCATCATCCATTCGAAGAAAGGTCTAGATGAGAGGCCGATGCAGAATAGTCCAAATCGAAGAAAAGTCGAGAGGAGAGGCCGATGCAGAATAGTCCAGCATACGCTGCGTCGCTGCCGGAGTGAACAGTAGTCACACACCCACACAGACAGCTATACAAGCGGAGCGGAGGGCGTCACGCGCACAGTCGCACGCCATGAGAGCCGCATCCCGCGCGTTGCGTAGGCTAGCTCGCCGCAGCAGCACCGGATCACCACCGTATCATCACCAATCTCCCAAATATTATTCAACTCCCCACTTGGATTATACTACTAATCTCGCCTCCCTCCGCGCCTCCCTCCGCGCGATTAATTTATCGCCATGGCGCCATCAGCGAGCGCTTACTTTTGCCAAATTCGGGGCAGCATCTCTGCTGTTCTCCTTCTCCAGCCTTGCGGGAAGGGAGGCGGAGGAAGGGGAGGTGCTGGACATGGACGCCGGCACGGTGCGGTGCGCGGCCAACTACGCGCCGCTGACGCCGCTCAGCTTCATCGAGCGCGCCGCGGAGGCCTACGGCGACCGCACCGCGGTGGTGTGCGGGGAGAGGCGGTACACGTGGAGGGAGGCGCGGCGGCGGTGCGTCCGCGTGGCCGCCGCGCTCGCCGCCCGCTTCGGCGTCGCCCGCGGCGATGTGGTGAGTGGAAGTACTACCAACACGAACTTCTCATGATTGATCTGTTGCCGCTTCTTCTCGTACGTCTAAGCTTCTGCGAGTCGATCCCCTTTGGGCAAACGAATGATGCGGCGATTGGAAGGCAGTTTAGCTAGCCTACATACCTCGTATGATTGGTACGCACGCTCGTGTTTAAGTCACATGATTGGTACGGAGACACAGTGGCACCGAGTAATCGTGGCAAAATCATGAAACTCGGTGACGCGTAATGTGGCTCTCAATAATTGGTTTCCCGGGGACCTCCATTGGGAGTTTCCGGAGAGGTAGATGGATAAGATTAAGGTCTCAGTCACAAACTCATAATCGCAGCCCACTTCATTCCCATCCTTGTCAGGCCATTTGATGATCCAAATAATCTCGGCCTGATTTAACGATTAGCATTTACATCTAATTGGCCAATCTAAAGAAAATCTGTAACGGGCTAGGCCCAGGACCTATTTTCTCGTGGCCTAACACCTCTGTAATAGTAATGTTCTTGTTAACTTGTTACGAACTTAGGACTGGTACATTCTGTAGAGACCATAAGCAATTATGTACTTCCGCGCAGTGCTTAAGACCTAGTGCAAGCTTTCTTTGATCTTAGCAGCATGAAGTATTTCTGCAGTGCCATTAAAAAAATATTTCTACAGTAGTTAGCCTATTAGGTGATGTTTCTCTTTTTAGGTATAATCCATCAGAAAAAACATTACACCTTGGATGGGATGGGATAATAAAAAAGAGGCAATCGTTCAAGTTCAACTGGTTTTGCATCTTCCTAACGCCGTACGAAGCAAAAATGGAATTCATCTGGGACACGAAATCCACATCGACGGTGATCTGAAAACCAGTCGCCGCTGTTCACAGTGCAGCTTGCCAGGCCGCACCAATCAAAGCCCACCACGGCAAGTAAAGCTCCAAAAACAATGCAGGCCCGCCCAAACCCAACCCCGCGGCTGCAATTGCAATCCTGCACGAGCACGACCACGCTTTCGTTTAGTACCACCTCGACAACTCGAAGCGATGGGGGTGGCATCGCTTCCTTATATAAGAGGCTGCTGGTGCTTCGTTGCAACATACTTACCTGGACGGGGTCAACGGGCGATCAAGAAGGCCCGTGGCCTAGATCAATGGCTCACATTGCACTTGGTGGGCGCGTTGGTTTACCATCTCCCCAAGCGGGAGAGTGGACGTCATAATTTGTGATAGAGGGGGTACGCGTTCGCGCGGCCCTCGCCAAATCGCAAGTTTAATGTTGTTACCAATCCTGTTACGAGTAATGCAGTTCATGAATCCAGAACAGATGATGGCAATGATCTAGTAGGAAAAGGATGAATGGCCGATGCCAAATAATTCAGCTCACATGCAATACACACGATGACGGAGCGCTCCCGCGGGAATTCTCTGCGTGCAGCGTGCGCGCAGGCAACAACACCCGAACGAACAGTCACGGACACAACTGCACAAGCTGAGCGCGTCACTCGCAGAGTCGCACGCACGCCATGAGAGCCGCAAACCTCGTGCACCGTAGGCTAGCTCTGCTCTCCGCAGCAGCATCAGATCAACACCCTCATCATCGTCAAGCACCCCACAATTTATTTTAGCCCCCCACTTAGATTACAACTAACCTCGCCTTCCCCCGCGCTTTTACTTTCGCCCTGGCGCCACCGCGCGGCGTTTACTTTCCCCTGCTCCTGGGCCCGCATCTCTTCCGCTGATCGCCAGCCTCGTGGGAAGTGGTGAGGCGGAGTATGAGGGGGAGGTGCTGGACATGGAGACCGGCACGGTGCGGTGCGCGGCGAACTGCCCGCCGCTGACGCCGATCAGCTTCATCGACGCCGCGGCCGTCTACGGCGACCGCGCCGCGGTGGAGTGCGGGAAGAGGCGGTACACGTGGAGGGAGGCGCGGGGGCGGTGCGTCCGCATGGCCGCCGCTCTCGCCACCCGCTTCGGCGTCGCCCGCGGCGATGTGGTGAGTGGAACACCGATGATGCCAGCTGTTTAGCTCATCGTGTGCGCAAGCATTTGCTACTTGATGTTTCCTCTTTTGAACCAACAAGGTAGGAAGTGGGCAAGTGGCGGATGCAGCATAGATCGATGTCCCGAAACTTTTTGGTAGAAAACTTGTCTAAATGGGTCTCTAAACTTGCTTTCAGAAAATTTACTGATAAAAATGACTCCAACATATACATTTTATAAATATATAAAAATATAGGTTTTCTAAAATATAGTTCTCTCTATCGCGCTCCCGTCAGCTTGAGAAATTATTTTTGCACGATAGCCTGAGCGCATGTGGCCGCGTGATTTTGCATCTGTGTGAAGATATTGCGATTCATCATGCGATCTGTTTTGTGTGCGGCGCGGCAGCGGACGGGTGATGTGGCGGACTGGCTCCCGACATTGCTCCAAGCGACACGACGGACAGGCGCGGCGACTGACGGGCGACACTTCTCCTGGCGATGCTCCGGCTGCTGACGGGCGACGAGGCAGATGGGCTCCCGGCGCTGCTCCCAACGCGCTCCCGACGCTGCTCCCAACGCTGACGTCAATCAAAGCAGAAAAGTGAGTGTATTTGCGAGTTCGACGTGATGAAAAAATCGGGGGATGCAATGTCGCGTGATACCAGATTGGTGCCTAGGGTCCCTCCTTTGCGTGCGGCAACCAGACCACATACACAAGCAATGGCCGACAACCGATTGAGTAAGCCTGCCGAGCGTCGCGCCCTTGACTTGTGAGGATAAAAAAGAACACAGTGCCGTGGCTTGTGAGGTTGACTTGCCTCCTTGATTTGCGAGATTGACTTGCCCCCTAGACAAAAGAACGCGAGATTGATAATGCGGTTGATGAGCGCCGAGATTGATAATGCGGTTGATGAGCGCCAGTTAGTTATAAAATATAGAATCGGTTTTGAGAATCTGTCGTATCAATTTTTATTTCGTATTCTAATTTTTTTAGGAATTCTTTTTTGAGAGTTGATTTTTGAGAGCCTGTTGAACATGCTCGTATATAGTTTACGAGTAACCTTTGCCGCTAATCTTTGCCATGAATGGTTGAAGCTAGAATAACCTCACCAATCTTCTCCTATCGATCACTACTCTTCTCTCCATTACTCTCTTTATGCATTAGCATGTAAACAGCTTGATTCAGTTAGGTAGAAAGCTTCTGCATTTCCGCGTACACTTCTTCAGTTGGATAATTTCACCTTGCTGCTAATATCCTCGTGCATTGCCGCTAATAATATTTTTGCAACGCCAGTTATCAATCTGTAATCAAATTTGCTCCATTTGAAGTATAACACTAATTATATCATTAAACTATTTTAATATTTCATTGAATCGTATATGTACATTGGATCGCATCAATTTAAGTTTTGCACCCCATTGAGAAAGCCCTGGCTCTCTGGTTGTTACTTAGTCTACTGACACCGAATAATAGTAGCAAAATCATGAAAACTCGATCATGCGAATGACCTTCTCTACAGTTTAGATCTTTCACTTTCAGACTTTCAGTATGAACTACGAAGTAACGTGGCTTGCATGCAATTATTGGTTTTCCGGAGATCCATAGGAGTTCTGGAGATGTAGATCGATTATGTTAAGGATTTTAGGTCCCACACTCGGTCCACTCCACCACTTCATGCTCCTTGGTCGGGCCACTCAACGATCGAAATAATTTCGACCTGATTTGATCATGTGCCAGACTGGAAAAAATTCTGTAACGAGCTAGGCCCAGGCGTATGACCACTTTGCCGTGTGTCCCCTGTTCAGGTTGCCGTCCTAAGCCCAAACGTGCCGGCGATGTACGAGCTGCACTTCGCCGTGCCGATGGCCGGAGCGGTCCTGTGCACGTTCAACACGCGGCACGACGCGGCCATGATCTCCGCGCTGCTCAGCCACTCCGGCGCCAAGGTGTTCTTCGTCGAGTCGCACCTCCTCGACGTCGGCAGAGCCGCGCTGAGGCGCCTCGCCGACTCAACCAGTGCTGCGAGCCTTCCGGTTCTTCTAACCATCTCCGACGACGCCACCGGCGCGGGCTCCGCCCACTCGGGTTGCGTGGACTACGAGGATCTCATCAAGGACGCGCCGTCGGAGTTTGACATCCGGTGGCCGGTGGACGAGATGGACCCGATCACGCTCAACTACACCTCCGGCACGACGTCGAGGCCCAAGGGCGTGGTGTACAACCACCGCGGCGCCTACCTCAACACCATCGCGACGATCCTCGCGTACGACATCACCGCCATGCCAACGTACCTGTGGACCGTGCCGATGTTCCACTGCAACGGCTGGAACCTGCCGTGGGGCGTCGCCATGCAGGGCGGCACCAATGTTTGCCTCCGCCACTTCACGGCGAAGGTCATCTTCGACAGCATCGCGCGGCACGGGGTGACGCACATGGGCGGCGCGCCGACGGTGCTCAACATGATCGCCAACGCACCAGCCGCGGACCGAAGGGCTCTGCCGGGGCCGGTGCGCGTCATGACGGGCGGCGCGGCGCCGCCGCCCCGCGTCTTGCTCGCGGTGGAGGAGCTCGGCTTCGTGATATACCACATCTACGGCCTCACTGAGACGTACGGACCCGCCACCGTCTGCACGTGGATGCCGGAGTGGGACGCATTGCCGGCGGAGGAGCGCGCACGGCTGAAGGCGCGGCAGGGGTTCCATCACATTGCGGTGCAGGACGTCGCCGTCAAGAACTCGGCCACGATGGAGAACGTGCCATACGACGGGCAGACGGTGGGCGAGGTGATGTTCCGGGGCAACACGGTGATGAGCGGGTACTACAAGGACATCGGCGCGACGAAGGAATCCATGGCCGGCGGGTGGCTGCACAGCGGGGACCTCGCCGTGCGCCACCCTGACGGGTACATCCAGCTCAAGGACCGGGCCAAGGACATCATCATATCGGGCGGCGAGAACATCAGCTCGATCGAGGTGGAGTCGGTGATCTTCAGCCACCCGGCGGTGCTGGAAGCGGCGGTGGTGGCGAGGCCGGACGATTACTGGGGGGAGACGCCGTGCGCGTTCGTCAAGCTCAAGGATGGCGCCAACGCCACGGAAGGCGAGATAATAAGCTTTTGCCGGGAGAGGCTGCCGCATTACATGGCGCCCAAGACGGTGGTGTTCGAAGAGTTGCCCAAGACGTCGACCGGGAAAACGCAGAAGTTCGTGCTCCGGGAGAAGGCCCGGGCCATGGGCAGCCTCACCAAGTCTGCCAATAGTAAACTGTAATATCATTTCTGTTGTTGGACATTGGATGAGGATGCTGCAGTATGCAGCCTTTCAAAGATTATTAGCTGATTCGAGCGGCTTTGCCGAATTTTGTGATTACCACTCGAAAACCGGCGAATTTTGAACAAATTTTAGCAAAAGTTTGGATTATTTTTTTAATTTGATCAGTTTATCAAGTGGTATTTCAATTTATAATATGTTTAGCTGGTAGGTTCCCACCAATTCCTGGGGCAAAATTTGATGTTGGATAAATATCTTATTTATCTTTGCGGCTGCACCAAAATTATGCCCATCCTACGTCTCCCACTAATTTTACTATGAGTAAATTGTTGTAGATTGGATCAGGTATTTTTAACTAAGATTCATCATGGACCATCCCATCCTCAATATTTTCACTATGTATTTGTATTTCGGACTAGTGACTTACCGGTCAATGAGAATAAAGACAACATGAAAACAAACTCGGTGAGAAGGGTGTCGACGTTCTCTTCTCCTTCCACACCCGTAAGCTCCTATCGCCCCAAACCCTTTGGCCACAAAGGCCTTGGATCTAGCTCGAGGCAAGAAGTGTACGAGATAAGACAAAGGGAGGAGGTAACCTTGAAGCCACGATTTGAAGATGGAGCTCGAGATTGATATTATGAATATTAGGATGTCCTCCTCATGGAAGACCTCAAGGTTTAGGGGGTGTGTGTAGGGGGAGAGGGGATTGGGGGAGGTTGAGCTTGGGGAAGGGAAGAGTACGAGCTTTGGTGGTGGGAAGTGGGTAGACTTGAGCCAGGGATGGCAATGCGGTGATAGATGGAAGGGTGGCCTAAAGTGCAACAAGAGAAAAAAATTGTCTCATTTAGAGCGAAAATAAATTGAGGATGGGGTGGTTTATGGTGAAACATAGGTAAAAATATCTAGCCTGATCTGTAATTTACTCAATAACTTTTAAATACAAAACAATGATTAGTGATCCTTTGAATTGAAGGAATTTGAAAAAAAAATTGGGAGGATTTCATTTCTTAGAAAATATTTCCTATGAAATCTTTTGGAACGAAGGTCTTTGCAAAATCCTATGAATCAGTTTCTTATGTCCTCATTTCATAGAAAGCAAACATTAAGTCGTACTGAATACTAATTATTAAGTTCCACGCTAATCGAGAAAAAAGAAAAACAAAAGTTCACGTAGGAATATAAATTATAATGGTGGTGATTTATTGTATCACTTTAGGAATCTAAGATACGTTCTAGCCTCCTCCGTATTATACATCTTGAAAAGAAAGAATTGAGTACTATTCTATATTTTTTTACCGAAACAGTAGGGGAGGCTTCTACGATATATTAATTTCAAAAAGAGTGTAATTACAAAAAAATAAAGAATAAAAAAGATTACAAGTTATCAAGCCATGATTTGGGAAAGTTTTTTGGGTCATCTTTAAGTCTAAGTAAATGTAGACTTATGTCATCCTTCAAAGATCTCTTCCAACTCAAAATGGACGGAGCTATACTGTTGAAGACAAGATCATTGCGGTGCTTCGAGATATTCCAGCCTGCTAGAAGAAACACTTCCATGAAGCAATACTATTCTAGATTGATTAGGTATAGGAGAATCCCGATAAAAAATTTTAATTGGATCCATGCTATTGTAAATTTGTCAAATTGAAAAAATACCATTACTATTTATAATATCGGCTATGTATCACCGTAATTTTACAAAATTAGAACCGTGTCACTGCCGTCACATTTTCCATCCATCCCTTTTTTTTCGTTTTCTTCCATCCTTCTCCCGTCTTCTTTCCTTGAGCTTGATTGGCAAGTAAAAGGTGACGTCAATGAGCTTGACCGGTGACAACAAAATCGAGAAAAGGAAGAGGAAGGGTCGGACTAGGCGCATGTGCTAGGTGCTGGTGACCTCAAAATCCGGGAGTGACATGGCGGCCTCCTCCACTTCCGTGCTCGTCAGCGGGTGACCTCCTCCGTTTTCAGGCTCGTCGGTGAGTGATCTGTTCTCGCATTGATGAGGAAGTGGACACACTGCACCTCCTGCCACGGTTGCTCGTCTTTGATCTCCCCCCATCGACCAAAAAGGATGGGGTTCACCATCTGGTTTTGTTAGTGCGGATGGGAGTGAGTTGACAACAACGAAGACGGCGGTGGCTCCTAAGCCCTCCCGTCACCAGCCAACTTGAGCTCAAGCTTGCCGCCACCCATCCTGAGCTCCTTCCATCAGCTGAAGAGGATGGGATTTGCAAGATCCAGGTCGATGGAGGCACCAAATGCGCAAGAGAAGAGGCAGAGGATGATGGTCCACGACCCCATCAACCGTCACCCTCCTCACTCTACCCCTTCCCCTTCGACTGTCATCATTGCTGCCATGGAGCTCCTCCTTCTTCCCGAGGACGCCAGAACTTACCGGCCGGCGAGGTCAACACAAGAACATGGGAAAAAGGAAGGAAGAAGACGGAAAAGGAAGGAGATTGATGAAAAACGTGACGGCAGTGGCACGGGCCTAATTTTGTAAAATTTCAGTGTGAATAATAGTGACATTTTTTTTATTTCGAGAAAATTGCAATGGCACTGATCTAATTAATAACCTAAAAAATTATAGGTGAGTCCTTAAACAGTAAAAAGACCATTGGGCTCGGGTACATACTCCTATTTATTACATAGCTTGGGACTCAGGATGAGAGTTGGACTTGGCCTTGAAGTCCGGTCTGGCTTGGTGGCTCTGTGTACAGAGCATATATATGATCGCTTCCTGGGTCGTAAAAAGCTACGGATAGGCACATGCCGAGCATGCGAGGTATGTGATTCTAGATGAATGATTAGGTGTTTTTTTTAAAAAAAATATGAACACTGTAGAAGAAAATATACATTTAGTTCAAAGATGCATCCTCAAAAAAAAATCGATGCATCCTTTAGAAAATGTATATTTAGTATCTAATCATTATAATTATCAAGATTAGTGTTCAGGAAGTTTGCAGGACTATTAGTTTTTCATATCACAATCGTTCTCTTGGTGGAGAAATTATTACTTGATTTGAGAAGAAATCTAAATAGATGAATGTTGATGGCAGATAATAATTATGTAGATTGATTGCTATAGTTGCATATAAAATATAGCTGTTTTCCTAGAATGAGAAGCTAGAGCATGTTTTTATACAAAATACAATTATATCTTTCACAAACTATAGTTATAAATTACCAAATTAATCGAAAAAAGAGTTAATGTAGAAATACACTTAGAAATAACTGAAATTTAGAAAAAAAGAGAATAAATATTGAAATAAGAGTCCATGTATAACACAATTAAATAAATTAAATTTAGGAATAAAAATAAACTATAACCCAAATTATAAAAAATAAAAACAAGAGTTCAAGTAGAAATACATTTTATAAATAACTAAAATTCACAATAAAAATGAGGAGTATTGAAAAAAATATACCATATAGAACACCATATGATATTAACTAAAATTTACAACCAAAAATAAAAAATTCCGAAATTAGAAAAGTAAAAAACAAGAGTTTTGGTAGAATACAATTCATAAATAACTAAAGTTCAAAAAAATAAGGACAACTGAAGGAAGAGACCATCTAGAACATAATACGAGATTATTTAAAATTTAGAATGATAAATAAAATAAATTCTGAAATCAGAAAAATAATTATGAGAGTTCAAGTAGGAATATAATTTAGAAATAGTATAAATTCGAAATAAAAAATATTGAAAGAGCATTAGATGTAGAACACAATACAAGATTAACTAAAATTCGTAAGTCAAAAAGGGAATTCACATAGGAATATAATTTATAAATAAAAAAATTTCATAATAAAGAAAATAAGAAATATTAAAAGAACAATACAAGAGTGACAAATGAAAGAGTGGTAACAGATAATCAAGAAACTATAAAATAAAAACCCAAAGATATTAGTTTCGACTTTCAGAATCCCAATAACGATTAATAGGAGGGTGGGTGGCCATGCCATTAAGCAGCATGAACGTGAACGTGACGGTTGATAAGACTTCTAGAAAGTAAAAAATTCAATGATAATGAGGTTCATTTTTTTAAAACAAATGATAGAGAGTGGGATAGCATGTGGGCCATAGAGGAGTACAGTGGTGGTACTTGCCACGCCCAATTTTCGATCGGGATTAAAAACCATTAAATAATACACTTCCTAGAAATTAAATAAAAAGAAAAGTAAATTGATCAAGTGAATTAATTAAGGAAATTAAATTTTTCTTTAAAAATCATCTCAATATTTTTGAAATATTCTCCATGCCCTAAAATACTCTCCGAAATTTTTCGTGAAATTTTAGAGCTCGTAAATAATTTCAACAAATACAAAAACATTTAAGTAATTATTTAAATAAATTATTTTATCAGTAAATGATCATTTACATTTTTATTAAATACTTTGAATGCACATCTATTTTTAGAATTTTTTCTGAATTAATTGAGCATTGGAAGTATTAATAAAAATACGAATATTATTTATGTGGTTAAATAACAAGAAAACAAATTTAAAATTTTGTTCCCCTCCTTGGGCCGCCGTCGGCCCATCTCCTTTGCAAAGTCCGCATTGCCTCCCTGCGGCCCTCTTTTCTCCCTTCCCTTCGGCCCAGTCCGGCCAGCCCATCCTTCCCTCTCCCTTCCTCTCTCCTCCCCGCCTCCTTCATTGGGCCGGGCCCGAGCCCCTCCAAGGCCGCCGGCGCCAAAGTCCAATCTACCTCCCCTCGGGTTGGGGGCAATGACAGGTGGACCCCTCCTATCATCCCCAACCTCCATCCATCTCATGCCGCACCTCACGCCCGTGCATGTGCATGTCCGCGTCGTGCCATGTCCTGCCCGCGTCATCCCGCGTTCCCCGGCCACCTCCTCCACTTCCCCACCTTTTCCCCCTTTTCCATCGCTCGTGCGCACCGGAACGACCGCCATTCGAAATTCGGTTTTGCCGCCCTGTTCACCCACGTTCCGACCGTGTTCCCGCTTCCTCCGGCCAAATCCGAGCCGCCCTTCCCCCTATAAAGCCTCCCTACACCGCGTTGCACAATCTCCTTTCGCAAACACGCCATTCCGTGCCCTCCCGAGCTCCCGCACCGTGCGTTGTCGAGCACCGTTTCCGGCCCCGTTTTGGCCGAACCGCCATGCGCCGCACCAAACCGACGTCGCTCCACCCTCACCAACTCCGGAACACCTTCTTCACCCCTTTTCCCAAATTTCCGCCGTCACATAGCGCCATCGTCGTCGTCTCTTCCATCTCCGGCCGCCGGTGAGAAAACTCCCTTCCCCCTTCACTTTCCTCTCTCCCTCCCATCCGGTGCCGCTCTAGTTCAGCCCCGGCCGCGCGCGTGCCGCGCGGGTGTCACGCTCCGCTTTTTCCCCTAGCAGTAAATCCCCCGGAAAAATCGTGCAAAAGAAATCGCCGAAAAGATAAAGCAAGACAAACCTGGAATTTTAAAATCTATTGAATAATTGAAAATGGCTTGGTGGAATTTTTCTTGAATTTCCCATGTCAAAATACGCTAACAAGATTTTTATCGGAATTTTCGAGCACCGAAAACAATTTTAAAAATTAAATTAGGCTAATCGGAATTAAATTCCTAAAGGAAAGGGCTTTTTCTTTTTCTTTTTTCCTTTTTCTCTTTTTCCTTCTTTTTCTCCTTCTCGTGGGCCTTCGGCCCACTCTCCCCTCCTTTTTCCCGCCGGCACATCTCCCTCCTTCCCACCCTTTTTGGCCCAGCCGGCCAGCCCAACTCACCATCCCTCCCTTCCTCTCTCCTCCCCACCTCCCCTTTCGACCGGCCCAGATCTCTCCTCAGCCGTGCGCCTAAAAAGTCCAGGTTTCCTCCCCCTCGGGTTAGGGCAATGACAAGCAGGCCCCGCTTGTAATCCCCGACCTCCAACCAAGCCGGCCGTATCTCGCGCCCGTGCATGCGCACGTCCACGCCGCGTCGCCTTCTCGGCCATGTCCCGCTCTCACTGCCCGCGTCACCCAGTGCCCCCACTCACCCGCACCTCGCGCCCCCACTCTCCCCTCTCTCCCGTCCCACATGCGCACCGAATCGGCCGTGTTTCAAATTTCGGGCGCCGACTTACCCGTGCCACGTCGCGCCGCCATTCCCGCTCGACCCGGCCGTGCCGCACCGCCTCGACCCCCTATAAAGGATCTCCACATCCCGTTGCATCTTTCCCCTATCGCAATCACATGCATTCGTGCCTTCCCGAGCTCCCGCACTGTGCAAGCATCGCCGCCGCCGAGCTCCGCTTCCAGCCGCCGTTCCGGCCGAACCACCGCACTCCGTACAAACCAACGCCGCCACCACCTTCGCCGCTCTCGGGAACACGTTTCCCCGCGCTTTTCCCCAAAATTCCATCGCCAAATCGCACCGTCGTCGTCGTCCCTTTCGCTCCGATCGTCGGTGAGCTTCATCTCTCCCTCTTTTGTTTTTTCTGCTTCATTCCCGTTCCCGTTCGGTTCCGTGGCCGCCGCACCTCGCCTACGTTCGTGTGCGTGTGCGCGTGCCGTCTCGATCGCCACCGGAGCCATTAGGGCCCGTGCGCAGCTGTTTCGCCGTCAGCCGACGTCGTTTCCTCGTCGCCGGTCGCACCTAGCGTCGCTCCCCTCTCGAACCTGTGTGATCTTTAGTCGTGGCGTCACGTGCGCCATCGTCCGACTCCCTCCGCCGCTTGCCGGTGACCTTCCGGTCCCATGCGCCGCCGCTCCGTCGTCGATCTGCCGTGCCTTGCCGCTGGCCGCTCTCGCATGTGCCCTCCCTCGGCCGTCGGATCCGACCGCGGGCGCATCCGGGCCGTCCATCCCGAACCGCGCCACCTTGGACCCCGCCGCCCACGTGGTCGTGCATGTGGCTGCCACGTAGGCGCCACGCAAGCACCATGTGGTGCGCTTGTTCTCTTCCCGGGGGACCGATGGACTTGGTCCACCGCGCACCCGACCCCTTGCGCCACTGACCGTGGGGCCCGCCGGTCGGTGCCGTCGCCCCCGGCCGCGACATCAGCCCTCGGGCGCTTGCGCCGTAAATCGGTTTTCCCTTTTTTTAATTAGTAAAAAGGGTGAAACTTGTAAAAATCACAGAAAATTCATCCGAACTCCGTTTGAGTCCGTTCAAGGTGCAGCGGATTCATAAAAGTGTCTAGAACACATTAAAAATAGTTTAATTGTCTGTTTCAGTAGTTTATTAGTCTGTTTTTGATGTGCTTTGTTTGTCGGTAGATTCCGGTTCCGAGGACGCTCCCGTTTACTTTGAGGTAGTCGCTGAAGTTTCGTCGGAGCAAGACCAAGGCAAGTCATCTTCCATTGATCATGTTGTACCCATATTATAAATTATTCTTGCTTTATCTGTTAAATTGCATTGTTTTATAATGTAATCGGGATGAGACCTATAGTACTCAGCCTAGGTCGTTTACCCTACTTTATTGATTGCCTGGGAGTTAATATGACTAGTTTCAGGTTTAGGACATGCTTAGCTTGCCTAGTACAACTAAATCATGAAAGGGAGAATTAATTTACTAGAATTACTTCACATGAAATGACGGTCTCAGACCAGAGATGCCGTTGGCAAAGGATAACGATTAATTAAAACTTGACTAAATGGTGGGCTGTGGGTGCACGGTTTTGCAAGACGCACCCATGGAAGTTAAGGACCGGTTCGCGGGAAACCCTGAAAGAATTATTCGTGTGTACCACAAGCCAGCGTGGGCAACGGCTGGGCTTGTAGTGTAGCTTTCTCTGGCCGACGCATCCAGGCAAGGGTGAGCGTGATGGAGTGCGGATGGACCGGAAAAGGTCTATGCGGCTGTCGGATTCACCTAGGCACGAGAGGGGCTGCCTACCTTGGATATAAAGGTAGGGGCGAAACCTGAGGTGTGGTGTCGCTTGGTCAGGGGGGTTATGCGAATGGTCCTGTCACAGACCCCTTTTCGATATGTCGTGGTGGCATGTCGACTCACGGAAACGTGTTGTGGGGCTGTGTCTTGTGGGTACAGACGTACACCTCTGATCAGAGTTAGAAACTATTCGAATAGTCGTGCCCGCGGTTATGGGCTGTTGACCAGATTCACCATGATTAGTGTCACTAATGATAATAACCTGATTCAGTGGAACTGGTTAGAATAGTTGGAGGGATTGGGCCTGACTCAACGTGGTGTAGCCTTGAGCAGAGATGATTAATATTGTTTAATTACATTTAATTACTGGTTTTACCGTATTCAACTTGGCTTTGTGAAATGCCGCTTTGTGCAAAGTTAACCCCTAGCCTTCCCTTGGAACTACCCTGCATCATACCTCCTTTCGGTATGATTTGCTGAGTATGGTGGTTATACTCAGTCTTGCTTCCTTTTCCCCCACCTCAGAGCGGGAGGATGAAGCTGCAGTTGGGTTCAACGATGAGTAGGCTTGTCGCTGCCGTCAAGGGATGCCTGTGGAGTGGAGTCGCCGCGCCGCAAGCGTCGAAGCTTAGTCCTTTAGGTTTATTTTTCCTTTTCGCTGCATTGTAAGACTTTTTATATGTTTTTAAGACGTGGATCTGTATATACAATTTGTCGTTTGTGTATCCCCGGCCGGTTCGGGACAGGTGTTTAATACACATTCATTCTGAAATTTTGGTAGGAATTTCGGGCGTGACAATGGGCCGTTCCGTCGCGCGCTGCCGCGGCTAGGTTCGCGCCGCTTCCTTCTCCATCGGCCGGTCGTGCGCCGCCGCCCTTCGAGCGCGTATGCCCCGTGCCGTCGTCGTGTGGCGCCGTCCTCCGGGCCGGCCAGTCCCGTCGCGCGCCGTGGTCCCCTCGCCACCCGCCGTGCGCCGGTGCTCCTAAGGCCGCGCACCGGCCATCCCGTCGTCGGCCACCGCCGTGGTGTCGCCAGCCTCACCCAGCGGCACCTCCCCTCGTTTCACCGGCCGCCGTGCCGTTTTTCCTTCCCGAGCCGTTGAGCCCCATCGTCGCGTCGTGTCGCCCGTCCAGCGTCGTTGCCTTTCCCGACGCTGCCGCGTCTCCGCTCACGCCGTTCCCGGCCGAGCATCTCGATCGCGCGTGTACTCGCCGCCCGCGCCGTCGCTTGCCGTCGCGCCCCGCTGGCCATGCCGAGCCAGTCGAGCCAGCCGATTCATCGGTTCTGGCCATGCTTAGCCGACCGGTCAGACCGGGCCGTCCGGTCAGACCGGGCCGTCTGGTCAGACCGGCCTTGAGGCCGGCCCATCACCCCTCCTGGACCAGCCTTCCCATGCAACCCATTCCCCTTTCCTCCCCCCTCAAAAGTCTATTTCACCTCCCACTGGGCCTCCCTTTTCCTTTTCCTCGCTTCGGCCCAGACCGACCCCTCTCTTTTGTGCAAAGTCTATTTTGGCTCTCTCAACTCCCTCTCACTCATTTTCCCCTCTGGGCCGTCGGCCCATAGGCCACCTTCTTCATTTAAGTCCAACTTCCTCCCTGAGAGAAAAGTCCAAATCTTCTCCTTCCCTCTTCGGCCGCAGGCCCATAAGCTTTCTCCATCACCAAAGTCCATTTTTTCTCCTTGGCCTAACCCCAAAAAGTCCAGTCCACCTCCCCTTCCCATTTACGACCTTGCCTCCTTGGACTTTGGTCCACGGTGGGTTGTCTCTCTGTGCCGCTGACTCATGAGGCCCACGTGTCGGCACTAGCCCTTTTGCTGATGTCAGCGGAGACCTTTTCCTTTGAGAAATTAATTAATAATTGCGCAATAAATCGAATTAATTTCCAGAATTTAATTAAATGACCCAAAACTTCTAAAATTCATACCTAATCCATTCGAACTCCAAATTGGGTCATTCAAGTTACAAAATTCATCTAAAATTGAGCTCTACATGTTCGTTTACTTTCCACATACTATTTATTTGGTTTTTATTAGAGTTTTTCCTCACTTTACGTGCCAGCATGTAGACTTCGTCGTTTCGGGAGTTCGCGCTCCGAAGAAGAGAAGATCAGCGGAGAAAGCAAGGCAAGTCACATTCCTCCTTGACGCATATTCACCCCAATTTATAAATATTTATTGTTTGCAAATAAAATTGCATGTTTTGCTAATTACACGGGAATCGGGTCAACCTTTCTGATCGCTTGTGCCATGTTTGATTGTTATCCATTCATTGTCAACCTAGGTGATTAATTTGACTAGCTTGTGTCACTTACGTGACCTTGCTATAACTGTTTGCGCTTAGTCATGCTTAATTGCACTAGCTCACCTAATGGGAGAACTTTACTACTAGACTGATACTCACATGAAATGACGGTCTCAGACCAGAGGTACCTTGGCAAAGGTTCATGGTTAATTAAAATGTGACTTAATGGTGGGTTGTGGGTGCATGGTTTTGCTTGTCGTACCCATGGCAATTAAGGACCGGTTCATGGAAAACCCTGAAATACTTACAATACTTACCACAAGCCAGCATGGGCAACAGCTGGAGTTGTAGTGTAGTTTTTCACTGGCCGACGCATCCAGACAAGGGTGGGCGTGATGGAGCTCGGATGGACCAGGCAAGGTCTATGCAGCTGCCAGATTCGACTAGGCACCAAAGGAGACTGCCTGGCATAGGGGTAGGGGCAAAACCTTAGTGTGGTGTCGCTTGGTCAGGAGGAGTTATGTGAAGGGTCTTATCACGATCACTCGTATGGTAACGTGTCAGGCATGACACGGTGACATACGGTAGATCGTGTCTTATGGGTACAGTTGTACACCTCTGGCCAGAGTAAAATTATTCGATAGCCATGCCCGCGGTTATGGGCGATCAACCAGATTCACTATGATTAGTCCCACCTTTAATAATTTGACTTCACGGAACTGGATTGGTTCAGGAGGATTGGTTGGGCCTGATCAACATGGTCTAGCATTGTTCAGTGGAAGGTTAATCTTGATCTAATTAATCAATTGTTTTACTATTTTAAACTAGAAAGGTTTGCAACCGTATTTTATGCAAAATAACCAAGCCACTCTTGTCTCCCCTTGCACGTCTGCATCCCTCCGTGTGGCTTGTTGAGTACGGTGGTTGTACTCAGCCTTGCTATTTTTTCCCTTTTCTCTAAGTGTAGTGCTTCTGAGTTGAAGACGGAGTTAGATGACCAGCGCTCAGACCCCAGTTGAGTTTGTCTGTGGAGTAGAGCTGAAGCCCCGCTAGGATCGCTTCTTTCCCCCTGCTTTCTTTCGGTGTGAAGACCAAGTGTCTCTTCCGTAAGTATCTTACACTTTATTTATGTTTTGGATCTGTTTATTGATTTGTCATTTTGTGTACTCTGACTGATTACTAGATAGAGATTTAATACACAAAATAGTCTAGAAATTTGGCTAAATTAATGTGACAGTATTTAACGGGACTTCTAAAATATATAAAAATTGAACCCGACGAGTTGAGACAATGTACTATAAAAACTATAAGATCCGATTTTAAAGGTTCTGAGAAGGATAAATAGAAGCCATGGTAGATCGGAAAAGCAAATAAAGGGGTGATGGTTGGTGTGAGTTTTAAAAACTATAAAATTAGAAACTCAATGATGATAAGACTCGGTATTTTAAACTTCTAAAATAACCAGATGTCTATTTAACAAATTTTAAAGAAAATCGTATGAAGAATAGATATTTTTTTATAGATGCTAGCCGCGTAATTGCATAGGTCACCCAGCTTGTTGTGTAGTGTTTTTTAAATCATGGTTTCTCAAATTAACCGTTCTTTAGTTGTACGTCGCAGGTTTTTTTTTCTTTTCTCTCGTCGCGTGGGTTTTGTCGATTTTTCCTTAATTAACCGTTCAGTTATATTATTTTTTTGCCCAGTCTTTCTTCAACTCTTTCTCTTAATATATCCGACAGAACTCTCGCCATCATGGTTAAAAAAAAAATCCTGACTTCTAAAGAGCCCTTATGTGGTCTCAAGGGCAAACCGAATCCAAATCGCTCGATGATATCTAGGAGCGGATCCAAAAGGACAATTCAACGACCATTTCAATTATCCTGTAGTAATAGCATTCATCAGTTGAAAAGGCCGGCATAAACGTACATAATGCTGATACAATTCTTCATTTCTAGCGTGCTCGGGTTATAGAATATTCTCTCTGTCTCGATCAAATGCTCTTGGCATTTTTCCATTGCGCCAACTGAAAGTGCTTTTTGAAAAATAATTCCACTAGCATGATATGGTAGCGTGACCCGTGATGTACGTATTCTCTGTTTCTCACACCGCCTGCGTTTCGTCTTAACCTAACGGAGTGCACACATCAAGCATGCAATTAATTAGTGCACGCGAAGAAGACTGACTCAGCTGAACAACAAATCAAAGCTTGGAGGGGTTAGTGTTGGTCGTCTGCTTAATTATCCTCCACGAAGAACAGTACACGACCCCAACACACTTTGGACAAATTGGATTGCATTAGCTAGCTGTATCTGTTCTTCTTCAGAGAGCCTGACAAATCGATCCCGATTGCGAGACACGAGCTGCCATGGAAGGTTGTATGCTGAGCGATGCAAACTACGCGCCGCTCACCCCGGTGAGCTTCTTGGAGCGCGCCGCCGTCGTGTACGGTGACCGCACGGCCGTCGTGTCCGGCGGCATGGAGTACTCGTGGCGCGAGACGCGGGAACGGTGCCTCGCTGGGGCGTCCGCCCTCGCGCGTCTCGGCGTCGGCCGCCGGGACGTGGTAAGTGGCCAGAGCTTGATGCCTCGATGAGCTTTATAGTTGTGCCAATTCAACTCTCAACAAGACATGGATTAATTGCTGGTTGGCTACTCCGTGCACTGCCGATCAGGTCGCGGTCATCGCGGCGAACATCCCGGCGATGTATGAGCTGCACTTCAGCGTGCCGATGACCGGCGGTGTGCTCTGCACGCTGAACACCCGACACGACGCGGCCATGGTGTCCGTCCTCCTCAAACACTCGGAGGCCAAGGTTTTCCTCGTCGAATCGCAGTTCCTCGCCGTCGCCCACGATGCCCTGAGGCTGCTCGCCGATGCCAAAACCAGCCTTCCTCTCGTCATAGCGATCTCCGACACCGGCGACAGCAGCAGCAGCGACGGTGGCGGGCTAGAGTATGAGGCGCTTCTAAGGGGCGCGCCGCGGGGCTTCGAGATCAGGTGGCCGGCCGACGAGCGCGACCCAATATCGCTCAACTACACGTCCGGGACGACGTCGAGGCCGAAGGGCGTCATCTACAGCCACCGCGGCGCGTACCTGAACTCGCTGGCCACGCTGCTCTGCAACGACATGACGTCCATGCCGGTGTACCTCTGGACCGTGCCCATGTTCCACTGCAACGGGTGGTGCATGGCGTGGGCCACGGCGGCGCAGGGCGGGACGAACATCTGCATCAGGAACGTCGTGCCCAAGGTCATCTTCGAGCAGATCGTGCGCCACGGTGTGACCTACATGGGCGGCGCGCCCACGGTGCTCAACATGATCGTGAACGCGCCGGCGTCGGAGAGGAAGCCGCTGCCGAAGAAGGTGCTCATCTCGACGGGCGGCGCGCCGCCGCCTCCGCAGGTGCTCGCCAAGATGGAGGAGCTCGGTTTCAACGTCGTGCACGGGTACGGCCTCACCGAGACATACGGGCCGGCGACGCGGTGCGTGTGGAGACCCGAGTGGGACGCGTTGCCGCTCGCCGAGCGCGCGCGGATCAAGGCGCTGCAGGGGGTGCAGCACCAGATGTTGCAGGACATTGACATCAAGGACCCGGTGACCATGGCGAGCGTGCCATCCGACGGTCGCGCCGTCGGCGAGGTCATGCTCCGCGGCAACACGGTCATGAGCGGGTACTACAAGGACGCGGCCGCCACGGAGGAGGCCATGCGCGGCGGGTGGCTGCGCACGGGCGACCTCGGCGTGCGGCACCCGGACGGTTACATCCAGCTCAAGGATCGCGCCAAGGACACCATCATATCGGGCGGCGAGAACATCAGCTCGATCGAGGTGGAGTCGGTGCTGTTCGGTCACCACGCGGTGCTCGACGCGGCGGTGGTGGCGAGGCCGGACGACCACTGGGGCGAGACGGCGTGCGCGTTCGTCACGCTGAAGGACGGGGCAAGCGCGACGGCACACGAGATCATCGCGTTCTGCCGTGCGCGGCTGCCGCATTACATGGCGCCTAGGACGGTGGTGTTCGGCGACCTGCCCAAGACGTCGACGGGGAAGACGCAGAAGTTCCTGCTCCGGGAGAAGGCCAGGGCCATGGGAAGCCTGCCTATGCAACGCAAATCCAGGTTGTAGTCTTGTACTAGCTGCGTTTGGCTTTGTTGCCAAGATGACAGCGTCCTGCACAACTACGATATTTTCTGATGATCCCATAGAACACCGATAGATGCTACAACATTTGCGAAGACCCACACGGATAGTGCATAAACTCCGTGTTAAAACTGTGTCAAGTGTAGCATCATATAGGATGTACTTCAATTAATCACCTTGAAAGAATATAGTTTGGAATATTTGCACAGATCAATTTTGCTTATATAAGGCTTGAAATGTAGAACCATCATGGAAGGTGGGCAGTCCATTCATACTTCCGCATGGTACATTATATATCCATGTAACGTCAATAACAAAAACATGTGGGATCTTTTTATTTCGAATAATCTAATGAATATTCATTTTGAGATGCAGATCCAATACATATATCTACGTTTTATTAAAGCAGCCGTACCAGTGCCCCACATCCTCTAAAGAACAGAGTCAAAACTCAAATTTCAAAGCTGGATAAACCAGTCATCAAAATCTAAGTTACGACAACAATCATACATCGTAGAACTGTTGCATATATCGTATGGAACTCTTTGAAATGTACCATCTAGAGTTGCAGTAGTCTCAACATCAAATGAAGCAGATAATGATCAACACCATGTGGAAGGAGATAACAGATATACTCCACATGGACCCGGCAAACTGCGACCTCCCAGATCCTCCTTCTGCAAAATCAACTATTAGAAATCTGCCGTTTCTCTGAATCAAACAAACTCAGAGACTGAGGAACTACAGGTATGCAGGCTAAGCTTACTCTGGCAGGCTGTTGTCTGGTTCGTTGCAAGGCTGGTTTGTATGATGAGCGATGAACTGTTGGAGTAACCACTATAGGCGCACATCGTTGATCCACAACCAGTGCCGTTCGTCTCACCAAGCTTCAGCGTTCCATTACACAGTGGCACTGACGGGCATCCCTTGCGCTCAACTGCAGTGCAGTTTAGCCTGGTTGACACAGCGTAAAGAAATGTCAATTCTATGGTTACTGCTTGATCAGAAACAACTTAGAAAGAGATGGAAATAATAGGGGAGCATACTGGTAGGTAGTTGAACTGCAGCTGCAGCGGATGCAGTTTCCTGCGGTGAATCCATAAGTGCCATCCGGGAGGAGCATCAGATTGTGATCAGCTGAGGTATCGCTGATCGATGAACGGCACACTGAGGGCACCAATTTTCCAGGAGAAGTTAGGTAGGTAGGTAGTAGGAACTCGTTTCATATATGTGACATTTTTACCGAAGATGGTGGAATAGTAGTAAAACATCAGGTACTAGTAGTATATTTTGAAACCTTGTGAAGGTCAACTTTCTGGACTGGTATTAGTAGTTTATTTATAATTTTAAACCGCAAAGTCAGATAGTTTGTCCGGTGATAGCAACAGCTAACTAATCATACAAGTCCAAGGAGTGCAGGAATTCAAGCTCTAAAGCTTAAATTCTTCAACATCGGGATGGAATTTTGTGTCTTTCTGCTCTTGCGCTAGTGGAGTTCCGTGGACTGTGGTCTCAATTTGTCACAATTGAAGCATGTGCAGCTAGCTATCTTTTCTTGAGAGCAACTTTCCGAGTCATGACCGGATATTTTGATTCTGATAAGCTCCACCATGCAAGGGGACCATAGCCTAAGTTCATTGTAAATATCACTGAATTCTAGCAATATATTACCAGCGTATTGCAAATAATTTACCATACCCAAGTACCTAACCTAAGTTTCCTATGCAAACTGAAGAGAACAACACAACTAATCTCCAGTCTTCTCAGTCAACCATGCAGAGGTAGTAATATGACTAACTAATTCAAGTTTCATCTCTGTAGCACGACTAGTCTACTGAGAAAATTCACTGTAAACAAAAAATTGTGACCTCGATCACAAGATTGCAAGAACCATACGAGAACCATACGAAGAGTAACAGGAAGGCACTTACCAGGGAGCGGGACATCTAGAATCTGCCCCATCTGCAATTTCTTGGGGTCGTCGATGTGATTGATCTTAAGAAGTGTGGACTCCGTCACCCCGTAACTGGTGGCGATCGCCGACGTGTTCTCCCCGCTGGCGACGCTGTAGGCGAGGTGCATCACGTCAGAGCCTTCCACCTTGTCACAGCTGCAGGGAAGCGGAATCCACAGCGTCTGGTTGATATATATCTTGTTGGGGTCGGAGATGTTGTTCACGGCGGCGATCTCCTGGTAGGTGACGAAGGCGTTGAACACGTTGCGCGCGATGGCGTCGAGCCCGTCCAGCGGCTGCACGACGTAGACGGGGAGGTGATCCGATTGGCCAACCTTGCCGTCGCAGCGGCAGCGGAAGGGGATGCGGACGGTGGAATTGGCGGCGACGGGGGTGGTGGAAGGCTTGCTTTCGGGGAGGCCGTTGGCGCCGAGGAGGTAGGGGAGGGTGGTGGTGTTGAAGCGGGAGACGAGGTCGCCGTAGGTGGTGGCGTTGGGCGTGGTGTAGAGGATGACGGACTGGCAGGTAGTGCCCGCAGCCGCGGAGCAGGTGAAGTTGGCGGCGGAGGCGGGGGCGGCGAGGAGGACAAGGAGGAGGAGGGCAGCTGCCGCCGGCGCGGCCAGGCCGTCGGTGAGCGACGCCATGGTGGGGAAAGCTGGAGAGGTGGGAAATGGGAGACTTGGTGTTTGTTTGACTGCCGCGTTGACACGGGAGGAGGAGTATGCCTCGATGCCCGTGGGCTCGTGGCGACTTAAATGGTTGCAGTGTGGGCCTTTCCGTATCCTTTGGTTTGATTGCATCAGGATGCATCAAGTAGAAAATGGTGAACTTGTATGGAATTGACTGGTTTGAGTCAGACTTGGAGAACAAAAAATCACGGAAATTTCAAAATTACCGATGGAAATTTGACTTCAAACGTTAGCCATGCATGTAGCTTTAGCGTCTTCAAGGGGAGCTTGACTACGCTAAGACTTTCGCAACCCAGGTCAGGCAATTTAAATAACACAAAAGACCAATCTGGACTTCATAGTCACAAATGTGAACGAGTAGCCTCGTCCACGGCAGCACACACTTGGAGACAAGCAGGACAGGTAGGCTGGAGCTGGATGCGAGGAAAATGGCAAGCAACACGGCGAAGTTGACGTCTCTGCGCCACACAAACCAACCGCCAAAACAGAGGTGTCCACATCGCGAGGCAAAGCTCAAACGCGTGCATATCATTGAGAGATTTCTCCTCCGTTATTTATACGGAAAGCACATGAATAAGCACAGGGACAATATGATCGCGAGCCACTGATTATTTCGCCTAATTGATCAAACAGCTGTCCGAAACGATAAAATGCTAAGCCGCGGAAGGAAAACATACTACGAAAGAATGAATGAACCAATGAACGCAATACTGCGGTTGATCCCCTTTCTACAAAGAATGTTCCCCTTAACAGGCAAAACTGGAAACCTAGTCAGAAAAGCTTTTCTTTTGCACTGGCACAGGTATGACTCATTCCATAGGCGAAGGAGGCATGCCTGGTGGATCATCCGAAGGTGGAGCTGAAGATGAAGCGCTGAAGTCAATAGTTGGGTACACTCCAGGTGGCCTTTCGACAGGTTGTATCGACAACAGTTGTGTCGAATCTCCAACGACATCAGCCCATCCGTAATGAGGCTCCGCCCTAAATAATAACGCAGAGATCGATGTTTATAAATCTGATTGCTCTGAAGATGTCAGAAAATACCAAGCAAAACATAGTCTTACTCGTAGTACGTCTCCTCATCCACTACTAAATCCCAGCTCTCGCCGGTTGTGCTCTTCCCGTATTTATGAACTTTTCTGAAATACAAAAGAACAACAGTATCTAAAAGAACTATCGTTGCAAGAACCACCATTGCAGAATGATATGTGTTATATATATATATATATATATATATATATATATATATATATATATATATATATATATATATATATATATATATATATAAAGGACAAGCCCATGTGGTTTCAATTCATTTATTAATGTCAAGTGTCAGTCAAACAAAATGCAAGACCAGCATCATGATGACACATACCCATTACCGAAGTGCTCTTCTCCCCAAGTTCTTGACCATCCTGAAAGTATCAAAATCAGATAAGTGGATGGCAATTGGAAATCAGATAAGTCACTACTCACACTACTAGTGGTGCAAACATTTAACAATGCAATAAACAGGATCTGACTTCTAAAGCTGAGTATGCAGACACTAGATACAGCTCATATATAAAAGAAACATGTTAAGATAACAAAATATCCAACATAGTTTCCAATAGATTGAACCAGTGTGAATTTCAGCCAATGCAGCAGGCAAACTTTTTCTATGAATCAAAGGTCCAAAGGTGCTAGCATTTATGCCTAATACCAGCATCCAAAGAGAACAAAGCCTATCATCAAGGTGGATTATAGTACATATATATAAATGATGATGGAACTTACGATCTCCGCCAGGGGATACATGCCATGTCTCCCCTTGTCGAGAACCGATTCCAGCAAAGAATTTCTCTTCCCATTTGTCCCCCCATTTGGTGCCTAAGTCTGTCTCTGCCCACTTATCTGTCCTGTAATACAAATGAACTGCTGTGGTTACCAATTAACATACATTGGATGTTCCAATCATGATTGAACAGGCAAACAAATTAAATGTATAAAAGAACTTGTGCCTCAAATATGATGCACAATGTAAATGCACAACCTAGAATACAAATTTAGGTCACAATGTGCGCAGCATAAGAAACATAAAACATGTAATACAATGTAAAGCATATGGTATAGTGCTTGAAGATAAACTAAAGTACAGTATAACAATAGACTGCAAAATGGCACTAGATATATAGGCTCACCATTTCAATACAAAACCTCGGCCGTCATAATGCTCACCCCACCTCTCCCACCAGGATTGTTCATTCAATCTTCCATACTTATGAGCACCTTTTTCTGTCCAGCCTTTGGCGTCATATTTCTCCCACCTAGGAAGGAAACATAAACACTCCAACAGTTCAAACAAATATTTGAAGAACAATTGCAACCAAACCTAAACAAAAGCCTGACATAACTCTCACCATTTTTCATACCACCCAGCATTTTCTGCTCCTGATTTCGCTTGCTTTTCAGCGCTCCTCTCTATTCTTGCAAGATTGCTGTTTGCACAATGTAAATCATGTTATGAACTACAGTTTACAATGTTGTACTAGATGGTCATTTCTTAATTAATTTGCTTTGATTTCCCTATCTTAAAGAGAATTCAGGACATTTATTCAAAAGTACAGACCATTATGACCATGAGAACACTAAGCCAGCAATATATCTGGTGCCCAATATGTTCAGAACTACTTTCTGAACAGGAATTTGTGGATCAGCACTGTGAATTTCACTCCATGCTCATGTGGTAAAATATCCCAATCCACAGGAGAGATTATGTTGTTTTGGTTCTTGACAGTTATTGTTCAAACTAAGTTGAACAATCCTAAAACAGGTGAGCACTTGAGCTCATACAACAAGTTTCCTTCAAAAAAGGTACTAGAATCCGAAGGACGGACCATAAGAGGAATAAGAAAATAATGCATGCTCATCGATATTTGGTGCATGTATGATGTGTCCAAAAATCCAGAAAGTTGAAATATATAACCATGTCAGATAATAACAGTCAACAATGTGCTGAATTTCTAATATAATTAAATAGAACATGGATATATGGTCAAACAAAATTGTTCCAAACAGACAACAAAAAATTGCATGCGCTTAACACCATCAAAGTTCTTTGTTCGCAGATGTATGACCATGGGGTCAACAATCGTTTGTCCCCTAAATTTGCTTTTCTTCAGCAGGCAGAAACAAAGAACACTAAACTTGTTTTTGGTGACAAGATTAGTTAAGCTTCAGTTGAGATTATGTATTTTTGTAGTGTTTAAGAAAGGGGCTAGGATCCTTAAAATAATTGAATTTGCATGCCAATAATTTACCTCCATTCATCTTGGTAAAGAACTTCTTTCCATTTCTCCCACCAAGAATCACCTTCACCATTCTTCCCAGACTTCTCCGCACCTAATGTGAGAGATTTGTAATGAAAAGTCAACAACAGCTGATCAAATATACAAAGGGAAAAGGGCACAAATAAACAATAAAATTAATTGATTCCTTAGGAAATTTAACAACAAATTAGAAAGACCATTTGCTACCAGAGCCTTCATTATAAAGATATTTTCATACCTAACTCCTTATATCCAGTCCAATCACTTTTCTCCCACCACTGCCACATAATAAATTATTGAGATCTGTTAGAAAAAAATCTTTCAACAACCCAAGAATTCTGTCCAGCATTGATTAATGTGCCAAAAGAGTTAGCTATGGCCTATGAAATCTTGGGAGATTATAATTCCAAATCCCTATTCTCAAGCAAGCAAGAAAGTGCAAGTTGGAACTATTGCAGAGTGCGCTATAGCTATTGGAACAAGCATGAAACAACTTGCAGGATGACAGACATATCTTCGATTCTAACTAATGCCACAAGCATCAACAATAGCTCATTAGCATCAAAAGTTACATAAAGAGGTCATTGAAATATAATGGTTACATCCTAGAAATCTTTTCTAGATCCTTCTCATAGGAAAATGTGGTGTTTGCACAAAACTAAGATGGCAAATCTTAACTGAGGCGCATCATACAAAGGTATACAACTTGATAAATTTGTACTAAAACTAGAATGTTACCAGTTAAGAGTAAAACACCAAGAACATACCGTCTCTTTCCATTCAGTGGTACCATCATGACTCTGTCCTCCCATCCTAGCCCAACGACACCTGTAACCATTATCACCACGATCTTCTCCACTCTCCCTGTACCAGGTGCTTCCATCCTCATTTGTCCCAGACTCCTTGACTGCTTCATCCAGAAGGTTGATTCCCCATTCCTTCTCACTAGCAATACCAGTGTCTATAAGGCAGGTGGCAAAGAAACACATGCATTTCCTTAGCAAAGCTGAATAATACACTTGGAACTACGGGTTCAGGCGTTTCCTTTTGGAGTACACTAGGTCAATGCCAAAATTTGGAAGAGTCAGCAAGGAAACATACCTCTCTTCGGCGGAGTATCACGGGATTGAGGAGCTGGCCCTCTTGGCGTGCACCGTGGATAGAAATTCTGTTGCTTGGACTGCCTTCTAGAACTATACTAGTGAAAAAAAGTCAGTATCAAAAATTATTCTGTAAACAAAGAGCATTCGTGCAACAGCATAAATGTATGATTTATCCCACTACATAAAGCGTGTGTCAAAAGCACTGGCACATTAACTTGTCACTACGCAATCAGCATAAAGCGAAAAACAATCCATATGTTGGAATGATTAGACAGCTTGTTATTGTAAGTGGCAAATGCGAGGCCTGACTGGATACGGCAGAAAAATGGGCCATGTTCAGTGACGAGCCGCCGTGCACGTACCGAGGAGAAGGGAAGGGGAGTGACGGCATTGCGGTGAGGCTGGCGCGCCGCCTGCCCCGGGCGGCAGCGGCGGGCTTGTTCCCGTCGGTGCGCCACTCCTCGGTGCGCTCCGGCGCGGCCGCCGCCGCCTTGGAGAGGCGCCTACACGGCTCCTGCTGCGCGCGGCAGCAGCATCGGATCGCACGGCGGCGCGGGGCGGGGCACGTCCAGTGCGCGTGCGCGTGCGCCGCCCCACTCGCGGTCAGATCGAACGGCCGCGCCACGAGCCCCCTGGAGCACGCGGCCATCTTCTCATGCCACGGCGAGGGCTGAGGGAGCCGAGGAGGCGGCGGCCGGTAGGCAGCGGCGGCGGGGGGACTGGCTCAGTGGCGGTTGTGGAAGCCCGGAGGCGAGGGGGAGGGTTTAAAAGGGGCGGTGGCGCAGAGGGAAACTGCGGGCATCATCCGAACCAGCGAGAGAGCGATCGATTGCGATTCAGCTCGCGGAAATGACGAGACATAAATGAGCTCGCCTTTTTCAGGGCTTTTATTATTTGGATTTGTTTAGGGGTGGGAGATCTTTGCAGGTTGGGGAGAGGAGTGGCGAGGAGGAAGAAGAGCATGAGGCTCGGGCGCTCGGTGAAGGGAAGAGGACGAAGGAGGCTTGGTGGGTCCCATATGTCGGTGGGACTCCAGATTGGCAGTAATCAGGAGGGGACCCCGATGTGGGCCCACGGCAAGGATGCCACCGTGTGCTAGGCTTGTGGTACGTGCGATGCGTAGGCAGAAAAGCCGCACGGTCGGCCCAGCACAAGAAGCCTATCAGACCCTCTAAATTCTATTAACTTATCTATGCTACTTATAAATTCTCACGAACGCTATTTATAAGTTCTTACGAACGCGTAAAAAAATTATACGTCAATATATTAGAAAAAAATAGTCTTAGATACAAAAAGACCCCACAAAACTATATATTTGGGTAGGGAAGATTAGAACCCTAACAGGCGGGGGGAACTCCTAGAAACTAAAAAGCTAATCGAAACACGGGAGCAAAGGCAAAGCCCTCCTAATCTCCCACAAAAACTTCAAAGACAACAAAACCTGCTAGAGACCACAACCGGCCTTCCGCTCGGATAGAGTCCACCAACACCAGGACCGAGAAGAGGGTCGAATCGAACACCCTGAAGTTACGCTCCTTCCAAAGGCACTAAGAGACCAGGAGTACCAAGGAGTCGAAACCTCCACGCAGGTTTTCCGGCTAACGGGACCTCGCGGTCGGCCACCAGTCTGCAGCATGTCTCCACGAGGGGGAGGGGAGAGAGGTCCACCCAAAGGGGACAGGACCTGCAGCCAAACCTGTCGTGCGAAGACACAACCTAGGAGGATGTGATCGCCTGACTCAAGCTCTTACACACAGAACGGGCAAGCTGAGTGTGAGTCCAAGCCACGCTTCAGAAGAAGGTCAGCCGTCCAACAGCGTTGCTGAAGGGCCAACAAGAGGAAGAACTTGCACTTAGATGGTCCTTTGGCATGCCAGAGGAGAGACGCACCGACCATGGGGGGCTGGCCATGGAAGAACACCCGATAAGCCGAGTGTGCCGAGTAACGTTGGTCGTCTGTCAGGCGCCAAACTAAACGATCAGCAATGCTCGGCGAGAGATGCACCAGGCTGACCACATCCCAAAGAAGAAGAAACTGGGAGATGACCGGTGTGGTGAGCGCGCCACGGATGTCCGAAACCCAGGCGTTGTTGGTCAAACCCCCGGCCACCGAGCGCGATCGTCGGATTCTTTGAGGGACCACAAGGAGGAGATCCGATGCCAAAGAGGCAATCGAGCGGCCGTCCAGCCATTGGTCGGTCCAGAAGAGGATGGACTCACCATCACCCAAAAGAAAGAAAGAGGAGGTCGCGAACAGGTCAGCGACGGTCTGCTCAACTGGAGCCCTCAGGCCCTCCCAGCAAGTGTGCCCAAAACGTTGTAACCAGAGTCAACGGACTCGCAGAGCAAACCCCACCAACTTGAGATCAGAAATACCGAGGCTACCAAGCTCCTTGGGACGACAGACCTTTGACCAGGAAACCCGACACTGCCTCTCATGAGCCGACTCCTTGCCTGTCCAGAGAAATGCCCTACGTTTTTTTGTCAATAACCTTGATCACCCAGGCCGGGAGGCCTATGGCCAATGACACATAGACTGGAATAGAAGAAAGAACCGCCTAGACCAAGGTAGAATGGCCGGCCATAGTAAGGAGGCGTCCCTGCCAAGGTGGGAGGCGAACGGAGACCTTGTCCACTAGTGGCTACCAGGCCACCTTTGGCAGCTTGCGGACACCAGGCCACCTTTGGCAGCTTGCGGACAGAAAGAGGGATCCCGAGGTAAGTGTAGGAAAAGTCAGAGATCGAGCATGGGAAGCAGGACTGCACCAAATCCAGATCCCGTACCGAGCAACGGATCGGAGTAATGAAACATTTGACAAAGTTGGTACGTAAACCAGATGCCGCTCCAAAGGCCGAGAGGATACCCTGGATAAACTTCAGGTCCTGATGAACTGGCGCGAAAAAAAAACCAAATCATTTACGTAGAGAGATGCATGATTAAATAGTAGTCCGCGCCTTACGACATCATGCATCCCTTCTTCTTTGGGATGAAACATCGTGCATCCATTACTACTACTTCTAAATTCTAAATTAAAACAGTAGTAGTAATGGTCAACCACCATCACCATTAAATGGTAGTCTTTAGCTGCTCTATTTTGTAGGACCGTTCTTTAATTTTTTATTAATTTGTTTCTTGTCATTATGATTAAAAAATCTCAGTTTTTATCGTAGTTAAAAATGAAAAAGACATGTCGTTAATACGGACGGAGTCATCGATCTGTAAAAAAAATCTAGCAATAGCTTTTTTTTTCTTTTTAAGACAAAGAGTCTTGCTTTAACCAGGTAGAAGCTAATAATCTTTCAACATTTTTTTCAACAATAACGTACACGATATTTTTTTCTATTTTCGATGATCCGTTACAACGAATGTGTATTTGGTGCGCACTCATGTCAGCTTGTGTGTATATATACATACATACATATACACATATATATACACACATACACATACACGTATACATATATACACATACATACATAAGTTTTGATAGAAAATTAAATTGAGAAAAGAACATTCAAATATAACTATTTTTTCTTGGCAACTCAGTACAAATGCATACGTTTACACCATGACAGTCATATATAGACATATACACCTATCCCTATACACCTATCCTTACGTGTATCTTAAAAAATAAATCGATATATTTTAAGATTGATAAAGTTATCATAAACATATTACTCATGACGAATACATCGTCTATTACTAAATATAACTACAATAATATTGTAGCAACACCAAGTTTATATTAGTTTTAGTTTTGTATTGTAACTAACTTGTATATAAGAAATCAATCGGAGCGCTAGCTAGTTCAGTGCCAGAGGACGATGACTTTTTTCAACTCCATCCGCACGAATATTGAAATGAATTTGACTAAGTACAAATGCAGACGTTCATAAGACGTGCACGCTCGTCTCTGTAAACATATTATGGAGATTATGACAATCGGGTATCTACATGGCGAGCTTATCCGACTGCAGATAAGGATAGGTTGTGCTTACCAAATATGTAAACCAACTACGACTTGGGTATTACGTTGCCGATTAGATAAGACAACGGCTAATAGTCATAGTTTGGTAAGATTGAGGAAAACCGAATTAGAGTAAGATAGGGTTTCCGATTTGTAAGCCCACCTCCCAAGACTATATAAGGGGAGTAAGGGGCGTCCCTTGAGTGATATCGGCTTTAGATCATATGCTTCATGAGAAGTTAGATGAGCTTTCAGCTTTAGATACACGAGATCATGAGATCAATAAAGACACTCGGCGGATCGAATCCCCGAAACAGGAGTTACCTCACGAGAGGGCCTGAACCTGTCTAAATCTTCTTTTCCTTCTAACCCATCGTGCTTGGCGATCTTGACTGCGACCCCTAATTTTCTATTGCCGAAACCAAGTTTCGATAGTTGGCGCGCCAGGTAGGGGCCTGCGCGTCAAGACCTCTTCAACAATCTCACCGACAAGCGTGATGGGATCTCCTTCAGGATTCGGCGACTTCGCCGCCAACAACTTCGACGACTTCTCCTTCGACTCGAATTCGAACCAGTCAGAAAGAAAGACCCACTCGGCGCCGTTTGGGCTCTCAAACAGCGCCAAGATTTATGACGACATCTTGAAGACCAAGATGCACTCCGCCCACTCCAACGAAGGAACTCACTCGGCACCGTTCGGACTACCGAACGCCGCCAGAATCTACGCCGATCTTCTCGTCTCCCCGACGGAGACGATCTACTCGGAAGAAGACCTCTCGGCACCGTTTGGATTACCAAACACCGCTGAGATCTACGGCAAACTCCTCTCCCCCGAGTCGAGGTCGACCCACTCGGAGGAGCCCACGTCCCCAAGCTCTGACTTGGGCTGGAACGATCCAGACCCGAGCTACCCAGGGTCAAGGGAGGTCGCTGTCACCCTCCCGCCATTTGGCTCATGCTCATCTTCGGAGCTCAACGAATACCTCAGCTCCGCCGGCTTTGACGACCTCTATGGCATCCCCTCAGACGAAGCCGACGACTCCGACTGCCACAAGGACTACGAGCCGAAGTGCTTCAATGTCCTCATGGCCGAGCCGGACGAGTCCGACTCAGCCATGGCCCGCATGCTTGCTGAGGAAGAGCGAGCCAAGATCGAGCAAGAGCGTAAGCTGGCTGAAGAAGAGAAGAAACGCAGGGAAGAGGCCGATAAGAGAAAGCAAGATCTACGGGCAACCGGACGATCCGCTCAGGAGGCTATTCTTCAAACGCGGGTCCGCAACATCAATGTCTTCCAAACGCCACAGCAGAACGCTGTTGCTGCCCTCACACTCTTGGACACCATCATGGAGACGACACCCCCCGACGTGACTCCAATATTAGATAAAATCAAGACCATCGTTGCAGCCACAGCCAACGGCCATCCCTCCACCTCGGCACGAAGGCCGACTGAGTCTGTGGCCGAAACGCCCGACAAAAGCCGATTCCTGCCTCTAAGGTCAGGAGACTACAAGAGGCCCAAGCCAGACCGGTCGACGACTAGGCCAAGAGGCCCACGCCACGAGTCCACACAGAAGTACCAGGAGCAAACGGCCGACTCCCGCGACAAACGACACGGACGTCCACCCGTCCACCACCGCGTCCGCCGCAACGATAGCTCCAGCTACCCAACCAGCCAACCGAAGACCCCGCTGAGTGATCTGCGGGAAGTCCTCGATCGCCGCTACCAGCAGCGAGACCGACGCACTCGGGAAGATCGAAGGGGATCACCTGATAGCGGCGACAACGGAGTGCCAGCTTTCACTCGGGAGCTTCGCCGAGTGGACTGGCCTAATGGTTTTAAGCCAACAGGAATAGAGAAATATGACGGCAAGACCGACCCCGAGTCGTGGCTTACCGTGTATACTCTCGCCATCCGCGCAGCAGGCGGTGACAACAAAGCTATGGCCAATTACCTGCCCATGGCCCTCGCCAACTTAGCCAGGAACTGGCTCACGAGCCTGCCAAGAGGCTCAATCGGCTCGTGGAGCGAGCTGAGGGACCACTTCATCGCCAACTTCCAAGGCACCTTCGAGAGGCCCGGCACACACTTTGACTTGTACAATGTCATCCAGAAGCCGGACGAGCACCTGAAGGATTACATTCGGCGCTTCTCCGAAAAGCGCAACAAGATCCCCAACGTCACCGATGACATCATCATCGCCGCCTTCGAGAAGGGAGTCCGTGATGAGCTGTTAATTGGAAAGTTTGGGCGCAAGCCACCGAAGACGGTGAAGCAAATGTTCGAGATGGTGAACTCCTACGCCAAGTCCAACGATGCAATCAAAGGCGACACGCCAAGACCGGCCTGACAAAAGGGATGACAAGCACGCGGAAGGAAGCTGGCATCCGAGGAAGGATAACGGCAGTAGCAATCAGGCCCAGAAAGATCGCAAACGCCGGCACGAAGACCTGGTTGCCACAACGTCCGATTCTCAACACCGTCGTCGAGTTGCGGCTTACGACGCGGTCATGAACGATCGTGAACGCTCAGTGCACGTATCATCTACAAGCAATTCGCAGAGCAATATGCGGCACGGTTAAACAAGAAGCCGACTAATGAAACCGGTCCATCGAGAACCAAGAAGAACAACCTGACTGGAAATTCGGAGCCTTTTCAAGACCACGTGGGCGAGCTGAATCACATCTTCGGGGGACGTAGGCTTATGAGTCCAAGAGGAAGCAAAAGCTGATGGACCGCGAGGTCAACACGGCACAACCCGAAGTCCCACAACATCTACGATGGTTGGAGGTGGCCATCACGTTTAATCGCTCGGATCATCCTGACCGAGTTGTTCACCCAGGGCAGTATCCCTTGGTACTTGACCTGGTGGTTCAGAACATCAAGGTGAAGCGCGTCCTCATCGATGGGGGCAGCGTCCTCAATCTCTTGTTCGTCAAAGACCCTGGATGAGATACAAATCCTGAGCACTGAGTTGAAGACAAGCTCAACCCCCTTCCACGGAGTGATCCCGGGGCTGTCGCCCACACCACTCGGGCACATCGCCCTTCCAGTCACCTCCGGACTTCACGAGAATTTTCGAACGGAGAATACCACCTTCGGGGTGGTCGACTTCAAAGATGGCCTACCACGCGATCATTGGAAGGCTTGCACTCGCCAAATTCATGGCGATACCACACTACACTTACCTCTGCATGAAGACGCCTGGCCCTAACCGCGTCATCACCCTGCGCAGCGACGTCAAACAAGCCTTCACCTGCGACAAAGAAAGCTGCGATATGGCCCAATCTTGTGAGAGATCACGTGGCCAGGAAGAAATCCGACTGGCTACATCAACATCTGAAGAGGGTGAAATTTCTACAAAGAGGATAGCCAAGTCGGGACAAGGCGGCGCCAAAACAAAGAAAATCTTCCTTGATCCAGTCAGCAAGATATCTTCAAGGACTTAGAAGATACCATAGTCACAATGTCCGGGTGCGAGCTTTCATTGTCGATGATTTGGTTCTACGCAAGATCCAGACCATCAAGGACCATCACAAATTATCTCCACTATGGGAAGGACCATACATAATCGCTGAGGTGACTCGGCCAACAACATTTCGACTAAAGCGCGAAGATGGATCTATGGTGAAGAACTCCTGGAATATTGAACATCTTCGACGATACTATGCTTAAATTGTCGTAAGTTTCACGTTATTCTTGACTGCCTATCTCAAGCAAGATGACTTCTTGAGTTGACAGTCGGGGGCTGCATACGTGTCAATAAAGCATGGTTTTCTTCGACAACTTGTTTATATTTGGTTTATCATTGTTTAATGTTTCTTGATTTGAGTTTAATAGATAAGGACTGAGAATTTTTGATGACCTAATCAAGCTTAGGCTTAGTGACAATGGACGAAAATTACTTAAGAAATTTTCTATGAAGACTCGGGTCAAGGCATTAACATAAATAAGCTAGATACCTACAAGTTCACATCGGAGGCATAAAGAGACCAAGATGATTAAACTTACTCCCGACTGAACCTCGGACGACAAGGGAATCTTGGAGGCTGGATGCGGAAGACGGCTTGTGATGGAACAAGAGTTTCTAGATGGATGGATTTGCGCGTGCGCAAGTTTAGGGTTCTCCGTGGAGAGCTTGTGAACAGTGACGCGAAAGAGAAAATTTTTGGGGAAGATGAAGTGGCGGGGACGACCTCGAGGCTTCGAAAAAAGACTTGAGGATTTTTGCTAAGTCGCTTCGTGATTGGGCCGAGCCCATGAGAGACTTGCGGCCCAGCTAAGGTGTGGCTTGACACGTGTCCTTAGGGACTTAAGTGGATGGATTTAAGCAGATTTGCCCTGGCAATATGCACGTGTCACATAGGCCAATACCTTTAAAATCCTTTCATACCGCGGTTTGCATAACTTCATGAGAAGTTAGCACGATGCAATTTGAAAGGTGACAAATAGTTAAGCTTTTCATGGCTGTCCTGATGATAGGAACTATTTGGTTTTAAAGCATTTGATTAAATGATTATATCAATGCTATTTTTTTCACCTTGGTGAAGATCTTTTTAGATTAAGACCAATATTATGGCGAAGCTATTTAATATTTTGGTCGTATTTTTAGATGACTGAAAAATTTGTTTACCCATGAGGGTTGACTAAATTATTTGTCCCGAGATGACTCGGGCAAGTTAACTCGGATGAGCATGAGCTTGCCGAGTGTTTTTTGCCCATGAGGGTTGATTAGATTATTTGTCCCGAGATGACTCGGACAAGTTAACTCGGATGAGCATGAGCTTGCCGAGTGTTTTTTACCCACGAGGGTTGATTAGATTATTTGTCCCGAGATGACTTGGGCAAGTTAACTTGGATAAGCGTAAGCTTGCCGAGTGTTTTTGCCCACGAGGATCAATTGAGCTATTTGTTCCGAGATGACTCGGGCAAATCAACTCGGATAAGCATGAGTTTGCCGAGTGAATTAATTTCTTACCTATAAGGGTTGATTAAATTATTTGTTCCGAGGCGACTCGGCGAACTGCTCGGATAAGCGTGAGCTTGCCGAGTGATATGATTTTTTATGATTGCTTTAGCTTGAGCTAAACATTTATATGAGAATTATTTGTTCCGAGATAACTCGGGCAAATTTCCGGATGACTCGGGAAGATCGCTCGGATAAGCATGAGCTTACCGAGCGAATTGATTTCTTACCCATGAGGATGATTGAAATATTTGTTTCGAGATGACTCGGGCAGATTCACTCGGATAGACATGAGCCTACCGAGTGCTTTCCATCCACTAGGGTTAATTGAGTTATTTGCTCGGGATGATTCGGCAAATTCACTCGGACGAGCACGAGCTTGCCGAGTGATGAGGTTGCTTTAGCTTGAGCTAAGCATCTACATAAGAATAATTTTTTATAGTTCTTGACTGTATGTTTGGTCTGTTTTTGGCTAACCACGCATCGGGGACTAGGCCTAATTAGGCGCATCAAGAGATGCACCTAGGTTTTTATTTTTTGGATATTTTCCAACCCTTCACAGTCTTTGGAGCCACTCGGGAAGATTCAGGCAGAGATGATGGAATCACTCGGCGCCAGGAGCACTCGGCCAAAGAGGTTTTTGGCTGCGTACTATTTTGGTTTGAAGCTGAGTTGTCTCGTCGACTGAAAAGGACTCGGGGGCTACTGTGGAGATTATGACAATCGGGTATCTACATGGCGAGCTTATCCGACTGGAGATAGGGATAAGTTGTGCTTACCAAATATGTAAACCAACTACGACTTGGGTATTACGTTGTCGATTAGATAAAACAACGGCTAATAGTCATAGTTTGGTAAGATTGAGGAAACCGACTTAGAGTAAGATATGGTTTCCGATTTGTAAGCTCACCTCCTAAGACTATATAAGGGGGGTAAGGGCGTCCCATGAGGGATATCGGCTTTAGATCATATGCTTCATGAGAAGTTAGATGAGCTTTCAGCTTTAGATACACGAGATCATGAGATCAATAAAGACACTCGGCGGATCGAATCCCCGAAACAGGAGTAGGGTATTACCTCACGAGAGGGTCTGAACCTGTCTAAATCTTCTTTTCCTTCTAACCCATCATGCTTGACGATCTTGACTACGACCCCTAATTTTCTATTGCCGAAACCAAGTTTCGACACACACACATATATATACATACCCCTATAAGCATCTATCTTTAAAAGACTAATCTATCATATCTTAATATTAACAAAGTTATTATAGACACCTCGATACATCATCTATCATTAAAAAATAATTAACCATGTCAAGTTTAGAATTTGGATCTATATGGATTGATTCCGCTATAATAAATCTAATCACATAAATCTAACCAATCTAACCAGTTGAACTTAGCTTACCTCGTAAATTTTCAAAGTGGTATCAAGAAAAATGTCGATAGGTAAATAGCAATGCTAAACAAAATTAACGAAGACACATTTTGTTTGCAATAATCCATATTTTATCTCCTATAAAAATCATATTTATATTTGGGAATACGGTGTAAAATCTGTAATGGAATCCCAAGATGTCAGATCAATTTGTTTTGGTACTCCTAGAAGACTTCGTCCCATGTCTCGTGGTGCTTGTGTCTGACGCATACTAGCAAAGATAAAATTGTTAAGCAACACTGGTCCCCATATACGTATGCGCTTTCTTCTCTGAACCATCGCTCTCTCTTCTCTGAATCACGCTAATGCAGCAGCGTACAGTCTGATAACAAATCACGTGGCCTGGTGGTCTGCAACCCTCAATCTTACGTGGCTCCACGCGAACTCAAACATGTGGACAAAAAGCGCTCTTGTCCAACGTGGCGACCAACCAGACGGCTACTGACCCCGATCAGGATCAGGACAGACCGTCCCGACAAAGATTACGTGGAAAAAGCGACTCGTCTAGCGGCCACGGATCGTCCACGTCACGCTGCGGAGCAGCGAAACGACCGGCTCCCACCACAAGCGCGCCCAGGTGTTGAGGCAACTCGTGGCTCAGCGCGGCCGGTGCAGATGGCGCGACGTCGTGGATGGGGTTCGGTTCGTGTCTCGCCGGTGCATACTGGATAAGCATTGACCGTGGAGACAGTGACGCGCGTGTTACCGTCGAGATTTTTGGAGGCTATCTACGCTTGGCTGTGGTGCGGCCTTGCCATTGCATGCAGCTTACGTTGTTGTCGTGGAAAAGTGGCAGCATCGCTCCAGCTAAAATGGGAAGAAAATTGGGTGCATCCTGGGTACACCATTCGAAACGCTCCCCCAAGCACGATGCCTTCCGCGTGGAAGTTGGTTCCATCCGACGGCATCGGTAAATTGGTCGTTACATGGACTCTTCGCAGACGGCTCGGCTCCGCGCGTCGGATGGCTTGGTCCATCGGCTTCACATCGTTGATGCCTCGTCTCCGTATCAGCTCGATTTCACATCGCGGTCTAAATCTCCTTCGCGAGAACGGGCGAGAAGGAGACGCTGGAGAGGGAGCCGCCGCCGACGTTCCTCTGTGAGGACAGGCAAGGCGACGGGTCAGGGGGGTTTGCGCCGCGCACAAGGAGGCCGACGGCGCGCCGCGCGCTTCATCGAGGACGTCTGGTCGCGCCCCAGCGACGATGGGGGCATCAGCCGCGTCCAAAGGTTTATGCCATCCTCGACACGACTTGGGCCTCTGCGTGGGCGCCCTCGCCGTCCGCCGCGCAGACCCCATCGATTTGGATCAGGTATGTTTCGTCCAAGACTCTTGCTAACTCATGTATTAAACTGTATCACGCTTCAATTTAATTGCAAATCCTTTTGCAATGACTGCTCCATACATACAAGGAGGATACATAAGCCTGTTAATGGGAGTAGATCAAGATGCTACAGTGAGGGCAAACTGCAGTTAGGAAGTTACATTTTGATGGAGTACAAAATCAACAATCTATGTAATTTTTTTTCTGTTAGGAAGTCTCTTTTGCTCTCAATAGGAGCCTTCCAGACTTTGCTCCAAATAGGAGCCTCACAGACTTTGCTCTTTTGTTGTTTAGAATAATGCATTCAGAAAAACAATGAGATTATTTAGACATTCAATCTGATTTCAAAACATCTAAATATATTTCATATAAAAACACACTTTGCTATACCTTTGCATTAAGTAGAAGTGAGAAGAACACGTACAGATAGGTTTACATGCTGGTTATAATTCCAGCCAACATATACAGTAGAGACTAAAAAGAAAAAAAACTGCTACTACCACTAAGCATAAGTATCGCTGCTCAGTTCAGATCACCACCACCAAAATGACTTGAAGCATCTCAGTTTTATTTTTTCTAGGTTGAGACTGACCCAGGCCATTTCACTTCCTGCACTTGCAGTCTTGCAATGAACTCAACAGTGATACAATTCTTGACAACCTCTCTGTCATTCTTAACCATCTACATTCATGCACAGTTTTAATTCCTCAAGGAATCCCATAGTTTATGAATTATTTGTCGGATGGGTCACGCTGTTGTACGTCCTGTTTCTTGCAAATATATATCGCTCCAATTTTCCAAACTATCCAAAATACAAGCCATTTTAGCAGCCATCAAGATGGATACAGTTCAGTACATGAATCAGCAAAAATCCTGGATGAAACATACCTGATCCAAATCGATGGGGTATGTGCGGCGGACGGAGAGGGCTCCCACGCGGAGGCCCAAGTCGTGTCGAGGACGGCACAAACCTCTGGACGCGGCTGATACCCCCACCACCGATGGGGCGCAACCAGACGTCCTCGACGAAGCGCGTGTTGCGCTGTCGGCCTCCTTGTGCGTGGCGCAAACCCCTCGGACCCGGTGCCTTGCCCGTCCTCACGGAGGAACGGCGGCGGTGGCTCCCTCTCCAGCGACTCCTTCTCGCCCTTCTCACGGAGGAGATTTGGGCCGCGATGTGAAATCGAACCGATACGGAGGAGGCATCAGCGATGTGGAGCCGATGGACCAAGCCATCTGCCGCGTGTAGCCGAACCGTCTGCGAAAAGTCCATGTGGCGACCAATTTACCGATGTCATCGGATGAAACAAGCTTCCACGCGACAAGCATCGTGCTGAGGGAGCACGCGCCGCACAATGTACCCAGGGTGCACCCAATTTTTTTCCTATCTCGCCATCACCCTATCATTTTTCACTATCAACAATCAATTCTGTCTATCTTCCTCTCTGGTTACTGTCTATCTTCCTCTCTGGTTACTGGGGACTATAAGGACTTGTTTGATTTATAGTACCACACCAAAACATTGTTAGTATCAAAATCAATATTGTTAATAATCCAGGTAAATTTGGCATTACCAATATTGAAATTGAATGTGTTTGGATTGGTACCAATTAGGAATCAAAATTTATATTATGGTGAGGACAGCTCAATTTTTCCAAATTGAGCATGATATTATTAATTCAAACCAAACCACCACATTTACAATTCAAACTACCAATTCATATTTTGGCATTGACCAGGCCTTAATTAGTATGATCCACGGGTATAAAAGTTTGGACAAGATAAGCAAAAGGCCCGTAGTTGTAACGGGCTAAAAACCCCGGTTGCTGGGCCGGTAGTACTATTGGGCCAAATTAGAACAAGTAAACTTCACATTTATTCGGCCGAGTTACAGGCTTACAGCGTGGAACAACCTATGTACATCTTGTTCTGGTCCGAACTGCCTGACTACACGTAACGTACACACGTCACGGCATGGACACAACGAACTACTGGATGTAGGACTGGCCGGTGATGTCGAGGTCGCGATCGCCGGTGGACGGCGGCGGCGCGTGCTTGGGCCTGATGGCGGCCTCCTCCGGCCCGTCGGCGCTTTGCGTGGCGCTGGCGCGCGGCCGCGTCGGGTCCCTCCGCCCCTCGCTGGCGTACATCCCACCGCCGTACGCCTCCCGCGTCAGCGGCTTCATCTCGGAGATGTTGGGCGGCTGGTGCTCCCGCTGCAGCTGCGGCTGCTCTCCGGCGATGAGGTCGGCGAGGTCCGGGTCGCTCGACGGCACCTTGGGCTTCTCCTCCTTCTCCTCCATTGCCTTCTTCGCGTTGGGCACCAGCTTCTCCATCGCGCAGTGACAGACTAACGGTACGTAGCTTCAGGTAGTAGTGTCGTCTCACTATCTCGGGTGGGCTTGGTTAAATAGTTTGGCGTTCGACGGACGGTGGATTGGTACGAAGTCTCGCGAACGTTCGCGTGCAGGCTTGCGTCCGGTGAATTGTTGCGGCGCTGCGCCGTGGGGGATCCACGTATTTCCGGGCCTTGCGGCGCTGGGTCCTGGAGCGAAACGTGGCGGTCGAGTGGAGCGCTTGGCGCACGAGGCGGGGATAGGTCGGTGCCTCGTGGCGCGGACGTGCGACGCGCGGCGGGCGGCGGCTAGCCCGGCAACCCCCACCCGCTCTCGCGTGCGTGAACTCCCACGGTCTCGCCACGCGCGGCTGGGCCGAACAAATTGCCGGATCCGTCAGGCCTCGGCCACTGACCAAGTGACCAGTAATAAGTAGCCAATCCATCAAGCCCGGTGCCGCAACGGCACCATGGCACCAAATCGCACACGCAAAAACGCAAGTCCCATGCAAGTACCTATTGCCGGAGCAATTCGGCAGAATGGCGCCTTGCGAGCGGCAGCCTGCAGCACAGGAGTTGCAGCGAGCGGAAACGGGCTGTGCGAATTTCCCGGGTGTTGCACTGGGAATTTGGGAATGGGATCAGGCAAAACATTGAAGCATTGTGGAAGTTTCGCTTAAACTGCTGAGTTGATGGCAGGTACGTAGAGTACGTCTCTCTCGGCAGGAGGCTGCTACTTGCTGCAGTTCGGATTCCATATGCTTCCCATTGGCTACTGGAGCTCTCTCTAGCCATTGGCCCGTTGCTATTACCGTTCCTATTCTAGTGGCTATATACATAATCATGCTCGATTATCTGTGTCGGAGTATGATACTCTCACAACAAAAAAAATCACCTTTGAAGATTCGATTAGAGAACAAGTAAGAATCAAGTTCGTGACGTGTGTGCTATATAAAAATACATAAAAATAATAAAAAAATGAACATAACACGTATATAGGTTCAGATCGTTCGAAAACATAATATCCTACTCCTATGTCTAGGTTTATAAGAATAATAGAGGCTTACAGGTTGAGTTTGTGCTATGGTTCCCTTTCTAGGGTTTCTAACGATCTGATCTGATCCGTCTTCTTCTACGTGGCATAACATCTTTCTTTTATAGTATAAGAAGGGGTTTATAGCACCGTTATCATCTAGAGAATGTCCATGCTCGATTTAATGGAAGGATTATCATGGCGGACTTGTTTTTACCGTGCCTCGGGCACTTGGCCAAGAAGCCTCGGGAAAGCTGTGTCTTGCTTCTCTCGCCACCTCTTCGAAACCTGGCTTGGTGGACCTAAGCCAAGTTATGAGTTGCTGCTGATTTTTTTTGCTTGACGGTAAAGTCGTAGATCACCTGTTAGCACGCAACACGTCGCTCTGCTCCTATTGCTTTGAGTGGTGTGGCACTGTCGGTGGCTTCAAACCTCGCCACCACCTGGTTACATGCGACCAAGCTGTAATCTTAAACCGTAAATTTTTGGACATCGCATGCAATTGACATGATATGTTGCCCTTGATCAAGTTGTTGGGCCCACCATGCTTAGACTATCGATGACACACACAACCTTCGCTTTGCGATAACAACATCCGGGCGAAGATCTCTAGGAAGGGCCCGGAGCAACCAATACCAACGGGTGTCTCGTTAGAATCATTAGGGCACTCCCAATGCAGAAATCACTCGTGGTTTCTATACCTCAAAAACTTCACCACAAGAAACTTTTATCTCCAATGCATAGCTTGTAACAATAGTTTCTTAGATTAAAAAAATCAATATATAACACAAAGCTAGCTGATTCATTGTGGCATGTTTCTTCGTGGCATGGAGAAGAAGAGAAACTTCAAGAACGCACATGGCGGCCGGGCGCCGGCCGAGCGGCGCGGTCGCAGCGTGGGGGCAGGGCGGCGGTGGCCGGGCGTGGGGTAGGGCGGCGGGCGGCCGGGCGTGGGGTGGGACGGCGGGCGACCGGGCGTGGGGGCCGGGCGGCGCGGCCACGGCGCGAGGGCGGGCAGCGTGGCCGTGGAGCGAGGCCGGCGGCGGACGGCGGGGAGTCGGGCCGGGCGGCGTGGCCGTGGAGCGGGGGCTGGGCGGTGGATGGCGGGGACGCCGGGCCGGGCGGCGTCGGAGGCCGGACGTGGAGGCGGACACGCGGAGATGACGGGAGGAGGCTGCAGACGCCGCACGGGATCAAGAGGATCCACGCTGCCCCACGGCGTAGGTTTCTTACGCTTTGGAACGTGCGAAGACTCGATGTCTAACTTAAAAACAAAGTCTTATGTTTTTCTCCTCTCTTTTTAATAAATATAGTGTCACATCAGCAAAATACATTAAATAGAGTAGGTAATAAATGAAGATAGAAACCATATAGGGTGTGGGTTGGGAGTGCCCTTAGGGCAGTCCCAATGGTATATTTATGATGGTTTCTATCTTCATTAATTAGTTTGACAGCTCAGCATTTTGCTGATGTGGCAGTAGAATTAATGGAGAGAGAGAGAGTAGAAAACAGGGAAACGATTTCCATCTCACGGAACGGATTCGACGCTAGCACCGAGACTCGTAGAAACTGACCACATAGCGTTGGGGAGACACTAGTAGTTTCCAGCGCCGCCCACCCAGATCGATTCCTCCGTCGTCGCCGCGCATGCTCCTCGCGCGCGAAGACGCACACCCGCCTGCTCGCTCTCGCCTATGTAAATCCATTGTGCATGCTCGCTCTTTGCTTTCCCGCGCGCTCCAGGCCATCTCCTGCGCTCGCTTGTGCCCCCAAATACTCTGTCTCCAATCCACTACTCCGCTGTGTGCCCCTAATTTCATGACTTAGCCTCCTCTTTCCCCAATCCATCCCAAATCTCTAAGAAAATGAATCACCGGGCAACGAATCTGAGCTTAGGTTTCAGGCCAGGCACTGGTGCTCCAGTCCCCCATGCTGCTGGATCCACTTCAGTCGGTGGTGCTCATGCTGCCCATGCTGATGGATCTGTTCCATTCACTGTTGCTGAAGCTGCCATGGTAGCAACGTCATCTACACCACCAACCAGCGTTCAGCTCCCTGGTTATCCTGCGTGGTGGACAAGCTCATCCCCTATGTCCTCTCCCACTAAAAGGTATGGTGTTCACTCCTAAGAAGGTCCTTGCGTTCACTCCTAAGCTCAGGCAGTGCATCTAGTATGGTGTAGCAAGTAGTTGTCAATTTTGTTCTAGGTCATCTTCTGAAAATAATCAATATTATTTGCAGTAGTATGTTGTTTCTAAAAAATAATAGGTATGGTTTAGCAAAGAATTGCCATTCTTTTGATTCTGCCACATGGCTTTAGCACATTATGTGCACTTTTTTCTCTTTTCAGGATGTACCGACCAGGTGGTTTTACCCATTTTCTGGAGTCAAACCAATCTCCTAACCATGTGAATGAAAATTTCCATTTTGTTGGAACTACAAAAAAGCAAACTGCAACCTCTCCAAGTTCTGAACAAACTCCGACAGCTAGAAACAATGCAAAAAATAAAGAAACAATCGATGTTGATGTCGATGCAGATGAAAACCTCCAAGATCCTAGGACCGACAAGCGATTGAACTACACGAGGAAGATGTTAGATTGGTAAGTCACCTTTCTTACTTTGCATACTTTCAGCATGGACTATATGAAAAAGGAATTATGTTCTAGTTGTAAACTTTGAACTGTGGTTTTTTAAATGCAGGTCACTGCTTGGTGCGTAACTCAAAGGACCCAGTTGATGGAACTGACAGGAAGTCAGAACAGTATTGGATGGCTGTTACTAAAGAGTACAACAAGACCACAAAGAGTAGACGCAAGAGAAACCGCAACCAGCTAAAAATCCGTTGGGATCGTGTCAAGAAACCAGTCATGGAGTATCATGGTTGCTGGATAAAAATCAATAGAGTGTACAGAAGTGTATTTAGTGATGACCAGTTGACGGATATGGCTGACAAGATCTATGCCTCTACACATGATGATAAAGATTTCATGCTGAAACATATATGGCACGCCTTTTTTGGTGTTGCTAGATCCAACAATGATATCAACGTGCTGAACCAATCACATTTGTTTGTGGAACAACTGAGAGGAGAAGCCCCCAAGGTGCAGTACACTATCAATGGAAGGCAATATGATATTGGTTATTACCTAGCAGGCGGTATATATCCGGACTGGCCTGTTTTCGTGAAATCCATACGCCAACCGCAATCTGATGAACATAGTCTTTTTTTCACAAAAGCAAGAAGGGGCAAGGAAGGATGTTGAATGTGCCTTTGGCATTTTGCAGTCCCGCTTTTGTATTTTGCATCGACCAGCCCGTCTATACGAGCAAGGGGATCTTGACAATATCATGCTTACTTGTATAATCCTACATAATATGATAATTGAAGATGAGAAGGATATAGAGCAGGTTTCCCTTGATTTGAATGAGGAAGCTAGCACATATATTGTTTAAGAAGCTACAATCTCTCATGGACAAAACCCAGAGATGGAAGATGTACTTAACAGAAATACTGCCTTACATGATCGAGAAGCATACAAACAACTTCAATCTGATTTGATTGATCATATTTGGCAAAAGTTTGGTAATTCATACATGCAAAATTATTAGGGTATGAAAATGGTTAATCCTCCTCTAATTTGTATTGCTTATCTAATTTTTCTGAATTATGAATGCAAGTCTGCACAATAGTACCATTTAGTTCTGTGTTGCTTATTTAATTTTTCTAAATTATTTAATTCAATGCATCTTGTTGTACTATTTTTCTTTTGCTGATATGAAATTGTTCCCTTCTAGATGATGCATTGTGGAGTACCTACGTGAACTGATGGCTTCTGGATATCCTCTTGGTGAACTGATGGCTTCTGGATGGTGCTTGCGCAACCTGCTTGAGATGATATCGTTTTGTTATCAAATTTATATGCTACCTGTTATCTTTATTAAGGATTGCTATCATATTTATGTATTGCTATTATTGTTATGGTTATTTGAAAACTTAAGTATGAATACATTGTTCTCTGGAAAGCTAGATGTTACAAACTCTTTTTTATGCAAACGTATCAAGTTATCATTTATATAGAAATTACAATAGAAATCATAGATTAAGAAAGATAGGTTTTACTGGTATTAATTGCTTTTGGAAACTACGTTAAAAAACCATGTACTGGGATTGCCCTTATACGATTTGTTTTCATCCTAAGATAATATCAATCCCCAAACTATTGCGTTTCCGAGTTGTTGTTTTTTTTCGTTCCCAAAGCACGTAGTAGGAGTATATGCTGCTTAACAATGGCACTTTGCCCATGTGCCGAATCTGCTGGCAAGTTGTTTAACAGAACTTTCATAATGTAGCCGTAACTACTTTAACTTGTCGGCCCATGAGGAGAGGCTATTGAAAATTTCCACTAAGCTAGTACTACTAGCTATAGGCTATAGCGAACTGCTCCGCCAGTTGATCAGGGAGATGAGGTGTGTGGTCTCCTCGGTGGACGACTCGACTTGAATGGTCGCCTCTGCGTTGACGACAAGTCTATGGCTACTGTCTCTGTTCCCCATTTCAGAGGGTGGACGATCGGACATGCAGAGGAAAATCAAGCAAATCTCTTGTACACTAACTGCAATTCGTGATGGCGGTCGGCCGGCCTACTGACTTTCACGCGGAGTAGTCCACTCCCAATGTCTCTGCTACTCTTATGGTTATTGTTGAGTGCTACTGCTACAAAATATAGTAGTATATTTCTTTGGATCTAAATTAAATTAATTCAGTATCAAAGATAATATATGTACAAATCTAAACATGTATATATCTAAATTTGTATTACCTAAATATGTTACTTCTGATACTAAAATATCAGATTAAGACGAAAAAAATAACAAAGAGCACTGAAACTGACGTGACTTAATGACTTAATTTCTGATGTGCACTCAGTTAGGATACCTGCAATCCTGCGTGTACGTGGACTAGTACCGAACAATTGCGTAAATGCAATTGGCAGCGTCCCATGTCGTTAATTAGTTGGAATCGTAAAATTTTAGCATGTTATAATATATATGATTATCATCAATTTTATTTATATATCTACAATATGTCATCTATAATATACATATATCAATATCAATACAACTGATATTTTTTTTAAGTTTGTATGAAGGTTATGCTTGATTTATGGATGACTTCTTATTTCTCTTTCACCTTATCACTTAATTAATGTGATATTTTAAGAAACAACACATAAACCATTATAACACTTGGCTCTGATAATTCTTAGGGTCCTGACATATGTGAATGCATGTCAATCAATGTCCAATGAGAAAATAATAAAGCATAAGGGGCCCGATAAAGAGATGGTTAGTGCCAGATAGCAGACCCTAAGAAAAAAAGTTTACTATGAAAATAAATTCTATAAGAATTGGGATAAACTGCCAGTGCAGTATAAGCAGTGCCTCATTACATTGGATCTTGCTAGTGAGAAGCGTGAAATGGTTTACTCACAAAATAGATTGGAAGAAAAAAAACTTGGATAGCCTATACTTTTATGCGGCGATGAGCTCCATGAAAATATAAATCCCATAGCATATTAAGCTTGGATAGGAACAAAGCCTATATTTTTATGCGGCGATGAGCTCCATGAAAATATAAATCCCATAGCATGTTAAGCGCTTATAAGCATTCTGGATGAAAACAAAGACCTAAAGATGAAATTAGATAAATAAAATATCTTCATTCATGGTCATGGATTTGGAATTCAAGGTCTTGTTTTTTTATGGATGAGTAGTTCGAGCCTACAGCCTTGGAATTCGTACTCTCTTTGTTTGTTTGTTTGTGCCGGCACAGTACATTTGAACCGGTCAAGGACAGAACGAGAGAAGAGTGGTACGGCACTTGACTGTCTATCAGTGTAATGCAACCTTCAAATTCAGTATCACCACCAGGGTTTTATATTTCACGCGACTCTTAACATACCGTAACGCTCGGTAGCGTGGTTTTCACGATAGAAACCATAAAAACCGCGGAAACTATAACGGTATGGACAATACGTCATTTGAATTTAAATCGATTTATCGTATTATGGTTTTCACCCTATTAAAAGCAGGATTTGATAAACACCGGAACCTAAATCGACTGATACCGAATCGGATAAGACAAGCCGATGTAGCCGATTCCAATATGACAACATTGAAGACACCATTAGATCAAAACGATATGCTTCATGAGGATTGCCATATAAGGATAGAGTCTTAAAATGACAATTGTATCTATTAATTAGTAAGAATTTGTTAGTTTTCTATTTTTAAAGCATAAATCGGCTGGAGATCCGATGACATAAAATCCAAAAGATAAGTAATGGACAATGAATACTCTGTTGTCATCGTAAAAACCAACTCATATGCAATCTTTACAAGCCGATGTAACGTCCAGATAACTCATTGGCTGAAACCCCAATGAAACCCTTAATGGTAGCCAACAGGCAGGCTAGAGATTACGGTTATAATCACGACTTAGTAGTTCAAGAAAGTATGTTAGTATTCGATAAAGTTTCGGTTTGTTTCCTTTTATCTTTAGGAAAGTTTGGATTTGTAATATGTTAGGATCTTTGTTTCTTTGTTAGCCCATGGGTATGAATATGTAAACCCGGGGTTCATGTAAATATCTCTCGATCAATACAATTCGGCGTATCACCACCCTTTTACTTTTTCCACTTTGTTCGTCATCCGGCGAGACTCGGCACTCGACGCGGGGCTGCATCGGCTTCGATCACCGACGAAGGGGTAAGTCCAAGGTCCCGTCGGCCCAGGTATATCGTATCTATCTTTAGTTTCATTACCGTTCATAGATACATCGGCTTAGTTAGGACTTTCTCGGTTAGGTTCGATATTCTGATCAAGTCGATGTTTCTGTAAACGTAATGTTGCTTTAGGTAGATTTGTTATATCCATCACATTAGACAGATCTATCGGCTCCATCGAGTATTAGATTATCATATACAATCTCGTGCTCCATCGGTTAGGTCCGACCTACTAGATTGTTATCAATAATCTAAGTTTTGTTAATCCGATAGGTTCAAGCTAATGTTTCACCGGAGGGTTAGTTGGTATTATCATATGTCTATGTTAATCTAGTACTAGTATCTCAATTTAGCTCTATCGGCCGTCTCTCGCTTTAGGGTTTCTGCTGATATCAGCTAAATCGTTTACTAGATTAGATTAGTTTAGACATCTACCACCCTAAAAATCAGTCGAAGGCTTGATTGTCTAGATATTGTGTTTATTTTCATACTTAGTGCTGCATCAATTCAGTTTGACCTACTAAGTCGTGATTAGAACCGTAATCTCTAGCCTGCCTGTTGGCTGCCACTAAGAGTTTTGTCGGGGTTTCAGCCGATGAGTTATCTGAATATCGACATCGGCTGGAATCACACAATCGGCTGTCAACAGATCGGCTGTTTTGATTATCGGCTTATCGGCCAATATGATTTATGCTCTGTTGTTTTGTATATCTTGTCAGTGGCAGGATCAAACTGACTGGCATGCCCACGCTTCATCGATTTTTGGACCTACACTGGAGCTAAGCAGATCTCCTAGGCCGGCGTGTTGATTTTTCGCGTCAACACACCCAAACCGCGCCAAAACCATGATTTTCACGGTAAACCGTGGCGAAGTGAACAGTGACGGAATTTAAATTTGAAACACATTCGTGCCACGGTTTCGCTCAAACCGCTCGAAAACCACGTCACATAACGTGGTTTTCGCGGCATACCATGCTATATTTATTTTTTCAATTACTTATAAATATATTTTTGTGATAAAATGATTTTTTCAAATTTTTTGAATCCACGCAAAAATCAAACCATACGTGCGGCTACCATGCCGCACCCCGTGGTAAGAGCGAAACCGCAAAATCGTCGTGGTTTCGAAAACCATGATCACCACCGTCTCAAAACAATATTCGTTTCAAAATATAATTTTTAAAAACTACATAAATCGTAATAAAAAATGATTATGATTGAATAAAAAATAAAGCTATATAAAAGAATTAAATAGTAAAGAGCATTGAAAAAATATTAATAAAAAATTTATTATATTTCAAAATAAATAATTAAAGGTTAAAATTATTATCTTTTAGGACACGGAGGGAGTACTAGTTTCAATGGGAAAAAGAAACGGCTTCGTGAGGTCAAACCACCTTACTTTTCTTAGCCAACCCACAGAAAATGCATCAACGTACTTCGTTAGGACTTGCAGCCTATCGTTTCACTTGTGGTAATATTTATTTTTCAAATTTTAAATTTTAAATTTAATTTTGTGTTTTATCAGATTATTTTTAAATTGCTAAAAACATCTATATAAAAATTTAATCTATAATTATTATTAATAAACGGTTTAGATAAGTATATGTATAAGCGGTCTTACGGTTGTCAGAACTGTAACTAACTAGCTAGGGAAAATCTATTCAGAGCATCTCCAAAAGAAGCTCTAAAACGTTTCCTAAACCTGTTTTTTGAGATTTTATTAGAAAAATTTGTTTCAACAGAGTCTTTATATAGATCTCCATAAAAAGAGGTTCTTAAAAATTACTTTCTCATTCTCAAAACTGAGAAGAGTTGATCCATTCTCAAAAATCGTTTTTCGTTTTCATGCGCGTGCAAATCCACTCTAAAATTTCAGTTGTGTCTTGTTGTTCTATCAAAATATAGCAATTCGTACTTTTATTTCTACAAGACAATTTGTATTCTTTTCGGTGGTTCATTAGCTCTGCACTAGCATGAAAAAATAAAAATGGAATAGTCTCAATAGCTTCTGTGCTTGAGAAATTTTCACATTTCGCATAATCGGGTGTCACTTAACATGCTAAAATTTCATCCGAAAATTTTCAATCTGTTTGTGTAACCCAGTTAGTTAGCAAATAGGAAGCTCCTAGAGAATCTGGGTACAATTTTGATTTCATGCTCTAAATATTTAGAGGATTTCCTATATACTCTTTTTTGGGAATCATATTACGAGATTCTGTTGGAGATGCTCTCATCCAGATGATGCCCCTTCGGTTTTTCATATTGCCTAAAAAGTCATTATTTTCTTTAAAAAGGTAAAATATATCAAGTATGATATGTTATAAATAGGCAGGTTTAAATTTAGCTTATACAGTAAAAACAGAAACAACAAATTTAACTAGGACTACACATAGTTTGTAGTCAAATTTATTGTTTTTTAAACTGTATAGTATGTGTGGAATGACGTATATTGATTCATCTTTGTCAGATATTAATTTATCTTATTATTTTTTAAAAAAGTTAAAAGATTTTTAAACGACGTACACAAAGCGAGTGGATGTTCTCTCCAGAAACAAAATCCATCCCCGTTGATTACTAAAAACTACTACGACACATGCTTTCATATTCTTGGTTTTCTCTTTACATTAGTACTAACTTAGGATTGTCCGTGTAATTTTTCACGAAACTATATTTAATATACAACTTTAAATTTTTATTTTTATATGTATAATTTAAAAATATATTTGGATTTTATATACAACCTCGCTTTTATTTATATAAGGTCTGAATTTTATATACGACTTTTAATTCTATTTTTATAGGGTACAACTTTTAATTTCTTTTTCTCTATATATAATTATATTATTTATACAACTATATTAATCTATATTATTATAATCCGGACTCAACGAAATCTAACATTAAAACTATTTTTTATTTAGCATTCACGGCGAACGTGATGTCTAATTTTAATATTATCGTGATGTCTAATTTCAAAATTATTTTAATAATAATATAATAGATGGATGGACAGATTAACTTTCGTGATGAGCTATGGAACCAATCAGCATGCAGTCTTCTGTTTATATCTGGTCTACACGTGCAAGTTAAGGTACTATTACTTCAGGACACCACACAGGCATTAGACATATTATTCCTTACCAAATTAAGCTCAAGCTACTAGAATCATATTCGCCATACGCATGACTTCCCAGGCATTTGCCTAACTTACTTTGTTGTTCATGCACCATAAACCTTCATGCGCTTTGCCTGATAAAACTTTAGGAAGTAGCTAGGCAAACTCCGATCGCCTTATCTCGTCTGAATTCTTGCTGAAATTCAGGAACTCTGATCGTTTTATGAGGAAATTATTTCATCCTTTTTCTCCTGTCAGTTGTGATCGGTGTTTGAGGACATAACCAGCTAGTAGGAAACCGAGTTTTGTTCAACATGTTTTTGTCACGACCCAATGCGTGTAATGTCGCTGACAAACAGTGAGGAACTATAAACTCTTGGGTCCACTAAGGAATTCGTTAGGTTCGTCACACTAGTCCTTTTCATGATGAATATGCATGCAGTCTTTGTTCAAAGTCGGTCAAGATAACCAGAAGGCGACAGTCAGCCACACACCTAGCTAGCTAGGTCGAATAAGGCTGAAAAACTGCATGTCTACTGGATACTAGTTGCTGGGTGTTCTCAATCGAGCTTAACGGCTGACCTCCAAAGTCTAATCACCTCTTGGAACGCATAAATTTTCTAGGAAATTTACAAGGGCGAGTTTAACTTCTGTAGAAATCAGAAAAAGTTAGGAGATGTTTAGTTGTTGGTACTCTGCCGCAGAAACAGATAGAAACTCTTGTTACATAAAAACTGAAAAAAAAATAAAACCCCACAAATATGATCTGATGTAAAAAAATATTCTTAAAAAAATTAATTAATGATAGACTGAAGCCTTACTTTTTATAAAATAGTTGTAAGATTGTCTTCAACAGCCAAGACAAAGGGATAACCTATATTTGATAACCCTCTTCCTGGTATCTAAAATAGGTTCATACTCATTCTGTTGAAGATTTTTTTAGCTTTTCCGTGACCCATTTTAAGTTTAAATCTAAGGTAGCTCTTAGAGACAGCTAATGAGGTTTCAAGCTATATGGATCCAGTTTCCGCGTAGTGCCTAGTGTGACTACAATTTATTAAGCAATCACACATCACATCCAACAGCAAAAAATATTGGAGTTAATGTTTACGTGCACAAAAAAAACATGTGATTACCTAGCATCGGTACTGTACCACTCAATCTAAACCGTTCGCTGGGAAAATAAATGGATGAGAGAGAAAGTGCAGTTTACTAACCTGCAGCTGTAGCAGTGGCCAGGGTTTTACTTTCCATCGTGGTTTTCTTGTCGGCCTGATATTTGTGGTTTTCGGTCGTTTCGTAAGGGTTCGACACGGTAAAAATTTTAAAAAATTATTTTAACATAAATATATATTTTTATAAAAAATATAAATTTCGTGATGTTTGTCACGAAAACCGTGGTATATGGCGCGGTTTTCGCACGGTTTAAGCGAAAACCGTGGCACGACGCGGATTTAGATTTGGTTTAAATTTAAACTACGGTTTTTATGATTTTTGCGTGGTTTTTGCGGTTTTTGGCGTGGTTTTCGCGGTACGCACGAAAACGTTCATTCAAATTTGTTACTTGTTCATCGCCGACGGTTTTTCAGTTTTCGTGAATTTTGACCGAAATTCGCTGTGGCCGAGGGCGGCATGGCATAACCCGCCGGCATCAGTAACCCTGGTAGTGGCTGCATGATCTCAATCCCAGCTATCCCAAACATTGACCAACAAGCGCAAGCTACTACCATACATTGAGTTCTTGAAAAAATAATCGATAGAAACATGTTATTATTTAAACTTGCTTTGTAAAGTTTATATAAAAATTATGATCCTCCACGTATTTGCAAATTGTAATCATAAGTAATATTTTTCGGGAATAAGGATAAGCTCTGCGTATGTTTGTATTAAAAACATGAAGATTTACATCAAGCTACATTATTGGGATAACAAAACAAAAAAAAGAAAAGAGAGCGTTCATGGTGCAGCAGTAATTCTAGTCTCTTGCTTGAAATTGAAGTCATTTTTCGTTCTGCCTTAACTCAGTCTCCAGTAAGAAAGTGAAAGAGAAGGCAAAAGCAGGGACAAAATGGAAACCTCATTACCTGTTTTGCTTTCCAGAATCCAGATAGATGTTGGAAGACCATCAAGTAATCGGTAAACCGTGGAACTGACCAACAGTTTCTGTTCTGCCTGTTCATCATTCCTTAGTTCAAATTCACATTGGGGATGCCTGATCAACAGATAATCTCTCCAGTCGTTCTTCTGCCCATTGAAAAGAAAAGTATTCTAGATGTCACAACCACTTGTTTAAAAGCTATGACTGCCGTGATGCTACCTTAGAAAAGAGGCAATTAATTAGACCACAAGCAGACTTATAGTGACATGAAAATGATTCCATCATATTAATTAGACCACAAGCAGACTTAGGCAATTAATTATCAGTTGCTTTTTTATTCTCTAAATCCAGCCTCAATATTTGGATTGATCAGACTTGTAGAAAAGATTGCTTGCTCAAAATAGTACCGTATTTGTGCTTAAGAAAGGCTTTCTTGTACCTATGCTTTACTGGGACAATGCTACATTGAGCTCCAAAGCTCCATATCCAAAGTGTATCCAAGATCCTAGGCAAATTTAAGTCCAAAAACCATAAATAAAATCTTTAACAGTACAATATGCTTTTTCTTAAGGCTATTATCAGCGAGGAGTTGTATGAAGTTTTATTCTGATTTGTATGTTACGTAGGATTGTTAGATAACATATGGCATAAAATTGAAGAAAAAAGAAAAATCAGTTTAATATGGATAAAACTTTATGTACACGAATATCAACTATTTATGAGTAATGAAATTAAATATGATTAATTTGAAACATCATTTTATTTTATTTATGTTTATATAGTTGTCTTAGAAACATCATTATCGAATTTTTTATTGGATTAGCCTAACAAAGAAAGAGCATGTTGTGCAACCCTTTAGTAAACAAAAGTGGCAAAAAAAAGAGAGATGTGGCCGCCTTTCCCGGAATAAATACTGCAAGAGGTTAATCAAACGTTACTCTCTCTCTTCTTCCTTTCTTGAGAAGGAATAAATTAGGTTTTCATATTACTATCGTTCAACTTTATAACTATAGGTTAGCGCGATATCTCAAAGAGAAACAGAGAAGAATGTGGTACATGACAATGACATCTTTAATTTTGGAATTGGTCACAATCTCTATCCGACAAGCTTATACCAAGTCCAATATTCCATTGATGTGGACATCGTATATGATCTAGTCCGGTCACGGTTTTGAGAGGCTGAACGATGTATTTATAATCGCCTAATAAGACCATGCAGTGTATGTATTGGTTTGTTAACATGGTATCATTTAATTATATATTTGATCCAATGACAAAGCTGACGTCTATTATGGAATTACAGAAGAAAGCCTAATTCAGTATATATGGGGATATCCACCTAGTTGAAATTTTGCATGGTAGAATCGTATGAGTTTTATAAAAAAAAGCCACTGCTACAAACACAATACAATTATGTAACGTTCACGCACCATTGTTTACATTTAGACTACTATGTACATGAATAAAATCCTTTATTATATTTTGAGAGGTAGTAGTAATTAATGACAAGTTATGCAAAAGATCACATGTTTAATTCCTCATTAAGACAATACAATGGCTAATTAATTACCTCCCACATGTTGAGAAGTTACATTCTCTGATGACAGGAACTTCGTAAGGAACGGTTAATTTCTTATGCGAATCACGAAAATTCTGAACGATCTTAATCAAATGACTGCAGAAGTGATTGCACTTCAATTATTGAGTAAAAAAGATAATTTGTCGAAAAAAATCGTGTAAAACAGATATCGTTTTCAAATTTAAAACTGTGGAATAACTCGTATCCCAGTAGCCAAATTGGAGAGTAACTCATAAATATTCAGCACAGCAAAGAGGAACATGTCATAATGCCATATGTTTCATATGAGTGAAAAAGGGTCAATTTGTGTGACCTGACAAGTCCCCTATGCACACTCACAAATAAGCAAAGCACTCCAAATTAAATACAGTTAATAATTTTTACTGTTAAGCCCGCCAGATTATTTTTACTACTGAGCTAAGCACTGGAGACTGCACTGGTCGTTGTCACCAGTGTTCAGAAATTGCGACCGGTTTTCTCCATGAAACCGCGTTAAAGTATGCAAGCAATGCAACGACGCCTCTCTATATAAGCTCGCTGCTTCCGCATCCACAACCACCTCCACCTCACCTCGTCCGTCGTCTCCAGTGAAAACCAAGATCGGCAAGCCAAGTGCAGAGGCGATCACCACCACCACCACCTGGAGCAGAGTGAGCGAGCAGAGCACCCATCAATGGCCGCGGCAGTGGCTGGGCCGTCCATGGAGGTGGAGCAGGACCTCCCGGGCTTCCGTTTCCACCCCACGGAGGAGGAGCTCCTCGATTTCTACCTCTCCCGCGTCGTCCTCGGCAAGAAGCTCCACTTCGACATCATCGGCACCCTCAACATCTACCGCCATGACCCCTGGGACCTCCCAGGTAAACACCAACACACACAGCTAGTGAGAGAATTCAACACAGTGTCTGTCTGAGCCGGATGATCTGATGATGTATGTTTCTTGTAAATGTGCAGGCATGGCGAGGATCGGGGAGAGGGAATGGTACTTCTTCGTGCCGCGGGACAGGAAGTCCGGGAACGGCGGCCGGCCGAACCGGACGACGGAGCGCGGGTTCTGGAAGGCGACGGGGTCGGATAGGGCGATCCGGAGCTCCGGCGATCCGAAGCGGGTGATCGGGCTCAAGAAGACGCTCGTCTTCTACCAGGGGCGCGCCCCGCGCGGCACCAAGACGGACTGGGTCATGAACGAGTATCGCCTCCCCGACTACGGCGCCGCCCGCGCCGCCGCGCCGCCTCCCAAGGTAATACTAATACTCTCTTAGTAGTAAACAAGAACACGATCAGTTGCAGGTTTCATTTTTTGAACGATAGTTGCAGAGTTAATTAAGTTGTTAGAACGAATCCTTGAAGTGATCGTTAGTACTGAATTCTTAAACTTGTCACGGAATGATCGAAATGAAAGTGAGAATGATCATGTCGTATGTACTAGTGCATTAGCAGCGAATGCTCGCGTTATTTTGATTGTTTTTGGTGTGAAATTGGGGTGCAATGTAGTCGTTTTCCCAGTAGACTTGCAGTGTCAATGATGTAGATATTCCACGAAAGCGCATCAACCATTAAGAATTCTGAATTGACACGGTTGACTTGGGACTTGACTGGCTTGATTTTACCATGTTGCATGTAAATTTACTCCAAAGAACAAACCGTAGAATTTAAACTGATCTGAAAATTTTTTCACGCCTGTGTTTGGCTGCAGGAGGACATGGTGCTCTGTAAGATATACCGGAAGGCGACGCCACTGAAAGAGCTGGAGCAGAGAGCCTCCGCAATGGAAGAGATGCAGAGGCGATCAAGCCACGGAGATTACACGGCGACGAGAGCATCTCTCGTCCCCGACGCCTCCGTCTCCACCGGCGACGACTACCTCTCGTCGGACGACGTCCACGACAGCGGCTTCCTGATCCCGTCCTCCTCGTCGTCGGCTGGCAGCAGCAAGAACGGTGGCGCACCAAGGGAAGCCAAGAAGGAGGAGGCAGACATCACGGTCACGGTGGCGTCGGCGACGAACCTGTCCAGCCTACAGCTCCCGGCGGTGAGCCAGCTACCGAGCCTGCAGCTTCCGGCGAACAACGGAGTGATGGACTGGCTGCAGGACCCATTCCTGACGCAGCTGCGCAGCCCGTGGCAGGACCAGCACTGCCTGTCTCCCTACGCCCATCTGCTCTACTATTAAGCAGGGAGAGAAAAAATTGCATCATGCATGCATCGAAGCAAGAGGAGTCGATTACGATCTCCGGATGCATCTGCAAGAGCAACAGACCAAATCACCCGTCGACGAAGAACAAGTAGCGTAGATGGTTAGCTGTGGATTCGATTGTACATAGTAGTAGCACCGAGATATCAATCAATCTTTTGGGCCTCTCTTAAGATAATATATGATGCTTCCTGACTTGACAATTCAATGCTAGAATATCTTACGATCGTAACAATTCAAGAACTTCTAAGTATTTAGGAGGCCGGCCATAACCGTATTTACAACATGATCAATTAACTTAAAAAACTAAAAATGAATGAATATGATTTTTTAAAATAACTTTTTATAGAAAACTTTTACGAAAAAACACAGATCATGTTTGGTTAAAGATATTGGGAACTACTCTCCTTTGCACATAAAACGAAATAACTCATTGACACATAATCAATTACTATCATCTAAAAAATTTAAAAATAAATTAATATAATTTTAAAATAATTTTCTTATTTTTTTTACAAAACATTAGTTTAAAAACATGCGCATGAAAAAAAAGAAAAGCTGAGAACTTGAATTTCCGAACACAGCTTTAGAGAAAGATGTATGGTATGGGCCAAATTTTGTGGCGGAGAAGCACGTGAGCTGACTTGGACCGCAGCCAGCATGTGACACTACTCACTCAATGTGCCAAATTTTCAGTGCAAACAGATAAGGAAAAAATTCACATGAGGTATTTTATTTTGTCGTCGAGTTATAAAATTTTTCATGACCAAAAAATCAGATATATGACATCTCTCAGTTTACAAAACCGGGTCACTCTAAGTTCTTACACGGTTTTGTTCCCTATTTTACCTGACGTAGTAGTTGAGTCAGCGTGAGCCTCATGTGGACTTCACATGTCAACGACTACTTTCTCTCCTCTCTTCACCTCTCTTCCTTTCTTTTCTTGGCTGGCGGTGGGGGAGGAGCACGACCGGCAATAGACGGGGAGAACCGGAGGTGCTCGGTGGCCGGCGGTGGCGACGACGACGCTTGCTGACAAAGACGGGCGTGCAGAAGAGCGACGGCCGGCGGAGAGGAGCTTGGCATCGGCGGCGGCTGCTGTCGGCTTAGACCCAGCTGGCGTCATCCCAGAGCATTACGTGACCATCGGCAACGTTGGTGTAGGGGCCCTGCCCGAGCGGTCGAAGGCAACGCTATCGGGTCCCACCACCACCGTCGACGCCATCCTCCTCCTCTACTCTCCCTTACTTTCCTCTCTCTTTCTCTCTCTTCGCCCTCGTGCATGCGCTCCCCTTGTCATGCCAATGGCATTGGCTCGTTGCGGCTTTGTAGGTGTCGTCGCTGCAGCCCAGGCCCTCTCCGCCGGTGTTAACAGCAAAATTTGGCAAGGTATTCAGAGTCGAAGAATAGAACGAGGTGGATTTGGCGAAAGAAAGAGTTGTTGCCAAATTTGACTACGCATCGTTTGAAGGCTATATCGGCCGATACAGAGTCATACTCGGTCAGCCGATATAGACAGGGCAGCCGATACAGCTAGTTTCGGGTTCAAGTTGGGCTCGAATTGAGAATTTGAAATTACGCTATACAAGGATAGAGTCCATTATAGGCAATTGTATCTATTAATTAGGAATATTAATGAGTCGTATTTATTAGAGATATTTTGATAAGAGTCTGACTAAGGGACTTGTTCGTATGTTTTTATTTAGGAGTTCGAGTCGTGTCCAATATGGACAAGTTTGTATATTTGGGTATAAATAGATGCCCAAGGTCTTCTAAAGAAAAACAACAACAGTTCAATACACACTTTCGGTGTACCGTCACCCTAGTTTTCTTGGTTTTCATCTTGACGACTTCTTGTTTCGAGTTGGGATGCATCGGCTTCGATCTCCGGTAAGGGGTAAGACTTGTCATGGCAGTTTGTATCGGCTGGATTAGTGCTTATCATTTTGACACGCTAATCTAACTTATGCGTCTACCTATTTATCATATATCTTAATTAATCCAAGTCGATAGTTCTGTTTACTTCTATCATCTAAGCCTTCTTTAGGGTTTTGCTAGTATTGATTAAACCGTTTTATCGATCTAGATTAACTAATGTATCCACCACCCTGAAATTTAGTCACAGGCTTGATTGTTTAGACTTTATGCTTCTTTTCATACTTAGTGTCGCATCAATTAAGTTTGACCTACTAAGTCGTGCTTAGAATCATAAAAGCTAACCTGCTTTGGATTGCCAATAAGGATAGTATCGGGGTTTCAACCGATCTTACCTGGTACAACTATTTTGCTTTAAGTCATATGATTTACTTTGCTTAACTAGTTATATCTATCATCTTATTTAGGTTTATCAACCCTTTAAATCTACTAAGATTGTTATAAGTCTCACACTATCTCGGTTAGGTCCAATCCGTTGAGGTTATAACCTGTTTAACAGATTTATTCAAGGTCGATAGTTTTATATAATGTTACATCGGAGTTTTAGCCGATATGTTATTTAAATACCCAAGGTATTTCATCGGCTATGATCTAAGTCCATATAATTATTAATTTATTTAATCTTGGTCATAAGCAATTAATACTATCTCGGTTAGGTCCGATCTATCGTAATTACTTGTAGCTAAGAGAAAGACTTAATTAGTAATTACATGTTATTTATATTTACATCGATCATGATTGTTTTGTGTATAATCTTCAACATCTGTTCATTGGCTAGTTATTTAGACTATATAATTATATAACAATTGACTTTAATAATCTTAATTTTATGCTACATCAATTGGGTTTGATCTATAGGATTGTTTTTTAAGGAAAAGTTGTTTATGGTTATATATAATTTAAATCTAGTTCATGAACAATATCTTCTACCTTACAGCCGATTCGAGTCGATCATATCGGCTAGGTTATCATGATACGTCATTGGTCGATCGGCTATCATCTTTTAACATTTATCATGTCTTGTTGGTTGCAGGATCAAAGCAACTGGCATACCCGTAATCTTTTCACCAACGTCTTGGACCCGAACTGGAGCTAAGCAGAACTCCCAGGCCACCGTGTTTTCGCATCGACAGTCGGCCGCTCTTCTCCTCACCCGTCTTCACCACTGAACTGGTGATCCGACTGCGCACGCATGCAACACGAGGACGGACGGGATGGGATGGTGACGACGGCGACGGCGACGACCCATCCCCACCCACCCTCTTGCCTCGACCTCCCGTGCCCTTCCTCAATCTCGTCGGTCGTGCTATCCTCCCGCCTTTCTTGTCTCCCATGTCCTCGCGCCCGCATCATCCTCCCGGCCTTCCGGTGCCCCGCCTCAACCTCGTCGGCCTCCCCGTGGCCCGCGTCGACCTCGTCGGCGGCTGTGCCATCCTTCCGCCTCCCTATGCCCCGTCTCGACCTCATTGGCCACGCCGTCCTTCCGCCTCCCAGTGCCCCGTCTCGACCTCGCTGGCTGCGTCATCCTCGGCTTCCGCCTCCCTGCGCCTCATTGCTGAAGCTCGGGATGGAGAAAGAGGTGCACCGTCGGCGACGTGCGCTGGGGGAAAGAAAGGAGAGAAAGGTTTTTCATGCATATTTTTTGTGCTTACATGTATGGCCCATGCCGACTGTGCTGGGTTGACCCTAGTCAACTTGCCACGTCAGCCAAAACTGAAGACAATACCGCCGCAGGACCTTGTTTGCATTGTTTTGTAAGTTGGAGAGAGAGCTACGTCGTTGCTGACATGCACTGGGGGAAAGGAAGGAGAGAATGGTTTTTGATGTATATTTTTTTCGACTTACATGTGGGGTACACACCGACTCTGCTAGGTTGACCCTAGTCAACTTGCCACGTAGGCGTCACGTCAGCCAAAACTGAGGACAATATCATCAGGGGATCTCATTTTCACTGGCTTTGTAAGTTGAGGGTGCCCACATATTTTTCGGTTCAGGGATGAAGTTGTAACTCGACGAGAAGACAAGGGACCTTAGATGTACTTTTTCCAACAAATAGTCGCGATCCGGATTTAGGTGGGCCATATTGGTGCTTCCAGTGGTTGCGGCCGGAGTTCCTATGGTCTCATGTTGGCTGGGCCTTTCGTCTGGCAGCCGAATTTCAGTAGGCCAGACTTTTGTGGGCCATCTGCCGTATATTTGCCTCGTCTCTTAAATTGCTGCCTCTCACTGGCCAGAGTTCTCCGCCTTCCGTCGATTAGCGCTTTCGACAACCGCCAACCGTTCTTATTCACCAGCGATTCATGCTGTACGAGTCTGTCCAAAGACACTTAAGCTGATTGCTGTAGCAAAAGACTGATCAATATGCTCCCCTGATCCAGTCTACGTGACTTTTGCCTACTGTTTCGGTGGCTAGGGAGATAGATCTAGGTTCACATGGCGAATTAGGCGCGCGGTGCCAAGCGCCAACATAATGGGAAGGTCGTGCTGGATGTACGTGTTGACGCCAAATTCGTACAACCGCAAGATGTGTTGATGTCGAATCACACGCTGGCCTGGGAGATCTGTTTAGCTCCAGTGCATATCCTAAAATTGATGAATCACAGGTGTGCCAGTCAGTTTGATCATGCCACTCACAAGATATGCAAAATAGCAAAGCATAAAATCATATCGGCTGATAGGCCGATAATCAAAACAGCCGATCTGTTGACAACCTATTGTGTGATTACAGCTGATGCCGATGTCCAGATAACTCGTGGGTTTGAAACCCCGACGAAACCTTTATTGGTAGCCATCAGGCAGGCTAGAGACTACGGTTCTAATCACGACTTAGTAGATCAAACTGAATTGATGCAGTACTAAGTATGAAAAGAAACGTAATATCTAGACAATCAAACCCTTGACTAATTTTCAGGGTGGTAGATGTCTAAACTAATCTAATTTAGTAAACGATTTAGCCGGTATCGGCAGAGACCCTAAGGCGAGAGACAACCGATAGAGCTAAATTGAGATACTAGGACTAGATTAAAAGAGACATTGATAAGACCGGCTAACCCTTCGGTGAAACATAAGCATGAACCTATTGGCTTAACAAGACTTAGATTATCGATAACAATCTAGTAGGTCGGACCTAACCGATGCAGCACGGGATTGTACATGATAATCTAATACTCGAGCCGATAGATCTGTCTAATATGATGGATATAACAAATCTATCTAAAGTGACATTACGTTTACAAAAACATCGACTTGATCAGAATATCAGACCTAACAGAGAAAGTCCTAACTAAGCCGATGTATCTATGAACGGTAATGAAACTAAAGATAGATATGATATATATGGACCGGCGGGACCTTGGACTTACCTCGTCGCCGGAGATCGAAGCCGATGCAGCCCACGTGGGTGCCAAGTCTCGCTGGATGATGAACAAAGTGGAAAAGGTAAAAGGTGACGATGCGCCTGTTGGCACCTTTTTTGGCAAAAGGCACGAACCCGATCGATTCACCTAAAGATTTGCGGTGATTCTTGGTATGGAGTCACCAACCACTTCAATCTAGCAAAAACTAGAACAAAGTGGGTTTTGTAGATCAAACCGGCTAGCGGAACCGATTTAGATAGATAGATTGATAAATACTCGTCTCGTGAGCAAACGGAAAGTTTTCAAGACAAACTTACAAAGAAGTGTCGCACTCTCGCAGCGGCGGCGAACGGTTTTCGGCGCAAACCGACAAAGATGGACTAAACTAGGGCAAAATAGAAAATAGGGCTGAAAATAAAGAAAACGATTCAAATAGATTGATTGTATGTTGTGTGTTTCGATATTACAATTGAACCGGCCTTGGCCCTTATATAGGGGTTGGTCTTGCCCTCTACAGGCCCTTCTCCACATCCAATTTGGGATAAGCATGTTTGGAAACCCGAGATAAATCGTATGGAGAAAGAAAACCCGAATACCGCCAAAATCGTCTAGGTTTCAGACTCTGCCGGTCAGACCGGCCATATGCCTTTGGTCTGACCAGCCCCACTGCCCGGTTTGACCGGCCTATACCCGGCGGTCAGACCGGCCTCTCCGAAGAAACCGACAAATTTTCGAATATTGGCAATCTTTCCTACTTTGATTCCTAAGTGCCAATTTTGGGTGTAAACACATGCCCCCTGCCTTTTTTGATGAACATCGTGAATCTAAAAGCATAAGACGAGTTTTAACTTGGGACGATAACTCAACTATCGGCTACACAACTCCCTAAGCATCTTGCCAAATACTTAGGAAGTATTTCTTCAGATATTTACCGTTGATAACCCGCTGAAACTGTTCTCCTTGAAGTGTCTCCAAGAAATATGCATTGCCTCGAACGATTCCGTATATCCGATAAGGTCCCTCCCAACTTGACGACCACTTATCGAATTCTTTAGATCGGGAACCCAAAGGCAAAATAGTCTTCCATACTAGATCTCCTACTTGGAACGTCTTCGCCTTCACCCTTTTGTTGTATGCTTTGGCTACTCTCTTCTTTTCTTTTTCTATCTCTTCCAAAGCCTTCAAATGTTTGTCGACCACTTCATCAAGATTATCGCCCATCAAGAACCTGTAGTCTTCAGCTGACAAATCATCTTGCTTTATATACCAAAGAGAACCAAGATTTACCTCAACCGGTAAAATGGCTTCTTGTCCATAAACCAGCTCAAAAGGGGTCACCTTGGTAGCACCATGCTTGGATATTCTATGCGCCCATAAAGCTTCAGAAAGCACCTCATGTCACCTTCTCGGATGTTCCTCGACCTTTTTCTTGATTAGCTTCAACAACGTCTTATTACTAGACTCGGCTTGTCCATTAGCCTGATTCCATAAGATTAATTCCATAAGATTCGGCAACATTTTTCACTTCTTTAGACATAAAAGAAGCTCCTTGATCTGTAGTTAATGTTTGAGGAATGCCGAATCTATGGATAATATGCTTCAGAATAAAATCAATTACCTCCTTATGCGTCATATTCCTGAGCGGCACGGCTTCGGCCCACTTGGTGAAGTAATCCGTCGCAACTAGCATGAACCGATGCCCCTTTGAAGACGGAGGATAAATTTGACCAACAAAATCTAAAGCCCACCCCCGGAACGGCCATGGTTTAATTATAGGATTCAACACTGAAGCCGGTGCCAATTGAACATTGCCGAACTGTTGACAAGCTTCACATCCCTTATAATACCTGAAGCAATCATCAATCATCCTCGGCCAATAGAACCTTGCTCTTCTGAGCAGCCAGTTCATCTTATGGGCCGATTGATGAGTCCCGCAAATTCCCTCGTGAACTTCACCCATAGCAACCTTAGATTGATCGACATCTAAACATTTTAGTAGTACACCATCTATATTTCGGCGATATAGCTTTTCATCAAGCAAAGTATATTTATACGCTTGCCGCCGAATTTTCCGATCAACCCTAAGACTAGGATCCTTCAAATAGTTAATCAAAGGAATTCACCAATCATTTACTGTCTCCAGGGCACACATGTCCGAATTTCCACTTAATTCGGCCCCTGTATTGAGAATATTGTGTCCCCCAACACCTTCTGTGAAGTCGGTCTGACCGGCCAAACAACTCTGGTCAAACCGACAACTACCCGCGGTCAGACCGGACATAGAATGCCGGTCAGACCGGATGCCATCCACGGTCAGACCGATGACAGTTCTCCGGTCAGACCGCCCACGGTCTGTCTCTTTACCAATTTCGTCCAATAAACTATACTCAAGCACCAATTGATCTAATATGAAAAATAAACCTCTTTTGATGCTATAACCAGATGCTTGTTGAGCTAAGTCATTTGCTCTAGAATTTTCATTCCTAGCAATATGCTTAATAGTAAATTCATCGAAACTGGCAATAATATTTAGGCATTGATCTAAATACCTGTTCAATGATACGTCGAAGCATTTGTAGATCCCGGCAACTTGTTGCACCACCAATTCTGAATCACCGAACGCTTCTACATGTGTAGCTCCAACGATCTCCATTACTTGTAAACCGAATAACAAAGCATTGTATTCGGCTTGATTATTTGTACAATAATATTCTAAACGAACCGATGCTTCAAAGCTTTGACCATTGGGCGAAATTAAAACTACACCTATGCCTTGACCCTCCTTACATGAAGAGCCATCGAAATAAACTTTCCAAGGTGTGACACTAACCAAATGAACTTCATCTCCACAATCAACGTCTACATGATGATCTACTATAAAGTCCGCTACAATTTGGCCCTTCATAGATTTTAATGACTCATAGGCCAAATCGTATTCAATTAATGTATACGCCCATTTGCCAATTCTACCACTTATAATTGGCCTTCGCAACATATGCTTAATGACATTGGTCTGACAAGCAACTATGCATGTATTAGATAATAAGTAATGACGCAACTTGGTACAAGCATAGTACAAGCAAAGACAAAGCGTTTCTACAAATACATACCTCGTTTCGGCATCCAGAAGACGGCGACTTAAATAAGTAATTATGTACTCCTTGCCATCTTCCTCTTGTGTCAAAACGGCTCCAATAACTTTGTCTTCAGCAGCAATATACAGCCGAAACAGAATTCCGGCTTTAGGAGCTCGCACCACGGGCGGAGTAGATAAATATTTCTTCAAACCTTCAAACGCCTCATGTTGTGCGGCCCCCCAAGTAAAATCGGCTTCCTTTTTTCAAGCGTAGAATAGGCACAAAAGCATCGATTTTACCTGCTAGGTTAGATATAAATCTTCTCAAATAGTTCACTTTACCTAGCAACCTCTGAACTTCCCTCTTGCATGCCGGCGCTTTGAAGTCTTGGATCTTTTCAACTTTCTTAGGATCTATTTCAATCCCTCTCTCATGCACCATGAATCCTAAGAATTTTCCCACCGACACACCAAAAGCACATTTGAGTGGGTTCATCTTCAAACCATACCGACGCATTCTCTCAAAAGCTAACCTCAAATCGGCCATATGTCCATCCATATCATCCGATTTGACTACAATATCATCAATATAGATTTCTAGGATAAAACCTAACAAATCATGGAAAATTAGGTTCATTGCCCTTTGATATGTCGCGCCGGCATTCTTTAACCCGAATGTCATGACTACCCACTCAAACAGCCCCACAAATCCTGGACATCTAAAGGCTGTCTTATACATGTCCTCCTCTGCCATGAAGATTTTGTTGTAGCCGGCATTGCCATCTAAAAAGCTAATCACTCTATGACCTGAGGCATCATTTATTAGCATGTCGGCTATAGGCATAGGATACTCATCTTTAGGAGTGACTTTATTTAAGTCTCTAAAATCTATGCAAACCCTAATTTTGCCGCTTCCCTTCTTTTCTACCGGTACTATATTAGACACCCACTCCGCATATCGGCACGACCCAATAAACCCCGCTTTCAATAATCGTTCTATCTCTTCTTTGACACGATCATATATAAGTGGGTTAAACCGACGAGGAGGTTGTTTATAAGGCCTAAATCCTGACTTTATCAGAAGCCGATGCTCAACAAGATCACGGCTAAGTCCAGGCATTTCATGGTACTCCCATGCAAAATAATCACTATACTCTCTAAGTAGCTCGATCATCTTAACCCTATGATCGGCTCTCATGTTTTTATTTATGAAGGTCGGTCTTGGTACGCTCCCATCTCCTATGTCTATTTCTTCTAATGGGTCGGCTGATGTAAACCCTTGATTGAGCTTCTCTACCTCGTCAAAATCTTCTATAGTCTCTCCAATATCGTTCTTTGTTGACCGATATTCTTAAACTCTTTTTTGTAAGCATTCCAACTTGGCTGTCTTATTCATCATACAAAGTAATGTCACCAAGCCGTGCTAAACTAGCCGGCTTTACAGAAATGGGTACAAAGCCTTCTTTGGAAAAACTAATAAAATCAAAACTAGAAAGATCTAACCCTGATAAGCATTGCATGTCTCCATGTTTCCATCCCACAGACACATCGGCCATGGCAACCTCAGCCGATGTATCCGCCTGAACTACCTCAACCTCATCGTCATCCCATTGTACTAGGCACAGATGTAAAGTAGATGGGACACAGCAGTTGGCATGAATCCAACACCGCCGCAAGATGACACTATAGTTACCTTGTACATCGACGATGAAGAAGGTGGTAGGCAACGTCTTGTTCCCCACCGTAAGCTCCACGGACAAGATCCCCTTCGCCTCCATTGATTCACCGTTGAAGCCATTGAGAAGCATATTGGTCTTCTTCAGCTCCGCTTCCTCGCGACCCAACTTCTTAAAGAGAGAGTAAGGCATCAGATTCACCGCTTTACCTCCATCCACTAGCATCCTCGAGACCGGCTTCCCATCGATGTGGCCCTTCAAATAGAGAGGCTTCATGTGACGGTTGGACTCGTCGGGCTTCTCGAAGACCGCATCCTTCGGACCTAGTGACATTTGAGCAACCTCGGCCTCGTCCATGGCGCAAAACTCCATGGGCAATATGCAAACCATGTTGATCTCCATGTTCTCGTCGGACGATGCCTCCACAGCCGGTTGTTCATCCTTTTGAACAACTACCGGCTTCTCAGCAGTTAATGACTTACGTTTCCACTCCTTCGCAGGCGGTGGTCGCAACTCATCGAACTCCCTGTCTCTCCTCTCTTCGGCTTCCTTCTCCCTTAACTCAGAAGCGCGAAGACGCTGCAACCTTCTCTTCTGGGTAGCCGTCAAATCCTCAGGCATCCACCTAGGATTCGGCTCTGTTCCAGGAGACAAATAGTGTCCCCCGTTGCCTTTACCCAAAGAGGGACTTACCCTAGTACCCTTCTTACCAGAACGTCGGTCAGACCGACCCTGGTGGCCGGTCAGACCGGCCCTGGTGGCCGGTTAGACCGGTACTATGTCTGCGGTCGACCGGTGACTAGGCCCCAGGCCAGATCAGAGCGAACGCCGGCACCAGCCGATGGCGCGGTCGATCGGCTACAAGACGTGTGGTCGACTGCCGCAAGGCTCGGTCTGACCGACTACTGAGCTGCGGTCAGACCGGCCAGGACGTCCGGTCCGATTGTCTTCCTGCGCGGCGTTGGTTCGGGGGCCAAATATCAACTTAGCCTCCTTGGCAGATGGTACCGGCACATCACACGATTCTATCTTGATAGTGACCGCCTCTGAAGTCCTCTCCTCGGGCTTGGCGCGCTTGTACGCCCTTTTCTCGCCATCGAGCCGGTCCTTTGTGGGGAACCGGCTTCCACTAGAAGTAGACGCCTGCCCTCGTGGCGGTCTCCTCTCCCCTCTCCATCCTTGGTGATCCTGCATTGGAGGCATGTTGTGCATAGGCGGGGGTGCCCCCTAAGGCATAAAGTAAGGGAACGGATAACCTGGAGGCGGCATTGGGCATGGTCCCCATGGCATAACTTGAGGGCAATGGGGAAAAGGAGGCTCCAAAACCTTTGATGAAGGACCAAATCGCTCCTTAGGGGGCGATCTTGGTCTCTTTCCTTTGGTATGCTCCTTCTCGGCACTCTTCTTCTTGTATTTGTCAAGGAGCATCTCAAAGGTCACCTTGGGCTTGTAGGGCTTCTTAGATGTGGATGTCTTGGCCTTATTCTCTTTCCATGTCCCAATCTCTGGGCTCTTTGGCACAAGCATCTTGGGCCTAGGCTCCCCGATAACAACTTTCTTTCCTTTAGCCGATTCGGCTTGCTCCGCCGAATCAACACCTTCTTACCATTGAGATCGATGGTATTCACCGGGAAAGGATCACTGTCAAGCTTCATCTTCGGGCCCTTGGTGAATTTCAATCGTCCTTCATCTATGGCTGATTGAACCTGTCGACGAAAAACATTACACTCGTTAGTAGAATGCGAATAAGAATCATGCCATTTACAATAAGAACGACGCTTCAATTCTTCTAACGAGGGTATGATATGGCCTTTAGGTAATTTGATCTGTTTTTCCTGCAGAAGATAGTCAAAAATCCTATGATATTTGGCCACATCAAAACTGTATTTGATCTCGCTTTGCCGATCCTTGCGAGGAGTCGACGTCAAGCTAGAACAAACAAAGGGCTTGTTCTTATTTGTCCAAGACCACTCAGCGACGTACATGTCATGGTCGCCCTCATCAGAGTCGGAATCACTATTAGGACAGTCGACCATGCTAACATGAGGTTTCTTATCATTGGGCCTAACAAACTTTTTAGCATCTCTGACTCGGCTTTCTTGAGCCAGAGCCTTCTGCATTACTTGACTAACATCAAGAAATTGTTGGCATCTAACCTTTCTTTAATGGGAGCAAGCAACCCATTGAAAGCGAGGTCGGCCAAGTCTCTCTCGGTTATACTCAAGCTAAAACACCGGTTTCTACCATCTCTAAACCTCTTAATGTAATCTGTAACAAATTCATTATATTTTTGCCTAACCGATGTCAAATCTCAAAGTCTAAGCTCAGTCTCACCAGTATAAAAGTAATCATGAAACTTCTGTTCTAACTGAGCCCAAGTATGGATAGAGTTAGCCAGTAAAGATGTAAACCAAGTAAAAGCAGTACCGGATAAAGATAACGAAAATAAGCGCAATTTAAAAGCATCCGAAGTGCTAGCCTCCCCACATTGCGCTAAGAATTGGCCGATGTGTTCCCATGTGGTCCTATTGTCGTCTCCACTAAATTTGGTGAATTCAGGGACCCTATAAGCACGAGGATATGGGATGTTATCGAAATAGTCAGGATACGGCTTTTGGTACACCTTAGCGCGATTCCTGGGCTCAATTCCGAATGACTCTCTAATGATATTCCGGATTTGTTCCACCATATTCTCAGGCCTAGGCGGGTCGGGCACGACCGGCGGCCTAAAAGGTGGCTGTTGTGGCACAATATTGTCATATTGGTCGTCCCTCGTGTCGCACGGATATCCCCTATTAGGATCATTGTATTGATTGGGGACATGCGAAGGAATTGGTGCATGGACAATGGCCACAGGGGAGTCATGTGTGGGAACGTGGTATAGAACCGAGTTACCCGTGATAGGATCTATCTCCTGTACTGGCACCAGAGCACCGGTCTGACCGGCCATGGGCCCGGTCTGACCGGCCAGGTAAGGTGGGGTCTGACCGGCCAGATAGCCGCCGGTCAGACCGGTGTAGTATGGGTGTGGGCCGGCCTGACGGCCGGTCTGACTGATGTACGGTGAACCGGTCAGACCGACGTAAGGCGACCCGATCAGACCGGCCATAGGGCCGGTTGGACCGACGTAGTGAGGGCCGGTCAGACCGGCCGTAGGGCCGGTCAGACCGACAGAAGCGGCAGAACTACTTTCACCGGGGCCTTGGGCAATCGCCCCGTCGATTTTACTAAATATGTGATTCACAGGGGGCTGGCTCCCCCCGCAATCGAGGTAGGCGGCGAATCGGCACTGGAAGACCGGATTTACCGCTCATGTGCGCTTTAAAAAACCTATTAAAACAAGCCTCCATAGCGGATTCAACCTTATTGTTCGCGGCGGCGGTAACGGACTCATCCACCGTACTAGCAACAAGTTTTTGAATAGGCATAGAGATGTGATCAGCGCTTACTTCGCCGCGAGTTACCTTGAGCGGGCTCCCCGGCTTGATGATGACGCCTTGTCGCGTGATCTAGCACCTCCTGAGTGATCGCTCGTATGCGCTCCTCCATTATTTGGCGAGCCTCACCATCCAAGTCGTCTAACGAGATGTGGACAACGTTGGATGGCTCCACGTGTTGCGCCACTTGCTTGGACATGGCGGCGTCGAACCGAGTTGGCATCGTGTCTTCCCCAGCGGAGTCGCCAAAAATCGTGTTGGCACCTTTTTTGGCAAAAGGCACGAACATGATCGATTCACCTAAAGATTTGCGGTGGTTATTGGTATAGGGTCACCAACCACTTCAATCTAGCAAAAACTAGACCAAAGTGGGTTTTGTAGATCAAACCGGCTAGCGGAACCGATTTAGATAGATAGATTGATAAATACTCGTCTTCTGAGCAAATGGAAAGTTTTCAAGACAAATTTACAAAGAAGTGTCGCACTCTCGCAGCGGCGGCGGACGGTTTTCGGCGCAAACCGATAAAGATGGACTAAACTAGGGCAAAGTAGAAAATATGGCTGAAAATAAAGAAAACGATTCAAATAGATTGATTGTATGTTGTGTGTTTCAATATTACAATTGAACCGGCCTTGGCCCTTATATAGGGGTTGGTCTTGCCCTCTACAGGCCCTTCTCCACATCCAATTCGGGATAAGCATGTTTGGAAACCCGAGATAAATCGTATGGAAAAAGGAAACCCGAATACCGCCGAAATTGTCTAGGTTTCGGACTGCGGTCGACCGGCCATATGCCTTCGGTCCGACCGCCCCAGCCGCCCGGCCTCGACCGGCCTATACCCGGCGGTCAGACCGACCTCTCTGAAGAAACCGGCAAATTTCCAAATATTGGCAATCTTTCCTACTTTGATTCCTAAGTGTCAATTTTGGGTGTAAACAATGCTGAATTGTATTGATCATGAGGATTGATTTACATGGACCCCGAGCTTACATATTTATACTTGCAGGCTAATAGAGATCCTTACATATTACAATTGAAACTTTCCTAAAGATAAAAGTAAACAAACAAAATCCTTACCGGATAGTAACACACTTTCCTAAAGATAAAATAGAAAGTTAACAAACTTATCCTAATTAATAGATACAAGCCGTATCCTTCTTGAACTTGGTGTCTTCTGGATAAGATCTTTCCAAATCGAATCTAACCAGAATCTGACTGCTGAAGATATTGATCCTCCATCGGCTGACGTAGAAATCTCACCCGATTCTGCTTTGAGTTGATTTGAACCTTAAGCTGATGAGGACTCCGGGGCTTACCAAAATTTGCCGTTAACAGTATGCTAGAGAAGCCCACGATCAAGCAGCGTTGGGATTGTACGGCGAGTGCAGCGCGGTAGAGACAGTGTTCATGATCGCTTATATCGTTATGGAGCTGAGATGCAAAAGCAATTGAGCAAAACACGCATGCCGGCCACAAATGACCCCGTTTGAGAGAGATAAAATTAAGATTAAATATATACATGCAAAAAGAAAAAATCATTCACGCATGATTAATTAAGTTTTAATCATTATAAATATAAAAAATAGATTTATTGAATATTTTAAATAACTTATATAGAGAGAGTTTTGTATGAAATACATCATTTAGTAGTTTGAAAAACATGCTAATAAAAAATTGTATCTATAGAAAAGGATATGGCAATAATATGTTCAACTAGGAATGTCCGAGAAGTGGAAACGAGGGTTTCCGCTCCACATCGGCTGTTCGGGGCGTTGTAGGGCCCATGATAGTCAAGGCAAGAATTAATGAGGGGATCCAAGTGCTGCTCACAGATGGAGAGGGTGACCCAAAGTTAGCATCAGCTCAGGACTAGGCTGGCTTCAGCTCGGTGAACGGCCGCTGCAACCAAGCCAGGGACCCGAGGTCGGCGTCGAGCCCTGAGCTTTTCGCGTGCTAATCTACCTCTTTACGGAGATTGGACTCGATGCTATATGCAATTTTACCCTGTTATTCCATATTAATAGTGACATGATACGGTTCCTGTGGATAGTTCACGGGGGGACGTGTGTTGACGACCAAATTTTGTAAGCTAATCCTCAGGTTTGAAGCTACAATTGAAGCGGAATTGAAGGAACACACGATTCTCAGAGTCAGAGCGCGTATCGGCTGAGTCCGAATCAGCTAAGGAGACAGTCGGCTAAGACCGAGTCGAACAGGGATACCTGACATAGCCGATTTCAATTGTGATAATTAAATGTGACTGATCCCGGTGGGAAAGCGTGAAGATCTTTATTGGATTCGGTTTTTAGTGCTTCAGAGATATTGCCATCTATGGATAAAGTCATGAAAAGGCAATTGTATTTATTAATTAGGATATTTTATATAGTTTCCTCATAAATAATGTCAGTTTAGGCATATTTGTAATTCAATTTCTAATAGAGATAAGAATCATGTTCGTCACGGACTCATCATGTATTTGGTATAAATATGACCCAAGACAATCTAATCTGAATCAATCAACACACAATCAATACAGTTTTGGCACATCGCCACCTTTTCCTTTTAGTTTAATCTCGACAAGTTCTTGCTTCAGGTTGGGCTGCATTGGGTTTCGATCTCCGACGAGAGGTAATTCTTGTTACAAGCGGCTTGCGCTCTCGGGATTAGTGCTTCCATTGTCATGATACTCTAATCTCGTTATCATAATATGCATAGTTATCATATAGACTATATAATTTAGATCAATATTGTAATCTAATCTCCAATCGGCTAGCATCAATTACCAGATGACAGTCGATGGGATTAGATCTCATTGTCGATCTGGATTATATAGTATATCTACCATCTTGAAAGGTTATAATTAAGCTATTTTAGATTCTATGCTTATTTTGGTACTTAATGTTGCATCGGTTAGGTTTGATCTATTAAGTCGCCCTTAGAATTATAAAGATCTAATTTACTTCATGATCACCATTAGGGATAGTATCGGAGTTTCACCCAATCTTACCTGATTTAACCATCTTGCATGTTTTAGTTTTGCTCGATATATTAAATCTGCCCTTTATATTAAGATCTCATTACAATAAATATATTAAGCTTGTTATCAATCTGTTAAGACATCTCAACATTTGATTGCTTCTTGTTTAATGTATTTAGCCTGTCATGATATCTTTATATACAACAGTATCGGAGTACTAGCCGATACACATTAGATTGATCTCTTCGGATATGCTGTAAACAAGTATAATTCTTGTCTTATAGTATTTTTAGATTTAAGTGCTTTATACTGTCTCGGTACACTATCGATCTATATCGATCTATCCCAGTCACTTGATTTAAATATGCCTTGAGATTTGAATTACACTCTGTTAACATCTACAGTCGATCGGACGAATCTAGTTACTGCCGATTTAGTGCAAATTGCATCGACACGATACTAAAAGGATACGTCGTCGGCCACCAGCCGATCAGATATCAATCTAACTTTGTTTTCTATCTGTAGTTTCTTGTTGGTTGCAGGAACAAACCAACTGGCACGCCTACGAACCTCGAATCAATACTTTGGACCTGCACTAGAGTAAATCAAACCTCTCAGGTCAGTGCGTGAGAAATTTTCTCATCAACAACCACTACAAGAAAATCTTCCTTTTGTGACAAAATTCCTTATGACAAGGCTTGATTTTGTCATATAATGTTACATAATATGACGATAAGTTATGTGTCGTCATAAATCCATTTTAGCCAGAATTATTTGTGACGACATGGTACCCTGTGTCACATAAAGGTACCATGTATCGTCACAAATTGTACGGGACAGAAGACGATTGATTCCTTCGTTTTTTGTGACGCTAGGACCTAGCTTTACGTGACATTTGTGTGGCGTCACCTTATGTTTTTTCAAAAAAACTACCGGCCCCAACGTCCAGATACCCCTTACATGTGGACCTCGCCGTGTTCTGACCCATTTCACTTTCCCCATCTCCCCGACCCGATTCACTACGGCGGCAAGCGTAGGCGGCGGTGCGGCGAGCGGACGGCGATTTCTGGCGGTGCGACCCACCTAGTATAGCACCTAGACATACCATTGAGTTCGATATCCTCGTATACTTTAGCTTGGCTTTTCTCTTCCTAGTTAAGGCATCTTCGACACGGGCACTTGATCTTCTCATGTGGACCAAAGTTTGTTTTGACATGTGCCATGAATTGTGCTAAACCAGCGGTAAATACCGGTGTAAATGGGGCACTATTATACACCCATTCTATCCATCTCCTACCCGCATAAATTTAGGTGCCACTTCGCTTAATTAGCAAACAACTAGAAATATCACAAAGTTCAAAATCTAATCCACATCATGTCATAGGAGCCATGCATGATAGACCATCGAACATTGAAGTGTTCTAAATTCTAAGACCATTTCCAGGATATCACAAGGATCCATTCAACATGTATGAAAAGCACGGAGTTAAGCGGATTCGCTACCAAGCTGCCAACTCGGCCTTGCACCGATCTGCTTGGAGGAGGTGACCAGGGAGGAGGTGGCGAGCATGCCGCCGGTGGCCTTGTAGCCCGATCTGCTGGCGGGAATGCCGCAAGCCAAGGCCGGCACCCCTACTCCCGGTGGAGGTTGGGCGGGGAGGGGTAGGGGAGCGCGAGGAGCGGCCGCCGACGAGGGAGCGGTCGCCGGCGGCCTCGTTGCTCGAGCTATAGACCGGGGTTCGGCGCGAGGAAGCTTGAGCTCGAGCTTGGTCGGGAGGTGGGGGTGAGGGGGCGTGGCGACGGAGCGGGTGGTGCGCGGCAGCCGGCGGCCTCGAGAAGGCTTCCGGCCGGGGAGAAGGTCGCCGGCGCCGCAGTGCTCGAGCGGACGAGCCGGGAATTGGACGAGTGTGGCCGGGGTGAGTGGGGAACTGGACAACTTAGCCTGTGGATCAATTGTTTCAATGACATGTGGGCCCTTTCTTGTTTAGCCTATCTTGTTCATCATGTACTTATCATTTTTCTTTTAAATCTATGGCGATTATTGTATCTAGTTTATCTCCCACATAGTTAGTTCAAATTTGATCATTTTTTTCTAAAATTTTCTTAAATCATGAACTATGAAAATATTGCATTTATTTTGGTCATGTGTTCAAGAGACAAATTTTGAAGAACTAAAATTGTAAAAATATAAAATATGGCAATTTCACACCACAATTTGAAACTCAAAATGAATTTGGGTGGAAAAGTGATGACTACCAAAGTTGCTCAACTCATTGAGATGAACATTTGATAGTTAGGTAATTTTGTCATCCGAGAAAGTGATGGATACTTGGTTCTCAAATTTTACTTATGTCTCATATACTTTACGAAATAGAAGAGTAACATTAGAGAACAAAGTTCCTATCACTTTCTCGGATGACAAAATGACTTAACTATCAAATGTTCATCTCAATGAGTTGAGCAAATTTGGTAGTCATCACTTTTTCATTTGAAATTATTTAGTACCCTAAATTTTGGTTTAAAGTTTACAAATTTGAAAATTCAAAACTTATATCTTGTCCAAATTAACTCAAATGAAAAAGTCCTAACTATCAAATGTATATCTCAATGAGTTGAGCAACTTCATTTCTTACCTTATTTCCATTTGACTTCATTTAGTCCCCCAAATTTGTATTTCAATTGGAGCTAAGTCTAATTGTCTCACCGACGATGGGCCCCAATGCTACGGACCAAATTGGTACACCCAATTTTCCCGCTTTCACAATCGTCACCGACGATGGGCCCCACGGACCTCCCGCGCACGCTCGACAAAAATCCACCCCCACCACTCCTACCTTATCCTCTTCTCTCCCCCACTCCTCTCGAATCCACCAAATCCCTAACCCTAGAGCCGCCCCGCCTCCGTCGCCCGGCCTCATCTCGCTCCTCCACGGCCGCCATTCATCCCCACCACGCCGCGTTCACTTGCGCCCACACCCTACCGCGCCTCCCCAAAGCATGGAGCACTCGGCCCTCCACACAACCTAGCGCCACCCACCACGCCGCCGTGACTCGCCTCCACCACGCCACCGTGGCCGCCGCACTAAGCGACGCCGACGACATCGTCGACTCTCGCGCCGGAGGCCGACTCCGAGCGCCCACCCCCGCCGCGGAGGCCGGAGTCCCGCGCCGCCCACCCCCGCCGCCGAGGCCGGAGCGAGAACGCCGGCACCCGGACTCATTCACCGTCACCCGTTCGTGTGACCGCCGTTGCGTCTAGGTGGCCGCAGATCACGTCTCCAACAGCAACAACTTAGGTGAGCTCAACTCGATCTAAGCCTGGCAACCCTAAAGCTAGTACTCCAGTAGTAGCCATCTTCATTTACAAGCTACGAGTGGGGGACAGGGGCATAGCTAGTGGCCAATTGAAGTTAATTTGCATGCTTGATTAAATAGAATGTTGTTATATTAGCATGTTGCTATATTAGAATGTTGCCAAGCAACAGAGGGGGGAAAGGGACAGGGACAGATGCCTAAGTAGTTAGTTTACATGGACCTTGTGTTAGTTAATTAGAATGTTGCTAGCCAAATGAAGTTAATTTGCATGCAACCCAATCTGGTGCCTATGACTTGCTGCTACCCAATCTGTTCTGGATGTATGTTTCCTGTTTTATTTGAACCCAAATTATCATGAGTCAACTTTGCATGCAACTATACACTTAACTTGGTGATTACATACATAACTGTCAATGAAAAAATGCTTATATGTTACTCTTGTTCACTGTGAGTAATGTAAGGCAGTCAATAGTTGGTCTTTTTTTCGTTCTTTCTTCTACCACTTAGATGTTAATTTGCCTTCTATCTAACAATTATGAGAATTCTAATTTGTTAGTTTTTTCAACTCCTTTACGTAAACCGAATCCGCCGCTCTTCTGCGCTCCATCGTTTATGTAATACAAGAAATGACAAAAACTCGGTATGAGCGGGACAGGGGATGCCAATGTAAGGGATGTTCAGGAACATTTTAAATCTCTGGGTATTCCGCTCTTAGCCTGCGAAGTTAGAGAGGTTCTTTACAAAAAGGAAAAGGGCAAAGCAAAGACAGTAGTATCTAACAAAAAGATTCGACAATGAATATGATCCACCCTCGACATTGAAAACCAATCGACGGTGATGCTAGTGATGATGACTATGATGATGACCTCAATAATGAGGTGAGCTGCATTACTTGGCAAATTGCAAGGTTTCCGGTATCCCCGTGCCAAACATGTACTTCACTACGTCATTATATCTAGTTGCCACTTCTTCCTTAATTAATATAAGATGCATGTTTCTCTTGGCGGTAGAAGCCATGGTTCCGGAACTCGCCCTCGCAAAAGAAGCAAAAGGCATCGCAATGGCACGCCAACAAGAAGCCACCGCGCGCCCTACCAGATTCACTAGGCAGAGTGCAGCCATGCCTTCCCCTAGAGGCCGTCCACCACCTAAGCAAAGATTGCCCTTGCCTCCTAAGACCACTAACAAAGCCAACACTAAACCTATAGCCATTTCTAGTGCTAGCCAACAGCAAGGCCACCTCACTTCAAGCGGCAGCCTAACCACACAAACTACAAACACAATGACTACTAGTCCTACTACTCCCACAGTCACCAGGGCAGCCATGTCTGCCCCTGTTCCAAACCCAATGCCTAGTCCTCCTAGATACACTAGGCAAACTGCAGCCATGTCTTCTCCTGGTGCAAACCCAACGCCTAGGCCAATGCCTAGTCCTGCTAGATTGGCCAGGACCAGGGCAGCCATGTCTTCGCCTGGTGCAAACACTGATCGTAGTACTCCTGGACCCACTCTAGCCCTGACTCAGCAACCTACTCCCGCAACTAGTGTGAACCAAACTGCTGCTATGGACACCTCACCAGGTGGACAAAGCTCTAGACAAAGCAATGACATCAATGACTCATGTGACCAATTTGAAGCTGCCATTTCAGAGGATCATACAAATGAAGGAGAACCAGATGACGACTTAGTTCCAGGTAAACAATAAGTTTTTCCAACCATTTTTTTGTCCATGCAGCATCTACATTAGTTAATCCTATAATAATACTTTGTGATTATTATTTGCCAATGCAAAGGCCCCCAAAGAATGTCCGCAAGAAAACCATGGGTCATGGCTTAGAGAAGATGATCGGTAGAGGAAAAAAGTTGACTATCCAGTGGTGAAGGCAAGAAGAGACCCGAGGTCCCACTTCAGGCAGCGAAGCTGGCTTCGGAAACTGGTGTCGCTGTAAGAGACAGTCTTCCTATCTACACCTCTTGGAAGCTTTATGAAAAAGATGCGGGGCCGGCAGAAGTAGCAAAAGTGCTTTGCAAAGTCGCGGTAAGTCAGCTTTTGCACATCCAACAACTTTCTTGCAATAGTCTAGTCCCATATACATGTACAAATTGTGTCTGATAAATCATATGTGTATGGCTGCAGTCCAGGTTGGATGTGGATGTAAAGAACGAGGGACCAAGCAAATTTGCATGCACTGATATCATCAAGAAGGGAGTAAGGCAGCAGAGGTATCACCTCAAAAGGAAGTACTATGATGAGTCCCTGTCAAGAGAACAGCTCATGGCCCGAGAACCTCCTGGAAAAATGAAGAAAGAGGATTGGGTCAAGCTTGTAGACTACTGGTGTGACCCAAAGAATCAGGTCCATGCCTCAATTACCCCCTTTCATTAATATGCAATGCAACCTGTGTATGTGAATGAAACTTTATTGCATTTGCGGTGCAGGAAAAGAGTTCTAAGAACAAAGTGAACCGTGGCCAAGTGCAGCTTCACCAAAGGACTCGATCTAGGTCCTACGTTGCCCACCGATACAGCCTGGTAAGATAAATGTGTGGATTTTGTGTAATTACATTGCAAGATGGGACATTACTAGCATATATTCATTACCATGTGCCTTTGAAATGTCAAGTTAGCATGTGATCCAATCTTCTCTGAGATGTGCCTCCAATTTATATCCTGATTTCTAGATCTGCACTCTGATTTTTGAGATGTGCTCCCATGTTCTCTCCTTCAAATATTTCCAAGTGCTATTTTATCAGAGATGCTCATGGAAAGTAGTACTTGTAGTTTGGGCAAGGTTCTAATTATGGATTTGTTGTCTAGGTTTCATTGATGCTTGTTTGTTGTGTTGTTTTTCTTGGACTCAGCAATTACTTGAGTATACTAGAGATTGCATTTGTTGTTTGCATAAAAGATTTGCAGCCAAATACTTGTATGATCTGTAGTGCATACATATTTTGCCATCGGTTTGTTGACAACTGCAAAAAAAATCCATGTTTGTGTACTACTCTTTTTACCTTCATTGATTTGTAAAACATTCTTTTACATGCTGCAGCGGCCTAAGTACAACAACATGGATCCTGACCCTGTTGATTTCTTTGGGGAATGTATGACTAGTCCGAAAATTGGTCGAACTCCTTTGGCTGATGAGATATACGTAAGTTATATAAATATTGTCTTGATTTATAGTACTCAACTACATGCCTCATTGAAATTTACAGTATGGCCTTCCTATTTATTTAGGAACAAATGGTAGCAGAGAAAGAAAGAGAGCCAGAAGAAGGAGAAGCCGAAAAGTCTCCCTCCAAGATTGTTGCTGATAGTCTCAGCCAGATCAGCCATTCATCCACCTTTCTTCCGAACATTTGTGTCCCTCGAGCGTCGAAGACAGGACGGTCCTCCTCGACAACAAGCACAAGCACGCATGCAAGCTGAGTTTGAGGCGACACTCCAAGCCGAAAGAGAGGAATCCGCTAGGAAGCAGGCGAGTTGGAAGCACGATTCAAGCTCGGCAGCCAAACTTGAAGAAAACCAAACTTTGCTGCTCCGCACTCTAGAGGAAGTGAAGGGGATGCATAGCAAGTTTGAAGAGAATAATGCACTGTCAAGGACTGTCCTCAAACTTCAAAAGATTGAGGTAGGTATGAATGCGCTTCGAGGATGAGGCCTAGGCTTTTCCTATCTTGCTGTTAGAACTTTGTTAGTGTTGTCTTTATGTATGAACCATTGTGGTGATCTTGGTTTGGAACCCGGAAGTCTACAACTATGTGGTGGAACTGGAACAAATGGTGGACCATGTTGGAACCGTATGGTCGAAGTGGAACTCGTTATGTGTATGCATGATGGATTCGGTGATTTCGTGTCTGGATGACTTGTGATGAATGCCGTGGATGTGTCTTGACTCGCTGTATACATATATATCTATGTGCAATATGATGTTGTGATGGAAGATCGGTATGTCGTCACTGGATACGGTGGCGCCTCGTCATGAATTATATAACAATATGTGACACCATACAAATCGTCTTAAAACTCCTCTAAACAGCACGCAACACATGACACAAAGAACGCGTCACAAAATATTCACAACTATATATGATGGCCGTATTTCGTCACAAAATAGCATCTAAACTAGTATCTCAGCGTACCATCTGTGACGATTTATGGTTTATGTGACGCGTTGACTAAACAAAGAATGACGGTTTATGCCGTCATAAAAGATAAGAATATGTGACGACGTAACATGTTCGTCATAAAAGGTACACACATTTTGTGACGGTTGTCCTCATAATCGTCACGAGGTACATTATGTGACGGTCGATATATGACGACCACCGTGACGCTAGGTTTTTGTCATAAAGTACTTTTTGTGACAAATTTTTAACTTACCGTGACAGTTGGCGTTTGTCATAGAAGCCCTGGTTTTTTTGTAGTGAACGTGGTAGGTCCCACACACACACATGCATGGGCAATGTGGTATCCACTTGGCATATAAAAGGAGGACCAATGCCACTGAGAGAAGGGTTCAGTTCAGAAAAAGTTTACCAATGCCACTGAGAGAAGGTTCAGTTCAGAAAAAGTTATAGTCTAGTTAGATCTATAGCCACAGACGGTGAAGAAGGGTTCGTCATTTCTCACTTAGAAGAACATCCACCCAACATTCACATTGTAGACTTCATTATCCATAACAAGATCACAGGAGTATGATATTACACTTCCGAACAGCCCGAACCTATATAAACCACCAATCTACATTCTTCTCGTGTGATCCAAACATGAGCTCAGAACCTGCACCCTGGCCGAACTCTAAAGGAAGGGTATATCCGACAAGGGGCATCGTTGCACTAGTATATTATATTATAGAGAAAATCTATTATATACCACTGATTTTGTCCCAGTTCAACAATTTGCTACTGACATTCTCTCTTTCTATAATATATCAACAACATTACTAATGGTTCTAAAATACGTCATTGGGTTAGGCTTTTTTTTCAAAATACCCAAAACATCGTTATAGACATACAAGGTTAACAATTGATTTATCTTATTATAAGTTTCAAAAATATGATTTTTTACGTGGCCTTCTTACACAATGTGAAAGTTTGTATATAAGTTTTAAATTTTTTTTCATTTCTATTTTTCTAAAATATAATTTATCTGTTATATGATATATAAAATATGTTTTTGTGTTGTTTTTAATGTAAATCATCTTTCATATGGTACTGTTAACGTCAGAATTTGGTAAGCCTCGATGTCCCTATCGGCTCAATGTTCATATCGGCTCAAAGTTAGAATCGGCTTAGAGTTCTGCAAGCAGCCGATGGGGATTTTCTGTTATCAATTTATTCAGCAGTCGGACTCTTGTTAGATTCGGTTTGGAAAAAATCTTATCCAGAGGAGACCGAGTTAAGGAAGGATGCGGCTTGTATATATTAATTAGAAAGAGCTAGGAAGAGTTTGTTAGCCTTCTATTTTATCTTTAGGAAAGTGTGTTAGTGTCCAATAAGGACTCGGAGAAGTTTGAATTTGTAATCTGTTAGGATCTATGTTAGCCTACGGGTATAAATATGTAAGCCCGAGGTTCATGTAAGATCAATCTCTTGATCAATACACTTCGACGCATCGCCACCTTTTGTTTTCGTTTGTTTCGACGAGTTCTTGTTTTCGAGCATGGCCTACATCGATTGAGTTCGACCTCCTGCAAGAAGTGAGTTCCGTCATCTTCACTTGTGCTGGCGTGGCTAGGACTTTCTCGATTGAGTCTGATATTCTAATTGAGTCGACACAAGTGTTGCCTATATGGTATTTCATCTCTATCTTTAGTTCAATTGTTGTTTATAGTCATATCGGCTTAGTTAGGACTTTCTTGGTTAGGTCCGATATTCTGATCAAGCTGATGTTTCTTTAAACATAATGTCGCTTTAGATAGATTTGCTATATCCATCATATTAGACAGATATATCGGCTCGTTGAGTATTATATTATCATATACAATCTCATGTTGCATCGGTTAGGTCCGACCTACTAGATTGTTATTGATAATCTAAGTCTTGTTAAGCCGATAGGTTTATGCTAATGTTTCATCGGAGGGTTAGCCGATCTTATCTGATGTGTTAAATTTCTCTTTGATAGTTTTGTTGTCTTGGTTAAATTTAACACATGACCACTTTGACCGGTGTCATATCGACTGGTTTAAATCTATCAGGCAATCATCAACCTTATGTTGCATCGGTTAGGTCCAACCTATAAGGTTGTGGTTATAAGTTAGATTTATTTAATTTGTAGGCATCAATCATTGTTTCATCGGGATTTCAGCCGAAGGGGTCTTTGACCTTGCATCGGTTTACAAGTATTATACATAAGTTTGATTTAGCCGATTGCAGGAAAGGTTTCATTGACTACTTAATCATTTGGATTTAATGACATTAGACCTTCAGCCGATGTGTGTTTTGGTATTCAGATCAATATCTACATCAGCATGTGATTGGTTTATGCTCTTTTATCATCATGTTATCATCGGCCGATCGCCTTTACATATATGTTTGCTCAGCACACTACCGATGGGTTAAAACCCTAACTGCATCGGCTAACATCGGCATCGGCTGGAATCAGCCGATCGGCTGTTTTGGTTATCGGCTTATCAACCGATATGCTCTATGTTCTGCTACTTTGTATATCTTGTCAGTGGCAGGATCAAACTGACTGGTACACCCGCACTTCATCAGTTTTGGGACTTACACTGGAAGTAAGCAGATCTCCTAGGCCAACGTGTGATTTGACGTCAACATATCTTTTGGCACACGAATTTAACGCCAACATGTACATAAGATTTTTTTCCCACTATTATCTTTTGTGTAAGTAAATTCTCTCTCATATACCACATAAAAATATTTATATACAAAATAAAATAAAATAATTTGAAACTTATATTCAAACTTCCATGTTGTATAAAGAGAGGTTACGTAAAAGAATTTTTTTGAAACTTTTAATGAGATAAGTTAATTGTTAACTCTAAGGGTACTTTGGGTATTTTTAAAAAAAAGATCTTAGTCTAGTGACATAGCGTAGAATAATTGATAAAGTCACCGTTATATTATAAACAGAGACAATGTCATCTGTAGAATAATTAATAAAGCTACGGTTATATTATAGACAAAGACAATATCATTGAACTAAAACAACCTCAATGAAATAGAGAATATTATGTATGTTATAACATAGATATATGAGATATATATGTGACCATATGTCATATCTGTTACTTTACAATGTATCAGCGAACACTCTCTGCTAGCTTTATTCGTACTAGTATCACGTACATATACGTATGTACGCGAACGCTAAGCTAGCCATCAGCAAGCAACCAGCAGCTGTACTAGTACTAGGTGTATCTTCTTATGACGTAGTACTACCACGGTAGTAGTAGTACGCCCAGTCGTCTGCAGTGCTTAACCTACGGAGTACTAGGTGTATCTTCTTATGACGTACTACTACCACGGTAGTAGTAGTACGCCCAGTCATCTGCAGTGCTTAACCTCCTCCGTAGGGCTTCTGGTCCCTGCAGGCTATGTTATCTCCGTATCCTACACGGAGCATGTCGCAGTACCTCTTGTAGTAGCCGACCCGGTCCTTGGCTTTGTCGGTGGAGTAGCCCTTGCCGCACTCTTCCCCGCCGTTGATGATGTTGGTGGCCATGCCGTAGCCGGGGAGCCTCCCGACGCTACGGTCCTCGTCGGACGGCGTCCACTGGTTGGTGATTACGGCGTGGCACGACGGCTTGGGTGACTGTGCCGTCATCCAGAACCAGATGGCCGTCCTGAACGCCACCACGGGGTTGCTGGACACCAGGTCGGGGTTGTTCACCAGATCCAGCTTCAATGCGTCCCCGGCTAGCTGGTAGTTGTACTTACTGTACGTACATAGGAGAACGTGCATCATATCAGATTTATTTTGGTGGATCCATTGATTATTAGATTAGTAGTAGGGATGCAACAGTAGACAGTCTCGTTAACTTATTCGCTAGTTCATTTTCTGTATGATAGTATAAAATTTGAAAGAAAAAATAAATTAGAAATGAGAAAAATGGGGAAGAAAGTCCGTTTGCCTGTCCCATCTGTATCTCTAATTAGTAGTAATAGATTTCCTTGCATCAGACGATATATATGTCATATATGCGTTGCAGTAACTTAGAACTGTTTTTTTTCATTAACGTACTGAGTAAGTTGTATGGGTCCTCGGCCGTAGTAGGGCGGTTCCGTCGGCGTAATCTCTTTCACCCGGCAGTATCCCCATGCAAAGGGCCCATCAGGAGCAGTTGGCCATCCACCTTTTATATGGAGTAATCCGTGTAATTTGCAAATAAAAACAAGAAGAAGTGATCTGAACTGTGAAGGTTGTGACTAGCTTTTGTGAGTAATTAATTACCTGTAGTTTCGTGGGAGGTCTGGCCAAAGAAAGCGGCGAGCTCGCGCCGGCGGGTTTCGTCGTTGCCGGTCGTGCCGAATCTAGGGAAATCTCCGGCGGCCTTGATGAACGCGTCGTAGGTATAGAAGGCGCCCTGGCAACCTTGATCCCCACGGTGGCTCAGCATCGACTCGAACATCGCCCGCGTGATGATAGACCCAACACCCGCCTGCTGCCCGCTGGCGCCGCCGGCCGCCGCGATCAGCAGCGTGGCGCCGGCGAGCGCGAGCAGAGTGAGCAGCCTTCTCATGGCTCAAATCAACGACTTACAAATTCTGTACTGTCAATCGTGTTTCTCGATCGCGCGCGTGTGCAGACTGCAGAGCGCACGGCACGGCTTTATATACACGCGCGGTATATAAGATGGACCGCGCGAGATGGCCCAGAAGGGGTCGGCTCGATCACTCCGTCCGATCGAGCTCAAACGATATCTACATGCAACCGTACGAGCTATATGAGCCCTTCAAGGACGGCACATACTGACATAGTTTCCATGGCGAATGCATGTGGTCTGGACTGGTCGACTGGACTACCCGTGGACTCGCGTGCTCACCCCGTACGTGGCCAACACTAACACAATGTGAAGTCATACACGGGTCGTTGGCTGCTACTACAGCTCATTGCTCGTGCCCAGCTTCGTATATATGTATATTATGTGTGGTCCTCTGCTGTCTGCTCCAGCTTGGCAGCTTGGAGTTCCAGCAACTCTGGGACACTGCCAATGCCAAAGACCAAAGCAGTGAGAAGACCGAAGACTTGAGGTCGCCTCTCCTGTATTTGAACTGGGGTTGCAAAAGGTTGTATAACAGAGCATATATTGTTGGAGAACTGCACTACCATGATAGCCAAAACGGCTATAGTAGCAGTGCCTGGAAGCAAGACTGGAACCAATAATCACGATCGCTGGATGCGTGTGCACGCATGGTCAAGCAATTAACAGACCTCCCAAAGAAGAACAATGCGTGCCGAACCACAAGATTCGGAGGGGGCGGCGGTTTCCTCACGAAGCGCACACCAGCCCTAAGGATGGCTGAACTCCCGCTACACTGTTGAAATTAATGGGCCAAACCTAAATTATTTTCAGCTAATTTTTATGAAAATCTCAAAAGCCCATGCAGTCCATGTATAGCATGGCTGCGGGCGTTACTCTTTTTTAGAGAATCCTAACCGGATACGTTGTAGCCGCTGTTTTTTTAGAATCTTAACCGGACACGCTGCAGGCGCTGTCTTTTTTTTAAGAATCCTAACTGGATACGTGGCAGGTCATCCAGGACGGAATCTCTATATATTCGCCTGCACGCAGTTGTCATGGTCTGGTTTCAATCTAGAGTTTTGTCACGTTCTCTCTGTTGTGCCGCCGCCATCGTCTACCCTATCCTGCTGTCGGCATGCACCGGCGACCGGAAGAGCAGGTCTCTGAAGTTGTTGTCCTTGCGATCCTGCACCAGGAGAGGGCGAATAAGGTTTTTGGGAAGCGCTCTGCGCGACTGTTCAACCTGGCGCATCTTCCTGCTTCATCGGCTCAACACGAACGTCTTCGTCGGCTACATCCGCGATGCGTTCCTGTCGTCAACCGTGTCACATCTGTTTCAGCCGTGACTTCTATGCCTGCAAATGCTCGGTACGCGTCCTGTCAGATTGTTGTGATCATAGCTGTGAATTTTGTATCTACTAGTATGTTAGATTTGTACATGTTATTTTTGTGATAGTTTTGATCTGTTTAATTCGGAGTTTATTTAAACAATTGCCTAATATCTTAACAATTCAAAAACCTTATTATCGACGATCTGTTCAATTATCTATGGCTGGTTTTGCCGATGCACTGAGACCAGAAAATTTCTCTGGTGTGCACTTCAAAAGATGAAAAGCAAAGGTCCGTCTCTGGCTTATTGCTATGAATGTATGGGAAGCGAGACTTAGCAAATCAGAAGGAGATTTTTTGCTGTTGATCAGAAGAATTCTCGGATGCCAAGAATCTCTTCATGGGATGCATTCTTGGCATGCTCACTAATCATCTGTGAGATGTCTACATCCACATGACAGATGCCAAAGAGCTATGGGATGCACTGATTGCTAAGTATGATGCATCAAATGCAGGTAGTGAACTGTACACCATGTAGAGTTTCCATGACTACAAGGTGGTGAACAACCGATCTGTAGTAGAACAAACATATGAGGTACAGTGCATTGTCCAGGAACTCGAACTCCTGAAGTGTCCCATGCCTGACAAGTTTGTGGCTGATTGCCTAATTGCAAAGCTCCCTCCGTCTTGGAGAGGTTTTTCCACTGCTATAAAACACAAGAGACAGGAAATATCAGTCGAGAATCTGATTGCATCTCTAGATGTGGAAGAGAAGGCTCGGGCTAAGGACACTTCTGAGAAAAGAGGCGAGGGCCAGCCCAACGCCAATATGGTTCATAAGCTCCCTCAGGGCAAGAACAAAGGGAAGAATCAGAAAAATCACAAGGATGTGAAGAGTACTGCCTTAAAGAAGAAGAAGAATAAATATGAGTTGACCTGCTATACATGCGGAGAGCCGAGACACTTCTCTAAGGATTGCCCAGACCGTACAGACTGCAAAAGGAAGAGAGTTTATAGCGGGTCAAAGAATGTCAACATGGTGACCATGGGAGACGGGTACGGTAATATACCTACTATACTTTCAATTTTTCAATCCGCAAGTTGGTGGTTTGATATTAGTGTCAATGTCCATGTGTGTGCTGACATATCTATGTTTTTTTCTTATCAGGACGCTCAAGGTTCAGTGATGATGGGGAACGGGTCGCATGCGGCTATTCGTGGTACTGGTACGGTAGATCTGAAGTTTACTTCGAGGAAGATCGTGTAGCTGAAGAACGTGCAGCATGTCCCCGCCATCAACAAGAACTAGTTAGTTGCTCCCTACTGTTGAAGGACGGTTTTAAGCTAGTCTTAGAGTCCAATAAATTAGTAGTGTCTAAGCATGGTCAGTTTATTGGTAAAGGCTATGAGAGCGGAGGCCTGTTTTGCTTTTCACTAGTAGATTTTAGCAATAAGTCAGTGAACCATATTTGTGGCATACAAGTGTTTGACCATTCTCGTTTATGTCATGTGAATTTTGGCTTAATGTCTCGGCTATCCAGTTGTGTTTAATTTTGAATTTCATCATTGCCAAAGGTTCTAAGTGCCAGGAAGAGAGTAATTGTACTGTCCCCGGCTGGTCTACGACGTTGCCGCCGCCGTCGTGGCACGATGGCGGCGGCAGCGGCAGCCGTCGTCGTTGGTGCTGCACGTTGACGGCGGCGACAGCAAGGGCAGCCGCGTCGTGGGATGAGAGGACGTCGCATGTTGGGCCAGGCAAGTTCGCTACGTCTCCCTCTTCACTCGGCTATTCAATAGCTTGGGAGGCAGCGAGTAGCCGAGGATACTGAAGGACGCCGCTAGCAGCGGCGGCCGGGCCAGCACCCGCGTTTCTCTTCTTCGATCTCAAGTCGTTCGTCGCTGCGGCATGAAAGGGATGCGGCCGCCAGAGTCGCAAGAAGCCACAGAGACTCATCGTTGCCCCGTCCCATCCCCTCCGTCGCCTTCGCTGTAGTCAATCTCTCCTGTTTTCATCCCCTTCGCTCTGTCACCACCACATGAAGGGGATGCGGCCACCAGCGTCACAGGAAGTGACGGAAACTCACCGCTCACCTGTCCCATCCTATCCGCTTCGCCTTCTCTGCCACAGTCGAGCTTCCCCGTTTCCATCCCATCCACTCCGTCATCGCCGCGTGAAGAGGATGCGGCCGTCGGCAGCGCTCTTCCCCTCCTCTCCTCTCTCTCTCTCCACTAGCGAGCTCTTACAGACCAACTCCTACAAGCCGCGTGCAAGTGGGAGGTGCGGCTGCCCATGCTGGTGTCGGTGATGATATAGTGGAGCGGGAGGTGGGCGAGAAAAGGAAGAGAGAAAAAATGATAGGTGAGTCCTACTATTTTTGAAGATGTTCCCTAAAAGAGTTATATGTGGGTTTCGTAAAATACCTTCTTGTTTGACTGAGTACCCCATATATTTTGTTTTATTTTTCAGTTTTAAATTTTGCTTTTTTTGGGACCAAACTATCTAGAAAGCACCACGTCAATGCCACGTGGGACGAAGACCTAGTCAAAGGAGTCAAGTAGGCTCCACGTTAGCCAAAACCGGGGACAATACTGTCGAGAGACCTCGTTTACTCTAGTTTTGTAAGTTAGAGGATACTTTGTATCCGGTTTTACGGTTCAGTGACGAATTTCAGATTTGACGACAAATTGAGAGACCTAAAGTGAACTTATTCTCTACTTGCAAATGGCCACGCTTTTGTCCGACAACCGTACTTGAGTAGACGAATCTTTTATGGGCCAACAGCCACACATTGGCCTCGTCTTCTACTACCTCTGCTTTTTAATATATAACACCGTTAATTTTTTATATACGTTTGACCATTTGTTTTATTTTAAAAATTATATAAATATAATGTAGTTTATTGTGACTCAATTTATCATAAAGGTTTTTTAGTATGGCTTATTTGTTTATGTTTGTATAAAAATTTGAATAAGATAAATGATCATATGTTTAAAAGTTAATATATGTTTAAAAGTTAATGGTGTCATATTAAGAACGGAGGGAGTATATTTCTCTCTATCAGGACTCTTCGAGTTGGATTCAACGACTGATTGATCCGATTGCTCATTTGATGTTGTTTAGAAGGCTAACTATCAAGCTGGTCTTACTTTTTTAGTTTGTTTTATTTGACCTTGTTTTTCAAAATCAAATATGAAAGTCGACTCTATTCTATTAAGGAGCAAATAGTTTCTTTTGCTCTTGCTTGTCCCTCCGCCCAGCGGCTGCCACTGACGCCGCTCATTGGCGTCATCGCCACTCCCTCCCTCTACATGCCGATGGTGCCGCCGCCACCACCGCCCCTTCCCTTCGCGCATCAACGCCACCGCCCGCACTGAGAGAGATGCGAGAGAGAGGGTCGGGCCAGGGAGGTAGGGAGATGGATAGGGTTGAAGTGAGGGTATTTTGATCGGTTTGAATGATAAATAATTTTTTTTCTTTTTCCTAAATGAAACTCTAACGGTTTAGAGCAAATAAGGTCAAATGGTATGTTTGATTTTGAAAAGTAGGGTCGACCTTATGTTTGATTTTGAAAAGTAGGGTCAAATAAGTAAATTAGAAAAAATAGTGTTAGATTCATAGTTAGCCTTCGAAACAGTGTCAAATAAGCAAATATGCCTTCTTATTAATGATCGGGCACCAACACCGCCGGTCATCGGTGTTACGCCGCCTTATTTCCAATTCCATCGATATTTTCGATCAGCTCCATTTGGTTCGCTTTATGTTTATACTTATAAGTCAAATTTTAAATTTTAGAACTTAATTTTAGAGTTGATTTTATAATTTTTTAACCATACAACATTTGTTTATACAGCATTTGTTTTTAATCGCTAAGGAAACGTATATAGAAATTTTACTCACAAACCATTTTTAAATTGCTAATAAATAGTTCACATAAACATAAAGGAAACAATAACGCTAAGGACACGTATAAAAATTTTACTCACAAAATATTTTTAAATTATTAATAAACGGTTCGGATAAGCATAAAGGAGATGAGGCCAGTTATCACCAACAATTCTGTCTACTGGCGACACGAGGTGCCCGTCTTTTCCATGTGTACGGAAGGTTAATCGTCATGGAAAAGATCGAGCGGGTTGCGCCTGCCGCATGTCAGATGTATAGGGGTTATTTTGCAGCTGGGATACCTTCTGTTTCAGATGAATATACATAATTCTTTCTAGTAGTGATGCTCATGTCCTCGCCTCCTCAGCAGAAGCAACACTTTGTTGTTAAATAGCTACAAGATCAGCTGTGCACCTTATTCACAACAACCGAACTGTAGTGTTAACCACCACAAATTCCCTTGCATGGTGCCTGTTTCTCTTTTTTTCAATTAATGTTACATATACATGTGCCCCCCAAAAAATGCATAATAGAAATGGCAAACCAAATAGTTACAATCACAGGAATCTAGAACATCTGGTCCAGAAGAGGGGGGAAAAAGGATTCTGCAGCACCTTCCCCCCATTACACCCAACTCTTTAACCTGGAATGCACCACAATTTTCTGAAGGAAGAGCAGCACGCCTCAACATGAACCTTTGAGCCGCAAAGGAGACAGAACAGATGCATCTTTAAACCACAAACGCTCTTCACGGTCCTTTTAGGCTCTTTTGTCTCTTCTCTTCTAGCTGCGAAGCTTCATTCAACATGTCCATAGCATCACTCTGCATATTTAACTTTGATAGCGCAACGGCTTGCATATAGAATGCGGTTGGCCAATCAGGGTACACACATTGTGCTTGCATCGCATCCCGGAGGGCGGCATCAGGTTGGTCAGACATGAGGTGGCATAAGCTCCGTCTAGCGTATACCGTTGGTGATACCATTGTTCCCACATCAACAAACTGCAATACACACAGGAGGTAAAGGAGTGAGATAACTTCAATCTAACGATTTTTTTTGTAACACCAGAAGGTTCCTGATATTTGACGTTCCAACCTGTGTGTAACAGTCTATGGCTGTCTTAAAATCTTTATCACGAAACGCAAAGTCCCCACGTTTCCTAGCGTCCAACATATCCCTCATCTGCTGAGTCCATTCCTGGAAGGAAAGCTGCAACAGGGAGATTGATAAAGAGAGAGATTCCTTAGACAACCACTCTGCTGGATGACAGAAATCAAAGTGCTCCAATATTTACCTCATTAGTCCCTTCATCATCTCTGTAATGTGTGGCAACTAGAATCTGATGGATTGCTGTCAGGTCCATCCTAGAACAGGCTTCACCCATGGGGGATAGAGGGTGTTGTGGTTGTGGAGCTGGAGCAGGAGCAGGAGCAGGTGGTGCTTCTTCATGCTTTGGAATGCCAAGCATCTCATAGGAAGGCACCTGTTTGTATTTCAAAATAAAATTAGGGAGTCAAATAATGGCAGCCATAAATTAGTAAAGAAGGCTCAAACCATCAAAGACAGAAAAATATTTAAGAAAAATAAGGATAAAAACACAATGGTTACCTCTAGTTTTGTTTGCAATGGATCAAGTACGGAGACCAGCTTTCCTGTATTGGGACGGTCCCTAGGTTCATACTGTAAACACTGAGAAGCAAGATCTACCAAAGCAGTTGCCTCTTCTGTTGAGTATTTTCCTTCCAAATGTGAGTCCAAGAGCACTTGAATGTTTTTGCCTCTTATCATATCGAGAGCCTGAGTGAAACAAAGCTAATTGTCAATAAGAAAGCACGTGTTTTAATTGTTTTAAGCATTGTTACCACTTACGATGTGATTGTGCTACCAAGTTACATTTAGAAGTAAAATAATATTTGGAGCAGCCAAGAGTGTTAGTCATACTATGAATTCAAGCAGAGTCAACCTCTTAATGTTCATGTCCATATAAGTAACTTTCCGTTGTACTGTAGTTGCACAGGAGTGTTGCATCAGCACTGTGCAAATGAAATATATATGCAGAAGCAGAATAGTACTGTATGCCAATTGACCAAGGTGTTTTCAGTACGGATTTCGGACTTTTATACCGTATTGGAGCTAGGATAAAGAGTAACAAGAAAGAACATACTTTACTAGCAAAAAGCTTACATGGGAAGGAGGTATGCGCTTTCCACTTAGAAGGTCGAGGAGCACAGTACCAAAGCTGAATATGACACTTTCTGGAGTAACTCTACCTGAAAAAGGAGAATTTACCATGAAGAAATGTAAAAAAAAAAAAACCCTTACATTTAGAATGGTTTCATCTTATATTTGTTATCCTAAGGCTGCCTTTTGTGTACTTAGTTCTTAGTCACCCACATGTTTTAACTGGCTAACTATGAACTTGACATTTCTTTGCAATCACCTTAAAAAGCACATATCAATGCTTACAAAAGCATTCAGTAGGCAAACAAGATGAATTGTTTATCTGGCAGGGAAAAAGAACATGATTATTATGCCCTATTTTGATTATAGGTCCAGTCTGTGCATGTGATGTGTCATGCCATTAGAATGGAAGGTACAGTTCTGTTATCGATGGACAATTGTTAACATCTATAATATTCCTATGAATGCCCCGACTAGGCAATTCAAATAAAAAATTTAGGCATAAAGCAAGAATTATATACATACAGAAAAAAAAAGACCAATGTGTATTTATCTATTTAATAAATAGCTAGTTCATATCTCAGAGAAAAAAAAGTAGTTTCTAGTCTCAGGGTAAAAGGCATATGTACCATTTCTCAAATACTCTGGAGGTGTATATGCAAGGTTTGTGCTATAACTTTTCCCATCCCTGCTGTTTTTCATCAGGCCAAAGCATGAAAGACGAGGATCACCATTCTGCAAATATAAACCACATTAACGATTTAGATCATCGGATAACATCTGGATAACCATGTGAAGGAGAGCTGCATGTGAGCAACATCATGGGAAAGAGATTTATCCTTTGATGAGATTCCTAATCATTTCTCCAATCAGCACAATTGGTAAAGAGTTGACATTTTCATTTCTGGCATGTACTTTCTTCCAGGTACTAGAGATGCCAACAATTTCCACTTCCAATGTAAGCATGCAAATCAACAAACAGGAAGCATCCAGGATAACAGCGCAAACTAAATTAAATCACTGCCATTCCGCAGATGCACACTAATTCTTGCAGGGACCAGGGAGGCATTTGTAGAGATAAATATACTATCCTCACTTCCTCTACCACATGAGACAACAGTATTGCTCAATATAATGTTGATCCTACAGAATAAAACAAACAAACGCCACAAAAGAAGTGGTTGCTTACTTCATCAAAAAGGACCCTATATGCATTTAAGTCATGATATAAAGGCCGTTCGTTGCTACTGCAGTAGTCAAGTGCTTCAGCAATGTGGTGTGCAACTCTTAAACGCATAGCCCATTCGATAGTCTGGTTTTCCCCTGCAAATGTGTAAAAAAAATTAATATCGTGATAAATGAACTGAACCATAGTTTCACACAGCTAGTTTGCGCAAATTCAAACTTGCACGAATGGTGAGTGCAATTAAGATCACAAAAGATCACAAAAAGGAGTAATACAATGCATTATTGCTGAGGTTTTACAGAATTCAGTACTTGCTGCAACTATTACCAATACAGTCCACAGCTCACCCTTCACCACTACCAGTGTACCCTAGTGTCAGGTTGTTCATCAAACATAAAGACAATATAAAGAAGCTTAAGTTCTCAAGTGAACTACAATCTCCCATAACCATAAATGCATAAAAAAGTTACCAACTGCATTGGTCACTGTAATAACAAGACATTTCCACATTGGAGACCCAGTTGGCCTCCATTTGTGTACACATATAGCTGCTGACAGACTCATAACAATACCAAAATTCCACCTGTTTTAAGGCATCTTGTGTCTTAATCAGTTCAACTGATTCAAGATCATTGCCAACAATTACCGAATAAGAACAACATATGAAAAAGGGCAGTCCCAATCATTCGTTCGGTACACCAAATGCAGGAAGCTGGTAGGAGCCAGCAGTTGCTCAAGGCAGACCAATTTGTCCTTTTTTGCCAACTTCCACACTAATCAGGAACTACAAGGCAGAAGAATCCAATCTTTTTGCGACCAGTATTTATCGGATATGGCAAAAAAGTCTCCGGGTGATCAGAAATTCAGGAACCAACATATCAAAAGAAAGATATTCCATTAACTCACAATGGAAGAGATGCTTGGCTAGGGTGTCGTTGGGCATGAACTCAGCGACGAGAAGCCGCTCGTCCCCATCGCAGCAGTAGCCGATGAGGTTCGCGAGGCGACGGTGGCGCAGCTTCCCCACCCCCTTGGCCTCCTCCTGCGAAACCAAAAAGAGAGAGAGATGTATTAGACTGATGACAGCAAGACGAATTCCAGACACAACAAGCGCCTCCCGAATCGGGGCGTACCTCGAACTGCTTGGGATCGGGCCACGCCATCTTGGGGAACTTCTTGACGGCGATCGCGCGGCGGCTGCCCTGGAGGCGGCCCCTGTACACGAAATTCGGAGCCTTCTCGCCGCTCTCGGACACGATGTTCTCCGCGGCGAACCCGCCCGTGGCGGCGCGGAGCTCCGCCAGCGAGAACTCCGCGAACGCCGGGACCTCCCCTCTCCCCACGCCCTGCGCCGACCCCGGCGCCTGGTGCTGGTTCAGGGAGAAGGACGGGCGCTGCGGCAGCGCCGCCCTCCCCGGCGGCTTCTCCGGGTGGGTCCCGGCCTGCAGCGACGACCCGCAGCAACCCATGGTGCTCTCGCAGTCTCGCTCCTGGTCGTCGTCGACTCTACCTCGCGGGCTCGCTGTCTCCCCGTGCGGCGGTGGCCTGTAGGGCGGGCGGGTGGGCGAGGTCGAGGAGGAGTGGTTGCTTTCGATGCTGCGTCCTTTGCACAACTGCTCGCTCGAATGAGGGGTTTCGTCTCGGTTTTCGCTGCCGCGGTACGCCTACGCCGCTATGTGTGCGTGCGCTTGTGCGGGGTACGCCTACCTAGGCCGTGCGCTATGTCTGTCTCCTGTTCACATCTCTCGGCAAATCTAGCACTGAAGGTGATGAGCAAAAATGAGCACGGTTTGGAACAAATTTTATGTTCGATTATATGACAGACGTACCCTTGCGCATACTACTATATACGTAACACTACACTCACACACTCACAAGTACTCCTAACAAAAAAAAGCGATACATCTCTAATCTAACTATTTCTTAAAAAATTTAAATCTAAACAAACTAATACGATGTGATAAATTGGATGTCTATTTGCTCATATTAAATATCTTTGAAATCATTGTTTCTCTCATGTTAAAATTAAACCATGATAACATTAACTATATACACAGGTAAACTCTCCTAAAACATCCTATTTATTCAATGATATCAATCTATTCGACGATAGGAACATTCAACTAACTCATAAAAACACTTTAATGACAGAAAATATGGAACCGGAAGATATAATTATTTTGTATAAACCTTACAATAATTCACATTAAACAGTTCAATTGAAGCTGATAGGAAAAACACGCGCATAAACTGCTTGAGATGCTTTGGTGGTGTTCTAAGGTTCTCTTCTCTTTGATGTGCCTTTCAAAATATATAGTGTTGGAGGAGAGGATATGATGTGAAATGATCATCCTTTTATCTATCTGTTTCCTTTCTTACAATCAATACTAGCTATTTTTAACATGATATTCACTCTCTCTTTTTTCTATCCCACATCCTCCGCATGACTGCACGTTAGCTTATTATACTAAACAAAAAACTTAAAATTTAAATTTTGAGGGTTAATTTTGGATTCCATTTTAGTTTTTTTACTGCGAAGTCTATTTTTCAGTATTCCTTTTAAACCGATAATTTTATCCTGAATTATTTTAAGTTTCTTCGTTTATTTTTCTAACGTTATTAGTCATGGGCTCATAGCTCAAACTTTGTTTTTGTTTGCTGTCAAGTCTTGATAAGAAAACGTGGAGGGCATCAACCTGTAAGCAAAGCATACGGAAACTAGTGAAAACTGAACGAATAGGCGCTGAGATAGGGAAACTGTTATGATCCCTCGTGAGAATCTCCCCTCGTTTGCTTAAAAAAATTCAAACGGTTATAAAATTTTTTAAATAAATTTAGCAGCACTCATACAACATATATATATATATATAACTTCATGAAATATTAGGTTTAATTAACTTACACATCAAAGATATAAATAAGAGAATTCAACATATAAATAGTCGTGTATTATTCATATCTAAATTTGTCTTTCTCGATGTATAGGTCGAATTTGAACTTGATTTTTAATTTTGTGGACCGATAGGCATCCTATACTTTATATTGTTATTTATATCAAATTTAAAAAAAGTACACGAAAAAACATTCATAGAGAGATTAAAATTCACTCTCCGCTCAACTTTTGATGTTGGTCCACACCAGGGACGGATGTGACAAGGGGGCTGGTGGGGAGCTTTAGCCCCTCTACTTCTGGCGGAGTAGTGTAGCCCTCTAAAATTTTTCAATATATTTATGTGTCATAAGGAGGGATTAAAATTAGACTTAGATGGTTTGGAGAGCGAATTGGGCCGCAGGCCATGTTCTCCCTACTCGAGCACCAGCCTTGTCGGCCTAATCTCACAGCCAATCGGAGCAGCCCATGAGTGAGAGAGAAAAGGGAAGCGAAAAAAATGCGCCCGAGCCCGAATGGCCGAACCCTAATTTCTCCTTGCCCGGGACGGCGACGGCGACGAACTCAAGCGCCCGACGCACGTAGTAGACGGTTGGCGGCGGCGTGGCTCGGCGGCGCGCAATGCAACTGCAGGGGTGGCTCGGCAGCGCAAGTGCAATAGCGCACCAGGTCAGCGCAGGACCGCTGACCGCAGTGGGTCAATTTTTTTCTTATTTTTGCAAAACATAGTATACATTTATAAAATATAATACCTATAAATTTATAATTTAAGCATGGATTAGGTCAAAATGTCAAAAAGAGCTTTTGCTCATAAATTTTTCAAATTCAATCAATGTCAATGGTAGTGGTACTCTAATGGGAGGGCACTAGTGAGAGCACAAGTTAAGTGAAAAAGACTATAACAGAGTTTACGTTCTCAAATATAGTTGACGATCTAGCAAAACATAAACTAATTGAAGAGAAGGTTTGAAGCAATAAAAACACGTTGTATGTTAGTGAAAAAAACATTACGGTATGTGTTTTTACTTTGACAACTAAGATTGTTGAATTAGTTATTTGTCTTGTCATTAATATATATTTTTTATTTTATTAGGCACGGAGACAAGAAATAGGAATAACACGAGCGATTCCTAAGGAGAAAACGCGCGACCATGAAAGGGAGGACGGTTACAGAGAAAGGTGACGATTATTATCTTCTAACAAGTACTTCGTCACCGATCGTCAGTCCTCCTATAAATTAATCCTAGCTTCGTCACTAATCCACACTTGCTCTGTTCCTTTAGTGTTGGTCCACGAGTAAACTGTTTTTTTTTGGTTTTTCATGAGTTCGAAAAGGAAAAAAGGACAATAAATCCGTCGTGGCGACGTACGGAGCCACGCGAAACCACCTGCTCGGTTTACGCGCGTCGCTACCGCCGACGTGCATCCGAAGCCAAAACCGCTGTTGAGCTAGCGCAGCAAGCTCCCGTAAATTCGGCGACCATGTCGCTGCCACGCCTCGGCAACTAAGTCTCATGACATGGGCACCTGCACGAAAGCTTACTGCCTATTCAGTTTACTATTTTCGATCAAACTAAAATTTGACATTATCAAATTTTAATAAGACACTAAATTAAACATACTTCAATCATGACTATTTTAAGCTTTCTCTCTTAAAACTCTATCAAAATTTGATAAAGCCATCAAACTAAACAAAACCACTACTAACAAAATTTGGTAATGCCAATATATATCAAAATTTGGTATTATCAAAATTTGATACAGTTGATTTAAACCCTTAAATTTCTTGATCAGTTTCCACCAGGCTTAAATTTCTTGATCAGTTTCCACCAGGCGATCAGTTTCCACCAGGCCACCACCTAAACTATGTTAATTTTCGCTCATGATACTGTGGATTTGGATATGAACAAAAGTTAGGGCCTATTCGTTTGCGAGTTTGGGATGACATTGTTGATGTAAAATTCACTGTGACACACGAAAACAGATCTGTTTAACTCCACTGTAGGTCTTATCAAACTAGGTGCAGAATGTGCCAGTTAGTTTGATTCCACAACTAACAAAATAAAAATAGATCAATGATCAAGGAGCCGATTGGTCAATAAACCGATGAGATACAGCGAGGCTAGCCGATGTCGATAGGATTTTGACTAATCAGCTATAGATTCAAATAATCAGATAAACAATAATATTTATGCTATCATCGGTTAAAACTAAACTATGCACAACTATCAATAAATCGTTCTTTATTAATGACAATTTTGATAGATTAAACTAAACCGAGACAATATAAGATTGAAGTTGATAAAGAGATATTTAACTAGTAAATATACAAGTTTGATTATGAGACGATGTAACTCAGAGATTACAACGAGATAATATAATATAAACCAATCGGTCAAAACTGATATAACATGATTATAAGTCTGATGGTTCAACCACATATCGGTTGGAGATCCAATATATGTAATTAAAAGGTATATCGGCTAACTAACCAGTATATCTGATAATTGAAATTTCTAATAATGATAACTCATCGGCTAGAACTTCGATAAACATTGCATAAAAACCTTTCGATTTACTATAATTAAACTTATTAGCGATAATATAATAGATCGGATCTAACCAAAACAGTATAAGATTAAATATAATAAGAAAAATATATTTAGCCAATAGATCTACATAAACATGATATATCGATCAATGTAAAACAACAATGTGATTAGAGAAGCGTCGACTTAGTCATAATATCGGACCTAACTGAGAAAGTCATAACTAAACCAATACGAAATTAAAGATAAATTCAATATATTAGATAGGCAACACTTACATCAACCTAGTTAGAATATCAAATTTAACCAAAAAAGTTCTAGCCACGCCGATACAAATGAAGTTGACGGAACTTACTTCCTCGTCGGAGATAGATACTGATGTAACCCAACTCAAAACAAAGAATTTGCCAGAATAAAAAACGACGATGCACCAAAATTAATTATATTGATATGTGTATATAGTTTACAGATACCCCGAATATTTATACCATCAGGTTGATACAAATCCTTAAGAGACACAGTACATATTTCTTAAAGACAAAAGAAAAAAAATACAAGTCCTATCAAACACTATATAAAAGTAAAAGGAAAGTTACTAATTTATATTTAATTAATAGATAAAATTAAATTGTCATGTCATGGTCTTTACAATTTTTTCTTAAACTCGGTTGTTTCTCGATAAACTTTCATTGGTTATCAATTTTTTTTCTTAACCGAATCCACTGTAAAATTGTACCAACAGCGTTAACATATATATTCAGCCCATATGAAACAAGAAAGCTCATTAGTGTATTATTAAATTTTATGGTGTCATGAGCAATTCAAACACGTTTGACTAAATGGGATGAGGAAATTAGCGTGTCTTCATTTTGTTACCATTTTTAACTCTATCAAAACTTGATAATATCAAATTTAGTATATTTTTATGTTACCAAATTTTGATGACGTTGGATGTATTTGGTTTAAAGATTTACCAAAATTCTGGTTAAGAGTGAAAACTTTTATAATTGTCAAAAGTTTGATAAGATAATAATGGTAACAATATGTTATGTACCTATAGATGGCCATACGGCCCAAGGCCCAACGGCCCGGCCCAAGGCATGACACTTTGGCCCGGCCCGGGCACGGCACGGCACGGAGTCGGTCGGGCCCGTGCGGCCCGCCCGACCGATGGGCGTGCAGGGGCTGTGACCTCGGCAAGACGATGGCCGGCCGCACGGCCCGAAGTTTAAGGATGTTATTTAGACTTACTTTCAACCATATGTAAGACACTGCCCAAAGAATAGGATGAGAAAATAGACTTATTATATGTCACGGCCCAAAGAGTAGGGACGTAAATTAGACTTATTTTAGTGTCACAGCCCAAAAAGGAGGGTAAAAAATAGACTTATTTCAGAGAAAGCACGATGGGCTGCCGTGCCTTCGGGCCGGCCCGGCACGGCCCGACCCTTATTGGGCCGTGCCTGGGCCATATGTTGAGCACGTGGGCCGGTACGGCCCGGCCCGACGTGTAGGTCGGGCCGTGCCGGCCCGAAAAATTTTGGCCCGAGCACGACCAGGCCTGGGCCGTACCGGGCGGGCGGGCCGTTTGGCCATCTATATATGTACCGAATTTGATATGGTTAAAAGTAGCAACCAAGAAAATATACATTTAAAGTTTCACTTTTTAGAATCTAATTAAGTTCTAATCTTAGATGTATAACCAATTAACCAAACATTCTTTCCACCCTGTTTCGTCTTAACCTCCCATTAATTTCTATTTTTCAGTCTTACCCCTTATAACTCATTATCCAAACATACCATTAGTTCTCTTGTGAAACTGTTTCCACGGATGAAGATGATGTGTAGCCCTATTTGTTGTTAACTAAACAATGCAGTAACTGATGACGACATGTTGGCACTTGGCAGCCGAAAAGCAGCAGAAACAGTGCCAGTTATGCGCAATCCTGTAGACCTTTTTCAGGGAAAAGCAATCCCGCAAATTAATTCATGGTGTAAGAATTTTTTTTATTTTTGTTAAATAGACGTACAGTTACTGTTTACCGCCGTTTGAGGTTATAATAAATATAGCATAGAGTTAGAGTTGGCCGCTGTTTAGATTCTCTCTTAAATATATAAAATATATAAGACACCGATTGTAATCGCATGATGATACAGTATAGGCGATAATCGTATGACCATACAATATAGGCGAGAGGTAGCGGCTGTCGGCGATGTTCAGGTAAGGATTGTATTTTACTGTAATTATGTTGGATCGAGGAGAAGCGTCGTAATCAGTGCTCGAGAACGTAGGTTTTGATCGAACATCATTAACAAAGCAGATGCCGTAATCATGTTTAAATCTTTTATGACTTTTGTTTTTATATTTGGTTTTTCATAGTGATTTAGGGTTGGTTTTATAACACATTTCACATAGAAAGTGGCAAATCTAATCGGAGTATCCTCCTAAATTGGAGCGGGTAAAATGTTTAGATATTTCTTGCTAGTCATTTGCTGTCTCCACCAACTAATAAAGGAGTTGAACTTGAATAGAGTGCTGACAGAAAATGAATATGGTGAAAAGTCAGAGTTTCAGACAGTAAGAATTAGTCCAAGCAAATGCATGCTCCAATATATTAGCGCTCGTTGCCATATCAATCAGTTTTGGCCGAGGGTTCAAGTAGTGTTGACGACTCACTGGAGCACCTCGGTCGTTTTTTCTTTTTATCCAGACTTCGGTCTTCAGAAATCCAGGCGAGCATTGTGTTTATACAAAAGAAGACTTTAGCAATTACCAGCTAAATGTCCGTCTACTGTTACGGACAAAAAAAATTACTATAATATTTTCTAAAATAAGTAATAGCATAGTTTTTATGAAATATGTTACCCATATTTTTTATTTTATTATAAAAACGACTCACCTTAATTGTAGATTTTAGTTGTTATGTAATACTAAGAAGTTTAAGATGTAAGAAAATTTTTATGGTTTTCAAGAAAGTACCTTTAGATACTTAAACTTTACACTTCTTTTTACCTCGAGGTATTAAATTTTATAATAGTAAATGTGGTAAGATGATAAAATTATAAGATGATAAAATTATCCAAGAGATAATATATAAAAAATATAATAAGAATAGATAGGGTAAAGTTTCACTTTAATTATTATTGAAGTCTTTTTAAAAGAAATATAGATTGGATGTAGTTTTCAATGCAGAGTCAACAGAATATCAGAATTCTTCAAATCCCTCGCTGCCTCGCAAGACCTCACTTGACCTGATCAGCTCAGTCGTTAGTCATCAGTCATCACTCGGCAGTCTGATGGAATTATCCAGCTGCATGCTGTTAGCTTCCGTTCACATTTCTAACAATGAAAGGAGAAAGAAAAGACCCTGCTTTTTTGCCTATAGGCAGCCGAGTAGCCGATAGCTAATCAAATATTGGAACAACTGCCATTTGCCAGCCAACACGAAAGATGACCTGAAGTCAAGAAATGCTAGTTGTGCATGCACCACCAGAGCAGTAATGTAGTTACTGTATAATCGAGTCTGACCAAGTTGGATCAATCTTAATTTGATCGAAGCAATTATAAATCGCCAAAATATCCAATTGTTTTACTTCGTGTGGTCCTTAATTTGCACTTGACAGTTTTTTTCATTTTAAGTACAACAGGAAGGGAGGACAATAAAGTGGACAAGTTGGCAACTTACCCTGTCCATTTTATATGTGGCTGATCTGGCACGCACAGGGGCAACGACGACACCGTGTCGTTTACTAATCACTCAGCCAGTTCCAAAGAATTTACTGCTGCTTATTAACGAGGACATGTAGCTTTTGTTACCGCTAAAAGTACACGATTATGACGTGCTACTGTGTTGATGCCACTGTAATTCGTTTATGAATTCATCGATCGGTCTGCGCCGCCAACGCCTTGTCTAGCTCTCCTCTCCTGCCCTAGAGCCACCAAAAGATTTTTCTCGAACTTAGTAAAGATAATCCTCCTCACGTGCACTGATAGCCTAACAGGATAAAATAACCTGAGGTGGCAGAAGATTACAGCGCGTTAACTGCCAACGAAATCGTTGGATGGGTTTCAAATTGGTACTACTAGATAGTATAATGGCTAGCTGCTGCCACTCTCGCAGTGTCATTATCAGTATAAAAATGTTCATGTTTACCCACCAGCATCTCCAATTCTCCATCGCCATCGCGATGGCTATTCCGTGCAAAAGACAAGTCGGGAAACTTCCGATAGCATTTTCTTCTTTTTCCCACGAAAACCTTATTAAAGCATGCCCAAATCATTAGTAGCTACGTACATACGTACGTACACACCGGAAGAGCACGGGATTAGCACCAATGCAGGTTAATCATTATTAAAGCATAAAAGAGGGGAACAATCCGGTTAGCAGGATAACGACATAAACCGAACCACATCAATCGATCGCACACGCACGGATGCATCATGACTGTATATAATACTTCAACGATGGATTTTTCACCTGCCGCATAATGGAATGGATAGCTGCTAAAACAATACTCATCCATTATAAAATATAGTAATTTATGTCTGTATGCTAATATTTTTTAACGTATTCATATTATTTTAATATGTCGTATCTAATCAAAATTAGTTATATTTTAAAACAAATAAAATAATAATATAGGTCTGATCAAGTTCATATTAACGTATGTTCACTACTATTTTCTATAATCTATAATCTATATGTTTTCACCTAAATTTTATTTTGCTTAGCTAAGGAGTTTTTCAAAATTAACCCGAGTCTACCCGACTATTTTTTAAAAAACCCAATTAAAGAAAAAAAAGAGATTATTTTAAAAAAACCCTTAATGATTTATAAAATTAACTGCAGTCCCAATACTAAAAAAAGAAGGGCATGGATGAAAAAAGACCTCCCGCATCCTCTCTTCCGTCCCTATCCGTACCGCGCCTGCGCCCCTCCCTCCCGTCGCCGCTCGGAGCTCCCGCACCGTCACGTGGACTTTTGCCCTCCGCCTGCTTCCATCCCTTCGTCGTCGTCCCATTGCAACGCACGGGTATTTTGCTAGTCTATCTATAATCTATAACTATTTATAAAGCAAGTAGTGTTTCCATCCTAATTTTGTTTTGTTTGGCTATTTTGCAGAAAAACCCTTGAGTTTTTCCAAAATTAACCTCAGATCCCCCGGCTATTTTAAAAGAACCCAGTTAAAGAAGAAAAAGGGGCTATTTTGCGAAAACTCCCGAGTTTTTATAAAATTAACCCACTTGTCCCAATGAAAAAAAAGGGCTTGGATTAAAAAAAGACCTCCGCGTCCTCTCTTCTCGTTCCCATCCGCGCCGCGCCGCGCCCTCCCTCCCGTCGCGCTCGAAGCTCCCGCGCCGCCGCCCGGACCTTCGCCTCCGCCTCGCTTTACTCCTCGTCGTCGTCCCATTGCAACGCACGGACATTTTGCTAGTTATTTATAAAGCAAGTAGTGTTTCCATCCAAATTTTGTTTTGCTTGGCTATTTTGCGAAAAACCTTGAGTTTTTCTAAAATTAACTCATGATCCCGGCTATTTAAAAAAACCAGTTAAAGAAGAAAAGAGGGCTATTTTACAAAAAACTCCTCGAGTGTTTATAAAATTAACTCACTGTCCCAATGTTGAAAAGAAAAGAATGGCTTGGATGAAAAAAGACCTCCTGCGTCCCTCTCTTCTGTCCTCATCCACGCCGCGCATGCCCCTCTCCTTCCCGTCGCCGCTCGAAGCTCCCGTGCCGCCGCCCTGGACCTTCGTCCTCCGCCTCGCTTCCCTTCCCGCATCATAATTTCGTTGCAACGCATGGACATTTCTTCTAGTAATTAATAAATTATATATTTTAAGGAGGATGGTTAAATAGTATTGCTCCATTGGCCGGAAGAAATGAGGCGAAAAAGTTGCGGCTCCAGGTGGTCATCTACGCGGGATTCGCTACCGCTTTGCGCTTTCGATCATTGCGTTGCGCGCCCCTCCCCTGGTGCGTTTGGTTGGACACGTTTTCCGCGAGACGGCGAGAGCGACGTGACGCGCCGCGCGTCGCTCACGCAACCACGCCACGACGAGACACGCACGCCGGAAGGCAGGAGCGCGGTTGGAGCTCGGTCTCGTGGGTTTACACGGGACGGCGAGAGAGAGACGCCGCGGCACGCCGTGCAGCGTGCTGGTGAAGACAAAGGAGGGGGACTTGGCCAGATGGCCGGACGAGGCGCCGTACTTGCTGCGGTGGCAGCGCCAGTGCTCGTCGGTGGCGCTGAGCTGCGCTGTGTACCGCCAGCCTTTCGGCTGCGGACACCGTGCTGTACCTGTACTATCATCGGCGTCGTCCCAGCTGGCTCCTCTGTTTCGTGGGCCCTCACCTCTGGGTTCCCTTCCTCTTCGGCCCATAGGGCAGGTTCGGCCCATGGGCCCCTTCTTGGTAGCTCAGAACTGGACGAAGTTCTGCAATTTAAGCTCAAATTTCTGCACTGAGGATGGCCGGATGGGTGACTACGTTTCCGATCTTTACTTAGCTGTCCTGTTTGCCAGAACGATCACATAGAAAATTAAGAGTGCTTTGATTAGACAGGCACCGGTGTCCGTCCTACTAACTCCCAAATGATTATCGTGTCACGTCCTCGAACTAACGATAACAACGTGCAGAAAATCTCTCTGTATCTCGTGATGATTCATTGGATCGTAGTGGGCTCCAGGAAGTGGGGCTTCCAGGCCCATCTTGCTGGGGCCGAATAGTACCGAAAACGAAAGTAGCACCAAGCTTCCATGCACGACGGCAGAACCGAACGACGACATTGTTGTTTCTTTGCGAAGAAGGACATCGCAACCGATCCGTTAGCTCGTCTATTTCGACCCTAAGTAATGCAAAAATAATTGGAGAATTAGTCACGGAGATAAATAATTGTACTAGTTCTAAGTTCTAATAACCCTACCAGTGACCAACTATGACTAAAGAGATATTGAGTTTTAGATTTTCGGTAGAGAGCCGACGCAAGTTCAGTGTTCAGATGCGGCCAAAATATACGGATCCGTGCATGCTTCCGATTCTAGTTTAGATCGCGACCTTCTAGCTAGATAAAATTATACTAGGTTCCCTTAAGCTGGGGCATGTACACTGTATTGGTTTGGTTGCAAAGGAAAGATCCAACTTAAAAGTGCAGCTTCTGTTGATTGACGATCTTGATTCCCACTTCAGGTGCATTAACCTTCACACCCACCCGACCTATCTGAAAGATCTAACAGGATGCAAGAGGAACTGATTCTGCGTTTGCGAACAATGAACGGTGCCTGCATTTGTGTTGCCTCTTTTGCAAATCAAAGCTAGTATTACCTCCGGTATATAATAGATTCGGACACAAGTATTAAAGAAATAGATAAAAATAAATAAAAAATATAATTATTTGAGAAGAGAAAATATATGAAAATTTTAAATAGTGAAAAGTTGTGAACTTGGGATTTGTTCAAAAGAAAATACAGATAAAAAGTTATTGTATTTTAGAGTAAATTTTAAATGCTAAAAATTGTTATATTGAAACGGATGGACTACGTTATATTCTGCTACTACTTTAATACCGAGACAATGTCGTAGTTAAATTTTCAATGTTCCTTTCAGTATATTACTACAAGTGCTATACATAACTCAAAATGCATAACGATAGAATGCAGCCGCAAAGCCTGGATCAAAGTACCTAAACGCCAGATTAAATAGAAAGACAAGTTGCTAAGTTCGATCCAACGTGATACATTAACTCCTTGACCCAATTCCATGTGATGCCAAACCGACCGAACGGCTTATGCGATTTAACAAAGATTCGTCTTTGCGATGGAAAAGTACATGTGTGGATTATGTGGATTATAAGTACCATATATACTTGCAGAGTTAAAGTTTAAATACATGGTTCAAACGCTGAAACAATCTACTATGTCTTTTGCTACATTCTTAGTAGCTTCTTGAAGTTCATTGATTAGCTCGATGGATTCTTCATCAGTAGTGCCCTCTGCAAAGTCATCATCAACTGCATTGATATCCACTCGGGGATAGAGTGATTTTTCATGGCTAAAGCTTGCCCGGCCCCCATGGTTGCAGCTTCGGTGATATTATTCAAATATTTCTATGGAGCAGTCTGAAGCTTGTCAAATATCTCAACAGTATCTTATGAGCTTGATCCAAGGCCATTTTGGAAGATGGTGTTGATGATTGAAGCTGTAGTATTGGCAATATCGTCCTTGACAGTTTCAGCTCTTTTTACTCTATTAGCAGAAGTCTCAAATTGGGCATGGGTCTTTACTTTGTGAGCTGGGATTCATAGAAGTAAAAGACGTTGACTATATTGACAGGATTGGTAGAGATAAAAGAGGTTATAGAAATTACCTTCTAAGTCAGCTTCGGCTTTTGCCTTGTCCTTCTTCAGCTCCTTAATGACTTATTTGTTATTCTCCACTTTGCGCTCTAATGCAATATTTTTGATTTTTTGGCTAAAGTAGACATAAATAAATTGAAATGTGGGCAGATGCCTATAAAGACCTTGCACAGATGAATAAAAATGGCGACGTGAAGGATGGAATTAGGGTTGGCGACATGAAGGATGGGAATTAGGGTTTAGATGATATATCCTAATCCCATAGAAGTCGAAAAGGCCACGAAAGAAATCAGAAGTTAGAATATTGAAGCCGCTATAGAAGAAAGGAGTCAATACCACGATTTCTCCGGTGTTAGGCGTCGGAAATTCCTCGCCGCACGCTAGCCGCCATCCGATGATTTCCTTCACCGGCAGCACTCCTTCCTTCACCATTTCCTTTAGGGTCGACTTCTTCACATCGGACGTCGTCCATTGGTCAAAAGGAATTTGTCTCTCCCGCCATGGATGAACTCGGGAAGCTTTGGATTAGGGATTTTTGAGGCAAGCATTTGGGGAAAATATGGTTGAGGTGGAGTCTAGATCTGTTCGGGGGATTCAATCCTAAGTAGGTATTACCTCTTGTCAAAAGAGTTAAAACCTATCTAAACCTTTGTCTCATAACTCATTAACTCTCGTACACCACCTTTTTTTTATTGTCGATTCCTATGATCGACAATGTATGTGAATAAAAAGCAGAGGCCTCACATGCTCAGCTTAACGGTTCTCTTCAGTTCAGAGCCGAACCCTGCATGGCTGCATATAGCTGGAAAATGAAACGGGAACAAAATTGCAGCTGCATCCAGATACAAACCTGTATTTCAGGAATTGAAATTAACTCGTATCCAAATCAAAGGTCTATTTAACTTCAGTTCACGCTTAAACTGTGGGGAATATACGGTTGCTGCTTGTCACTTAATTAAGAGCCCAGGAAAGCAACCACTGAATTTGGGCACAATCCACCAAAGTGAGTTGAAAGCTAATAACTAAATTTGACTGAATTTTTCACCTAAACACAATTCCATTCCATTGTGAAACGATTCCTATACATCATGTACGAAAACTACTAAAACTATGAAGAATGATGTCAAGCAAATCCGCATTGTTCTGATCACTAATCTTCGAGGAATTTCCCTCCAGAGAAATCATCACAGCGATCAAAAGCACGGCGTCAGTACGTTGAGCAGGGACACCCTGGCATTCACGAGCGCCCGGTACACCTGCTCGCAGCCGTCCTCCGCCGCCACGACGCACTCCTCCAGCCTGAGCAGCCGATCCATGGCCGCCTTCCTCTCCTCCTCTTCCTCGTCGATGCATTCATCTAATGGCGTCTCCTTTGTGCCTGCTCCGCCGGACTCGCAGGCAGCGACCGACACCGTGCGCCGCCGCCAACGCAGGAGGTCTGCCACCCACCAAACCGGCGCGACCGCGACCTTCGCGGGAGAGGCTGCGGTCGGGGACGTCAACGACCGCGAGGCAGAGGAGGCGGAGGCGGATGCGAGCCCAGCGAAGATGGAGGCGGACGCGGCCGCCGCCGCGCACGTGGCGGCCTCGACGGCCTCGGCTAGCGCGGCCTCGCCGGAGTCGGACGTTGCTGCGGAGGAAGAGGAGCGGTAGGAGAGATCATGCAATGTGGAGGCGAGGCGGGAGAGGTCACGGTCTGAGCGGCGGCGCGCGCGCAGCGCGGCGGCGAGCCGGGTCGCGTCGCGGCGGCGGAGCGCGGCGTGGGCCTCGGCGAGGAGCTGCTTGAGCGCCAGGAGCGCCTCGCGGAAGCACCCGTGCGCGTCGGCGAGGAGGAGGAGGTCGTCCAGCAGCCGCTCCGTCCACGGCGCTGCCTTGCGCGGCGGCCGGAGCGGGTCCTGCGCCTGCGGGTGGTGGAGCAGCTCCGTCAAGCCCGCCAAGAGCCGCGCCAGGTGGCCGACCCCGTCACCGATCCACTCCGGGGCAGCCTGCACCGGCGCCTCAGTCCACCCGAGGAGAGCACTCGCCGACTCGTGCAGGCCGGAGACGACCGGGTGAAAGCGGCCGGGTAGGCTAGCAGAGCGGGCGCGGGAGTACGATAACTTCTTGTGCCTCGTCCGGCGGAGGTAGGACGATGCCTTGGGGATGGTGAGCGCGGTGAGCCGTCGGCGGAATCCCGCTGCCATTTGCGGTGTCGTGCACCTCCGGCTTGCTCGAGAAGCTGTCTTTCCCGGCGTCGCGACTCGCGCGCGGTGACGGTCTGGCCGTATGGGCTTTTTGCTGTGGGATCGAGTTGGTGGTGGTGGCCGTGGTGTGGCAAGTGGATCGCGGGTCATTTTATAGGGTGGCGTGGTGTGGATTGGTAGAGCCCGCACGGGTGGGAGGGGTGTGGTCGTGTTCGTGTGGATAGTGGCAGCCAGGCGCCAGTGGCGGAGTGGGCACGTAGGAGCTTTGGGCAGCTTCAGCTTACGAGACAAGACACTGAAGTTTGAAGGTGAAGGGTATAACCACCTTGTTCAGCAAGCTATGGAGGGCAGGGACAACAGGATTCTTCTGATAATCTGACAAGGATTAGGACAAGAACAGTGTCTAGTACTCGTACAGTACTACTCGTAGTAGATACTTTTTCAGTGTTCTAGGCCACTTCAAGATTGTTTCTTTCTAGGGTGAATTTGCTACTGTATTTTGACGAGCCTGTGCTAATTGGAAGTACTATGATCATTTCCTTTGCTTGTGCAGCAGGGTAGCACGTATTGGGAATTTGGGATCACCTGGTAGCACCGGGTACTAGTACATTAACAAAGTCCAAATATTGGAGTAACCATGGAATGTGAAAATTGAAAAGTCGGTGCGAACGTCCTACAGCTTTGCACACGGTAGTACAGTTTTTCTATAGCTACTCCCATGGAGTAACTCGTATACATCAAAATATCCAATGTAGTCAGATTTATGTAAATCTCACTTGTTCCCAAAAAAAGATACCATAGATGTAAATGATATTCCTATATGGGGTAGTTGATGATCTGTGCCCATACTTGTATTGGTAGGTCACTTTCATTATTCGACTAAATAGCTTTATATAACGAAACCAGATTGAGATCTGTTGCAGTCGTTACTACGACTGTACGTAGTGTGGCTATTGGATAAAAACCAACGGCTCAAATCGCTACAAAACAATATTCACAAATTACTCATGTATTGATTACTGCTGCAACGTGGGAGCAAATCCGAGCCTTTGGCTCCATCGATCCAATGGTCATAATGTGCTGCGACTGCCGGCGGATCTCCATCCCACGAAACCAGTGGGAGTGCAACCATGCGGTAAACAATTAAATATTGTTTTCTTTATTTAGCCATGCATTCTCGGGGTAACCGGGTTAGGACTGATATGCATGTTTGGTAAAGCTTAAAAGGGAGTTTTGGATTTTATATCACTCCAAAAATGCAAGTCCAATACTAACAAATTCAAACACGCTCCAAGCGTCTTGGATTAGAAACCAACATGTGCAAATTGGCATACCCTAAGGACCAAGAAGGTTACAGGACCTGTACTCAGTGTCGTTTCGCTTTAGGGCAACACGGGCGGCGACGTCATAGGCCCTGTCGCCACCCTTCCTCCTCTCCTTCGCCTCGCCGCCGCTAACAAAGCTGGGCGGCGACAAGGACAACGACGGTGGGGCCTTCTCCCTTCACTCATCACACAGCGGCTGGGGCGTTGATGGGACCTGAGTGAAGGGGCGATGGAGCATCGACGGCTAGTCCTAGGGCTTGTCACGACGAATCTGGTTTCGTCGAAAGCAGATCTGGCCCCGTCGTGGACAGATCAGGTGGGGGCGTCACAGTCACGCCTCATCAGGCAGGACGAAGAGGTCGTGACGACGACGGAGAAGGCACTACACGGGGTGGAGGATGAGGTGCGGGCGGTGATAGTGAGAGCACATAGGTGGCACGAGGAGGAGAGAAGGCGACGGGGTAGAGAGAGTGCACCACGCGCAAAGGCCGTCAGATCTGGTGCCCCTTTGGCTATATCCGACACCCCTCTGTTGGGATTTGGCCTCTCCAGCGAGGGAGGTCGTCCCCCCATGTGGAGAGCCTCAGCAACGACGATAGTGACAACATGGAGCGTTGGCGTTGGAGGGGACGGCGACTATGCGACCAGGCATATCCGTGCTTGGACGACGACTATGGTTGAGCCTGCAAGAGCCTTTGCGATGGATCTAGCAGGGTGGCGTGACAGAGACATGATGGCGACGGTAGGCGTGGCAAAGTCGCGACTGTTGCGAGGCGGCGTGGGTGGCACCGGGTGGTCGGTGCGGGCGACGACATGAAGGCTAACCCGGCCGACGGCGCGGGAGGTCGACTCGGCGATGGTATGAAGGCCAGTGATGGCGAGTTTGCCACAGAGGCATGCGAAGGTTGGCCGCGCGTGGGGCATCAGTTAAGCGGTGTCCATGCATTGACAAAGGATGACCGGTGGTAGAGCAATGGAGTGATAGCTTCAGATTGACAAGGAAGGTGGGCGACAGGTGAAAACCTGGCCCGACCTTGCTCTTCCTCTTGTGGGCGACATGTGAAACCTTGCTGAGTCAACAACTATGACGCTTCGGGCGTTGTTCTTCCTCTTGTGGGCGTTGTTGAGTTGTCCCTCTCTCTCTCTCTCTCTGGTGGGGTTGCCGGGTGAAAACCCTGTCCTGGTTCTCCTTGAGACCTCGACGGATGGTGGCCGCGATACTCAACGTCGCTATTCCCCCTTGAGACGTCGTATAGGAGGCACCCTAGCCAAAACGTTTGTCCGACAGCTTATGTGTGCTCTCTTTAGATGTTTGTCCTCTTGCAGTAGCGTCCTAACTTTTGCAAGTTGGCCATGTTGGCGGGCCTTGTGGATCCCAAATACGTGGATAGAGTTGAGTGGATACTCGTTTGTTAGGATTTGGTTTTGGGCAGACCGGCCGTAACTTCGTTATTGTTCTATTAGCGGTTGGTCACGCTTAGCGATGATCAATTCGATGCTAGCTTTCTCATTGGTTATGTACAAGCACTATCGATATGTGATGGTGATGTTTTCTTTTTTTTTTGTTTCTGGCTATTATAGGAGACGCTAGTTTTGCAATTTTTTCCTACTCATTTTAATTGTGCTGTTCGTTAAAAAAAAGCATACCTTGCAGAGCACGGAGAGTAAAGTTAGTTTAGTGCCCGTACCCGTTCGGGTCCTGCCTCCCGGTGTGGGAGCACCTGGCGGGTGGCGCCCCACGGCGCGAGGCGCGGACACGTGCATGCGCCGGTGCGTGCCTCGGGGACCCGCCCGCCGGCCCACCTCGCGCACAGCTCCCGCCCCCGCCCCCATTCAATGCCGTCATGGCCGCGGGCGTCGGCGTCGCGCGCCACACCACAACGCCTCCTCGCTCGCGCGGTCGCCTCCCTCCGGCTCCGCGCGCGCCAGGGCCCCGCCCCCGCCTCCGCTCCGCTGTCCCGGCCATATGTACATTCGCCATTGCCGTCGTCTCGATCGATTGGTGGGGGCGGATGCGGATGGGTGCACCGCACTGGCGCAGCGTCCCATCTGGTGCGGGGCCGCGGGGTCTCCGGCTCGTGCGATGGGGACGTTTCACGTTTGACACCGGTTGGCCTGCCCTGCAAGGAGAGGGATCGATCGATCGCCATATCTCGCGACTTCAATGCTCATCTTCGTCTGGTGCAATACAATGGAGGGGCGGGGCCGTACGAGCAGCAAATCATTGCGATCGACTTGCCAGCCGCTGGCACTGGCCTGCTGCTAGTCCATACCGCCTCGATAGTTCCATGTGGGGTTCATCCCTATATCGATCGATCGATCGGATTGTGAGGCGATGAAATCAATTATTGGCTTTGGGTTGGTGTCCCTTTCTGAATCCATGCATCTTAGCGTAGCAGTAGTATTTCCTTTGGTGTTATTTGGCTGGATCGATGACGTGATCAACTCTCTAGATAAAGACCTGCTTATTTGTGCAGAACTAGTTCGCCCGCTGCAGGCTTGTTTCCAAGCTCCCTGCATGCAGGCTGGTTGGAGTATGTAGATAGCTGACCATCTCTTGTTGCCTTGTCACGATCCTTATCGTCTGTTTGCACGTCCGCACCGAGCTTTTCCAGGTTTTCCTATGTCCTTAATACTGACGATGCATTTGGCTCCCCCTGAATCTGGAAGGAAGAATCCATGGCGACATGAGTATTTGCAGACTATGGCAGATTTACTAACACAACGGCCGTCTGATGGCTCGCATGTATGGATTAAACTTATACTATCTAAGTCAAAATATAAAAGATTTTGATTAGATAAAATACATTATAGTTCTACAGATTTATTAAAAGATGTCACATCCAATCAAAATTTTTATATTTTATATTTTAAAATACTACTATATTTGTGCTACTACGATCTGTTTGTGATTTTTAAGTTAGGCCCCGTTCATAAGTGAATACTCTCCACTATATTCTCCTCGTTTTCGGTTAACACGCTTTTCAAACTGGTAAATAATACGTTTCGTGAAAAACACTTTATATAAAGTTGCTTAAAAATCTAATAAATTTACTTATTAATTTTTATATATTAATACTCGATCGCACCCTTTGTATTAGTACTTGGCAGCTCCATTTAACCTTTGTTTATGGATTCCAATGAGATACTCCAGATAAACAGATAGATGTACACGCATGAAAGCGTGCAACAAAATAATTGCCGCACCATGGCCTACCAGGCACAATGAAGAGCATAAACAGGCGGTACAATAACAGTGTATCAGATGCATTGCACTGCAAATAATTTAATGAACGCCAACTGTGCGCTGATTAATCTACAAATCTCAAGGTGTTTATGTAGAGTGGGGCTATATATAGCTAGCTCTCTCGACGTTAAAAGTCACTAGCATGCGACGTGTCCTCCTGCCAGCAGTGCCATCCGTCCTTGTCACTTAGCAGGTGACATACTATCTCCATCATCATCATCATCAATTGATCATTGGTCATTGATCAAATTGGTCAGCAGGATCAGCTGAACGACGTGTTAATTAATGGCACATAAACACATTAAGGATCACGAGATGCGGATGTAAAGCTTTCTAGAGACTGGATGATTTATTATGTACTAGTAGTACTACTATATTGTGCACGGATTAAAGCTCAAGTTACATCAAATGCTTTTCGTAGGCAAAACCGAAGAAGTTACTGGCACGACTGAAGATTATCCAGACCAGCTTCTAGCTTCAGATCATACTGGAGGAGTAGCTTCAAATCAGTTAGGTGGTGTTTGAAACTGATAAAGATAAAAATTAAATTCAGACACATAGAAAAATCATTATTATATGATTAATTAAGTTTTAATTATAAAAAACTTAACAAATTAATTTAGTTGAAACTTTAATATAGAAATTTTTTATATGAAATATATCGTTTAGTATTTTAAAATAAAAGTAAAATCTAAATCTTAACAAAAATGAACAGGCCTAGTGGATAGAATCTCCAATCTGAACATTGAAGTCTGCAGTAGTAGTCAACAAGACATCCAATCGTATCGTCCATCGTTTGCAGTGAAGCCAAATTGACTTGGTTGGGGTTCGTGAATGTTGTTGCATGTAGTTTGAGAAGCAAGAGTATGTGACTGTGAGAGATCGACTGGAATGAATATGCAGATTCTTTTATGTCAAATGTCACCGGCCGCCGATTTGGTCGGCTGAGCTAGTTAATAACGGCTGCGGCATCTCGTCTCTAGAATGTGAGCATGTTCGTCTAGCAGAAAATCTATCGATGAATGTAACCATGTTCTGCAGCTATCAAGCTTGACACTATTAGAGTACTAGTTTGCCGGTATAGCAGGAGATCGCCAGATCTGCGTGAGTGCCAAGAATTAACTAACTTCAGTATCAAATTTAGGAATTATATAAATCTTATTGGCTAATTGCACTATCAGCCTCAGAAATATAGGATTTCCAGTAAGCAGAGCACATACTAGTGGATTCTGAATTTCTGAGACTGACAGTTCGTGAGAAAGCAGAGCAGCCTGAAATTGGCATTGATGCAAGCAGCGGAAAGCAGATGGACTTGAACACGCGCAACAAGAGGCCTGAGAAGTAAGAGCCCAATTTAAAACGGCCCAAGAATCCAAGATAGCATCCCAAGCCGCCGGCCGCCGGCCGAAACACCTAAGCCCCTACCGTCGCCGACTTCTCGTGCGCAAACAGTGCGGTTGCTCGCGCACTACGCCGGCGAGGCGCGGGCGGCGGCGGTCGGGAGTACGGGAGACACCGCACTAGTCGCCCCCCATCAACCTCCCTCGGGCTCGCTGCGAGACCGCGCCATCCTTGTCGGAACCCGAAAGCGTACGGCCCAGGCGGACTCGAGCTTCTCCGCCCTCCTATGCTTCGGTCAGCACTGACGCCGCCGTCTCGCTCGCTCGCTCGATAGAGCCGTTGCTTGCGGCCGGAGGAAAGGTATACTCCCTTGTTTCGATTTGTAGCTGTAGCTTCGCGGCCCGTCAGAAGTGTAATACACGCTACGAGTATCATCAGGTTGTTTTGTCAGATATGGATTAGGCTGCTGTTGCTGTATGTTCTGCACTCTGTTTCGGTGTTGGTGTTAGCTGTTTGCATTTGGAGAGATTTGCCAGGCAAACGTAGTGATTGCCCATGTAGTGGGGGGTTGCTTTTACTGTATAGGTAGCTCCCAATTCCCCGATTTAGCGAAGCAGTTTTGGCTGCTCGTTTGATTTTTTTTTTATTTGGGGGATTCAAGTCGATCCGTTCTCAAAGTCCCCAAATTAGCAACTGAGTAGGTTGTTCATATGTATTTCCCCCACTTTCTTCAACCTTTGGTATAACAGTTTTTTTTTTGGAGCGGGTCTGAAACCTATAAATAAAGGGTCCAAAAAGCTACTGCGAATCTATGTTGCAGTCATGATTGAATACTATTTTTAAAATGCATGATGACTGTGTCAATAAGGGGAACAAAAGTTGAAAACTGCCAAAGCGTTATAATGATCTGCTTATCTATGTTTTGTGTTGTGAAGGAGCTTGATGAGGATTTATGTGTAACTGCTGCTGTAGATTCGATTCTCATAGACATCCTTGTTTATGAATGCTGTTATTGGCTGTTAAACGATGTATCTAACAAATGTTTGTTTTCTTAACCTTTAGGGCTCAGCAGTCAATATGGCTGGCTCATTCATTACTGGGGCTTTAATGTAAGTAGTAGCAGTTTTTGTACAAAAATACTGCCGCCGGTAATGGTTATGGCCTGCTACATGTTTGTTATTACCTATTTTGCAGGCTTATTCTTGGATATGCATACCCAGCCTATGATTGCTACAAGATGGTGGAACTGAACAAGCCTGAGATCGAGAAGTTGCGGTTCTGGTGTCAGTACTGGTATGCTTTGTATGCCCTTTTGTTTTACTTTGTGGACTATCATTCTTGGATTTCTTATGCTTGATCTCAGCTGTGTGATCATGGCTTTGCAGGAACTGTTTTTGATAGAGTTGGGGAAGATTTTGTCTCATGGTAAGTTGACCATTTGGAAAAAAAAAATTCAGGTGTAACAGTATAGGGGAAATCTTACCTGCTTGCTGATGATAATTTTGTTGGCGTGTAGGTTGCCAATGTACAGTGAAGCAAAGCTGGCATTTGTCGTGTATTTGTAGTATCCCAAAACACTGGTATGGTACTCTAGTATTTGAAACTGCTAGAATTTATCTCTTGCTGTTTGTTGGTAACACAGGTTAATTTCAGGGGACTGCCTATGTGTATGAATCATTCTTCAAATCATGCATTGCAAAATATGAAGCTGATATCGATCACAATCTGCTTGAGTTGAGGACTAGAGCTTGCGACATGGCGGTTCTTTACTTCCAGAAGGTTGCCAACTATGGTCAGACAAGGCTCTATGAAATTTTGCAATATGTTGCTTCACAGTCACAGACTAAAACATCTCGCCCGCAGGTATCTTTAAAAAATATTGATGTTACTCACCAGTCCACTTATGTATTTTCTCTAGTAAAGTCTGATCTGTCCATGATATTTTTATATTAAAACTAGCCTCATTCTTGTTATGAATTATGATCTTTTACTACAGTAGGTGACTCGAGAAGCTTGGATTACCTCCTTATTGAATTACTAAATGTTTTTCCAGTTGTAGGATTCGAATGATTGTTTGCAACTCTATATATTTAGCGAGCATGTGTGACAATTTATATGTGTGACTGACATACTGACTTCACTGCAACGCCTTATTCTGCAGACACGTCAACAGCAGCAGCGCCCACCACCAGCACAGACTCGGCAAGTGAACCCTGCACCTCAGCCTGTTCCTGCACCATCGGTGCCTCCACTGCCACCACAACCCACTCAAGCTCCTTTTGCTCCACCAAGGAACCAAACGCAAGGTACAACTCCAGTTCCTGGACCTCCTGGTGCAGTGTCTCCTGCCCAGCCACAGGCACAAGGTGGTCCTTCTCGAGCTAATGCCAGCGACGGCCCTGAGAACACTGAAGCTATGCAGATTGATCCATCTGGTCCATCAACGAGCAACACACATCAGTCATCAATACCGGACGAAGACACGCTCATCCAGGAGACTATTCGGATGACGAGGGGCCGGCTTAGGAGGCGCACGGCCGGGGTCTGGACCTCCGCCAATTTAGAACCTACACCAAGGGTGATCTGGACGCACCATTCGCTCTATGCTGGGATGATTCTGCACCTTCGTGCGTTCAACTGATAACAGAAGGAAATGCTGGTTTGGTGAAACGTGATTCAAATATTCAATTCGTCCTGATTTTACGCACACATTCCTCCTCTTAGATGTCATGCCTTGTTGCTGTCGTCTCACTACTTCCAATTGTGCATAAATAGAGGCAACAATGACACATATCAGTAGCTTGGCATGTCGAATGCATCAAGATGGGTCGAACTTGTCCATGAGGAGTCAGGCCCGTCATTTTGAATTTTGAAAAGTTGAACATGCCAAAGTATGCATGACTGGCTTGCCGAAAATCATCACAAAAATCAAATGGGTAATTAGTGTAGTTGATATTGATCCCGTTGTTTTTATTGATCTTTTTGTTCCTGTACTCTTATTTTGTTTGATTTCCTACTAACGTGAGCAAGCCAAAGTTGGATGAATCATATCGGTGGTAAGTAACTTCGTACAGCCAAAACCAGTCATTTTCGAACCTAAACACATAAACGGAGTAGGATCTTGAAAGGCCGTATAGGTATTGGATTCTTGGTCTCTCAATGGTACTGTTATATCTTGGCCCAATGACGTCAAAGCTTGTGTCAAAACGTTTGTATCCTCTGTAATTCGTAGATTAAGGCCCAGAAAACCTAAGCCCGGTTTAGGATCTGGGATTTTCCCCCCAGATTCATGTTTAGATAAATAATATTTTTCCAGATTCTTTTGCTAATTAAACTGCTTCCTCTGAAATTAGGTATTCCAAATCGAGATTCATGCACTGTCTAGAACATGGTATTTATATTTTGTATCATATGCGGTAACTGAACTGTTCCATATAAATTTCATCTGAGTTGGCAAATTGTTCCCTGCCATGTGGCTGATAGGCTGATATATGCACAAAGGCTATAGTCGATGTGATCTTAGAGCATCTTCTGCAAGGTAGTTGCGTGCTGATCAACGACATCAAAGCTTTCTTTCCGTCGTCTAGGTTAAGCGAGATTTATCATGATGTGGCTAAGTCCTCTTGAGGTAACACGTCTGAGCATGACTTATCACGACGTTTTACAATATAAACACCACCTAAAATCAATCGTTGCCCTGTTCACTGTTACTTTATTTTTGCTGGCCTGAGTATGACCTAGTCAAGCTATGAACGCTGGTTGGGGTCCTGAGAATCTGAACCCAAGTCAAACTGAAGCTGAAACAACATGTGTCGCCATAACAACATATTTACTGATATCATGCATACACAGAAAATTTCTGCAAACGTCGGATCGTTATTTATGTCTTCACACTTCAGTCAATTTTTTTAACTCAAAATTGCCTTCAGTCAAATTAAGAGCCTCTCTGTTCATATTTTCTCTTCAGGTTTTGTTAATACAGTCGCCACCAACTCCTCCTGCTTGAACAACAGTGACCCACTTATGCGTGATTGTGTGACACCGCATCCTTCAGAAAGTAACATCACCGATTTCTCTGAAACATCGTCTCAATAGTCTAATATAGAGTAGCTATCCTCATCATTTAAGTAGTATCTTTGCAAACTTCAGCTTGAATACTTGGGCTAGCAACCTACGTCGGCAGATGAAATAAACTATCAGTTTTATGCTGGTGATTCGTTAGCCAACAAAGTGAAAAAGAAATGTTGCAACCATTAGTCGCTTGGCTCTGTTCGTAGTAGTTGTATTCGATTGGGGTTGCATACTATATATTTCTATCTTGTCATGAGCAAAACAAAAATATCACCTAATAACCGTCACATTGATGCTAGCAATTACAAAACTACAATGGAGATACCGTTGGTTTAGGTAGGCCACCAATTTCTCTTCACAAGTCACAAGATGGAGTTCATAGCTCCCAAATAAATCAACTCATGAAGCTGATGTGTACTTGCCCCCATCTGTTTCACTAGTTGCGTCCTAATGTTTTTAGATAAAGAAAAAAAAGAATGACCTGTCCTACTAATGGATAAGATTGCTCAGAACTATGCACAGTACTCATGATTCTGACCTGTGATTTCTGTTATCCTAAACAGAATCAGAATATTACAAATCAGCTGTCCATTTTTTTGTTCACTGAACCAAACGAGAACATTATTAGCTTCGGCGCTTGGGATTATCCTAATGTCTGAATGCATGATAAGACTTTATATATATCTACAAAGTACAAGACTTGCCTCTGCTAACTTGGCAACAGCTCTTCAATACTACCGTCACTACTATTTCTGTGCACCTAAATGAGCAACCATCTGAAACACCTAACCAGAATTGTACTTCTGAATCTAATTGGCCAAGAACATGGACCTCAAACCAAAGGCTCATGTGTGGGAAACAAGCAAACAGAGATAGTAACAAGAACGATTCAAAACTACCCTTTGTGATTAAAATTCAGTTTTTCATTTGGAGGGCTCCTAACCACTAGATTCTGAATCCTCTTCTCGTGTTGGTCAGCTCGTATGATGATTGATTATACGGCAGCAAAATGCCAAGTGTTGTAGGTTCTGAATTCCTACTGCAAGCTAGCACAAGGGGACAGAGAATTATACCGCTGGGCCGGCCGCTCTGTCTCGCTCGAGGCTCTCACACATGACACACTTACTCTGCTTTGTCCGGCTTTAGTGATCATCGCGTTGCTTGCCTACAAATGTTGGAGCCTCAGTGATCGGATCAGATTGTTGGCTGTTGCTGCTGCACATCGATTGATCGATGCTGCTGCACTCATGAAGTACGGTTGACCACCTAACCTTCTCAAGTGCTAGTTGCAAAGTTGCTCGGATGTTTGATTGCTTTGGCGCTGAGCAGAATTGCAGAACCCTCGGTTTCAAGTACTTCATTTTAATTTGATTTCAACTACCACCGGTTTTGTTGTTTGTGAAAAAATTAGTTCAAACGGATCGTTTTATATGTGTTTAATCGCTGTTTGATTAGAAACCATGACCTGGTCCTAGGCCGTGGAGAGTGGACAGCCGAGTTTTGAAAAACAAAATGGACAATTTGGGCTGCAAAAATGAAGAACCGAAGTGCTGAGAAGTCTGAAACTCTGGTCACTTGCAGCTACCTAGTTTCAGATCGATAGGCATATGAGATGATGCGTTGATCCAACCCTGTATCATCACGTAGACGCGATCTCTGGCAACATAACGCGAGGGAAATCTCACTTTCACCGGCACATCCAGTTCAACCGGGCAACTGACCATCATACCCCGCACCATGGACTTGTGGAGTTGTGGTGTCCATGATGGCTGCGACTGCCATGTGTGGCCCACTCACCAACCATGCCCTGATGCCCACCGCATACATGTCTGAAACTCTGAATTTTATTTCTCGTGTAAGTAATCACCTCACGTTTTCCTTTTTTTTCAGATAATGGAAATGGTTCAGTAATCACCTCACATTTGTCACTGAATCCTGATAAGGTTTAACGACCAGCTCAGTCAGCAAGTCTGACCACCACCAACAACAAGCGGAGCAACACACCGCAGGCAGGCAGCCCAGCAAGCCATGCGTCAGGGTAGAGAGGAATGTTGCCGGAAGCAACACACCCAGATGCAGGAACAGCATGTGAGCCCTTTGAAACTGCGATTGTATGTTGGTTGTTGCGAACGTTCTCAGGAGGGTTGTTGCTTCACGGCGGAGCCAATTCGGTTCGTTTTTCGTTAGTTGTTTAGGCGCCAATGGGACGAGACGGTTGCAACTTGCTTTTATCTTACACATTAGTAGTTCATGTACAAAGTTGGAAAAGAAAAAGAAATGGAAGAGGAAATTCTGAAGTTGCCGAGGGATTAGGAGGACTCTAATCGGGTCAGTGAAATCTCTACTGGAGCAGAGCCGTCTTCTCATCAAAGCCCAACCAAAATGGCCGTGACGACAGGAGTACGTGTGGCTTCACTTCCACTCGTGCGTGTCGCAGGGGAAGCAGCCTTCCTGTGCGATGTCAGTGATCTGGACCCCCGTGTCGTAGACCTCGCCGGCGCGCCACCGCCTCGGCAGGACCTCCCGGTCGGCCCACACCCACTTCCCGTCGTAGCCGCCGGTCACTACCAGCCTCAGCTGCAGCGGCCCCGGCGGCGCGTTCGCCATGCTCCACGACGGCCCGTGCTCCCGCGTCATGAACTTCCAGCTCGACGACCCAACCTGCACCGAAACACAATTGTTAGATTCTGCAATGCAAACACTTGCAGATTCTTAATGCGACACTGCCATGATTGATGATTGTTCTGTGCTGTGCTGTTTTTTACCTGCGCGACGTCGACGGCGACGATGTCGGTTTGGCCGCCTTGGTAGAGGAAGCTGATGGTGAGCTCGTTGGGGTCGCGACTTCTCTCGTCGACTCTGACCGAGAGGTTCCTGTGCCTGTACTCGCACGGTACCCTGCGCATGCACATCGCTGACGAATTTGAGCCCGATTTCCAATTCCAGCTTAGGACAATCGTGTTCACTATTTATTGCCTCGCCTAGTACTTGCCAAACATTTTTGTACGTACGCTTGCAACTGGTAAGCTACAGCAATCGGTCGGTGAAATTCTCTCTCTTTTGCACAGTGTGGTAAAGTGAATCTTTTTTACAGTGGTAAAGTTAATCTTTAACTATATATGTTTGGAACACGAGCAGGTGCGGTTGGTGAAAAGAAAGCGAGCTGGATAAAAGTAAAACTTGGTGAACTTTGCTTACCTCTTATACTCGACGTCGACGGCGGCGAGCTTGGTGAGGGACGCGGCCATGCCGGGGCGCGCCATGGCGGCGAACGCCGGGCTGCTCAGAACGAGGCCGGTGCGGTTCGTCCTGGCGCGGTCCGTGATGACGACCCGGGCGCCCGCGTTGCTGCACAGTTTCTTGTCCTTGCATCTCACCTGCAACAGCGCAGCGAACTGATTAATCAACACCGATCAGCAAGGAAAACCACCATGGATTGGGCACTCTCCGGTTCTTCTCCTTTTTCTCGATCGACCGGCTTGATTACCTGGTAGCACGCGCCGCAGCCGACGCCGCCGCGGTACAGCGTGGGGCCCGCGGCGGCGAGGAATCCGCCGCCGTTGAAGGTCGCGGCCGCCGTGCCATACCCACAAGAACCGGCTGTGCCATGCAACAACAAACAAATAGAATCAATCAGTCCATAATCCGGGCGCTCCTCTGCACGCAAACCAGAAACAGAGCCGTCGTGTCGACCCTACCAGTGAGGGTGAGCGAGGAGGTGTAGTAAGCCGCTCTGGAGCGGCGCACGCAGCGGTCACAGCCGGAAGCGAGCCGAGGCGCGACCAACACGACGAGCAGTAGCGCGTGCGACAGGAAGGAGGAGCCGAAGCAACGGACAGAGACGGCCATACTCTCGGGCACGGGCACGGGCACGGGCACGGGCCACGGCCACGGGGAGTGTGGGTTGCTTCGGAGAAGAGACCGAGGAGGATTCGTGTGCGTGACGACTGCTTTTATACAACCCCACACGCCCGACCCGAGCCCAGCGCGCGCGCGCACAGCCTAAACCGTATTTGCAGCTGTAAGAGCAACTTCAAAAACGGCTAAATTTTTTTCCCAAAACAAAATATCAGAGACTATATAAAAAATTTCCTAAAAAACATATCAAAACATATTATCTCACGACAGAACGAAAAAATTACTTCCCAATAATTTAAAATAGTCGCATCATCAAAATTAGACCCAACCCGCGTGAAACGTGACGCGGACGACGCCTAGCAAACGGTGCGGAGGTGTTCGGGACGAGAAAAAAAGTCGGGAAAAGCATCACGAGAACAAAGTCAGAAGAGGATTGGGAGTCACTAATATATATGTGATGGAGAATGTTTTTTTGACGTTGCTAAAAGAGTTTTGAAAAAACCGTTGGAAACGTTTTTCTGTTTTATTGAAAGTAAGATTAACACTTGGCTCTAAGTGTAGGTAATTTGGTGGCACTCCGTAACCAAACTAACCCCGCAACGACATATACTCTACAGAGAAAAAGTACGGATCCCGCGCGAATCGGCAGCGAGCGTATGTGTGGGGAGGAGGTGTGCGTCGTGACAGGCGCATGTGTACAGAGCACCGGCCGCGCCCGACAAAATGGAAGGGAAAAGGAGGGGATCGCACGGGACGGGAGGCGGCCGGCCACCGGCTCCACTCGACAACGCGGCACGCGGGCGCGCGCTTGTTGAAGTGTCCCGTTTGGCCGCTTGCGCCGATGCGGCATCGAGCGGTCGATCTCCACGCTGCACGGGAGATCTCCCTAGATTTTGGCCGATCCCCGCTGCTGCTGAAAATGTACCAAAGCTTCGTGTCAAATCGTACGGGGGCGGCTGGGGTTGAGATACGCGGCCATCTGAAAACGATGGCGTGGCAAAGGGGGGCTGAAAACGATTAATTCACGGGAGTTTATGAGGTAATCGTGTTATTAGTAGAGATTGCGTGGTCTTCTGCACTAGTTCCGTAGCTCGGTAGATTGTTCCGTTAAGAGCATCTCCAACAAATTCTCAAATAATAATTCTCAAAAAAGCTCATTTAGAGAATTTTTAAAAAGTTTAGAGAATAAAATCAAAAATTGATACGACAGATTCTCAAAATTGATTCTCTATTTTCCCTTTTCCAATCACAAAACTCGTATTTGCGTAGGTATTACATATCATACTGTTGAAAAATGAATAGGTTTGGGAGATTTCGATATACGAGTAGTAGCGACCGATTTTTTTACATACACGGGTGACTAAACCGAGTAGCCGACTACGCTTACGGTGACACGCACCAAGATGCAGCGGCAAGCTTTTTTGACGAGATGTAGGATGGCGGCAGACGACGTAAATATGTTTTTTTCGTGTAGGCCTCGCGGTAAAATAATTCTCACGGTGACGAAGTTTATTTTAGAGAGCAAGACTCTATTCTCGGTTTTGAGTATGAGATCTTGATTTTAGAGAATCTATAATTTTTATTTTTGAGATCCATATGAAGTCTCTGTTGGAGCTAGTTTTTTAAAAAAAATTTAAAATAGAATTAAAGATTCATTTAGAAACACTCTTGAAGATGCTCTAAGAGCGTAGAATCATCGTAGTACGGTTGGACATCGACTCATGGAAACGGATATGGACGACACAGCTAGCAGAGCCGGTTGCAAATTGGAGAGGAAAATAATTAATAATCGTTATGATTTTCGATTCTATTCGTCCTTTTCATGTGCTTGTGAAATTAATACTGACGGTTACGTGACGCAGTATGAAAATCGGTCTTTGCTAATCCTGGGGTGTTTGTATTATTAACCCCTCCTGTCTCTGCATGTGTGCACATTCAGAATCACCTGTTTTAGTTGAACAAGATCTATTTCTGTAGAACCCCAGGATTTTAATTATTAGTAGCATGCATTTCACGAATCCGAGCTCAAGACGAAAGTTGAATTCCAAACTAAGAAAGACCAAAGATTATTGATGAACGAAGAGCAAGATCGCCAAAAAAAAAAAACAAAAGAGCAAGTAGCTTAGGTCGCCTAGCATAGCTAGCTGGTGTTGGCCGGTGAGCTTCCCCTGTTGCAGAGCGTTGGATTTATTCCGTTTCTGGTCCTCTCCTATGCATCAATCGTTTCTTTACAATGGCGATTTTGTGTCGAATATATATATAAAATTGATTATAGTTTAAAACTTGAGTCGTGCTATGTGTTAGAGAAGCACATATGTCGTAACCACAAGAAAACGATAATAACATATGTATAAGTATGACTGGTCGGCGGCTCGTAGGGTCGTAGATACCTGGATACAATGGAGGAACGTCCGTAATTAGTGCCTCAAGGATGTAGGTTTTGGCTAAATCTCGTTAATAAATATTGTGTCTTGGTGTCGTTATCGTGTTTGGATTTTCTATGATATTTTTTTTATGTTTTTGTATTTGGTTTTCGATGTTTTATCGAGACCGGTTTTATATAACAACTATTAAGGCAGCTTATTGTGCGACACAAAAAAGTTTCAAGTCGGCCATGAACAAACAAACAAAATAATTAATACTATAACATTGTGGTATCCAATTAAAGATTAGTATAAGAGCTAGAGTGAGTGGCGCCCTATGGTCTTCGAGTTCGTGCGCAATCGCACTACTGAAAAATTACGATGTTGGGGGTTGGTGAGTGTGTCCAATTATTTCTTTTTAGCTGGACCAGTGTTCAGTGACTTCAGGTGAATGCGCGAGCAGAAAAGAAATATCAGGGAGACCCTTCAGGCTCAAGATTTTGAGCATGGTAGCGATCACCAGCATCATCATCTTGACGCAGAATTGACATTCCCTCGCTGCATCTGCGACTAATTACGTACGCTCACAGTTCAACAGATTTATTTACTGGTCGTTACGAGATGATCCCTAGCTTTGAAAGGTGAAAAACAAAAACCTATGTACTGCTAGCATGCTTATTCCATGGTAGAGTTGAAGCACACGTTCACACGTTGTGACACATGCGACTTGACAAGTCCACAGTAGTACAGTCACCAGCTCAAATCTCTTGTGATGTTACGTAAGTATGCATATCAGCTGTTGATTTATCACCTACCAGTTTTAATTATATTCGTTTAGAACTCACGAACTAATCAGTGGAGTTGACAGAATTCATTAGCCAAGCATGCCTTAAACTAGGGCCAATCATGTGTTAATCCAAAAAAAATAAAAGAGATAATAATGTACTCGTACGTATCTCGTCGATCATCGCTTTTCTAATAATATACCCATATCACTAACGCTGGTGGTCACCATGCATGCACATATACAATTTTTCTACATGAAAGTATAAGACGGATGGCAGAAAGACATGGTAGGAAAAGAAAAGGAAAAATAAAAAACAAAGAAAGAAGCAACTGTCTGATCTCTGAAGAATTTAGGGCAGATCAGACAGTTGAATAGAGCCGCAGAATGAGGCTGAGCTGAGCTGATGCTGAGTAGTGGGGGTTGGGGGATAAGAATGAGCGAAACAGAAGTGGCTGCCTTTGCATGATGTGGAGAGAAAGCAAAGCAAAGCCGAGAAAAGATTAGGGCTTATCATGTTCGTACGGTACGCACCACCAACGCCGGTGCGGTGAGATGCGCTGCCACGCCACACGACCACAAGAACGGCTGACTGACTAGCTGAAAATTCATATCCATTCTGCTCTACCTGTATTTATCAAATAATAAATATCCAAATATGGAAGGTGGATTCTTGTCGTTTAAATGATTATAAAAATTATTAAAAAAATCAACAAAAGTTTTGGATAAATCACTTCACATGTAAAGTTAAAATTTAATCTATAAATATAAATCTCTCAAGAGTTTAAAATAATTTTTATATAAAAATATAAATGTGAATGCACACATCATGTATGGCCCCTCTGATAGGTCGCCGTTTTGGATGGATAATGCCAAGTTTTAAATTTCGTTAAGCATGTACCACATTCTGGAGTTCTTATTTCGCAGGCCACATAATTGGGAGAGTGGAGAAAGGGACTTGGGAGCTAGCTAGGATGCCCATGGATCTTGACAGTATAATTCCGTCCACTATAGAAAGAAATGTCTTAATTTCAAATGAGACTAATTTTTTCTAAACATTTAACAATTATAAATATAATATAATTATGATGTAATTATATTATAATTTATATATAACTACAATGTAACTTACCTTGTGTAACTTTTAGATATTGTTCGGTTATATATCGTTTTCATGAAATATAGGTCATGAGAACCAATTACCTATACACTTTTTTTCATGAATGTTCAAAATTTTATGATATATTATAGTTACAATATAATTATATTATGATTGCATTATAATTACACCTATTAACTTTTTTAAAAAAAGTCGACGAATATATAAGAAAACCATTTCAAAGAAGAATTCAAGTCTTAGTTTTTGTGCAGTGTTATTATTCATTTATTTTCTTTCATTTGCAAATAAGCCAGCAATGGCATGCGTTTCCGGTGTCCAAGGATCATGGTTACACAATGGAGTGACGTGTAGCTCAATCGCAATTGACAAAGGCTAACAACTCCATTGACTGATTGGTGTACAATTTAATCGAGCTTAGCTCCAGTAAACAACAGTTTTCGTTACGTCCGTTGTGATTTTATACTAGTACGCTCTGGTCGGTGTTTCTAAAAATTAACTTGTCCATATAATATAGTCTTACACGATCCCCACGAAACACAACATACAAAAACAAGATTTGTCCTTTTAATTAGAAGATGATGATGCAGAACTGTTCCACTTGAGTCTAGAAACTGATAACCACAGGGCATCCACTATTCCATCCCATTCCATTCCATCCCGTCCATTGTCGAACAGCCGTGCACGCATGCAGCCAGGGCATGCATGAAAGAATGCATCGAGGAATCAGGGCTTCTAGTAGTATAGTATACTGCTGTATGCTGTGAGGCAGGCAGCAGCTAAGCTGTCAATTTGTCACGGAATTTGCAGGTCGCTGAGCGCTGGCCCGTGACACAAGCGAACAAGGGACGCCAGATGATCAGGCCGGGCAGCGGCGACCCACCGTACCCCGGGCGACCGCCGATGGAGCCAGCAAATCAAGCGGCAACCAGCGCGACCCGTCGCCACCCGGCCGGCTAATCATGGGACTTGCCCCGTTTCGCGCACCTCGCTCTCCGATCCTGACCGGTTAACGTGCAGGTGCAGGCCAAACTACGCGCGGGCGCGGCGTCCTGTGTGCAGGTCTCACCCGTGGATGAGGCTGACACGAGGAAATGACGAGGATTCTCCGATTTTGCGTGGTTGCACGGGCGATGGGGCGACGGCCGATGGGGGATGGCTGCTTGCTCGGTTGCGATGCGCGGATACCGCAACGGCGCACGTGGGCCGTGGCTTCGTCCGCCGCAGTTTCTGCAGCCTTCCACCCGGTTCGGGCTGCGCACGAAGCGGGCAGTTTCGCCTCGGACCCGGAGGTCGTGACGCGGGTGCGCGCGCCCGGCCGCGGAGCGTCTGCGGGTAACCAGTCGATCGGGTGAGGCAAACACGTGGAAACGGCGGGATTTCTCCGTGGAATCTGCGTGGTTGCATTGCACCGGCGGCCGGGGTCAACCGTGAATTTTTATATTTTAGTTTTTTAAAACTTATTTTATAAATAAATTTCTAAAATAATTGTTTCAAAAATGAATTTTTTTGCAACATAGTTGACGCCATGGTGATAGCATCAATAATATTGCGTTGTCCTTTTAGTCTTCCAAAAACAAAGGGACGACATTATTCTATTGACATTGAGCATTTATTTATAAAAAATTAAAAATAATCTATTTATAATTAAAAAGAGCTTATATATAATAAAAATTTACAAATAGATACTTGATACCAATTGCTAGGTTCTCGGGCCGTTTGGTAGAGCCACAATTCATGATTATCGATTTTAGATTTTGATTCTTGAATTAGATTTTGAAAATAATCGAATCGATATAATAAAATAATAATTAGAACAATGTTTTAGTTGATTTTCGATGATTCTTGGGAAACTGGTTTCATGTGATTCTTAGGAGAAGCTACTTTTAGGTGATTCTCACTCCCATGTAAACTGATGAATCACTTGAAATGATTCTCTCGAGAATCGATTGCAAAATAACTGTTTGACAGATTCTACGATCTGTTGAGAATCGGGAGGAGAATCCTCCAAACGGGGCCTCGGTGTCAATAACAGCTTCGTTCGGAATAAGTTTTCTATATCTATTTATAAAATAAGTTTTTATATATAGAATTAAAAAGTAAAAAAATCCAATGGGACGGGGTTGTTGGCTTGGTTGCGCAGATACCCAAAACACGTGTACGTGGCATCCCCCGACCTCCGCCGCAGCCGCAGTTTCTTCAGCCTTCAGCCCAGGTTCGACTTTCGAGGCCTCGTAGGTCGTGAGCGCGGTGACACGTCGCTTGTTGGTTCAAGAGCAGCACATGGCAAATGGCATGAACTCTCCGGCTCGATGGCACTGCCTACTTTTTAAATACAGTATAAACACCCGCACGTACTTATTCCTACAAACAAACTAAAGCTTACACTTTATTATATTTAGAAAATTAAATTGATATATTTTAAGATTAAGTCATTACAAAACCACGTTATCAACATATGCGTCTTTCACTAAAAATAATAATTAATAATTAGTAATATATACATACATTCGTATCAAACCAAATCCGAATGGATTAATTTCACCTAAAAAATTTAAAGCTACACTCACTTCGTTCAGACACGACATATACTATATACGTGTTGTATATTTTTTATAGATGTTAAGTGTGTCTCTCTCTATATATCTCTATATATATAGAGAGAAAAATAGGCTATCGTGTGATGATCTCTAATTTAAAATTTTAAATTGAAATTTAAATTTTCAAACATATTAATATCTCAAATTTTATATTTTTTTAAATTTTTTATTATTTTATTGGATAGATCAAATACACAATAAAATAGATATTTTAGAATTAATACATATTTGATTTATCTTAAAAAATTTAAAAAAATACAAAATTTGATCTAATATGTAAAATAATTTTATAAAAAATATTAGTATGTAAAATAATTTTAACGGTTTAAATTTTTAATTTAAAATTTTAAATTAGAGATTTGATCGTATCTCACGAAAAGAGATTTGATGTGTCGCACGCACCCACGCACACACGCACACACCCGCACGCATGCAGACGCGCGCGCGCGTTTTTGTTCCGTCTTATTTCAATCCAACCGAGCTAGTACTGCTAGCATTGAAATAAGCCTTATCAGCTGTCAAGTAAAATGTTACGCCTTCGGCCTTCGCTGGCTTGTTGCACAGAACATTATTTGTATTTCTGCGCACACCTGTACCGAGTTTGATCTTCATTCCATCTCCTTGATCTAACGAGATCTTAATGGACTGACTGATGAACAATTTAAATTGCGGTCTTGTTCGTCCCTGTCACCGAATCCTGTCATGCCTCTCCCCTGCTTTAATGCCTTTATCAAGTCATTTTCCCCGCTGTTCCAAAGGTTTGCTCTGCGTCGACATCCTAGAATCCGCTTTAACCGCCTCTCTAGAAGAGATCCGTCCCAATCGGTTTCACCTTTTTTTTTGGTCTGAGAATGGGAACAGAAAAAAAAAAGCTCAAAAGCAGAAGCAGCCATGCGTGCGACAAATGCTCAGCCCATCATCCTATTGTAGTGTGAAGAATGTTTGGGGCCATGGGATTTGCGTGACTGGAGCAGCAAAGCATCGCAGGGCCGGCTAATATTCAATGTACTACTGCATCAGGTCTAGTACTATCTTGCTTAGCTCAGGTCTGATGCTCTTTCTTTCTTATTTTCCCGTTTGGCATTTCTGACGGACAAATCAAATGCAGGCAGCTGTGTCGACCACCTACCATCATCCGTACCATTTTCAAGTGAATATAGGCCATTAGTAGACTAACGGTCGAGTTGTTGGCAACTAAAAACTCAATAAAGCTGTGTGGACGCCTCCAGATTAGAACAAATAGATCAATCCGCCTTAAACAACTGTAACAAGCTGTGTTCTGTATAGGCAAACAAAATTGCTCAAACCTCAGAATCGCTGTCCTGAACAAAGGTCTGACTGAAACTATCCGAAAACAAAGTCGTCCTGATCTGAATTCCATTACGGGCTGGAGGCCCATCAAAGCAAAGAAAGCTGGCGATCACCAAAGAATATCAGACCCAAAACAAGATTTTGGACAGTTACGAGTACCTCTTTGTTTTTCTTTCTGCGATGGACAGACATGAGTACATCGAAGGCTCGAACTTGGAAATTATTTATATTTGATTACACAAGAATGGACCAGTGTTACTCTACCAGATCATGTATAGAAGAAATGCACATGATTGATGATATCTTCATTTACAAGTACCCACCAATATTGAGAAAGAGGGTACAAAACAGCTAAGTGCCTGCTAATTCCAAAACGCAGTAGATAATTGATTGGCATTTCATAGTTTGGATGTGGCAAGCTTAATAAGATCCTTCCTCAGTATCTTGCCGGATGCATTCTTGGGAATATCCGTCACAAACGCCACCTTTCTAACCTTCTTGTAAGGCGCAACCTGCGTATAGCAGAAGTTCAGAGAAATTGCAGGTATGGTAAGCCGAATCTTCGAATAAACACAGTGAACACTGAAGACGATGTTTCATTTCAACTTATATTTTGGATCTGACAATCTAATTGTGCTAACCTGTTTTGCCACAAACTCCATCACCTCGCGCTCTGACAAGTTGCTTCCTTTCTTCCTCACTATATAGGCCATCGGGAACTGGCCGACCTCCCTATCAGGAAACCTGCAGAAGGACCAAGAACCAACCCATTGACAACCTAGCACAATTATTTCTGTAGAAGTGATAACTGGCATCTATATGAAGCTTACGGTATAACGGCAACATCCGTAACCTCTGGGTGCGTCAACAGAAGAGCTTCCAGCTCTGCCGGAGGCACCTATTGATACACAAATTAAATTCAGAGTTACAGATATAAGAAAATGCATAGCCTAGATGTCTTTCAGGAAAGGTTATAACATATCAGGCACACCACCCAGTGATCTTTACCTGATAGCCTTTGTATTTGATCAACTCCTTCAGGCGGTCCACTACGAAGAGATATCCATCCTCATCTATGTAGCAGAGATCACCAGTCTTTAGCCATCCATCCGGTGTCAGTGTTGACTGTGTTGCCTCTGTGTTCTTGAAGTAGCCTGAGGAGAACACAACTTTTAGTTACATCCATTGTTTTCTCTGTAGCAGGGAATAAGAAATACCAATTTTGACTGCAAACTTTAGCTCGCTGGGTATGTCTATAACAGCCTGAAACACCTATCATTTCTTAAGGTGCTAAAATGTAAGCTCTGCCCTTTGCATAACTTATCACGTAACTGATTCCATGAAACTCATTCTGATTAAATATATTTACAACAGAATGTAGTGAGCACGTGCTTTATTGACATAACAAGCAAATCCTTTTGCCTAGGTTAAAAAAAAGTAAATGAAAGAATGGAGATACACCAAAATATGTTGAGATGGACTAAAAAGGTCATGTCCTCCCCATTGAACCTACTGATGTTTATAAATATGATGGTGTAGAAAGCCGAATGCACGATTCAATATTCAAAGTGTACTTCTGCAACGTTTTCTTTCCAAGTCAGTTCATGATCACATAATGCCACAACACAAGATATTCATGGCATTGAACAGGAAACCTGATGTTCCACATAATGAACCAATCTATGCTTTTTTTTTGTGGGGAACCAATCTATACTTGGCAATGTTCCTTAGTATAAATCATAAGTCTGTGTTCATAATTGATTTTCTCTTCATGATTAAATCAAAGGCATCTAGACCAGCGTATGCATGCAGCAAGATCTCGTGGCACGGACAATTCATGCAGTCGATGGTTCTGGTAAAGAGCACCGACGTAAGATCACTAAAAAGCTCGCTCAACATTATAATAGTTTAACTACACATCATGCACATGGTAGACCACAGAAAATCAGATGTAAACTATGTAATCTACACGATGCATATGCATTATGCATTTTGATTCTTTTCCCAACAGACTTGTATTCTCATAAAAAGTTAGAGCCCGATTGATATAGTAAACCAAACCGTCTGAGAACTGGCACCTACCATGTGGCCTTAGTAAAAAAAATGACGCAGGGTCTCAATTTATATGTTTATGTCCAAACAACACTTAGGCATCAAGCTCATCACTGTTCAGAACACGTTTAGGGCGTTTATATTAAGTAATCCACAAACAGACATTTTCTAGCGTGCAACTCGCTAATAGAATAAAAATGCTGGCAGGTCTAAATGAAATGTAAATAATGTTAATCAAACCTTTCATGACGTAGGGTCCACGGATCCAGAGCTCGCCAGTGCGGTTTACCGGCAGCGCCTCGCCGGAATCCGGGTCGACAATCTTAGCCTCGGTATTGGGAGACAGAAGCCCGGCCGTCCCGTACCGGCGGCTCTCCTCGGCGGAATCCGTGGACGCGCCGATGGCGGTGCTCTCTGTCAGCCCGTACCCCTGCAGGATCTCCACCTTCGGATACTTCTCCCTGAACCCTTCGATCAGCTCCTTGCCCAGCGGTGCGCCGCCGGATAGCACCTTGCGCATCTGCCCGAGCGGAAGTGGCTTCGGGTGCGCCACCATGGCGACCAGGATCGGCGGCACGAGCGGAAGGTAGGTCACCCCGTAGGCGTTGATCGAGCGCAGCATCTCCGGGAGCTCGTACTTGGAGAGCACGACCACCGTGGCGCCGCAACCGAGCAGCCCCGTGGCGAAGGCGACGAGGCCGTAGACGTGGAACATGGGCACCGTGCAGAGGAAGGTCTCCGTCTTGTCCGATCCCTCGAGGCGGAAGCGCGTCATGATTATCTGGACCATGGAGATGAGGCTCCGGTGCGTGGCGACGACGCCCTTGCTGGGCCCCGTCGTCCCCGAGGAGTAGAGCAGGGTGGCCGGGTCGTCCTGCGTGACGCGGTCCTTGCGGCGAGCCGGGTCAGGCGTCGTGGCGGAGATCTCCTCGATGGTGGCGACGATCCACGGGTCGGAGCTGTCGCCGGGGAGGCGGGTCGGTTCCAGGAGGACGACGCAGAGGTAGTGGGCACGCGGGAGCTTGGGGAGGAGCTCGCGGGTGGTGAAGGCGAGGACGGGGCGGGCGTCGGCGACCTGCTTGGCGATCTCGGCGGGGGTATTGAGCGGGTTGGCGGTGGTGAGGACAGCGCCGAGGGACATGGCGGCGAGGGCGGCGACGGGGAAGTGAACGGAGTTAGGGGAGAGGATGAGCGCGACGTGGCCCTTGCGGAGGGAGACGGGGGGCGCGGCGAGGGCGGATGCCGCCCCAGCCACGGCGCGCCAGAGCTCGGTGAAGGTGATCCGTCGCCCAGTCGCGGCGTCGATGAGGGCCACGACGCCCGAGTGGCGGCGCGAGGCGAGGAAGCTGACCACGTCGACCTCCGGGTCCGCGGGGAGCGGCACGTCGGCGCGCTTGCTCCGGAACGTGCGGGTGGCGGCGCAGTAGCCGCTCCGCGCGTCCACCGCCATCTCCGATGAGCGTCCCATCGCGATCAGACCAGATCGCCGAGCTCCCGCCCCCTTGCAGTTGCTCCCGAGTCTCACCTGCGGCCGCGCCCCCAAACTCTCCCTCTCGCTCTCGCTCTCACCCACGTGCGTTTGTTCCGGTGTCGCGTCGCGGCTGTGGAATGTGGCTGGCTGCGGCCTGCGGGGTCTGAGGACTTGGTAGTAGCCGTGCCTGCGGCAGGTGGAATCGCCCGTGTTGTCGTCGTCGTCGTCACGTGGGGATAGTGCGGGCATGGGCGAAATCGAACGCAAAGACTCTGGACTCGAGCCACCGGGCGCTCAGACTATCATGTGAATCGGTGACCGACGTGTGGGCTCACCCTTCCGCGTGGACCACCTTTAGGAGAGAAGAATGGTCACCTACTCACCATGCGGCTTGAATCTCAATCACGGCGGCGAGAAGTGCTAGTGCGTTTTGACTGACAGAGTTGTGCTACGGAGGAAGGGGAAGCTTCTCGACGAATGATCATTTTGCTCGTAGCATCTCGCCCGGAGAATGGGGCCGAGACGAGGGCGACGCCTGTGCCATCCACTGTAAATGGTTATTAACCGTGGCGCGGCGGCTCCGGCGACCGACGTTTCACTGCCAAAACGGGTTTGGGTGGTGGGTGGGTGCCGTGTGTTTGTGCCTTTCCCGCTTTCCGCTCTGCCGAATCGTTTCCGGGAAAAGTAGATACGCACCGGTGGCAAGACTCCCGGCATTGGCCACCATATACTTTGCTCTGCCATGAATCAACCACCGCCTATCTGCAAAAGCTATCTTCTAGTTGTTGTTTTAAGGCAGGGTGCTGTGATTTAACCTAGCAAGAGAGGGAGAGAGGAAATTTGGGATAAGAAAGATGAGCTAGCAAGCAAGAAACCAAACGCACAATTAGCCCCAAAGATAAGAGTGCACTTTTGATCGTACATGTTTAACATATCTATGCAAAATTAATTGCTTAATTGCCAAGATGCAATTAACACAATAGCCGATCTACTATTTTAGTTGGCTTTAGAAATAGCTACATTGAATAGAGCTAGCTGCTAGCTTTACTATTGACATTGCTCTTACCTGTTGAAATTGCAAAGATGTATTGTACGTCTGTCCCTGCAACTGTCGAGGATAATTCGAGGTTACAGAATAATCTATACTCCTCCGCAAGAGCTCGTTCGGTTAATCACTATGAGGAAAGAGGAAAGGATTAGAGGAGATTGAGTGGGGGTTTAATTTCATATCTATTCGTGTATAACTATTTCCCACTAGATTGTTTTATAAAAGCTATGTTAAAAAAGTCATATCTCACCTTTTCTACTTAAATAATATTAAATAATAAGAATATTCTCATATTAAAAAAACACTTTAGCCGGTAACATATAAATTTTTCTATTGTCACTACTACTTATTATGCTTTAAAATATGAGCATCAATTAATAGACGAAACTATATATATATATATATATATATATTGATGAGAACTTTTTCTCACGCGCTGGTCTGAGAGATATGTTTAACTCCAGTGCAGGTCCGTCCTTGGCTACCTGTGATGAACTAGACGTGTCAATTGGTTTGATCTGCTAATCAATAAGAAATAAACAGACATGTGCATTAAGGTTAAAGTTAGAACCTATCAGATCGGCTCAGGAAACCAACTCACATATAATTGTAATCCCGAAGCGTATTTAAACTAAGTGACTGGGATAGATCGGCTGTACCGAGACAGTATAAATCACTTAATCTAAATATACCTCAAGACAATAAATATATGTGTTTATAACCTGGCCGATATTGTAAATCTAATGTGAATCGGCTAGTACTCCGGTACATCTTATGAAAAGATATCAATCTAACCTAAATGCGTTAAACCTATATCAATCGGCTATCGGCTTGTGCCAACAGATTAATACTGGCTTAAGGCATTTAATCAGATTGAGATCTTAATATAAGAGGCAGTTTTAATATATCTAATAGTAAATAATGCTAAAAGACAATTAAAACAAGTAAGACCGGCTGAAACTCCGGCACTGTTTCTAATGATAAACATTCATCCAAAATAGATCTTAATAATTCTAAAAGCGACTTAATAGTTCATAATGATGCAGCATTAAGTACAAAAAGAAGTACTAGATCTATATGGACCGATGTGAACCCCTCGAGACGGTAGATACAACATATAAACTAGTTCAACATCTAGATCTAACTCTATCGGCTATAGCCTCCCGAGAGAAACAAGCCGATGGCAAGACAGATCTAGACATTGCTTCAGATTATATGTTGCATATGATAAATTGCACAGTCTATAGTATTAAATCTAGAGTGTCATAACAATGTAAGCACTAGATTCAGCGATACAGACTACTAATGATAAGTATTTACCTTATTCGGGGATCGAAATCGATGAAGCCCAAAGCGGGATTAAGAACTCGTCTAAAAGAAAAAGGGTTGGCGATACGCCGAGATTGTATTGATGTGTGTTGTTATGTACAAAGAGTCCTCGGGTCTTATTTATACCCAGTCATAACACTATTTGTGTAAGATATGGTTTCTATCTACTATTTAAAATACGACAATATCTTGGGATACAGCCCCAACGTCATATCACAAAAGGAATATCTAAACAAAACCCTATTTTACAGATACAATTACCGTTACAGGACTCTATCCATAGATGACAATATCTTAACGAACACTTGGGAACCGAATTTTCTTTTTATCTTCAAGTTTCTTTATCAGAAACGGTTCCATCTTCTTCTCTGAATCAAAATCGGTTATCGACTGTCCTATCCAATTCGGCCTCAGCCGACTGGTCTTCCAGCCGATTTAATCACGGCCGATGCAGCCTCTGTTTCTCCGAGATCACTTTCCCGATCCGATTCCACTTCAATTTCAACCTTAAACTCAGGGATTTAATTACCAAATTTAGTCGTTAACAATATGTATCAATAAAATAAGCCTAATACATTATTACTACACTAAAATATCCACTACTTAGGTTTCATGTCTCACTTATTTCTAAATCAATATATAAATATTATAAAAATACCATCACTTCTATCAATTATCAATTAATGAGACAACACTATTAAAGTTAAACATGAATGCTACTCTAATGGCTAAAGCCGATTGTAGCCACCAAAACTTTCTTTCTTTGTTGGAAACATGGGTCCTGCATCGATATAACCATATTCATCACGACTAGTTTAGAGCATAAATTTAATGCCTAATTCATTATTGCATGCTCATAAAGTATTGCATCGATAAGTAGAAAGTTGAGCGATGTCCTTTAGGGAGGGACAAAGAGAAGATGAAGATGATCAAAGACAATTTTTTTAATTTTTTAATGTTTTCAGTAGATTTATGGTATAGTATAGACACAATTTATTTATGATGTTGATCATTACTACTCAAATTTTTATGATGTAGGTAGAATACTTTTTTTTGATGAGTGAGGTCAATCATTCGATGATACTTAAAAAAATTATAACTAAAGAGACATGTCACCATCATAATATCCAAAGCACCATATATTATTGTTTATATTTTGACAAATGTTTAGCGTCTAATTTGTTTTCAACCCCTGTTATTCATAACCACATGAAATACTTTGACTAATTTGAAGAATGCATTTATTTTCTCAAACTTATTTACAATAACTAATCCATTAGAGTACACTTAACGTGTTTATGACAGGTATCAATCAATTACGGCTGACATATTGAAATTTCTTAAGTATAAGAAAATATCATGAGTAGTCTACTGTGCATGTTAGTTTATTGTTCATTTGTGTAAAAAATATTTGTCAAAGCAGAAATATATGACCATAAATCTCATGATGGATTATAGCATGATCATTGGGTAGAAATATTGTTGATAATTTCTTTTTCATATCTATATATCATGTACATAGCTAGGGAAACCATTTGTAGTCCCGGTTTACAACCATTTTTAGTCTCGGGTTGTAAATCGGGACCATAAAAGCGAGACTAAAGATCCATATCTTTAGTCCCGGATGAAATAACCGGGACTAAAAATGGATCTTTAGTCCTGGTTGGTAACACCAACCGGGACTAAAGATATAGGCGTCAGCAAAATCACGAATTTGTTTTTTTCATTGTTTTTTTGCTATCACTCCTCCTGGTTCTTCACATATTGAATTTGACATCCCCAAATACTCATCACAAATTGACATCCCCAAATACAATCGAATTTGGCATCCCAAATCGATTGAATAGATCTAGCGGATGAACATATCAAATTCACATATCAAAAATTCACAAATTCACATACCAAATTTATGATCGAATGAACATCACAAAATTCTTTTAAAAAATAAATGAACAGATATTGTCTCTACCGTCACCCACCACTCCTGGAGAGGCCTCTGCCATCGCCCGCCATCTCCGAGCCGTCGGGCCGCCACCATCTCCTAGCCGCCGCGCTCGCTGCCCGCCCACCTCCCGCCGCCGTGCGTCGCCGCCCTCGTCCGCCTGCCGTGCGTCGTTGCCCACCGCCATGCTCCTAGCCGCCTGCTACCGTGAGCCAAAAGGGGAGGAGGCGGGGGCATGGAGGAGGCGAGGGGGATCAATGGAGGCCGAGGAGGCGGATGGATCGACGAATCTGAGGAGGCGATGGGATAAGGGGAGGAGGACAAGCGCCTATTGAACCAAGGAGATAAGGATCCGGACAAATCTAAGGTGGGGCGCGCGCACGATTTTTTCGCTCTTTGGTTCCGGTTTGATATAAATAACCGGGACAAGTGTTGATCTTTAGTCTCGTTGATAACACCAACCGAGACTAAAGATAATGGAGGTCCGACCCGTCTAAAGATTTTTTGAACCGAGACTAAAAATGACCTTTTGTCCAAGTTAATAACACGAACCGGGACTAAAAATCATAAAGTCCCATTGCACTTTTTAACGGGGATAAATTTTTTTAATCTTGGTTCCTATTGACTCGAGACTATTGTGAATTTTGACATACGGATCAAAGACCATTTCTCTCTAGTAGTGATATGTTGCCCACTTCTTGAATACCAATCAAATAGTTCTGAAAATATGAAAATATAAAAAAAACTTTGAGAATCTCAATCTCAAACAAATTACAATTAAATCCCAGATATACTTGAAAAAACACAACTAAATTGTGATGTTTTCATTTTTTACACGTGTAGATTTAAATTAGTATCATATATTTAAGTGATATTTCACACCAAAAATATGATGTGAATTTTTGAAAAATTATCATATGTCGGCCCCATTTGTTGTGATGTATTTAGGACCACAATATAACTTTTATTCTTTAATTCAACAAATACATCGGGATCACAAATTGGATATATAATTTAAAAGATGGTTTAAAGAACGTTAATTGGATATTTTATATTTTTATTATAGATTTTAGTTTAACTATATATTTATATTTATGAAGTAATATATTTTATATAAAGTAGAAAAATCCTATGTCGAAGACCGTCTTTTTTCCCCGATGGTACTACGGACGTATTTTTTTTGGCTGTCCTTTTATCTACGCGTGTATAGTTTTTTTTTCTTTCCGGCAAAATAAAGCTTTGTTTTCAATCGTACATACTCAAATACTCAAGTTTTGTTCTCAATCGTACGTACGAATGCATCGTATATACAGGAGAAAGTTATTATTTTAAATAATGAATCTAATCTAATGACGTAATATAGCGGATCCATTAATTTAAGTAAAAATCGAAAAAAATAGCCAGTGTCATGTGACGGCGGCTTAAGAGATAGAAATGCTACGTGATGGTGACGGTTTTAGTACGTTTGTAGGAAATTTAATGGATTTTTAATATATAATAGATAATAGATAAAAACTTTCACCTACAAAGCGACGCCTTATTATTGCTCGATTAACCACGCAATCCTTTTCATTGAGCGCTAAGGTCTTCCCTTGATAATGCGTGTGCATGCGTGACACCGTGAGAGGGTTCGTTCAGCAAGAAAATGTAGCGCAGCGCTTCGTCAGACGACACACAACAAGAAGAAAGCATCGACCGGTTGGCCGATGTGAATAGCACTACTCCATCTGTACCGTCCATGCCACGAAGCGAGTGGCTCAGATCGCACACGATCCAGAGCCCCATCACCTTATCCTCTTCTAGTCTTCTGCCTTCCGAATCCAACCAAACCCACCATCCTCTTCCCTCCACTCCACTGCCACTCGCGCCACCGCGCGGCCACCATCTCCTCCCGCTCCAATGGAGGCTGTCCTACGACACCCATCCCTTTCCCGCCTCAAACCCCCCAATCCCAATGCTCAGAGAACTCCAGCCCTCTCCATCGCCGTCCCTTTCCGACGTCGTCTCCCCAAGCGCCGGCTCTCCGCCGCGGCGGTGTTCCAGGGCCAGACCAACCCAAGAAACCCAGCGAGCAAAGGAGGCGACGACGATGAGGCGTACGGCGAGGTGGACCGTATTGTGTCCAGCCGCACCATCAAGAATCCGGTGTTTGCGGAGGACGGCTCGGCCACCACGGTCACCGCCACGGAGTACCTCGTCGAGTGGAAAGACGGGCACGAGCCTTCCTGGATTCCGGCGGAGGCCATAGCGGCGGACGTGGTGGCGGAGTACGAGACGCCGTGGTGGACGGCCGCCAAGAAGGCCGACGCGGCGGAGATCACGGCGCTGCTCGCGGACGAGACGCTGCGGCGTGACCCAGACGCGGAGGACGCGCAGGGGCGCACGGCGATGCACTTCGCCGCGGGGCTGGGGTCCGAGGAGTGCGTAAGCGCGCTCGCCGAGGCCGGGGCCGACGTGGGGAGACCCGAGCGCGCCGGCGGCGGGCTCACGCCGCTGCACATCGCGGTCGGGTACGGACGCGCCGCGGCCGTGCGCGCGCTGCTGGAGCTGGGAGCCGAGCCGGAGGCCCCCGACGGGCAGGGGCGGACGCCGCTGGAGCTGGTCCAGGACGTGCTCGCGAAGACGCCCAAGGGCAACCCGGCGACGTTCGAGCGGCGGCTGGCGCTGGAGGCGGCGGCGAAGGAGCTGGAGAAGGCCGTGTACGAGTGGGGTGAGGTGGAGAAGGTGGTGGACGGGCGCGGCGAGGGCAAGTGGCGGGAGTACCTGGTGGAGTGGCGCGACGGCGGCGACAGGGAGTGGGTGAAGGCGGCGTGGGTGGCGGAGGACCTGGTGAAGGACTTCGAGGCCGGGCTGGAGTACGCCGTCGCGGAGGCCGTCGTCGACAAGAGGGAGGCGGCGGACGGGGAGGGGAAATGGGAGTACCTTGTCAAGTGGGTGGACATAGAGGAGGTGACGTGGGAGCCCGCGGAGAACGTCGACGCCGAGCTCCTCCAGGAGTTCGAGCAGCGGCAGTCTGGGGCGGCTGCTGGCGGTGATGCTCCGCCGCCGCCGACTGACACGGTCGCCGGGTGACACCGTCTCGCCGACGGCAGCGGTGTTTGAGTGTTTGATTCTTCCTGGTTTTGCTGTGTTTAACAGAACGGGATAAAATGTTTGTGCTGGTGCAAAATGTATCATTAGCGATTTGATAATTTTTTAGTTGAGCAAAACTTTAGCCTCAGATTGCAATATTTGAATGTGAAGAGTTTCAGAAAATGGTGATGAATATGAAACCTTCATGTCATCAGTTAAATATGATTAGGATCGCAAAATTCAATACTCTCGTAAAGATTAGAAGAAGAAATGCTTGCCTCGCATCAAGGCAGCTCATCCAATTGGAAGACATGCTGAAGCCAACGACTCTAGCTAGACTGCACAACAGGATGCATAAGATTCAGGCACAATATTGCAGTCTGGCAGAGTGCCAATACCTTACACAACCACATGAACATATCTAGCAGTCTAATAGCTCCAAATATCAGGATAATAGAAAGAAACTGCTCTTAACATACATAAAAGTATATGTTTATTCCTTCAATGAATAAATAATAGTTCAAATATCTTTATCGAAAAGCACTCTTATCATGTCACATTGTACTCTTCCGGTGTACAGATCTCACATTTGCTAAATTGCACCAACGATGCAGAGATAAAAGGAGATTTGACTCTAAAAGTAATACTTTACAGGAGGCCTTGTGTTGATAAATAAAGAACCAAAAGAAAGATGCCAGGTTGATGGCTCCAATGTGGTAATGTAATCATGAAATCAATCAGCAGCCTGCAAAGATAAGGTTGACGTTATAGAAGGTCAAGTGCGCTAAGAGGCAAGAGCATAACTGGATGGAATTCCCTTAGAGCTGCTTCATAATTTTCTCAGCTCAGGAAGTGAAGTGAATTTCAATGTCACGTAAAGCTATAAGCCTTTAAGGAATCAATCGGCATTTGTGGATGTTTGAAAAGGAAGGCCGTAGGGGTACATCCAATGATGAATATTGAATTCTTTATAAGTTCATATGATTATATGGTAAAATTCAAGGGGCTCCTTAGCACCATCTACATCACTTAGTAGCACTACATATATCACCTTTATGCAAACTGAGGTGATCATTAACACACAATCATTTCACTACAAACTTAGTAATTTTGGGGTGCTCCTTAGATAATCGCAAAAACAGGTGTTAAGATCTTCCATTTATCTTAAAACAAGATCCTTATTATGATACGCTGAGGTAAAGTTGAATTTAAGGTTGAACCTGATTGAGAGGATTGTCTGGAGATTTCTTCCACAACTTCCATATCATATCTTTGTACTGATGCAGTGTCAGCCCAGGTTTTTCCTCTTTGAGTTTGGCTAGTTCTGCTTCTTCAAAAGCCTGCATTAAGATAGGATTTGCTGATCAGAGAAAGACCAACAAAAGGTACCGAATGGAACAAATTAAGAATCCAGTTGGACAGATCAAACCAGTGATTGCCAATTGGTCTCAAACTCACCATAGCACCAACTAAAACTAGGACAGAATTCCAGCCTATGTAAAGCTGTCTATGTACATTAACTGATGCATAAGAACCATGATTCTAAGAATATTTACATCTACAGGCAGTATTAATTTCTTCCCGAGTACTACAAATACCAGGAGGATTTTACAGTTGCCGTGGAAAGAAAAAAGGACACACGACTAAGGTAGTGTCATACCTTGTACGAGACCTTTAGGCGGCGCTCGGGGTGGCGATCCGGGGGCAGCGCAGGCTCGGCAGCGATGGACATCTTGGCGATAGCGTCCTCCACCGACCGCGCCTCGATGATGGAGTCGTCTCTGTTGGTGTTGGCGACGAGCACGACGCGCTCGTACTCCTCCTCTTCGGCGGTGCGGGCATGTCGCTTCTTGGTGGTCTCAGCCTCGCGCTCGAGGCGGATCCGCTCCTCCTCTCGGCGGCGAAGCAGCTCGGCCTCGGTGACCTTGGGGACGACGGGGCCGCCGACGCGAGCGGCCTTGCGGTCGGGGCGCCGCGCGGCTGCGGCGAGCTGCTGCTGCTCGAGATCGGCGAGGCGGCGGTTCTCCGCGCGGCGGGCGGCCGCCTCGGCGCGCTTCTCGGCGTCCTCCTCGCGGCGGCGCGCGGAGCGCGACTTGGGCCCTCGGCCGCCTGCCAGTAGGCCTCCTCCTTGGCGCGAGCGTCGCGGTCGCGGCGATCCGCCTCGGCGGCGTTTCGGCGCTCGCGCGTCGCCTCCGCCTTGGTGTTGACTCCCATCTTCTTCGGCATTGCGGCGGGCGAAGCGGCGCGGCGCGACGAGGAGACGAGACAGATATGAAGTGGCGGCGATGGGGTTAGCGGCGCGGATGCTTCTGGATTCGTCTTAAACGTAACCCTTCCGCTTTATTGACATGTGTTGTGCGTTGTGCCGTATTGACACGGAATGACGGAAACGTCGCATATACTACGACGGACGGGATTGTTTGGATCAACGGATATTATATCGATGTTTGAGAATCAATTTAAAAAACTAAATATAAATTAATTATAAAAATAATTATAAAATTAATGATTAATTTATAAAATGAATTTATTAAACCTAATTAATCTACGATTAATATCACATCGTCAAATCATGATATAATTAGGATCATTAAATTTATCTTAGGAATTAGCTGCTAATTATGAATGAATTTTATAAATAGTTTATATTTAATATTTAAAATAACATATAAACATTTGATATTATCCAACCAGGCCCACATCTTCTTCCCAATTACTGTAGATGGTATAGCTTCTTCCTAAATTGCTTCTTAGTTCTAATAGCTATAGCTTCTTTTAAAATTTCCAACGCTAAATTCTCAACTAGATTTTGAAAGATTAGTGATTACACAATTAAAAAATAACTAGTAGCTAGAAGCTAGAAAAACCTTTTTTTTTAAGATTCTTGTCAGCTGGCTACTCACTGACTACCTTTTAGAATATCTAACTCCCGTATCCGAGAGTTAAGGACTGAACAATACACTTTTCTGTACAAATATCACATTGCAAGGTATTATACATTACACTATGTAGCTAGGAAGAGAAGCAATGCGCCCTCGCAGGATTTCACATTTTACATCATAATCTACAGACTACAAAATGATTATATAACACCTCTCATTTGGGCTTCTTCTATCATCTCCCCATCTCCGCATGAGAGAAGAGCAGCTTTTACTGATTATTACAGTGGTTAGTGGCTGTATTAGGTAGGCTATGCAACCGTGGAACGAACCTTCACTCGGGATGTCACACGAAATTATCGCAGTCAGCCTTCAGAACCTTGAGTTCTTTACCAAAACCATAAAACACTGTCTTCAGTTGAATGGAACTTGCTTTCGTGTTTGATGCCTTATGATTGCTCTGTTCCTCAACAGTGAAACCAGATTCTTCCGCAAGGGTTGGAAGTTCCTGGTCGCCATCCAAAACCTGCATGAAGGTCAATCAATTTGTGAAGAAAGTGTGAAAGTCTTAGGAGATCATGAAGATACAGCAATGCAACTGTCGATTGTACGAACAGTATTATAAAGTTCAGAAGGGTTGATGGGCAGTTTGATGCTAGAAAAACTTTTAATCAAAGTATAGGGGAGTATACAGACTTCCATTAAGGCAAGAAGAAATGCAATGGCATTTATATTTCTGGATAACAGGCTCCACATAAGGATATCATCATAATCATGAGCCTGCATACAAACATCAAATACAGGAGCAGATCCAGTGGGCTGCACGGCTATGGTATGGCATACCCTAGACCCAGCCCAACAACGAAAATACCCGAGCCTAAGAAGCAAGAAAAATAAAAAAACAAAGAATCCTCCTCTGCCTTCGCCTGACTCCACCCCGGTATCTCCTGTGCGGCGCGCGGCTCGCTCCTCCGCTGTGCGGCGGGCGGCGGCGGCGTGCTCCCTCCCCGGCAGTGGTGCGGCGGTCCTCGGCGACGGAGCGGTGGCTCCCCGAGGACGGCACGGCGGCTCCCCTGCCTATGACGGCGCCGCGGCTCCCGGCGCACGGCTCTCTCTCCGGTGCGACGGCGCGGCAGGCCGGCGGCTCCGGCTCTCTTCGCACGGCGCGCCTCCCCCTCGACCCCTGCTCTCCTCCCGACTCCCCGGCCCCTGCGAACACACAGGTAAACCCTAGCTCTTTTAGTTGGCAAAAACCAAAAATCTATGTCTTTTATTTGTTAGCCAGCCCGGCTCTTGCCCTTTTATTTGTTAATATGGCAAAAATCCCTAAACAAAGTGGAATCGGGTTTTTTTAACCGCCGAAACCAGACTTAGGTTTCGGCTTTTTTTGATTCGATGTTGGTTTGGCGTTGAAATCGCATGATTATGATTATGATAAGAGAGATAAAGCTTTTTCATCCAAGTATACTTAGAATTTGTCAGGGTTGAGCCAAAACGAGGCCTATAGGTAGTTGACCTGGTGAAAACCGAATGGGCAGGTGAAACCCAAGTTAGCAAGCTACAGACCCATCAACATTTGGCCGATACCAACATTTGGCCGATACAATCACCACCACTGTTGCTCTCTCTCCCCCAAATTCCCAAATCTTCTTCTTGAGGAGCGGCGCGTCGCGTCGAGGCGTCGGGCGGGGCTAGCAGGCAGTCTCGGCGGCGCATCGGGCCGAATTGCTAAATAGTTTTTACCATTTTGCATATGAATATTTTGGTTCGGCATACCCCATGTAAAAATACTGGCTCCGCCACTGATCAAAGATACAGTAAGTACCTTGCTGTTGACGATCCATGTAGGAAAACCTTCTATACCAGCAGCTGCACATTTGAGAACCGTTTTCTTTCCCTTGCCAGCTCCATTAGGAAAACATTCAACATAGTCCAGAATTTTTGTAGCTTCTCGACCAAAAATCTGCATGACCACATGGTAAGGTAAGTAAAAGCTGTTCTACTTACAGTTTGGAGATTCAGTTGTGCACACAAATAAAGAAAACGAAATAAAATCATAACATCAGCATATTAACAGAAGCATCAGAGTAGAGCATGTAAGAAGCTAAGGAAAATCATCCGGTGTTCTGTACGGTAGATTCAAGAGCTTGTATTGTACCTGTTTTTGTTCATTACAATGAGAACACCAGAATGCTCCATACATCTTAGCGCCAACAGAGCGCAAATGTTTTGCAAGTGCAATAGCAAATGAGGTTGATTCGGTTGTTATATCTGTATCATACCGTTCTAAAACAAAATCATCTGTGCTGCATATAAAGAAAAAGAAATCTGAAAGTCACGCACTTGTGGTGATGAAGACAATGCAACATGTAAGATGAAAGTTCATATGGTATTAAGCAGGGAAATCCCACCACAAAATATTGCAATAGAAAGAGCGGTGTTTTTCTTAACATGCATTTCTATTATCAAGACCAAAACGCCTGCTCCATATACTTAGTAATCCCGAGGCATTTCATTATTTGACACCTTTAGACGTAACCAATTTCAGATAAACAAATATATTTGGCACCACAAAGTTTCAAGAAGCCTCACCCGTTTAACTAGGTTGTAGCTGAACTGTAGGAATTTGTCAGAGCAAAAGCAACAATAATTGCTACTCATAATTGAAGACCAAGAAACTTCTGGACACGTTCCAAACCGAGGTCCTGCATGAATACAACAAACCATAAGTAGTTGAGTAGGTTACTTAATTACTAAATGTCTCAATGAAAAAAAAAGGAGCATAAGCACTCACCTTAACTCTGATGGAAAATAAAATGAAGACGTCCCGATAAATTTAGTGCTTAGAATATACAGAAAATAAGCACTCGCAGTGGCCATTGAAGTAGAGATCAAAAGTAATGTTAAACGAATATCCAGATCATCAATTCCAGAAAGGAGCTTCTTCCCATTTTCTTGAAGAGAAAGTGTTAAAACCAAACCATATGCTACCAGATCAAGTAGTGGTAGAGGAATCCCTGTTAAATTAGAGAGAGACCAACTGTTAAACCTACAGAGCACATCAGTTTGCTTTCATCAAGGTAACAAACGGGAAACATTTACATCAAGCTTAGTCAAAACACCATCATAGATATATTCATACATCAATACAAGGATAGATGATTAGTTGTATAATAATGAATCTCTGAGAAGCACTATCATCAGCCACTATTTCAGATGAAATTGGTACTTATACTTCATTTCAGTAGTTCAGTACACACTTCGATCCTTACATTGGAGAAAGAAGGAAGGTACGATAAAAGTATAGTTATTCGGAATTTCCACATTTTTAACGGACATTTAGCAGGAAGTTATCGGCAAAAGCACCGAGAGATTACCGAAGACGACGGAGTAGTCGCTTTGGAGCACGTCGCCGCAGCCTTCGCCGCCAACGGGGCAGAACGCCTCGGAGCCCGTGAGCTTGATATAACTGAGATAGGCGGTCTCCAGAAACCCTAGTCCGGCGACACCCGCAGACCAGGTGCTCATGGCAATGCCCCACAGGGATGATGGCGGCACAGGAGGCTTCACTGGTGGCGGGGTCGGAGTCAAGGGGTTCTCCTGCTCCGGGAAGAGGGCTATGCGCAACATCTGAGCCGCTTGGGTCGCTACACGAGACACGGAGTCAGAGAAGGGAGGCAGAGTCGCAGAGAAAGCTCATGGAAGCAGCGGTTTCGGCTGGGGGAGTTTACCTTGATACGCGAGGAGGAGGTAGTGGCAACGGTGAAGCGAGTGGGAGACGGGAGGAGGAGATGGAGTGAGTCGCGGAGATGGTCGCCATGGGCGGCCGAGGAGGTGAGACGTCGCTTAGGGTTTACCTTTCCGTTATAGCTTGCCGTGCCGCCCCTCGCCGGCCGGTTTTCGCACGAAAACCACGAATTCCGTAAAAACCATCCGACGATGAACAGTAAAATTTAGACGATTTCGTGCGTACCGCGAAAACCACGCCAAAAACCACGAAAACCGCACAAAAATCGCGAAAACCACGCGCAAACCGCGAAAACCATAATTTAAATTTAAACCAAATTCAAATCTATGTGCCACGGTTTTCGTTCAAACTACGCGAAAATCGCGCCACACACCGCGGTTTTTAGGCAAACCGTGCAAAATTTTTTTTCATAATATATATATATATATTTATGATAAAATGATTTTTTTAAAAATTTTTTTAAATTCATGCGAAATTATTAAAACGAAATCACGAAGATGTCGTACCGCACACCCGCAATATGCGAAAAAACCGCCACGGTTCACTTGCCCCGCTTCACCTCCAGCTCGAGCCTCGTAGGCTTCCACTCGCCTGTCCTCCACACGATTTGTGTCGAAGGCCTTACAAGAACAGAGTATGCATGGGCTTCAGTAATTTCCATGGGTTTTGCCCTTTGCCGTCTAAAAGTATTGGCCCATCAAAACAATGCCGCAAAATTCATCATAAACCATCAGAAATCTGGTGAATATATCTCGGTTATCAAATTCCACGGACACTTCGCTATGTTACACTGTTACTCTGTCGTACAACATGTAATCAAATTACTGACGAACCCGAAGTAACCATGACAACAGTTTCGATTCACCTAAGCTCAAAAGTTCACGGGCAACGAGCATTTCCTTTAACCTGGCTCTGGTATAAACTTCAGAACCACATGCACACTCTAAACCTTGGTAACAATACGCAGAATACACGAGCATAAGTGATTAACATAAGCTAGGCTCTATGTTATAATATAAAAAGTCAAGGCACTTGGGCAAAAAAACATCATCCTTCAGCATCCACGCCAGTTTTGCTGCAGTAAAAGTTTGCCAGCGTTGTATGGTGGCTATCCTGCACGCGCTACCATTTCGATGCAATGAGCCGCACTGATGGGATGGAAGAGATGCTGATTAATTTTTTTGTTCAGTGACAACTTTGCCATCACCATTTAGGCCGTTTAGTTATCTGTGAAAAACTTTACACCCTGTCACATCAAAAGTTTGAACACATAAATAAAGTATTAAATATAAACTTAAAAAAATAACTAATTGTACAGATTGCATGTAATTTACGAGACGAATCTTTTAAGCCTAATTAGACTATGATTTGATAATAAAGTGCTACAGTAAACTTATGCTAATGACGAATTAATTAATCTTAATAAATTCGTTTCGTCGTTTACAGACGGATTCTATAATTTATTTTGTTATTAGTCTATGTTTAATACTTTAAATATGTGTTCAAACATTAATGTAACATTTTTTTACAAAACTTTACACAAACTAAACACAGCCTTACTTAAAAAATAATGTGGACAGTGAAGGATTGCTTCCGTCAGCAAGATCATCTGTACTCGCCTCCTTATTGAGCCGATCATACACAGTGGATGCACGTGGTAACTCCTCGCTCATAGTGTCCATGATTACTAGCCCAAGAACAAACCGGACCTCACCAGGGTGTCCATCCTTCAGTAACTTATAATCAATTTCCTGCATCCCTCTTGTCCCTTCATATGAAGTTAAGTCAGAATCAAGGCCCTCAAATATTTTCAACACTCTCTCCCTCTCTCTGCTGGATACAAGCACCTGGTAACAAAACCAGTAACAAAATTTCAGTATGATGTGTATGCACAATGTAAAAACTCAGAAAAAAAATATGGGGGCAATTAAACAATGGTTCATGCATCGTTAGAACCGTTCCTGCTACGTAATATTAGAACTCCACTTGGTGGCTTTGAACATTGATTGATAAGTCAATATTTGCATGCTTACTAGCAGAAGAGCCCGAACAACATTCAATGATTCATTCAACTCTAGATTTCATACCAGCAATTAATATGACAATTGGGAGTTGAGACTTCTGCTAAAGAAATACTTGCCAGTCCTGAAACTTGTGAAGCCGCTGAGTATTTGGCCAGTGATTGTTGGAGAGCATCTAAAGATGTCAACGTATCAACTGACGACTTGACTAGTGATGCTAAATGTGATGTTTGTTCCATGAGATTGTGCAGTTTGCTCCGAGAAGGCCCCAGTGTTTCTGGAATAAATGGAGCTGGTGCTCCAATGTCTTGATTCAAGAAGTTGACTGTGCTGTCCCATGATCCAAAATACATTAGTGCAGCAAAAGCTCTGTTTACTTGGGCATCATGTGGAGAATTTACCAATGCACTGTGAAATGTCAACAGTGCTAACCTGTAGAATAATATGAAATGTCATAGGCATGGCTGGTAGAGAATACCCATACAGGAATTACCCATACAGCTCCAAAACTTGTATCAGTTACGCTATTTAACTTGCTCAAAACATACAAGAATTGTATTAGGCACGAAATGGGAACATTCAACTGCACATTTGCAGTGGTATATAATACTAGAGTAGAAAAAGGTAACACTCTAAAATAAATGCAATGTGTGTGCCAGTGTGCATTAGTGTGTGTGAGAGATTCCAGGAAGTAGATAATAAAATAATCCACTTTGTCCTTCGGGCCAGGACTCACAAAGTTATCCAGTATCGTAAGGACACTAAAAATTTCATAGAAATCCATGCATATCTTAGTGATGAAAACTGGAAAGTCAGAACTGCTAGACTCGCAGTACACATCAGTGTTTCCCTAAGACTGCAAAGAAAGGAATATTAACTTCACCATACATCTATATCACTCTGGTCAGTGTAATCTTAATCAGCTACACTTCTGGCTTTGAAAGGTGATGATTGTAGTCTAATACTTCCTCTATTTCACATTATAAGATGTTGTGGGTTTTGAATAGATTCATACATGGATTCATGTAAGTGCTTTATATATGTGTCAAAATTTATATGGATGTTAGTAAATCTAGACAAGGGATAGAGAGACCAAAACGTCTTATAATGTGGAACGGAGGAGTACTGTGCACTTCCCACGAAGTGTATATGTAAGACCAGCCAATAAAAAAAACAGTAAATGATTCTATCCTTTTATATAACTTGAGCAAACCCCTAAGCGCATGAATGTAAAATGCACACAGGCATTCATTTGAAGTTTCTTACCACAAACAGGAGGGGCATGGCCGATCAGCAGAGAGTAATTTATCAAGATTAGCCAGTAGTTTCTGCACATGTGAAATCCACAGCATTATACAGCATATAGAAACACATAACGAGCCCTAGTCTTAAAACTCAAATATTACACTCAGTCACTAACTAAAGAAAAGGACACCAGGAAGACACTACTTACATAGTTCTTTTTTTTGGGGGGGTTGGGTCGGCGAAAGAAAGCTGACCAAATTTCATTAAGATTTAAAGGGGGGACCTACTTACATAGTTAGTTACATTACATAAGGCAACCAATATGAAGTGATTGTCAAGAGCTGATGAACAGTAACGAAACTATAGAACAATGCAGCCTATTCTTCATGTTCATGGATATAGTGACAACACTAGAGATAAGTGCATGGTTTAAATTATCATTTTGAAGCAAAAATTTTCCACATAGTATGGCACATTTACAGAGTTACTCACCATTAGCATCAAATCTGTGTCATTTGATTTATCCTTCATCTGATCCGACATATATGCTGCCTAAAATACAAATATCATTACATAAGCAAGTAAGATAAAGATGGAAGTGGTCAGTGCCACAAGCATGAATCTACTTACGCAGTGACATGATCGCGTTGCTCAACATACCTGGAAAGGCAGCAAAATATCGAGAAGCCCATATTTTCTAAGTAACCTAAGAGAAGACTCTGCTGCCCCATAAGACAACAAATAATTCATTTCCATCATTAACCTTGCCTGCAGGGCAATGAGGTGAAAAGCATTAGAAAAAAAGAAACAATTGTATATTTGTCATCAGTGCATGCTCTAATTGTCAAAATGCCACAGGGTTTTGCCTAATTGCTCTCATCTCATTGGATTCAAGTATGACGGAAAAATGCTAGTTAGGGCTAAAAAAATGTCCAAATTCCCTTTATCTCTATTTTTTTCTCCTCTCTACCTTTCATTTTTCATATCTCCCTGCTGTGGGCATGTGAACAAGCAAGTCACCTATGATTGTGCATAAAGGAAGAGAAAGAAGTTGATTTTTTTTATATGCTATCAAGAAGGCATTTTGGTCATAGAGACGGTAAAAAACCATTGACTTAACAGCGTACTGGCATTTTGACAACTCCGAAAGAAAACTAGTGACATTTGAGCAATTACAGAAAAAGTGATGGCAGGTTGGCAGGCAGTGCAAACCCTAGAGGCATTTATGCAATAAATACGTATAGTTCCATGGTGGGAGACAACAAACCTTGTCAATATCTATTATGGACAAAGAAAGTTTCCGTATTGCAGCAGAAGCTTCACTGGAGAACTCAAAACCAAGGCGAGCAGCAATTCTCAAGCCACGCAATATCCTGGCTGAAATAAACCAAAATCTAAATTTTCTGTGGATAGATTAAAGAAATGTAATATTCCTTGAATACCTACCAGGGTCTTCCTTGAATGAAACAAGGGCAGGAATCACTGTACACACCTGTTATCCACTCAAGGAGTTAGCCAAAGGGGGAAAAAGAAGAAACAAGGATACTCTGGATATATGCATGGATTGAGATGAACCAAGCTAACGGTTACCTTGTTTTTCCTAATATCCCTTACTCCATTCACATAATCATAAATCTTAAAGTTAAATGGATTAAAGAATAAGCTGCCATGAAAGGATTACAACAATGTTAGTAATTACCTCCAGCAATGTTTCAAAAAAGGTCGCAACATTTGTTAAACATTTCAGGCCCAAGATTTTCTTCAGAAGATTACCTGTTGATTGTAAAGTCTCTTTTCATAGAATTCTGCCAGAGAAGAATATCCCCCTCATTATAACATTTAAACTCCTCCGAACATCCTATATTTTTACTTCCTTTCACATGATTTGTATTTGTGCTAAAGCTAGAAACCTGTTAGAACAAAAGAAATCCCAAGAAATAAGCATTTGAGAAGTTGCGGCAAAGATAATTGTTCATGATGTGAATGTTCCTATGAATAACACACCTCAATTTTTGTGCCATACATATTAACCTGGCATATTGGAAAGCGTTTGCCAATAATTATACATCGTCGGAAAACCATTTTCTTAATCTGCAAAAAAAGCAACGTCTGTCAACTAAGCATTTTTTTTTGCTTTTAGCCAGAAAATGAACACTTTTATGACAAATGAATGAACCAAAACCTGCTGGAGGCTTGCAGTAGTAATCACATCAAAATCTTTAGGTGTCCTTTTCAGTAGCAAATCTCTCACACATCCCCCAACAAGATAAGCTGCAAACCCTGCAGTGCAACTCTTTACTTGAGTAAGTATACATAAATACATTCCTATGCATATTTAGAAGTGGGAACACCACAAAATGTTCCATGTGTGTCCTCCTCTGACAAGTTCACGCAGCATATTCATGCTTCCCAAAGGATACATAGTTAACGTGAAGGAAGCTGTGAAATTGAGTTCCAAAACCATCTCAAGTAACAAATTTGAACTATTGCTTGCCTTCACCTCAAACACGTTCCCGGTTAGTGGGGATGCTTTAATGGATGGGCATGGCATCTGCACTATAGCACATTAAGATAGAAGTTCATGCATTGCAGGGACAAATATAATAAGATTGCCTTCTTTTGTTTGCCTTTGGATAATATTACAATAGCTCATTTGGTGTATTTCAACAAAGAGGAAACAACCACTAATATATCACATCATTTCAGGCATGACTATGGAATATCAATGCACAAAACTCAGAAATATAAATAAATGTTCAAGAGATTTATTATTCACCTTTTCGTTTTAGCATGTGTAGGACAGTCCAGGCATGGCGAGGTACATCCCCTCTAGTAATACCAACAACCCTCGAGTCAAAATATCTCCATGATGAACAATCAACAAGTCCTGCACGAATACAAATCCTTTATTAGGTTTCCCTCTGTACAAACCACTGTACCAGCGTGATAACGAAGTTAAATTAGTTTAGCTAAGGTCTGCCTGCATTCTTCTACTAAAAGCAAGATTTGATCAAAACAGTAAACAACTACGCAGGTCCCATGAACAAAAAGAAAGTACGTCATGACCAGCTAAACGTAAACAAGCTACCGTGCAGCACACAATGAATAGCATTTGCTGAAAGGGCGAGTTGCACAGATGTAATTTGCTGATCTACACAAGGGAGCATCAACCATCTGCTCTCCGGGGGCCATCACGAGTGATCAAAACATCACATGTCCTTCTATTAGAAGAGGAACCACCGTTGCGTGGGCCCATGTCGCCGCCGCCTTCCTTCTTCGAGCTGTACGCCAGTGTCTGAAAGCAATAGATCGAAGCACAGTAAGACGAGAGGGATTCTAGGTTTCCAGCCCAAGCGCGTCACCCGCAAGGCGCTCGACGAAATGTCCGAGAGGCGGCGGCCGGAGCGGCGACTGACCTGCAGGCCGGAAGCCGCCGAGCGGAGGCGGGAGAGGAGGAGGTGAGCAGGCGGGGGCGATGGGTCAGCGCGCCGCCGTGGCGTCGTCATCACTCGCCCGGGCGGCCGGCTTGGTGAGGACGAGCGAGAGCGAGCAGGTTGCACCTCCGGGCCGGTAGGTGGAATAAGTCCACTTGAGGTCCTTTAAATTTCAATGAATATAATTTTTGTCTTTCATCCACAATACCAGATACAACGGCTTCAAAACCAGTGCGAATCTTGTCCTAAGTCAGTATGAAGGCTGGTTTAGTCCGACGTGGCATGTTGACTTCGGTCAGCGTCGCTGAGTCAGCAAAGGACATAGGTGGTTGGGTTTAACAGTGAGCAACGAGGAAAAACGACGCGAGTGGTATTCTCTCTCTCGCGAACCCTACATCGACCCGAGCCGTTGTGCGGTGACGGGAGGGGTGACTTAGAGAGGCGCACCGTCATTGGGTGCGAAGAGGGCAACGGCAAGCACCGATCTAAGAGGCAAGCAAGCGGCGGACTGCGTGGAGGCGCACGAGCAGGAGGTCGTTGCCGTGCTTAAAGTGTGGAGTAGAGGTAAGTTTTTGGGTAGGATTTAGTAGATTCGTTCTTTAGATGGTGATTCTCTTGGATTTGGTGTTATTTAGTATTTTTTTAGTATGACATTGTCAGATCTGTTCTATTTTGCGGCTATGATATTCGTTAGTGGGGAGACAAGGATGGTTGAGATCTGGATGTTGAGGATTTAATTAGGCAGTGGACTAAAAGTGTAATAATTTGTGCATGTAGGATTTGTATAGTCTGGGGTCATGGATTTGCTGGACAAACTAGTGGTTAGGTTCCATTTTAATGGGGATTTTGTGACATGTGAGAAGGAGAAGAAGTACTGTGGGGGTATAGATGTATTGTCATATATTGATAGATAAAAGGCTTCGTTGTCTGAGATAGTTGGACACTTGCGTGACCACTGTAAAGGTGATGCAAGGTACAATGTTGCATTGGTTGTTCCCAAGCAAGGATCTCAATAGTGGACTTAGAGCCCTGTTGGATGAAAGGTTTTTAAGTTAATGTCAGATTGTATAGATGATTATGGTGTGGCAGAGGTGTATGTTGAAGAGCCAACAATTGTAGACCTATGTGGCTCATCAGATGATGACTCTAGTTACGAGGGTGATGAGAGTGAAGATGATTCAGAGGAGAGTGAAAATGACTCTAGTTCAACATGCCACGTCAGACTAAATCAGCCTCTATACTACCTTAGAACAAGATTCACACCGATTTTGCAAATTAGGAACTCGTTGTATTTGGTATTATGGATGAAGGACAAAAATCATATTTGTTGACACTTTAAAGGACCTCAAGTGGACTTATTCCCCGGTAGGTTACGCACATGCTACTGGGCTAGACGCAGAGCCGCAGATGGGCCGTCGTCTCATGGGCCCATATCGTGGTGGTCCTCTCACACTATCGTATTATGCACATTCCAAAACGGAACACGTATTGTTCCCTAATACGCCTTCGGGTGGAGATCCCGTGCGATAACTGTGACGGTGCTAGAACCTTCCCTTACAGTCCGGTCCACGTGGGCCCACCAACCCCACCCCGACCCGCCTCCCTGAGTCCCTTCCCTCCCCTTGCCGACTCGCCGTGGGCCCCACCCATGCAAAGGAATCACAGCCTTCCATCTCTGTCGCGCACTTATTTCCGCCGTTAATCTCTCCGCCCAAAGTTACTCCGCCCTCCCTCTTCTTCCTCCTCGTCCTCCTCCCACAAGCCCGAGCAGATGAGACGCGATGCGACACGCGAGACGGGAAGAGGGGAACCCAACCGAGTCGAGTCTCGAGGGGCGAAGGATCGGAGCGCAGCCCGTGTCGGATCGAGCCTAGGGAGAGCTAGGGTTATGGGTGGCGGGGACGGGGAAGCCGGCGGCGGCGGGGAGCCCGCCGCGGCGGCACCGGCGACGCTGCACATCCGGTGCACCAACGGCTCCAAGCTCGCGGTGCAGGCCGACCTGGGACTCAGCGTCGGGGCGTTCAAGGCGATCGTAGCCGAGAGCTGCGATGTGCCGGCGCCGCAGCAGCGGCTGATCTACAAGGGCCGGATCTTGAAGGACGAGCAAACCCTAGCCAGCTACGGTACGTGTGCTTTTGAACCAGGAATCGTACGTGTGCTTTTGAACCAGGAATCGTCGCCCTCTTTTGTGCGGTTATAGCACTAGCTTGTATGGTTGATGCGATTTGCTCGGTCTGTGCCTGAGATACGATGGTGTAGGTCCGATTCTTTCTAGTTCGTATGTTTGATGTGCGCCAATGCCGTTGTTGTAGGAGGAGAGCGAGAGGAAAGCTGCTCCTTTGATTCCGTGTGTGAATTATTTCTTTGATTTTCCATGTTATTACTTGGTAGACGATGGTATTATTGGGTAAGCAGCATCAGGGAGCCTTGCACATGTAATGCAGCCCAGTGAAGATGCAGTAGAAGGCAGGATCAGGGAGCCTTGCGACTCTAATTTGTAGTGCAGTTTAGTGAAGATGTAGTAGAAGGAAAACAAGCACTTCCCTCCCTTCTTATCATGAATGTCATTCCAAACATCATGCAGCTCCCAATCACATTATTAAATGCACACATGCGTTGCTAAGTGAAATTGTATCTGGTGTGCATGGTTAGGGTATTTTTGCAGGAATATACATTCCTTGCTGGATATTGGCAGCACAATGGCATCTTAGTGATTAGCGAATATGGAAGTTTTATAATGCTGTTTATAATGTCCTGTGTTGTCCGTTGCAAGTGCTTGTCATGAACTACTCGTTATGATCCATGTGTAACGTGATAGCTTGTACAGCTGGTCATGACCTTGTGTTATTATGATGCAGCATTAACTATTGACGTGTTATGACATCAACAAAAGCTAAATGGGCAGCACTATCCACACGGGAAACTCTCCATGGCAGTGTAGAACTGAAAGATTCAATCTTCCAAAAGTATTACAAAAACTTCTACTGTGATGCATTCTGTTTGATGCATATTATATTCCTTTTGAAGTAAAAGGCGTGTACTGGCTATTGCAGATTCCTTAGGGCCATTAGATGAAGCTTTCTATGGAATTGAATTAATATGAGTAGAATTTGATGCTGAGCGTTGGGTTTTGATCCCACCTACTGCATCCACGCCAATCATATCTTCTTGCATTTGAACCTATTCAAATCTGCTCCCATGTGTTTCCGAATCATTTATATGAGGTTTCTGGGAAAAAAATTCTAATGTAGGGTGTGGATTTTGTTCTTCGTGAAAGAAGATTATCCTCTTATACAGTCTTTGCCCACCTTTGTGCTTTCAAACAGTCACCAATTTTTGGACTTCGGTATTTTGCTCACGTGCACATCAACTTATGAGTTAACCAGATATGCTACGTCCATCTACTCATTTTTGGCAAATGCCTTTAGAAATCATTACTCTTTGAATGCAGCAAGTTCACTGCTGCAGTGCATGTTTAATCTTGAGTCACAAAGATTTTCCAAATCTGCTTATTCTTATGCCTATTTTCCTTCTTGAAGGTGTTGAGACGGATCACACCATTCACATGGTCCGTGGTGCTGCACCACCACCAGCGTCAACCACACCTCCTGCAGCCAACAATGTAGCTCCTGCCATTAATGCTACCAATTCACCAGCAGCTGGTTTTGGAGGCTTGTTGCATGGTCTCAGGGGTTCAGGTTCTGCTAACAGTGGAGGGTTGGGCTCATTTGGTTCTGGCCTTCCAGAACTATCCCAGATGCAACAACAGCTAGCCGAGAACCCTACGTTGATGAGAGAAATAATGAATATGCCACTCATGCAGAATATATTGAATAGCCCTGATCTCATTCGCAATATAATTATGAACAACCCTCAAATGCGTGAGATTGTTGATCGTAATCCGGATCTTGCTCATGTCCTCAATGATCCGAGCATTCTCCGCCAGACTGTTGAAGCAGCAAGGAATCCTGAACTTATGCGAGAGATGATGCGGAACACAGACAGAGCCATGAGCAACATTGAATCTTCTCCAGAAGGATTCAATATGCTCCGCCGCATGTATGAAACTGTTCAAGAGCCATTTCTGAATGCAACAACGATGGCTGGGGAGGGTGATAGAAGTCCAAACCCATTTTCTGCTCTTCTAGGAAATCATGGATCAAACCAAGCCAGAGATCCAGCTGCAAATTCACCAACGACCACCTCAGAATCCACAACAGGTTTTCCTGCTCCAAACACTAATCCACTTCCGAATCCCTGGAGCACAACTGGTAAGTTTTGTGTACTTCTTTTTTATTTTGGCGTATGTTTTTGTCCTGTTTTGGTATCCAAGACTCGCAGATGGGATTCTCTCTGACTAATACTTAAATCAACAGCTGGGGCTGCACAGGGAGCAACAAGGTCCTCTCCAGTTACCAATGCAAGGAGTGCCACAGCTGGTGGTCTAGGAGGGTTAAGTTCTACAGATTTGGGAGGTATGCTGGGTGGTGGCTCGGATACTTCCTTCTTGAGTCAGGTGTTGCAAAATCCTACGATGATGCAAATGATGCAGAACATTATGTCAAATCCTCAGTCCATGAATCAGGTTCGTTGCTTCATTTATATCTTTCATGGAATAGTTGATGCTGTGCTTCTTGATATGCACAATACATAGTGTTTTGATCTCCTCATGATGCTGTCTTGCTTGCAGCTGCTTAATATCAACCCAAATGTACGTAATATGATGGAATCTAACACTCAGTTGAGGGAGATGTTCCAGAGTCCAGAATTTGTTCGCCAGCTGACATCTCCTGAAACTTTGCAGGTAAAATTAGTTATACTGCTGTAGTGCATGGAAATCAGATGGCTTATGATAATTTGTGTGTGTGTAGCAATTAATCTCATTCCAGCAGTCCTTGATGTCACAACTTGGTCAACAACAAGCTGGCTCGTGAGTATTCCCCAGTTCAACTTAACCTATTGAAGCTCATCATGTTTATGTGTACCTTTTCTTTTTATAAGTTACTTGTTGAGTGTAAAATCAAGAGGTTTTTGTTTGTAATTTTTGCCTATACTGCTGTTTATTGAATCCTTTTCTTTTTTCTGAACCAGAGAGCGAACTCAATCGGGTGCTGGTGCAGGTAACTACTTCCTCTACTGATGTTCACTATCAGAACTGTCTTTCCCAGAACTATCATATATATATATATATATATATATATATATATATATATATATATATATATATATATATATATATATGGTGATACTTCTAGAGAGCCATATAGGCTAAAAAAAATTTATATTTGTTGATAAATTGCAGAATCATATTATAGCATTTCTTACAATAAGGGTTTTTTACTAAATATTGAGAGCAATAGGATGCTCAAATCTTTGCCTTTTTAGATATTTATATTGATCATGTACACTGAATCATGAGGAAACAAATGAATGCCCTCCAGGCCAAATGTAGTTTTCTAGGAAGCAATTTTAGTGACTTAAATTGATGGTATTCTGTACCCTGGTTTACTTTTTTAATGGTAGTTGAATCAGGCATCCAACTCAAATAGGATTCTGAGTTCATCATTAGAAATCAATGTGAAATGTAAGATGTTACCATATCTTGTCAACTGGTAGCAAATTAAACATGGTCAGACCTAGGTGTCTTATTTAGATAGTTGAACTATTGATTGTATATATTATGGTGCTTCATTGAAATTAATTTAGAATACTTTAATGACACGACTTATGAGAGTACTTTAATGGCAGGCAATGCTAACATCAACAATCTGATGAGCATGTTCAGTGGGCTCGGTGCTGGTGGTGACCTAGGTGTTCCTAATGCGCCCAATGGTTAGTTAGTGTTTTTCTATATACTAGCTAAATGCTTGTGCGTTGCAACGGAGTTCTAAAAAGAACCTCATCTTTATAATCATTCCCCATTGTCTACTCATGAGACTATACTTGCATCAATCAAATTTTATTGGTTAGCTTGCGTCATGTACGAAATAATTGCTAATTATGATGATAATCTAATTAAAGTTGATATCAAATTTTCTTATGGATTTTTTTACTTTTATAGCCTGGTTGTCTTTATATAATTGATAAATGGACATGTAAAATGTCTAACTAAAATTGAATGTATGTGGGCCCCACATTTACAGTGGGTAGGTGGTGATGGTGGCAGAACCACCACCACCATTGATGTCTTTTATAGGAGTACATATTTTGGAGTGCAATACTGCAAGAAATGATCACATCAATATTTCATAGAACTTATTTCGAGTTGGGAGTCAGTTGGTTTGCCCTCATTAAGCGATGTCAGTATTTGCAGTGCCACCAGAAGAACTATATGCAACACAACTAGCTCAGCTCCAAGAAATGGGTTTCTTTGACACACAGGAGAACATTCGAGCTTTGATTGCTACAGCTGGAAATGTTCATGCTGCGGTGGAGCGACTTCTTGGGAATATTGGCTGATAGACTCTGGTGATCGAAGCTGTTCCCGACTTGTTACCTGTAGCATTGTAAGATTCTCTGGTTTATTGGTTTTATACCCTGTCAGATTCAAAGGCATCATCTAGGTTCATGGTTTTAGATGAATAAAGGAGTCAAGTGGGTTTACCTTTCCATACATGGTTGTCATGTCGTGATCGAAATATTGGTGTATTGATGGTACTTTGGGTTGGTGTACATACATATTGAACTATTGGTGGTTACTTCAGTGTACATGACAGTTGTTTATGTTTCCTTGCCTGCTCGTACAACCTATAGATACCCTAACTCTTCTTTGAAGATGTGCTAGAAATTTGCTTTCTCATGTGTTGATGGCATTATTGGATTGAAAAGGGGCTTTTATGCAGCTAAAAGTCTAAAATAATGAAAGACGGAAGGTGGTTGGCTGCCTTTGTCATATCAGGCTCTAGCCTCTTCTGCTGGATGTGTGAATCTACTGTTAAGCAGCTCAAGGGGGGTGACGAACTGGTGACCCCTTTTGTGTTTGAGGCCCTTTTGTGTTTGAGGATGCCTTTCAGTTCTCAATCTGTTAGGGAAACTCTTTTTAGTACCTAGATGGACATCCCACCCGTTTCGTTTATTGCAGCTCAAGCAGAGAAGGCCAAACGGGCGGTCTGTCCGTTTCGGCATGGTCCGTTTGGCCCGTTTCATGAAACGGGTCGTGTCGTGCCGGTTTACGTGTCTAGCCTCCGACCCAAGCACGGTACATGGGGAGCCAAGCCGGGCCCGTGCCGGCACGGAACGCTGGTGGCCCATAGGCCAGGTCGAGCCTACGGGCCGTTATATACAGTGCAAATTTTTTTAAACAACAACACGTAAGTTTAAAAAAATAAAAAAATAAAAATAAAAGTTTCAAAAAAAAATAATGACTTAGTAATGTTAAAAATAAATTCACATTTACAAAAATATTGCAAAAGAATTTGTGGGCCGTTATATACGGTGCAAATTTTTTAAACAACAACACATAAGTTTAAAAAATAAAAAATAAAAATAAAAGTTTTCAAAAAAATAATGACTTAGTAATGTTAAAAATAAATTCATATTTACAAAAATATTGCAAAAGAATTTGTTAAAAATAGTAATGACCTTTATTGATGTTTATATCATTATAGGATACAATGATACATGCTGCATCGTTAAAAACTTTGTAATGTAAAAACTCATAGGAAAAACTGAGAAAAACATGACAAAGAAAAAGTATAGCTCAAAGGTCAGAACTACGTCTAACAAAATTTTACGTGGGGTTTGTCTGGATCCAGGTAGAGTTACTCGAACTGGGCGGTCAATTCTTGGTTGTCCGTAGTATATTGGGCATGTTGTCGAGCAAGCTCCCAGTCTTTAACGCTTAGTAGCATTTCGACGTGGTCGCTGCTCAGATTCGTCCTTCGGTCTTTGATGATACGGCCGCATAGACTGAAAGCCGATTCGGAAGACACCGTCGAGATGGGCACCGTCAACACATCCCGTGCTAGTTTTGAAACCACGGGATATGCTAACTTGTGGTCATTTCACCACCTTAGGACGTTGAAGTCTTGTGCTTGTGGTGGATGGCGTCGCTGTTCAAATAACCGGACAACTCTTCGGCCACACCATGCGAAGAGCCGTCTCCACTTGTAGCTGACGAACTGCCACCACCTTGGCTTGAAGACGATCCACCCCAAATCCTACCCCACTGTATCTTCTTCTTACATGTAGTGGGGATAAGAGGGGGTCTCTGCTGTCGAACTCCCTGAAACTTTAGTTCATATCTTCCAAAAACTTCATATAATTTACCCCTAACCTCGGTATAAAAAGAACTATAATCTACAACTACAAGATCACCAAGAATTGATAAAATAGCAGATAATCCCCTTAATTTACACCAAGGATCCAAAGCAAAAGCAAATGTATACAATATAGGTATATTTTTCCAATATTTAAAATATTTTTGTTTCATATGAAAGACAGGTTCAGTTAGAACATCATCATTTTCGTATTATTTAAATAAAGAAGTAATTTCAAGAATATTGTGCAAAATTATATTAGAAGTTGGATAATAAATTTGTGACGAGTAAGAGTACAATCATAAAAGTTTCTAAAAATTGGTTATATTTTTGGACAATTGCCCAAACATGTTTATTCAGTATTGGCGACCTGTCACTGTTTCATGGGCCACCACGTGATTGTACAAAATCCGTAAGTAATTCACTATAAGGTTGTCGGTGATATGGACCCAGGGGTATGTCGTGGGCGTGGCATTTAAGAAAAAGGAAGGCACCCCTGCCTGTCAAGGAGCGCCAAAGTTATGCCCTGAAAGGCTAGGCAAGTCTCGGCCACGGGCGGCCACGTGGCCGCCCGGGGGGCGGCCGAGGCTGCCCGAGGCCATCATACTTCCAAACGGCGGGGTCCGGATCTCCGACCACGGTCGAAGGGGTCCGGATCGCCGGACCTCATCCTCCATCCCGCACCTCTCGGAGAGGCGAACCCAACCGCCAACCAACTCATTTAATGCTCAAATAGGAGAAGCGAGCGCCCGCCCCACCGCATTCAATGTGATGTGAGGCGTGGCTGTCAGTTGCTCCCATCATCACCCCTTTTTCCTATTACGAGGCAAAAAGGGGGGCTAAAAGTTCTTGACTAAGACCGCGGTATGGTCGCGCACCCACTCCGCGCACGCCCCCCTCACGCCCTGTTCAGTCACATTTAATGCACTGGGCGGCTGCGTGGGAGAGAGAGTGCGAGCGCAGGAAGCACGGCGCCTACACCCCCCTATGGAATGGGCCGCCGACCGGAGGGACCCATCGGAGGGAGTAGGCAAACCATCATCACGTCAGCAGCATGGCCATCACGATGACCGCACTTTTTCCACCTTCTATGACGCGGCGAACAGGAAGGAGTAGGAATGGAATGACTTCTCCGACAAGACAAAGCAAAAACCACTCTCTCACGAGGAGTGAAGTAGAGAAAAGGTAGAACTGTTGTGGTGTTCCCTTGTTCTATAAAAAGAGACCCAAGTCCTTCATAAAAAGGGTTCAGCTCCTTCATATAGACAGAAGGTTCAGTTCCAGTTCAAGAAGAGGAGTACACATTCTGAGAAATAGGTTAAACCTCTCCAACTAGCCTGCAGAAATCGTCCATCCACCACAAAGTCTAAGGGAGAGGAACACTCTAATTGTTATTGGCAACCTGCCCCATATACTACATACATACAGGAGTAGGGTGTTACACCGTGCTGGTGGCCCGAACCTGTATAAATTCTCGCCCCATCTGCATTATTTCATCTTTCATACGAGTTTGAGCCAGGATACATCGCTCTCCGTGCCGAACCAAAAAGGGGGTCTCCAAGATCCCTGCGTGTCGACCTACGACATCGACAAAGGTAAAACAACTTTTAACATTAAATATGTTGAATTCCACCGATGCTCAGTACCGGTGGCAAACTTACGAGCTCTCTTACCGGCCGCATGACAAAACCTCTTCCACGCACCAATCCACGGGTTCGAAGCAGTTAACCACGCGATTGTTTGACGAACAACATCAATATAGTTATGAACCCTTTTCATGCCGTCTTAACAAGCAAATTAATTATATGGCATGCACAACGCGATGGAGTAGAAAGATTGAGCATAAACACAAAATAAAGGTTGCAATATTTTCATAGCCCAAGAATTAGCAGATGCATTATCTAGGGTGACAGCAAATATCTTATCAGCAAGATTAAATTCATTAATTACTTCCTTAATTTTTTCAGCTATGTTTTCTCCTGTATGTGAGACATCTATTAACCTAAGCCCTAAAACTCTCTTTTGTAATTGCCAATCATCATCAATAAAATGAACAACAACGCTAAGATAATTCTGCCTAGCTCTACTACTCCATATATCTAAAGTAACACTAACAGAGAAAATACATGTAGTAAACAGTTCCTTAAGTGTATTTGAATCCTTCTGATAAACATTTTTTAAATCTCTAGTTGTCGTTTGTCTACTCACAGATTTAAACTTAGGGTTATGAGATTGCTGAATGTATTGTTCAAAATCAGGAGTCTCTCCAATGTTCAGGGGTAAATCTTGCTTGGCGATTAACCGAACAAGAGATTCCCGAGCTATCATGGGATCGTACTCCCAACTATGTACCGTACCATCCGGGTTTAGCATAAGTTGTTGTTGCCGGAGTTGTATTCCTTGCTTCTTGGCACACGACTCCGCATGACGCTTGAGATGACCTGTACCAGCAGAACCATGAGCAGATAACATTTGCCTACATATTCTACAACGAGCTTTTGATACCTCCCTTCCGTCTGGGGCTGTTTCCTTTATCTCGTTGAAATGTTGCTACACATCGGAGGTTCTCGATCTTTTCGGGCCAGTGCGTGTCGAAACACTTCCGCTCACGGATCCGGAAGATAATCCTTCCGAAGCCACCGGAGCCGTCTGAACCGGTACCTCCTCCACAGATGGTGGAGTTGGAGCCGATTCGGAGGCATCTTCAAACCCCGGCATATAGTTGGGGTCGAAATCACCCAAAGTGAAAGACAGCGACTGGTATGGATAGTTCGGATCCATTCTGAAATTTTAAACCGATATAAACAAATTGTAAAATATTTATTGAATTCATAAACATAATACAAATATGTCGAGGCGTGTGCTCGACACGTGGGAATCCGAGGAACCTCCTTTTTGGTTCGGCACAGGGGAGCGATGAATTAGGGCTTAAACTCACGGTAAGGATGGGGAGGAGTCGGTAAAACCGGAAAGAGGTCGCAACTGCAATGGACACAAGGGGTTTATACAGGTTCGGGCCACCTATGAGGTGTAATACCCTACTCCTGTTCTTTGTGTAATATGAGGGATGAATTACAGGAACCGGTGAGGGTGTTCTCCTCGAGGATGTTGGAGGTGGTGACTGAGGTGGGATGCTTGAGGCCTAAGGTCCCCAACAATGGCAAGACCTTAGACTCTTTTCTGGGGTTGCTAGGAACAGTTAGGGGATGGAACCGTTGTTCAGGAACCAGGAGCCGGGAACCGGACGAACCGTTTTTATGATGGACTTGGGCCTCCTTTTATAGTGCAAGGGGACACCACAGTAGTTCTGATTTTCTCTACTCCGCTCTACGTGATGGAGCGGCTCTTGCCTTGTCTTGTCGGAGAAGCTACCCCCATCTTTGTCCCTGTTGTCGTGTCACGAGAGTTGGCGGAGAAAAGCGGGCGTCGTAGCTGCCATGCTGCTGACGTGAGGATGGGCCAACCTACCTACTCCAGTGGGGCCTACCGGTCAGTGGCCCTTCACCTGGAGAGGCGTCCGCGCACCACCCCTAGTACTCGTGTTCTCTTTCCCACGCGGCCGCCCGATGCATTCAATGCGATTGGACGGGGCGTGGAGGGGGGCGTGCGTGGAGTGACCGAGCAGTCATACCACGGTCGCCGTCAAAGACTTTATAACCCATTTTTACCTCGTGATGGGCAAAAGGGCGATGATGAGAGCGGCTGACAGGCACGCCTCACATCGCATTAAATGCGACGGAGCGGGCGCTTAGCCTCTCTCTTTCTTTAGGCATTAAATGAGATAGTTGGCGGTTGGACTCGCCCTGCCCGAGGAGGTGCGGGGTGAGGACGGGGTCGGGTGATCCCGACCACTGCCTCCCGGGGTCGGGTGACCTCAGGCAGCCCCGAGGCAAGCCTCTTGGGGTGGCCACGTGGCCGCCTGTGGCCGGGACCCGCTTGAGCCGTCCAGGACACATCTTTGGCGCACCCTGGTGGGCAAAGGTGCCTTCCTTTCTCGGATATCGTGTCTCCGACATACCCCGGACCCATATCATCGATAAAATAATACACAAATTTGAATATTACTTACATCTTTCCAACTGCGAGAACTTCAAACTTCGCGATCAAACTATTGAACTACGAAACTCATTTTGATTTTGACAAAATTTGAGCAAATTTTGTCAAAATTAAAAAAATAGACACTTGAGAGCAAAGAGAGCACTTTAGAGCACTTGAGAGCACAAAATGAGAAGTGAGGGGTGAGGAGAAATGGTTGGGGTTCATGCCCTATTTATAGGGCGAAATTTCAGTTTTTTTTGCAATTTTTTGAACTTTTTATGATTTTTTTGTCTCCAACGGCTAATTTGAAATTTAAACATCCATATAGCCGTTGGGGACACGTGGCGCGCTCCTATTGGACCGCCGAAGAGCCGTTGCGCGCGCCGCTGCCTTTTCGCCACGTGTCGCAAGCCGATTCGACCGCCAAGCACCGTTGGCCGTGCCGTGCCGCTACAGTGCACGGGCCGTGCCGTGTCGGCCCAAGCACGGCACGGCTGCTCGGGGCGTGCCGGCACGACCCGTTTGCCTATTGGGTCGTGCCGCTACAGTACCTGGCGTGCCCAAGCTGGCCCGCGTGAGCACGGCCCATTTGGCCGTGACTAAGCTCAAAGGGGATGACGAACTGGTGACCCCTTTGTGTTTGAGGATGCCTTTTAGTTCTCAATCTGTTAGGAAAACTTATTTTAGTACCGGACATCCACCCGTTTATGAAAAACATCAAAAAATTAACAATCAACTACATATATATTACATATATATATTTTCAGTAAAATGTGTTATTTTTGTTACCAACGATAACGATAAAAGTAGACAAACTGTAAAAGTCGAATTTGATATTGTATGTTTGTAAAGTTGAACTTATATTGTATATTTGTGAAGTGGTATTTAATGCTAAATTATCTTTCTGATTTCTTTTAAATTTTTTATAATCATTTAGTTATATGCAACATCTATCTCTCTGTGACTATTGTTGCTATGGAATGTTATTATCCTCTGGCGTGGGAGTGGCCGCGCGGCGGAAGGTACATCGCTCTGCATGTAAGATACTTACTACGTCAGTGAGTGTAGAAAAATCCATCCCGTGATCAGGTGAAAAATCTCTGCAGATGTGGTACCCGAAAAAACAACAAATACTGTCGAGAGTGGCTTTTGTCGTGTGTTTTTCCTGCCTTTTGGGAAATGGAATAGTCACACATGGATATACGCATCGGGGCAATGTGAACAGCATCTGCAGCCCGATCAAAAATTCCCAATGGCCGTCGCGTTCACATTCCAGAGGCTAGTGCAGTCCCAAAATTGTTTTGCTACGTTTATCTGACGAGCAGGCCGCAGCAGAAACAAATTCCGTTATTTTTTCTGGACGGCGAGCGCCGCCGGGGGAGCGTGTGGATGAGGCGCGGCCCATGTCCACCCATCCCAAGCTCCCATGTCTGATGTCTCCCATCCACCACCGCTCTCTTTGCTGAAAGCACACGTCTCGCGGTCTCGCGTACTACTAGGCCTGCGTGCGCCGTAGCCCCACGTATTCTACCATTAGAGCCTGTAAAGATCCGGGACGCGACAAAAAAACTCACAAGCCAAACCCCCACCCACCCAGAGGGTTCGTTCTTCTTTCTCTTGTCGTCCGCTATAAGTAGGGCGGTGTGTGGCGACCCTCGCGAGACGTTTGTACGTAACGTAACCGAGCGCGCCGGACGCCGTCGTCGTTAATCAGCCATGGATCCCTACAAGGTAACGAACGTGCTCTCTCGTTCCGATGCGATGCGATGCGATGCGATGCTTCTGGTGGAATTTGATGCGGATTTTGGTGTGTTGCGCGCAGCACCGCCCGTCGAGCTCGTTCAACGGCCCGCTCTGGAGCACCAACTCCGGTGCCCCCGTATGGAACAACAACAACTCGCTCACCGTCGGCTCACGAGGTACGAACCATGGCCGCTCTTTTCCCTTGCCCTTGATTGCTAGTTACATGCTGCGTTTTGTTGATATGTGGGCGAGGTCGTGTGATCGTGTCGAGCTCCCTGTGGTTCGGGTACAAACGCCGTGCTGCGGCTGCGTTGATGATGATTCCTGACAGGAATCTTGACTGATGTTAGGATTGAAGTTTGTTCATCGGTAGTCAGTCTACTTGTACCGTTCGCTAATTTAAGTTCAACAACGTTAACTTGTGTGCTAGTCCGAATTCATTTTAGAAAACACTTAACGGTACTTTAGTATCTGCAAAAGACTAATAGAACCCGTTCTGTTTCCACTCCAATTTTTCTTTCAGATTCATATGAAAATTGAATTGCTCAATTCCTAGGGTTCTGCAGATTAAAATCGTGCATCCCAGAAAGAACCTAAGCTTTTGGAGTACATGAATTTCATTGGAATTTCTATATATCGGCTAGGTCCAGACTTCAGAGCAATCGTTTTTAAATTAGTAGTAAGAACTAGAGTACTTCTTAGTGACAGATTTACAGTCTTAGTTTTACGAGCTTCCCAAAAGACTCGACAGGTAGAGAATGGTTTGAGCATCGATATGACGTACATAAGCATATCTTTCATTACTATATTAGGATCAGATGAATTTCATAATAGGATATCCATATCGTAATACTAGGATGTGTGATTCTACGTACCTATATTCTAAGACCGATGGAGGAGTAAATTCAGTTCAATATATGGTGATCGATGAACTGAAAGTGAACTGATGAAACTGGAACTTAATTCAGGTCCAATCCTTCTGGAGGACTACCATCTGGTTGAGAAGCTAGCCAACTTCGACAGGGAGCGGATCCCGGAGCGTGTGGTGCACGCCCGCGGCGCCAGCGCCAAGGGCTTCTTCGAGGTCACCCATGACATCACCCACCTCACCTGCGCTGACTTCCTCCGCGCCCCCGGCGTCCAGACCCCGGTCATCGTCCGCTTCTCCACCGTCATCCACGAGCGCGGCAGCCCTGAGACCCTCCGCGACCCACGCGGCTTCGCCATCAAGTTCTACACCCGGGAGGGCAATTGGGACCTCGTCGGCAACAACTTCCCCGTCTTCTTCATCCGCGACGGCATGAAGTTCCCGGACATGGTGCACTCGCTGAAGCCCAACCCCAAGTCACACATCCAGGAGAACTGGCGCATCCTCGACTTCTTCTCCCACCACCCGGAGAGCCTCCACATGTTCACCTTCCTCTTCGACGACATCGGCATCCCTGCCGACTACCGCCACATGGACGGCTCCGGCGTCAACACCTACACGCTCGTCAACCGCGCCGGCAAGTCGCACTACGTCAAGTTCCACTGGAAGCCCACCTGCGGCGTCAAGTCCCTCCTCGACGACGAGGCCGTCACCGTCGGCGGGACCAACCACAGCCACGCCACCCAGGACCTCTACGACTCCATCGCCGCCGGCAACTTCCCGGAGTGGAAGCTCTTCATCCAGACCATCGATCCCGACCACGAGGACCGCTTCGACTTCGACCCACTGGACGTGACCAAGACGTGGCCCGAGGACATCATCCCGCTGCAGCCCGTGGGGCGGATGGTGCTCAACCGCAACATCGACAACTTCTTCTCGGAGAACGAGCAGCTGGCGTTCTGCCCCGGGATCATCGTGCCGGGGATCTACTACTCCGACGACAAGCTGCTGCAGACGAGGATCTTCTCCTATTCCGACACCCAGCGCCACCGCCTCGGCCCCAACTACCTGCTACTCCCGCCCAACGCCCCCAAGTGCGCCCACCACAACAACCACTACGATGGCTTCATGAACTTCATGCACCGCGACGAGGAGGTCGACTACTTCCCCTCCCGCTACGACCCCGCCAAGCACGCCCCCCGCTACCCCATCCCCTCCGCCACCCTCACCGGCCGCCGCGAGAAGGTAATTTTATTAATTGATTTCGCTTTACATTTTTTCACTCTATTACCTTTCTTAATTACTACTGGTCAATTGATTTAACTGGTCTTGATCGATCTGCTTGCGAGTGCAGATGGTGATTGCCAAGGAGAACAACTTCAAGCAGCCAGGTGAGAGGTACCGTTCATGGGATCCGGCAAGGTATGTTACACATGCAGCAACTAAATTAAGTGTTCGAGAGACTGAACTGAACTAGACTGACTGACTGATGAACAAATGCTTCATGCAGGCAAGAGCGGTTCATCAAGAGATGGATCGATGCGCTCTCTGACCCTCGCCTCACTCACGAGATCAGGAGCATCTGGCTCTCCTACTGGTCTCAGGTAAATACATCACATTACAGTTTGTTCCATAAATGAAAAAAAAAGTACACCATATGATCTGTATATCTGTTCTTGGTTCCGAACTGCAACTTGAATAATCTGTCTTTCGATGCAGGCTGACAGGTCTCTGGGTCAGAAACTGGCGAGCCGTCTCAGCGCGAAGCCAAGCATGTAAGGAAATCGACAGATGAGCGGTGCAATCTGCTTCAGTCACGGAAGGTCTCACCCTCACTCTATCGGATAAGAATTGCTACTCATACTCTAGCAATACCGATCGATCGAGTCTATTTTGGAAAGAGGACATATATGATTTCTATCACCACACAATTCGTGTACCACCATCATGTAATAATCTGTAACCTGAAGACACGTTTCTCCTGATACTTCATGATTATTGTAAGCGTACCTTTTATCAATAATTTATATACAGTAAATTAATTAGTTAATTATAACCCTTTTTTGGTTGAAATTCTTGCATTTAGCCACTTGGCTTATTGCATCTCAAACAACATATCTATTCCAATATTCGAACCAAATTTTAGTAATTTTTAAAAAATACACTCCAACAAAAACACTCATTTCACTTGTTAAAAAGGGCTAGAGCTGGCCAAATTTGGCCATCCATTGACCAACTGTATCCACTGGCCATCTGTGAGCCTCACCATCTCTTTCCCCTCTCTCCCTACAATTCACATCATCCCTTCGTCTATGTGTCGTGCCCTCCCTCTCTCCGTCGTGCCCGCCGCACTCTCCCTTCCTTCGCCCATGCCTGTTGCCGCCATGGGGGAAGACAGTGTGCCTTGGCTTCGTCGCTGTTGTAGCCTGTCATTGTCACCATCGCTCACTCGCATCCTCCGCCCATGTCCGTCGTCGCCGTCGTCGGGAAGGAGTACCTCAGCTTCGTCATTGCCAGGTTGAGTGCCTCCACCAACAAGATGGGATGGCGCGATGATTGGAGCGGATCGGGTGACACGACGGCGATGGAGGAAGGGCGCGAGGGAGGGAGGGAGGCTCGACTGCGCGTGCACGGATGTGTCGTCGCCATCGCTTCGCGCGCACGGATCCGCCATCCGCCGTCGCGCATTGTCGTACGTCCTTTGCTGTCCGTCGGAGCAGGAGAAAGAGAAATGACATATGGCTTGGGAAAAGGGGGAGAAAGATAAGAGAGAAGAAAGGGTAGTACAGGCTGATATATGAGTCTCACTATCATAGTGTTAACAACAAAATTTGGTAAGCACCGGAGTCCTCATCGGCCTAAGGTTCAAATCGGCTCAGAGCCAGTATCGGTTTAGAGTTTTGGTCAGCCGATGGGGATTTTCCCTTATCAGTATCTTCAGCAGTCGGATTCTCATCAGATTTGGTTTGAGAAGATCTTATCCAGAAGAGACCGAGTTCGAGGAGGATGCGGCTTGTATCTATTAATTAGGAAGAGTTTGTTTGCTTTTTATTTTATCTTTAGGAAAGTGTGTTAGTGTTCAATAAAGATTCGGTTTGTTTCCTTTGATCTTTAGGAAAGTTTGAATTATAATCTGTTAGGATCTTTGTCAGCCTGCGGGTATAAATATGTAAGCCCGGGGTTCATGTAATCTATTCTCACGATCAATACAATTCGGCGCATCGCCACCTTTTACCTTTCCCACTTTGTTCATCATCCAGCGAGACTTGGCACCCGACGCGGGGCTGCATTGGCTCGATCTCCGGGGAAGGGATGAGTCCAAGGTCCCGTCGGCCCAGGTATATTATATTTATCTTTAGTTTTATTACCGTTCATAGATACATCGGCTTAGTTAGAATTTTCTCGGTTAGGTCCGATATTTTGATCAAGTCGATGTTTCTGTAAACGTAATGTCGCTTTAGATAGATTTGTTATGTCTATCACATTAGACAGATCTATTGGCTCCTCGAGTATTAGATTATCATATACAATCTTGTGTTGCATCGGTTAGGTCCGACCTACTAAATTGTTATCGATAATCTATGTCTTGTTAAGCCGATAGGTTCATGCTAATGTTTCACCGGAGGGTTAGCCGGTTTTATCATATGTCTCTGTTAATCTAGTCCTAGTATCTCAATTTAGCTCTATCGGCTGTCTCTCGCTTTAGGGTCTCTGCCGATACCGGCTAAACTGTTTACTAGATTAGATTAGTTTAGACATCTGCCACCCTGAAAATTAGTCAAAGGCTTGATTGTTTAGATATTACGTTTCTTTTCATACTTAGTGCTACATCAATTTAGTTTGATCTACTAAGTCGTGATTAGAACCGTATTCTCTAGCCTGCCTGATGGCTACCAATAAGGGTTTCGTCGGGGTTTCAGCCGACGAGTTATGTGGACATCGGCATCGGCTGGAATCACACGATCGACGATCAACAGATCGGCTGTTTTGATTATCGGCCTATCGGCCGATATGATTTATGCTCTGTTGTTTTGCATATTTTGTCAGTAGCATGATCAAACTGACTGGTACGTCTACGATTCATCAATTTTAGGACCTGCACTTGGGCTAAGCAGATCTCCTAGGCCAGCGTGTGATTCGACGTCAACACATCTTTGCGATGTTACGAATTTGACGTTAATATATAGACTCAAAATGAGAAGTGTAGATGGAGAGTTTGTTGAGTGAACAATGAGTCTGACTTGTCAAATCAAATGAAGAGTTGGCTATATAGATGTTTAGAGAGTTTGATTTAAATATTCTGTTGGAGATTCTCGAAATTGGATTTATCCGTGGCCGAGATAGGCATGAAGCTATTTTGTGGGCCAGCAGTTGGGATACTAAATTTCCCGAGATAGGCTTGAAACTATTTTGTGGGCCAGCAGTTGGGATACTAAATATCAAGCCTTCGCAGCAACGCAGCAACTAAAGCCCAATAACATTTTTTTTGTTGTAGTTGGGACTTGGGACTCGATAACTTGGCATTACCACAAGTGCTGTGCACAGCCTTCTTCCGTTCTTACAGAAACCAAAAAAAAGTCAATAGGCTAGCTCTAGTTGCAATTGACATGGGTTACTACGAGTTTTAAAAACGAATAGCAATATGTGACACTGACTTTAACAAGTGCAACTTTGGATTTCTACATTCTCTACACTCCACTAGAAAGCACTAACTTCCTTCTAGAAACTACGTGTACGTAGCACTATGGACGCTCGCATTGCGTCACACTTGTTCAAAGAGCCTCCGAGTGCCACGTAGGCTAGGGTTATGGATTTAAAATCTGAATTTTTCACAGTACAAAGTGGCTCTGGAAGTGACTTTATTTTTATATTTCAACCCCTGACATTTTTTGTTTTAGTTCTCATACTTTTTTAAATTTGTGTAGTTATCAAAAATTTACATCAAACACCCTACAATCTAGAAAAGAAATATAAATTTCCTCATTCCCACACACGCTTCCCGTCTCCCTTGTCCTCTCGCCTCTCCCTCCCTCATGACCACACGGCGGCGAGCCGGACGCCGGCTCCACTCATGGCCGACGTCCTCTCCTCCTCCCTCAACTAGCGCGCTCAGCCACAGGTAAGTGGAGGAGGACGAAGACAACGAGCTCAGTCGACGCGAGTAGCCACCTCTGCCTCTCCCCTCTCGCCTCAGGGGACGGCATGGCCAGGGCGAGCTTTGGCCGACTCGAATCGAGGGGTGACATAGCCGGCGAGCTCCGTGCGGTGTGGATCGGGGGCCGATGCGGATTGAGGGGTGGCGCGGATCATGGGGGCGGTACGACCGATGAGCTTCGACCAGTGCGGATCGAGGAGCGATACGGTGGAGTTGTCTTGGCGCTCATAGGTCGCTTGTAGGTTCCTCTTCTCACCCGCCGCTCTCTTTCTCCCTTCCACCATCCTTGTGCGAGTTGTGGACGCGAGAGAAAGGAGAAAGTGGGAGGGAAATAATATCGTGGCCGCTTGTGCAAAGCCACGGAGCGACGACCTCCACAACGTGGCACCCCACCTTTTCTCGACGACCTCCACAACGTGGCACCCCACCTTTTCTCCCCACGCTGCACACCTCAATGGAAGCAAAGTTTGTGGGTCCAATTTTGGCTCCACATGCTTCGTTTGGCTCCGCGGGTGGCCAACGTGGAGGCAAATATTCCGTGTCTAGCGCTCGGGCCGAACTGACACGGAGACGCGCTGTGAACACCCTAACAACGTATTGCCGTCCTTTCATTCGTAGAGTGCTTATTTCTTTTTTTTGGAAAAGTGTTTTTCATCCCTCGAAAAGATGTTATCTCGTTTCTTATATACCATCTAAATAGTAATATTTTTTAAAAATTAATAAGATAAAGTAATATATCACTCCACAAATATAAGAGTTCAAATTTGAACTCTATAAATTATAAAAAAATAATAAATATAATTGTAAATATACGTTGATTTGTATTTTTTATAATTTATAAAAATTGAATTTGATCCTGATCTTATTTATATACGGAGTGATATGTCTTATAAAAATAATATTTTTAATAATTATTTAGATGATATATAAGAGACGAGGGATGTTCGCTTAAGGATAAAAACCTATCTCTTTTTCTTCGTCACTTGTGCTTCAGTTATGGCCATGATGCCAACGGAGCCGTCAACCTAGCACAGTCCTTATCTGCATCTGCATGTCGAAGTGTCGAGCTAAGGAAGCCCTACTCGCGTCCACGTACGTGTACGAGCTAAACATATTCATGCATTGATGAATCAATCATACAATTAACCATATTGTTCTGCTTTATAGCCAACTGAGTTTCAGATAATTCAGATAATTAGCTTTTAAATTTGTTCATGATCTCGTACACGACCGGCCGTACATAATTGGCTGTGGAATGTGGATTCCACGCGCGCTGCATGCAGAGAGAATCTACAAGTAGACGTTAAACAAACTCGATGAGTGTTAGGCTTAATTAGCGGAATGGCTGGACCGTATTATCCGCGCAATTTGCAGGACAAATCAAGTGCGCTACGCATTAGCGTCAAGTGGGATAACTTATCAATCGATCGCCTTGTTCCTCGGTGCCGCGATTCGAATCTTGGTCAATTTTTGCTGCTGCAAACCCGATCATCAGGTTGATCGATCGATGATGTACATTCAGAATCTGCGATCTGTATGATGTCTGAATTTAATGATCCGATTAATGCAGAGATTTGTTTAGATGCAGTTACTACATAGTGCTCGCGAAGCTGTGGATGACACGTTCTTAGCTTCAGGTGTACCAAACGGATTGATTGCTCAGACTAAGAATATATACGATCCACCAGTTGGGAAATTGGAATTTTTTAAAGAAAGAAAGAAAGGGAGAACCTAATACCATTGGCTACTGGCTGCAGGGAACTATATTTGATACGACGTTAGTTAGTTAATGGGTATTAATTTCAACGCGCAAAATGTGTCACTTTAATCATGCAAGGCGACGCGAGAAATTTCTTGCACAAACAGCTAGCTTTAGCTTTATTGGAATATTTGTTCTGAATTCTCATATGAATATGATCCATTGGACTTCTGTTATGTCTGAACATGTCACGGTCTCTGTCTAGAGAAGTTCAGAAAAACCGAGTTGGAGATAAGATATGATCCATGTATGTGCTTGCTAGCAAGAAACTGGCTACGTGCTACAGCTTAATTTGTTCAAGTCAAAATTAATTAAGCAGTGTAGCAAGTTGTCAGTTAGCGATGCTGTGACGCAAGTGTGGTTTCAAAATTCCTTCGCTTTTTGCAACCTGCGTGCCGCCCACGGGTGTTTTAATTTATCACCAACTAATTCTGCTCCTCGAACCCTACAAATTAATTGTACTAGTAGTACTATCCTAAGACAAGAAAATTAAGAATATGTTCACACATCAACCAAACGTATAGTTAGTGTTAACCTTTCTTCCTCTCTTTCTTTTTTACTTCGGAGGATACGTACAAGAGCTATATGCCTATATATACACCAAGAGTACTCCATATCTCCAAAACTTGAAACCCACTAATATCACTATATCGCGAGCTACTGCTTAGCGACGATTAAGCTGTTAGTAATTAGACATAGATGCATGATTCATCAGTTAATTTTGCAAGAGATTCGTTGGCAGCATGCATACCAATTACTCATCCACACATGCAGGGTGAATCCAGGAATAAACTGACAAGACAGTCCAATACCACTAGGGCAAGTATCTTCAGTTTTTTCTCCATCAAGTATTAATCAATCAAACCTAGCTTAAGATAGATACTAGTAGACCGATCCACATGTACCGCGAGCTCACAACAAAATAGGAACCAGTAACTTACCGTCAAAGGATTAAGAAGCACGCATGCCTACCGCATTACTGACCAGTACTGTTAAGCTCAATCAGCCACTAATTAATCAACTTCTCAGTTGCTTGCATCATCAGCTCCTTTAATTTAACCTAAACTTTGTTTGGCAAAAGTCTTGCCCCCACATGAAGACCCCCACACACCACATATAATGGATTCCAAGTTCCCATTAACAAGTTCCCTTTGGATCATGGACCACCATGTGAAAAACCTAATGACCTTGACATCTTGTGGCCTGCACAAGTTTGCATATAAAAGTTGAAATTGGTGCTTAATTAATCTGCTCCCATTAATTTTCTCAAGGTGGATCTGCTGCAATCAGGGCCTTTTTTACAGCTTACCATTGCTATGAGTGGATGACACTTTACCTACCCAAAGTCACTTTGCTTAATTATGATTTGTTCATTTCAAACAGTGATTAGCATCAAGTGGTAATGCCACTTAATTTTCAGATACAGCCTGCATGGCCCCCTTTTTTTTCCTTCTTCACATGAGATGGGACTTACTGGCCAATTTGGCTCACCAACCCCCTCATGTTTTGGAAGTTGCTTGACCTAAGTTCATGCTTGTAGCAGGCCGCTACATTCGGCAGTGAAATCTTATGTGGTCCTACTAGTCTACTACTAGACTAATTAAATTAATTAAGCATGGCCAGCAAGCTGGTTGATTCGGAATCTTTTCTCCATGGAGCTGAACTTTGGGGTCAATATCAAAGCATGGGAGGATCTTTGATTGGAGATTTTAATCAACGCCACATACATCTTAAGTCAGTCAAGAACACCAGCTCGCTTGCTTGCTTGGATTAAACTTTTGATTTCCCCCTTTAATAATAGTTGGAAGTAGCTAGCGAGAGTTGAAACGCCAACATGTCTCGAGATTCAGGACAGCTAACGAAGAGAAAATAGCGTAACAATCAGTGTACTACACACGTACGAACAGGGATGGGCGTACGTGTAATTTATACAAATTAAAGCCTTTTTTTTCATTTGGCCACTTGATGTCATGCAGTTGGTAATTTATACGCTGGATCAGTGGGCAGGCAATCACGGAAGTCCACTGCAATTGCAATAGTCAGATCAAAATATCAGGGAATAACAAAATTTTCCTGTGAAACATTGTGCTGTCCGATCGACAGAATACTTTCAAAGACTGTACTAAGGTTGTGTTCGGGAGATGAAGTTTTACCTTCATCTCTTCACACGGGAAATATAATTATGTATTAGTATATAATTAATTAAGTATTAGTAAAAAATTTAAAAATAAATTAATAGAATTTTAAAGTAATTTTTTTATAAAATACTTTAATATATATATATCATTTAGTAGTTTAAAAAACGTGTACATGAAAAATAAGAAAGTAAAAGTTGAGAAAAAAACCTAGCTAAACCAATTTCTCCACTTCAAAATTACTGGTTTCAATTTTCAAACCTAAAATCCCATAGTATTTGTCCTGGATCAATCTAAACTGGGCATCATTATAATATATTGATATGACAAACAATGAATTGCTGAAAATATTATAATCTTACGCAGTTTGATGAGAAATATTCTTTATATGTTTAAATTTATGTAGAAAAGTTGATTTATTTGGGTGAGAGCGAGAGATGTGATCAGGTGAGGCCGGAAGTCACAGCCGCACAGCACACGGAACGTCGCCGTCGTCGTCTTCCCCGTGAGCACGACATGCCACCCATGCATATCCTCTCGCACTCGCACCAGCGAAAAATACCTGTCCTGCCCCTCCCGGCCCACCGAAACCCGGTTGACCACCGAGCCCATTCCCGCCATTTTCCCTCCCGCCAAATAAACAACGAGTTCATGTGGGCCCCGCAGGCGCCGTGGGGGAGAGAGAGGCTGCAGCAGATTCCGTCGCCGTCGTCACCGTCGTGCGGCTGCACAAACAAAGATGCAAGCGAACCGAGCGCACAAGATAGAATCAAAGAGAGCGCACTCCGAGGAGGCGAGGCCTACTCAAATACGATTCCACCACCGCCTCTCCCTCCTCTCCTCGCATCTCATCTCATCTCATCCTTTCTCGCCGCGAGAATCCTTTCCCATTTTCGTTAATCCGAGTGGTCAAATTGACTGTTCCATTGGAGGCCCCCCTGTTGCTGTGTCACTGTTGCTACGACCGCGAGAGATCGACATGCTCTGCTTCTGCTTCTGAGCTAGCAGGTGGGTCAACTACTCAACTGCGATTGATTGCAGTAAAGCCGGTGTTTTTCGTGTTCTTGAGGAGAGACTGTGTGTTGGGCTAGCTAGTAATCGCGGGGGTTTGTGTTTGTGTTTGTATGTCATTGTGGCGTGATGGCGATGTGCCTTTCCTTTCGATGATGGGGATGTCTCGTCGGCTTCCTCTCCTCAAGGCTCGCGTTTCCGGCGTGTGTGTGGTAGTGGATTCCGCTGTGGCAGCCATGCTCCCGAAAAGATCACCTCGTGTTGCTGCTCGATTCCTTGGATTCGTAGAGGATTTGGCATAAAAAGGTTTCCTCTTTTTTTTTCTTCCTGCCCAATTAATCCCAGGTTCGTGGCTCGTGTTTCTTGGCGTGGGCGCGGCTGCGTTTCTGGCTCGTCTTCTTCGGCGGATTGGTATGCGAGGGTTCTGAGGTTGGTGGTGCTTGTCCGGTCATGGAGCAGAAGCCGCTGCCGCCGCCGCGGCGCGACGACGAGGATGATGGCTTGCTGGGATGCGGGATGAGCGGGACGGGGGATATCGCCGCCGGCGACCTGGATCTCATGGAGGAGTTCCTGCTGGCGACGCCGGGGCTCGATTTGTCGGAGTTCTGGCATCCCGGCGCGTCCCCGGGGGCGAGCCCCTTCTCCCCGCTGTTCGACATCGGCAGCAGCGTCACTACCTTGACTACCCCCGCGCCTGCCGGCGAGGACGACAGGGATGAGGCAGAGATGCCCAGTCGTGGCGGCGGCCTCGAGGTGAACCCCGCGCATCGCGGCTGGACGCTCCAGACGGCGCCGCAGGTGGCGGCCGTGGAGCCGACGGTGAAGGAGCGGCTGCGGCGCGCGCTGGAGCGCATCGCGTCGCAGTCGCAGGCGCAGCGTGGGGACGGGGAGCTGCTTGTTCAGGTCTGGGTGCCGACGAGGATCGGCGACCGGCAGGTGCTGACGACTTGCGGGCAACCGTTCTGGCTGGACCGCCGGAACCAGCGCCTCGCCAGCTACCGGTCGGTGTCGATGAAGTACCAGTTCTCCGCCGACGAGAGCGCGTGCGCCGACCTGGGGCTCCCCGGCCGGGTCTTCGTCGGCCGTGTCCCCGAGTGGACGCCGGACGTCCGCTACTTCTCCACCGAGGAGTACCCGCGCGTCCAGCACGCGCAGCACTTCGACATCCGCGGCAGCGTCGCGCTGCCGGTCTTCGAGCCGCGGAGCCGAGCCTGCCTTGGCGTCGTCGAGCTCGTCATGACCACGCAGAAGATCAACTACAGTGCGGAGATCGAGAACATCTGCAATGCTCTCAAGGTAGATTGCGCAATACTGCTCCATTTGATTCTCCAAAGCCAAAAAAATGCCAATGCTTTGCAGGCCACCATGTTATGCTCTTAACGTATTCGATGAAATGTCATTAGGAAAAGATGTGATAACTGCTGGGCACACCAATCCCCAAAGTAATCAATCTTTTCACTTCTCCTACCTCGGTGTCATCCTTGTCTTAGTAAAACTACATCGTGAAAAATTGCAGGAAGTTGATCTCAGGAGTTCTGATGTTTCAAGTGATCCTCGTTCCAAGGTGAGCTGAAAGATATTAAAGATCAGAGTGCTTTGCTGAAATGTTGTTCTCAGTAACAGATGCTGCCCGCTTGCTGCCAGGTTGTTGATGCTTCTTACCGAGCAATTATACCTGAGATCATGGATGTTCTCAGAGCTGTTTGTGATACCCACAATCTGCCACTAGCCCAGACATGGATACCATGCATCTGCCAGGCCAAGAGGGGAAGCCGCCACTCTGATGAAAGCTACAAACATTGTGTGTCCACTGTTGATGATGCATGTTATGTCCGTGATTGTTCCGTATTAGGCTTTCACCAGGCTTGCTCCGAGCATCATCTGTTCAGAGGTGAGGGTGTTGTCGGCAGGGCATTTGGGATGAATGAGCCATGGTTCTCCCCAGACATTACTACCTACAGCAAGACCCAGTACCCTCTTTCACATCATGCCAAACTTTTCGGCTTGAGAGCAGCAGTGGCCATCCGGCTGCGAAGTGCCAAGACTGGAAGCCTGGACTTTGTCTTGGAGTTTTTCTTGCCAATGAAGTGCATAAATACTGAAGAGCAAAGGGCCATGCTCAATTCTTTATCTAATACCATACAACAAGTATCCTATACATTAAGAGTTGTGAAGCCAAAAGAGCTGGTAAATGATGGACCATTTAAGATTAGTCAACCAACCAGGCCAGAATTTTATGCCAAGTCTGTGCATGAAAACTTGGATGGGCTCTGTAGTGTTACTAATGTTCCTGGAAGAACGACATCATTGGAAGCTTCTGAGGAGGTATCATCATGGATAGCGAGCTTAGTGGATGCTCAGAATAAGGGAGGAAAGGGAGAAATAGATGTTGACTTGCCATTTGGATTCAGCAAACAAGATGATGAAGGGTTTAGTGTTACAGCTGGCTGGCATACTTCTCCGGCTATAGCACCTGACGGTAGCATGTTTTCAGGGTTTAAGCGGCATGAAGATTATGATGTCAAAGAAAACACTTGTTCCAGTGATCCAAGCAATTCGAACTCGGACAAAGCAGTAGAAAAACGGCGCACTAAGACGGAGAAAACAGTTAGCCTGCAAGATCTTCGAAAACATTTTGCTGGTAGCCTGAAAGAAGCTGCAAAAAATTTAGGAGGTAATTTAATGACTCAAAACGATCTCTGAAATGGCTTATTTACTTACCTTTTTTAAAATTATTTTTTGTAGTTTTTCCTGTACATTTATCTCCTTCAAGCATGTCTCAAAAGAACTGGGATAAGTTTGCTTATAGTAATAATCTGTTTACAGTGCGTGTAACCCTTTCAGATAAGTTCCAGGATAAAAAAAATAAATGACAGGTGTACAATCAGGCGGGGAGCTTACAATGTAATTAATTGGGATAAAAATTGATAATTCATATGCCTTAGTTTTTGCAATAGATCCAACTGAAAGTATATAGGAGTAAAGCTTCATTCACTATTTGCATAGATATAAACTGCGATATCTATGGCTGACTATTGATCTTATGTTTCTTCCATTTGTTCCAGTGTGCCCGACTACACTGAAGAGAATATGCAGGCAGCATGGAATTAATCGTTGGCCATCACGAAAGATAAAGAAAGTTGGGCACTCCCTGAAGAAATTGCAAATGGTCATTGATTCAGTACATGGTCCTGAAGGAACAGTTCAGCTCAGCTCACTCTATGAAAATTTTACGAAGACCACATGGTCAGAAAGAGAATTACAAGGAGATGTTGATTTTCCAGCATCTCAGCAAAACTTTCAGCTGGAGCCTTCAGTTCCCGATCGGCCGTGTGAGGGCAGATTCACTTCACATACTTCTGGCTCTAATTCCATCTCCCCATCCTGCAGCCAGAGCTCAAATTCTAGCCTTGGTTGTTCCAGTGGCCCAAAGCCTGAGCAACAGCATTGCAGTGCTCCTCAGCTTGCAATCAAAGAGGAAATTTCTATGGATGAGAATCATTGCTCCACACTAATCAAATCTGCTAGCCATGCAGAGGCAGAGCTGCAAATGTTTGTTGAAGAAATACCTACCATGCTATTTAGGTCTCATAGTCAAGTACTTTTAAGTGAACACAAACCGATAGGAAACATCCCAAACGTGCAAAAGGCAAGGTCTGATTCTCTCAAAATAAAAGCCATCTATGGCGAGGAAAGATGTATATTCCGTCTTCAGCCTAGTTGGGGCTTTCAAAGGCTAAAAGAAGAGATCGCAAAGCGGTTCGGCATTGCTCAGGATACTCACGTGGACCTCAAGTATTTGGACGATGAATCTGAGTGGGTTCTTTTAACCTGTGATGCAGACCTGCTGGAGTGTATTGATGTATACAAGTTATCAAGTAATCAAACAGTTAGAATATTGGTTAATCCTAGCACTCAACCGTTGCTCAATGCTTCCTTCGGTCAAACTGGTCTGTCTTGACAGTGGTATTGCAGCACTGAAAACAATCATCTCATTGCTCCTTCAGGTAAAGAATGCTTGACGTTGCCTTCAGTTGTAAGTCAAGATGGCATACGCAGTCTTCAGATTTGGATACTTGGGCTGAGGTGCAAACTAATGGACAGCTGCCTGCTGATGTTGCAGTTGAACCGTGCTGTGTTCTAGAATTGGAAATGAAATAATTGTTGATGTTCCCTGTCAGTGCTGGTATTGATTTGCATGCTTAAGTTCATGCAGTGGAGTCCACGGCAATAGAAGATGGAGCTGTATGCCTTTTGTTCAGTTTCATAACCATAGGAACTTTGTGTAGGCAGACCAAACTGGTGTACATAATTGTAGATGAGTAGGTCATAGGATTGAAATAATTGGAATTTGTCGAAATGAAGCTTTGGGATACATTTAGCAGTCAGTTACAGTTCAAAAGTTAGTAGCTCTTTTGGGGTTTCACCTGACTCAATAGTTCTGAAGTGTTCACTCCAAAGGTTTCAGCATTTCAAAGCCTGCCTCAGGTTACCCGTTACAGCGTGTCTGTTCAGCCTTCATGGGAGCTTGCCCATTCTGAAATGTCTTCCCACCAGTGTAAGTATTGATGAAAACACTAGTGTATATTTTTCATTTCTTTGTTCATCTCACCGGCTGCATGGTAAGCTTATCTTTTCTTGCACCCACATATTGCAGAAGCGAAAGGGTTCACTAGAAAGCAGCTGCAGTGCTGGCAAGGAAACAAGATCATCTCTAAAGTCGAGATGAATTCTGTTGGTTTTAGATCAGTGTTAGATTAATCTTAGTTATAATGTTATATGTTGAGTAGTTTCGCTGTTGCTCGTGTAAACCTACTCTTTTACGAGTGAAGTTTTTTTATATCATGTACAGTACAATAGAAATTCAAGAATTGTGCTACTTTGTGACATTGGAGCAGATCAGAAGCTCTCTTTTTCTCCCTTTTCATTTCCCTTTTATAGTTGCTAAATATGTGTTTCGAATTTTAGTATGCAAATATATTTGAATTAATCTCCTAGTCGCACGGGAGGAGTGACGTCTAATTGTTATTCCATGTCTAATTGTTATTTTATGTAATTAACTTTTTAATAGTGATCGATATCGGTCGACGTGGTTTTTTTTACAAGAATTTTTTACGTTAAAAATCATGCTTTTTTTCATCTATTTTCAGAACACTAATTCTTGCATGTTATAGTTCCATAGCTAAATCTATTGTATGTTTATCCTCAAGTTTACACTGCATTTATCTCAGAAATCACATCCTGTATGTGTGCTTCTCCTGAAAGCACAGGTCTGCAGGGTCATCTTGTCGCTCTCCTGGACAGTGACTCGGTTCGGTTCATCACTACGGCTAATCTCATGGATCAGAGGAGTGTAATCATTTGCAAAGTGAGATTGTTAACGATGACACGCGGCCGTACAAAGCAAATGAATCAATACAATTCAATTCAATCCATGTTAGTCTGCAGATAATCCCAAGTTCATCGCGGCTTGGAATAAGGATTACGGTGCGGCGACCGGTGCGCGGCGGGGGGAGGCGCGCGCGGCGGCAGCTTCGCCGCCGCCGGCCGCGCTGTGCCCATGGACTCGATCTCCTGGAGCGCGACGACGACGTCGTCCATGGACGGCCGGCTCTTGGGGTCGCCGCAGAGGCACTTGTCGGCGAGCTTGGCGGCCCGCGCCGCCGCCTTGGGCGGGTAGTCCCCGGCGAGCCGCGGGTCCATAAGCCCCGCCAGCTTCTTGCCGCCGGCGATGTACGGCCGCGCCCACTCCACCAGGTTTTGCTGGTGGCTCGGCCGGTTCAGGTCGTGAGCGCGCAGCCCCGTGAGCAGCTCAAGCAGCACCACGCCGAAGCAGTATACGTCACTCTTCACATACAGATGGCCTGAAAAGTGAAAACGATCGCGAGGAAGATGACGACGACGCAGCCTGCAGTTAGTCCTTGCACCGATACAACCGAAATTTCGAAAATTCCGGACCACAAAAAAACCAAAATTTAAACAGATTTTGGCTAAATTTGAATGGAATTTGCATAGTTAAGAAAAAGTTTGGTGCGTGCTTACCGGTGGCGACGTACTCCGGCGCGGCGTAGCCGTACGTGCCGATGACCCGCGTCGTGACGTGCGACCTGCCGGCGACCGGCCCGTTCTTGGCGAGCCCGAAGTCCGACAACTTCGGCGTGTAATCCTGATCAAAATGCGTGTCAAATGATGGAACTAGGAAGATGATCATGATCGATCTGCGAATTTCGCAAGATGAGTTGAGAAGAGAATTTACCACGTCGAGGAGGATGTTGGATGCCTTGAAATCCCTGTATATGATCTGCCGCTCAGACGAGTGCAGGAAGGCGAGGCCGCGAGCTGCTCCGATTGCGATCTTGAGCCGTAGGCTCCATGACAGAGGGTCAAATGCTCCTCCTGCACAAAGATCGATCAGTCTCCAGCAAATCAGACATGCATGATACTATTGCCAAAATTATTTGTGTGATTTGTTGATGATATACTGTATGACTAGTCCGTAGTTAAGAATTAAGATCAACCATTGTAGGATGGTCGCATTTGTCAAAGTTCAGATCAATACGATGAAGTACGGCACTGACTTTGCAGAAGTCAAGCCGGCATTTAGAAGGGCAAGTTTTTTCTGTTCACATTCGGACAAACGTAGAGATAGTTTCAGGTACTAAATATTGTTAGAAATCGTCAAATTATGTTAGGTAGGAGCGGAGACTAAGAGCTGAAAATGAACTGTTTTTGTGGAAGCAGATTCAGACATGAGAGTATTAGTACAATGTCAGAGTCAGATAGATGGTCGTAGCCTTACTCCTGAAGAGATGGTTTTCCAAGCTGCCTTTCGGCATGAACTCGTACACCAGCAGCAGCTCCCTCTCCTCGTTGCAATATCCCAGCAGCTTCACAAGATTTGGATGCACCAATCTGCCCAGGAAGTTGACTTCCGACTGTACTTGAACAAAATATAGGGAAAAAAGATGAGTTCATGGCTAATCAGTTAACAGAGAGTCGAATCAACATGGGCAAGGAGAATTAAGCAATGCAGACTTCCAATTAATCAAGCAAGCAAGGCATCACACTATACCAGGTCATCAGTTGACTTGTCCATTTGTGCCGAGAAAGCAACGGGTTAAAACAAAAGCCATTTATCCTGTTAAAGATAATATTTTCTTAAGCGAAATAAAAGATTTTTATCAAGATGCGGTCTGTAATAATGTTGAGCTAATCTAGATAGAGCTAAGAACAGGACGCATTCGTGAGACTATCTCGCTTAATTATGGCCAAAACGAAACGCAAAATTAGCCAAGAGAATTAAACAACGAGGTCAACTCAAGGAAGCGAAGCGAGCAACGAGCTAGCTAGTTGCAGTGCGCTGACCTGCCATTCGTGGAGGCCCTGTACGCTCTCCGGGTTGAGCTTCTTGACGGCGACGACGACCCCGGCGGAGCTCTTGGCCGGGTTGAGCGTGCGCTCGTCGGCCCACCCCTTGTACACCGTCCCGAACCCGCCCTCGCCGAGAACCATCTCCGGCTTGAACCCCCGCGTCACCGCCCGGAGCTCCGCCAGCGTGAACACCCTCAGCCTCGGCGCGTCCAGCACCCGCCCCGTCTCCCCGCCGCCGCTCCCCGCGCTCGGCCACCGCCTGTACTCGTCCCTCCCTCCTCCGCCGCCCCCGCCCGACACCGCCGCTGCCGCCGGCTTCTCGTCGGCGGCGTCAGGGCAGCAAAAGCAATTCCCCATGTCGATGGATTTCGGTCGCCGGCGTGCGCGCGTTCTTGATTTGGATCGCGCGCGCGCGTGTATAGGTAAAACGATGTGAGCTTGGCGAGCAAGAAGTAGAACAACCAAAGCAACCAACCAGACACGGAAATGTGGACGTGGACAGCGTGAGACACTGAGATGGCGCCAAGTGATGAACTGGTCGTTGCGTTGAGCGCGCGCGGGGCTCGGTGAACCCGGTGCACGAAGGCCACTCGCTCTCAGGCCCAGCTCCGGGAGGTGTATTCTGCTGGTCCGTGGACTCGGTCCACGCAGGTGCGCGTGCCGGCGTGCGTGCGTGCGTGCGTCATGTGGCTCTCCTCGCTAGATTGCGCTGTTCACTTCGCAGAGCTGGACAACTGCTACACCTGCTACTGACAGGTGGGCTCCACACTTAGCGCGGGCCCACACGCCAGTGGCTGATTAGGTGGCAATTAGTATCTTTCTTCACTAATCTGACTGGATTAGCCACCTATACTACGTTAAACAAAGAAAAGCGAGGTGCACGCACTGCGCGGCAGCTGCTTTTCCGTTTCCCCGAAGATGCACCTGCATTGCAGGGAAGGCGCTGACGTCACCATTCGAATATGAACGCGAGAAAGATTACAAATGTGTGTAAATTTCTTTATCATCTCGACTGCTTCTGGTTATGAATTGTGCCAGATCAGCTCGGGCAGCCATTGGGTTTGTCCGGATTCGAGGTCGTAAGTGACGGCCATTTGTAACAGGAAAATACTGTGAAAAGCGAAGGCCATCTCAGCAAGAAAGGGATCAGGACTTTGGGATAGGGAACAAGATGAAATCATGGCTGTCCCTTTTTTTTTTCTTTTGAGAGGAAATCATGGCTATCCTTGGAGGTGAAGGAAGAAAAGACAACAGGATAGCTGGCATGATGTGTGCTTCTATAGCGTGACGTGGCTGCTCAGTGGACCATCTTCAGCTTCATCAGAGTCCACTGTTGATGAACTGGTGACATCATCATGCAGGACCTCTTCTTCAGATCGACAGCGTCAAACTTCTCATGGACAGCTCACAAAATTCTTAGTACAAAGCTAGGAATAGGAGATAATTTTAGTGGTACTCTCAACAGAGACACTTCAGATTTGTTCCAGCTACATGATGGCAGTAATATGCAGCAAAGGCATGAGAGCTTTGTACATGATTAATAACTTGATCCAAATCCCAATTAAGTACATTGTTCCCAAGCTTCCAGGCCGGACTGATGCATGTCTGATGGCTGCTGCCCAAGCAGAGCACAACCGATGATGCTATGTACACTGGAAACAGAATTAAGGAACTGAAAACAATGTAAGGCATGAAAGAACAACAGTCATCATGGTCAGCTTCAACTATCACCAGTCTCACAGCAAACTGTGTCAATCAGGTCGCTAAAGACCGGTTCTTGAATCAAGAAGGCTTTGACTATATGGCATTTTTGACAGTTTCAACTATCTACCAATCTTGCTGTTCTGAGACAAGCATGCACTCACTCTAGGCTATGCATACTGTGCAACTCTTCTACCAGCTCGCCTTCTGGATGGCGTGGCGGCGTATTGCGGTGACCCGCACCTTGCTGGGGAACTCCGTGACACCGAGGAGCGCTCAGGGACATATGGCTGGCTTGCAACATGGTTCAGGCCAATGACAACATCGGAGATGATTGGGCGGACATGGGGCTGGTCTTGGAGGCACATGATACTGATCACAACCAACTGATTTAGTGCAGACGTTGGATAGCACCCGTGCAGAGCCGGGTCGGCGAGCCTGTGGAATTTCCTCTTGTCATGCAGAAATGGTCTTGACTGCAAAATTCAGGGGAAAAATGTGAAGGCATTAATGATCTAAAATCTTTAGAAGAATTTAAGCTTTTACAAGGAATATAATGCATCGCCTCATATTCATATAAAAATATGCCATGGCAATATGGACGATTATATCAGCAGTATAAACCCAACAGGAACCCAGAAGCATCGAAATTAAGGGATTGTCAAATAATTGGACTTGCATAGACAGCATACACCACGATACTTCATGTTCTAAATTACTAATAATAAAACTATGACAGGCAACTAGCCTATTGTCCAAATTTGAGAAGCAGCAGACCAAGAGATAGAACACTGGAAGCATAAACTAGGAGAAGGTAAAGCTGCTTACCCATGTTAGTAAACTCTGCTCTGGTTTAGGTCTTGAAGCATCGTAGATCCTTCTGCCGGTGATCAGTTCCAACAGGAGAACACCAAAACTGTATATGTCAGATTTCATGGTAAGCTTACCACTCACCACATAGTCAGGGGCACAGTAGCCATAAGTGCCCATAACCCTAGTGGAGACATGAGTTCTGTCACCGACTGGTCCAACTTTTGCTAGTCCAAAATCAGAGAGCTTTGGTCTGTAGTCCTCATCCAACAGAATGTTAGCTGCTTTCATGTCACGGTAAATTATAGGTGGATCAGCTACATTGTGCAAATACGAAAGCCCTTCGGCCACTCCAACAGCTATCCTCATGCGTGTATTCCAGTCCAGTGGCTGCTTGCCAAGAGGCACATCTATTCAAAGGTGAAATTTCTATCAATTCAATGAAATGTACAAGATGAATACTGAAAAAATATATTGTAGGGTGGATGGTGATATTTTTACTGAATATAGAACTAGCTGCTGACATGGAATTTCAGAATGTAGCATTAAGCAGTGGCCTAAAATACATCAACTATATCAATACAAGCAATAAAATTCTATCACATAATTGCATCGCAAATTCAAATTGTTTCACAGTCCCGTTATGGGATGGGAATTATCAGTGATATCAGATGGAATAACACTTCATCTCAACAAATTGTATATTTACAAAAATGAGGAATCTTCAAAAAGAAGTTAAGATGATTCACATCATGACCATTACCTAGCAGGCTAATGCTGGTATCATTCAGGAGAGCATGTGCTGCTCAGGCATGAGACAAGCCATGAAGGCCTACGAGCTTTAATAATTAGCCGTGGGGACAGTTTGGCTAGACTTGGGTATTATTTTGCTGAACAATTTTGGCATCTAGGAAAATGGTCGATCAACACAAGGTGGCTTCTCAGGTTGAAGCTTAAATAAACAAGTATCACAAAAACTTTTGTGTTGACTGAATAACGGATCTGATTTATTTTCTTTAGTTTTGCACCCTTGCACAAAATGGATGGCTTGCACAATCTAAATTGCAAATACAATAAAACTTTGAAACTTTGCAATAACCTAGTTCTCATTTAATAGACAATAAATACATCCCAGTCATTGGGAATAACTGGCCTACAACTCTACGTCGATAATCCACAGCAAGATAACAAGTTTCCCTGTCATTTTACCAGCAATAAAAGTTCCTCATTCATGGTTTTGAAAGCTTCAAAAACATATTCGGTCTTTACGTGCACAGGACAAGAAAGATGGCAAAGGCAAAAGACAGGGCTAGAAATTTTACTAGGAAGAAAGTGTAGAATGGCTGCGGCATATTTATTGGATAGCTCCTTTATTGTTATTTATTCTAATCTTTCACATCTTTAAATGCAGAATCTCATTTGTAACACGGAGAGCTGGGTTGCTCAGTTGAAGTTTATATCTCTGTTTTTATAAGTGCATCAATAATCTCAGCTTTATCATCATTGTCATCTACTCCTATTTCACAGCGAAAGGTTTCAGCACATAAAAGATTGGTTTGGTTTTATTTTTCAGTGAGGCTTTGTAGCAATAATAGGACATAACTATGCACACCAAAAACCTCTTATATTAACAATGAAATAATAACAACGGGCTAATACTTATGTAACGCTAAAAAAGTCAATGCTACAAGATTATTGGTTAGTAGTTAGTGCTACCATATGAGGATTTATTATGATCCCGTCATGGATATTGATTCCTTTCATCGTGCAGTTGTAAAATGTTTCCTTGCATTGTGGAACAGACATACATTTTTATGATGGTCGCTTAGTTAATAAGAATGACGATATTGATAAGTGAGTTTACAAACGCAGCAGCAAAGCTAAAGAAACATGTCAAGAAAGTTTTTCAGGAACTGAAGGAAAAAGCACCCGATTATTCAATCAGGAAAAGGAGAAGATATCAACGATTTGCTTGTTCAGGGTTTCTCTTTCCTTTCATCTAATTTCATATTGAGCTAAACAAATGTTCCATGCCATTTCTTATTTTATCTTTTCCTCATAAACATAACATTAGTACTTAACAAAAAATTAGTCAGGAAAGCTATCAGGATATTGCTTTCAGGGTAAGATTTTGAGAAAGTGTATCACTGGAGTGAAGGAGAGCTAGTAGATTAGAACTGTAAACCACTGTAGTTGATTACTATCTATAAAGTTAGCAAAAAAAATTATCACAAGCAGAGAACTACAGTAAGTACAAAAAATGAGGCATTTTAACACTGGCGCGTATTCTGCCAAAAAGATAGGCAAAGACATTTCAACAGTAACATGTAAACGGCCAAGAGCAGACAAACTCCTCGTCAACACACCAAATCCCAACATGAACTAGGCGCTATCTATCAGGCTACCATGCACAGCAAGTCGGAGGAGAACTTACCGAAGAGATGGCTCTCCAAGCTGCCGAATGGCATGTACTCGTACACCAGCAGCCTCTCGTCACCCTGCGCGCAGAAGCCGACCAAACTGACGAGATGCGGATGGTTGAGCACGGTCAGCATCAGCACCTCCACCAAGAACTCGTTCCTCCCCTGCACGCCGTCCCGTGTGAGCTGCTTCACTGCCACCATCTACACATCACAGACGAAGAACATAAAAATGTAAAAACCAAATCTTGGAGCACAAAAGATCTCAAGTAGAATATGGAAGAGTCGGTGAACTCACCTGCCCATTGATCTTGCCTTTGTACACCTTCCCGAAGCCGCCCTCTCCGATGAAATTCACCTCGTTGAAGTAGCCGGTCGCCACGGACAGATCCTTGAAGGTGAAGCTGTGCGCGTAGCCGTTCCCCCCATCCGTCGCCAAAGGCGCGACCTTTCTCCTCGCATCGGCGCCTGCAACGATAAACAGTCACAATCCGAGCAAAAAACGGAACCAACTGAAACACAGCACACACGGAGGAGAAAGAGAAAAATCAAGAACCTGATGATTCGTCTGAAGAGTGGTAATTGGGCTTGGATGGCTTGAGGTCGTCGTCCACCTCCGGCGAGAAACACCCAAAGCAACCCATCTCAACGGCGAAGAACTCTTATCATAACACACAACCACAAGAAGAGGAAAAGCCAAGAGAAGGGGCAACAGCGAGCGAGAGGAGAGAAGAACTACGCCTATCCAAGAAGCGGCTAGTATTAATGCACGAGCAAACCGCGCATGGAACGGCCACCCTGGGTCCCCAAGAGAAACTCCAAATCAGGAGCCGGATTGATCACCAACCGGCGAGGAGGGATTGCGGGGTTAGGAGGCAACAGCCGGAGGGATTTGGCGAAACGGGGCAAGGAATTATAGCAACGGGGGCGTCGTCATGGCCCCGCCCCGCGGTGCCGCCGCGCCCTTGGTCCCCATGCCGAATCGCAAGTCCCCAGCGGCAGCAAAGAAGCAACCTTGGAAGGCATTAACCCCAATCAATTACTACCCATTTATCCTGCCAAATTTTCCTGGAGATTTCCTCTCATCAGCAGGGGGAATCGAGAGGGAAAGCGCCCGGCTGCCGGATTTGGAAGCCGGCCATCAGTCTCGCAGCTCGTCTCCTAGTAGAGTTCTACGATTTTGTCTAGAAAGGTGGATTTCTTCGGCTGCTGCTTTGGCTTTTCCTGCGAGCTTGGGAGGGAGCGTGCATTGACAGTGTGTGAGGGTTCTTGGCTCTGCTGATGTAGTGTGGTGTCTTGTGTAAAATCGTTGCTTTCCTCGCCAGCGTGATCTCCACCGCAGCATCGCCGGTGTACAAGATATTTGTCACTCTCACTCCCAGTGGAGTGTGGCCAGCCTGCCAGGTCAGTGCAGCAGAGACGCTCGTCACGAGGTTGACACGTGTCCCCACGTACGACTTTGCGGATCCCACCTGTCACTGTCACAAAGCTTGCTTAATTCTTTTTCTCGGTTTCCATCCGTCTCGTCAAAAATTAACTTTGGTTGGATACGACGAAGTCTCTAGATTTAGTTTTCGATTTATTATTATTATTACGATGTATCTCATTTAATCAAATATTCAACCAATTTTTTTATATATTAAGATAAAAAAATACAACATATCACAATAAATATGATCTTTATTTAAAAAGACGTATATCTATATAAAATACGGGTCTTATTATATTTTCTTTGAAATTATATTTACGTATGTATAATATCAATTAACGTTAAAATCTAGATCCTGTTAGATAGAGTCATATGAAAACAACTTCACCCCACAATAAAGATGATTTCACAGTTTTACATGACAAAATATGGTCATTAGATTTTGTTCTAGGAGACCAGGGACCTGAACACATGTGAGTAAGAGAGAAGGTTGAACAGCTTCACGGCGACCAGGCCATTGATCCCAGCAACACAATCTGTGCCAAGGGGTTTATTAGCGAGTCATACATAGTACAACCACCAGGATTGAATTCCATTCAGGCAGGAGACAAGGGCGTTGAAGTAGCATGTACTACTACGTCGCTGCACTATCGTTTCACAGTGCAAATTGTGCAATGCGAATAGTGGAGATCGTAAATAAAATTCAGTCATCCTAGCTGCTGCTTCTCTCTGAATGAAGCATCAATGAACACCAGGGCTGCTCTCGATTCAGGCACGCGAAGTTATGCTGAATATTAAATGCATTTGAATTGGTTAGCTGAGAACTTGCCCTACTCAGCTCATATCCCTTCTCCAAATGCGTCGGTGTGGAGGTAAAAATGTGGTATGAAGTGCAGGGCTTCAGATGTGGGAACAGTGCTTGGTTAGCGTGTCAGTAATCATGGAAGATGCTGGTGCATGCATGTGTGTGCGCCTTGGACTTCAGAAACACTATGAAACAACGTGCTTGTGCTTTTTGTATACATCAGCTTGAGCCTTGAGGGAAGATAATGCAAACTGAATCCGCCGGCAATAATACGCTCAATAATCTAAATTAAACGGGACATGTGATTTCTGAATTTAGGGATGGTGATCACAAGTATAAGTGAGTAGGAGATCCAAATGGTGCTGATAAAGCCTTCTTGATGCTTCATGATTGGTACTATCCCCTCTTTTGTGGCTTGTGCAATGCAATATGGCATATAATAAACAGCATGAACTTTTGCCTTGTTGGGAACTTCAATGTAGTAGTACTGCAGTATTGTTCAGGGTTGATGCATATGTACAATTGCATAGTAATTTGTGAAGCTGTTATGTCCTCTCCAAGAGAGACAAATGCATCTTCCAAACAGAACAAACTTCCTGGTGAAGTATATGCAACAAGAGCTGGACACAACTTATATGCATGGTCAAGACAAGAGCATCTGGATATACAATTAAATACTGAAAAAAAAGAGTTTTTTCTTTTAAAAAAATGACAAGAAGCCATAGCTAACCTTTTCACTTTTGACAGTGGGTAAAGAATCTGTCGGTGCCATCTTACTAGAGTTCTATCCTCTTGTTCAAGTTCCATATCAGCCATTGCCTTAAGGTCAAATGTGGCCTGCCAAGCTGGACCATGTCAGGGAGGAGTGTTCCCTGAAATGCTTTCCTAAGCTATTTGCAGTGCAGCTCTTGATGGATGCAAAACAAAATTGCTACCAAACTCTGTTGAATCTACAATCATATTTGCTTGCGGTCCACAGCCCGCATACATGGGACTTGGTACATGGCATTAATTAACTAGTAATGCTCTGATCTAAATCGAACAAGTACCACAAAGAAATCATATGGAGCAGATCTGATTTTTCTTCAATATTAAAAATACCTGAAAACAATTATTGGCATATAATAGAGACTATAATACAATATATACCTGAAAAATATGGAGGTGAGACATCAGACATGTCCCCTACAAAGCTACCAGAGACTATTGTGTGGAGTGGAACATGTTTCAGAATTCAGAAATCTCTTCTTCTTTTCAGAGAAAATGAGTACATGAGGTTTCAGGCTTAAAAAAAATCCACGCTCTGTTCGGCAGCATGATATATATACTGTTTGACAGCCAGCAATGACTTGGTTGTTGTAGTAAAAGAACTAGTTACAGGCTGCTGCACAGCACCGTAACAAGCTGTCGAACAGGTTTCTCCTTTCACGAACACACAAAAAGATTACACCTCAATATATTAAGGAAAAATAATTTTACAACCAAAATCGTCCGAGCTAGACCAGCTAGAGCCCGACGGGAAACACACGAAAGAAAGAAAGGAGTACTACGGCGAGCTACTTGACTTCGAAAGAACGGAGAGAACGGAAGAGCCTAGGACAAGCTAAAGACCCAAGAAAACTTCAAAACTGAAGAGACCGGCTAACGACCATAACTGGCCCTCGACGAGGATAGACTCTAGTGTAACAGAGACCAATGAAAAGATCGAATCGAAAACCCTGAAATTTCGCTCCTTTAGGAGCTGCCAGGAAACCAGAAGGACCAGGAAATCGAAGCTGGAGCTAAGGTGCTTAGGGAGCATCGTTCTAGATAACGGCCACCAGTCCTGGAGGCAGCTGTCATGGGAAGGGGAGAGAGGAGTCCAGCCAGAGGGCGAAAGCACACAAAACCAGACTTGTCTCGAGAACACACAGCCGATGATGATGTGGTTTGCCATCTTTAAGTCCTACGCACACAAGGGGCAGACCGAGTGACTGACAATGTCTCACTTCTGAAGAGGTCGGTCGCGAGTAACGTTGTTGAAGAGCGAAATTTGCATTTCAGCCATGAATTGCATTTGATGCAGGAGTAGGGTCACATGTGAATGCGATCTCACTTTGTAAATCGTCAAATTTATCAATGGACCAACTCTAATTACTCTTGGTCTGAACTAACTGCAGGTGAGGAGTACTACAAATTAAAGGTGAGCTCTTGAATTACCTATGTCTCCGGTAAACTAATTAGGAGTTAATTTGACACTAATTAACAAGTCAGCGTGGTCATCTATGATCTCTAGATGAATATATGTATACCAGGATATATTAATCATGTATGTAACTACAACATGGACTCATCATTTGGGTCGTAGCGAGCAAGGAGTAGGGTGTCATCATCGCCATCGAGTAAGTCCAAACTTTTGCAGACGAAACAGGAATCAGAATGGATTGCAGCTGCGTCATGCATGCAATGCATTGGCCCGGGCATGCAGCATGACATGATGGACGGTGCATGCCTGCGACATCAGGGGAAGTTGTCAACTTTGCAACAGTGCAAACAATGTCCAATAATGGCCCTAACCTAATGTAATTTTGGTTTTGTCATGGTCCTAGCGAAGGTACTCTTACCGGAAACACTTATCCCGCCCAGGGTCTGCGATACCGATCGAAAACAGCATCGGAGATCGGGTTGTAAAAACTGAGCAGAGTTGGTTTTTTAAGCAACTCCAATAAAATTATCAATTTTAGTCTTCAAATGAATCTTTATTTATACTCTTATCAAAAATAAACAAACAAAAACACGTATCTTATCGAATCTCAATAATAAAATATATCTATTTTTAAGTGGGTCACATCATTTCATTTTCTTTTGACGCAAAGAAACCAGTCGTCGATTTTGTTATATTTGCCACGAGTTTATGTTTTTGTGCAAGACACAGTAGCTGCTTTTGCTTTTTGGCGTGAGTTGCTCATCGGTGTGTCGCCGTAGCCTCGAGTATCTCATCTGTGCGCCGCTTGCTGCAAGGAAAAAAAAAAAGGGATGATGTGGTAGATCAAGTGACTTCTCATGAGTCTGATGTCCCTGCGAGATTTGATGAGTTCATTAAAAATTATCCAAATATTAAAGATCAGAAAACTGTTCAAGTTGATCTTACGAAACACCTATAACAGTTTCACGGATATCGGTACAGTAAAACATTTGAAATAATATTGTACGACCATCTATTTTTTATAGTGTAGAAAAAATTCCTTTGTGACTTTGCTGTCACTGTACCAGTTCCTGACAGAAATTTAAGTTTACTTGGCCTTGAGTGAATTGACTTACAGACAGTCGCACCCAAAAAAAAGAAAGAACTGAAATCAATCTTACTGCATACCTCAGCTCGTTGGTCATGTTTGAGCAGGCTCTTTCCATCTACAGCTCTAATATTCAAAATCCAAAAAAATTCTAACATTGTTTAATTCCCAAAAATGCAAGCACTGTTTAAATTTTGAAATCCATCTCACATTAAATTGCAAATCCATCTCATATTTCAAAATTATAATAGCAACATAACTAAATACAATGTTAATAGTCTACTATAATTCTTTATTACATAGCTCAAATAACATATTAATATAAATTTGAATGGTGCAAAACAAAATCACAGATTTTGATCGAGAATCTGTTGCTTTAGTTTCTTGTATAAATATCTAGATTAATAATTCGCTCCTCCTCTAGCAGCTTTGATAGCTCAAATTTTGATCTATCAAGAGCAAGCCTATCATCCTTTTGCTTCTTTGCTACCTCTATTTTTTCCTTCTCTAAAGCAATTCTGTCTTCTTCTTTTTTTAACCTCAAACTTATCTTTCTCAAATGCAATTTTTTCTTCTTCCAATTTCAATACCTTATTTGTCATCTCCTCCTTCTTCGCTTGCTTCATTGCTTCTATTTGAACATCAGCTGATTTTTTTGTCCCATGCGGAGGTGCGACGAAGACTAGAGGGACACGAAGGCGCGCAGAGGGTCGTCGGGGTGCGGATGGGCGTTGGGGCATGGAGGGACGCAGAGGGGCGGCGGGGTGCGGAGGAGCGGCGGGGCACAGAGGGGCGGCGGGCCGTGCAGGGGACCAAAGGGGCTGTGGGGAGCGGATGGCCGCGGAGACTCGTGGAGGTGTAGCGGCGAGGCGTTTTGCCGTGGAGGGGCGGGAACTCGCTGCCGTGATGACTGCAGGAGCGCGAGAGATCGGCGGGCGGCGCACCAAATCGCGATAGAAGGCTCATTTGATGAATCAAAGCAATCGCCAGACCTAGAGACCTAAAAACCCGGATTAGATAGCATCTTGTTTTGATTGTTTGTTGGTGATTTCGTTGGAGCATGATTTTTTGATTTGTCTGGTCAAATTTAGCTTCTAATTTCATTTGGTTGATCTGTTGGAGTTGTTCTTACTGAGTTGACCAAAAATTGTATCTGTTTTTATCGATTGTTGTTTGGTTTTGAGCAAACTAACTACAGGGAATAGTTTTCATGAAACCTTGTGTAACCGGTTATATGATGTGATATGAGATGAGATTTACTCTCTTCGTAAAAAAATAACTTCTAAAAGTAAAATAAGTATTTGTTCAGACTTATCGTTTAAATTTGATTCGTTTTGAGACGAAAGGTGAATGTGTCAACTTGAGCTGTCCAGTAGTCCAAAGACTTACACACTACCCAGGGTGCATGAAAGCCCTGGCCCGTCCGGTCTGAATTATGAAACCGGAAATATGCATGCTCCGACAGTGAAGAACGGGGCAGACAAAACTGCAGTATTTATTACCTGTTAAACTGGACCATGAACTTCTCAACATGTTCGTGAACTCATCAAGGGCCCATTTAGCCATTTTGGCTGTACGAATCATCTCTTTGATGATCTTCTCTGCGAGGAGGTACGGTGATACGGTCACACATATCGTGGTCGTGGTTGTTGAATGTTGAGGGTGGATGGACAAATCAAGGGAATTCTTGCACAAATGGTGGTTGAAACGGGGAAACTGTTTGGATCATTCGAGATAATGTATCCTTGTTTATCTAAAAACCGCTGGAGTGAAGAAGCCACAAAAAGGAACTTCAGAAAAAGGACTAAGAACAACATTAGGTCTGATTCCGACTCCCTCGAAAAGATTGAACCTAGGTTATGTAGGCATCTATCCGTTCAGAAGTAGCGGAAGATCGATCCCAAACGGTAAAAGAATCCAACACTGAACTTTTAATCTTATGTGCAAGAAGTTCAATGAGTGGTCCTGATACTCTATTCAGAAAGAACCTCTTTTGCTCTAGCATGGGATACTCGTCGACTATATCAGTACACGCTTTATCATAAATAGGATGAACGCATCAAGTCCTAGAGTCTCACTCTTGGCATTAGCTCGAGTTATGAGGCTCTCTCTAGATTTTATTTTCGTGCTTTGCCTATTTCCTATTGGAGAACTACTTGGCAAACTAGCTGCCATCCTAGGAGACGACGACTTTAACCAACTTCGAACCCTACAGTCTCATGTAGTTGCGGCTAAGACAATTTAGTTCATCGGATAAAATATAATCCCAGGTTGAATTGAGACCAATAGATCTGCAGCTAGTTGCGCTCTTTATCTTACTGATCGAGTAATCTCTAAGAATGTTTCCTCTTGATTGTTCGGATAAATCAGATCGAGGAGATTACCGTTGTGATCATCATATGGCAAAGCCGGTTCTGAAAAGCACTTAGTTTGGCTCGTGTGTCATGACATGGATACTGTAGTAGGTACCCTCGAGGCACGCCCTAGACTTCAACTGTCGAAGTTGGGTTGCATTCCAATAGATTTGTTAAGCTACGAGTTGCGAGTTAGCCATTAGTTAGTTTTTTTAACACAGGATTAGACGGTGGATGAGTCTAAGGGTAAGGCAAATGTGGTAAACAAGACACCAACTCTTAGATTAAACTTAAACAAGATTATATCTCTGACAGATACCGTTCACTTCAGTTAACGCCAGGGCGGGATAACTTCTTTTATTGATTGAATGGCTTGTGATGGCTTACTACAAGAGACACAAAGGTGGACAACAAGAAGGCGGTCACCAGCTGTAACTAATAGTATGGCTACTTGACGAGGGAAAAAGTGCAATAGCACTAAAATCCAAGGCATGACCTACTATAAGCAGTCCTGTCATTACCGAGAGGATGCCTAGCCGAGGTCCGGAAGAACTTTGAACAGCCTAGCAACTATGGCAACTGGGACACGCTATGCCGACACGAAAGCGACGTCATACCGAACAGAAATATAGGTACAAAAGTCTTCGTCAAAGTCTTTGGCAAGGACAATGTTGGATGAACGAAACAGAAAGGAATGGCATGGAATAGAAAAGTTGAGTTTTTTTACTTAAATCGTTGATTGAACAAAAGGAGTATGGTTATATATTTTTAAAAAATGATAACATTCATATAACATATAATATGCTACTATATAAAATCAAAATCTTAATATGCTACTATATAAAATCAAAATCTTAGTTTCAAACTTAACCCACACATATTGAGATATAAAACAAATAAATTTAGCATATGAATAGTAGTGGTATTGTTTATATCTGAATTTATTTTTTTTTCTAAATGTGTAGGTTGAATTTTGAACTTAATTTTTAAGTTAAAGTGGTAGATATGGTTGTACTCTATATTATCATTTTTTCTAGAGTAATTTTACTGTCCTTGATGAGGCACCGAAAGATACCATATATTTTAATATAAAATTATGTACTCTTAATACATACAATATACATATGATACTAGGAGATACCAAATTTATATTAAAAATTTAAGTATCTTTCTGAGACTATTTTTTCTGTTTGGATTGAATTTAATATATATATATATATATATATATTGTAAATTCCCGTCAAAATGGGACACACTGGTGGTTGTGTAAGCTTTGGCTTTCCCAATGACCGGCGCTGAAAGGCTAATTAAGCTATGGCGCTAGTAGCTCGTCATCGTGTAATACGCAGAAAAGGCTCAATAGAATACAGACAATAATGCAGAATAGCTCTACACATTGCTCGTGATTAGTACTCCCACCAGGCGACGCAGATCTAGCTAGTAGTAGAGCTGGAGTGTTCTGCAAGAGCGAGATTGATTGATCAGTCAGTTAATTAAATTAATCAGTGGCGTCCAGTGCCTGGTTAGTTGGTGTCTAATACTCTGCCAGTATTGTCACAGTTTGCTATCCAAAGTGAGCAAGTGACCAATAAATTCTCAACATTATGTAAGTGTGAGTAGTGTGTTGACAAATAGTAGCTAGCTGAGTGCCTGAGCGTGTGCGTGACTTGTGGACCAAATGGGCAATGAGATGAGGATTAAACCTTGACAGGTTAGGCATAATTAGCAATTGGCAAGAGGATGTGAACCAATTGCATGTAGCTTAGTCTCTCCGTGCATGTGAAGTCGCATGCCTCGCCTCACATGCGTACACGGGCGACGAATTCACGGCGAAATTATAGCGTTTGCAATGGCCTCTCGCAGCAATTGAGTAGTATTTGTTAGAGTTTGTGTCTAATATGTGTACAAAGTCGGTTACAATTTATGATTTTAATCAGTGTTTCGGGATGTAGGCTTTGGTTGAACCTCGTTAATAAATATCGTGTCTCGGTGTCGTGTTTGAATTTTTGATGTTTCTTTTGTGTTTGGTTTTTAATGTTCTACGGGGCCAGTTTTATAACAGGATTACGTGTCGTTGATGTACTAGGTTCCTAGGACGTCTGATCATAAGCAGCTAAGCTGTGTCTTAACATAACAGTGCATATAGATATGCTTCAATTCCTTGCAAACCACTCCAATCCGCTGACGAATTCGATCGTGATCAATCAGAGTCTTGCGTAGATCACAAGCCAATCTTTTCGTCCCAATCAATCCTTACCGGATAGCAATCAAGCAGATGAATGATAGACAAAGTTTGCTAGATTGATTCCAACAAAATCAAGATGTTGAATGGGGAAATGGTACTATCAGTGTGTTTGAAACATGACCGTGGATGTATGATTTTACCACCGATTCAGTTCATGATACCTACGTCCACGGTCACACATCCGTGGATATTGTTTCAATAGGAATTTAAATATTTAATACGGTTCACGGATTTCTTTTTCTCTATATCTTTTGAGCACGTATTGCTAAAGGAACTGCACTGGATATGCCCATGTACGTCTTTAATGTTAAACAAATTCTCTTACATCTCAAAGAACAAAGGACAATATTTGAGTTAGCGGGTTTGATATGGATAAGCTTCATTGAACGTACCACCTTCTAACATGGATGGCTCACATGTAGAGTTATTCTTTTTACCTCTGTCTTTTGAGCACATATTAAATAAGGTGTACTTTTGGATATGTGAGTGTATGTCTTCCCGATGATAAGAAAAAAGAAATTTATTGTATCTCAAAGCACAGGAAAATAGTCAAGTTAGCATGTTTGCACAGGGATGAGCCTCATCTCACGTCCTGCGTGGCTAATATGTAGGCTCGCTTACTACAGTGATATATGTTAATATCAGTCATCCTGTGTTAGAGGTCAATACGTCAAAATGAACTGGTTCCGTTTTCATAGGCACTGTACTTTTGTTTGTAACTGAATACTAGTACATGCTTTACCTCTCTTGATTTGCGAGAGTTCTTAGCGTAGACTTTGATTAGCTTTATTTTTTATTTTCTTTTTTTAGGATATATTTATTTTTTTACATGTAATGAAAAGACACTACGTTTTTCTTTTAAAAAATACGAGTACATGCTCTTGGCATGGAAACAACAGCGAGTTTGCCTACAGTTGGTGAGGGGGAAAGTGGAGGTGGAACAGTAGGCAGTGGAGGACACTGGTACCGGAGGACAGTACGGGCCGGAACAGTTTCACTGTGAGGAAGTAATGGAATGGCCGGGGGCAACCGGATCTCGATTGCCACAATCAATGGGCCAGCGGCGCCAAGCATGATGATGATATGCGACGCCATTTCCATTGCCATTGCACAACCTCACGGGCTCCTCCTCCTCGTGGCTCTTGCCGTTTTCACGTGTTGATACGGCCTCTGCGTTGCTGTAGTAGTAAATCTACGCGATTTGAGTGCAGCAGCATCGGTACGACTCGATCGTCTTCGTCATCTGCGATCTGGACGGATGCAAATATATCAGATTTCAGAGTGGGAGATCATGGAGGCCAACCTTGCGAAGAATCATGCAATGTCCATGCAGATCCGCAGGACAATGTGCACCGGTCCAGTTTTTTCAACTTCCAACTGGACTGATCGTGCTATGTGCGTGATTGAAACTGAGAGTAATCATTGCCTTGGTGCTGTGAAAACCAAGGACAGCAGAATGATGGCCAGGTTTCACCTTTCGGATTGAGTACCGGGTCCTAGCCCCTGATAGTACGACGGTTTTCAACAAATTTCAATATAAAATATCGGCCAAATTTTTACCGCTTTAAAATTTGAGTTCTCAAAAACCATTCAGAATTTCATTCGGAATCTGCATTCGTCCCACGTCAAAACCTCAAAATTTTACGTTTTTCGTGAAAAGCATGAACCCTGATGCTGGCACTGTGGGAAGTATCAAATATCAACAGCATATGTATCCGGGTATCCCAGATTCCAGAGCAAGAAGTACATTTAAGAGCAACATCAACAAATGTTAAACACTACATAATCATGTCAGTGAAAATGTCAACACGGAATCATGTCAGGGGCTCAGAGCAAGATTTTGGTGACTCAGGCTACTTACTACTCAGCTCAACTGGGGTGGAGTTGCAGCGGTCGTCCATCCGCCAGTCTCATACATCCTGGAACCGGATCAATCCTTGCAAGGAAAAAGGCACACCTATTCACTTGCCTCCCTCCCTGCTTGTATACCTCCACTAGTATAATGTTACACATTGGATGCCAGATGCTGCCCATCCGAAACATTATCATCGGAAATAAGATTAGAATCTATACAGACTACCTACCCTTTTACAACAAATTTGCTGGGAGTAAAACGATTTATCAGCTCTAGTTACTCCTTCCCATGACCTCGCCTTGCAATGAATTATTCTTCCACGAGAAATCCATTGTTATTCTCCTGAGCACCACTCAGTGTGCTGCTACAATATCCATCAGCATAGCAGAAGCGGAGAAGCTGGGATTCTGAATCATGTTTCCAATCAAGGACGGCGCTAAGCAGAACTATGTCAATGGCTACTTGTCTTCAGAGCTGCAATGCCAAGTCTGGGTGCTTTTTTGGATTTGCTAACTTTCCGCTTGGCATGGAACCTGATGGCTGAACACCAGCACTTAAACTTGGAGCAGAACTTGTCATGTTTTGTGATAATGCAGCTTCTGAATCATGGCCTGCATCTGGTGATGGACTAGTGGCTACCTTTCCAACATCCCCATTTTGTTGTGCTTTAATGCTATTAGCCACCAGTGGGTGCCCATGGATAAAGCCATTAGTTCTGCCATTGACTCCGGAAAACATCCCAAGAACTTGAGCATGTGTCAGCTGCATCGGTCCCAAGAACCCTTGCCCTGCGTATTGACTAATTGTGTTTGGCACGACAGTGAAGCCATTCATATTCGAGTGGATCTCTCGATTATGGCTGTGCTGCTGCAAGTGAGGTGTCTGTCCAGTACTACTCACACCATCACATGACACATTAGCCCCGTTTTCACACTTGGTAGCTAGCTTGGTGGCAGATACAGAGCTTGTGTTAACGCATGCAGATGTCGAAGCCACTGGCTCGGTTCTAGCTAGATGCTCTTCACCAGAATCCTCGTTCGTAGTCAGTCCAGACTTCTGGTTGGATTCATCATTCTTGGATATTACGTTGCTGGCCGGAACACCAGTAGACTGGATGGATGGATCAGAAAGTATGCGAACTCGAGGCCACTGAGAGTTTTCAGGTGGCTCACCATCCACAACCCATCCTGGGCCAAAGTTTGTCCCAGGAGGCAGTAGCCGTCTGATTCTCTTTGCTGCTATATCCCAGCCAATGGGACCAAATTTTGCAGCAAACCGCGCCAAGCTCCTAGCATATGCATGTTGCTGTTGAAGTCCCACCTGTTTCCATAATTAAAAGAACTCAGCACTGAGATAGCAATGCACCAAGTAGTAGTTGCAAACGTTCAATTTTGGGTAAGTTGGCAAGGTTTATAAATCTTTTAATTCATAAATTATTCAGCACAAAATTTTCTGAACGTGCTTACCGGCACAAGTACTTTCCTGTCACCATCAAGGGCAGAAAACAGAGGACTACTATGAAAGTATTGCTGATCGTATGTACTACGACGCTCATCATCTGAAATAGTTGGGGTGGTCTTCTTTCCATACTTCAAAGGCCCTGAAAGATACCACGATATCAAGCCATGCTCATGCCACTCATGCTCCATAAGTACAGCACTGTAGAGATACAAGCAATTAGCAGTAAAAACAAACCTGAATAATCACCAAATCTATCTGTTCTTTTACCAGCAAAAGAACCAGGTGTATTATGTTGAAGAAAGGGTGAGTCTCTTGTAGTGATATTTGCATTTCGAGCTCTGTCCCCAGTCAACCTTTTTCTAATTGTTTCAGCATGGTCTGCAGATTTCGTTTTTGCATTGGATAAATCTGGTGAAACATCATTTTCAGTCTTCTCAATTTTCTTCGCATATTTTGGTGGTCTGCCTCTTCTGGGTACAGTCTTGGGTTGTTCTTCTTCAGGCTCACTAGCTTGCCTCAGGTTCTCGAAATCCTTTTTGGCCAGAGCTTCAATAGATCGTGCCTAGGTAGATAAATGAACATCTAAGAAAATTGGAAGCCAAAAAGACTACACAGACAGGCTAACTTGCAAACAAAATAGTCTTAAGATAAAAAATAACAAAGGATAACGTAAGGGATTTCAACAGTTTCCAGGAGAAGAAGGAATTTATCCTACAAACAATGTCTTGTATTTATGCAAGTGTATTGATTTCTTTTGTGCTGCAGTATAATTCCAGCTAGGGAAACATACTGTGGAAGATAGCAACCTCGATGTCTTGGCTTTATAGAAATGATCAGTATAACACAAATCAGATGGACTTTCAATGTTCCAAGAGTCAAAAGTAGTATCAAAATAAAAATACCAAAGGAGATTGATTAAAAAATCTTGTGTTGCACTTAGTGTATCAATGATATTCATACATCACAACAACACCAACTACAAAAACACAATAGGAACAAAAAGAAGAATGTGCCATTTCTGTAACAGGTGCGCAAATTTATAGAAGTCTCACAAAAAGAAACTGCACCAAGCATAAGAAATTTGCAAGGTTTATGAATAACCTACATAAACCAAGCATTGAATGCGGTGCAAACAATATGGCAGTATATCTACCAAAATGGATCACATAGTCCTATTGCAAAAGGCACATGCATTACAGCATTAGTAAAACAGATACCTGCCGATAGTAGACTGTATCGTCTGAATTGTAGGACATGGCATTTGATGTAAGTAGAAACACATCATTCTGCACAATCATAAAAAAGAAACATTTGATATTAAGAGAAGGTTCGTAGTAGTAAAGCAAAAAGCATGAGATTTTAAGCAAAGATTCACACTACTTAAGCAAAGTGTTACTCTTACTCCATTATGATTTGCTTCATGATTTACTAATTTTTAGAAGAAAAAAATCCATACAGCAAACATATGCAGGAAAAGCAGAAAACTCTCAGCAATGTTGCTGTGTAAAGCTACACAGCAATTTTTCAAAAGTCAATACATGGTACAAAATGGAAGAACAAAATATCCCACCGAGTTTTCCATATCCACAATGACAGATCAACAAGTTGGCATTAGCGGCACATTATGGACCTTTGATAGAACTCATTGGTATAAAAACAGATAAACCACAAAAACAAAATAATAAAGCAACCTTATGTGTATTACATTTTGCACAGTAGGATAGCAATGTCTCTAAAAGGCTTTTCAATGGCCTGAAATGACAAACCCTCTCCTCCGACATGCTCATCAAGAGGAAAGTGCAGATTTTCTAAGAGAAAAATAGGGCTAAAAAACTAAGAATAGACATTACGAAGAAAATTTAATATGGCGTGCCAGAATAGAAAACATGAGGGCTATTTGAAGTCCAACATGAAGATCCGTTACTAGAAAGAAACAAATCTACAACATCCCCAGATTATTTGACTTGGTGCAGAACTTGGAAATTGGACTCAAACACCATACAGTGCAACCCTAACAACAAACAGACTTGAATCTCACTTCTGAAGGGATAGATAGAGTTAATCTATCCAAGAAGCACAGTGTCAATATGGGCTATGGTTTACAGTGTTTTGAGATTGATATTTTTAGTTTAAGCAGTCAATTTGAGTACACAGAACCATCAAATTTGGGATTGCTCTTAGCAAACATCTGGATATATTTGCACAAAGTGAAAGGTTTGCTCTCTAGCGATTTAGCCTGAGTTAGCACACAAATGATCCCTGTGCTAGCCTGCCGAGAAGAATGCAAGGCTTCCACCACTAAGTTGGGCAAATCAGCAGGGAAAGACTATAAATAGTGAGCATAAAGTAACTGGTAGTTATTGAATGGATACAACTTGGAGCTAAAATAGGAGGATTGAAGTTTACTGGGCTTTCTCTTAGCTACAGTCCACAATGATCATTAAAAAGTAGCACATGCGACCTCTACATGCCAATCCAGATAGCACTTTCCATTAATGAAGGCATTAACTCATATAAAACGAACCATAATTTGACCCTGTGTAAGAACAAGGATATACCAATGTACTTTCTCAAATCAGGAATTCCTTGACATTGTTACCAAAATGCAGAAACCACTTCAGTGGCTTTATAAACAATGCCAACAACCAGTATCAACAAATTCATTGAAAGTGCATTCTGAAGATAAACTAGTTTGACTTAAAACTGTATAGACACTTGAATAATAGTACAAACAAAACAGAGAAAAGACATGTGAAGCTAGACATGAGGCCTTGGATTTTACAGCAAAATAAACAGAATTATCCATAGCCGATATTAAGCAATAGGAAAAAAGGGAAGCACAGAAAAGTAGACAGAAGCAAACATCTGTAGTGTCAGTGAATGAAAAGCCAATAAAACAGACAACACGCAAGGAGACAGCAACTCAACCTACAGGAATCATACCTCAAACTGCTCTAGGGTGGTATACGAGTCATTCAACAGCTTCTCGCGGATCGTCGAGAAGTCCATAGGATGCTCGATAATCTCATGGTAATCTGGAAGCTGCATGCAAGCACGCACAACAGAGACACTGTTGTCAGCATCATCACTCCGAACTTCAGAACACAATTACACAGCAGACCAAGAACTGAATTGCTCACCTCCTCATGGTCGACGGGCTCCGAGAAAACTCCATAGGTGTCCTTCCTGGGAGCAGTACAAAGAAGAGAGATACACATACATAGCTGAAGCAATCAGAGGCAAGCTCTTATTGGCGGGAGAGGAGAACTACATCAGGATGGGGCCGGGCCACTCACTTCTGGAGCCTGTCGAGGATGAAGAGAAGCAACTTTTTGTCCGGGAGGGGAGTCCCCGTAGTGGGCCCGCCATCCGACGCAGCGTCCCCTGCTCCCACAAGCGCAAGGAGGCGTTAACCCGAGAAAATTTCAAATTCGTTAACCACTTCAACACTAATGCTTGGCTTCCCTCCAAGCCTCACCTTTCCCGGTCGCTTTCGCCGCGACCTTCTTCTCCTCCACCTCCTCCTTCACCACCACGGCGGCCGCGAGCGCCTCATCATCCTGCAGCAGCAGCATCGAACAGCAGCAGTCAGAGAGTCGAATTCGCCATGGAAACGGAGGTGGTGGCTCAAAAACGTCAGCTTTTTGCGACTGCTAGTGCGAATTGCTGCAAAACTCCTGACTTCGCACAAAAAAAACGAAGACTTTTCGCGCTTTTTCCACCCCGGACAGCGCTTGCAACATAATAATCCGGGAGAAAAAGGTCAAATCCGTCAAAACTTGTCAGATCCGCGTACTGCTCCCTTCGATGGAAAGGATTAAAGCGCTGACAGGGTCAAGATCCCTAGACCCGGACTCCATAGGAAAACCAAATAAAAATCCAAACCCGCCCAAAAAAGCAACGCTCTCCAAGAAGCTAAAAATCCCCAAGTGCCACTCCCACAGTCGCACTGATCTCCCCTCCCGCCAGATTCCCCACCACGAGAGCGAGCCGTACCACGAAACTACCCCCGAAAAAAATTCCAAAATCGCAGATCCAACCACTACGGCAACGCATCGCCGCGTGTCCCACGGCAAAAACCCCCTCGGGGAGGCCCCCAAAACCTCGGAAAATTTCGAAAAATTGGCGCGACAGGTGAGGGGGCGCCGACCTCGCCGCCGCCGGAGAGGACGCTCTTGAGCCGCTTCTGCCGTCGGCGCCCCCCGCTGCCGACCCCGTCGTCGTCCTCGTCGGACGGATTGGTGTCACGGCGTGAGGGGGACGGGACGGGGCTAGGGTTTTGGGCCTGCAGCCGGAGGCTGCGGCGCTGGAGGTCGAGGAGGGAGGGCCGTCCCTTCTTCTTGCCCTTCCTTCTGGCTGGGGTTTCGGCGGGGGCGGCGGGGGCGGGGGCGGGGGCGGAGGAGGAGCGGCCGCGGCCTTCCGGGTCTTCGCCATCGGAGGCCCGCGCCCGCAACGGCGGCGGCGGAAGGAGGAGGAGGAGGTGGTGGTGGTGGTGGGGGTGGGGGTGGGGTGGGGGTGGCCTTGCCTGGGAACGGGTCGGGGTGCGTGTGGCTTTGCGTGCGTTTGGTATTTTTCCTTGGGGCCTTTCAGTTGCGGCGGGGTCGTCCGGCTTGGACGGGATCCCATCCAATGACATGTGGGGCAGTGGAACCCGGGGCCCACATGGAGGCGGGCTAGGCTCGAGCGATCCGTGTAGCCGGTTTCGGATCGGCCGGCCTCGGGGCGCGTTTGGTGGGGTGGGACCGGTCCACCGCGTGTCGTGGGCGAAGTTGATTGGTGGGTGCTCCAGGGGTAGTGTACGTACTTGTTTTCTGCTACTACTAACCGGAAATTTGGAACAAGAAGGTCGTGGGTCCACATGTCAGTGGAACAAAAAATTTTGCCCACAATTTTTGTTGCATTTCTCCCCTTGTGTTAGCATATGTAACATTTGTCCAATACCCTCTAAAATCTCTATTTTTAACTAATTTAAATAAAATATATATTTTAATAGATTGTCTATCTCATTTCCAAAAATTTGGTTTACTTTCTCATCATTTTCGTTCTTCGCAAATAGCTAACCGAGTCCGGCGTCAATATCGGTTTCGCGTCATTGTGCTTCTTCCGCGCGTAAATTTTTGGTGTCGCGCGTCCGCCCTACCCGTCCCCACCGTCGCATCCTCCCCCGCATCCTCTATCACCGTCGCCCCTCCTCGACCCCTCCTCGTACACGGTCGCCACAGCCTCTCCCCGTCGCCTCCTCGTACGGACGCCATCGCGCTCCTCCCCCTCCCTTTCCTTCCCGCCACCACGTCCTCCCCCACCGTCGCATCATACAACGCCGTAGCCTCCGTCCCCATCGCCTCCTCGGACCGACGCCGTCGCCAACGATGGAATAAAGTTTAGTGAATCGATTCGGTTGAGAAAATTTTCTCCTTTTTGTTTGATCTGTCGGAAGGTGTGTGTTGGTCGGTAAGGTGTTTGATGAAATGCATGTGGGGGAAAGCCTTGCGATTCCGGCGTTTCATTGAGTTTGCTTGCGCTCGTGATGGACTACATCGCGCTAAGCTCTCGAACCACCGTAGAACACGAAACCCACCGCGAAATCGCAGCTTCTATGGGAAGGTCAAGGAGCTACGTGCAGCTTCTTCTCCTAGGGCTCCTACTGTTACGTTTCAGCTGGTGCTTGATGAGTGTTGATTCGATTTAGTTTTGTTCTGTGCTGTTTGGATTGAGGTTGTGATGGATTGACGGGGGTTTTGGGGGATTGACTAGGCGGCGGCGACTGATGATGTCAAAGGGGCAGAGGAAGCGAGAGGGGTGTTTCCGGTGGTGGTGAGCACCTGGCCTTTCCAGGAGGGATCAGGGCGGCCTGGGAGGTGGTGTTGGCCAGTGGCGGCTCAGATGGTTCGCCCATGGATGACGTCGTCGCCGGTTGTCATGCTAGGGTTTGCACCATACGGTTGCCCTAGACTAGATAAATGGGCCAACGAAATCAGGCCCAAAACAATTTTAAAATTATAAGAAACCAGATTTTAAGAATTTTGTTGGATGAGAAATGTTGTATTGGGAATTATTTTTTAGAATGACTAAAAACATAGTTATTAGAAATTTATTTAGCCACTCTATTACATGTGCTATTAGGTAGACCGTTAAAATATCTCTCTAAATAAAGGATTATTTTCCATATATTTCTTTAAAATTTATATGAAATTGACCATTCTCGAATAATTTTGAAGAAAAATAAGTACAATGTCTCACCTCATGTTTTTTTAAATGTTTAGAATTGCTGTGTTTTTCCTGTGCACTAAACAAACGGTTCTGAAATTTCCCCGTGTTTCAAAATCTTGTAGGAATTCACATAGTATGACATTCTGTTTTCATATTTATGTGTTTTACTTGATTTGACAAAACGAGTGTAAAAAAAAACAGATCTTCAAGTACGGACTGTCAAGACAAAATGTTGTTGCTGCATGTCTAAATATGTCTATATGAAAAAAAGATTCTCTAGTTAGGTTTTGAGGAGTTAACATATGAATCTTGTTAGCTTACATGCTCACATCACATGTCCACGACTCACATCAGAGAGAGGGTGTAGAACTATACATTTACGTAGGTGAGCCCTTTCCGTGTGTGAGTGTTCTGTTCTGCTCTCTGAAAAAAGATCACCGTTGTTGAATGGAGAAGATACTAGTATTAATATACTATGGCCCCAGGCCCCAGCAAGATACGGATAAATATTGCTATAACTATACTTCTATGGAATATTTTGTATGGCTTGTATCAAGGCAAATGGCATTCAAAACTGAGATGTGGAGATCATAATTCATGACAGTAGAATTGGTTGATGCTAAAATTCGCCATACCAAATCACACATATACACACACAGTTTGCTCAACCAGAATGTATGTTACAAGACACGTGACACCGAGCAATGAAAATAATGCACGTTTTTTGGGAATTGGAAGCTATTTTCATGAGTACAGTTTATTGGTCAAAAGGCATGGCCAAAGTACATAAAAATAGTTTTAGGATAGGATTTGTATACTTTACCAATGAATTGCACTTTGGATTCTATATTTTTGTCAAGTTTCACTTCAAACTATCGTTAAAGTGTTTTCTTTACTAGCCATTGTCGACAATCGTTGCACTTTTTTAAATCGATGATCCACATGGACAAAAGAGGACTACATATATAGTAGGCGTTAATGATATATGGTTCTTACGACAAAGAACCCCCACCCCAACTTATGTTAAATTTCCAAAGCGAAAAATACTCTCTTAGATTACCAAAAGTGAAACTTTGATAACAATATATCACCACGCAAATTACGATGCTTTTACTCTTAGCTGCCAAAAAATACAAAAGTTGAATATAAAAAAGCAAGAAAATCCTCAATTAACTATAAAATTAAGTTATAATTCAAAATAGGGCAGGCCAAATAAGCAGGCATTAAATGCAACATTTGAATTTCATTCAAAAGCATAATATTTCCTATACCTGGCCGTCCTGTATAGACGGCTGGGCCCAACCTTACGTGCACCACACGCTGCCCCAGGACTAGCGGGAAGCAACCATCCGGCCCATTTCATGTTTACGCCTTGGCTGGGCCGGTCACGCCTCGCCGTGTGCCTCGGCCCGAGTGGCACAGACAATACCGAAACAGACACGACTCCCGTCCTACCTCCGACGCCGTCGCTGCGGCTGCCGCCGGTTACCCACCCCACCCCACCCCGGCTGGCTGCCCCAACCGACCCGATGGCCGCCGCGCCGTCGAGGTGCCTCCTCGTCACCGGCCCGCCGGTAAGGAAGCCCACCCCCCAAACCCCAACGCTATACCCTTATCCTTCCTTCGTCAACCGCCTCACGGGCCGCCGCTGCTCTCGCAGGGCGTGGGGAAGACGACGCTGGTTACGCGGGTGTTCGAAACTCTCCGGGCATCCCACCCGCACCTCAACATTCGCGGCTTCTACACCCGTACTGCGCTGAGTCGCCATTTCCAGAGCTCCCGCACGCTCGCTTGCGCTGTTCGCGATCAGAAATTTCACCTGTTTTCATGCTGTGTAGGGGAGGTGAGAGAGAGTGGGGAAAGGGTCGGGTTCGAGGTCGTCACGCTCGATGGGCGAAGCGGTCCGCTCGCCTCCTCCAGGGTTTCCAGGTCGGGTTCATCTTGCTACCATGCTTGGATTTTGATTCATTTTCAAGTAACATCTATACGGCGAGAGACTTTTCTGCACTCGAATGAAGTGCATTTGGTGCATATGTTGTAAATTGCTCAAACGGAATACTCGTATTTCCTGTGAAACCTACTACTCGTGCTGTGGTAGTTTGGAAATTTTCATTTTCAAAATCTTTAGTACTGTATTCCTGCATATCTTGCATATAGCCTGCATATACCATCAGGTTTCAGGCACTTTAGCTACAATTCCTAGGTAGCTAACAACCACGTCCATGTTAAATAGAGCCCCCTTTTCTTAGTTATGGATAAATTCGGTATAACTTTCTTACCTATATCTGTTGCATTTTTTTTACCTCTCACTTATGCAATGACAATGATGGGAGAATATCGCCCCACTGCTGGTATCCAGCTTATTAGGCTACTTATTCATGTCATATCATGTGCAGCGCTCGTGTCTGTCTGACACTTTCTCTTGTTTGCTGAACTTGGATCCATTTGACTGACAAATCGTATATATATAATGGAAATGATCCAACTAGAAAAAAGGATTGAAGTTACACACAGACTGTTTGTTTCCTGTGATACGCTTCTCATCGCCACCGTAATTGTGAAAATAGTTAATGTCATTGGCCATCACCAGGAAAATCTGATATTACTCCTTCTGAAAGTTCCGATGCAAAATACTGATTTATAAGAACATGAAATTCTGCAGTTCCTTATTTTCCTCTCTGATGTTCTGCACTCTACTTCTTATCTCAGAACTAAGTTTGTAAGGTTTGACTTATGACCTTTGTTCAGTACTTATATTTGAATTCGCTGTCAATCCAATTTTTATGTGTGCTTACTGAATTCAGCCCACGGCTGTCCATGTCATCTAAGTTTTTTTTTTCTGCAGCCGCGAGTCTGTTAGATGGCCTACTGTTGGGAAGTACAAAGTAGATACAGCATCTTTGGAGTCACTAGCATTACCTGAGCTGCAGGTAAGTCGTTCTGACTAAAGATGTATAGAATAAAGTAAGGGATGGGCATTGTTTTAGCACATTCATGCTATACATGTAATATTAATTGTACAATGATCAGAATAGCTGGTTTAAACATTATTTGTCATGTGAACTGGAGGTAATGACTCTTTTTACACATCAGGTCAAGGACGACACTGATCTTTTCATTATTGATGAAGTGGGTAAAATGGAGCTGTTTAGTTCGGTATTCTTCCCTGCTGTAATGAGAGTTATTGAATCGAACATTCCAGTGCTAGCCACAATTCCAGTACCAAGATTGGGCCGAGACATTCCTGGAGGTACCATCACTTCCTAAGTAACATCTTGACATAAGCTTCTAATTAATGATTTTAATAACTGTACATTATCTTCTACGAAGTACCATTTACATGGTTGTTTGCTTTAAAATGCCAATTCAATTATAGGTGTATTATGAAGCTGCACACGTGTACATTTTTTGGAAACTCTCTACCTTATATCCAGCTATATTATGTAATGCATCAAAAGAAGGATAGCTCTAATATTCTTACAAGAACAATATTTTTGTGCCACAGCCTTCTTCAGATGTACACATGAGTCATGATTCTGATTTCCTGAACCCACACTCATGCAAAAGTAAATAAATAAACTAATTCTGACTAGATATTCCTCACATAAAATGCAGTTGCGAGGTTGAGGAATCATCCTGGAGCAGTTATTTACACCATAAATACTAGTAATAGAGATGCCATGAGAGAAGGTGTCTACAATCATTTGAGCAGTCTGTTGCAGAAAAGGTGATTTGCTGCCCCCTGTGTGCTGTTTTTTGTAGTCTTTATAATGCATAAAACTGCATTTTTCCTAATGCAAATGAAGAGTACTCTTTTAGTGACTGCCCCATAAACTAGTAGCCTTGTAACCGAACGTTTGGTCAAATATGAAAGTATTCTAGTACCTCAATTGTCTTTTCCAAGTTTACCCCAGACAATCACATTGTTGTACTCACTGGCTAAATCTAAATATATAGCATTTCTTAGTTCTTCAATCGTGTAATTTTTTTTAACGGAAAATGGCACGATAGTGCCTTTTCATTAAATAGAGCAGGAATAAAGACAACCCTAAGGCCAAAAGGGAAAAAAAGAAAGAAAGTTCTATGGTCTATACAGGGTGCGGTAAAAGTTCGCACAGGCATTTCGCTCCTGCCAAAGTCCAAAGCCTCGCCTCTTCTTTAATCTTTTGCAGGAGATAGTTTGTTGTTGCCTATTTGTGATCGAAGATCCTTCGATTTCTTTCCTTCCAAGTCTCCCAGACCACCAGTAGGATGAGGGATTGCAATATTTTCTTTGACATGCCAGCCGATTTCTTTCTTTGGCAGTCCTTTCAATCGTGTATTTAAATTCATTCAGTTAAGTTTGTATCCTCAAGGCAGCCCTAGCTTGTGAATTGTGATAATGCCTTTAGCGTGTAGTGCATTTGCAACTAGTATCACACACTACACAATTCACTTGTTACTAGGTCATTATTGCTGCATATTTTGTATCCATGATGGCTCTTAGTTTAGTTTTGTATCCCTGTTGTGTGCTGCATTGGTTATTTATATTTTTCTTTTTTATCTTTAGAAGATGACCAGGTAGCTTAAATGAAGCTCAAGTTGAATTATAAAAGCGCACATGACTTGATATCCAGACTGCAAGCAAATTCTTACCCAAAAAAAACTTTTCGTTTCTTGTAGCCAGAGTATATGACCACTAAAATGGTAATGACGAATTGAACGATAAATCATGTGGGATAGTTCAGTTCAAAATACATCATGTGTTTCATGGGTCGAGGCATGCTTGCTTTTTTGGCATGAATTGGATTTTGTGCTGGCAGATTATTAACCCCATTCTAAAAGCCACTGGTTATAATTCACTAACAAAATAAAACTGATTCTATATGCATATATATCTCTGATCCTGAAGTGTAGTACAAGCAGACCCCAGCCGATGCATTACAAAACTCAAAAGAGAATAGAAGACTTGTTTTATATCTCAAATCCCATCAGCGGCAGCTATGCAAATGATGTTACCTATTAAAAAAAGAGAGTATAAAAATAGATTAGGCTTCTCAAACTCATACTATGTTCCATGTAAAAACAATTCATGGACAAAGATGGTCTCCTCTCTGCCCATGCTTCCAGCATTTTGGACCACTGTTGCCAAGCCACCACCTAATTCAGTAGGGCTTATCCTTCAAGCAAGCAGCAACTTCACATGACACATGTTCCTGTGGGGGCACTTGATATGAATGATCACAGGAATTTTTACCCAAAGATGCACTAGCTTTTCATTGAGATGGGCACATAATTAAAGTGCACTGCACTGATCATGACACCCCTTTACAACCCACTGAGCCCTAGTTCCCCTTAAAACCCTTCCAGAAAGACACCATAAAATGCCAACCCTCTGAGTTTTGGTTATAATTAGCAAATGGCAAGTGAATGAAGGACCATCTTAGTAGAGTTTTTGAGTTTTAACTATTGAAAGCTCCTTTACACTTGTTGACGATGTTTTTGAAGGCAGAAAGTGCAAGGCAATCTCTGAAGAGATACGGTGATCTATTTTATCTGTAAAATCTGTGCACTATGTGTAATGTTGAGCTGGAAGAAGCAGAGGGGCACAGGGACGAGGGTAGCAGGTTTTCTTCATTTGGAAATTTACGTCAATGAGTCTGAGTGATCGTTTGAGGGAAATAATAATTCTCAATTGAAGCTCATAAACAGTTGTCCGTTCTTGTGCACACAAGTGTGCCTGGTCTGAAATGTTCACACTGTTCTACTCTTGAGAAAATGTTGGTGAACAATAATAATATTGGGTGTTGTGAATCGACAACCCAGCGATTACCCTATTTTCTCTTATGCTTTAAGCAGTGCGTGGAGGAACTGAATGGTATTGATTCGATGGGGAGCCCCACCATGTGATCTGTTCATCTAGGAGGGTCACAGTTTAACTTGTTTATCGGGCCGATATGATTTTTCTTCTGCTTTGCAAGTTTATTTTAGTAGTGAGGAATGATGGCTGTGCATGCATGCATGCATGCACGCCATTTCATAAGCTCGCAACTAAGTTTAGTTAGCCGCAGAAAGAAGATTTACCTCCCTACGGAAAGTGCCCTGTTTGCTCTGCAGGAATACTGTTAGGATCATGTCCCAGAGAAGATCCAACATGAAGAAGCATGTCTCCTTCAAATTAAATAAGCTGTGCTTCCGTGTGCTGTTCATCTTACAGCATCAAGCCCCCATCTCTGGATCTGATCTCCCTCTCCATAAGGTAAACTCTTCATTACTGCATGTTCCCTTAGTCTCCAATTCTGCAAGCCGGCAGTTTTATTATCCCTGGATTCAGTCGACATGGATGAAACACCGGAGACAAGAAGGAGAAAACATGGGTCCGTCCAGCCTAATAGCCTGTTTCAGTTGGCAGTTTGGTGAGACATGCAGAGAAAGAATTAAGAGGCAATAATACAGTGGCCAGTGCTGCATACAGATAATAATATGGACCATCAGATCTACATGATGTTTTGTAATGTCATTGCTGGTAGCTAGTGGCAGCTAATTAACCTCCCAGTCCAATCTGTACTACACCTTGAACCCGAATTAAGTGTCGTAGCTTTGTTACTGGGTCAAGCTAGCTAGGCGTGCATGTGCATGCGGACGTCACCAACAACATTTTCTGATCAAGCGAGGAGACCCTCGCCATCAGATGTCGCCCTCACGCATGGGGTCGCTTCTCCCGCTGGTGCACGACGCCTACCCTATCCATTCCTCCTCGAGGGCCACTGTGGCGCTGTTTGGACTTTGGAAGCTAGAGATTTTAAGAGATTTTAAGAAGTAGCTAGTGAGGATCTAACTAGCGAGAATGGGAAGAAAATAGATCTTCCACCTTCTGCCTTCAAGTTTAGTTTCTGGATTCAGAATTCGAGCAAGAAGCTGAACTGTTTTAAAAGCTGAAAATTCTGGGATTAGCTAAAGCTCCTCTAAACAGTGTCTTGGTGTTTCTGCTCCTTGGGCAGTATCGTGTTCATGAGTTTGGGCATTTCTCTAGTGAAAAAATATAGCCTTGTGTAGTGTAGGCGTATAGATTGGGGTTACGGAGAAATTAGATATTTAGATATAGTGTTTGCTTTTATGTCTAATATATAAATTATGTAGTTTGATTTACCTTCAGTTTTTCTTGTAGGAACTCTTTCAGTCTATTCAGACACTGGTTATAGTAAATTGTGGTACAACTCTAGGTGTCAAGTGATTCTCCTATAGATTATGTGATTAACTGAATATTTAAAGGGAGAAACATCTCATCCAATTCCCACATGATGCTGACCAGCGCAGGGGGAGAGAAGATACCGAATGCAGAGGCGCTGACTGCATCCCACGCCTTCTTCAGAACGGCCGGTGGCAGTTAACAGAATGGCGCCAAATGGAACGGCCTCGTGTGGGCAAAACGGAAAAGATCAAAGCGTGTGGTGCACCAACTAGAATCCTCGCGTACTTGAGCTGTCATCCCAGCTAAAATAACTCAGCAAAAGCTCTCCTCTTCCGTTACTGAAGCTGGCTTCTATAGTAAGAGGATCTTCCATGGCTACATACAAGAAAAGCTGTCATTTTGATCTGCAGCCCCCACAAAAAACATCATCTTTTCTCTGATTGGAGGAATTATTATTGCTAAGCATTTGATGGTTCTCTCTTCTTCACCAGCATGTAGGCAAAGGTCATCTGGGTATGCATGCATTCTGGCTAGAATGCCAAGCCTAGAAGAGATCAAGGCATCTCCTCCCGGCATCTGTTAAAAATTTCCAAGAGGTAAAGGCTAAAAGAGAGGAGATCAAGGGCAAGGAGAAGATGGCGATCAAGAGGGAATATTAAAGCCAAGGAGGGAGACCAAAAGGAGGGTGGTTGTGGGGAAAGAGAGGCAAAGGGAGAAGCTTTCGCTTTCCCGGCTGTTGCTTTCCTCCCTCTTCATGGTCTGTAACTCTTATACCACTACCTGCACATGAGCACAAGCTCATCGGCAAGAAGCTTGCAGCTCATTGCAGAGCATCGCGGCGTGGCTTCTCTTCTCTTCTTACCCCAGCGAGACCCCATTTCCACGGTGGGAGAAGCAACAGTTTCGCCGCTGATCGGCGGCGGTCGGCCGGCCGGTGGTCGCCGGGGAGCTGCATGCTAGCTGCAGAGAGGAGGCACGAGAGGATCCTTGTACGTAGCCTGCTCTCTTCAGTTCTTCTTGCTTGATTGATCAACTCCTCTGTTCCGTCCGTTAAGTTCATGCGTTTGGTTCTGGGAGGAATTCGGTTGCTTCTGATCTGTTTGCACGTGGTGGGGTTCAACTGCAAATTATGCTTGACGTTTTTGGATCATCATTTGCTTCTGTTCATGTGCTCAACCGTCTTGATGACTGGATGGTTCCTTCGAAATGAATTGAATTCCAGAAACCATTTCTCAGAAGATTCTCCTCTAGTTCATCTGAGGATTTTCCCCCTATGTTTCTGTGGTTTCGGTCATGTTGATTACTGATACGGAATTCCACCTCACACATTGGAAATTTTGGGTTCTTGATTGGGGTATTCTTCAAAGGAATTCAAGCTTGCTGAATATGCATTGACCTGTTGAAATGAGCAAATGTTCATGAATTCTGTCTTGTGCACTAGTTTGATTTTATTTGCAGGAAAAATAAATCGTAATGCTGATCAGAAATTGTGTTCACTACAGTATTTTGGTATGGATGATTTTCTTTAGAATCTGACATGATACCTGACATAATTTTACAGGATAGCAAGGTCTATCCCGTTCGTCCTTCAGAGATCCTAATCTTGCCATCGCAGCGTCCTGCTGGATCTCTCTGGCAACAAGTGCCACCATGCTGCAGTACCTGGACTTCTCTCATGCTAGCACCTCAAGAAAGTGGTCACACAAGAGGCAGGGCGAAGGTACGATGATACACGGTGATTCATTTCTCTCTGTCCACTTACACATGGTCTTTGCCTGAAGTTCTGAATCATCAAATCGCCAGGACAAGCCCCATCCTTAATGATGGATGATGCTTAACGTACACGTGAAATAAAAGAGTTCATTGAGACTTTCTATGTTGTTTTTCCAGCTATTGGTAATTGAATTTGGAGCGAATTTAATGGATCAAGGCACCATCTCTGAATTTGTAGGATTTGAAGCCCCAAGGAATAGCATGGAGTTCACCCTGGAGGCTCCACACAGTTATGGCGTCTTCCAAGAGGATGTCCCGGTGAGTCTTGTACATTTCATCACTGTTCTGTAGTAAGCGAGTAATTCCTTTCATGTTTTGTCCCCCAATAAGCATCTGGTGAATTCTTCTGTTTCCAGAAAAGAACCTGTCTTTGCAGTGACTAACAGTTCATTTTCTGCACGAAGGAGCCAAAGTAGTTAGATTTCTCTTGACAGATGAGATGCGTACTTATGCTCTCTGTACATCGGTAACACTGCTGCTAGGTGTATCTGTACCCGAATGTTGCTGAATGAGAAGACATCATGAAACATCCATTAATAATGGTGCCTAACAGTAGACCCCCAGCTACTGTTGGGTACGTAAGTTACTATTTGGCATCTAACCCCATGTGGATGAATTATTTCATCGTGAAAACAAAGTTGTATCTTTCATCAATAAGGAGCTGTATAAACCAATGTTTAACTTTACATCCTGTGCAAGAGCTAATTAACTGGCTAGAACTTTTGCAGTGGCCTGATTAAGCTTCCTGTAACTTGTGCAGTACTCCTGCAACATGAGGCAACAATACCCAAAAGCTGGTCTCAACCACAGCCCATCCCCAATCAAGAGGATCCATGAGGACATATCCTTCAGACCGAATGAGGTTCAAAAGAGACCCAGTGTCATTGCCAGGTTGATGGGCATGGACTCACCTCCATTGAGTACAACCACCGGCGAGCTCGCCGCCGGCCACTTGGAGGAGAAAAGGCAAGACATGATCACCACCACAAGGCCAATGCCAAGAAGAGACCCTTCTGAAATGGTCTCAACCAAGCATGTCTCCTTCGTGCAACCCAAGGGCTCCATGAAGCATGCGCCGAAGCAAGCTGAGGTCTGCGCCTACGACGACGGCATGGAGCTCTTTGGCCAGCTGAGCAAGGCGATCAGCAGCAGTGAATGGGCTAAACCGCAGCCGCGAGAGCACCCGCAGGAGGAGGAGCTGCAGAAGTTCAAGAAGGATTTTGAGGCGTGGCAGGCGAGCAGGATGTGGGAGCAGTCGAGGGCTCTGGAATTGGAGAGCCATCTCGACGACGAGGGCGACGACGTCCGGTGCATGGACATCGTGCCGTATAGGTTCCAGCACAGAGGGAAGGATAATGCCGGCAAGCACACGCACTCCAATGGCGACGCGCACTGGAGGAGGAGCAAGGAGAGCGGCACCGGAACGTCGATCTCCGGCAGCCGGACATTCTCCCTGACGAGCGCGGACGCCAGCTCCACGCGGCTGCCGCTGTCGAGATTCTACTACGAGGAAGAGAGGCTGCTGTCGCCGAAGAGGATAGTGATCCTGAAGCCCTGTCCCGAGATGAGCACCGACGACATTGAGGAGTCGTCGTTGGGGTCGCCGGAGCTGGTGAAGAAGGAGAACAACATGGAGGCCTTCCTCGAGGAGGTGAAGAAGCGGCTCAAGGTCGAGCTCGAAGGGAGGATGGCCTCCGACGACAAGGCGGCGGACCGGTGGGCCGCCGCCGGTGACATTCCGGCTGACCCGAAGCAGATTGCTCGGAGCATCGCCAACCAGATCAGGGAGACCGTCACCAAGGACCTGCACCCGGCGTTGCTCCGGTCGGAGTCGACGCGGTCGTACCGCAGCGACGTCCCGCTCAACGGCCAGAGCCAGATGGACTACATCTGCAGAGATGCCAGGAAGCACCTCTCCGACAGGCTGAAGAATGTGCTCCGACGAGAGCCGGAGACCGAGCCACCGCCGCTGTCTCACCGGAGAAGAACCGCCTCGGCATCGTTCGACGAAGAGCCGAGACCGAAGCTGAGGCATGAGGTGGCAAGGAAGGGCAAGGTAAGGAGCAAGGAGGAGAAGAAGCACGCGATCGAGTCCGACGTCAGGTCTTTCAGACGTGGCCACCACAAGGCGTCACCAACTCCGGCGATCGACGCCGACCAGGTGTCGCCGAGGAACCTCATCAGGTCGTTCTCGGCGCCGGTATCGGGGACCACCTTCGTGAAGCTTCTCTCGGAGGAGCCGCGGGTGCTGACCGGAGCACGGCTGCAGCGCAAGCAAGAAGGCTACGGGAGCAGACCGCCACCGCCATCGTCGGAGGAGAGGAAGGGGAGGAAAGACACGTTCAACATCAAAGGCAGGGTGTCCAACCTGAGGCAGAACCTTGGGCTGAGAGCGAAACTGTTCGGCAAGAAGCTCCACTCGGCCGACGAGTCGCCGTTCCCCGATGACCTCCCTCCGATCGGAACGCTGGTCACCGCCCCTTCCGTCCTTATCCACCCCGGCGTCCTCCAGGTGAGGCAAAGCTGAATTCTTTGAGCACATTCTGCTTCAAGATTCTGTTTTGTGCGTCAGAATGTTCTTTGTTTTGTGTCAGGAGAACTCCACCGAGGTGCCCCCCAGCCCGGCGTCGTGGTGCAGCAGCCCACCTGATGAGATGAGCAGGGGGGGTTACCCGAGCCCTGTCTCGCCATTGGAGGCTTCTTTCAGCGAGCACCGATCTCCCTTGAAGATGGCCGCCAGGGACATGAGCTCGAGTGCTTCTGGTATGTAGCAACTGCAGCTTGCTCTCTGAATTTGCTTGCAACCATCTGGCATGGCACTTGCAATGTTGATCTAATGTTTCTGACCAAATAAATTTTCTCAGAACCTGAGCATCCATCGTTGGAGCAAGCGCAAACCGATCAAGAACTCGCAGAAACAAGTCCAATCCAGGACGACGACGACACAGACGAGATAGATAGCCCCATCAAAGCTTACATCAGAGCAGTTTTTGTTATCGCCGGTCTGTACGGACAGAGACGAAGCTCTAACCACGTCTTCTCGGACCGCGAGGTGAAGCCGATCCCGGAGTGGGTGTTCGAGGAAGTCGAGTCGTCATCGTCGTCCTCAGTTCCGGCCACCATCGACTGCGACGCGGCGGCCACCGGCGTCGACCACCGCCTCCTCTTCGACCTGATCAACGAGTTGCTGCCGCGTGTCGTCCAGGCGTCGACGACGCTGTGCGCGTTCAGCAGGTGGTACGGCGCGGCGCCGAGGAGATCCCCCGGCTGCAAGAGGCTACTGGACGTGCTGTGGAGCTCCGTGCAGGCGTGGCTGGCGCCGCCGCCGCCGACGGACTCTCCCAACTCCGTGGACGAGCTGATCGGCCGCGACCTGAGCATGTCGCCATGGAACGGCCCGTTCCACGAGGACGTCGGCGCGGCCGGCGCGGAGATGGAGGCGGAGATACTGGACGAGCTCGTCGACGAGACGCTCTGGGACGTGCTCCTCAACGTCGGCGACTGACTGACTGATCGTTCCCGTGGATCTCCTTCTTGAGTATACCTGTACATTTTGGGGCGTGTTTTTTTTTACTCTCCTTTTCAGAGTGTTTGCTGGGTTTGTGGCAAGGTGGTGTTGGTGAGTGCGAAATGTCCGTAAGCTTTATGTGTTAAGGATACTGAATTTGTCATCACAAATGCATTAAAAGAAAGCGAAAAAGGATTAAAGGAGTGAAGAAAAAAAAAGAACGGATGCAACTACTTTGAAGACCCATTGTCCATCGGAATGGGCGATCCAAAGTAGCCGGCATCAATCTTGGGGCGTCTAGCTTAATCTGATCCTGGTAATTTAGGGGTTAGGGGTTGTTTAGTTGATGACTAAGTTACACATCACTTACTTTGTAAGTGTGGCATATCATGTAAAATATGGCCAACAAATTATTGGCCATAAGTATGATAATATTTGGCTAGAATATGAGTATATGCGTGTGGGCTAGAATATGAATATATGTGTGTAGGCCGAATAAATAGTAAAGTGGGGTATGTATGTCTAATCAACAAAATACTATAATACTATAGTGTGTTTTTTAAACGTCTCCTTAGATGACGTGAGGTGACGTGAGAAAATTCGAAGGCCCATTACGAAGTAGGAACCGTATGTTACAACAAAATGCGACGTGTCTCTCTATCTCTTAAAAAAATTGGACGTGTCTAAAATCAATTAACAACAGTTATCTAGTCAGTTAGTAAAAGCCTTGCATGTAACATGAGCTATTCTAGGTGAGTTATTGAGGGGGAAAATTCTTTTTTTAACAATTCGACAACCCGTCAAGATAGTACGACGTTTCTATTGATAAGAAAAAAATACAAGTCTATAGCTCTGGGCGACTATAGTCAGGAAAAAAATACAATCATACCACGTGTTTATATCTGGTGCTGCTTCTGAAAGCAAAACAAACTACACAACACCCATAAGAAATGGATCTTTTAAATGATGCCTCCAAGGAGGATACGACGCCAAGAGCGAGGACGTGGTTTCACCTAAAGAAGCCATTGGGAAGAGGAGTAAAAACGCAACAACGTCCCAAGAGGAATACAACACCTGTAGGCGTCGTCATTGTCGGCCCGAAGGCTAGGCTTTCGCCCATAGAATTCCTACCCTTCTATGTCATTGAGTACCTATCAGGTTCAGCAGCCACCACCAGCTAAACCCCTTCAACACGCAGCCATCGCGCCAACGCCTCGCTGTCGGCCGACCATCAAAGCAGGATCTTAACCTCCGACGCGCTCCAAATCCATCCACGTGGACGGGTTGGAGAGGGAGAGGGTGAGAGTGAGAGAGACTGATGGATCCCCTCTCCTCTGCACTAGCCCATCCAGTGTGGCCATCTTGCGACGGCAAGGCGCTGCTGCAAGAGGACAAACGCCTGGAGAGGAACTCGCCGTAGTCTTCAACGCCCACCTCATGGTGTTCCCGTCATCGCCGCCATGGCCAGGCTGCCCGTGTCATCCAACGGGTTGCCTGGTCGCATCGTTGCCACCCTTGTCGTCCTCTCACCACGGTGGCCTCGTTGTCACACCGCTCCCGCCGCCACGCCGGCCTCGTTGCCTCCATGTGCACTCGCCGATGTTAATAACAAAATTTGGCAATATATTTGAAGTCGAAGAACAGATCGAGTCGGATTTGGCGGGAGAAAGCGTGGTTTCAAAATTTGACTGTGCATCGGTTGAAGGATGTATCGGCTAAAGGATTGTATCGATCGATATAGAATCGGACTCGGTTAGTCGATACAGCTAGTTTCGGGTTCAAGTTAGGCTCGGATTGAAGATTTGAAGTTATTGCCAAACAAGGATAGAGTCCATTACAAGCAATTGTATCTATTAATTAGGAATATTAATGAGTCGTATTCATTAGGGATATTTTGATAAGAGTCTGGCTAAGGGATTTATTCATATGTTTTTGAAAATTAGGAGTTTGAGTCGTGTCTAGCATGAACAAATTTGTATATTTGGGTATAAATAGATGCCTAAGATCTTGTAATGAAACAACAACAGTTCAATACACATTTTCGGCGCATTGACATCCTAGTTTTTTAGGTTTTCATCTCGACGAGTTCTTGTTTCGAGTTGGGTTGCGTCGGTTTCATCTCCGACAAGGTGTAAGGCTTGTCATGACGGTTTGTATCGGCGAGATTAGTGATTACATCGTTTCGATACTCTAATCTAACTTATGCATCTACCTATTTATCCTATATCTTAATTAATCTAAATTGATAGCTCTGTTAATCTGTATCGGCTAAGCCTTCTTTAGGGTTTTGCTGTCGATTAAATTGTTTTATCAATCTAGATCAGCTAAGATATCCACCACCCTGAAAATTAGTCAAAGGCTTGATTGTTTAGATTTTATGTTTCTTTTCATACTTAGTGTTGCATCAATTAAGTTTGACCTACTAAGTCGTGCTTAAAATCATAAAAATAACCTGCCTTGGATTGCTAATAAGGGTAGTATCAGGGTTTTAGCCAATCTTACCTAGTATAACTGTGTTTTGCTTTAAGTCATATGATTTATTTTGCTTAACATATCTATCAACTTATTTAGGTTTATCAGCCCTTTAAATATACTAAGCTTGTTATCAGGCACGCACTGTCTTGGTTAGGTCCTATTTGTTGAGGTTATAACCTGTTTAATAGATTTAATCAAGGTCAATAGTCTTATATAATGCTATATCGGAGTTTTAGCCGATACGTTATTCAATTGCCCAAGCTATTTCATCGGCTATGATCTAAGTCTATGTAATTATTAATTTGTTTAATCTTGGTCATAAGCATTTAATACTGTCTCGGTTAGGTCCGATCTATCGTAATTGCTATAGCTAAAAAAGACTAAATTAGTAATTACATGTTATTCGAATCTACAACCGATCATGATTGTTTTCGTTCTAATCTTCAATATTTGTCCATTGGCTAATTAGTTAAATCATATAATTGTATGACAATTGACTTTAACAATATTAATTTTATGTTGTATCGATTGGGTTCGACCTATATGATATATTCTGTTAAGGGAAAGTTGTTTATGGTTATATATAATTTAAATCTAGTTCATGAACAATATTTTCTATCTTACAGCCGATTCAACTCGACTGCATCGGCTAGGTCATCACGATACGTCATCGGCCAATCGACCGGTCGTCTATCGTCTTCTAACGTTTACCATATCTTGTTGGTTGTAGGATCAAACCAACTGACACATCCTTGTTTTCACCAGTGTTTTTAGACCTGCACTCAAGCTAAGCGAACTCACAGTCGTCGTGTTTTCGCATCGACACCGGCCATGAGCTTCTATGCCGCGCTCAGGGTGCTCCTGTCCCAACGTCGTCGACGCCTCCACTGTCGGCCACCGACGTCACCTGCGTCGGTCTCCCTGTAGCCACCGGTGCCACCCACGCTGGCCTCCCGCTGCCGTCGACACCGTCCTCGCGCCGTTGACGCCTCTACTGTCGGCCTCCCTGCAGCAGCCAGCGCCACCAGCGCGGACCTCCCGCTGCCATCGGTGCCACCAATGTCGTCGATGGCATCCTGATGATACTGATGCCGTTGGCGCTGTCCCACGCAGCCGCTGGCTCCGTCGTGCCGTCCACAGCCTCCCGTTGTGTGCCGCCGCCCGCACGACTGCTCTAAGGCCAGACCCGAGCGAGGGCGTTGGATATGGAAGCGAGGGACCGGATCCAGTCGAAGCGGTGCCGGATACGCCGCCTCTCGCCAGAGAAGCAGCCACCGCCTTTCGGCTTCCAAGCTTCGCTCCTCCTTCCCCACGCCAAAGGCGGAGCATTGTCGAGGCTTGGCCCTGCCACCGCCATCCTCACTTGCAGCCCGGTTCTCTCGGTATCGATGAGGCGGAGATGAGGTGTGGAGGGACGGTGGCGGGCGACTAGGGTCACCCCGAGGCGCCCGCGCGTGGGCAACACGGAGCGTTTTTGTGAAACTTTTTTGTTGCAAATTTAATAGCCTTTTTGCAATGTGAACCTACTTCGATTCATACTCTATCCACTGGGTTTATTATATACTCTAGTCTCGTTGATTCCAACGTCTTCTCGGCCTAAACCATGAAACAAAATCTGGATATGTTTAAAATAGAATTCGTATGTCAATCTAAAATAGCAGTCGTAGACGATTAGAGAGTGTGTCTCCGGAAGCTTCTATTAGTGAAGTTTGTTTCGAAATACAAAGGATCGCTAGTTTTTCTCATAGATGAAACTAAATGTGTCTCTCTTTCCCTCCTCCACGTCTTCACTAATGCAAGCTCTAACCTCGCAAATTACCCCTACCTTTTCACCCTATCGATGCGGAAACCACAAATTAGTTAGTTTTGTTGGAGTTGATTATTTTGTAGAGAGTGGACAAAATGGGAGGCTATTTGTCTAAGTACTAGTGCTGTGGAGAGGGAGCTCCTATGCTTGTGTATGCAGCTTCCTTGTTGGTAGTACTCTTACTTTAATTTGATTGATTCATACATCATCTCTCACACAGGCATATGGTGGCCTATTTATAGATGCATCATGACATGAGTAGCTAGCTATGAGTACTGAGTACTAGACTACTCTAGAGACTTTGACTACACACACAAAGTACTACAGTCTACTAGAATTTTCAGATGACATATCTACTACTGCTGTTCTGTACAAATACAAACTTATTTCACTGAGTATATATTCTTACACATGTCTAGAACTTTACAGATCACCGCCTCCTCTTCTTTGACTTGTGCATCAATTAGTACAGATGAGAACTGAGAGAGTTGGAGAATGTGGTAGAAATTTCTAGATAATAATTACTCCAACAAACTCCCCCTTAATTCATTTCTAGAAATTCCGATCAGCTCTCTGTTGTAGATGAATTTTTCTTTTGTCAGAGCCTTGGTAAATATATCCGCGAGTTGCTCATTCGTGCGACAAAAAACCATTTTAACTTCTCGGCGATCCAGTGCTTCTCGGACAAAGTGATACTTGATAGCAATATGCTTTGTCCGGTCATGACTAATTGGATTTTCACTAATCGCAATTGCAGACTTATTGTCACAATAAATTATAGTAGGCTCATCCTGTTTTTCGTCAAGATCTTCCATAATTCTTCTCAACCAGATAGCTTGTGAAACAGCTTTTGATGCTGCAACGTACTCTGCTTCCGCTGAAGATAAAGCAACAATATTTTGTTTCTTTGTAGAGGAGAAGCACATACCTGAACCAAGTGAGAAAGTGTAGCCCGAAGTGCTCTTCATATCATCGAGACATCCAGCCCAATCACTGCTCGTGTAGCCAATTAATTTTGATTCTTTAACTGGCTTGTACCATATGCCATAATCTGCGGTCCCTTTAATATACCGCAAAACTCTCTTTGCAACGGTAAAATTCAACTGACTTGGGCTAGACATGTACCTCGATAATAAACTGGCGGCGAACATAATATCCGGTCGTGTTGCTGTCAAATATAATAAACTTCCGACCAAACTTTGATAAATTGTCGGATCTGCCTTATCAGTTCCATTGCTTGCTTTTTGTTTTTCATTTGGCAACAAGGGGGTTGTAACTGATTTACAGTTTTCCATCTTAAATTTCTTTAGAATATTTTTAGCATATTTTCTTTGTGATATAAATATTCCTTCACTATTTTGATGTACTTCCATACCAAGAAAGTAATGGAGAGGCCCAGATCACTCATTTCATATGTGTGCATCATGTCCCTTTTAAAATCTTGCATCATCCTCTCATTATTTCTAGTATATATCAAATCATCAACGTAGAGTGAAATGATTAGAATATCCGTACCTGTTTTCTTGATGTATAGGGTAGGCTCACTTATGCTCTTCTCAAATCCCTTTTGAAGAAAATATTTGTCAATTTGACTGTACCACGCTCGGGGCGCCTGCTTTAATCCATATAATGCCTTCTTCAGTTTGAGTACCTTATTTTCTTCCCCTTGAACTGAAAATCCTTCTGGTTGTTCCACATAAATTTCCTCTTCGAGATAACCATTTAGAAAAGCCGATTTTACATCAAGCTGATATATCTTCCACTTCTTTTGAGCTGCTAGAGCAATTATTGTACGAATTGTCTCTAGCCTTGCAACCGGAGCATATGTCTCATAATAATCAATCCCAGCCTTTTGCTTAAAGCTTTTTGCTACAAGCCTTGCTTTATATTTTTGAACTAAGCCATCTGGATTTAGTTTTGTTTTATAAACCCATTTTACTCCAATCACTTCTCCGTCTCTAGGACGATCAACCAATTCCTGTATTTTTTTCAATCATGTGGATTTCATCTTTCATGGCTTTTATCCAATTTTTATGTTTTTCGCTTCTTCGAAACTTTGTGGCTCAACAGCAGAATAATTGCAAAATTCATGTTGTTCTGAACTTCTTTGTTGAGAAGTAGATTCTAATAAATCAACCATACTTCTTACCCGTCTTGGAGCCGATTCCGGTGTAGATATTTGTTCTTCACTGCTCGGGCTTGAATCTGAACTGGAGCTTGAACTTGACCTTGGACTTGATGCTTGTGGACTTGGAGTATGATCTTCCTCTTCATAATTGCCATGCACATGTGGGTGGCCTAATGTGATGGTAGTGGTTGGCAAGGAAGTGCTGGAAGCTTCTGGAGACTTCCAGTCCCAACTAGCACTTTCATCAAAAACCACATCTCTACTGATGATGATTTTCTTTTGCTCCAGATTGTAAAGTCGATATCCTTTGATACCATCAGCATAGCCAACAAATATGCAGCGATCACTTCTATTATCAAATTTTACTCTTTTTTGTGCTGGCACTTGATCATAACAAATGCTACCAAATACTCTCATATGACCAATGACGGGTTTTTTACCAAACCAAGCTTCAAAAGGTGTATGATTTGGTACTGCTTTGGTAGGACTTCTATTTAAAAATAAACTGCAGTACTGACAACTTCAGCCCAAAAGGATTTAGGCATACCTTTTTCTTGTAGCATAGAATTTGCCATATCATCAATTGTTCGGTTTTTTCTTTTAGCCACTCCATTTTGTTGAGGACTGTAGCCTACCGTTAATTGCCTTCGGATGCCAGCATTTTCACATTACTTCTCAAATTCTTTTGAGATATATTCTCCTCCTTGATCGCTGCGCAATACCTTGATTTTTCTATTACTTTGATTTTCCACCATGGCCTTGCATTTTCGAATGTCTCAAATGTCGCTGATTTTTATTTTAAAAAATATACCCAAGTCATTCTTGTGTAATCATCAATAAATGTGATAAAGTACCAATTTCCTCCTTCGACATTGTTGGAACTTTACCAACTATATCAGTGTGCACTAATTCCAATGGTGCACTTGCTCTCCAAGCTCCACTAGGAAAAGAAGCCCGAATTAGTTTTCCAAAAACACATCCTTCACATGGGTCAGATTTAAAGGACAAATAAATGGAAGGCCTTGAACCATACCTTTTATCTTGAGTAACTTTAATGCTCTCTAGTTGAGATGACCCATTCTCTTGTGCCAAAGATCAGAAATATCCACTTCACTTCTGAGAGCCACTTGAGATGGATAATTCATCTTCAACAAAATTTTCCTGTCCTTCTCCATATTTATTTTTGCTATCAACCGATTATTTTTACAGTCCACTATTTTGCATGAAAAATCCTCAAAATAAACCGCATACCCGTGTTCAAGAGGTTGCCCACTACTTAGCAGATTTTGCTTTAAATCGGGTACCAACAAAACATCTTTAATAATTTTTGGACCGTCTGGAGTTTGGACAGCAAACGTACCTTTGCCTTCATTTTGTGCTATGGAGCCATTACCCATGTGAATTTTTGCATGATACGATGAATCCACTTCTCGAAATAATTTTGGATCAGCGGCCATGTGGTTGGTGCAACCACTGTCAATAACCCAGACATTATATTTTTCTTCATGAGCAGTATGACAAGAGAAAACCATTTCTTCAGACCTTTCCTTTTCTTGTGAAAAATTTGCCCGATTAATCTCTCGAGTTCTGCAGTATTTTGCAATGTGGCCCTTCCTCTTGCACTTGTTGCAAGTCATTTTCTTCCAACACTTATCTGTGGTATGACTAGATTTTTGGCAAATATCACACCACAAATTTGAAATGGACTTACCTTTTTCACCTTTTTTTTGGCCACCTTGCTTCTGCATGTCCTGCCTTAAATATCCATATTTTTGAAAACCACGATCTCGGGCTAGAAAATTATTTTTCTGGAAATTCCCATGATACCTTGTATTTTGAGGCCTGAAGGTCATCTTTGTCTGAAGTGCATTTTCAACTAAACTCCCTTCACGCTGAAATTTCCTCTCTTCATGAGACTCCAACGAGCTCATTAGTTGCTGGACTGTGAGGGTCGACAAGTCTTTCGACTCCTCGATGGCCGTAACAATATACTCATATTTCTCCGGGACACTGATTAAAATTTACTCAACTATCTGTTAATCTTTTATATCTTCACCATAAAGCCACATCTGATTGACGATCTCAATAACTCTGGAGAAATAATCTTTTACCTTCTCAGTGTCCTTCATTTGCAAATTCTGGAATTGCCTCCTCAGAGTTTGAAGCTTCACAGCCAGCACCTTCTTCGATCCTTGAAACTCCTCCTTCAATTTGTCCCATGCTTCCTTCGACTTCTTGGCGCCAATAATACGCGGAAATAAACTTTCCGCAACTCCTTGTTGGATCAAGAACAAGGCCTTGGCGTCGTTCATCTGGGCTTCTGCTAGAGATTTCTTCTGCGCCTCTGTAAGAGTCTCTAGGGCGGAATACTCCTCGTACCCATTTTCGATGATGTTCCACAATCCTTGAGATAGCAGCAGCGTCTGCATCTTGATACTCCATATGTCGTAATTTTCTCCCACGAAAACAGGAACCATGGATTGTGCCACCATGACGCCCGAATTTGAAGCCATATCTGCAGCTTCACTTGACGATGCCGATACGCCGTGCTTATCTGATACGCCCTACTCGAACCTGGACGCTCTGATACCAGTTGTTGGAGTTGATTATTTTGAAGAGAGTGGACAAAATGGGAGGCTATTTGTCTAAGTACTAGTGCTGTGGAGAGGGAGCTCCTATGCTTGTGTATGCAGCTTCCTTGTTGGCAGTACTCTTACTTTAATTTGATTGATTCATACATCATCTCTCACACAGGCATATGGTGGCCTATTTATAGATGCATCATGACATGAGTAGCTAGCTATGAGTACTGAGTACTAGACTACTCTCGAGACTTTGACTACATACACAAAGTACTACACTCTACTAGAATTTTCAGATGACATATCTACTACTGCTGCTCTGTACAAATACAAACTTATTTCACTGAGTATATATTCTTACACATGTCTAGAACTTTACAGATCACTGTCTCCTCTTCTTTGACTTCTGCCTCAATTAATACAGATGAGAACTGAGAGAGTTGGAGAATGTGGTAGAAATTTTCAGATAAGAATTACTCCAACAAGCTTTGCACCTGATCGATGCAAAAACCGCCGCCTAACTTCTCCCTCCACGACGTCGCCTTCGATTTTGTCGACGGTGACGTCCCCTTCGATGACCTCGTCGACGGCAAGGGGTTGTGTTGCCCCGACAACCCGCTTGATGAGGCCATGATCTGACTATCGACGGTCGATGACCCTTTCTTGGCGTTCAATCTTGACTGCTCACCGCCGCTACCACCGTGGACTCAAAGAGCGAGGAACGCATGCACACGGATGTCAGCGCGCTGGACTCATAGAGAATAGTAGGCGGCGGCGTTGAAAACACGGGTGCATCAGCGACAAGCGTTGATGATCTGTGGCTCCAACCTTTGGCCGTGGCCAGGAAGCCGCGCCGCCCACCTGCCGCCGTACGCAAGAGGGTCTGGTCGCTGGTTTCCCCCAAGTTGACTGTCGCCGCCATCGACAACAGCCATGACAAAGTTTCAGCGGCGACGGTGGCGGAGGAGAACACTCCCGTCCCGCCAAGCGGCGGTGCAAATGCGACGAGGAGAAGACGTGTGGCAACTGCCACATGACGGATAAGCCGCAGTGGCTGGTGGGGCCATACGGTCCAAGCACGCTGTGTAACACATGCGACATCCGGTACAGGATCGACCTGCTGCTGTCGGATTACCGGTCGTCGACCAGCCCCGGCTTCGAGAGCGACGAGTACTCCAACCGCCACAGGAAGGTGGTGAAGCTCACGGAGAAGAAAAGGGAGAAGACCATGCCCGCCACCGCAACATCGCCCAATGCTGGCAAAGTCCTGGGCCTATGTGAAACTGTGCATACATCCACGCCACTACAGAAATAGCGATGGGGGCTGAATTTCTCAACCGCACTTCTCAAAGGTTTTGGTTTAACCACCACCTTTAAGGTTGTAGGAATAAAAAAAGCTGGCTCGATCGAGCCGATACATCGAACTCCCAATCCCACATCCACGTATCACCATCCATCTATCACACATCCATCTGCCGCATTACAAATTAAAACATCCATACAAATCACACAGCACCACGAATCAAAGAAATTGATTCACACACCTTCACAAATCAAAGAAATTGATTCATAAATTATATATCACGACAAATCAAAACATCCCTCCATCGCTTGCACCGCCTCCTCCTGCTCCCACTCCCACTCCTCTCCGATGAGGTGGGAGAGGTGGCCAAGGCTGGAGTTGGAGAGGAAGGGGCGCCGGAGAGTGGAGGCTAGGGGCCAGCGCCAGATCCAGCCGCCCTTGAGCGGCTGGTGAGGAGGGGCGGAGAGGAGGGAACTGGCGCCGGATCCGACCGTCCCTGAGTGGCTGGTGGGGAGGGGGAGGCGGGCGTGGTGGGAGGGGAAGGGGAGACACGCGGTGGGAGAGAAGGAGGGGTGAAGGAGAGGAGGACGCGTGGTGGGAGAGTCTAAGAGATAAGGATAAGGTCGACTCGGTGGTTAAAAGGGATGGGCTCCGCTCAATCTGCTCGGTTTTTTAATAGGGGTTGCTTTTAAAGAACCGACACCTATAATATAAATATAGGTGTTGTTTTTTTTAAAAAACAGAATCTTTAATATTAATATAGGTTCATTGTTTTTTAAAAAAACCAGAACTAAAACTACAGATACCGATTTTTATTTAGAACAGACATCTATACTTCCTCAAAGGTGGCATTTCTTTTCTTTTTTTCAGCCCGTGGAGGTGGAAAAAGGTCTACAGGTGTCGGTTTTAGCTGTTCCGACACCGATAATGTCGTATCTTTTATGTGCTTATGTAGTAATGCTAGCTAGTTGTGAATTGTGTCGTATTCCTTCCTTTCCAAAATAAACAAGACTATCACAAGATGTAACACATCTTATTACTCTAGGATGTGTCATATTCAGTATTAGATTTGTTTATTTTGGAATGGAGGGAGTAGTGTTATAGCGAGATGCCAATCGATTAATTTGCATTGGTTCTGGTTTTGCAAATCAATGGAGTGTCATTCATTCATCTCTGTTTCAAAAAAAATCAGTGAATTTCTTTTGCTAGTGTAGGGGATAGTTTCAAAAATGGTATAATACTTGAGGGTAATAGATACCCATATACTAGACTTGGACAGCAAACTTGATATGAAAACACTAGATGGTATTAGACCTAATACCCTGGTATCAAACCTTGTACATTGATATGTAGGTAACAAGGTTAATCCCTGTGGCTACCACCATACCAATCCATCGATGTCTTGTTGGCACATTTCATTGACCATGTCCAATCATTTTGAAGGAGACCTAAGGATGACGACGACACACACCATGTCTAGTCGGAATAAACAGAGATGTCACGCCACAACATGCTCTAGGTGTACTCCACCACCAGGAGTCCTAACAGGCCAACCTTAGCACGCACACATCTTAGTCTCACCATGGTGGCCGGTGGCCAAGGACTGAGGAATCGAATAGAGAGGCAGGAAAAAAAAGCAACACCTTGAGTAGGCTAAGTGGTTGAGAAGGGCAAAGACGTCCCTGCGATGTGGAGGATGGTGTAGGTTACGGGGTCGACAAGAGTCACCATAAAATCGTGGAGGTCACCATAATCGCGGAGGTCAATTGCCCATGCGTGAAAGCCACGAGCAATGTAGGCATCTATTTGGTGGCGCTATGAGAGCCAAAGCTCTAAGAAGCCAAGGATGAGGAACACCACTAGGGTGTCAGTGGGGCCCTGCTTCGGGACATGGATGGGGATGCAATTAACATCAAGCTAGTCACGAACCTTTTTTCGACCAAGTTGTAGTCGTTGGTTTGGCATGACACATTTCAGATACAGGATTCGAGGAGGCAGTGGCAAATCTAGGATTTTAGTTTAGGGTATCCGAAAAAAATTCAACACAATATTTTGATAATAATTATAAAATTAACAATGTGGTTAGGTATATATGTACTAAGTAACACGATAAAGTTTTAATTCTTAGATTAAATAAAAACGATCCACTAACTACAATGTAAATAGTTTAAACACTGTATTGCTAATTGAAAATATGTGCATAAAATAATACCAGAGACTTACAATGCTATTTTTCTGACTAATTTATTTAACACTTTTGAATGGACATGAATGTCTAAATTTATTCGGCGGTCCGGCGCACGAGCGGTGCATGCCGATGCACAGCGGCGCAGTGCGCGGACGGCGGCGGCGCGCGCGGGTGGCACGAGGGCTCGGGCAGCAGCCGGCACAAGGGCGATGGCCGACGCACGGGTTCAGTAGCTCTGGTTCGGGCATTCGGTGATGGTTCCTGTCTTCCACTATTCTCGACTTTCGACTTTCGAGTTTCGAGACGATAAACCGAGAAGATATGTTGCCGTACACTATATATATATATATACTTTTACGCGTGGACTGGGGTATGCCGGGGTCCACCCGGCATACCCCTGACTCCGTCCCTGCGAGGACGCAACAACAACCCATCCGAGTAGCAATGCGCATGTTTTAGTGGAGTAGAAGGAGAGGCTGAACGATAAAGCCATCAATGACATCGTGAAGAAGCACAACATGGTCATGGCAGGGAATCCAGTAGTAGGAGAGCAAGTACACAAGGTGCCATATAGACTCATAGGATGATGTGAAGGAGAGAAAAGGAGAGTAGAAGCCACTCCTCGTGCAAGAGGCAAACCAGGGATGAAAACTAAATGGATAGTTTCCGTCCGCTTTCGAATAAAACGAATATGGATATTGTTCAGAGCAGATAATTCGACAGTCTGAATATGAATACGAATACAGGTATTTTTTTGATACGAATACGAATATGGTACGAGAGTTTTCGTCGGATAATATGGATATTTGATGAACAATGCTATTTAGATATCCACATAAAATATACTTTTTTAACTCTAGACCTTTAACCTACTTTTTAGATTTTAATAGTAGCCAATCTCACGACACTAGTCCATACTATTAATATTATTTAAATTTTAAATATTTTTAAATTATACTATATATATTTATACCAATATTGTTGTACATGTCGAACATAATTAGCATTTTTAGTCATGACTAAATTTTTTATATAAAACAAACTAACTATGCGTGATAGTATTTGTTTCTATTAGAAGTTTAATTGGTTTTTGTGTTTTGAGAAATATTTGTTTTTTATTCGTGTCCGATCATATTCGAGATAATTCGTATTTCTTTTCGTATCCAAGCTATTTGTATTCATTTTAATATTCGACAAAAAATATGCAAACGAATATGGTATGAGAATTATTCGTCCGTGTCTGCTTCCTTTTACCTTTAGGGGCAACCTCCACACAAATTTCAAAAAATGAGAGAGAAAGAGGGAATTAGATTGGTAACAAGTGTATTGGAAGTAATGTAAATAGATACAAACTATTATTATATGTGTTAGTTCTAAATTAATATTAAATTAATATACGATGATTTAAATAAAATTCTCTAAGGGCGAGTCCCAATGGTAGAAACCGGACACCATTTTCATGGCAACCACGTCACCAAAAAACTACTCATGGAAACCATTCTTCCCGATGCAAGTAGTTTCTAGGAAGAAGGAAATTTAATGAGCATTTACATGTCCAAACAAACTAAACTAATCATCTGTGGCAAAAAAAATCACCTGTGAACAAAAGAAAACCCAATCCTGACCACCCCTTCTCCTCCTCCCCCTCTTCGCCGCGGGAGGCGGCCGACGCTCGGGATGCGAGCGACACGCAGACGGTGGGTGGCGCACGGGAGACAGCCGAGTGCAGCATGCCGGCCAGCGCGCTCGAGGCGGGCGACACGTGGGAGGCGGCCAGAGCTCCGAGCAGCGACGAGAGGAAGGGGCGCAGACGCTGCGCGGATGGAGACGGGAGGGAGAGGCACAGGGAGAGAGACGCAGAAGGTCTTTTTTCATCCAAGCTCTCCCTTTCTTTTTAGCATTGAGACTACGAGTTAATTTTATAAAGACTCAAGGGATTTTCTGCAAAATAGTCAGGTGGACGAAAATCTTGGATGAAAACACTACTTACTTGCTTTATAGATAGTTATAGATATATGTTTTTAGGGATGTGCGCGTATGTGTTTATAAAGATGTGTTTACATGTGTTGTGAGCGTGTATCATGTTTCTAAAAAAAATAATGTCGAGATCTCACAACTTCTAAAACTTGATTTAATTTTGAGCGATTTTTCAGCTAAAGCCAAACGAATTCAACCAAGTTTGAGAAAAAAAACCCGGACAATTTTGATGTTTAATAGTGTTCTCTCTCAGCTGAAGCCTCTCACTGAAGCCACCAGGGTTGTGATTTCAGTTATACCGTGTCGCCCTGACTGACCGGCGTATTTCGCCGAAATTCACGAAAGCCGCGGCAATGAACAAGAGCAAATTTGAATTTGAACGATTTCGTGCGTACCGCGAAAACCGTGAAAAACCGTGAAAACCATGAAAACCATGGAAACCGCGTCGTGCCACGATTTCGCTCAAACCGCGCCATATACCGCGGTTTTCACGACAAACATCGCGAAATTTATATTTTTTATAAAAAATATATATATTTTTTGTTAAAATGAATTTTTCAAATTTTTGAATTTCTATGAAATTATTTGAACGAAACCGTAAAGATGCCGTACCGCATCCCCGAAACGACCGAATTTCATAAGCGCCCGACTTTCGCGAAATCCGGAACCCTGTAAGTGTGTGCCAGACTTGCCTAATTGTAAAATATATAATATTTGAGGGGGCAATTTGCAAGTTGGCCCGCTCACCCATCTCAACACCCGGAGGACCCCAACCACTGCCCTCGCAGACAGAGAGGAGAAGAGAGCCTCCTGCCTGCCGCTGCAGCCGCCCGCGACACGCTCCCCCTCGCCCTGCCGAGATCTCCGCCGCTCGACGCAGCAGATCCGGGCGGCCGCCCCCCACCCGGCGGGGACTCCGTCCCGAATCCCGACGATGGCGGGGATGGAGGCCTTCGAGGCCTACTTCCGCCGCGCGGATTTGAACCAGGACGGCCGCATCAGCGGCCAGGAGGCCGTCGCCTTCTTCCAGGGCGCCAACCTGCCGCAGCAAGTCCTCGCTCAGGTGCGTCCCGTGGCCTCCCTCGCCGCAATTCGTGCCGCCGCCACTAATGGCCACTCTCCGATTGGAGAGCAGCGCCCTATTTTAGGTGTGATCTCGGTGGTGGATGGTGGTAGTAGATCTTTCGCTTCCAGCGAATTCGAATGAGTTTATGATTGTTGGTGTCGGGATTCGTGTGCTGCAGGTATGGATGCACGCCGACAAGAACAAGACCGGCTTCCTCGGCCGGCCGGAGTTCTTCAACGCGCTGCGCCTCGTCACCGTGGCGCAGAGCGGGCGTCAGCTCACGCCCGACATAGTGCAGTCGGCGCTGTATGGCCCTGCCGCTGCTAGAATTCCAGCTCCCAAGATAGCCGGTGGGCAAGCTGCTCTGCAGATGGGTGCATCGGGTGCTCCCAGGCCGCAGGTAAATGCCGCCGCGACACCTGCTCCAGGGCAGGTTGGAGCTTCACAGCCGCAAATGAATGTTTCTGGTGCTTCAAGGCCTCAGGGAAGTGGTATGATGCCGGCCTCTGCTCAAATTGGCGGTTCGCAGCAGATGAACGCCGGAGCCGTGCCAAGACCCCAAGGGATCAATTCTATGATGCCGGCTGCAAGTCAGGGTGGTGCTCTGCAGCCAACTCAGTTCGCAGCGCAGAGGGGAATGCAATCACAGCCGCCTAGCATGGGGTTTAATCAACAGCCTCCCCCTTCGAGTACTGGTTTCATGAGGCCACCTCAGCCAGGAGCTCCAGCAGCATCACTTCAAGGTCAAGCACCTGGGATTAATCAAGTACCACTAGGAGGAGGCAGCATGGGAGGACCTGCTGGTTGGCAAGGAGGCAATGTTGGTTCTGTTGGAGGTCTCCCGCAAGTTACTCCAGGAGCAACTGCTCCTTCACAAGCAACACCGGGTGGATATGGTCTTGCATTGTCTAGCACAATGGGCATGGCTCCTGGACAACAGGCACAAGCAATGTCCTCTTCGTCAATGCCACCGCAAAGCAACAGTGCTATATTGGCTCAAGATTCGAAAGCTTTGGTGCTGTCTGGAAATGGCTCTGCCAGTGGCTTAGGAACAAGCAATGACATCTTCTCTGCTCTTACTCAGCCTAAGTCGAATGTATCCACACCTTCATTTCTGACTCCTAATTCATCCAGTTTTATGTCCACACCATCTGTCTCCCAGAACCTGTCGAATCCAGCTCAGTTTGGTTCTCAACAAGGTATTCCAACAGTGAGTTCTGGTGGCAGTCAACCTCAACAGACTCATCCCATCACAAAACCGAGTGTTCCAGCACCAACTGTACCTGGTGTTTCTGCTGGAGTTTCTAGTTCAGCTTCTCAATGGCCAAAAGTTACTCAGTCTGACATCCAGAAGTACACTAAAGTCTTTGGGGATGTTGATAGGGACAGAGATGGTAAAATAACTGGTGCAGAAGCTCGCACGCTGTTCCTCAGTTGGAGACTTCCAAGAGGTGGGATCTCATGACCAGCATTTAATTCTAACTCCTAAGTATGCAAATGCTTATTTCTGTCTGTAAGATACTCTAATTCCTTTCTTCTGTGAGGTTCTTGTACACACCTTTTGTTTGAGCTTATTGTTTATGCTGTTTTGTCATGTTTACTGCCATAATACTTGTGGTGTAGGTTATCATTTTGATTAATTCTATTTCTATGATAGTTTTCTTAAGATGCCAAACATACCCCCTTGGGATGTTCTTCTGTTGCAAACATCTAATGCAAGTGACGTTCTTCTATAATTTTCAGAGATTCTGAAGCAAGTGTGGGACCTGTCTGACCAAGATAATGATGGCATGCTTTCTTTGAGAGAGTTTTGCATTGCTCTTTATTTAATGGAGAGGCACCGAGCTGGAACTCCTTTGCCTCCAACACTTCCTGACTCTCTTAAATATGATGAGGTACTGTTGCGTGCAACAGGCTTGCCTTCAACAGCATACAACGGCCCATCATGGCAACAAAACCAAGGTAAGAGAATATTGGCTACCAGGTTTCAACTATTATTTCATAACTGTATCACAACATGATATCCTGTGTCTAGCTTTCTTGTTCTGCTCTCTTTGCTCACAAGGTATTTTATGTTTGGCCAGGACTGCCACACAAGGGCCCTGGAGCAGCTGGGATGCCTGCTACTGGTGTGCGGCCGCCTTTGCCACCACATTTGCAAGCACAGATGGATGGTGCTAACAGACCAGGGCAACCAAGACCTCACATGCCTGGTATGGATAACCATGCAGCACCTCAAGCAAATAAAGATGACAAAAGTGGAGTGAACTCAGCTGTGCCGGAGGCTCCTAAGAAGGTATTTGACCACTTCCTTAAATCCTGAAATGTCTGCTGAACCGTTGATCATTTATCAGTCCCGATCCACTTTGAGCAGGCTATTTCTCCAATGGTAAACAGCAGTTGATGCACATCTAGAATGGTTAAACAAATCTTATTATTCATTTAAGCAACCGCAGGTCTTATGATATGTCCAAATAATATTGTCATGATTTAGCAATAGCTTTGTTGTAGCGGGTGGTAGGGTTTGTTCCCACGAGGAATTGTCCAATTGTTGAAGGTCGAAGTAACCGATCTTTACTCTTATGAAAGTGGTGGTTGGGGCTTATGGTGTGTTTGACACGCAATCCCCACTTAGATCTTTTGTGGTTTCAAATATGTAGACATATGCATACTGTCTCGAAGATATTTACAACATCAAAGCTTATTCCACACAAGTACATGCAGATGGTTGATTGGTATCATGTAGTCACATATACAATTTTTAGATTCTGGAATAGTTATTTATTTACATTTTATACTCTGAACCATATCATATTTATTGGGGATCTGTTACGACATGTGAGCATGATGCTAGTATAACCATAATAGCTAAATCAAGAGGCAAATGCCATATTTGATGCAGTCATAGACAAGTATGAACCTTCTAGCGGTAGTTATTTATGAAACTATTTCATTCCCACCAGTGTCACGATGATGAACCTGCTGAAGCATGCTGATTTTGTGCCATTCAAATTTTCCGTTCAATGTATTATCAAGTTGACAGATATGGCCATACTTTGTTTTTTGGCAAGTTTCCATTCCATGTATCATCAAGTTGACTGATATATGGCCATACTTGTTTTTCAGCACTCATTAATTGCAAGTTCAGGATAGCCTTTTTCTCTTGATTAACTTTTTTTCTTTTTGTACCTTTCAAAACAACTTCCTACAAAATACAGTTAGTGGTTGTTATCTTTCGGTGTTGCCGAAAGTATTGCTTAATATATGTTATATTTTGCTCTTTTACGAACTTTGAAACAAATTGTCTTTTGTCTCTTGCATTGTGAAGGTTGAGGTGGAGAAGCAAGTCCTAGATTCCAGAGAGAAACTAGAATACTACCGCACGAAGATGCAAGATCTTGTAAGCACACTTGCAATCTCTAACTAGTTTTTCATGTGCAAAGTGATTTGGTCAATTAAAATAATTCTGGCTTTAATCGTTTGTGCATTTTTTTTTAAAAAAATGAACATAGCTAGGTTGCTGAGAATTGATGTATGAATGTGATTTAGTGATCATTCTTTTATTTGTTTTATTTTGTCAAAGGTTCTGTATAAAAGTCGGTGTGACAACAGGCTGAATGAGATCACAGAAAGGGCATCTTCTGATAAACGTGAGGTACAGAACATTGCTTATTACTTTATCCCCTTTTAGAGCCGTTTGTTATTGTTTTTAAACGTTTGGAAGCATGCAGGTGATAGAAATCATTAGCTTCTAACAAACTGATGGACAATTTTTCTTTTGATTCAGGTGGAATCATTAGCTAAGAAGTATGAAGAAAAGTACAAGCAAGTAGCTGAGTTAGCTTCCAAACTGGCAGTTGAAGAAGCTGCCTTTCGTGATGTTCAGGTTGCTCAGCGCTGTACCAAAGAAATTCACTTGAGATTCTTGCTGCAATCTTCTTATCTTTTGTCTCTCTCTATTGAATGAAAGTTGATTGGTTTTTGTTCAGGAGAGGAAAGTTGAATTACATGAAGCTTTAGTTAAAATGGTACAAGGTGGAAGTGTTGATGGTTTGCTCCAGGTATGTTCTAACTTCGTTAGGTGTCGTCACCTATCTCTCTTGAATAACAATGTGCACTGTTATACTGTTCCTAGGTTCGAGCTGATCGAATCCAATACCAATTAGAGGAGATGGAGAAAGCTTTTAGTGAACGGTGCAAGCACTTTGGACTGCAGTTCAAGCCATCAGCATCAGTTGAGCTTCCTTTTGGTACTACACTATCCTGTACTAGCGCAATTTCATTTCCTGCATTCTTCAGATACATAACCCTTATTTGTTAGGTTGGGAACCTGGGAAGCAAGAGGGGACAATTGAGTGGGATGAAGACTGGGACAAATTTGATGATGAAGGTAAATTTAATACTTTCATGCCATGCTGCTTTATGTTGTTATTGATTAAGAATACTCGAAACGAATTGATTTTTTCTAATATATTGAAGTTGATAACTGTACTTAGGCTGTATTCGGAGGTGGTGTTGCCCATTAGTGCGTGATTATTTAATTATTACCCCAAAAAACTCGAAAAATGGATTAATATGATTTTTTTTAAGCAACTTTCGTATAATTTTTTTTTTTGCAAAAAACATACCTGTTTAATAGTTTGGGAAGCGTGTGCATGGAAAACAAGGGGGTGGGTTGGGAACTTCAACAAAAGAACACAGCCTTATTCAATCCAAACTAGTGATTAATTGTTGAATGATATAAACTTCTGCCATTTATCTTCTCTCTGAGTTGTTGCTAATGGCAATTATGTTGCATCTGAAACAACGCATGACACTGTTTATGACTAATATATATAGATAAAATTTACTCAGTATTCTTGTCATTCTGTTGATTACCCACTGCCTATGTTTAGGATAACAGGTTAATCTGTTTAGTAACAAATGTTTCTCACTAGAACGGGATGGTGTGAAAGTAAACATGTTTTGTAGTGAAGATAACACAGATCTCAATCACGTTAGCTTCATTCGTTCAGATTTAGTGTCTTCTACTTGGCCAACCTAATTTTTTCTTCTTTTTTTCAGTTTTTCTGATTAAATCATATAATTTAACAGGGTTTGGCTTTGTAAAGGACAATGGTACAATTGTTGAAAACCCAGTTGCTTCCGAAAATGTGAAAGTGCCATCTCTTTGGAATGATATGGATGAGAGCCCTGTTGCATCTTCAAATGGTCACATCAAGGCTGAGAGACATTACAGAGCTGGTGATCATGCAGCTGAGAGTGAATTAAGCTATGATTTTGGTGAGGAATCTGTAAGGAGCCCCAGCAGTGCTGGAAGAAGTGCATCTGGAAGTCCATTTGTGTCTTCAAATTTTGCGATGCATGACTCATCTCCCAGCAAAAAGGAAACCTACAGGTACATGTTTCCACATTTCGGGTAGTGTACAATTTCTTATTCTATAATGTTTGACTTGCTACCTGCATGAACACTAGAACTGAGATATGCCAGGCATAGTTTAATTGAACAGAATGGGCTACATTTACAAATTTGAAACAAGTCAGCATGTTTCTCTTGAGTATAGTGCTGAGTCTTCCGGTTAGTGATGGATGATCTCTAATTGATGGCTGTGTTGTTTTACTGTCACCGTGTGGTGCCACAACATGGGTCCACTTTCAGTATCCTATTCTAGTCCACTTATATATTGTTCATGTATTGCTCTGGCCAGTGGCAGAGCTAGTATTTATCCGGGTAAATAAGGGAAATGAACTGTTTCATTCCTCACGGCTTTCCCTCCTTACTATTCTTACCTTTCACCTGTAATAGGTGTGATGCTATACCGGATTATCTATCCGTGGATAGTGTTTTCCTTCAGATCTGAGTATCGCACATACTTTTTTTCCAAAGGGTTCTGTTTCTGGTACTGCCAAGGGGTTGTTCATGTATTAACTTTCCAATGATGCTCTTTTGTACCTCCATATGTATCTTTTAGGCCTGTATTCAACTTACTGAATAAGTAAGACTCCCAACTTACTCTCTAGCTTGAAGCACTTTTCAGGAATTTCTAAGAGGGGGGAAAGATGTCAAAACTCAAGCCTATCCATCCCCCAGCCCGGCCACCACGGGCAGGTGCCCGGGTTTCGCCACATTAGCCAGTGGATTATTGCTTAATAACTGTGCCTAATTTGCTTCTTTTAGTGGAGGCTACATCAGCCGCCGTTAAGCTTGCCCTGGCTCAAGGAAACTTGTAGATCCGCCACTGGCTCTGGCTATAAGCCTTCCACCTTGTGAAGCTGTGACAGGTTTTCTCCAATGGATGGAGGCTTAGGATTTCTTTAGTTCCATATGGTCCTAGCATGGGTATGCTTTCGGTATCAACATTATCCAGAGCAGTCGATCATGATGAGTAGTTGGATACCATGTCTTTCACACATTAGATTTTTCTGTACACCAGATTCCCCTCACCTTTTTTTAACAAAAGAAAATACAGTAGGAATGTAGGATATTCAGCATTGTTATGTACTTTCTAGAAATATGTTCCCGTGGTCTTTACACTGTATGTGCTGACCGTTTCGTGGAAAAGATTCTGTAGAATGCTCAATTGTGATCATACATTAGATAGTATTGAACCATGTAAGTTTAAATTGTCTCGTGAGTAACATGACATTTATTGTTATTTCTATCACAGCGACCATGGTGGTTCTGAATCCATTTTTGGTGACAAATATGCTGATGAAACGTCCTGGAACTTTGATGACCAAGACACTGAATCTGTTTGGGGATCTAATGCAATGAACAACGTGAGTTACATAGCTTCTTTCCAGTTGTGGTTTCTGAGCATATCGACCCTTTTCTGTTTCTTATGAACTGCATTGATACAGGAGTCTGACCATCATGGAAGTGCACACAACTCTTTCTTTGGGTCAGACGACTTCGGTATAAATCCTGTTAGGGTGGGCTCTCCAAGTGGTGCCAGTACCTATGGAAAGAAGAAAAGTTCATTCTTTGATGATTCTGTTCCAAGTTCACCTGCATACACATCTGGATTCTCACCAAAATTCAGTGAAAGCCGTGATGATAGCTCATCTTATAACTTTGGAAGGTTTGATTCCTTTAGATCCCAGGAGAGCGGATTCTTCCCTCAGGAAAGTCGTTTTTCCAGGTTTGACTCCATAAACAGCTCCAAAGGTGTGAATGTAACTGGATTCGATTCACCGAAAAGCTCAACAAATTTCGGTCGGTTTGATTCTTTTGATGATGCCGATCCATTTGGTTCAAGTGGACCCTTCAAAGCATCAGGAAGCAGGTCTCCCCCCAAATTCTGATACGCCAATGTACTATCTTCTATCTTTAGTGAATTCATTTGTCGATACAAGGCCGGATTCTTTTGAGGAAACTCCTTCGCATTGATGCAGTGGATCCTTTTCGAGTGGGATGTTGCCATTCCCCTTGTGCGTTTTTCCTGTCCATTTCACGGTACAAAGGGGACAGGTTTTGGTATATTCTTGTTTGTATTTTGTAAAGTACACCGAGTTTGTTATTGTTCATAGTTATTATATCTCTGGAACGGCTGCTGATCATCTGCTTTTTGCCATTTGTTTCTTGGCTTTTGTACCATACCAAATGTTACAGTTGGTTTACTAAACTCTCAATCATTTTGTAAGAAACCGAGGACGATTTAGCACTGTTTGCCCCTCTGAATGTGTAATCATTTTGGAATCAGATTCGGCGTTTCTGTTGTGTCAAGGTCTGTTTTTCCCTGCTCTATTATCAAGGGCTTGTACACTCGAGTCTGAGTGGTTTCTTAGCCTCGTCCTATCAATTTATCATTTAGAGGGCTTGTACAACTCTGCCAATGGTCAGTTACAACGCGACATTACATCTATGTCATCCTACGTTCAACGGGACATACCATTCAAAAAATGTACAACAAACTTTTGTATTATCACCTTACATGAATTCTGCCGATTGCCGGCACAGACTTGCAACAAGTCCGAATAATAAAAAGACAACAGTACAATGAGAAGGCATGACTATATTATAGTCGTAATTGACCAATGTATCTATCATGAATATGAATATAGCACTCCCATCATATCCTGATGCGCTCCTGTTCTTACCACGCTAAACTGAAACGAGAAATTAAGATCAAACATCTCAATATGACAGTTACAGTGTACCGGCTCGTCAAAACACCGGTGAAAATGAATCACTTTGGGTCAAATTTACTTCTACTAAGGCACACATTATGGAATAAGTTTGCTCTTTTTTCCATTATTCAAAATTGCAGTGTAAATTCATTGGCCTATGTAAAGGCAGCCCCGTGGCCTTACGCAGTGGCCAGCTTCATCTCTTCTTGGTCCTCGAGGTTTAGAACATGGAGCAGCTTTGGCCAAGATTCAGGGATTCCTCCAGGTAAATCAAATTCTAAAAGCTTCCCCTGTTGCCGGTAGAAACCCTCAACAGGTTGGCTCTGCAAAGTTCAGCAAAATGATTAAGTGTCAGTATACAACTTTACAAACTGTGAAAACAAATCATTACAACAGTACCTATACTGAGCAAATCAAAACGATGCAGGATTTATATCTTCCAAGAACCACATTAAATAGTTAAAAGATAAGAGAGCAGATGATCTAGACTATGCAGCCACAGTTTTCACGTGTACAACATTGCATTTAAACCTCACAAAAGGGAACTATTTTGAACAGAAATTGTAAGTAGGAACTATTTTGAACAGAAAATTGCAATTCATGAAAAGGTAGGGCAAGATACCATGTCATTATATATCTGCAGTCGATTTCTCACCACCTCTTCGGTATCGTCAGCTCGGGTGATAAGCTTTGACATACAGTTATTTGGGGGCAATAGCGGTGCCATGTAGATTGGTGGCAGCCCATTTTCACCCTTCACATCAATGCAGGCCAAATTGAAGTTCTTTCCACATTGGCTACAAATACGTCTGCCAAGGCACTTCTCAACTAAGACATCTTCTCTCAATTTTAGATTGACCACCATATCAATGTCAGTAACTCCATCAAGAATTTCCTGACAAAGGTGGGAATACATAAATCATTAGGGTGGACCATGATCAAGTGGAAGCATCAAAGAATGATAGGATCACAGCATTTGCTTTAAATTCCATTATCTCCAGTTAATATATGACATTCGATATCACATAACATAGAAAAACTGGGAAAGCTATTTAATTCCAATAAAAGAGTAACACCAGAAAAATACTTCTTTTAGAGGAGCAGGCAGTTTAGTACTAATAGAAAAGTATTAACCAAGCTAAGTAGTAACTGCTAATGTGATCATTCCTATATATAAAGATGCTTCTAAATACTTGCAGCACACTTTTAACTGACAAAGGAGTCCCACTGAATTATTTGAATTATATCATACCACACTACTAACTACACAATCAAGTCGGAGGAGAAACAATCAAAGATTGATCAAATCAAAGAGTTGATTAAGATTTGACTTCTGCCAAGTGAAAAATCCTCACCGCTTGTTTTACAGTACGTGGAAAACCATCCAGAATAAATCCTGATTCGCCCTGCTCTTCTCCTTTCTTAAGCCGTTTAGACAAAAGATTGATGATAATTTCATCAGAAACCAGTTTCCCCCGATTAACAATTTCAGCAAGCTGCAAAAAGGGTAAAAAACTATATCATGTAATGCACATGTCAGGATACAAAAGCAGGAAAGAAGGAAAGAAGTGAACATCACTATATCAGGATACAAAAGCGAACAAGTGGCCACTAGCTACACTACACATTGATGAGACCATGAGATAGGCGGCCACATGCATGCTTGCCATCAATTAAAAATGAACAACACATTACTGGTCAGCAAATGGCATCTTAAAAAAGTTAGTAAACGGCTTAGCTGAACTAAGAGAAGTATTTGCATAAAAATACTGCACTCGTCCGGTCCACCCACAATTGGAAGTAACAATAGAAAGTTTCTTTAATAAACAGTTGCACTTTTCCTATCAGAACAAATTTTACACGGCATAAGTTTACTCTCTTCAGAACTTCAGCCAGCACCACACTAGAAATTTAAGATATACTAACATCGATAAACTACAACCATTTTACATCCCTAACCAGGCCTATACAAGAATTTCGTAGTAATCTCCTAGCTGATTGAATTTTCATTATCAAATTATGTGAATTTGCGAGTCAAATCAACACCATAGGCCATTAGAGCCCCCCAAACCCAACATTTCGAGTAAATTATGAGCTCAAATATGCAATTCAAGCGAAATGGATTGCATTCCACACTGAAATTTCAAGCCCTAGCCAACTCAAGTTCAAGAAGTACCGACTCACACGTTAGATCCATAACCAATTTCACAACACCTCTGTTCACAACTTCTCATCTCAATCTGCTAAAAATTAATAAATCGTCAAACTGGTGAACTGGACCCCTAAAACCAAATCAACCGAATCAAAGCGTAAATCTCGTGAACCACTGCTAATGAATAAGACCTTTCCTACAATTTTGACAGTTCTCCAGTGATCCGTGATTCGTGATCTATTTTCGCGAGCCAAAAAATCCCTACGTCCCCAATTAAAAACTGACGCAGCTCACTGATCCACTCAAACAAAAAAAATCCAGATCAGTGACTTGCAGGATGGTCTGATCCGGGCTGAAAAGCGATGGACGGGGGCCTAACCTGCACAGATAAGGGGCCGGAGGAAGCGAGCTCGTCGCGGACGAGATCCCCGGTGGCGATGTGGGGTACGCCGAGGAGGCGGGAGAGGCGGCTGGCATAAGTCCCCTTGCCCACGCCGGGGCACCCCAGGAACACCCACTGCACGTTCCTCTCCTCCGCCAGCCGCCGCCTCGCCCTCTCCGCCGCCGCGAACGGGAACGCCGCGGCCGCAGACGTCTGCTCCGGCGCCAGCGCCGTGGACATGCGCCTCCTCGCCACCGCGCCGCCGGAGGCGGACGCTCGCAGGAGCCGCTGCACGGCCGCCATGGGAGTGGAGAGGAGCTTAGCGAGGCGTGGATCCGGGGTTTTAGGGTTTGGTCCCTGACCGTTTCGCTATATGTAGGAGCTCCAGATGCGACGACTACGCCGGCGGCTTGGAGAAGAAGACGCGCGAGGCGAGGTGAGCTCGCGGCGGAGGCGTGGACCCGGTCCAAGCTGAACCCAACACCCTGTCCCACCTGTCGGCGTGCGTGGAGGCGTTAGCCCAACCAATATCCCGTGGAACGGGTTTACGCTGTGCATGCTTTGGGCCATCCGATGCGGACGCGGGGAGGCCCACGTGTCGAAGCCTCGTCGTACGGCACGTAGTCCCACACGTCAGTCACCGTGGGGTTCGACCGATCGGCATCTCGTTGCTCGTTCCGATGCGTGTGCATAGGGAATATTCCACCGCTCGGTGGACCACGCTTTTGATTGGGTTCATGTGGGCGCGTGGCCTTTGCGTCAACTACACACGGCACTGCCGAGTCCGAGGCCAAAGCCCACGCAATGAAGGTCCAACCACTCAGCTGCAATTACAATCCTGCACGAGCACGCAGCGCTCTCGTTTAGTACCACCTCGACAACTCGACGCGACGGAGGTGGGAGCGCTGGCTATATAAGTGGCGGGTGGTGCATCGTTGCAACATACTTACCTGGACGGGGTCGACGGTCGATCAAGAAGGGCCGTGGCCTAGGCCAATGGCCCACATTGCACTTGGTGGGTGCGTTGGCTTACCATCTCCCCAAGTGGGAGAGTGGACGTCATAATTTGTGCTAGAGGGGGTACGCGTTCGCGCGGCCCCTGCCAATTCTCTCAAATTAAATCGTTTTTAATGTCTTTCTCCAACAAATTTATTATTAGGTAGGAAGGCAAAATTACGTTGGGTCTAATTTACTATGAACATGTCACGTTAATCCTAATTTGTTACAAGGTCCAAGTTCATAGTGTTACAATGGCCCAATCTTTTCGAGTTAAAATGAAGCCCGGCCCATTCTAACGAGAATGCTTTCGTGTTAAGGCCCATTCTAACAAAAATGCTTTCGACGTAAAATAAGACCCGTTCAATGTACTACTTCTGTACCCGGTCCATTTTCAGACCCATCTTCAGATAATTATTCTGTGGCCTACACGTGTGAGTCCAGTGTGTGCGCCTCCAATACACAACGCCGGGTGTCAGCACGTATACGCATCATATGCAAGTGTCACCAGGCAGCATCAATCTCTAGACAATGTTTCAAGCCTTCAACCCGACGGGCGTCGTGTGTGGCAAACATCATCATGAACAGGTAGTAAACTAGTAATAATTAGTAATTAATAGACTACCCGTTAAGCACAATTTGCATCATATAAATCTTAGAACAAGCAGAACAGGAGGATGGAGGATGGATAGATGTTGGATGCACGTACGAAACGAACACCACAAAAGCCAAAGTTCTCCAAGAGAAAAACCATAAGCCGCACACTTTTTTATTCATAGAGCAGCTGGATCTGATCGATCGACATGCATGATATGACATGCGGTGGCGGCGCACAGCTGCGCTAGCTGCTGGTTCGTCGATCAGGCGCAGGGCTTGGTGCAGAAGCAGCGGCGGCGGACTCCGCGGCAGTGGCCGTCGGGAAAGCCCTCCGTGCCGCAGACGTTGGCGCAATTCTCCTTGCGGACGCACGGGCCTTTGAACCGGTGGCTCTGCGATTCGCACGTCCTCGCCTCCGCCACCACCACCGGCCCGCCCATCTCGCCTGCACACAACGATCAGAAAACTAATGGCCATTACCTACTCAACTCTCATCTGAAAACCCAACCTAATTGGAGCACACGTACCAGTGGCTGCAAGCAGCAGCGCCACGAGAAGCATAGCAGAGAACACCTTGCGTGAGGCCTTCATTCTTCTATCTCTTGGAACTAACCGTCAGATATCGATGATCTCGATGGTGAGACTGGCTGGAGCGTGTGACCCTTATTATATAGGCCCAAGAACACAAGAGCACTTTCAGGACATGGAAGGAAAGAAGTGAAAGAAACCATATACATATAGGAAAGCACCCTTAGGTTCTGACCGACCATGGTCCACGTGGGGGCGCTCGGTCTGCATGCAAACATGCACGAGTCGACAGTGCGGTTAGCAAGGTAAGTGCGTGTAAAGATAGCTGCTTTTATCACCATATATATAGCTAACGTTGATCACGAGGAGTGTCTGTCCGTCTAGCATCGAGTGTTCCAGATCGAGTTACACTGAGCTAACACGTCAGCTGGTATGATTCGCTTAGGCCAGTCTCAATGGCTAGTTTCATCTCGCAGTTTCCAAGATTTGAAATTTTGATACGAAATAACTCTCCCCCTCAATGCATAGTTTCATTGCACAGTTTCACATACTATTTAAAGCTTCTATGGGTCCACCGTTGTCTCTCTCTCTTCTCTTCCACCAATGTCCTTCCTCCATGCATACGGATGAAATGAAATAACACTCTCAATGGGGGTTTCACACACTTTCCAATGTTTTGGAAACACCGCTATATAGTTTCACCATGGTGAAACGAATTCCTTCTCTCTCCTTCCAATTTCATGCAATTTCACGCAAACGCCGATACTGCTAGCCTATTTAATATGCATTTACACTCCCATGAAACTTCCATTGAGACTGGGCTTATTACATTCTGTATTGATGAACATGGAATCCGGCTAGCTTTTCCGGAAGAATAATGCAGGCCGGGACAAAACTATCTAATTAACTCAGCGTCGACATCTTCTTTATACATGCATGCACTGGAAGATTTATTGAGAGAAAATATATATCTTGTGCTTTAATTAGTTGATGCTTTAATGAATAACAAACGTTAGCTATTAACAACGTACTCCGGTGTAAAGCACAAGAAGAAAAAGAGCGTCTTATTCGTGTCGGCGAATGCAATTTGTCCAAAAAGGTACTCCGGTGCTGAGATCCAAAGCTCGAAGAAGAATATGTGCGTGACTCGAATTGGAACCCGAAAGCAAAACAAAGTGGAAATCGCAGATTTAAATAACGTATAAACCGGTGATCACCGACGATTTCCATGTCAACTTTTAAAAACCGTCAGGCCCATTGATTTGATCCCTCTTCACTTATTTGTCTTGCCTTTCCATTTGTCTTCTGCCTTCTGTTCACATCTCACATGGCTTGTTCATCTTGAAACGGGAAAGAAATCGACACGGCAGTTGAAGAGAACTAAGTTTTTTTTTCCTACACTACTGCTTGATAAATGGTACTAGTATCAATGCTCAAACTCGTGTCAGTGTAATCTGTCTAAAACGGATTAGGCCGCTCACCCACTGGCACTCGACCACTCCAGTGTGCTCAGATTCGATATGTCCAAAGCTTGAAGGGTGTGTGTAATGTGTCACGTCGTGACTCAAATTGGATTCACAAAGCGAAACAATGTTTAAACCGGCGATATGCTGATATGATCATCCAGTAATGTCAGTCGCTTTAAGACATATTTAACAGAACTTCAGCTTTATTTAACAAGTAAATGAAGAGGCCGTAAATGATCTAAAATAGTGAACTAGAGATATAGAGCAGTTGGTGTTAACTCCTGAAGTTAATTTTCTGATCCCTGGCTTCTCTCTCTCTTCCTTTCCTAAACTCCTCTTCACGTTATTCAACTATCCATGTCATATCAACTCGGTAAGATACATTTAATAGTGCAATAATAAAAGGTGTGTGGTTTTAATCTTGAAGTCTCGTGTTTAACTTTTCACATACTTATAAATTTTTTTAAAAAATATTTAAAAGATAAAAACGTCTCTCTCTTCAAGTCTCGTTTTATATCAACTGGCCCATACGAAAGAAAACTCGTCGTTCCTCTTGCTCCGGCTGAAGCCACCATGAGGCCCATTCATATGGGCCAAGGAGCGGGCGGCCCACATACGTGAGCCCAACTCACGCAAATGCAGCCCATATAGTCATTTCAAAACGAGAATTGAGACCAAACACCAGCATAGCACATACTTCCTAGGTTCCAAAATACGACATGTGACACTTATAAGTAGACAAAAGTTTTGTTTAAATTTATAGTATGATTGTTTATTTTTGAAACGGATGGAACACGTTTCTGCTCCTTGACGAACACAGCGGTTGGTCTTTGGTCTTGCCTGCTTGTAGCATCAAAAGCTTATGATGTTTACGGCCTTCAACTTCTTCTGGGCTCTCGTTGTCCTCGGCAAAATTCACGAAATTTCAACAGAATTATGACGCGCTACGAAAACCGATCGACTGACTGGCCGGATACAGCGTCGCTGCCACGATTCCACGAAAGCGAGACCCCGGTAGTGTGACGTCCAATGCGATATTGCGATGCATAAACAGAAGGAACTTCTTGTCGTTGTGGAGATATTTTTTGCAGGTCTCGATCGGCACTTGGTCGTCTCCACAAACTTGCGTCGTTTTCTCAGAGCTTTCCCTGCATCGATCGATCGCCATAAGTTTCAAGGATATTCGTGATGTGTTGCCTGGTGGTCGCCATCATCGTGTAAAGCGCCTTACAGGTGCAAGTTTCTCGGAATGAGAATCACGACAGTGAATTATTTCAGCAGGGATTACTTCGCCGCGTTTAGAGCTAGTGCTATAAAATGGTTAGAGGCTGGCTCAAAAATGGCAGGTAGAATTAGATGACAAGATGGATTTGAGAAATATAGAGACGATAAAGTCATCTCTCATTAATAAAACAACATCTACCCATACTTACGTGCGTACATACGTATATATATACACACACTAGACACACAAGCAAAATACTCATGCCATGTAACAGGTGAAGAAAACTTTAATTGTAGAAAATTCATCAGATTCTACGAAAACCAAATAATATCAATAAACAAAGCAACAGTAAGATAAGATAGAAAATCTATCATGTAGTAGTAGGATAAGATAAGACATCTAGGGATGTCAACGAAGAGTTTGAGCGAGCTTGTCTACCTTATTTCTTTATTTGGTTATTATTTTTATAACTTTAAAATTAAATATTTAAAGGAATACATGGCAAAACTTTAAAAGAGGTACAATTAAAGAAATAAATAACGTTTAAAAAGGAAAAAAATGCCTCGTTGAACTTGCCAACCTGATAGTGCATTTGCGCCCGTGACCAATGACGTGTGCGTGACCCAGCAGTGTTGTGGCCTGAGGATGGAGGCCAGCCCAATATGGGATCGATCTAAGCCATTCGTTTTGATGGATGGCTCGGATCACTTCCAAATCCATAAAAAACACCGATGCCAAAAAAACCTAACCCTAGATTCACCTTTTCTCCTCCCCTTCCCTCCTCCACTGCAAGCTGCCTCTCCTCACCAGTGACACATCTCCCTCTCTACCGCTCCCCCTTCGGCAACGCCTCTCCCCCTCCCCTCCCCTCTCCTCGTCGGCGAGACCATACGGTCTCACAGGGCAAGGGTGTGAGGCCGCACGGTCTCGCTTGACCAACTCGTGTAACGTGCGATTTCGCACTACAATTCAATTCTGCGACAATGATATACTTCTACGAATCTTTTCTAACATCTATATTTATATAAAACCAAAAAAATATATTTTGTTTTTTTCTTCGTCTCACCGGCCTAGGGGTGGTAATCCTACCCGCGAATATGGTTACCCACGGGTTTCATACCCGACGGGCATAGGCATGAATAGTAAAATCCACCCGTGGGTATGCTCGAACCCGAATCTGAAGTTCGTGGGTGTGGGTACGGGTTTTGATTTTTACCCGTGGATTTACCCGAACCCGCGGGCATACCGAAACCCACATCCAACCCACCCGAAAAATACCCACAAAACCCCTGACGTCCAAACCCGCACCCAATCACCCATGGTTTCTCTTCAGTCTCCCAATCCACTCCATGGCGGCGACACAGGACACCTTCAATCCCTCGAGCGCCATGGACCTCGGCCATTCCTGCTGCGCCTCGGCCCTCCCTACGGCGACGCTCCTCGTAGCCTTCCCGCACTCTGTGTCTCTCCCGCCGCCGGCGGCTTTTCGCCCCTCCCCTCGCCGGTGCCCCCTTGGCCCTTCCCGTCGCTCTGCGCCTCGAGCCCTCCCGACACCTCGCGACCTCCGACCGGCGCCCCTCCTGTCCGGCTTCCTCTCGGCCGCCGATGCCCCCTCGGCCTTCCCTGCCGTCGGCGTCCTCCCGGCAGTGATGCCCTCCAGGCCGACGACCTCTAGGTCAGTGCCCAATCCCGCGCACCCTCCAGTGAAATCAGTATTCAGTTCTCACTAAAATGACCGCAACTATTTAACACTGTACATTAAGATTGTCTGCTGCTGCCAATCAACGGGGATATAGATGATTGGGTTTCAAATAAACTGGATTGTATACATGGCTGCCAGGCTGCTGCTGGTGCTATCGATTATATACATGAATTTAAATAAACTGGACAGTGGCAATCAACGGGGGTTAAGGTAGTGTCCAAGTTGAGTATTGATAGAATGAGAAGATGTTGTTTACTAGATTCTTACCTAGATTAGGTTTCAATAGAAACCTGTAAATAAACTTGTTAGTAATTTAATTAAATGTCCTAGATTTTTAGTTATGCGCTGAGAATATTGTTTTTAGAAATTTAGGTCAAGATACTCATGAATACCCGAAACCTGGTGGATACCTGTGAGTTTAGGTTTGAATTTATATTTACATTCATAGATTTTTATGGTGGGTTTTATTCGGATTGATGGATTTTATCGTGGGTGTTATTTTTAACTCGTTTCCAAACTCGGTGAGTGCCATCGGTCGTCGAGGAGAAGCACCGACGGCTGTTGGAACTGCGGCTTATCCATGGCTGTGCGCCTGTGATGTACTAATGTCTTAGCTCTTTCTCTCTCCTACGGCGGTTCAGGTCTTCAGCTCGCTCGTTGGGAACCATCATGCAATCGCAGCGAACCATCATGTATGCATCCGTGATGCGTTTATCCTAAGGATTAATCAAATTAATTACCTTTATTATTCACCAATCCTGTACGTGCCTAAAAATACAGTTTTGTTTCCTGTAATTATTATGTTTTACTCTTCAAATTATCTGAATAGCATATATTATTTTTAGTGATAAATATGTGGGTGCAGCGCCTTGCAAAAGGGTACATAGAATCTTGAGGGTTGTATAACTAACTAAAACGAATCCAGAAGCTGATTTTTAGCTTTTGGCTTTTAAAAAACTAAAATTTTAGAAGCCAAAAGTCAAAAGCTGAACATGTTTGTGAGCTAACTTTTGAGTTGACTTATTTAGAACTTAACCGTTTTTTAACCACGACAGACATGTGATTATTTTTAACTTTCCCCTCAAAAGACAAAAAAAAACTGTTCAAAGTGAGTTTCGGCTTTTGGTTTTTCAAAAATCAGATTGAAAAATAGCTGTTTCTTTTAGCTTCTGGTTTTCTAGGCTAAATAGCCACCAAAAAATTAAAACAAATAGGGTGTATCGTATATATGCTCGCTTAGCAACCACTTGTTGCGACTTGCGTTTAAACTATGCCCAATATTGCATGAAACTCTCGCTCAACCACCCACCCACCCAAATACCCAATGGTAATTAAGTTATATATATATATATTACGGACATATTAATTGTAAAATTTAAAGTAGGGGTACTTCAATGTTGAAAGATTCAATTTTACAAATAAAAAGCAAATGTCCATCTTAAATTAGTTTTTTCTATTGCAACACACAAACATTTTTTTAAACTAAACTCTAATATAAGCAAAAAAATAATGTAAGAGTGAATTAACAAAATAAAAATTATTGGAATTTTTTACTAGAAGTAACATGCAGTATAGGTTATCTCTTAACTAGTGAGTAGACATATTATACACGCTACCTCTTAACTAATGATTAGATGTCATGGCTAAAACACTATAAAATTTGTTGATAATACTTGTCAATTTGTAATTTGTAGAATAATTTTAAAAGGAGCGTATCATGTAAAAACCAGATTATTGGTGTAACCTTAAAAACTCCCTATCAGAATCACACGATTCTCATCCAACATATCAACTTTTTTATATTTTAACCCCTGCGTTGTCATTTTAACCCGTCTAAACCTCCCTACGACTGACGGACGTTACACAAAAAAGTCAATCTTCTCTTCCAACATCCGTTGAATGAGGATCATGTGGTTATAGTGAGGAGTTTCTAAGGTTGCACCAATAGCCCGATTTTCACGTGATATGTTTCCAATTTTAAAATAAAACTTTGACCACTATTTTTTATGTTATATATATAAATATATGATTCTATTAAGTATATTTTTAAGACAAATCAGTACATATGATCATCATATTTCTAAAACTAATATTTTAAAAGTTATTTATAGTTAAAGTATTTAAAGTTTGACAATAATCTGTCTAAAACGGTAAAAATTATCAACATGGAGAGGATAGTTTGTTGTGTAGCCCAAAAGAAAAAACATTCAACAAAGCTTTACGGATTGCGATCTCACATTTTTAGCATCGCCATGCTCTCATCTTACATTATTTTATCATGATATTGATCCACGTCAAAAACATGTCCTGCATGTCTACTGTATCAAAATTTAACACTGCATCAGTTTTAGCACTAAACTTCTTCTAGAACAAAGATAAGCCGAGAAAAGATAAACAAATCAAACCTTTTTTGGCAGGGGTTTTTACAGTTCCATTCTAAACTGTTTAAAAGCCAAGACTGAAATATATAGTGATGAAAAAACACCTAGATTAATTTGAAATTAAATGTTAAATTTTGTTTACAGCTTGTGGTCTTGTGTGGAGAGTTTGAGGCCTCCATCGATTCCTCCACACAACATCAAACCGCTGTTAAAATTTAAAATTTGAAGTTGACATTAAATTTTTTTTTCTTTTGAATTTTATTTTTAAGCATTGCCATTTAAGTATATATAGTTTCTACCCAAAATTTTCGTTAGCTTGGCTATTTTGTAGAAAACCTCTTTAGTGTTTATAAAATTAACCCACAGTCTAAATGTTAAAAATAAAAGGAGACCTTGGATAAAAAAACATCTTACCTATCTATAAAGTATTTATATTCAAAATTTTCGCCGCTTGACTATTTTGCGAAAAATCTTTTGAATGTTTATAAAATTAACCCGTAGTTTCAATGCTGAAAAAACGGGAGGGCTTGGATGGAAAAAAGACCTCATGCGTCCCTTCCTCCCGTCCCCATCCACGTCGTGCCCCACGCCGCGTGTGCGCCCCTCCCTCCCGTCCCCATCCGCGCCGCGCGCCCGACTTCACCTGTTGCAACGCACGGATACCGCTGCTAGTGTATATATAGAGAGAGTTGGGCTCTTGTGTGGCGCGCCGCACTGCCTCATCCGTGTGGCATGGCCGAATCTATAATTTGAAAGTCAAATTGAAAATCCGAACCGTTCAAATTGTTCTACATGTTAATAACGCCTTGTAGACCAAATTTTACATTTTTCAAAATTTTTTACTATTTTATCGGATAGGTCAAAGATGTAATAAAATAGATACTCCAGAAATCGTTGGATTAATGCATCTTTGACTTATCCGATAAAATAGTAAACAATTTCAAAAAATGTAAAATTTGGTTTACAAGGCGGTATTAATATGTATAACAATTTGAATGGTTCGGATTTTCAATTTGAGTTTTCAAATTATAGATTCGACCATGCCACATAAGATGGGGCTCTACGGCGCGTCACATAGTAGCCTAACTATATATATATCCCCTATAAATTATTTTATTTTACTAATACGTTGAATAATGCGATGGGGGTTGAGATTATGGAAAAGGCTTCAACTTCGGATTCATAGAACTACGTATTTTTCTAATATTATCTATTTAGAGGAGGTGGAGATTATAGAAAAACATGTAACCGTCAGAGGCTCCCCAAATATAACCTATAAGTTCTTAACAAACATAATATGAACCTATGTTTCACTTAATCTAACGATACGAGGAACATGTTCTTACGTCTCCCCAGTTATTAGTCCTTCTTTATAATAGAAAATTTTTGTAGGATTCTAGAGGGGATTAAACCAATTATGAAACCATGATAACTTTTTTTTTGACAAAGTAGCCTTTAATTTACGATAAAATCGACTGGAAATATTCCAAGAAAGATGGCGTTGAGCGAAAGATACACGATTTCAAGCAATCATCTCGAGAAGGGCATGCACTGTTCTCAGGATTGTCAAGAAAAAACAACAGAAGTCTTGATGAAATAGCAGACGAATTTCGTCGCCATGCCCACCTTATGTCTTTATTCAGCGGAAATAGTTTCTTTGATATAAGATCAACTGACTTTGTATTACTGATACAGAAATCTATCTAATAATACAAAGTTAGCTGACGTACATCACATAATCTCGTTTGCATCGCCGACCCACCGAACTGCCCTCTCTCGACCTAGCGGCTCCGACGGTACCATCATTGCCCGCCATTTCCGGCGCTCACCACCGTCCCCCACCCAACCCAACCCCCTCATGCTTCCATCCCAACTTATATGGCGGTACACTAACAAGTACGCCATTGTCGCTGGGAGTTCAGCAAAATTGTGGGAGATGGAGAACAACGATAGAGGAGAAGATCACCGGTGCACAAACCATGAAGCAGATCGAGATGTTAGGAATCTGTAAGATTTTGCCATTGGTTTTCATTCGAATGGGACTTAGTACATCAGTTCTTTTACTCATTTGGAGCTAGAGAAGGTAGTAGTGCAAATGTGACATTGGAAAGAGACATGGAGGGGGGAGGGGCACAGTTTAATGAACACCTTCCTCCACATTTCAGCACTGTTATTTTACAATGTACACAATGGCGAAATCTAAACAAACAAAAAAAGGAGGTTAAAAAAAAGTACACCAGAGTGGCCACTGCCCAGCAATACACCAAGTTCACTCTAACACCTGGACAGACCAAAACTCTGCAAAAACACACGCCATGCTTATTTTTGTAAATTTTTGGCAGGCGTAGTGCCAAATTTCTACCCTTTTTTTTTACCCGCCTACACAAGCAAAAGGTGATCACCGGTTCACCGATAAAGGCTGGTGACATTTTGGTGAATATTACACTAAAGCCTTGAGACGGCCATGACATGCGCCACCGGGTGATCGCCGCGGCGCCCGCCGACCGTCGTGGTGTTCGTTGTCGTCTTCACCTTCGTCTTCTGCACCGGCACGGCCGGCGCGAGCTTCCTGGCCGCTTCCCGGAGCAAGTTCTTCTCGACCTTGCCGTTCCCGTTCCTCGGGATGACGTCGTAGACGACCACCTTCTTGGGCACCATGAATCGCGCCATGTGCTTGCGGCAGAATGCGATCACGTCGTCCTCGCACACCCCGGCCGCCCTGTCCTTGGCCACGACGAACGCGCACGGCGTCTCGCCCCAGTGCGGGTGCGGCATGGCGACCACCGCCGCGTCGGCGACGGCGGGGTGCTGGAACAGCACCTCCTCCACCTCCTTGCTGCAGATGTTCTCTCCGCCGCTGATGATCACGTCCTTGGACCTGTCCTTGATCTCGATGTAGCCGTCAATGTGCACGACGCCCACGTCGCCGGTCAGGAACCACTCGCCCTTGAAGGCGTCGCTGTTCGCCTCCGGGTTGTTGAGGTAGCCCTTCATGATGCTGCTGCCACGGAGCACGATCTCACCGACGGTCTTGCCGTCGCGCGGCACGCTCGCCATCGTCTTGGCGTCCTTGACGTCCGCGTCGGCGAGGGACAGGACGCTCACGCCTTGCCGGGACTTGAGGCGAGCGCGCTCCGGGAGCGGCAGGCGGTCCCACTGTGCGCGCCATTCGCACGCCAGCGCCGGACCGGTGGCCTCGGTGAGCCCGTATGCGTGCGTCACGCGAAAGCCAATCCGCTCGACGCGCTCGAGGAGAGCGGCCGGCGGCGGCGCTCCTCCGGTGAGCACGTGGACCGGAGCCGCGAGCTGCTTTACCGCCGCGTCGCCGCCCTCGAGCAGGATGTTGAACACCACCGGCGCGCAGCACAGGTGGGTGACGCCGTGGCGAGAGATGGCGCGGTAGATGTCCGCGGCGCGCGCGTCGCGGATGCAAACGTTGACGCCGCCGCGCGCCGTGCCCCAGGTGAAGGTCCAGCCGTTGCAGTGGAACATGGGCAGCGTCCACAGGTACACCGGCTCGTCACCGACGACCCACGACATGAGCAAGCTCATGGTGCTGAGGTACGCGCCGCGGTGGCTGTAGACCACGCCCTTGGGCGCCGACGTGGTGCCCGACGTGTAGTTGAGCGTGACGGCGTCCCACTCGTCGGCGAGCCGGGGCAGCTCCACCGCGGGGTCGCCGCTGGCAACCAGCCCCTCGTACTCGAGCTCCCCGAGGCGGACGCCGGTGGGCACGTCAATGTCGTCGATGACGGCGACGAGCGGGACGGGCCTCCCCTCGTCGGCGACGAGCTGGAGCGCGTCGCTGGCGAGGCGCACGTACTGGTAGTCGACGAAGAAGAGCTTGGCCTCGGAGTGGCGCAGGATGCCTGCCACCGCCTTGGCGTCGAGGCGCGTGTTGATGGTGTTGAGCACCGCCCCGGCCATCGGCACGGCGAAGTGCATCTCGTACATCGCCGGCACGTTCGGCGCCAGAACGGACACCTGCACACACACAGAGAGAGAGATTAATTTGCAATCACACACCGATACATGCGTTGACGCGCAAGAAAAGCCATGTAGAAGATTGGCATGGTAGGAGACGCACGACGTCGTGGTTGCGGACGCCGAGGGCGAGGAGGGAGGAGGCGAGGCGGCGGCAGCGGGAGTAGGTCTGGCTCCACGTGAAGCGGACGCGGCCGTAGACGACGGAGGTGCGGTCGCCGTAGACGGCATTGGCGCGCGGAAGGAACCCCACCGGGCTCAGCGGCACGTAGTTCGCCGGACGCTTGGGAAGCTGCTCCATCACAAACCGATCTGTCACGACGCACTACACAACGTAGATGGATGTGATTGATCCTAAGCTAGTGGTAGCTGCAATTAAGCGATCAAGCAAAGATTAATTAGCGGATAGATGATACGATCGAGGTGAGGTGATGAGGCGATTCGTGGATGGGCGATGCTGAGAAAACGGGTTTATATAGGAGTTGGGAGTGTGCAACGTGATATGCGTTCGATGAGGGTGAGGGGCCAACAGAACAGTGTAGATGTCAAAGAAAAGGAAATAAGTTGGGTCGGGTCGGGGAAGAGGTTGCAAGGAAAATGAAGTGAAAACACGGGGTTCTTGACCCCAAACCCCGCTGTTTCGCTCGGTGATTTTCACACCGCGCGCGGAACGGGACTGGACGGACGGAGGACAAGGGTGCGTTCGAAACTGCTGGTGGGATTTAAATTATTACGAGCATATTTTTCAACCCACTAACCGGTATATTTTTTAAAAATAAAAATTTATTTGAAAATTTAAGTGAATTTATTTTTAAATTTATAATAGTTACTATTTAATTAATAATATATTAATTAAATGTTTTCGTTTGATTTGGCAGCCAGCTAATTGCCTAAGCCGGAGTGAGCAGCTGCTGTGCTGACTGCTGCTGCTGCTTGTGAGACTAGAGCGCCTCCGGTTCGTCGTGGAGGAGGAGGTGGTGGGGCCCGCTGACTGGGCATTTTGCCCATGGTATGACGTAATGACGCAGTAGCAGCATGATGGTGGCAATTGGGCATGTTGGCAGGGACAAGGAGGAGCAGACTATGTGCTCTGCAGTACACTTCTAGAATGCACGGCCGTTGATTAATTAATTAATTTTGATTATTTCTACTGTGATCTTTTTATTGATACTGATAGTATTCTATTACCCGTATTACTTATTAACTGAAATGGGTTTTATCGGTTGCCCTAAAATGATTATAATGTGTAATGGTTTATTAATGACCAAAAGATAATTAATGTAAAATTTTTATTTTTTGTTCCTGCCGATTTATAATCCAATACTGTAAAAAATCATGTTAAAAATATCTTAAAATTAATTTCATAATTAAGTTTTCAAATTCAAATTTTAGTTTTGGCTTTGGCTTTCTAGTGCAACCAATGAGGATGATGATCTTTATGGTGATTTCTATTGGTACTAGAATCCACGGCCATTGGATAGTCTTTGACTAAATGTCAATCACCTTTGGATGGTTGTGAACTTGTGATCACCTTAAGATTGCAGTGAGAAGAAGCTAGTCTGTGCTGAAAAAAACTCGCATCCTTCATCTTGAGTACGTCTAGTGCTGCTGGTTACACTTACACCCAACATTGCTTCCACGGAGCGACATGCTAACCTCTAGGTTTTGTCATCTCCACGTCCATCGCTCTCCTTCGTGTAGGTTGAGATAGACTTGTCAATTGTTCTTAGCCATATCTCTCTCCCTTCCTATGTGCCATTCTTTCCACATCAGTACCCAATTTCCTAATTTAGACACTTGCATCGGCGCCTAAATGGGTGAGTTCATCCTTCTTTCTCTCCCCTTCCTTAGTAGCTGCCTCGTCGGAGAATACATGATTTATATTTATATAACAACTTTATTAGATATTATGTGAAATCAAATACATATTCACATATAATGAGCATACTACATATTTTCAGGACTTAAGAGACTGATTATGAAGTGCATAATGAATTATCTTACTCGTCTATAGTTCCAAAATTTGTAGTTGGATTCCAAACTATTTATAGAATCCATCCTCATTTTTGTACACTTTTATGTAAAATATTAATTAACACTTACAAGGCTGTAGCAAGCATGAGTCTCTCTGGGCCGACTTGGTTTCAAGTAAAATATTTAGCTATGAGTTACATATCTTGTTCAAAGAACAATATTAGCATTGCCAAAACTTATCAATGATTTAGCTAGTATTGCTTGTATTTTGATACGGTAGCAAACCAAACAAGTCCTCCCCTGATCTAAAGTCAGGGGTGAATCTGATGGTGAAGCGGGAGGAGGGAGGCTTTAGCCTCCCTACCCTTGTCGGACTGCTTAGCTCCTTCGTAAATTTGTAGGTTTATATGGTCTAGCATTACGAGAAGGAGGAGTTACGAAGGAAGACGGAGGTCATCATTTTATAACAGGTACATCGTCATCTACTTCAGCCTCTCCTATAAAATTTTTTTAGATTTGTCACTGATCTAAACTTTTGTGATTTAGTCTTTCTTAGGATCTTCTAAACTATTGTGATTTTATTTATTTGGTCTCACAGCAGATATATATATTTCTTTTCCTCGTATTTGTACGATAAATTTTTAAAAAGGGCCTAGCTGATATGAGCAGAGAGAAACAGAGAGGCAAAGTTAATAGACTTGCTTGGATTATGCTTTATAAGATTCTCGTTTTGGATTGGACAATAAGGATTTCGATAAGAAATGTTCACCTTAGCAAGCTAGCAAAATTTTATAGTGGCCGGGCAGCCGGCCATTGATCTCACAATATGTCGAAAGTTGATTACTCTTTGCGAGGCCTGGTCGTGCCCTTTCTTTTTGTATTGGCTTTTAGCCAACACAAATGACCCAGGTCAAGTCAATTGGTTATGGTATTTTCCCTGCTATTTAACGAGACTGGTCAGGTTGGTTTGTCTGTTACATCACATCATGATTTACCGGGACTAATATTTAAACCAATATTATGTAGCTACACGTTCGCTCTTCACTCTCAGGGTCAAGAAACATATCCCTTACATATTGGACTACGTGCCTCATTTCGGAAAAAAATACATATTAAAGTATATGTACTAGTGTAATAACAAGTCTCAAAGGAAAATACCACGTTTACTATTGGAGATTCGAAATTATTGTGCCTGTGTCCATGCCAGATTATCATAGTGTATATTGATGGTTACAAGACTACAACTATATAGAATAAAGTATTTGTAAAAGTAACTTCATCATTATATATAACAGAAAAAAACAATTCTGCTTTTGAACAAACTTAATCTAGTACTGTGCAAATGCACAAAAATTCGACTGGCTATTTTTTTAATGCAACTCTGGACTATTCTATTTTAGTGTGAAGGGCTGAAGGCCTTGTTTAGTTGGTCCATTAAATAGCTAGACCGACTGGGGCTAGTGCTTTTGTGGTCAAAGTCCTCAGTCCAGACTCCACAAGGCCAAACATGCTACACGTGAAAGAATCTTACTCTAACTACCTGCCACTTATGCAGTTATGTTTCCCTTGTGTCCTACCCGGTGCAGCTCATTTGCTGTTACATATACTACTACTAAAAATATTCATGTATTGTCACGGAACGATGAGGTAAGGAGGGAAACAGACGGAGGGCGAATGTACAGGCGGCAGCGTGGGAGCTCCGAGCGACGACAGAGGGAGGGGCGCAGGCGCGACAGGGGGCGCGGTGTGGATGGGGACGGAAGAGAGGTACGTAGGAGGTATTTTTTTATCCAAGCCTTCTCTTTTTTCGGTATTGGGATTGCAGATTAATTTTATAAACACTCAAAGGGTTTTCTGCAAAATAATCAGACGGACAAAAATTTTGGATAGAAACACTAATTGCTTTATAGATAGTTATATATATACATATATATATATAACTATGAAAGCAAGGGTATCTTCGACTTTATGTACCACTAGACCTTGATTAAAAAATGGTATTGGATAGACATTTAGTCTAAGTTAATTTAATTTCACCAAATTAAGTCCAAAATATAATGAAAATAGATATTGACTTACGATACTTTAAACCAATTAGAAATTTGGTAAAAGTTTAAAATATTTACGACTCGGATATTATTAGTTAGAAAAGTATATTGATGAATAGGATAAGTTGCATGTATATCGACGGCGGCGCTAGCTCACGCGTGCAGCGTGTGCTCGGCCGTCGCTCAGGGCAATGCACGGCGATGCAGGAGGCGCGTGAGTCGGGCTCGCTTGCTGGAGGTGAGGAAAGTGAGGCAACAATGAAGCGAGAGGTTATACGGATCGAAAAATTTTTAGATTTGGACGAAAAAAATGATTTGATGATCGAAAAGTTATAGATTTTTTAAGTAGTTAAGATAAGCTCTATCGTACGTATAACTTGGTTTTTAAAAAAATAGTCAGGTGGATTGCGGGTTAATTTCGGAAAAACTGAAGGGGTTTTCTACAAAATAGCCAGACAAAACAAATTTTGGGTGAAAACACTACTTGCTTTATATATATACTAGCAAAATGCCCGTGCGTTGCAACGAAACGACGACGCAGGAAGGGAAGCAGACAGAGGGCGAAGGTCCGGGCGGTGGCGCGGAGCTCCGGCGACGATGGGGGAGGGCGCGGGCGTGACGCGGGCGTGGTGCGGATAGGGACGAAAGAGAGATACGTAGGAGGTCTTTTTTCATCAAAACCCTCCTTTTCTTTTCAGCGTGGGATTGCGGATTAATTTTATAAACACTCAAGGGATTTTATGCAAAATAATCGACGGACGAAAATTTTGAATAAAAACACTACTTACTTTATAGATAGTTATATATATATACATATATATATATAACTTTGAAAGTAAGAGTATCTTCAACTTTATATACCACTCGACCTTGATTAAGAAATAGTATCATATAAACATTTAGTCTAAGTTAATTTAATTTCACCAAATTAAGTTAAAAATATAATGGAAATAGATATTGACTTACGATACTTTAAACCGATTAGAAATTTGATAAAAGTTTAAAATATTTACGACTCGGATATTATTAGTTAGAAAAGTATATTGATGAATATGATTAGTTGCATGTATATCGACGGCGGCGCGCTAGCTCATGAGTGCAGCGTGTGCTCGGCCGCCGCTCAGGGCAATGCACGGCGACGCAGGAGGCGCGTGAGTTGGGGTCGCCTGTTGGAGGTGAGAAAAGTGAGGCAACAATGGAGCGAGAGGTTATACGAATCGGAAATTTTATAGATTTGGACAAAAAAACGATTTGATGATCGAAAAGTTATAGATTTTTTAAGTAGTTAAGATAAGCTATATCGTACGTATAACTGGTTTTTTTTAAATAGCCAGGTGGGTTACGGGTTAATTTCGGAAAAACTCAAGGGGTTTTCTGTAAAATAGGAAAAATAAAATTTGGGTGGAAACACTACTTGCTTTATAGATAGTTATAGATATATATATATATATACTAGCAAAATGCCCGTGCGTTGCAACCGAACGACGACGCAGGGAGGGAAGCATGCGAAGGGCGAAGGTTCAGGTGGCGCGCGGGAGCTCCGAGCGGCGACAGGAGGGAGGGGCGCGGTGTGGGGTGCGGCGCGCGGCACGACGTGGATGAGGACAAAAAAGAGAAACGCAGGAGGTTTTTTTCATTGAAGCCCTCTCTGCATTAGGACTGCAGGTTAATTTTATAAACACTCAAGGAGTTTTCTGCAAAATAACCCCTTTTTTTCTTTAACTGGTTTTTTAAATAGCCAGGCAGACTGCGGGTTAATTTCGGAAAAACTCATAATTTCGGAAAAACTCAAGGAGTTTTCTACAAAATAGCCAGACAAAACAAATTTTGGGTAGAAACATTACTTTATATTCTATAACTATCTATATAACAAGTAGTGTTTCTACCCAAAATTTTCGTCTGTCCGACTATTTTACGAAAATCTCTTAAGTGTTTATAAAATTAACCCACATCCGCCCGACTATTTTGTAGAAAATCCGTTGAGTGTTTATAAAATTAACCCATCCCAATATTGAAAAGAAATGGATGGCTTGGATTGAAAAAAAGACATCCTGCGCCTCTCCCTCCATGCACCTCTTCCTCCCGTCCTCATCCGCGTCGCGCCCCGCCCTGCGCCGTGCCTGTGCCCCTCCCTCCCATCGCTGCTCGGAGTTCTCGCGTCGCGCTTGCGCCTCTCCCTTCCATCCCAATCGCGCCGCGTCCCTCCCTCCCGTCGTCGTTCGGACCTTCGCCCTCCGCCTGCTTTCCTCCCTGTGTCGTCGTCCCTGTTATCGGTTCGTCGATTGTTGTAACACATGGACATATTTATAGTACTACAAAAGGAGAGTTGTGTACGACGTGCAGGCATAATCATTTCCTGATGAAACTGGTAGTAATACTTAGTTTTACTGCTCACTACAGCCAACACATTCACGGATGATCTTGCAAGGTAGTAAGAACTACTAGATAACTGAGTGAAAACCACACACGTTGCTGTAGAAAATACTGTATCATAACGATAGATATAAAGTATAAGATAAAATTGTTTTTCAAATAGACTATGTAGCTTTATATACTTTGTGTAATTGCTATCTTTATTAATTAATCGTTAAAAGGATAAATAATCGAGATGATGTGTTTTACGAATTTATATCATCCAAAGGCTAAGACGGTGTGCCTTCTTGAGAGAAGAAAACAAAGGAAGATGACTTTGATCATAGATTAACATCTATCTAAAAATAATTAAAATATATGATTTAATAAGATAGAAGAGAAATAGCATTAACGGCCAGGATGCGATGGCAGCTTACAGTGGAGGTGTCAAAAACCGAAAAGTCTGTCAAAAACTGGCCTTGTGCATCTGAACAGCCAGTTAGTGTTGTGAAATGATATGCATGTATAAACGATAAAGAACGACAGATCAATATAAATAAAAAACCCTAAGAGAGAAAAAACCATAAACGTCAGCCAACAAATCTTCACTGTATCAAATGAGTTTCACTGTATCAAATGAGGTTATAAACGTTGGAAATTTATAATGTTTTATCTCTTATCTCAAACCAGACCGACGGCTTACACTATATATATATATATAAATAAGTAAAACAAAAAGACAACAATCCATATCACGGGAGGCTTGGAAGACACGCACAGTTTCTTCATCTACGATCTGCTGTTAGTAGGAGAAATGGCAACTTCACCATCAGTCACCCTCCTTGTCTTGATCTATCAGAGTTCGTTCGTGATGGACACTGCTGCAACGCGGTCAGATATTTCTGAACCACATTCGAGCTAAGCACATAATGGCAGGAGAGATCGGCCCTATATTTGCTAGGGATGGTATAGCTGATGCCTGATCCCCACGTACAGCTTAGGCCACCATGAGCAATGCAGAGAGATCATGGACCATTGCCCCCAAATGACCACGCCAAGACAGATGCTAGTGGGAGCGAGCCCAATGCTGTACTGTACTGGTGATGGATCAGCATTCGGCGAGACGACGGCGATTGATCAACTGAAATGGCATCGCCCATTCGACCGTGCAACTTTTCATCTGTCTCCCATTTGTCTCTGTTGCATGCTCGTAATCTCGATTAATTAATATAATCTCGCTATATGTCCCTCAGTAATAAGCTCTGCCGACACGTTCTTCATCTTTTCGCCCGAATCCGGCATGGAAACTTCCATGCCTAGCTATATATGGAAACGGAGAAAGATTTGACAGACGACTACGGCTATTATCTGACGGAGGTTGAAGTTTCGGTCAGATAACTGATTGCTTTTTGAACAGGATAGCGTCCACTGAATCACAAAGTTCAGAACGATTGCGAGCCACGGCGATATATACGCCAATTTGTTTCTCTCCGGAGATGCGATGCCTCTCGATTGACCGGTGCTACAGCGACGCTGTTCACAGTTCACTGTTCTATGAGTGGGTTGGTGACACGAGCTATCAGAAATGATGGACGAATATATATATATATATATATATATATATATATATATATATATATATATATATATTCTACTTGTGTGTGATGTGCGCACATATTCATTTTGTGTGACATAGTCACATCTCAATTTGAAAACTTAAATTAAAAATCCGAACCGTTCAAATTGTTATACATATTAATATCGTTTTGTATACCAAATTTTACATTTTTAAATTTTTTTTACTATTTTATCATATAAGTCAAAAATGCAATAAAATAGATACTCAGAAATCGTTGGGTTAATGCATCTTTGACTTATCGATAAAATAGTAAAAAATTTAAAAAAATAAAAATTTGGTACAAGACGATATTAATATGTATAACAATTTCAATCTGGTTCGGATTTTCAATTTGAGTTTTCAAATTGAGATGGCCATCTGCACGGATGGGCGTGCGGCGCCACACAGCCCATCTCAAAGAGAGACAACTTATATATATCTATAACTATATATAAAGCAAACAGGGTTTCTACCCAAAATTTTGTTTTGCTTGACTATTTTGCAAAAAACCCCTTGAGTGTTTATAAAATTAACCCGCAGTCCTAATGCTGAAAAGAAAGAGAGGGCTTGGATGGAAAAAACCTCCTACGCCCTACCTCCCCGCGCCCTCCCTTCCGTCCCCATCCGCACCGCACTTGCGCCCTCTCTCCCATCGCGCCGGAGCTCCCGCGTCGTGCCTATGCCTCTACCTCCCGTCTCCATCCGCGTCGCGCCCCGACTTCACCCGTTGCAATGCACGGGCATAGTTGCTAGTATATATATAAAGCAAGTAGTGTTTCTACCCAAAATTTCCTTCCATCTGGTTATTTTATAGAAAACCCCTTGAGTGTTTATAAAATTAACCCGCAGTCCAATGCTAAAAAGAAAGAAAGGGCTTGGATGAAAAAAAAGACCTCCTGCACCCCTCCCTCCCATCCCTATCCGCGCCACGCCCTTTCCTCCCGTCGCTGTTCGGAGCTCCCGCGTCGCGCCTGCGCCTTTTTCTCCCGTCGCTCCTCGGAGCTCCCGCGCCGCCGCTTGCTTCACTTTGCGTCGTCGTTGTTCCGTTACAACGCACGGGCATTTTTGCTAGTAACTATCTATAAAGCAAGTAGTGTTTCTACCCAAAATTTTCGTCCACCTGGTTATTTTATACAAAACCCCTTTAGTGTTTATAAAATTAACCCGCAGTCCCAATGCTGAAAAGAAAGAAAGGGTTGGATGGAAAAAACCTCGTGCGCGCCTCTCTCCCGTCCCCATCCACGCAGCGCCGCGCCGCACCTGCCCTCTCCTCCCGTCGCTGCTCGGAGCTCCGCGCCGCGCTGCGCCACTTTCTCCCGTCGTCGCTCGGAGCTCTCGCGCCGCCGCCGCTTCCTTTCTCGACGTCGTCCGTTACAATGCACGCGTATTTTTTCTTGTGTATGTATATATATAAAACTATTTATAAAGCAAGTAATGTTTCCACCCAAATTTTGTTTTTCCTGGCTATTTTGCAGAAAACCCCTTGAGTTTTTCCGAAATTAACCCGCAATCCGTGAGGCTATTTTTAAAAAACCCAGTTATACGTACGATAGAGCTTATCTTAACTACTTAAAAATTTATAATTTTTCGATCATCAAATCATTTTTTCCTCCAAATCTATAAAATTTCCGATCCATATAACCTCTCGCTCCATTGTTGCCTCACTTTCCTCACCTCCAGCAGGCGAGCCCGACTTACGTGCCTCTTGCGTCGCCGTGCATTGCCCCGAGCGACGGCCGAGCACATGCTGCACGCGTGAGCTAGCGTGCCGTCGTCGATATACATGCAACTTATCCTATTCATCAATATACTTTTCTAACTAATAATATCCGAGTCATAAATATTTTAAACTTTTACCAAATTTCTAATCGGTTTAAAGTATCGATAAGTTAATATCTATTTTTATTATATTTTTTACTTAATTTGATGAAATTAAATTAACTTAGACTAAATGTCTATCTGATACTATTTTAAGGTCAAGTGATACATAAAGTTGAAGATACCCTTGCTTTTAAAGTTATATATATGTATATATATAACTATCTATAAAGCAAGTAGTGTTTCTATCTAAAATTTTCGTTCGTCTCTGGTTATTTTGCAGAAAACCGCTTGAGTGTTTATAAAATTAACTTGCAATCCCAATGCTGAAAAGAAAGAGAATGCTTGGTGAAAAAAGACCTTCTATGTCCCTTTCTTTCGTCCCCATCCACGCCAGCCCCGCGCCGCGCCTGCGCCCCTCTCCCCGTCGTCGCTCGGAGCTCCCGCGCCGCCGCCTGTACCTTCGTCCTCCGCCTCCTTTTCTCCCTGCGTCGTCGTTCCGTTGCAACGCACGAGCATTTTGCTAATATATATATATATAACTATCTATAAAGCAAGTAGTGTTTCCACCCAAATTTTGTTTTGCCCGACTATTTTACAGAAAACCCCTTGAGTTTTTCTAAAATTAACCCGCAGTCCGCCTGGCTATTTAAAAAAACAGTTAAAGAAGAAAAAGGGGTTATTTTGCAGAAAACTCCTTGAGTGTTTATAAAATTAACCCGCAGTCCCAATGCTGAAAAGAAAGGGAAGGCTTGGATGAAAATAAAAGACCTCTTGCGTCCCTCTCTTCCGTTCTCATCACGCGGCGTCCCGCGCTGCGCCTCCGCCCCTCCCTCCCGTCGTCGCTCAGAGCTGCCGCGTCGCCGCCTGGACCTTCGCCCTCCGCCTGCTTCTCTCCCTGCGTTGCCGTCCTGTTGCAACGCATGAGCTTTTTCTATTGTGTGTGTGTGTGTATATATATATATATATAAAGCTCCGGACCAGAAGCGAGATATATATATATATATATATATATATATATATATATATATATATATATATATATAAAGCTCCGGACCAAAAACTCGCTTCTTTCTATCGTATGTATTGTTGCACCATGCATTTCAGCAAAAAACATGGAATCATCTGGGCTGTGTATTGTTGCAGCGTCAATGCATACCTGCAAAAGCTGTTCACGAGATATGACGTGACGCCGTGGCAAGCTCCCAGCGGTTCATGATCAATGACGTGCAAAACCAGACGATCCTTCTATCATTCCATGCCACCACAATCCTGCAAAGCTAAAGAAAATGTCAACCAGATAAAAAGATTCTAATGTTGATATATGTCAACTAGAACATCAGCGATAAATATAAAAGATCATGCGGAGTTTTCAGTAACGAATAAGGAATTGCGCTGCAATTGTCAACGGATGTCAGCTTCTTCCGATGCAAGAAATATACTAACGGAGATGGCCCATGGATTCAGAATTCAGAGCACCTTGTTAAGTCTGTAATCCGCAGGCAATTTCTCCCTATGCAACATGCAACCACCTATTGTTGAGGTTAACTATTCCGTTCTTTTCAGCCAGGGAAGTATCAGATTATCGCGGGCATCTTTTTTAAACCGCTGAACGATATGATTTTTTAAAAAAAGTTAATTTAAAAATTCAAATTAATTTATTTTTTTAGTTTATAATATAATAGTAATAATTAATTAATGATGTACTTCGAATGTTTTTAATAAATTCGTCAGCTAATTGGCTTAAAAAGCCGAATCAAACCGGACATAAAGGTGAACTGAATTTCAAGCTATAGCGCATGAATCGCTGGTGCAATTAGTCCCATGCTAAGCCCCGGCCCCAACCGAGTCGTTCTCCTTAAACAATGTGTTACTGACAGCCCTGACCACTGAATAGCTTGCTGAGGTTGGAGCGTCTCCTGCGGCCGCAGTTTGCAAATTGGGGGCTAGAGCCGTTGCCAACCATTCTCTGCAGCCACAGCTAATTTACGGTTTTTCAACTTGTCAATTGGGTTTGAGTGCTAGTACTATCTCCGTATTTAAATATATGATCTTTGAGTGTAATTTTAATCTTTTTTATTAAACTACATGATAAAAGATGGAGGAAAATATAATATTGTAAAAATACTAATAAAGAAAAATCTACTCATATACTTTTTATATTTTTGAACTAAATATTTTGATAATTATTGATAATATCGCATGCAGTTGATTCGGCCTAGCGGCGGTCGGTCACGTTTAGCGATGGTCGATCCGGTGCTAGCATTATTCTGGGTCTATGTTTTGGATCCGTCGATGTGTGAGTGGTTGTTTTTCGTTTTTTGTTACGACCTGCCGAGTTATAATCTTGTATTTTTTTGCTCTATCAATATAAACTTCGCACTGTCTAGTAGGAGTCGTTTAAAAAATAATTATTGATGGTCAGAATTTTAAAAATCTGATCAAATAAAATCTAACAACACCTATATATTTAGATACAAATTGGTACATGATGAACATGAGGTGTATGCTAGCTCCTCCACAGGCTGAAATTGAAAAGCGTGACATATAATTTTCCTAGTTGTCACTTACTTAGTACAGTACGACAATGCCACAACAGCAAAGGTGAACATGTTAACCCAATACTATAATAAAGTAGGTGTGTACTACCTCCATGGCTCCATGTGCTGAATGCCTGAATGATTTTTAAAGGTACAGAGACGCCCTCTGCGAAAAAAGGAAACACAAAAGTTTTCTAGAGGTAGAGGACTCCTGGACAGGCTTTGCAATGCCGGCGGCATATGCCGTGCCGCCCCTCGACGACACGATGAATTTTGCCGAAATTCGTGAAAGCCGGCGGCAATGAACAGTAAAAATTTGAATTTGAATGATTTCGTGCGTACCGCGAAAACCGCGCGAAAAACCGCGAAAGCCACACAAAAACACGCGAAAGCCGCGAAAACCGTGAAAATCGTAATTTAAATTTGAACCAAATCGAAATCCGCGTCGTGCCACGGATTTCACGGATTTCGAGAAAATCGCGCCATATACCGCGGTTTTCACGACAAACATCGCGAAATTTATATTTTTTTATAATATATATATATTTATGTTAAAATAAATTTTTTTCAAATTTTTTGAATTTTCACGAAATTTTTTAAACGAAACCGCGGGGATGCCGTGCCGCACCCCTACCAAATGACCGAATTTCGCGAAAGTCGGGCCCGATCCACGACAAACGGGCGGCCCAGCCGCGCACGACCGGGCCGTGCAGGCACGGCCCTTCGGCACGGCCGTTGGCCCGCTTGATGAAACGGGCCGTGCCGTGCTGCCCACGTGCCTAGGCTCCGCCCAAGCACGGCACGTGGGAGCCGGGCGGGCCGTCTCGGCACGGCACGCCGTGGCCACGGGCCTGCCAGAGCCCACGGGGCCCTTTTTTCCAATTTTTTAATAAAAAATAAAAATAAAAAATAAAGTTTTTAAAAAATAATGACTTCGTAATGTTAAAAATTAGTAATGTTAAAAATAAATCCACGATTACGAAAATATTGAAACAAAATTTGTTAAAAATAGTAATGACCTTTATTGATGTTTATATCATTATAGGATACAATGATACATCTCGTTAAAACTCTCATGTAAAAACTCGTAGAGAAAATCGAGAAAACCATAACAAAAAAAGAGTACATCAAAGGTCGCACGTGTCGCTACTATTCGGCCGCACGTAAAACGGGCCGTGCGTGCGTGCCACGGCGTCTGCGCGCGTGCCGTGCCGCTACTGAGGACACGTCCGTGCCGTGCGCCCACGGGCTCGGCGGCCCCAATCACGACACGGGCGACGGGCGTGCCAGCGGCCCGTTCTTGTCGGACCGTGCCGGGCCGTGCCGGCACTGTTCACGGCATGCTCGGGCCGGCCCATGGGAGCACGGCCCATTTGGCCGTGTCTAGTCGGGCCGGCTTTTCGCGGCATCGGCAACCCTGCTCCTGGAGTTCTCTAAACAAAGCTTTTGTTGCGCCCCAAGTGTAGATGCCCTTCACTTGACTTGGGCACTTTGCTCTAGATTTGATTCAAGTTGACAGACCAAAAGAAAATGAAACCGACACTGCATGTTTTGTCGATTTGCCTGCGCCGACCCAAATTTAAACATTGTCTTCGTTGTTCCAAACTGCTCTAAACTTTTAAAGACTAGACGAACTCTATTCTAGTCAAGATTATTAACTTCAGCTGCAGAGCCTTCAGTCATCTGATGCGCAGACAATTTACACGCACAGGGTCCTGCATCACGCTTCAGTCTCCGGTCCAAGTCGATCGACAGGTCGCTGTACCCGACGTTCGGTCATTTCGGAAACCATTCAAAAACAAGGACAGGAATTTGGCCGAAATTCTCTGCGGTTTTCGCTTCCCGGTGGCCCAGATCTGCATTCTTTCGTGCAAAATCTGTGGCTCCTTTTTCGTGTAAAAGGTAGAAGTAGAGAAGATTGTTGCTAGTCCTGCGACCCGCAATTCCTTGGCTATTTTCTTGTAAAATCACTTGCAGTTGCTGGTGTTTTTCGTGATTACAGCAACCTGTGCTTGCTGAGTAGGTGTGGTTGTCTTCTTGACTTGCGACTTCGGTGTTTTCTTTCGTCTTTCTTTTCCTATTCCTCCTGGAAAGCTATTTGTGCTAAGAGATTCTCTAGGATCGATATACCTGTAGCTGTAGTAATTGAACACTTTAAATAGCATTGACTTTAATATAAAAATTCAAAAAAGAACATTTTTAATAAATACGACATCGTACCAGAACTCTCAATTTAGTATTTTATTAATTTCATTTTAAAGCATAAAATTAATTATTAGCAACTTGTAACCGATATAGATTGTTTTCAATATAAGCATATATAATTTCAATTTTGAAGGAAACCAACCCGTTTAATATAGTATTATAATTTAAGATGGATATTACAAAATGGTATACCATTGCAAAGAAAAAGCTAATGTGTGCTAACGTCAGCAACATGACGCAACATGATATCGTAGATAGCAGATAGGTATCAGATTCGGTGTCTTCAGTGTCAAACATGATACCCTGTAGATATTATGTTGACGTCATGATGATATCAATATGATACCATAGGTACATATCTGATATCTTCGATATCAGACATGTGATACCTCACAAATCTGATACTTAGGTATCACGCTAATGTCAACATGTTACCATAGATATCGGGTCTGTTATCTTTGATACCAAACATGATACCTCATAGATATTAGATTTAATACGTTCGGTACCAAACATGATACCGCATATATCGAATTTGGTACCATAGATATCGGATCTAGTATCTTCAGTATCAAACATGATACCTTATATATACCATATCTATCTATTTATCACGCTGACATCGAAATCTTTGTTATCAAACATGATACATCGTAGGTATTAGATCACGACGTTATTACGACGTCAGTTGTCATTTGTTTTGTTGGAACAATATACTGCTGTGTATTATTTTTGATAATTTAAATATTAATAGTATCAGTACATAAATAACATGGGCATCGTTCAGGTTGACGACTAATAAATACAACAATACGACTCATGGAGTTCGTCAGCGTGCTGATTCAGTCTCTCTCTCCCAATTAAGCTTGGGGCTACGTCCAACTGGGCAACTGATTCGGTATAGTATTGGTTGTGTCGCGTAGGTAGATTAGGTAAGTCAATTTTCGTCAATGTCTAATAACTGTCATCTGTGCGCGTGTGCCGGCATCCATGTGGCTTTGTACAATAGTAGTACTATCTATATATTCATATTGATATTGATATGCACAGTTAACCTAAACGTTCAAGTTGGACACAGATCCATCCAGTGATCGATATGTTGCGAAAGCGAGCAGTTTATAGTTAAGCGTGGTACATTGGAGGGTGGACACATCAAACTCTCATCACTCTTTGGCTAAAATAGTTCAGTTTGCACAACAAAGCACGATTATTCAACGACTAAGACTCCGCTCGCAGTCTTTCATTATGTTTACCTAGCTGTCGCGTGTATGAAGTCTAAGTAGACGGAAGGTACGAGAGAACAATATAGGACATTATTAGGTATAGGCTCCACTACTCATTGATATTCATTTCTTAGGTTTGGATCTATGAGTAATGAGTTAGAACTCAGAAGTATTTAAACTATATAACTATACATATACACAAATTCTTACTAGTGAATATTCTCCGAAGAAACTAGATTTCAAAAGCGCGTGATGCAACCCAACTACCATATGGTAGGGCCGTATCCACAAATTTGAGGTCTTAGAAAAATTCAAAATACGACCCTACAATAAAAAATATCTTTATTCCCTTCATTTTGTATTACTAATCATTTTTAGCATTCAAGCTTGCTTTTATCAAAACACTTATCGTCATCGTTACCATATTGCAAAGCAGTTCTAGAGGTAGCATTCCCTTGTACCGCTAATCAATGCAGTCACAACTACAATTAATTCATATTAACTAATCAGAATTCATGGTTGCTTTTGAAAGTAATTGGGATGTACTTCAAAAATAAGAATTACAAGTAATTTGAAATTTAGGGATGGTTAATTATATTTATAATGTTAGCTTGAAAACAAGGAAATAGACATGTTTTGTTTTGGAGGTTAGAAATTCTCATATTAATTGAAGAAAATAAAAAATCTATAGATTCAGATTATGACAGTATAGATCGATTAATATAATGTTTCAAACATATTACATATAAAACATAATTGTATTTGTAGAAATAAAGTTTAAGACTTGTGTATCAATTCTAAATCTATTTCAATTATCCAGCTTCACGTAAAGTTGTGCGGGATAATTTTGTAATTCATATAAGCAAAGTATATTTTCAATTATACTACTTTAACATACTTTTTATCATATTTTCTTCGTTCATAGTTGATCGTCATGTTACCAAAACGAAATAAATTCATGGTTGATCACCACAGAATATTAAGAGCTATTAAATTAAATAGAATATCATTTGTGGGCCCCAATATTCTGGCCCTGATTACCTTACCCTACGGTGTTACGGTGTTGACTATTAGAATAGCACATATATACTACTACTAGCAAAATAACCGTGCGTTTCAACGGGACGACGACGCAGGGAGGAAATCAGGCGGAGGGCGAAGGTCCAGGCGACAGTGCGGGAGCTCCGAGCGACGTGGGAGGGAGGGGCGCATGCGCGACGCAGATGAAGATGGAAGAGAGAGACGCAGGATGTCTTTTTTCCATTCAAGCCCTCCTTTTCTTTTCAGCATGAGACTGCGGGTTAATTTTATAAACACTCAAAGGGTTTCTGTAAAATAACCTATTTTTCTTCTTTAACTGGTTTTTTAAATAGTCAGGCGGACTACGAGTTAATTTCGAAAAAATTCAAAGAATTTCCTGCAAAATAAACATGCAAAACAAAATTTGAATGAAATTTATGAATATACTTACTTATGTGTATATACGGAGTACTAGAGTTTATAGACCTGCGAGGTACTGGTAGTTTGCCTATTTGTATTGTTAAGTGACGTGGCACCGGTTCAAAAAAAATAAGTGACGTGGCATCCCATGTAGTGCGCGAGATTTGCTAGTGACGTCATACATAAAAAAGAACAAAAAAATAAAAGAAAAAACTGTTGACTGGCGCTTGACCAATGGATCGAGCTATCGTCGACGCTGTTCATACGATCGACGGTCATGCTCGAGGCGTTCATACTTTTGGCACGTACGGACGGACGGACGGACCAGCCAGTGTGCACATGCAGCGCTTCCAGTTCCTGCCGCGGTCAACGGTCAAGTGGAGCAAGACTTTTCGTCAGTTTGGTTTAGCTGCCGTTTGGAACAGACTGCGTCGTCGTACAAGGCCAGATTTTATTAATCACACTTTACATGGTATTGTATAGTACAGGTCCATGTCACGTCCGTACAAGTGCAACCGAACGAATGGCTCCTCGGCACCCGGGACACCATCGCTTTGGTTCGTTTCTGCAAGGACAAATCTACAGTATAGCCGACCAAACCCGGGGCGCAGTCGCAATGTGTATTATATTCCCTCCATCATCCATTATGTCCATCTCTTAAAGTTTTTTTATTTATAAAAAAGTAAGACCATATTTAATAAAGTAAGACCATATTTAGTTACAGCTGAAAAGTGAGATTTTAAATTTTGGTCATTTTTTGCTTTTTGGAACTAAACAGTGAGATGAAAAGTTGGGATAAAATAATTTCAGATTTATGAGTAGTTTCATAAAAAAAGTGAAATTTTTTGTTGGGAGAAGCGCCGGACGCCCCCTACCCCTGCGGCCCGCACGTGCCTTTGCCTTTCCCCATGCGTCTATCCTCCTCCGCGCGTCGCGGCCGTCGTCATCTCTCCTCGCGTCACCTTCTTCTCTCCGCGCTCCGTCGCCGCCCTTTTCTCTCCTCGCACCGCCCTTCTTCTTCTCCGCACACCGTCGGCCAGCAATCCTCATCCCCTTCGCTAGCTTCACTACAGGCCAGCCATCCCGTTGTCCACATCCGCCGTCAGCCATCCCTCTCCCATATCTCTCCTATTTCATATCCGTGGCGTTCTGTTCTTTGTTTCCCCCTTATGTCCTTTGTTTTCTCGTTAATGTAAATTAATAGTAGTAGTTTTTTCTATGGCAGTTTCTTCCCAGGTACCCGAAACGCCTCTTCTCCTCTCTTTTCCTTTGTGGCTTTATCAGATTGGATTGCGATTACCTTCTGGATGTATATATCATCTATGGTTTGCGAATTATGTGAATTAAACAGGAAAAAATTGGATCCTGGAGATTGATAGTTCATAGACCTTCAATTGGGGCAGTAGAAATTTCATCTTTCACCGCCTGGTAACATTTCCAATTAGCTAAAGGCAAATGCTTTTATATCAATAATGCATGTATGTAGTCACCTGCTACATCCTTACATGTGACTGTTTTGTCTCGCGTGAGTTGGATGGATGCTTCAGTCTTCATATTGGCAGTACTAATGGTGCCTCACTAATCATGTATTTATTAGGAGTAAATTTGTCTTTATTACAAAAGTTTTCATATGCAACTAAACACTCTCTCTTGTGAAAAGTTTTCACCCAAAATTTTTGGGTGAAAAGTTTTCTCACCAAATTTTGCATCTAAACAGGGCCTAAATATACAACATTAAATATGTTACACACAACCAACCAAAATTTATTTTTATTGATGTAATATCATGTAATATTTAAGACATGAGCAAGTCACGACGAAACAATAGAGCACCTTAACCGATGAGGATTAATTTGAAAATAATTAATATTTTTGATGTTCTTGGTTTTGGTGGTTTTCGGTGGTTTCGGTGTTCTTTGCTTAGAATAGTCCCAACACATGATGTCTAACCATAATGTCTATGTCGTCATGTTAGCAAGACATCTTCTTTAGAAACTATATCCTACAACCCATAATTTCTTTATGTGTCCCTAATAAATATTCTCTTATCTCTTATTGGCAACTTTGACACATAAAACAATAAGAAAAAACTACTACATCCTCAATCCATGTTTAGCAGTTTCTTTAGTCTTGGATAATGTGTAGATCTGGTTTACTATATGAGACCGTTTTTTTCAACTTTTCCTCTCTCTCTCCTCCTTAACTCTCATGTCACATCAGCTTTTTCTGTATGAGACCGTTTCTTCAACTTTTCCTCTCTCTCTCTCCTCCTTAACTCTCATGCAACTCCTCCTTAACACTCATGCAACACCAGCTTTTTCTTAATGGCAGCACAATTAATTCTATAGACACTAGCTGAGGTGAAGGGTTGGGACTGTCTTAGAGGATGATCAAAATGGGATAGAGGGAGTACTATTATGTGGATCGTACATGTGCGAAGTTGTGCTAACTAGCAATCCCATGGAGAGGGATTCTACGTAATTTCTCACCTGACATGGTCACAGACATGTGATTCATGGATAGTAAGATTCATATGTCAGTGACCACATCCTTTCAATTTTACGTCAGAGGATTTCATTCCGAAAGACATGTAACCATAGTGCATTTAAAGCATTCTCAACCGATACTCCATCTCACCATCCATCCATAAAATAGCATATATGGTGAGAAAATCAGGCTCCACTAGATATTCCATTCAGGCATTCGAAAATAGTATGTGTGTTGTCCGGAAGAACTCTTTGAGAAGGCATTCAAGGGGTTCTCAAATCAAACACAAAAGTGAAAGAGAAAAAGCCAAATTTGCCATTCCTCTCTTCTCAAGTCATATCGCAGCCGTCACTTTCACGCGAGCTCTCACCCCCATCCGGATCTACCGAGCGACAACGTGGCCATCATTGTCTTCGTTCCCCATCCCTCTTTCCGAAGTTATTTGACGACAATGGTGGCATCAACTGGACACCGATTGGTGGAACCATGGAGTAAATGTGGAGGAAAGGATGTACTAGATTTGGAAGTGAGAAGGACTCTACACCGATACCAACTACGCCCCCACGCCCTAGGCAACTGCGGCGGCCCTACACCACCCCGCGCTCGTGCCACCTGCGTCGATCTGGCCCACTCCCACCATTGTTGTCGCCCAGACACTCGCCCCTCTTCCTCCGCCATGTCGCTCCTCCTGCAGCCTCCTCTCTCGGTAGGTAGAAGATATGAAGGGGAAAACACTTGGAAATGTCCATCCATTGGAAATATAGCCATTAAAAATACCCATAACAACATAATACAAATGTTGTGATAGTTGAAAGATATAACTAATATATATATATATATGTATATATGAGGGTATAATATGAAGTTGTTAACAAAAAATTTGATATGATTCTTTAGTGGATTTGGTTAACGAAAGAAGTCGAATAATCGATAGAAGTTTGTCTTGAAAAGACCAAACTCAAAAAAGGAATCATGAAGACCACAACATGATATTTTAATTTTATCTATTAATTAGACATGATTTACTAACTTTTCTTTTATCTTTAATAAGTTTTATAGTGTCCGACCAGGACTTGTATTTATCCGAGGGTATAAATAAATACACCCGAGGTCTTTCTAAACTATCTCTTTACAGATTAGTACAATCAATTTTGGCATATCGCCATCCTCAATTCGACGATGTCTTGCTTCTCACGAGGGGCTGCATCGGTTAACTTTGAACTCCAACGGGAGGGTAAGTCTCATCAACCTGGGAGTTGTATCGGCTAGGACTTTCTTGGTTTAGTTTGATATACTAGTCGATAGGCTATTAGCTCACCTGATATATTTTGTTCTATCTAAGGGTGCATCGGTTAGGTTTGACCTCTTAGTCTGATCGAGATATATCCATCACGTTTGTATAAATCTTATCGGTTTATCTAGTTTACTTTATCAAACGCAATCACATGTTGTCTTGGTTAGGTCCGATCTTATAGATTGTTGTTGTTAATTTAAGTCTTGTTAAACCGATAGGTTTATGCAACGTTTTATCGGAGTGCTAGCCGATAAGTTATCTTTACATTATATCCAGCCGATCTACAACGATAGTGCAATTAATCTATTTTCTATCGTCTTAATTTTGTTAACTTCAGCCTTATACTGTCTTGGTTCGGTCCAATCTATCAAGGTTAGTTTTAACAGAATGAAAGTAGTTGGTTTCGTTCCTTTTGAAAGCTGGAAGCGCCGATATCATTATTTTTGTTTATTTGTATGTATCATGCTAGCACCGGTTTTCTAGTCAATGTATAAGAGCTTTGACTGATATTGGCTACATTAGATCTACATCGGACTTTTAGCCGATGTATGCTTTAACCATTGGACTTGTGCATCTACTACACTATATCGGTATTGGCTTATTGTTTATCTGATTGTTGTTGCACACGAAAGCCTAAGTGATATGCTTAGTTCTAGTGCATGTCCTATCAATGAGGTTCAGGATGAGCTTGTTAGTTTGATCCTACAACTGACAAGATAGATGGATGGATGGATAAAATCAAGGAGCCAATCAGCCAATAGGTTAATGTGATGTAAGGATACCAGCTGATGTCAATAGGGTTTTGACCAATTGGCTATAGATTCGAATAATTAGATGAACAATGCTATCATCAGCTAGAACCAAACTATGCATAATAATCAATAAGTCATTCTTTATCAAAGATGATCTTGATATATCAGATTGAGAACTAAGACCATATAAGATTAACGTTGATAAAGATAAATTTAACTAAAAATTATATAAGTTTGAGTATAAGTCGATGTAACTCAAAAGACACAACGAGATAATATAATATGAATCAATCATCCAAAATTGGTATGATGTGATAAATGCAAATTCAATGGTTAAAACATATATCGACTGAAAATCTGATGTAAATAAATTAAAGTGTATATCAACTAACTAATATATCTGATAGGTCCAAAGTAATGATAACTCATTGTCTAGCACTACGATGAACGTTGCATAAAAACATATCGACTTACTAGAGTTAAACTTATTAGGAGCAATCTTAATAGATCACACCTAACCGAGACAGTACCAGATTGGAGACAATAAGAAAAACCTATTTAGCCGATAGATCTATACAAATATGGTGGATATAACAAATCTATCTAGAACAACAGTATGATTAGAGGAATATTAACTTAGTCAGAATATCAGACCTAACCGATAAAGTCCTAACTAAGCTGACACAAATATAAACAATAATATAGTTAAAGATAAAATTAATATATCAGATAGGTAGCGCTTGTGTCGACTTAGCTAGAATATCGGACTTAACCAAAAAAGTTTTAGCCACGTCGATACAAGCAAAGTTGATGCAACTTACTTCCTTGCTAGAGATTGAACTCAACCGATGCAGTTCAACTTGAAACTAAAAGCTCGTTGTAATAAAAGAGTGACGATGCGCTCAAAGTAATTGTATTAATCTGTAGAGATGTCTTATAAAGACTCTTGGTATACATATTTATACCCTTGAGTTGATACAAGTCCTGATCGGACACGACACATGATTTCTAAAGATACAAGGAGAGATACAAGTTATGATCGGACACTAGATAAAACTAACTAAAGATAAAAAATTTACTAAATTCTAACTAATTAATAGATAGAATTAAACCTGTCATATCGTGATCTTCATAATTCTTACTTGAACTTGGTCTCTTCAGATCAACTTCCATCGGTTTGATCGACTTCTTTCCTTTTAACCAAATCGACCAAAGAACAATATCAAATTTTGGTGTTAACATATAGCCGACTGTTCAAAACTCTGTCAACATCGTGATCTCGTTATATTATATCGGTTGAACACTGTCAACATCGTGATCTCGTTATATTATATCGGCTTATTGGCCGATCGACTCCCTGATATTATACGATTTATTTATGTTGTTAGTTGTACATGTCCTAAACCCGATTGATAGGATATGTATTGGAGCTAAATAGATCTTTTAGTCTTTCATATATCACGATGAATTTCATGTAGGATGTAACATATGTGATCTGTTGGAATAGCGATATGAAGTAGAAATCTGTTTAGATGACATTGGCAGTCCATATAAAGGATCAAATATGGATGAGCCAACATGGAATGCCGTTAGGCTGGTTTTTATCGGCTTTGTTGTTGAGAGCTTAGATAACGGGTGGCCGGAACGTTTTGTTGTGGTGGGCTACTGGCCTGAATTGTGACAGCTGGACCAGATATAATCGACCCGTCTAAAGGCCCGTACTGTTTTGGGCCCAGTACAAGAATACGGTCGATTTTTTTAATTTTTACATTTTTATCAAAATATTAAGTTTCCTTTAAAAAATTTACAAATGTATACGCTCACGCTCTTAGTTTTTTATAAAACTTAAAATTTTTCAGAGAGCGTTAAAAGGCTTAAATGCAATTTTTTTAGTATAGTACTCTTAACTATGATTTTAATTTTACAAATATATCATATAAACTCGGATGAAATTAAATTTTATATTAAAATTATAGATCTATAGCTTTGTAGTAGTTAACAATTTTTTATTTAATATTTTTTATATGTCCAAATATTCGTTAGAAAATCTAAAATATATTTTAACAAAATCTCATACCTACGTTTCAAACGACATTAGATGGAAAAAACTTTATATAAAAGTTATAGATCTATGAGATCTAAAATTTTCTAGGTTATCAATTTTTCATTTAAAATCATTTGAAGTGTTGAATAAATATTATTAATTTTTGAGCAATTAAAATCGACGAAAAGAGTTTGAATACAAATAAAAATTTTATTTACATTTAGGCCTAAGGGAATTTTTTTAAAAAATGCCCTCTTAAATAGCGACATTTAGATTTGTAAATTTTTGAAACGAAATATTATTTTTAAAAATTCTAATAAAAATGTAAACATAAAAAAAGTTCAAATACGTTCCATATCACAAGATGATCATTAATTGAGAGTGTTTAAGAGGAGAAGAACCAAAAAATTAAAAGATACGCAAAACAAGATGGGTGACTAACTTGATTATTTTAAACTTATAAAATAAATTAATATATTATTAAACATTTTTTTCTTCATTTTTTTACAAAACATACTGTTTAGTTGAGAAACGTGTGCTAGAAAACAAGGGTCTATCCCCCTTTCTCGAACGCAGCTAGTTCGTTTGGACTTTCCATGAAAATATTGGGTAATCTAGTTTTAAACTTTTAATCCGTTAATTATGCACGGTGGGAATGTGTGATTCTAAGGAGCCGTTTGGTATGGTTTTATATTTTGTAAGAAATATTTTGGACTCATATTCTCCAAAGAAATGTTTTTTTAAAATCGAATCATTTATGAAACCGACAAATTTCTTGGATTCGATTCTAAAGACTAAATACTAAATAGAATGGAATGGATTGGTGCTCTCACAAAAGTGGAAGTAAATCACTAAAAATTGTCTCAACCTAATTTCATCTTGATCCATGTAAGAAACGTTTCTATTCAAAAATGCTTGAAACTGCGCTATGCTCCACTCTCATTTGGCATATTTTTGAGGCACATGTGAATTTGTAAGCTCCCGTAGGGATGGGTAGAATCTGTTCACAGTTCACTCCATAAAATCCTTCTCTTTTTTTTGTCATATGTATCTCCATTCTGCAGACTGCAAGAGGAAACGATTCCTTTCTGACCACAACTTAAATTTGTACTGATGTTTGCTGAATTTTATTTAGTTAAACAAAAACAGAACATTTGTGTTCTTCTGCTATTCATTACAGACTCCAAGTAGAAAAAAAAGTACTCATTCCATTAAAAAAATTAAGACCTAATTTTGTTTTTTTCTAAAGTTTAAGTTCTATTTGTAATTTTTATGTGCTAAATTAGATTATTGACCGAAAAAAACATCTTAGTACTTATTGGACATATGAAGGGGTAATAAAAAGAGACAAGGTATAGAGTTGGGCCAAAACTATAGATTAGGCCCATATTTTACCGGCCCAACTAGGTTACACGTCGGCCTGGTATCACAATCCGATGAGAATGCGAGCTAGGGTTTCATCGCCGCCGACCCCTCAACCCTATATAAGCGGCGCATCCGGTTCTTCCAAAACCTACCCCTTGTTCATTTCCTCTGCGCCGGCAATCTGTGGTTTTCGCTTCTCGCGTTTGTTCTTTCTCGATTTGAGTTGGATCTCTTCCGTTCTCTTCGTGCTGGATTGATATGGTTCGTTTGGTTTTCGGTTTAGTTTTCGTCGTTGCAAATCTGATGCGATTTTGAAGTGATGATCCTTTCCCCAAATTATCGACTATGATTATACTGTGCGATTTTTGCAAGCTCTTCTCTTCGGAGAAGGCTTCTAAGCCAGTATTTCTGATCAAAACGCTACATTTGATTTGCATCCGATTTGGTTTCGTTTCTCTGGGAGTTTATCCGCTATTTCTGTCTCTGTGTTATTCTTCCGCGGTGTTCTGATTTTCGCCTGTTGTTTGGTTGAGATATATTCTTGATGGAAGTGAGGATCCTTTCCCCAGCTGATCGACTATGATTATACTGTGCGCAAATGTAATCCCTCTCGAGGATTCAAGCCAGAAATCTGATCCATCTGCTATTCTCAACACAACATTTAGGTTTGTTTTTTCTTTGTTTGGCATTTCTTTATTTTTGCGTGACCCGTTGTTTGTTTGGATGGAAGTGATGATCCTTTCCCCAGATGATCGACTATGATTATGCTGTGCGCAAATGTAATCCCTCTTCGGAGGATTCAAGCCAGAAGTATGATTCAAGCCAGAAGTATGATCCTCTTCGGAGGCTTTTTTTCTCTGTTCAGTTTTTGCTCGTTCAATTGTTTGTTCGAATGGAAGTGACGATCCTTTCCCCAGATGATCGACTATGGTTATACTGTGCGCATAAGTGACCCTCTTCGGAGGATTCCAAGCCAGAATTCCGATCCATTTATTTTTTTTTTTTCATATTTTTCGTTGGGCGTTATTTTGTTTTTTTTTCATACGTGAACACAGCAAGGCAGCGTTAAGAACGGATGGCAAAAATCCTTCCATCTTCAAAAATGATGTCTAAATATGTCGACTATCCAAAATTATTCACGGCTAGTCTAAATATATGGACTTTCTAACTGTTAAATATGTCCCTTGAACCAGAGAAAAATAAAAAAAATGAGAAAAATTGACATCATGATTTTCGTTTTTGTCAAATTGCTGGCAAATTCGACTTATCTCTGCCCGTGAATGTTGGTTGCTTGGTGGCAGTCAGTCGGTCCAGGCAACCTTCCGATATCCTTCACGGTTTATTTTGGAGTGGGAGAAACGTTCAGAACCTGGATTTATTCGTTGCTCCGATCAAACTACTGCTCTACTGCATTTGCATTGGAGAGACATTCTGAACCTGGATCAGGGGGAATGGGGAAGATATCTGGATGGGGAGAAATAAGAGACGTCATGGTGAACCAGCGTGGCCTGCTCGCGCGGCAGTCTGATGGACTATGGATACAGCTTTCGATCTTTGGCAGTTTGTCTCGCCCCGAAAAAAGAATGCAGAACAGGTCAGTCACTAAGCTGGGATGGCGTAGGCCGAATGAGGGCTGGATCAAATGCAAATTGCAATGTAGATGCTGCGTTCTATGAAGGGTCTCACACAGGAGCGACGGGGGCGGTTCTCAGGGATCATACTGGCCGGATGTGTGGAGGAGCGGCTAGATGGTATGGCGTGCCGGGACGGTCTACAGCTTGCACAGGGTAAAGGGATAAACAAGATTTTGGTTGAGACTGACTGCCAAGTTCTGGTAAAGCTATGGGAGGAGCGGGGAAAACAAAGGTCAGAAATACAAGCTATCCTTTGCCAAATTGAGCAAATTAGCAGGAGTTTCCAGGTTTTTAAGCTCTGTTATGTCAGTAGAGTGGGCAATAGAGTAGCACATGAGCTTGCTAGGATGGTCTCTAGTGAGAATAAGGTGGAAGAGTGGCGTTCAATTCCGCCAAGTCTGAATGCCATTGCGATGGCTGATTGTAATCGCTCTCATGATTAATTTAAGCTCTGGCTTCTGCTAAAAAAAAGACATTCTGAACCTGCAGACCTGCACTAGGAGCATTTGCATCGAAGGAGACACATTCATAACATACTTAGTTCTCCGATCAACCGAAAGACGAGAAATTCAGAACCTACAACCACCAGCATTTGCATTGCTCCGATCAACAAAAAGATTGAGCAAAGAGGAAACATTCTCCCTCCATCCCAAAAATCCCGAATTTGAGGCTGTATAAATTGGTTCTTTTTGGAGTGTAAAGTTTATAGCCATAAATTGTTTCTAGCAGTTGTCTCAGGTTGAGCAGTGGTGGAGCCAGAATTTTTATCCTATGGGTTCAAATGCCATTGCATCATATAATAGTGAGGTTATTTTTGTAAATTTTAATGGACTTACATGAAACAAGAGACTCACAAGAGTGTGCAAAAAAAGTAGTGGGTCAGCTGACCCCATAGTTGTACATGGCTCCGCCACTGAGGTTGAGGAGAGGGTGGAGGTGGGTGGCAGCAGGGCGATGGCGACGGAGGAGCTTGAGGGGACTGGGAGACCACGGCCCTCACCGACGTCTCCATGTACGTGTTTGTCGGAGAAGTGGGAACTTAGGTCCTCACTTCCTCCTATGCTTGGGGCATTGCGGGCCCTACCGGTGAAGGAAAAGATGGCGCATGACGTCAACCACTGCCTTAATCTCACGAATGTGACCCAAGGATGGCGGTCGTTCAAGGACAAGTTTTTATCGTCTCGGGGCGCTTACGTCTAGCTAGGGCCCCAAGGACAGCAACTCGACCCAAGCTCTTCCCGAGAGAAAGTCCTTCCCATTAAGGGGATTTGACTTGGTCCTTTGTGTTTTTACCCTATCATTCCGCGTTAATGGTGAAATGATGTGATTTCTATGGACATATCACAGGCAGCATGGGGCGTGTGACTGTGCACGCCACCTCTCCTGTGCCTATGTTGCCCGAGAGAAAAAGGTGGGCGACGCGATGTGCCCTCAGTGCTCTTCCCATGGGCTCCCCTTCACCAATATCACTAGTTGACGAGTAGGCCCCTGACCAGAGCAAAGACTTGTGTTGCGTTGCTCCACATGTCAGTAGGTAGGTGAGCCTTGTCACATTCGGCCGGTGCACTTCGAGGGACAGTGACAAGACCAAGCATACCAACCACTGTGGTCTAGGCCCCCACTCCTGTATGTATGCACGAGCATTGTGGACTCTCCTTCATGTATAAAAGAAGGATCCATGTCACCTAGAAAGAGGTTCGACTTCGAAAGCATACTAAGTCAGATCTAACTCTAAGACTCAGTGAAGAAGGGTTCATCCTCTCCCACTTCGCACATCCCTCCAACATCCATTGTACAACCTGTTCATTTCCACATGCAAACAAAGACGCAGGAGTAGGGTATTATGCTTCTCAACGGCTTGAACCTGTATAAACCCTTTGTTGCGTTCAATGTTTTGACGCGCTCGGTTCACGGGCTCATAACTTGCACCCTAGCCGAACTCTCAAGAGAGAGTATCCCTCCTTCCTTCTAGAGGAGTTTTGTACTTTGATAGTGCCGATGGAGAACGACATCGCGAGCATGGCCACAGTATCCGTCGTGCGGTGCCGCCCATGTAATAAGATGAACGTCGTGCCAAGGGAGATGCTATGAGGAGGGAGAGAAGAGGAGAATTAGATGGGGATGAAGAAGTAGGTGGTGCTAGAGCCTGCTGTTGCGAGTCTCCGCAAGGAGAAGACCAAGGATAAGTTCGTCTTCCTTGCCGGATGGCCAGTAAAGGACGACGAGTCCACCTCCTTCGTCCATGGCGAGGGTCGTGGCGTCTGGCGAGAAGGGTGATAAAGAAGTAGGCGACGCCTATTGGCTCAAAATCCGCACCAACACATGAAGGCATGAGAGATATGCTTATCTCAAGTGTAGATCCTAAATTTTGGGGTTTAGAGCATATCAGTTAGTTTGATCCTGTAACTAACAAGATGTATAGATAGATCGTATAAGATCAAAGAGCCGATCGACCAATAGAATGATGTGATGTAGCGAGATCAGCTGATGTCAATAGGGTTTCGATTAATCATCTATAGATCCCAACGTAGATTCAAATAATCAGATAAACAATGATGATATAAAAAATTGAACCAATGAACCAATCGACCGATACTGAAATAGTGTGATAAATACAGGTCCAATGGTTAAAGCATACATCGACTAAAGACCTGATGCGGGTAAATCCCGAATGTACATTGGCTAACTAACCGATACATCTCATAGCTGAAGCCTACAATAATGATAACTCATCGTTCCATCGAGGTTTCAACTGATGAGTTATATGGCCGTTTCATCGGCTTATAAGGATTATATACAAGTTGGTTTTGATCGATTGCAGCAAAGGTTTCACTATTTTTTAATCACATGGATTTAATGACATCAGATTACTAGCCGATGTGTGCTTTAATCATCGGATCAATATTTATTCTGTCATACCATTATTTGCTGATTGATCATTGTTTCATTACATTATCATCAGTTGATTGCCTTTATATCATTATTTATCTAAGTGCCAGAATCTACATCGGGCATATGACCGGTCGCTCAAAACCGTATTGACATTGACTAGTATCGCTATATCGACTATCGGTTGTCATCGGATATCGGCTATCACGCTATTGAAGATTCTACATCATGCTATTGGCTCAGTTGACACACATCTTTTGGATCTCTCGGCAAGACCCAGGCTTCGTTTCATCTACATCAAACTGTTGATCGATCAACCTTACATCTTGTCACTTGCAGGATCAAACTGATTGATACATCCACGTCTCATCAATATTTCAGGACCAGCACTAGAGCTAAACAGATCTTTCAGGCTGTTGTGTCTGTCGACACAGTTCGTGTCAACACAGATTTGGCATTATCGGCCGAGCGCAAATTTTTCGTCAACACCTGTGCAACACGACATCACGCCATAAACCACTACCCCATAGCATTTCATCTATGCACTGGAACACATTGGCCTCCCATGCGATTTGGGGTGTAAGTGGTTAAGCCATGAACCCACTTATAGATTAAAATAAGCGGGTTCGTGATTTATTTTGGCCTATAAATAGGTTTCACGGGTTAGCCACATGTACACTTATCGTGATTGGCTGATTCTAATGCACGCCCATGACTGCGCCGCCGCGCTTCTCCTATGACATGGAGAAGAAAAAAAAGAGAGAAACATGAAGAAGACGAAGGGTAATAGGAGATTGATACGTGGACCTTCCCTGTCATAGACACAAAAGAGAGAGCATAGATGGAGAGATTGTTGGAGAAAACAACGAGTTGGACTTGCTAAAATAAAGAAGGAGCTAGCTATATGGATGTTTGGAGAGTGTAATTTAAAGAGCATGCTAGAGATGCTCTAAGCTTGACAAAATTTAAAAAAAATAACAATATCTACAACAGCAAGTTAGTTTTATTATAAATAACTCGCAATTATGCCCGTGCATTGCAAAAGATGAAGTCGGGGCACGACGCGGATGGAGACGGAGGGAGGGGCGTAGGGAGGGAGCACATGAGGTCTTTTTTCCATCCAAGCCCCCTTTCTTTTCAATTGGGACTACGAGTTAATTTTATAAACACTCAAGAGGTTTTCTGCAAAATAGTCATACGGACCAAAATTTTGGGTAAAAATACTACTTGCTTAATAGATAGTTATATGTATATATATATATATATAATGGCCGTGCGTTGCAACGGGCGTCATTTTATGTTTTATCGTAATTATTTCAAAGTTGAAGTCTTATGTAATTTCAATTTATATTTTTTTTCTTTATGTCTTCACCTGAGGCCTATTGTTCGGCACACTTGAAATACTAAACATGCTTGCGTCAGTGATTTGGATTTTGTCGATGCGTGTGCTCGACACGCGGGAATCCTAGGGACCCCCTTTTTGGTTCGGCACAGGGGAGCGATGAATTAGGGCTCAAACTCATCGTGGGGTAGATGGGAGGTAGGAAGATGAAAGGAAATCACAATCGCAAAAGACACAAAGGAATTATACAGTTCGGGCCGTCTAGGGGACGTAATACCCTACTCCTGTTCTTGTAATATGTGGAGGATGAAGCACAAGATGTGGGTGGTTGTTCTTCCTTGGGGAGGCTGGAACCGATGACTGAGATAGAATGCTCGAAACCCAATGTATCCAACAATGGCAGAACCTTAGATCCGCTTCTGGAATTGTTGAGGATCAGCAGGGGAGGGACCCTCCTTTTCTCCACCCTTGTTCTATGATGGACTTGGGCCTCCTTTTATAGTATAAGGGGACACCACGTAATCCCGGTTTTCTCTACTCCGCTCCACGTGATGGAGCGGTTCTTGTCCTGTCTTGTTGGAGAAGCTACCCCTATCTTTGTTCCTGTTGCCGCGTCACGGGAGTTGATGGAGAAAACGGGCGTCGTGGCCGCCATGCTGCCGACGTGAGGATGGCCAACCTACCTACTCCGGTGGGGCCTATCGGTCGGTAGCCCTTCACTGGAGAGGCATCAACGCGACACCCCCACGCACATATTCTCTCTCCCACGCGGCCGCCCAACGCGTTTAATGGGCGTGGAGGGAGGCGTGCGTGGAGTGACTATGCAGCCATACCACGGTCGCTGTCAAAGACTTTATACCCCATATCTCTCAAGACGGGCAAAAAGGGTGATGATGAGAGCGGCCGACAGACGCGCCTCACATCACAATAAATGCGACGGGGCAGGCGTCTAGCCCCTCTCTTGGCCATTAAATGTGGTGGTTGGCAGTTGGCGGTTTAACTCGCCCCTCTCTCGGAGAGGTGCAGGGTGAAGGACGGGGGGTCCAGGCGATCCCGGACCCTGCCGTCTGGGAGAGTGGTGGCCTCCGGGCAGCCCCCGAGCCAAGCCCCTCTTGGGGTGCCCGCGTGGCCGCCCGTGGCTCGGACCTGCTTGAGCCATCCAGGACATATTTTTGGCGCGCCCTGGTGAGCGAAGGCGCCTTCCTTCTTCAGACATCGCATCCTTGACATACCCCCGGGCCCATATCATCGACAGTAGCCCCCGGTGTTGACCGGGACCGAAGTCGGGTTGAGGCGCGGTTAGCACCATCTTCTTGAGTGTGTGGGCCCGGGTGCCGGATGTGCCATCTTGTAGTAGGAGGCCGACACGCGGCAATTGACGCTGTGCTCGATTAAGCCTCTCCGGATGGGGGCGCGTTACAGGCCGCGCACGCGGGGGCCCTCCGACGTCGCAAGCAGCCTCACCGGAGGGCGGGGCAGCACCGGCGGGTGAAGCAGCGGCGGGCGGTTCCGACCGTGGGGCGTCTTCGTCCTCCCGTCGCACGTAGGTGGTCGACCTCGGCTTGAGCTCCGACTCCGAATCTGGGGGCGCTCGGTCCGGGTTCGTGGTCGCCTTGGACACCGAGCCCCTCGTCCGATCATAGGAGCGAGCAAGGATGATCGTGTCCGGGCGCCGGAGGAGGCCAACGCGGTCTCCCTGGAGGGCTTCAGCCCAGTCTAGGCCTTGGCCGTCAGGGAGGTCGCGGTGGCGACGCGGGAGGCCGATGTCGATGAAGGCCGCCGGGAGCTGGTGGCCACGGCGAGGGTGGAGGACCTCGTCCGGAAGCGGGAGCTGGCGAACATCGAGCGGCGTCGGGGGAACTCAACCAGGTGTTCAAGGACATCGTTGTTGAGCGGCACGCCGCCGACTTCTGCGAGGAGGTCTTCGCCGCCGCAGAGGAGACGGTCCGCACCACCGCCGGGGGGTTCATCCGCGACCTCAACGAGCGCGCCCAGGAGCTCGACCGACGCGAGCGCGCCCTGCGCGATGCCGAAGCCGCCGCCGCCAGCACCGACGTCGAGCTCCAAGCCCGCGAGGAATGCCTAGCAGAGCGCGAAAAGTCTCTGGAGGCGGCGCGGCGGGCGGTCGAGGACCGGGAGGTCGCTATGGCCAGGGCCGAGGAGGACTCCGCCGCGCGGGAGGCAAACATGGCGGCCCAGGAAAAGGCCATCGCCGAGCGCGAGGCCGCCGTGGAGGGGCACGAAGCGGCGGTGCTGGAGGCCCAGGAGGAGGTCTCCCGGTGCCTGAAGGCTGTCTGGGAGCGCGAGCAACAGCTCGCGGCCACCTCGTGCCGGTGGCAGGATGAGCTGGAGCGGTGGGAGCGGGACCTCGCTGCCCGGGAGCAGGCGGTTGGCGACGTGGAGGCACGGGTGCGGAAGCCCCAGCCGGCCCCTCGCTCCAGCAACCCGGCGCCAGACTTGGAGGAGGCGCGACGACGAATCGTGGAGCTGGAGCACGCCCTGGGCTTAGGGTTCTGAACCGTGGCCTCGTCCGTCGATCACCTTCGGGAGGCGGCCCGTGAGGTGGGGGTCATTCGCCCCCGTGCCGCCATTCCTACCTTGGGGGGATTGGCCGCGCACATAGACGAGCTGGCCGAGGGGATCAAGAGGGTGCCGGAGGAGGTCGACGAGGTAGCGAAAGAGTCGTCATACGACTTGTCCCGCCAGGTCGCGACGCTCATCCTGGCGAGCTACCAAGCCCGCGACCCCGGCTTTAACCCCTACATCCCCACCGAGGACTTCCCCGAGGGCACCGAGGAGGCCGCTCGGTGCCGCATCAAGGATGCCATCGATTCCATTATGATTGGCTTTGACGGCACTCCGGCGACATTCCAGCTCGCCTTCCGCGAAGACCCGCCGGACGAATATAGCCTGGAGAACGCCCCCAGCGACCCGCCGGCCGCCTAGGACTCCCCCGCCTTTTTTGCCTTTATCTGTATTTGTAAAAAACATTGTGATATTGTTTATAATATCGCATTTATCATGTTGGACTCGTATTGTAGCAGCCCGTCGTGGCCTGTCTCTGCAACTATGATTTCATATATGTAGCCGCCTCTTTGGCTCTGCAGACGATGATTTGTAATGATTTATATATATGTACATTGGGAGCCCCCAGCCAACTTACCGCACACGCAGTGGCGGTTAGTTGGCCCAAGCCCCTGCCTGTTTGCTTCCCTGCAATGGTAGTCCAACCTTTAGTTAGCTTAGCCATTGTAGGAATATGGGCAGTATGGTTTCCTGCCATGATTCATCCCATGTAACTGGGAGCTGGTTCGGGCTTAGGCAGCGTGCATCGGTCGGTGGCTGGTGCCTTCGTCGGGGTTTCGAGTAGAAGCGAGGGCATAAAAGGCCAGCGAGGGCAGCAACAACGGGGGGTTCGGGACAGGCGTGACCATACGCACCCAAGCCCCCAAGCGTTGACTACCCCCAGGCGTGATAATATGCAGCGTCGCTCCACCCTCGACGCCCTTAGGGCTCTCAGGCTAAGGCGGGCAAGGCCAAAAGACCACCGGGAACCAGCATCCGCAGTACATGTTTCGGCACATGGGGAAAAACATACTGCAAGCAGATATTTTGCAAGGAAAAATCATAAAGAGTGTAAATGGCGAACTCATTGTTCATGCCACTGGAGGCAGTGAATGAACTTTCATATATGTTTCAGCACACCATGCGGCTTATGGGTAGAACCTACGCAGGTGGAAAATGTTCCACGGGTTCGACAGCGGAGTGCTGCCCTCTGTGGCTAGGCGAACTGCTCCCGGACGCGGGGTGCCGATAACTTTGTACGGCCCCTCCCACATCGGGGATAACTTGCTCAGCCCCGCACGCGTTTGCACGCGCCGCAGAACGAGATCATTGATTTGCAGCGCTCGGGGGCTGACTTTGTGTTGATGGTAGCGACGGAGGCTCTGCTGATAACGGGCCGCGCGAAGTGCTGCATGGCGCCGTCTTTCTTTCAGGTAGTCTAGGTCATTGCGACGTAGCCGTTCTTGATTTGCCTCGGCCTATAATGTGGCTCGGGGCGATCCCAGGGTGAGCTCGGAAGGCAAGACCGCCTCAGCTCCATACACCAAGAAGAAAGTTGTTTCGCCGGTGGCACGACTCGGTGTTGTCCGGTTGGCCCAAAGAACCGCAAACAACTCATCAGTCCACGAGTCCCCATTCTTCTTAAGGACGTTGTAGGTCTTCGTTTTGAGGCTTTTCAATATTTCCGCGTTTGCACGCTCGGCCTGACCGTTGCTTTGGGGGTGGGCGGGCGAGGCGAAGCATAGCTTGATGCCCATATCATCGTAATACTCGCCAAACACCTCACTCGTGAACTGGGTGCCGTTGTCGGTGATGAGCCTGTTGGAGACTCCGAACCCTGCCATGATGCCTCTCATGAACCGCACAGCCGAATGCTTGTCGATGACACTGACTGGATAGGCATCAGGCCACTTGGTGAATTTGTCGATGGCGACATATAGAAACTTGCAGCCGCCCCGTGCCTGCTTGAACGGGCCCAGGATGTCCAGCCCCCAGACCGCGAACGGCCACGAGAGCGGGATGGTCTGAAGGGCTTGAGCTGACAGGTGTGTCTGCTTGGCGTGAAATTGGCATGCCCGGCACCGCCGCACGAGGTCTGTTGCATCCTCCAGCGCGGTGGGCCAGTAAAACCCTGGCGGAATGCTTTTCCCACCAAGGTTCGGGAGGCTGAGTGCGCTCCACATTCTCCCTCGTGGATCTCGGCTATGAGCTCAAGACCTGTTCCCGAGCGATGCATTTCATGAGCACTTCATTGGCATCGCGTCGGTAGAGTGTCCCTTCCATCAACACGTACCTTTTGGAGGTGCGGGCAATGCGCCCGCTTTTCTCGCATTGCTCGGGCAATGACGCGTCTTGCAGATACGTCTTGTTTCCGAAATCCAAGCCACCTGGCGCATGATGTCGGTCCCGGCAGGACCAGGCTGTGGCTGGCCCGCCAGGTCCGGGGCGTCGGGACCGACCGATTCCTGCCCTTGGGACGGTTCGGGGCACGCCGACGGCTCTGAGAGTCTTTCTTCGAATGCGCTGGCGGGGCTGGGGCTCGCGCGGACGCGATCCTAGATAGCTCGTCCGCCGGGTATTGTCTCTTCTAGGAATATGGCATAGCTCGAGGCCATCGAAATGACGCTCCATACGCCGTACTTCCTTGACATATGCTTCCATCTGGGGATCGGTGCATTGGTATTCCTTGGAAACTTGGTTCACGACCAGTTGGGAGTCACCGAGGACTAGCAGACGGCGGATGCCTATGCCTGCCGCTGCTCGCAACCCCGCTAGAAGTCCTTCGTACTCGGCCATGTTGTTGGTTGCCCTGAAGTCAAGCCGAACGATATACCGGAGTACATCACCCGTCGGGGAGGTTAATGCAACGCTTGCCTTGGCCCCCTGTAAGGTGAGTGAACCGTCAAAGTTCATCACCCAATGCATGGTCCATTGGCCACGATTCTCCGCACTCTCGGGTTCACCTGGGGGCTGATCGTTATCGGCCGCTGGCGTCCATTCTACCACGAAATCGGCCAAGGCCTGGCTCTTGATTGCGTGATAGGCTTCGAAATGCAGGTCAAACTCTGACAATTTGATAGCCCACTTGACTACCCGTCCCGTGCCCTCTCGGTTATGCAAGATCTGCCCGAGAGGGTAGGACGTGACTACCGTTACCCGATGCGCTTGGAAGTAGTGGCGCAGCTTCCAAGAAGTCGCGAGCATTGTGTATAGCATTTTTTGAGCCTGCGGGTAACATGTCTTTGCGTCCCGTAGCGCCTCGCTGATAAAGTAGACATGCCGCTGCACCTTGGTGCGGGCCTTAGCTACTTTACTAGGGCGACATGTTCGGGTGCACCGGGGCGGGTTACCTCAGTGTCCAGGGCTGCCGGGCCATCACCTTCCCCGGGGCCCTCAGGGCCGCTCTGGATGGAGGGGGCCTCGGGAGCCCCCGGACTATGGGGCTGGGTGGCTCCCTGAAGCTCGTGGGGCCAAGGGCCACGTCCGGCTTCGGGTGCTTCCTCAGCCAACACCGATCCAAGGTCTCCTGCCTCCAGGTGTGGTGGGGCTGGGGACGTCTGAGAGACTGGCTCGTCATCGCGCTCCACAACCAACGCTGCACTGATCACTTGGGGAGTTGTCGCCAAGTATAAAAGGAGGGGTTCTCCTTCTTGCGGCGCCACCAATATGGGCGGTGAGGAGAGATAACGCTTGAGCTCGCTCAAGGCTTTCTCTGCTTCGTCCGTCCAAGTGAAGGGGCCGGTTCGCTTTAGCAGCTTAAATAGAGGGAGTGCCCGCTCTCCTAGCCTTGATATAAAACGGCTCAGGACAGCTACACAACCAGTAATTTTCTGTACATCCCTGAGCTTTCTAGGGGGGCGCATCTCCTCTATCGCCTTTATTTTTGCAGGGTTGGCCTCGATGCCTCGGGCAGAGACCAAAAACCCTAAAAGATTGCCTGCCGGTACCCCAAACACGCATTTCTCTGGGTTCAGCTTCATGCGGGAGGACCGGAGGTTATCAAATGTCTCGGCCAGGTCCGGGAGCAAAGTCTTTTGATCCCGGGACTTGACCACGAGATCATCGACATAAGCCTCAACATTGCGCCCTATTTGGTCTTTCAGCGTGATGCGGACACCACGTTGGAAAGTAGACATGACATTCTTTAAACCGAAAGGCATAGACATGTAGCAAAAGGTACCCACAGGGGTAATGAATGCAGTTTTCTCCTCATCCTCTATAGCCATGCGGAACTGATGATAACCAGAGTATGCATCTAGAAAACATAAAAGGTCGCACCCCACAGTGGAGTCGACTATCTGGTCTATTCGGGGCAGAGGATAAGGGTCTTTAGGACATGCCTTGTTGAGGTCGGTGTAGTCGATGCACATGCGAAGCTTGTGGTTGGCCTTCGGGACGACCACCGGGTTGGCCAACCACTCCGGATGCAGCACCTCCCGGATGAAGCCGGCCTCTTGGAGCCGTGCCAGATGAACGCCTGCCGCTCCGGGGCCTGTCGCCTCACCTTCTGTCGGACCGGTCGTGCATCCCGCCGCACTGCAAGTCGGTGCTCGATCACCTCCCTGGGGACTCCGGGCATATCCGACGGCTTCCAAGCAAACACGTCGGCGTTCGCCCGCAGGAAGAAGACGAGCGCGTCTTCCTATTTGGGGTCCAAGTTGCCGCCAATCTTCGCGGTCTTGGACGGGTCGTCGCCCAACTGGATGGACTTGATTACCACCTCATCGGCCGAGGTGATATGCTGTTTGGGGGCCCGGGAACCCGAGGCCTCCCCTTGAGGGCCTTCGGGTTCAATGCGGTCGGCCGCCGCAATATCATCCGCGTGCGCCTCCGTGCAATCTAGCGCGATCTTAACGTCGGCATGGATGGTGATGGGGCCTCCGGGGGCCGGCATCTTGAGCTGGCGGTAGGCATAATGGGTGGCTGCCATGAACATCACCAGCGCCGGCCTCCCAAGCACGGTGTTGTAGGGCAGATTGAGGTCCACCACATCGAAGTCAATCCGCTTAGTACGGAAACTGGCGGGCCTCCCAAATGTGACCGGCAGCGCGATCTGCCCGAGGGGCCACACCTTCCCGGGTGTCACCCCGATGATGGGGTAAGATGGCCCGAGCACCATCCCTGGGGCCTTGATCGCATCGAAGGCCTTCGGGTATAGTATGTTGAGGGCCACACCCCCGTCAATCATGACTCGGGCGACCTTGACATTGCAAATGGTGGGAGAGGTCACGAGGGCCCAGTGGCCACTACGTGCGATGCTCCTAGGGTGATCTGTCTGGTCGAAGGTGATTGGCACCTCCGCCCAGCGTGACTTTCGGGCCGCCTCATGGGACGACACAGCCGCGAGGAGCTCACGCCTCATGGTCTTGAGGCTCCGACGGGACACCTAGGTGCCTGCCCCTCCGTCGATGGTGGCGACGACGTGCTTGGGGTCCTGGTAGCCCAGATCATCATCCTCATCCCCGACGGGGGCCGCGCTCTTGGCCTCCTCTCGCCGGTTATCCGAGCGTTCCGTCGAGGCCTTATCTTTGCGGCGGGCTTCTTTCTCCTTCTCCCTCCTCTCCTGCTCGTACTTTTGTACCCGCTCGGCCAAATTCTTGATTGAGCGACACTCGGAGAGGTCGTGGTGGGAGGTTTGGTGCACCATGCACCACTTGTCCCCGTCCCGGCCCTAGGGGCGAGGGTTCGGGTGCGCTTGCGGTTGCCCACGGGCTTGCCCTTCCGCGAGGGCTTCTCAGCACCGTCGGCGGCGAGGACGTGGCCTTCCTCGCCACCGCGCGACGGCTTGCGCTTCCGCCGCCGCTCGCGCCGTTCCTCTCGGGACACGGAGGGGGCGTTGGTGGAGGCTGGGGCGGGATTCCTAGGATTCCAAACCCGAGCCTCTTCCTTGCGGGCCACCCGTCGCAAGCTCGAAGAGCTCGGTGGTGGTCCGGGGGCCTTGGAATCAATCTTCTCCAACATAACGTCGTGGCATACGCCACTTCGGAAGGCGTAGATCACTGCATGGTCAGCGATGGACGGTATAGTGTTGCGTACCTGGCAAAAACGTTGGATGTATTTGCGCAGGGACTCGTCCTCTCCTCGCCGAACCATGTGGAGGTCGGCCTCTACTCCCGGGCGCGGTACGTGCCCGGAAGTTAGAGGTGAAGCCGGCACAAGTCGTCCCACGAGGCGACCGACCGGGCCGACAAGTTCATTAGCCAGAGCGGGCCCGGCCCTTGAGCGCCATGGGGAAGAAGTTGGCCATGACGAGCTCGTCACCTCCGACAACCTCAATGGCCGTGGTGTAAATCTGGAGGAACTCGGTGGGATTCACCGAGCCGTCGTAATTCTCCGTGAGGGTCGGCCTAAACTTGTTAGGCCAGCGCACATTGCGGAGGCTGGAGATGAAGGCCTGACAGCCGTTGCCGGCTGGAGGGGGCGATGAGGGCTGGGAGGCCCCCTTGGGTGCCGTGGAATATCCTGCTTGCGGCTGGGCCACCATAGCTGCTCGCCGTCCCCTGAGGGGCTCTCCCCGTGGCGGGGCCGCTGCGGCCGCTCGTCGAGCGCTTGTGCCTCCTGACGAGGAAGCACAGTCCTGAGCTCATCCCATGCGACGCTCGTCGCGGCGTTGCTCAATACGGAGTCGAGCGTCTCGTTCTACGTATAGCAGATCCCGGGGCGCCTCTGGAAGGGCTACAGCCGGGAGGCTCCCTTCTGCCCTCGCGGAAGCTGCTGCCCTTCGGGCTCATCGTCGAGAGGACGAGCTAACCGCGGTGTGTGAACCACGCGGTTGGTTACTGGAGGAAGCAAGGTCAGCGGCCAACTGACGCTGGGCCATGCCGACCAGCTTCGCCACGTCGTCAAACCAATGCTTGGCGTTGGATCCCTCGCCCGGTGTGACCGGGGGATGGCGCAAGAGCGCCTCCGCCGCCTGGAGGGCGCCCTCAGGCGTGCCAAACTCCAGGCGACGATGGAAATCGCCCCGACGCGGCTCGCTGGTACGTCCGCTCGGGCGTAGCCCGGATCCTGCAGGTGCGTCGACGATCCTGTGGGATGCTTGGCCTCTTCTGCCCACAGCCGCTGTCTCAGCGGGGGGCAAAGGAGGTGGCACGGCTTCGGCCGCCACTGCTACCGTCAGAGGGGGTGAAGGGGACAAAGGCCCTCCCTCTTTCGAGCGGTGGTGTCGGAAGTTAGGGCTATGCCCACCCGTGTCAACCTCCTCGGTCGCCTTGTTGGCCAAGTCAAACTCGCGGGTAGCGAGTGAGCCTGCTGCGGACCGTAGGACGTGGCCGTGGACCATGGCGAGGACGGGGCCAGAGAGGGGGTTTCGACAGGGGATGGAAGGAATATGGGAGTTTAAACCCAAATGCAGTGCGCTCCCCCTACCTGGCGCGCCAGCTGTCGATGCGTGTGCTCGACACACGGGAATCCTAGGGACCCCCTTTTTGGTTCGGCACAGGGGAGCGATGAATTAAGGCTCAAACTCGTCGTGGGGTAGATGGGAGGTAGGAAGATGAAAGGAAATCACAATCGCAAAAGACACAAAGGAATTATACAGGTTCGGGCCGTCTAGGGGACGTAATACACCTACTCCTGTTCTTGTACTATGTAGAGGATGAATCACAAGATGTGGGCGGTTGTTCTTCCTTGGGGAGGATGGAGCCGATGACTGAGATAGAATGCTCGAAGCCTAATGTATCCAACAATGACAGAACCTTAGATCCGCTTCTGGAATTGTTGAGGATCAGCAAGGGAGGGACCCTCCTTTTCTCCAGCCCTTGTTCTATGGTGGACTTGGGCCTCCTTTTATAGTGTAAGGGGACACCACAGTAGTCCTGGTTTTCTCTACTCCGCTCCACGTGATGGAGCGGTTCTTGCCCTGTCTTGTCGGAGAAGCTACCCATATCTTTGTTCCTGTTGCCGCGTCACGGGAGTTGATGGAGAAAAACGGGCGTCGTGGCCGCCATGCTGCTGACGTGAGGATGGCCAACCTACCTACTCCAATGGGGCCTATCGGTCAGTGGCCCTTCACCTGAAAAGGCATCGACGCGACACCCTCCACGCACATATTCTCTTTCCCACGCGGCCGCCCAACACGTTTAATGCGACTGGACAGGGCGTGGAGGGAGGCGTGCGTGGAGTGATGTGCCCATACCACGATCGTGCCAAAGACTTTATACCCCATATCTCTCAAGACGGGCAAAAAGGTGATAATGAGAGCGGCCGACAGACGCGCCTCACATCGCAATAAATGCGACGGGGTAGGCGTCTAGCGCCTCTCTTGGGCATTAAATGTGGTGGTTGGCAGTTGGCGGTTGAACTCGCCCCTCTCTCGGAGAGGTGCGGGGTGAAGAACGGGGGGTCCGGGTGATCCCGGACCCTGCCGTCTAGGAGAGCGGTGGCCTCCGGACAGCCCCCGAGCCAAGCCCCTCTTGGGGTGGCCACGTGGCCGCCCGTGGCCCGGACCCGCTTGAGCCAGCCAGGACATATTTTTGGCGCGCCCTGGTGAGCGAAGGCGCCTTCCTTCTTCAGACATCGCATCCTCGACATACCCTCGGGCCCATATCACCGACAGATTTAATTTAATTTAATTTGGATATCAAAGGTGAGTTTGTTTTTCACAGGAGCTTCGAGTGGCGACGAGAGAGAGGGCGCGGCGCGAGATGGGACAGAGGGAGGGCGCAGGAGGTCTTTTTTAATCCAAGCCCTCCTTTCTTTTCAGCATTGGGAATATAGGTTAATTTTATAAACACTAGAGGTTTTTTGTAAAATAGCCAGACGGACTACGGGTTAATTTCACAAAAACTCAAGGGACCTAGCAATTGTGCCTGTGCATTACAACGGGTAAAGTTGGGGCGCGGCGCGGATGGGGACGGGAGGGTGGGGCGCAGGCGCGACGCAAAGCGCGGCGAGGATGGCGACGGACGGAGGAGGGCGGGATGGAAGAGCACACGAGGTCTTTTTTCCATCCAAGCCATCCCTTTCTTTTCAAAGATTGGGACTACGAGTTAATTTTATAAACACATAAGGGCTTTTATGCAAAATAGCCATGCGAACTACGGGTTAATTTTATAAACACTCTTGGGGTTTTCTGCAAAATAGTCATGTGGACCAAAATTTTGGGTAGAAACACTACTTGCTTTATATATATATATATATATATATATATACTAGCAATTGTGCCCGTGCGTTGCAACGGTGAAGTCGAGGCGCGCGCGGATGAGGACGGGAGGAGGGACGCGGCGCGACGCAGAGCTCCGAGCAGCGATGGGAGGGAGGAGCGCAGACGCGCGTGGGTACGACGCAAATGGGGACTGGAGGAGGGACGCAGGAGGTCTTTTTCATCCAAGTCCTCCCTTTCTTTTCAAAGATTGGGACTACGGGTAACTTCGAAAAACTCAAGGGGTTTTCTCAGAAAAATGACAAAACAAAATTTTGGGTAGAAACACTACTTGCTTTATAGATAGTTATATATATATAATATGCCCGTGCGTTGCAACGAACGCCATATTAATTTATCATAATTATTTCAAAGTTGAAGTCTCATGTAATTCCAATTTATATTTTTTTCTTTATGTCTTCATCTCGAGGCCTATTGTCCAAGACACTTAGAATACTAAACATGCTTGCGCGAGTGGTTTGGATTTAATTTAATTTAATTTGGATATCAAAGGTGAGTTTGTTTTTTGCAGGAGCTCCCAGCGACGACGGGAAGGAAGGGCACGGAGCGGATGGGGACAGGAGGGAGGGGCGCAGGCATGACACGGATAGGATGGGAGGGAGGGGCTGAGAAGGTCTTTTTTTTCATCCAAGTCATCCCTTTCTTTTCAGCATTGGGACTACGGGTTAATTTTATAAACACTCAAGGGGTTTTCTGCAAAATAGTCGCGAACGTGGGTTAATTTCAAGAAAAACTCATGGGGTTTTCTACAAAATAGCGAGGCGAACGAAAATTTTGGATGGAAACACTACTTGCTTTATAGATAGTTATAGATTTTATAATATACTAGTAAATATGTCCGTGCGTTGCAACGGACGTTATTTTATTTTATCATAATTATTCCAAAGTTGAACTCTCATATAATTCCAATTTATATTTTTTTCTTTATGTCTTCACCTACGGCCTATTTCACTTTGGGATCAGGGTTAATTTTATAAATACTCAAGAGGTTTCCTCCAAAATAGCCAGGCGAACTCTGGCTTAATTTTATAAACACTCAAGGGATTTTCTGCAAAATAGTTAGGTGGACGAATGCCCATACCTTATAACGAAAAAACAAAATATGATAAAGGAATCAAATTTCTCTAAAATTGACATGCATCAAAATAAAGTGATGTTGTCCTAATTAAAATTAGCATACGATATTTGTAAATGAAATATGGAAGTGATAGATGTCTAAATGACATCTACATATCATTATGTATCTGTGAATGACATTTGTAAATTAATGGTATAGCAAGTTTTTGTTTCTTCGGCAATACCATCTGTTAAAAGTGTGCATTCATATTTAAAGTTAAACACACTCAAACTTCGGTTCATGTTTTTTAATAAAAATTACTAATAACTAATGTATGAATGAAGAACACCGTCGATGTCGTAGATCAACACGCGAGGATCCCGGGACCCCTTTTGGTTCGATGACTGGGAGCGGTGTATCCTAGTTCAAACTCGTAGAAAAAAGAAAAGGGAGTAACGCAGATGAGGTGGGGGTTTATACAGGTTCGGGCCACCGGCGAGGTGTAATACCCTACTCCTGTTTGTGTGTAGTATATGGGGCAATTTGCCGAGAACAATGAGGATGTTCCTCTCCCTTAGACTTGGTGGCGGCTGAGAGATTTCTGCGGGTTAGCTGGAGGGGCAGAACCTTCTGTTCTACCTCAGGAAGCTGAACCTATTTTTTCCCGAACGAAACATCTTTTATGGTGGACTTGGGTCTCCTTTTATAGTATAAGGGAACACCACAGTAGTCCCACCCTTTCTCTATTTCACTCCACGTGAGGGAGTGGTTTTTGCCTTGTCTTGTCGGAGAAGCCATTCCATTCCTACTCCTTCCCGTTTGCGCGTCATGGAAAACGAAAAGGAGTGGTCGTGGTAGCCATGCCGCTGACATGATGATGGTTTGCCTATCGGTCCAACGGGACCCACTGGTCAGAGACCCATTTCGCGGGTAGGCACTGGTGCTGTGCCTCCTGCGCTCGCACTCTCTCTCCAACGCAGCTGCCCAAGACATTAAATGCGACTGGACAGGGCGCGAGGGGGGCATGCGCGGAGTGGGCGCGCGGCCATACCACGGTCTTAGTCAAAGACTTTTAGCCCCCTTTGCATGATGATAGGCAAAAAGGGGTGATGATGAGAGCAACTGACAGCCGCGCCTCACATCGCATTAAATACGGCGGGGTAGGCGCTCAGCTTTTCTCCATTTGAGCATTAAATGGGTTGGTTGGTGGTTGGATTCGCCCTCTCTCGGAGAGGTGCGGGATGAAAGATGGGGGTTCGGGTGATCCCGGACCCCACGAGCTGGGGTCCGGGTAATCCGGACCCTGCCGACCGGGAGTACGGAGGCCTCCGGGTAGCCTCCGCCGCCCTTCGGGCGGCCACGTGGCCGCCCGTGGCCGAGATTTGCCTAGCCTTTCAAGGCATAACTTTGACGCTCCTTGATGGACAAGGGCGCCTTCCTTTTCTTAAATGCCACGCCCGACATACCCCGGCCCATATCACCGACAAACACGGATTTAAGATTAAATATGTGCAAGGTCGAAACACCATTGTAGAGCCGAAACCACGACGACCTCTCGACATAGAACCGATGATTAATTCTGGTCTGAAAACGAATGAAAATGTGGGGGGTTTTCTGAAAGAAGAAAAGAAAAGTGGATTCTAAACTCTCGAGAAAACATCTCCTCATTGTTTGCATTCATCCAAATGGTTATAAATTTTTTTAAAAAATGAATAAGATAGATTAATATATGATAAATCACTTTAAAATATGCAGATATGTAAAGTCAAATTTAACTTCTATAAATTAAAAAATAAATTAATTTATTTTTCCGTTGCGGTAGAAGTTATGCATACGAAGATAATGTCCATGGTAACATCGAGGAGGACGGTGGACCGACGATCGGTCATCAAGCAGCAGCGGCGTTAGACTGCTCCTCTCTCGTGTGCTAAGCACATCCGCAATCCCCGATAAAACGGACGATGCAATCATGGACGAAACGGTAGGCCTTCGTAATCGAATGGAAAAGAATCGAGAGTGTGTATCATCTCCTATGTACATACTTGAAAACGATATCGTTACTGTCATTCGCAACAATCGGCCTAAAGGAGCAGGCAAGGACCGCACGTGACCCGGCGCGTGGGTGACAAGCGAGGCGGCGTGGGCGGCGTGTGTGAACGATGGGAATCGAAACGGATGAAGGGCGAAACGGCGAAACCGTGTGATGACAAACGTGGCGCACGGGACTGCGGATTAATTTCAAATAAACTCAAGGGATTTTTTGAGGCGGACGAAAATTTTGGATAAAAACACTATTTGCTTTTATAGATAGGTATAGATTTTTTTAATGTTAGAAATATTGTTATATTTTTATTAATTTAGTCTTTTTAAAGTTTAATAAAGAAAAAATCAAAACAATCTGTAATCAAAATGATTTATAATATAAAATATTTTATTTATAATATAAAATAAAAGTAGTACCTTTTATTATAGGACAGAGAGAGTATCAAATTTTTACTACTTTCTGCCGTACTACGGAGTACTTTCTAAAGTGCTTGTATCTAAAACCTTGTATCTAGATAAAAAAAGAAGTGGTCATAGTAATATGTTACTGTGCATGTTTAAGAGCATCTCACTGTCTCTAAATGAATCTCAAAGAATTTTTTTTGAAAATCTGGCTTCAATAGAGACTTCATATGGATCTAAAATATTATAGGTTTTCTAAAATCAGGATCAAATGCTCAAAACTAAGAATAGAGTCTTGGTTCTCTAAAATAGCTCATATCATCGCGAGGATTATTTTACCGTGTGGCGTACGTGAAAAAACAGATTTGCGCCGCCCGCCGCCCGCGTCGCGTGTCGTCATCCTGCATCTCGCCGAAAAAGCTTGCCGCTACATCTTGGCGCATGTCACCGTCTGCATCAGTCGGCTACTCGGTTTAGTGACCTATGTATATAAAAAAATCGGTGCTCCTACTACTCGGGCATACTGAAATCTCCAAGCCTATTCATTTTTCAGCTGCTATGGATGCAGAATACTGATGCAAACACTAATTTTATGATCGAAAAAGGGAAATAATTTGAAATCAATGCCTCTCACTGTATATTTTGACTATTTTCAGAATCAGTAACAAATTCTAGATCAATAACAATATTTTTGTATAAGCAATATTTTTCATATTAGCAACGGCTAAAATTTTCAGAGCAGCAACATTTTTCAGCTCAGAAACATTTTTTAGACCAGCAATAATTCTCAGATCAGCACCAGGTTTCATACCTGCACCAGCACCCTGCGTCACGTGCACTAGCATATACATCTCGCGCCACGCCCGTAAAGAAATACCCTAACGGTTGATGGGTCCAATTAGTTAAAAAATAGAGAATCAATTTTGAGAATCTGTCGTATTAATTTTTATTTTATTTTTTAAACTTTTTAGGAATGTTGAGTTTTTTTGAGAATTATTGTTTGAGAATTTGTCGGGCATGCTCAACTTTTCTATCCCAATTTACTTTGGGGAAGCGAGAAACTTCCTGGTCCAGCTCGACCCCGAACCCAAGCCCAAAGCGACCGATCCAACCATCCGCATCCACACACCGCACCAGACCCGCACCGCACCAACCATCGACAGCCTCGCCGGAGAGGAAAGGAGAGGAGAGAGAAAGGAAGAGTGCGAGATGGAGGCCGCGGCGGCGGCGGCCGGCGTGCAGCTGGGCACCTCGAAGCCGCAGATCGCGACCCAGGCGGAGATGGCGGAGGCGCGCCTGCCGCTGCCCTACCGCGACCAGTGCGCCCACCTCCTCATCCCCCTCAACAAGTGCCGCGTCGCCGAGTACTACCTCCCTTGGAAGTGCGAGCCCGAGCGCCACGCCTACGAGAAGTGCCAGTACGAGCTCGTCATGGAGCGGATGATCCAGATGCAGAAGATCCGCGAGGCGCAGGAGGCCAAGTCCAAGGGCGGCGCCACCATTGGTGTGCCCCTCATCCCTTCCACCGCCAAGCTCTCCTGATTCGTTCCGGTTCGATCTGCTCTTTTCAGGTGATCCCCCGCCCCGTCTTGTCATTTTGACCCCTCTAGAATTGGCTCGATTGCTGTGATTGGCTTCGTGATTACGATTTTGAACGCAAATTTTACCCTTCGGAATCCGACTAGCAGTAATGATGAACCCTGCGCCCCCTTTAGGTCGTAGAGGTAGTGAAACTTGAGTTTCCATTTCGGCTGTTTTAGCGGGGCCATCAGCTCACTACTGAATTTCTTATACTGGTGCTACAATGTTAGCTAGGGTTTTCACTAGTTGGTTATGAATCCGAACACTACTGGTTTTCACTAATTGGTTATGATTGGGAAATACAAGTCCAACACTAATTCGTGGGAGAACAATACATGCCTGAATCCTGCATCAGTAAACCAATTTATTTGGATATCTGAGTTCAGTTTTGTTGTCACCAACGTGCTGCATGTTGCATCCCAACACTTACCTGATATCCTGCACTGGTATGAACTTCGAATTGCCACCAGCTGTGCTCTTGCTGGTGGGATTCGGATCCTCTGACATGCAGTAGTTAAGTTGAAGACGTGCAGTACCCATCTATCCGCCGTCCAAAACCATCCGACGTCTCCCGCTGATTAGCCAGTTCTTCTCCACTGTGTGCAAGGCTGCATTGTCAAGGACACGCTGTTCCCATCCACTAGGGCCTCTTGTCCGAGCACATCACCGACCAAACTGCTTGACGTTAATGAGGAGAATGCTGCCGAGAGGTGAATTGTTTTGTTAATGATTGCTTTGGCCACTATCACGCAGAACTCCTTGAGGTCCCATATTGGCCGGGCCACTGATACAAGTGAGCCTCCCTTTTTTTCGTAGCGTCCGTGTGGCGGCTCGTGCCTTTGATGGCCACGAAATTGGACTGAACCCTTTCTGACCGCTTCAAGCTCAACTCTAAAATTTGCCACCCGATGGCTAATTTTCTAAGGTCAACATTCTCTTTCACAAGTTCTATAGCCCCTTTCCCTTTCCAGAGTAAATTATCTGCCTCAGCCCACCGGAGCAGGACACTGCCACTGCCATGTTTCTGGCCACCGCAGAGCTCACACGCCGCTCCGCAACCACAGGCAACCCCAACCTGAACCAACACTTCCACAAGCTCTGCTTTGTTCCACGGGTGCTCGACGACCACAGCGCCATACAGCAGCATCGCCGATTTTGTGTCCATAGACGTGTGATGACTTAGTAGTATGTGCGAAGAAGGCCGGAAGAGAAGGGGAGAACGAAGACCAAATAAGGATCATTGGATTAAAACGGACGGTTGATAAGAGGGGTACTGCATGTCTCTGACTTTACTACTGCACATCAGAAGATGCGTATCCCTCTTTGGTGCTGAAGTTCACAGGAAAACTATGCAGATTTGGAAAACACATAGTCAGAATTCCTGCTGTTTAGCCTGGAGCCTTTTTTTCAGAGCCTCTATACTAAAGCATGATCTGGAGTCCCTTGTAGCAATGGAGCATTTCAGGTTTTTTGCTGTTTTAAGCTGAGAGTTGCTCTCAGTGATCCGTAACGTTTTGACTTCTCTCTGTCCCTTAACAGGGTGTTTTTCTTTATTTCATTTAGGAAGAGTAAAAGCTCTTCTTTGATTAAAATTTATACAGAAATTGTCTCCCCATGCTTTTGCCTTTCCCCTTCTTAGCTATGCTGGCACACTTTACCTTGTATGACCAGCATTAGTCGTATTCATGTCTACTTATACATAAATCTTTGTTGTTAGCCAACCTTTTTTTCAATTTAAATTACTTTGTCCTTTCTCTCATGAGCTAAAGTTTATTTGAAATCAACCTCTGGCCTCTGGGTTGATATCAATGGGGTATCCTTTTTTAAAGAATGTGACCTGGTTGTTTATACATCTCTTATTTGAGAATAAAGTCCTCTCATTTGATGCATATCCAATCAGTTGTGTGCATTTATATGCTTTATTCTGTGATTTCCCCTGTTTCTGTTCTCATTTATGGAGTGCCTCCTTGACAGCTGACAATTGTTTGGTAGACCTGTGATTTGATGGCGTTGGTATTAGTGACTTAGCAATGGAGATCGAAAAGTCCTTCCCAAACTCTTGATTTGATTTTTTTAGTTGAAATATGGTGCTTTGTGCAATTTACTGGTCATTTTTTAAGAAGGCTAACCACTAAAAGTTAAATACTACACGGGCGTTGGTTTTTAAACATACAAACAGAACTAGTGTCACTAATTACTAGTTACAGCCAAATCGGATGTAAAATACAGTATCAGAAATGAACAAATGCTGGTGAACAATCATACCAAATTGTGGAGTAATTACTGGATTTATAGTTCTGTCTACTTGCTTTCTTTGCTGAGCCGCTTGCCTTCTCTTTGATATAGAAGATCATTTAACTTAACATGAGTGACCAACCTGATTCATGCAAGTAACCATCAAAAGATAACAAGATATAGGGAAATCTATCTGGGACAGAAGTGTTGCAAATATGTAAACTATCTTGTCGGTTTTTAGCTTTACCTTTCCGTGTGCACCTCTTAAGCATTAAGTCCTTTTCTCATCCATGGTTTGTTGAAAACATATTGGATGTGATATTTAAGAAACTGTCCACTGCAAATCATTTCTTTTTATCTAGTAGTAGGAGTAATGCAGTGCTCTTTGATAGGTCCCCTGTGACACCAAGAAACAAAGGACATATAATAATGACAGAAGTACAGAAGTACTTTGGCTGCCCAAGCTTCGTTTCTTCTGCTAATAGTAACTGCAAATGATTCCTTGCACTTATTGTGTATGGAGTACTTTATCTTCAGAGTTATGAATCATGACACACTGACATGAACCGTGTTGGCATTTGCAATCTTTTCAACTGTCCACTGGGTGATGAAATCTTAGGCTGTTAATTTCTGGCATATTGGGCAGATCTATACTCTCTACAGTTCAGTCATAGTATAGACCGGCATCTTAGATGCTGCAACTATTTAGTCTTTATGCCTTTGATGATAGGTGCTCTTTGGGAGGCTTCTCTCCCATTTTAATGCATCACTATAACCTTTGGTGACATACCAAGATGGTTAAGTTTGGGGACAGCGGTTTTTTCCCTATCAGAATGGCATGTGGCTCATATGGTGTTTACTCTGTGCATCCTTTGTTTTCACCTCAACTTGAGACAGTAAATGTGATGCTGTTTTATCCTGTTTCCTATGGTACAATTTGGTTCTGTTTTTTTCCTTCCCTGATGGCACCGTCTGGAAACTCCACCTGATTTTTTCCCTTTTTATATAGCACACATTTATCAGTTTATCAGTCATATTGACAATTGGATTCATTTTGGATGCACAGGGCTGGTTATGACAGCAGGAAGGACATTGTGCAAGGATCGTGGATGTTAGTTCTATGAACCAAACATCTGTTTGAATTTAGCATAAAGTTAACTGTTGTTTTCTTCTCTCCGCCTTTTCTCCTTTGGTGAGCATCTTCGAGTTTCAATATGAAATAAGGAACTACATGTTTATACTCATTGACTGAAATGACGCCTTAAAGTTTTGAATGCTATGTGTGGACTCTACATATGAAGAGCTACTTTATTCAGTAGACCAACCCAGTTACTCCCAGTCTCCCACTAACACACATAAGCTCATAGGCTGGAACCCTTTATATGCTCTGTCACTACTGTGTGTAGTGTAGGAACTGCAGTGTCGTTGTTCGTCTAACTAGTAATATGTCTGTGCTTTGCAACGTTTGCAACGGCCAGATCCATATAATTTGGAATTAGCTGTGTGGATGGATTAAGGATAAGGCATGGGTTATGTTTTTCTGAAATTAACCCACGGTCCGTCTGGCTATTTAAAAAACTAGTTAAAGAAGAAAAATAAGTTATTTTACAGAAAACCAACTTATTGAGTGTATAAAATTAACCGCAGTTCTAATGCTAAAAAGAAAAGGTGCTAAAAAGAAAAGGAAGACTTGGATGAAAAAACCTCCTGCGTCCCCTCTCTTCCGTCCTATCCGCGCCGCGCGTGCGTCCTTCCCTTTCGTCGCTGCTCGGAGCTCCCGTATCATCGTTTGGATCTTCACATCTCGTCTGCTTCTTTGTCCCGTTGCAACGCACGGGTATTTTAATATATTTATAAAGCAAGTAGTGTTTTCATTCAAAATTTTGTTTTGCCCGGCTATTTTTGCAGAAAACTCCTTGAGTTTTTTCAAAATTAACTCACAGTCTCAATGTTAAAAAGAAAAGAGGGCTTGGATGGAAAAAAGACCTCCTGCGTCCCTTTCTCCCTGCGCCCCTCCTTTCCGTCTCCATCCGGGCGCCCCTTTCTCCCGTCGCTGCTCGAAGCTCCCGCGTCACGCCCGCGCCGCGCCTCCGCCCCTTCCTTTCGTCTCCATCCGCGCCGCGTCCCGACTTTATCCGTTGCAACGCACGGACACAATTGCTATATAATTATAATTGGGGATTGACAGAGCTAGTGGTCTGAGGATTAAATACTAATGTGGTTGCGCACGAAGAAAGGAGCAGACAGCCTCCTGCGCGACGACTGCGCAGTAGAGATTATCTATGGCCGTGGCCCAGTCTTTGGTTATGGATGGTTATGTGTTCTTCAGGCCGGATTATGGGGATCTGGTTACTTTTGCAGAACCAGGCATGATGAGGGCCAAAGTATAGAGGGATTCGAAGTCAATCGATCTGTTTGATACTCCCCGAGTCCCAACCTATTTTGTCTACTTGGAAAAACTAAAAACTAAGGCAATCCCTCCACTACTGGTAGTGTCACCTAGAAACTAGTTTGTTTGAGAGAGTTTAAGATTAAGCAGTTGTTTGTGGAATATCGGAAAGGGAAAACGGGGGTTTCCTTACATCCGATTTTTCTGTAAGGAACGTATCCAAACTAAGTTATTGGTTTCTGTAAGGAACGTATCCAAACTAAGAATCATATAATTTTCGTTAGAGTAGATTGGTTTTTTATGTTTCACTGTTCACTAGTCGCAGGGAGGTTTGAACGGGTTAAAATGATTCGTTGGATTCCAACGGTTAAAACTTTTTAGCTTATAATTTATTTTATAGATTTTATAGCTCCAGATTTTTATAATCTGAGTGAGAAATGAATTGTTTAGAAAAGTTAAAAGAGATTATGAGAAGAAGCCACAGCTGCTAACAGCTCTTCTAAATAGGCGCAAAGTCTTCATCATCCAAGTCTCTCACTAACACTACTAATTCAATATGATAATTAATCATTACTCCTCTCACATCATGTCTTGAGCTACACGTACAAACTACTCCATAGTAGGACTCATACAGTCTTCATACTGTACGATCAGTTTCTCTATCATTCCTCATTTACTAGATACATTGTCACATTATATTATTTGTAATGTAGTTATTTAAAATCAATAAAACTTTCTTTTTAAAAAAATAAAAAAAATCATCACATCATCTTTTGTTCTAGTACATAGCAGATCGCTTAATGCTATGGAAACAATCCTACGTGGAGCATTAAACTGTCCTAAGAATAAATTGAATAAATTTAATAGTAAAGTTGAAGTAGAATGTATAATACATGAGCTAATATTATCTTTGTTTTCTTCTCTTTTTTCTTTTTCTCAATCATGTATTTAATGTATTTGGTATTGTACTTCTCTAGCAAATTCTCGACGGTGCTTGTATCACTAAACAGAAACCCTCATCTCACCAATGCACTTATCTTTGTCGGGCCTAAATTAAAGCCCGTCACCGATAGGTTTGACCCAAAAGCTCAGTCAATCAAGGGCCCGTCACCAATGAAATAATATCAAACGGGCCCTAATTAAAGCTTATCAGCGATGAGTGTTTTTCAAAAAAAATTCTGATTTTTGTCTAGTCAAGCTTTGCTAGCCATGCCGCGAAAAATTATATATATATATATATATATATATCAATTCTAACATTCTCATTCATATCTACAATTATATAATAGTCTCATTATATAACCAAAGCAAAAGTAACATTATGTCACATCTATACATTGCACTTCTCTATGTGCTTCTTTAGATATTGTTCTTCTTTTGTCCATCTTTTTTTTTTGTTGTTGTTCTTTTTTTTATTTTTTCTTTTTATCTTTTTATATTTTTCTTGAATTAGGAGCACACGAGAAGTAACCGCAGAAAATTGGAGCCTAAACAAGTGAAAGACGTGGTGGTGAAAAATTCACAAGACGCGCTCGAATTGAAAAAGCTTCCGCGCTCAAAAAGACAATCTTCTGACCAGTTTTTGAGGAAAATAAAATCATCGAACACGGCGAGGCTAGGGATGAACGCATCCGAATTTTTGTTCGATCGATTTTCATATATGAAATGTCTCAATCGGAGTTCATATGCAAAAGTTATGCCGTTTTAAAAATCGACTCGAATTAGAGGACAAAATGAAAACAATACGCGTAAAAACTTGTTACAAGTACATAAACTAGACATGATAGCTAGGCTTTGATGGAAACAAAGGAGGAAAACACATAAGGAAGCACAACAGCACATGAGGGAGATGGACTTACCTGGAGCACGGTGGCACTCAGTGGCCAGGCTTGGGTCAGGGACGGCGACGCTCGGTGGCCGGGCTCGGGGACGACAACGCTCGGTGGTGGTGAGGGTGAACGACGGCGCCGGGCTCAGGAGGGCGTGAGGGACAACGGCGACGGGCTCCGAGAGACGGCAGCGGCGCTAGGGCTCCGAGAGATGGCAGCGGCGCTAGGGTTCGCATGTGAGAACTTAGAAATTTGTCACGCTCATGTGTATATATGAATCAATGCTCGGCTTAAAGTGATGACACTCATCGGTGACTCGTGATGAGAAATTTCTCTCAATCACCGGCCCGGGAGATCCGCTTAGCTCCAGTGCAGGAGTCCTTCTCGTCTGTCTGTAAAATACAGGGCGTGCCAGTTGGTTTGATCTGTCAACCAACAAAAAAAACAAAGATGTATGCGTTAAGAGTTAGGTTTGATCCTACTGGATCGGATGAGGGAATCAATTAACATATATATATATATGATATCCCAAAGCACATTTAAACTAAGTGATAGGGATAGATCAGCTATACCGAGACAGTATTAACCACTTAATCCAAATATACAAAGGGATAATAAATATATGCTTTAATAGCCTAGCCGATACCGTAGGACTAACTTAGGATCGGCTAGTACTCCGATACGTCTTATGAAAAGATATTGATCTAAGCTAAATGCGCTAAGCCTAGATCATCTCATTGCCGATAGGTTGATTCTGCTTAGGGGATTTAACCGTAGTAAGATCTTAATATAAGAGGTGGCTTTAATAAATCTAATAGTAAACACATTAAAAGAATATTAAAATAGATAAGGCCGGTTAAAACTCCGGCATTGTCTCTAAGCATATACATCTAACCGAATAGATCATAAGAGCTCTAAGAACGACTTAATAGGTCAAATTGATGCAGCATTAAGTATAAAAAACAATCAGATCTATTATAGCTGATGTAAACCCCTCGAGACGGTGGATACCGCATATAACCTAGGCCAACCCCTAGATCTAGCTTTATCGGCTGCTGGCTCTTGACAAAAACAGGCCGATGTCAAGATAGATCTAGACATTGTTCTAGATTATATACGATATATGACAACTAGCACAGTGTAAATCATTGAATCTAGAGTATCATAGTGATGGAAGCACTAAATTCGACGAGATACACTACTAATGACAAACATTTACCTTACTCGGGGATCGAAATGATGCAGCCCGAAGCCGGATCAAGTGTTCGTCTGAAGAAAATAGGAGGCTATGCACCGAAAGTTGTATTGATTGTGTATTGATCTTGTTTACAGAGGTCTCGGGTCCTATTTATACCCAAGAATAAGACTACTCGTGCAAGACACGATTTCTATCTAATCTACTATACATGGTACGACAATATCCCAGGACATGGTCCCATGCCGCATTACAATAGGAAATCTAAACAAATTCCTAATTTACAGATGCAATTGTCGTTACAGGACTCTATCCATAGATGACAATATCTTTTAACGCGCAATTTGGGAACCGAATCCAACTCCTTATCTCTACGTTTTCCATCGGGATTGGTCCCACTTCAACCCTGACTCAGAATCGGCTATCGGATGTCCTAGTCCGATTCTCTCTCAGTCGACTGGCTCCGTAGCCGATTCGGACTCAGCCGATTCTGCTTCCGTCTTTTCTCCAATCGCGCATCTTCTCCGATTCCGCTTCAATATCTGCTTCAAACCCGGGAGTTAGGTTACCAAATTGGGTCGTTAACAGTGACGAACCTAATTGTTATCTCAATCGGGTCTCAGGTTAGAGCTCGTCATGGATGACACTCATCGGTGACAGACCTAATTGTTATCTCAATCGGGCATCCGTTTGATGCTCGTCACCGATGAGTGTCATTGGTGACGGGCTTCTATTGGGGCCCGACAAAGATATCGTAGGTTATCTTTGTCGGGCCGTGATTTGAGCTCGTCAACGATAGATATCATTCGTGACGTGCTCAAGTTTTGTGCACATTTAGCATGTCTGTGCATGTATTTTTTTTATCGGTTTCTTTTTACGTCTGTTTGAGATGACTTCATTGTGACGATTCACAAGACATTTGAGAGACCGTCATAGATAAAAGGATCGACGATGACTCTAAAAAAGGAAGATGCTATCATACTAGTCTGGAGGTAGAACTAGGAACATCTCTACTATATGTGGTGCAGGTGTTACAAATTCTCCTCTCGTTGCTTTTGATAAGGAGTTAAGGACATTGGATTCTTCCTGTTGGCAATGCCAACATCTCATGATCTTAAGCTCTCAGCCGGTGCTCGCCCTTGACATTGAACAGCGGCCGATTACAATACGTGCCACCCTCGACGTCGGCCGCGGCGGGGGCGGCGACCCGTTGCAATCAGAGAAGGACGCGGTAGCTGCCTGCGGCGAGGGAGGCAAAGCGGCAGGGAGGGTGGGACAAGACGCGTGCAGCCTGCAGCAGCAGCAAGCAGGCAGCGAGATGTGCGATTGTGCATGCATGCATGCGTGCAAATTTGAGTACTAGTAGTAGAGTCTCTTGCAGCGTCGCCATGGCCCAGGCAAGGGAATGATGATGACAAGGAGAAAACACGCACAACAACACATTATTCCATTCCAAGGGGCCGGGCAGCCAGTCAGGCTAGCGAGCTACAGTATCTTATCCTGACCTTTAGTTTATTATTCATTTTACCCCAAAACAAGTTTATTTCAGAACTTTGATCTTGAATTATAGCAATTTAAGATTAGATTAGATACATCTCAAATTCGTTGTACTAGATGTGTCTAATCCAATCCTAAATTATTATATTTTACGATGGATGAAATAATACTTTTAATTGAGATTCAAATTATAAAAAAAGCATACTAAAATGTCTCTCATTTCATATAGGAAAAAATATTGTTGGATAGATAGGTAGTAACAAGAATCTAACGGTAAATTTCTTGGATTATAGACGAATGATATATAAGGAGATAACACTTAATTTGGAATAAATAGCAGAGATTAAAATTAAGTTTATTTTGAAAAAGAGGAAATAGATGGGAGGAAACAGACGAAAAGCATTTTTGAGGGGAGGGGAAGACAGAATCATCATGCTCGTGGGGGCAGCGCGGGAAACAAACTGGAGTGTGCAGTAGTATTCCCCCTCCTCTCTGGCCCCGTGCAATGATGCCAGCCAGCCTTCTGCCCTTGCATCTGCATGCATGTCCACATTGCAACTACTCTCTGCATCTCATCTCCTCTCCGGATGTTGAATCTACTGTTGATTGGGTTGAGATGACAAATGTACAGTTTAGCTCTGGAGGCCACTCAGTTAAGGTTAGTATTATCAAGCGACACGCTAATATATTTGAGGACGTAATTAATTCTGATATAGATTTTCATCCCGAAATAATATCTCATTGTTGTTTGTATGTCATTTAAGTTTTTATAAAAAAATTTGTCAACATAAATTAATATAAAATATATCAATAAAACCAAATTCAACTTTTATAAATTACAAAAATTAACAAATTAAATACATTCGTAGTTATATTTTATATTAATTTATTTTTTTATTTTTTAAATTTTTTATGACTATTAGGTGGAATATATGAAACGAGAAGATATCTTCTCGAGATATTAAAACACTTTCTCAATTAACTTATCTCTTTTATAATTGTTTCTTCTCTTCTGGCCGGAATTTCCACAGCAACGCCAAGGCCAATGTGTCCAAACAAATGATCCATTCTTGGTAAAATAAAAGCTTTTTCTGGACAGAGTATATAGTATCATCCAAATTTCCTGCAATATCCAGCCCTTTTATTCATACCGATACTCTCCTAGCATCATGCATGTCACGGACTCACGGGTTTGTCACAGTGGCAGCGTCTTCTCCGTCGATGTTTGTCAAGGGTCGGCCAAAGGGGTGCGTCGTGAACAGGCATGCGTTGTCGGTCGAGCTAGCAGCTGGTCCAAACTCCATAAAGAGAGAGATAAAAAAAACAAGATTTGAAATCAAAGATATCTTTCCAAATATTTTTTTTGAAAAAAAATATAAACATGTGAAAAACTAAACACAAAACTTTAAGATTAAAACTACAAACTAGTCACTGCGCTATCGCACTATCAAAGTGCATCACAGAGAGAGAGAGAGAGAAATCAAATTATGTGCTCATCCACGGCATGCGCCGGTCAATCCCAGCTCTATTTTGCAACACCTCCGGGGCATGCAGCTGCCCCACCTCTGCACTCACTCAACTCTCCCCTTTTTCCCCGGTCGTCCGTACACCTATCCAGATCATCTATACACACCCATACATATACACCACAAACATAGACAGACTAATACACATAATGTACCGCAGGTATTATGGACTGTTTTGGATTGAAGTCAAAATATGCCTTATCAATATTTTGGTATCTTGAATAGTAGACATGTTGGTTTTGGTTTGAAGCCAAATCATTAGCATTGCAAATGTCTAACTTAGCACTTTCTAGATTATAATCAAGGTTTTGGTTTTTTATACCAAAATTTACTTAGGTTGTGATACTATCAACATTTTGATAGGGTATTGAACCAAACAAGCCCTATCTACAATTAGCATCAGTGCATACGTGCATGAGGATGAAAGCTTGTACTTCTACTATGTATATAAAGTTAGCTACTAGCTAGGTTTACCTAGACCGACAAAAAACGGTTGGTTTTCGTGAAACCTGACTTCCCAAATCGGCTCGAGAACACAGACCGCACAGTTTTAGTTAAGTTAGAAAAAAATCAAACTAAATTTTAATTTCTTGACAAAGTTTGATCGGATTTTACAGGAGACAGCGGATTTCAAGTGGTTTTCGTGAAAACCAAACAGATCATTGATCCTTGGATTTTGGGTCGAAAATGATTTGATGACCCATTGCTACTAGTAGTAGGGAGTACTTTGAAGAGAGTTGAAGTGATAAGGTAGAGACTGGACTATAGCAAAAGGTGTAGACAGTTAGACGACCAAGATATAGATATTGAGTGTACACAAGTGGCATATAAATTGGCATGTATTGGGTGGGCGGCGTAAAGGATCAGAGGCCCCCGGTTGGAGGGGCATGATGAGCCGTATGATCCGCTTGGTTTCCCCTGCATGCAATGATGGCGGCGCTGAGCCTGAGCTGAGCTCCTCCTCTCACCTACAGTGGCTGGCTGCCTCCTGTATCTCAGTATCTGTACATGTTCCCTGACCTTCTCCTACGTCTTCCACTAGATGCTACTGTGCTCGCGCGCGTGTGTATACGCGCTCGTTTGGAACACATCAGTGCATAAGTACATCGTTAATATAAGGTGAGACCAATAAAATTATATTATATTATAGCTGTTATTAGCTCGCATAATATATAATATATATAGATAGTAAGATAGAGCTCGTATCTAAAGCAATGGCTGAACGAAAAGGAGAGAAAGCGAGAGACGAGAGAGTTTAATGTTTTTAAATTTAGATATTTTTGTGAAAAAATGTCTACAATAGATCATCCTTCTCATCATCTAAAATAGTCTCATCCCAAATCACAACTCCTGGTCATCCAAACCCAGGGTATCGATTCGGTCCCCTATCCCCCGAGCCGAGAAAATTGTCGCACCCTTTTCCTATCTCCCGCGCGTGAGGAATTCTTGGCGCGTTTTTTTTCTTCCTCCTGCCGGTGGCGACGCGCGGCGACGCCCTGCTGCGCCCAACTCTCCGCCACCCATCTTCCCCTCCTGCGCCCCCACCTCCGCTGCGACGCATCGACCCATCTTCCCCTCCTGCGCCGCCCACCTCTCCGTCGCGCCGTGTAGGCCCATCTGCCCCTCCCGCGCCGCCCAACTCTTCCACGTGTGGTTCTCGACGCCAGGTTCTCTTCCCCGGCGTTGCCGTGCTGCCCCCATCAGTATGGATAAGCGGATGCCGATGGTACGCCCTGAAAACACCATTCCATCGCGTCCTGCCATGGGGGTTCAGGCACGGCATTTGGATGTGGAAGACGAGCGGGAGACCTTTGAGAACGATGGAAATGACCATTTTGAAGGTATCTACATTTGTATGTCAATTAGTGTGATTGCTTTAATCTGCCAAATTGATTTAGATTTTTCATATGCACTGTGAGGCAGATTTGTTATGTAGATAACTAGTGTATTCAGTAATATTCAGTAGGCAATTTTTCAGATACCATTTGATTGATCTGGTATGGTCTGAACATTGTTAATTTCAGTGGCCCATTTTTTGAATTCGATTTAGGGTATAAGATAGATGATCTGCTGTACACAACACATATATGAGTACTCAGATAATCTCCTATCAATTTAATATAGGGTATAAGATTTGGTCCATCAGCTGTGGATGCTCCTAGTGCTTGTTACTTGTCTCAGGTAGTAGTGCTATTGTTAAAAGGAGTTACTACCTCCTCTACTACTTACCTTCAAAATGGTAAATTAGGTAGTAAGACTCTTTACTATCCAGTTTCTATGCACATTCTAGATGTCATAAGGACATGTCCACTTTATATAAGTACTGGTATATCTATACTAAAATATTTAATATAAAATATTATATATTATATATTATATATTTAGACAGATACGTCTAATTAAATTCAAAATGCTGAAAATATAAACACTTGTCTTCAAATTAAACAAGACAAGAGGGTTGTTACGTTCCAATTAGTGAGATAGGAGAAATTTATTTCTAGTTCTACTGGTCTTATAATGTTGGGTTCTGTTTGGTGAGCTGGCAGCTGTATTTTTTTAGAATTTTCACCTTTCCTAGATTATTAGCTAGATTCTAAAAATCTATAATTATAATTATAGACCCATACAATGAAATAGAAGGCAGAAGTTAAAAACCTAGCTTTTCTATATTATCACAGGATGGCTACCTATTGGTTGGTTCTCAAAATCCCGAGCTCCCTGAAATAGAGCCTTAGAGTATAAAGTAAGAATCTAAAATGCTTGAAAAAAATTGGAGATTGTCAGAGCGATGAAATTACTCAAGATTCTTAGAGTAGATGTAGATGTAGGTAAAAAAAACTTCCAAATAGGATCATACTACTATCTTTGTGATCTCATATAATATTATATTACAGGTCCGTCCTTGACACGTCCTAGATGAACGACGGCATAGGTTTCCTAAAATTTAAGGCATGTTTATATTTATGTCAATAAGTCGTAATGTGTTTAGGATTTTTTTTTCAAATTTCTCTATTTCTACACCATTGATTTGGCTAGAACTAGATTTTTCTTCTCTGGCTTGACGAGTGTTTGATAACAATGGTGGCTACCTAAAAAATATGTACTTCATAGCGATAATATAGACGTGTTTTTCAAACAATAATAATCATGTTTACCCACTTAATTAGTAGGGAAAACTAAATTGATATAACGATTTTTTTTTACTCATCACTACTTAAGTGGATGGGTGTATTTATTTGGTATAGCTCTAATTGTCTTTAATACATATAACCTTTTTATATTTAAGTACAGGGCCCCATATTTTTTTGGATGGCCCTACGTACATATGACGATATATATGGGGCCCTATAGGTAGCTTGATAGAAGATTTTTCAAAGGGTATTATGCTTCCATTGCTGATGGCTGATCTGTTTATAATTGTTCCTTTGTCGACTGCATGCATGTATTATTCACCTGTTGGTACCAGTCAATAAATTCCTTTTGAAGCTTTCTAGCGAGCTCGATTCATCACCGATTTACCGATTCATCCATCCATCGATCTCCTTGGATTGGATCAGCATGCATGCATGCAACCCCTGCCATCTCTGATTCTCTGCACCGGGGATTATTAATTAACCTCGCCTTTAAGTACGGGAGATCCGGTCAGAACGCTGAAAGAGATAAGAGAATATATATATATATATATATATATATATATATATATATATATATAAAAGTAAAATGCCCGTGCGTTGCAGCGGGACGACGACGCAGGGAGGAAAGCAGGCGGAGGGCGAAGTTCCAGGCGGTAACGCGGGAGCTTCGAGCGGTGACGGGAGAGAGGGACGCGGGCGCAGCGCGGATGGGGACGGAAGAGAGGGACACAGGAGGTCTGTTTTTCATCCAAGCCCTTCTTTTCAACATTGGGACTGTAGGTTAGTTTTATAAACACTCAAGAAGTTTTTGCAAAATAGCCCCTTTTCTTCTTTAACTGGGTTTTTTTTAAATAGTCAGACGGACTGTGGGTTAATTTCGAAAAAACTCAAGGGGTTTTCTGAAAAAAAGCCAGGCAAAACAAAATTTGGATGAAAACTTTATAAATAATTATATATATATATATATCGTGATCAATATGCTGCATTGTACGGTGCATGCAGGCCTTTGGTTTGTTGCGTCTTAATTCGAGGTAATGATCGTCTGATCCTACCTGATCTCCATCATGTTCCTATTGATAGTTGATACTCCTATACTACAGTGAAAAAATTTGAAACAAAAAACTTTCAAGAAAATTTCGCACTTTATTTGATAGCTACTCCGTCTGTCTCCGTAAGCTCACTAGCCTTTTTGTTTTCCCGAGATGAAAAAGGAAAAGAAAAATCTATGATTAGCTTTTCTTGCAATAGATTGGAAACTTTTCAATCCAAATTCAAAGCCCAATCCTTGAAACCACGCACTGCACAGCCTCCTACCGACACCTTTATTTTGGTAGGGTCTGAAGAATTCTTCAGAGTACAGTATATAGGCCCTGTTTGGATGACTCTAGCTCGGTTAGAGGTTAGAGTTAGTTTATAACTCTAAATTAGTCGAAATTAGCTCTAGCCAAAGAGATGTTTGGATGCAAGGGCTAGTTTGACAATAAATAATCATTCATGGTTGGCTCTCTTCCTCTCTCTCTTCCCCATTGGCTGGCTCTCTCCCTCTCTCTTTCTTTCTCCAAACTAACCCAAATAATCACCCCTTTGAGGAGATAGTTTTTTTGGGTGGGCTAGTTGCAAAAAACTAACTCTAGCCCTCCTGTTTGGATACTTTTAGGTTAGTTTGACTCAAACTAGCCCTTGAATCTAAACAGGGCCATAGTCCATGCATGCAGGGAGAGCTGGCTAGGAATTTTTCACATCAACCCAACTCATGTCTCGTACACGTATGGGACGTCCGGTGACAAGATTGAGCCTTTATGCCTTTTTTCCAGGATTGGACACATGATTTCCTATTTATGCACATGCTATCTGATTTCTGCATGCAAACATACTGAAAGAGAACAGCTACAAGTACTGTACACTACTGCCTGCATACATATTCAGATAGTGTATATAGTACCGGATTCCCCCCTTTTTAAATAACTGAGAAACTTTGATCTCTCGTGTTTTTTTTTTTAAAAAAAGGACTACAAAATAATAAAAGATGTCACATTTTCGAAGTGTATTGCATGTCAAATTAACATAAGCATGAAGCTTTCGTTCATCACAATCTAATCATTTTAGAGGAATTATTAGTGGTTGAAGCACAAGTGTAATAGTCCAAGCTATCAGATATTAAAAGAGAATTTTTATTGTATTTAAGAAAGTATCCTTAGAGAGAAATTTTGATACCTCGAGATTAATTCATATTATGATACCAAGTTATATGTACTTATAAAAAAATGATATCTCCTGATATCTTCTCAATAATGATAAAATTATCATATTTAAAAGTGGAAGGAGTATTGGTAACCAAGTCACTATTCAAAACTGAACTATTCTCAAATGGTTGAATGAACAAGCTTTTTTTCGTAATTCTCAAGTGAGAAGGAAAATGGTGCATGATAGGAGTAGGAAAAGAAGGAAGAAAACAAATACTGGCTGGCTGATGGATCAGAAATATTCAGAATGGTGGTGCAATGAAATGAAATGAATTCAAGGTGCTCATGTCTACAGGTAGCAAGCAGGCACACAGGCAGGCAGAGGGGGGAGAGAAGCCAGGTGCATACTATGTCAGTGCCTCAGTGGCAATACAGGCGGAAAACTTGGCATGCTTTGCTCCCCGGTGTCTTCATCTCGGCTCGGGTCAACAGCTCTGCTCCAATCTCATTATTATCCCCTCTTACGGGGCAGGCATATGCCCTGACCGCATCTGAACACCTTCTTTGTCTCCAACCTTTTGTCTCTTCCTGCTCTTCTCTCCCCTCTCCTGCCCCTGCAACCTCCTCCACACCACATTCAATTTAACACTTCTCTCTCTCTCTCTACAACCATGTCACTCGAGCTGATGAAGCTGCAGCGTTATATAAGCCGGGCTAGCTACTTGTCTGTCTGCAGGTCACTCGTGTGTGTACAACAGTACACAGTTACACATACGTGTGTGAAGTGTGATGCGAAGTGGCTGGTTAGCTTATTAGCTGCCTGGATGATGATGATGAGCATATAGCTGGTTTTGTTGTGCTGTTGATCGATCGAGGTTTGGGAGATGACCATGGTGAGGGCGGCAATGGTGGGCGGCGGCAGGGAGAGGAACGGCGGCGTCAGGCAGTACAACCGATCCAAGGTGCCGCGGCTACGATGGACGCCTGATCTGCACCACTGCTTCGTACATGCCATTCGCAAGCTCGGCGGCCAGGACAGTATGTGCATCGATCGATCATATGCATGCCTGCGTTTCATTCTTCATCTTCCTCCTCCTCATCTAGACACTTTTTTCTCTACCTATAGCTAGCTACCTTGGCTCTTTCTCCAGTTCGGTTTCTTCTCATATTTATGTGCCTTGATCAGTTGGGGTTTATATATATTATTATCTGAATCTTTTTCTTCTCTCTCTCTCTCTCTCTAGTAGTTTTAGCTCCATTTTCATATGGACACCAGTGATTTTTATTTTTTCTCATGTTGGGGTGTGTGTGTGATGCGCAGAGGCTACACCGAAGCGAGTTCTGCAGCTGATGGGAGTGGGAGGACTCACCATATCTCATGTCAAAAGCCATCTTCAGGTGTAGTTTATCACTTGGCCTTATATGTCTCGTGTCCTTGTGTCCTGCTTCCTTTTTAGTATCACCAATGTTATTTTCTATTCTTTGGAGCAGATGTACAGGAACATGAGGAATGATCTTGGAATGCAAGGTATCTTATATATTTATGTAAACATTATATATTTTATACACATACATGTATATTCTGTTTTTCACTTTAACTTTGCTTTGCAGTGCGTTGCTACTTCTATAGGTTTTTTTGCCTGCCAAGAGTGACTCAGGCAGAGCCGATCTGCTTCTTTTTTCAACATACAAAAGTTTGAAGTAAAAAGATATATCCGCCAAAACCTGTCTATCTTGTTGGTCCTGAACTGCAGAGCCTCCAAAAACAGCTACTACAGTACTCTACATTCCACACTACTAAAACCATGAAGAATATACAGACCCCAGTTAATCACAATTCTTATTAACCACGGATGCATACATAATGCAGGAAAATGCCTTTTCTTGTCGATGCAGTTGTTAATCACAGACTAGTCAGAATAGTGTTAAACTCTTAAGCACCTTAATTTGCTATTAAAGAAAAACTGTTGGGCACACCTGCTTTTATATATGCAGATGCATGTGTGCATGGATGGCACACTTCTCAAAATGTAACCATTCTTTGATTTTTTTAATACTAATTCTGTGTGCTAGACAGGGATAGTTCCTTTATCCTTGATGCTGCATGCAGCTGCTACTAGTAACTCCAGTACTCCATGAGAGGAGGAAAGGTAGGAAAGAAAAGCCTAAAACCATTCTTCTTTTGCCAATCTTGTGATCAGGGATACAGGTGCAACAGGTGGATCAGGAGCACACATTTGGAGGTGGTATGGAAGTTTGGACTGATATGCAGCAGTGTGATCATGATGAGTGTGATGTCCCCTGCTGCAGCTGCCACTCCCCAAAGCCTAGAAAGGAGCCACGGCTTCACCTCCAACTGAAAAGGTCACTGCCTTTTATTTGGAGTAATCAATTTATGCCCTGTCAATCTTGAGTTTATCATTCACATCATGAATAATGTCAACAATTTTAAACCATCATTTTGCATTCACTTTATACTCCTAGCCAGCATCTTGAGGCGTCCCATCAAATATTCCTAGATAGGTGAAGAACTTGAAAAATATCTAGTATATACTATTTTCGTTCCAAACGCTTATATATAGCTTAAAAAAATGCTTATATTAATGTGATCCACGCAGGTATCTATTTACGTATGAATATTTACACCCTGCAAAAAACTTTACATCCTGTCGTATCAAAAATATTGATGTGACACTTTGACCAAAATTTTTAGATCTAAACACAACCCTAATATATCTTTCCTTAGACAACAACATGATGCATAGGAGTACTACTATATATTCTAGTATATACTATTTCCGTTCCAAACGCTTATCTATAGCTAAAAAATTGCTTATATTGATGTGATCATGTATCTATTTACGCATGAATCTATTTAAAATTAAAAACATCAATAACGTGAAACCGAAGAATTAGTGGTTGATGTGATGTTTGCATGGCTATAATAAGCAATCCGTAGTATATCCATGGGTATAATACTTGATATAAAGAGAGTAGTACTAGTTCTTTTATAGAATGTTTTGACAACTTGTAATTCAAAATAATTAGAAACGTTAAAGTACATGCCTTGTTTGGGTGAAGCTTGAAATTATGAGAAGCAACTAATGACAATATGAAAAGTCTTGTTTTTTCAACTTTTGATTTTTGGCTTCTAGCTAGTTTATTTTCTAGATTTTGTAGCCGATTACTCTAAATCCGATTGAGAATCTAGGTTGTTTGAAGAGCTGAAGATTCTAGCTATGAAAAACTACAGATGCTACAAACCCCCAAAAAGGGCCTGATGCATGATTGTTTTATTAAATGAGTTTCTTATATTCCCTTTTCCCCCTTGTGAATCTTACATAACTGAAATGCACTAGGTACTATAATAGAACTACTTGACAACCCTATAATCTGTCCAACGATATTCCTGAAGTTTGACACCACAAAAGGTATTGGTTCCAATCGTTGGTTCCATGAACACACGTCCGAGCGAAAAAAGCATTATAGATATTGTTTTTAGCTGTTTCGGTATCTATAATGTTGTTTTTTTTCTGTAGTAGTGCATCAAGATATTTTTTAAGAATTATATTTTTTATTAGAACTACTTCGATATCATCGTATAATTTCATTGCTATATCTCAACACAAAGTTACAGGAAGTAACATAGACAAATTGCCATCTCAAACACCATAAAAAGTTAAAAACATCTCAAACACACAAAATTAGTACTGAAACTAGATCTGGATGCATACTGAAGCGTTATAGTTAGCCCCATTTGTCACTAGTGCGACACTAGTTTGCACGCTGGCACGCTGCACGCATGCATGTTTCCCATTTCTATTCCTTTTTCCCTTCCTGCAGTGGCATGAATATTGACGAACCAGGCACGCGCGCGCGCATTGCCTCGCCCGATGTACACAGCTGCAGGGACGACGACGCAGCAGCAGCATCTGAGACGGAGACGCGACGGCGTGGTGGGAGGCCGGAAGAAGAAGAGGACGACGCGAGCGCGAGTCCCAGAATTAACCAGCTGCTGCGGCTCAGAGGCCAAGGAATACGTGAGAGCGACATGTCGTCGTCGTCATCACCGTCGACGAGCCTGCAGTGCTACTGTGTGCACACCCAGAGGACGACGACGACGACGACGCAGATGGCGCAAGCGGCCATGGCGCCGCGGGGAGGAATAAAGCAGTTGCCGGGCGGCGCCGGCGCTGCAGCCGGAGATGGTGGACTGCAGTGCTACGCCGCACCTCGGTACAGCTCTTCCAAGCTCAAATTCTTGGGCTTCGTGGTGACATCGGGGCCTCCTCCTGCTGCCTGCTGCGGCAGCGATGACCACCCTTTTCAGGTACTCCTCCTCATATCCTACTCCCAGTAGTAGTAGTAGTCTTTCTCGGCTATCCATGGATTCACTAGTGATCGATCAGAGATTCAGAGGGACAAAGCGAATGGATGGATGGATCATCTCAGTGCATGACTGATCAATCCACTACTGTATCAGTCTGTCCAAACAGCAGCCTCTATGACTATGACGGATCCATAAACTTTGATTCGTTGGTATTATAACGTGGTTATGAGTGTCATAGTATACTAATTATATTTAGACTATAATATTGCAATATATGAATGAGCATTCCTGTGCGTCGACGTTCGTGCAGTGCATGCAACCATGCACAAACCCCATTTTGATGGTAGTGCTTTTTTTGTCTTTGCATAAACATTCACGGATAGAGAGAGGCCATAGAGAGATTGGTCGCATGCATGCAGTCGTCTTCCTTCCCTCCAATCACACCAAAAAGGCACAAAAGCTCGAAGTGACCAGTCGGATAGCCCCTACCTTTTCCTTTTTGTCTTAAGAAAAAAATCAACTGTAAAAATTCTACTTTAACCACTGATTAACTAGCACATGGCGCTGTTCATGCAGGTCGGCACGGTTGCCCAACACCGCGTCGCGCCGCCAACGGCGAGCTGCGGCTGCGGCCGCGCGGAGGCGCGTCCCCCGTATTTCTCAATGTTGTTCGAACCGGCCGGCGCCACCGCGAGCAAGAACGGCGTGGCGGACGGCCGCGAGCACGACGACTGCTCACTCTCGCTGTCGCTGGCGTTGGACACGGGATGCGGCGGCGGCAGCCTGGTCTCGTCGACGACGTCGTCGTCGTCGGGCAGCCGGATCAGCCTCGACCTGTCGCTCTCCACGCTTGACTCGTAGTGTGCGTGCGTGACAGCGTGAGATAGTAGTGGTGTGGAAAAGCTTGTGCCTTTGTGGGCTTCGTGTGAGAACGAGTGCGTGTCAGTGATGTCGCCTGGTTTCAGGCCAAGGCAAGGCCGCTCACATATGGGCCTCTTATTCAGGCAGCTCATATATAGCAATCTCTTTTTTTTTATGGGCCACAAGCTGCTTTCACGTATGAGCCTCTTATTCAGGCTAGTTTAGCACAGGTCTCGATGGCCCGAATTTATGCACCTCATACGGTTATATGTACAGGGATCAGGCAGAAATAACACCTTAACTTTCTTCAATGGAAGCAACCAATGCACCAAGCAACAGCTTAGCCTTTTTGAAGTGGAAAATTCAAGCTAGCTTCAGTACTGTAGGTCTGTAGCTGCCTTTGTGAATCCAATTTTAGTTCGCATGTTCTTCTCCATTCTCTTCATGCGTGCTGTAAATGCAAGGAAAATTTGTGCTAGGTTCAAGGTTGTACCTTTCTCTTCAGTTGAAATGGAGTAGTAACATGCATGAATTGTCAGCTTCTACACGGACATATATATATCAAGTGCTTAACGCGGACTGGACAGTAAAGTGTACACATAAAGCTCATTGGTTCACATGGGCAACAAATCCGGTATAAAAGCTTAAACGAAGTTACCTTTGTCTAGTATGAGTATATCTGAAAACAAGTCATGCAGTTTTACTTTTACGGCAGCTACAAGCCGGTTCAGGGATATATGTAGTTGATCTGAACTTTAGACAGAATAAAATGGTGCCCACGCATTTGCACGGTATGCTAAGTTTAAATACTTATAAAAGCGAAATATTAACCGGAGAACATCAGCCATAATTTCTCCATAAATTATTTTGTCAGTATTAATTGCTTTTATAATCTTCTAACCTGTTAGATTTATATTATATCATATAGCTTTATATTATATCATATTTAAGTAATATCTATAAACAATTATTTACAATCTTGTTCATTATTTGAAAAGAAGGTAGACTTATTTTCTTTAAAAAACATGTCAACGAAAGTAAAAGTAAGTGTAAAATAAAAGTAAGTTGTTTTTAATTGCATATATTATCACAGTTTATTAAAGGATGAATTGGGTGAGACATGAAGCTCTATTAAATATATGAGTTTATATAGTCGTAGTTTGAAAGACATAACATTTCATGTACGGTGGGTGAGAGGCTTCACGTAGCCTTACATTGAATACAATAATGACGAAATATATTTGTGTAGTAATATTTTTGAAATGTGATGTATCATGAATACACACTTATTTTTTTAATATAAGATAGTTCTAACGGTTAGAAATAATGGTTTCACTGGTTTAAAAGGCATAGTAGTATTTCAGAAATGCAGCATAATTTTTGGTTGTTTCAATATCCAACATTACTGCAAAAGTGAGTGTAAGTGTATTAGCTCAACTGGTTATGTTCTTTGTGGTGGAAGTTACACAGATGCTCGTATTTATGGCTAAATATTCTTTGCAACAGCGATAGCGAGATGTTTATGGTAACTTCGTTAGTCTCAAAATGTACCGGCACAGTCTTTCGAAGATGCTCATATGGGTAAAGTGTGCATGTGTATCCATAGAAGTGAGTGTGCACTCGTTGTGAGCGTATGTGTTTCTCAAAAAATATTCAATATTATTGATTGTTTTTCTTTTAATTTAATAGCTAAAATTAAGAAAGGGATGGGCAATATTGTGTGAACGTGAGGGCGAGGAGGAGGTTAAGTTTATTTTATTTTTCTAATTTTTTTAATGTTTTAAGTGAAAGCCGATGATGAGGTGTTTTATTTTTATAAGAATTTCTTTTGTTTTTCGACATGATACATGGTGACTTAAATTTTTCAAAAATAAATCTAATAGTTAAAAATAATAATAATAAGGGATATGTTAATTTAATTTTATCTTTTAAAAAATTTTAGGACGTGATACATGGTGGCTTATGAGCGCTCCGAAGAGCATTTAATTGATTTTTATGTACAATGATTTAATATAAAATAATACATATTTTCATTTTTTTAGTTGTCATGCAAACGATAGTGTCTACTAAATTTTAGCTTTTATATAGGAAAATGTAGCTAATGTGATCTTTGATTTATTTATTTAATTATAAATAAAATAATATCAAAACAATAGAAGAGGAGATAATTGAACGAGAAAGGAGATGATGAAAGAGTCAGAGAGGGAGGGTCAGAGGTATACGTAAGGCAGGAGGATGAGAAGAGATTACTGTTTTTAAGATAGATCGAAAGGGTCTTAATTTTGAGTTATCTATTTTTATAAATACGTTCAATCTCAGATCTATTAGAAAATACTTTGGATATTTTATTGTCTAATTAAACTACTTAAATTGTTTCAATTTGTTCTAATTTAAGTGCATGCTATTAATCAGAAGGTTTAAAATAATTTTCTTAAAAATGTATGGATCAGTGAATAATAGCCTGTCCGTTAAATATATATGAACCCAAAGTAATGAATTTCTTTAATAATATAGTTAATTTGGATCTTTAATTTTAAATTTTATAGTAAATAATCTAATGATGTGCACCAATAAAAATTAGGATAATAAATTTGTTTAAAATTTGTTATCATAAATTTTTTCATCTAAGTAAAATAGGAAAATAGGAGAGAAAGGAAATAGGTGGTGAGGTACGTGCGTAGGTACCGGACGGGAGGGGTGGGGTACGTGGGTCTTTTTTATCCTTTTTTATTTAGATAAATAAATCTAATGATAAAAATAATGGGTTCATCGTATATTACTGAAAATCGACGGCCATATGGTTTGTTTATTCTCAGAATTTTTATAATTTATTATAATGTCAGCATATTAGTGAAAATCGATAACCAAATAATTTATTTATTCTCATAATTTTTCTATTTTATATAATATCATGTGGGGATGTAGAGTGTTTATAGGGATGTTACGTGGCACTGTGAAAGTGGTGTAGGATATTTAATGGGTTTTTAGTAGGTAATAGATAGATTGCATCCGTCGGTGTCACCAGCCAAAGGATCCGAATTCACGAAAACCACTACTCTGTGTTTCTCTTATGATGAATCAGCCAGTAACAGTTTCTCGATCCACTATAAAGGTTGCGATTGAGTGGTGATCGACTTGATGCTTGCTTCCTAAACAGAGGCACTAAAAGCCCACAGTTTAGTCGCAAAACATTGGCTCGAGAAGGGAAAACGAATGAAGGTTCAAAACTTAGAACTTTAGACGGCGGGCGGCTAGTGGCATCAACTCCTAATTTCATTCTTACCCTGAAAGTAATCTAGCTCCCAGATAGGAAAAACAAAAAACAAGTGGAAGTAAGAACCCATAAAAAGTCAATGGGTGAGTGCAACGGAAATTTGGGGTGGATTTGGTTTCGTTTGACGGTTTCGGAAGCCCCGGTCCATGTTTGGTTGGAGCAATTTGATCACCGCGCCACGCTGTTTCGGCCGGGCGTGACCGACCGAACCAGTGGATTTTTTTCCCGGGAAATCCAAGCCATCGATGCCTACAAATACACGCGAAACTGCCATTGTGTCGCGCACGCTGGCGCCGCCGCGAGCCATTCCCCGAACACGTTAAAACCCTTTTTCCGGTGGCCGGTGTAACGCACGTTTGATCTCGCATGGCCACGGCGGATGAGGCCGGCGCCGCCGGCGGTGGAGTTGGAGTTGGAGGGGGAGATCAGGTGAGGAGGGCGGCAACGGCGGTGCTGTTCCTGGCGGCCGTCGCGCTGCCGTGCCATGTGCTGTACCGCGCCGCCGTGTGGCATGGAGGCGACGTCGACCTGGTGGTGAGTTGTTCGCTCGCCTTCCTCTAAGATGATCAAGGTGTGTATACGTAAACGATGAACACGTCTGTCAATCACGTACGGCTGAACTGAAGGCTGTTTTTGTTGGCAAAAACCTTTTCTTTTTTCTTTAATAAGCTTGTGATTTATGTTCATGATCACCAGAAATGCAGGAACACCTCTTTGCATCTCATTGATTGTTTTTTTTAATTTTTTTGGTGCAAAAATGGTGGACGGTTTAAATTCCTCATCAGTTTTATTAACATTGTTAGCAGTAGTAAATACTGCAGAGGAAGAATCGTAAGACTGATGAGACAACATGAGTGCATCCGTTGAATTCCAAGCGATTAGCGACGGTGAATTCGAGAGATCCATTGTTCACCAATTTGAGATAAGATCAGTACTTTTGCAAATTGTTTTCAAGTGGTAAGGCAATCTAACTGTAAATTATGTTGACAATGTGAGTGCTGTTAACCTCCTCATTTGCCTTCTTTCTAGAAACCCTACTATTCAATTGCAACGTGCCAGAAATTTGCTCCCGAGTTAGTATGTAATTCAACCCTGTGATGCATGCACCCGAGATTTCACGCCCAGAAATGAAATTTTAATCGTCCTGTAGCAGATCTACGGCGTTTGATTGGCCACGGCACTTAATATTTTTTGACAGTCAATATCCATGCCAAAATGCCAGATTACTGGCATGGTTGGCATTCTTAGCAAGCAACGTGAACAAACTGTCTGCCAATCAAATTAACAGACTACTACTCTTTTATTGGCAAAGGCATCCTTTGAAATGGAGGATTTTTAAAGGAAATTTCACGGGAATTAAACCAATTCATGTAAAAATCCGATAAATTTCATGCATTTCGAATGAGTAGTAAAAAACACAGTAATTAATGTATGTTCCGATTTACATTATACTAACATTTTCTAAAAAAATAATACGGTAATTTTTCACACGGTCCCTTTTTTATATGCAAAATGTTTCCGGGTAGTAATAATTAATTAATACTCAGAACGGTCAGGAGGCGAGGCTGGAAGGCGTCCTGAGGGCGGCGGCGATGGCAAACGACACGGTGATCCTGACGACGCTGAACTCGGCGTGGGCAGAGCCCGGATCGGTGGTTGACGTCTTCCTCGAGAGCTTCCGGATTGGCGACGACACGAGGTGGCTCCTCGACCACCTCGTCATGGTTTCCCTCGACCTCACGGCACATCGCCGCTGCCAGCAGATCCACCGCCACTGCTACGCCCTCACCACCGACGACAGCGTCGACTTCTCCGGCCAGAAGAACTTCATGACCGACGGCTACCTGAAGATGATGTGGCGCCGAATCGATTTCCTCGGCCACGTTCTTGCCAAGGGCTACAGCTTCATCTTCACGGTAAAATGGAAAAAAGATATAGATTTTCAACTTATAAGCCGTTGCGACAATTTGAAATTTATGATTTTAGAGTTTTTTCATCTATTTTATTTTTCAGCATTTACTTTTAAATTGCTAAGGGCTCATATATAAAAATTGTATCCAAAAATTATATTTTTATCGCTTATAAAGCTACTAGATCTGTTAAAAAAGAATATGATCAATCGTTAAGCAATTGTAAGCGAAACAATGGCTTTCCTAATCTTTTGCTCCAAGAACATAATATTTTGGGAGTATTTACATATATGTCGACACATTTTTTGGAAAATAGAATCAGTCATTTTTTGGAAAAAAAACATGCAATACAGATGAATGGTGAACTATTAACATAAATATCATCTAAAGTTGTTGTTTACCTAACTGTTGGGTAGTTATCCAAATTACATTATATTGTAGCTAGTATGTAAGCACGTAAGTAGCATGTAACTATAGTGTATACTTTATTTTTTTCCCTTCTCACTTCCTGTCATAGAAAAAAGAAATCAACTGGATTTAACGAGTAATATTCATTGTGTTCTTGGGCCATGGACAGAATGTCACAGGCAACAATAGGGGCACACACGTTGTCCTAATTTAATAAACTGCCAGCGTCATGCTTGGTTCATATCCCGTGGATTGCCACAGCGTGAATCTTGGAGGGGATCAAGTGATCCAGAAATCGACTATAGTCTGTAACCAAGCAAAAAATGTGGCGACAGTATTTTAGCAAAACCGTTTTTTTTGTTCAAAATCTGAACTATAGTGAGCGTTTGTTTCGTCAGGACACGGACATCATGTGGTTCAGGAACCCGTTGCCGCACCTGCACCACGACGGCGACTTCCAGATCGCCTGCGACCACTTCACCGGCGACCCGGACGACCTCCGCAACAGCCCCAACGGCGGGTTCGCGTACGTGCGGTCAACCGCGGCAATGGCGGCGTTCTACCGGTACTGGTACGCGGCGAGGGAGAGGCACCCGGGTCTCCACGACCAGGACGTGCTCAACCTCATCAAGCGCGACCCGTACGTCGTCGCCCGGCTCGGCGTCAGGATCAGGTTCCTCAGCACCGACCTCTTCGCCGGCCTCTGCGAGCACGGCCGGAGCCTGAGCACAGTCTGCACCATGCATGCCAACTGCTGCGTCGGCCTTCGCCGGAAGATCGACGACCTCGGACTCATGCTCCAGGACTGGAGGAGGTTCATGGCGACGCCCGGATGGGACAGGCATTCTGTCACCTGGAGTGTGCCGAGGAACTGCAGGTAATTAATTTACCGAGAAGGAACAGTTTGTGCTTGTGACTGTATGGTGGTTAACTTGCTGCCTGTTGTATTTCTGATTACTTTGTTCTGGTGATGTTTTATCCTTCTGCAGTATGGAGAAGCTGGAGCCGTAGGAGGTCGAAATGATGACTTGTTTAAATTGCATTGTGTTAGTTTAGAGCAAGCGCTTGCTGTTGTCTGTACTAGTAGATGAGATGGTTGACTGGAACAAAATGAACATACAGCTAACTGTCGTTGACAACAACTACTGCTTCTTGATTAGTACTTTCTAAATTGGGAGGTGATAGTACAAATTTAGTCAAAGGATGCAGCTTAATTAACTGTACAAAACCATCTTGTTTTTTAAATACGTTTGTTTTTCATATTATTTCCACGCTTACAGTTTTTCGTATCTATGCTCCACTTTGAACTATTGACCAAATAGTGTGTCATTGATAGCTTTGAGATAGCTTCATGAGCTCATAGATGCATTTTGTAGCGGCATTTCTCTGAAACATGAATTTTACAACGGCATACGCCTAAATTCCCAACGAGAAACAGTGTCCATTTCGTTATCCTGAATCCACTGCAATGACATTCGAGCTCATGGAGCTCGCGCAGCCGCATTGTCATGACACACCTGCAGATAGAATCAGTGAAATGAATAGAATTCAGACAGCCCCCTTCCGATAAAATGTACGAGACCTGGAGCAGAATAACTGAAAAGCTTCTCCTACCGTTGCTGATGCTGATGCCATGGACGATTAAACCCATGATATAAACTCTGCAAACTTGTACACAACAACAGCCTAGCAGCAGGAATGGAAGAGGCAAGCACAGGAGATAGAGAGGCAAAAGTGAAGTCCAGCTTCAAACTGAATCTCCTGCTCCTCTGCATGCCCCTTCCAGTGCTGCTGCTACAGCCCGAAAACCAGCCCTAACACCTACCTATCCCAAACCACATTTTGCTGTGGCTGAGATGCATCCATTGGTGAAAGATGGCATATTTGTACCCCCGACCATATGGTGCACAGGTAGTAGTAGTAGTAGTAGCAGTAGTAGTACAAGTTAGCTGCAGTACACAATGAGATCGTTAGGCTAGGCGGCTTGTACTTCAGGCTAGCAAAAATCATCAATGTACTATGGCTTTCAGCTGTACTCTTGTACTGCAGAAGCGTTGGAGCAACACGCTCTAACGGCGAATGCCAAGCCACAGATCCGTTGAGGAAGTCGTCTGCGCCACAGGCTTCACTTTCAGTGACCCCGTCGCCGTTGTCTTAACGCAGAAAGAGGTTTCTTCTCACTTTCACTTGTGTGATTGAGTTGCTAGTACTACCTATCAGTGATTAATCATCCAATCAATAATTTTGACAAGGGTCAAGCCTGTCTCGTGATGTAGGATCGATTTATCGCATCAGATCTCCAACAAGTTGAACGCCCGACATGTATGCAGTACTAGTATCGTCTGATGTACTCCATGCCAATCTGTCAAGTACTGTACTACTCCACAATTTTGGAAAAAAAATGTCGCGAATGATAGTACAGATTACATAAGCAGTAAATTGTGAAATAAATATTGAATACTGTACGAGCTTCACTGTAAAATATTTTTCCTTTTTCAGTAAAGAGCATGGATAGAAACTCAGACGTGACAAAATGAAGTGACAGTTCCATGCTTCACATGTAAAATAACATGTCTGAAAAGCATTCTGGAAAGAGCAATTCAAGATAATGAGTGTAAATGTGATCACACATGTCGAGTTTAGGAATTAAACCTTATAGACTGATTCTATCACAATAAATCTATTGTTGAGCTATGCTCAACTTCGTTACCTAACTTTAATTATGTTCATAATATCATCTACAATACTAAATACTAAATTAGTTTTATTAAATCTAACATCAAAAATATCAGGCATTATGGTAGCATATATATATATATACACTAAGAATACTGCCTCATAAGGTCATAAACAAGTGTTATTTTATTTTATCATAATTATTTCAAAGTTGAAGTCTGTAATTCTAATTTATATTTTTTCTTTATGTCTTCACCTGAGGCCTGTTTTAACATTGGGACTGCGGGTTAATTTTATAAACACTCAAGAGATTTTCTGCAAAATAGCCAGAAGAACTGCAGGTTAATTTTATAAACACTCAAGGGGTTTTCTGCAAAATAGCCAGATGGGCTGCAGGTTAATTTAGGCGGACTGCGGGTTAATTTTATAAACACTCAAGGAATTTTTTGCAAAATAGTCAGGCGAACTACAGATTAATTTTATAAAAACTCAAGAGGTTTTCTGCGAAATAGTCAGACATAACAAAATTTTGGTGGAAATACTACTTGCTTTATAACTAACTAGCAAAATGCCTGTACGTTGCAACGGAACGACGACGCAAGGAGAGAAATAGGCGGAGGGCAAAGGTCCAGGCGGCGGCGCATAAGCTTCGAGCGTCGACGAGAGGAGGGGCGTAGGCGCGGCGCGGATGAGGACGGAAGAGAGGGACACGGAAGTCTTTTTTCATCCAAGCCTTCCCTTTCTTTTCAAGATTAAGATTACGGGTTAATTTTATGAACACTCAGGGTTTTCGTAAAATAATATCTTTTTTTTTTAACTGGGTTTTTAAATAGGGACGGACCATGGGTTAATTTCGGAAAACGAGTTTTCGCAAATAGGCATTGCTTTATAGATAGTTATAGATATTCAATTATTTTTTTATAAATTTGATTAAATTTATAAAAGTTTGATTAAAAAGATAAAAATGTATATGAAACGTTGGGTGTACAGATTTATCGGAGGAAAAATTGATAGGTCATCCAGGCGGGTCTTTCATGACCATCCATCCATGAAACGGTAGAAAAGCCGTACGCGGTACGTGTCCCTATGAGAGCCCGAGCGGGTGCGCGCCAAGTCTGGTAGTGAGCGCCGTGCGCTCGACGCTCCCGCCCTGTCTGTCACGACCTCACGGGTGGTGTGCAGTGGAGAGGACCCAAACGACCGGCCGTAAAAGCGCCGAGGCGCCTCTCCGTGCCGTGCCGCAGGTGGACGCCAAAACGCGACGGATGGCTGTCACGTTCGAAATCGTGCGTGTTACAAAAAGCAAAGAGCCTAGGCGCGTACAAAGACCCGCTGTGGATACACGTGACGACCTCCATTGTATTGCTTGATTTGCTATACGTTTTTCTCTTTTTTTCGCCGGGCTGGTCTACACGTGGTTCTACGACAGTTTGAGATGATATGGGGACTGCTGAAAAAATCGAAACCGCATGACTTCAGACTTCAGAATTCGGACGAAACAAACGCATGTGGCACAAAAACGTACAGAAAAATGTAAACAAGGCTCCAAAAAAAACCTGGAATCTGTACCAAGTTCAGTCTTACACCTCACAGAAAATGGCCCGTCTCTGCAGCTGTGTTTCTTCCTCGACAGTCATGTATTCCTCTGTCGAAGGGGAACAACGGGCAGTGAATCCGAGCACGGTGTAGTAAATTCTGCCCGAGGGACAGTCAACGTGCGTGCTTGGTTACAGTATATATATTTCTCTGCACCTACGCGAGACCGTACGTGGACAGTGGTCTTTAGTTTTCGTACACTTTGCACTCGTCGGTCTCGGGGTTGTCCTTGCAGAAATCCTCCAGTGGGTCGCCGCTGCCCTGCGCCGCCGTGCCGGGCCACTTGCTCGCCACCAGATGCGCCAGATCGACCACGCGTTGGCTGCACAAAAACCACACACGCACGATCGATCAGACGCCGTGCAACGCAGTAACATGTGTTGTTTTTGTTGTGCGTGTGTTGCATTGCTCACCTGTAGCCCCACTCGTTGTCGTACCAGGCGACCACCTTGACCATGTCGTCGCCCATGACCATGGTGAGCGAGGCGTCGATGGTGGAGGAGACGTCGGAGCAGCGGAAGTCGACGGAGACGAGGGGCACGTCGCAGACGTCGAGGATGCCGTTGAGTGGCCCCGCCGCCGCCTTGCGGAACGCCGCGTTCACGTCGTCGGCGGTAATGCCGGTCTTCACGGTGTTGATCACCAGGTCCACCACGGACACGTTCGGGGTCGGCACGCGCAGCGCGATGCCGTTGAGCTTCCCCTTCAGCTGCGGGAGCACCAGCGCCACGGCCTTGGCTGCGCCGGTGCTCGTCGGCACGATGTTCAGCGCCGCCGCCCGAGCCCTCCTCAGGTCACGGTGCGACGCGTCCAGCAGCCTCTGTTAGTTAGTTACCAAAGAGCACGCAAATGTATCAGCCTCTGGACGAGATGCTGCAGCGATCATCGATCAATCATCTACTCGTTTTCCAGAAACCGACCGACCTGGTCGCCGGTGTAGGAGTGAGTTGTGGTCATGGTTCCCTTCACGATTCCTGCATGCGTCAGAACACAGTCAGGAAACACCACATGTTGCCATACGTATTGTGTTTCGGGTTAAGGCGAACGGTTAAAGAGAGCTACTGTATTTCTTACCGAACTCTTCGTCCAAGATCTTGACGAACGGAGCGAGGCAGTTGGTTGTGCAGGAAGCATTGCTGCAAGCAAGAAACAGAGTTCTTATGCATGTTACAGAGTTTGATATGCATATTGAAGTGGTGGTATTTGCTTACCTGATAATGTTGGCCACTTCGTGGGAGTAGTCTCCCTCGTTGACACCGAGGACGTAGGTCGGGATGTCAGCACCCTTCGCCGGAGCAGTGATGATGACCTTCTTCGCGCCGGCCTGGATGTGCTTCCCGGCGCCGGGGCCGTCGACGAACACTCCGGTACCCTTCATGACACACACAGCAATGCAGCATCGTCAGTTCTCTTTCCTGCAGATCGAGTTCACAGTAGTTTAGTTGGGAGCTTAATTGTTGATTTGCATACCTCGATGACAATGTCGATGCCGAGCTCAGCCCATGGCAGCTTGAGGGGGTCCCTGTTGGAGACGACCTTGATCAGCTTGCCGTCGACACTGATGGTCTGGTCGTCGACGATCTTGACGTCGGCCTTGAAGGTGCCGAGCATCGAGTCGTACTTGAGAAGGTGTGATGCCTGGAATGATTAACACGTGCAGCGAACTTAATTATGTCAGAGTCAGTCATCAATCTGTGCTGATTACGTTCAGAACAAGCTTTTCTGAAGGATGGGTAGCATACTACTCCAATTACTTGTACTTACGTTCCTGACGCCTCCACTGTCGTTGACGACGACGACCTCGAGCGGGGAGTTCTCACGTTCGTGCCAGCACCGGAGGAAGTTGCGGCCAATGCGGCCGAACCCGTTGATGGCAACCTTGAGCTTCGCCTCAGCCGGCGCCCTCACGGTGTTCTCTCCGGTAGCCTACCACAAGTTGAACAATTAATTCAGTATTGCACTTACAAAATACAACATCTGTTAACATCGGTATTGTAGGTGATTTTGTGGTCGGCAAGGCATCCAAAACGATAACCTGTCATTCTACTGTTGACTGTTTGATATGGAACATAAATCAGGAAGCATTTATCTAGCTAATACTTTTATACATGACTGGAACATTAGTAGGTTTGTCTGAATAGCTTATGTTTTTTTTATGTTACAACTAACCGTAGAGACCGAATATGTGAATCATTTTCATTATTAAAAAAATTAAAGACAACGGATCATGTGTTATCTAGCAGCAAAAGATAAATTCCAACCAGTTCACCCATCTAGTGAAGAAACACGCAACATATCGCTGTTATTCATTGAAAGGATATTCACAAGGTGATTAGTTCTTCCTTATTAAGATCAAGATCCAACTACTGAATTTCCAGGAGTTTGTCATATACAATACGAGTAAACACTTTTGCTAAAAAAAGAAAAAAGAAAATGTAACAAAGCACTACTGTATTTATGTACAACAATTGCTACTGCTTTCTATAGCAAAAAATAACCATACTGTGTTGCTCATCAGGTTAAACTGTATTCGTACTAACGTGCGTAGCGTAGGGGACATTATGCTAACATGGATGATTAATTCTACCGTTTGTTATCTGAAATACTGAACTGCACCAAGAAAAAGAAAAAACAGAAAGCTACAGAGTTAAGCTATGCACAGAAACAGGTAGCTAAGCTAAGCAGGCAACGTACCCTGGCGACGAGCTGCGAGCCAAGGACATCGGAGAAGGACGCCTCCCTCGCGGCGTGGCTGATGGAGCACGATCCCGGCCTCAGCCCGGAGAAGTCGGCGAAGTCCACCCTCTGCAAACGCACATTCCATCAGATCACTCATAGCTTCACGCAAAGCCGAATACCACAAGATCACGCACGCACCTGCTTGGACGCCGCCTTGCCGTGCAGCCGGGCGGTGGCCGGAATGCGGGACGCGGCGAGCGCTGCGTGGGTGGCCATGGTTCGTCCTCGCCGGCGCTGCTTCTCCTTTCTTCCTAGCTTTGCTCGGCGAAACGGAGCCGCGGCCGGAGGCCTACTTATTATGCTTGCGTTGCGGCGATCACAGCTTGGGCTTTTGTGGCGTGGAGGCCGGGATAAGGCGATTGCACGCGCCGCAGCCACCCGTTGCGCGGAAGGCGATATCCGTGTGTGTGACTCTGGTGGCCTCGTAGGTGAAACGCAAATATCTCTCTGCAGTTCGCTGTATCTCGTCGCCGTGTGCCTGCGCGCTGCGCGCTGCGCGCTTGCTGTCACCGTGTGAGCCTGTAGTTGAACTGGTGCAGTGAGAGAGCCTGGCTGCGTAGGGCTCATGTTTTTTCCTTTTTTTTTCGCCTTTTCTGTCTGGATTAGGATACTGACATACTGTTCCTTTTTTGTGGGCTCTGTGTGATTCATGTTTTTATGGCCATCGGTGTAGCCCGTATGCATATATCTTTTCTTCGATCAAAGATTACTGGACGGGCAAAATGGGGTGTACTTTATATGGCCATCTGAAAAAAAAAACGAAAGCCACCAAAATTGAACATGAGGGAAAAATATGTCTATACCAAAATTGAACTGTATCATTTAAAATCCCAAATATTTCAAAAAGACAAAAACAGCGAAAAAAGTTTGAGTCAGCGGTCAAATCAAACTAGTACTAGAGAAGACAAATCGAATGGGCTCAAAGCCCAAACACTGGCTAGCCCACCACCAACACGGCCTACGGCACTGAACCTATCAAAACCTCTCTTCTCTCTCCGCTGCCGCCGCCGGTCTGCGCCGTCTCACTCACGCTCAGGGCCGCCGCGACGCCGTGTCCCTCTCCGCCGCCGCTAGCCTGCGACGGCCGACCTCGCCGACATGTTGCAGAGCAAGACCTTCGTGAAGAAGACGAAGGCAGGCCGCGTCCAGAAGGTAAGTAGCTAACTACTCGGCAGCAGCATCACCCTGCGCGCGGCGAAGGCGCCAAACCCTAGCTAACCTCGAGTTCCCCCATTGGCACAGGTGGTCAGGGAGCACTACCTCCGCGATGACATCTCCTGCGGCGCCGCCTCCTGCTCCACCTGTGGCGCGGTCGAGCACCCGCTCTCCGCCGACGCGGCCGCCATCCTCGTCGTCGACACCAACGTCGTGCTCCATCAGGTACTCTTTCCAATTCCCATGCCTATAGGGAGTAGAGCTGGGGATTCCGGAGGCTGATGTTCAGAGAGCTTGTTGCAGATCGATTTGCTGGAGAATCCAGCGATTGACGATGTTGTCTTACTATCAGTTGTGCTGGACGAGGTGAAGAATAAAAACCTCGCGGTGTTCAACAGGATCAAGGCCCTGTGTTCCAACAAGGCACGGAGGTTCTTCGTGTTCACCAATGAGCACCATAGGTGTGCATTCGAAACCTTTGATTTGCTCGATGGCTATTATTATTTGTTATGCGAATCCAGTATACATTCGCTCAGTTCTTATCTGAATCAAAACAGATTTAAATTTATGGTTAACAGAATGGTGTAGGGAAACCACCTAAATAGTTAAAGAAGCATAGTTTAGTTGCTAATAGGGAGAAGATTAATCTAAAAGCTCTACCCTGCATCTGATGTTCCACAACATTTCCTTTTTAACAGACTCAGATTTAAATTGGGCCAATTTGATTTGGGATTTCCTAATTCCCTCTTCAACTGTTTCTTTTCCAAACCGCATATCTTTGGTGTGCAAGACAGTCGGACCTCAATTTTAGCACTATCTGCCTGATTATATTTGCAAAAGCCTCTCTATGCACGCACTATTGCACATCTACACTGCATTTTTTTTAAAAAATATTCTTGTCAGCAAGCTTGCATAGACCAACAGAATTTGCAATTTTCTCATGATAAATTTGTATCTTGCAAGCACATGTCCTTCCTTATATTTGCAAATTTCTTTAAACACGAAGAAAATGAGTGCACTTCCAGTTCCTTATGTGGTCTTCTTGGCTTAAAAATATACCATTCTCTGCAAAAAAAAAACAGGGATACATATGTCAAAGAGATGGTTGGAGAGAGCCCGAATGATCGCAACGATAGAGGTACTGTACCAAATAATTCTGTTATCTTGCTTTATCTCATATCTTGCACTGCTCGAAGTACTTTTGTGTATTCTTTGCTCTTGATTGGTTATTCATATTCAGCTATTCGTGTGGCTACTCGTTGGTACCAAAGTCATCTTGGTGAAAATGTGAAAGTTCTGCTGATCACAAATGATAGAGATAACAAGCGGAAAGCTATTGAAGAAGGCATTAATGCTGAGACAGGTGAAATTATGGATGTTACAAAAATGTTAGCTGGATCTTTTCAAATATTGGACACATTATTTTTTCTGGTAATCACAACAGAATATTTCTGGTTCCAGTGGAATCATATGTACGGTCTCTTGCACAACCTGGTTTGCTCGATTTAGTGGTTGTTTCAACTAGCGGAGATGTCACAATGGAAGATGTAGAAGATCTCAGACCATCCAAAAAGAAAGTAATCTACAGTGAGGTATAGTAAATTTAAGCTATTGACTTGTGCTTGTTTTATTGACATTGGCCACCTAGTATCATATAAGTATGTAATTTTTTGCTATCATTGCAGCACAAACCTATGTCAGAAATTACAGCTGGCTTACGGTGTGGAATTTACCATCAAGGGAAGCTCCGAGTTAACCGTTACAATCCATTTGAAGCTTATGTTGGAAGTGAGAGCATTGGTGATGAGATTGTTATTCATGGCCGTTCAAACATGAATAGGGCTTTTGATGGAGACATAGTTGCTGTTGAGCTCTTGCCACAAGATCAATGGCATGAATTGAAGTCATTTATTGCAGACGATGATGGTACGTTCTTCATACTCCAACACATGCTTTTTTTCCTTACATTGATGGATGTTTCTGTTCTTTCAGAAGATGAAGAAGAAGATGTCCATTTGGCTCCAAATAGTGCTGATGATGCTCCACGGAAAGCCAATCCCACACAATCGTCAGCTGCATCATCAGCTGATTATGTCTCTAGTCGCCCAGTTGGACGTGTTGTTGGTATTATCAAGCGAAATTGGAATTCGTAAGTCTTCTATAAGATACCGATGTGTTTTTGTAATCACAATATATACTCCTGATTTGGAAATAACCTGAAGAAATGCATAGTTTATGATAAGTTAGAAGAATTTTGTTTGTATACATATTATACTGATGCAAAATTTTTGGGCTCAAAGGTTTTATTCACCCATTATGAATTTATGATCTATACGTTTCAACAAATAAAATGTCCAAGTTTTCGTATGTGTGAACTGCTAAACTGTCCAAAATTGCAACAACTAAATCGTCCAAAGCTGTTCAAACCATAACTTGGGTGCATTTCTAGATTTCAATGTGTTAAAGAGTAAGTAATAATTTTAAAAATATTTCCTCCCTGCTATTTCGTGCAAACGTTGTTTATCCATTTTTCACCAGTTAGAATTTGGATTATTTTCTGTTTTTAGATTGCCATCTACCAAACTATTCAGTCTATAATTGCAATTTAGCTTAGCTGTTTTATGTACTTTAAATCCATACAATGCCTGCAAACTGCAGGTATTTCGGGTCCTTGGAGCCAATGCCCATGCCTGCTGGTAGTGGAGGCGTTGCTCATGCTCTATTTGTGTCTAAAGATCGACGAATCCCAAAGATTCGAATTCAAACTAGACAGCTTGGCAATCTTCTCGACAAAAGGATTATCGTTGCAGTTGATTCATGGGATGTCTTGTCTCGATACCCATCAGGACATTATGTACGGACTATAGGAGATATTGGTGACAAAGATACAGAAACAGAGGCAAGTCCTACTACAATTTTACAGCTGCATTGAACACTTTGTATTGCAACATTTACTTTTACTATGTAGGAGCTGCAGTCTAACCTTCCTTATAAAGGGTTGCATGTAAGAGCATGTGCTGATTCTAATGTGCTAAGTGATATTTATGCATGGAACAGGTTGTCTTAATAGAGAATGATATCAACACAAGACCTTTCTCTACACAAGTCCTTGCTTGTTTGCCACCATTGCCATGGACATTATCATCTGAAGATCTTGCTAATCCTAATAGACAAGATTTACGCCATGTGAGAGTCTTTAGTGTGGATCCACCTGGTAAATAAATCATTGTCATGCATTTTATTTATATTTCTGTAGTTGGATTGAGTTCTTATAATTCAACCGCTATTTAGGTTGTAGGGATATTGATGATGCGCTACATTGCATGCCACTCCCAAATGGGAATTTTGAAGTTGGAGTCCGTATCCTCTACTGATTTATTCTTTATTTGCAGAATTCAAAATTGGAATGCTAATTTAATCTTATGGGCACTTGCACTTTGAGATAGTTCTCAACCTGTCCACTTTCTTCTAGTTTATTGCTTTATTTTAGCTTCATTTCATTAGATTGTCTGTATGCTCTGTTCCATCTACCTAGATTGAGTATCACATAAGTTTGGATCTTTAGTTACAGATGGAAGTAACAAATATGCAAAGCATGCAATATTGTTCTTAAATGTTTGTATCATATAAGCATATCTACACATGCACTAATCAGAAGAAGTGTAACTCTATGCTGGTTGTTCGTATTAATTCTATCTGGTCTGTGCTCAGAGCAAATAAACTTCAGATGCTTTACATTTGCTTGGTAGATGGATTATCTCAGTGGGCATTACTCATTTTCAATCAGAATACCAACTCGAGGAATTTAACACATCAAGTACATAAAGTTTAAGTTAGTTATTTTTCATTATTAAAAGTCGTTCAACACCCTTGGGCATTGCTGTTGTAGAATAGTTGTTTGAGGATCTATGTGCCACTTGGGATGCTTGAAAGTCCTTGTGTCCTACAAGCCAATTTACCTAAGCTATCTGTCATAGTGTCATTGATATGAATTTTTACACATCATGTTTCTTTCACTTTTATTCCATGCACCTTTTATACTGTTTGATTTGGAGGTTGCAGTTCTTGACTTGGGATGACTAGATATTGCTGATGTCACTAACTTTGTTCACCCTGGTACTCCTCTTGACGAGGAGGCCTCACAAAGGGGCACTTCTGTATATCTTGTTGGACAGCGGATTGACATGCTTCCAAAGCCTCTAACTGAAGGTATCTCTATTACTTATGTCACATGTACACTGAATTAACCAAAGCGGAACATTTCTATTTCAATTTAAGAATACTCATATAATGTTAATGTATTAGCGAAAGTAACTAATGATCTTCTCAAATATGCTGGTTTCTAGATGTTTGTTCTCTTCGTGCTGATGTTGAGAGATTGGCGTTCTCTGTCATTTGGGTGAGTAGTTCACGTCATTTTATTGTTTTATCGAAAACAACGTCATTTTATTGTTGCAATGTTAGCTTGTTGGGGAAGAGTTTATCTTATTTATACATCCGATATTTGTGAATAGGGCGTAAACCTCTAATATCTAATGTTACAGTATTATGAAGCATCTACCCTTTGGCATTTTTTAAAATATTGATGCTTCTTCTTTTTCTGATTTTTTAAATATTGGTCTGCAGGAAATGACACCTCATGCTGATATCATATCCACAAGATATACAAAGAGTGTTATCAAGTCTTGTGCTGCAATGTCTTATGTGGAAGCTCAAGCAAGAATGGATGACAGGTGCCTGCTGTTTCAACTTCTCACCTTGAACATGCTTAGTATAACCCTATAGTCTTGCAACTAAAACATTGTCATAAACTTGGTTCCTTTTCCCTTGTATTTTCAGCCGTTTGGTCGATCCCCTAACTGTAGACTTGCGGAACTTAAACTCGTTAGCAAAGGTTTGCTTTTGTTGACTCATCTCATACTGTAATAGATGTTCTTTTCTATTGCTATTTACCATTAAAATGTTTCTTTATTCTTATGTTTCCAATGTTCGTGAAGATCATGAGACATCGGCGTTGTGAAAGAGGGGCTCTAACACTTGCTTCAGCAGAAGTCAAATTCGAAATTGATAGTGAAACCCATGATCCTCTTGACATAGGTATGCGATTGGTAGACCTGATAAGTGTTCTATGTCCAAATTTATGTAATAAATTACTTATTCAAATGTTCAACAGGAATCTATCAAATTCGTGAGGCAAATCAAATGATTGAAGAGTTTATGTTGGCTGCAAATATCTCTGTCGCTGAGAAGATTTTGAAGCACTTTCCATTATGTTCATTGCTAAGGTAAAATATTCTTATTTATCACCTGCCCACTCAAGCCTATACAGCCAACTAGATGGAACCATACAATAACTAATAGAAAAGGAGTTCAATCCTCTGAGGTAGGATGACAAAATTACCATACTTGTCACAACTCACAACAGGTTGTTTCAGAGATGGCTCGTCCTTACTTGCTTCTTACTCTATGGTTTCAGTATTGAGTCCTAGTTGGATCATTTTCGAATTGATGGGTTTGGGATCCTAGGAATGTATCACAGAATCGTACCTCATAAATTATTTATGATTACAAGATTTTGGCAACTATTTTGCATGGTGGCGTTTGTAATTAATCTTACGTGCTTCTTAGTGTTTATGGCTTTATGCTTCACGCAACGCTTTCGTATCTTCAGATACAAACCATGTTGTAGAGATTCCATTGCTCATATACTTAATTGCTAATACCATCATTGGGCATGCAAAGCTATTAAAGATATATCTATATCTATATTTTGGCAAAGATATATTAAAGACAAAGATATATCTATATTTTGGCAGATGTGAAAAATCCATGCAGTATTGACCATCATTTATGTTACCGCGCAAATAAAACTTTAGCAACAATATTCTCCATGGCCAACTAATTGTTTCAAAATTTATCAGTGACTGACTGACTGTTATTTAATTTGTTTTAATCTATGCATTGCTTTTAAAAATTATGTGGTTTGAATAATAACTGGTGCATTATTTCATTTCTTTACTGTTTTGTACTACACACTAATTTTATTTTTATGTTAACCAGGCGCCATCCTAGCCCAACAAAGGAGATGCTTGAGCCATTACTCCGAACTGCCTCTTCTGTGGGGCTAAATCTGGATGTGTCATCCTCAAAAGCATTAGCAGAATCACTTGACAATGCAAAGGTGAGATGGGCTGCAATATTTTACTCTGTATATCATGGAGTGATGTTTTAGTATATAGTGCATTCCTTATTGTTATGGTGGGACTCTACTACTGCCGGTTGGTCAAGAAGCATGCACAGGAGGTGGCTCCAGCTAAGGAGGCAACAACCATTAGTTATTGTTTTATTGGATTTGATCTCTTGATGTTTATCTTATCTTGGTAAATGAGTTCGTTAAGCAGCTGTACTTGAGGGGCTGATCAACTGATCTCTATTCTTCTTTGCAATCAAGCAATTGAGCCTCTCCTTTTGTTTTCTCTGCACCACTATGCCCTGCCATGACATCCAGCACACTGAAGCCCTGGTTCACATGGCCCTTTCCACTTCCACTATGCTCTGCACCATTTCCCTCAGGAACATAACAACATAAGTTTGGACCTGCATACTGATCCCTTATTACTTCATGGTTTGCAGAATGATGACCCATACTTCAACAAGCTTATCAGGATTTTGGCAACTAGATGCATGACACAAGTAAGATAGCTACATTGAAGCTCCCCCTATTTTAACATATTGATAGCTACTATGCCCATAACCAACCCTGTTGCAACACACAGGCAGTTTATTTCTGCAGTGGAGACTTGACCTTTTCTGAGTATTACCATTATGGGCTTGCTGCTTCTCTTTACACACATTTCACCTCTCCTATTCGCAGATACGCAGGTTAGTTTCCTGTCGCCCTTAGATGAACTTATGGTTAAAGATTTTATTTGAATTGCGCATATAGTCGTTGGGCGTTTAAACCAATGGAGGTGGTTTGCTATATTTAGTCATTTCTTTGTCCTGCTTCTGAGCAGTGAATTTATATTTTTCTGCATGAACCTTTTACACAAAGTGAATGTTGTAACTCAATGTGGCTATAGACACATTTAATGTGTGAAATAACATCATATCCACAAATATGGCATTTTCTTTAGATTGCCTATTACTCCAGCACATGAAGCCTCTGAGCAATGAAGTTCCAAGATGACCCATTCTTGAATTATGCAGTTCCAAGAGGTAAGAAAGCATTTTGAGGGACTAACAATATCCTTCTGTTACAGATGTTATTGTTCATAGGTTGTTAGCTGCTGCTCTAGAAATTGCAAAACTTCCACCCCTCTTTCAGGATGGTCCACAACTTACAGGCGTAGCTGACAGTAAGAAAATTAATGCACTCTGAAGTACATCTTTCTATGTTTCACTTCTTGGTACTGATACTCTTTTTTTAATGTCAGACTTGAATTATAGACATCGAAATGCCCAGATGGCAAGCAGAGCATCTGTTGAGCTTCACACCCTTATATATTTCAGGACAAGGTACATATTTATTTCCCAATGGTACAAGTGTGATAAGCCAGCAGTATATATCATGTAAAAATTGTGGCCTCAACACTTCTTATTGGTGCAGGCCGATGGACACTGAAGCTAGAATTGTAAAGATCAAGGCAAATGGTTTCATAGTCTTTGTCCCAAAGTATGCCCCTGCTTCAACTGATTAATTTACTGTTCTGTTCTTTTCTAATATACGATACATTAAGGTGCTAGTGCATTTTAGTTCTGCCGTGTATTTTTCTTTCTGGTTCTCAACAAGAGAGTTCTAAATTTTACCGAGTGCCTCTTTTAAGATGCCAACGGCTTCAACATCTTTGCAATCTATATAACAAAGAATTCATTCCGATATTTCCTTGTATGGAGACTAACGGTTTCATCGTTTATATCTTAAAAACAGGTTTGGCATAGAAGGGCCCATCTACCTTACTCCAAAGGGAGACAAGGGGGGTGATTGGGTAGTAGATGAGGTGCACCAGAGAGTAACCAAGCCTGGGACAAACGTCAGTTACGCTGTCCTGCAGACCGTTATGATTCATATGGAGGTGGTTGAGCCTCAACCTCACCGCCCAAAGTTGCAACTCACCCTCATATGAAAATGTGCCAGCGAACTGTATAATTATTGTGGTTATCTTTTTCCATATAGTGTAGTAGCTGGGTCAATTCTTTAATTCAGAAATGGGGATTGATGATCTGTAGCATTTTAGCCACATGGGCAAACCAGCAGTGCGTGATGAAATCGTCGAGTGGAATTTCTGGTAAGAGTGGAGTCAATCCAATTTATAGACTTAAAATGAGCCGATATGTAATGTTGGATTTTTGTCGAGCATAGATTACTATAAGTGTATTACACAAATTTGCTGATACAATTATTAATTTTAATATGATACTTGCCATATTACATTGAGGCATTGAGCGCAATTTTCCTATGATACCATATAGATCTCGGGACCAGGGTCGTCTGACTTCATATGTGGATCTTGATCCATAGATCTCGTGTTCAGTTCAGTGCACAACTATCCTATGCTGCCATTGTACAATTTGGATGATAGCTGAATGACCTGTTATTATTATGTTCCAAAGTTTGTTTAATCGACTCTTTTGCATTCGGTGGCATCTCCATCTTTATCCGTTCAGTGGCTCAGAACACTAGTGACGTGAACACTGTCGACCAAAGCGTGAGAGCACAGGAGGCAATCAGGTGCGTCCACCCTCCACAAGATGATGGAGCAGAATACTCTTCCCCAACGTCAAACAACTGAGCAATCATCCCTGCATTGCAGAAACGATGATCACCATAAGGCTGAAACAAAAAAGAGAATGTCACTGGAGTCGATGGGTGTAGACTGGCATAGTGATGCTCATGGCGGAGGCACCGTTGATTGCATCAGGAGTACGTAGCGGTAGAGAGGAGATCTTGGCAGGAATCCAAGCTTTCCTGCTGCTGTGATCACTTCAATTCCAATTCCACATACAGGCAGAACGATGAAGCGTATCATCACAACCGATATGACTATCAGAGGTTTCATTTCCGTCCTTCCTATGCCTAGCAGTGAAGCAATTGCAAGTCTTTGCCTGTGCATAGACCAGAATCTATTATTTCAAAGAGACCGGTTTTTTAATCTATTATTTCAAAAAAAATGCGACGATGAGCATAGACCAGAATCTCATCTTGCCGACCTCAAATTTTACCTGATGGAAACATGCACCACAATCTCTTTTTCAGTTATTTGAAAGGAATGCAGATTAACGACATACTCAAGTTAAGTGAGAGGAAAAGCCAAGGAAAAAATATTACCCGTCAGATACATGTAGGAATGGGGCCAAGATTTAAGATTGTGTATTTAAATTATGAAGGAATAGAAAACAAAATTAGACAGGTAAAAACCTAATGTTTGACATGCATAATATCATATATTATTAATGGTATAATATATAACATACATAAACATACATATTTTTTGTGTTGAATATAGTCTGTTGGGTTGAACATGGTCTCTTTTTCTTTTTTCATACACATACACATCACATGCTATATATACCTATTTTTTAAATAAAAATATTAGCTATCGAAAACTATCGAATTGAGTTCAGCTCACCTTGGCTGCATGAAGCTCCTGGAGGGAAACCAAACGCAGACGAGAAATGCATGCAGCTCCTGTACAGAAATGCAAGGAAGACACAACACAAGCTGCTCTAGCAGTGCAACCGGTTTAGTTGTTGCTCTCAGCTCTGAGTGACGACATACGTGTCAGCCTTCAGAAGTTAAGAGTTCAGACGCTTCCATGTGTACCCGATGCAGAGTCTCAGCCCCCTAAAAAATACCTTCTTTTGAAAGGATTGCAGACAAAATACTTGTCAATGAAAACGAGAAACAGACAATTTGCTCGCATTTTTTATACAAATACGACAGATTGCATTATGACCATTCACCATGCATATGATTTTTACCATCCATTTTACCCAATCTAATCGTCTTTATCCTCTACGACAAGTCGTCAATTAAGTAAGTAAAAAGGGTCACTGTATACTATTAAATAGATTTCTTTATCACAGTAGGCGTCTAGTCGATACATCTAATTTATGATCGCCCCCAACTTTCGTTTTTAGGAACCAGCACGCCATCTGCGAAAAGTTCAACGCCAGGATAAGACCAAGAAAAAAATCAACACGAAATCGATCGATGTGCAGCTCCGTCTAGAACTAGACAGTACAGAGAAGAAAGTGATGCGCAGTAGCCACTAGTATCTGACAAGAACCCCATATGCGTTGACCCTAGTCGAACAGCAAGAGATATCTCTGCGCTTTTATGATCAGAGAGATGAGCACCACACTTGATTTACCGACTAGCAGTAGCTCTCAAGCTATTACTGCTAATGCTAACCAACTGATTAGTTACAGAGGGGCAAGTGGCTAACCTATAAATCTATCTATTGGTTAAAATAAATAGATTCATAATTTATTTTAAATTATAAATGAGTTCACGAATTAACCACCTACACCTATCGATCAAGACATGATCGAGTGACACGAAAATTTTACAGATATTTAATTACTTCTTCTCATCATCATCATGCAATAGGGTAAAACCGATTCATTTAGGTGCATGAACCACCTGTCATAGTTTGACAGTAACCTCATTTACAAAATTTTACTTATATTCATATTTTTTAATAATGTATATAAATATTGATAACATGTGCATACTCACTTTTATAAAAACATATATATTATTTTTATTTTTATAGACATCTTTAAAATATCGGACCGATATATCTTTTAAAATTGAGGACGGAAGATCGTAACCCACGTCATTGACATGAGCCACGTACCATATAGCTTGAAAGTAACTTTACAGCCGTAATTAACCCGGTCAACACCATCCATCATACATACAGTTGGCCCTCTTAATTGTATCAGGTTAGCTCGCCCTGATGATCAGATCCGTCCTAGATCAATGCAAACTAGTCCCCAAGTTCATCAAGCTTTATTATAACTATCTAAGCTCTCTTCCAGGAACCAAGAAATGTTCAGTACTAGACGAAGGGCTGACGAATCGTCACGGGGTCAACCAGTCAACAGCAAATGGTCCTTGGTGTCCTCTTGCGACTTCTGGTCCATAACCATGTGTACAATATTTTATTCAGAAGTGGTAGTATACCGTTGGCAACGTCCTCTAGTTTAACGTCTTTTACTTCTCTCAAGTCTGAATATTACATTTCTAAAAAAAAGTTCAGAATATTACATTTTCAGGGTGTTTTACTTTTCCGTATTTCCGATCAACGTGGAGCTCAGCAGTCAGTGGTCAGCGCCTGCAGATTGCAGGCTGCACATAGGGGCGTAGCTACGTAGCCGCGTCATGGTCAACGACGCTACTTTAATGCAGATACGTACGTCCCGTTCTACTATTTGTCTACCCAAGATGATCGGAGCCACACGTCGGTCAGTTCGTCACACGCTTCAGTCGACCAAGTTCTTGAGATATGTCCTCTATATATCGTAGTAAAAACGAATGAATCCGATTGATCTCGTCTCACCAGTTAATTAATTAGTGTAATATGTCGCTTTTCATGGCGGCCGCAAAGAAGGAAATGGAAACGCCCCGTGAAGCCGGGCACTGTCGTGTCGTAGTCTCTGTCACTCCCATACCTCGGTTATACTAGTACTACTATTATATTTAATACTGTAGTAATTTGTCCGGACCTTTTGCCGGCCGAGCAGTAAACTAGTACGCTTGCGTTGCGTGGGTGGGCACAGAAGAATACAATACAAGAGAAAACCACCGCACCAGCACGTACCACCGCGCCCGCAAGAAAACACCCGTTTCTTACGTGATCCCGAGCCAAAACCACGTAACAATCCGTGCTCCGCTGCGCGCAGCGCGGCAACGCCCACGTCCCGCGCGGTGTCCCCATCCTACCGCTGCCGCCTTCCGGTCGATCCGTTGGCCGGCACACGCTTTGACGCAGCCGCCCCGCAGGCCGCAGGCCGCAGCCGCGCGGGGGCTGATAAAAACGGCCCCCGTGCAGCGCCTGCCTGGCCAAAGACCGGCAGAACGCGCGAGCGCTCACCTCACCCTGCACGCACGCGCGCCTGCAGCGACAGAAAGAGTTTGTAGCACGATCGCGGCTAGGTAGCTAGCTCCGCGCCGAACTGAGAGACGTGCGGGAGGGAGGGGGAGATGGCAGGGGGAGGCGGGGAAGGGCGTTGCCGGAGACGCCGACGTGGGCGGTGGCCGTGGTCTGCGCTGTCATCGTGCTCGTCTCCGTCGCCATGGAGCACGGCCTCCACAAGCTCGGCCATGTACGTGCTGTGCATCCATCGTTTTTCGTTCGTTTATTTTGGCTAGCTCCACGAAACCGACCTTGACAACACCATTCCCTGGCCTGCTGCTTGATTTGATATTGCAGTGGTTCCATAAGCGGGAGAAGAAGGCCTTGGGCGAAGCGCTCGAGAAGATCAAAGCAGGTCAGCTTTAGTTTCCTGCCTCGTTCGTTCGTTCGTTAAATACGGTTCCATTAATTTCACCAATCTGTTCGATTTCTTGTCAAGTTTTAACACAACGAGTGTCCTTCGAATCAAAATTCACCGGAGTACAAAAATGACCAGTTAGTTTTCCTCTTCAACCACAAAACACTCGTGTTTCAAACATAAACATAAAGGTCCCACCTATATAATTCCAAACAGAAACATATCGATTAGCCGCCGCACCAGTTCATCACAGGAAGTCAAGAGTCATCACATACATGCTTCCATTCTAGTGCCCATATCCTGAATCCTTGATTGGCTCTCGCCATTTAATTACCTTTTACAAACCTTTTTCTCCCTATTTCCACTTGCAGAGTTGATGCTGCTGGGCTTCATATCGCTGCTCCTCACCGTGGCACAAACGCCCATCTCCAAGATATGCATCCCGGAGTCAGCTGCCAACATCATGCTGCCGTGCAAGGCAGGGAAAGACGCCATCAAGGGCGTCAAGGGCAACAAGGACAATCACCGGAGGCTTCTCTGGTACGCCGGAGAAGAAGCGAGCCATCGCCGGTCGCTGGCAGGCGCCGCCGGCGAGGATTATTGCGCGCAATCAGTGAGCAAACGCTGCTTTGTTGCAAAGTCACATGATTTTGAGGAAAATTCTGCAGGGCAAGGTGTGATGAGAGCCATTTTTTTCTTCGTTTTGCAGGGCAAGGTGGCGCTGATGTCATCTGGCGGCATGCACCAGCTGCACATATTCATCTTCGTGCTCGCCGTGTTCCACGTCACCTACTGCGTCATAACCATGGCTCTAGGGCGTCTCAAGGTGAGTATCTTTAGTTGTAGCAAAATTGTCGGTCTTTAATTCGGATTGCAATGAGAAAATTTATCAATTTACCTCCAATATATTGTTCGTTCTTGTAGATGAAGAAATGGAAGAAATGGGAATTAGAGACCAACTCGTTGGAGTATCAGTTCGCAAACGGTAATTAAAGAATCTACCTAATACTAACCTTCTTACCTGAAACTTGAAACATGACAGCAAAGAACTGATAACTAGTATCATCCTTGCAGATCCTTCACGATTCCGATTCACGCATCAGACATCGTTCGTGAAACGGCATCTAGGACTGTCAAGCACACCTGGGCTCAGATGGATTGTGAGTTCTTGCACCTAATCGATCTCTGCATGGCTAAACCTTGCAGCTACCTGGTTATTGTTCGTATCCAACATTTTTTTTGAAGAACAAAAACCCTACCATGTTTGTTGTTAGGTGGCGTTCTTCAGGCAATTCTTCGGGTCAGTCACCAAGGTGGACTACCTGACCATGCGGCAAGGCTTCATCAATGTACTACTAAAGAACCTGACCCATTCGCCATTGTTGCAATGGACCAAGCTTTTGGGAGTGTGCACTAATTAACTAATGTATTTTTAATTCTTTGCAGGCGCATTTGTCGCAGAATAGCAAGTTCGACTTCCACAAATACATCAAGAGGTCATTAGAGGACGATTTCAAAGTTGTCGTTGGCATCAGGTGCATCCCTCTCTCCCAGTACTCATCATTTTCATTTTAAGAAAAAGGGACAAGTCTTCAGTCTTGTGTTCGTCCTTCGATCTTGACACATTTGGCCTGTTTTTGCAGCCTCCCATTGTGGTTTGTCGCGATCCTTGTGCTCTTCCTTGATATCCAGGGTAAATCTTTTGTCCTATCCCGCTCGTTCTTTGTCTGCTCGGAAGAATTGGTCTTGTAACCACCATCATTTTTATCTGTGTGTGGTGCAGGGTTCGGCACGCTTATCTGGATCTCTTTTGTTCCACTCGTCGTAAGTGTGAATTACATTTATTAACTTCTTGTCCAAATGAACTGTTAACAGAATCGTGATTTTAAATGCATGTCGTTGTCTTTAGATCCTCATGTTGGTTGGGACAAAGCTGGAGATGGTTATCATGGAGATGGCACAGGAGATACAGGACAGGGCAACTGTGATCAAGGGAGCACCGGTCGTTGAACCAAGCAACAAGTACTTCTGGTTTAACCGGCCTGATTGGGTCTTGTTCTTCATACACTTGATACTGTTCCAGAATGCATTTCAGATGGCACATTTTGTGTGGACTCTGGTATGCTACTTGCTTATTGGCATCAACCCTCAAGTGAAATCAGTGTTATGCACTCGCTAATGAGCCACTAATGACTGACATGGTTTGGTTATTTTTTGTCTGACAGGCAACCCCTGGCCTGAAGAAATGCTTCCATGAAAACATGGGCTTGAGCATCATGAAAGTCGTAGTGGGGTTATTTATTCAGTGCCTATGCAGCTACAGCACCTTCCCTCTCTATGCACTAGTCACACAGGTGAAACCATTTTGACAAAATCGACTGGAAAGATGGCAACAACATCCAATGTGCTCAACGTTTTTGTTTGTGTGTGATTTGATCGCTTGCAGATGGGGTCAAACATGAAGAAAACCATCTTCGAGGAGCAGACGATGAAGGCCCTGATGAACTGGAGGAAGACAGCGAGGGAGAAGAAGAAGCTCCGGGACGCCGAGGAGTTCCTAGCACAGATGAGCGGCGACACGACGCCGAGTAGAGGGGCGTCGCCGACGCCGAGCCGCGGCTCGTCGCCGGTGCACCTGCTGCACAAACACAGGGTGAGGTCGGAAGATCCGCCGAGCGCACCGGCATCACCGGGGTTCGCCGGAGAGGCCAGGGACATGTACCCGGTGCCCGTGGCGCCGGTGGTGCAACCACCGCATGGGTTTAACCGGCTGGACCCGGACAGGAGGAGGGCAGCGTCCTCGTCGGCCATCCAAGTTGACATCGCCGATTCTGATTTCTCCTTCAGCGTGCAACGGTGACGGGACTGGCTTCTGTACTGAAGTTGTATAGCAGCAAATATAGGGGTTCAATGTATAATTGGTACATCAGATATAGAGATTAGAAAAGTACAGCCGATTTTTTAAAGAAACAAAAAGGGTATAGATTTGTATAACATATTCTTTCGGAAGAAACATGCAGCAACATTTGGGAACAGCCAAATAATCTCCATCTTTCGTCTTACTATAAAACTACATGGAAATTTCTTGTTAATTCAAAATAAAAATGATAATATGTAGCTGCAAACGGGTCCAGCTGAACGAGTCAACAACGTAGAACCTGGACGATCCTATTGTAAGCCATCACTGCTTACATTCAATATGAAAGCTAATCAACATACATTTGGCCCACCCAAAAAAGAATACTTGTACACCATCGGGAAAAATCATTGATGACCAGAAAAAAGGCAAGGGCATTTGTCATCCATGGGCTAGTCAGCTTTGGGACGACCTCTTCTCTTATGAGTAACTACTAGGGCCAGTGATATTGCCATTCCAATCAAATGCCCAGCAACTGAACCATAAGTAACAGAGATTGGCCATTCCTACAAAAGATCGTGACAGAATATCAGTAAGTGGCAAAATGGAGGTGCAGGCAACGATAGAGGCAAGGATGCACGATGAAAAATGTTAGGCTATTTCAGATAAAAGAGGAGATAATAGTGAGGAATCTCAAAAGCAACGGACAACAGAAGTACAGAACATGAGACGAGCTACAGATTCATGTCAGCTTCAAAACGTTAGTTCATGCAAATGCTGTTTAAGTTGGCATATTAGCTAGTGAACACCCATAAACATTTCAGATACAGAGCATGCATAAACATTCAAAATTCACATAAATAGATGTCGATGAGTAATGTGAAATTATTTCAAACAAAGGAGGCGATAATATGAAGTAGTTTATTTAAAAATGGCTAATATAACTGTAGAACATCAAGCAAACTACTACAATTTATGTCAACCAAATAAATTAGTAAATGAGCTACTGCTTAAGCAATTATGTACTCATAGTAGCTAGTGAACATGCATGAACATTTCCATTTAAAATTTTGGCTTTCCACGCCTAGGCAGTTGACAGCAGACAGTAGAGATTCACAGTGCTATTTTTACCTGCCAAGGTCTTTCCCAGTCGAGAGGCATAGGCCAAGCACCAAGCCATGCTCCTATTACAGCTCCATGAGCAGGTGCAGATATCATGTAGTCCACTGCATCAGTTGATCCGCAATAACTGATATGTGAAAATACACAACAGACCACAATGTCAGACAGTTGCTGGACAGTAAATTTAGAAGGAAGATACCCCTAAGATTCTATTTTCATTAGGAGTAAGCGATGTACATGGAATGAGAAAGCACAGTCTGCCAATTCACTTTGGATGCTCCGAATACGCATGCTGCAGGAACAAACTGCAATATCATGCATTTAGCTTGTGATGACTTGACATGTAACAATTATATAAAGGCATAAATAATAATGTCTAGCAGTATTGGCACAAGAGAGGGAAAAGTAACAGCTGTCCAGTTGCCACTATTGTAAATCTCAAACGTGATATTTTTATATATTTGTCGCTCCAATTGGCACTCCAGATGGCACTCACATGTGGGTCTTAGTACCACCTGTCAGTGACACATGGAGTAGCATTTCCAAGAATGCCACCTTTTGGAGTGGTAAAAATCTAACTGTTGAGGTTAGTATAAGCAAATCAGGGAAAATGGCACTTACTGTGAACAGGGACATGAGAAGTGACCAATAAGTTGTCGCTGCCCAGTACCTACAAATATGCAACCTCATGAAAGGACCATCAATATATATTATCCATGAAAGAAATATCTGGTGCATTCTGGTAAAATCAGATAAAAAATATATAGGAGGCAGTATTATGACAGCACTAGACATCTATTTAGCATGTGACATAAAGGTTAACAACAACCATTAACGTCCTTGTTGGTCTGCACTCACTTGATTCGAATGGGTGCACCAAGAACAATTGCTCCAAATGCATTTAACAACGCACCTATCAGAAAACATTGTGTACAATAAGGCAAAAAAAAAAGAAGGATAAGCAAGCCCTAAATAATTCAATAGTTTGACTATTATTGTATCACAACAAAAAAATTAGGCCGTGACTCGTGAGTATTGAACAATATATCCTGTGTCCAGCCATTTGGCTGTTAAGTTTAACATTGAGCAGGTAATAACGAAGCTAAGTAATTCTCATGAAACTAGAAGCTGGTATAAATGTTAGTGCAAACATAGGAGAGAAAGAGAGAACTAACCTATGGGGAGGCCAAGCAATCCCCGCGCAGCTGCCTTAAGAAACTGAAATTATAGAAGCCCAATTATCCTATCATCGAACATAACATTGGCATAGAAATCGGAAGAAGCAATTGACCGAACAAATCGCGCGCGCCGTACCGAGCAGCGCTTGGGATCTCGCCGGAGCAAACTGAACACCGCGATTACAAGAGGCGCTTCAAAGACCTTGAAAAAGTCTTACTTCGAATTAGAAGACGTGATGGAACAGGAGAGCACAAGATAGGTGGGACAAGGTGATGAGGTGAGGGGACGGAAGCATACCACGAGGAGGCGGAGGGCATGAGCGGGATCAGAGACGAGCTCGCCGCGGCCAGACAAATGATGGGCGGCCGCGATCCCGGCGAAGCAGAGAGCATGGGCCGCCGCTGCGCTTGAGGCGCTGACCTGCGTGGTCTCGTTGCCCATGACAGGGCCGCCGTGGGGAGTCTACAGGCGGCTGTCGAGAGGGACTGGAGAGGCCGAGAGGGGCAGGGGACCGACCAGGCGGCGGCGGCGGTCGGCGAATGGCCACCTCGGCGCGGCGTTTGTCGATCTGCGCCGATGTGGGCATGCAGCGACCGGCGGGGCGAGAGTCGGGCAAGGCGGGCGGCGACGGACTGGCGGAGCGGAAGCGCGGCTACCAGTGCGCGGAGAGGCGACGCCGCCGCCTCAGTTTTGCGGCTTGCCCCTAGCCAGCCGCCGTGCGCCACGTCCTGGGGGCCTGGGGGTTTAGGCTGTTTGGGCCGGGGGTTGGTTCTGTGGGCCAAAATCGGATGGGAGGGGCAAATCGGGGACGAAGCCGGAGAATTTTTTTATTATTTTTACATTTTTATTAAAATATTAAAAACATAATTTTTCACTTAAAAATTTATAAGTCTATACGTCCCACGTCCTATTAAAGTTTTTTTAAAAACGACGTCAAGGGGTTAAATATAAATTTTTCATTATAATTTGTTAACTTTATAATTTTGTAATTTAAAAATATGTATATATTATAAAAACTAAGAATCGTGTGCGTTACGGCAAGGTGAATCGGGCGCGACGTGGATAGGGACGAGAGGGAGGAACGCAGACACGACGCTCTTATAAACACTCAAGAGGTTTTCGCAAAATAACCGGATGAACTACGATTAATTTTATAAACACTCAAAGGGGTTTTCCAAAATAGTCGGGTGGATGTGTTAATTTCATAAATATTTAATGAATATTTTATAAATAGTCATGCATAACAAAATTTTAGGTACAAACACTATTTATTTTTTATTTTATACAGAGTCGTATATTAGTATTTTTATGTTCGTCACACTTGATGTAAGTCCATCGTCCGTCGTCAACGTGATCACGTCGCAGCTCTGCCCGTTTAATCGATCGACACGGAGTCGGATCAATCGTTGTTTAGCCCGTTTCACCAATTGACACAATTAGCATGTTATTAGTAACTTACGTAGGCTTTTGTTTATAGCCTTTACAAAACTAATCGGCACATTTGATCAGTTAGTAACTTACAGGGGCTTTTAAAATTTAGGTGGGCTTTTTTTCTACGTCGTTTCACCCGTCTTTAGAGGTAACGGTCGGAGCTGTGCATCTGCACCGTCTCTATAGATGGCCAGATGGGTCGGGCCGAAGTGGGTCGACACAGGCACGTATGTACTTATTAATGACCAAATTTGGTAACCAAATCTCCGAGTTCAGAGTCAAGATTGGAACGGAATAGGTCAGGAACGCAATCTGCGGAGAAACAGAGGTTGTCGGCTGAGTCCGAATCGGTTGAAGAGCCTGTCGGCTAAGTCCGAATCGAACCAAGATAGCCGATAGCCGATTCCGAGTTGAGATAGAAGTGGAGCCAATCTCAAAAAAAGAAACATAAAGATAAATATTGGATTCGATTCCCAAATGTTCGTTAAATATATCAACCAACACACAATCAATCAACTTCGGCGCATCGCCACCCTTTTATTTTCGATGAGTTCTTGCTCTTGCTTCGGCTGCATCAGTTTCGATCGCCGAACAAGGTAATTCCTTGTCATTAGTGGTTTGTATCGTCGGAATTAGTGCTTCCATCGTCATGACACTCTAGTTTTGATGTTATAAACTACGCAATTTATTATAGACGGCCTATAATCTAGAGCAATGCGTAGATCTATTCCACACTCGGCTGGTTTCTCTTTGAAGACAACAGCCGACAAGGTTAGATCTAGGGGTTGAATTAGATTATATGTCGTGTCTACTATCTCGAGGGATTCACATTGACTCATACAGATCTGATATTTCTTTTTGTACTTAATGTTGCATCTAATCGACCGATTAAGTCGCTCTTAGAACTGTTAAAATCTGTTTAGTTTAATGTTTATTGTTAGAGACAGCGCTGGAGTTTCAACCAACCTTATCTGTTTTAGTTATCTTTTAGTTTTAATTGCTTTTAGATATATTAAAACCGCCTTTTATGTTAAGATCTTAATTTGTTTAAATGTCCTAAGACAGTATCAACCTGTCTAGCTACGTTGACAGCCGATTGATCTAGGTTTAGCGTATTTAGATTAGATTGATATTTTTTATAAAATGTATCGGAGTATTAGCCGATTCACATTAGATCTGCAGTATCGGCTAGGTTATCAATGCAGATAATTATTATCCTAATGCGTCTTTAGCCTAAGTGATTTATAGTGTCTCGTATGCTGCCGATCTATCCCAATCATTTAGAATAAATGTGCTTTGGAATAACAATTATATGTTTATTGATGTCTTCAGCCGATCCGATAGGATCTAATTTCAACTTAATGTATATTTCTTGTTTCTTGTTGGTTACATGATCAAACCAACTGGCACGTCCTCAATTCACCAGAGACGACCAATTTGGACCTGCACTAGAGTAAAGCAAATCTCTCAGGTGAGTGCGTGGGAATCGAATTTCTCATCAACAGTACCTGTAGATGGCACGGCACGGCACGACACAAAGGGGAAACGGGTCGGACCGGCACGGCACGACTGGCTGTGCCGTGCCATGGCTGCTGGCCGAGCCCGTGGGGCGGCACGGCTACTGTGCGTGCCAGCACGGGCACGGCACGGCCGGCCGGGCCGGCACGACACGGAAGGGGAAGTGTTAGGGTTAGGGTTTATTAGCCGTTTAGGGCGGCGGCGGCGCGGAGGTCGGTGCGGTGCGGTGCAACGCAGAGGTCGTCGGCGACACGGCGCGAAGGTCCTCGGTGGCGCGGAGGTCGGCGACGGGCACGGCGCGGCGCGAAGGTTGATGGCGGGCGTGGCGCGGAGGTCGGCGATGGGCGCAGCGCGGAGGCCGCGCCGACGGTGGTGTCGGCTGGGAGAGGGGGGAGAGGAGATGCGCGGGTCCGGATGTACTAGGGTTAGGGTTTTTGTTTTTTTCTGTTTATAGTCTACCGCCGGGTGGTTTTGGCCCATGGGCCAGTTTCCGACACATGGGCCTTAAGCGTGCCTGGGTTGGCATGGCACGCCCCAGCCACCCATGGGTCGTGCTTGGGCCGGAAGGTAGGCACGTGGGCCGGCACAGCACGGCCCGTCACAGTAACCGTGCCTAACGGGCCGTGCCGTAACGGGTAGTGCCTTAGCCGTGCCCGGGCCGGGCCATGCCGTGCGGCTCGTTTGGCCATGTATAATCGTCCCTGCAGTATGACGGAATGCCCAAGCGGTGGGCAGTGGCCTTGGGCTACGCTAACTCTGGTCTTGGATGTGGTTTGAGAGAAATAGAGAGAATAGATAGAACACAGGTGAAAAAAGAGGCCAGGACAAATCTTATCACAGTTGCATGGCTTCATCATGCTGGCATCAACAATGCCACTCTAGGCAACTTGGGGCTTAAGCTACCTAAGGGGCGAGGCAGCCACTAACCCATTACTCGAGAGGTTGGTGTCCTGGACGCTGTGGCTTGGCGTATCACACGATGAGTCAGATTTGCCGCTCCAATTTGGTGATAAGCGTATGTAACAATTTAAAGGTAAATCCTACTTTCGCTACTACAACATGTCAACTGATGAAGACAACGGCAACAATGGTGGTGGTGGCAACGACGTCATGGGAGGAGGCGAGAACGGCTCCACCAACGAAGGTAACAACAACATTGCCTTACCGAGTACCGGAGTATTTTTCGAGTATGTCAAATTTCTAACCATAGTGTTAAACATGCTTCTAGATGATGCTTATTTTGTTATTAGCATGTTCATGTTTACAACTATTACTAGATCACATTTCTATATACATATATACATGTCATGTTTAGTATGTTACTTTTCTGGATTAAATTATGCCAAATTATGACCATATTCCAACAATCCAAAAACTTGATAGTTTTTTCGGTAATTGGTTTTGCGGCATCACTAAAAACCACATGCTTTCGATAGTTCAACCTATAAAATATGAAAAGCACATGCACTATTGTGGTTGACAGCTATGCGATGCTTCTTTGTTTCATGAGGCAAGACAACCGAACTGCCTATCTCACCTGAGGAGGAGGCTAAGTTCGAGGTGACGGATTGCCTGTTCTGTGGAGCATTGATCGGTGTACTAGCCGATAATATAGTGGACGTGTACATGCACATGCCTTCTGGGAAGTACATGTGGGATGCACTTGAAGCCAAGTTCGGAGTTCTCGATGTTGGCAGTGAGTTGTATGTCATGGAGCAGTTCTATAACTACAAGATGGTCGATGACCGATCTGTAGTAGAACAAACTCATGACATTTAGATGCTAGAAAAGGAACTTTAGAACAATCGCTACGAGTTGCCAGACAAGTTCGTGGCGGGTGGCATTATTGCCAAATTGCCACATTCTTGGTCGGACTTTGCCACTTCTCTAAAACACAAGAGGCAAGAGTTTAATGTTACTGATCTCATTGGCTCTTTGGGTGTTGAGGAGAAAGCAAGGGCAAAGGACAACCACGGTAAAAAGGTCGAGGGACGTTCTAGTGCCAATTTGATACAGAAGAAGAACCCTCATGCATCTCACAACAACAAGAAGAAGGTCAAATCTAATGTCAAACCCAAGGTTACAACCAGTTTTAAGAAGAAAGGCAAAGGAACGACAGGTGACTGCTTTGTGTGTGGTAAGCCTGGGCATTGGGCCAAGGATTATTCTGATCACAAGGACAAAAAGTCTACAAACATGGTTATTAGTTATGGCGGAGGAATATTGGGGTACGATAATTTTTTACCTACAGTCCTCTCTGTCTTTCATTCACCTGACTGGTGGGTTGATACTGGCGCTAATATTCATGTGTGTGCTGACATTTCCCTGTTCTTTTCTTATCAGGTCGGGAGAGGTTCCTCCTTGCTGATGGGGGAATGGTTTGCTTGCAGCTATTCATGGTGTTGGTATGATCGATCTGAAGTTTATTTCGGGAAAGACCATGCAGCTGAAGAACGTGCAACATGTCTCCTCAATAAAGAAAAAATATTGTTAGCGGATCTCTACTGTGTAGAGATGGTTTTAGACTTGTGTTTGAGTCTAATAAATGTATCGTATCTAAATATGGAACATTTATTGGTAAGGTTATGACAGTGGAGGCTTGTTCCTTTTTTCTTAGATGATATGTGTAATAAAGTTATGAACCATGTACGCAATGATGATGAGTCCAATGTTTGGCATTCACGGCTTTGTCATGTAAATTTTGGTTGCATGACGCGCTTAGCTAACATGAGTTTAATCCCAAAATTCACTTTGGTCAAAGGTTCTATGTGTCATACTTGTGCTCAAACGAAACAATCTCGCAAGCCTCACAAGGCATCAGAGGCGAGAAATTTGATACCTCTAGACCTTGTTCATTTTGATCTGTGCAAAATGAACAGCGTGTTGACTAAAGGGGGAATAGATACTTCATGACACTTATAGATAATTGTACTAGATTTCGCTGTGTATTTAGTAAAAACAAATGATGAAACATTGCATTACTTTAAGATCTATAAGGTATAGAAAACCAACTTGAAAGAAAAATCAAACAGTTGAGGTCTGACTGAGGTGGAGAGTATTTTTCAAATGAGTTTACTTCATTCTGCGAAGAGTCTGGGATTATTCATGAGAGGACGCCTTCCTATTCACTCCAGTTCAACAGGGTGGTCGAAAGAAAGAACCACACTCTAACTGAGTTGGTGAATGCCATGTTAGACACTGCGAGACTTTTCAAGGAATGGTGGGGTGAGGCTATACTGACTATTTGTCATGTCCTGAGTAGAATTCCTACTAAAAATAAAGAAGTAACACCATTTGAGGAATGAGAAAAGAAGAAGTTAAATCTCTCGTACTTGCACACATGGGGATGTTTGGCTAAGGTCAATGTGCTTATAGTCAAAAAGCGCAAACTTGGACCAATGATTGTAGGTTGTGTGTTCCTTAGTTATGCTATCCACAACGTGAGATATAGATTCTTAATTGTAAATTCCGGAATACCTAACAATCGTGTTGGTACAATTATTGAGTCCAAAGATGCTATATTTTTTGATAATGAATTTTCAATGAAAGATGCACCTAATTTATCCCCTGAGTCTTTTGTGCCGATAGAACACAATGATCAAACGCCTGAGAAAAATCCTAAGCGGGACAACTTTGTAGCTACTCAAAAGAGTAAGAGACAAATGACTGCAAAGTCTTTTGGTGATGACTACATTGTATACCTTGTGGATGACACTCCAAGAACCATAGAAGAGGCATAAGAACCATAGAAGAGGCATATTCATCTCCTGACGCCAACTATTGAAAGGAAGCGGTACGTAGTGAGATGGACTCTATTATGTCTAATGATACTTTGAAACTCGTCGAGCGTCCATATGGGTGCAAACCTATAGGATGCAAGTGGATTTTCAAGAAAAAACTTAGGTCTGATGGTACAATTGAAAAGTACAAGGCAAAGCTTGTGTTCAAGGGTTATACCCAAAAGAAAGGCGAGGATATTTTCGACACTTATTCATCAGGTTCTCGCTTGACCACGATTCGAGTACTACTTGCTCTGGCAACCTCTCATGGTCTTCTCATTCATCAGATGAACGTTAAAATAACTTTCCTTAATGGAGAATTGGAGGAGGAAATCAATAGACGGGTATGTATTAGAAGGTCAAGAGGGAATGGTGTGCAAGCTATTGAAATTCTTGTCTAGCCTTAAACAAGCACCTAAGCAATGATATGATAAGTTTGATAAAACTCTGACATCTGCTAGCTTTGTTGTGAACGAAGCTGACAAATGTGTGTACTATCGTTATTGTGAGGGACAGTGAGTGATCTTGTGTTTATATGTCGATGATTTATTGATCTTTGGGACCAGCCTCAATGTGATTGAGGAGGTCAAGGACTTTCTGTCTAAAAGCTTTGAGATGAAAGATTTGAGAGTGGCTAATGTTATTCTTAACATTAAACTATTGAGAGGAGATGATGGTGGAATTACACTCGTGCAATCTTACTATGTGGACAAAGTCTTAAGTCGCTTTGGGTATAGTGATTGCAAGCCGGCTCCTACTCCTTATGATCCCAGTGTGCTATTAAGGAAAAACCGAAGAAGAGCAAGGGATCAACTGAGATACTCCCATATCATTGGTTCATTGATGTATTTAGCTAGTGCAACGAGGCCTGACATCTCATTTGCTATGAGCAAGTTGAGTCGGTTTGTCTCAAATCCGAAGATGATCATTGACATGCTTTGAAAAGAGTAATGCGCTATCTAAAATGCACTATAAGCTATGCGATTCACTATACTAGGTATCCAAAAGTACTAGAGGGCTATAATGATCCAAACTGGATCTCTAATGCTGATGAGATAAAAACCACAAGTGAATATGTGTTTATACTTGGAGGTGACACTTTTCCATTGAAGTCTTGCAAACAGACCATCTTAACAAGATCAATAATGAAAGCAGAGCTCACAACATTAGACACTATCAGTGTTGAGGTCGAGTGGGTTCGTGAGCTCCCGATGGATTTGCCGATGGTTGCAAAACCAGTACCAACCATCCTGATGACCTGTGATAATCAAACTATGATTATTAAGGTGAACAGTTCGAAAGACAACATAAAGTCATTTAGGTATTTAAAGAGAAGACTAAAATCTATTAAAAAGCTGAAAAACTCTGCGAAAGTTCATTTTGCATAATATTTCATGTCCCGTTAAAATCTCATGTACACGGCAACCCTCTGTAAGTTTTGACGTGTGCATTGGTCTCCTACTACAAGATGATTGTGATGAATCCCCCAAGGTAGGCAGAACAAAATGAATGAACTCGTCATCACTTTCTGATATACGTTGGTAGCTTGGATTCATGGTGTGCGGAAGCTACCAAACTGATGCTGTGAACTCAATAGAAGAGAGTTCAAAATCATGACTTTTGGTGAGGAAAGGAAACAATTTTTGTGCACCAGATGAACAAGTACTAACCTTATTGTTACAGGAGCAAGTAACGTCTAGCTGTGATGGCTAGACGATGAGTAAAGCTTCTGGAAAAATTATGCAGATAGTGAAGAGAAGAACAAAGGATCAGCAAGCTTCTTCCACGGTTGATGAGCAAATAGAAAGAACAGGGGAGAGTGGTGCACAAGGCTAACTAGAGCTATTTATGCACTTCAAAGCTAACGGCTAGTGCTCACCGTTGTCAGTTGATGCAAACTTAAAAAATATATATATTTCAAATGGCAGATTTCCTACTTTTTTTGCTATGATGCATCCGAATGCACTTTTTTTTTGTAATTCCTGCGGTTTTGCTTCCCATAGGATTGGAGTCCATAGCTATTCCTATTCCTTCACTTTTCCTAGTCTTGCTGATGAAAAATCCTTTAAAATGAATAAACCTTAACGGTATCCTTTGAATTTGCATATACATACAAAAAGAAAGTTTTCGATATTTCTCATTTTACCGAGTTTACAGTTTTCTATCTATAATATCTATACTCTACCAACTCTCATCTTTTTTAAGAAAAAAATATGCGAGGTTAAAAGGTTCACATGTCAACTATTCTTATCAATTTTTATTTTTGTAGAAAAAATAATTGTGTGGAGCTAACAAGTTCATATATAAGTAACAAATATATACAACAATTAAAAGATGATGATAATACTATGTTAATAATAATTTTTTAATTAAAATTCGTTATACAATGGACAGTATGCTATTAGTAATATATCTTTATAACTGAGTGTGGGATCACAGTAAATTCTCACAAGCTGCTGCTCAAAAGTTATAACATCACATAGATTACATTTTTCTTGTGCAGCTGTATTTAGTGCTTTAGTTGCACTTGCTTGGTAATGCAAATCTGTTTTAGGTAGTTACTGTAAATTTTCATGATGACTTGAACGTTGTCCTTGTTAGATTTGCCTGGAAATACTCAACTTTGCAAATTATTCCGGAGATGCCAACAATAAAATCTATATTTTTAATAAAAAGGAGTAGTGGTGGTGGTTCAGCCATCACTCAATCACAAACTCCCAATTTTTTAAGAGAAAAAGGGATAGATCCTCACATATTAACTACTCACATCAACTCTCTGGTTTTTGTGAGAATAAAAAAAATGACAGCATAAGGTCAAAGGGTTCATATATCAGTAACAAATATATACAATAATTAAATTAAGAGATAGTTGTAAAATCAAAGTATGTTTAATTCTTCATTTGATGATGAACAATTGACATCTGGGATTATTGCTTTGTGTGTTTTGTTATTTGGAGATTTATTGACAAAGTGGTTTTGGTTTTTGGACAATGAACAGTGTTATCGGCTGCCAAAACTGGCCCGACTGGCTTGTACCGCGGCCGACGGAGGTGTCGGCGGTCGACCGGCGTGTTCATGCGGTCGACCGGCGAGCCATCCGACTGTTGCCGATTTTGATTCGGTTTTGGTTTCGGTTTGTTTCCTTGCATATACATGGGAGTTTCGTGTTTCTATGCACGTGTATGTTCATTTATGCTAACAATGAGTCAAGTTTGGATAGCTCGTGCTCGGATATGGTATTCTTTGTTTAATTGTGTGCAGGTAATTTCTACGCCTCGGGAAAGTGTTGCCGGTGATCGAGTTGGAGTCAACTTGGAGATAAGGTGACGTCCAAGATGGAGATCATGCGGGATGCTGAAGGGTAGAGATTGGTGCACATAATTGATGAAGTTTCCATATGGCATACGATTGAGATATTGTGTACGTATGGAAAGCGGAATTTCGGTTTTGGAAAGATCGAGATTGTTATGGTTGTTTTATATCAAGTTTATACTTATATAGGAAGGTTTCCTAGGTGTTTAGGGTTTTCTATATGAGTAGGATTCGTGGCTTTTGGCTGCGGGTTTTGTGTATAAATAGTGAGGGGAGGCGTGGCCTCTCAGTATTGCTTTGAGTTCAAGTTTTAGAGTTTTTCGGTTAGGGTTTCAAGTTTAGCTTGAGATTTTGTGAGGAGTGCTTTGTTTGCACCTTGTAAACACAAAGAGATTATAAAGATCAATCTTCTTGAGAATTCTTTACGTCTTCTTCTTCCTTGGTGCGGCGGCATAATTGTCGGTTAAATCGGATCTACACGCCAGTCAGACCGCAAACTCTACTGCGGTCAGACCTCGTCTTCTACCTGGTCAGACCGTAAGCACATAGGCGGTCAGACCGGCTGGCATCGGACTTCATCGGCATCGGCTACATCGAGCAATCTGCTGAGGCGATCGGCTAGGGCGGTCAGACCGGAGTTTACTTGGCGGTCAGACCGACTGAACAGCACGGTCAGACCGGCGCGACACCTGTGGTCAGACCGACTTCAGAGAACAGAGGGTAAATCTAATTTCCGCTAAGATTTGTTTTTGGGTACTCAACCATTCACCCCCCTCTGGTTGGCTTTTCTTTGGGCATTCGATCCTACAAGTGGTATCAGAGACACGTTTTTCTGCTTTGAATTTTTTTCAATCTAAAGTTTTCTCGTCATGTCGGATAAATTTTCAACAAAACCGCATGTTTTCGATGGCACCGATTTCGCGTATTGGTGTAGTAAGATGCAATCCTACATCATGGCTCAAGACTATGATGTGTGGCAAAAGGTTGTTCTTCCCTACACCATACCCGATGCAATTAGTATTGATGCTTTGAAAATTGAATTTAATAATAATTGCAAAGCTCGAAATATTTTGTTGAATGGAATTTCACGTTCTGATTTTGACCGTGTTTCACATCTTCAAACCGCAAACGAGATTTGGAACGCTTTGAAAAACTTTCATCAAGGAACAACAAATATAAAAGAACTTCGTCGAAACCTTTTTAAAAGGAATATATAAAATTTGAGATGAAACCTGCCGAAGCTTTGGATGACTATCTTGGTAGGTTTAATAAAATATTGAGCAATCTTAGATCTGTTGATGCTTCTTATGACACTAATTATCCACAGTCTGAGATTTCTCGCCACTTTTTAAATGGTCTCGACATGTCTATTTAGGAGATGAAAGTAACTTCTATTCTAGAATCTGTTAACATGGCAAATTTGACTTTGGATTCGCTTTATACAAAACTCAAAACTCATGAGATGAATATTCTTTCTCGAAAAATGGATTCTAAGTCAAATGCTTTGATTTCTCCTTCGACTTCTTCAGATGTTGCTTCTTCATCATCTCCAAATGCTCTTGCTTTAATTAACGCCATGTCTGATGAACAACTCGAGCAATTCAAGGAAGAGGATTTGGCTCTTGCTACTAACAAACTTTCCAGAGCTATGAACAGAGTTAGGTTCAGGAAAAAAGGAGGTCCAACGCGTTGCTTTGAGTGTGGCGCCTTGGATCAGATCCGCTCCAACTGCCCCAAGCTCGGGAGGAGCAAGAAGGATGACAAGAGCGCCGAAAAGATAAAAAATGACAAGCCCAAGGGTAGGCGCTCCAAGGAGATGATCAAGAAAGTGCTGAGTCAAGTCTATGCCGCTTTTGAGCCACTCAGCGACATAGATTCTGACAGTGAGGAGGAGAAGGGCAAGAACATCTCCGGCGTTTGTCTCATGACGCGTGGAGATGAAGATTCTTCAGAAGAAGAAAATGAGGTAAGCTCGCTTGAGGAGGCAATTCTTGTTTTAAGTGCTAAGGATAAAAAATATGAGAAAATATTTAAAAAAACAAGAATTTGTGATTGAATCTTTAAATGCTAAAATTGCTAGATTGAAATCTCTTATTCCCAATGATGATAATTGCAAAAATTGTGAGGTTTTAATGCTTGAGATTCCAAAAATTAGAGATTCACATGATTTGGCTACTAAACCTTGTTTAACTTGTGATGCTAATGAATTGAAACTAAAAGATGCTTTAGCTCGTGTTATACACATGGAAGATATAGTTAAACAAGATGAGGTAGCTTCTTGCTCTAGATGTCGCAAAGGAAAAGATGTTATGATTGGTTGTGAAAATTGTGTTAATCTTGAAAAATAAGTTTCTTACTTGAAAAGTTCTTTGCAAAAAATTTTCAAGGTAAGAAACAACTTAACATGATTTTGGACAAATCTAAAGTGTGTAGCGATAATAAAGGAATAGGTTTTAATGCTCATGACTATTTCACCAAAAATCCTCCAAATATTTTAGGAATGATTGAAAACGGTGAAATCTTGACAAAACATAATACCATGAAAACAATTTTTAAGTCTGCTGGAAATTTGTCATCTCTTTCTGTTTATCTTAAAGAAACTAAACTTAATTCTTCAAAACCATCTTCCACTAAAGAAAAGTTCTCTTGCTCTTTTTTTTGGTAAAGATGGTCATCTTGTTGATTTTTTTCAGATTAGCACAAAAACAGAAAAAGGAAAGAGAGAATAATTTTGCAAAAACAAAGTGGCGAAAATCGGTTTTCCTTGGGAAGGCCGGTCGGCTCAGATGGTCCATCGGTCGACCGGCCGTGACACCTGGCCGATCGCCGTCGGCATGCCTTGGTCGACCGGCGATGGCGCTGCCGGCCGGCAGACTCCACCAGGTCGATCGGTCCCGAAGGAATTTTTCTGAAAATTCCAAAATTGTTTTTACTCGTGGATTTGTGCCTATTGGATCTGCTGGTCGTGTGTCTCAGTACTGGATTCCTAAATTTTTTTTGACTAACCCCATTACTGAGGCTTCGATATCTTTTGTTGTGTAGGCTTTCATGGCGAGGAAGGAGAACGTATGGATCATGGACTTTGGTTCTTCGCGGCACATGACCGGAGATAAAAATTGGTTCTCCTCCCTCAAGATGGCATCCAAGACGGAATCGATAATCTTTGAGGATGCTTCAACTAGTGTCGTTCTTGCTACTGGTTCCGTCAAGGTAAGTGACAAATTTGAATTAAAAGTGGTAGCTTTGGTCGAGGATCTAAAATACAATTTACTTTCAGTTTCACAAATTGTTGATGAAAACTTTGAAGTTCATTTCAAGAAAACTGGAAGTAAAATATTTGATTCTCATGGTGATTCTATTTTGAACATTTCTCGTTATGGGAGAGTTTTTAAAGCTGATTTTGAAAACCCTGTTTCTCCTGTTGTAACAGGCTTAGTTGCAAAATTTAATAAAGATTTGATGTTTTGGCATCGCAGACTTGGGCATGTTGGTTTTGAACATTTAACTCGTTTAAGTGGTTTGGATCTTGTTCGTGGTTTGCCTAAACTCAAAAGGGATTCTGATTTGGTTTGTGCACCATGTTGTCATGGTAAAATGGTTGCTTCTTCACACACACACCGATTCTTTCTGTGATGACGGATGCACCGGGACATGGACACTGTTGGTCCAGCTAGAGTGCAATCTGTCGGAGGAAAATGGTATGTGTTGGTTATTGTTGACGACTTTTCTCGATATTCTTGGGTTTTCTTCATGGCAACCAAGGATGAGGCTTTTGGACACTTTCGGAGTTTGGTTCTTCGTTTAAATTGTGAATTTCCCAATTCTTTGAAAACCATTAGAAGTGATAATTGTGGTGAATTTAAAAATGCTTCTTTTGAACAATTTTGCAATGAAAAAGGTTTTGAACATCAATTTTTTTCTCCTCGTGTTCCTCAACAAAATGGCATTGTTGAAAGAAAAAATCGTTCTTTGGTTAAAATGGCTAGGACAATGCTAGATGAATATCACACTCCTATAAAATTTTGGGTCGAAGCTATTAACACTGCTTGCTATGTTTCTAATCGTATTTTCTTGCGATCTAAACTTGGCAAAACTCCTTATGAGCTTCGTTTTGGTCGTCAGCCCAAAGTTTCACATTTGCGTGTTTTTGGTTGCAAGTGCTTTGTTTTAAAATCTGGAAATTTGGACAAGTTTGAATCACGTTCAACTGATGGTTTATTTCTTGGATACCCCGCACACACTCGTGGCTATCGTGTACTTGTTTTAGAAACTAACAAAATTGTCGAGACTTGTGAAGTCACTTTTGATGAGGCTAGTCCCGGTACTAGACCAGATCTTTCAGGTACACTGCCACAGGCTCAGGGGGAGCATGGTCGAATCTTTGAAGACGAAAGGGACGACGTTTACGACGATGAGGTCGACCGCCCGGCCGACCGCCAGTGCCGTCGGCCGACCGGCAGAGCCCGTCCGGCCGACGCCGAGGCTCCTGGCCAGACCGGGTAGGGGCCGACCGCTTTGGACTTCATCGATTCCAATCACGAGGATTCATCGAGGACCACAACGTGCTAAACCAGACGTGAATCAACTTCTGAGATCACTGCACCTTTGCACATTCAGCGACGACATCCGCCGGTACAAATAATAAGTAACTTACATGAGCGGACGACGAGATCTAAGGTAACTGCACATGATTTTGCGAATTCTGCTTTTGTTGCTTCTTTTGAATCCAAAGATGTTTCTCATGCATTAACTGACGAATCGTGGATTAATGCCATGCATGAAGAACTTGAAAATTTTGAAAGAAACAAAGTTTGGTCTTTAGTTGAACCTCCTTCTGGACATAATATTATTGGAACCAAGTGGATTTTCAAAAATAAACAAAATGAGGATGGTTTGATTGTTCGCAATAAGGCTAGACTTGTTGCTCAGGGTTTTACTTAGGTGGAGGGTTTGGATTTTGATGAAACTTTTGCTCCTGTTGCTAGGATTGAAGCAATTAGGCTTTTGCTAGCTTTTGCTGCTTCCAAAGGTTTTAAATTGTATCAAATGGATGTTAAAAGTGCTTTTCTTAATGGTTTTATACAGGAGAAAGTTTATGTTAAACAACCACCGGGTTTTGAAAATCCTGATTTTCCCAACCATGTTTTTGAATTGTCAAAAGCTTTGTATGGTTTGAAACATGCACCTAGAGCATGGTATGATAGACTTAAAAACTTTTTGCTTGAAAAAGGTTTTCAAATGGGAAAAATTGACAAAACGCTTTTTGTTCTTAAGCATAGTGAAGATCAACTTTTCGTTCAGATTTATGTTGAGGATATCATCTTTGGTTGTTCAACTCACTCTTTGGTTGTAGAATTTGCCGAGACTATGCGCAGGGAATTTGAAATGAGCATGATGGGTGAACTGTCATACTTTTTGGGATTGCAAATTAAGCAAACACCTCAAGGTACGTTTATCCATCAAACAAAGTACACCAAAGATCTTTTGCGCAGGTTCAAGATGAAGAGCTGCAAGCCAATCTCTACACCCATTGGATCTACTGTTGTTTTTGATCCCGATGAAGATGGTGAAGCTGTGGATCAAAAGGAGTATAGAAGCATGATTGGATCTGTGTTGTATCTAACTGCTTCTAGACCAGACATACAGTTTGCTGTGTGTTTGTGTGCACGCTTTCAAGCTTCTCCTCGTGCTTCACATCGTCAAGCGGTCAAGCGCATTATGAGGTATTTAAGTCATACACTTGAGTTTGGAATTTTGTATTCTACTTCATCTTCTATTTGCTTAAGTGGATATTCCGATGCTGATTTTGCGGGTTGTAGAATTGATAGAAAAAGTACTAGTGGAATATGTTATTTTCTTGGAACTTCATTGATTGTATGGTCTTCTAGGAAACAATCTAGTGTAGCTCAATCCACTGCTGAATCTGAATATGCTGCTGCTGCTAGTTGTTGTTCATAGATTCTTTGGCTTATTTCTACCTTGAAAGATTATGGTCTTGCTTTTAAAAAGTGCTTCTTTATTGTGATAATACAAGTTCCATAAACATTGCTAAGAATCATGTTCAACACTCACGTACTAAGCACATTGATATTTGCTTTCACTTCTTGCGGGATCATGTTGAGAAGAAGGATGTTGAATTGAAATTTTTGGACACAAAATTACAACTTGCTGATATTTTCACAAAACCATTGGATTCTTCTCGCTTTGCTTTTCTTCGAGGGGAATTGGGAATCATTCATCCTTTTGCCATGTTTTGAGGGGGAGTTTTTGTGATCTTTGTTTTATCAAGCTACATGATTAAAATAAATTGAAAAAAAGAGCTTTATCCATACATATTGTTGTTCATGTGCATGCTAGCAATATTATGAAGGTTTATTTGTCACTAGCATAGCTTTTATGTATTCTAGTATTTTTATGTGACCTAGATTTTACATTTAAGTGAAATAATGCATGACACTTTAAAATCATACTTGAATTAAAGAAATATGCAATGTTGATATTAGTGCTTGTGTTGGATTATAAATGCTTATATATATTGTGTTGAATTATTATTCCTCAAATTACTTTAAAATTGCTCATTGTGTAAAGAGAATAAAATGTTATCTATGAGGGGAAAAAATGAATACCGAATCCTTGGAAACAGTCTTGACGACGAGGACGTATTCGATGTGAGCAAAAATAATGGGTGTTGAATCCTTGGAAACAGTCTTGACGACAAGGACGTACCTGGAATAATTGAGAGAAAAATATGAGCAAAAAATATGGCTGAAATCAATATGAAATATTTTTCTCTTGAATTATATGTGCAAAAAGGCAAATTTGAGAAAGAGTAAAGATTGCAATAGGTATATATATTTGGATTTATCTTTTAATCTATGTGCTTGTAAAGATGTTGCATTATAAATCGTTTGAATGTCATGAATTTTTATTGTGTTATTGATATTAATTATAAAATATTTGATTCATGATTATACTCTAGTGCATATTTGCTATATAATTGATAAGTTTATCTTCTTATTATTGCAACACATGACATGACTTGCTTTATGTATGGTGCTAAGCTCTTGAATATTCATAATCATAATTCTTATGCTTGATGAAAATATTGTCAAAAGGGGGAGAACAAATGTTATTTTTATATCACATGAGGGAGAACAGGCAACAAATAAAAGTGCAAGTTTTTTGGGGGTCAAGGGATTTTCTTTCTTTTCAAAAGGGAGAGTAATTTTCTTTGATTTTTGAGCACTCAAATGCTTGCTTTTTATCATTTTTGTTTTTAATTTTCCAAACAACAAAACAACACTTTTTATTTTGTTTGTCAATGTGTTCATCAAGGGGGAGATTGTAAAATCAAAGTGTGTTTGATTCTTCATTTGATGATGAACATTTGGTATCTGTGATTATTGCTTTGTGTGTTTTGTTATTTGGAGATTTATTGACAAAGTGGTTTTGGTTTTTGGACAATGAACCGTGTTTAGTCTGGCCGCCACAGCCTTGGTTTGACCGGGCTTGTACTTGCCGCGCCCGACCGGAGGTGTCAGGCGGTCGGCAGGCTTGCTCGCGGTCGTACCGGCCAACCACCGACTGGGTTGCCGATTTTGATTCTGTTTTGGTTTCGGTTTGTTTCCTTGCATATACATGGGAGTTTCGTGTTTCTATGCACGTGTATGTTCATTTATGCTAACAATGAGTCAAGTTTGGATAGCTTGTGCTCGGATATGGTATTCTTTGTTTAATTGCGTGCAGGTAATTTTTACGCCTCGGGAAAGTATTGTCGGTGATCGAGTTGGAGTCAACTTGGAGATAAGGTGACGTCCAAAATGGAGATCATGCGGGATGCTGAAGGGTAGAGATTGGTGCACATAATTGGTGAAGTTTCCATATGGCATACGATGGAGATATTGTGTGCGTATGGAAAGCGGAATTTTGGTTTTGGAAAGACCAAGATTGTTACGGTTGTTTTATATCAAGTTTGTACTTATATAGGCCGGAAGGTTTCCTAGGTGTTTAGGGTTTTCTATATGAGTAGGATTCGTGGCTTTTGGCTGCGGATTTTGTGTATAAATAGTGAGGGGAGGCGTGGCCTCTCGGTATCGCTTTGAGTTCAAGTTTTAGAGTTTTTGGTTAGGGTTTCAAGCTTAGCTTGAGATTTTGTGAGGAATGCTTTGTTTGCACTTTGTAAACACAGAGAGATTTAATAATGATCAATCTTTTTGAGAATTCTTTATCTCTTCTTCTTCCTCGGTGCGGCAGCATAATTGTCGGTTAAACCGGATCTACACGCCGGTCAGACCGCAAACTCTACTGCGATCAGACCGCAGCTTCTACCCGATTAGACCGTAAGCACATAGGTGGTCAGACCGGTTGGCATCGGACTTCATCGACATCGGCTACATCGAGCAATCGGCTGAGGCGATCGGCTAGGGCGGTCAGACCGGAGTTTACTTGGCGGTCAGACCGGCGCGACACCTGTGGTCAGACCGACTTCAGAGAACAGAGGGTAAATCTAATTTCCGCTAAGATTTGTTTTTGTACTCAACCATTCACCCCCCTCTGGTTGGCTTTTCTTTGGGCATTCGATCCTACAATAGTAATAATAGGTTAATATTTTTAAATTAAAATTATGTTATAATGTATGGGCAACATGCTAGTTGTTCGAGAAATTTGGGCCAGGCTCCTTGACAGGCACTTACAAGAGGTGGTGTTGGTGTTGCTTCAAGAGGTGGTGTTGGTGTTGCAGAAGCATGTTCTGTGGTGAGAAGAGTAGGTTCAAAACTTAATCCTGCAGATGGCGCTTGTTTACCATTGGATATAATATGCTTTCATATCGAGAAGGCTGCAATGATAATCTATCAGTTCTGTCTAAATGTGTTTTCCATACTAACAAGTATAAGAAACCTATTTTGCAAGATCCCTTCTTGGAGCCTGTAAAGGTCTAGTTGGTGACGAGGATGTTGCAAGATCCCTTCTTGGAGCCTGTAAAGGTCTACCTGAACCTGTGTTTGCTGTGTATGATCAACTGTTATCAAATGGCGCTATTCTGCCCTCCAAAACCTGAAACTGCGGCTTCTGAGATCAGTTCTTGCAATCCTTCGTGAATGGGGCATGACTGTCATTGCACATAAACTAGGCACCACAACTGCTGGGGCTTCATTCTTTCTTGATGTAACATTTTCTCTGAATCAAATAGGGTCTTTAAATCAAGGTGTTCGAGATAAAATAATTAGTTTGGCAAACCGGTAAATTTACTTCATCTATGTGGCATTTTTGTTTCCAAAATTCTCCCATTCCTAGCGTGTTTTACAAAGTGCAATATTTTTTATTGTTGGACTTACCTACAAATATGCATATGGCTGGCATCTTGTCACACTGGCCTTATACATTGGTCAGCAACACTACTGGAGATTGGTTGATCTGTCAAAATCCATAATAGTTTCGGTTGTAATTGTACCTGAGACTAAAGATCATATTTAGTCCCGGTTTAAAAATACACCAGCTCTCTAGGACCTTTAGTCTTGGTTCGTGTCACGAATCGAGACTAAAGATCATCTTTATACCCAGTTAGATTCCGTCAAAATCAGTCGACGGCCATCTTTAGTCTCGGTTTGTAACACCAACCGAAACTAAAGATATTGGTGTTACAAACCGGGACTAAAAAATTTAAATGATCTTTAGTCTCGATTGGTAACATCAACCGAGACCAAAGTGAAGGTGCTTATTTTTTTAATTAAACCTAATAAAAATATATAAATTTTGCTACATAATTCAAATGGCCTGAAATTAATTTGAGAGGATATGTAATTTCAAAGGGGTGGTGTTGTGTGGGGGTGGGTGATTAAAGATATAAGGAAGCTTTAATTTAATCATTACATTGTAATTACAAATCACCGTATTGCTATTAACTAATGATTCTCAATATACAAATTTTTTTTTAAAATTGTTTTGGTGATAATGTATAAATTGGAGGGATCCATAATATTGATAAGAACATTCAAACCCTAATTCGGTTTTGTGCGCGTGTAACAAGTTTTGTGCGTATTGTTCCTGTTTTATCCTCTAATTCGAAGTCGATTTTTAAAACAGCCATAATTTTTGCATACGGACTCCGATCGAGACGTCCATATATGAAAATCGTTCGAGAAAAATTTTTGGATGCATTCGTCGCCATTTTGCCGCGTTCGGCGATTTTATTTTCCAAAAAACGGCTCGAAGGTTGCCTTTTCGAGCCCACAAGCTTTTATCAATTCGAGCACGTCTTCGAATTTTCCACCGCCACGTCTTTCGCTTGTTTAGGCTCAAATTTTCTGTGGTTACCTCTTGTGTGTTTCTAAGTCAAGAAAAAATATTTAAAAAATAAAAAAGTCAAAATTTTCCTGTCTTGGTGAACCACAGATGAAAAGAGAAAACAGAGAGCGGCAAAACAGGAACAATATCTAGAGGAACACATAGAGATGTGCAATGTCTAGGATTACCTATATTTGATTAAATTTTAATGTTACTTATTATTATTTTAAACATATATTTAATGAAATTAATTTGGCCCTATTTAATGGATTGTTTAATTTTTAACCCTAGCCGGGCCAAATAAATTTAGAAAATAGTGAGATTATGTTAAGTCCCGGTTGGTGGCTACAACCGGGACTAAAAATAAATTAGAAATAGCGAGAAATTATCTTTAATTTCGGTTGATGACACCAACCGGGACTAAAGATGAATTAGAAATAGCAGAAAATTATCTTTAGTCCTGGTTTGTGGCACCAACCGGGACTAAAAGTTGGATCTTTAGTCCCGGTTGATGCCAGTAACCGGGACTAATATATCTTTAGTCCCGGTTGGTGGCACCAACCAGGACTAAAGATTCAAGACTATATATATCCTGACGAGCATCGTCTTCTCCACCGATCCAACACTTAGTTGTTTTCTCCTCTCTCATCTCTCTCTCCCTCACCTCAGCTCTCTCTCGCTCTGGCGATGGCGGTGGGAGGGGAGGTGGTAGCGGCTCGAAGATGGCAGTGGCCCGGCGGCTCGGAGGTTGCTGCGGTGCGGCGGCTCAAAGATGACGGCATCTCGGAGGTGAGTCGCGCGCGGCGGCTCAAAGATGGCGGTGGCTCGGAGGTGGCTACGGCGCGGCGGCTCGGAGGTGGTGCGATGCGGCGACTCAAAGATGGCAACGGCTCGGAGGTGGCGGCAGTGCCTCCTCCATTTCCTCCTCCTCTTTCTCGTCCTCTCCAAGAGCGGCGACAGCAGAGACGTCCCCTCGTCCTCTCCGACGCTGTGCATTTTTTTGGAGATTTTTGTGATGTTCTAAATTTGATATGTGATATATGTGATATTCTATACTCGAATTTTGTGATGTGAATTTGTGATGTGAAAGAGATTTGAGGATGTTAATTTGACATATGAATTTGATTTCGGCAAAAAAAACAACGAAAAACAAAAAACATATAAACAAGCAGCAAGATGAAAATTAAAAAAGAAAAAAAAATACTTTCGTGCTGGTTGATAGCACCAACCGAGACTAAAGATGATGGAGTCAGTTACGTGGAGCCGCTATCTTTAGTCCCGGTTATTTTAACTAGGACTAAAGAAAACGATCTTTTGTCCTGGTTTCATATTCCTGATTAGAGAATCGGGATAATAGAGGGTTATGAATTGGGACTAAAGCTCCTTTCTCCACTAGTGTAACTTGGTGTATGTGGTATGCTAGCTAGCTAGCAACCATGCATCATGAAATTCTGAATTGAATTATCGAAATCTATTTTGACAACTAAGGCTGAGTTCCAATTTATCTATAGGGCTTAGCTACTACCATGTTTTCATGAATATGCTTCCCAAGCTACTAAACGGTATGTTTTTAAAAAAATTTTATATAAAAGCTTTTTAAAAAATCAAATAAATATGTTTTACAAGTTTGCAATAGTTAATACTCAATTAATCATGTTTTCAATTTCGCGGAAGCCGCACGAAAGCCGCGAAATTCGTCCGTTCAGCGGTGCGGCACGGCATCCCCGATTTCGTTTAAATATTTTTCGTGGGAATTCAAAAAATTTGAAAAAATCATTGTAACACAAAAAATATATTTTTATAAAAAATATAAATTTCGTGATGTTTGCCGCGAAAACCGCGGTATATAGCGTGGTTTTCGCGCGGTTTGAGCGAAAACCGCAACACGACGCGGATTTAGGTTTGGTTCAAATTTAAATTATGGTTTTCACGGTTTTCGCGTGTTTTGCGCGGTTTTTGACGCGGTTTTCGCGGTACGCACGAAATCGTTCAAATTTAAATTTGTTACTATTCATCGCCGACGGTTTTCGCGGTTTTCACACGAAATTCGCCGTGCCGGCGAGGGGCAGCACGACATAGCATCAAGGAAAGGTGAACCCTGCTGATGACTACCATTGTTTTATGTTTTAGTGAAAAGCATACTCTGCCACTCATTCCAGATTCCAGGTGGGGGAATCAAACCCTACCGGCATGGCTGTGCTGGATGATTGGTTTTATGGAGCCTAAGATTTGAATTATTTATCATGAACTTTCAATTTTATTTTAGCATGACATTTTTTGTTATTTGTGACATTGCCATATAAACCCTTTATCCCCGTAAGCCTTGATTAGAAATACTTTCTTTGTACTCTTGCTATTTCAATATATTTTCGTGTACATCATGAAATTACTTTACAGTTAAAAGCTGATTATTTTCCTCTTACCTTATGTTGTATGTGAAACTTTAGGTATATGACTGAGGTGAGGCGGTTAAACCTTTCACAAAACCAAACAGAGAATGTCTATTGAGGTTTCCGCGAGCTAGAGGAGAAATTATTATCTCATTAGCCAATTCAATTTGTATTATTGGCACTGTAAAACATGGGATCGTGCATTTGTTGCATCAAGTAGAGAGATAAAGCCAAGCCATCATAGTTTAATTGGACATGATCTCTAAACTTTGATAGGCTCTTCCTTTGTGGTTGACGTCTGTGCGAGATCGCAAGGGTACGGGACTACATATCAATTTGTTAAGGTCTAAATGCCTTGTGTTCATTGTATTGTTATTTACTAATAAAACATAATTAAACCCATCAACATATTATTTTCTGCTCAACAACTTCATGCATCTGTCATTGTGCGTGGCGTGTCACCATGCATACCCTTGTTCTCTACTTCACAAATGTGGTAATTGTGCTATTGTGTATTTGGCCAGTCGGTCTATATTGCATAGTATTGCCTTCGTATATAATCTGCAATGGTTTACCTTTTATATTGACATTTAAATTTATTGTTTAGCCATCATGTTTGTCGTTGCACTTGAAGATACCTCTTAAGATTGATAATACTTTCGTTTTAGATAAGGTTATTATAAAACTTTAAAAAAATTTAACTATAAATAGCATCTAAATTATTTGTCTTAGAAATATGGAACCATAGATATAGATTAGTCTTAAAGTTATTTCATTAAAATAATATATTTATTAATATTTTTAGATATATTATAACAAAAATAATGGTAAAAAGTTGTTTTTGGACCATGTCCTTGTTATTTAAAATAACAAGTATTATCAAACCGAGGGAGTATCTCCTAGATCAATTTCATTTGCCACAATTACTAATGTATCATGGTGGTTATTGTTTATAACATGGTAGATGATTTGATTATAAAGGAAGGGATATATGATAAGCTCATGGCATGGTATGTAACAAGGAAAATGGGTAGGTTACCGACGTTAATTTATAATCTTTTAGGTAACGCCATATTACATTTACATTGGATTTAGTCGCTATAACTTGAAAATTCATTAAGCAAAACTACTATAATTGACAAAAAAACAAAATTCTAACAAATTAGTACAACATAATATAAGAACATCAGGAGTAACAATAATAATATAACAATTATAGTATTATAAAAAAATGTATCCCAACAATGTTCTTGCTAAAAAAATAAACCAGATGCTAACAAAGGAAAATCATTTTTCATCCTAAATGCTCTCATTGCATTTAGAAGGTAGTTTTGCTCCAACAACTAAGGAATCTGCGATGACTGCAAGAGGCATGCCCTTTGTTTCTGGCACCTTAATTAAAACAAATGCAAAGGAGACTATGCAGACAACAGCATATATCCCACAAACACCAGTAAGACCTATAAAGCTTAGCATAACAGGAAATGCATAAGTGACAATAATAGAAACAATCCAGAATGTCAATGTACAAATAGACATACAACGGTCGCGGCAACTAGGAGGAAAAAGCTCTGAGCAAAGAACATTAGGAATTGGTCCAAATCCCATGACGAAGCAACAAACATAGATGATGACGCCAAATGTGGATAAAATAGCTCCCAACATTGCCCCTAAGTTTGCAACGTTGACCATTACCAAGATAACAAGTGATGCTATCAACATCGGTATTGTGTAAAGAAGAAGAGACCTGCACAATGAGCAAAATTAGTATACTTTGATATATAAGTAATGCCTAACTATTAAAAAAAGTCATGCTAACCTTCTTCCACAACTATCCATGCATTTCATTGCCACACCAATAGAAGGAAGCATCATTAAGGTGGTTAAAGCACTTGTCAAAATAGATGCCGAAGAAGAACCAACATTAAACCATTCCAGCAAAATTCCAGCTCCAGCTTGCTCAAGTATTTGAGGAGTGTAGTACAGAATGCCACTAATACCAGCAAGCTACAAATAAAAAAAGTAAATAGTAAAGTCCATAATTACCCACACAAACATTTACTTAAAACCACCAATATGATATATTAAATATTTTATATGGCATATATTTACCTGTTGAAGAATTTGCATTGTGACACCCACAATCAATCCCTCCTTTACCCCAGGTTGTAAAAGATCAGCCCAACTTTGTACTTTAGACAACTCGGATTTGGATGGATGCACCATTGCAGGTCCAATAGAATGATGAAAAGAAGATCTGCTAACCAAAGCTCTTGCTTGGACAACATGGTCAGCTTGAAAAATATCACCTTTTAGAAAAATCCGTTGGAAGTCACCTTGTGTTTGTCCAAATTCATTCTCCCTTTCAATAATTTTCCAAGCCATATGCCACCCCCCATTAACACATGCACACTCAGTTCCTTCCATATAAGATTCTCGATGAAATAAAAGTGGATAGTCAAGGTCATCTTCAAAATCACTATCAACCTCTTCTTGGCTCTCCAAATCTGTTTTAGCTATTTCTACATCACTCAACATGTTTTCAGAACTTTCAGAACTAGTGAATTCGGGTGTATCAAATATATTACCATGCATACTATCAAAAAGTGTGACAATAGGATCAATAAGACTTGGTATAGGACTATGGTCACTTTCAACTATATCTTTTCCCTTGAATGGACGTGCAATCCAAGTCACGCCTTCCTCATGGCCGTACAATGTGGTTGTTTCTATATTTGAAACTGATTCATCATCAAAATTTTCATTATCATGACCAATCATATAATCTTCAATATAATTATCCTGGTCAACTGTCAACCCTTGAAGAATAAAGGCCATTTCACCTCCATGAAAAAATAACGATAAATATTAATGCTTCATATCAAAATTGTTTGAACCAGTAAAAAAGTAGGATAAGAAATTATAGTTTTAAATATAAGTTTAATACATACTTTAAAAAATCTAAGTTTTATACATACTTGAGACTTCATTCGCTCCTCTTAGTCTTTTCATGACACTCTTTGCTTCTTCTATCTTTCCTTTGCTCACAAGGAATACAGGAGATTCCGGTAGATAGAAAATGCATAATAGTAAGAACACAAATGAAGGAATTGACAAGGAGCCAAGCATGATTCTCCAGTCGGGATTTGTTTTGAGTGACATACAAAATACCATAATGTAAGATAGCAGCATTCCAAGAGACCCATTGAATTGTGGCAATGTATTCAATAACCCTCGCATATTTGTAGGTGCAGTCTCCGAGATATAAAGTGGAGCATATGTCACCACCAAGCCTAAACCAAAGCCATAAATAAGCCTCGCCAACAATAGCATGTACTCATTTGAAGCCTGCAACGTGATCAATGCACTAATAAAGTATAGAATTGCCGTAAAAGAAAGCAATGGCCTCTTCCCGATTGAATTGGAAATTATCCCTGATATTGCAGTAGTTATAGTTGCACCAATTAGTGACATTGCAAGGATAAGTCCCTCCATCAATGGATTGTTTTGTAAGTTGAAGTCGTTCTTTATGTATATAATAGCACCTAAATAAAATAATTCAACAAGATGATAAATATATATACAAGATAAGATGTAAAAAACCAATAATTATATATAAGATATATATAAATATTTAGTACATAAGATTGTCGATATAATGTTGTGATAATGTGTGGGCATGATGTTGCAAGCATTATGGATTACTCACATACTTACAAATCAAAGTATGAGATATGAAGTATTTAATTATAATTAAGGTGATGTGAGGACTAAATATAATGTTGACTAGTTAAATTTTGATTCCAAGCTAAAAGAAATGAAGTTACATATGCGTTTCCGTGATCTGTTCAGACTACGTATATTTAGTCTTCTATAAAAACAATATAATAGTGTAGTACACAATTCTATGGGTGTGTCATAAAGGGATGGTTTCAAGCATATCAACCATCTCGTTAAAGAAAGACGAAGTTTTTATTGGTTACCTAACATACACATAGTAAGGCATAGATCAAAGAAAGCAATTTTCTTTTGATGACTATAGAACTAGGTTATAATCATATCCATAATGCAATGTTTAATCATGCTGTAAAGAAATTATGAGGATAGATTTTTATAGAACTCGACAAACTACTCACATTAAAACTAATGTTTTCTCTATATAAATAGTCCGTTAATATTTTTCATTAGAATCATACTTCTTATATTTAAAAAAAAGATTAAAAAATACTAGGTATCCAAATAGATCATAATAGATGTTGAGTTATGTATCACAATCATGTGGTGGTTTTTATATTCGATTGAAGTAAAAAAAATAGGAAAGTTTCTTTACCTGCAATGGCTGCATTGTCCCATCCTTGTAGTAGATTGCCAACAGATGCCACAATTGCAACGAGCACAGCATTAGTCGTCGAGCCATCCGCTACAAAGTCAAATAATAAAAATAAGATTTTTTATTGAAGATAATATATCTTTATTTATAAAGAGCCTCTCCTATAAACCTCGTGTTAATCTACAAAGTTAATGTGACACCCCCTGAATAATTGATGAAAATGGGGTAAGAAAAGATAAGAGGAGGATGCTTGGGCTCCCTTGGTTTTGGGCCAAAGCGCTAGGGTGCAGTTGTCCGGCCCATCTAGCAAGCAGCAGTAGTAGAAACAGCAAGAAAGAATTTTTGCATTTTTAATTTTATTTTTTAAAGATTTGTAAAATTAATTTTCGTTTCAAAATTTGCAAAAATGGTCACCTACCATTCTCTATGAGGATGATTTTTAAAAATCGCTCTCTCAAAGAGCGATTTTTGTGACGTGGCTCATAGTCGTTTGCTTCCATTGGCGTTTTGGGTGTTTTTGAATTTGCAAAAACGAAGGGCCTAAATGCAAAAGACACGTAACCCTAACCCTAACCCGCCCCGCCACCACGCGCCACCGTCCCGCTCCACCGCCGCCGCGCGCAAGCAAGGCACCGGGCTGGAGGAGGAAGACAACGACGATTTTTTATTCAGGCCCTCCGATTTTTTACAAATTCAAAAAGTCCAAAACGTCAACGGAAGCCAACAGTCGTGTGCCACGTCACAAAAGTCACCCTCTGGAAGGGCGATTTTTAAAAGTCGCCCTCCCAAGAATAATGTGGGACCATTTTTTAATTATTTGAACCAAAAATTAGTTTTGTGAATCTTTAAAAAATAAAATTAAAAATGTAAAAATTCCAACAGCAATCGGCATTCAGCAGCATTTAGCAGTGGCAGAGGCTGGCAGCTAGCTAGCTGTGCATCAGCACAGCCAAGGCATTACGATCTAAAGATTAGAAATTCTAACATTAAAGGAAAATTATAAAAATCTAGTATTCACGTTAATTACAGAAAAAGATAACATCTCACACGTCAACTCGTATGCAATATTATATCGGATGTGTGTTGGATCAAACAGGCCATTGGTACATAATTTGATTTTAACTTGATATGTAAGTGTGGAAACAACATATCGAAATCAAAATAACTTTCTTCATGTTGGACAAATCTACTGAGGAAAGTATGGATTATTCCATTCTAGCAATACACGAATCTTACTTGCCAATTATGATTGCCATATGATTTATGTGCAATTAAAAAGACAAGCATAAAAAAAATTTGTTTTGTGCATGTTTTTAACGGAACCAACACTAAAAAATCCCTTACAGTAATTTCTCAACCTTTCAATGATAAAAATAAAAATACAATAATTAAACTGACAAAAAATTTCTAACATGAAGTATACATATATTTTCTGACAACACTAACAGGTGCAGTACTGCCTTCTATGTGGGTCACTAGGGGTGGAAACGAGTTGAGCCGAGCCAAGCTTGGTGCAATGAAAGCTCGGCTTGGCTCGCAAGCCTGGCAACAAGTAAACCTCAATCGAGCACTATTTTAACACATAGAATATATGATAAACTGATAATTTTCTTTAATATATGTCATCCCAAACACATAAATAGACAATATTACAATCAAAGTTACCACTTTCAACAAATAAATAGCTAGAAAATGTCCAAAATTATTGTATATGGATCTATTGTACTGAGCCAATTAGATTTTATGAAAGGACAAAAGTGACAATAGTTTAGCTCTACCTACCCATTCTCACCGGTCAGAAACCAAACGTAACAAAATTAAGGTAGCAAGAAGAGGATGATAATTAAGATCAGGAGGAGAAGAAGAAGAAGAAGCATAGGCGGCTTCTTCCTGTGTATTCCTTCCCGCTACTCCGTTTCAATCACAACCATCAGTTTGCTGTAATTTCTTGGCCTTTCAAGATGGAGACTAGCTAAGGCGTCGGCGCCGCTCTCCTCCCTCCCTCGAATGCCACAAGCAGATCCGTGCTCACGGTGGCAATGAGGCAACAAGGAAATAACGATGGATCGATCGATCGAATGCTATTTGAGTGGATGCTGGCTCGAGACGTTTTGAGCCACACGAGTGAAAACTCAACTTGAGTACCGGACCGCGAATAACGTGATAGACAAACGGTAAACAGCGATAAGGATGCATCTTATCTTCACACAACGGCTGCTCCTCCCGATCGCCAGCTATCGCGCGCCATCCGCGGCCGCGGCGACGATCAAGCCGGCCCCGCTTGGACTATGCCAATTCAACAAGTCGTTGGCCCTGCATGCAGTCTCGCCCGCCACCGTTGCAACCGACGACGACTCCACCGCCGCGCAGCCAGGTTAGTTAGCTAGCTTGCCGGTGTGGTCGTATCGGATTAGTAACAGAATTTGTTGGGATCGTTTTTAGTTGGATGGTGAACTGAATTCACGTGGCTTGGCTATGTGTGTGCGTAGATAGTTGGGCAGAGTTCGCGTCGCGGGTGTCCGGCGAGTGGGACGGATTTGGCGCCGAGTTCACGGCGGCCGGCGACGCCGTGGAGCTCCCGGAGAACGTGGTACCGGAGGCCTACCGCGACTGGGGCGTGCTGGTGTTCGACTGGCAGACGCAGTGCCCCACGCTCGCCGACCCGGCCGCGCCGTGCGACCTCCACTACCGGCTCGTCCGCCTGCTCCCCACCGTCGGCTGCGAGGCCGACGCCGCCACCGTCCACACCTCGCACCAGCGCCACGCCTCCTCCGCCTCGGCGTTCGCCTACTCCGCCGCCGGCTCGTACGTCGCCGCCTGGCCAAAGGGCCCCGCGCCGGTGCTCGAGGTGGAGCACTGCGTCGTGCACCCGGACAACCGGGAGGTGAGGGTCCGCCTCGTGCAGACGGTGGCGCTCGCCAAGGAGGCGCGGCTCCGCGGCGTCAAGGTGTTCTCTGAGCAGTGGTACGGCCCCTATCGGAATGGCGACCAGCTCGGCGGCTGCGCCCTCCGCGAGGCCGCGTTCGCCGCCGGAGAGAAGCTCGCCGTCTCCGATGTGATCGGACGGTGGCAGAACTACGCCGCCTCGGCCGCGAGGTTCTCCGACGAACTGGACCCCGAGACGGTGAGCATTTCTTCATGCACCATTGCTGCATACAGCTTCTCTGAGCTCTGAGCAAGTTCTTAGCACGAACAACTTCGTCATGTCATGGCACAACAGGGCAAGTTCGCCGGGTTAACACCTGACGAGCCCGGGGAGAGATTGAGCAGAGACGACGGCGATGGAATCGTCACGCTGCCGAAGCAGCTGTGGAGCTTGTTCAAGGAGAAGGGCGACGACGAGTTCGTGTGCGAGGTCGGGTGGGTGCTGGGCCATGGCAGCGCCGTCACGTCGAGGTGTGTTCTGTCCAGAGATGGAGATGTCAAGGCAAGTCTCTGTGTCTTTCTTCTTGGCTCTCCTCTGGTTTCAGGCTTTCAGCAGAGTACACAGCCAAGAAATGAAATATACTGAAAGCAGAGAATGGTTTTGTTTGCAGGAGATAGTCGTTGCACGCGAGTCGCGTGTGTCGGAGAGCGCCTGATCAGGATATCAAAATTGCCAGGTTTGATGATTTTTATGTAGAATAGAATTATAGCCATACAAAAATGTCATACACACCCGGGTGTATACTAATCAAATTTGCTTCCCCAAAGGAGTATATACATGAGTACATATACTGAGGCTGTTGTCTGCATGATCTAGCAAAAAAGTACTGCAGCACGCCGCTTTCTGAATTTCTAGGGACACTGTGTAGTTTTCTCCAGGTTTTGCAAATTGCAACTTGGCTCAAACTTGACGTCGCCGCCTCCTGTTCTGGTTTGAGCACTTCACCTTCACCCACGGGTTTTTTGGTAACCGATCTGCAATTCGATTCATCCATCGGAGGCAGCTGGATCTTAATGTACCGGTTCATCTGTTGCTTCAGCTGCCTGACACTGCAGAACATAGCAGAGCAGAGTAGCGTCTAGTTTCGTTCATGGGCCAACAGAACAACGACGACCACAGTTTGTGACTGTCAACGAACACAAACGTCCAACAACCAGTACACAAACGTCCAACAGTATAAGAGGTGGCTGGTAGTGCATCTCAATCTCATATGACATGGAAATGGAATATTATAAGCTTTTAAAGAGATTAGAGGAACGCAAGCATTGAGATTAGAGAGTTACGCAAACATGACGACTTTCGTTGCGTAATACAGGTAGTTGAAAGAACAACCAACCAGCAAAGCGAATGCACCTCTTTTGTTTTGTTTTTTTTTAAATTTGCTAGCCGGCCTCAACTCCAACCTATATACCACCACTACATGCTCATGCTATTGTCTCCATAGAGACTACGCTACTTATCAACTCACACTTGCTTGGAATAAATACCACCAACTAAATGAATTGACTTGCTCTCTTCTCATACAAATCACAAACCCGAATTGGGTAGTGAAGAATGAATGGGCAAGAGAAGAGAACAAAATCTATACATCTGTGCATCAATGTACTTGAGGTGCGTCTCTTAATGCTACATTCAAACTGCTTTCCATCGTTGGCCACCCTAGTCCAACGTTGTTGCCTTGCATCATGGCTACAAATTCGGCGTAGTCAATTTGACCGTCCTGAAAAACAATGACAAGACCAGTTCATTAGATTCAGCTCGAGAAAGATTTTCAGGGTTGACAACAATCAAGACCATCGCCTTCTTTTCTCTTTTGCAATACTATCTCTGGAAAATTTTACATGCTAAAGTTGAGTTCTAAAGCATGTCTAGATGAGAAGACTAAGGAGTCTTGGAAGTTAACCCAGGACAAATGGATCTGTAGAAGAGATTGCCCTCAACCGTGTACATGTTATCGTTTTGTTGTTGAACAAGTCTGGTGTTAGGTGTGACGCTGACAGATGCCAGTAAAACCAAATAAATAATTATATAGGGAAATGTCATTAGGATTAAGACTACAACGCAGTCTACCGATGTACCAGCTGATCAGCACAGACACTAAAAGTCTAAAATAAGCCCAACATGTTTAACTAGCCAAGAGTTCTATGTTTTTGGTTTAAAGCGCAAATAGTGCTGAGATGCTTCTCTATACAGTGGTTACAAGTCAATAGTCATCAAAAAAGAAATCTTGGACATTGTAGAGTGAAATCAACTTACATTGTTTTGATCAACTTCTGAAATAATCTCTTCAAGGAAAGAATCCTCCATGTTATGTTCCCCGCAAGCTCGTTGAAGCTTGTCAATTGTGATATAACCACTTCCATCTTTGTCAAAATATGTAAAAGCTGCCATCAGGTGCTCTTCACGTTCTATCTTGTTAAGGGGTAGAGTTGCAGCAATAAATTCTTCATAATGGATTGTTACATTTTTGTCGTTGTGTGCCTGAGAAGTTTCAGAGTTTAAATCAAGATCTCAAAGAAGACGAGCACCATCTAACCAACAAATTTGTGGTCGCAAAATGCACCTACTTACCGCTTCCATTATATCACTAATCTCTGTATCCTTAAATTCAGCACCAAATCTTCTTAAACCTTCTCTAAGCTCACCGAAAGTGATTACACCTCTATTCTTTGTGTCCACTGCCTTGAACATTTCTCTTAACCCAGCAATCTCCTCCTCTGAAAGACGCTCAGCTATCACCTGGAAGCATGTAAAGTGTCAGAAAAAAAGAAATGGCATATGGTTGATTAATTGTCAGAAACAAGTTGTAGCTAGCAGTAGGACATGAAACGAAAAGGTGCAACAGGCTGAATTGCGGCATGTTAATGTGCATACCACATAATTGAGTATCACAACCTAAAAACTTGTTCATAATTGAGTATCACAACCTAAAAACTTGTTTTGTAAATTGCAACAAAATCAGATGATCAGCCTAGAGCAGCTCTCAAAGTTGACATTACCAAAATTAACTTATTTTACTAACGCAAGGATCCAAAGAAGAATGACAATATGGTATGGCATGCGAAGGGATTAAAGTGAAGGCCAATCGGGGATACTTGATTAAGATGATATGATAGCAAATATCATAGCAGCAATATGAAAGCATACAAGTATATGAAGCACTCACTCTCAAAGCCAACTTCTTTAACTTGTTCATTGCAGAGAATTGTTTGAGCCGAGAGATAACACTGGGATCCAGAGCTTGATCAGTGGCAACTCCATTTTCACAGATCCAAGGATGTCCTGACATTAACATATATATCAGTCAACATATCAAAAGGTTTGTGGCTCTTAAATAATTAGTGAAAATTAAAATCATGCATCAAACTATGTTATGAACAAAGTGCAGAGTTACTCACAATGAAACAAAAGGGCAACTAATTTAGGTGAAGAAATAGGTCAAATATGCTTACTTAGCACTTCATGTGCCTTCAGACGCTCTGAAGGACAATGAGAGAGCATTTTTCTTATAAGATCCTTTGCACTGTCAGATATCTTTGGCCATGGATCAGATTGAAAATCAATGTGACCTTTCAGAACTGCATCAAATATTCCTTGTTGTGTCTCTGGAAAAGGATAGAATGTGATCACCTTTGCAATTCCAGAAAGATATTAGATTCAAATTCAACACCTGAGATTTTAGATAACCCACCTGCCCAAAATGGTGGCACCCCACTCAGCAAAACGTAAAGTATCACTCCAGCTGACCACACATCAGATTCTGGTCCATAACGTTTGTGCAATACCTCAGGAGCAACATAATATGGACTACCAACCAGCTCAGTGAAAACCTGACCTGCAAATTGTAAAACGCCAAATTTAAGTAAAGATAAAAGTCAAAACCTAATATGTAAATCCACAAGACTTCACACATGAGCTGACAGATACATTGCAAGAACTGTCAAGGAAGATGATTAAGATGGATAAACAACATAATATAGTTAGGATGGTTTTGATTCTGGGGGCATGCAAATTATATCAACAGAATATACAGCAAAGCAGACATATACACATTGTGTTGATCTGTTACTCTCTAAAAATAAAAACAAACCACTACGAGTGCATTAAAATGTGACATATACCTGGTTTGAAGAACACGGATAGACCAAAATCTATTGCCTTTATTGACAGATCATCATCTTTATCCAAAAGGAGGAAATTTTCTGGCTTAAGATCACGGTGCATCACCCCAAGTGAATGGCACATAGCTACAATACTGACAATTATTCTTATAAGCTCTGCAGCCTTCCGCTCGCTGTAATGTCCCTTCTCCTGAATTCTGTCAAAGAGCTCCCCACCAGCGCAGAGCTCCATCACAATGTGCACCGCTTGCCCATCCTCATAGACATCCTTGATTGCAACAACATTCTTGTGGCCCGACAAATGGTGCATTATCTGAATCTCACGGCGCACATCTTCGACATCCTCCTTGGTGATGAGCTTACGCTTTGGGATGGTCTTGCAAGCATACTCACACCCTGTGTTGATCTCGGTACAGAGGTAAGTTGTACCAAACTGGCCCTGACCAAGCTTCCGACCAAGGATATAATGCTCCCTTAGGTCTGCTGTCTTCCGCCCAAGTACATTGATAGATGTAGGATCCAACCCCCGCCTGAGAATACTAGCAGCAGTAGGCTTGAAGTTGTTCACCTCAGGCCAAGTATCATCAAACTTCTTCAAGTCCAAGTAGCTATCCTCCTGAACGTACCCATCAGCGTACCTAGATACGGCATGCTCCCTTGGGAACCGATTGTGGTAATCACTCCCAAGAGTCCCGTTCTGGCACTGATTTCCCATTCCAAGAACTCCTTATGCAAACCAATTCCAAAGTTCCCAGCCTCGAAATAATTGTATCCTTCCCAGGGAAGCAGATTTCCACTTATATAGCCGCACCACTACGCGCAAACCCGGACAATTGGAAGAGTTCCTCGCTAAGGCAGCCCTTGCTTGGCTTCCTGGGTATGAGGAAATCCCCAACCTGACATTTTTCACAACAAAGACTTGATCAGCAACCCATTACTTGTTACTACACGGCAAGGAAAAACAGCGGAAAATTTTAAACTTAGCCAAGGGAGGAAGTGGAAACCTCTGGGATGGCAAGAAATTCCTTCCAAAGGCGGCTCCTTTGGTCGTCCGCCGGAAGGAGGAAATCTCCGGCCTGAGGGGCTTTCCACCACCAGACTTGACCACCAAAACCAGCCAAACTTTTGCTCTCCACTACACGAAATCTACTAGAACCCACCCTAAATACGAGATTTCCCAGCTTCTTCTCGAGCCAGGCGAACACCGAAACCCTCAGAACTGGAAGAGTTCCTCCCAAAGGCAGCTCCTCCAAAAAGCTTCCTCCGGCAGGAAATCCCCAATCTGAGGGTTTCTAATGCTAAGATCCAAGCTCCGCAGCCAGGACAACTAAATCCAGCCACAAATCGATCTAGACAAAAAAGCCGAAACACGCGAGAAACGCCTAGGCGGTCGGCCACAAGCCAAATCTAGGCCAAAAAACACGAAATCTGCGCCGGAAGAAACGAAATCGAGCGCGGAATCGCGCCCGCCACAGCAACAGGCTCAGGATGGACCTTACGAGGCCGCGCGCGCTCGATCGGAGCAAGGACACGGCCGGATCGAGCCTAGGGACTGGGCTCGAAATCCGAGCTTCTTCAAGGGCTAAACTGCAAAATCGATAGAATGGAAAAAATAGAGCGGAGAGAAGAGAAGAGCAGGAGGGGGAAGCGTCCCTTTTATAGCCCAGGACGCGATGGTTAGGTGCGACTCGCCTGTGGCCAGTGGGGTACCGTTTTTGCCGTTGCCCCCCCAGATTCCTGGAGTATTACACACCGACAGAAAACCACCCCTGGTTTTTTGGTTGGTGGTGTCTCGCAGCAGAAGCGGTTTGGGGATTGGGAGACGATGGGTTTATTCAGAGTCAAAAACGATTTGCATTAGCTTGCCTTCTAGCTGGCGTTGCTGTTATATATATATATATATATATATATATATATATATATATATATATATATATATATATATATATATATATATATATAAATAACATATACTGCAAGTCCGATCCAAATTCAGTTCAGACTAATTCATTGACAACTACAGATATCAGTTTTGTAATACTACTAGTAAATGATTTCGGTTTGTTTATCCAGTACAAATCGAAGTTAGACTGTCTTTCCTCAGCTGGAGGTTTGTTAGGTTAATTTTAGGTGTTCCCTGATTGGTTAGAGTTCATCTTTTGGTTGTATATCAATTTCTGTGGAACATTTTGAAATATAAATTTCGTAAACATTGGGAGAGCGGCAGCAAGCATATTCTCTCCTGCAAATTCGAATATGGTGCTTCCAAAGAAAGAGAGGATAAAATGCAGAAAATTGGTAAAAAGAATCATTAACTTTGAAGATAATGTTCCCCATTTACTAAAAAAATACTATAAATATGTACTGGAATTACAGATGTCGTCGAACAGAATATCGAGTAAGGTTGCGTTGCAATTATTATATCTCATCAGGATTAGATTCTAATTAGCACTAACCCTAAGGTGTAACATGGAAACATATCCTCAGCTTCCCTGCAAATGCAAATAGAGCAGTAAGGCCTTACCTAATAAGACCAAGAAACAAAAGGGCAATGAAGCCCCATTGGAAGCCAGCCCAGACACAGACAGGGACGCCCTACCATTGCAGGGGGCACACATGTCATGCTGAATTTCTCATGAGGCTGCAAGTAGCATTGGTTTCTGAAGAAACGGTGTTGCGTATTCAGAAATCAACCTGCCTGCGGGGTCGGTGCCGTTTTGTGTTTAGAAACTTGGAGTGTCTTCGGCTAAAACGCATTAAGAAAAGGCCGAAAGCCTTTGACCTGAAGCCTTCTCAGCCACATGAAAATTAGCAACAGTTTAATCTGCTTTCTTGCGATGGGTTTATTTGGCCGGTGTCGTGTGCTTCAAACAGGGTGAAGTGGTGAGTCAGAGCCACATGGTTTGATTGCATAGGACACAGCCCCATGGGAAATTGAGCGGGGCTATCTGTAGTTCTTGGTCAGTGTCTGCAAGAGCAAGATCAGATACTATCTAGAAGTCTGCAGGGTTTTCAGGTTCAGATAAGAATGGATTTTGTTTCTGATGAAATTCAGAGGGTCTAAGCAGCAGGCCATGACCCACCCATGACCATGAGAGAGGCAAAGAGCTACTACTTTAGGAACAGGAGAATGTAACATGAGCTTATAACAAGATTGATTATTCATTGCCACTTTTGAAGGTTCTCAGTGGTAGCTTTTTGCTCTTGTGGCTAGTGATGTATGATTGCATGGGCGACAATCGTATCTACAATGACGCAAATGGTTATCTTCTGCTATGGAATGGAGATTAACTCCCAGCATAAATGAGTAGTGAATTATTGCTGCGAAATAATTAGAGACGCTTTTCTTTGGTTGATTACAACCATCGCAATTTCAACTATGCATGCCACTCTGACAACAAGACAGCTCGATTATGACACTGTCACTACCGTATATCCAGGTGGAGGAAACGAGCAAAGTAGGAGGAAGTGTTCAGATAATAGATCATGGACTTGGTAATGATACAATTAGTATATGATCAATCATCGCACGGAGGAGTTAATACCGTCACATTCGATTATTCCATTATTGGCCTCTTGCCGATGACCTTTTTATCTGAATTCTGAAGTAAATGTAATAGCAGTTCATCGTCTCAGCATCGATCCAATCCAATTCCAACCTATTGCAGCATGTATGGGTGCATCGGTTGATAAAAAGCCAAAAGCAACCATACTAATCAAGTCCTGACAGTTGAATGCCTGCTCAATAATACTAGGATAATACTACATACTGTTATCACTTTACTACCAATTGCTTGAGAAGTTGAAATGCTATCACTGCTTGGCACAGTCGAGAAAACGAGAGGTTCGATCAGGTCGTTGCCGTTTGCAAAGTTCAGCTCGTTCGATCTATATATCGGTTCTGACGAACAACGTCGATCTCCCCAACCATACGTACTTTAAATTACTCGTCGCGGTCAGTAACTCAAATTATGCAGTGAATTATATGCAGCCGTCCTGGTCAGAGCGATCAGATCAGCAGTTGCTGTGTTGCTAGCTTTGCCAAGCTAGCAATCACCATCTGTTGAAAAGGCAGGAGCAACTGACAAGTCGTTCTTGAAGCCACAGTGACCGCGAACGCAGAGTCTTGAGAAGCCAGCGTCTCAAACTCTCTCTGATTACGTATTTTGTGAAATAACCGCGAGTTATATTGGGCGATCATAATTCAGATTAATATATTATCCCAGATGATAGGTGAAAATGGATATCAGATCGACGCCGGACAAGACGAATTTGGAGCAAACAATTGGTCCAAAAAAACGTGCAGTGCGTGATCGATGTTGAAAGCTTGGAACTTTGAAAGACGTATGTAGGTGATGACTTCTTGGCGATAAATACAAATGCTGCCTTGGGAATTTAGGATCACCGAGTGCATTGTCGAGACAGGGTTAATTATGCATGCGTTGAAATTGAAAAGGCATGCCTGGAACTTAAAGTTGGTTCTATCCACAGAGATATGCTTCCTTATGTCTCTTATACGGCCCTAGTTGGTTGCCTAAAAACCAAAGCCAAAGCCTACAATCTAAATTTTCAAACTTAATTTTTAACTTGCTTTGAAGATATTTTTAACGTATTTTTAATTGATTTTCGCTATAAACATATCTATAAAAGTTTTATCTATAAATTAATTTTTTTCTAATAAATCATTTTGTCTTATAAGAGAATAGAGAATATAGACAATCGATGAGGCTACACTATTACTCATATTTCCATTGATCTAGATATTTTATCGGCGAAAGAAATATCAAACGTTGTTTGCTTGAAAGCTTAAACACCTGGAATCTTCTTCTTTGATTTTTTTACAAAGGTAACATGTTAACATCAATTTTTGTGGTATGATTCTTTAGTGAATTTGGTTAAGATAAAAACCGATGGGTAGATAAAAATTTATCGAAATCAAGCTGAATTCAAAGAGAAATCGTGAAAACCATGACAAGACAGCTTCATATTTTTAGTATATCTCTTAAATAGGCAGGATTAGTTGTTTTTATTTTTTGTTATGAGTCATATCTCATATCTGATCAGAATTTGTATTAACCTAAGGGTATAAATATATATACCCATGGTCTTTGTAAACTATCTTCATAGATTAATACAATTATTTTTGGCGTATCGTCATCTTTTATTCTAGCGAGTTCATAGTTTCAAGCGGGGTTGTATCAGTTTTGATCTTTGACGAGAAGTAAGTTCCATCATCTTCGCTTATATCGGTGTGACTATAACTTTCTCGATTAGGTCCGATATTCTATTCAAGTTGATACAAGTGTTGCCTATCGGATATTATCGATTTTATTTTTAACTCCATCACTGTTTAGAGTCGTATCAGCTTAGTTAGGACTTTTTCGGTTAGGTTTGATATTCTGGCTAACTTGATATTTTTCTAATCATATTGTTGTTTTATATAGATTTGTTATATCCATCACGTTTGTGTGGATCTGTCGGTTAAATAGTTTTTTATTATCTTCAATCTTATATTGTATCGGTTAGGTCCAATCTATTAAAATGTTGCTAATAAGTTTAATTCTAGTAAACCGATAAATTTTTATACAACGTTCATCAGAGTTTTAGCCTATGAGTTATCATTATTGTGGGTTTCAACTATGGTTAGTTAGTCGATATACATTTTAGTTTACCTGTACCAAATCTTCAGCCGATGTATGCTTTAACCATCAGACTTATATATACCATGCTATATTAGTTTTGGTCAATTGGTTCATATTATAGTGTCTCATTGCAATCTCGAAGTTACATCGGCTCATACTCAAACTTGTATATTCACTAATGAAATTTCTCTCTATCAACTTTATTTTTTTATTGTCTCGGTTCGATCCGATCTATCAAGATTGTATTTGATAAAGAATGTTTTATTGGTGATTGTGCATAATTTGGTTTTAGCCGATGATAATATGAATCTCATTGTTTATGTAATTATTTGAATATACATTAGACCTATAGTCGATTGATCAGAACCCTATTGATATTGAATGGCCTTGCTACATCACAACGGCTTATTGGCCGATTGGCTCCTTGATCATCTATTTATTTTTATATTTTTAGTTATAAGATCAAACTGACTGACACGTCCTGAACCTGATTGATAGGCCTTACAATGGAGCTAAACAACCAGACCTTTATGTGTCATGACGAATTTCACAATAGAACCAAGCTAGAAGCCTTTTCACTTTTTCGGTATTGATAGATAACTACCCCCAGATAGTTCTTCGCGGTGAATAAACTAAATTAATAATAGGCATTAAACTGCATTTCCATTCTTAAACCTTTAATGGAGATCTTCCTTCTTGATGAATGAACTATGGCAAAATCAAATAAAATCACTAGTCTTTCTTATAAACTTCTTTTGTTTTTTTAGAAAATATAACAAATATCATTAACAAAATCCCTATTTCAAAAAATGTCATCGGTGAACGCAACCTCTAGAAAATACCATCGCACGAGCCTAACTTGTCCCACAAATATCACTGTCATTAGGTTTCATCCATACCACTCCATTAACCCCAACACATTTCAACGGAGAAAAATGGATAGAGCCATAACGTTACGTCAGTTGTATTTCTGAACAAGTTACCTCATACGATGATATTTCATGAAAGTTACATTCATTGATGTCATTTTTTAAAACAGAGCACTTGTCAATAACGTTTGTTGGATGTTCACTTTTTTAAATAATTGACTGTCGACATTATTCACTTTCTCACTTTAACTCTTTGTTTTTTCTACAAAATATTAATAAACACAGGGAAATGATGCTTTGTTCATAAAATGTTATGTCCTAAATATAAATATAAAATTTTTTGTTGACTTTGTTCTAACTATTTAAAAGTAAATAGATGGTTGTAAAATGTTATGTCCTAAATATAAATATAAAAACTTTTGTTCATTTTGTTCTAGCTATTTATAGGTAAATAGATGGTTAGATTTTAAATTGTCAGTTGTTTGAAAAAGGAGTAAAAAATAATGATCTTGACGAAAGAGGTATACATTCCCTCCTCCAATTCCATATTTTTTACATTTTAATAAGATTGAAGTCAAAAAATTATAACTATGATATCACTGATTTTTAAAATATTTAGTTTTAAAAACAACAGATTAATCTTAAAAAATACTTTAGTAAAATTAAACAATTTAATTTTTATGTATTATAATACAAAATTATAGTCAAGATACATATATTGAAGATATTACCGTTATCTATCTAAAATGTTAAAAATTATAAGATCGGTCGAGGTAAGTAGTAGGAACAGTAGCTTGAAGCCTTGAACGGTGTTAGCATTAACATGTCATGGGACACCATCACGCCTCAGTACATGGAGTAGCAGCCAACAACGGCACATCACACTAGTCTGAAAACTCGCCGACAGAGCGAGGTCGCGAGGAAGCAACAAATGAAGAAGCGGATAGCACATAGCACTATCCGGTTGGCTGGCCCCTCCCCGGGGGCGCGTTTTCCTGTGGGACGTTACGCCGCAAGGCGGAGGATTTTTTGCTTTGGGTGTGGGCGAGACGCGTTGCACGGCCACCGCCGCCTCACGGGTCGCTTTCCGCGTGGCCCCCTTGCCTTTGCCCCGATCCCGCGCGGAGGGGCAGCAGCCGCTGTCGGCTCCGGCCACATCCTGCACCGCGCGGTGGACGGCCGAAATCGGGTGAAGCGTCCGTGTTCCAAGATCAGCTTTTGTACTGCATCGCGATCCCGGCCACGGGAAAAAAAAATCGTCCCTCCCGTCTGCTTCTGCGTGCGATCTCGCGTTGTAAAACTGAGTTGGTATTCGTCAGCCTGATGAGTGTACGTTGCCACGTAGGTTGTTCCGTTTGGGTGTACACGGGAGATTCGATTTGACCTCGACGGCAAGGAAGGGAAGAACGGGAGAAGAGGGGATTTTGACGGTTGACAGAGCCGACGTTTTACACGAAATTGCTGAGACAAACCGAGGGCGGATCAGCCACAGAGGGCATCATTACCCACGAACAGTGTGGCGATGTGATGTTACTCGAGTCGTCACCGCTCACTTCACCAGCTCAACCAGCACGCTGTAGTTGGGACCCGCGAATTCTTAATGAGAATTTTCGCGGCGGCTATATCCATCCACGTAGGCGCCAGCAAACACAGAGAGAGCATATACCATATGCCTTATTATATTCTCCCCCTAAGCCTAAAAGTACACATATTATGGACAATTAATCGCCTCCTGTACACAGCTTGACAGAAGGCGCCATGCGTGACGCGACAAATTTATTTATTTATTTCGTTACGACATCGTATGCATGAGACGGGGTTACCGAACTGATTAAGGGGCTGTTCGGCTGGTTCACCAGCCACCAGCCGAACAGTATTTTCCTTAAAAAAATCAGCCCATCAACCAGTCACACAGTACTTTTCTCTCCAAACTAGCTTGTTGGTCTGAAAAATAATTTTAACAAATCATGTTCAGCTTTTTGGCGCTCCGCTCACGGCTAGTTTGGAGATCCCTGAATCTCACGATATAGTAGTCTATAGGAAATGTGATGACATGTTACTAGTATTTGGTATCTTTGTCTGACAAGAAAGGCTTTGAGTTTGATTCCCACCGGTCATGGGTTAGGTGCATAAGTATCTTTGTGTATATACAACTATAATATTAAGATAAAACTGTTCAACTAAGTATAGATACGGATTTAGGATGGGGTTAGGCTGAGCTGCTCATACCTAAAATAATCTGACATTATTTTCTGGAACTTCTTTTCTCTTATTAAAATAATAGTTTTTATGCTAAACACCATATATTTTAAATGGGCTACGTGGGCTCGTCCCGAGCTACAGCCCGGGCCGTAGATCCGCCCTTCACTATGTATATTCTAAGGGCTACTATAAAATAAAGGATTATTACATGAATTTTAGAGAAATTCAATCGTATGAATTTTTTTCATATGATCATTTCAATCAAAAGAAAAACTATCCAAAAATCATATGAAATTTCTATGCATTGGCTTAAAACATAGAAGTTTTGGAGGAATTCTAATATGAGATTCAAACTCTTGGAAAAAATCCTTCGTGTCTATCTCTCTCATTCTTATTCGTGTTTTTTTCCTTCACTTCATCCAAATAATTATTCGCGTGCTTTCTTACTTTTTTTCAATATCTAGGATTTAAGTTTTATAGCACTTCAATCCTTTATTTTTTCTATTTCTGTATTTTGGGAATTGTACGTTCCAAAAAAAAGCCGTGAAAAAGCATGTCTTATGGAATTTTTTAAAAATATTATTGTTTTAATAAAAAATCATAAAAATAGTGGCCGCTCGGATTTATTCGTCAAAATAGAGGTCCGTCGAACGGTGGGGATTCGACATGAGGGAAATCGAGCGGCGGACGTTCCACTGGACCCTGTTGAACTGCGGGCGTTCAACAGGGGTCTTGTTGAACTGCGATAGTTCAATAGGTCCCACTACCTGGCAGCCGCACAGCCGAGCGTTGGACAAGGCCGCCCCGCCGAGCCTATCGAACAATGGAAGTTCGACCATCTCCTCCTTCGCATCTACCATATGCAGAGAGAGGAGGGAGGACCACCGAGCCGTCAGAGAGAGAGGTGTTGTCGTCGTGTCACCACCGCGCGAGAGATGCATTCGGCTGGAGGGGAGAGAGGCACCATGTCGCCGACACGGGAGACCTGCGCGGGTGGGGAGGAAATGTCCATGACTGTGTATGAAGAGAGAGAGCGACGTTGAAGGTATAAATTTATAATCCATAAGACGACACCAATTTTCTTTTGTTAATCATTGTTGGATGTTAGTGCATATATTATACTAGTAATGTGTTAGAAGTTAGTAGGAGGTTAGTACATATTTTTTGAGATGAGTAGCCATGTATGTATTGATTTTTAAGTAGCGACCACTAAGTATAAATAAACGTGGAGTATTATGAATATTTGAGTATTAGTATAAATTAACATGAAGATATTTATAAGTAGTGATCACTAAATAGAAATAAACATGTAGTAGTAGAAATCAAAAAGAAGTTATATTTAAGTAGTGAAATAGAGTTGATTTACGCTAAAGCAATAATGTAACCATAGATGAAGTTATTGGGTAGTAATGTAGTAAGACAATTTGGCGTGTTATTTCAGGATGTCAAATGATGTGCCCGTTCGTATGTATTATGAAGATGCTCTTATACAACTTTGTGATAGCGGGGTAGATTTGACCGTATATTCATTCGTTGATACTAGCCTGAATGCATCAAGGCAGTTGGTTATGAACGACGTGCTAGGTTGGCTGCATAATATGTTTTGGGGTAGATCCATTGTTGAAAAAAATTATCATAAATGTTTTGTGGCCAGTAAAGGGTCAATATAAATGGCAGTTGCGAGTAGTAGAGCTTGCATATACTTAGCATCATCATTCTCTCTATTTTTATTTATCATTACTAACTACCTTAGTTTGGGTTTCATTCTTTTTTTACAACAGATGATGACTACGGTTTTGCCCAAGCGCATTCTGCAATACCTGCTATCTCCCCTCGGACACAATTTGTGGATGATTTCTTCACGACAGAACCACCCGATGCACAAGCTGGGATAGACTACTGGTATGTTCCTCCTCCAGTCACACAACCAACATAGGAGAGGGAATCCGTGTAGCCAGAGGATGACACTCCACAATAGCCGGCACGACATAGGCACCCATCGGATAATTTGACTTATCTTACTGAACAGATCAGGCAACGAAAGAGGAGGGTCGAGCAAGCATGCGAGGGGAAATCGGCCTTGACATTTTTATGTGAGCAGTATTGTGAACTATTATGTTATGTCACATTATAGTTATGTCACATTATATTATGAACTGAGTCATGAGGTACATTTATTCGATCAACTATGTTTCTATGAATTTTTATATTTATAATTTTTAAAAAAATTTATGAAAAATAGTCTCTATCAACTTAATAGTGGTTGTGCGTGGTTACAATCTACTTTTGGCGCCTGTGTCATTTCGTTGTCCTAACATCTGACACAGTGACGATACAATGCTCATTTGTCACAATAACCGTTATCGTGGGACGAGTGTTGACATGGCACTGTGCGAGCTCGACTAGTCACGATTACCTTTCGGCACAACGTCATGTATATTCACAAAAAACCCTATCGTGGTTACAATCGACTTTTGATACCTAGAGTTCCTCTAATTGCTACGCTACTGTATATGGATGGACCTTGGCAAAATACTTCCACAGGTTTTTTTGTTTCTAAATTTCCCTTTCACATTCAGATCGATCTCAAGAGAATGGAAGCTCCATTTTGCGAGCATCCTGACGGTGAAGGGATCCTTTCGCTGGTCTATTTCCACCATGGTGCGACCGTCCGCTGTGCGCTTGTGGTGATCGATGTATACTCATGAAATCCCTTACTTCAAAAATCTGTGGTAGGAGGTTCTTCCAATGCCCAAACATTTATCGGGTAACAATCATTATCTACTTCAATTACCTATATTGAGTACATATATCACTAATTATTTATGGACAATCATACAATCTTTCGCATACTTATTGTAGTTTGTGCTACTTCAATTGTTGCAGTGTGTCCTTAGAATGGCAGGTAAATCCCCTGGGGCTCCCCACATGGCGGGAGCGTCCAGAGTATAGCTGGCCATATGGCCTGCCCGGCCCGGCCCGGGCCCAAGCACGAAACGACCCGACACGTTTTCTTCGGGCCAGGCACGGCACGACGGGTCGATTTCAGGCCGGGCCGACACAAAAAAGCATGGTCCAACCAAGACAAACGGGCGGCCCAAAGCACGATTTATGAAAATCACAGCCAAAGCCACATGTGCATACATATATCTCCAAGATTGAATCACAAAGATTAACAATTGAGCAAAGACATGAGCAATTGAGCATATACATGACATATAACACAATGAATCACACACACGAAAAAATGAGCAGAGACATGAGCAACTCGAGCGAGCAAAGACATGAGCAATTAAGCATACACATGACATATAATACATTGAATCACACACAGAACCACAACATAAGAGAGAGTAGATGGAAAATAAAGATTGAGAATAGAGCCTTTTTAATCACAATGACATTGTGTCATTGTGATGTCCTCATTAAAAACCTTTCTAGGTAAAAACTCACACCTCGTGAGAAAACCCTAGAAAGGAAAAAAGAGTACAACAAATTCCATTATCAATTTATAATTCTTCATAGTTCAACCATTCAATATTACAGACCACATGAATCACAGGCAGCAGCACATCAAAGGAATCATAGCCAAAGCCACATGTGCACACATATATCAAAAGGCACACAACAACAGCACAACAACAGCAGCAAGGCAGCAAGCATAGCAGTGACATCACTCCACCCTCCAGCACCAGCAGCAACAACTAGCAGCCATCCTAGCACTTAGTGCTGGTTGCTGCTAGAGCCACCAGCCCTACAAACAATTTGTATGATTTAATCCATATGCAAATGCAATTATTCAATGTTTCAATCTTAATGAAATGAGAATTTTATACTTACACCGAGGAGGTTGAGTCATCAAGATACAAATCTACAAAAGAAGCTTCGAGCTCTTTGTTCTCAACAACATGCTGAGCCCGAGCATCTGCAAGCTCCCAATCTTTGATGCATGTAAGCATCTCAACCATCTCAGGTGTCAAGCTCCTTCGCTGATCCTCAAGAATTCTGCCTGTGAGACTAAAAGTTGACTCTGAAGATATAGTAGAGACAGGAACAGACATAATATCCTTGGCTAATATAGAAAGGATTGGATAGGTTAGTTTGTGCTCATGCCACCAATTAATAATGTTGAAATCATCATCATAACATGTGACAGTGTCACTATCAAGATAGGCAGATAACTCAAAGACAATATACATAGGAGCTGGAGTAGTAGTAGCAGTGGAAGTAGAAGGAGTAGGACCACTTACACCATCAGCATCAAATATCTTGCCCCAAACTTGCCTTCTCTTACCTGAGGTATTTGTTGATTGAGGTGGTCTTTGCAATCTAACAGAGGAAAACTTCTGCTCATATTTTTAAAAAAAAGCAAATAAAGTGCATTTTTAACTTCACCATAATAGACAGAGTAATCAGTGCTAGGGGAAAGTGATAACATCTGAAGAATGTTATGAAATCCTCTCATCTTAGCTCTAGGATCCAAAATAAAGGCAAAATAATATAACATAGGAATTTTTTGCCAATATTTGAGAAAAATTTTAGTTTCATGGGACTAACCACAGATCTTAATATCTCATCATGTTCATGGTGATGCAAATGTGTAGCAATATCATATATGTGATGCAACATTAAAGGACTACTTGGATAGTAAACACCAAAAAGAGCAACAGTGGATTGATAAAACAATTCAAGAAATTCAAGCACTTGTTCACCAACTTGCCAGTGAGAATCAGTCAAGAGAGGTCTATTATCAGCTGAGACCCATTTAATTACAATAAAAGCATGAAATGTACTCTTATATGGCATGAAATGCTTGAGCATGAGATATGTTGAATTCCATCTAACATCCATGTCTAGCTAAAATTTACGAGGCCTAACCCCCTTAGCAATGCAAAAGTTCTTAATTCAGCAATACAAGTATTAGAAGAATTTAAGAATGAAACTGCAGTTCTGAAAGCATCAGTATAAGGCTTAAGCCTTTTCAAACTAGACTTAACAATTAGGTTAATAATATGACAAGCACATCTCTGATGCAATAGTGAATGACTAGGATCAGGGTCACGACCAAGATATCCAGATAACATAGGTGTTAAATGTGTCATGGCATATGTATTAGCAGAGGCATTATCAAGTGAAACAGAGATAACCTTATCTTTCAATCCATAATCATCTAAAACAATAGCAATACGCTCTGCAATATTAATACCAAAATGTGACTCATCAATGAGCCTAAATCCTAAAACCTTTTTTTCTAACATCCAATTAGCATTAACATAATGAGCAACCACAGTAAGATAATCTTTCTTAGCATTGCCAGACCAAATATCAGAAGTAATAGCAACAGAAGACACACTAGATTGCAAATAATCCTTAATCTTAGAGCGACGCTCATTGAAATGCTTAGCCATATCTCTATTTGTGGTTCGCCTAGATATTTTCTTAAATATAGGATTATGAGCACGCTGGATGTACTCCTCAAATGCATCATATTCACCAATACCCAGAGGCAAATCAAGTCTAGCAATCAAACGACACAACTCAAAATGAGCAACAGGAGGGCTATACTCCCAATTCCTTACAGTACCATCGGGATTCATAGCAAGTCTAGATTGAACAAGCAAGCAAGATGGGCGATTTCTTTATGCAAGACTTTTGATGTCTAAGTAAATGACCAGTACCACTAGAAAACTTAGCAGAAAGAACAGTTTTGCAGCGAATGCATTTGGCACTAACTGAACCTTCTTGTCGTTTACCTCCTCGAAGATCTTGTCCAAGTCCCGCGGACACCTGATCCGGCCCTCTTCAAGGAGGCCGACGCCGCCGCTCCATAGCTGGTGGACTCCGTGGCCGCCGTCGCCGTCGGGGTTGCAGCCACGGAAGCCCCATTATCTGGAGCAGCAGCATCAACATTGATCGGCGCAAGAGAGCTACCGAACAACGCGTCTGATCTTCGGCCAGGTCGTTGTCATCCTTCTCGGCCAGCCCTTGAAGCACATGGTCGTGATTGGTGGCAGTCTGATTTGGATCAGACGCCATCACGACCTCTTCTTTGGTCCGGTCCTACTCATCCGTCAAGATCACCACCTCAACAGCTCCGTCCCTCCTTGGCCTGCATCAGAAACACATCGAGATAGGACTCTTAGGACTTAAGGTTAGGGGTTAGATTAAGTAGGGGAGGATGAACCGAACAGGCCGAGCCCTGAGCGGAGATGGCGACGCGGACGACGGAGCGATCCAAGAGCGACGGAGCGAGCACCCGGTCGGACTCGAGGAAGAATAGATCAACAGAAGATTGAGACGAGGTGGGGAGAGAGAGGAGGGAGGGTGAACCGGGGATGGATTGTCGACCGGCGGCGGGAGCAGTATCCATGAGCGACGGAGCGAGCGAGTACCCGGCCGGAGCCGTCGGACTCAAGAGTCGAGAAGAACAGAACAAGTGAAGAGGAGAGAGAGACTAGAGAGAGGAGAATGGGGAACCGGGGCATGCCGGCGACGGCGGGCACCCGCTAGGCGGCGGCCTCACGCGCGGCACGGAGTGCGGGGTGAGGGGCGGCGGCGTGAGGGCCGAGGAGAGGCGATCTGGATCTGGATCCGGACGCGTTGGGCGATGGAATAAAGAGAGGCACGGGCATCTAGGGTTAGGGCGACGGGGGTCACGGGGCGACGACTTTTATATGGGGGCGGGACGGCCGTGCTGCGTGCAGGCCGTTGAGATTTCGGGCCACTCGTGGGCCGCGGGCAAAAAACCGTGCTGTGCCGTGCCCGCCCGATGGGCCAGGGGTTCGGCCCAAACACGGCACGGTGCCCCGTGTCGGGCCGGCCCAGGAACGGTAGCGTTCGGGTCGGGTCGTGCTTGGGCCGGGCCAAAAAATTGAACTTCGTACCGGGTTGTCGGGCTCTGGGCCTTATGGCCAACTATAGTCCTGAGTATGGTTGTGGAGACCGTTTCCAGGTGAAATGGTTCGTAATATAAAAAACTATAAGACAAAGATGCTTCATGTGTCCCAACATTATCGACGACGATTTCGTCGTAAGTACCGTTAAGTTCTCACTCCCATCGATCGATACTTTCACATACTTACATATGACATCGATCGTAATGAATTTATACAAACAGTAAGACATAAGGAAATGTGGCTTTGTAAAGTGGATGGATACGGTGAGAGTAACTTCCATCGGTGTAAGGATAACACAACCTGAGATGACCACACAATTCATTCAAGCGTGGATGGAGTACGAACGCCGAACATAGTCTACTAGCTTACACTGGAGATACAATCCATTAGATCTACATGAATGGTATGATCGTCCAAAATACGGTTGTAGAGATCGCTGCCAGGTGGCTACATCCTTTTCATAAGAGACATTTGGAAGGCAATATTTTATTTGTTCCATCATAGACAACGATGTCGCTGCTGTATGTCACATGCTTAATTACTTATTTTCATTATCGCTCGCGATTCCATAATATACTGATCCTATTCACTAATTAGATTTTTTCCACAGGACAATCCAATGATGTGTGGATTCACTTTGTGGATCGACATGGTCAGCCCAACGTATGATGGCGAAAGAGTAACTGAAGCTGAAATGCAAACATAATATATACGAATGAAGGAGCACGATGTTGTAGTACACGCTGAACGACGTAGAAGGAGTTCGTAGGCAAGCTCAAGCCCGATTCATTGCGACCGACAATTTCTTATAGCTCTTCTATGCAACTTATTAACTCTCTTATGTTGGTGTATGTGTCACGAATGGGTATTATTGGTCCGTGCGTCATGAATCAAAAACTAATGGTTAATTTTCTTTTCCATCGATAAAGTTTGTTTCTGCTATCGGCGTAATGTCTTCCTCCTCCTTGCATTCTTTCTCCATCATCCCCTAGGGCGATGTCAACCAACCGGTGTTGTCTTACAAGGGCAAAGAAATCACGGCAAAAACATGAAACCAATAAGCCAATGACAATAAGAAAGAATTTGTAAATAAATAAATTTATCATTTAGAAATACAATGTATTTTTATCGAACAAAAATTAACAAGTTTAAAAATTGCTAACCAAATTAACAAGACAACCAAATATTAAAAAATACATTTATTTCGATGTATTTCTGGGCCTATCGAACAACCGACATTCGACAGGCCCAACCCATCGAACCGCCGCTATTCGACACCCTGTCGAACTCGAACTGTCACTGTTCGACAGGGCCCAGTCGAACACCAGCCGTTCGATCGGCCTGTTCACTCGTTCATCGGCTGTTCGATATGGTCCTGTCGAACTACGGTAGTTTGACAACCTCTTATTTTAATGAATAAATCTGAGCGACTACTGCTTTTATGATTTTCTATTAAGATAATAATATTTTTTAAAAAAATTATGTGTTTGCGAGGTCCACGAGGTGGAATTTGTGTTTCATCCCTAATAGGATTACCGATCCACCTAACTGCAATTTTATTTAAGGTGAAAGGGGGACATTTACTAATATTAATTAAAACGAAGTTACTACAATCCAAAATGATAGGTTCATGAGTACAATTGCGGCATATGAGATTTTTTTGTGTGTTAGAAAAATTTTGTTGTCAGAAGAAAATAAACATGTGGGATATTATATGATATTTTCGCATTACAAGGTGAGATATTAGGTGTTGATTGAGTGGTTGAAAAAATGTAGTTATGGATAAGGTTACTAAAATTATAATGGATGATCTTTTTATATATACAAAGGTACACAAATTGTCAAAAATTGACACATAAACAATTGCCACTAGTTATTGTTAACTTGTCATAGTCTTCCTAATGCCTTTGCCAACACCTGCTCAAAAATATAAGAGCAGAAATCTTCAACTTCGCTTATGGTAGAAAACAAAAATCCAACATGTATTGGGCAGCTGGGAGAGCATAAAGTGCACGTGCGTCATATATAGATACAGCACATTATATTGGAGAGTTTTAAAAAAAGCACATGATATTGGACGATGGTGATGACCCGAGTCTCTTTTTCATCTGATCAATGGAAGTACTTTTTGTTCATGGCGCACATGAACGTTTACATACTTTGATGAATGTGATTTTGACCGTTGTTTCTTTAAGACTATAAAAGTAAATAATATCTACGGCTCTTTTCATTCTAAAATATAACGTTCAAAATTTATCTCAAAATATGATAACTTTTTTATCAATATTTTTTTCTAACCAAATACAACACTTCATCATTCACTTCTTTCATTTCTCAACCAATCACATCATTTTTACATTTAATTCTATCTATTTTATTAATAATCATATCTATCTTTAAAAATTTTTTATATTTTGAAACGGAGATAGATACTATTTTAATAGTTTTTCCATAAGTCCAACAATCATAATTGTAAATATAATTTATATATTTTTTTAAAACTACTGTTGATAAACCGATAGGTATTTGTGAGCGAAGACCGAGTATTACGATAAATTCATGTCTACTCTGAGAGTGGCGCTGTACATGAAAAAGTTACTTAACCTAACTCCACGTGTACAAGAAAATGACATCTACATCGAAAAGGAAGGGAAAACTGGTCGATGCATCAGACGAAGAAGAGACGAAACACCACGAGGAAAACGCGCCCGACCGAGAGCGACTTCGCGACCGCGGCGTGATATATAGCAGGCCATCCGCGGGGCTAGGCCCTGTTTGGAAGGCCTCAGTTCCGGCCCATTCCCCGTGGATGGGTCGGAAAGGCCTTGTGGATCGTCATGGGCCTGAAAGCCCGCTAGATCTCGATGCGTCAGCAGTCAGCACGCTGCCGCCGCAATGGTTGGCGACGCCGGCCGCGGCGCGCGAAGTATATGGAGCGCGATTTTGGCGGATAAATTTGGGCGCGCGGAGGCGGGAGGAGCGGGAACGAAACCGCGGAGCCTCAGGCCTCACCCCTAAACTCGTCGTCGCCGCCGCCCCCGCCGCCCCCTCCATGGAGAGGAAGCAGGCGGACTACAGCAACCTCGTAAGCTTCCCACCCTTGGGTCTCCCTTTTGATTCTCGATTCACCTCGATTTTGGTTTGGCTGAGCAATGGCGATGGGAATGGCAGGACGAGAGGTACGCGATCCAGGGGGAGAAGTACCAGGGGCAGCAGTACAGCCACATCTACTTCACGCGCCTCCACCACATACGCAACCTCCTCCACGCCCTCGTCCCCTCGTGGAAGCCGCACCTTCCTGGTCCGACCCCTCGCTTTTTCCTCGATCTTTAAATCGTTAGGGTTTCTCTGACCTGTTTAAGGAGCGTCAACTGTTTTGGAGTTGATTGCAATGCAGCATGACTGGTTTAGTTAGGGTTTATGTGCTGGTATGTGGATTCTCTAGATACAAAATTTGGGGGCGAAATTTCAGGCCTATATAGCTCATATTAGGTTTTTAGAAGCAACTTGGCACATTGACTACGGTCTGTACTCCATCCACAGTATGAGTTTATGACCAGGTCACTTGGGTGTTTTTAGGAGTTCTATGAGCTTGTCATGTGCTAGTTTGTCTATGCTTGGTGAAATAGTTTTCACAAAACACTGATTTGATATCTTCTATTTACCAAAAGATTTTTTTATTGGTTGGTGAGTGGAATTGAACTAAAAAAATAAATTTCCTTACTAAATGCTTTGTCAAACAGTTACTTTGCGATGAAGCTAGTAATCAATCGTAAGGTCTTTTGCTGGCATTATTTAGTCAGTATGAATGTATGATCTTATGAAATGTGCCTCCTTATTACCAAGATTGAACATTGGATCCATTTGCTATGTGCCTGCGCAGCTTATCTTAGTTCATGGAAATGAATAGTGTAAGAGATGCTTGCTTTTATGCATCCACAGAGAGAGAGAGAGAGAGAGAGAGAGAGAGAGATTAAACTTTAAAGCATACCTCTTGCTGTGTTGCAGTTACTACTGTATTGGGACTTGAAGAAGGAAAGGATTGCATAATTGTTGGAACTTTATATAAGCATATGAAACTCAAGCCTTCCATTCTTGATGAATACTCCAAGGAGGTAATTTAGCATGTCTTGTCTTTTCATCCTTAATATTGAATGACCTCTGAATGAACTGTTGTGCTACAGAGGTCTGCTATTCCTCTAGCTAAACCACACAATTTCATGCATCCTGATGATCATCTCATTCTGGAAGATGAAAGTGGGAGAGTTACACTTGCAGGAGCCATACCTCCAGCAGCATATGTTACTGGTATGTCTGGTATTTTTCACTGAAATTAAGTTTGCTAATTCTAGACTAGTTTTTTTAGGGCTGTAGCATTTGTCGGACATTTTTATCCGATATATCAGTGTTATTTGGAATACTCAATCGCCAATCATATCCACAGGAGTTGTCGTAGCTTTACATGGGAAGGAAACAAGTGCTGGCAACTTTTTTGTTGAAGATGTTCTTGAGGCTGGGCTTCCTCCTCAAATTACGTTACCTAGCATAAGTAATATTTTCCCTATCCTGATTTGCTCATTTTCCATTTTCCCCATTTGCCTACAAAAGTTTTGATGGTTAGAGCTCTTACATTGGCATTTATCTCTGTTACAGATGAGGACAAATATGTGGTATTTCTGTCAGGATTAAGTGTTGGGAGTGAAAAATTCAATCCTCTGCAATTCCAACTTCTTATAGACCATATCACAGGGCATTTGGGTGATGAGAATGTATGCCCCTTTTTATTTTTCTCAAAATGATGGTTTTCAAGTGAAGATATGCATTAATTTTAGATGGTGTCTTTGCAATTTAATTAGGAGCAATCCATAGCATCCAACATTGTACGTGTTGTGGTGGCTGGGAATTCGGTACATATTTCACCAAGATTCTTCAATGGTCAGGTAAAATCCCTTATATTTTGGGACAGAAGTAGTACATGTTTTTGGTGAAACTCCATATATTGCTTTAGTTCATTGTACTAGTGGTGAACTCTGATATTTCAGACAGTAGCATCGAAAGATCAATCCAGGATAGTTGAACCAATCAAAGAATTGGATATAATGCTCACTCAGGTTCCAACTGTTTACTCCCCTCAAATATTATCAATGCAATTATTCAGGTTTATGATGTCAGTATGAATGTAATCCATTTCCTCTGCAGCTTGTGGCATCATTGCCTGTGGATATGATGCCAGGATCTAATGACCCGGCAAATTTTTCTTTGCCTCAACAGGTGGGCTATTGACATGGAAAAATAATGACTAATTTGTACTAGTAACATTCAAGCGTGTTTTTATGCATGCGTGACTAACTTATGCCTTGCTTTTTTTGCAGCCTTTGCATAGATGCCTTTTCGCTGGAGCATCCACTTATAACACTTTTTCATCATGCTCTAATCCACATCAATTCGAGCTTGACAGTGTCCAGTGAGTGTTGGTGTTTCTTTAACCTTCCTCAATTAAAGCAGCTGTAGAGTTTGAAGTATGGAAATTCTGCATGTAGGTTTATTGGAACATCTGGCCAGAACATAGACGACCTCTACAGGTACTCTGATGCCAAAGAGAAGCTGGAATTCATGGAAAGAACACTGCGGTGGCGTCATCTTGCTCCGACTGCTCCAAACAGTCTAGGTAATTCTTCAGGCATTTCCGCCCCATTGTGCTATGCTGTGATTGTTTGGTAAAAAACCAAGTATTATATCATCCAACTATTTGTAATTCAATTGCATTATTGATTTAGTATTTTTATATCAAAGCTAGAACCCTTCTCACGTAAATATCTGTTTCACCCAGGATGTTATCCATACACAGACAAGGATCCTTTCCTCGTTGAAAGCTGTCCCCATGTTTACTTCGTCGGGAATCAAGATAAATATGAAACTCAATTATTGCAAGGTACAGCTTCATGTAAGCTTCATATGTTGTTTTGGCGCCCAACTAAACATCCTTGTCATGCAGGGCCAGAAAAACAAAAAGTGAGGCTGATCTGCATTCCAAAGTTTTGTGATAGTGGAGTTGCTGTCATGGTATGTGCTTGTAGTTGTATGCCGACTACTGGTAAATCTGCTCTGGTTTATCGTTGCAATCTAGAAAGTTATAAGGAGGCCCAGCCATCGAGTGGGGGATTAGCTACTTCCACACAATAGCATCGTAAAAAGTTGACAAAGATGAGCCACTAAAACAACTTCATATACTTCTTTGTGGAAGGTTTAACACACCATGGCATAAAACAGAAGTCAGCTTTGAAGATAAACACTTTTCCTTTGATCTTCTGTCTTAATATAGTACTTAGCCTTGATTTTACACACCATGGCATAAAACAGAAGTCAGCTTTGAAGATAAACACTTTTCCTTTGATCTTCTGTCTTAATATAGTACTTAGCCTTGATTTATATATGCGTAGACAAACATTTTCCTTTGGTGCACTCAGCATTGATTATTATATGCATTAACACATACACAAATAGATTGCTGACAAACATAAGTATATGTCTTAATACAGCTCAATTTGAGGAACTTGGAGTGCAGCACGTTGAGTTTCTCAACAAGCTTCGATGCCTGACCATGCTCTATTTGTCTGGAGCACAAGTGAGTTTGATGTAGCATTCTGCTTTGGACATCTTAATCCTGAACTGGCGCAGGGTTGTCTGAAGGATGTACTTGTAGTTCATCAGTTTTTTTAAAAAAGATTGTGATGACCTAGGTTCTCCAATTAGATGTGTTGATATAATTGCCTAAACCTCGATGTATCAAAAAGCTGAAATAGAGGGTGCACGGTTTGTACCAAACAAAAATAAGCGCATGCTTCTTTACCCAGTATGATCCACAGCTGATTTCTTTGCAGACGTTGGATTCTTTTTATCTGTTTTAGCAAATGTTACAATGTGTTCCGAACAGATTGTGTTCGTCAGTTCGTGTGCATTTTTTCTAACTAGATATGCAGAAGCAGAGCAAACAAAAGAGTAAAATGGATTAGAGATGCAGCTCGAGTTGTCTTCACCAGGTTGCAGAAGACGGAGCTGAGCGTATTGTTCTAATTTCAGACTGTTTTACAATTCACATATTTTGTGTTGTCTGACTTCCCCGTATTTTGGGGAAAAAATCCTATTAAAAGTGCCATTATATATACGAATTTACATTTTCTCTTGCGGCTCCAACTTCCAAGCAAAGACTTCGAAATCGGGAAATTCGAAAACAAGCACATGCTTCATAGTAGGCTCGAAGCTAGAACTATCCTAATCCCATGCTTCATCTGTGGCTATAGGTGACCGCAGCAAAATAACAAGAGCAAGCAGAGCTGCAGATCTATGGTGCTGTTTGGATAACCGAATTATGGTGCTGCAGATTTATTAAATATATTTTTATTTTGAAGTATTAAATATAAATTATTTATAGAACCCATTTATAATCGAAATTTTATAATCGAAAGATAATTCGTAAGACAAATTTAATAAGCCTAATTATATCATGATTTGAGAATGTGTTAATAATATGATGCTACAATAAACATTTGTTATTATGTATTACATATTTATTAATTATGGATTAATTAGACTTTGGTAATCATGGATTAATTAGACTTAATATTAATATATTTATCTTGTAAATTATTCTTCAACTTTATATAATTATTTTTATAATTAATTTATATTTAATATTGTCCGTATCCAAACAACCCGTATACCATCCGTTTTTCCAACAAAGTCTCTTCTGTTGTCTCCATCCCATTTCCCCACATCTCGCTGGAGCCGCGGCTTCTATCTACTCTCTCCTTCGTCGGCGCCATGGCGGCCGTCTCTCCCCACCTCGCCTCGCCTTTTCCGCTTCTCCGGTCTCTCCGAACCCCTCCTCGCCGGCTTCCGCCTGCTGTCTCCGCCGTCCCTCTCCGAGCCGCCCGCGTCGTCCTCCGTGGCTTCAGGTGCGTACACCCTCCCCTCCCCCCTCTTATCTTACGCCTTGTTCATGGGCATTGGTTAGAGAAAAAGAGTATCACGGTTTTGCTTGGATTGTGCTGTTACCGTCCGTATGCTTGCCTTAACCCGATTGTATTCAATTTGTCTTAGGGCATAAGCCGGAGATGTAAACCATTTCCATTATCTAAAAAAATTATTGCAAAGGATATAGAGAAAGGAAGGGGATCAATGGATAGTACATACTGACTACGTAGTGCTGCTGACTTAGCTGAAAGTATAAACACACATATTAAGGAATTGCTAGTGTTCTGCAATTGACTCTTAAGCCAACGTATTTTTGTATTGCTAACAGCTTGGATTGTTTGTGAGAACCACCCTTTTATTGAACAACTAGTAACATGTCCGCGCGTTATAACGGGCCAGATCCATATACTTATAGATGGGCTGTTCTTGGTGGGGGAAGGGGTGGAAGAAGGATGACTTCGCTTTTACAGTAGTAGAGATAGGAAGATGTAAGAGTTTGTATCTTTGGATGGCAACTCTGTACGATTACTATGTTTAGTGCGCATACCATGCTCCACGGTGTATTTGTGTCAAAGAGGCCCAAATTTTTTTGTTAGACTTTGGTTGTTTAGTTGTCAGGTTGCATCCATTCCAATTTCCACTGAATTTATGGCCTTGCAAAAATGTTGCGACTAGAATACAAGTTTCTCCATGCTTACAGCCTATGCTCTGAATAAAACATTTCGTAACATTCTATTAAGCCAATCTGGTCGTAGTTTGTTTGATGATTGATTTCATGGGTGTTTTGCCCCAATGTTAAGACATATTCGCATATGTGCACAAGTTGTCTGTCATATGGAATATCGGTACAGTCCTTTTGCATTGCAAATTGGCTGTTCATTGTCAATGAGTATGTGATGCATTCTCCAAGGTGTCGTCCTAACTGTGTTAACGTACAGGCTTCCTGATGCAGCTGCAAGAAAATTTCTTTGTTTCGAGAATTCAATAAGCTTGCAGACGGAGCACCAGAAGCAACTCCAATTTGCTTCAGAGAGAGATTCTACTAGCACTAAAGCAAAACAGAACAGCTCAAGTGATACTAACTCAAGCTCATCAGATGGTCCACCCGTCCTAACTATTTTGGCTGGTATCATTGTGTTCCTCCTAGTCTTGTGGGTGATGGGGTCGCTCGTTACCTGGATTGTTGGCTTGGTCTTTGGTGCTGCAAAATCATAGAAGTTACTGAAGTCCTACAATTTTAGGATAGTTCTGCACCTCTGTAGCTGTACATGTTTCCAATTGTGTGCCAATCTTGGATAAATTGCACCTAATGGTTTCGTTCTTAACTGAAGTGTGAATAACTGTTTCATGGCGTTGTCACGTTGTTTCCAGCTGTGACTCGGGTATTGCTTTTTCATGTCATTTCAAGGTGGAAACAGTGGTTTGGTTCCGTTCTTTTGTATGAACACCTGAGAGAGTAATTTCTCTACTACTTTAAAGCGGAGGCGTTCTCCTTCCATCTTCTCTCACCACATGCAACGCGTGCGTACACAGATGTTCTTTTCTCAATCATCCTTCTATAGCTTATCCCTAATTATATGGGCCTGGATCTAGCCCGTTATAATGTATGTGTATATTATATTACTAGTATAGTAAAAATTTAACATGAAAATACAGGCTTGTGTGTTCCATTCATCAGTCTCTGATAAAGATTTAGGCCCCCATGGTTTCCTCCATATAGCATCAGTCGTTGCCAAAATTTGAATTTTCAAACTTAATTTTGAAGTTTCTCATCACAGTTTATTTTTAGTATTGACATTTAAATCGCTAAGAATACATATATAAAAGTTTTATCTATAACTTATTACTATTTTGCTAATGCGTTGAATGACGTATTATCCGCATTTGACCAAATGATGGAGATCTCATATTTGCAACATCACTGTTTTCCCCCTACCAGTGTACACGCACCTAATCGAACTGAAACTCCATATAGACCTAGGACTCAGTCTGATCTTAACTTTCGAGCTTGTTATCTCAGTGCATTGTTTTTTTCGAAACGAGCCGTACAAGAGAAGTTTTATATTGATATAGGAAAAAAAATCAAAACTATAGCCATGAGAGACTACAATTAGGAAAAAAAAAGAGAAAACAAGCTGGGCATCATAATGTCTTTAAAAGATAAAAAAGAAATTCTCAGTGCATTTGTGATCTTACAATGCTTTGCTATTGACAGTACAATCATACAGTTCTATGATTTCTGAATATATATCATAATGTTTTGGCATTCAGTTCAGTCTGCTCCCAGGCATCAGTGTGAAGGTGTGATGGCTGTTGAGGTTGAGGCCCCCCTGTATCATCATGCCCATGAGGCTGTGACCTCAAACTTCTGCTGGCATATGCTATGAAGGTGAACTCTAACTCCTGCAATGCAATCCCTGTGTAGTATCAAATTGCTTTTCATTAGTGTTCATATCAGTACAGCATTTACTCTGCCATTGCTACGGTCATCATCAATCACCATGGATCTGAATCCTAACGGCCTGAAATCCTGAATCTACTATATCATTCTATAGTCGCTGTCAGATTTCCTGCCCGTTCTTTCTCACGGGAGAAAATAAATGCACCACAGCAACACTACTACGACCGACACGAGCCACAGAAAAAGCGTCTCCCGGTCCCGGGACCAGCCTGCGCCGCACCAGAGCAGCGACCGACCGCGCCAGCGTCGCGCGCGCGCGGCACGTGAGATCCCATTCCCACCTCACCCGCGCTCCCCAACGGCTATATTCCCCCATCAACCTCTCCCTTCTTCTTCGCCTCGTCTAATCCCGCGCTTAAATCCCCCTTCCCCTCTCCCGCTCCCACTCACCAACGGATACGATACACTGCGTCAAACTCCTCTCGTCCTCCGATCCGCTCGATCTCTGCACTGCAATGGCGGAGACGGCAAAGGGCGGCGGCGGGACGGTGTCCGTGCAGCACGTGGCGAAGGCGTCGTCGGACGAGCTCCTGCGCAAGTTCGCCGACCCGGACGCGCACGCCAAGCAGATCACGCCGCCGCGGCGCAGCCTCGCTCTGCGGAGGAAGCGGTCGTCCAGGAGGGTGGCGTCGGGGCTCTCCGCGCGGGACTCGGGGTCGGGGTCGTCGGGGGTAGAGCTCGCGGCGCCCAAGCGGAGGCGGAGTATCGGCGGGTCCACCGAGTGGAAGGCCGGCCTGCTGCTGCCCACGACCACGGCCTCCGCCCGTAAGGGATCCACCGCGAGCCATTCCCGCCGGGGCGGGGCCGCGCGCCTCGATGACGCCGCCGGGATCGGCCTCCTCCTCGCCGCGTTGGAGCGGGTAAGCTAGCTTCCAACTCTCCAACTCCTCGTTCATCGATTGGCTGATGCTAAATTGGTTTCACTCTGTCCGATGCTCAGACATGGAGGAAGACGGTGGCGGGGGCATCGAAGATGTTCGTGGAGAGGCACCGCACCAACCACGTGCTGCTCATCAGCGACATGGTCTGAACTCTGAACTCTAAACTGAAGCCTGCCATGACAGGTGGCCGAGCTGTGACTGATTCTTCTCGTCATCGAGCTCTTCTGCTCGGGTTGGTTTCCTTCGATTTGAATTCGTTTATGACTGATTGATTCTACAGTTTAGCTGAATAAAATGGCAGAAAAGAACAAGACAAAATTGAACTAGCTGTGTAGTTCAGGTAGAGTAGGTTCTTTGACTCCTGCCTGTGTGTGTTTGCTTTTATTCACTCGTGATTTCTTTTACTCGGTTGAATCATCGTCTCGGCGACCACGTTGTAAATTCAAGTTTGCAATATCAATACCAGTGCTGTTCTTCTCAGAGAAAATTCAGAAATTGTGTTATTGTGTGTTTAGGCCTTTGGTTTTTTAGAGGATTAGGCCTCCATATTGACTGGGCTAAAGACCTGAATACTGATGGGCCTTGTGGGTCTCTCGCTGTTCACAATGTGAATTCCTGAAGGAGGTAGAAGAACTAAAAAATTCCAAGATCCAAACTTTCAACGGATGCAGTTCAATGGTTTATACTCCACTTGGCTTCAGATTATGCACCATATAAAGGTTTCTTTACTAGTACCAGTCCATGTCTACCCAGAAGCCTACTTTGTTTTCTCTAGTAGCTCCACATACGCTTTCACTACCTGATTAAACATTACTACATCCGAAAGGTAAAGGTACAGCAGATATGATCAAATGATCAATGATTGATCCTTTCTTTCCTTATCTTCTCCTTTTCATTTCTGATATCCCTGCACTAAGGACTCAGCAAACCCCCTTCACTAAGAAAACAAAGCTGAAGACGATTAAGTCTCAAGTCCACCTTTTCTAGTATCTGAATATGGTGTGGGGTCTCTCTTTGCACAGGATGGATTGATCAATCACTGGACCTGATTTCTCAATTCTCGGTTGGCACTTGGGCAGGTTCAATCAGGTGGCCCGTTCCTTGGCAAGATCGTGACACAACTGATACAAAAATCTGAATCGCCTAAAGAAAAAAAAACACTGAAGTACTGATAGCATCATCATGTCTGTCCTCATACTACGAGTCTAAGATACGAACAGCCCGCGTAACTACAATGTATTGCACCACTTGTCAAGTTGGAATTTATAGTGTACTGCTCTGAAAATTGCAACTGGCTCACTCTGCTAATCCACCGAGGCATGAGGGCTAACCCAAAACAAAGCAGAAAGCACCCATTTCATCAGGTTGACCAGTTTCTGGCAGATACTTGAGCCGCCTGTAGCCGGCATGGCATGGACGTGCTGGACCAGGACACCGAATTCCTTCCTTGGGTCTCTCGACCTAACTGATGCTGGTGATGCACACTCGCCGGCTGTTCGTGGTAGTATCAGACAGGTGACTGAAGAAGATGAGCTGTTTTTTTCGTAGCTTTCAAGCCGAGCTAATCTGTTCCCCCATCCTGCCACCGGAAATGGCAGCAGATTGGTGGGGAGGCCCTTTCCGTGGAGGGTCCGACGCATCGCAGCCGTCGCCTCCTCCATCCTCATCTCTTCTCTTTTAACAAAGGAAGACGCCACTTTTGGAAGGAAAAAGAAAAGCTGCATCAGTGGAGTCAACCAGAACTATCCATGGTGCTTTTCTCCTTCGTGAAGGGTGAACTTGTTCGTGTGCCTCAGTGCCTGGGTTAAGATTTGAATTTAATTTGATCCTGCAGAGTAATAAGATTCCTTAAGAAGAGAGAATTGATTTTCAAAATGGTAGAACTATATGACGAAATTTTCTACAAGTAACTCACTAACTAGGGTAAGGTGAACAAGTTTAGGTGTCTGTGTTGCTGGTACCTTGGAAATGAAGGTACCAAGTTTCAGTGTATGACACTTCATTTCTGTAACTGGTGGTGATTATGAACATTCCTTTATATTGTCAGGAAAACATAACCTCTGACCACCTCAACCATACTCAAATGCTTTTTAGCTTTTGGTCAATCAGCCATTCCACTACTATTCGCATATGGTGGGTAGTTTGTAGCCATGTGTATAGTGCTGAAAAAAAAAGAAGTCACATTCAGCATCTGATTTTGTAGGACAGAATGGTAGGCCATACATACCGAACCCGGCAGCACAGTGACCAGGAGGTCTCTGTTGACCAAAATTTCTTTGTCATTTTTCTATAGAAAATGACAAAGAGCGAGTACAATATACTATGGGATAAACAACGTGAACGACCTTGTAGAGCGACGAACTTGAGCTGTTCATTCGTGCAGACTGTTTTCCTTCTGAACTGATATTTACAGTATGCTGTAAAATAATGGTATCTGTTCTGAACTTCTGATAGCAGCATGTTAGTAACTTTGTTTAACTGTATAGTTGGTTATTTTGACGACCCGCGATAAAAAAAGGATAGTAGGGTTTTTTTTGAAGTATGTGAGCGATGCGGCTCTGAGTTCTAAAACGCTCTTGGCTAAAGACCAACATATCCCATTCCACAACGAAAGATAGGGAGCAGGAATGGACTCGAGATGCGCTGCTGAAACATAAGAGTATATTTATCTGCACACGGATGGAATACGGAGGAACAAGATGCACATTCTTCGGCCGGCTGAAGCGACCTGACTGCGACCCCACCGGTGGTTGATTTCAGAATTCAGAAAAAGTCATTGTGAGATTGTAGCCAAAATTCTTTGAAGCATCACAAGACAGAAAGATCTTGGGGTCCATTACATCTTTGCGATAAGGTTGGCCCAAAAAAAAGGAGGGATTTGCCTCTTAACATCAGATCCATGATCTGAAGAGAGACTATTCCAAGAAACGTTCAGTAGCTAGGCCTGTCCTTTATGTCTGGCGAGACACTGATGCAGTAGGGCAGAATAAATATTGCAGAGCGGGTCGCCATCTGGAAATTATATCGGCACCTTTCACGGCAGCTCGATCGCCCACGACACTTGTGCGTAATGCAGTGTGCAGATACTTCATTTCATCGTTTGCTCCCCCTGGACGGCTGGACACCATGCATCGCCATTTCACTTTCGGTTGGTGTCGTCTTCACCAATCGATCGATTATTTCTCCCTCTCCAGAAGAGACGGTAGGTTGCTCACAGCAGACGGCACCTAATACAGGCAATCGATCGGCCCTAGCTTGCTATCCGATACTGCAAGAACTAGACCGACACTTGCAAAGTTGCTTCTTCCTCTCCGTTTTTTCTTTTTCTCAAAGTTGCAAACGGAAGAAGAAAAAGAGGAGGCTGGTGCAGTAACACTGTACACAGCACCGTATCTGCAGGTTGGACACAAATATAGTTATAGGCATACGTTTCTGCAGAACTGCAGTGTACTACGTACGTGCGATGCATAGACGCATGATACATCTGCAACTCTGGTGGTAATGTTTCTAATGATAAAGATAAAAAGTTAGGGCATAGAAAGTAAGAAAGTTATTAACGAAAGTTTTCCGAACGAAATATATCGTTTAACCGATTAAAAACGTGTTAATGAAAATCAAATGTAAAATCCGTATGCTAAACGGAAAAGAAAGGGAACTACGTAGATTGGAAATGAAGCGAAGCAAGACGTGGCTTGCTTGGCGATGACGCGGATCTCTCCGCCTTTTGACGAGCGCCTCCGCCGCAACCGCCGGACGCACGCACGGCCGCACCCACGACTCCACGCCTTCAGTCCGGCGGTGTTTGGATGGACAAAGTTTTTTAAAAGGTTTTTAATTATACGACACATCAAATATTTAAATATTATTTTAAATATTAAATATAAATTATTTATAAAACTTATTTATAATCGTGACTAATTAACGAGACGGATCTAATAATTTTAATTATACCATAATTTGACGATGTAACACTATAATAAATATTTGCTAATCATAAATTATTTAAATTTAATAAATTCCTCTTTATCGATTTTATAATTATTATTATAATTAATTTATATTTAATCTATCCTATGTGAGCTGATCAAACGCCACCATCGTCTTTCAGTGGCAGGTCCCCGTAAATAATCCCCAGTTTCCGGCCCAAGTACGTGCGCTTCTCCTTCTCCATTGTCTTCTTCCCAAATCCTCCTCTCTCCCTCCCAACTCCCCCACTCAAAAACTCCGTGCTCTCCTCACCAATCCCCACCACCTCCTCCCCTTCCCACGACGAGGCAACCAATCTGCCCGCGGACTCCACTTCCGGTGGCTCCCCGCGGCGGTTTCGAGAAGTCCCGCGTCGCCGTCCGATATGGAGGGCCGTCGCGGTGGCCTGTAAGGTGCCGCGTTGTTGCTGGTGAGGAGGTTACTGGGTTTTGCCGCGAGCGCGGGGCGTAACCGCTCGCCTGCGTTTCGCGCGCTGGGTCTTATCACTTTGGAGGCTTCTAGAAGGTTCTAGCCTTTTCCGAGTTATTCCGCCGATTGCTCGCCCATTGCGCTTGGGCGAGGAACTGATGACATCCTCCTTTTGATCGTCGTCTTACAGAAGGTTCTGGAGTTCTCTAGAAACTGCGCCGTTGTGCCCCGCGACTGCGAGAAAAGGTCTCCGAGTTTGTGAGTGACACAGGCGTGATTCTGCTTCTAGGCTGGGGGTTTTGCATTTTGGGGGCGCGGTGGTCTGGCCGGAAGGTAATCTAATCACCTCCATCTCTGCTTCCACTTCATTGTTCTAGAAGTTTCTAATACCTTAGAATTCATTTTTGAATGAGCGTGGACGAACACTGTGACTGCGTACAAATATTTTACTGGTATCTCTTGTGCAGCCAGGTCCCTAATCTCTGCATGTGCTGTTGGTATTCTGAACTTTCTGAAATTTTGGTAATCCTAGTCCCAGGCATGGGCTAGGTCTCAGGCGAGATTTCCATGTGATTGGTGGATAGAATTGTTGCACCGAGAGTGGGAAGGTAGTGCTTTCATCACTGCCTTCTAAAGCTCTTAGCACATTCTGGAATCGTCTCGAGGCTCAACTCAACTCAGTTTGCGCGTGCAGGTCCGGCGTTGTGACCGGCAGCAATCGTGATGACGTCCTTGGCAAGAACGCTATCCCGGGGCGGGCCGATGCAGCCGCCGGGGCCGCGGCGCATCCTCAGAACGCAGACCGCCGTAAACCTGGGCGAGCAAATCTTTGACAGTGAGGTGGTGCCGTCGTCGCTCGTTGAGATCGCGCCCATCCTCCGTGTTGCCAATGAGGTAGAGGCGTCCAATCCCCGGGTTGCCTACCTCTGTAAGCTATCCCGACTCCCAATTACCAACCTGCTCCTCCCAGTGATTTTCCTGTTATGAGTTCGCACATGAGTCAACACCTCCAGCTATCCTCTGTATTTCCACTATACAAAGACCATATTTTGGCATACTGCTAATTGGACTGTCACCTAGTGTGAAAGCTTGCTATTGTTTTGCTTTAAAAATGTGAATGAACACAAACAAACATCTCTCTTACCTAATTGCGCCCTGGGGATGTAAATGCTTTATGCTATCATTATCTTAGACTCCTTTCTTGGATAAGTACGGGAGGGGAGACCCTTACCTATTAACACTTCCACAATACATACAGAGAAGTTAGCTACAGAAAAACACTGCCCTCTTGGTAATCCACTTACAAACATTGTTCACTCATTGCTTATTACCATAAAAAGCATGCTAATCTTATTCTTCTTTACAATGTGTTTGATCACATTAATTTGTATGTCTGTAATAATGGATAGGTCGATTCTATGCATTTGAAAAGGCTCACAGGTTAGATCCAACTTCAAGCGGCCGGGGCGTCCGGCAATTCAAGACGGCTCTTCTACAACGGCTTGAAAGGGTGTGCATTTCAAGTACTTTTAGTTCTAGTCAGTTGTTTGCATCCATTTTTGTTTTATCCTACAACTGTCCTGCGATGGTGCAATTGACTGCTTACTTGCCTTTGCTTATATCCTTTCCTCTACCTTTTTCTTTACACATAGCCCCATAGCCATCTACCACTTGGTGCTACGTTTCAACATTTTTCTGCATGCTAATAATTGCACTATTTACATGATCGTGTAAATGAATCTTTCATTGTGCTCGTTAAGAGTTATATCTTATATCATCATAGGAGGTTAGTCTTAGCTCTAAAAAAATATGTGGCTCATTTTGTCCAGAAAATGTTGAAAGATTTTTAGGTGACCTCACCAATGCTTTGGTTGAATTAAAAACCCATCCATGTCACTGGAATATATATCTCAATAGCCTTTTGTCGTTATTTTTTCTATTAGGAGAATGAACCCACCTTGAGAGGAAGGGCCCACAAAAGTGACGCACGGGAAATACAGTCCTTCTATCAACACTACTATAAGAAATATATTCAAGCACTTCAAAATGTCTCTGACCAAGTGGATCGGTGCGTTATATTTTTATTTCATAATCTTCTTCTCATCAACAGTGTTGCCAAATTTTCTTTATTCATGCAGTGCTCAACTTACCAAAGCATACCAGACTGCTAATGTTCTATTTGAGGTTTTAAAGGCAGTCACTCAACAGCATTCTGTTGAAGTTGACCATGAGGTATAGCCTACCAAGTTGTTTGCTTCCTGTGGCTGTTGCTGAACTTTAATCATCATTCTTGTTCATATGGATATTACTCATCTACCAACTAGTAGTATTTACCAATTAGATCATCTGTTTTACTATCTTTAGATCTTGGAAGCCGCTGATAAAGTTAAAGAGAAGACAAAGATATATCTCCCTTTCAATATACTCCCTCTTGATCCAGACAGTGGCAATCAAGCAGTCATGAAATTTCCTGAGGTTTCTTTTGTATTATTTTTCTATTGTAGTTGACTTAATGCTATTAAAGTGAAGTACTTTCTGATACTTTCTCACTTTCAAGATCCAAGCTGCTGCTGTTGCTCTTCGCAATACTAGAGGTCTTCCATGGCCCAAAACTTATGAGCACAAGGTTAATGAAGACCTCTTGGACTGGCTACAATCTATGTTTGGCTTTCAGGAAAGGCAATCCACACTTTGTTTGAATATTTTTTGTTGCTTATTTGTTCTTCATGACTATGATGCTGACTCTTAATCTACCCATTATCTGGGGTTTTGATGTCTCATCAACTTCTTGACATACAGACAGACAATGTTTCCAATCAGCGGGAGCATCTGATTTTACTTCTTGGTAACATACACATACGACGAAATCCAAAGACTGATCCACAATCAAAGGTTCTCTTCTTCCCTGAAAATATTCAAACCCTGAGGCTGAACAGATTAAAAATCTTACTTTCTTTCCTTCATATGTTTCCATAAACATTTTTTATTTCTTTGGATATTCCCTTTTATTTTCTCTGAAGAATGAGTTTTCACCAATTTTCGTTGCAGTTGGATGATAATGCGCTGAATGAAGTGATGAAAAAGTTATTTAAGAACTACAAAAAGTGGTGCAAATATCTTGATCGCAAGAGTAGCCTTTGGTGACTACCTCAGAATCTCTTCATTGTTATCTTACTGTTCCTTTGTACTTGGTTCTTTCTTCTTATTGCTTTTGAAAATGATCTGTTTGGACTTTGGAGGTAGTGCTTTGTGTTTCGGTACCTTACCTCTGCTTGATGGACTGAATGTTCATAACAAGCAACCAAAATATTGTAGAAAGCCCACAATAATCTCTGTGCTCTGCAGTTGCAAAAGGTAACTCAATTTCAAAGATATTAAAGGTGAAGGTGAAAATTTGTAAATATAATTTAAAAGGGGCAGTGCAATCAGTACTCCATAACATCTGACACTGGTTAGATCTGTAATTCCTGGTCTGTGAGCCTACTAGTTCAAACCATATGTTGTCACCCTACCAATTCAAGGTACTATCTCTTATCTTCTCTTTTCCTTCGTCTCCCTTGCTGGTGTCGTAAGTCTGCACCCATGTTTACATCACACACACACACAATAAGGTGAGCCTTAGATGGAATAAACAGAAGAATTTATGGACATGACACCATAGTATTTATCCAATCAGCATGGTTTGAACTTGTAGGTGTTTGTAGTTCTCATAATTTGTAACCTACAAATAGACCCAGAAGGGTGGTAGTGGGCAAATTTTTAGATGGAAAGAAGCAGGCATCTAATGTATTAGTGTAAAAACAAAAGACATGATTGCTATATGTTGCCCAAGGCCTTCCATTGCGGGTCAAGGTTTTAGAATGACCTTGAGTATGGCTGGTTTCGACATCCTCTCAGTTTTAGGGTAGAGTTTTAACTATTGTAACATGTTGAGGGACATATCTAGTGCAAACCAAAACTCCAAAAAGCAATAGGTGTATGGAAATCTAAGAGCTCTCATTAAATTGAATGGTCCATGTTACAATCTGCCACTATCAACTGGAAAACTTACTCATAGTGAGCCATGCCATATCTATATCAAATCAAAGCAATCAAAATTTTTAAACATCAACTCCCCTCTTCTTTCAAGATATGTATGTGCGATAATTATAAAAGGTGATAAATCATCTTTGAAAAGTTTGACAAAAAATGGACCAAATTCCCAAGTTAGGGAATAAGTACTGTTTTTTCCTCATCAAAAAGGAGAGAAAACCTGATGCCTTACATTTTCTGAACACCTATGTTCTCTGATCTTCCAATATCATTCTCAATGACAGGTTGCCAACAATTCAGCAGGAGGTGCAACAACGTAAACTGCTTTATATGGGTCTGTACCTTCTTATCTGGGGTGAAGCTGCAAATTTGCGATTTATGCCGGAATGCATTTGCTACATATACCATCATGTATGGTGTGAACAAAAATCTTTCGTCATCTTAAATCCTCCTTTTACTTAAATTTATACCCATATCTTAGTTGTCGGATTCACTTTATGAATATCTTTCTCATCAGTAGGAAACTATTAAATTTCTGGTCCATATTGGTCATGGATTGGTTCATGTAGGATAATGACTTCATTTACGGCTTTTGGTCATGCATTTGCTCGTGTTCTTCATCTACCTTAAGGACTGCATGGCCCTGCAAAAACCATATATTTTATGATGAACAAAACAAACAATGAATTATTTTCTGTAAATGGATGCACGGAGTATGCCATGAATTGATTTGGTTATGTGCACACTCAACGCATTAGTTTTGTGTTGTCTTAACCATGCGTGGGGTCAATATTTTTGCACCCATTTGACCTGTAAACAAAGTTCTGGGTTGGTGCATGAACAAACATGTAGATAAGCAGTTTGGACTACAGCTTCTTCATTTGCAATTAGCCAACTAATGTTTTTTGGAATAACACTACTAATAATTTAAGCAATACGTTATGCTATAAATTCATTATACCTGGAGTTATTAGATTAATAGTCATCAGGTATTAATATGTGATTTGTGGTTCAATGCCATATCTATGTTAATGTTGTAGATTGTTTTCTGGGTAAACTTTAGTAAAAAAGATGTTGACCATCTTCTTATTGCCAACCCTGTTTCACATTTTATTGATATCATTGGCCATATGAACATCTAGAAAGAATGTGGCAGTGGCTACATGTTGATGCACAGTAACAATTATGAACATTGCAATATAATTCTTGGAATAATACAGTTACACAAACCCTGTATCATAAGATAGCTCAATTATGATGTTTATTTTCGACAAGATTCACTCCTTGCAACTCTACTAACTGTTGTGACATCTCATTTTGTTAAAATCGAATTAAAAATTTATGTTGATTTCAGTCTAAGAGATCACACAACTCATAATTTACAGCCACTCCCTCTGCCCACAAATATAAACATTTCTAGGTTGTCTAGCAGAGGTTAAAGTTAAGAAAAGACTTTGGTGCCCCTCATTAAATGAGGGATAGATGGGAATGGGAGGGTGGTTAGGGGTATGATGGGAATAGATTTGAATGAGAGGTGATTGATGGGACAAGTAGTACTCTAGAATCCTTATATTTGTGGACAAATTTCAAACGCTTGGAATGCTTATATTTGTGGACACAGGAAGTATTTTTTTTATAGTTGTTGTTTCATGAATGATCAATCTTCATAAGGTCTTAAGCACAGTAGCTAAAATTGCTAAGTATATGCATGAGCAACATCGGTTTAAGTAAATTCCTTTATGTAAATAAGATGATGGATGCAATCATTCATATTGAGCAAAATTTAATACTAATCTACAGTTCAACTCTATGATCTGTTCTATTAAGATACTATGATTGATCCTATGGAGAGTCTAATTTTGCAACCATATTAACTAATATTCGTGGAGTTTTTTTTATTGTGTTAGTATAAGTATATTTTTTTCCTTCTAAGAATGTTTTAGCTTAGAATCTTTTCTTCTACTGTGCCCACAACAATGTTTGTGTTGGACTTTGATAGCTTATCGAGGTGCTGACAACTCTAGCACTTACAACTCTATAGATGGCATTTGAAATGTATGGTATGCTGGTTGGAAATGTGAGTGCCTTGACGGGTGAATATGTGAAGCCAGCCTATGGGGGTGAGAAAGAAGCCTTTCTGAAGAAAGTTGTTACTCCAATTTACCTCACCATAGCAAAGGTACATCTTGTTCTCAACTATCCATTTTTCAATATATGTTTTACACTTCTTTGCTAAATTTAGTATTTTGCTATCGTTCCTCAGGAAGCTGAAAGGAGCAAAAGAGAAAAAGGAAATCATTCTGAGTGGAGAAACTACGACGATCTTAACGAATATTTCTGGTACCAGTTTATCCTTATACCTTTGTACCCCTGTTGTCTAGATATTACATTCTTTAAATTGCAGGTCTGCTGACTGCTTTCGGTTAGGTTGGCCTATGCGTGCTGATGCTGATTTCTTTTGTCAACATTTAAATTCACTTGATCAAAGAAATGAAGTGAGCCACTTTAGTTATTACATTAGTGTCATGTCTTCTCTTTTTTTTTGGGGTCGAACCGATAGTAGTGTAATTGCCTATTTGCAGACCACAAGAACTGAAAAGCAGAAAGGAAAGGTCAACTTTGTTGAGCTGCGCTCCTTTTGGCACATATTCAGGAGTTTCGATAGAATGTGGAGTTTCTTTATTCTAGCTCTTCAGGTATCAATCTCCATTTCTATGTTATTCTCTTCTTGTGTGTGTGTGTGTGTGTGTGAGAGAGAGAGAGAGAGAGAGAGAGTCAATATTAGTAGTTTGCAGTGCTCACAGATTTCAGAATCATATTTACCTTTGCACTTGAAAATTCAAGTGTGCAAATTTTTATAAGGCATTTGAACATCCTATGCATAGAATAGATACCTATAAAACCATTTTTACTATTCTCATCTACCTACTGATCTTTCTATACTAGGTTATGGTAATTCTGGCTTGGAATGGAGGCTCGCTGGGCAATATTTTTGATCCTGTGGTTTTCAAGAAGATTCTGAGCATATTTATTACTTCTGCTATTCTAAATCTCGGGCAAGGTGTGAAAAACTTGAAATAATTATACCAACAAGCTAGTATGTTTTCTGCTAATTGGTCAATGAATGCAGCATGGAAGAAATATGACACCTGAATATTTTCTGTGAAAGAAAATTTGGATATTTAGTCATTCCAATTTATATTTGCGTAGTGATAAGATCTTTGAGTGAGCACAAGACAGCACAACCATTTCCATAGTTATGTAATTTCCTGTGATTTGAATATTTCTTATTGGTATTTACAGCTACACTTGATATAATCTTTAATTGGAAGGCCAGGAGAACAATGGAATTTGCAGTTAAACTGAGATATGTTCTGAAGTTCACACTAGCAGCCTTGTGGGTAGTATTATTGCCGATTACATATGCATACACCTGGGAGAATCCAACAGGAATTATTAGGGCCATCAAAGGCTGGTTTGGAAATGGTCGAAACCACCCATCACTCTTTGTCCTTGCAGTAGTAATATATTTGTCTCCCAGTTTGCTAGCTGCTATTCTTTTTCTTCTCCCATTTCTACGGCGGATACTTGAAAGTTCAGACTACAAGTTTGTGAGGTTTATCATGTGGTGGTCACAGGTAAATTTACATATATATTTGAGTGAATTGCATGATACCTTCATTTTTTATCAACATTCCATTTTAAACTCATTAAATTATATCATTTTTACCCATCAAGAAAATTTAGGCATAAACTTGTTAATCTCTTTTGTGAGGAATAAACTTATTTAACAAAAATAAATATGATTTATTCAGAAATAAAGAAAGAATACTATGTGTGTAAAAAATTATAATATGAAGAAACAACGGCTTTGAAATTACAACCTTCTAACAGTTCTCTTTTTACATTTAATATTATTTTTATTTTAAAATATTCTATTAGTATTAGCTGGTAATCCCAGCAAATACTCTTGCTAGCTTTCTATAAAAGCTGAGCCCTTCGTGGCCTTTCATCTAAAATAAATTCTATTAGTATTCTTGGACGCAGTACTATTTAACTTTTCTGGATTATTTTTATTAAATTTTTATTTCATTGATTTAGCAACTTTTTTGGTGTTTATAAAATTCCTCTTTTGTACCGAAGTCCTTGATATTGGTGCCACTTACTGATTTTCTCCGGGAATTCCAGTATAAGTTTTGCAGTTATTTTCTGATCTAGTTTAACATTGTGAACTTATGTTGTGTGTATTGGTGCAGCCTCGTCTATTTGTTGGTAGGGGAATGCATGAAAGTGCCTTCTCACTTTTCATGTAAGAACTTTGGCATTACTGTTCATTATATTGTATCAATGATAACTGAGTGTGTGAATGTTCCATGAACACACACTTAACTAGTAACTATACAACCACAGTTGCTTGGCTGCATGTTAACAAAACGATCTTATCTCAATTTTCTAGGTACACCATGTTTTGGATTGCTCTTCTTTTGATAAAGTTTGCATTTAGCTATTATGTGGAGGTAATTATCTGTTTACTTTCCGTTTTGGTTTATCTCAATAACTCCATTTGGCCAAAATTATTATGGATTTGGAACTGCAGTTTTGTTTGGACACATTAGATATATTTCTTTTTTGGAATATAAGTGCTCGGTGATGTTGCTATATAATTTTGTTCGACTGTTTTAGCTACTGTTAAGAGCATGTTGCATTATATCTGCTTTAATGCTTTCGATAGTATATGTTTGATGTGTAGTATCTAAATGTTTTCATCATGGTTAGCAGATGACAATGATAGAGCAAGTACAACATGCTTGGCCACCTAAATTACAAGAGCTAATAGTGTTGGTGTAATGCTACAATGTATGAAACTGCACTATGCGCTGATCATAAGTCATTACATGATTTCCATCTTTGATCATCCTTACCTTAGTGATTCGTGTTGATCATAAACCTCCATTTTCTAGTGGTGTCAGCTCTTTCAGCCAATTTGAAAGTCACAATACCCAATATGGCTATATAAATCATCAATTTAAATGATCCGCATTAGTTTCACTTATCCAATAATCTGTTCTATTGCCATTTTATAACTTCTGTGACATAAAATAATCCTTGACATAAATGGCAATTTTTAAGTTTGCAGACTTGAGCAGCATTCAACATGTTTTGGGAACTTCTGCTTCCAAGTTTAACATCACTTGGACCTTCTCTACAAGTTTAGAAACCTCTAGTATAATCTTATGATAAATTTATTTCACGCACACAAGATGCACCTAATAAAATTGGACATGATAACCATGACGATCTGATCATTGAAGAAGAACGTTTCAATTAAGAGGACTTGCATTTTGAAATCATGGGATTATGCTGAATCTAATTCATGTTGAGCAATGTCTTTTTTTCTCAATTATTGTTAGTTTACCTTGTTAGATATCAATTCTATTTAAGTAACTGTATGGACCAACTTATTCTTGCACTTATTCCTTAAAGATCAAGCCTCTTGTCGAACCTACCAAGGATATCATGAAGTTACCTATACACACTTTTCAGTGGCATGAGTTTTTCCCAAAAGGTAACTATGTCAGTCAAACAATTTCAGCTGTATATACTTTATAACAATCCTAAATTTTGTAATGTAGCGAACGGAAACATTGGTGTTGTGATTGCACTTTGGGCTCCAATAATTTTGGTACAGCCTTCTCTTTTGTTTTCCTGGAAAGTTTTTAAGCACTTGCATTGTTTTAGCTTAGAAAGCTCCACTTGTTTGTGCCAAGATAATTGTGATAAGCTAGATTTGTGCTGTAGAAGGAAGTATACAATTATTTTCTGCATTCTTGTTTGCTTTCCAGGTCTATTTCATGGATACACAAATTTGGTATACAATCTTCTCCACTCTGCTTGGTGGAATTTATGGTGCTTTCCAACGACTTGGAGAGGTTAATTTTCCTTTTTATACTTTTGTCTATCTATGTGTGGATCTTGTTGTGAAGATCACTTATATTCATCTAAGGGCTCTAGGCTCAAATATATACGCGTACAGATACAGGCAAATATGCAACAAAACCCCTCACATAATTTTAAAATAGAAAACGTAATGTGTGTGTGTGTGTGTAAATTAATTGGGGAATGCAAGGGTGTGTGGAAGGAAAGGAATGCAAGGGTGTTCCAGCAGGTATCCAAGGTAGCAGTGCAGCTAGCAGCTGAGATCAATGAGGAGATTGCGGTTTGGAAGGCGGCAGGGATCTTTCTTGATCCGCCTTGAGGTCAGGAGTAGAGGGAGCTGTTTTTTGGCTGTGTTCTGCCGAGGGTTTACAAGCTGTTTTTTCCTGGGCAGTGTTCCGGTGGGGATTAGCTTTTGCAGGTTTTGCGACAGTTCGCTGAACCCGTTGTTCAGGGCTTAGCGGAGAGGGTGCTTGTGCTGTTCCAAGCCGGCCCTTTTCCGTTGTTGTTTTTTCTGTTCTTTCGCTGATTCTGGTGTATCTCGGATGAAGCACAGCTTCTTTTGAGTCGTTGTAAAGAATAGCTTTTTTCCTCTTTTTTCTCTTAATATAATCTGGACGGTGATGTTTCACCGCCCCGGCCAAAAAAAAATAAATTAATTGGGGCACCATAGTGACAGGCTCTCCAAGATTCAAATTGAGTATATACCTAATTTAGATGAGTATGAAATTCTTTTAAAATTTTTAGGTATGAACATTAACTTGTTTACTAACAAGTTTGAACTGATTTTGAACATTTTTTTGTTAGATTTTGATTCTAGGTATGTACCATCTAAACATATAATTAATTAGGTATGTAATAATGGATTGTTAAATAAAGTTGTATTTGAGTTATTTTGTTGCTAGGTATAGGTATGAATCAAATTCTTATACCCGGGTCTGAAAAGTTGAAAAAAATTGAGTCAATTTGTGTATTTCACACCTTGGTGCCCGGGCACCATGGTGCCCCATATGGGTGTCATATATGCATATAAAATAGATCTTTCAGACATATTTTATTTACCTTTTCTTTTGTTGTACAACAGCTTGTCCATGTCAATGACCAGTTCCTATTTGTACTAGACTAGTACGCTTAAAATCCTTTTCTTCCCAATATTTTCATGCCAACAGCAATACAAGTTCTTAAATATTTGTCCTGAGCACTATTCATATTTAAACTTTTACCATTTGTATTTTCTGCAAAAAAAATACCCTAAAAAGATGCTATATTATCAAAGTGTTTTGCATCGTAAAAAATTGTACTAAGCTTCATATCATGATAAACTAACCATTTAAAAAATATTAGTGGTCAAAATTGAAAGTACCAGTAAACAGTTACAATATATGGGAACAATGGGAGTAGCTTTTATTTACTTCAATCTTCTTATTTCAATGCAATTTGCAAATCATTTTTGTTGTTTGCTTATGAAACAGCTGGAAACCTTTAGACCAAAAAAAACCTTGTATTAATTCTTATTGAGATTACTGGTGCCAATAACTTGATTAGGTGCTTCCTTCTGACTTTCTGTTAATTGAATTAGTTCTTCATGGAAAGTGAGAATAGTCATTGAATTGCAGGTGCAGACCCAACATTATTGTACCACTGCCTATGGGTTTCATTTGAATGACTGCGGATCTGTTAAACATTATTTACATTCCCTTTTCCTTTTCTGGTGAGACAGATCCGCACCCTAGGAATGCTGCGATCTCGCTTTGGTTCAATACCTTTAGCCTTTAATGCCTGTCTAATTCCGGCTGAAGAATCTGATGCAAAACGGAAGAAAGGTCTCAAGTCTTATTTGCACAGTCGTTTTGAGGTCTCTCTGTTCTTCTTTTACATATTTCTGCATTGTTCTATTATATTTATTGGTTCTCTAATTTCTGAAATATTTGTTACTGTTACAACATTTCAGAGGAAGCACACAGACAAGGAGAAGATAGCCGCAAGATTTGCACAGATGTGGAACGAAATTGTCACGAGCTTTCGAGAAGAGGACCTTATAAATAACAGGTGATTGCATAGCATGGATGACTACTTAATTCCAATTGTATTTGTGTTTCTACCCTTAAACTTGTGGGTCCCATTTGAACACAGGGAGAAGGAGCTGCTGCTTGTTCCATATGTGGCTGATCAGGCTCTTGAGGTTATGCAGTGGCCTCCTTTTTTGCTTGCCAGCAAGGTCCTTCTCTGCTTTTTTTTCATTTTCTTTACATTTTATTTGAAACAAACCTCACTCCTGTTTTGAACAATGTGAATGTTAGATCCCCATAGCTGTTGACATGGCTAAAGATAGCAATGGCAAAGACCGTGACCTGAAAAAGAGGCTTGAGAACGACTATTATTTTAAATGTGCAATTGAAGAATGCTATGCATCATTTAAAAATATCATCAAGGATCTTGTACAAGGTGGACCAGAGAAAAGGTGTCTCTCCTAGGCTGTCTATTAAGTTATTTTTCCTTTTTAAGGAATATATAAAAGGCCTGTATATTGTTGTGAAGAAATAATTTCCTGATCCATGGTGTATTTTGTGATGCTTTTCAGGGTCATAAATACTATATTTGCAGAAGTTGAAAAGTATATTGCTGATGATAAAGTTATTACTGATTTGAATATGCACGCTTTGCCAGATCTTTACAATAAATTTGTTGAATTGGTAAAATATTTGGTAAGGTCAACATCTTTTTTGTTTCTCTTAAGAAACTAAGTTACCAATCATCATAAGTTGTAGCTTATTTATCTCTCTAAAAAAATGTAGCTTATTCTCCATTTATCAGCAAATTACTGCAAAATGAACTGTTTATTTCCTCAAATGTTAGATAATCGAAATATATTTTATAAGATCTAAAAGATAGTTATATTGCTGGAAAGTATTTCAGTACAAAGGGCTATCAGTTGGTATTCTGGCATGCACATCGATGAGAAGATAGGCAATTTATCTTAATGAATGCGATACGTAAAGAAACATGCTTGTCTTTTCATGGTTGACTGTCTGTCTACTGATGACCTTTTTTAGCAATTAATGATGATGATTGGTAAGCTCATATATGCAATGCTTGTTATACATGCGAACTTAATGAAGTCTATCCATATGTCTGTATACCAGATTCTTGTTTGTCTCATTATCTGTCTTATTATATATCAGGAGAAGAATGATAAGAATGATAGGGATGCTGTCATAAAGATTTTTCAAGATATGCTAGAGGTTGTAACAAGAGATATAATGGAAGACCAACTTCCTAGGTACAACTATTGTTTTAAGCATGTGCAAATATCATGAGGATGAAGTACTGAACCATGATGACTTACTGTTTAATATCATTATATGAGCAACTTCTGTTGTAGCATTTTTCAATAGACAATAAAATTATGGAAGATTTTGCTTTTTTAGATAGTGGAATAAAATGTCCTTGCTTCTGCACCCGGAGATGCACAGAGCCATCATCACTTAGTACAAGGTTTCCGCACCAACCATGCTTGTTGATAGTGCGAGTGAAATGATAATGAATATTTCACTACCATGTGCAATATTTGTGCAGTTTTAGAAAAGCAAGACTCATGGATGTGCTGGAAAGAAAAAAAATAGAGGCTTGTAGACGAAATATGAAATAAATTCTGCTGTTATGAGTTTTGTATGACATGATTGTTTCTGTTCAAACCTTCAGCAGTTTGTCATTGTTTTATTTGTTTGCAACATGACAGTATTTTGGAGTCAAGTCATGGTGGTTCAGACCAAAGGCCTGAAGGCATGATGACATGGGATCAAGAATATCAGTTATTTCAACCTGCTGGCGCTATCAAGTTTCCCCTACAATTCACAGATGCCTGGATAGAAAAGGTGAGTGTCCTAAAATTTATGAATTTGTGAATGTGTGTGTTTGCCTGTGTGCTTCAGGTGCACTATATCTTAGACTGAACCATTTGCTGTTGTTGGCTAATCTTCCTCCTTCTAAATGAGTGTCAACAACATTTTCATTCTTGCTGCAGATAAAAAGGCTGGAACTATTGCTCACTGTGAAAGAGTCTGCTATGGATGTCCCCTCAAATCTGGAGGCTAGAAGGCGTCTTACCTTTTTCACCAATTCTTTGTTTATGGACATGCCTGATGCTCCCAAAGTCAGAAACATGCTTTCATTTTCGTAAGTCCTTGTATGCTGCTCATTAATTTTTGTGAGTTCCTTTTGACATTACAGTGCCTCTATGTTCAGTATTCTCATGGCACCCTTGTCAAACTCATAATGTCTATTTCTATCTGCAGCGCATTGACCCCATATTACAATGAACCTGTTCTTTTTTCTATAAAAGAGCTTGAGGAGGAAAATGAGGATGGAGTTTCCACCCTATTCTACCTACAGAAAATTTACCCAGGTCGAGAAGAAACTATTTTCCCTTGTCCTGATGTAGCATATGAGTGTCTATGTCTTCTATTAACATCTGGCTTTTACTATATCCTGTTGTGCATATTTATGTAGATGAATGGAAGAACTTTCAGCAAAGGGTTGATTGGGACGAGGAACTTAAAGAGAATGAATACAGGAATGAGGAGCTTCGTCTGTGGGCTTCATACAGAGGGCAAACATTAGCTCGAACAGGTATTGCTGATTAACCTTTACTAGTTTCTTACAAAATCTGCATCAATAAAATGATCTTTCCTCTAAAAAAAGTTTCCAAATTTGTACCCCTTGATTGTTTCTAAATCTGCACGTGATTGATCTGAAACAGTTAGAGGCATGATGTACTACCGAAAAGCTTTGGTTCTTGAAGCATTTCTAGATATGGCCAAACATGAAGGTAATACACTCATGTCTGTGCGGGGCTCTTGCTCACATCATGATCTTGGGTATGCATGTTAATAGTGGGGTTACAATACCATTGTGATGCAATCAGCAGCAAACCGTTGCTAGTGCACGGGTTTATGGTTGAAGCATGATTCGTATCTATTTCGTTCTCATAGCACTGTTTCATTTTTTCCCACTCTGCAGATCTCATGGAAGGGTATAAAGCAGTTGAGTCAACTGATGAACAATGGAAGTTACAGCGGTCCTTGTTTGCGCAATGTGAAGCAGTGGCTGATATGAAGTTTACCTATGTGGTATCATGCCAGCAATATGGAAATGACAAGCGTGCTGCTCTTCCTAATGCCCAAGACATATTACAGCTGATGAGAACGTAAATAAGGATATTGCATTTACCTGAATACTGTAGATGTAGAGATTAGTTAAGTAGTCATCATATTGTAGTAGCTGTAGTGGTTTCACTATTTAATACTACAAGTAGTCCATTCAATGTTGCATATCGTTCTGGATTTAAATTTTGGAGCCACATCAGGTGTACAGTAGAGATACAATCTAACTCGTCTGAACTTCGCATGCAAGTTTCCAAATATCTGACAATACTATTGGGCATATAGAAGAGATTTTGTGGCCACAAAAGTTGCATGATCAAACTGGATTGTACGGGAAGAAATAGAAAGAGATGAAAGAATAATGCCAAACGCTGTTCAATTGTTGGTATTTAAATTTATATTTCATTTTTCCCTAATGCTATCATGTTTGATCGTGATATTTTGCCGTCATATCACACTCTTTCACCACATCAACCAATGGATTTATTTTTCCAAAGCTTGCAACAGAATTTGCACAATTGTAGACATGATAATACAGTGTTTTCCATGATTGGATAATATAGGTCATTCCTTCTGTCCCAACTTCTAATTGTTAGCTATAAATTTCTTGCAGGTACCCTTCTCTTCGTGTAGCATATATTGATCAGGTCGAAGATAGAGTGGGAGAAAAGAAAATGGAGCCAGCTTATTACTCAACTTTGGTAAAGGTTGCGCTAACTAAGGATTCTGAATCTACAGATCCAGTTCAAAATCTTGATCAGGTAATTCCCTGTCAAAAAAAATCTTGATCAGGTAACAGTACTTCTATTTGATTAGGTAGTGAGGGGCATAAATTTTGGCAAATCGTGTTAGGTACAAAAAAAACACTATTAATAGAAGGGTCAAAGAATTCCCAGCCTATTTCTAAAACAAGTGATACAATAGACCAAACAACACTATTTAGATTTTAAGAGGTATCCTCAACAATCTAATTTTGCAGTGAGATTTTTTTTCACTTTCTCTTCTTTTATTCAACCACGCAGGAGAGCTGCATGTCATTTTATTAAGGAGAAAACACAGTACAAAAAGGTCAAGAAGGACGTCCTGACCCAAAAACCAACTCACACACACTAAACATATTTACAAACGTAGCACACACCACTCATGAACGACCAAGCCATCAAGTATTAATGGCCTGGAATGGCCAACTAGGATAGCAAGTTCGCAAGTCCTTTTGCCAAGCCAAGCGCCAACGAAAGCCTTCATGTTCATGACAAATAGATCGCAGGACCACATGAATGTTGCTGTCCTATTGAAAACACAATCACACCGATGGTTTTCATAATTCCCAGACAATGAGAGTGACGAGTGTGTGAAAACCCTTCCTGAGTTCCTTCGGGACTTGCTTAGCAGCGCCATGAGTCCTTTCCACTCTCTCTAACTGATAGATGCTCAAGAAGTTAACTTTTAAAGGTTCAAGTGGACGTGTACACATTTTTAGGAACCTCCTGCACAACTGCTGTTCTTGAAACTTCTTTTACTGATAAATGCTGGAAGTTATGGGCTTCTTTTATAGATGTGGATCAAGTGTGAAAGTTTGGTAGCAATATGTTCTGCCGATTGTCTGTTCAACAATCTTCTTCATTTTTTGTGGGAAATATTTGTTATTCTTTCTGTGAGCCTGTGAAGCTGCAACATTTGCATTTTTATGTTTTCAAGGTTATCTACCGGATAAAACTTCCAGGACCTGCAATGTTGGGAGAAGGAAAGCCTGAAAATCAAAATCACGCAATAATCTTCACCCGTGGTGAAGGCCTGCAAACCATAGACATGAACCAGGTTTGTAGAATCATACTTTATGCTGTCATTTTCTCCAAAGGAGGTGTAGCACCTATGCTTCCATTTAAACTCATATTTACTTGTGCACACCTTTAATTTTGTAGGATAACTATATGGAAGAAGCACTTAAAATGAGAAATTTGCTTCAAGAGTTCCTTACAGAACATGGAGTTCGGCGCCCATCTATACTTGGAGTTAGGGAGCATATTTTTACTGGCAGGTTGATAAGAGTTGCTCAATCTAGTTTTCACATTCTGTTATTTCTTCGTTCTGTTGCTCAATTGAGTTTTCAGGTTCTGTTAGTAATTCATTCTCACACCTTTCTCTTCTTCAATTATGCAGTGTCTCCTCTCTTGCATGGTTTATGTCCAATCAGGAGCATAGTTTTGTGACTATTGGGCAACGGCTGCTTGCAAACCCTCTGAAGTGAGATCTTCTATCTGATTATTTCCTCCTCACATGTTTGTTATACATTTGAATGGATACATAATACATTATTCTGTAATATTTATTCAAACAATGTTATCAATCACAAGAAAAAGGATAAGTGATCATATCTTATATTCTTCTCTAAATTTGAAATTTCATGTGATGAACTAAGCCATGTCATTTGCTAGCTTATGAACATATTAAGCAAGCCATTTTACAGTGCACTTACCCATAACTAGTTCTACATAAGAATTCTATAATAAAAAGTACAGAATGTCCCTTTTTGGATTGCATCTAAAACTATTACTTTCTTTATTCTAGGGTTCGATTCCACTATGGCCATCCTGATGTATTTGATAGGATTTTCCATCTAACAAGAGGTGGTGTCAGTAAGGCATCAAAGAGCATCAACTTGAGCGAAGATATTTTTGCAGGTTTGTTTCCTGAAAGATTCAATTTGCTGATTAATGATGTGGCTAAGATCAATTATCATGGTCTTAGGCTGTAATTATATACTCCATTGCTTCAATACGAATGCTGTATGTTGATTTCTTTCCAGATGTAACTGGATATTCAGGAACTGGGGTAATGTTCCTCTTGTCTTTTGTATTACAGGCTATAATTCAACTCTCCGTGGAGGAAATATAACACATCATGAATATGTGCAAGTTGGTAAAGGAAGAGACGTAGGGTTAAACCAGATCTCTAAGTTTGAGGCTAAGGTGGCAAATGGAAATGGAGAGCAGACTCTTAGCCGTGATATCTACCGGCTTGGACACCGCTTCGATTTCTTCAGAATGCTTTCATGCTACTTCACTACTGTGGGATTTTATTTCAGTACTCTGGTATGTCTCTTTGCGTCAACCACTCCCTGAAGATTGGTCACTGTACAACTGAGCCACATTGGTCTCACTTCTTCCTATTATACCTTGTTGATTGAGGCCTTAATTCCTATGCCCTAATCTGAAATAACTTGTATTTGCAATTGTTTTGTGTATGCCAGCACAGTGAACTATGTTTTTAATACCTTTCACTTTTTCTACAGCTAACAGTTGTCACAGTTTATGTATTTCTGTATGGACGCCTTTATCTTTCTCTCAGTGGACTTGAAGAAGGGCTTTTAACACAAAGGAGATACATTCATAACCACCCCCTTCAGGTTGCTCTTGCCTCACAATCTCTGGTTCAGCTAGGTTTTCTGATGGCCCTCCCCATGATGATGGAAATTGGCCTTGAAAAAGGATTTGGTCAAGCACTAAGTGAATTTATCATGATGAACTTGCAATTGGCAGCTGTATTCTTTACGTTTTCACTTGGCACTAAGACTCACTACTATGGACGAATGTTGCTCCATGGAGGTGCTCAGTACAGAGCTACTGGTAGGGGCTTTGTTGTCTTTCATGCTAAGTTTGCAGAGAATTACAGGCTTTATTCTCGCAGTCACTTTGTTAAAGGCATTGAGTTGTTGATTCTGCTCATCATTTACCAACTATTTGGTCAATCTTACCGCTCAACCATTGCCTATATTTTCGTTACATTCTCTATGTGGTTCCTGGTGTTGACATGGCTATTTGCACCCTTCCTGTTCAATCCATCGGGATTTGAGTGGACGAAAATTGTGGATGATTGGTCTGATTGGAATAAGTGGATCAGCAATCGTGGTGGCATTGGTGTGTCACCAGACAAGAGTTGGGAATCCTGGTGGGAGATCGAGCTAGAGCATTTGAAATATTCTGGAACAATTGGACTTTTTGTTGAGATAATTTTGTCCCTGAGGTTTTTCATATACCAGTATGGCCTTGTTTACCACTTAAATATCACAGTCGACAAAAGTATATTGGTATGCCCTCCATGTTGATTTTGTTAAAGCTGCATTTTTTAAAAGATCGTTAGAGCTGCCTTTTGATTGAACAAGTGATGGGGTGTCTGTAACATTTTTTGCTACTTTGTTCTTTCCAGGTATATTTAATTTCGTGGCTCGTGATTTTGGTGGTATTGCTTGTTATGAAGGTGAGAGAATTAATTTCTCGACAGAAAAAGATGGATCATACAACTGTTGGTGGGCTGGTGGCCACGTTAACAACACTATTTGCTGTCCATAGCATCTTATCTATGATTTTACTTATAATTTTGCTTACCTAAATTGCTTTTATTGTTTTCAGACTGTATCTGTCGGAAGGCGGAGATTTAGTGCGGATTTTCAGCTATTCTTCCGTCTGATTAAGTTTATGATATTTGTTTCGTTCATCGCCATCTTGATTGTACTGATAGTAATTCTTCATATGACCTTACGAGATATATTTGTGTGCTTTTTGGCATTCTTACCTTCCGGATGGGGAATATTGCTGGTTTGTTTTAATCCTACTTGTTCAGCTCATTAACTTCATTTATGCTTCAGTTGATTTCTCATTGTTGTTCCATCACTTTCAGATTGCACAAGCTTGCAAGCCTCTTGCTCGGCGAGCAGGGCTATGGGGATCTGTTCGTGCCCTTGCTCGGGCATACGAGATAATTATGGGAGTTCTTCTCTTTACACCAATTACTATTTTGGCATGGTTTCCCTTTGTATCCGAGTTTCAGACACGGATGCTATTTAATCAAGCGTTCAGTAGAGGACTGCAAATCTCTCGGATTCTTGGTGGTCAGAAGAAGGAGCGGGAGCGGGAGCGAGAGCGGTCCTCTCGCAACAAGGACTGATCTTTACCCTTTTTGTGCTTGTGGTCTTCAAGATTTAAGTATTTTGGCGTATGTATGTTGTAAATATTCCACAGTGCATATTGTATCTATTGTAGTTACAACTTCGCTAAAGCAGTGAAATATATCCTCTTACTTGTAACACAAGATGTGTAATCTGATCGTGTATAGTCTGTAAGAAGCACCGGCATGTCAATTTCGTGTGTAAATACCGTATTTGTTTATACGACCTTTAGCAACGATCAGGCGTTCAGGACATTAGTTCTTAATCACTTTTATTTACCTTATAATTCTCCAACTTATTTTACTCATCTCTTATTCTTATACTCTTACGTTCTTATGTCTTACAAATATAACAAATCTAACTTACATTATCTACCTTACAATCAAATGGTCCATATCTTCTCCGTGCAATCCCACCCGATCACTCACGTAGTCCCATTCCCCCACCCCGTGCACCCACGCCCTTCCTCCCCCTTCCCCAGAGACGCCCCCTCCATCTCCTTGCTCCTCACTCGGCCTTTCTCTCCGAACCCAATCTTCCTCTCATGAGCTCCTCTCTTCCTGCGGCACGTCTCACCCTCTCTATCGCCGTCGTCGATCTACCTCCCCAATTGTGACACCCCGATCCTCATCATCCCTAATACAAGGAATGACTCGGATTAAGATGTCATGTTATACGTATGATACTAGTACCAGTCCCAGAATACACTAGCTGGTACACACAGAACAACAGTGGATCAAAGTATATAACTTTATTATATTACAAGGATAATTCTTATGTGAGTTGTCATTATGAACATACCCTATATGGACACACCACAATACAAAAGATATCATAGTATCGGAGCGGAAGCTAACAGCAAAAGGCAACTGAGCGACTAAACGCTAAGCTAAACGACTAACGACTAAGCAACTATTTTATTCCATAAGCATGGCTTGGAAACTAGGACTAAAACTGTCACGCCCCGATTTTCGTTCGGGATTAAAAATGATCAAATAATATGTTTCTAGAAATAATATTAAAAAGACAAATTAAATAATCAAGTAAAATTAATAAGAAAATTAAAATTTCTTTTATAAATCATGGCTGAAAATAATTTTAAAATATTCTCCATGCCCTAAAATGCTTTAAAAATTTTCGTGAAATTTTGGAGCTCCAGAAATAATTTTAACAACACAAAGTTCATTTATGCAATTAAATAAAAAGAAAAACAAATAAAAACTCCTATTCTTGTTCCTAGGTTGTTTTTGGTCCAGTCCTCCAAAAGTCTGCTTACCTCCCTTGTGGCCCAGCCAGGCCAACGCCACCCTTCCCTCCTCTCTCCCCTCGGCCCGGCCCAGCTCGCCGGCCCACCACCTCGTGCCCCTCACAGAAGTCCACTTTACCTCCCTAGCCTCCTCTCTCTCCTCTCTAACAACAGCGGGACCGACGGCCCCACCCGTCGCCCTGCCCGCTTGAAGACTCGCGCCGCCGCCGCCCATGCCCCCACGTTGCCGCCATTTCCACCACCTCCTGTTCTCGCTCTCGCGTTCAAATGGTGGACACCGAATCATCGCCCACTCCTCCACCTTTTTCCCCATTTTCCCCCCAAATCCCGACGCCATCGCCGCCATTACCGCAACCCTCTCTCCACCGTTTTTCCCGGCCGCCCCTAGCCTCCTCGCCACTCCCCGAGCTATAAAGCTCTTCCCCCGTGCGCCCCACTCATTTCCCCTCACTCTCCCGAGCTCGCGCCGCTCCCCCTTGCTCTCCACGCCACTCTCCACTCGCGGATCGCTGCAGGAAAACCATGTCCGTTGTGCGCCCGAGCGTCGCCGCCAATGCCGCCCTTTGGTCGTTATTTCTCACCGCCTTGCACGTCGCCAGGCCGTGCAACCATCCCCTCTGGCTTCGTTGCGCAGAGCCACTCCCCGGCCATGCCTCCGTCGTCTCCAATCGCGGCCAGACCATGCCGGCGTCGCCCGCCCGAGCGCCGACCGCCATCCTCCCCTCACCGTCACTCGCCCGTGCGGCCTTTCCGCTCCCATGCACGCTCGGTGAACCTTCCTCCTCCCTCTCCACTCTCCTTCGCTGCTCCCCGTGCGCGTCGCCGCACTGGTGGTCGCCGCATACGACCATCGGGCCGTGTGCGCCGTCACCGCGCCGCCCCCGCTCGCCCGGCCGGTGAGCCACAAGTCGCTGAGTCCTCGGCCGTCGGGTCGCCCTCGGGCCGATCCGGGACGTTGGTCTCCGTGGCCGCCCAATCTCCCTTCGGGGCAATCTAGGCCATCCACGTGGCGGTCATCGTGGCCGCCAGCGGCGCTGCCGCATCGGCGCCACGTCGGCTAGCTCATCCCGTGTGGCAGCCACGTGGGTGCCATGTGGTGGGTGAGTGGACCCAGTTCACCGTGGACCGCACGCGCACCCTCCTTCGTTGACGTCAGCCCTAGAATTTTTCTTTGTTAAAATAATTAATAATTGTGTAATAAATCAATTTATTTTGAAATCTATTTAAATGGTCCAAAACTTCTAAAATTCATATCTAATTTATATGAACTCTAAATTGGGCCATTCAAATTATAAAAATCATCTAAAATTAAGCTCTAAATGTTTGTTTACTTTTTATGTACTGTTAATTTGGTTTTAATTAGGGTTTTTTCTTGTTTTTCATGTCAGCGTGTAGATTTCGCTATTTTGAAAGTTCGCGCTCGCGAGATAAAGAGTTCGAAAGATTGTTTGAAGAAGCATGGCAAGTCATATTCCTCCTCGAAGCATATTAAACCTACTTTATAAAATGTTTTACCGTTTGTAAATAAAGTACATATTTTGCTAATTAATATCAGGGTTTACCTATCTGTTCGTTTGAGCTATACCTAATTGTTATTCATCCTTTGTTAACCACGGGAGATAATTTGAGTGTCACTTATGTTGACTTTTGCTAGAATTATATATGATTAGTCATGCTTAATTACCACTAGCTTATTTAATGGAATAATTACACTATGTATATTTAGCTTCCGACGAGCTTTTCGCTCAAGACACATGATCATATTTATGGGTCGTAATTAACCAATATTTTTAAGCTGTTTAGGAAATATGCGTGCAAAAAATAAGAGACTTTTTCTCTCTATTTTTTTGGGGGCTCTATCCTCTCCTAACGTAACTGCACAGTGCTCTCGGCTGCTCGAGTCAACCGCTCACCAGTCACCACCGCTTCGTCTCGTCCCTACCAGCGGTGGCGGTTTCACCTCCCGGGCACAGCACGGGCAGCTGCCCGGACTTCACGGCAACGATCCATGGAGATCAAGCGCTAATCCTTCGCTAAAATAGATTAATTCTTGGGCAATGTATGTGTTAGAGGTAGATACGGCAAGTGTAGGCTGCAGCAGACGCTTGGATTGGGCCTGGGCTGCCTGGCCTGCCTGCCTCACACGACATGTACAGAAGCATTGAACAACCAAACATTGTCCACCTCAAAAAATATGTCAAATATAAATACAATATAATTATAATATAATTATATTATAACTGGTATATAATTATAATATAATTTGTATTAACTTTTATATAATTTTAACAGTATATCAGATTCGTCCAAACGATGTAACAGCGGAATTTACATGTAAAATATAATACAATTATACTACGATTGTATTTATATTTACATGTGACAAATTTCTGGAAGAAAATTTGTCGAAGTCCCTTGAACAACTAGCTAAATAATTGTTGCTAGAGTTTCAGACACAAAGTTATATTTAGTTGATACGTATAAGACAAGCCTTGAAATAGTAGCAGCCCAAATTTAGCCTAACCGATCAAGGTTCATCACCATATATATTTAGAAATGAAGTTGCCTAGTACACATAATGGATGTATCAGTGACACGTTCTACTCTAAATATAAATATATATTATTTTTTTACATGTTTTATCGTCTCAAATATAATAAGTTTTTAAACTATGTTACATAGAGAAGATGATATATTTAAAAATAGAAGGAGTACATTATTTTCCCTCGAAGAGTTGCTTTTGGGCGTTTTAGTACACCGTCTAGGTGGGAAATTAATCTTCTCAAATTGACTACTCGCTGTCGTATCCTTTCTTTCACCCGTCAAATTTTACATGTATTTTGGATCATGTTTTTATTAAAAAAATTTTGCATTGTCATTTTTTATGGCTTTATACGAAAATATGAACATATTTGAGTGCAGCTGACTTGCCCAGGCTTCAGGACACTCCGGCTCCGCCACTGCCTACCAGTGCGCATTACTGGCACCGGTGGTCCTGAAACGGCGAATTGATCGAAATCCTCCGGCTGCGTTCTACTCAGCTGTCTCAGACTTTACGTAAAACAAAAAAACATAATTACTATATAATTAATTATATATTTATATATAAAAATTAATAAATAAATTTTATAAAAATTTTAAATTAATTTTTATATAAAAAGTTTTCATATGGAATAAAAACGTGCTAATAAAGATTGAGGAGTACACAACAGAGAAAAACGCAGCCGGAATGCCAGCTCAAGGAGGGAACGGCAGCCGCACTAGCTCGCCCGAATCTGTTTTTTCAAGATCACATCAACACCCGCATTCGCTGCGGTGGGCCTGCGTGACGACGCGCTCAAAGGACAAGAACTCACATGACCTACAGTTGTACAGCTCAACGCGACGTGAATTCTTCCAATTCACCGCACCGAAATGGCGCAGACGATTCGGAGAAAAGGATATCAGAACTAGAACAAAATGTACACAGTTTGCTCGCATTATACAAACGAATAATGGCAATGCAGCTCGTGCAATCACAATCACCGGCGCTGGAGATGAAAGAAAGAAAAAATCTTGTGCTTAAAGCAGCACGACGGAACACACGGCCGCGGCGAATGCGCCGAGCACTACTGACCGCAACGCAACTGCGGACGACGCCTTCATTTCCTTGTGATCCGCCGGCTTCGACGGCGCGTCAGCCGGCGCCGGCGCCGGCGGAGACGCGTCCGCGACCGACGGCGACGGGGCGGGCGCCGCGTCGTCCGGGCTCGGGGCCGCCGCCGGCGCGTCGCCGAAGAGCTCGATCGGCATGAGGAGGTTGTCCACCGTGAGCACGCACACCGGCGTGTCGTCGATAACGGTGGCCGCCACGCGGGACTTGTCGACGCCCGTGTTGAGCGTCACGGCGTCGCCCTGCGTGTCCACCGTGATGTTGTATTTCCCCGACGCGGTGGACGCCAGCGTGCGCATGGCGCGCGACACCGTCTTGAGCGTCGGCTTGGGGTTGTACGACGGCAGCGCGTGGTACTTGAGGAGCGTGACGAGGTCGGCGCTGGGCATCTTCTTGACGTTGGGGGCGCCCTTGGCGTCGAACGCGTCGTCGTTGGGCGCGAACAAGGTGAGGCCCTTGTCCATGGCGTCCTCGTACGTCTTGAGCACGCCGGTGCTGGTGATGAGCGACGCGAACCGCTTGCACCCGGCCTTCTCCAGCAGCCTCGTCAGATTGGTCGCCGACGGGGTGTCGAACAGACCGTCGAACTCGATGGGCGCCGAGATCTCCATGATGGAGAGCTTGTACGGCATCTGCTTGATGGCCTTGACCATGGTGGCCTCGTACTTGCCGCCCGGGTTGGCGGACGCGAAGGCGATCTTGCCGGTGTCCAGGGTGGAGATCTTGACGTTGCCCATCTTGCCGGCGGCGTCCCCGCCGGCCTGGTAGAGCGTGTCGGTGAGCGTGTCGGCGTCGGGGAGGCCCCGGATCTTCTTTGGGTCGAAGTAGTCGAGGATGGCGTGGAGGCGGAGCGCGTTCTTGATGCCCGCCAGCGACTGGTCGGCGTCGAGGACGAGCGTCGACATGGGCCCGTCGCCGAGGACGAGCAGCGTGATCGACTCCCGCGCGTTGATCTCGTCGCACACCTTCGTCTCCGACAGGTACTTGTTGAACATCTTGTAGTCCGGGTACCCGTTCAGCATCGCCGTGATGTTCAGCCCCCGCACCGGCAACGCCAGGCAGGCCACCAAGACGACGGCGGCGACAAGCCGCTGCGCCGCCGACGCCATCTCCAGCCGGCAACTCCTACCGACGCAGCTGCTAGACTACACCGACACACACCGACGAAGACACGAAGTGGACTGGCTAGCTGCCTAGCTAGCTCGCAGCAGCAAGAAGAAGAGTGAGCTGTCACTGGAACTAGCAAATAATGCGGCGTGACAGTGTGGCCGCTAATTAACAATGGGTTTGCGTGGTTGGTGAGGCCGCGCGCCTTGGATGGATTAGCGATTTGGATATATAGCGAGCACATGCGCACATGAAGACGCTAAGCTAGCTAGCTGATGCGGCATGGCAGCGCTGGAGATCTAGCTAGCGTTGGTGGGGAAGTGAGAGGGCAACTGCCGATCGAGACGATGACGACGTGGCGGTGGCGCGGTGCCGGTTCAGGCTGGCATTCAGGCCCCTTTTTGGCCGTTCTGTCGGGTGCTCGTTCTGCTCTGCATTTGGATGAACACCGGTAGACCATTACTGTGTCAGGTATCCTTCCAAAATGATTCCAGGAATCGGAAGGAGAATGTATATGGTTGGTTATATGCTTGTGTTGAGTGTATCGTTATCGTTGGGCGTTGGCATTGTTTCTTGCCAGTTTCAGATCACGTCTGCCGTAAAGAAACAAAGCAGTGGTTTCTTCTACAGAACAGCCACTGGATAAACAGAGACCTGATCCAAATACTGGCTTAATTATTAATTAGTGCCGGCAAAGGGAGCCTAGACTGTAGAATCCCGATGCTGCATGTTGCTTTTAAAAAACATGCTACTAGTACATTTTGCAAGTAAAGTACAGTAAGGCCATGATTATACACGTGATTTCACTGCTTTGCCCCAAGATTTTACCGTTCTGGAGTATATTGCTGCTTGCTCTGTGTCTGTCAGTCACCTGGAGTAGATGTAGATCTCTTCAAACATGGCTTGATGGCTAGGAGAAACTTGATTGGTTCAGACTTGAGACCATGCATCCGCATCATGCATTGCCGCCTTGTCGGTTCGTGCTTCCATTGGCGAAATGGATCGGCGCACCAGCATTGCGTTCCAAGCTCAATTCTTAGGTAGGAAGTAGCTATCCGATGACGACGAACAAGGTGAGGCGCTCTTTTCGAAGGTTCCGGAATGCTGAGCCCTTGAAGTAGACTGTATAACAGCAAGCCTACTACTCTGCCGCGCTCCTGGCCCGCCGGTCACTCACGAAGCCCCGATGTCGCCCAAAACGGATAGGAAGAAGTTTATGTTAACAAGCCAACCTCTGTCTATTAAGCTCCAAGCCCTATATACAATCCACTGCCCACAATACAACAGTTCAACAGGTCATATATGACCCCGCACGGCTATCTTTGACCCCAAGACGAAGACGATCAAGACAGGCTCAGGAACAGCTCTCACCCTGCTCGGTCCTGGATTGATGGGAGAGTAGGGCAAGCTGAGCGCCAAAAAGGAAGTGCCTACTCTCATCTTGTTTGTCGTCTGATAAATTTAAAAAAAATAACTAATGGATCTTCGAGCATAAAAGATCTACAACAAGTTACTTTTTCAAAAAAAATTAAAGAGAAAGCTCTGTGGACGCTAGCGGTTGCGACCGATCCTGATTAGCTATTCCGTTTTTGTTCTTTTGCCTATTTTCTTTGTTCCAGAGGTTGTATTTACTCTTACTATTTTAAATGAAAAGATATTTACTCTTATTATTTTGAATGAAAAGACATAATCTCATACCCTCTCACAACTTCTTCCCCTCCTGCAACCAATCGACCTCTCAACACACACAAGACCCTATCTGCACCAAGCTCTCCCACAAAGGAGACATATTCTCCAGCTCACTCATCTACAATCACCTCATGACACAACACCAAGACTGGCAACCCTGGGAGTTCACCTGGAAAAACTCGGCTCCTCCCAGAGTAAAATTCTTCGCCTGGCTTCTGATACAGAACAGACTTCCCACAAGAAAAAAAAATTACTCAAGAAAACGATCACCCAGACGGCTTCCTGTGAAATCTGCAGCCATCCACAAGAAGACGCAGACCATATTTTTATCCACTGCTCCTTTGCTTCGGCTTTCTGGGATCTGATTCAAGTCTCTCCAAACTGCACTTCAGTTGAAACCATCCATCAGGCCACCCCCTCCGGACGCCTCCCAAACCACCTTCAAAGCACCTTCTTGTTACTTTGCCTCTGGAGATTATGGCTCCACAGAAATGATGTAATTTTCAACTTCCTGCCCCCCTCAGTTCATCGCCTGCTTCGCGGCTGCTTAGAGGATGCAGGCCTCTGGGCTCACAGGCTCAGGCAAGACGACCTTCATGTTGCCTCCGCCTGGAAATCTCTTTTTTCGGTTTCCCTTTGGTTATTGTAACTTGTGCGTGTAACTCTTGTACATTTTTCTTATTGTTAAAAGTTTTTTTCTGGGGAGTTTTCCCCCGGGATCCTCTTCAAAAATAATTCGGTGTGTGTCCCAATGTTGACAAACCCTTTTTCTTTTACCGTATCCCCTCCCCCTTAAAAATACGGTTACCGTGGTGGATATCATGGTTTCAAAAATCAAAACCGTATCATACGTGGTACTGATAACTGTACGGTTATCGTGTGGTTTGATAAACCATGATGTGTCTACGTGACTAAAATATACCGATGCAATTTTATATGACATTTCTTGCTACGTTAATATTGGTAACGTGGCAGTGTAGGTTGGTCACATCAAATAGGTGGTTTGGCAAAAAAAATTTAAAATAAAATTTGAGAGTGTTTTTAAAATTATTTATTAAAAAGGTTTAAATAATAAAAAATTTAGTCTCTAATTGTAGGGGTCTCAATATCATGAAACTAGCAACACATGGGATTAATATCTATATTTATCTCATTGAAAGCGATTAATCTCCTAATTATATTGTATTGTCATTTATCATCGAAACTTATTAGGGGTACGAATGGATAAGTTTTTTTTGACTTGCTAACCTGATCTATTTGACTAAGAAATTGTCGTCTGAACCTTGGGTTTTTCATATTTTACTAAGAGTGGTTTGGTTTCAAGGAATCGATGAGGATTCACTGGCTAAATTTCAATTTAGAGAAAATCCAAAAAAATCATTGGCAAAAGCCCAATTCTAAGAAATATCATCGACAAAGTATAAGTTTCACGAAATGTAATCATACAAACGACTTTATCCTAAAATATCATCATTGTTAGGGTGAATGAACAGTGCATTAAAAATGTCATCATCTTTAGGGCGAATGAAAAATGAAAGCATTTTTGAAATGCATTTAACGGAACATGTTGAATGAAAACCTAATGACAATAATATTTTTGAAACAAAATAATATTTTATACGATGATATTTTATAGAACTTGCATATGTCAATAATATTTTTTCAACTTAGATGTTTTTCGATGATATTTTTTGGATTTTTTAAAGTGTATAAGTTGACCAAAGCAGATGATATTTTTTCAATTAGATGTTTTTTAATGATATTTTTGGATCTTCTAAAGTGTATAAGTAGACCAAAACAGACCGAGAGTTTTATGAAATATGATGGCTATTCAATTGCATAGAGGATTTCTTGCAACTGGGTTCAAATAAGTATACATTTTTCTTTTATTACAAGAGCTAAAACTCTATACGACGGCTTATTGATGTTCTTTACACAATTAAAATTTCATGTCACAATTCTGGGTATGTTACACAAAACATGACAACAATTAAATCAACTAGCAGAACCATCTCATGATCTAAATATGTATACGGCAAAACCAAAGATGAATAGATAAAAAAACACAGACGGGTAGATGGCGGCGGCGGCACAGCACAAAGAGATGCAAAGCACTAGATTGTTTTTCGCGTGCATGCCAAAGGTGTCTTCCGAAGCTGTAGAAGAAAAGGTTGGATTAACATGACAATAACACAAGAGTTGGTGCTTTGATACAAACAACAATAGCTTAAATAGGTATGGCTTTTACAGTGCTCAGTTTTAGCAGACGAGCTATAATATATTGTCGATTACACATCCATCCAGTGCAAGATAGAATAACACAGTTGAAAACAACAAATGAAACACACACACAAGTTTATTCAATCAAAGGCGACCAAGTCACCTTCACTAAAATAAGAGGCGTTGTCAAGCTTTATTTGATGGCTGGCGCATCCATGCAGTTTAGATTCAAAGGAACAACAATGTTCAACAACATTGGAACCTTTCTGATCTACCTTGAACTTCAAATGCATCACAATATCCAAGAAGACAGCCATCACAAATCTTCTTAGTTGACAGGACTCACCCGTAGTGCCACCGAAAAGCTGAAATTCTGTACTTTTTTCCATCATAAAAAGAACACAGCTGATAGATAAATCAAAACCATGATCCAGTTCCGATATGGCAACTTCTACTGTTGCCTCCACTCCATTACTAACATCTGCTAAACACATGTCAACATCACCATAATCACCAGTAATGCGAGCCGTGATTGGTTTTTCCTGCAAAAATATTTCTTGGAACTCTATTATTCCATCAATCAGCTGTAGATCATCTTCTTTCTCCCCCTTTTTGATTCTCATGTCAAACTCAAACAGAACATTGGAAATCTTAAGGCCAGCCATTTCGATAATAGATTCCTGTAAAATTCTAACTATTTAGTAACTCTTCACATGAAATAGAAAAGGTCTAAAGCTAATTCTCTTCCTGAATAGCCACGTGCTAACAGATTCAAAATAAATGATAGCACAACTTTTAAACCAGAAAACAAAATAATTTTAGTTCCCCTATTAACACAAGTTTTGTACATAAACTCTAAACGCTCACCCAAACATAACATAGTAATACAACCATAGTACTAGACAGCGGCTGTAGCAGCCATTATTGAAGTAGCCGGCTGCTGAGGCTACCAATACCAAGCCACTATTGCCGTAGTGCGTAGGCTGCTACACTGGCCACACATGCAGAGACTGAAGCTGTTACTGCTAGCTTGCACATGCATGAGTTTTCCTGCCATGCAATGAACTTGCAACTGAGATATATTAATTTATCATGCTTGTAGTTATCTATACATACTAAAATCATATTACAGCTCTACATATGGTTGATGTCTTACGTGCAGTGGTCTTCTAATACATGTCTTATGTTAGAAGTCATCATATGCCCCTGATTAAGTTAATATTATGAATATCTTTTATTTTCCACTATAGGAACGTGGTGTCCGCAATTTTCGCCGGCACTTAGCTTACGTGAGAAGATAGAAAATTTGAACTAGAATTTGTATTTTGGTTCTGACGAGGAGTGAGGTAGATTCGCATCGTTGAAGAAAGCTAAGAATGCACTACTACTCCACTATCCCGCTATTTAGTGCCTTGAAGACAACATAAAATAATTAACAATGAACTTGCAAACCACATATGAAATTTGCAACCTATCAACAACCATACAAAAAAACTATGGCACCAGCATGTATGCATAGATGACCCCCGGTTTTCTAAATGCATCCCATAGCACGTGTATTTGCGTACATAAACCCATCAAAATCCAATCACAAAAAATCCTAGCTATTATGAAGTATAAATGAGAGGAACAATAAAGTCATAGGGCAGATAGCCCAGTCGCTGAGCTCTCGAGCAACAAAGTTTCTGATCCTACCGATTTGGGCAGGTCACCCTCAAGTTGTTTGCCCTCTCAACAAGAGGCTTTGATCTAACTTATTTGGGGAAAAAACCTTTCTGTAAGACTCTTTGATTTCCTAAGCAAATATTAGGCTACCTTTTTTGGTATAAGATGTGCAAATAGACAACCAACTAGGACTCAAACTGATATAATACGGACCGACTAAATAACTTCCTAAACTATCTCTTACCACAACAACACCAGTGGTGTAAAAAAGCATTAGCACCAACTCAAATATTTGAAGGAGCTAAAATGAAATTTCAATAATAAAAATAAGCATCACTTAAAAAAAGAAGTCAAAACAACGATATTGTGTGCCTAAAGGGCTAAGACAAGTGTTCTGATGGGATATTCGTTGCTCCCCCATGCACAGAGTTAAGAAAGAAAATGACTAAGCCATGGTAAGTAGCAAAGGGTCTAAAACTATCCTGCTTGATTTTGTTTGAAGATTAAAATGTACTACGGGTCCTCACACTAGCACCTCTACACTAGCATACCCATGTCAGATAGGTCTCTAAAGTCCATTGAGTGAGTTGTAGAAATCCTTATCTACCGAGGCTCATTTAATCTATGCTCTGTACCACATCAGCAAAAGGCAGGTCTATGATTAACCAATGACACACTTTGGTCAAATTAACCTCTTAACTACCAAAGTTTGCAATATACACTGTCCTATCCCAATGAATCCAGATGATGTAGGATGGCAAAGGCGACCGAAGTGAAAGCACTAGAGTTTGGTGGTCAGCTGCAAAGAAAAGGCAGCAGGCCAAGGCGAAAGGAAGAGAAACAGCCAGAGCTTGTAACAGAATACATACAAAGAAAACAGCTTTTCAAAGCAAATTGCTCCCTAGTCGATTGCTTTATTTTCATCTCCTTCCGGCACACATTCTGTGCAAATTCTCAAGTCTTAAAAGGATTAGGATGTACCATGCTTGTAAACGATAATAGCATATCCTGTGCTTATTTGCTACATTATGGCCTTCTCTGATCTAGAAAAACTGCTACCAATGGCAGATTTTAACCCATTTTCTATCCTATGCACTCAGCGCTCTACCTTGGCTCTTATATAATTTAAAAGAGATCAAATGCTTGTGCCATCAGAAGTATGTAGGTTTCAAATGCATCTCTTTTATGCACGTAATATAAAATTAAAGGTCGAACTGACTTGTTCTTGAGTGTTTTTTCTTATACACATGTGGCTTAGGCACCAATAGACAAGGCCAGCCATAAGGCGTGTAATCTAGTAAAAGTAATGGAGAAAAAGAAGCAAATTAACCTTAAGATTTTGTAAACCACATAACGGTGATGTTTAAAAATGATGACGATGAAGATTAAGTTGACGTACGTAAAACGAAAAAACTATTAACACATAATTAATTAAGTTTTAATTATTATAAACTTAACAAATGGATATATGGTTGATATTTTAAAGCAACTTCTATATAGAAAGTTTTCGCAAGTTTGAAAAACGTGCTAACGAAAATCGAGGTAAAATCTAAATCTTAATCAGAAAAGAACGAGGCTATAGGCTTGCCAACTATCCTAAGAAACAAAATTCATAGGAGGAGGTTGAAATCACTTACTCTCTTCACGGTTAGTGACATCGATATAGTCATACTTGTATATATATAGTACCATCACGGTGCTGCTAGGCTGACAGATGTGTTCACACCATGCAACTTCATCAACATCAACAGTATGATTGCTATCAGTAACCTGAACATCAGTAGTCTTCTGGTTACTCTCTGTAACGTCCTTAATTGGTCGCTGAATCAGATCTTCTTATGCTCTATCGTGCCACGCCACATTGCTAGGTTTGAACCCGGTGTTTGTGCAGTCCCGCTTAAACGGCTTATTCTCACTTTTAACTCCGAAATAGCGTTGCATACTCCAGGGACCAAAAACAAATCTATCACACAGACCAATCTTTAGCATCCACAGCTGAAATAAGATGTAAATATACTATGTACCATAGTAAGAATAACTCGTGCCTTTACGGAAAAGATAATTTGTACGGAGGAGGAAAAAATAACTCCAAAAGTTTGTCGTGCAGATCCAAAATTCACCGCAGGATGCAAGGTTCTCAGGATATAGTTTCTTAAACAAGAAACGAGAGGAGACAATAACAGACCGGGAAATTGGATTCCGAAGATCTGATGGTGCCGCAATGAGCGGAGCAGCTCATCGCGCAACCGCTAGAGGCGGAGCAGATCCAATGAAGAAGCCGACGGCAGGGCGTCGGCAGAGTTGTAGTGTCGAGCGTGAGAGGCCTTGCATCGCCTCGCTACTCTCTTCGGAAGTGGAGACTGGCGGCGCCTTGGATGGGGAACTTCGGGGAAAGACGAAGAGAGGAACTAATAATTACTTCCTTCCTCTCAAACTATAAGCAAACGGTAGGGTTAAAATCTATAATCTACGCCTATAAAACTTATAAAAAGTAGAATTTTCACTTAAAATTTTTCTCCATCTAAATATTTTATAGAAAACCTCTTAAATATTTATAAAATTAACCCGCACTGCCTGAGTATTTTGTAAAAACCCCTTAAGTGTTTATAAAATTAACCCACACTTGGCTATTTTACAGAAAACCCCTTGAGTGTTTATAAAATTAACCCGTCAATAAGGCCGACATAAAGAAAAATAAATAAATTATAATTACATGAGACTTCAACTTTAAAATAATTATGATAAAATAAAATGACCCGTAGTCTGTCTTGCTATTTTGCAGAAAACCTCTTGAGTGTTTATAAAATTAACCCGATCTTAATCTTGAAATAGGCCTCGGTGAAGACATAAAGAAAAAAATATAAATTAAAATTACATAATGCTTACCTCAACTTTGAAATAATTATGATAAAATAGAATGACGCTCGTTACAACGTACGGATATTTACTAGTAACATAGTTCTAAAGCACACATAATTTATTTCTTTGTTACTTATTGTAGGCCCTGTTTGTAATAATAACAGAAAGGATGGAACTAAGTTAACTTTAGGTCCCTCAAATTAAAAATTTGTCTCTAAACCATAATATCAAATATAACTTGTCCCTTAACTTTCAAAACCAATTCAAATAAGGTTCCAAGGCAGTTTAGGCTGATATGGCACATACATGACGATAACATGACACTTAAAGTCAAAAAAAATCAATGAGTGTCCGTTTAAGAATAAATAAATTACAGTCACACCCCTCTCTTTCTTCTCTTCTTTCCCTTCCTCCTTTCTCTCCCTCTCTCATCGTTTTCCTCGTCGCTTTGCCCGATCCGACTCAATCACCGGCCAGCCAACCGCTATCGTCGAACCCTCTCGCCTCATCCTCTTTGGGATTTCGGCCTCTGCCTCTCTGATGTTTAAACCCACCCACCATGTTGTGCTTGCTCACCACCCAGTCCCCCAACCCCTGGATGTGCGGGTGCCGGCATCCAGCACCAACATCCACTCCCGGCGCCTTCAGCAGCCGCCATCCTAGAAACAGCCAAGAGAGGGGAGGAAAGGACGGCACACGACGACGACAACAAGGAGGACGACTCGGTCGGCCGGAGACCTATTGTCGTCGCTCCCATGCGATGCTCCTCCTCGAGGTCCGCACGTAGGTCGACACCATCCACCGGTGCTTCTCCTGGCACACCACGCCAACCGCGCGCACCCATGTCCTCGTGTGTCACGCCCAAAAATTTAGCCAAATTTTTAGACTATTTTGTGTACTAAATCCCTGTCGAGAATCAATCAGGGTACAAAAATGACAAATCAATAAACAAATCCAAACGTAAAATAAAGCGTAAGATACGTACAGAAGAGGCACTTAGTTCTCACACTCGAAAGAAAGCAGCAGCAGCAGCGAAAAAAGGTGATCCTAGCGGGCTTAAGCTCTACTCCACAGGCAAACTCAACTGGGATCTGAGCCTTGGTCTTCTAACTTCGTCTTCGACTCAGAAGCACTACACTTCTGAGAAAGGGGGAAATAGCAAGGCTGAGTACAACCACTGTACTCAGCAAGCCACACGGAGAAATGCAGACGTGCAAGGGAAGACAAGAGTGGCTTGGGCTATTTTGCATAAATGTGGTTGTAAAACCTTTCTAGTTTAAAACAATAAAATCGTTGATTGATTAAATCAGAATTAATCTTTCACGTTATCTCCACGTTGAATAGACCCAACCAAACCACCTGAACTAGTCCAATTCCATTAAGTCAAATTATTAAGGTGGGACTAATCATGGTGAATCTGATTGATCGCCCATAACTGTGGGCACGACTATTCGAATAGTTCTACTCTGGCCAGAGGTGTACAATTGTACCCACAATACATGATTCCACACATGTCGCCATGCCCCGAAGCATCACCATGGTACTGCAAGGGGGAAATCGTGACAGGACCCTTCGCATAACTTTCCCTGACCAAGCGACACCACACCTCAGGTTTCGCCCCTACCTTTATATCCAAGGTAGGCAACCCCCTCTCGTGCCTAGCTGAATCCGAAAGCCGCATAGGCATTTTTCGGTCCATCCAAACTCCATCGCGTCCACCCTTGCCTAGATGCGTCGGCCAAAAAAAGCTACACTACAAGTCCAGCTGTTGCTCATGCTGGCTTGTGGTAAGTACTGTAAGTCTTCCAGGATTTTCCATGAACCGGTTCTTAATTGCCAGGGATGCGACAAATAAAATCATGCACTCACAGCCCACCATTAAATCACATTTTAATTTAACCTTTATTCCAAGGTAATACTGGTTCAAGACCATCATTTCATGTGACCATCACCTAGTAGTATAGTTCTCCCATTAGGTGAGCTAGTGTAATTAAGCATGACTGAGCGTAAGTAATTCTAGCAAGATCACGTAAGTGACACAAGCTAGTCAAATTAATTATCCAGGTTAACAATGAACGGATAACAATTAAACATGGCACAAGCATTCAGATAGGTTGTCCCAATTCCCGTGTAATTAGCAAAACAATGCAATTTTATTTGTAAATAATAAAATATTTTCTAAATTGGGATCAACATGCTTCAAGGAGGAATGTGACTTGCCTTGCTTCTTTAGCTGGTCTTCTTTTCTTCACGACCGCAAACTTCCAAAACAGCGAAGTCTACACGCTGGCACGCAAAACGAGGAAAAACTATAATAAAAACCAAATAAACAGTACATGAAAAATAAATGAACATGTAGAGCTCAATTTTAGATGAATTTTTTAATTTGAATGGTCCAATTTGGAGTTCGTATGGATTAGATATGAATTTTAGAAGTTTTGGGCCATTTAATTGAATTCTGAAAATTAAATTCGATTTATTACGCAATATTTAATTATTTTTACAAAGGAAAAGGGCGATGTTGACGTCACACTGACGTCAGCGGAGGGAGGCGCGCATGGGAGAAGTAACGGTCCACCGTGGATCGAGTCCACGGCGCTACGGGTCGGCGCACACGTGGCGCCAGCAAGGCACCGACGTGGCTGCCACGTGGACGACATTAGATCCGCAGCGGGGCGGATCGGACGGCTGTGGGGAGAGGGAGACCAGCTCACGTGCAAAGGCGCGGCGACAGCGCACGGCCCGGCCACGGCGGTGAGCGGCGGCGACCAAGGGGTCACGGATGACAGTAAATGAGAGAGGAAAAGGTGGGAGTTCTCACCGAGTACCGATGGCAGCGAGCGGCGACAGTGAGTTTCACGGCGAGGAGATGGCGACGGTAGCGCACGGAGTGGGCGTCACGGGGTGCTCTGACAGCCTCCGACGATGACAGAGAGGCGGCCGAGCGATGGAACAACCTGTGGAAGGTGGCAGAGGGGTTAGGAGGGGGAGCGGTGGCCCGAGGCGGCGTGAATCGCCGGCCGAAGCGAGACGAAAACCGGCGATCTCCCTTGCCGTGCAAACGGGATTCGACGGAGGCGCGTGACGATTGGCTGGCGACCGAGGAGCTCCTCGACGTGGCAATGCCGAAGATCAAAGCAGCACGGCTCGGCGTGGCGCCAAATGCGAGCGACGAGCGGCTGGATTTTTAAAGGAAAATTTAATTTCCTTACTAATTTCACTTGATTTAACCCACTTTTATTTTTATTTAATTTCTAGAAAATGCATTATTAAACGATTTTTAATCCCGATCAAAAATCGGGGTGTGACATCGTGGAACTCAACAAAAATAGTAAACACCCCTATCCCTAACCCTCGCCGCACAACGCCGATATGTGGTTTTCTACGCCTATCTCCATGTCGTTTAGCTTAGACGGATCTAGATGTTGTGTTTTTTTTTGCAGACGAGGTTGTGAACGTGATCATAAAGGGCGGTGTCGTGCCCTATTTGGTGTGTGTTGATGAGAAATCTCTCTCACGCGCTGGCCTGGGAGATCTGCTTGACTCCAATGCAGGTCCATCTCAGCTGTCTATGCTGTGCAGGGCGTGCCAGATAATTTGATATGTCAATCAACAAGAAAAACAAGGGAATATGCATTAAGTGTTAGGTTAGATCCCCACGGGATCGGCTGAGGGAATCCATGAACATATATATGCTATTCTAAACTATATTTAAGCCAAGCAACTGAAATGGATCGGCTACACCGAGATAGCATCAGCCGCTTAACCCAAATACAACAAAGAATAATACATATATGGGTCGATAACCTAGCCGATACTGGAAAGCTAACAAGGAATCGACTAGTACTCCGATGAATCTTATAGAAAGATATCACTCTTGAAACATGCACAGTCCGAAAAATCGGCCATCGGCTGTTGTTAGTAGGCCGATTTCGGCTAGCGACGTCCAACAAGAATACGATCTTAACATAAGAGGCAGTCCTAATATAAATCTAATAATAAATATATTAAAAGAAACATATCGTATGATAAAGCCTACTGAAACCGATCGTCTCTAAACAATATAAATCCATCCGAATGATCATTGGCAATTCTAAGAACGACTTAATAGTTCAAACATGATGCAACATTAAGTATAAAAAGAACAACCCGATCTATTGTAGCCGATTTATATCTCTCGAGACGGTGGATACCGCATATAAACCAGCCAACCCTTAGATCTAGCCCTATTGGCTGCAAGTTCTTGCTAGAACTGGCCAATGGCAGGATAGATCTAAACATTGATCTAATTTATATGCGCTATATGATAAATAGCGCAGTATAAACTCCTGATTCTAATGTGTCATTACGATGGAAGCACTCGAAACAAAAGATTACACCACTAATGACAAGCATTTACCTAGATCTGGAGATCGAAACGATGCAGCCCGTAGCCAAACAAAGTGCTCGTCTGAAGAAAAAGTTAGCGATGTGCCGAAGGTTCGATTGATTGTGTATATGATTTACAGGGGGTCTCGGGTCCTATTTATACCCAAGATACAATTATCTGTACAAACCCTGAACTCTATCTAAACTAGTATTTAAAACACAACATTATCCAGGGAAGGACCCATGCCGTGTTACAACTAACAGTCTAAACAAACCCCTAAATTACAGATACAATTACCGTTACATGACTCTATCCATAAGTGGCAATACCATTTAACGCGCAATTAACAACCGAATCTTCTATTTATCCTCAAACTTCTGCATTAGAAACGGCTTCATCTCTTCCAGACCTGAAATCGGCTATCGGCTGCCTCTGTCCGATTCATCCTTAGCCGATTGGCCTCGCAGCCGATCATTCCTTAGCCGTTGCGACCCCTGTCTCCAGCCAATCCGACTCTGCTTTGTCTTTGCAGACTTAGGAACTCAATTACCAATTTTAAGTGTTAACACAGTGCCACCTAAAGGAGCCGCCCGTCGTGGCGGTGGTACAGGATGGCGGTGGCACAGGATGAGCAATAGCCTCTGTCGTTTGAGCATGAGAAAAAGGGCTGCAAGTCGTCGCGCGTTGCCTTTCTCTCCGTCGGGTGCCACCCTCTATGATGTATTGGTTGGCATCTTCTCCCGTATACGGCCTCCTCTCTTGTCAGCCATTGGGCGCGGCCCTTCTTCCTTGGGTGGAGAGAGGAGATAAAGGTAGAGAGGGTAATGTGAAGGAAGTGGGAGACCCACTGACATGTGAGTCCCATTATTTTTTATCTTATTTATTGATTGACATATATATGGGCATCATTTTTTTTAATTTTGTACTTTTAAATTTTTCTCCTTTTATTTTTTCTCGAATCAAATTGCCATGTAAGCGTCACGTCAATGTCACGTGGGACGAAGATTTAGTCAAAGGAGCCACATAGGCGCCACGTCAGCCAAAACATAGGATAATACTGCTGATAGACCTTGTTTGCAATAGTTTTGTAAGTTAATAGATGGGTTATATCCATTGCAGTTCAAGGATGAAAATCAAATATGGCGACGAATTGAGAGACCTAAAGTGCGAACTTTAAGACGAAAACCCCATAGGGATGGACTATTAACCCGCTGTGGGCGTTCCTGCCGTGGGCTTTCCATGGTTTCCCAACGGCTCAACAAACTCGTTCCACCCAAACTAACATGGGCCTCACGTACCCGGTACCCCACGATCCCGTTCCGGCCCAATATTTATAGGCCGTACATAGACCATGATCCCGTCCCGGCCCACCTGTTATGGGCCATCTCGTACGCCGTTTCAGCCGGGCCGCACGTATGGCACATTCCTGTTCCGGCCCATTTTTATAAATTTATGGTTCCGTTCCGGCTCAATTTGTATGGGCTGCCCGCGGCTAGTGGAGTTAGTGTCCTAGTGGCCTTACCGGGTGGGCCTTGTGGATTTTCACCCTGAGAAGTTGCCACTTCTAGTGGAGTGGGTGGGCTTTCATTATGTTCACTCCTAATTTTCTTTTCTGACGACTCGAGCATTAGCTGAGCTTAAGCCTCTTCAGACTACTACTCTAGTCTTAGGTGATTAAGTGATTTGGAATGTGGGATGGATCTCATCATCATCACGACCCACTACGGTATTGCCGTCTGATTGCGAAATCCATCCTTTCAGCCGATTTGCGCGTGAATGCTAGTAATATATGCTATGCTAGTTTGGTGTTCTAGCAACAATGTCCGTTGTTTCTGCACCATTAGTCTACTAGAAAATGACAGTGCGTCACGTACAGACTAGTGATTCTGATTTATACAGACAGATCTGCCACGAGTATACTCTTTGTCTGAGTGCGATATCCCAAGTCCTAACCACCTAGGCCTCCAATAAGCCACCAGGATTACTAGTTGAGCTACAACTTTCAACGGGTCGCTGTTGCTCCGTGCTTGATAATTTTCTCCCAACTAACGCTAAACCACCACTCATTCAGAGTCAGATAGCACTACTCAAATCCCACGACTTCGGAATCAATCGATCGTCCAGGAAAAAAACAATTCATAAATTACAACAAGATTTACTACCAATACTATAGTATTCAGACCACAAGTAGATATAGAAAACAGATATTTATCCATAATAAAAATAATCAGATCACAGATACACGGTGTTCCTGTATTATACAAAAATTTATAGTAGTATAAGAGACTCGCTGACATGATCGGGAGAGAGTAGCTGAAAGTTCCCCTCCAGACAAAGGTGCAGGTGAGTAGTAAGTACGAGTACTAGTATATATTTCAACTGGAATTTGGAACCAGCTGTAATGTCTGATGGAATTAAAGCCCGAGGTTTCATCATTCCAAGACAGAAGCACACAAATGCTGTTAGTGTTGACATTGTCTGTATGAGAGTATATGTGGCTGCAGACCTGAGACCAAACTGTACTTCACGAATGAAGTCAAGAAAAATGGTTTTGACCGCAAGAAAGTACTTAAGAAAATCTTGGGAATCACACCTCCATGTAGTTATGTGTTAATACTCTACCAAAACCACATCACACGTATTAGTATATCAGTGTTAGATTTAATGCAGAGTAAGCTACTAGGGGTGATTTGCAGTTTTTTTGCACACGGTATCAAGGCCATAAACATTGTTCTTTCTGCGATACCACGTGAAACTATCACATTCAAAGATGCGTGCGTCATGTGGAATTTGCGTCGACGTGTTGTCTCGTCTGACATTTTCAACCGCATAGAAAATTCGCGGCACACTGTAGCACGTCCCGTTTCTAGTCAAGTCTGCAGAATTATTCATCTCGATGAACTACTCCTAAACCCAATTACCCAAGCAATAATAATCTAAAAATGAAATTCGCTTATTTGGAACTCGAATTCTGAGACGCCCGTGCAAACTTTTTCGCTGATGATGCGTAGAAGCATTCGGCTGGAGCCACCGACTTGTGGGCCCCACTCCCGCAGGTGTCAGCGCCGCGCGCCGCGCGCCGCTGTTAGTATAACCACCACAAGGCCAGGGCCGCTTCGCCTTCCCGTCGAACGGCGACTCCACCACCGCACCAACCACACCAATCTTCCCGCGGAATCAAAATACCCCGACCTCGACGCGCCACCCGCAAATCTCTCTCCCTCCCGCCACCGCCACCGCCGCCGCCGCATCCTCCTCCTCATCCGCCTCCCGCCTCGGCCGGTCGGTCGAGCCGCCGCCGGCCCGATCCGATGGCCCCGACCGCCGCGGGACGAGTACCCTTGTCTCGCCGGCTCTCCACCGCCCCGCTGCTCGCGCTCGCGCTCGTGCTCGTGCTGCAGCTCCGCACCGCCGCGGGGAGGCCCGACAAGGAGACGCGGGAGAAGTTCTACGGGAAACTGGTCACCAACGGCTCCAGCAACACCTCCGGGGACGGCAGCATCGCCGAGATGTTCGGCCGCGTGCTCGACAAGGAGTTCTCCGACAGCGACACCCCCGAGAGTACGAGCCATGGCCCTCCTAGTTGCTCCCTCCTAGATCTGCACTGGCTCACCGGAAAAATTGTTTGCTAGTCAATAGAGATGGTAGATGGTAGGAGAGATTTAAATTGGCTGGCCATGGCCTATTTCTGAATTTTTTATAGGTCATGCAATTTGGGGGTTTACACTGTCTATTCTACATTACATTCTGCCCCATGGTGCGAAGGTTTGAACCTTACACGCCGCATTTTGTTGGATAATGAATTGATGTTCTTCCTTTTGCAGCACCAGACAAGAGTAGCTTCAACAACAGCATCTCAGATCATCAAGTAGGTGTGACTTTCCTCTTGTGTGCATGCTGTGTTTTGTATTCCAATTTTTTTGGAGAGCCTGTGTTCCAACTGCTGTCATTTGTAAGCTATATAGTGCAAATCTACATTCACTGCTGACTGTTGGATGACCTGTACGCCTAATGAAGTTGGTTGTTTGGAGAAGTGCATAATCAGTTAGAGAACCTCCTCATGCGCTTCTAATGCATTATACTGTTACCGATCAAAATGGAAATGATTAATTTTAGTGTGTAAACATGGAATAATGTTCTTCTAGGAAAAGTCGAGAAAATTGTAGTTTCCTATGCCCCTGCTTAAGTAAAATATAGTTCATTAGTCATTTAACTGAAGTTTTTGGGGAATATACAAAAGCTTTGAGTATCTTTGCATTAAGAGAGGCAGCATAATATACAGAGTCAATGATCTAACTGCAAACACAATAGATCAGAGTTAACTCAAGAGCAAGTTACCGGACAAACACCCTTGCTACGCTACAGATTGTGACCTAGAGTCGGTGAACCAATATGGAGAGCCTATTTGAGAAGGGGAGTTCCATCATATTGTGAACTAAAAGCAAATGAAAGCTTCAATCAGAGCTGATTTCCTATTGGAGATGACATAGACATCTAGAAGCAAATACATCTACATGTATATTAAATGGCGTTGCTGATCACAAGTTTTTAGGTTAACTCCTTGCCAAGAGCCAAGATACACTTTTTGTAATTTGTAATGGGATCTCCCAGTATGTTAGTTTGGTATGTCTCTATGCTTTGTGTCAAGTTACTAAATCTCCTCAAGTATACTCTTAATATGTACTCTTGATACCGTGAGGAGAAAGGGTGCCTATCATATACCCTGTTGCAAATGGATTCCTATTCAAATTATATAAAATTTCATCTTGACCTATTTGTTTGTTTATGTCAAGGTATGTTGAAAAACCTTTTTTTGGGTGCAGGCTGTTCTGGAGACTGTAGCTGTCATTACACATGATAAGAAGAAGAACGATTCAGAGCAAGCAAAGTATGGGTGTGATATGAACAGAACAAGCTGTTAACATTGCTCTTTGTTGATCATCCTGCCATTTAAATCTAACTTTTGCTGTGGTTCTTGTGCAGTTCTTCAAAACCTTTTCAAATAGGTGACATGTTTGGAGGTCAGAATGAAAATTCTGATGACTTGGAAACTGTAATAGATAAGGAGGTGTGTTAAATGTAGATGCACTTACTAGGATACTTTCTTTACACACCATGATTGTTCTGGTTATCTTAACATTAACTTTACGCAGGATAATGTTTTTGTTATGTCAAATCGTAAAACAAAGTATCCAACACTTCAACTAGATTTAAGGTCAGTTTTCATTCATCCCTTAACATGTGCATGCCATATGTAATGTGCTTCTGGCTCATAATCTATTGTATGCAAATTTGGAATTGCAGATTGATTAAAGATCTAGTGGTTATAATTGTTTCAGCTACTGCTGGTGGTATCATATTCTCTTGTTTGGGGCAACCAGTGAGTGGATTTGAGATACTTAATACTACTTTATTGCTAAAGATGTCCGCCTCAGTAATCTGTAAGCATGAATTGTTATTTTCCAGGTTATTGTTGGCTATCTACTGGCTGGTTCTCTCATTGGACCTGGAGGCTTGAACTTTATCAGTGAAATGGTTCAGGTAACATGACGAGTTGGCCACTGTAGCTTACAGGCCACACTTCTTAGCCTATTTTCTCCATCTTCTGATTTCATTTCACTTTCTTCGATGTAGTTTTGTTAAAGAAATATCTTTTGTAAAACATCTCAACCAAAAAAAAGGTTGACAGACACATTTGAAACACCATATTTTGCATACAAGGATCATAATTTGGTTAGCCTAAATGAAACGCATTCCATACCTATTCCTGTGTTTATTTACAATACATGACAGTATTGCTAATGAAACATAGCTCATAGTGGTAATGACATCACAAGAGTAATGCCATGTCGCCACCTAAGCTGTGCTACTTAATTGAAGCCCTACATTTATCATGAATTTGAACTATTATGTTCAACTGCAGGTGGAGACTTTTGCACAGTTCGGTGTGGTGTTTCTTCTATTCGCTCTTGGCCTTGAGTTTTCATTGCCAAAGGTAATTGAGAATGCCATCGCTATTATCTTTTATCTAATGTTTTCTCTTCTCAAACATGATTATGAAACTATACAACGTGTCAAAGGTTTCCTGACCTGTCTTTCATTCATCAGTTGAAAGTGGTTGGACCTGTTGCTGTTCTTGGTGGTCTACTGCAGATTGTTCTGTTCATGTTCTTGTGTGGCCTAACTGCTGCGGTATAATCTTTATTTATTGCTCATCCATTTATCCGTTGTCTTTGTTTCATCATATCCTGTCTTTTAATAGAAAATTACTTGTCCACATTTTTGCAATTTTTCCAGTTGTGTGGTGCTAAATCATCGGAGGGAGTATTTGTTGGTGCTTTCTTGTCAATGTCATCTACAGCAGTGGTAATTAATCTGTTGAAGACGACTATTATTCAACATTTATACATAGACAATTTGCTACTACCTTTTGGTATGAATTGCGTTTGACCTGGAGATTGTAGAGCGAAGGTGGTCGAATTGTTGGGGTTAACCTTAGTTAAATGATTAACTGTTTAGCGAATTGCATTTATATGTTATTAGCTATAGTAATGGTCAATGAAGATTTTAATACTGGTGCAACCCTTACAGGTTTCTAAGTTTCTAGTGGAGAAAGGTAGCACCAATGCACTTCATGGTCAAGTTACAATCGGTACACTTATTCTTCAGGTTTGGATTTCATCCTGTTCTGTCATCTGTTTACACTTAAATTCTCCTAGCTTTTGATCGGTGAAAATGATGTGGACTTGAAAAGAACTTTAGCGATTTTGTTAAAAGAAACATCTTAATCAGTAAAATTACATGGGCAAAATCCCTTATATTTTGGGACGGGGTAGTAGCAAGCAAGGTAGGAGTTTCTGTTTCAAAACAGTTGGATCTATGGATGTAATAGCTATCTTTAGCCAGATTTTACTTGTTGATATCCTCCATCTTAGTTGGAAGAAGGCTGTTATGTCATAACTTAAGTGAGTTTATGTTGGTAACTTGCTGTGTACTATGTAATGATGGCATGTCTATTCTGTCTGGACACCTCACAGTCTCAAACTGCTGTTTATTCTCACTCTTTTCAACAGAAAAAAGAATAAAATAAGATGCCAAGTACTTAGAACTTCCTGGGCAATTCTCATACATAGTCCGCTCATATGAACAAAGTGCTGATAATCAACGAATATGTACACCTGCCCTTATAGTATTCCTTATGAAATTTAAATAGTCAAGTTTGGGAGGTCACATCCGTGTTTCCTTTACTCCAGGATTGTGCTGTTGGACTGTTATTTGCTCTCCTTCCAGTTCTGGGTGGTGCTAGTGGCATTTTTGGAGGCGTGATGTCAATGGCTAAACTGTGAGGCTGTTAAAATAAAATCTAAATTGCATTATCATATTGCTGCATGCCTATGTTTTAGTGCGTGTTTGGTTTATTAGTAACCTCAAAAATCTCTAATATGCAGGCTGCTTGTATTATCCATATTTATAGCTGTTGCATATATGATGACTTGGTCATTTGTTCCTCGATTCTTGAAACTGATGATTCAGCTATCATCGCAGGTTAGATGAATTAGCTTGTTACTTTTTGTTCCAGTTCCTGGTTTTGCACTCATGTATAAATTCATGCTCATGTATCTAATATTCCAATGCCTCCCTCTTCTCTACTTCTTATGTATTTACCTTTTATATACATGTTCATGCATGGAAAGTTCGTTCTCAGTATCATGCAAGTTGAAAAATAACATGGGTATCCCACTGGCATGTGGTCCCAAGCCCCATGACAGCCGAGCTAATGTTCAGTAGATGAGGACAGAGTTTTGAGCTCCATGATATTTCTGTTCGTCATTTGGTTTCCAGTTTTGCTGTGTGACTGTGTTTGGATCTGTATATCTGCCAGGACCCTCAGATCATTTCCAAGTAGTGTTTGTGGCATTTGGAGCTCTTATGGTGCTTGTTTTTTTTCCAAGTTGAACTTTAATGGGTGATTATCAATCCAGTCCTGCTTTCCTATGGCTATGGTCCTATGGGTTGTGGCTGTAACTGGATTGACCAGCAATGCTTAAGTTGGCTAATTAATTATTTATGTTATATCACATCATAATCAATACTTCTCTTTTAAAAATGTTGTGGTTTGATTCTGTTGTTTTACATCACTCTATCAAATATGCAGACAAATGAACTCTATCAGTTGGCTTCTGTTGCTTTCTGCTTGCTACTAGCTTGGGTAAGATTATTCAACTTCATTGCCTAAAGCACATTCTGGCATCAGAATGACTTTGATCGCTCTTATTTTAACAATAAATTGGTAAATATTTAAATAACCATACAATTTTTGTTCAGCAAAATCTTATAATTTAGAAGTTATTGATGGTCAAGGTGACAAGTAAATGGGAACAGAGGGAGCTACATGGCAAATGCAGTCAGTATCTAATGATTGCTGTGCACTAGTGCGAGGATGTTCCCCCGAAATATACTTGTAATGCTTACTATTCTAACATTTGGCGCTGGACCCGAGCATTATCAGGTCAGGCCAGGCCACAGAAAAGGCTGGCTCCTTCCACTGTTTCTTATCTGGCTGGGCTGCTTGGGTGGGTTTGCACTGCAATTTCTTTTTTTAAAAAAGAAGTATTGTAGGCGAAAACTTCTCTGCCCAGTCCCAGCCCAAAACTCCTCTTGGGCCTAACCAGGGTGGACCAATTTTGCTCAGGTCTATTTGGCATCAACAACGGGAAAATTATGATTGACATTAAACAATAATCCCAATGTTTGACGAACAAGTACTTGATTTATTATATTCACAAACTATTTAACTGCGAAACATGGATAGTCAAGGAGAGAAGCCCATTCTACTATACAATGTCTCTAACCTAGGGATAAATGGTTGCATAGTGACTGCTTTTTATGCCAAACTAGTTTTATTACTATTAATTTTACTTTGATCAGCAATCTTACACATGCCACATTGTCTCTGTAGATAGAGTAATGTTATTTCTTTGTATTTTCCAGTGCAGTGATTATCTTGGATTGAGTCTTGAACTAGGCTCATTTCTTGCTGGCGTTATGATCTCAACCACAGATTTTGCTCATCATACTTTGGAGCAGGTACTATGCTACTTACTGTTGACTTGATTCTTTTATGCAAGGATTTGACTTGGGTGTCAATCTGTTTCTTTTCTCGTTCTTTTGTATTGATTTAAGAATAAACGGTTTAGACCAATTTGGATATTCTGCATACCAGCTTGCTAACATTTGAACTGGTGGAAGTTTCTTCCTAGTGTAATTTTGTTTTAGTAACTAAATCAGTACATTTTGTTCCAATCGAACTCCCTCTAACATGTAATTTCTTTGTTTTTATTCAAGGTGGAGCCAATTCGTAACTTATTTGCAGCACTCTTCCTTGCAAGCATCGGCATGCTCATACATGTCAAGTTCTTGTGGAATCATGTTGACATATTGCTTGCAGCTGTTATACTGGTTATAATAGTTAAGAGCATAGTCGTAACAGTGGTGGTTAAAGCATTTGGATACAGCATCAGAACAGCTTTTGTTGTAAGTATCTCTTTCTTGATGGCTTTCATCAGTATTCTGCAATAAGCCAATAATGGTATAAATTCTCACTCCTGGTTTTTCTTCTCTCACCAAGGTTGGGCTATCATTAGCACAGATAGGAGAGTTTGCATTTGTGCTTCTTAGCCGTGCTTCGCATCTTCATCTTGTTGGGGTGAATAATTCTCAATTTGTTCATGAATTCTCTTTGGGAGACATACTTCCGTACTAAAGATTAAGCCATTCTGGATTCAATACATGCATGATGTAAAATTCGTGTTAAAATTTTGTTTTGCAGGGGAAAATGTATCTATTATTACTTGGAACAACTGCTCTTAGCTTGGTAAATTCCTTTTACCTGATGATGGAGCTTAGTTGTTTAATACACACTAGAAATCATTTGTTTTGTTTTGTTTTTCCTGCAGGTTACAACTCCTCTCATTTTCAAACTAATTCCTGTGGTAATGCACCTAGGAATCCTTATGCGCTGGTTCCCCTCGGAAAGCAGTATGCAGAATGAGGTATTCTTTCTTAGCTTCTTTCCTGATGGTTGTGATAATAACTACTACTAAATATATTATTTCTTCACCAATTACTAAATGAATCAACATCCCTTTCTGTGAAAATGAAATAAGCCACCTTATGAGATGGCCCAATCCTTCCTCTTCTATCTTTGCTTGAAAGTAGATATTAGAAGTGTTCTTATTATTCATGAAAACCATGATGTTGAAATGCTTTGTACATCCATGAGAAGATTTAATATTTCAGTAGTAAAGCCAAATGCTCAATGACTGTCATATCTTTTTAATTCCATATCTGATCATATTTCAGCTGCCTTTACAGGATAAAGCAACCATGCTTGACGCCTACAACAGATCACTCTAACACTACAAAGCCACAGACATTCATTCATTTGACTGACAATGATTTATTCGTGCATTAACTCTTTGCACATGCCGTGGAACATTGGACAGACAATTCCATCATTTCCTTTTTGCGGCAATACATCTACACAAGCGATGACTGAAGACAACAGTTTGACAGGCCGGGGATCTGTTGGTATAGCATTTAAGTTGAAAAATTAAGTTGTACATACTGTACATGTTGTCAGCGTAGCATATTCTTTACACTGTAAGGCCCCAGGCCTTGGTTTTGTATCATTCTTGCCAACTCAACCTAGGAGTTAGGTAGGATTTTTGGTGTATTGCGATCAGATATACCGAGAGAGCCAATATGTACTGATTCCCCATCAGTAGACCATGGGAAAGCTCTATGTTAGTATATATTGTCCATTTGTCCTATGTATGAGCTGCCAGGTGACTTGTTCTGTTCTTGTATGGATAAATATTTTGTCACAACATTCTCTTGTCCTAGTATGAGCTACCATTGGAAAGTAGCATTATTCCCCAGATTAATTCTCTTCTCCTGCCTTTTTGTGTGGTGAACATTATTTTTCTGGAGAAAACAGCTTGTCAGAATCGTCTTGTAGCGCTGGGTTTTTTTGGTGTATCCACATGATTGTGAGGATAGGTCCCTGGACAAGTATTTTTGCAGAAACTTTCGGTGCGTCTGTCCAGTGGGTAATGGTGGTGTTGGCTCGTAGTCGGAGCAGTAGAGATCCTAAACAAGTTGGTGCAATCATTAAAGGAGAAGCTCTGACCAAGCTAGCTGGAGTCTGGAGAGGTGCTGACATTTGACGCGTTGTGGCGAATCTTGTTTCAGTGGCTGCGGGAGGCACATGCTCATGCATCCTTTTGCGGTTTAGGGTTTAGTTTTCGCTATTCGAACTTTTGATAATAAATAGAAAAATTTTGTCCTGCATAGTGCAAAAGCTGGAATAGCTCAGTTGGTTAGAGCGGAGGTTCGAGCCCTCCTTCTAGCGATAATTTTTGCAATATTATTTTTACTCTTTTCAGTAAATTTTTTTAACTTTTTACTCTCATCATAAAAATGTAATTTCAATGCTGTTTTTACTCTTTCAGTAAATTTTTTAATCTCATCTTCATAAAAACTGTAGTTTCCAATGTTTTATTTAGTCTTTCAGCACAAATGTAATTTCCAATTTTTTTACTCTTTCAGCAAAAGTGTAATACTCTCAGGAAGAATGCAATTTCCAATATTATTCTATTCTTCAGCAAAAATGTAATTATTTTTTTGCGAGCCTAAGCTCATCAGCAGACTAGAATAATCGTTTCAGTTGCTTATATAAGAGCTTGCCAATTCCACTTCCAGAGCTTTCCTCCGAATTACAGAAACCGATAAAATTTGAAAATTCAGTGGTTCTCTTAGAACACAAAGAAAATAGCTTCACAAGTTTAGCTACATGGCGGTACAAACAACACCAAAACCGCTAGGCTTTTACACTTGGAACAAGTCACGCCTCGCTGAACTTGCTCAATTATGGGGTCTCACATGCACACAGTACAGTTCGCCCATGTGCCGCAACCATGGTGCCTTGCAGCTAAGAACACACAATTAAAAACTTCTTGATGAGTTCCTGAAACAACAAAGCAAGAGGAGGGACAAAGTACAGTTATTAAAACGGGAGCAGTTGTGGTGTCTGCATCACATGCAGCTTGCACGTTATAAAAAATTCCTGAGTGCCAATCAGGTGAAGCATCCGTGGGATTCCTCAACGGTAAATGCAGATGCAATGGGTCACACTCGTAAGGATATGAGTTTAGTTTTCAATATGTTGCGGTGATATAATTTTTTAGTGTTCTTTAAATCGTAATAAAAAAACTTAAGTTGTCAAGAAGAATGACATATATCATGCTTGCAAATTCAGAATTACAATGTTCATTCTGATCTCTGAACTAAAAATGTTTGGTATGAATATTTGCAGATACAAGAAACAAAATTCAATGTAAATTTTGTTGACGTTACCGTTGATGAGAGGGAGAGGTTCTTCTTCTTGACATCAACTGGCATCCCTTGCCCGCAGCACAATTTGCGGCTAAGCATCATAAGCTCCTCCAGTGTAAATGTGCTCTTGGGAGGACTCCACGGATTCTTCAGCTGATCATCGTCATTAGCAACCTCCCAGCTTTTCTCTGATGGTGCCGGGGGAAACTGAAAATCTAGAGCTGAAGTGTCTCCACTTGAGTTGCTGTAAGCTTCTGTTTCTGAAAATGAATACCATGTGCCATGGCGACTGGAACCACCTGCGCATTCTGCAGTTCCAGATGCTTCCTTGCTGTCTGGAAATCCGAATGCTTCCAGATCAAACCCTAGAGAATATTCTTCCTCACTTTCAGCCAAGAATGGGTTTAGCGAGGAAGGAGATACAGAAAAATCAGCATGATCAAACAGCGAATGAAAAGGAGATGCATCTTGGAGAGGCTTCCCGGGCTTTTCTTCCCACTGGAATGGCACGCTGACAACAAGCTTCGCCGGAGATGGGCATGAGATGGCTGATGGCACTGGATTGGAAATAGCCCAGTCCTTTTTTGGCGCTCCAGGCTTCACCTCCCAGAGAAATGGGACTGAAATCTGCTGCTTGATGCGCTCCCTTGGATTGAATTCGGGCAGTTCAAGCTCATCCATTTTGGATGTGTGGTTTCACAGGTTTCAGAATGGAATTTGAGTTGTTGTAGATCTTTCAGCCACTGCTGATATATAAGTAGGAGAGAGCAGGTGGTTTAGATGAGCTGCTCCTGCACCACAATGCTCTTGTTCAACTGATCCTTTGCTACCCTGCAAGCTTGACACACAATTAGACAGTACCAACTACTAACTCCTCTTTAGCTCAGACATGCAGAAAAAGGTACTCAGTTCAGAGTGGTTGCTCTTACAATTGCATTTTCCATAGTAAGGAAGAGGGTCTAGTGAGCACCCGAAAAAACAGAGATAAATCCTCACAGAGTTTGGTAATTTGACCAAAATAACCACTTATTCAGCTGCAAATCTACATTTTACAAATGTGACTGGGGACACAATAAAGAATAAAAACAATGTGATCATCTGTTCAAAAACCAGAAAACATTTCCTGTTTTAACATCCTATTCTGCTACTGTACCGTGATGTCAGAAGATCATGAATTAGTTCTAACAGACTCCAGGTACTGTACAACCTCTGCCATGTTTGGTCGGGCAGATGGTGTGTTCGAAGTGCATACCAGACCTAATTTGAGCACTTGGACCAATTCAGCCTCAACAAATCCCCTCATGCTCCGATCGAAGCAGTCTGACACAGTCCCATCCTCCAATATCGCCCTGACATAATCACGCAGAACCACTGCTGTCGCCACCCCAGGGCTGTCCACAGGTTTCCTCCTTGTCACAATCTCAAGCAACACCACACCAAAGCTAAATACATCACTCTTATCACTATATCTCAAGCTTGGAGATGCTAGCTCCGGGGCAATGTACCCGATGGCAGCATGTAATCTACTCAATTCATAGCTACCGAGAATGGGCAATAGCTTTCCAAATCCATAATCGGACAATTTGGCCTCAAATTCTTTATCTAGCATTATGTTGGATGACTTGATGTTGAGATGCAGGACTTGTGGTCGGCAGTCATGGTGAAGGTATGCAAGTGCCCGTGCTGTTCCGAGTGCGACCTTGAACCTCTGCTCCCAGGAGAGACAAACTCCGCTGCTGCTTCCAGAAAATGTATGAGGACTCCCATGAAGGTGGTCGTACAAGCTCCCGTTAACCATGAACTCTGACAGGATCAACTGTGTCGATGATGACCAGTAGTAACCCTGAAAAGCAACCAGATTGGGGTGGCTAAGGTTACCGAGCTGGCCCATCTCCTGCTCAAACTCATCCTGGCTTCTCACCCTTCCCAGCGTTTCCAATTTCTTCACAGCAATGGATAAACCATTCTCAAAGGTGGCCTTGTAAACTGTACCGACTGACCCACCACCAACAAGGCAGTCTTTGTCAAGCAGTGCCTTAGTTCCTGCCTCCCAATCTTCATACCTTGAAGGCAAGCTCTTGCTGAAAAGCACCAACTTTCCAATAATGGCATTTGAGCCCTGTCTGCCAGGAGATGCAAGCATCGGTGTGCTCTCGGACACCAGCACCTCATCTTCCTCCTTCCCCTCTTGCTCCTCTTTACTCCTCCTCATGTAAGCCTTAATGTTCATAGCGCAAACAATGCAAACTCCAATAAGTATAAGCGCTGCAGCGACTATGACAATTATGACAGACACGGCCAATCGTTTCGCCCTCCGGCTTGCCCCACACAGATTGTTCAGTGGAGGTCCACATAGTAATGGATTACCAATGAAGGCGGGGCTACCAAAACTCTGCAGAACTTGTGAGGCAGGGATCATGCCCGAGAGTCCATTGTAGGACACATTGAAATGGGTCAGGTTAGAGAGGTTCCCAAGCTCTGAGGGGATTGGTCCAGTCAGTTGGTTCTCTGAGAGGTCTAGAAGAGCAAGGTTTGTGAGCTGTGCTAGTGTCATTGGAATGCCCCCTACAAGACGGTTCCGGTGAAGATCGAGCATCTTGAGGTAAGTCAAGTTGTTAAGCGTGTCCAGGATTACTCCTTTCAATTGGTTGCCGGACAAGTTCCTGCAATAGTTCAAATTAGTCTGTCAGTACATGAAACCACTGTAATTCAAAAGAATTGGACTGGATTGAGTAGTTAACAGACACTCACAGCTCAAGCAAGAACTGGCATTGGCTCAGGGACACCGGAATGTCTCCGACGAGAGCAAGATCAGCAAGGTCTAGTGTGACAAGCATCTCAATTCCTCCAAGCTCGGCAGGGATTGAACCGGCAATGCCTGCATTTCCTGCGAGCCTGAGCACTGAAAGCGACCTCAATTTCCCAATGCTTGGTGGTATGTCTCCAACAAGAGCATTCGTCCCCAAATCCAGAACCCTCAGGCTGCGGCAATTGGCCACGCTCTCCGGCACCGGCCCGGTGAGCCGGTTCCCTGAGGCGTCGAAGTAGGAGAACTTGGTGCCGCATGTTGCAATGTTGGGGATTTCACCGTCGAAGGCGTTGGACGAGACGTTGAAGTAGGTGATGTTTACCAGGCCAAGAAGGCCGAAAGGCGGCGCTCCGGTGAAATGGTTGCTCCCGACGTCGAGCAGGTCAATGCTCCGGCAAACATTGAGCTTTCCGGCAATGGCGCCAGATAGAGAGTTGCTTCGGACGGAGATGTAGCTAATTTCAGGCGGCGCGCAGAGTTGGTCTGGGAGCTCGCCGGAGAGGCGATTGTAGGAGAAGTCGAACCCGGCGAGCCGCGAGCAGTTGGTAATGGCGGGCGGGACGGGGCCCGTGAGGGCGTTGTGCGCGAGGGAGACGTACCGGAGGCGGAGGCAAGGGTCGAAGAGCGAGGCGGGGATCTCGCCGGAGAATGCGTTGTAGGAGAGATCGAGCAGCCGGAGCCACGGGAACGCGCCGAGGAACGGCGGGATCTCGCCGGAGAGGGCGTTGCGGCTGAGGTTGAGCTTGTGGAGCGTTGGGCCCAGCGCGCTGAAGCTGGAGGGGATGCCGCCGGAGAGGCTGTTGCCGAAGAGCGAGACGGACTCGAGCGACGCCAGCCTCGCCAACGATGGGGTGAGCGTCCCGGCGATGCCCGCGCCGTGGACGCGCAGGCGCTGCACGGCGCGGGACGACGGGTCGCACGTGACCCCGCGAAGTCCTCGCAGGGGTCTCCCCACCGTCCACGACGCGAGCGCGCCATTCGGGTCGGCCACCGCGTCCTTGAACTCCAGCAGTATCCCCTCTCCGCCGCCGTCGCCGCGCCCACCCCGGCGCCGCCCGCCCAATGCAGCACCACCACCACCAACACCGCCAGAACGGCCGCCGCCGCCGCCGGCGAGCGCGTCAGCCTCATCGCGACAGCTGGAACAACCGCAGCAGCAGGAGCAGGAGCAGGCGCAGGCGCAGTGCCACCGCATGCATTACCCCCGCCGCGGTGGCGACGGCACCGGCGCTACTTCTACTGCTGTGACTACTACTAGCACAACACTCCCCTCGTACTGAGAGCGAGCGGAGACAAGGCGCGCCGAGTAAAAAAGTGGCGAGTAGGTGGCGGTGGGTGGCGTGCGTTAATGTGCGGGTGGTGCCGCGCGGCCATGAGCCTTTTCTTCCTTCACGTCGGTTGGCCAGAAACCACGTTGGCCTGGGTGTTTGGTGCGTGGCGCGCGCGGCGTTTACCTTACCCGTGGAAATCTAGGCGAGATGCGCGGTCAAACGCGACGCGCGACGTGGTTTGGGTTAGATGCAGCGCGAAACGCCGGGGGCAGCGTGCCGTGCCACACTGCCAATCTGCCGGCATGTTGAGGTGCGCGGCGCAGCGCAGGGTGGAGTGGGGTACGGCATGGGCGTGGTTGGGGAGGAAATCTCTCCTTCGCTCGCTTCGCTGGCTGCCGAGCCGCTGCCCCGCGCGCTGTTCACGTCAACCGCTCTCGCATCGTGCCGCTGTTCACGTCAACCGCGGCCGCGACGTGGTGTAAAACCCGATCTCGTTCGTTGCCCGTTGCTCATTGCGTCCGTATAGGTCGTAGTACTGTGGTCTACAGGGAAACCGTTACACCACTGACGCATGAGCTTATTCATTGCTCGTCCGTCGTGCCGGTACGGTACTACCCCTACCACCGTGCTGCGGCTGTACACACAGATCTAATAGCAAAGCTACCAGTACTCGTGGTATTCAAGCGTGAGTGGCAAATAGATCGGCATGGCTGCGTGGGCTTGTATCATCCGCCGGCGCAACTGCGCGAGCGGAGGATTAAACTACTACCAGGGGTGCCATCTACCATGCCTGCCATTGATGGGACCAACAGAAGAAGCAGTAGGCATGGAGAAAGTTTGTTGGGCTTTGGAGTTCAGCGTGCCTTTCTGTCGGCAATGATTCGTCGGAACGTATCATCATGGACCGACGTGCTTGCTTACCCCGATGATGCGTTCCACTGCCATGGCTTTCCACTCTCAAAGTCTGAATTTGCACAATGCCCCCCCGGGTGGTGGGGGGGGGGGTGTTATCTGTCAAGATTTGGTTACCAACCTCCACAAAGCATTGCCATGGATGAAAACGATGCCATCACCAGGTCCTAAATTATCTAAAAAGAGTATCAGATCCTTGAAAGTAAATGAACACAAACGGCACGATCGAACTTGGCGGAAATGGAGGACAGAAACGTGTTATCTCATCTACTCTGCCAGTCTGTTTCAGAATACAAAAGATACAGCGCTTTGCTGAGATACCCAAGTCCCAACATCCAAATCGAGCTGTCGAATTGTTCTTGAATTCGATGGCAATGACGTAGCAATGTGGCATCTGAAGTACTCCAAGTTGAACTTAATAATTCTTCCATTACCCAATGTGCACAAACATATCGTCGTACAAAACACAGGCATATCAAAACAAATACGAATATGTTAAATGGTCTGCGACATAAATTTGGGAATGAAAATCTTATCGGTGGCCAACATGCCAGGCGTAAAAAAAAAGGCCCTACGATCCCTTATCATGATAGTTGAATGGGAGATTTGGAAAGAGCGAAATCAAAGAATGTTTGACCATAAAGAAACAACTACGCTCTCCTCGGAAAAATCAAAAAAGAAGTACGGCTTTAAAGCTTGGCTGGGGCAAAGCACTTGCATAAGATCTTACAGTCCATTATATAGTATCTAGATATGTAGTACTCCTTTTTTTTCTTTTCTTCCTTTTGAGGTGTAACTTTTTTTCTCCTCTATTCAATAAAAAGGCACGATCGTACCATTTTTCTTTCAAAAAAAATCTTGTCGGTTTTGGATCATCGGATTCACGCCTAGATCTATGCTTGGGTTCTTTCTCCTCCAACTCCGACGAGCTCCTTCTCTTCTTCGATGCCAGTGACACTCCAAGTCTCCAACTCCAATAGAGGTCATGCGGAATAGGGTTTGGGGTTGGGGAATGAGGAGAGAGGAATGATCGATGGGGGGGGAGGTCCGATGGTGGTGGGCGGTTGACACGGGCAGGCAACGAGGCGCCAGGCGAGCGCCGGAGACATAGGGGTCGATGGTGGGCGGGGGCGGTGTTGGTGATAGGGGCAAATAGATCAAATGGTTTTGTGAAGGTCGGTGGTGGTGGATTCGGCAGCCGTCGGAGATGAGAAAGACAATGGGACGGGGCATCTTGCCACTGTTGCCCTTAAGGAAAAGGAAAGGGAGGGGAGGGGTGAGGCCAATCAGAGGAGACCTCACAAGTGCCGTTGACGCCTTCCAGTTAGCTGGCGAGAACAGGGTGGTGGCACGGTGGGGCAGTGCGCATGAGGGATCAAGCAGGCGGAGGAAGTGTCAATGCGCAATCGAAGACAAGCGACGTGCAAGGGGGACGGGAAGAGGAGAGGAGTTAGGGTTGAGGAGCGATGCACAAATCTTAAAGCAAATTTAATGATCCAGAAAACGTAAGATATGAGGTTAGATTTTCTGTCACATGTTATATAGGTAGTCCCATACAAATATATTAGAAACAGAAGGTTAAAAACAGGGGGCAAGACCACAAGACAAACATTGTTTCTTACACTTTTTATTGTTTGCTTGTTAGTTTATCGGTCATAACTAAAAAAGTTAAAGTTCAAAACTTATTTTGGAGTTGATGTTGAGAGGGAAGAAAGTGAGGAAGATGTAAATCAGGTGTGGCCTCTCATCCCTTTCTCCCTTGGTGGTGATTTTTGGACGATAAGGAGAGTCGAGACAAGGCCAAGGCTTGTTCCCACCACCACTGCTCATTCTTATCCTCGTTGTCTCCTCAACATTTATGGGCAATATTTATGTCGACACTAGAATTTAAACCTTGGTGAATGAAGTCACATATTCACGACTCCATCATCATATCACCGGTGTTTCCCTATCTCCCCGACAAATGTACTAGCATTTGCACTAAAAAACAAGATAAATAAATTATTTGAGTAACTTTTACGATGAGTGATTAAATTACCGTATCATAAAATCAGATAATCCAAAAAACCTAAAAATCTCATGTGTCATGAGAAACAAACAGCGCCAAGATGGCAAAGGGGCGGGTTGGTAAAAGTGCTACCGTCCGCAACCGCTACGCAATGTGGACTATGGTTTAACACTGGACATTCGGATTAACCCGAAATTTTGGGTCGGGTTTTTCGGGTTTTCCAAAATTCGGGTTTTCAGAAATAAAACCCGAAATATAACACGAACCCCCCTATTACCCAAATTTCGAGTACCCGAAAATTCAGGTCGGGTATTTCGGGTAACCCGAAATTACTAAATGGGTTGAATCCCATTATCAGGTAGCATAGCAGTCTAGCAAAAAAAATCAATGTAGCAGTCTAGAAGAAAAAATCAAAGTACATAATACATAAAGCAACTCAGTTTGTTCATGGAATATTTGAAGCTCCTCAAGCAAACAAATCAAAGGAATCATAAAGCAGCTCAGTTTGTTCATACTCATAGTATATATATTCGCCGCCATTACAAAACAGAGACAAATCATAAGTTTGACATGTATTCTTAGGTCCTAACCCATCATCCAATCAGCAATCAGCTATCAGCCATTCTTAGCTCTGTTTGCAACTTTAGTCTCTGTTGACTGTTTCTTCCCATTTGTCCCTGCAAGAAGTTTTCGTAAAGAACATGAAGTCATCTTTATGTATGGACTCTATAGCAGGGTTTGCAATGCCGGCGGCATATGCCGTGCCGCCCCTCATCGGCACAGCGAATTTCGTCGAAATTCACGAAAGCCGGCGGCAATGAACAGTAAAAATTTGAATTTGAACGATTTCGTGCGTACCGCGAAAACCGCGCGAAAAACCGTGAAAACTGCGCAAAAACCGCGAAATCCGCGAAAGCCGCGAAAAACCACGAAAACCGTGAAAACCATAATTTAAATTTGAACTAAATCGAAATCCACGTCGTGCCGCGGATTTCGCAAAAACCGCGCGAAAACCGCGCCGTATACCGCGGTTTTCGCGACAAACATCGTGAAATTTATATTTTTTTAAAATATATATATATTTTTGTGTTAAAATGAATTTTTTCAAATTTTTTGAATTTTCACGAAATTATTTAAATGAAACCGCGGGGATGCCGTGCCGCACCCCGCGAAACCACAATTTCGCGGCTTTCGTGCCGAAATTCGCGAAATTGCAAACCATGCTCTATAGTCTGTACCAATGGAAATAGGACTCTTGTATAAAAAAATATTTGGGCAGTATGACAAGGAGTAAAAGATGGTAAAACTATACAATTGATTAATTGCAGAAATACGTGAAACAATAGTTAATGTAGACTGAATGAAACGTAAGTGAACTAGTTTTTTTACCAGTTGGTATATATTTGATCACCATACAAATACTGAAAACTTACAGAAAGAATATATGGAGAAGATTTATATTTACAATTGACCCTTGACCAAGTAGAAGTTCTAGATTGCACAACATTATAAAGAGTTAAAGATATTTGTTAAGTTCAGACTTAGTATTCATGCTTGTACCAATGTATTTTTTGGTAATAGACAGTACACGCTAATCTCAAATACTACTAATAGCTGAAAAAGACTCATTCAAACCTAATAAGAAAGCGGGCATAAATCGATCCAACAATACCATTTTTTGCAGACCCATAATATAACTGAAATAATCATTGGCCAAAGCTCAAAATTAGATAGTCAACAATAGAAACTTATTATACTTTTCGCTGATTGGTGACAGAGCGCCACCGTATATGATAGTGTAGTGTGCAAAATTACTAGAAGCACAGCCACAGTCAACTTCCTCCAAAAAAAGGGTGATTTTTTTCCTCTGAATTTCCTTGACAACTTGCTACTTGCTATCTCCAATCCAACTACACTATATTTATCTCCAATCAGACTAGAAAAAACTTTAAAATACACGTTGCTACTTGCTACTTGCTGGAATTGAATCGGGATGGTGAAGAACTTACAAGTTACTTGCTGGCATTGTTGGAATTGATTATTGAATCGTCGTGCTGTTCCTGGGCACTGGCCTTGGCGCGGTGGTGCCGAGTCGGTGACGGGCCAGCGGCGGGTGGTCGACGGGCGTGCGGCGGTCGGGTCGTGGCGCCTGGCTGGTGGGCTGGCGACAAGCCGAGCCGGTCACAGGCATCGGCTCGTCTCACGCCGATGGCGCATTGCCGCCTGGCGGGTTGGCGGCGGGCAGGCGGGGCGGCGACGGCTGATCCGGCAGCGGCGGCGACAGGCGGGGCGACGGCGCACCGGCGACGGTTGGGCACAAGGGGAATTAGGGTTAGGGTTTTGGTGAAGTCTTCTCCTCTTTTCCCATTTTTCCTTTTGATCAAATGGAGATTGCACGGGTGCGGGGTGCCACGGGCTGGGGCGCGCGACGCTGGGGCTAGTCTATGCAGTATGCAGCGATTAGGGATTCGGGTTATTCGGGTACCAGGCGTTGTAACCCGATTATACTCGAATTAGAGTCGGGTTTTCAGGTTCACTACCCGAAAATATTTTTCGGGCTTCGAGTTTCGGGTTTTTGGGTTTGGTTTCCGGTTTTTTGATTTCGGATTTTGGGTTTAGGTTTTATGCCCACTCCTACTATGGTTCCTTCTCCTGCACACTAGGCACAAACACCACTTGACGCCTCGTGGCCCCCCTCTAGTCTCCATCTAACGGCCAAGATGGTCTAATCTCCCCCGCACGCGAATCTCAGAAATTTTATCCTCTATCCGTCTTCCACCACGGCCCCCCACGACGAACACCCACTCCACTCCCCTACCCGCCCCGTCGCCGTCCTCCTTTTCCCGCGAATCCGCGATCCTGCCTTCCCCTTCCGCCGCCCGCCGCCGCGCGCGTCACACGTCGCCCCCCTAAGCCGCCGCCCGCGATGGCGGCGCTGGACCCGTCGAGCGAGCTGTTGGTGACGCCGAAGACGGCGACGAAGGACGAGGCCTCCTGCAATGCGGCCACCCCGCCCAAGCCCTCGCCGGTTTCGCCCGAGGAGATGCGCGCGGTGGCGTGCAAGTTCGCCGAGCAACCCGTCCAGAACCCCGAAGCCGGCGTCTGGGCTGTCATGACAGCCATCTCTAAGAATGCTCGCCTGCGGCCTGAGGTCCCCTCCCTTAAACCCTAACCCTAAACCCCCAATATTTCCTTTTGTAACTGCCAGTATTCAGCGCATTGCCATGTTCCTGCCTTTACTTTTGGTCGCATTGATTATTCAAACCGTTTCACTAGTTTCATCAGCAGTACATGAAAAGAGGTTAAAATATTGAATCGTAAATTTCCGAGTTAGCTCCCAAAACAATGCTGAGTTAGCTGATTGGGGTCATTTTGATTAATTGAAGGGAATGAACATTCTTTTAAGCGCTGATGAACACTACATAGGCCGTGCTGTTCAGGAATCCAGCTTCAAGATTTCTTCTCCGCAGATCAGTGGGAAACATTGCAAGATATACAGGGACACTGTGTTGGGGGAGCTTAACCGCAATGAGCCTGTACCTGTTTTCCTCAAGGACTCGAGGTTTCTTGTGCTTCTAGTTGTCTTTTCATGTATTACAATAAACAGTCCCCTTAAATTAACTTATTGTAGCACTGCAGCTCAAATGGGACATTCATCAACTGGACCAAGCTTAAGAAATCTTCACCTCCAACGAAACTTAATCATGGGGACATCATATCATTTGTCTCAGCTCCTCATGACAGTAAAAATTCTGCGCTTATTCCACTTTCTCTGATCCAACTCTACTGTTCTTTTTAAAGAATTATGATAATTCATTGGCTTGTACCTTATTTAGAGCTTTCCTGCACATGGCCCCTGCTAGTTGCCTCTGTGTACTTGATTATATTTACTGTGGTTTTCCTGTTTTACCTTGCATTGTTTTTCTTGTATATAATCATCATTGAACTTTTTTGGCCATTTATGTTGTGTGTTTCATCTACAGATACTTCCTATGCATTTGTCTACCGTGAAGTTAATGCTGTCAGTTGCACAGAGAATGAAGTTACCATCCTTAAAAGGAAGTCAGGTAAGAGGGAACATGTGCTTTCCTAAGGTTTGGTGATTGCATTTTTCCAGCTACATTACAAGTAATGATACAGAATTTCTGTTTGATCTTAAAGAGGATATCCGTTCTGAAAGAAAGAGACTAAAAGGTCTTGGAATTGGTTCCTCTGATGGTCCTGTTTCACTAGATGATGTTCGACGGCTAGAGAAATCTAATGCTGTAAGTTGACCCCTTCAAGATGGTAGTTTTTATTACAATGGAAGTTTCTTAACCTTATTAGCAAAAATCCATGCAGGAGCTCAGGGAACGACTTGAGGAACATGTTGTCACAATTGAGACTTTGAGAACTCAGATTAAAATATCTGAAGCACAGCACGAAAAGGTATCTTCTATGTCTGCATATTGGTGGTGTGTTTCTTCTAGGATAATTGCGCCTCTTGTACTCCATGACACAGTGCTACTGCCTACTGCCACTTCTAATGTTTCTCCATTCTACTAAATTAATGATGATATTCCATATTCTAATGTCATGAAATTTTTGGTAGTGTTGCCAAACTATCTAAATAGTTACCAACCTGGCCTGGAAGAACAACCCCCCCAAAAAAAAAGTTCTGTACAGCTTATACCATCCCTCTCCTAGAAGTGAATGTACTGCTGCTTTTCCTTTTCAAATCGCCTTGTGTTGTCAAAGACTACATTACTTGAAAGATGTCCTCATGATTTCCCTTTCCTATATCTGAATTTTTTGCAAATCTGATGTAGGAATTGAAGGAGTTGAAAGAGATTACATCGAGTACTTATCTTGATCAAGCTAAATCTCTTCAGCAAACACTAGAGGACAAGCAGAAGCAAATAGATTCACTTAATACATCAAATACAGAATTACAGAATTCGATAAAAGATCTTGATGAGAGGCTTAGCGCATATAAGCAATCACGTGCTGAGGCCGACGAAATAATTCAGAGGTTATCTTTATGTCCTGTTGATTAACTCTAAGTGGCAATAGACTTACTCATAACTTTTAATTTTCCATATATAGTGTTATTAGCGTTAGGAAGAAGATACAAAAAATACATATTTTTCAGTCATGATCAGTAAATCATAAAAACTCAGGTATATTTCACCTTTTTCTTTTCAAAATACAAGCATATGTATTGTAGTATCTAAAGTCATAGTTATGTGAGAACTGGGAAATTTGGCTACTTTACTTGAGGGTAGTGGGTACATGGATTCAAAAATCTGTAAAACGCTCCTTCTTTGGAATAAAGGCTTTTGATAAGAATTCCGAATGGATTGCACTGCCTCCTAGAAAATTCCCATGAAATTCATGCTGCGCAGATATTCCCAAGTATTATTTTATATAGCACTTTAGTTGATCCAGGGAGAAAAGTGGGATGTTCTTGTGGATAGACATTTAGGCATTTTCAGCATATAGAAAACCCAAATTTAACATCACTCTCCACTCATTCAAACGTTTTCAGCCAGAAATCAAATATATGTGAGCTTGAGGCACAGCTAAGTGAGGAGAGAAACTTGCGAAGAGAGGAGCGTGATAAAGCTGCAGAAGACTTAAAGTCTGCATTGCATAAAGTGAATGCAGAAGCTCAAGAAGAAATCAAGAGACAGGCTGAGGCTTACCTTAGACAACAACGGGAGCAAAAAGAAGTTATTAGCAAGCTTCAGGTTTTACCTTTTCTTTCCAATTCAAGGCAATGGTCAGGCATTGGGAAATATAGCATTTGACCTTTCGCTTTTATTTTCAGGAATCAGAAAAGGAAATTCGTTTGCTTGTGGAAACATTGAGATCTAAGCTGGTATGCTTTTTTGCTTTTGTTTATTTGAACACTTCCATTCCTTTTCCGTACTATGATTGTTTGCCTTCACATTCAGGAAGACACTCGAGAGAACCTTGTAACTTCTGAGAAAAAAGCAAGAGAGCTGGAAGCTCAACTTCAGGATGAACAGCTTGTATCTACCAACAATCAGAAGGTTACAGTTGTAGACATGTTAATAGCTATTAAGCCCAAGTTGTTTCATTTGTAGCTCTTTGAATGTATGTAACATCTTTTCCCCACTTCCTCTCCCCTTGCAATGGCAGAAATCAGATAAACTGGAAATGGATCTGAGAAAAGTGAAGAAAGAACTTGAACACGAGAAGGTAGAAAAATATTCCAAGTTAACCTGATTTAATTCTTTCTGTCGCTCTGATGTTTTCATCACATAAGCTAATCTGCCCTTGTCTTCGCGTGTATAGAGGATTGCTCTTATTTACTTACAAGCTGATTATTTGTGTTCTTCTGTTAGCAGGCTGCTCGGGAAGAAGCATGGGCAAAAGTCTCAGCTCTTGAGCTTGAAATAGCTGCTACAATTAGAGATCTATCAATCGAGAAACAGAGGTATCAAGGAGCAAGAGAGAGAATTATTTTACGGTAAGAAACATTGTTTGAGTTTCATATAGAGGTGAAGCCCAAGTTTATGAAACTACAAACCTGACCTTTTCTTTTATTTCCTATGTTGCTTACTGCAGGGAGACTCAGCTGCGTGCTTTCTATTCAACTACAGAGGAAATATCATCTCTGTTTGCGAAACAGCAGGAACAGCTTAAAGCTATGCAGAAAACTCTGGAGGATGAAGAGAATTATGAGAACACTATCATGGGTGATGATCTCAATAAAGTGCCACTGGCAACTGTAACTGCTGACGGTGCCCGTGTGAGAGTAGACTACTCAAAAAATACAATGGAAGCTTCTGGTGCTTCAACAGATAATACTCAGGCAAGTGAACAGAGTTCCAGTGATGATGATTCCAAGGAGACTGAGCAACAGGATGATTTTACCAGAGTTGAAGGGGCAAACACTCAAGAGCTAGAGTGCAATAGCCCAGAAACGGCAACAGAGAGATTCAGGTCTGATTCTCATGGTGATCTTGCTGCTACAGCTCCCGAGCCAGAGCCAACAGATACTGAGCAAGTTCCCGAGACAGAAAGCCAAGCTGGTAACGTTGGCTGTGGTGATCACAATTCAGCTCTTCAAAGATTTAGTGAAATGGGAGGTGATACCATGCAGCTAGATGATGAAGTGCAACCACAAGAGAATGATGAGTCCACCTTGATTTGCAAAGATAGAGGGCAACCACAAGGAAATGAGGAAGCCTCATTAACCCTCAAAGATGGCATTGGTCACTATTCTGAAGAAAAACTTGAGGTTAACTGTTCTGAGAGAAAACATGAGGACACGCAGACCAGAACTATTGGTACAGTTGATTTGTTGGCCTCAGAAGTTGCTGGTAGTTGGGCGGTGGAAACAGGTCCATCTGTCAATGGGGAGAATGAGTCTCCTAGGAGCTTGGGGGAGGCTACAGACCATGCCGGGGAGCAGGATGAAAATGTCAGAGGGAGCTCAGCAGCCGATGCTTTGGTGAACTCTGATGGACAGGCTGCTGGGAGCCAGAGTAATATTGATCATGTCATCAGCAAAATAACTGATCATCATCGTGTTCTTAATGCTATGATCGGAATTGTTGATCCAGATTTCAGAAAGCAACTCCCAGGAAGTGGTGTTGGGAAAGATGATCTGATGTCTGATGCCGAGACTGAGGAAGGCAGTGAGGCGGATGATACAGATAGCGACAGTGAGGAGGCCATGGTTGAAGATTCTGTTGGATAGGCTAAAAAGCAACTAATTTTGCTCGTAAATATCTGTATTCTTTTCTTATCCTGCAGTCGGGTATGAGCTTGTACCATTTTGTTTACATGTGCATTTTTTTCTTTTCCTTTCAAATTTCTCTGTATCATTTTCGTATGACCTGTCATAACTAGTTTATTGTGAATGGTTGGCAAATAGCAATTTTATGTATTGTTCACCACATTCTTTTGTGTAGATACATAAGGAGAACATATGTAGTAGAAAAAAAAATCTAAAAACTATCTTTGGATCCAATAAAATAGACGTCAAAGAGGAAAAGTTTTACTCTTGGTAATATGGATAAATCTTATGTGTTCATTTATACGTTCATTTTTAGATTCAACGTTAGTTTTCATGTTTACATTACATATGTGGTTTGCATTATATATTTTTTATAAATAAGTGTATCTTAAAAAACAGGCGTACACAAAATACTCACAAATAGATATTAGTACAAAAGAATAATAATCTGCTACAACTTGATCAGTTTGGTAACTTAAATGACAACTGTATCATCCAAAGAATCAATGAACATAGAAAGGTAAAAAGGAGGTTCACCAACCAAACAAATGAGTTAGGAAATTATGCGAATTTCGCTCATCTAAACCAACCATTCTCTCTCCACGAACCAGCCCAAAATGCTTCTGAAATCATTCTTTTGATTCATTGTTCTTCGCGGCACCGTTCTGCTGTGACTGCTGCAGTTGATAGAATGGTATCTGTGTAGCCTGCTGCTGCTGCTGCAGTTGGAACATCTGATTCTGAGCATTGAATTGGATCTGCTGAGCTAGACTGCTGGACGAGCAAGAATCGCCGAGCTCAGCGGTGGCGAGTTTCAGGCGTTGGACTTCGGTTGTCAGGGCCTCATTCAGCGCTGTTGAACACGAGAAAACGGCGAAACAGTGAGCAATTCAGCATCAAAACTAGAACTAACAGTACAATGCAATAGGATCAGAATGAGATCACCTAGGTATAACAAAATACAGCTACTACGTTAATAGATAGATTAGCCTTAACCCGATGAAGTCAGATGGATCATGTAAAAGGCAGTAGACATCCTAGATCAGTGTAGATACTTGGAACGAAAGACTCCTTGTGAGAAAGAAGGAAATGTGGCAATCACATGACAATATGGCATCCAAGGAGAAACATTTGATATGTGAAAGCCCTGAAAACTAGGGTGGCAATCTGGAGAAGTCACCGCAGAATCTTGAATACTCCAAAACATTCTTCTACACGGGACTGCAAGGTTCCTAACATGCTAGCAACTAACGGCTTCAGACTTCAGAGAAGCCATAGGGCATATATTTTATCTTTGATTGGGAGAAAAGGCACGCACAATAGCAAATCTTCGTTCTTGGATGATCGCTAAGGCATGTCCTCCCCCCTACCAGTAGTAGTAGTACATGCTAACGACCACCGGCTTCCCGAGAGAAAAATATATTACATAAACAAAAGCTAACTACCAACCACCGAGTCTAGCTAAACCTCCAAGTGCAAACACGAGATTATGGCAACAGTTGACAGGCACTAGGACAAACAAGCATGCCAACGTCAATAACTTATCCAAGACTGTTCATCATAGGTGCCGAGCACATCTAAAGTATCTGACGACGTTGGCGAGCACAAACATGGGAGGAGCGAGCGATCGAGGTGGTTAGGGGAGGCACGTACCGTCGCGCAGCTGCGCCTGCTGCTCCATGGCATGCAGCCTGAACTTGAGCTCGTTGTTCTGTGTCGCGAGCCCCGCGGAGTCGCGCTGCCAACACAGCCACAGACAACGTAAACAACCGTGTGGATTTCACGCAGGAAAAAGGCGATCAGGACGATGAGACGGCAATCGCACGAGAAAGCGGTAAGGCGAAGGGATCAGTGCGTGTTACCTGCATCATCGTGAGCTGCGTGGACAGATTGGTTGCCTCCGACTGCAGGATCTGCACCTTCTGCTCCAGCTCCGCAATGTACCTCATCTTCCTCTCCTTGGACCTCGCCGCCGACTGCCTGTTCGCCAGCACCCTATCACCGGAGGAAGAAGCTCTCAGCGATCAGTCCATCGATCCCCTCATGTCGTAGCACGCAACGCATTGTAATCCATCGCTTTCTAATCATTTTCATTTGCGAGACGGGATGGATGGATGGGATGGGAGAGTGATCGAATATTTACCTCTTGACGCGCTTTGGGTCGGCGAGCGCCATCTCCGCCAGCTTCTCGTCGGCCATGATCTTCTTCATCTCGGAGGGGGTGAACTCGCCGCTGCCGAATTCCAGGCTGAACCTGTTTGGCCCCAACCCGACACCGTTCCCCGCCGCCGCCGTGAAGTTGAACTTCCCGATGAGGCTGTCCATGGAGAGGCTCCTGGCGTGACGGGCCAGCGGCGCGGGGGCCGGCTCCCCCGTGGCGTTCCTCTTGACGCCCTCCCTCCTCTCGGCGCCGTCAGCGGACCAGAGGCGGATCCCGGCGAGGGTGTTGTCGGCGCACTCTTCCGACTCGTTCTCGCTGCTGTCGGCGCCGTTGGTCTTGATGCTGCTCCCGCGGCTGTCCCCTTCGTCGTGGCGGTCGTCCGAGGAGTTGAGCCCGTCCAGCCCCTCCAGGTTCAGGTACGCGTTGAACAGATCATCGGCAGCCGCCGCGCCGCCGAGGTGGCCCCACCCGGCCTCCACCTTGGGCGGCGGGAGCTGGTGCTGCCCGCCCAGGTACCCGAACGGCACGTCGCTGCTGGAGCGGCGGTGCGCCTTGCGCGGCGGCAGCCCGCCACCCCCCTGCGCCGACTCCTCCATGCACACGTCGGCGCCCGCCGCCGCCACCGCCGCGCGCTGGGCGGCGAACACCTGCGGCGGCGTGGGCGGCAGCCCCGCGGCCCTCGGCTTGTTGGCCGCCGGCTCCGCCACGAACGTCGACGCCACCATCGGCAACGACGACGACATGACCTGCACGTGCTGCGGCTGCATCAGCGCGTCGCCGATGCCACCGTTCATGGTAGCGACTAGTAGTAGTTTCTGCCCCCCGCGACCGCGAGCGAGCGAGGCGCGGTGTAAATCAATCGGCTCGGCGAACGGGCGGTGCACACGCGCGACGCAGAGGCGGCAGCAGCAGCAGCGGTGGAATGTGGGTTTGCGTTGCCCGGACCGGGGATCGGGTCGCTTTTAAGGATATTAAATCGGCGTTTGGTGACGGTGTTTGTGAGGTGGTGGTTCCGGTGGTGCGGTGGGGTTTGCCTGATTGCCTCTCCTCAACTCTCGTCTGTCTCGTGTGTTTCACTTGGTCGATCAGTTTCTTTCCTTGGTCTGCTCGCCTGCCTGGCCACGCACCGCTTTTGTACCGTTTTACACCCAGGCCAGCTTTGCACTGCGCCATTGCCCCTTGCTGATTTACTGGCCAGGGGCTGGCAATTTTGGCAGCCATTCGGCAAGGCGGAAGCGACGAAACGGATGCGATGCATGGGGCGCGTTGCGTTGCATTGCCACCCGTCGCAGCGCACTTTCCACTGGGCTGGATGGCCAACCTCGGACGTACGTACGTGCGCCCTGTTCGATCGGTGTCAGCTGCATGCTGCTGCGAATGTGGGGAGACTGCCCGGCACGCAATCAAGGCATTCATTCATGTAGGTTTCTGCCTGCAAGTCTTTGTACGACCCTGCTGTTGGACCCCTGCTCATTCGCTAGTCGCTACAGGCCTCTCTGAGACATGCCTCCCTAGCTCTTGCATGGGGAGATCAATGGCGGACCTAAGAGAATTTTAGAGCCATGGACTCGACTACAACTAGTTTTTGCTACGAAAATCCTATAAACCAACCAGCCCGCGGACGGACGATCCGCCTGCCGAATCGTATCCTCAGGCATATATATGGCTGACATGTGAGTTCATGTGACAATGTCACAGGTGCAGTTACATTAGAGAATCATGTTTCGCTGCAAGTTGAATATTTACATATTTATATTTTTTTCTAGTGAAATAAATAGTATGTTTTCATACTTCCTACACCTAAGTTAAGCTTCATACTGTTTCTAAGCTGGCAGTAAAATGTATTCTTTTGGTCACAAAAACATATCATGATGTTGCCAGTTGCACGATGTTGATGTCTAGTTCTAAACCTTTTCACACATATATGTTTTCACATTTAAACAAAAATAGTAATTGTATATTCCCGGGAGAGTGTTCAAGGCCGGGCGACCACAGGCGGCCGTCCAAATTCGTTCATTTTCTATATTGACATTAAAATATACTCTTCTAGTTAGAAACACATGTTCTTTACATTTAAAGAAATAGTTAATTGTATATTTTGGGGGGCAGATTTAAGGTCTGACGACCTTGGACAACTGTCAGAGAGCTCGTGCATCTAGAGGTAAGGTTCATATTATTTCTAAGCTAACAGTAAAATGTACTTTTTCAATCAAAATGTTATTTAACCTTTTCGCACATATATGTTTTCACATTTTATTTTAATTGTATATTCCTAGGGGAGGATCCTAGGCCCGGCCACCACGGACGACTGTCCATATTTGTACACCTAGAGTTAAACTTCATACTATTTCTAAGCTGCGGTAGAATGTACTCTTTTAGTGAAAAAAACATGCATGGCATTCTGTTGACAGCTGCATTATGTCTAGTTCTAAACCTTTTTCACACATATATGTTTTCCAACTTAAACAAAATAGTTAATTGTATATTCCCGGCCGAGGATCCAAGGCCTGGCGAACACGGACGACTGTCCAAATTCATGCACCTAGCAAGCTTCATACTATTTCTAAACTGGCCGTAAAATGTACTCTTCTTGTAAAAGAACATTCTTTATGTTGTCAGGCGGATGATGTTTAGTTTTGAACCTTTTCACACACATATATTTTTTATATTTGTTAAAATAGTTAATTGTATATTCTTGGAAGAGGATTCAAGGCCTCGCGACCACGAGCGGCTTGTTTTTTGAATTTGTGCACCTAGAGTTAAGCTTCATACTATTTCTAAGCTGGCAGTTAAATGTACTTTTCCAAACACAAAAACATGTCGTTTTTGTTGCCAGCTGTATAATGTCTAGTTCTAAACCTTTTCACACATATGTTTTTACGCTTAAAGAAATAATTAATTGTATATTTCTGAGGCAGGTCCAAGTCCTGGCGACCGTCCGAGCTCGTGCACCAAGAGTTAAGGTTCGTACTCTTCCAGCCAAAAACACATGTCATTTGTGGCAAACTGCATGATGTCTAGCTAGTTTCGAACCTTTTCACATATATATGTTTTCAAGTTCAAATAAATGATTGTATATTCTTTGGAGCGAGTCTAAGGCCTGATGACCCCGGGCCACCCCGGACGACCGTCCGAACTCGTGAGGTTCTTACTATTTCTAAGCTGGCGGTGAAATGTACTCTTGTACGAAAAAACTTGTCTTTTTATGGCCAACTGCATAATGTCTAGCTAGTTTTGAATCTTTTCACATATAGATATGTTTTCACGTTTAATTAATTAAAGAAAGAATTAATTCCGTATTAATTCTTGGGAGCTAGCTGATTCAAGGCCTGGCGAGTGGCGACCCATGGGCGACCGTCCGAAACCCATGTAGCTGATATGGCAAGCTAGCCATATCACTGTAATAGCTTCTAGGGCGGATGTTCAATGACATCCATGATCGTTTGTGCATGTGTTTGTCCATGTTCTAAAAGATTCTAGATTCGGCAATGTACATTTAAGTTTCTAGTCGTCATTCGTACATGTAGTGTGCTTATACTACATCTTTAAGTTTCTAGTCGCACAACGGCACACGGCATGATCGACTAGTATCCCTTAATAAAGCTCAATAGCTCATGGTGGCATTGTGTTAGGTGGTGTTGACGAGAATTTCATCACGACACATGAATACATGAGAATTTGTTGAGTTCCAGCGTAGGTCCTATCAATCGGATTTAGGATATGTCAGTTAATTTAATCTTACAACTAACAAGATAGATAAATCATATAATATCAAAAAGCCGATCAACCAACAAGGCGATGTGGTGTAGCGAGATCAGACGATGTTGATAGAGTTTTGAATAGCCGGTTATGGATCCAATATAGAATCAAACAATCGGGTAAACACTCTAATAAAAATGATAGAAATAATTTGGTCAATAAACCAATCAGTTGATACTGATATAGTGTAGTAGATGCATAGGTCCGATGGTTATGGCATACGTCAGCTGAAATTTCGATGTAGATCTGATGTAGCCGTTATCTGTCAAAACTCTTATACATTGACTAAAAAATCAATGTTAGCATGATACATATAAATAATAATGTATATAATGATATTAGCCCTATCTAGCATTTCGAAGGAACTACTAGCTATCACTTTTCATTATTTTAAAACCAACCTTGATAGATCGGACCGAACCAAAACAATATAAGGTTGAAGTTAACAAAACTACACCGACAGAAAATAGATTAACCGCATTATCATTGTAGATCGGCTAGATGTAATGTAAAGATAACTAATCGGCTAGCACTCCGATTAAACGTAGCATAAACCTATCAGTTTAGCAAGACTTGGATTATCAGCTACAAACTAGAAGATCAAACATAACCGAGACAGTACAAGATTACGTTTGATAAAATAAACTAGATAAACCGATAAGATTTATACAAACATGATGGATATATCTTGATCGGACTAAAAGGTCGAACCTAACCACTGCAACATTAGAAGAAACAAAATATATCAGGTATAACTGATCGAATAGAATATCAAACTGAACTGAGGAAGTCCTAGCCGATACATCTGCCGGGTCAATGAGACTCACCCTCCCGCTAGAGTTCGAACTTAACTGATATAGTCTCTCATGAGAAGCAAGACCTCGTCAAATCGAGGGTGGCAACACACCAAAATTGATTATATTGATCCGTGGAGATATCTTATAAAAATCTTGGGTGTATATATTTATACTCTCGAGTTGATACAAGTCGTAATCGGACATAAGACAGATTTTCTTGAAAACAACAAAAAAGATACAAGTTCTGATCGAACACTATACAAAACCTCCTAAACATAAAAAAAACTACTAAGTACTGCCTAATTAATAGACCATCATGTTGTGGTCTTAATGATTTTTCTTTGAATTCGGTTTGATCTAAATAAACTTTTATTTATCAATCGATTCTTTTCTTAATCAAATTCATTAGAGAATCGTATTAAATTTTAATGCTAACAGATGTCCAATTAGCTAGTGTACATGAAGGCACGCACCATATCATAGCTAGCCCTTTCTCTTCCCTTCTAAAATTTTGGAAGGAAGTTTCTTGGCCGCCAAGCTGAAGCCACCACACTGAGCTGTCGATCCGCGTGTATTTGCAGCCAGTGAGCCGCTTTAGCGACACATCACGTGCATCGTATTACCGGAAGCACCCGGTCAAGGCAAGACATGTATTTTGTTAATCACGATTAATCTGCAACCATTAGATCATAGTACTACATCACAATCTGATCAAGTGCAGAGCATTGCGCAGCGCTGCGCAGGCAAGCGGCAAGCACTGCCGCCACATGGCTGCATGCACAAAAAGTTCCAAAGGCCGGTGTAGAAGAAGGGAGATTTCACGGTTGGAAAAGCGACGACGACCAGGAGAAAGCGGCTTTTTTTCGGAGGAAACCGTGTGGACCCCCGGTGCGCGCGCTGCCGTTGGTAGGCCTCGCGCTGGCACGATCCTGACGCGGGGTCGTAGCTCCTCGTGACGGACGAAAAACTATTTTGAACTGTGTATAAAACATGTAGATTATCTAAATAGTTATTAAAAAATTAAAGATTTTATAAAGATATATTAATATTGATAAATCATTATATAAACATATAAAATTAATTTATAATTTTTATAAGTTACAACAAAAAATAAATTTGAATGATACGTTAGCTAGACATAGCTTATTCTTTTTATAACTTACTAGCAAAATGTCCAGTGCGGCGACTACGACGACGAAAGGAAAACGGGCGCGCGGGAGCTTCGAGCGGCGACGGGGGGAAGGGCGCAGGGCGTGGCGCGGAGCTCCGAGCATCAATGGGAGAGAGGGCGCGGGCGCGACACGGGACGCGGCGCGGATGGGGACGGGAGGAGGGCGCAGGAGGTCTTTTTTCCATCCAAGCCCTTTCTTTATTTTCAGCATTAGGATCTGGGGTTAATTTTATAAACACTCAAGGGGTTTTCGCAAAATAACCAGTGAACGAAAATTTTGGGTAGAAACACTACTTGCTTTATAGATAGTTATAACTTATTAGCAAAATACCCGTGCGTTGCAACGGGACGACGACGCATGGAGGGAAACAGGCAGAGGGTGAAGGTCCAGGCGGCGGCGCGGGAGCTCGGAGCGGCGACGGGAGAAAGGGCGCGGGCGCGACGAGGGCGCGACGCGGATGAGGAGAGAAGAGAGGAACGCGGGAGGTCTTTTTTCATCCAAGCCCTCTTTTCTTTTCAAGACGTGGGACTACAGATTAATTTTATAAACACTCAAGGGTTCTCTGCAAAATAACCCTTTTTCTTCCTTAACTGGTATTTTTTAAAAATAGCCAGGCGGACTATGGGTTAATTTCGGAAAAACTCAAGTGATTTTCTGCAAAATAGCCAAGCAAAACAAAATTTAGGTGGAAACACTACTTGCTTTATAGATAGTCATAGATTATATATTATAGATATAGACTAGTAACTGTGTCCGTGTGTTATAACGGGTAAAGTCGAGGCGTGGTACGGATGGGGACGGGAGGGAGGGGCGTATGCGCGGCGCGGAGCTCCGGCGCGATGGGAGGGGGGGCAAGCGCGGCGTGGGACGCGACGCGAATAAGGACGAGAGATGGACGCAGGAGGTCTTTTTTTCATCCAAGCTCTTTCTTTCTTTTTAGCATTGGCTACGAGTTAATTTTGTAAACACTCAGGGGTTTTCTGCAATCGACGACGAAAATTTTAGATAAAAACATTACTTACTTTATAGATAGTTATACAGTTATAGATTATATATATATAAGTCGAATTTTAATTTTATGAATTTATATATCATATATTAATCTATCTTATTAAATTTATTTATTTATTATAATTATTTTAATGACGTATAAACGAATGATTGTCTTTTCGAAAGTCCAAAATTCACTCCTCCCTCGTGACGCCTTTTCCTTTGGAAGTTGTGAGGCGAAATGAAACACACTACTTGGGAGTATTCTATGCGGATTCTCCACGGGACGCGCGGGCGGCGGCGGTGGTGCCGATCACATCGCCCACTTTTGTTTGAGACGCACGACGTGTCTGCCGCGCCGCGCCGCGCCGGGCCGTCGTGAAGGGCGTAGGAGCGTAGCGATGGTCGAGCGCGACGTATGAAATGGATCGGTCGGCCGATTCGGTTATATCGCCATCGATTTTGTCTCCACTTGAGTTGATCCTGCCATGCATTTGGGGTTAATTTGCAGAGACGTTGACGGCCATTCTTAAGCGAAGCCATGGCCCGACCGGCTCCAACGTCAATTGCAGCGACCGATTGAGCGACAGTTGTCACGAGCGTAGGCTAGCTGGGCCGGAGATGACGTGTTGCACCCGGACCACACAGCACGGGGATCACCCGCATACATGTACGTACGGACTACTTAGTGGACTAGTTACTCATGTCACCGACCAAGCGCGACGACGTACATACACCTGCAGAGGTGAGGTTTCAGTGGAAATACAGTAATTTCTGAATTCTGACCGAGAACAATGAACACAATTGCCGTTTCAGGCCGTGACGCCCTGTTCGCGGTGCCGCGTTACTGCTTAGGCGCCGCTCTGGGCGGAATTCGTGCGCGCGTGCCTCTCCGGCTCACATGGCCGCAGAGATCAGTCGACACGGCGAGCTAGCCGTCCTCGTGAAAGGCCGGCCTTGACATGGCATGAACCACTATACCATATATACCACCTCTGATGTGTGTAGGACTATACGAACTCCCTTCATATAAAAAAAAGTACTCTCTTTATATAAAAAAATAATGTTTAAAACAAGGTTTTGTCAAATATTGAGAATATAAATTAATTATGTTTGGAAATATAAAAGCTAGATAAATAAATTTATCTTAAAAATACCTTAATAATAATATACACGTATCATTATATAATACATATTAAATAAATAAACAAAAATTTTATTTTAAACATCGTGTCGCTGTTCTAAACGTTATTTTTTCCTGTACCGACGGAGCATGTGTGTATAATGGCTTGCTTGCTGGTGATCGATGGCCATTGACTACTGGGAGGCAATGCGATTTACTGCAGCCGTTCCAGCAGAGGGTAAAAGACGTCTTCAAGAAGAGGACCACATGGGATGTGGCCTCTGTGGCGTACAGGTTGATTAGTCGCCTTCCATTCCCAACAGTACGCGGTGCAGCACCCGTACTATACTCCAGAATTTGGTCGTGCTCTCTTGTATGGCTACAGGCTACAGCATGTGAAAACGACTAAATTAACGAGGATGTCCTGCAGGCATGCCAACCTAATGAAACGCTTGCCTGGACGATAGATGCAGAATTTCTTGCCCGCGAGCTCAATCGCGACTCTTTCAGCTAGGTGCCTAGGTAGCACAAAAATACATAGCGCCAATATTGTTCGATTGTTATTCTTCTAGCACTTTGGTAGTGTCTCCAGATTTGTTTGTTCAAGACTTCAAGCTATCAAAAAAATGTAAATGTGGAAAAATACATGGGCTTCAACTTTCAGAAATCAGAAACAGGTGAGGCCTACAGTCTACACTAGCCCAATAAGAAAACAAACCAAGTAGGAATGGAGGCCCAACTTAAACGGCTCACTCAGGAATTTGGCCTCTTTGTTCTCCGTTTCACCTTTTTCTTTTTGAGAGTCTCCGTTTCAACTTTGAAGGGAACAGGAGCTGCTACCCATAACATTTCTCTCTATTTCTTTTTGCTTCAGAGTTTATACATATCTTCTGTCATTGCATTTGTGCGCATGCATCTTAATATCTTATCCACTGACTGCATGTGTTTTTTTTCAAGAAAGGAACAGTGAATCACTGAAGACTAGCTAGCTATCATCTTGAAGAGAAGAACATGAAAAGACTATAACGAAAGGCCGCATACGTCAATGCAGAATAATGCACGACGGGAATAATTACAGGATAGAAGAGTCAGTGAGACGAAAGCTAGCTAGCTACCAGAGGAGGCCGGAGCTAACGATCGATCGCAAGGGCACCCAGGATCGAGTGGGCTGCAATGGATGCCGCCTTTTAACAGAGAGCTTTTCACCACAGCCATATAATGGTGTGTGAATGGAGATCATAGATATATATACCAAACTAGAAAGGTAAAAGAGGAGATGGAAACTTTGCAAGAAAAGATTGCTCGCATGAGTTGAAAACTAGCTCGCAAGATGTGATTGATAGCGAGCTATAGGGTCTGAATCATGTCGATCGGCCGCCCGGCCTGCCTCCGTGCGCGGTGTGCTCTTCCACCTCCTCCACTGCGCGAAATGATGTAGGACGTATGTCTCCGACGCGGAGGAGAAGCATCAGCCGGCAACCGCCCGTGTGCGCGCAGGTGTCCAGCCAGCTGAACTTGGCAGTGACTCAGTGAGATCAAAGGCACCGCCCGGCCGGCCGGCCACCCACTGCATTCAGAGCTGCAGACTTGCAGATGCATGCAATGGCAGTCGCACTGATCATAGAAGGCGAGTAGCTACCTTGTAAAAGTTTTAGTAACCACATATCTTACCACTGAACTGTCACTAGCTAATTGTTGCTCTCGATCGTCTATGTTTTGTACTGCTGCTGTAGAAGATGAATGGTCCACTTGTCTGTCTGCCATTAGGCCAGATCAGAGAGGATCTCGTACTTATGAGCTTTGCGAGCTGCTGCTACGGTTTGCGAGCTTTTCTGTGCCGTATCATCTCGTTTCTTTGCTCGTCGTCATGAGAGACGATCGATTTGATAGAGGTAGCGCGCGTGATCATTCCGCTGGTTATTAGTCCACGAAATCCATGCCTCACGCACACCGAGGGGCTGCCAGTTTCCTGCATGATTCCGTTCCAGAAGCGAACAACATGGTAGATTTTTTTGGGCCACACAGCAGGGAAGCTGTCAAGTCAAGAATCGAAGTTGATTCAATTTACTTAAGTACTCTCATGCATGCTTGTCCGGACAATGCCATGCCCACGCCAACTAGCTTTCGAGATCACAACCATGGCGCTCCATACCTTGGAATGGAACGGGAATGGAGGCCGGCGAGCAATGATAGCAAGGAAGCACCGACAAGCCATGCATGCAGGGACAGCATGTACAGGGAAGAGAAAGGATGAAGGGAAGAAAGAAAAGAAAAGAAAAGAAAGAAACAAGCTTGATGCTCACATCACATGTATCAAAAGTGGTAAGAGTGTGCAACAAGTATCTATCCCTCTATCTATATATCTATCCATCCTACATCAGCTGCCCTTTTCTGCACTTTCCTCAGTAGCCAACGTGTTGTGAAGTCACTTTCCCATTACCAACCTCCATATATGGCTGCAGCATCTGTCCACGTAGGAGCAATTCAATAGTAACTTGTAACAACCTACGATATCGATCCTTTCTGATGATCCCTTGCCGTTCACCTCTCCACGCACTAGCTACAAACTAGCCGATCGACCGGGAGAAAGTATTGGAGATGGATTTTAATCACCCGGAAATACATCAATTCACAAACATATAAATTTAAATTCGATTTCTACAAGTTGTAACAAAAATAACAAATTTAGTATACAAATATTCACAGTCAATTTTTTTATTTTTATTATAATTTGTAAAAAAATAAATTTGAATTTACATATTTATGAAATAATATATTACACATTAATTTATCTTGTCAAATTTTTAAAAATATTTTTATAAACATGCAATGGATAAGTGGACATCTACCTAGGTAATTAAAGAGTTTCCCAAAAGTAACTTTTACACCTAGGTGCAATCGCACCTTGCACGTATGCATGACATCTAAATAGTTGTATAAATATTTTATAAAATTTGACAATATAAATAAAAATGATATAAACCACTATGTAAACATGCACATCGAAATTCAATCTACAGATAAAAAAAAGTAACAAATACTATTTGTGCTAAAGAGGTACTGTTCATAGTCTAATTTTGATTTTATTATTTTTGTTTATTTAATTATAGATCGATTTTAGACTTATATGTTATGTGTAGACTTATGTCATTACGATCAATACTATTAATTTATTTTAAAAAAATTTATATCTAAGTTACTTCAAATGATGGGTGCGATTGCACCTGAATGCAAAAATTCCATGTCCGATCGACCGGAGATATATATCAGGGTATGCATAAGTCGGCTCGTGTATATACATCCATGTCACACCACTTCAAAATTATAAGCGTGGCGCCAAATCAATCACACTTGTGCCGCCAGCGACAGTGAGAGTCAAAAAAAAAATCTAGCTTAGCTTTCTTAGCCAGTTGGATCAGTAGCATTTTTAGCACGTCATCACTCTTACATCAAAGGTAAAGAGGCTTTTTCTTGAAGCAGCTAGAGAGGAGGAAAGCGCGAGAATATAGCTAGCTAGCAGTACAACACAGAAGAGAAGAACAGTGTGTGTGTGTGTGACTGTCACAGTAGCTAGGCTTTTCATGCATAATGCACTAAGGGAGCAAACAGGCATGCTATCTAGCCTTTTTGCCGCTTACGCCAATGATCTCACACATGTATTCTCGCTAGCCAACTTGCCGTATCTTTCCTCACCAAACGATCCAGGAAGTCTCCATCCCGTCGCACAGCACAGCACAGCACAGATAGAACCTGTACATGCGCGGCCTGCCTGCTTATTTCTCGGTCGGCGAAAGCGAGATCTAGGTCTCACGCCGGCGCCGGCCTCGCGTGCGCATAACCTACAGCTAGCCCGCCCGAGTGAGTCCTGACGTTTACCCCCCGCGCGGGCGCGGTTGCGTCGTGCGGAAACCAAAGCGAGATACGCGCGCACGCTGGTGGGGTGTGCGCGTCGGCGTTGGCCGGCACGGGAAACGCGCGGAACCGCGCGCTCGCGAGCTAGGGGTGGTGGTGGACACGAGAGCCGCGGACGTCGCAACGCGCGTACGAGCGGTGGTAGTGCGGGGCAGGGCCTACGTACGTACGCGCGCGGGGTGTTTGGGGGGCTCGCGCGCACCGATCCGTGTAGCGATATCGCGAGCAAATGATGCCGCGACCCGCGAGGTGCTCATGATTGGGCGGGCGGATGGGTTAATCTTTCGGACCGACCGAGCGAGCGATGGAGAGAGCGAGGAGCGCACGCGGTGCATGGGCGACGAGCCGTGCCGTCCCCATCCGCACTATGCATGCATGCACCGCCCCACTTACACCGTTCCATTGGTTATCGCCCCCCGGAGGTTGGATACCAGCTGCATGCTGTTACAGTCCAAACTTACAGTACGTCCAGCCAGGGCATCTGCATTGTTTGCACGCACGCATGTTGATCGGTTTTGATATGTCTAGGCATGTATGACTTTCGATCAAGTTTGAATTGTATATGGGGCCGTCTGTCTTTTTTGCCAACCAGAAAACAATATAATGTTATCTGGCGGCCGTGGATGCGGACACACTATCCGAGTTTAAATGGGACTTTGTAAATGTTATCATTGCTTAGGTAACTAATGATGCAACGTGAAGCGGGGCGGGGTGTAACTTTGATAGCTATGGTTAGCCCGTCACTTTGGGGCTGCAGGATATTTTGGTAAGTCGCCGACCGGATAAGTAATCTATTAACTTAAAACAATTAAAAAAACTTCACGTTCTAAAAAATCCGACATTAAGAAAAAAAATAAAAAATCAAAGGAGATTAGGATTAGGTGGAAACAGGAAAAAATATTAAGGCACTGAACGGACAAAGTTTTTTAAATACTGTTTTCGTATTGTATCCAGTATGCACGCGGAAAAAAAGAAAAAACTACATATTAGGACAACAGAAATGGACAATATATTTTTCAACACCATTTTCCGGTTTTATCCATTATATATGGGGACAAAAAATATGGAAAAAAAGGCAAAATTGTCTTTGGAAACCGTGAGAGATAAACCAATTGTAATCAAACTCTGAACCGTTTTCGAATTGCACCAGTACATGCCATGTCGATAAAACAATACTCCTAGCAAATAAGCAAATAACTGAAATCTTAAATACAAATAAGCAAAGCAAGCCAGAAATCTTTAAAAATAACTGAAATTTGAAATTAAAAAAATAAAAATATTAGAAAAAGTCTAAAGTCTATCCAAATTATATATATATATCTGATATTAAAAATTTAAAAAATAAGAAATATTAGAAAAAATTCTGAGTCCATATAGGAATTTAATTTAAAAATAATGAAAATTCAAATTTAAAAATAAGGAAAATCAAAGAAAATTCTCACGGTCTATAAATTCTCATAAAAGAAAAGAAAAGAAAGTTAAGTACGAAAAATAGCTTTTTATGCATAATATCCTCTATCTGATCAAGCGTATTCTTAGGCCCCTTCGAATACTAGGAATTGGAAAAATAAGAAAAAAACATAGGATTCTAAACAATGCAAGTGTAAATCAGAAAGTTAAAAAATACAGAAAATAAAAAATAACAATTTAATTAGATCACAGAAAAAACATAAAAATCAGATGACAGAGATAAGACCCAGAGAAAAATTTTTAATAGGTTGGGGCTATTACTATATTTTCTTCAAAATCTTTGTAGGATTATACATTCAATAGGTATTTTAAAGGATAGAATAGAATGTAATCTTTTATTTGAAAGGCCAGCCCTTTGTTTGAAAGGTCTTGATAATTTTTTATAGGATTAAAATCCTCCAAAAGATCTTGATAAATGTAAAGATATTATATCACAGACAAATCTAGGGATAGGCAGAAAATATAAATTCTCCGTCTATTCTGAGAATAAGCTTGAAATATAAATGACAAATATACTAAAGGATATTTTACTGTTTATCATGTCCGATTTAGATACATTTATATAGCCCTTAACATTTTACACGAGATTATAATTTTGTCCCTCAAAGAACTTACTGTTTTATCCCGATATAGCTTATAACACTAGGGATGTGTTGATACTTTTCTATCCCTAGAGACTTTTGGTGCCGGCCAACAGGAGTGGTTAAAATGATTCCCTGATAAAGAAGTACTTCTTGCTGAATGATATATTCCACATGTCCATGCCGTTTTGGTTAAATGTCAATTCTTGTGTGAGGGCTCGAACATACTTTTTTCACTTGCTGATAGCTTGTTACTTTTCTGCCACGAGAAAAAACACTATCTAATAGTAACAACTACTCGAGTGGATTGGTGTCGTTAATAAAAACCTCCTTGAGTAAGTAAAACTGATCGAACGTAGGATGTTTAGACTGAATATTTTTCCCATTGCTACAATAATAAAAAAATCTTATAGGACTAAAATCCTCCAAATTTTAATATTTTTTTAACAAATCAAGGCCCTTAACAGCAGGTATGATACGGTCGAGAATAACATCCATGTATTGCCCGTCACATCACCGATAAAGTACGCCAGCTTGTCCAGAAAGTTCGTACACAGTTCTGAACAACTTTTGACTTTTCTGTCTGGGCCACAATGGTGAGTTTCTAGAGGCAACAATATGTGCCCTGCCGGTGTATTGTACTGTCAAAAGAACAACTTTCCATGGGAAAAATCTCGGAGCTTTTTAGCGTTCTGAGGAAAAGACGAAAGGCAAACGACACTATGTTTACTCGATATATAGATGGGAAGATAGCTAACTTTCATTATGCTTTTCGCAATATCTGCATGCATGGCTGCATCTACACATCAACATGCTGATCATACAATGGCACATCGATCACCCTGCCTGCAGCTCGACGTCTGAACACGTTTGTGCAAACTATTATCTTCATTCTAAAATATAAAAATTTTTAATAAAATAAACATATTTTACTACTACTGTTCTTTTTAAATTTATAATAGTATATGTTATATTTAATTAAAATCTTTTATGTATTGAGACATAAAAAAAGTAGCTAGCAAGTTGCTCCAGTCATGCCACATGTAAAATGGCCTGTCAGAAGTTGCTCTCATGGACGTACCTTCATGTTTACAAGTGGAAATCCTCGTAGCCTAAAACGACGTCGAGTACAAAAACGACGTGTATGTGTAGTGTATCTTGTACGTAAAGCCTTTGGATCATCGACCATCCCATTAGCCAAGGCAGCATCAGTCAGCTGCAGCTAGCTAAGGTACGTGTCGAGTTCAGACGTTGTCCATGTCTGGACCTCGACGAGTTTCGCTTCAGGTAGGGTCACCGTTGGTGTCAAATATATGCAACTTGGCCTCCTTCTCTTGTCCTACCAACACATCTGTATTTTGCTTGATGTTTGCTACGTATATATGTACCCTGAATTATACTACACCACTAGTGCTACTGCTATACTGCTACGGCATGCTAGGAGTACATAGTTTCAGACTCATGGATCCGTATGTGTGGGCCTAAGTATTGGGAGCTAGCTAGCTTGTTCTAGATGCATCATCAGGAGTAGCATGATTAGTATATACCTGGGCGCCCAGTTATTGGCCACACGATTGTAGTTTATGCTTATGTACGGGTGAGGCGTAACAGCTACTAAGCTTATCCTGTTATTGTTAAGTGCACTTTTGGGGAGATGCTGTTACATGCTTGGTGGAAGAAAGGACAAGTCATCAGCCAGCCTTAACCAAGAAAGAAAGAGACATGGCGTGCCGTTACAGCTTTCCGATCGATTGATCAGTCTGTTGTTCCTGTAACATGCAGCTCCTGAAGTGTATAGTAGTATGTGTAAATGTGTGTGCAATGCCAGATGAAAAGCGCATCGCTTTATGAAATATGTGGTGATCAGCTAGCTAACTTCAATTCTGCCGGCCGCATACGGTGGCAACTCTCCAAGCACATGATGAATTGAGAAGAATTTTCACGTATATAGGAGTATATAGCTAGAGGCCAGATAGAACATTAGCAAGGTTATTAATTAGCAGCGGACCAGAAACCAGAACATGTCCCTCTATCTAGATGATCAATTTGGAACCCTGTTCCACACATATAAGCCCTTCCTTCCCTTCAGGTATATGCTAAGGTGCTAATCACTCTTCAGCGCAGGCTAATGGCAATGTACATTCTTAATGAGCTAGCTATACAGTAAGGTTAAAGTGCTTGTGTAGACCGAGAAATATCTTCCTTAATTAATTTATCAACATGTCAACCAAGAAACAGAAACAGCATGCAGACATGAAAAGTGATCATCTACATAATATCCTACTTTCCCCTGTTCCCTAATGCTGCGCCACTCTAACCCTGCAAGAACATGGGTCACCAGGGCACACCACCGAATTAATTAGGGTTTAATCCCAGAGTGATCTGCAGACGACGTGTCGTCCGGGGAGCAAAAGTGCAGGGGAATGTCGTACTGCTCCAGCGTGGAGAGCAGCTCCCATCGGGATTACCGCGCGTGAGATTGTTTTGAGGTTACATGATCATTAGCAGCTGCTCGCCTGCTATGTCCTACCTGAATTCCTCCCATTTGACCTCTCTCTCTCCCTCTCTCTACCAAAACATTTGTGATGAGGAAACAAAAGTTCATGAGAAACTAATGCATATGTCTATAGTAGCTAGCTATAGATAGATGAAGGGGCCGGCATTATTATAGTCACCCGGCCGCAAGAACATGATGCAAACCCAAGCAATTTGCAGGTCTGCTGGGCCCCTGTGTCCATAATCTTTTTCCATCTCTCACACTACCTATCCTTATTAGGTTTTGAAAGTTCTGTGTTACGACATACATATGGTCCAAAAACCAAAAGTCTATCATTGTTTTGTTCCAGTACACCAGTGTCTGCTATATTATTTTTTTAAAAAAAGAACAAACATGTATGTTATGCTGTAGCTGGACGCCATATATTTCTAGCTTTTGTTCCCTGAACACTTGTTCATCAAGTACTACAAACATGTATATATAAACTTTTCAGGGAATGCAATTAATTAATCTAAATTAAAGTACGTTGTTGCGGAAAATGGAGTGCTTAGTCTAATTAATAAGTATATATTATAGGGGAATTAAAACAGAAAAACTCAGTGTGACGAAGAAGATTGTGTGAGTTTACCACTTGATTAATTTCAATTGAAAACTTCAAAAGATGGCGCATCCAGAAGACTAGAATGGGGACTGTATGTAGGTTTTATTATTGAAGGTATAAAGCACAGCCTTGAGCTTTCATTGCTTGACGAGAAAGAAAGATCGAATATAGATACACTACCTTAATTAATCCAAAATTTGACCAATGCTTGCTTTGTCTCTGTGGTCACCCAGTTGAATTAGAACACATTTGTAATAATCATCGACAATTATAGCACACTAGCTACTCCGTAGATTTCCTTGACTTTGCTCATGATGCCGTTAGTTAGAGTTGGATTCTGGTGTAAAAGCTCTGCACAGCATGTAGAAAGTTATGCCATTGTTCATATTAGCAAAACTTTTAACTTTCTGAGGTAATGAAGAAGAAATTAATTACAGATCACAATTTGTTAATAAACAAATCTAAAATTCTTTCACTTTCATTGCATCATTGTAAATATCTTTTCTTTGATCATGAGTTGATCAGCAGCTAGCAAGCAATGAGAACTGAAATGATGCGAGGGTTCCCAAATTTGATCCAATCTTATCACGCAAGGATTTGTGGTTTCCCGGTGGCTCCTAACAGCGGTAGGTGGCATCATACTTAGCACAGCATGTTTTGTAATGCATGCCTACGACCCTGTGTTATCGACATCATAATTCCCACTGATCATGCTTCTGGAATATAATTGATTTAATGCTAATGGCCAAGGCTAACAGATGCAATTAGTCCCTCATCAGCCTTGGTGTGTGTTGCTCTCTGATCTGAGAACACGAAATTCTAGGTAGGACATGAATAATAATAGTCAAAGAAAGGGACATGCCTGTATTGCATATATCTGCATTTGACATTAAGCTAGCTAGCTAGCTAACTAGAGATCGATGATTTTTGCTGGCTTCTGTGTTGAGTGATCAAAATCAAATTAAGTACCACTAGCTAGCCAGCTAGCTACTGGTTTGTTACTTACATATCAAATCAAAACTGTACAGTTAACGTCATTTTGTTCCATTAACGTATCGCATCAATCACAATTCGAAAGTTGGGAACCCATTCGCCCCAGAAATCTACTGCAATGATAGAATGGACTGATCATGATACCTGGACAACTGTACGGGACCTTCAACAAGCAGCAGCTCATTCTACTGAGTAATTTGTTCATCTGTCAACTGGGAAGACATGGTCCTATAAACAGCTGAAAAGCACAGTGTGGTACCATTGGCAAGAATTAACATGCACTTGATTGCACCAGAAACTAAAGCATGCATTTGATAATTAACCATATGCCTCGCTTCTCCAAATTGACTATTAGCTTATGCCATGTAGTTTGGCATCGTCTGTTTGGAGTAGTTTCTTTCGCGTGTAGTCTCGAGGTTTTTCTTCTCTTGTCTCCTTTCTTTATTGTGCGTTTGGCCGGTCTGGCTGATGTCGTTATGTAAATAAAACTTAGGTTTTTTAATATATTGATGCATAATTTTTTCGTGTTCGTGAAAAATGTAGCATTAGCATGCCGGCGAATCCATTGAGAGATCTAGGAGTATGAGTTACTAGGTGCAGAGATCTATATATGTACCATCGACGTATGAAACTATGAATTACTCTAGCTAGAGGCCTCATTACTCTACGAGCCGGTATATGCAAATTAAGGCTCTAGCTGAATCGTGGCTAAGTTCTGGCCATTACAAGATTGATCGATCAGTAGGTGCACATATTGACATATATCATCAGCTAGATGCAAAGGTTAGATATAGATGCTCGATCGATCGAATACTAGCTACTGCTACTATCTAGAGCTTCTTTTGATCTGTACTGTTCAGTGCCGGGAGAGGAAAGGGAAACACAAGAGTAGCAACAGCAGGAAGAGGACGACGTGACGTCATCTGGTGGGCCCATACGTGGGGGCCAAGGGCCTTCATTCCCCTCACCCACGCGCGACGGAAAGGAGAGCGACCCCGACTCTTTTTTATACCCGCCACCTTCTCCCCCCCTCCTTTCTTCTCCGATGCAAACTCCATCTCCTCTCCTCCTCCTCTCCTGCGAGCTCTTCATGCTATTTATTCTTCCACACATAGGCCAGCTTCTTGCCAACAGCTAGAGAACATACAGACGAGTTTCTGCTTCTCCCAGACGAGTTCGTGCTTCTCCTTGGAGAAGAGAGTTCTTGAATTCGATAGCCTAATCTGTACAGATCGAGAGATAACTGACGGTGTCTTGATCTGAGGTGAGTTTCAGTACTGGTTGATCGATCAATTCAGTTAGCTATATACGTTGGTGTGTTCATATGTGATCTGTGCTGGATTGATCATCTTGATCTCTTCTTTTTGTTCAATCTATAGCTCTTCTCTGTATTAGGCAAAAATCCTTAGCTTGCCTGTTTCGGGGGAAAAAAATCTAGCCCTTCTCTTCTCCTCTTGCTAACTTGAACTGAAAATAATCGAACAAGATGTGGCTATAAATGTTGCCAAATACATCTCGATGCAGAAACTTTTATTGATTTCTGTTATAAAAAATACGTGGCCATATATATGCCCTGTTTATTTGCAACCTTTTCAGTTTTTCTTTTCCATTCCCCTCTTTTCTTCGTTTATCTTTATTGATCATAATCAGAGGCTCAAAAAATTTCTTCCTACTGATATTGGGTATCATATGCATCTGATGTGATGTATATCGATTAAAAATCAAGCTGTTTATTGCATGCTCTACATACATGTATGTAAAGTTATATATCTTGCATTCAACATATGCTAATTCAACATAAATATTTTTATAAAAAATCATAAACAAATAATTCTCTCAGCGTCGGTAGTATATATGTTTATAAGACTTCTTTGTGAAGCACAAATATATGAGTTATTTACATGTAGCTACTACACAATCACACCACACAGAGACATCCTTCTGATTGACCCCCTATATGATCATGGTATATTGATCTACCTCTTTTCCTTTTCGAGAAAGCGCATCGGCCATACATAACCCATTTTTTTATTTCTTTCCGTCCCATTTTACCCCCAAAGAAATATGTGAATCATACACTCAAATAGACCGAAATTAAACTGCCTTTTATATCTGCATATGTATTTTTGTTATGGTATGGTGCTATAAAAATTAAACGAGCACTCTTAAAATGGTCGTGTTCATATCACTATATGTAATATGTACTTTACACACTGTTAGGTATATACATATATGTTGAACTAAATTAATTAGATCCACTTATGTGGTAAAATAGACGGCGTGAAAACACTTCTTTTACACGAAACAACCTTATATGAGTATGTTAATAAGTGCTATACAGTCAAGCATAGTAGTTTTGTTGCACCAAGAGGAGGTTTGCATGCAGGAGCTGGAATTGGAAAAAAAAATTGCGAACGCGCAAAAGATTGCACGTCAATACATTAGAAGAACTGAAATTGAAAAAATGATCGAAATGCAAGCAAACTTCCAAAGTTTGATTTGAAGAAAACAAATAAAAATGTAGCCTTTTGCCATGTAAATTATACCAATACTGTACTAATTTGGCATGCATGAAATTAATCTTCCATAAAAATATACACGACAAAAAATGTGTGTGGAATATAATGTAGACATCATGCATCGCCATATCTAAAACAACTCATTTTTTTGGGAACATGAGTCTATATGTGCAAATACTTAGGACAATTAATCTTGATAATTTATTTGTCTCATTCTTGAATCATTAAACACAGATAGGGAGGTCTTGTACATATCTAGGACCACCACCCCCTTTCTATCCATTCTGACCCAACCTGGCATATACTCCGTACCATAGAAGGTTTGAGACAATGTTAGCAACTTAGCATGTTACATATATATACATACATACATACATACATACATACATACATATATATATAGAGAGAGAGATGATAGCGTGGTGGCGCGTCGCACAACCCATCCCATGTGGCATAACCGAATCTATAATTTGAAAACTCAAATTAAAAATCCAACCGTTCAATTGTTTCTACATATTAATATCGTCTTGTATACCAAATTTTATATTTTTTGAAATTTTTATTATTTTATCGGATAGATCAAAGATGCAATAAAATAGATACTCCGAAAATCGTTGGATTAATGTATCTTTGACCTATCCGATAAAATAGTAAAAAATTTCGAAAAAATATAAAATTTGGTCTACAAGACGATATTAATATGTAAAACAATTTAAACGATTCGAATTTTTAATTGAGTTTTCAAATTAGAGAATCGATCATGCCACACGGGATAAGGCATGCGCGCGCGCTGACAAGATATATATATATATATATATATATATATATATATATATATAATATATATATATATATATGCACCATCTTAGTTGACGTCCTTACATAACAACCATCGAGGATTAATACTTTTAGTCACTGATCGATCAATCAAAAATCCACATTCCGTTTTCATTGCCATGAGGTAGCTAGACTATACCCAACAATATCGGGACTACTTATCGTCGGTTTGTAATTTTATCATATAAAAGAGTAGATCTCACATGAAAGGAATGGCTTTACAAATTAACAATTCAGTAGCATATTAATGAATGATGGATACTTATATTATAAATTAATTAATCACGCATTATGTCCTCTTGCAGTGAAGGGAGGCAACATGAGTGTGTGTGTGTGTGTGGTTATTCAATTTCTTCGTTTGCGTTGAGCTAGATCCAATTTGTTGTTTCCCTTGCAAGCAAGTCCTCTTAGGGTCACATTTAGGCTTAGCTAATTTTTTTTGTTGATTGATCTGCCCATGGACCTACTGTGTCCATCGATCCTACAGAACAGTTACCATATCCATGCATGCCCTACGAGCTACTCCTACACTGCACAGAGACTCCCCACCCGGTAGTACGGTCGTCACGGCATACAGGTTTGCAACTTTGCAACAAGTATAGCACACAGCAAATGTGAGCGCATCTAGCTAGGATCAGTAGCCAGCAATGCTCCTAGGCAGCTAGCCCGGCCACAACGCAAGGCCAGAGCTAGCTAGGGTCCCTGCGGTGCCATGGAATTCCTTGACAAAGAGACAGAACGGTCAGAGGCCGTGCAAGAAACCGATAGTCGTGTGCCCCCTGCTGGCTGCTGCCGCTAGCTTTCCATTCTCTCTGTGCATGCTATAGCTATAGCTTTCACCGAGCAGTGAGTGATCGAGTGAGTGTGAGTGGCTTTTTAGCCTCTTCTTCTCCTTTAATTTGCAGGCCTGATCTCTGATCCTGCCTTGGCGAGCTTCCTCTCCTCACGTTTTCATTCTCCATCTTTTGATCCATGCCCCACCTTTAGTTTGCCAAGTTTTAATTTTACATATGCCCCCATGGCATGCAGGCATGCAAGCGCGTGCTCATCCGCCCGGCAAGTGCTAGCGATGCCACCCTGCACACAGCTTTCTCGTTTTCAGTTTCCATCGATCTGGTTGTTGTTTTAGTATAGCCCCAGCATCCATGCATGCACCATGTAATAAATGCCATATGTTTTACTCCAGTTTGCAAACCACTCCTAGATAAAAAGCTAATACTCCTATTAAGTTAGATGCAATTCTAGAATTGCAGACGAATTAAAGATATATTGCATATATCCATATGGCTTTGTATATAGCTTGCTATAAGCTTTCCGCAATTGGCATTAACCTAAAAGATACCAATACACTGTATATATATGTCATCCATGGTCCATGCCTGTGCGTGTGTATACTCCATATCCTTAGTTATATATATGTACAAAATAAAGGCCTGGCAAGCTCTGCATACACTGCTTTGCATTGAGCCATGCATGCATCCATTTCATGAGAGCTGTATGATCAGAATGAGAAAATCATGCATATTGAGGTTCTTAAGTACTAGCTATACTAGCGTGTATCTAGCACACACACTTCAAAAACATAATATGCAGTACTCTCGTCTCTAGTATACAAGCCACACTAATTGTTGCTACAAATTAAGTCCCTAATTTGATTACTTTAAACAAATTACTGAACTCTAAACAAACTACTACTACAGCAGACCATTCTTGTGCTGCAGCAGCAGCTATGATTCATTGCTGACTATAGCCCACATGCCTCTGATTTCACCAGTCGACAGTATCATTCGCAGGCCTGTAGCTTTCCTACATTTGTCCCTGCTGCCCCTCTTGCCCAGGCTCTGCCGTACTTTGCCTTTTTATCCTAGAAAGTCCATAGTGCAAACCCAACATGGCTGGATTAAATTTTACCAAAGCACTGAAACCCATACACACATACAGTACTGGAGTAGTACTAGTATACTGCTTGTCAGTCAGTCCTGTAGCTAGCAATTCAGTATCCAGACCCAACCAATACTGTATACTAGCCCTTCTGTGCAGATAGCTTTCGCATTTGTGTGTGCTAAAAAAAATCGCAGGTATAGCCAGCCTGCTTGCACCGAATGATTCGAGCACTTGCTTGTGTTCTTTACTACTAGTGCCACTCGCGAGCTATATCATTTGATGCATGCATGCATTGGGTGGACCGATATATATTTAGAAGGGGGTGTTGCTGAATCTGATGCACCGTGCATGCAATTGCAGGCAGCTTGGTGATCATATATGGACGCCATGGAATCATGCGTCCCTCCTGGGTTCAGGTTCCACCCCACCGACGAGGAGCTCGTCGGCTACTACCTCCGCAAGAAGGTTGCCTCCCAGAAGATCGATCTCGACGTCATCCGCGACATCGATCTCTACCGCATCGAGCCCTGGGATCTCCAAGGTACTACTAAATTGAGATCCTTTGAGTTTCAGAGATGATCAAGTTTGCCATTACTGTTTGTTAATTGAGTGTCTGATATCTTTGTTTTGTTGTGTGATAAAAAAAATGAAATGTGAAGAGCATTGCGGGATCGGGTACGAGGAGCAGAGCGAGTGGTACTTCTTCAGCTACAAGGACAGGAAGTACCCGACGGGGACGAGGACGAACAGGGCGACAATGGCGGGGTTCTGGAAGGCGACGGGGAGGGACAAGGCGGTGCACGACAAGAGCAGGCTCATCGGCATGAGGAAGACGCTCGTCTTCTACAAAGGCAGGGCGCCCAACGGCCAGAAGACCGACTGGATCATGCACGAGTACCGCCTCGAGACCGACGAGAACGCGCCGCCACAGGTATACATACCGATTTCACTAACTAGCTACTTCGTTTCTTAATTTTCTCTGCGTGCCAGCTCTACTTAAACTAGCAAACTGGTTTATTTTTTTTCATCGAAAATAAACAATAGATGTGGTACTTGATTATTATATATGCTGTAGTTAATTTGACACCATATTGGTTTCTGGTCTGAGAAAATATATCTGAATTATATATTTAGGTCTGTTGCAACTGAAGAATATTCAGTATAACCAGCTTAGAGGTTAAGGTCTGATCGATGGTGAAGATACCCAGAGATTTCTAAAGTAGCACGCACAGATTGCCAATCAAGCATGTCTAATTCATGTACCACTACTAATAGACCATATAGATATATAGGAATATATCAGTGTAGCACTAAGCATCAGTGCACCACAACTCTTTTTGCTATTGAAAGACAAGTCTTGCATTGGCCTACCTTTTTGTGAGTCTTCCAAAGTCTTCTGTTCTCTCCCAAATAAAGGCAGCAGCCTGCATCCAGTGTTGATGCCATCCTGACTTTGCCACTAACACCAAAACCTTTTTCCCTAGACAACTGCATGCGCATGCATGGCCTAGTTAGGGTTTCCCCTGGTGTGAACGTCCCAACACGCGCCATATATTGTATACAAGCTGTATGCAACTTGTGCTAGTACTCATCAAAACCGTTGCATATGCTGCTTGGCAAACATGCCACCGCAAAACTAAAAGTTTCAGCTCGTATTGTTCCACTATCACACAGTGGGGAGCTAGCTAACTTTAAGCATGATTGGCAAATACTTGGATGTCAATGTCAACCTTGTAAAAGTGCAGCTCACATTTTATAACTATTTAGAACAAATTTTATAGTGAAGGTGACTATCCCTTTTAATTTTGACTATGTCATCTACCTCCAACATAGAAACTCTAAAATCTTTTTTAATTGACTCATCCTCATACTTTTACTTCCTCTTTTTATTTTTTAAAGATAGTATAGAGGTTACCTCTTGCATGAGAGACGGCTCATCCTCTTTCTCCTCACTTCTCTTCTCTACCTCATCATCTAATTCTATATGACACTTTAAGAGGAAACTATCTTGATATCCCTCGAGGGATGTTCCCTTGTTTGCTGAAAAAATATTCAAATGGTTATGAAAAATTTGAAAAAATTTGGCAACACTCATTATAATTTCAAAAAATCTTAGGTGTAAACTCAACTCACACGTCGAGATATAAAAATGACAAATTCAGCGTATGAATAGTAACGTACTGTTTATATTTAAATTTGTCTTTTTTTCTCGATGTGTAGGTTGAATTTAAACGGATCGATAGATATCACTATACTCTATATTGTCATTTTTTTCAAAATTTTTCATAACTATTTATATCAAATTTAGAAAAAAGGTACATGATGTGACATCTTCTCAAGGAATTATATGAACCTTTTTTGTACTTGGTCATGATATGTAAGTAACAAGGGACATCTGTTCGAGGGATAAAAATTCATATCCTATCTAACTTCGCAAGTGTGTTCCACTGTGTGTACTACAGGAAGAAGGATGGGTGGTGTGCCGGGCATTCAAGAAGAGGACGGCGTATCCGGCCAGGAGCATGGTGGAGACGTGGGACTATTCCTTGCACGAGCGCAACATCATGAGCGCCGCGGCGGCGGCGGCGTTCGTGGATCCGAGCGCGGCTTACGCGGCGGCGGCGCAGATGAGGCGGCAGCACAAGAGCGGGCGGTTCAAGCAGGAGGCGGAGCTGGACGGCGCCGCCACAGCCCTCCTCCACTACTCCAGTCACCTCGCCGAGCTTCCGCAGCTCGAGAGCCCCTCCGCCGCGCCGCCGCTCCAGCCCAACCCGAGCCAGCTGACCACCGCCACCGAGGACGACGACGGCGAGGGCGAAAATGGCGGTAGGAAGGCCAAGAAAGCGCGTGCCGCCAGCGACAATGTTACAACCACGGACTGGAGAGCGCTCGACAAGTTCGTCGCGTCGCAGCTTAGCCCCGGGGAGTGTGGCAGCATGGAGGCAACGCCGGAAGCCGCCGCCGCCGCTGCGGCAGTCGCCGGTGTGAGCTCGCAGTTGAACCATGGCGGCGACGACGACATGGCAGCATTGCTGTTTCTCAACAGCGACGAGAGGGACGACGTCGACAGGTGGACGGGGTTGCTCGGCTCCGCCGGCGCGAGCGGCGTCGATGGCGACCTCGGAATCTGTGTATTCGACAAATAAGGGGCAAAACATTCACAGCACGATGTGTCCATCACATCGGCCGGATGGGAGGTTATAGCTGAAATTTTTATAAATTGTTCTCCTTTTTTCTTCTGCTTCTTTTTATGTTCCCAAATGTGATTGTAACCTTTAATCGATCTGTCCCCTGTGCAGAGTCATAAGATGCATGGCATTGCGATGTGCTTTTTTTTCCAGTTGATGTGATCCTACATTGGCACATTGTATGTCTTGACTCTCAGCTGGGTGGCATATATAGTACACTGTACTCTCTACAGTAATTAATGACATAATATTTGAAGGCAACATAACTAGCTATAAACGATTAAAGCAAGAGATGCGCGTGCAGAACAAAATGCTACTCCGACTCAGCACACTAGCTAGTAACTCGTTGAACTCGTTTACGTTGTACAAATATTATCTAGAAAAAACTCTAGGAAAAATTATTTTGTGATCACCAGTCAAGAGGGCTGTGCGATTGATAAGGCTATATAAACATAGATTCCAAAACAAAGTTGTATTTTATGTATAGATTCTTATAATCTACGCATCCATGGCAGCTCCTATACGTATCACACTATGAGAAATCCCTCTTTGCCGAGTGCAGGACACTCGGCGAAGCCTCGTATAACAGTCAATGAAAATTTCGCCGAGAGTTGCACTCGGCGTAGGTCACACGGTGAACTTTGGATCGGCAAAAAGCTCTTTGTCGAGAGTTTTTCATCGGGCACTCGGCGAATCTTCGCCGAGTGTCACTTCGACACTCAGCAAAAAAAGTACAAGTTGGGTATACGGTGACGGAAAAGTTTGTCGAGAGCCGAAAAACACTCGGCGAAGTTTTCAATTTTGCCAAGAGCATGGGAAGAAAACACTCGGCGAATACCCACACTTCGCCGAGTGTTTTCGCAAAAGCTCTCAATGAAATTGAAAACTTCGCCGAGTGCTTTGGCAAAAGCGCTCGGCGAAAGTGATAATTTCGTCGAGAGCTTTTGTCACATCCCTCGACGAAGTTTGGGCAGTCGGCAAAGAGGGTTGCCAGAATCCCCAGGTTGCCCTCTTTGCCGAGTGTTTTGGCCATTGCACTCGGCGAAGGCCCTCTTTGCTGAGTGTTGCACTCGGCAAAGTGAAAATTTTAACCCTCTTTTTTTTGTTCAGTCGCATATTTCATAAATTTTCAAAATATACATCACATTCACAACCCCAATCATTCCACAACCCCATAAGCATCATTCCACATCCCCAATCAGTATAACCACATCGACAACCACAATCACAACAGCTTAGCCATAATTCACAATCTACAATACATATAATTCACAATCGTAGTCACAGTCACAATCCACAAAACATAAACATAGTAGTCCACAATACGTAGTCCACAATTCGCAAACGAAATTCGAAGAAAATATAGTTCACAGTAGATAGTCCAGAATTACAATTGTTCAAAAGAAATTTACCGAGATGACCACGGCGCCCAACCGTCGTGGTCATTGTTGGGGGTTATTTGATGCCGCCGACTGAGACTGCACAAAAGGAAAATAGAATAGTATAGGTTGTCAAGATAGTAACATTCGCAAATAAGAAAATTAAATGCAAGGTTAAGTGACTCACCGGAGTGCCTACAAAAGGATGTGGAGGAGTGAATACCACACGCTATGGTGGCGGTACGACAGGAAGACCCATGTTTTTGACTGATTGATTGCACGTAGAGGTACTTTGCCGAGAGCTACACTCGGCAAAAAAAACTTTAGTATTTATGCTTCTAATAATTTAGAAATTATCAAACGGATTCAAAAATTTATAAATTTTTTGCATAAACTCATATATGATATTTATTGCCTAGGAAAAAAGATTTGAAATCAAACGACAATTCGACCGTCACTTTCTCTCCAAATCTAACTAATCCTTCTCAACACTTATAATCTACTCCGGAGAATCTTCAGTTTTTTGAGCGTCGTACCTGATAAAATATTCGAAACCTTCTCGATTTTTTACCCCAGCCTCAACGTATGATATCATTACATCCTAACAAATTTTATGATTTTCTGACTTCGTTTGCTATTTTTACAATTTTGAAATTATTCGGTCAACATGTTCCTAACCATGTTGCATGAAGAAAAACATCTCAATTTCCGTTCATTTACCACATATTGACTCAAAAGGGTCTAAATAACATGAATATAATTTTTGCACTACTTTTTTTTATTTTTTTAACCACTTGTAGTTCTAATTTGAGACTTGCAAAAAAATTCACGAAAATACAATAAATCAAAGAAATATAGCAAAACCAATTGAAAAATTACCAAATTTGATAATTAGGGATTACACGTTGTATTTACCTAATAGAAAAAGTTTGGAGGATGGATGAGGAAAAATTTTGACATGTTTGCCAAGAGCGAGGAAAAGACACTCGGCAAAGGTGGTATTTTGCCGAGTGCCTACCCATAGCACTCGACAAAGATGGTATTTTGCCGAGAGCCTAGCCCTGGCACTCGGCAAAGGTGGTATTTTGCCGAGTGCCTTGCCCTGGCTCTTGGCAAAGATGGTACCAAACGGTATTCGTTGACAGCGGTTACTGTTTTGTCGAGTGTCCCTTATTGGCACTCGGTAAAATTGTACTTTCGCCGAGGGCCGTGTGGAGGTACTCGACAAAATGGATTTTTTGCCGAGTGTTTTTGTTCGCTGGGGGCAAACACTCGGCAAAGTGTCCTTTTTGCCGAGAGTTTTTTTACCGAGAGCCTGCTCGGCAAATATATTGTTCGCCGAGTGCCCGACATAAAGCTCTCGGCAAAAAAAATTTACACTCGACAAACATGGGCTTTCCCGTAGTGTCAATTCAATAGACAGTTATACACAATTACTATAATCTCTAGACTTGCCATAAATAATAATATATTTTCGCTCCAAACTTTAATTATATTGAACAATGACGTCTTATTGTCTTCCGTTTTCATAACATAATAAGTATCTGGATTCCGACGCATTTGTGTGGCTAGATAGTAAATAATCCCTCCATTTTCGACTAACCATCATCATTTCACTTTGACCACCAATAACTCTTTAATTGTTTAACTACAGTGCATGGAAATTTCATATTTATGTTGTTAGACACAATACACTTCGATAAAACATTTGTAATTTTGTTTAAAAAAGACGTGTGATCAAAGTCTTGAAGATGAATAGTCCTATTGACAGTTACTTAAAAAAGGGGGTCGCACGAATGGAGTACATGTTTATCTTTATGCAAATTTGGTATGTTTGATAGAAGAGAGTACTTGTGACTATCTGAGAATACAGATGTAATTTTCATAAGTAGTGATAGGCTCTAGATCTGAATAAATTAGTCCGTATCAAATCGGATGTTTGGTACCAATTTGAAGGACTAAACGTAAACTAATTATAAAAATAATTGCAGAATCGAAGGATAATTCAATTAATTCATGATTATTAAATGTTTACTGTAGCATCACATCGTCAAATCATGACACAATTAGGTTTATTAGATTCGTCTCGCGAATTATCAATAAGTTTTATAAATAGTATGTATTTAATATTTTAAAATAGTGTGTAAATATTCGATGTGATATTTTAGTCCTAAAATAAACTGACCCTTAATTCAGTCTTACCCTTAATTCAGTCTTGTTCCCAATTGTTGCAAAACAAAGCCGTAAGATTATTATATATTGGACAACATATCTTCCAAATTAAGGAACCGTAGTGCACGCTTACCACCCATTAATCAATTGTACATGGACATTGAACTCAGTCTAAAATCTCTGTTCATGTGTTGGTCTAATTATCACTAACTAGTCTGATCAAAATACTGCAGAAAACAAGGATTCAAAGGCGTACCTGCTGAATTGCTCCGATGGATCGGATCAGCTTCTGAAAATCCATGCACGGATCGTAACTCGCCGCTCACCACACGCCCACACCAGTACAACTAGGGCGGCGCGCGCCAACGCCAATCGGCCGGTGGTGGCGGCGACGCCCGGTGCCGGGGCCGGCCCGCGTGGGAACGAGAGGATTGGTGCGACCGCTGGAGTGCGCTCCGATGGCCGATTGGCCGTGACGCGGCACCACGAGAGGACACCTGATCAGACCAGCGCGTCGGTAGTTTTAATCTTAAAGTTTTATATTTAATTTTTTATATACTCATAGTTTTTTTTAAAAAATATTTAAAGGAACACCTCTTCGTTCAAATCTCGTTCCCCCGATCCCTCTACCCCACGATAACGTAACATCATTTAGACCCACTAAAGCCCACGTGCTCCATTTTTTCTGTGGGCCTCATCAGTCATCCTCTCAAGAAAGGCCCATTTAGCAAATCCCAAGCTCGTTGGCCCAGTTCGCCCCTCCGTCTCCGGGCTCCGGCTTCAGTTTTCTCCACCATGAGAGGATATCTACTCCGGGAGGATTGCTACAGAGTCGAGGAGTGGATCTCCGCCTCCGGTGAGCTCCAGCTCCGATGGCACGCCGAGGCGGCTACGGGTGGGCGCTCGCGGCGGGCCTCAACGCCGCGCTCGCCGCCATCTCCGCCAAGTTCTTCGCGCCTCCGGTACTCAACTAGTCATCTCTACTTCCCTCCGATCTGACCTTTTTGTTTCCTGTTTATACCTTGCTTGGAAGGGTGCGGCTGCAACCTTAATAGACGACTTCAGCCTTTGTTCGGGCTTAATTTGTTCATGGTGGTTCGGTTAAATTATTTTACCAAGTTCATGGGCATGAATCAGCCACTGACTTGGATCCGAACTTGTGAATTTATCAGATAATTCGATGTTAGATGTGTAACCCCTTCAGCTAATGACTTACTGCTAGAAGTATAACTGAGATAATGTGGAAATTGCTGATCAAATGTTAACTAACACGTGTGGTTCAATCAGTTTAGGATCAAATTGACCTGTGCGTCGGATTAATTCCCCCTACCAGTGTACTGGTAGTCTAGTACTGCCTGCTAATTTGTCACTTGACTTTAATTCTGTCTTCTACAGCTGCTGAAATACAGCATGGTGATACTTTTCAATGTGACAATGTGGGGGTGCTATGTGAACAGCCTCAAAGCACTGTCATCCCTCCAAGCAACCGTCACCAATTTTGCTGCCAACTTCATTTCATCAGGTCTTGCAGGGTACTTTCTTTTCGAGGAGCCACTACCTTCTAAGGTAATTTGAGAACTCTCCCTTCTGTCTAGTGCACATCTAGCTAGTTTTTCATGCAGATCAAATAGCTAAAAATTTTCAAATTGATTTGTGTTAGCTTATGTCCTCTGTTAGGTTGGCCTTTTTCTTCCCTTTCAAACATGGGAAGAGTATCCTAGGTTGATCTGTCACATTGCTTCTTAGTAGTATGAGTAGGTGTATTTATTATACATAGGATTAAATTTAATGATTAAGGATAAGCTATAGCACTTTATCTGGATCCATATTACTCACTTGAAAAGTGCTATACAAAGATTATCTTATAATTTACTGCTGTGTGAAAAATTTTGCGTTGAGAGATGCAGTTGGTCGATAGGAAAGAAACGCACTGGAACAATAGCCAAGCCCTCTCATAAAAACAACAATAGTAACAAATCACTTGCCTACTACTAGATCTGTACAGCTGAATTTATGTACACTCTGTAAAATAGTGATACATCATTTCCCACTTTTCAGTTTACATGTATACAGAATTGTAACTGAACTACACTCAGCTTTTGAATTTGATGTATGTTTGTACAGTGGTTTGTAGGTGCTAGTCTTATCATTATTGGTGTTTTTATCCTAAGCAAATCAAGCATTGAGAAGAAACTGAACTCTGACTAGAGAAAGTTTTAAGGCCAAATTTTTGTTAGCTACGACACAAATTGTCAGTTTGTACTTCTACAAGCTTGTGGTATGTTTGACCATAACTTGACTATTTTGTAAAAACTTGTGTCAATTATGTTTTGCAACTTCAGTTCATATTTTTTGTAATTAGCAAGTAACGTGATCTCATCTATTGAGACATTAATACAAGATTGTTTCAGAAGTGAATGCATTATCTAAGAATTGATTTTTATTTTGACTTTAAGATGACAACAATCAAGCAGTGGAAGCGCCATATCTGAAAGGAGTTTTCTCATTAGCAGTATAGTCACAGCAGAAATTCTTCCCTCTTATATTTTTCATAAGTTCATTGCCTGAGCTCTGAATTTGAATTTTTCTACGGCAAGAGGAGTTTTTTCAACTGTTCATGAAGCACTGTAGATCATGCATGATCCTCTGAAATGCAGTGTGGAAAAAGATAAGGTTCTTTCCACTGTTCATGAAGCACAGCAGATAATGTTCCTCTGAAATGACAATCCTATGTCGGATGCTCCATCAACATTAGCTTCACATCTGCTGACCCCTCCAAGGGACAGCATAATTTACTTTTGATACCCGCTGTATAGGGATGGCAACGGGGCAGGTTCGGTTCGGGTAGAGTCTTTGGGCACCCAAAACCGAAACCCGAATCTAAAACCCGAAACCGAAACCGAAACTGATTCGGGTGAAAATATATCACCAAAACCGAAGCCCGCGGATACCCGAAACCCAAAATTATTTACCGAAACCTGAATTTTTAACTTTTAACTGAAACCCGAGATTAGGGTGAGGTAGAGAGAAGGGGACGGCTAGGGTTACCAGAGGGGGCGACGACGCGCGCCGTGCGTGGCAGCATGGGGCGGGATGGTGCGGGCTGCGGCGGCGCGTGGGGGACGCGGGGTGAGGGCGGCGCGGTGGAGGAGGCGGGGTGAGGGCGGCGCGCGGGTGGGGACGCGAGGGTGACTCGGGGCAACGGCGGCGTGCGGGGGACGCGGGGTAAGGACGGCGCGGGTGGAGGAGGTGGGGTGAGGCGGCGCCCGGGGGGGGAGCGCGGGGTGAGGCGGCGGCGGCGCGGGGGAGCGCGGGGTGAGGGGCGCGCGCGGAGGCAGCGGGGTGAGGGCGGCGCGCGGCGCGGGTGGAGGAGGCGGGGTGAGGGCGGCTTCGGCTCGCGGGGGGGACGCGGGGTGAGGGCAGCGGCGGCGCTAGAAGAGAAGCTGAGAAAGGGCGCGGTGCGGCAGCTGCGGCTAGGGCTCGCGAGAGGAGAGGAGTCGCGCGTGGGGTGGGGGTGGGCGAGGCGTCTTTGTCGTGCTTGGGTGCGGATGGGGTGAGTGGGGATTTTCGAGTCGGGTTTGAGTTATTTGTGGGTTAAAACTAAAAACCAAACCAAACCCGAAATATTTCGGGTATCCGAAACGGCAAACCCGTGTGCAAAAAACAGGCATCAAAACCGAAACCCGAAACACCGAAACCCATGGATACCCGAACCGAAACCAAACCATTGCCATCCCTACCGCTGTATCGTTTCATCAGTGGGCTGTCCCTTCATTTCTGAGAGAACCTTCTTAGTACGCAGTCTGGACTGTTAACTGATACTACCTTGTTTGGTGATACTGATACCTGAACGGCTGAACCTGTGTTATCACTTTCATCAGGACCCTAGCATATTACGGTTCGCTCTGCCCTGCTAGCGAGCAACACAATCAGTAATTCAGTGTATCGAAGGAGATCGTGCGTGATCGTGCAATCAGCCGATCAAGTGTTGAAAACTTGAAATCAATAGGAATTGAATTGTCATCCTCATCCGTAAAAAAATGTTTGCATTCCAAACATGTCTGAGGCATTTCTTGAAATAAAAAAAAATCATTGCAGTTGCCTGTTGCAGCGTCCGGAAAGAAAGAGGAGCACATGCACATGTCATGCGTCCCATTTGAGCATCTTTTATTTGGGTTAGGGTGGGTTCCGCCTGAATGAATGCAACATTGCCATGGCAAGTAAGCCATTTCTGTTGACTAGTACAAACTCCTGCTGAAAATTATTCTTCAGACAAACGGCGTAGGACCATTCCGAGACGATCGATCGATGAATCGATGGACTTTATGGATGTAGTACGCTGGGCAGAGACAAGAGTTTGGGCTATCTTGATTCTGAGGATGAGTCGACCAAGGGACCCTTTAGGTTTGTTTTTTGTCCCACCCTCTGGAAGACTAGAGTAGTACACTACTTGAAGCATCCCATAGCTGGGGGATAGTGACAATTGAGTCGTTCTACATTGTGTATTCGCCTATCTAATTTGCTGAACCTGAAGAAGCGGACAGTGTGTCCTAGATGGAAATGGAATAACAGGTCGTTTTTGGAACAACGATCTGAAATGGAGTAGTAAACCCAAAACACCAATCACTCCTGCGTGAATAACAATGATTGATCGGAAGCGTTTCATCCAGAAATTATGTAATGGAAATTAGGAGTAACACATGACTGATTGGAAGCGTTTCATCCAGAAATTTTTATACGTTCCAAACGAGACACTGCGTGTTGCTTCGACTACACGTTGTGCGTCCGGCACGATACGACAAATTTTCCAGCTGAAGCTGGATGTGTGCGAGCAGTGACAACGGCCGGCCGGGAAACGAACACCTCCTGGATGAATCCCTCTCACACAAGGGGACAAGCCAGCTTCGTCACTTCGTGGCCAGTAAGTACAAGCCACAGCTCACCGTGGAATCGACCGGGGCGACCTGAGCCGGATGCAGATTGCGCCCGGAGTAACCAAGCTGGGGACGGGGTTAAAATGAGGACGTGATTAGTCTCTTGGAAAAAAAAGGACCTTATCAGACTTTAGGAATCAAATTTGGTTTACCGGTTTATGGTAAAAAAAATGTACTAGAGATCTTGTTTGGTCTGAATTTTGGTGGTTTTAAGGGTGAAAATCTCAAGAGGAAAGTCTCAGAATCTATCAACAGTCCTATTTGGTAAAAGGTTGATATGATTAGAAGATAATATATTTGATTTATTACTCAACCGAAATATGATATTGTTTTTCCTAACGACAAACCAATCAAGCCCTTGATTTTCGGGGTAGAAAAAGTTGAAATTCTTACTACAAGGCGTTTGATTTATTACCTTATTACAAAATGCGATAGCAGTAAATTTTGGTGATCTTTTTTTTCTGGGCAAGAAACCCATCAAAGCCCTTTGATCCTGGCGTGGAAAGCGATAAGCGGTGGTGTCGCGTCGCGTGCAGTAGAAACGGAAGGCTCCGGCGTGGGCAAAGCAGCAGCCATCACCAGATAACCCCGCCCGCATGCCCCCGCCTCAGGCCCCCCTCCCCAACGTAGTATATTCACCTCGCCGCACGGCAGCAGCAGCGTGCCACGAGACGACCACCAGCTAGCTCGCAATGGCGCACCACGAGAGGAAGCCAGTCGGCGTCGGCGTCGGCGTCGGCGAGGTGGACGTGGAGGCGGGCCGAGGAGAAGCGGAGCGAGCGGCGACGGGGGAGAGAATGGCGAGGCTGACGTGGTCGTGCCTGGCCGTGGCGGCGGGCGTGGCGGCGACGGGGGTGGCGGGGGCGGCCGTGCTGGTGTGGTGGGCGGTGGTGTTCCACCCGGCGCACGAGCAGCTCTGGATGGTGCCCGTCGGGCTCGTCCTCCTCGGCACCCCGCTCGTCGCCTGGCTCTCCCTCTTCGCCTCCGGCGCGTGCCGCCGGCTCGGCAGCCTGCGCGCCATCCAGGACCAGGTCCCGCCGCCTTTCGCCGCCGATAGATGACCGGGTTATCTTTGATCTGTCCGTCCCTCGAGTGTACATTTTTTAGTCTTATTATTCTTCAGTGTTCTTCTTTATCGTCGTTTCCTAAGATGATCGGAATGTGATCAGAATGGGATCCAAATTCTAAAGAAAAGTTCTTGCTACTGCAGACCTGCAGATTTCAGATGCTTCGATTGATCTTGCAGATAAGTTAGGCACTTAATTATATTCTAGGCGATCAAGTACGTGGGAAATTCTCCTTGTCAAGAATTCTTATTCAGCGAGTTAACATTGACAGCTCCGGATCGAATTTTGAGCGAGCTAGCAGCTCAGCCCGACAGTGATTTGTCATAGTCACACAAAAATGATGGCTCCTTTACTAGCTCTGCATAGTCCACATAGGCACGAGAAAAGAAAGTGTTTTTTTCCTACGCGGTCACTTCCACAGCTTGTAAAACAGAGTGACCGTAACAAGTAGTACTTGGCAGTTGGAGCACGAAGGCCTGAATCTGATGGTGCCAACTCGGCCAAACTCCCAATTATTCCTCTCAACTCGCGACTTGGCAATCGACGTCGCCTTCAATAATGCAAGGCTGACTGGCAATGAGACGGGCATGTAGGAGGCGCATCGCTCATGTGTATATCACGCTAACATTTGTCTCTGGCAGATTATGGGTGGGCATTTGGACGGAAGCTAGCACGTCTGTTGCAGTTACGTTGAAAAATGCGATAATGGCGAACGGATCGATGGGCACAAAGCCACATATGCATGGGGCATGGACTTGATTAGATAGTGCGGTTTTTGGTGGCGTGTACACGTTAGAATTCGCATCTCATTCTCGGTGAATAAGCCTAGTCAAAAGTTGAGGCTCCCAGCAGCTGCAAGCCTGCAACCCAACAGACGCTGAAGAATCTGACTATCTTAGGATACGCGTGCAGCAGCGATGGAGCTCGTCGGCCACGCACATTCGTGTTCAGATGGCCGCAGCTTTACGCCTGGTTGATGGGGACTGGAGTATATCTAGTGGACCAGTACTGTACCTACTACTACCTCAGTACATGTACTGATGTGGCTTCACATCACAATATTCTGGCTAAGCTTCTCCTCTTTCTTGGGACGAGGACAGCGGCGGCAGCGTACGTAGCGGGCCAGATTCTACACGAATTATGCACGCTAGTGCATGCAAAAGCAGCCTTGCGAGTCCCGACGTACGGTTACCTCTGGGCACCAAACGGGAAACGGCCGAGGGCGCGTTCTGTTCGCTTTCTCTTCGGCTGCCACGGATTAGATTATCACACTCACGTTTTTTAGACATGGTTTGTCATTTTAGTCCAGGGACTAAAGATTAGTCCTTGGACTAAATATTTTAGTCCCTGTCTGTTTAGTTCCAGAGACTAAAGGGGACTAAACTTAGTTAATTACATGGTACAAAGACCATATAGCCCTTATGTAGTCGTGCAAGCTAAAAATTAATTATCCATTGTAAATACAAAATAGAGGCAAGCATACTTCATATACATATTAAAAATTAATACAATCATGTAGATAGCAAATGTAAATATTGTTGTCCTTGCTCATAGGAACAATATTTATATAAGTGTCCGTTATTACAATTTGAAATGAAAGTGCTTCATATTACAAATTACTTGTTTCGCAAGATCAATAAAAGGACAAATCACATATCTCTCAAAGTCCAAAGTCCATCGGCAACCGAGTCCCGAAAATGATTCATCACTTGGCTATCCAAAAAATCGGTTGCATCATTCATTGGAGAATAACCTGTTCCGCCCAATGGAACATAATTTGCATCTTGATCACAGTGGTCAAATTCTTCATCAGCTAGCTTACTATCTCTAATAAAATTATGCAGTGCTATGCAAGGCAACAATTATTTTGCTTTGTTTCTTTTGTGGATAACAGGGTAATCGAAACAAAATCCTCCACTTATTCTTCAAAACTCCGGAAGATCTCTCTATGACATTTCTACAAGACGAATGACAATAATTAAAGTGCTCCTTTTTTTCTCTAGGCATGATACCTTCATTGTACTCCTGAAAATGATATGTTGTACCCTTATATGGGGCAAGATAACCAGGTCTGTTTGGGTAACCCGAGTCAACTAGATAAAATTTTTCAGGAGGTGGTCGTGGAAACTTATCTCCCAATCTGTTTTGAGCATCATTAAACACCCTCATGTCATGAACCGATCCAGGCCATCCAGCAAGAACAAAAGTAAATCTCATATCAAAATCGCATACACACATCACATTCTAACTCTTCTCTTTATGTCTATTCATATGTTGCACAGCAGTAGAAGCTGGTACCAAAACTTGAATATGTGTCCCATCTATTGCTCCAATGCAATTATCCAAGTACGGTGTATACTTTGTAGATTGTAACTTTTTGTGCACAATAGTAAAATGAGGATCTTTTGGATTAATGATATCTTTTGCAAGCTTGATAATCACTGTCAATACTTCCTTGAACTTTCGAACTATTGTTTCCAAAGACCTAACAAATCGATTTTCAACTTGTCTAAGCGATTGGGGGGCACCTACTATCCACAAAAAAAATGGCTAAAGACTCAATTGAGGACATATTTGTAGTGGACTTCAACCCATACGACTCCACAAGCACATTATGCAATTTTTCAAACACTAGTCTGTACATTCTAAATATGTTGTAACATGCAGTTCTGTTGGCAAGTGTTCTCATTACCCAAGCATGTCCAGACTCTGGTGATATTCTTCTAGGAGCTTTGTTAGAATAAGAGTCCAAGTAATACGTACCAATCATGGCGGCTAGCAGTAGCTTTTTTCGCTTCCTTGATTGTTGAAGCATCAATGCTGCCAAGAGACGTTTCTTTCGATCATCACTGGTGTCATCATCACATTCCTCCTCACAACCACTGTCCTCATCATCATTGCTCTCATCACCACTGTCCTTATCACCAATATCCTCATCATAACTTTCCTCCTCACACGATGAACCATCACCATCCTACAAGTTTAAATTCACCATATCAGTCATATCAGGTAATCACATGATAAGCATAGCATGTATCCATAGCATATACAACGATTACATAGAAATAGTACTTATCGTAGCAAGCCATTCAACCACATATCCGTTACACAACATAATAAAGTAGTAACTAATATCCGTTACACAACATAATCTCATTAAGTCTATTACATAACATGACATTATAAAATGCAGAAAAGTTCTATAATTAATTAAAATTACTAACTAATATAAATTCTTCTGCTGGCACCATCTCTTCAACCATAAAAACCTTGCTTCATTACTTTTCATGTTCTGAAACATCACTCTGTTTCCTTTTTCCAAAAATAACTGTGTAGCACAAAAATACTCCACAGTCTCTTCTGTTGTCCCACACTCAATAGCCAACTTTTGACATTGCATCAAGGATTGCTCATACTTGTCTGCTTTTTTCTCATTTGGATTTCCTTTATGTAACAGTTTATTTATTATCTGTGAGGACTTCTCCGTCTCACTGTTGAAGGTATTGAGCAACCCATTCATCAACCTAACAACTGGGCTCTTGCTTTTCTTGCCAGGACTTGAACCTGTGGACAACAGACTATTGCTCCTCCTCCTCTTTCTGTTGTTAGTGCTCATTGGACTATCCTCAAATCCCTCATCTGCATCTTCAAATCTTTCTGCTTCCCCTAATGCTGCATCGTCTTCCTCTTCCTCATCTTCATCACCAGGGAAATATGCAGTGGATCCATCAACTGCTACACCTTGGAATAGCTCTATAAGCATGTCCAAGTACTCAGGGTTGCCAGTTCGAAATTTCCTTGCATCCGGTTTTTCCCGTAATGCGGTTGTATTACTACAAATATAATTTTCTAAAAGGACATTAAGATGTTACCATATTTTGAAAATTAATACCTTGATTGTTCTTTTCCACCAACCATCTGACCGAGTGATCTCTCCATTAGGTCCTCGACCACACCCTGTTTGTTGATTAAGCCATACCCAACATATGTACATACTCTTCAGTTGAACCATTACGTTCTTCAATTGTTTGGTTGAATGCTTCAGTTGAGTGCTAACAAAATATTTAGACTTCAAATTTTGATAGCCTCTAGTTGTCCATGTACCATTGGGACAATTACCGTCCCTCAATTCCTCACAGGCTATTACACATAATTTATAGGTGTTTTCTTCTGTCCAACATGCCTTCTCATAAATACTCTAATAAAAAAAGAAAATTAGACTTGCAAAGAACTATTTTTAAGCAATATAACACCCAAATAGCTAGAACTGTTATATTTGCCAAAATATCTACAACTCACATAACTGCACAAGTGTACACTGACAAATGTCTAAATATTTGTATATAGATAATTTACCGTGCGCTGACTCTCATCGCCAAAGTCTGCTTCTTCGTCATCCTCATTGCACTCTTCCTCAGCTGCAGGAGGACATGTGGACGAAGATGCCCGATGCCGGCTAGTGAATCCTTGCGCGAATGTCGACATTGATCCCCCACGGCCGCCGACGAATCCTTCGCCCGAGCGGCCGAGGGGAACGAATCCCCGCATCCCCTGCTGGATCCTACGCCAATGGACAGCGACCTACCGCGGCCTCGACCAATTCTTCCTCCCCGTCTTCCTCTTCCTCTAGTGCTAGCAGTGAAAGGAGGACGCGACGAAGCAACCGCCGACCTCATGGCACCCGGAATGGGTGCAGTTCCATGTCCATCCGGCTGCAACAATTCTTGGTACGAGGAGAAGTCGGGAAAACAATCGGCCTGGGAGTTCAGATCAAACCCCCCGGATCCCCTCCCCCTCCCAGAGCCCCTCAACGAAAAATGCAAGCCAGCACCAGAACCACCAATAGAATGCAATGGCTGTGAGAAACCAAAGTCATTGCCGTCATTGCCGGCGCCCGGATGGTGTGTGAGCTTGGGAGAAAAAATCGTACTGTTCTTCCTCATTGCCGGCCATTTCTTCAATCGATCTTCGTGGTGCCTGGCAATTGAACCAAATGAGTTCAACAGTTTAATATGTTGAATTCACACACAATTATGCTTTGGACACAAAATTTTCAAAAGTAATATAACCATATTGGATGTTTCAGGTAATTCATGCCTGCATGTTCAATTTAATCCTTTTTTAATCCCCTGTTTGCACTAGGATTCCTACTATTGTACAGCTAGAATTCAACATCTCATCCAAGTTGGTATGATTCATGTGGTTGCTAATTTGCTGTACACCATCGAAATATCAACATGGATTCTCTCATAATGATTTTTTTGTTCATTTCAATACACCAATAGTACAAACACCCTCTCGCATTCAAATTTTACTTGTTTCATTAAACAGTACAAAAACTACACTAATTCCCGGGGGACTTCATTACTTTTCATCTTGTTCTTGGAAGAACAATACCAAGAGTAAACTATGAACAATACCAATACGCAAGCCGGTCGGGGGTGCGCGGGAGGCCGCGCGGGCGTCGCCGGGCTGCGCGAGGAGGTCGGGGCAGCGCCGGGCGGTCGGGGCCGGTCGGGCGACGCAGTCTGGGCGCGCGGCGGAGTCGGGCGCGCCGGCTGCGCGGGGAGGTCGGGGCGCGCGGGCGGTCGGGCGATGCGGTCGCGCGCGCTGGCGGTCGGGACAGGTCGGGCGGTGCGCGCGGCGGCAGTCGGAGGCGTTGCGGGCTGCGCGGGAGGTCGGGCGGCGCCGGGCGGTCGGGAGTCGGGCGGCGCGAGTCCGGCGTGCGGCGGTCGGGCGCGCCGGGCGCCGGCCGGTCGGGCGACGGTCGGGCGGCGCGCAGCGGTGCGGCAGGGCTGCGGGCGTCGGCCGGCGGTGGGAGGTATGGCGACGCGGAGATGGCATGGGAGGAGCGCACGCAATAGCCAAGGGCATGAGAGGAAATGTGTAGATTAGTCCCAATTAGCACCTATATTAGGGACTAATGATCGATGCTAATTTAGTCCGTTTTAATCCCTGCTGTTTGGGTATTTAGGGACTAAATTCTAGGGACTAATGGGATTAGTCCCTCAACCAAACAGGGCCTTAAACTGTTAATCAGTTTAATTTTTTTAAAAAATTTATATAAAAGTTTATTTAAAAATTTAAATAAATTTATTTTTAAATTTATAATAATTAATAATGTATTAATTAAATATTTTTAACTGATAAGTGTCAGCTAATTGGCTAACCAGCAAAAAGAACACGCCCCAAGCCGTTGCTGTGTTTCGAGTTCCGACGACGCCGCTGCGGCAGCGGTGCAGTCACGCACTCACACTCACGATAGCTGCGGCATTCAGCTCGATATCACGGGGCATGGCGTGTCCTGGGCCGGTGCCATTCGGTGGAGCGTCAACTCGGAAAGCGGCCGTCCGGTGACACGGCCGCCCTGGCCTGGCCTTCACCCTTCACTTATAGCTTAAGAATTCCCTTTATTAACATTCAACAATTTTTAATTAAAACTTTTAAAGGTAACTATAATACAATTAAAGTATAATTACGTTATAAAATTATATGTAACTGGCAGGACCGTGCCGTCAAATATATAGACCCTGTACAAAGCTAAGATCTAAATTAAAGTATAAAATATAGCTAAAATACATAACAAATGCGATATATTAAGAGTATTACCTTTATTTTATTTTTTATTTTTTGAACTTGTTTTGTGTAATCTTTAGTTAAATAACATCATTATCTTAGTGTTTTTTGAAATAAAATCTTAAAACAGAGAATGATTCATTGATGTTGTTGCTTGCTTGATGATTGCTTGCTATTCGCTGGATGAATGAAATTTGACTAGGCGACGAACCGGTTGGTGCTTGGCAGAGACGAGACGAACCAACAAAGTCATAAATATGAGAGAGTATATAATGTCATGGGGCCTCGAGGCTCGAAGTCAAGATTACAAAGCGCCATGTACGTGAAGTTGCCACGCAGAGACAAATACGGACTCGAGCAGAGCTTTGGCGTTCTGACCTCACGAGAATACATGAGACTTCTTCCGCTGGACTAATTTTGAGGGCTTGAAAATTTGGAGACCCTATACGGTTGCATGCGTCGCACGTCCATAGGCCCGGCCCTGGTAACTGGTTGGTTAGCTGCGTGTACTTATGTGCGCGAGGCCGTAGGGCGTCTAAATTTTCATCCTAATTTTTTCATGAATACATTGATGTAAGGGTCCACAAAGTAAAAGTATTTTTTAAGAAAACTGTCGATAGTTTTATAGCAATCCATATTATTTTACCACATGTTGTGATGTTGATGGAGACAGTCCTGGTAGTTGACCGCATCGGGGCGATGAATCATGCGCGCATGTCTGGAGAAAACGATCCATCTCATGGGCTGGGCTTCTTTCTCTTGTCGAGAGAGAGCATCATGGGGCCAGCCCACCGTTGTTCCTTTAACGCAAGAAGAAATAAAAGTCCACTTTGTATCCCTCAACGATAATATCTTAACCTTTTATCTTAACGGTTTTGAGGGTGATTTTCGTTAACGTATCACGTTGACTAGGCTGACGTGGCAGCACAGTCCCAAAATAGAAATGGACCTCACATGTAAGTGAATGGAGAAAAAAATTAAAAACTATTGAGGTTCACTTGTCAGCCCCGTTCTTCTTGCTCATCCATTCTCTCTCTTTCTTTCTTCCCTTATCTTTTTTACAGCGCCGTAAAGAGGCAGATGGGATCCCCCGTCTTCTTCTCAGCTAGCGGCGGCTAGCAGCAGCAGGATGATGACAGCGAAGGAGCTGCCTGCCTCCTCCGCGCGCACCGCCTGGCTGCTTGGGCCAAGCTCCGCCGCTGTCGCGACACATCTACTGGCAGGCCGACGCACCGTGGCGGGGCCACCGTTGCACATGGGGCGCGCCGCAGAGGCCGCGGAACAGCGGTGACGTGCCGCGGCGGTTCCGGGCCCGCGAGTCCGTCAGCCTCAGCGAGGACACCGTATTTGGCTGCCACAACACGACAACGGCCAGATCGGATTTGCAACCCCGCACTCGATGAAATCTGTGATAGCGGCGGGCGAGGAGCAGCAACAGTTCCAGCGGCGGAGTCCGCTTTGCTCGATGGCATCGTCCTACTCGCGACGAGGTAGCCATCAGAGCATTCCTGCACCTCAGCCTTGACGGTGATGACGCGCGCGTCGGGCTCCGATGAACTGTTACCGGGATGAGCCAAATAGATTCAGATGTCCAACTGATTGATCTTGCAAGGAGTTGTTGATGCAACAAGTCAAGCTTAAACACGTGCAGGACTCCCAAGTCCCAACTAAAAAAAAATGACCCAGCTAAGAACGGATGCAGAAGAAAGCTGCAGAAAAAATGCCTGCCCTTCCCAACAAGGTCTTGATAATTTTTGCAGATGATTGACCAGTTAAAATCAGTGTGGGGAAAAAGAAAAAGGATTTTTTTTTGCTGTTTTTACAACTCAGAGTGAAACAACAATTTGTACTACTCGCGGTGCAGTAACTGTTCGTCCCCAATATATGTGAAAAGATCATCCACAAGAATCACAATACAATATACACATGCTTACCAGGGGGAGAGGGATGGATCGATACCTCGCCTGAACAAGAAGATGAGCGAAAATCCCAAAATTAAGCTAGGTAGCGTACTACTCACCTTCTTGCTGTGCTGCGGCAGCTTCTGCGCCGCCCCCGCCACGCAGAACAGCAGCAAAGAGATTAGGAGGAGACGGAAACAGGAAGTGTCCGAGCAGGAAGGAGATGTGGGGCCATCTCCGCATCGCTTCAACTCCGCCGCCGCTGTTGCCGCTGCACTCGGTGGCCCAGATGAGCGCTTGTCAGCGTCGCAGACATATGAGAGAGAGGAGAGGGGAGCGATGGAGGAGGAAGATGATACGTAGTGTCTTATGCCATTTTTAGCAATGAATTTTATCTCACCGTTTTTAAAATAACATGTCTTAAAAAAATTTAATGAATAAAACCGATTTTTAATATGAAGTTTCATTTCACAAATGGTCAGATGAAATGAAATTTTTTTATCTTTAATATCAATTTTATCGGGTTTCATAGTGTTAAAAATAATACATATCTAGTTTTATAGTAATAAAATCTTTTCTGTTATCATGTCATCATATATATTTTGATGTGTCACCGTATTTAATATACAATCTATATGAAATTATCACTGGAATTAACCTTACCTCTGTGTGGGTATACATTTATGTTTTATTTATTTTTATAGCTGTGCTGCCAAGTCGACGGCCACGTCATCCTAAACAGACCTCGAAACGGCCAAGGAACCTGCTTTACACGGTTTTAATACTCGATGATATAGCCATTTTTGCACATAAAGGATGCAGATTAGATCCACGCGAGAAAAGGGAGAGAGAAAAAGAATGCGGTTTTTACGTTCTTTAGGGTCTGTTTCTTCTCGTTGTCTGGGTAACCTTAGTTTCTAGTGTTTTTTTGATTTTTTTTTTATCTTTGGTTGGTCAGTTTGATCGATTGTGTTTATATAATTCGTGAATTATGTTTTTATATATTAATGTATAATTTTTCTATGCCATAAGAAAAAATTAGACCAGGTTCTTCGCTATATTATGAGCTCCCAAACAGAGTTTTGGGTTACAATATTTTTTTCTGCCGCCAACTTGCCACGTTGAAAGCAGAATATCTACAAACTTCAACGATATATATAATCACAGTACTCTCCTTTATTATCTTCCATGTCAACCGTGCTTGCCCAGCCAGCTCCTGTCCTCCTTTAGAGATGGCCTAACGGGCGGTCCGATCCGGCATGGCACGAGCATGGGTCCGATACGATCTGTGTTGGCATGGCCCATTAGACACAGTTACTGTAACGGGCCAGGTCATGCCGGCCCAAGTGCCTCACCCATAGCCCAAGCACGGCCCATGGGTGGCCGGGCCGTACTGTGTCGGCCCGAACACGCTTAAGGCCCATTGCTGAAAATCGGTTCACCGGCCAAAATCACCCGATGACGGAAGAGGAAGACTATAAAATGAAAAGAAACTAACCTATACCCGGACTCGTCGGCGCCGCCTCTCCTCTCTGCTCTCCCCCTCCCCCAGGCGACACGACATCGGCACCGACGCTGCCGCGGCCCCACCGCTTCCCACAGCCGCCGCCGCCGTCCCGCTTTACTGCACCGGCGTCGCCGCCTCCGACCTCCACGCCGCCGACCGCCGCCGCCGCCGACCTCCGCGGCCGCGTCGCTCGTGCATCCGCCGGCTGGGTCCGCTCCGCCTGCGCGGCACCGCCTCGGCCGCGTCCGGTGCGCCGCCTCGCCTCCGCGTCGCACCTCTCTCTCTCCCGCCCCGCCGCCACCGCGTCCCGCCTAAACCCTAACCCTGGCCACGCACCCATGCGCCGCGCCTTGTCGTGCCGCCCGTGGCCGTGCCGTGTGCCGAGCCGCACGCTACGGGAACCGTACCGTGTCGTGCGGCCCCACGGGCTCGGCCGGCCCAAGCATGGCACGCCCGATCGTGTCGTGCCAGCCCGGCTCGTTTGCATCCGTGCCATGCCGTGCCCGTGCCATGAATAGTACACGTGTGCCCGTGCCGGCCCACTATGGCCCGGCCCATCTGACCACCTATATTGTAAGTATGTTTAGCGTAATATATTTAGTTGGGCTTTTCGCCTCCCGAAGAATCGTGTGCGTGCGTGCCCCCTCTCTCCTCTCTCTCTCTATATCTATATCTATAACTATCTATAAAGCAAGTGGTGTTTTTATCCAAAATTTTTGTTCGCCTCGCTATTTTGCAGAAAATTCCTTGAGTGTTTATAAAATTAACCCGCAGTCCCAATGCTAAAAATAAAGTGAGGGCTTGGATGAAAAAAGACTTCCTACACCCCTCCGTCTCGTCTCCATCCGCGTCGTGCCCTAGCTTTAGTTTGTATTTTGCAATAGAAAAAAAACTCACCTTTGATATCCAAATTAAATTAAATTAAATCTAAATCACTCGCGCAAGTATATTTAGTATTCCAAGTGTGTCGGACAATAGGCCTCAGGTGAAGAGAAAGAAAAAAAATATAAATTAGAATTACATGAGACTTCAACTTGAAATAATTATGATAAAATAAAATGACGCCCGTTGCAATGCACAGGCATGTTTACTAGTATATATATATATATATAAGATTTGTAGTGAATTCGGTTACACAATTAGCCGATAAAAACTTTATCAAAAAAACCAAGTTCAAGAAAAAAATCACGAAAGCCATGATATGATGGCATAATTTATCTATAAATTAAGCAGGATTTGTCTTTATGAAGTTTTATTTAGTGTCTGTTCAGGACTTATGTTCTTCCTTTTATCTCTAGTAAAGTTTGTGGCGTGTCCGACTAGGACTCGTATCGCCTCGTGGGTATAAATATGTACATCCAAGGTCTTTGTAACTCATTTTCACAGATCAATATAATTATTTTCAGTGCATCGTCATATTTTACTCTCGACGAGTTCTTAGTTTTGAGTTGGGTTGTATCAGTTTCGATCTCCGCGCGAGTAAGTAAGTTCCGTCAACTTCGCTTAAGTAGCGACGGTGCTAGAACTTTCTTGGATTACATCCGATATTCTATTCCAATTGGCACAAGTGTTACCTACCTGGTATTTCAATTCTATCTTTAATTGCATTGTGTTTAAAGACGCATCGGTTCAGTTGGAACTGTCTCGTTAGGACTATCTCGGTTAGGTCCGATCTTGTGGCTTAGTCAATATATCTTTATAATCATAATGTTGTTTTAAATTTTTTATATCCATCAAGTTAGCATAGATCTATCGGCTTATCTAGCTTGTTTGATCCGACGAAATCTAAAACTATCTCGGCTGGGTCCGAACATGTATATTGCTACTGATAATCTAAGTCTTGCTAAGTTTATAGATTTGTGCTACTTTTTATTGAAGTGTTAGCCAGTAAGTTATCTTTACATCGGACTTCTAGCCGATATACGTTTTAATCATTGAACCTACATATAATATTCTATATCGGCATCGTCGATTGATTCATTATTTTATTACATTATCTTCAACCGATTGTGTTTATATTATTATGTATCTAAATGTCAGAATCTATATCGGACATATAGCCGATTGTTCAAAACCTATTGACATTAGCTGGTATCGCTACATTAGCCTATTGGCCAATTGACTCTTTGGTCATCAACATATTTTTATCTTGTCAGTTGCATGATCAGACTGATTGGCACACCCGCATCTCATCAAAATTTAGGACCTGCATTAGAGATAAGCAGATCTTTCAGGCCTTCATGTGCCACACGTAGGATCTATATCAATACGTCTTTTGGCACACTTGATGGGACAGATTTTGCGTCAACAGTGCTATACACAATCAATTTCTAACAAAAAAATTCAAATTCAGTTCAAACTTGTTTGAAATAAGTAGTAAAGAAGTTAATATTCATACCTAAACATTTTTAAAAAAAATCACACTCATTTGAATTGGGTATGTACTCAATTTACATCTTGGTTCCCGGGCACCATTATGCCCCAGTTAATTTAATTTAATATATACATAACATATATGTATAGATATGTGTGTGTATATGTATGTATGTATGTGTATGTGTATATCTATAAATGGCTAAAAAACCGTCGTGATGAAGGAAGTTGGTCAAGATATTATTTAAACAACTATGGACAAACTCGTCGATGAGCGGAGAGTAGAGGTAGGGCAGAGGATCCAAGATTTTCAGAAGCTATGCTTGGAGTCTTTGAACATAACCCGCCAGAGGTCTATTAAAAAAACTCAACTACCAATAGCGGTGCTTGAAAATGAACCGAGTAATCCTCACAATCCTTCTAAGATTCCAAGGCTTCATGACAAAAAATTTTAAGATACATTGAATGAGCCAGTCTATCATGCTTTGATCGGTCAATCTAGAGTTTTAATGAATACATTACAGAATTTGATGAAGGAGATGGTTGATGACATTTGCTCAAGGAATTCACCTCGGAGGGCAACCATATTGCTATCGGTATGAAGGACCATAGCAATATCAGCTAGAGGAATCACATCAATATAACATGTACAATGCAACGAATAATAAGTTGGCCAATAGAATTACTGAGATGATGTAGGAACAATTTGGAATCAAACCTAAGGAGCAGACTTATATATATCGGAGCCCATATCCTGAGTGGTTTGATAGGATTTCAATACCTTGTCGATACAAGATTTCAGATTTCTCTAAGTTTTCAAGGCAATATAACATATCTATAGTTGAACATATCAGTCGATTCTTGGTTTAATGTGGTGAAGCATCAGCTGAAGAGGCTTTGAATGTTAGATTTTTTTTGTTCTCTTTGACCGGATCAACTTTTATGGTTTTCATCATTATCTCCAAATTCTATCACATGATGGACCGATCTGGAAAAAGGATTTCATAAATATTTCTTTGTATGAATCAGTGAGATGGTGTTTTCATATTTGACCTCAGTTCTGGAATATATTCAAAGATTTTGTGATGTTCGTAGCCAATGCTTTAGTTTGAGCTTAAGTGATGAACAATTAGCATAATTGGTGTTTCAAGAATTATTAAGCCCTATCAAAGAAAGATTTTTGTTCCAAGAGTTTGAGAGTATAGCTCATCTAATGCAGAAGATATTGACTCATGAAAGTTGATTGAAGGAGGCAAAGAAGGAAGAACTTTTGGAGTCATGACGGCAAAAAAATAGATAATTTTGAAGCATGAGTTCTCATGCTTCAAAATTGGGAGGCATATGTTAACACCAAAATTTGGTACAGTTCTTTAGTGGATTCGGTTAAGGAAAGAAGTCGATCGACTGATGGAAGTTTATCCAGAAGAGATCAAATTCAAGAAGGAATTGTGAAGACCGTGGCATGACAATTTAATTCTATATATTAATTAGGCCATATTTAGTTATTTTACTTTTATATTTACAAAGTATTTACCTAGTGTTCGATCAGGACTTGTGATTTTCTTTTTATGTTTAGGAAACTTGTATTATGTTCGATTAGGACTAGGATCAATCCGAGGGTATAAATATGCGCATCCAGGGGTCTTCGTAATCTATCTCTCGATCAATATATAACTTTCGATGCATCGTCGCCCTCGACGTGTTCTTAGTTTCGAGTTGGGTTGCATTTGTTTTGATCTTCGGCGAGGAAAAGTTCCGTCGACTTTGTTTATATCGGTAGGGCTAGAACTTTCTCGGTTGGGTACGATATTCTATTTCAGTCGACACAAGCATCACCTATCATATATATTAGTTAATCTTAGATTGTATCGCCGTTTACATTTGTATCAGACGATTTATTACTTTCTCAGTTGAATCCGATGTCTTGATTAGATTGATATTGTTTTAAACTACTTTACCGTCTTAAATTGATCAATATATCTACCATTCTGAATAAGATTTATCGGCTTGTTTAGATCAATCAAGTTCGATCTACGACCCATATGGGCTACTGTGTGGCATGCCACACAACCCTATTTTGTATGGTATTGCTGAATCTCTAATTTGAAAACTCAAATTGAAAATCCAAACCGTTCAAATTGTTCTACATATTAATATCTCGTTGTAGACCAAATTTTACTCTTTTTTTGAAATTTTTTACTATTTTACCGGATAGGTCAAAGATGCATTATCCAACGATTTCTGGAGTATCTATTTTATTGCATCTTTTAACTTATCTATATAAAATAGTAAAAAAATAAAAAAAAAGCAAAATTTGGTCTACAAGGAGATATTAAGATATTAATATGTAGAATAATTTGAACGGTTCGGATTTTCAATTTGAGTTTTCAAATTAAAGATTCGGTCATGCCGCACGGGATGGGATTTTGTGACATGCCACACAGTAGCACATATCTCTCTATTTATATATATACATATATACATATATATATACATATACATATACATATACATACATACATATACATATACATATCTATAACTATCTATAAAGCAAGTAGTATTTTCACCCAAAATTTTGTTCTATCTGGCTATTTTGCAGAAAACCCCTTGAGTTTTTCCGAAATTAACCCGTAGTCCGCCTAGCTATTTAAAAAAACCCAGTTATTCGTACGATAGAACTTATCTTAACTACTTAAAAATTCTATAACTTTTCGATCATCAAATCGTTTTTCGTCCAAATCTATAAAATTTTCGATCCGTATAACCTCTTGCTCCATTGTTGCCTTGTTTTCCTCACTTCCAGCAGGCGAGCCAGACTCACACGCCTCCTGCTTCGCCGCGCATTGCCCTGAGCGGCGGCCGAGCACACGCTGCACGCGTGAGCTAGCGCGCCGCCGTCGAACAAGGAAGAGAAGCGCTTGTGAGGCAGGATGCCTCCCTGACGTCCTCCTATCGCCGGCGGCCGAAGGCATGGCCGAGCGATGTCACCTTCCGCGTGAGGACGGGAGGAAGACGACATACTGTAGCTTTTGGCGATTTTATATTTTAGTCTCATATTTGTGGTAAATCACAGACAGGTCCTAGAGGCTACATCAGGCCTCATTGGCTGTGATGTTTGACCGTAGTCAACTGGGATAAGTAAATTATAAGGAGATGCAAAGGTTTGCATGTCTGTTGATGATAACATGCAACTTATCCTATTCATCAATATATTTTTCTAACTAATAATATTAGAGTCGTAAATATTTTAAACTTTTACCAAATTTCTAATCGGTTTAAAGTATCAGTAAGTCAATATCTATTTTCATTATATTTTTGACTTAATTTGTAAAATTAAATTAACTTAGACTAAATCTCTATCTCATACTTCTTAATCAAGGTCAAGTGGTACACAAAGTTGAAGACACCCTTACTTTCAAAGTTATATATATATGTATATATATAACTATCTATAAAGCAAGTAGTGTTTCTATCCAAAATTTTTGTCTGTCTGGTTATTTTGTAGAAAACCCCTTGAATGTTTACAAAATTAATTCGCAGTCCCAATCTTTGAAAAAAGGGAGGGCTTGGATAAAAAAACCTCTTGCGTGCCGCCACCTGGATCTTCGCCCTCGCTTTGCTTTCCTCCTGCGTCGTCGTCCTGTTGCAATGCACGAGCTTTTTGGTAGGACATATCTATAACTATCTATAAGGCAAGTAGTGTTTTCACCCAAAATTTTGTTTTGCCTAGCTATTTTACAGAAAACCCCTTGAGTTTTTTCGAAATTAACCCGCAGTCCCAATGCTGAAAAGAAAGGAAAGGTTTGGATAAAAAAAAGACCTCATGCGCCCCTCCTTCCCGTCCTCATCCGCGCCGCGCCCCGCGTCGCACCTACGCTCCTCCCTCCCATCGCTGCTCGAAGCTCCCGCGCCGCGTCTGCGCCCCTCCCTCCCGTCCCCATCCGCGCCGCGCCTCGACTTCACCCGTTGCAACGCACAGGCACAAATGTTATATATAATATAACTATCTATAAAGTAAGTAGTGTTTTCACCCAAAATTTTGTTCTGCCTAGCTATTTTGCGAAAAAACCCCTTAAATTTTTTGAAATTAACCCGTAGTCCGCTTGGCTATTTTGCGAAAACCCCTAAAAATTTTGCCGACCGCCCTATCTCCCGTCTACCGACCTAATTACCTCCCATCTCTGCTCACATGGAGTTCTCCCATCTTCGCAGATGGCATCTCGCTCAGCGCCCTTCTCCGGGCGACGGAGGAGACGCGGCGCCCACCGTCGCCATCGGGGACTTGGCGCTCGACCTCGCCGCCGTATTCGATGCGGGGCTCTTCGACGGGCCCCCCGCCTCCCCCTGCTTCCGCCAGGTGCGTACCTACCTTACCTTACCTACCTACTCGTCTTGTGTTGATGTTCATCTGGTGGTGGAGGTGAATTTGTGGTGAGCTAAGCTTTAGCTTAAGCATCAATTGGGCGGCGGAGAGAGGATTGGAGATTTGGGAGGTTGATTTCATTGTTATTTTTGGTGTTTGGTGTTGACGAGCAATTTGAATTGATCGATTTTGTTTGGTGTACGTGCGCGCAGGAAACGCTCAACATGTTCCTGGGCATGGGGCGTCCGGCGTGGAAGGAGGCGCGGGCCACGCTCCGGAAGATCCTCTCGAGTTACTATGTTGTTATCGGTAATGCAAGATGAATAGCGCGGCTTCGCCCCCAAATTCTATCCGCAGCGGTGTTGTTACTTGTTAGTGTTATGTTGTGCCAATGTATCGTGATGCAACCAAGTTGTCGATAAAGTACCTTATGATTATGTCGAGCAAAAGGTTGGAGATCCCGAGGTGGACTTACACTTTTTTTGTTCTCCAATCTTTGCGTGATGAGCCGCTTTGCATGACAATGAGGCCATGAAGAAGAAGTGCCTTGTTCCCATCGTGAGCTTAATCAACTATTGTTTTCTTTTCTTGTCAGAAAAAACATGGCAACCGTTGATGAAATAGCTAACTTCTCTGTTTTGATCATTTAGAACGACATAGAGATGCTTCTGCCAATCACTGTAGGAGACTACACAGACTTCTTTTGCTCTGTGCACCATGCAAGGAATTGTGGGTTCATCTTCCGTGGACCATAGACTCGAGTCAACCCAAATTGGTAATGTATTTTCTTGACCATGCTTTGCATCCTTTTCAGTTTTCATTCAGATTAGTTGCATGCTGTGGTTAAACTGAGTTTTGTATAATATTGCAGCGAGAGATATCCAAGCTTGGGAAACTATACCTCTTGGACCTTTCCTTGGGAAAAGTTTCAGTAAGACACCTGCTGCCTTCTGTTTATTATTTATGCCATGTTCACTCATATACCACTCTCTGTTGAAAAGTTTAATGCACATTTATTGCTTGTTTTTGACAGATGCTCATGATCATATTTCTACTGTGCCTGAACAATTACTTGAGTGAAATCTTCCATGATTTCCTCAATGGACTATACTTTTTTTCTTTACGCTATATAACATGTTCCCTTTCTACTTTGTGATTTTTAGGTACTACAGTATCACCTTGGATCGTAACTATGGATGCCCTAAAGCCTTTCACTTGTGATGCTCCTAAGCAGGTGAGCAATTAGATATAGTTAACTACATTGTTTCCTTTGATAATCATATCATTTTATTGTTCTATGGATAACTAAATTGTTTTGCATGGCAGGAACCTGAACCTTTGCCTTACTTAGCTGAAAAGAACCATGTAAACTACGATATTCCTCTTGAGGTAGAATTTTCTTTTGTTCTTTTATATTAACAGCTGTTGGATTAAAAAATAAACTGATAATTACTGCATTTTATTTTCTATAAGGTCTGGATTAAGCCCAAGGAGCAAAGTGAACCATCAATGGTTGCAAAGAGTAACTTCAAGCATCTGTAAAGATGTTGCCTGTTTTCCGCTGGCCGTTTCGTTACCATATGCATTGGTTCACTTTGTCCTTACTATAACTATTTTCCTCAGGTATTGGACTTTAACGTGGCAACTAGCACACCACACTGTTAATGGATGCAATATGAGACTAGGGGATATGTTTGCAACCGGCACACTAAGCGGACCTGTATGGAATAATCATTTCAAATATCATCATAAAACATACCAAATTTATAAGTTATTGTGCATGTTGATAACTAAACATCTGCCTTCTTTCAGGAGCCAGAATCTTTGGGATGTTTGCTGGAGCTAACATGGAACGGGTAGAAGGAGATATCGGTTGGAAACTCGACCCGCAAGTTCCTATAAGATGGGGATGAGGTCATGTTGACTGCTTGTTGCCAGGTACAACAATCTCATCTGCCTTGATCGACCAAAATTTGATTTCTTTTCATCTATAAACAAATATCTCTTTGAAGATTCCATGCTCTATCTTGATGTCGTACATCTACCTGTTTTACAGGGTGAAGGCTACAATGTTGGATTCGGAACATGCACTGGGAAGGTTCTGCCTGCACTTCCATGATCCAAGATAGAGGATATCCTGCTTTCATCTCATCAGTGTGTCAATAATCTCTGAAGAAAGCATGAAGAGAGGCAAAATATACGCCAACGTGCTCGTCGGCGCCGCCGTCTTCCCGCTCATGCTCGTCTACTTCGTCGCCGTCGTCTACCTCACCATCAGGAAGGACATTGTTGTCACCTTCATCGCTGACTCCTCCCTCGTCATCGTCGACGCCGAGAAGGCCGCCGTCTCCGACGCCGGCGACATCGATGGTGCCGCCAGCGACGAGCCCTTGCTGTACATTTATCATAATTTATGGCAGAGCCAAGCTAGCACGTCCTTCAACTTCAATTTTCTGCGCTTAATTAACTACTTTTAATTAATTAGTTAATTAAGTAATTAGATTAATCTTTTAGTATTGGAAGAGTAGTACTATGGTTGTACCTTTTTTTGAAAGTACAGTATGTCACACTAGTGTACTATATAGTACTAGAGTTCTGGAGTAGTTATTGATCTCTGTCAATAATTAATAATGCAAGTTGGACATTACATGCATATTCTTAATTTCCAAGTGTATTATGCAAATTGCAATCTTTTACTCTTATACATCTTTTCTTAGAGATAATGTTATAACTCAAGTACGTAATATCTATATCTATATCTATAATCTATAACTATCTATAAAACAAGTAGTTTCTACCCAAAATTTTCGTATGTATGGTTATTTCGCAAAAAATCCCTTGAGTGTTTATAAAATTAACCCGCAGAATACTCAAAAGAGCGTTTCTATCCAAAATTTTCGTCCATCTGGCTATTTTGCAGAAAATCCCTTAAATGCTTATAAAATTAACCCATAGTCCCAATGCTAAAATAGGCCTCAGGCGAATACATAAAGAAAAAATGTAAATTAGAATTATATAAGACTTCAACTTTGAAATAATTATAATAAAATAAAATTACTAGTGTGTGTCTATATATATATAACTATGTATATAGCAAATAGTGTTTTCACCCAAAATTTTGTTCTGTCTGACTATTTTATAGAAAATCCTTGAGTGTTTATAAAATTGTTTTATATGAGAAACCAATTTTGATTAAGGAAAAGAAACACCTAACATGGAGTTTAAATCCAAGTCTAGATCAGTATCGTTAATTATAAGAAACCGTATTTTAATTAGGAAAAAGAAGCACCTGAGCTGGAGTTTAAATCGGAGACCGTTGATTTTGAGAATTGATGCAACTCGTGTTCACGCGAGGCTGCAACGGACGGTCAACGCTGTTCCCGACTATTTCCTATATGGTTGAAGATTAGTCTCTTGAAGATAAGGTCTGGCTTATCTGCTCTTGTCAGTAATTGCAATGTTAATTAGTAGAATGGCTTATATAGCTACGTAGGGTTTGAATAAAACCAGGCTACAAACTAAAATTAAAGGCATATATATCACGTGAGGTAGTTCCAACCCACATAATTAAGATTAAAGCCATATCATGTGAAGACCTACAGTTTAGATTAAATCACTTATTTAACCGACGGTCAAAGATTAAATCACTTATTTAACCGACGGTCAAAGCTCTCTAGATAACGTGAAAAAGCTTTCTCATGTCGCTATGGATGACGACGGACAAAAAAAGTTACAAAAGCCTTTATGTTTTTATTCAACTTAGGATTATATAATCTGGATTATTATCAGTAATATGAAACAAACAAATAGATTATTATAATGTAATCTATAAGTCAGATTAGTAACCCAAAAATTTCGTTCACCTTGCTATTTTACTGAAAATTCCTTGAGTGTTTATAAAATTAACCCATAGTCTCAATGCTGAAAAAAAAGGAGGGCTTGAATGAAAAAAAATTCGAACGCCCCTCCCTGCCTCGTGAAAATAAGTGGAAAACGAAAGGAATAGTTAGATGTTACCGTAGATTTGGCCGAGCTCGTTGGGTTTGTGGCAATGTTATGTGCAAAGTTAGAGTTAGTCACATTAGATTTTTTATATGATGATGTTTACATACTAGCTTTAATTTGTATTTTACAATAGGAAAACAACAAACTCACCTTTGATATCCAAATTAAATTAAATTAAATCCAAATCACTCGCGCAAGCATGTTTATTATTCCAAGTGTGTCGGACAATAGACCTCACGTGAAGACATAAAGAAAAAATATACATTAAAATTACATGAAAACTTTGTAATAATTATAATAAAATAAAATAACGCTCGTTGCAATGCACAGACATATTTACTTATACATATATATATATATATATAGTTGGGCTACTGTGTGGCGCGCTGCACAACCCCATCCCGTGTGGTATGGTCGAATCTCTAATTTGAAAACTCAAATTGAAAATCCAAACCGTTCAAATTGTTCTACATATTAATATCTCCTTCTAGACTAAATTTTACATTTTTTAAAAAATTTTCACTATTTTATCGGATATGTCAAAAATATATTAATCCAACGATTTTTGGAGTATCTATTTTATTGCATCTTTGACCTATCCGATAAAACAGTAAAAAATTTCAAAAAAATGTAAAATTTGGTCTACAAGGCAATATTAATATATTAATATGTAGAATAATTTGAACGGTTCAGATTTTCAATTTGAGTTTTTAAATTAAAGATTTCGCCATGCCATACGAGATGGGGTTGTGCGACGCGCCACACAATAGCCCAACTATATATATATATATAATTTGAGAAAACCGTTCACTTTACTATTTATTACGTTCACTACTATTTACTTTTACTATTCACTATTCACTTTTACTATTTATTATTATTATTTATTACTATTCACTACTGTTTACTACTATTCACTTTTACTATTTATTACTATTTACTATTTACTACTGTTGACGGCGCAGAAATATTCGAAAATTTTTGGATCTTTACAGGGTGGCGAGTCCTAAACAGCCGGCGCTTGATTCAGAAGTTTTAAAATCCTACTCGGTACTCGCCATATGCCTCACCTACCTGTCTATTTGGAAGCAACTTAGAACCATATATCCCTAGTCACGAATGATCTAGCTAAGAATTTATCGTCTCCCCAGGCAGTTCCACCCAAAGGGAACACTTCTCTACGGACACAGGGTTCTCCAGACGCCTATGCAAGATGCAGGCTCATAACGAGAACGACCGAAGAGGTTTCTCCTATAGGGTCCCTAGCATAAACACTTGTCTAGAACAAACAGACAGGGATACATAATGAAAATTACTTCATATTAAACAGGCAAGCTTACATACGGTTTTCCCTTTCGGAAACCCCGAAGAGAATACAAACAAGTTTTTCTTACCTTACAATGATTAAATATTACACTCTTTGCTCAATTATACTGGCAAGGTGGATTCTAGAATATTACTACGAGACTGGTGGGTTGCTTGAAGGCTCTAAGTGGGAAGCTCCTTCTTGCGGTGTCCTCCTCAACTGGGCAGACTCCTCCTTTTATAGGGGATGGAGAAGGATGCTCTGAGGTGCTTCGAGCTTATCTTCTTGATACTGTGGATTCACGAGCTGGCTCTGTGGACTGGCTTCCTTTTTCTTCGATTTGCCTTTTATTTTGCCTGAAGTGGAGACACCTTTGTACCTTTACCATTCCTTTTATGCCAGATGTTATATTCTTTACAGTGAAATGTCTCTTCACCGAAAGCATTTTTGGATTGATTCAGAATTATTTTTATTATGGTTGGGGTTGGGCTTACCTCACCAGAAAATTAATAATTATTATCAAATTTAAACTTAGTATTTTAGTTATATTGCTTCATTGGTCTGGCTGCCCATGACCACCCATATCCATAGTATCAACATCAGAGAAAGAAACATCTAATTTTTCATCATATGCTTTTTCATTTCTTCAAATTTGTTATTCATTTCCTGTTTTAATTCCTTAAGTATTTCTTTTTTTAATTCCTTTTTTTAGTTGAGGTGATGCTTCTTCAAATTTTTCAATTATTTTCCAGTCAACTCCCTTAATTAAGCATTCTTTATATGTAGGTTTTTTGGATGACCCTTCACTCTTAATATTTGTATAATATGGGGTTTTTGGTGCTTTCTTATTTTTTTTGACCCTTTTGCATTTTTTATATATTCTTTTGCGGCTGGCTCCAAATAGTAGTTTATTCCTAATATTTTTCTGGCTTGGCTTAATGCTTCGTCTATATCTATATATTTTTTCCATGATAAGCCCCCCATTAATTTTGCATCTATCTTTTAGGATACTATCTCTTCGAATGATATGTAAACTCCTGGCAGTTTCCCATCAAACACTACATATATAGGTTTGTGTTGTATTATTTCGTTATTTTCTGAGGTTGGCATTAGCTCATTTATTAGATGAAAATATTCAGCAAGACTATTTAATATTGATAGCATGTAACCTTTTTCTTCTCTTTTATTATTATATTGATACCAGAAATTGTCTAAGATGCATTCTTGGACTTCATCTAATATTATATGAGTCTTTGGTTTAAACTTATAAGTATTTGGTGGAAATACTTTAAGCTTGTTATCTTCTCCAAATGTAAAGAATTCAACTCCATTGTAGCTCATGAATTTCTTCATTCCTGCAACAAAGGTATACGGGAGAGCATGTCAGGCAACTGATTATTTTTTCTCTTAATATGTTCGAATATAACTTTGTATCCATTTCCAGTAATGATATCTTCAAATAAAATCCACCTTCTGGTAGAACTTTTCTTGCTATTAAGTTGATTATAATATCTACATATTGCTTCATAATCCGTTCTAACCGTAAATTCTTTGAACTCTAGATATAACCTAAAGGCATTTATAGCATTGATTACTGCTAAGATTTCTCTATTTGTGTTATTTACTGTTTTTAATTTATAGCTTTCGGAGGCATACCTACATATTTTTTCTTCTGATTTAGGTGAATATTTAGTAGGTCTTTGCTTTAATACAGCACCCCAACCTTGTTGAGATGCATCTGTTTCAATAATGAAATATTTATCTTCTAAGGGCAATTCTAAAGGCTTTAGCTCTTTCACCCTTTCTTTTATTAGCCTTACTAATTTAATGTCTTCGGAGTTAAAATATTTTTGACCATTTTTTCTCAATTTAGCATATAGGGGACCTGCTAATTTTGCTAAATTATTAATATGATTCCTAGCATAATTTACAATTCCCAAGAATTATTGTAGTTGTTTTTTATCATTCATAGCATCAGAAAATTATAGAATTTTCTTAGCAATATGTTCTTGTAAATGTATTTTGCCTTCTCCTATTTCATGGCCAAGGAAGTTGATCTTTTCTTTGCATATTTCCATTTTCTTTTTGGATAAAATTAATCCATTTTGTTCTACCTTTCTAAAAAATATCTCTAAATGCGCAATATGTTCTTTATATGTTTTTGAGAAGACTAGCAAATCTTCTATGTAGACTAATATAAATTCTTGGTTTTCATTAAAAATATTTTGTATTTTTTTTGAAATATGACAGTGCATTTTTTAGACCTAATGGCATTATAAGCCATTCATAATGTCTTTGAGGACATGTGAATGCGGTCCATTCTATAGACTCTTCTGCCATCCTTACTTACCAAAATCCTGCTTTTAGGTCAAATTTAGAAAAATATCTGCTTCCTTGTATCCTATTGATCCATTCTTGTTTATTAGGGATGTTATAAGCATCTTCAATTGTGTTATCATTTAACCTTTTATAATTTATGACCATCCTAGATTTGCCTCTAACTTCTTCGGCATAGTTTCTTACTATAAAGGCAGCCGATCTATGGGGACTCCTACTTTTCCTTATTGCTCCTAACTTTACAGTTCTTCTATATGCATTTTAAATTCTTCTATATCTTTTGGGGTTGCCTCTATTGGACATGTTTTGATTATATAGTCTGGATTTATTATATTGATTTTTACAAATGATTGAATTTTTCTCCCAATATTTCATTGGAATTTCTCCTATTATTTAGATGTCTTTTAATCTTTGAACAATTCTTTCTATATCTTTTTAGATTTAATATATATATATATATATATATGAACTCATCGAAGTGTCCTCCTAGAATCGAAATCCCACAAGATGATAACGCACACAAAGTCACACGTGGAGCTCTTGCTCCAGAAGAACAGTACTGTCCCCGTCACAATAATCTCGCCGTCTACTTCCAAAGTCACGAAAGCTCCTGCATTATTATCGAAACTCGGTTTCGGCAATAGAATTTCAGGGGTGCAGTCAAGATCACCAAGCACAATGGGTTAGGTGGAAAACAAGGTTTAGACAGGTTCAGGCCCTCTCGTGAGGTAATACTCTACTCCTGTTTCGGTGGATTCGATCCGCCGAATGTCTTTATTGATCTCAAGATCTAAAGCTGAAAGCTAAAGGCTCATAAAGCATAAGATATCTGCTATCGCCTATCACCTGTTCCTCAAGGGACGCCCCTTACCCCCCTTATATAGTCTTGGAGGAGGGCTTACAGATCGAAAACCCTATCTTACTCTAAGTCGGTTTCCTCAATCTTACCAAACCGTGACTATAGACCGTTGCCTTATCTCAATCAGCAACGCAACACCCAAGTCATCTTTGGTTTACAGATATGGCAGGCGCAATCTATCGCTACCTCCAGTCGGATAAGCTTGCCCTGTAGATACCCGATTGCCATAATCTCCACAGTAGCCCCTGAGTCCTTTTCAGTCGACGAGACAACTCAGCCTCAAACCAAAACAACACGCAGTCAAAAACCTCTTTGGCCGAGTGCTTCTGGCGCCGAGTGATTCCATCATCTCTGCCTGAATCTTCCCGAGTGGCTCCAAAGACTGTGAAGGGCTGAAAAACATACAAAAAATTCTCAAAAATAAATATCTAGGTGCATCTCCTGATGCACCTAATTAGGTGTAGCCCCCGACTATGTGGTTAGTCAAAATCAGACTAAACATATAGTCAAAAACTGTAAAAAATTATTCTCATATAAATGCTTAGCTCAAGCTAAAGCAATCATAAAAATTACATTACTCGGCAAGCTCGTGCTTATCCGAGTAGATTTGCTCGAGTCGTCTCGGAACAAATAATTTATTTAGCCCTCATGGGTAAGAAATCAATTCACTCGGCAAGCTCATGTTTATCCGAGTTGATCTGCCCGAGTCATCTTGGAACAAATAGCTCAATCGACCCTCGCGGGTAAAAAATACTTGGCAAGCTCATGCTTACCCGAGTAAACTTGTCCGAGTCATCTCGGAACAAGTAATTCTATCGACCCTCATGGGTAAGAAAATCAATTCACTCGGCAAGCTCATGCTTATCCGAGCTAATCTACCCGAGTCATCCCGGAATAAATAATTTAATCACCCCTCACGGGTAAACAAATTTTTCAGTCATCTCAAAAATACAACCAAAATATTAAATAGTTTCTGCCATAATATTGGTCTTAATCTAAAACGATCTTCACCAAGGTGGAAAAATAGCATTGATATAATCATTTAATCAAATGCTTAAAAACCAAACAGTCCCTGTCGTCAGGACAGCCATGAAAAGCTTAACTGTTTGTCACCTTTCAAATTGCATCGTGCCAACTTTTCATGAAGTTACGCAAACCGCGGTACGAAAGGATTTTAAAGGTATTGGGCTAAGCGACACGTGCATATTGCCAAGGCAAATCTGCTTAAGTCCATCCACTTAAGTCCCTAAGGACACGTGTCAAGCCATACCTTAGCTGGGCCGCAAGTCTCTCATGGGCTCGACCCAATCGCGAGATGACTTAGCAAAAACCCTCAAGTCTTTTTACGAAGCCTCGAGGTCATCCCGCCACTTCGTCTTCCCAAAAATTTCCTCTTTCGTAGTATTGTTCACCAGCTCTCTGCCTTTGTCCCGATTGCTCCCATCTTTCTCTTTGCAAGAGGCCTCAGAACATAGACCCCACTGGGCAGAGTGAAGGCCAAAAATCATCTGCAGCGGTCGAAGCAACAAGGCCTGCAGAACAAGAATCCAGGGGCCCATTCCCGAGTGAGAGCGCTCCGAGTGAGAAGCTCCCACCTCCCAGTGAGGATGTCCCAGTGAAGGAGCCCCCGACTGCCAGCCAAGAGACCCCCGCTGGAAACCAGTCGGCTGAAGAAGATCTCCCGACAGTCAAGGGTTCGACCACTGATGCTGGTGAGCTTTGAAGCGGTCTTCTGACTTTAGTCTTCAATCTGTCTTTTCTTTGTCTTCATTTATCTTCTTTAAATCGATCAACAAAAGAAGAGGAGATCTCCAGGCTGCAATCTTCAGAGGACTGGATCTCAATGACTTTGTGAATGTTGCTTGTAAACTCTGATATGAACTTGTAGATATCTAGCTTATTTATGTTAATGCCTTGACCCGAGTTTTCATACAAAATTTCTTAAGTAATTTTCGTCCGACTGTCACCAAGCCTAAGCTTGATTAGGTCATCAAAAAATTCTCAGTCCTTATCTATTGAACTCGAATCAAAACACTAAACAATGATAAACCAAATATAAACAAGTTATCAAAGAAAACCATGCTTTGTTGACACGTATGCAGCCCCGACTGCTAGCTCAAAAAGTCGTCTTGCTTAAGGTTTGGCAGTCAAGAATAACATGAAACCTGAGGCAATTTAAGCATAGTATCGTCGAAGATGTTAAGAGTTCTTCACCATGGATCCATCTTCACGCTTTAGTCGATATGCTCCTGGCCGAGTCACCTCAGCGAATATATATGGCCCTTCCCATAATGGAGATAATTTGTGGCGGTCCTTGGTGGTTTGAATCTTGCGTAGAACTAGATCGCTGACAATAAAAGCTCGTGCTCAAACATTGCGGCTGTGGTATCGTCTGAGACCTTTGAAGATATCTTGTCGACTGGATCAGAGCTGCCTCTCGGGCTTCTTCCAGTCGGGTTAGATCGTCCACTCGGTCTTGATCGTAGCGCTCGTCGTTGAAGCTGCGAACTCGTAGGGATTCATACTCTATTTCGTTTGGCAACATGGCTTCTGCGCCGTAGACCAAAAAGAAAGGAGTTTGGCCGGTAGCCCGACTAGGTGTGGTCCGCAGGGACCGTAGAACCGAGGGGAGCTCTTGAACCCACTTGCCAGCGTAAGGATTTAGGCGGTCAAACACGCGGGCCTTAATGCCTTGAAGGACCATGCCGTTTGCGTGCTCGACTTGTCCGTTGCTTTTGGGATGGGCAACTGACGCATAGCAAATCTTGATTTCGAAGTCTTCGCAGAATTCCTTGAAGATGCCTCCTGTGAATTGAGTCCCGTTGTCGGTTATGATCCTGTTTGGGACGCCGAAGCGGTGCACGATGTTGAGGATGAAGTCCCGTGCTTTGTCAGCAGTAATCGTGGCGACCGGCTTAGCTTCAATCCACTTGGAGAACTTGTCGATTGCGACGAATAAGTGTGTAAATCCTCCTGGAGCTTTCTTGAAAGGGCCGACCATGTCCAAGCCCCATACCGCGAACGGCCAGGATAGTGGGATTGTTTGTAGCTCCTGGGCTGGGACATAGCTCTGTCGGGCGAAAAATTGGCAGCCTTCACAGGTTCGTACCACTTTGTCCGCGTCGGAGACCGCGGTGAGCCAGAAAAAACCCTGTCTGTAAGCTTTGCCTACCAAGGTGCGTGCTGCCGCGTGGCTTCCGCAGACGCCCGAGTGGATGTCTTGGAGCAGCTGTCTCCCTTCCTCGGGTGTAATGCATCTCAAAAGATTTCGGAGGGGCTTCTCTTGTATAGTTCGGAGTCAACCATGACATAAACTTGGCAACGACGTCGGACAAGCTCTGCCTCGTCCCGGTCTTCCGGTAGCTCTTGCTGTGTTAAAATTTTTATGAGAGGTGTCCTCCAGTCGGCGTCAGTCATGGCGACTTCGTTTGCAGCTTATTCGTTGGAAGTTGTCTTCGCCGTAATGGTTGGCTCATAAAGGTGCTCGACAAAGACGTCTATTAGGGCGGCTTCACGCTTGAACCCGAACTGCGCCAACTCATCAGCTGCTTCGTTGTTGTGTCTCAAGACATGTGATAGTTCGAGTCCGTCAAACTTGTCTTCAAGTTTGCGGACTTCTTGTCGGCAGGCCTCCATGGTGTCGTTTAGACAGAACCAGTCCTTCATTACTTGGTTGATGACCAGCTGGGAGTCCCCTTTCACGACGAGCCGATGTATCCCGAGTGAAACTGCAAGTTGCAGTCCATATAGCAAGGCCTCGTACTCGGCGACGTTGTGTGAAGCGGAGAAGTGGAGGTGAAGAACATATCTCAGTCTTTCCCCAAGCGGGGAGATCAGCACGACTCCTGCTCCCAAGCCGGTGATCCTCTTGGATCCGTCAAAGTGCATGGTCCAGTATTGTAGGTCTTCTTGAGGTACATATTCTTGTTGTTCGGTCCACTCGGCCAGGAAATCTGCCAGGGCTTGCGACTTTACAGACGTTCTCGCCTTAAAAGTTAAGTCCAGCGGCATTAGCTCCAGGGCCCACTTTGCGATGCGCCCAGTCGCCTCCTGGTTATGGATGCCATCGCCGAGTGAAAAAGAAATGACGACGGTGACCGAGTGACCCAGCACTTTGCTAACAGTCGGCTTCATCAGTCGGCTTCTCGTTTAGTTGCGCCACATATTGTTCGGCGAATTGCTTGTAGATGAAGCAATCTTTGGCCGCATGCTTATGGTTTGGATGATGCGTGCACTGAGCGTTCATGATGGCGTCATAGGCCACAACTCGGGGACGGCGTTGAGAGTTGGACGTCGCGGCAACTAGGTCTTCAGGTCGGCGCTTGCGGTCCTTCTGGCCCTGGTTGTCGTTGCCGTTATCCTTCTTAGGAAGCTGGCTTCCTCCCGATTGCTTGTCGTCCCTCCTGTCAGGCCGGTCTTGGTGCGTTGCTTTGATCGCGTCGCTGGACTTGGCGTATGAGTTCGCCGTTTCAAACATCTGCTTCACCGTCTTCGGTGGCTTGCGTCCGAATTTTCCGATTAACAGCTCATCACGGACTCCCTTCTGGAAGGCGACGACGATGATGTCATCGATGATGTTGGGAATCTTGTTGCGCTTCTCGGAGAAGCGCCGGATGTAATCCTTCAGAGGCTCGTCTGGCTTCTGGATGACGTTGTATAAATCGAAGTGCGTGCCGGGCCTTTCGAAGGTGCCCTGGAAGTTGGCGATTAAGTGGTCCCTCAGCTCGCTCCACGAGCCGATTGAGCCTCTTGGCAAGCTCGTGAGCCAGCTCCTGGCTGAGTTGGCGAGGGCCACGGGCAGGTAGTTGGCCATGGCCTTGTTGTCACCGCCTGCTGCGCGGATGGCGAGAGTATACACAGTAAGCCACGACTCGGGGTCGGTCTTGCCGTCATACTTCTCTATTCCTGTTGGCTTAAAACCATTCGGCCAGTGCACTCGGCGAAGCTCCCGAGTGAAAGCTGGCACTCCGTCGTCGTTGCTATCGGGTGATCCCCTCCGATCTTCCCGAGTGCGTCGGTCTCGCTCCTGGGAGCGGCGATCGAGGACTTCCCACAGATCACTCGGCGGGGTCTTCGATTGACGGGTTGGGTAGCTGTAGCTGTTGTTGCGGCGGACGCGGTGGTGGACGGGTGGACGTCCATGTCATTTGTCGCGGGAGTCGATCGTTTGCTCCTGGTACTTCTGTGTGGACTCGTGGCGTGAGCCTCTTGGCCTTGTCGTCGATCGGTCTGGCTCGGGCCTCTTGTAGTCTCCTGACCTTAGAGGTGGGAGTCGGCTTTTGTCGGGCGTTTCGGCCACGGACTCAGTCGGCCTTCGTGCCGAGATGGTGGGATGGTCGTTGGCTGTGGCTGCGACGATGGTCTTGATTTTATCTAATATTGGAGTCACGTCGGGGTGCCGTCTTCATGACGGTGTCCAAGAGTGTGAGGCGGCAACACGTTCGCGTAGCGTCGGAAGACGTTGGTGTTGTGGACCCGCGTTTGAAGGATAGCCTCCTGAGCGGATCGTCCGGCTGCCCGTAGATCTTACTTTTTCTTGTCGGCCTCCTCCCTGCGTTTCTTCTCCTGTTCAGCCAGCTTGCGCTCTTGCTCGATCTTGGCTCGCTCTTCCTCTGCAAGCCTGCGGGCCATGGCCGAGTCGGACTCGTCCGGCTAGGCCATGAGGACATCGAAGCACTTCGGCTCGTAGTACTTGTGGCAGTCGGAATCGTTGGCTTCGTCTGAGGGGATGCCATAGAGGTCGTTGAAGCCGGCGGAGCTGAGATATTCATTGAGCTCCGAAGATGAGCATGAGCCGAATGGCTGGAGGATGACGGCGACCTCCCTTGATCCTGGGTAGCTCGGGTCTGGATCGTTCCAGTCCGAGTCAGAGCTTAAGGACGCGGGCTTCTCCGAGTGGGTCGACCTCGACTTGGGGGAGAGGAGCTTGCCGTAGATCTCAGCGGCGTTTGTTAATCCAAACGGCGCCGAGAGGTCTTCTTCAGAGTAGATCGTCTCTGTTGGGGAGACGAGAAGATCGGTGTAGATTCTGACGGCGTTTGGTAGTCCGAATGGTGCCGAGTGAAGTCCTTCGTCGGAGAGGGTAGACTGCATCTTGGACTTGTAGATGTCGTCGTAGATCTCGGCGCTGTTCGAGAGCCCGAACGGCGCCGAGTGGGTCTCTCCTTCCGACTGGGTCGAATCCGAGTCGAAGGAGGAGAACTTGCCGAAGTCGTTGGTGGCGAAGTCGCCGAATCCTGAAGGAGATCCCATCACGCTTGTCGGCGAGATGGTTGAAGAAGTCTTGACGCGCGGGCCCCTACCTGGCGCGCCAACTGTCAAAACTCGGTTTTGGCAATAGAATTTCAGGGGTGCAGTCAAGATCACCAAGCACAATGGGTTAGGTGGAAAACAAGGTTTAGACAGGTTCACGCCCTCTCGTGAGGTAATACCCTACTCCTGTTTCGGTGGATTCAATCCGCTGAGTGTCTTTATTGATCTCAAGATCTAAAGCTGAAAGCTAAAGGCTCATAAAGCATAAGATATCTGCTATCGCCTATCACCTGTCCCTCAAGGGACGCCCCTTACCCCTTTTATATAGTCTTGGGAAGAGGGATTACAGATCGAAAACACTATCTTACTCTAAGTCGGTTTCCTCAATATTACCAAACCGTGACTATAGGCCGTTGCCTTATCTCAATCGGCAACGCAATACCCAAGTCATGTTTGGTTTACAGATATGATATACACAATTTATCCCTACCTCCAGTCGAATAAGCTTGCCATGTAGATTTCCGATTGTCGTAATCTCCATAATTATCGATCACTAACCCAGGAGTTGCGATCGCAATTGTAATGTGACGGTTACAATTTCTAATCAGCAATCATATCGGTCGGTCACGTCCCTGTCGCGGTAGCGTCTTTGATGGTGACGAGGACAAAAGGTTGGGAGAATGTGGTGTGGAGGCAGTGAACGGGACATGACACGAGGCACTAGTGGTGGTGTGGTGCCCCCGCGTGACGCCGCAGGATAAGGCTCTCGGCCCCATCGTCGCAACATCAATCACGCATTCACGCTGCTACTGCTACTGCTAGCTGCCGGCTGATTTGTGGCGCACCGCTTCGAACGGCGACCACACCAGGTAAGGTAGCGTGCATGATTGCTGGAAAAATAACAGAGCAACGGTGAATTGTTCAGAGGAGAGCCGTGTGAGAACCAGGTGAGAGGTGAGCCATTGTAGAGTTTGTCCCGGGGAGGACGCGTGAAGCATGGATGGATCAGCGCGTCGTTTTCAACGGAGGAATGATTGAGAGTACGGTACCGTACGTGCGTTCCTTACAGGAAGGTGCAGGTGCAGGCATGCATGTTCAGGTTCGCTCGTTGTCTGTCGCTGTGGCAACGATGGTGGCGACATTTTCCCCCTTGTGCACTACTCCAGCGTAAAGAAAACCGAAAGGAACGATCTCACAAGTCCCAACACGTAAAATCTCGCCCACTAGACCAGGCCCATGCCGTCCTTTGAACATATACTGGTCATTTTGGAGTTATCCATCCGAACCGTGGTCAATGCTCGTTACGCGTGTTGCTTTCGAGTTTGTTTAATCGTTTTTGCCGGGGTGGTAGATAGAGCTCGCCACTGCCTGTGAACTAATCGCGTCGCGTCGCGTCGCGCCGCGCCCCACCCGGCCAAAAGGCCAAAACGAGAGCGCGCGCACGCATCCGTGCCGCACGCCGGGCGCCGCCTACGTCTCGTCCCACGCGGTTCCCGACCGGACCCCACCTGCCACCACCGCATCTCGCCTTATTTGAGGCGCGCGCACGGAGGCGGCCGGAGGCCAAGCGCCCAAACCATCCATCCAGCCAAACAACGCACGCACTCCTCCCATCATCGGAAGCGACGAGGCGCGGCGGAGGATTGATCCGCGGGAGGGATTGATGGCGATGGCGGAGGCGGAGGCGGCGGGGGTGGGGGCGGGGCCGGCGAGGAGGAGGACGAGGGTGGGGCGCTACGAGCTCGGCAAGACGATCGGGGAGGGGAGCTTCGCCAAGGTCAAGCTCGCCCGCGACACGCGCACCGGCGACGCCTTGGCCATCAAGGTGCTCGACCGCAACCATGTGCTTCGCCATAAGATGGTCGAGCAGGTCCGCCGCCTGAAATCATCCATGCATCCCCTTTGTTCGTTCCTCAAAACTCAATCTTTTCTCGGAGGGGGTCGATTTAAGAATCCTAAATTATTCTAGATTATCATAAAAAAGGATGCTAGATTATTATAAAAGATGGATCTTCATGGGGATTAATAAACATTAAACGAGAATATACGCTTACGTCTCTACCATGGTCAAGATTCTGTCTGTTTGGATTGTTTGCGAGTGAAGAAAGGTCATCATGTGTCCGCCTGTCCACCGTGCTGAACCTGCTCTAAGCTAAAGTAAATTAGATGGAATTATTGTATCAAGTATGAATCGGAAATGTAACAACAGTTTATCAAGTTGGGTCATGTAACCGTAACAATATAACCGATGCGGTGATGCCAACCCTGTCTTAATCAAATGCTTTCTGCCTGGCTAAAAGCTGTGCTAGCTCTGGTGTTTGTAGGAGTGGCAACAATTGTTCTAAATTCAATTTTTTTTCGGGGAGTTATAAATTCAGTTTTATTTGGGGGAAACTCGGGTATTGTACATTCCATGCTAGATCACTCATTGGTTGATGCATTGTTTGGTGGAAAAACTATTCTTTTTTGTTAAATATATGTGATTTTCCATATGATGTGTTGGCACAATTAAATGTCCCCGCTCTAGCTGTTCTGTTTTCCAGCTTGAGCTTTCGATTGTGAATGATAACCTCATCTTCCACTTCTATCAGATCAAACGGGAGATTTCCACCATGAAGCTAATAAAACATCCAAATGTGGTCCAGTTGCATGAGGTACCTTGCTAGCTTTGCAGGAACAATAGCGTCATTACCACTCTCCCCCACCTTTTTTTTTATCTCATCTCACTCAATGTGTGTTTGACAGGTCATGGCTAGCAAATCAAAGATATACATGGTTCTCGAATATGTTGATGGAGGCGAGCTTTTTGACAAGATCGTAAGGCCCTTGAACTTTCTGTGCCAGATATTATGATTCTTATCTTTGTTTATGTACATTGCTTTGACATGCTGTAAGAGTAGCTTGTGGAACCAGCATGTTTGACTGTTTGACACTGACTGACTAATCCGCAGTTCTTGGACCATACAAGTTGACCCGTTTATCATCATGTTATTGTCAACTAGGTCAATTCTGGGAGGCTAGGAGAAGATGAAGCAAGAAGATACTTTCATCAACTTATAAATGCAGTAGATTATTGCCACAGCAGAGGAGTGTACCATAGAGACCTGAAGGTTTGTCAAATTATCCCACTTACCTCCTTTCTGTGTATTCTCAATCAGGATGTACTCTCATTCATATTCTTTTATGTGCCATTTGCAGCCAGAGAATCTGTTGCTTGACTCACATGGAGCTCTTAAAGTTTCAGACTTTGGCCTTAGCGCGTTTGCTCCACAAACAAAAGTATGATATCTAGCTAGTACCCAGAAACACGTTTTTTGCAGTTGTTAAAAAATTAACCATTTTATTTATCCTAATGGGACGTGTTTGGGTTTTCTAGCATTCTTTTGGTTAATTGACTTGTTCCTTAACTTGCACTATTACCTCAAATGAACTTCAGATGCAAAATTGTTTGTTTTGCTGACAAGAGTTGAAAGAAGTAACTTTCATAAACTATTTTGTTTGTTTTATTTAGGAGGACGGACTTCTGCATACTGCTTGCGGAACTCCAAATTACGTTGCACCTGAGGTGGTTCCTGTTGCCTTAATTAGACTCGTGTATTTTCTCCAAAAGGTGTAAATCATATATTCACATTGTTCCCTCAGGTGCTTGCTGATAAAGGTTATGATGGTATGGCTGCTGATGTATGGTCCTGTGGCATAATCTTATTTGTCCTCATGGCTGGATATTTACCTTTCGATGACTCCAACCTAATGACCCTTTACAAACTGGTAAGTGTGTGTAACATGCATTCTAATGTTTGTTGTGAATTCCATTGATAAACTTATAGACTTGATGCTCTTCACAGATCTGCAAGGCAAAAGTTTCTTGTCCACACTGGTTTTCTTCAGGCGCAAAGAAGTTCATTAAGCGCATACTTGATCCTAATCCCTGCACAGTAAGTGTCAATTAAGGACGTATATTTCCTTTACTGTTTAGTATCTTCAGCTAACCAGTTTGACCAGCTGATTGCTACTAGTCCAATGAGTTTCATTGTATGTGTTTTCTGTTAGAAGCCTTTATTATGGCAGTTTGAGAGAAGTCGGAAAACAATGAGATTTATTGTTTGCAGAGAATAACAATTGCACAAATTTTGGAAGATGATTGGTTCAAACAGGACTACAAACCACCACTTTTTGAGCAAGGTGAAGATGTGAGCCTTGATGATGTTGATGCTGCATTCGATGGTTCAGAGGTAATGCTACCTGCACATTTATCTGTAACCTGCGTTAAAACCATTGCTTGATTTATTACATTTGTTTGTTTAACTTTTTAGGAGAATCTCGTGGCAGAGAGGAGAGAAAAGCCTGAATCCATGAATGCGTTTGCTCTAATTTCAAGGTCACAGGGATTCAACCTTGGAAATTTATTTGAGAAGGAAATGATGGTAGGTTTTGATAGAGTCCAAATATTATAATTCCATGTTGAGAATATGTTATGTGCTAGTTTTTGTTTGATTGGAGTGGTTCTTTCTAGAAGATGGTATCGGTTAATATAGTTTTGCTAATGTTTTCCTCTTTTCTTTATGTACCAAGTACTACAGAACAATTATTTTCTGATCAATTTATCATCCTATTAGTTGTACTCTCTGTGAACCTTAATTATTTAATAAATAATCTGAGTCTTCCTAATAATATATAGGGAATGGTGAAGCGGGAAACATCCTTCACGTCTCAACGTACACCACAGGAGATCATGTCTAAAATAGAGGAAGCTTGTGGACCTCTTGGTTTCAATGTGCGGAAACAAAACTATAAGGTTTGTAGCATTTTAGACGGCTATGTATTGACTAGTTGGTTTTATGAGGGTTTTGTTTGTTATTTTCCTTGAGAATTTGCATCAGTATGTTTGCCATTGAGGAGTAACTTGGATTTCTTCTTCTTCTTTTTTGTTGGGCTCCAGATGAAGTTAAAAGGTGATAAGACTGGAAGAAAAGGTCATTTATCTGTAGCAACGGAGGTACTAGAAACTAAATTGTCATGTATCCTGTTAAGTTACGATGCTTCAGTAACTTTTGCTTTTATAAAGAAACTTCATGAACCTTCTTTTTTAGTTGGCAATGTGCTTCATATTCACATGCTATCTCACAGGTTTTTGAGGTTGCTCCATCACTCCACATGGTTGAGCTTCGTAAAACCGGAGGGGACACGCTGGAGTTTCACAATGTATGTTCTCAAACGTTGTGTTCCATCATTTCATAGTGGGACATTTGAAAAAAATATCATTTCGTAGTACCCAGCATCTAGACAGATTTGTTTCTTGATGATTTCAAATGATTAACGTCATTTCTATCAAATTGCATGCAGTTCTACAAGAATTTCTCATCAGAGTTAAAAGACATAGTGTGGAAATCTGAATCTGACGCAAATGCAACAAAGAAGAGGTGATCTTTGGTAGTCTAACTATCTAATGCTCCTGTATGTAGTTTCCCTTGTGTAGCGTTTGCACCATTTCTCCGGGTGACACCAAACGATATCGTCTTCCTGGTCTTGTGCACATTGATAAAATTTCTGGGATCACATTTGTTATCAATCCTTGTAAAAGGGAGCGCTTTTTTTTACTTAGCGCAACTGTAGACATGCATGTATAAGGCCCTCCTGGAGACGCATCTTGTATTTGCAGTGGGAACATCATTGTGTCAAATAGATGTCCTAAATGCGTTGGTGGCTACTAGGGTTGTTTGCCTTTCTTTTACTGCCGAAGTTTTTTTCGTTCGCTTAATTAATTATTTTAGAGTTACATTTTGTCATAAAATCCCTTAAAATCCCTTAAAATCCGGTGTTTATAAAATTAACTCGCAGTTTGTTTGGATATTTTGTAGAGTCTGAGGTGAAGACATTAAAAAATATAAATTAAAATTATATAAGACTTTAACTTTAAAATAATAATATAAATTAAAATTACATAAGTCTTTAAGTTTATAATAATAATAATAAAATAAAATGACGTTCGAAAATTACATAAGTCTTTAAGTTTAGAATAATAATAATAAAATAAAATGACGTTCGTTGCAACATACTAACGACATATTTTAAAATTGGAGAGGGAGGTGTTGGTATGTAAAACTACAGCCGTGCCCACACAATGGCGGTGAACTTTTATTAGTTCTTCCGTGAAACTGCAATGGCTTAACACCTGAGCTCTGGGTGTATGTATGCAAGCATGATGCAATCTGCATGCCCGGATAATAAGAGATTAGTATATCTTTTACCTAGTGACAAAGTTAGGATTTTAAATTTAAATGGTTCAATATATATATTTTCTAAAAATATTATAAATATGAAATAATAAAATTATATATATATATACATACATATATACACATATATATACATACATACGTGTGTATATATATGCACATACGTATATGCCTATATATATAACAACACATATATATATATATATATATATATGCAAACAGTTTATGCTGATGTGACATAAAGAAATTGATTTACATCTTCCTTTTTGAAGTTGATGGAGACTTCACAGTTGAGGTATTGTTATCATTAAATTTAAAATTTGGTAAGATTTCTTTACAATTTCAGTTAAGATAAAAGATTAATCATTCGATAGAAATTTATCTAGAAGAGACTGAGTTCAATAGAAATTTATTCAAAAGAGACTGAGTTAAAGAAGAAAACATGAAGATCATGGTATGACAGCTTAATTTATCTATTAATTAGGCATGGTTTATGTTTTTTCTTTTATCTTTAGGAAAGTTTGTATCGTGTCCAATTAGTCATATCGGCCTGTGGTATAAATATGCATACTTGGGGTCTTTATAAACCATCTTGACGGATCAATACAATTATTTTTTCGGCGCATCACTATCTTAGTTTTCTAGATTTTATTTCGATGAGTTCTTATTTTCAAGCATGAGCTATATCGATTGAGTTCGATCATCGGTAAGAAGTGAGTTCCGTCATCTTTGTTTGCGTTGGCGTGTCTAGGATTTTCTTAGTTGAGTTCGATATTCTAATCGGACTAAGGCAAGTATTGTTTATCTGTTATATCATCTTTATCTTTAGTTTCATTACTGTTTATAGTCACATCAGTTTAATTAGAACTTTCTCAGTTAGGTCTGATATTCTGATCAAGTTGATGTTTTTTAAACATAATATCGCTTTAGATATATTTGTTATATCCATCACATTAGACAGATTTATCAGCTCATCAAGTATTAGATTATCATATATAATCTCGTGTTGTATTGGTTAGGTCCGATCTACTATATTGTTATTGATAATTTAAGTCTTTTAAGCCGATAGATTTATGCTAATGTTTCATCGGAGAGTTAATCGATCTTATTTGATGTGTTAGATTTCTCTTTGATGGTTTTACTATCTTGGCTAAATTTAATACATGATCACTTTGATCAGTGTCATATCGGATGTTTTAAATCTATTAGGCAATTATCAACTTTATGTCGTATCAGTTAGGTTCGATTATGGTTGTAAGTTAGATTTATTTAAATAAGTAGGCATTAATCATCGTTTTATCGGGGTTTTAGCCGATGAGTTATCTGGACGTTGCATCGGATTACAATGATTATATACAAGTTGGTTTTAGCTGATTGCAGCAAAGGTTTCATTGATCACTTAGTTATTTAGATTTAATAACATCGAACTTCCAACCGATGTATATTTTAACCATCGGATCAACATTTATTATATCATACCATTTTTGCCGATTGGTTGTTGCTTTATTACATTATCATCAGTTGATTGTTTTTACATCATTATTTATCTAAGTGTCAGAATCTATATCAGTCATATAACCGATCGTTCAAAAACCCTATCGACATCGGTTAATATCGGCTATCGACTTTCGGCTAGCATCGACAACTATTGGATATTGGCTATCACGCTATTGGCCAATTCTACTCTAAAATATTGGCTATCGGTTGACACATATTTCAGACCGATCAGCTTTACATTTTGTCAGTTGCAAGATCAAACTGACTGACACACTCGCTTCTTATCAATATTAAGTAGAACTTTCACTCTCAAGTTATTATGTTTGTCGGCATAGTTCACGTCAACATAGATTTGACATCATTAGTCGTGCGCGGATTTTTCGTCCACAGGTATGCGATTCGGGATCAAAGGCAATAGTCAAGGGAGGTAAATAGACCTACTCCCCATTATGAACAATCACACATCCTCTTGGGCCGGATCGGCACCAATGATGATAGCGATCCTAGTTGGGTTTGGTCTCACCAGCCCATGAAATAATCCGGCCCTGATCCTAGTTGTTTTGATCCGCTCGCGGCACTCCCTGCCACGCCGCCGCCGGCCACCGGAGCTCCGTCACCAGTTCTGCCATCCACCGGTGTTGCTGCACGGAAGCTACAGGCCTACGGATCCTTCTACAGGCGAGCGCCCTGGAGTTAGCTCCACTCCCTGAAGCTCTGCTTCGCCGAGCGCGCTCGCCGTCGTGCAGCAGCTGGAGTGGTGGGCGGCGGCGGTGCAGGTGATGGTCGTGGTTAGGGGTGGTTGGGACGGATGGGACGCAACACGGAGAAGGTCCGGCGGCTGATCTCGCCAACGACCTCGTCGTCGGAATTCTCTCTCGCCTCCCCTCTGTCAATCAACTTTCAGTTTGAGTTCTTCAGGATTACTGATCGGTGGACTTAAAAGCAATGGTTCATCGCCTCAGAACTATCTGAAGACATGAATTTCAATTTGTGGACAGCATGCAAAGTGGTTGCAATTCATCCAATATGTGACTTGATTTTCTTGGCCATAGAGTTTGATTTTTTAAATAATAAAAATGATTTACATATCTGGCCTTTGCCATAAGACACACAGCCAACGAGCATAGCGTTAACAATTGTGTCATTCCAAATGTCCATATATATGTTCCCTATTCTCCAAGTCATTAGCAGATGGGAATTGAATATCAAAAGTCAATTGCTAATTGCAAGCTTTTCAGTTCATTTGCTAATACAGTAGTACATCATGCGATAAGTTGTCTTTTATCAACTGCTGATTGTATTTCAGTTGTATTTCGAGGCCGATCCATTTAATTTTGTACTGCTTTTGCTTGAGTGCGATGACAGCAAATCCAAAACGCAGGCGACGGTAGTTACAAGATTTAAACCAGAAAACAGTGGCTGCTTTTGTTTGCTGTTGCGATCATTCATCTGACTTCTTTTTCCTTATGCAGGGAATACAAAAATGCAGTGTCATATGGCATAGACTCATGCTGAAGACAAAAAAGATATAAATTTACTCATCTGTCAATGTCTGTTCCTCGTAGTTTTGTCCAACAAAATTCTGTCGCCGAGTAGAGCGATTTCATTTTCACCCTCTGCGACAACAAAAGAGGCGGGTCAGGTGAGGCTGGATGATAAAAACCGCAGCAGAAAGCCAGGTAATTTTCAATTGCATTATTTCGGATTTTCTTCCATCGCCATCCTCACCGACCGTAGCTTCATTTCCGTATTTTCTGCTCTAATATATTTGCGAGTTGATGACCGGAAGCTGAACATGACTTCACGAAATCATCAGTTTTATAACATCACATGATCACATATTCATCAACCTATAATTAATAACAATAGTTTTGTGATATATCCGGAGTACGAAGGCTCTATTTCATCTTTTATTTAACAGAAAAATGATACGATCGTACTTTTTCATCGAACAGAGATGGAGAAAAACAGCCCTAAGGAAAAGAAAGAATGTAGATACATCGAAGAATTTGGCAAACGTGACAGAGTGGATAGCCTACCCTCGCAGACCCGGCCTAATGGAATCAAGTAACCTCAGTGTAACACTGGTGGGAGAGTAGGGCCAACATGGCAGATGTGCCAGCTGGTGGCTTGGGAAACGTGAAAGGAAAGAAACGGAAGAATCTTCGATCACAAGAAGGCTACGGCGGGTTTTTTTCTTAGAAAAATCAAAGACGAGGCTAAGCTATGGGTCTTAGCAGGAGCTAAACTTTTGGGCAAGCTCTTATTTAATTCAGTTTAGGCTCTGTTTCATCGAAAACGAAAAAGATGCGTCGCCTTTGGCTGAACTGTTGAGCTCCTTTCGTTAGTCCTTAGCGTTGGAAGAGGTAGCTGCCAATGCTGTCGTCAGGGGTGACGAGAAGTCAAGATCATCCGACTCACCGAAACCGCAAAAATTGACAAGCGATTCACTCCTGTTTGTTTGATTATTAGGATGCAAAATGAAACTGCAAATGCAAATGGGAATTGGGACATCACAACCACAGCTGCTGCCAATATTCTTCTGCTAGTTTTTTCGTCATGTTGGAAATGAAAATCTACAAACCTTTTGAAGCCCCGGTGATTCTGCCGTCTTTGTTTGCTGCCTCAGTGCTAGTATAATCTATGGTCATGGTGTGCGGGTTCTTTTAATGAGAAAATTCATACGCAGATCAAACTTTTGGTTAAGACTTAAACCTTCTTAATTATGGATTGTTCTGGTCCTAAAACCAGTGCGCAATAAAGTGCTCGCCGACTAATCTTCATTTTAATTAGTTGGAAAGTTTGTGGTGATACGCTAAAATTGAAATGACACTAAAATTCAGGCTTACGAGTGGCTGTTTCTTCCTGTTGGAAAGCTGAGAACTTTTTTGCTCATGGGTCCTAGCTGAGTTAGCCGGGCTGCGTGCTTCTTGCAGCTCATAATCATGTCTTCTTTCATTTCCTTGTTCTTATTTTCTTGTCAAAGTATATGAAAGCAGACGGTTGAAATTAATGTCTCTAGATGGCTAATTCTCCATTAATACCACTGGCAACAGTCAACAGGCATCTGAGTTAGTATTGTTCTTCCATGCAATGGTTTGACTCATCAACTCCGCCCTTCTCGTCAGAAATTCAAAGTTGCCGGCAAATTCTTCTTCCCCTCCCAATTCAAACACGAGACATACTATACAGTATACACATCATGTTCGATCGAGAGAATGTACATAAGGCTACTTGCTACAGATGCAATGCAAGGATGAGATTTGATCAACAAATGGCGCAAGAGTTGGGGTTATCCTCCATGCTCATGTTCCGCGCGTAGTAGTACTGTGGCGGCACGTACGGGTAGGCCGCCGCCGCCGGCGGCGGCGGCCGGTACTGATTCATGTACCCCGCGTTGAACATGTACGGCGGTGGTAGGTGGGGCACCGGCATGGGCATCGGCGCCACCGCCGCGACTTTCTTCTCGCCGCCGCCTTCCTCTTTCTTGGCGGCCGCCGGCTCACCCTTCTTGCCGTCGCCGTCATCTTTCTTGCCGTCACCTTCCTTCTTCCCATCGCCGCCTTCCTTCTTGCCGTCTCCTCCCTCCTTCTTGCCGTCGCCGCCATCCTTCTTGCCATCACCGCCGCCCTCCTTCTTCTCCGGCTCCTTGGCCGGGCCGAGGGACTCGATGTAGGCCGCCCAGGATGCCTTGCGCAGCTTGCTCACCACGTTCACCGGGTCAACCGTGCCGATCACCGTCATCTTGCGCGACGCCATGTCCATGGAAATGGCGTCGATGCCTGACATGCATAAACGAACAGCACAGTCATTTGCTATCAGTACCTTGATCGTTTCTGAACACGGACAGAATGGTTGATGGATCGACACGATGCGTACCGACAAGCGTGGAGACGACCTTCATGGCCTTCTGCTTGTCCTTGTTGTCATGCAGATCCAGCTTCACCACAATCTTCTGCAGCAGAGGAACATGTGAACATCAGTGTTAGTTTACGCACCACATGGGATAGGAACGCTCGCAATGTGTTACTGACAAAAAACAACATGTATCTTTACTGGATTCAGAAGCAGAGATCATCTTATCCCACAGAAGCTACTGATCAGGATCAAAATCCAAGAGCAAAAGACAGCCTCACCTTCGACATGTCCACGACCAACCAGCGTCAGCCGTCAGCCACACGCCACGCCGGAGAAGAAGATCGAATGCAAGAACGGGATGATCAAAGCAGCAGCGGCAGCAGCAGAGCAAATATCAGCAGAACTAGCAAAAGTTAGGCGAGCGTATCACGCAACGCAACAGCAGCAAAAGCAGAGGAAGGGGATGGGCGAGCGGGCAATGCAACGAAGCGTCCTAAATACATCACTGGGCCACCGGCGAAGTGGTGGGCGATGGCCTGCTGCCACTGCGACTGCGACTGCGACTGCGCCTTGGGTTGTAGTAGTAGTAGTTTCGGTGGATGCGCGCGCGCACGCGGACGTGTTGGACACCATCGGGTGTTGGCCCGTCACCAGCCGGTGTACGAGACCACATCGAAAAAAAAAAAACCCAAGGCATCGCTCGCTACCGCTGGGATGATAATACCGAATTTTTTACTTTATAAAAAAGGTTATCACAAATAAACCCCTGACAGTTTCAATTCCGAAAATAAACCCTAAGCTCGACGTCGTCGTTATTGACGCCGAGCTTACACATCTCGACGCCATCACAATTGACGCTGAAATCTTTGCGCCATGTCGACCGGGACGCTGATGTGGCCAGCTCGGCGCCATTGATCTTGGCGCCGAGCTTGGCGTCACACCTAAACCCCACCAACTTAACAATTGATATATAACTGTACATATAATTTGACATATTTGCCTAGTGGTTTAGTTGGTTACAGCACAACGCCTGTGTCCTTTAGGTCACAGGTTCGATCCCTCCGAGCTGCATCTTTTGCAAAAGAAATTTTACATTAAGGTTTCTTATTCTTTTGAATATATTTGCAAAAAAATGATATACAAAAAATTCTTATCTTGTTTACATCCTGTTTTTTTCGAATTTATTTCTTTTACATCCTAATTTATTTCTCTTGTTCACTACTAAAATGAAAACATATTCGTGTGATTCGAAATGTCTTACGGCAGAATAAGAATTTACAATAGCATGATTACGATGTAACAAAAAATAAAAGAAAAGGCAAAACAAAAATATTAGGATGTAAAAAAAATAAAAATATTAGGATGTACAAAACTAAATAAAAAAGAATTGGAAAAAGGCAAAACATTAGGATGTAGAAGAAATAAATTCAAAAAATGTGGCCGGACAGGATTAAAAAAAGTAGGATTTTTTTATATCAGGAAATTTTTTATATCATTTTTTAAAATATATTAAAAAAAAGAAACCTTAATGTTAAAACTGGACATGCAGGTCAATGTGTCAAAGTACATGTGGAGAGATATATCAATGCTTAAGCTGCTAGTTTAGGTGTGGCGCCGAGGTCGGCGCCAAGATCCACGACGCCGACCTCGGCGCCAAGAACAACGGCGCCGAGCTGGCCACGTTAGCGCCCCGGTCGACGTGGCGCAAAGATTTCGGCGCCAATTGTTGTGGCGCCGGGATGTGTTAGCTCGGCGCCAATAACGACGGCGCCAAGCTTAGGGTCCATTTTTCGAATTGAGGCCTAATTGTGATAATGTTTTCAACAAAGGGTCAAAAAGTAAAAAAGTCGGGATGAAAATATAGCGAATATAAACGAATAGTGCGCATATTATATTCGTTTTTACTTTGCGCATATTATATTCGTTTTTACTTTTTTATATAAAAACAAATACGATCAGACATGAATACGAAAACAAATATTTTATGGAACATAAAAACTACCTAACTTTTAATAATAGAAACAATTATAATCTTATTTTATATAATAAATTTGATGATATAAATACATGTCTAATTGATATTATAATTTATAAAATATAACATAATTTATAAAAAAATTAAAAAAATTAAATAATATTATAGTGTGGACTGTGTTTGTGAGATGTGTTGTTATTAAAATCTAAAAGGTAGATTGAAGATATGTAAATAACATTATTCACGGAATATCCATATTAATATATGTATCTGATCGTATTTATATTTGAAAAAATATTTATATTTGTATTCAAATCCAGATTATTCGATAATAATCCGTTTCGAACAATATTTATATTTCTTTTTCGTCGAAACGAACAGACACTATCTGTTCCGTTTTCATATCTAGCTGTTGCTGGCCGCTGCTGTCCAGTGTCACCGCTAAGCAGAGTAAGTTCATGTGCAAACATCCAACAGGGGAGAACATGAGCCGGGCTATTATTGTTGGGACATCCAGCAAAACATCTCGATTGGTCTAACTGAAGGAGACCAATTGCTTGACGTCTCTGCTGGTTAGTTAGCTAAAACGGATTTGCTTGTTCAGAGACTCCCAACTGGTGCGACTCTGCTTTGCTGCGCCCTTGTTGGAACGTTGGTCGTGTCGTTTTCCAATGTCAGGAGCCTGACCGAATGCGAGCTAGTAGCCGACGGGCGGATTTGCAAGACGGGAACCTGGCCGAGCGACCGTGTGATTGGAAAAGAAAGATGGTGACGCTGGCGCTGGCGTTGGAAAAGAAAGATGCATTGTACTACGACCAACCAGTTATCCATCATTTTTCATTAACACATTTTTAAACGGCTGATTAATATATGTATGAAAACTTTTATGAAAAATTTTTTAATATAAAATTTATTTAAAAATCTAATAAATTTATTTCTTAATTTTTATATATTAATACTTAATTAATTATATACTAATCATGATTTTTTGTGTGGCTAATTAAACGTGAAGTTCAGCGGGAAAGAACGTAGCCTCTAAGTCTCAAAACTCCTGTTTTCTCTTCGAAAAGAACATCCATTTTCACATCAGGGCTATAGTTATATGCAGGTAGGATGTTGCACTCCATGAATACTGGCGGGGCTGCTAAAATATGTTTAGCTGGTTTGCATTCTTTTTCCCTTTTCTGTAATATTTTTTAAGAAAAAAAACGTAGGTCATACGAATCACACGGCATCATTCACTGGAAGACCAGCTTACGAGACAGCACAAGTCTGAAAACAGAGAAAAAACAGCTTGGTCACAACCCGACCACCGAGCGAGAACGAACACCTCCAAGCACAATGGTTCACTCCCAGGACGACAACCAACATTACGACTACGATTCCAGTACCACACAGAAAAACTATTTCTGCAAGATTGTTAAGCAGGAACGTGTATTCCATTATTCCACTTATAAGCATCTTATCATACTGGATCTTTCTAAGTGGATATAATGCGCTTGTTAGTATTTTAGGCCCAACTTTCACAAGGCAGATTGTTGGGCTGTTTTTTGTTTGTTGCGGGTATTTTGGGCTGTTTCTCTTGACAACTGTCCAGTCAATTTATTTAGAAATAAATTTATTTTGTCTCTTAATTTGTTTCCGAGTCTATCTACGTGGCTCGTTTGATTATGTCTTCGTGATATTGGCATGGCGTTTATGACGAGGCCCATTTGAGCCTGACATGGCGACATGCCAATGGCCCCTCCTCTCCCTCCCGACGAGCCACCAGTCTTCTATCCCTATCCCTATCCACCAGCGAGCCCAGATGTGGTCGGCGGCTTCTCACACCGCCCCCTACTCATCGGACGGGCACCGTCAATGTCCATCGACGCCGCGGCAAATGTCGAGCTCGAGGAGGCGAGGGAGAGGGGCGGGGAGGAGGGAGGTAAGAGCTGGCAAGCTCAATCTCGCCATCCCGTTCGCTGTCTTCCTCGCTATCCCAGACGACCATCGGCGGCATAGATGGAGCAGGGACGTCGCCGTCGCTAAATGAGGAGCTCCACTGCCAGCGTTGCCCACTTCTCGTCTCCCCGAACGCAGCCCGGCGCCGGATCCAGCCTCCTCCTCCCCATCCCGTGGCTGTCGTGGGAAGAAGGGTTACGGGGAGGGCCGAGCCCTGCGACGATGGCGACAGTTTCTGCTCTCCTCCTCTGTCCCTACTCCTCTCTCTCCCCCTTTTCACCGAGGGCCAGTGAGGGCCCGTGACGAAGCTCCACCGCATCGCCCACGACCTCTGCCCCTCCGCTCCGCCCGCTACCGCTCCGGCCGAAATTGTGGAGAGGGCGAGGAGGTCACCCTGGCGGAGATCGAGCTCACCCGCTGCCGCTCCAGCCAAAATCATGGAAAGGGCGAGGAGGTTGCCCGCGCGAAGATCGAGCTCGCCCGCCACCAGTTCGCTCCGCCCTTCCCCGCTCCGCTCCGCCCGCCTGCTCCGCCCTTTTCCTCGCCGCCCGCCCTCCCATTCGCCGCTCGCCCTTCCCGTCCGTGCTCGAGAGAGAAGATGAAGAGAGGGGAAAGAGGGAGAGAGAGGAAGAAGACCGCATGGGAGAAAGAAGAGAGGAGGAGTGAGGATGACATGTGGGGCCTCCCATCATATTTAAATTACGAAAGAGTGTGCCACGTCAGCCAAAATCGTCAACCAAAACACACAGAGATCTTATTCAATAGCGACGCTTCCATCTCTATGAATTTTAGAGGCGACAAACTGAGGAAGCTAAAGTGAACTTATTCCGTTTATTTATGCTAGATGGGCTGAGAAACGGTACGTAGTACTGGGCTAAGAATCAGTTGGGCTGAGTTAATATATAGCCAGTACTTGGCTAGACTTCTCTTTGGATATGACCTTAGTTGCCTTTGGCCCGTAGGCCGTAGCGCGGAACAACATCTCTGGCAGCCGGCGCTGATACCGTCCGGTTGTAATGCTCCATGCCTTCTACACAAGCAGACATGAGCCATCAGCCATGAAGCCAATCAAGACATCATTGAGATTCCGCACCATTTGTCCATCACAACGATCGACCACAACTATTATTGTTTCCAATCAATCACCCCAGGATGCATCTGATACAGGAGTTGCCACCTTTTATCAGGAGACAACATGTTTGATCGAGTACCTAGTGCCTGTGCTAGAGTCAAAACTCAAAAGGAAGGACATGCCAGGTTAAAAAGAAAGCGATTTTTGTTTTTGGTGGAATAGGCCAGCAGACTAATGAAGCATTTTTGGCTTTGATGTATGCCACATTACCATCATCTAATGATCAGTATCTGTAAAAGAAGACACATTGTTTGTTACACCTGACGTTTGGTGTTCCTACTGCATCAGTTACCTCCTGACAGTCTCATTCACTTCAGTAGTTCAATCTCGGTTAGCTGCAGGGACAGCAAGGATGCAAAGTTTGGTGGCCTTCTGTTGAGGACATGATCATGATCGTGAGCAGCAGAGCAGGCGGAGCACTTTGCCTAGCGTGGCCGGAATGTAGTACCAGCAGATGATGCATGTGACAAGCAAGCAAGCAAACGTCCAGGCCCAGCACAGTGTTTCTTCCAAGGCATCTCTCCTCCCCTCTGTACTGTACTGTACTGTACTGTACTGTACTGTACTGTAATCTTTGCTGTTGCAGTAGGGTCTCTGACCTTGAAAGGAAATCTGTTAATTAGGCCCATCCAAATCTCCCGTCGCTTTGGCACCTCTTGGATTTTCCTCCGTCTCGTGTCATCTGCTCTTTTGTTCTATTCGCTGGGATTTAGTTGCGCAAAACGCGCGCAAGCTTGGGAAATGGCAGGTTAGTTTTTCATTTGTCTGATGTGTTCTTTGCCCTGTTTCTGACGTAGTACAGCCTTGCGTGCGTTTTGTAATAACGTCCCTTGCAAATAGAGCTATGCAGAATCTGAAAGCATCAGTACATCTGTACATGAAGAGAATGATAAGCGTATAATTCTGAAACAAATAGGAGTAGTAACCTATTAACTGAACGGTCAGAAATATTGAGTTATCCTTTGTAAGTCAGTGTTGTTTTCACCCTGGATTGACCCAAGATTACCGCTGGTAAATCGATCAGAATCTGACACTGACCTCCTAACAACGGATAGCGTGATACTAATTTTTTTGTTAATGACTTGGAATTATAAATGTGTCTGTAGTTGAGTAATTGCTGCTACTGCATCAGCATGTCTGAATTTCACCTGGCTCTTGTTAACCCCAGGCTTTTAAGAAGTCTGTTCCCCTAGCTACCCACTATAGCTTAGCTCTAGTCCACAACAAACAGCGCACAAGCTCACTTGCTCTCAACCCAAGGACATGAAAGCGACGACACGTCGCGGCATGGCCGATCAGGGCCTACCAGCGAAGAAGAAGAAGAAGGGTTCGAGCGCAGCGGCCGCGCGCGGCTTCATGTGCGGCTGCGGCGGTGCCAAGTCGGTGTCCGTCATCTCCCGCCTCTCCGCCGCCGGCAATATCTCGCCCGCCACGACCACGCCAATGACGACAACGTCAAGTGCTACCGCGACGTCGGCGAAGAAGACGAGGGTGACCACGCCGACCACCGTCCACGACGCGGAGGGCACGCCGAGCGTGCACACGCTCCTGCAGCAGCTGCGCGAGCTGGAGCGCGGCGTGCGCGCGCTAGGCGTCCGGGAGGACCGCGGGATCAGGGCGACGCCACCACTGCCGCCGCCGGCGCGGCACAGGAGGAGCGCGAGCGACTGGGGAGCATCATCAGCAGGGCGGCGGCGGCGCGGGCGGCTGGAGGAGGAGAGCGTGGCGGTGGTGACGGAGTCCGACGACCCGCTGGGCGACTTCCGGCGGTCGATGGTGCAGATGATCGTGGAGAACGAGATCACGGCCACCCCCGAGCTGCAGGAGCTGCTGCATCGCTTCCTCTCGCTCAACTCGTCGCGCCACCACCACCTCATCCTCCGCGCCTTCGCCGACGTCTGTGAGGAGCTCTTCACCGGCGCCGGCCAACACCACCACCACCCTCGCCGCCGCCCATCCAAGCCCCTCCCGTACAGCGCCACAACCAGCTAGCAAATGTACGTCTTGTCCACGCTTGCACTGCGCTGACACGTCAACTACAGTGCAGTATAAATCTACGTCCTCGGGAATCGCTGCATGCGTACGTGCCATTAAATACGTTTAAGTACATAATTGTCACTGCAATTTGAAGGAGAGCACGGAGTGCACGGGGAGGAGATTAGGCCGTGAAGTGCGGGAGGCTGCTCGTTGATAGCGAGCCAGGCACAAAGAAAACGAGCTAGAAAGCTTAGCCTACCAAGCACCAACCAACCGACTTTTTCTTTGGTTTGGTGGACGGCGAGTGGTTGACAGAAACTGCGTCGGTGCGAGACGGCGAGAGCTCGGTGAAACATCGAATTCCCAGCATATTTGCCAGCGATCTCAAGGAACGGCGTTTTCGTCGCTCATCTGACTCGCGGCGTTGCGTGCGTGAGTGTCGGCGATGCCTTTTGCTGTTTTTACGGATGTCATGGCGGCGGCGTGTCTCCCGGCGGCCGGCGCTAGGTCAGTTGGCGTCTGATGCATGTGTCCAAAAGGCTCCAATTGACCAACTGATCCTGATTCCTGGAAGTTTGGAGAGGCTAGGCTGTTATCTGCAGATTCATGGAGTATCATGTATATCCCCTGGAGTAGGTGGAACTTGCGGGAATAATCGAGAATAAAGATGCCCATATATTCTGAAACGGCCGTTCGAAGTTTCGAATCAATACAACACATCAGGATTGTTTGTCTTGTACAGGTTTGAAATGTTATTATTCTGGGAGTTTTACTGCTTGTGTACTTCAAGAGTTTGATTTTCAGAAGAAACTGACCACACTAGAATACTTGGGCCCAATTCGGGCCCATAACATTAAAGACTAGATCTGTTGGACCTTTGAAATTTTCTCTTACTGGGCCTCATCTGAAAAGGCCTCTTAAAATAATCATGGTTTAAGAGAGGAACGATTACGCTAATACGCTTTGCAATTATCAACAGGATTTCCTAACCCGCCATCTCCATCAACGGCTTGAAATCGTAGGAACCCAATCCCTCGCCGTGCATTCGCGCATTCTATCCCATCAGCCATGGCCACCATGCCGCTAACCTTCTCCCCGCCTCGCCTCCTCCACAGCCACCGCCGCCGCGAAGCCAAGCCCCAACGCCGCTCCGCCACCCGAGTCTCCCTCCTCCCTCGACGGGGAGCGGCCTCGGCGCGGCGGCGGCTGTACTGCGCCCCCGGCGGCGGCAGCGGCGAAGTATCGGCCCCTCCAGCCGCTGAGCAGCAGGAGCAAGCGGCGAAGGAGGAGGAGGAGTACACGCTCCTAGCCGTCACCGGTAGCGACTTCAACGAGGTCATTATGATCATCGACTCACCCGCCACCCGCTACCTCCTCCTCGACACCAACCGTACGTATGCTCTGCACACTGCGATTTCTTCCTCCGCCTCGAAATTGGATTTGTTTGGTGAGTTTCGTGCTCCCGATTGGTTGTCTCGTGCAGGGAATGTTCACAGCGTTCTCCCCAAGACCGGCGTCTGGACCAACTCATATTGGGTATAAAACTGCAATACTGTGCTTCTATCTTTCTAACGCAGTTCAGATTTCATGTGAGGTATTTGCTGTTTTGTTTCCCCTGCTTTTCGCTGAATCTGTTGGGCCAGCGAGCGCGTCGCGCGCGCCGTGCGCCGTGATCCGGGTCGTCTGGGCTAGCATTCGCCACTAACCGGTCACGGCGCGCATCATGGGATCGTGACCCTAACCTTGTTGTAATTGTCGTTCAATAAGAAGCGAAGAAAACCGAAAAGCTGCAGATTGATTAGCGCAGCACCAAAACCCTTGCCTACCAAGTTCATGCCTACAAGCTGTTCGTCCAGTGTTCCCAAGTTGATCCAGTTGAAAGTTTGAGTTGAGTGCGTGAGATTTGAGAGCGATTTCAATCGGGAGTGAGGGTATGTGTTTATCGTATGGGTAATCTGAACCGATCGAGTTGAAATCAGCAGAGATTTATATTACTAATGTGCCATTGGTGACATACAAGCATATTGTTGTAAGCATTAGGGATTTGACGCTGGATGCTGTCAACAGTTTCGGTCTCTCAGCATGTCAATGATCAAGAAGTTTTTGAGAACGATAGTAATAGGCTGCTGGTAGCTGGATAACAGTTTAATACAAGAAAAGAAAAACTATAATATGCTCATATAGGTACTTGTTATCTATGTGATGGGTTGGTTTCCTTGCAAAACACATCTTATTTCGACGTCAACTATTCTGTTTGAATGTTGTTTTTCATCCTTTAAAAATGGCTGCGCAATGTTAAATGCTTAATACGGTGTACTTTTCCTATGTACAGGATGAGTTCGTGACCTTACCAGCTGTTGTTCCACGTGGTCCTGTTGCTCTTCTAGGATTGGTAAATCACTTCGTTCATGATCCACCTCTTATCTTGTTCATCATACTTCATTGTTCTGCAAAACTACTATGCATAACAAGCAAAATTCCTACCATGCTTAGAGGGTTTGGGAAGGCCCGAATGGATGTCTTACCGACCAACTGCAATTAGATTATCGGCACACGTCACAATTCCACCATACATCCACAAGCATTACAGATGCTTCTCATTTGAACAACTCATTTATATGTTTTTTATGGGCAACTTACCTCTTCACACGCTTGTGGATAGTCAATGCACATTATGATTCCTGTCTTTTCGCCCCTGTATTTTTTTTCAGGGTGCTGGGACTGCAGCACATCTGATGCTAAAATTTTATCCTTGGTTGCAACTTGTTGGATGGGAGATTGATCCTAAGGTGAAGACTCTTTTCATTGTTCTCTCTCTTTTTAATTGTTTGGTGACTACAGGCTCACAAATAGTAGTGAAATATTTTCACATTGTTACTTATTGTGTTGAAAAAAGAAATTCAGTAATATATTCCTAGTTAAGGCTGTTAAGCTAGCTCAAGCATCTCTTTGCTTTTTTCTTTTTTCTTTAGACTTATCCCTTGTGCTCCACGCATCCATTTTCATATGCCCATTTCTTACTGTCAGTTTGCATTACTGAAAATTGTATTTTGTCTCATGACAGATAATTGAACTGTCAAGGGATTATTTTGGTTTATCAGATTTAGAAAAGGCAACAGAATCAGGTGGTTTGCTTTCTGTGCGCATTGGTGATGCACTTTCTTCATCAGCAACAATTGAAGGAGGATTTGCTGGTGAATACTTATTACTTGATGCAAATGGAATACATGCTTTACTCTCTTATTACTATTTAATTATACAATGCTCTTGGATGATGTGTTTTTGGAGTATGCTAGTTGGAATATCTGTAGTATATTGGAAAGCCTGTACTGTTAGATTAATGTTTTTTTTTTGAGTTTTCAAAGGCTTTGAAAGTTTTTTGGCCTAACAACATCTAGTTAATGTGTACAGGTATTGTTGTCGATTTGTTTGCTGATGGGAAGATCATACCTCAGCTACAAGAAGTAAACTTCCTCTGCATCTCTCTCTATTAATTTTTTACCAGTCTATATGCTATGCTGGTTGCATCAGACTTCATGCTTTTGAGTATGTATTTCTTATTTTTTGAATCAGTTGATGCATGGTCGAGCATGGATGGAATTACTTGATATCTACAGAAAATGTCTTGAAGTTTGTAATAAATTTTAATTTTTCTCATGATGTGTTGATTTATTACCCTTAGTTTGGCTGGTTTGATATAGTGATATGTGAATTTGTCAACAAAAAATCTTATGCATCCCAAGATCAATAGTGGGTGTTTAGGATACACCAACAAAAGTAAAGCTACTTTGTGTGACCATAGTGTTCTTAACAAAAAAACTTACGTGACCTTAGTGTCTTTGGCATCCATGGATTACTCTCCTTTGCGACCCTTCCTTTCAAGCCTAATTGTCCAAATGGCTGATATGATTCACTGCAATTGAAATAATTTGAACAATTTTTCAAAACATGTAAAAGTGCATCTGAGAAAGTAAATTCCTGGATCCTACTTTTGTATAGTATTTTTTTTAACTTTTTGGAACACCTCCACAGTTCTTTATTTTCTACTGGATTTAATTTCAACATTGCTACAGGTTGAAACCTGGTTGGAAATCACGAAAAAGCTAATGCCAGATGGACGGATCATGGTTAACTGTGGTGGAGCTGATGCTGCTGTATCTCTTGCTGATGATACGGGCCTTTCGTCCTGGGTTCAGAATCCCACAATTAAGGCACTCTGTGCCGCATTTCCTGCGCAGGTAAGATTATATATGAGCCACAGAAATATCCACATTTCGACTGCTGTAGCTGTATAGTTTCTAGTACTAGATGATGGAAAAGTTTAAAACAGTAAAATATGGAATGGTAATTGTTTAACTGTTTTGGGTTGCTACTTATACGAGCAATGTCATGCCACTGTTGTTAGAATGCCCAACTGACGTAAACCTGAATTGCAGCTAAACTGGAAGAGACTATCAGAGAAAGAGAGCGTAAATTACGTTGCATTGACGGGTCCTCTTCCAGACTTGGATGAGTGGTCTACCTCAGTTCCTAGTGAGATGAGCACAAAAGTGAAACAGTGGGTACCTTGCGAACTTGCTTGAGGTTGAGAATCAACAATTTCTTCTAGATGTACCCTATTTGCTTCAACAACTTGTGTGCCCCCTCTGTTCATGGCTCTCTTTCTGGTGAGTAGGAGCTGGTAGCTGCAGACAATATGTACCGTTAACGTAACAACACTCAATTATTAGCTCTAGGGGTACTATGTGCCTGTCTGACTGATTAAAGAACTTTAATACTATGCTGACTTGGTATTTGTTCAAAGCGTGTTTTAGGCATATGCTTCTGATGCAACACTCAAATGTTTAAGGAGTAGAAGTGCAAGGTAATTGAGCCACACTCGAATTTTGTTTCTGAAGTTAAGTAGCATAGAGAAGGCAAGCATAAGTTGAATTCAGTGAATCGCATCTTGGAAGGATGTCAAGGCAAACAAGCAGCACGAAGTTCAGAACATACTACACAAGTACACCACAGTTTTGTCATCTCTTACTGTTAATATTCATGCATTTTTTGTTTGAAGGAAAATCCATGTCAGTTTCGTAAAGTGACAAATTGATTTGTCTGCACAGCTGTCCAATAGCTTTCACTGACAAATACTGTTCGTTAGTAGCATTCACTGATAGATGCAATGGATGGTACTTCCCTACTGATGTGGTCTCGGAAGAAAGCAACCATGCTGTACTGCTGCTTGTGTGATTGAGCAGAATCAATGCACCGGAGTAACATGCCGCCATGCCGGTTGCGCTCTGCATACTGTTTTCTATTCTAGGTTGACTGTGACGATATATCACATGCCTGGTAAATGTTCAGGGTATTAAGCGCATGTACTATAATGAATGATAATGCTCGATGGCATGATCTTGTGCTTAAGTGGTTGGGTTAATTGATGGAACTCAATACATCTTTGTAACTCTTCAGTTGAGATCAGTCCGGTATTTTTTGTTACGATGTACAAAGGCAGCGGGCAGCTGTCGATCCTTGGCAGCTAAATGTTGCGAGGCAATCCTCTGTTGCTTGGAGTGAAGAAAAGCAGAGTGCTTTACTTGGTACTGAAAACTCCATGATTAAGTACGTAAGAAACGAACTCTAAGAACCTCACCTCATATTTTGATGGATATGGCAATTGATCTTTTCTGGTCTTTAGCTACTAAATCAGCACAAATATTGCCGTAGTAAATTATGTTTTCGAATTATTACAATGAACTAAAGAAATATTCATCAAGATTTGTTTGCATCTGCTCACTGGCCAGAGTCACTGGCAGTGGCACGAGAGACACAAGCACAAGCTGCCTGCAAACGATGCGAATCTGACGGTTGCAGTGCACCGTTCCCTCGTGAACTTGGTGGCCCCCGTGCGGCCCACCACTCTGACAAGAGTAGTAGAGCATTTCTTCCCTCTTCTTCCCTTCGCACGACGAGAAAAAGCCCCCGGCCGGAGACGGGAGTCCGCACCAAAACCCGCGCCACGCGACGCGACAGCCTCACCCCACCTCGCCCCGCTCCCGATCCGAGCTCCGAGAGGGAGGCGCAGGAGGCAGGATGGCCCGCTCGGCGGCCTCCGGTGGCGGCGGGCAGCCGCTGGTGGTGTCGCTCAACTGCCTCGACGACCCGTCGCTGGAGCAGGAGGGTCTGGCCGGTGTGGCGGGGGTGGAGCACGTTCCCCTCTCCGCCGTCGCCTCCGGACGCGTGGAGGCCGCCGCCTCCGTGCTCCTACCCTCGCTCGCCTTCCTCCCGCGCGCGGCGCAGCGACGCCTCCGCCCGTGGCAGCTCCTGCTCTGCCTCGGGTCACCCGACCGCGCCGCGGACGCCGCCCTCGCCGCGGAGCTGGGCCTCCGCCTGGTCCACGTCGACGCCAACCGAGCCGAGGAGGTGGCCGACACCGTCATGGCTCTCTTCCTTGGGCTGCTCCGCCGGACCCACCTGCTCTCGCGCCACGCCTCGTCGGCCCCGGCTGCTGTCGCCGCTGGGTGGCTAGGCTCCGTCCAGCCGATGTGTCGCGGCATGAGGCGCTGCCGCGGCCTCGTGCTCGGCATCATTGGTCGATCTGCCGCCGCCCGCTGCCTCGCCACTCGCAGCCTCGCCTTCCGGATGGACGTCCTCTACTTCGATCCGCGCCATACGGTACTGGATCTACGACTTGCTACGCTCCTGCAGTTTCATCTTCTTACTACTGTTCTACGTATACTTGCACAGCTCTAAAATTCTGGATCTTAATGCGCGCATTGTTGTTGTGGTAATTTCATTTGGTCATACACCTAGCAACCGACTGGAACAGTTCTCCCCCAATTCGGAATAGGTTTCAATTCTAGAATGAGTTGCTTTCTGGTACTTGGGTACTAGTAATGTTCTGCTATGAACAAACTTCTTTGAACATATTAAGTTGGAATAGGTGATTGGACAGTTAGACAGTCCAGAGATTTGGAATGTTGTGACATAAATGATCTCATTGCTTCTGCCTATGATGAGACGTCTCTTTGTAATGTTGTGAGCTGAATGATCTCATTCCCTGTATTTTAGCCAAATTCTTCAGTTTTCTGAAGGAGACAACTATATATGCTCTGAAAGCTGTGGTGCGAATGCTAGCTATTGGATAAAGAAGTAAGAACAGTACTCCCTCCACTCCAAAATATAAACATTTTTGCCGGTTTTAGCAAAGATTAAGGTTGAACAGAAAAGATTATGATGCCCCTCATTAAATGAGGTATGTTGGGGGTAATATGGGAAGAAAATTGAATGAGGGGTGGTTGATGGAACAAGTAGTACTCTAGAAATGCTTATATTTTGGAAAGGGGGGAGTAGTAACTTATGCTAAAACATCACATGCATAATTCGGCTAGATGTTAATTTATGAGATGCAACGGAAGGATGACATTGTGACAAGAACTAGTTCATGGGTATATCTTATCTGGTTTTAACCTATCAGACACTCCCCAGTTTTCATGGGCTATTAACTTACTGTTATATTAAGAGATCTCCCCAAATTCATGTTCAGTTCACATTCTTTATGTCCAAAGTTCATGATATATGTCTGCTCGCGTTTGTATACATTATCTACTGATTATGAGAATAGGCGCTAAAGTATTATTTTGACTATTCTAACTGAATTACCATGTCTACTGAAGGCCAATGGAAAAGCAAAGCGGCCTTCCATTGTATTTCCTTCTGCCGCCAGGAGAATGGATACACTCAATGATTTATTGGCGGCAAGTGACCTTGTTTCACTGCATTGCACATTAACTAATGACACAATGCATATACTTAATGCTGACTGTCTGCAGCATGTAAAACCTGGTAAGGTTTAGCTTCTACCCCTTTCTTTCTTCTGCTTATTGCATTCCATTGCTTTTATGTATTTTGTATTCCAAATTAATGCTTATCGTGTCTTTAGTTTAGCCCGTAAATGGCAGTATAATTAATTTATTTATCTCACAGGAGCATTCATAGTAAATACTGGAAGTTGCCAACTTATAGATGATTGTGCACTCAAACAGCTATTGATTGATGGTACAATAGCTGGTTGTGCATTGGATGGTGCTGAAGGTCCACAATGGATGGAAGCGTGGGTATGGACATCAGACTTTGATGCATTTTTTGTTGATAAGTGGCCATTGGTGAAGGATGAAACTCATCTAAGATCAAAACATCATCATTTAGAATGCTCTGCTCTTCCTGATGTTGAAAAGGAATCTCTAGAAAAAAAATGGAAAAGGAGAAAATATTTAATTTAATTTAGTCTAACATCAAGTATTTCAAGTTCCCTGCACTTCACCATTGAGCTTGACTATTTTACGGATAACTTTGAACTCTATAGATTCTGCCTATAGCAATTATAACAGGTCAGTTTGGAGAAGTTGCAAAGTTGAGTCTTAATGGGAACTTGCTTTGTGTGCTCTTATTAGCGTATTTAATTTTCTCTTTACAAGAAAAAAGCTCAATTTCATTCATAAGTTTAGCTTCTTTTTTTTCTAAGATGACCTTAAGATTTGAAATTACATGCCTAGCCGCCTAGCTACAGGACTTTTCTTTTTTCTACAAAAGAACAACAATCAATATGCTAGCAGTGGAGGACAAACAACTGTGCCCTTTTTTGCATTGCTATGGTGGTGCCACTTGTTCGTCATCCATCTTAAAAAAACTTGTTGTCAGCAAAATGATGGTCAATATTTTTTTTGATATAGGTAAGGGAGATGCCAAATGTTTTAATTCTTCCTCGAAGTGCAGACTACAGTGAAGAAGTGTGGATGGAAATAAGAGAGAAAGCAATCACAATATTGCAGTCCTTTTTCTTTGATGGTGCTGTTCCAAGTAGTGCAATATCTGATGAAGATGAGGAAATTAGCGAAGCTGGGAATGAAGATGATCGGCTAGAAGAAAAAGTTAGCAATTCACAAGTTTTTGACTCCGAGCAGCAGACAGATGAACGTCAGTTAAAAATGGAGTACGAAAAGAGGAGAGCAATATCCCAGCATAAAGAGCCTCAAACGTCTGGTAGATCTCAACATATTGTCTCCCGATCGGAAGGAAGGCGCAGCCGTTCTGGAAAGAAAGGGAAAAAGAGACCTGCTCGCCGCAGATCTCAACAGAAAACAGATGAATTATCTGCTGTAGAGAGTGGCAGTAACTATTCCTCGCGCAGAGATGATGATACTGCAATGAGTGGAAGGGACCAGGTATTGAGTTCCAGTTCACGATTTGCGTCTCCTGAGGACTCAAAATACAAGCAGAAATCTCCTGCTGAATCCTCAATGGAAATAACTTCTGAGAAGAAGTTGCCTGCAGTTCTCAGAAGGAAGTATCCTGATACACTCAAAGATGGTTTTGTTGTAGCCTTGAGAACAAAAGATAATTCAGGGTTCCATGTTGCAAGACAAAGACTTGCTGGTGGCGGCGGTTGGATCCTTGATATCGTGTCAAATGCTACTAACAGGGATCCTGCTGCTCAATTCCTTGTGACTTTTAAAAACAAGGTACTATAGTTTTAGCCTTTCCCTTTTTGTTTTTGTGCTTGCTTCAGTTACCCATTCAAATTTTACTTCAATGTGAGGCGTATCTGGCACTGGCACTTGTACTATTACTAACCCGATTTGTTTTTCAGGATACCATGGGATTACGTTCCTTCGTCGCTGGTGGTAAACTATTGCAGGTATCATCTCTCCTCCCCATCACTCTTTTGCTGGTAGCTGTTGATTACTGCTTAAAAAAATATTGAGGTGTATCATGTTTTCCTTTGATATTAATGGCACTTCTAGCCAAGCGAACCTAAAATTCTTTTCTGTTTCATTTTGGTGTTTTAGCATATTTATCAAAACATAGTAAAAGCTAGCATTCATGCCTTGTATGAAATATCGAATGGTCATTTAGACCTCAATCTTAGTTTTGTAAGGCCATCTATTTTACTTTCCATAGTTAATCTGATGCCTCTGTTCCTTCTACTTGTTTCATCACTTGTACGTGCCTCTATTTAATGCTTAGGTTTTTTTCGATTGCTCAAATGTGCAACATTTATAGTGCTATAGTGCAACTTTTCCATTTCCAATTCTTTTTCACTGTTAATTTTATTGGAGACAGTAGTAAAATAGGTTGAGAAACAGAAGTATTTTGATTTCTTATTGACACCCAGGGTTGCTAATGTTCTAACATTTAACTTTTTTAAATGTGCTGAAGATTAATAGGAGGATGGAGTTTGTGTTTGCAAGTCATACATTTGATGTTTGGGAGAGCTGGATGCTGGAGGGGTCCTTGTTGGAGGGTTGCAAACTTATCAATTGCAGAAATTCATTGGTATGAACTTTTCCATTTGCATCTAAAAAGAGGATTTCTATCATTTCATGCATCTCCTCCCCCTTGCCCTCCCTCTTCAATAACATTGTTTAAGTAGGTTACTGTTCTTTTTCTGTGTAAAACAGTAATACACGATGCGTCCAACCACGAAATGGAACAGTCACATTGTGTCCTATCTCATGCACAGACACTTGTGTTAATGTACTCAGCTTCCCACTATTTGGCATGTTGTGTAGGCTGTATTGGACGTCTGTATCGAGATCCTTGCAGCCGCGAGTGAAGAAGATGGAGTCACCCGGTGGCTAGATTAGGCCGCTGGGACAGAAAAATGGACTGACTCGTTCTTATTGCTTGGTTCGGTTTGTTGCCAACTCTCTGTTTCTGCCTAAGCATTAAGTTTTCGCTTTTCTAGTCCAGGATATAATATGATTGTACGTGTTGTCTTGCTAGACCTGACCTTCAACACTGTAGTAAGTTTTATGATTTTTATCCCTTATGCCTTCGAATCTTCGATGGCAGTGTGATGATCTGTGAAGTGTGAACTGCTGTTACATCTGTAGTTGCGGATTGTTGTTTGCAGATTTCCTAGCGTCGAATGCTCCCTAGAATCCAGGGACTCCGACTCCTTATTACGCAATGTTTTTCGTACACAAGAATCCAGATGCGCGCACGTGATCGGTATGTGTAACAGCGACCTCCCTACCTGATGTTACTTCCTCGAACTTAAAATATAAACATCTAGTCTTTAAAATTTATTTAAAATTATAATAACTTTTTTATCTATATTTTTTCCTTAATTAATCATAACATTAGATTATTTAATTTTTTTACCTATCTTCTCTTCTTAAATATCAACCAATCATAATGTTCTTTATTTAATTTTACTGTTTTTTCATACGCGGGCTTAACCCTGAAGCTCCTCGCGAAGGCGGTGATGCACGGGCGCCGGGGACTCCCCGGCAACCTAATCTACCAACCACGCGAGGAAAATTCTGCCGTGACGTCATCGCAGGCTGCACACAGCAACCTATCTTGCCCGGAACCAAACCGAAGCGAGGTAGTACGTACTACTCGTCACTTGCCAAGTTCCATTCATCCACATCCACGCGCGGTGCCGTGCAGCCGTGCTCCTTCCCGCGCTTGTCACGAAGGGAGAAAAAAAATGTTGTATCTGCAGAAGTCATAGCTTATTTAATCCAACATTACGCAATGGTTAGTAGTATTATCTGACTTTGTAGTTTGTACCGAACCGCTTGCACGTACTGGTGGCTGGCAAAAATAATTCTACTTCAATCTCGCTACCCTCTCTGACCGGATTAATGGAATAACCCACCTTTGCCTTCACACCATGGTACACACACAAGCTGGAATATTTTGGATACTAGGCTCTGAAGTACACCCTTTGTAAAAAAAAAAAACTAAACTTCTAAGTTTAAATTTTGTCAAAAAAAACCAATTTCTAACGTCATATTTTATCCTCGGACATAAAACAAGAAGTTTTATCTTTTCAATATTTTAAAACTTATCTACCATTATTACTATTTTTTCAATAATAAAAGACATTTTGATCAATTTTTTCTTTTTACTAATTTTAATTTGAGATGTTAGGAGTGGGTTTTTTAATGGACGGAGGGTTATATTAGTAATAATACACCGGGAGCGGTCATGTCATGCCTGTCTCGTCAAAACGAAAATCTCTCGAATTGAAAACAAGCCATGTGGTAAGCACGCGAGATAGTGAACCGATCGAGCAACAAGTCCCTTTGGTACATACTCCTACATCGTGGTCGCGACACGATATGAGCAAGTTGGATTTGTGGTGCTTGTGCAACGAGTCAGCAAATCTTACAGTCACAAGCAGCATAGCCAGATCGTTGGAAAAAGGTCGCCACGGAAGAAGCAGAGAGAGTCACATCAGCACGCCGAGCTCACGAGAACGAGTTTTTTCGTCATGCCTCTCCAACAACCGAAGCGAAGAAACATCATGATTTCCATATGCCCGATAATTCATCCTATAATAATTTTTTTAGGCATCTTATAATAAAATAATCTGATGATAGTGTAGGATGTCTGGAAGGGTGATTGCGTGAATGGTTCATATGCTCTATAAACCACTCATCGACTGCAACCTACTTCCAAACATCATTTTAATTTTACACGGTATAAGATCAAAAGTACCGTGATTGTATCTTGTGATACATCCTCTTTTAAAGAAGTACCAAAGTGATTGTACCAAATGCATTTTCGCGATGCATTAAATAACACTGTTGTGATTCTATCGTATAAGGACCCATTTGAAAGAAGGATTAGAAAAGAAAACCATAGGATTGAATTTCCTTAGAGTTTTTCTTCATATATATCCTTTGATTCATAGAAAAATGACATGAATTTTTCTATACAGTTGCATTTCTATGGTCAATTCTCGTGATGCATTTCTATGGACCCATTTTCATAGACCTCTTGAAATATTTTATTGTGTTAATTTTTTTATGGCATAATTGAAGAACATCTCTTTCTATTTTATGTGTTTTCAATTTTGGTAAGATTGAAAGTGATTTTGTACTTCAATTTATACGTTTTTCCTGTTTTATATTTATTTTTTCTATCATGTGTTTCAAAGGGGCCTAATCATTTTAAGGAAATATTTTGCCTAATAAAAAGATTTACTAGTATGGCTGTGGATGTTCAAACTTTCAATAACTGTGCCACAGATTATTCGTACATACTCGTGTGTCGTGTGCAATAAAAGTGGAAAAAAAAGGTGAGGTTGGTGGCGAGAAGATCCTGATCGCAGGCTCGCAGCCAAAAGTTGGACAGTAGCGCCTCTCCTGTTCGTACAAAATCCGCTCGCTCGCAGGTTCCGCTTCCGCCTCACACCAACACACGGGCACCCGGCTTCTCTCTTCCTCTGAACCCTCGCCGCACCAATGGCGGCCGCGTCGCTCAAGCTCTCCTCCTCCCCCAAGCCCCTCGCCCCCGCGCCGGGAGCCCACCTCCTGCCCCTCCGCGCGCACCATGTGCGGCCGCTCCCCGCGCGCCTCCCGCCGGCCCGCGTCGCCGTGCAGCACACCGCCGCGCCGGCCTCCGACGCCACCCCCCGCACCGCCTCCTTCGAAAAGGTGAGCCCGCAATGTCCCTCTTCGCTTCTCGCTTCTTCATCCTCATCTGGTCCCGGGGTTCGTCTCAGCCGTTTGTTTGTTTGTGGTGGTGGTGGTGGTGGTGACGTCAGGTGCTGGAGGCGCTGATCGGCGGAGACCACTTCTCGGAGGAGGAGGCGGAGGCGACGCTGCGGCTGCTGCTGGAGGAGGAGAACGAGGCGCGCATCTCCGCCTTCCTCGTGCTCCTCAGGGCCAAGGGCGAGACCTACGAAGAGGTGGGTGCGCCCCCCCGCGTGCGGTGGCGCTAATTTGGATTTTCTTCTGTTCCAGCGATGGAGTGAGATTTCTCAGAGTTTGTGGCGCTTGTTCAGATCGTGGGGTTGGCGAAGGCGATGATAAGCTGCTGCGTCCGGGTTGACGGGCTCGATGACGCCGTCGACATTGTCGGCACCGGCGGAGACGGCGCGGACACCGTCAACATCTCCACCGGCTCCACCATACTCGCCGCCGCAGCGGGCGCCAAAGTCGCCAAGGTATTGGATCCTCGCCCTTTCATTTGTTTATGGGAGATTATACATGCGCATGCCATTTTCTTTCTGCTCCTTTTGGATTTAGGAAATATTACTAGTGGTGATGATTCACTAATGTGTTTTCGTTTGCTTTTCTGCAGCAAGGGAGCAGGGCTAGCTCGTCGGCCTGCGGCAGCGCCGATGTGCTGGAGGCGCTGGGTGTCAACATCGAGTTGGGACCCGAGGTAGTTGCCTTTGCCTGATTGACCATTGATTGCTTTCTGCCTGGTCCTGTGCGCTATTGCCTTTAGGATCTTATCATGCATTTATATTGTGCTCCTGTACTCTGTAGCACCTAGTAGGAGTACCATTCATGCTTCATGGCTAGTGATCTTACCTCGTGGATACCCTGTGCACCTCTAATGTGATGTGAGTTGCAGGCCTAGATCAACCGTGTGGTTTGTGTTTGACTATTTGCTTTTTCTCTCAAGTACATAATCGTACATATGAACTGGAAGCTGAAATGGCATGGTCCCTTTGCAAACCACCCAGAGAAAAAGATCCTTTTAAAATATGAGCTGTCAAAGACCATTTTAAAACCAACAACCTCCCTTTCATCTAAAGATGATGTGTGATGGACTGATGGTTACAGCATGTATATGTTTTTTTTTAATCTTAGAATAAAAGTTAGGCTACACAATCAGGTCACCTGCTCTCAGTGGATTACAAGGTTCTAGTACATAGCTATAGCACTAAAAGGTGATTTGGTGGTCACAAGATACAATAAAAGAGGGAGGGATTCTACGATGGAAATACATGGTGAACCTACAACACCCATATCCAGTCCCATAATAAATAACCCAAGCCAACCCTTTGCACCAACACTGAGGGTGTGTTGCTGATTGCCGAGCTGCACATCCACCAAAGCTGCTGGTAGCGGAGCTAGAAACTTTTGTAGAGGAGGCCATGTAGCAGGAATTATATAATAGCACGTGCCAAATGATAGATCTCTACTTGTTCTAGTGCTAAATTGTGTGTAGAATAGTAGGATACATGGGACAGGGGGAGCCATGGCCCCTGCCAGTCTTCTGTCTCTCTGCCACTGCAAAGCAGATAGAGCTTACTGAATTTGCTCTGAGCGCTGAGGTTGGTACCTCCAATCTTCTGGACCAAGGTGCGAAGCATGACCCGTTTGTGTAGTTGACATCTCAGATGTACTGCATAGATGTGTAGATTAGCCTCTTTATGGTTTTATCATCTGTTTAGGCTGACCTATCGGTGTAAAAGGGCACAATTGAATTGTTGGATTCCAGTAATTGAATAACGAAGATCAACATTTGAAGTTATTGTGTGCAGATAACATAGCTTGTTCTTGTAGTCACAAACTGAGGCTGAATGGTGTTACATATTTAGACTCATCTCTAAATATTTGTGGACAGAGGGAGTAGTTAGGAATTCTAGATGTAGTCGCTCTGTGTGCCATATGGTTACGTAATGATGCCTGTGAGTGCATTCCATTTGTTTATAATATAATATGGTTGTTTTTCCATGCATGGAAAGGCTGGCTGCCCTGCTTTTTCAAATTTTACATATTATGTTTCTCTATTATATGCATCTTATGGCATCAGAAACCTGGTGGGTTTATATATATATATATATATATTAATGTATTTCGTTTTTAAGGGTATTAAACGGTGTGTCAATGAGGTGGGTGTTGGATTCATGATGTCTGCAAACTATCATCCAGCAATGAAGATCGTCAAACCTGTGAGGAAGAAGCTGAAAATAAAGACAGTTTTCAATATTCTTGGTCCTCTCTTGAATCCAGCAAGGGTGCCTTATGCTGTTATTGGTGTTTACCATGAGAACATAGTAAGTTCCTTATTCATTTCTTGTTTTCTTCTAGTAAATCATCAAAGCATAAATACTATGATATGTTGGTAAAGCATTTTTAAAGTGACAACTTAATATTCCATTGACCCACATGATCATCATCATCTACTATTGTCGTGCGCTTTATACTTAGAGTAGGTGTGCGGGCAGTTTTTTAAGTTTACAAATGATGCGAGTTTATATTAAAGACCTTAAAGGCAAGCTCCAGACATCTACTGTTGAGCTGTTGGACCGAGCTTGCTCACTTCAAAGATCAGATATAAGATTATCCTTTTTCCAATTTTTAGTGAACTCCATCTTTAGTAAGTATTTCTGTTGGACTAGCTGATACATAGTAGGCATAAAGCATCTCTCTTGAGATGTCATGGGAATAGTCCTGCTACAAGCTATGTTGCAATTACTGTTTTTCCATCTATGCTCATTGATCATTCCTAATGAACAGATTTTCTTTTACTCGTAGGTTACCAAGATGGCTAAGGCAGCTCAGAAATTTGGAATGAAGAGAGCATTGGTTGTCCACTCGAAAGGTTTGGATGAAATAAGCCCACTTGGTATGGACGCCTACTAATGTATCCATTTCACCACTGTGCTGCACTGTTGCTAAAATTCCATGATTCCTCAAAAAATTACCTTGGAATATTAAAACTAAATGTTCTGTATTTAACTGAGAATTCTTTTATTAATGCTGTAGGGCCTGGATATATCCTTGATGTCACACCAAGAAAGATTGAAAAAATGCTCTTCGATCCATGTATGAGTTTTTCCCCTATATTTCTCTCAGAATTTACAGAAACAGAGTTTGTTCGTTGAACTCACTTGTGCAATTTTATTGGGTCATTTGAGTTTAGCCTCATCAATTTGCATGTTTTATGCATATTATACTTATTTCTAGTTACACATGCTAACTTCTGAAATACATTATGATGTTATGATACATTTTTTCTTTAGTCTCACTTTTTAAAATTATGTTACAATCCAGTGGATTTTGGTATACCCCGCTGCACGCTGGAAGATCTAAAAGGAGGTGATCCAGCATTCAACGCAAAAGTTCTCCAGGATGTCCTTGCTGGTCAAAGGGGTTCAATTGCAGATGCTCTCGTAAGTTAAATCACTACAGTTATCCTCTTTTTCTAGTTACTTTCTACCTTCTAAATTTCCTGATGTAGGTGAATGCATTTTTTTCCGATGAACTTGCAGAATTCTGAGTGGTTAGCCTATCTTTCGCATATGAATATTTTTAAAAAGTTCTTCAGTAGAGGGGAGTTTGCAATGCACCCTGTCATAAACAGCCGATTGGTGCCCCCCCCCCCCCAAAAAAAAAAGAGTTTTTTGATCATTAACTCTGTGTCACGATAAGGATTTAATTGTCTTTAGTATTTTTTTTCACAAATCATATATGGAACTTGTTAGCTTGCACACTTTGAGTTGCACTGCTATGCAAAACATTAATCGATCTGTTTTTCTTCATAGGTTCTGAATGCTGCAGCCTCTCTTCTTGTCAGTGGTAAAGTAAATAGTTTGCATGATGGTGTAGCGTTAGCACAGGAAACGCAGCGCTCCGGGAAGGCCATCAACACACTTGAATCTTGGATAAAGATTTCCAACGTAAGTACTTCTGGTAATACTAGTTGCAAAACACATTTTGTCTGTCAGTTATATGAGCCTGACGCCCTCAAAAACTGTTGATACAGAGTTGCAGAGACTGATGTTGGTTGGCCAGCAGAATTCCTCGATAAGATCCTCACCAAAGAAAAAAGGGGAGTCTTCAATAAGACCTGAGGAATGATGACAAATAAGGATTATTTTAGGTTATCTTTGTCGATAATGATATCTTTATGTATGTTCGTTCCAAGTGCCATCTGGGGTGAGATAATAAGGTTATGGTTGGGATTGTAGCCTTCTTTTCTTGTCGACTTAGAGATAGATGAGTCTCGTTTAGAGATCTTGGTAGTGCCCGTTACATTATGTGCTAGTGCAAGGCATGGAAGGAAAATGGAGCTATGCAGTCGATCTGTTCAATGTTGCATCTCAATTTTGTAAAATGCTTCCGAAATATATAATCCATCTCGATTGCCTCCCGTTACAATCTGACGTAAGTTCACACTTCACACCCTGGATGTGCACGCAATTATGAGAGCATTTCCGATATGCCTATATTTAGTTTTACACACAATCAATTCACAAGCACAAAATGAACCCTTCACACGCGAAGTATGTACAAAACCATACCACATCAGTATTGATACACCCAGTGGAGGCAGAGGCAGATGTTCCTCTGCTCGGAGTCTGCGCTAGCTAAGCGGAAAACAATGGACGCTAGCAGCAACATTCAGATTTTCTTTGTAGGGGAAGAAGCGTTGTGTTTCGCCGCCTTGAGGATCGCGGCGCGGATGGCGGACTCGTTGCCGTGATCTCCCCGGCTCGACTTGCGCCACCGCCGATCCCACAGCAGCGACCAGCACCGGACGGTCTCGCCGTCTCTCTCCCTGCATCATCATCATCGTCAGTTCGTTTCACATCGCGATTAGCAAGTCGATCTCAAATTGCCGGCATTAAACCAGACGCTGCGCGAGCTAGCTGGTCCACGAATTCAGTGAGACAAGGACGCGGTCCCTTGTCCCAACGCGTGTGGTTGCGTGGTAACCATCTGTTTGTACTACACTCGCTTTGCTTTCTCCATCGGAGTAGGTCGTCGCATTTATAGTAACTCGTACTCATGTGTACACCAAACAGCAACCTGTAGCATGTACTGGATATACCAAACAGTAACAGGTGGAATGATGTGGAACGTACAAGCAGTCAAGCAGGTTGATCTGAACGAGTGCTCGTTTTACAGAGTGCACGGATCAGCAGGCAGCAGCTAGAGTAGGACCATTTCTATGTAGACTAGTTACTTTTTACCTTTGGAATTGCCGTGCCGGCTTTGATGCTTTTGTTGACTGTCTATGTACGGGTTTATTTGGTCCTATGCTGTGGGAGTACTATATTATCGCTAGCTGAATAAAAACGAATTTAGTACTATATAGTACAATATCGGTGTTGAAAAAGGTGGTTCTTGTAACGAATTTGTGTTTTTTTTCCTTCGTGATCTGCTATTATCACCTTTATTTGCAATCAAGCTGATGAAGAATTGATATTGTTGATGTACATAGAGATGGAGTGTTTGGAGTCAGAATTGATTGATTACCTCTTGTTGCGATCGGAGCAGACACTGGCGCTCCGGCCGCCGGAGACCGACGGCGGCCGGGCGGGCCCAGTGCGTGGAGCGGTGAAGCTGCGGGTGAAGGAGCGTGGCATGTAGAAGTTGAGCAGGACGCCGTCGCTGCTGCTGCGGAAGCTGCCGCCCCCGCTGTCCCACCGCCTCGCCGACCCCCTCCTCTCCGGCCTCCCCGTCGCCGCCGGCTGCTGCTGCTCCGACTGCCTGCCGGACGCAGTCCGCGCCGTCCCCGCCAGGCCCGGCTCTGCCTTCCCCTCCGACGGCGAAGGCGAAGGCGGCGCCACGCCACCGGCCTTCTCGACGAGGTCCGTGAGCGAGAGCTCGTACTCGGACTCGGGGAGATCATGCAGCATCCCGAGCATCTCCTCCCGCCTCCGCGCGATCTCCTGCGCCCTCGCCGACAATCCGGCGTCCACCGCCTGCGGGCTCATCCCGGGCACCCACATCCCGGCCGCTGCCGCCGGCTGCAACTCCGAGCTCGCCTGGAGCATGGCTACTCCGAACGAAACGAACGGCAAGAGTGAGAAGTAGTAGCGCGTACTGGTCGCGATATAACGATCGAGAAGAGGAGGAAGCGGTTGCGGTGGTGGTGAGCGCGATCGACGACGACGACTCGATCGATCGATCGATCGGGGGGCGACTGGTGAGGGAGACGACGACGCGCGCGCGAAGGCGAGGGCGTGGGCGCGTAGGCGACACGACGCGCGCGCGGATTTGACGAAGCGATCGGTGGGGTATACGTAGCGTTGGAATCTAGAAGCCCTTTTTTGTGGTTGTTTTTCTGTCCGGATAATCCTGACCTCATCCATGCCTTCGGTTGCACGCATTGAATATTTACATGTTCCTCCTCTGTTCCTCTAGAACAGGGTAAAACCGTAAAAGTAGAATGAGCGAACTGCGATCGCCGAGGGTCGTCGGATCGAGAACCAACGTCTCGGATTTGAGGTTGATGAATAGATTACAGACCGGTTTGGATCGTTAGATTGAGTTAGATTGAGCCAATCTAACCCAAAAAATAACCAAACAGAACCGTTAGAACATGACCAACAGATTCTTAAAAAACAATTCTAAAAAAACTCATTTAGAGAATCTCTAAAAAGTTTAGAAAATGAAATTAAAAATTGATACGGCAGATTATCAAAACTGAATCTTTATTTTTTAACTAACCGGGACCCATGAACTACCACTAGGGTTTTTTTGGGTACAAAGGCGGCAGCAGGCGCAGCCTGCGCAGCGACATCATTGATGAACTGTTTTTTTCACCACACGACAAGTAGTACAAGCGGCGGCATCATTGGCAATGCGTGCGGTGAAGCACTGTGCGACGGTAAGCACTGTGCGTGAGAGCGTGCGTGAGTGTTGTGCATCCGCTGCAGACAATCACAGATGCACAGCTCACAGATGCAAGCGGTGGCGTGCATCAAGATAGTTTGGATGGGGAAGCGACGCTATGCGGCGGGGGCGGCGGCGCGCAGGGACAAGCGGGCGGCATGCGACGCGGGCGACACGACACGATTGATCTGTTTTTCACGTGCGCATGACTCTAAAATAATCCACGCAGTGGCGAAAGCTATTTTAGAGAACCAGGACTCTACTCTCAGTTTTGAGCACAAGATCCTGATTTTAGAGAGCCTACAATTTTAGAGATCCATATGGTGTCTCTGTTGGAGCCTATTTTTCAAAAAGAATTCTCCAAAATAGAGTTAGAGATTCATTTAGAAACACTGTTGGATATGCTCTTAGAGTTAGATTTTTGCATCTAACCCACCCAAAAAACTATCTCCTCCAAGGGTGCTTATTTGGGTTATTTTTGGTGGGGCCTACAGCAATCCACCTTTTCCCCTTCTCTAGGGCCTCAGGAGATCTACATCTCCCGCAACGCCGTCGTCCCCAACCTCCGACTCCTCCCGCGACGTCCGTAGGGTGCCGCCGCGTGAGGTACGTCCTTTCTCCGTTCGCGGGCGCCATGGAGGCGGACCAGTGCGCGGGCGCACAGGCGGACCGGGCGCGTGGTGGCCACAGGTGACCGACGCACGGCGCCACAGAGCACGGGGCTGGCCGGCGCGCAGCAGCCCGAGGGGCGTTGGCCGGCGTGCGGCCGCCCGCGGGGCTCTGGCGGGCTCCCACACGCGGAGCCGGAGCTTGCCCTCCACGGCGGCGGTGGAGGCATTCCGGCGTCGTGACATGGTGCTCGTGCCTAAGGGCGACCCCGGTGGAGGCACGTGCAAGGACGGGTGTCACGCCCAGAAATTCACACGATTCTGCGCCTAATTTGTGCATTACATCCTCGTCCAGAATCACCGAGGTACACAAATCGACGTTATTGATAATACGTAATCCTCGTCTTAGAAACAATATAAAAGAGTTACACAAATGCAAATGGAAAGGAAAATAAAACCGACTTAAGCTAAACTTGACACGAGCGAAGCGGAACACCAACTCCACGGCTAAACCTTGACGAGAACAAGCCTACACCTCCTCGGAGACCTCGATCTCAACCTCGCACCGAAGGGGAAAAAGAAGCAAGACTCGAGTACAACCACCGTACTCAACAAGTCACACCTAAAAGGGTACATGATGCGAGATAAATAACAAGGAAGGGTCAAGGGGCTCAATTTGCATAAACAGCATTTGCAGATATAATAATAATATTTGAAGACAAGAAACAAAGTAGTAATATTTAAGCAAGATTAAATAAATGATGTCCAACGCTCAAACCACGTTGCAACAGCCCATCCATCCACCCGCACTAGTCATATTCCAACATTTCATTCGAATAAAGTAAGTGAGACTAATCAAGGTGAATCGGTCGATCGCCCGTAACCGTGGGCACGGCTATTCGAATAGTTTTTACTCCGATCGAGGTGTACAACGTACCCACAAGACACAATCCCACGACACGTTACCGTGCGCCGGTGCACCACCACGGTGCCCGAAAGGAACCGTGACGACCCTTCACATAACCCCTCTAATCAATCGTACCACACCAAGGTTTCGCCCCATTCCCATCGGCAATGGGCGCCCCTCTAGTGCCGCGGTGAATCCGGAAGCGATCAACCCTTAAAACCGGGGCCGACCCAACTCCATCACGCTCACCCTCTCCGGGATACGTTAACTAGAGACGGCTACGCTACGGCCCACCATTACCCATGCTAGCTTGTGGTATGCACGGCATTTCTTCCGTGGTTTCCCGAGAACCGGTCCTTAATCGTCATGAGCACGCTAACCAAAGTCCAACCATGTGCTCACGACCCACCTTTCTCATAATTCATTATTATTAAAACCAAAGTCATATCTTAATATCGTCGGAAGATCCACTTTAGAAATAAACTTGATTAGTGTGACTCCCTTAAGTGAGCTAGTTGCGCTAAGCATGACTAAGCAACCTTAAACTATCATCTAGTCACATTGGATCCCAAGTTATCAATGGTATAAGGTAAACAATCCTATGGTTGAGTACAATAGGTATAAAACATCCCATGAAATGACATTCTAAAACATATGCGATTTTGAATGAAATAGAGGTATTTACATAAAATAGGTACAATATGGTCAATGTAAGGTATGACTTGCCTTGTTCGGAGACCGAGGAACCTCGGCGACTACTTCAAGAGAACGGGCTCGCGGAAAACTCGGAATCTACACGACAAACAAAACACTCAACAAACACCCTAAAAAGTCTACTGAAACAGTAGTGAAAAGTATTTTTAATGGATTTTTGACATTTTTATGGATTTAATGAAATTTGAATGGACTAAAACGGAGCTCGGATTCAAAAGATATGAATTTTAGAAGTTTAATTGCGATTTTTAAACTAAACGAAAAGATTAAATTATTTATTGCGCAATTAAGTCCCGGTGACGTCATCCTCGCGCGCTCGGGTGGCGTCGCGCATGACGTCGGCGGGCGGCGTCAGCCCTAGGTGCGACAAGCACGTGCTGCTGGCCGAGCCTTGGGAGACGGGGCGCGGCGGCGGATTGCCGCCACGTGGCGCGATCCGAGCGGCCGGATTGCGGCGACGTGGCACGATCGGAGCGGCGGACGGCGCGACGGACGGCGCAGATCCGTCGCGACGGACGGCGCAGATCCGTCCGATCCGCAAGATCGGACGGCACAGTGCGCGCTAGGGTTAGGGTTGGGTTCCACGGTGGCGGCGGCGGCGGCGGATGCGCAGATGACCTGGCGACGGCGGCGGGACGGCGGCGACGACCCGACGAGCGGCGGCGGACGGCGCGACGACCCGACGAGCGACGCGCGCGCGGAAAAGAAAAGGAAGCAAACGAAAACAAAAGAAACCCTGGGGAGTGGCGGCGAGCTCACCGGCGGATGAAACGACGGAAAACGGCGGCGACACGGGCTAGAATCAACGGCGAACAAAGGGGAAAACGCGGCGGAGCTCGAGGGGGTTTTAAAGGGGGAGAGAGGAGGCCGAAACGGGCACGGATAGGGCGGGGATAAGGTCGCCAGGCGTTTTCGGACTCGGAGAGGAGAGAGAGATATCCGGCGGTCGTTTCGGGCGACGACGGCCGTTCGGCGTGCGGGGAAAGCGGGCACGGGTGCGGCGGCGCGGGCGGAGCCGGCGTGGGGCCCACGCGGCGCGAGACGCGCGGAAACGGCGCGAAAAGGAGGAGAGGCGGCGCGGCTATGGCGGCGGCGGTGGGCGGCTGGGCGCGAGAGCGGCTCGACAGTGGGGCCCACTGCTCGGTGGCCCGCGCGCAAGGAGGGCGCGACTTGCGCGGCGCGGCGGGACCGTGGGCCTCGGCCCACGGGGGAGAGCGGCGCGCGGGGGTGCGGCTCGGGCGGAGCGTGTCGGGCCGACGGCCGACGGAGAGGCGGGAAACCGTACGGATGGTACGGAAAAAGGAAAAGAAAAAGAAAAAGAAAAAGAAAAAGGGATTTAGGGACTTAATTAAATTTCGATTTCTTATTTAATTGATTAAAAAAACTTAGAGTGCTCTAAAAATTCCAGTAAAAATCCTATTAGCGTATTTTGACATGAAGAACTCAAGAAAAATCCTACCATGTCATTCCCATTTATTAATTGCATTTTAAAATTATAGGTTGACTCCAGGTTAATTTGAAATTCCGATTATTTCCTGGTAAATTATTTTAAATGAATTAGGGAAAAACCCGGGATGTGACAACCTACCCCTAAACGGAATCTCGACCCCGAGATTCGGAGGTACGCGAAGAGTTGCGGTGCGCGGCCTTTAGCTCATCTTCTCGTTCCCAAGTAGCTTCTTCCTGGAGTGATGAGTCCATTGAACCTTGCAAAACCCGATAACCTTGTTCCGAGTCCTTCTCTCACCGACCTCAAGAATACGTGCTTGGTCTCTCTACATAGGTTAAGTCCTCTTGGATTTCAATCTGTCCGGACTCGCCGCTCTTCCGGTACCCTTAAACACTTCTTTAACTGGGACACATGAAACACGTCGTGAATACCGGTCATGTTGGAGGAAGCTCCACGATAGGCCACTTCTCCTCGACGTTCCCGAATCTCGTATGGTCCCACGAAACGTGGTGCCAACTTACCTTTGGTTTGGAAACGGTGTACTCCCGAGTGGTGTAACGCGAAGATACACAAAATCCCCGCTTCAAAAGCGAGATCTCTTCGACGATTATCTCATAACTCTTCCGTCGGGATCGCGCAATCTTCAACCTTTCCCGAATCACTCGGACCTTTTCCTCTCGCTTCGCTTATTACTTCGTGCCAAACAACGGCGCTCACCCGTCCGATCCTGCATAGGGGTGTGCGGCATTTCCGTCCATACAGTGCTTCATACGGTGCCATTTGAATGTTGGCCTGATAACTGTTGTTGTAAGAGAATTCTGCATAGGGCAAGCTTTTGTCCCATGCTTTTCTAAAATCGAGCGTGCATGCTCTCGGCATGTCTTCCAAAATCGATTCACTCTCTCGCTTGACCGTCTGCTTGCGGATGATAGGCCGTGCTAAAATTCAAACGGGTATCGAGTTCTTCTTGCAACTTCTTCCGAACTTGGAAGTAAACCGACTTCCCTATCGGACACGATCTTCTTAGGCACGCCATGCAAACACATGATCCTTGCGAGATAAAGCTCTGCCAACTTCTTCCCTGAGTAGGTAGTATGTACTGGTATGAAATGGGCCACCTTGGTGAGTCGGTCCACCACGACCCAAATCGAGTCATAACCTGACGTTGTGCGGGGTAAACTTGTGATGAAATCCATTCCAATTTCTTCTCATTTCCACTGAATCAAGTGGTTGCAACGATCCGGCGGGCCGTTGATGTTCGCCTTCACTCGCCGACAAACATCACAAAGTGCAACAAACTCCGCTATCTCCCTCCTCATGCTGACCCACCAAAACTTTTCTTTAAGATCTTGATACATCTTTGTACTGCCCGGGTGAATTGAGTATTGGGTTTGGTGAACTTCCGTAAGGATCGTCTTTTTCAAATCCTTGTCTTCTGGCACACACAATCTCTTTCCCATCCAGATTGTGCCATGTTCGTCTTCCGTAAAACCACGAGCTTTTCCGACTCTCATGTTCTTCTTGAGTTCGGCCATTTCGGGATCCGACGCCCGAGCGCCCGAATTTGATCAATAAGAGTGGGTTGGGCTTCCGAGCAGCCACAAAACCAAAATCCACCACTCGTAGATTTAGATTCTCGAATTCTTGCCGCAATCGGTCACACATTCTTTCGACACCGAGAGTGGTGCAAGAACTCTTTCGGCTTAGTGCATCCGCAACCACATTAGCTTTGCCGGGATGGTAATGTATCCCTAAGTCATAATCTTTGATCGGTTCCAACCATCTCCTCTGTCGGAGGTTTAAATCCGGTTGGGTGAAAATGTACTTAAGACTTTTGTGATCCGTATACACTTCACAACGATTACCAATTAGGTAGTGTCGCGGATCTTCAATGCATGAACCACTGCGGATAACTCCGATCATGAGTGGGGTAGTTGTTTTCATGTGGGCGCAATTGACGAGATGCATATGCGACCACTTTGCCTTCTTGCATCAACACACATCCCAACCCTTGGCGAGATGCATCACAATAAACTTGGAAGTCCTTTGTTGGGTCGGGCAAGATCAACACGGTGCGGACACCAACTTCCTCTTGAGCTCTTCAAAACTTCTATTGCATTCCGCGACCACTTAAACTTCTCATCTTTCTTCAACAGTTGAGTCATTGGCTTGGCGATTTTGGAGAAGTTCTCAATGAAGCGACGGTAGTAACCCGCAAGTCCAAGGAAACTTCGGATCTGCGTAACCGTTTTAGGCGGGGTCCACTTAGTAACTGATTCCACATTTGCTGGATCCACGGCTACTCCTTGGGCATTCACAATGTGGCCGAGGAACTGTACCTCCTTTAACCAGAAAGCACACTTGCTAAACTTGGCGTAGAGTTGATGGTCTCTCAACTTTTCGAGTACTGTCCGAAGATGTTGCTCATGATCCTCCTCTGACTTAGAGTAGACCAAAATGTCGTCAATGAACACCACCACGAATTTATCCAGAACTCCATAAACACCTTGTTCATCGATTCATAAAGAAAGCGGTGCATTGGTTAACCCAAAAGACATGACCGTACACTCGCATACCCATACACAGTGGTGAAGGCGGTCTTGGGAATGTCCTCTTCCCGAATCCTTAACTGATGATAGCCCGATCGCAAATCTATCTTGGAAAATACCTTGGCCCCTTTGAGTTGATCGAATAAGTCATCAATCCGGGGTAGGGGATACTTGTTCTTGATAGTAACCTCATTGAGGGCGCGATAATCCACACACATTCTCTTGGTCTTGTCTTTCTTTTCCACAAAAATCACCGGAGCACCCCAAGGCGACGTGCTCGGGCGAATATACCCTTTTTGCAACTGTTCATCCACTTGCTTCTTTACTTCGGCCAACTCGTTGGCTCCCATCCTATATGGCCTCTTGTGTATTGGGGCAGTCCCGGGTACTACGTCAATCCGGAATTCGATTTCCCTTTTTGGCGGCATCTGAGTTAAATCCTTGGGAAAAACTTCAGGGTATTCTCTGACAATGGGGATATCCCCTAACTTCACAGGGGTCTTGGCCGCCATTTCGGACGATTCCCCGGTGGAAACATGATTCAAACTTACTATAGCCTTGACTTGCATGGGAGAGCGAAAAACAATTCTTTCTCCATTCATGTTGACTAAAGTAATAGTGCGACTAGCGCAGTCAATTACTCCCTTATGTCTGGACAACCAATCCATCCCAAGAATGACATCTATGCCTTTGGACTGAAGGAGGATAAGGTTGGCTAGAAACATAGATCCTTGGATTTCTATGGTCACTGAGGGACAATACTGAGTGGTCTCCAAATGGTTTCCAGAGGTTTGAACCCGCATAGGTATCTTAAGTCCCACTACTGATAACCCATGTGCCCCAACAAATTGCTTTGAGATAAAAGAATGTGTAGCGCCAGAATCAAATAATACTGTGGCAGGAGTATAGTTTACAGGAAACATACCCAGTATAACTTCAGGAGCGGTCTGTGCTTCCTCGGCGGACGCATGATTGACTCGAGCTGGATGAACCTTGGCCCAGCGCGTCTTGGCCGGACACTTGTCCGCAAAATGCCACAGGTCACCACGGTTGAAACAGACTCTGGCTTTCCTCCCGAGTCCTTCCTTGGAGGTGGTGGCGTGATTGTTCTTGGGATGGCGCCGTTGGAGGGCGCGGGCGGAGTACGTTGTTGCCGACCACTACCACTACCGCGTTGGAAATTCCCGGGTGATAAGGTCGATGCTGACGAACAATCATGGTGGTAGGTCCACTCGACTTCCGGGCATGAAACGCGGCCTCTGCCGATTTCCCTGCCGTTGAGGAGGTCGTGTCGGAATACTTTTCTCTTCTTGATCATCTTGTTGCGCCGATCTTCCCGTCGAATGACCTTGTCAACCACTTCTCAAAGTTAGCATACTCTCCGAGATAAGCTTGTCCGTGAGTTCATCATCCAAACCACCAAAAACTTTTCCCGCCTTTCGCATCGGTGCGCACATCTTCGGGGCATAACGGGCAAGACGATTGAACTCGTGCGGATACTCGATCGATCTTACCTGCTCAAGAGAACGGAACTCACGCTTTTCGTGCAACTATTCCCGAGAATATGTGCGGTCCGAAACCGCGACGAAACTCTTCCAGTGTAACCTGCTGCCGGCGAGTAACCAAATAGTTGTCCCACCAAGCGAGCGGGACCAAATGCGATGAGTGGCAAACGAGACTTTCTCCGATCCGTGCACGCAGCAGATCTAACTTCTTCTCTATGGCATGTAGCCAATCATTAGCCTCCATGGGATTGGTGGTGCTTGGAGAAGGTCGGCGGTCGGACACGAAGGAACTCGCGGCTTGGTGGGGTGGTGGGGCGGCAAGCCGATTGTTCTCTTTATTTTTGCATTCAAGATTCATCGTTGCATCCGATGGTGGTGTTGTTGTATTTGCTTGCATCATTGCAGCCATCATCTGTGTCGTGAAGCGAGCACTTGAGCAATGGTGGGATTCTCGGGTGGCGGTGGAGGAGCATTGCCATTGGCGTCGTGAGCCTCGTTGTTGTCGGCACTGACCGTCCATTGTTGCTGTTCGCCCGCGGTCCCGGTGTTCACCATCCGAAGGAGACGACCGACCGGAGAGAGAAAAGAAGAAAAGCAGACAGAGACTTAGAACTAATCTTTATTATTTGAATTCAAATGCATTGTTCGATCTTGACTAAAAACAAGGAAAAGCACCAAACATCCTTAATTGGTCGGTCATATCACACTTGATATCGATCGCACTATCCCACACAAGGCACCTAACACACAAGAACTACCAAGAAGACAAACTAATTTAAACGGTAAAACTAAGGAGGGCAACTAGAACGATCCACGAGACGAGGAGTCGAAACTGCTTCCTTCGAAGATCCCCATTCTTCCGAACGGCTCCGGAGTCCTCGGGCGTCACCTCGACTTGGACTCTTCGAATTGGTTGCCGTAGCCCAACCGATCCCGCCTCTTCCCTCCGAGGAATCTTGAGTCTCTTCGGAGTCCATGTCTTCAGCCGAATGCTCTGAGCTTGAGTCACTGGAGACGGAGATCCAACCATTACGCCACCTCCGCCTTGATTCGCCGAGGCTGGAGCAAAGGTGAGGGCGTAACTGCAGCAGGAGGAACTGGAACCGGCGCTAACCGGAGCGGGTGGAGCTGGAGAAGGCGGTGGAATCCGAGGTGCCACTGGATACGGACAGGCGCGGTGGTGGTCTTCCGAGGCGTAGTGCGGAGTCTGACCCCAACTGGTGGCGGGAGTCCCTTCAACTCAGCGACCTCCTTCTTTAGACGAACCACTTCGTCCTGCAGCCGCGCGATCCTCAGCATCTTCTTGTCGTTCAGCTCTTTGGTCGCCTTGTGTAGGTCAGAGTGCATTTGATCCAGTCCTTTGAGCACAGTTGCACATGTGCCCGAAGGTAGAGTCATTCTCCTCGGCCGTTGACTTGAATGCACTGACCTCTGAGGAATTACCTCGACGGGGATGGTAGCGGTAGGAGGAGGTGCGAAGGTCGGCGTCATGCGGCTCCTCATCCGGCCAACATCGGGTAGGCGGCTTCTTGACAAGCGTGATCGACGTGCCTCGGAAGCCGTGACCTCCATGTTGGGAAGACACGTTCCCACAAACCCGTGAACCTCCAACCGAACACGGTATGGCAACTCGCCACTGAGAGGCGCAACTGTTGTATACTCTGGTGCTTCGGGATATCCAACTGCAAGGGCCATACGCGCCAGCTCTGCCACGAAGCCTGTCATCCCTTTTCCGCAGTGCGTCGCTGGGGAACCTGCCATCTATAGAAACAAAGGAGTGGGAAAATCAAAACATGCTCAAAAACCCACGACCAACATCCCATTTTCGCAATTCCTAAACCCTAGACTGACTCCACTTTTCAAACACCCCCTTTTTTTCAAAACATATGCACATGAAAAGAATTAGAGGGCTCTTAAGGTTTCCAGTTGGCTTGTCCTACGTCACAGGAAGGCTCGATACCAACTTGTCACGCCCAGAAATTCACACCAGAATTTCTGCAGCTAATTTGTGCATTACATCCTCGTCCAGGAATCAGCCGAGGTACACAAATCGACGTTATTGATAATACGTAATCCTCGTCTTAGAAACAATATAAAAGAGTTACACAAATGCAGCGGAAAGTAAAATAAAACTGACTTAAGCTAAACTTGACACGAGCGAGCGGAACACCAACTCCACGCTAAACCTTGACGAGAACAAGCCTACACCTCCTCGGAGACCTCGATCTCAACCTCGGCACGAAGGGGAAAAAAGAAGCAAGACTCGAGTACAACCACCGTACTCAACAAGTCACACCAAAAGGGTACATGATGCGAGATAAATAACAAGGAAGGGTCAAGGGGCTCAATTTGCATAAACAGCATTTGCGATATAATAATAATATTTGAAGACAAAAACAAAGAGTAATATTTAAGCGGATAAAAATAAATGATGTCCAACGCTCAAACCACGTTGCAACAGGCCCATCCATCCACCTGCACTAGTCATATTCTAACATTTCATTCGAATAAAGTAAGTGAGACTAATCAAGGTGAATCTGGTCGATCGCCCGTAACCGTGGGCACGGCTATTCGAATAGTTTTTACTCTGATCAGAGGTGTACAACTGTACCCACAAGACACAATCCCACGACACGTTACCGTGCGCCGGTGCACCACCACGGTGCCCGGAAAGGAACCGTGACAGACCCTTCACATAACCCCTCTAATCAATCGTACCACACCAAGGTTTCGCCCCATTCCCATCGGCAATGGGCAGCCCCTCTAGTGCCGCGGTGAATCCGGAAGCGATCAACCCTTAAAACCGGGGCCGACCCAACTCCATCACGCTCACCCTCTCTGGGATACGTTAACTAGAGACGGCTACGCTACGGGCCCAGCCATTACCCATGCTAGTTTGTGGTATGCACGGCATTTCTTCCAGGGTTTCCCGAGAACCGGTCCTTAATCGTCATGAGCACGCTAACCAAAGTCCAACCATGTGCTCACGACCCACCTTTCTCATAATTCATTATTATTAAAACCAAAGTCATATCTTAATATCGTCGGAAGATCCACTTTAGAAATAAACTTGATTAGTGTGACTCCCTTAAGTGAGCTAGTTGCGCTAAGCATGACTAAGCAACCTTAAACTATCATCTAGTCACATTGGATCCCAAGTTATCAATGGTATAAGGTAAACAATCCTATGGTTGAGTACAATAGGTATAAAACATCCCATGAAATGACATTCTAAAACATATGCGTATTTGAATGAAATAGAGGTATTTACCTAAAATAGGTACAATATGGTCAATGTAAGGTATGACTTGCCTTGTTCGGAGCGAGGAACCTCGGCGACTACTTCAAGAGAACGGGCTCGCCGGAAAACTCGGAATCTACACGACAAACAAAGCACTCAACAAACACCCTAAAAAGTCTACTGAAACAGCACTGAAAAGTATTTTTAATGGATTCTTGACATTTTTCTGGATTTAATGAAATTTGAATGGACTAAAACGGAGCTCGGATTCAAAAGATATGAATTTTAGAAGTTTAATTGCGATTTTTAAACTAAACGAAAAGATTAAATTATTTATTGCGCAATTAAGTCCCAGGTGACGTCATCCTCGCGCGGCTCGGGGTGGCGTCGGCATGACGTCGGCGGGCGGCGTCGGCCACTAGGGGCGCGTCGGCGCACGGCTGAGCGGAGCGGGAGACGGGCGCGGCTGCGGATTGCCGCCACGTGGCGCGATCCGCGGCCGGATTGCGCGACGTGGCGCGTCGGAGCGGCCGGGCAGCGATCGGACGCGCGCAGATCCGTCGCGATCGGACGGCGCAGATCCGTCCGATCCGCAAGATCGGACGCGCACAGGGGCGCGCTAGGGTTAGGGTTAGGGTTCCACGGGTGGCTGCGGCGGCGGCGGGGCGCGCAGATGACCGGCGGCGGCGGCGGAGGCGGCGACGACCCGACGAGCGACGACGCGCGCGGAAAAGAAAAGGAAGCAAACGAAAACAAAAGAAACCGGGGAGTGGCGGCGAGCTCACCTGGCGGATGAAACGACGGAAAACGGCGGCGACACGGGCTAGAATCAACGGCGAACAAAGGGAAACGCGGCGGAGCTCGAGGGGGTTTTAAAGGGGAGAGAGGAGGCGAAACGGGCACGGATAGGGCGGGGATAAGGTCGCCGGCTTTTCGGACTCGGAGAGGGAGAGAGATATCCGGCGGTCGTTTCGGGCGACGACGGCCGTTTCGGCGTGCGGGAAGCGGGCACGGGTGCGGCGCGCGGGCGGGCCGGCGTGGGGCCCACGCGCGCGCGAGACGCGCGAAGCGGCGCGAAAAGGAGGAGGGCGGCGCGGCTATAGCGCGGCGGTTGGCGGCCGGGCGCGAGAGCGGCTCAGAGCAGTGGGAGCCCACTGTCGGTGGCCGCGCGCAAGGAGGGCGCCAGGACTTGCGCGGCGGGCGGGACCGTGGTCCTCGGCCCACGGCCCAGGGAGAAGCGGCGCGCGCGCGGCGTGCTCGGGCGGAGCAGTGTCGGGCCGACGGCGGCGCACGGGAGAGGCGGGAAACCGTACGGATGGTACGGAAAAAGGAAAAGAAAAAGAAAAAGAAAAAGAAAAATGGATTTAGGGACTTAATTAAATTCCTGATTTCTTATTTAATTAATTAAAAAAACTTAGAGTGCTCTAAAAATTCCAAGAAAAATCGTTAGCGTATTTTGACATGAAGAACTCAAGAAAAATCCTACCATGTCATTCCCATTTATTAATTGCATTTTAAAATTATAGGTTGACTCAGTTTAATTTCGAAATTCCGATTATTTCCGTAAATTATTTTAAATGAATTAGGGAAAAACCGGATGTGACAACGGGCGGTGATGAACCTCCCCGGTCGGACATGTTCCGCTCCGCGTCATGCGCCTGCCAGCGGGAGGAGGAGGAGCGCCGCCGCCCGAAGAAGAAGTCGTCGGCGAAGGGGAAGCGGCGGAGGACATCGGGGGCTTTCTGAGCCGACGCGGCGCGCTACATCGCGATGGCGCACGCGGGTTCGCCACGGCCGCTCTGTCTGTACGGGCTATACATGCTGCTCGCCGACTTCCTCCGCCGCGCAGCTGGGCGCCGCTCTGCTCCATCCCGCTCCAAGAGACGCAGCGCGCGCTCGTCGCCTTCTGGGATCCTCCGCTCCACGGAGGGCTCAGCGCAGCCGTGCTCGCGCTCCCGCTCGCCGCGGTGCGGTCGTGCGGGGCCACGCTCGCCAACGCGCGCGCCGCGCTCCTGCGACGCCCGCTCCCGCTCCCGCCGTCCTTCCCGCGCCTCCTGCGCTGGCTCGCATCATCCTTCCTCTTCCTCCTCTTGCTCGACAGGAGCCGGCCACACAAGATCCTGCTGGAAAGCATATTTAAATGAGTTAAATGATTGAAAAAGTTAATCTAACCATAGCATCCAAGCACCCTTTGAGTTAGAGTTAGTTCAAGGCTAATCTAGAGTTAAAAACTAACTCTAACCTCTAACCGAGTCGGAGCAGCCAAAGAGGGCCGGAGTAGTAGCGTACTAGAGGTGGCTGGTACGCTTTTCGACGGTTGCAGTGGATCTGTCTACACTACATTTCCCTTTATCTTTTCAGGTAAAATTGTCCTTGATATTGGTCCGGCTGATGCACTAGCTTTTATCTTTGATGGCCCACTCGATAATTGTGAGGTTTGCTCTTTGCAATCTTATGATCTGAGCTCTCATTATGTAACTTTAATTTTAGCCACAACTCACAACGCTGTGGTCAAATATCACCAAACTAGCAGTAGTCAGGGTCAGGCAATCAGCAGTTCAGTAGACATGCACAATTCACCTGTTTGATACTTTGATTTTCATGATGATAGTGAAATTCATCACAAACATAATCTTGTGCCCTGTGCATATACTTTCATCACTATTCTGAATTTCTGATACAACACAGATGGGCTTGTACAGTGCTTAAATAGTGCGGACAGCCATCAGTGAATGCACCAACATCTGCTTGCTGATCATTAAAATGATGGGGGCATGCATACAAGAACAGCACAAATGCATACTAGTGCATTCCTTTTACATTTTATCTTCAAGGTTTCCTATGCAATGGTAATTGCAAGCTGACAAAAATACATCTACAGTAGATACCGAGACTTCATCCATAGTGATGTCCATATGCTAAGCCATACGTATATACAAGCAAGTAATCAACAAATAAGCATCAATAGTACAAGAGAGATGCTGATCTGTATAATTCAGTCCTAAGCTCAAAATGTCTTAATCTGTTTATGTTGACATTTTACCATATCCCGGAAACGTTGTCCTTAGAGCTCTTTAGCTCTCAACGCCCTTTTACGAATTCCTCGAGACCTATGAAGGAAACAGAAGAACAATGAGCATGGTATGATATAGGCCATCAACAATTGTTTCACCTTCAAGGGGAAAATACAACCTAAATCTTTACAGGTAGATGAAAATAAGTTCCTTGTGATTTAGGCGAAACAAAATGAAATTAAAATAATACGTGATGTGATGTGTCAGGAAAGCCTATATAGGCACAAAGTGACTACTCACTTGAGTTGAATTCGGTGAACTACGGGAAGGTGTTTGAGAAGCAGGCGATCTTCCAGGAGAAATTATTGTCGGCAAAGTCCCAGGAGACTGAGGATTGTTTGAAGAAGGGGAACGTAAGATGGAACCACCATGATGGTATGGTGACAGTGGAGAAGTCATAGGGGTCCTCCTGAGTCCTTGGGAATGGGGCCCATTACTGGGAGATATAGTAGGCGACAATGATTTGCCCAGAGGTAGCATGTTTATTTTGATCCTGCAAAACAAAGAAATGTTAGTTCTCTCATCATTTTGGAGGTTCTGTTAAGAGTACAAAGTAACAAGGTGAAGCCACTTACTTGTTATGTACATCAACATATTCATCTGTTTCATCCAAGATATCTTCCTGCGAAGAGAAATTTATGGCAGTTTTTCCATGTATAAGCGAAGACATTAAACAAAGAATAATACATCTACGAAAAAATTCTAGTTTCTTTTCTACCTATTGGAAAACGCCAGATAACTCTAAAAAATGCAACATCATGCTGAATTAAATTGACTGTTGTCCCCATAGGTTGGAGAACACTAAAATCTTTATACAACAAGCAAGAGTATAAATGGAGAAAAAATAATGGTGTCCACAAAAAAGCATCAGGATGTGAAAAATGCAATACTTTGTTCTCAAATAAAAATATAAATTAAGAACAAGCTGTATTTAAGAATATGTCCAACCTGTAGCAATTGTTCCATAACATCTTCCATTGTGATTATCCCCACTGCTGCTTCATCCAATGAATATCTTGGAAGTGGACCGCTATTAAAATCAAGAATATTGTCCCGCTTTTTTTCTGATTTCTTATATAAGCGCACCTCTCCATTCTTTTCAATGTTATTTCGACGACTTCCAGCAATGCTGACACGAGAGGGTGACAAACCTGAGGGTATTTTCAATTGATCAGCCAAAGCCAAACAAATATTTATTCCTGGAAAAACAAGTGATCATCGTGGCTAATGAAAAGTATGTACCATCAGGATGGGCATCTCTGTGGTTAATTTTGTAATCTGATCTGTCACTGTTAGTTTTGTAATCTGATCTGTCACTGTAAGTCTTCTCAATGGATGCTCCTGGTTCTTTTATGCGTCTGATCACCACAGCCATGTGACTGTGACCTTTCTGAAACTCGTTTAGAATGTCGTAGAGAGGAAGATCATCAGACACCCTGATATACCAAAAAGCAGCAACACCATATGAAAATTAGAAGATGACAAACGAACATTTTCTTAGGAGAAAGATACACGCAAATTACAAGGCAACATGGAGTATAGCTACCTTAAATAAGAGATTCCAAAGATCTGAGAATAGTTCTCTTGTTATGAAGAGCATAGAAGCATTAAGTATTCAGAAGTGCATATTAGAATCAATTCCAAAGTATATGCACAGTATGTGGCAACCTTGTTTGCACTCAGTTTAAGCCATGGAAATAATCTTAACTTGTCAACTTTAGTTATATATGCGTAGCCTTGAGCTTTCTTGAAGCATGCCTAATGTATTTGCACGTGATTTTGATTTCCAACTCAGACTCAGAGAAAGTTAATAGTGGGTACATTTTTTAATCAAGCCAATGAAACATAGTAGTAACTTTTTAAGGAGGACAGTAAGGGCCTAGAGGGCAAACAGCCAATTCGATAAAGCAATAAAAGATCATACCTTGGGATTTTTCTGATAGTAACATTTCGAATGGGCACTTCATCCTCAGGTTGGCAAGTAATTAAGTTTTTAACCTGAAAATGAGATGGTCTTTGCTTATTGGTCAAATAGTAAATAACAAACACATGAAAGTAAAGTGGCAAGATTGGCTATTTTTCATTGGGATTTAGGATGTCCAGGAAGTGACAGTAATGGAAGGATCGGGAAAGTTATTGTTGTTATTTTTATAAAAGTGGATTACTTATAAGCAATCAAATCTTCTGATTCCAATTTACATTGTCTCTTTACATAAGGACTTGTTTAGAAAGGCTTAAATTTGTGAATGTTGCCTCAGCTTTTGAATAACTAAGGCAGCTTGTGTGGAAGACATGAAGCTTCTAGTACCCAAGCCTCTGCTGAAAACAAATATTTTATGACATTTTGTTACTGACGTGTGATGATTGAATGACTGCTGCAAAGGCTCCCTTTAACCAGATAGCTAGAATATCATTAATGAATTTATAAAGTATATTTCATCACAACAAAAACATTCTTCTCTAATTCAAGGATTTATCTATTAAAACTGTAGCTCGAATAGCACCTCTAGGTCCTGGGTTTGACTCCCCACGGGAGTGAATTTCAGGCCTAGTTAAAAAAAGTCACTCGTTGGCCCCTCGTCAAAACACGTGTTAAGAATCGACCTATGGAGGCAGGCCCTCGTGTATGTGGTAGGGGCCTCAAAGCATGGGTTAAGGACCGATCCATAGGGGCGAGTCCGTGTGTGTGTGTGTTTGGGGGGGGTGCAGGATTCATGGCTTTTCTCGGCCGGTTTGGTTGAGACTTCTTCTTAATGAAAAGCCATGAGGGCGGTCATTCCCCCGCTGGTCGATTTTTTTTATCTATTAAAACTGAAACGGGCTAGCAGATTCAGCATCGAATATCTGTAATGCTCTATCTTATTCACAATAAAAAATGTGATTGACACAGCAGTTAGAAACCGCAACTCAAGCCACAACGATTGATCATTGGCAACATGCAACCAAGAGTAAATAACATGAAAGCCATAAGTTTCTAGTGAACAGAAGCTGATTAAAGAACATGATTTTTGGCACAAAAAATGTTAATAATTCATAAAGTTTAGCTTACCAATATAAGGCCAATAATATTGTTTGGACTCCCGGAGTATATTGGAACACGACTATGCCCTTTGGTCATTATCATACCCATTGTGTGCCTATCAAGAAGAGAACAGTAGCATCAATAGAACATGTCATTCAAGACACGCAGACTACTCAATAAGTTGGAATATTCTTACAGGTCCAGCTTAGCGTTTATATCAAGTGAGAAGGTTTCAGATATGGGAGTCATGGCATCTTTCGCAGTCTTTTGAGTCATCTCCAAAGCTCCTGTAATGATAGTGGTTTCATCATGAGTCAGCTCTCCACCTTTGCCAGCCTAAGAACAAAGTGAACCAACAGAAGTTTAATGGTATGCTGTATATTTGTTTGAGGAAAGTACCAATAGCTATTGCAGACACAAGTAGCTCAAAGAATTTATGTATATTAGAGCCAGAAGAATATTCAAGGCATGTAGGAATGCCCAATCATATTGTCCATATAATAGCAAATATTATAACCGGACTCATCTAAGGTGCTATAACATGTCATAAAAAGTTGTCTAGAATCTATATAGAACATGGCCTCTTGAGATCAACTCTTGGACACCGCACACAGCTGTTGCAACAAAGAAAACCCACTACTGATGCAAACTACAAAGTGTAAAGAGCTACAACTAGTTACCAGAAATGCATAAGAGAAAAAGAATAAAACCTACCTCATTGCCGTGCATATCGACTAAAGTCTTTAGCTCAGCTCTCCTCATAAGTGCAACATGGCCCTTTCCGAGTACCCAATCCAACAACTGGAAATGGACATGAATCAAATTAAGACACGGCATTAGTGGAAAACACAGGCACATCTATGCATCCACCAATCGTAGCTAATTTTGCATTAGAAACAAGGAAATGATTAGTAGAATGCAACTCAAAACATTCATCTGCAACAATAAGTAGTTCGCTGTGTTCCAACCCCAATTAAATTCTAGTCTTTTTTTCTTTGTCAAAATATGATTTTTTTTAGAATCACCGATTCAGAAAACAATTAGTTTAGCAGGAAATAACTAAACTAAGAAGCGAATTAAATTGCTTCATCTTAAATTATTCAGCAGCAATCAAACACGCATATGAAGGCATTTTCCTCCTTTTAAATTTGATAATACCAAAACCTAGTCTTGCAAACGAGAAAAAAGACACACTAAAACATGGTTCTTGCTTCACGGCTATGATTGCTTATTCTGGCTCAATGGGGAATAGGACAGATTTCACCGGCTACAAAGAATTTTGTAAACAGATGACTAAATGAGAATGGGACAAGCCCCTTGATTGGAAAAATAATTAATGAATCAGTAAGTAACCGATCTGCATCCTAATTGCGGTCGGCCACTTGTGGTGTCCCATCCAAATCCAAATTGTGAAAACACCTGGGCCAAGTGACCAACTACAAGGTTCCAATTCCTCCCCAAATTCTCTGCAAGCAAACAAGAGCAACGAAACAGCTAGCCGGCGGCACAAGCAGGCGCACCTTGCTGATTGGGTAGGCGACCGGGAAGAAGACGATAAGGAGTATCCGGACAACGGGCGCCGCCTTGGCCCCGACGCTGAGCCCGTAGCGCGTGCAGATGGCCTGCGGCATGATCTGTGATCACAGGAGAAACCGAATCAGCCAACCCAAGTGCTCATGTGGGCAAGCCATGGACACGGAAAAAAGAAGGGCCTTTTCATGGAAGCAACGCGAGAGGGATCAATGCCTCACCTCACCGAACGCGAGGATGAGCGTGACGGAGATGAGGATGGCGCCGAAGGACGGGACGAGCGAGTCCAGAAATATCGGCAGCGCCTGCGCACGCCGCCGCCGCAAAGCCATCAGCTTCAATCTGGATACGTATGCATACAGGGGATCGGAATCGGAAAACAGCAGGAGAGATTTGTACCTCCATGGCGAGGGAGTTGCCGATGAGGAGGGTGCAGAGGAGCAAGTGCTGGTTCTTGACGACCGGCAGGATCCTGGCTGCGCGCACACGCAGCGATCAGCAGTAGCAGTAGCAGCAATAGCAGTAGAGCTAGGGGAGGGAGGAGGACGTACCGGCGTTGTCCTTGTCCGTCGGGGTGCCGGCCTTGGAGAGGACCTCGAGGTCGACGAGGCTGAGCGACATGAGGCCGAGGGTGAGCCCCGACATGAGTCCGGCGAACATCACCAGCCCCACGCACGACATCAGGTACACCCAGAACATGGGCCCGCAGCACACCGCATGTTGCGACATCCTTCCCTCCTTCCCCGCAGCCGCCGCCGCCGGCGGCGATTCCCTCCTCGGCTGGAGCTGGCAGGCAAGGCAACCACCGAGCTCAGATGCTCAGTACGACACGAGCGTGTCGCTGTGCGAGAGGGCCGGTTTATCTTTTTCTCTTCTTAACTCGGGGAAGAGTAGCCACGGCCGAGCGACCCGCGCAGCGGCTGCAGCCTGCAGTGTCTCGGCTGCGTGCGTGCGGCTCGCTTTATTACGGTTCGCTGCGCGGCTTGGTTGCCTGGTTGGTTGGTTACTGGCACTGGCACGGCGTCGACTGCGCGGCTGCTCCCGTTTCCTCTCTTTTCGGTTTCGGTTTCTCGTATTTTTTCCCCGTTTCCTCTCCGACTCGCGCGGCGCAACCGGGGAGCCGCGCGTCCTGGGTGGTGGTGGCTGCGGTTGGTGCGCGCCTCGCTCACCGGTATTCCCGTGGATTTATTCCCACCCGGTGGAGTGGAGCGTCGTGGAAGGGACCGATCGATCGGTCGGTCGGTGAATCTACGTTGCAGCTTTGCGTTTCTCGGTGACAGAGAGGCGAGCCGTTTCGGTTCTCTCGCGATGCAGTTCACGCAAGTGAGTTTTGTGTGCCAATTGCCATGGGCAGGACGACACATTGGGTCGATCTGCCACGTCGGCTTGCTGTCAAAGACACATATCAAGGGTTCAGGGCAAAACGTGCGGGCAAATCTCGCCTGCCCGATCTGCTGACCGGCATTGGGGGCCACTTGGCCGTTACACTCCGGCTGCCGCTGGGCGTCAGCGTGACGGTGTCTGACTGCCCTCGACAGGTTCAGTCAAAAGAAAAGTTCGATTATTGTGGATGGTGCTACTTGGACGAGCGCCACAAAAGTTAAAGGTCAAACTCTCGTTGTGGTGAAAGCAATACTAGCACTTGGCGTTGCATGATACCCGGAAAATTCAGTCCAACGGAGAAATACTATATAGCAGTAAAAGAAAAAGGATGTCTCAGATTATATTATAGTTTTGGACTATCTGACGATTGTCTTCGTTTCATGTGATTTCTCTACTTATACCAATCTTAATGAGAGATTTCATTCCATTATTTCAAGACATAAAAATATTGATAAGAGTGAATGAAGCAATTTCTCTCAATGGAATAGTCTCATTTCATTGTTTCATATGATCATTTTAGTATTTAATGAGTTTTATGGTCCAAGACAAGATGAAACAAAAGAAACTCTTAGTGGAGGTTTCACACTATTTTCAAGACGATGAAACACAATACGCTCTCAGTAGAGATTTCAAGTATGTTTCATCTTTTTGGAAATAGTGTCTATAAGGTTTCACCAAGATGAAACTCTTTCATTCTCTCTCCTCTCAATTTCATGCAAAGGCTGATATGAGAGCATATACAACAGAATGGTTTAATAAATTCTCAATAATTATATTTTTAGTCATTTCTAAAAAAATTAATTCTTAATACAACATCTCTCATCCAACATAATTCTTAAAACCTATTTTTTATAAATTTAAAATTGCTTTGGACCTGATTTTGACGACGTTGTAGGATGCGGTGGTGGTGGAGGATGCGGCGGGGGAAGGGAAGGGAAGGGAGGGAGGAGCGCGGCGGAGGCGGTACGAGGAGGCGACGGGGAGAGGTTACGGCAGTGGAGGATGCGGCGATCGTGTACGAGGAGGGGTCAAGGAGGCGCGGCAGTGGTAGAGCAGACGGGAAGGATGCGGTGGCGGGGGACGAGCATGGCCAGGCGCGCGACACCCAAAAACGCGCTGGCGGGAAGAAGCACAATGGCGCGAAACTGATATTGGACGTCAGACTTGGTTAGCTATTTGTGAAGAACAAAAATAATGAAAAAAGAAACCAATTCTTTTGAAATGAGATAAGCAATCTATTGGAAGATAAATTTCGTTTAAATTGGTTAAAAATGAAAATTTTAGAGGGTATTAGATAGCTGTTGTATATGCTCTGACAGACTATTAAATATGCATGAAATCTCAAATGAAACCTCATTGAGACTGGCAATAAGTATTCTTTCTATCCTATAAAAAACCCAATTGAGGATTAAATTCTTTTTAGATAAAGGATTTTTAGATAAAGGAAGTATGAACAGCATCTAAGCCCAGGCAACGGTGTTACATTACTAGTACTAATGCTATAAATTCCTAGAATATTTGAATGTTTATCTGTGCTGGGATTGGACATTATCACCAGCACACATGAACATGGATAGAATACTGCTAATCCTAGTAGTAGCTAGCATGTGACTGTCGTAAGATGTCTCAGCTCGAAATGATTCTCTCGTTCTTCTCGGCATTAAGAATAGTTTCAGGACGATGCAACGCATATTGAGGTTGCATGGGTTTCAAGGCGGAGCATCCGGTGGCTGCTGATTCACCAGACGCACGCCTACAAAGGAATATTGGACGGTAGATGCTGCCAGCAAAAAAACATCCTTTTTGTTCATCCGACTCAGTTTCAGAAGCTACCCCCAACCTTAGGTGTGTAGGACTCAATCTGGCCTTTGATTTTCTCTTCAGACAGCATGCCTAATCTTTAGTTTGGCCTCTTCTGTTGGAGTGAAACGTGGGTACTTCATCATCGAAGGAACAAATTGAAAAACAAGTTTTTTTTTGTTTTGGTTTGTATATTACTTGATACACTACTTTACCTAACTTGGTCAATATCAGAGTTGAGCCTGGTCACCGATTGAGTCACGATTAACAAATTAGGAAAGATAGTAGGCCATGAAAACAATGTGCATGGCCCAACTCCACGTTTGAAACAGGAAAGAAATAGAGGGAGAAATGGGTATATTAAGGTTATCACGCACAGTGCTGGTAATGGGGCATGTCATTTTCCATTTGCATATGTGCAACCTTTTCTGCAGTTAGTGGTGTCTGTTCAGTTATATTATCTTCTCATGCGTTATTAGCCCCATAACCTAGCAGTAAGCCCGGAAGCTTTATCTTCCAGCTGCCAAACTAATTTCAAAATAAAAGCAGATGACACTTTAGATTTGCACTATGGAGTCAAGAAGTCGGTGAACCCTTTCAACGCGACGGGCGTAAGCGTGTCGGGAAAGTCGTCTTGTGTTTAATTTTAGACTGACCCTGATATACTTACATATACATCAATACATCATCCGCATTGACAGAGAAAACGATTCAGGACATGTACATCAAGTATTCATAAAAATGGGTTTACTTGCTGTTCGCAAGTAGAGAAAATTATTCCCTGAAATTTCAATAAACGTACGTTATAGGTAAGCAATTAATTAACCTTTGACAATACACTTTACAAACCTTTGCACTCATGGCTCAGATTCAACGATTCGCATCTTATCTTCTCTGTAAGTTGTTTGATCGACCAACTGTCCAACTTACATATATGCCAATCTCATCATGTTCCATGGCGATTACTCTCTGAATAAGATATTGGCTTTCGCAGAGCCAATTTGCACCAGGTTTTATTTGGTCCCTGATAGATGCCACCATGCATCGATCACTGAAAATGTCAGCATGTACATGGATGACATTGAAATCCATGGAAGAAGACCCTCCGATCCCCTCGTTTCTTCGTACGATTCAAAAGACCAGGAAAATAGTAGAGGATGAAATGCTGGCATAAAGAAGATCAATAATTTCAACTCAATTAATAAAGTGCTGCTATTATAAATATATAGACAGTCATGACGATCACTAGAAGCTCCGGCGTCATGGTGGCGAATAACCATGACTTCACGGTGCAGTCCATCCAAAGTCAATGGGAGTCGTCGGAGAGGTGACCGTCGGAGAGGTGAGCGTCGGAAAGGATGAGATCTTCGAGACCGTACTTGGTGAGAGTGTTAATAAAAAGACTCCGCCAACGTGTGTACTGTGTCGACGCATGATCGAGAACGATGGAAACCATCGTCTTGATGTTGGAAACGTCGACAGCCTAAGCATGCAACTGGGTGTGTTTCTACACCTTGTTGAAGAAATCATGCTGGGTGGTGTCATGGGCGATGCGAGCTGCAGCGAGGGCGCGAAGGCAATCGACCTCTGCTCGAAGCTAAACGGCCTTTGCCTCAGCGTTGCAGGCGGCCTCCTCGGCGGCATGTAGAGCCGTTGCTTCTGCCAGGAGGACAGCTTTGGCGGCGGTGGCCTCGGTGTCGTTGTCCATTGGGGAAGGGCCGATGAAGGAAAGCCGGCGATGGACGATGAGTGACGTCAGGAAGGTAAGGGCGCGCGGCGGCGAGGGTTGAAGCGGAAGCGAGAGAAACGAAACCTTAATCTGATACCATGAAAAAAATCAATAATCTTAACTCAATAAATAAAGTGCCGCTATTACAAATATATGGGTGCACAGTCCTATAAAACAAGGAAACCTAATACAAGTCTAACATGGTCTCTCTCATCAGCTTAGCACTATGTGCTCCATTTTGGCAAAGAAAAAAATAAAAATATTTTTTCATCTTATATGTTTGGACAATTAACAAAAAAAATATACAAGCAAGATGTAAACTCGTAGCGGCGCAGCGAGTTCGCGTGCGAGCTCATTTGGTTGCCTAGCAAACTAGCTACCTAAGGGCACTCCCAATGCATAGTTTCTAAGAGAAAAAGAAACCAATTAATATCTATTGGAAACTGCTATCTTCAACCTATGATTTCTAGAGTAGTTTCTATACGGAGAATAACTTAAATACAACAAAAAAAAGAGATGGATCATCTGTGATAAGGAACAAATTAGTCTTGACATATACATTAAGTAGTTCATCATACATGTACATACAATACATGTACCTCACATCTTACGATGAGGCTGACAGCTTGTCTGAGTTCTGAAGCTGTGCAAACGAAGTTTCAAGAAGAGAAACAGGAGGCGGAGAAGGCGGTCCAGCGCAGGAGGAATAGCGGTCGATGCACGGACAAGTGCGAGCGCGGAGGATGGGCGGGCGACACGGGAGGCGAGGGACGGTCGACATGGGAGGAAGGGGGCCAGTGCATGCAAGCGCGGGGGCGGAAGGGCGGGCGGCGCGAGAGGTGAGGGAAGGATGGGCCGACGTGGGAGGAACGGTGACCGACACGTGGGCAGGCGTGAGCGCGGGGGAAGAGCGGCCGACGCGTGTAGGTGAGCGGGAGGAAGGAGGCGGGGAAGGACGGCCGATGCGATAGGAAGGGGGGCCGACATGGGCAAAAGGACGAGTAGTGCGGGAGGTGAGGAAGGGCGACTGGTGCGGGAGGAAGGGGGACCGACACGGGAGGCGGGGAAGGGCGGCCGACACAGGATGAACGGCGGTTGGCGCATGGACAGGCACGAGCACGAGGAAAGGGTGGGCAACACGGGAGGAACGGCGGGGAAGGACGGGCGGCTTGACCGCGCGCGAGAGGGAAGAGGAGCGAGCGAGCGCGGTGGTCGAGCAAAAAGTCCGGATAGAAACCGAAAGAGTCTCTCCAACGCTGTTGCTAGCAGTTTCTTGTGCATCGGTACAAACGAAGACTTCGTTCACTCTTCAAGAATTCGTTTCTCTCATGGATATCCTCTCTCTCCATTGCCATATCAACAAAACGACGACGTGTCAAGATAATTAATACAGATAGAAACCACCATAAATACCTCATTGGAGTACCCTAATGACGCTAATGGAAAAATTAATCATCACAATTAATTGTTAATGATGTTAATTAAAATAATGAGTAATTAATTAATTATTAATGGTGTTAATTAATTAATCGTGGTATCCTATTTTCTGCGCGTGAAGTTACGTACTCACCACGTGAACTCGTGATGACATTATAAACATGTTACGAGGAGCGCACTTCTCGTGCGAAGTCGCTGCAAATTTATACTCCACTCCACGACAATAGTATACTTCTGACAATTTCTTTTAAACGGATATATTTATATAAAACCGATAAAAAAATATAATTTCAAATTTTATTCTTTTGGCAAACTTGCTTTTTTCACACAATTTTAAGAAGGGATATATCTTAACAGTTGTATCAGAGATAAATAATTTTTAACTCATGTTGCGTAGATATAATTGTATTTTTAAAAACAGAATTAGATTTTATATACGGCTATATTAGCACGCCTCTATTGATACCATTATACTGGTACACCTATATATATAAATCTACATCTACTAGCAATTATGCCCGTGCGTTGCAACGGATAAAGTCGAGGCGCGACACGGATGGGGACGACACAGAGGGGCGCGAGAGCTCCGAGCAGCCATGGGAGGGAGGAGCGCAGTCGCGATGCTGGGCGCGGCGCAGATAGGGACGAGAGGGAGGGGCGCAGGGAGGGAGGAGCGAAGAGGGTCTTTTTTTTCATCCAAGCCCTCCTTTTCTTTTCAGCATTAGGATTGCGGGTAGGGCTGACGAAATACTCGTGGCTCGCTAGCTTGTTCGGCTCGTGGATGACTCGGCTCGGCTCGTTGAGAAATGCAAACGAGCTGCGGCCAAGGGTTTAGCTCGTTAGCTATAATGAGCGAGCTCGAATCAGCTCGCAAGCTGCTCGTGAGCTCAACGAGCCAGATGCAATGTACAAAGTAGTGCCTAATGTTTTGCTTGTTTTGTTATTCTTTTGCTTGTTTTGTTGTTGATGTGACAATAAATCAATATTTTTATAATTTTATGATGGTCAATATGAATCTAATGCTTTAGATTATAATAGTAATAATATCTAATCTAGTTGCATCATTACATTTGCATGGATAATTGTCGATGGACAAGTGTTATTACGTTAATTATGGACTTAATGTATCACTTTTTATTTTTTTAATTGTATATTTGCATGTTTAATAGACTAAAAAAATAAAATGTAATTTGTACATAAATTGCACTGTATTAAAGTGGCTCGCGAGCTAAACGAGCCGGCTCACGAGTCGAGCCTCCACGCTCGCCTCTCTACCGAGCCAGCCGAACCGAGCCAAGCCGAGAGCCGAGCCTCTTGGCTCGGCTCTCTACCGAGCCGAGCCGAGCCGGTATCCACCCCTAACTGCGGGTTAATTTTGGAAAAAATCAAGGGGTTTTTTGCAAAATAGCTAGACAGAATAAAATTTTGGATAGGAACACTACTTGCTTTATAGATAGCTAGCAAAATGTCCGTGCGTTGCAACGGGACAATGATGTAGGGAGGGAAGCAGGTGGAGGACGAAGGTCCAGGCGGCGACGCTGGAGCTCTGAGCAGTGATGGGAGAGAGGGGCGCAAGTACAGCGTGGATGGAAGCAGAAGAGAGAGACGTAGGAGGTCTTTTTTTCATCCAAACTCTCTCTTTCTTTTCAACATTGGGACTGTAGTTTAATTTTATAAACAGTCAAGGGTTTTCTGTAAAATAACATTTTTTTTCTTTTTTAATTGGGTTTTTTAAAAGTAGCCACACAGACTACGGGTTAATTTTGAAAAAACTCAAGGGGTTTTCTGCAAAATAGCCAGGCAAAACAAAATTTGGGTGAAAACACTACTTCCTTTATATATATATATAGGTATAGGTATAGATATAGATAATCTGATCCATCATGATCTTATTAAGCCTTTTTTTCTTTTGTTTCTCTGACATTTGTAGGTCTTTAAAAAGATTGTGATGATCCCCTTCAACCTCTTTTGATAAAAGATATATTGTCGATAATCTAAACATTGTGAGTGTATAGTTAAAAAGAAAAAAATACAACTATTTGTCTTAAAATATTACAACTTTTTATATTTATCTCTTTTTAACCAATCAAAACATTTCCTAATTTATTTTCTCCACTTTCTATATTTATCTCTTTTTAACCAATCAAAACATTTCCTAATTTATTTTCTCCAACTACTTCTTTTTCTTTTTCTTAACGAATGATAACTTTCTTCTATTTAATGTTATTTACCTTCTTAATACATGTGTGTAACCCTAAAGCTATTTAGGACAGTAACTCATTATCGTTATTCTATAAACTTTTTTAATACACGTGTTCCATACTAAAATTCTTATATTTTGGAATTAGGATAGTAACTCATTATCGGATTAGGATTACAAGTGGGTTAAAATTTAAATGGATAGCCATGCACATTTATTTAGGTTTATTGTTTCGGCATAGCTTCGTGTATATTTATTTTTTAAGATAATGAAAACTTTTTGTTAACCTCAACAAATTATATCGAGAAGATAAACTATATTAAGCACACTCCTAATCTCTGTATAGGTAAGATGCACATATGCAAAACACACTCACGCTCTCTAGTTGAAATAGGATACATGAAGTTGTATGGTCTATCAATCCGTAGTGCATATTTGTCTTTTTTTTTACTGGATTTGGATATATCTCAGTGATAGATAATATTCCTAGAACTGGCATGATCTTGTGGCTGTTGAATCCTGCCTTAGTGAAAATCTTTTGCGACTTATACTCTTCCCTCTCCTTGCCCATTGTGAACACAATCATAGCCATATCGAACAGGAGTTGTGATTCGTACATCTTGTCTGAAGAAGATCCAACTACCGTGTCTACTAGTATTATTATTTTTCCTGGTGCTTTTTTTTTGAACAAATAGCATTATTGCACACTGTAAGATCTTCACACAGTCCTCGTCGCGCTCCAGTTATGCAAGATATGCTGCATGAAAATGTATAAATTATTTAGGATTAAAATGTTATTACAGTGTGATCGGTCTCTCTCTCAAACAACATGTGCTAAGGACTTATTGAGCCACTGCTGAATATGGAGTGTATACTCATGTGTACATATCATTTTAACTTTCATACTTTTCTCCTACATACTTGTCGTTATGTGATTTCCATTTAATGTTCTATTTTTTACTTACATGTTCCATACACATCACATTTAACTGTTTATTTACATGTCAGCGTTTATTATCATATATACTATTGTAGTATATGCCATCTAAATAATAAGTATATGCCACTACTAAACATCGCAAATTAAATGCACCATTGATTAAGGAAGGAGTAAGATATGAAATAAAATTATCATAAGCTATGACAATAGAGTAATTAACTAGTAATATATATATATATATATTAAGTGATCATACCTGGCTAAATCTAATCGGTACTTAGTAAACAACATAAATCTTTTCGACCGATGGTTTGTTCGATCTATTGGACAGGAAATGATGATTAACTTTTTCTCCCTCAATGGTTTATTCGATCTGTTGGGAAAAAAATGAAGATCAGCTTTTTTTTCCTCTCTCTCCCTCGTCCTTTCTCCAAAAGAAGATTAAAGGGAGAAGCATAGGCATGGTGAGGAAGCTTGCGAAGATTAACGCCTACACACAAGCGTGTAGAGTATGATTTGCTATGCTTATTTACATAGTTGATTGTTTATTTACGTACTTCACAAACTCTTCATATTACTATGAATTACTACGAGCAAGTAACTGAATCATGATTGACTTTCTTCTTCTCGCTCCATTCTTTTTCTATGGTTTCATTAAGGCATTACTAGAACATTGCCAAAATTGCTGCCTAATAAAGTGGCATGCAATCAGGACTAGCATATATGCAAAATTCAAATATACTCTATGCATGTAGATATATGCCCAATAAACAGACCTATAATGAGCAAGCTAATTGCATTAATCCACTAATAATTGTCTTACTAATTAAACACCTACATAAACATGTGCTAGGTATACATATGTTCATTTTATTAAATCATACATGCATATGCAAATATTACATGTAAATTAATTACTACTAGTTTACTTACAACATGACACCCTCACATTCTCCGCCCAACACACATCACAACAGCCGCCGTTAACTACTTCATCTCTCCTATCACCCACATCCTATCCGCGCTCTTCGTCGTCGCATATTACTTCCTCGTCCCAGCGTCGCCGCCAGCGTTGGCGCTCTGAACTACCAGTGGAGATGGCTGCGCATCATTCAGAAGAAGATGCAAATGTGAAAAAACCACGTAATTTTTTTACCAGGGATGAATTACGAAGAAATCTACTAATCAATGGTGTTTTTTACATAGAGATCGTGTTCTTTGAGGGATAAAATGTAAATCATAAAATAATCATACAAACATTCGAGGATAGTTTAACTGATCATGTTCTTAAGACAAAATATAAATCTCAAAAGAATAAAGTAAATAATATAATGGATGATTAAAGTAGAAGATAACTAGTATTAATGTCAATTATAACCTTCTCCATCTCCTCGCAAAATTATATTTTTATCCTTTCTACCTAAGGTGTTGTTTGGCATTTTAGTCCAAGGACTAAAGATTAGTTTCTGGACTAAAAATTTTAGTCCCATCCTGTTTGGTTGCGGGAACTAAAAGGACTAAAGCTCATTAATTATACTTGTACAAAGACTATATTACCCTATTCATTTGCACCTCATTCGCGTTGCGGAGAGAACGACATTCATGGGAAAATAAAGTTTTAGTCTCAATTAGTACCTCCAAGAGGGACTAATGGACTAATGATATTTTAGTCTCTTGAGTTTAGGGACTAAAAGGGACTAAAATGAAGGGACTAATGCTTTTAGTCCCTCAACCAAACAGGCCCTAAATACCTATATCAATATACTTTTTATGTGATACCTTTTATTGTGAAGTGTTAGATCTTTACTATTTCATAAATACAAACGCCATAAAACTTATCAAACAATAATGAGGATAATCCTATCTACGCTAGAAGAGAAATTGTCCATCCACTTAAACCTCTTAAAAAATCATTACAAATTAACATGTAACTGCATTCTTATTTTTTTTATTTTTTTATATTCCTAAAAGTTAAAATTTCTCCATACCTCGCGAGCCCCGAAAAAGATCCTAGCTTTCGCTGTTTCGCTTAGCCAATTTGCTCTAGGTTTCGTACATAGATGTCATCATATATGTCAATAATTCAGTTTTCAGTCTACATCTGCATCCTCTGGAAATGTCAGCATGCCGGTGCCTGTACGTATGACTGTATGGGGGAGGTCACAAACTGATCGATAGAAAGAGACCTTCTCCTTGTTTATTTGTACGTTCGACAGAGCAGGAAAAAAACACTGGATGATGAAATATTGAAATGCCGGCCCCTCTCTTCAGCTTAGTTTGATATACTACTCGATCGTACTCTATTTGGACAAATTGTGGAGAATCCAAACTCTCCCAGCGACTGGTAACAGAAAGGACAGGGCTACTGATCGCTGTCGGATTAGCAGCAATTGTCTCCTGAACGGTAGAAACTCTGAGCTAGCCATGACTTGATTTAGTATCTGCCTAAGGATACGGCTCCTGCACGAATCTTATCTTGCGGTTTACTTGCAACAAGAGATCATGGATCTATGATACCTTTTCTTACAGAAACAAAACTCATTGCTTTTAAAGAACTCACATTTATGGGTAACATTGTGGTCCCTTTGGCAAGGTCCTTTGTGATGAAATCTACCATTCAAGTTTTAAACTTAATACCAATACTCTTTCAATATAAACAGTGTATCTGTTGATATAATAATTTTTTAATCTTAAAATATATTGGTCTAGTTTTGAAAAGTGTTTGTATGTGCGTATTTATTGAGTATACGTGCGAGAAGTTGTTGACGATTCGTATATCAATCGAGTTTTTAAAGGTGTTAATTGATATGGGTTTGTATGTATACGTTGGGTGAGTTTGCTCGCATGTAATTGAGCGTCCGTGCTTGTATTGTGTAAAAAACCCTCGTGAATCTTCTACTATTGTCTGTCTTAATTTATTAATTCATTGTATAATCATTGTATTACCTAATAATAGCACAATTACACAGCACAACGCTAAGCACAAATGTATAGGTAAAACTATATGGGCCTTAAAGCCCATTCCGTCCATGAAATCTAAGGCCCAAAAGGCAGCAATAATGGGCCGAAGCCCAAAAGTGTAAGTTGACTGGTTCTGTTCTACTCCAGTACACGAGTAAAGGGTCGCTGGAAAAGGGAGGAGAAGAGAAAGGAAGGGGCGTCACCAGAGTCGGAGACGTCACGGCGAGCTCGTCGGCGGCGATGGGGAGCTCCCTGGGCGGCTGGCCGTCCTACAACCCGCAGAACTTCAGCCAGGTCGTCCCCGCCGACCCCTCCGCGCAGCCCTTGGTCGGTCAGCCTCTGTGACTCTGTCCCTCCCCCCTCCCTCCCTCGCGATCGATCTCTGTGCTAGCTGTCGTGATCTCATGCCTCCGACCGCCAATTGTTATTCAGAATTAGGTTGATTGCGTTGATGATGCCTAAGGCCGGAGCCGGAGCTTTACTTCTAGACTCTAGTCAGTCCAATTGTGTATCAGTGTGTCTGTCTGAAATTCCAGTGCGTATGATTAACACAAGGTGGTTAGTATTTGTTTCTAAGTCCCAATGCCAAATAGTTGGATCACAATATCACATTTGAGAGGGATTGTGAATCATTTATTATACATTTAGGATTTGGTTTCTCTCATGGCCAACGCCCTTTGAAGCTTCAGTTGCCGTGGTGATGAACTACTAGTCGTTTTTACTTATCTGCTCCGAATGTCATTCCAGCCACTTGCATTGTAATTTGCAAAGCATATATTCAGTTGGTCATTTTTGTGCTTCTCGTCAGAGTATTGTGTTGGCAACTTATCCTCTGGACATGTTGCGTTGGTGCGAAACTGCCAATACTTATCCTTTTGTGTGTGTGTGTGTGTGTGTGTGTGTGTGTGTGTGTGTGTGTGTGTGTGTGTGTGTGTGTTTCAGAATGTCGTACCAGCCACTTACATTGCAACGCACAGGACGGATCCACCTCCCGGTCAAGGTATCTAGCACCCATGTTTCTTGAACCAATGCTGATGCTCCCTGCTGCTCCTCATTTCCGCTTGTGTGGCTATTTCATTTCCTAAACGTTCAGTTGCATATAGTTGAATGTGATTGCTCATTCACATTACATCAAGTTCTTTTTACAGTAGTACTCTACATGGCGTAGCAGATCCTCTGAGCTGTTTGTTCTGAGCCAAAAAATTTTATAGGCAAGTCACTATCTTGCCTTTCATGGGTGGAGCATGTTCAACCCCAAGCACCTATACTGTTTTCAGTAATGCAGCCTCTTTAGCTTTATCTTCTGAGTGACTCTTGTATGAATGGATGCTGTTGGACTGTTAGAGATGTCTTTAAAGTCGATATTGTTCTCCATTCCCTAGAACTGTGGTTTTGGCTTCTTGATATGTAACTCACATACATTATGGTTGATTTACCCAGCTTACTTTCAAGTAGGCTAATTTGCCCAGCTTACTTTCAAGTAGTTCCCTTAGGGCCTTTGTTCTGATACATTATTTATAGCTTGGAAGCAAACTTTTCTCTTGGAGTATGAGGGAGAGTAGAAAAGGTTGAGACCCAGAGAGCCAGGGCCTAGCCGGCAAACTGGAAAGACCAGCTAAGCCTGATCTTATAACTATATAGTTGAGTCACCTTGAATTGATTTGATAAGTCAAGTCACATGTTTTTATAATTTTGGCAGTCAAATTTTGGTCTAACACATTCTAGAGCAACATCTATTTGGAAAAGAGGTTGGAGTTTCCTAATGATGAATCAACATAATTTAGTGTTTTCACCTTAGAGATTTTGCTCTGGCCTACTGTGTGTACCTTCTACAATTTTGCATGAGCATTTTGTTAAGGTTTTTTTTTCTCCTAGCCTAATCTTTTGCCAGGCCAGGCCGAACCACCAAACATCCTGGTTGCTTTCAGGCCTGTTGACTGAACTATCTCCAGATTTCAGGTACAGGTATTCAGTAAAAAATTGATTGTTTGCTGCTTACCATCTCTACAAAAGAAAAATAGAGGCAAGCTGGGCAATTTAGTAAGGAGCAAATGTACTGGCCAACCAAACCAACCTCTCATATTAGTCGTCTTTCTCTAGTGGTGCCAACATAGTTTTGTTGAAGTGTTCTGTTTTGTGCCATATTGCCACATGCTTTGGATGGTTACATTTATAGAACACCTTTTTAGATGTTCTATGTAAACATTGTACTTCATTGGTCCGTTGCAGGCATGGAGCTGGCTCCTTAGATTCCAGTGTATTCGGTATTTTTATTCAGTATTTTGCTGCTTATTCCCTCTTGAATTTCTTGTGCACGGAATATTGCTTCTGATAGTGGCAGATCCATTATCTTCTTGAATGCTTTAATTCATTATATATTTTCGTGGTAGATCAGACTGGATAGTTGCTCGCTCTCTTTACCTCATTTCAGTTCTTTCTGGACTCTCGTCCATTCCTACCAGAACTATCCCAAATATTCCAATTCTTTTTTTACTGTATAGATATAACCTTTTTTTGGTATTTTCACTATTCATTGACCACTTGTGTCTGGAATCGCAGTGATAACAACAGACCCCAAGAACATCCTGTTGAGGCATTTTTATCAAAAATCCGAGGAAAAGGTGCGCTGCTAAGACTCTCACCAAGTTTATACATAAACCAGTATAGAACAATCGATTCTCAACGCTTTATCTTGACTGTAGTTGAGGCCAAAGAGAGCTGCACCAGACAACCTTACCCCACAGAACAACGGCAAACAACCAAGAGGCCCTGTCGCTGATGGTGATGGTAGCCAGGCAACTGCAAGTGGTAGAAGCTAAAACGCAGCTGCTGTTCTCTCCTGCATCTCTTATGTCCGTTGCGGCCTCTGCAGCTTGTTCAGGCATATGCTTACTATTGTCATCTCTCTTGTGTGACTGATCAAAAGAGCTCCCCATGCATGTACATACACCCTAAGCCTCAGTGCGGCAACTTTGCTACGGGACTAGCACTATTGCAGTCCTTTTATGTGATTTTTTATGCCTGTATGTATATAACGTGTGCCCACACTAGCACAACTTGATCAAACCATTTTCCCTACATAATTGCCTCTGCGTCAGCTTTCCAAAGGCTGACAGTGATCATTGCCTCTCTTATCTCTTAGCATTACCTTCTTTTGTCAGATTATATTAGTAGTACATATCAATCATGCAAGCTCACGCGCGTCGCCTTTTTTGTTTCCCTTTTTTTTCTCCTATCCATCTCTGAACGAAGACGACGTCGTCGGCGTCTCGTGAGAAAGACCGAGTTCCACTAGAACGCCGGCGCGTGAGGCTGGGCCGGCGCGTTGTGCGCTCGTGGCGCGGAGCCGTGCGGCGCGACTCGCTGTCCATGGCAGCGGAGCGTGCACGGCTCGGCGTTTGCTATCCAGCTAAGCAGCATCGGCCGCCGGGGTGGACGAGGGAGACGGCGCGCGTGATGGGAGTCGTCGTGCCAACGGCAGCGGCCAACCGGGGACGTGCTATATATGGAACCGGACGCCGCTACAGAGACGTCGAGATCGATGTAATCCCGGGCATCTGATAACTAAAATGGAAGTAAATCGACCTATAAACCAGATAAATAGTAGGTAACTCATGGATCAATTCATGAATTACTCACGATATTCTTATCTTATTTCGATATTCTTATTCTTATTTCTAGATGCAAACAAGTCAAGTCATGACACGAAAATTTACGAATTACCTAATTATTTAATTTATAAATGAATTAACTAGTCGACCCACTTGAATCCCTACTCATCACTAATCGGACGGTGCATATCGATGGCTACACAACGTAGCAGTGGATTGGCACTCACGGTGCATGGGCAGAAGAATCGTCGAATCGAACCACGACGAGTTAAGGCTGGACCAGGCCAGGCGGCGCGAGCTGCAACAGACTGGCGCCCGTGCCTTCTCTAGTCAGGCTGGTTCCGTTCCATGTGGCGTTGCCGCCGTCGACTGGCCCACCGGGAAAGGCCCAACGGCGGCAACCCGACAACCTGGTCCGGTCAATCGAGCTGTACCGTGCGCCATGTGGATATTGCTCGCGTCCGTTTCGGAACAGCTCAGGTTGTTCACGAGGTCGCTACAGGACGGAGATCGCCTGAAGCTATCTGGACGTACACCGCGACACTGCTGTGTACATGGCATATGCTTGTGCATTACTACTATCAGCTTGATGAAGCAGCAGCTGTTCACAAGTCATCACAGCGGCAGTGGCAGGCAAGCCGTATAGCTTAGCTGCGTCTTTCAGGTTGTTGAGAGACTAAGGCATTAAGCATTCTCAAGATAGGTGATGTTTATTCTATCGAATAAAGTGGGGGAAAAGGAGAAGAACGCGTCAGAAATCACCCAAAAATGTCTCTGTCCAACGAGATTTAGTATTTGCAGCAGTCTTTGCCAGATAACCTTTCGCTATGCTTTGTTTCCCTCCTGTTTTTTTCTGCCATCGGTTCATGCATCCTCCAAGCCGTTATTTTGGCCACTAGTGTGCTGTCTCCTGCACTACTCTCTCCTCAGTTCACACGTCATAACTCAAACCTTTTTTCTAATGGAAGAATCCATCTCTGAACATTTCCAGGGCACAGTACCTCCAAGCTAACCGTTGAAAAATGAAAGGAACTTCTCCTACTACTCCACTTCAGTAGTACAGTGGCAAATAAATGAATCGGCATGGTCAAGCTAATGTGTGGCATGGCATCATGTTACTTGACAATTCGTTGCATACATGGTGATTGCACGATAATTGTTCTATCACATATTCACGTGATGGTAGGATCATAACCTGCTAATTAATCACTACTGTCAGCGGTCAAGTTTATTAGCACAAGATCCAGAGCTGGTTGGCTGTAAAAACTAATGAATATACTAGTACGAAAAAGTCACAGCAACTGAACATGGAAACGAAGATTAGTATAGTATAGATCACGACAAGACGAAGCGACAAGAAGTGGCGCAAATGCTGTGCAGCTGATCACCAAATGCAGTATAGTGGACATAAGCATTTGCCAGTAGAATATACAAGTCCCAAGCTCTGCAGCCAACTACTAATGGCGATCATAAACAAAGGGTTAGATGAAGGATGGAAGTGTGAGATGAGATACAGAAATGGTCATGTGACCTCATGTGCAAGTAGTCACCAACCATTAGGCTACAAGAAGAAAGCATTACTTCTTCCGGTGCAGTAAAGCAGTCGGGTGGACTGGTAGAAGATGCATTAGAGTAGACAACTGTACTTGCATTAGGTGGAATCACATTAACACTGTGAGCATTAGCTGAGCCATAGTCAGTCTCAGTCATAACACCACCCTACACTTGTGTAGTTTTATAAGTGTCAAGTGTCATAGAATGATGCTCGAGTATAATACAGTCAAAAGAGCAAGGAGAGCTGGTTATGAGATCCAACGAGAGGGGAAAAAATTATGTAATGACAACATGGTTAATATTGGCAATCCCTAACGGCAATCCATACAAACTCATGTTCAGCTGTAGTGCGGGGCTGTTGTCATCTGTACCGTTGGTTCTCACGCTTGCTGAAGTTCCCGCCGTCCCTTGAGCTGTATCTGTCCGATGTCTGAGGCGCATCCCTTCCGGGCTTCTTATCCTGTATGAACAATTGCAATCAAAAACTGGGTTAACTACTGTTTGGTAAATGGAAGAAATCAAAAAGGATTTTTAAGTGAGTAAAACATACCTCGCGGCATAGTAGATCATCCATTTCGAGCATGTGAATTACATGCCCCATTTTAGGCCTCTTGTGGCCATCAGGATCGACGCAGCGAAGGGCGACCAGAAGTGCCCGTTTCAGTGCTTTGGGAGAAGGCTTCTCGGGCAGCTTGGGGTCTACTACCTCCTCAGCTTTCCTCTCAGCAACCATGGTCTTCAGCCATTCAACCAAGTTCACCTGAAAAGAAGACAATTTAGCTTCATCAGATGCCAACAGTCCTGGAAGAGATTCATGAAAAAATAGGTAGGATACTGACCTCTCCAGGTGCCCTGGTGTAATCTACTGGTGATCTACCTGTTATAATCTCCATTATAAGTACTCCAAAGCTATAAACATCACTCCTCTCATTTAGCATTCCAGTGCTGGCGTATTCAGGTGCCACATAGCTGCAACATAGCCAATTTCAGTAATGATAAGATGTACTACTAACTTTTATGTACAGTAAAGGTTGTGTATGGATTGTCAATACTAACCCAAAGGTTCCCATAACACGGGTAGTAACATAACTTCTCTCCGAGCACAATAGCTTCGCAAGACCAAAATCTGATACTTTAGCATTCCATTGTTGATCAAGAAGGATATTGCTAGATTTGATGTCACGATGGACAACCTTCGGTTCCAGCCCCTCATGAAGATAGGCCAGCCTAGAGAGCAGAAGTTGGGTGTCAGTATTCATGTGTTTCACTATCAAACCCATCTTTTAAAAGAACTGTCGATGTTGTTTAAGCCAGCCACTGACAATATTGCTTTCAGGCAAAGAATATTATCGGTAGAGTGCTTGTCAATGCACATGCTGCTTTAACCTAGAGTTTAAATGTCAAACAGGGTTACAATGTTCTAATCCGAAAGCATGTGCAAGGTAAGTATTTAGTTATTTACAGGCAGTATCTTAAATCTCTGTAAAGAATCACAACAATCTCAAACTGGGTGCTTTGATTAAAATAAAGCAAGCTGGCAACAGGAAAGCAATTACAGGACGAATGCAAGATGAGCACATGCAATGTCCAAGAAATTCGACACCTTTACTTTGGCGTTTGTACTATTCAAATGCACAGGAAATTCTAATTTTTTTCTGAACAATCAAATTATGCCTAATGCTAACTACCAAAGAAAAAAACATTTTTTATCTGCTAAACATGGGTTACAATCAGCTGTCTTTGGGAATATGTGCATGCTAAGGAATACAACCTAACAAACTTGAGTAAAGCACCTGAATTCCTACGACAATCAATTTCACCAGAATTAGGCTATACAATCCTAACTAAGATGCATGTCTCACAACAAAACCGACCTGCCCATGCCAGCAGCACCTGTCTCCTAAAATCTGAAGGATTGTGACCTATGTTTGTCCATGGTATACATAATCCTTAATGTCGAGGTATTTAACTTAGGAACAAAATCAGCCAAGGCACACTACTATTCGAGCTACCCACTTTGCAAAATTGCCGTGCCGCAGTGAGAGAAGCATTACCCTTTAGCAGTTCCAAGAATTATGTTCATCCTGACTTCCCAAGTTAGTGGGCTCACTTCCCCAACATCACCATGAAGCCATTGATCAAGATTGCCGTTGTCTACATACTCATACACAAGCATCCTGTTCAACCAAAACGGCAATATGAGTCAAACATCCATTAATCAGAGAGAGAATATAAATGCACAAATTGATGAAGAGATATCATTGTACCTATAAGCGCCCTCTACACAGTAGCCGAGCAATCTGACGAGATTCTTGTGCCGAACACGCCCGATAGCTTCGACCTCCACCTTGAACTCCTTCTCAGCCTGGCCCCTGGCAAAGCAAGAAAAGAATTTGATTTTTTTGTCAGAAAACAGGACAAAAAATGTGTGAGAAATGAAACGGTAATCCAGTCCCTCGAAAGCCGTGTAGGATTAAATTGCGTCACAGAGACCGAGACGAATGGAGATGGGCGCACAGAAGAGAGACTAAATGATGACAGCAATTTGAAACTTCTTGAGCCCCACGACCCAACCGTTCATCAGCAGACCACTGTTTCATGTATAAACTGAAACAAGTTGCACCTCTAAGCACAAATCCGATCAAATACACGGGAAAAAGGGATCTTTCCCTTCTCCAAATGGAAATTCACAGCTTTTGACAGCTCCACTTCCTGGTCCATCAGACTTGATCATATATACAACAAGTCATTGCCGCAGAAGAACAAGATAAAATTAGAGATCTGCGTGTCAATCCGAATAAAAAGGGATAAACACAACCGGAGCAGACAGCCAAAGAAACCGATGAAAAAGAACACAAACACAAAAACACAGAACATCTCAAACTAAAGAAGTGACATTTTCTCGAACAAATGAAATCAGAACACCCAGTTTAAACAGAAAGGGAAAATGGACTCGTTAAAAATTAAAAACGGGTGTTCCTAACCATAGCCACTCACCCAAGGACGAATTCGAGGCTACAAGAATGGAAAGGCTGGAGATGTCCAAATCAAATCGGAAAGCGCCAAGAGAAGACACAGGATTAATACCTATTATTGAGTAGATTCTTGACGGCGACCATGGCGGAATTCTGCAGGGTGCCCTTGTAAACAATCCCGTAACCGCCCTCCCCGATCACATTCTCCTCCGCAAGCCCGTCGGTTGCCTCCTCGAGCTCCCGGAGAGTGAACCAGTGGCCCCACCCGAGGTGCGACACCTCCGGCCCAGCCGAGCCGCTCGCCGTGCTCCTCGGTGTGGCGCCGTCCCGCTCGCTCCCGCCGCTGGTCGTGGCCGACATGCCACTGGCAACCGTCGACCGCGTGGATCCCACCGCTAGCACCGGCGGCTGCGTCCGCTGCGGCGGCGGCGGAGTCTCTGCTTTGGCGAGCTGCACCCCATGTTGCGCTGGGGGCGGCGGCGGCGGCGTCTGCTGCTGCTGCCGGCGAACGATCTCTTGTATGTCCTTGGGCGGCGTGGGCTGCTGGAGATGCTGCTTGAGAATCTTGGTGTCGGCCGGGTACAGATTGGATGCGAGGTCATCGCGCCGTCGGCGGCGGCGGGAGAGGCAGATGAAGATAAGAACCAGAACGAGCACGATGGCGGCGCCGACGGAGATGCCGATGAGCACCCAGAGGCGGAGCCCGAACACCGCCGTCCGCTGCGACAGCCACCCGTTGAGGTACCCGGCGCTCCATACCGATGACGGCGCGCCCTGCTGGTGCCGCGAGGAGTGCGGCTGGTGCGGAGGCGCCTCGGCGAGCAGCCTCCTCTGAGCCGCCATCGCCGCCACGGGGAGCGGATGAAGCAGAGAAGAGCGCTTTGGCCTTGGATTCTCTGGGCGCTCTGCTTTGCTTACATAGGCGTGCGACTTGACGACGAGAGAGCAGCGGTGGAGGCGTCCGGCTAGTTTTTTTTTTTTTTTTGGGGGGGGAGAGACGCTCATATGACAGGTGGGCCTAGTTTGTCATGTGGACCTACCGACAGTGAGCTAAGAAAGGAGTAGGGACAAGGGTAATTGGATATGGTGTGCACCCAGCGTTTCTCCTACCGGTAATCGGGTTTATCACGGCGACTAGGTAATGGTTAGTTATCCACGATAAGGTTTGACGAATTTTAGACGAATTCAAAATTTTCAAATAAAATTGAAAAATATAGAAAAAAATATGGATGTAGTTTTTAATTTTACTGACATATGGTGAAGAATTTTTTTGTACAAGAGTAAATAAAAACCACTTTTTAGGGTAAAACTAAGAGTATTTTAGAAAATGAAAAAAATAAAGCAATGGGCTATTTTTCATCCGGTTCATTAAAGCCTAAATAAGGATAAAATATCTCATGTGTCTCTTCTCTCGTTCTCTCTTTGTCGGCACGGGATGAGCGACTGAGGGAGAGGCGAGTGCATTGGTGGGAGCCCGCAGTGGCGCCAGATCCACCGTCTACACGCTGATAGCCGCGGTAGGTGGCGGTAAACGCGGTGAAGACTACGGTTATCATCAGGAAGCATGACATCGAGGTAACCCTTGCCCTATTCACGGTAACCGTGTGGTTATCACGATAACCGCATGGTTTTATTCAATTACCGTCGTCTAGAGGTTGACCTTGGCGCCATTTATTCCATCAATTACTACATATTATGGCATGGTAACCATACTTTATACCGCGGTTATCACGGTTGAACCATGGTTATAGCTTTGTGCAAATATTGAATGTTATGCAAGTTATAATTTCTATGTAGTAAGTTGTAAAGTACTTCTATTGGGAAAGATTGTTGTTTATTGACATATGAAGTACGATGACATAGATCAAATTGTACGACCGTCCCATTGCTTTTGATTATCCTCCTCCTACACAAGTGTATGAGTGACAATAGTCCTAGTGGTATGCTCAATTGTACGGTCAATGACAATCAACATCCTCATGGACATGGCAAAGTTGGCAGGAATACAAGACGGGGTTGCTACACTCACATGGCTTGATGCTCATGTCCATAGATAAGTATAACACGACATATAAATCAATGGAACACCTAGCTATGCTCTATGTCAGTATGTACTTGTTTATTTCCTTCGTTTTAAATTATAACTTCTATATGTCTCGTTTGTCTATGAACTATCATATCTGTAGTCATGGACATTATATTGAGTCTTGTGGACTCAGACTCTATTGTTTCAGCTACATGTGAACATCATTATGCTTTGAAATGTGATGTTGTTGTTGAATTATTATGTTATGAATTATTGAATTACTTCGAAGTCTATAAAAAGATTATGATGATTGTTTTATTCTATGTCCACAAGTTAGGTTTGCAAGTATCATATATATTTTTCTAATTATCCCGAATCTCCCTACACATCTAAATGTTTTTTCTATTTTTTCGTTAATCTTTTCCTATCAAACATAACGCGGTAACCGCGTCTCATATCGTGGTTACCATGCCAAACTATATGGTAACCACAACCAAATCATGAAATTGTCAGCTATTCAAATTCAAAAAGTTGACAGTGAAATTTGCATGGTTTTTGGTGGTTACCACGCGGTTACTGTGGTAACCGCCATACCAAGAGGGTGCGATAAGCCCTTCCCAAATGGTTTCCTAAACCATGTGTGCACCCCATGTCTACAGCATCATTGAAATTCAATCTTTGAACAAGAGTGCATGTAACCATATCAGATTTTAAATATACATGACATTGTTAGCTTTCTTACTATATCTTTATTTGACATATTTTTATATTGGAATGTTAGCATTAATATATACTCTCTCCACCTCCAAATATAACTAACCAGTACTACGAGAATCTGGAGGAAGCCATCTCGACATTCGTAGAAGTAGCTAGCTATATTTTGAAGATGGAGGGAGTAATAAAATTATAATATTTTAAAAGTACATATAAATAAAAATGCACCTATATGATTGTTATGTTTTCAAACTAATTTTATAGAGATATTGACTGTTAAATTTTCAAAGATATAACCGAATAATGTCAACAATGTCATACATTTAAATACGGATGAAGTAATCGTCGTCATTATATATATATGAATTGAAAGTATTATAGTATATAAAAATGATTAGATATATGAATGGAAATATTACAGTATATAAAAATGATGTATGTAAATACGGATGAAGTAATCGTCGTCATTATATATATATGAATTGGAAGTATTATAGTATATAAAAATGATTAGATATATGAATGGAAATATTACAGTATATAAAAATGATGTATGAAGCCTTAAGTCCATCTGTCAATGACTAGTAGTATAGTAGCGAGTATGGGTTAAAAAAATATTATAATATGCATATCAAATATATTAGTGTCAGTTGTGTCCTTATTTGAATATATTGTATATTGTAGGACTGTTTGTTTGAACTAAATATTAGACTATTATATAATATGAGAAAATATAATGGAGCAATTTGTAAGAACTGGTACAAAAGCAATGGTAATGTGGGAGATTCTTTGCCATCGTCACTAAAGTCTTTTAAAGGAGCACAGATGAATAAACTTATGATTAATAGCATACTAGTCATATGACAATTATGCAATTGCCCCTAATCTTTCAAAGCATTACTGCATCCGGTTTCATATGATGAAAATTTTAAATTTTTAAAATTTTAGCTATCAATAATTTTAAAAAATATTTAGTTTGAAGACGCTAAATAACATATATATATTGGCCTTAAAAGGTACTACAATAAAAATAAATATTTATTTATTTATTATATATCATAATAAAAATTTATAAAAGATCATGTTGTTTTTTAAAATAACAAAAATTATGAAAGCGGAGGAAATGAGCTAAAAATGCAGTAATATCTAATACTATTGCGTATTACAACGAGATTTTAGAACTTCTTTACTGATACTCATCAATTTTAACGGCTAATATCTCGTAGGCATTGATTATCTAACGGTTAACATAGTTAGATGATGTGGCTAAACATGATAGCTCCTTTACACTATTTTCGTCTATCTTATCATATCTTATCTATATACATAGCTAGAATTGTTTTAATTTGAAATATAGTTGAATAGAGAATAAGACTGGAAATTATGCGTATTGTTCAAACCGTGGCTCTTCATTTGTATCCCAAAGTGACTAAGGCTTTGTTTAGTTGGTGTATAGTTTTGTAAAAATGTCACATCAATGTTTAGACACACATTTAAAGTATTAAACATTGACTAATAACAAAACAAATTACGTAATCCGTCAGAACGACGAGACGAATTTATTAAGTCTAATTAATTCGTCATTAGTATAGTTTATCAGAAGACTTTATCAAAATCATACTAATTGTTAAAAGATTCGTCTCGCATGCAAACTGTGCAATTAGTTATTTTTACCATATTTAATACTTTATTTATGTGTCAAACTTTTGATGTGACGGGTATATAAAGTTTTTGACAGATATCTAAACAAGGCCTAATATGTGCAGACAGCCGACAATCGGAGGATAATGTCTTCAGGGTTGATTGCTAGTATTTCTTCTTGCATTACAGTAGTACTAGGACGGTCAGGAATCGGGACCACCACCTCGTTGCTACTGTACTACACTTGTGTTGCCCCGGGGCCCCTCGTGATTTGGATTTTGGAGAGGAGTTAGGTGACGTGCGCTTCCAAGATTAGCATTGGCTGTCAGATAGCTGCGTGACAGCTCGGCGACACGGCGACGTCGAGCCGTCAGTCGGGCGTCCGCTTTCAAAGTTGAACCGCGCGCACTGCACCAACGGAATGTGGTGGGCTGGTCGTGCACGCTCTGACGCAGACGCAGGCAGGGCCAAGCAAAAAAGAGTTCTTTTTTTTTTCCGTTTGACATGGACTCATGGAGAGAGAGAGAGAGAAGGCTTCGAATCTTCGTTCTGTTGGGTTCTTATGCAAGTATCTTATTATTTTCTATTCAACAGTAAATCATGTTGGTTATAAATATTTATGTGTATTCGTACACGTATCCATGTTTATTAATTTTAATATACAAATAACAAATATATTTAATAAATAAACATAAATATGATAAATATTTAGAAATATTCTTAATAATTAATTAGAAATAGAGATGGTATCAATCAGTACTTACCCATTTGCAGATTTTCTCAATTGGCGGCCGGGCTCCCTGAGGATACAGTCTGGCAGGTGATGTTCATGTGGCTATAGCGTCATGGCGATGAGTTAGTTTCTTTAAGATGTACGCAAGCTACGGCTCGAAATTGCCATTCAGGCATTCACACGATAGTCGTGCCAAGTCTTCATTGCGTATGTGCAATTAAGAGGCTGCACTCTAATCACGATAATAATCATGGCGTTCCTACTACTACTGTTCTACACTGTAATCATCACGCCGGGGCCAGCCAAAGCATATAGAGTAGCTCCGATCACTGATTCGTTCACATAATCACACCCAGGCTCCGGCTGCTCGGATATGCCTTACGTGCAGCGCCAACCACGGGTGTAGCAACACAACAGAAGGCCCTTTTGTCCCCATATCCCCCAACGTACAAGCCATTCACGTTCCACGACCCGACACTGTAAATTCCTTTTGCTTCTCGTGGACGACATGACATGAGGACGAGTGAAGCTCACGCCCCCCGTCGTACAGGTCCACGACTCGTGCTCCACCCGATACGACGCGATGCGTCCGGTGATTTTTTTACTTTAGCATGGCGTCGCGGCGCGGCGCGCAGCCGCGGGCGTGCACGCGGGCCGGATCGCTCGGTTCGGCGCAGGCGCGCAGCGAGGCGAGGCAAGAGCCGCACGACGAAACGCAGGCGGACGCGGGGACGAAACGGTGGCGGCGTCGCGTGTTTGCCAATGTTGGCCGAGGCGCGCGCGGCACGCCGATGAGCCGAACATCCGTCTGCTCGAGCAGGCCTAGGACAAGAGAGGGCAATTTTTAATTGTTGACGCATCACATGGGAACTGGGAAGGACGTACGGGAAAACACGGGTACCGTACCTGTCACAACGTAGGATTATGGATTATGCTTTGGACAAATTTTCCTTTCTTCTATAGTTTCTACTAGTTAAATATCCGTACTTTGCTATAGATAAAACAAAAATATCATAATATTATCTAAAATAAATAAAAAAAATATTTTTCAATGATATATTACCCGCATTTTCTCTACAACAAAGAATACTCACCTTAATTTAATTATATATATGTTATTTATTTAAATCTAATTGTTGTATAATATATTAAAAAATTAAAGATAATGTGCAAAAGTTATAATTGAAATAGGTGTAACGACGGATGACGGATTTAAGTAGAGTGGATAACGAATCGGTTCGGCTTGTCTCAGCTTACCTCGTTAGGATAACGAGCTTCCTAACGAGCTGGCTTGACTCGGCTCGTTATCTTAATGAGCTAGAAACCCAGCTCGGCTCGGCTCATTTTTGAAGCTTGAGTCGACTCGTTAGGCTCATGAGCCGGCTCGTGATATGATTCTACCGCTAGTCGACTCGACTACTTTTCATTTGCTACACCATATATCATAAAATAAAACTATTATACATATACCATACATGTTCATGGCTCCTCATACACCATTAGAGGTGGACAGGAAGCTCGTGGCTTGTTAGCTCGCTCGGCTCGTAATATGTTTGGCTTGGCTCAGCCCAAATGCTCTGGCTCGTTTATGCTCGCGAGCTAGCTCAATCCAACTCGTTATCTCTAATAAGCTTTAAAGCCAACTTTAGAAAATTAAAATGAGCCGAGTCGAACCTGTCATGAAGGAGCTTCCTGTTCATCCATATATTTGAGTGTGTTGTACTGCTCATTGACATGAATTTGGATTGGACCGATTCACTGTCATCCCTGTTGAAGTCTTTAAAACAGATATTTTCGTCTTCCTTGCCCAGACCCACTTCCTTTCTCGCAAGGAACACGCTTTCTTTTCACGCTGTTCATTACCAAAGCTTCTGCAAGTACAAGTTTTACAAGGAGGTCAGAACGTCGTATAAGTAGTATGACGTCGTCATGGTCAAGGGACAGGAGAACATGGCAGATGATGAGAATAAAGTCAAGTCATAGACAGGGTTAAAGTCTGGTGCTGCAGCATCAGGGAACAGGGTACTTTCTATGAGTATCTCAATGGGCATTTCAATTTTCAAGCAACAGAAATTATTCCTTACGTATGGAAGGAACAAACAGCAAATACTCTGCTTGAGAATCACTTCACAATTTTTTTTAAATCGATTCCATAATCACAGGTACGGCCGTGTAATTGATTAGTACTTCCGCCCTACCTAAATAATACGGGTATGTCTTAGATTCGTAATAACACTTATGTTTCATCCGATCCTATTATGGGATAATTCTGATTGTTATGTTATGAGACAGATGAAGTAACTTTTATTACTCTCTTTATTCTAAAATATAAGAAAAAAATATAAGAAAAATATAAAAGATTTTGATTGAATGGCTGGACATACTTCAAATCTGGACGGGGATTTTGGTTGATTGGATTTTGGCTGGAGGAATTTATGATGTTCATGTATCGTAACGTAAAGTGAAACTTATTTCAATACAATTGATTAAAAGTGAAAGTATGTACTAAACTTAGTAGAAAGTGAAACTTAGGTGCGCTTTACCAGTGCAAAGTGCAATTTACTCTTGAGAAAACGTTGGTTGGGTGAAGAATTCTACTAGCAGCATGAGTCTCATATAGGAGTACATCGTATGACTGATTGATAAGGTACTTGGAGCTTAAGGTAAATAAATTTTGTATTGAAACTGCAGCTAACTATGTCCTTCTGTTGTTGAGCAACAGGCGAAAGTATACATTACAGATGGTACAAGGCTAAACGTCATTGTGCCATTTACATTGATGCCAGTTTGGTCCAGTATAATTCAAACAGTTCATAGTTAACCGATCACCACCAAAAATTTTCCGGTAGTTTGATTAGCAAATACTGCATAGAAGTATAGTCATTACATGGTGGGTGACAACAGAATTTATCCCATGTACTGCCAGAAAATGAATGTAACTACTCAATTACCATATCACTTCAAAATAACACATCTAGTTCAAAGTACACGTAGCGACTTGACACGGATTATGAAACCTCTGTATCCCACAGGAAGAAGCATACTAGTCTAGCAGAAGAAATCAACTGCACCAGGAAGAACTGAAAATTTGGTTGGAAGAAAACCAAAATGCTCCCCATCAGATTGCACAAAGATGTCAGCACTAACTTCCTTTTCTGCTACTTCAATTGACTGAACTCTGCAACAGAAATTTGGTCACCAAATAGAATAATAAGTTAAACAGCCTTATAGTGATGGTTGCTATTTTGAGAAGGCTTGACAAAACATTAAGCCTGTTTTAGAACTAATGAGACACATGTCAGGAGGAACGCAATAGAGCTTGAATAAAAATTCCTCAACAATTTCGATCGCCATCATGTCATAGCAAAACTACCAGTGATGATGCTAACAAGATTAATCTGTCTGGAGATCTGACCTATATGCCAAAAAACAACTGAAGGGTACTGATTGGATGAAACCAACCAGAACTACAACCCTTAACTCAGCATTGTTTAAAGTAAGTAGAGCAACATAAAGATTCATTAGTAGAGTCCTCTGAGACTTACCTTATCGATGACACACCAGTCACTGATAGATGAGTTCCTCCATACAGTCTATGAAGCTTGAGCAGGAAATCATACCATTTGAAATCTTGAAGAATAACGACCTATGAAATGACACATAAATTAACAAAGGCTAACTTTTCTTAATGTTAACTCAAAACTGTAAAGAAAAATGACTTTTTTGGGCACCTCAAGGTCACCCCCGAAGGGATCAGCTGTTGGAGTGATCTTCATACCACCACCAAAGTATTTGGCATTTCCTATGCACAGTGCAGTGACTTTACGAATAGTTCTCCATTCTCCACCATTTACCTATTATATGCAGTTATGCACTAGTAAATTCAAGAGGTGTGGGGGCTGATAATGACAAGAAAAATCAGTAAGATTGCAACTAAGCTTCCTTCTGAAACCAGTGCGAAGCAAACCTTTATTCTAAGATCTCGATTACTATGTCCCCAAAACGCTCTGAGCGCTCCAAAAACATAGCATAAGTTGCCAAATCTCTTGTACATAGAAGAAAAATAACCTGCCTTAGCACTCCTGCAGGTGCAGAGCAAGTTTTTCCTTTTCAAACCACCCATTGAATTTCACAGTTAAAATGAACCATGCTTGACTTACAAATGGATATCAGCAACATTAACAAAATAATGTGGGTTTCCATCTGGCCCTTCCATCATGCCTATATCTAGTTTTGATTTGACTCCTGCAAAAATATGCACCTGTGAGCCTCATATGTTATGATTGCGAATTCGTAGTAGACATAAATCTAGTTTTTGTATATTGTCACGAAGATGGCCAGTTTATCATAACAATATCATTGTTATGCTTGTAAAAACTTTATTTCAATTCTTTTAAGACAAAATCAATCACCTGGCTAGTCATATGACACTGGTACTTTAATAATGTTACTGTACATTCATATACTTATTACTAGGGGATGAATGACCGCTATGAAACCACAAGTATGGACTGACACCACACACACTATAAAAGAAGAATTGAAGCAGGAACCTCTCACAATTCGATCAATCGCCTCATGAGGATCATTTGTCCTGGTTTCACAAAAGAAAGAAACATCAGTCCAGTGAAAGTAGAGGTTATCAAAACACATGTCATATGTAGATTATGCTGGAGAAATATACCAGCCAAATGTCCTTGCAAAGTCTGAACCAGTTCCAAGTGGAATGAGCTGTCAGAGAAAAACAATCCCCTTCACTACTGAACAAATTCCAGTGCATAAACAAACATTTCTGTTCAGAATATTCTAATTGTTAATTTCTAAGAGGCTAGAAGGGTGATCTGATTGGATAGAATAGCTAGAAACTAAGTACACTCACACCAAGCGCTGTGGAATGATCAGGTCCTTGATCAAGAGCATGGACAGGACTTCCCTTATAGAAGAAACCATTCACGACCTGCACATTCCATCCACAAATATTGCCGTATTCTAACGTCAAGTTTCTGGACAAATTTAGTACAAAGGTTGTATCCACATTGCAAAAGTCCACACAAATACCTCATGAAGTGTTCCATCACCACCGACAGCAATCACAGCATCAGCACCATCCTTTATAGCCTACATCATCATCACACACACACATTGTAACAGGCAAACCAAAAGGGAGAATTAGCAATTGGATATTGGCAGCAATAAGAAGCCCACACACCTCCCTCGTGATATCTATGGCGTCGAACGGGGCCGAGGTGATGCACTCACAAATCTGATCACGCAATACCAACAAATCAGAACATTCCGTAGAGCTGCAAAATTAGCATGGGGATCTGATCCCAAATATGGTCTCATACAGCAATTGCAGCTTCCGGTTCAGGATGTTACGATCTAGGGATCTAAGAGATATCGCAGTCTTACATCGCATTGGTCGGCGAAGCGGGTGCGGAGGTGCGGGAGCAGCTGCTTCCACTGCTTGCGCGTGCGGCCATTGGCGCCTGCGACGACGTGAAGGGTGTTCAGAGCGGGCGTGCGCATAGGATAGGTAGGGGTAGCGGGGTGGAGGAAGGGAGTACGGGAGCGTACCGGAGGGGTTGACGACGAAGACGAAGTTGCGGCGGCGGTGGGAGGAGACGGTGGCGGCGGCGCGGTCGGACGCGAGGCCGACGGCGCCCAGTTGGGAGTGGGAGTGCGACGGCCTCGGCGTCGCTGGCGCGACCATGACTTCGCTGCTTATCCCGAAGCCCCCGACCTGTGGGCTGTGGCACTATGCGCATCTCCTGAAGACGCCAGGCCGCCGCGTAACTCCGTGGACAAAGCTGACTTCCGAGGCACGTGGCAATGCGAACTGTGCCACGTGACATAGGTAAGTGGAATTATTTGGTTAAATAAAAAGGTATAGAAAAATATAATCAGGGGAAATCTCCTTTTGCTTAATCAGGCAAAACCACCAGGATTGTAGCACCTGTTTCAGATAACAAAATTAATGTGCATAAAATATATTCTGCTCAACTTAGAGCGCCTATATGCACGTTGGCGCAAACTAGCGCCAATCATATATCACACGCTCCAAACAGAATCATAACAATTGAAATTACACCAGTTATATTGACGAACATTAGTATTCAGAACAGTTTGCCAGAGATGAATGAAGAATAATCAAATGTGCTCAACAGTGTACACACAATTAGCGAACTCAGCCATTCGTATGTTTTGCAAAATTTCACCCCACGCGCGAGGGTATTACTTCTTACATTTATACTGCCGAGCACAATGTGCTCCGTACTTTGGTATACTCATCTGAAGCACTAATAGCCTAATATGACCACAATGGTTTCCATGTCACACGGCTTCGTAATTTAAGATACAAGCTGCACCCTTTTGCCATCAATATTGAATTTTCTGCTTCCTTGGAGCTGCAAAAAGAGACAGAAAAAGGTTAAATAAGGCTATTACACCACTGCCCAGTAGCTGTTACATGTAGTTCAATAGAGTTTTTATTCTAGTTCAATGAGGTCATGCTGATGAAACAATGGTGTTATGGTGAAGATCCCAACTAGTTACGTTGCAAATCTGCTATCTAGTAGGTGCTCCCGAATTACTCCAACATAACGAGAGAGAGAGAGAGAGAGAGAGAGAGAGCAAAGCCTCTGCCAAATGCAAAAGAAAACCCATACCTTCCTCTTTAGGAACAATAGAGCTTCACGTCTACAAGAGAAGTTGGAGAACATAGACTCTGAATGTGCTTCAACAGCTACCTTAAGTTCCTTCAATTTCATAGATTGTGCTGGGGCCTGGGAATAATACAAGTAAATAAACGTTAAGATTACGGGACAACACATGAAGCCACATATAGAGTAAAATAATTAAACAACCATACCTGACGAAGAATTGTTTTGCAAAGTTTCTTGACCTTGGTTTTAGGTTTATGTTTAACATCCACACACACTTCTTTCACAGTATTCACATTTGCGTCTATTAGTTCGGCATTGTTAGCAGATTCTTCCTCATCACCATCTTCTTCCAACTCTGATAATTCATTGGATTGGGTTGAATTTTCCTCATCGCTATCACCAAAAGAAGTTTTGTTCCCTTTCCAACGGTGTCCGGCAACTTTAGTCGGCAGACCCTTAATGCCAAGACCCTGCTTTCCAGATGTAGCATTGTCCTGCAGCAGTTACAAAGACCATTCATATGGAATGGATGTTATTGACAACTCAGATATACCTATATGTTTTTAAATACATCAGATTGCTTCGATAATCATAATAAACACTTCCATCACCAGAGATCAGAATTGACTTTGCAATTTCAGGGCAAACTGTAAGAACATAATATCCAAAAAATATATATTTCAAGGACAAGTTGCTTAGAGGTGGTTAAAAAGTCTAAAAGCACAGTAAGAAATGGACAGTCTTGTTATAGAACATTCTGGGAGATCTGATGGACTGTTAATACCAACCTGAACAAGATTGTATAGGTTTTCTTGGTCTTCTTCCCTGAATGTCTGGCGGACATTTGAAGTACCTTTTGTAGCAGAAGATTTGTTCTTGCGAGATTTTGCTCCTAGAAAGCCTCCTGACTTGAATCCAAATTTATGCCCCCACCAGTTCACATCATCAGCTTGGGATACTGAGCAACAGAGTTGACATGAACTATATTAGTAAAATCTCAATGATATTAGTCTATAGTCTCAAAACAAGATAACTTATTTAGAGTGAACAAATTTATAAGAATCATTTCAATCCAAACCAAACATCAGACCATGTACAGCCAATCAGACTCTTAGAGCAAGGAAAATGTGCTTGCTTTATTCTGGTAAGCAAATAGCAACTTAGATGCTGACTCGGTAGATCTCTTTTCTACAACCTCCGTCCTAAAATATAATGAGTTCTAGACTTGGTCACGGGATATTAAGAAAGTAGGTAAAATTGAATGGGAGAGGATTGTGATTGGTGGAGAAGATAAAGTAGGTAGAGAATTTGAATGGTGGAAGATTGTGATTGGTTGATAAGGGAATGTAGGTGGAGAAGTTGTTCTATTTTGGGACAAATTTTGAATGCTAGGAGTTGTTATATTTTGGGCCGAAGAGAGTAGTACAGAACCAAAATTAACAACAGTATGCGAGTATAATCAGCAGAGCTTCACCAATTAGCAGTTCAGTGACTTGTATGCAGTGTGTACACATTCTAGTTCTAAAAGTTTGGCACCTCAGTCCTCAGACCAAGAAGTACTGATGGGGAAACTAAACATGCAAATTACAGACCTGTATCTTGACAGATGGTTGGATCAAGTTCATCACAGCATGTTGGTTCAACTTCCTGGTCCACTTTGCAATTGCCATCAGTTTTGCGAACCTTTGCAAACACAAGATTTCAATATGCATTTTATCAAGTAAGCCACACAGTTTACACTGGTGCACAAGAAAAAAATTGCTCATGGATAGTAACTAGATTAGCTAAGAAAGAAATAGGCACATAAGAATAACAACTCACAAGTATGCCTTCAAGATCTTTTGCTGAATAACTGCTCACACTTTTCCCCCTCTCTCTTTTCTTATATCTGAAATAAGTATTGTGTAAACTGTAAAGTGAAGAAAAAATAAATACAGAAATACAAATACTGAATCTAGGGGAGCAAACCAACCTTCCTTGGGGTCGGGTAACTTTGGTAACTTCATCGTTTGTTGGTTTAGCTTTCTTGGGAGTACTATCCGGTGAATTGCTTACATCATCTTCAACTTCTGCTAAACAAAAAATGTTATCAAACAAAACCTAACAAGATGAAAATAAAAACTATACGCACAAACATTGTCAGGTACCTTTTATAGCAGGACTAGAGGATTGCTGCCAAAGCAGATAGGAGCAGCCATCAAATGACAAGAAAAAGATAATAGGAAACAATTAGGAACTGAAATCATGACCAATTTATACATAGAGCAAACAAAATAATTGTTACACGCCATACCACTTTCAGTTTCTTTAGTATATTGTCAAATTGAGTGGTGTCATATACCCATTTGTTATGAGGACTGTCTACACCAACACCTGCAGAAACGATCAGATTAGGTCTACGAGAGCCCATAGGTGGTTAACTAGAGGAATATATATATATATATATATATATATATATATATATATATATATATATATATATATATATATACTTACTAACTGACTTCTAAAGTAGAAGCTCTAATCTAATGAAACATACCAAGTGTGTCCTGCTTGTTTTTCACTCTAACATGCCCCTTTATGCCTTGCTTATCTTTACCAAGGCCTTCACCTTCTTCCCACCCCTAAAGCATATTGGAAAAAATTGTTAATTACACTTTAAAATCAGTAATTACAGAAAAACCAGTATAATCTGACAAAACAAACTTGTTGATGGAGTGCAAACCACCATTTCATTCACATTACTCATTTGTTTCGATTAGACATATTAACTACACTAAATTCAATGTATGTGCAGTCACACTCCTGAAGAATGTAAATTTTAACTTCTCACCACAATACAAGCCAAGCTCACTCGTTTGCAAAGGGCGGTTCTAAAAGGACAGGAAAACTTTCACTCCGTAGTTACAAGTGAAAAGGATTAACAATAGCAGCTCGTTCAGACTCCATATCCGACAGGATCAACCAATGTAACCAACATAAACCTACGTCTAGCAATAGCATACTGCATGCCGCGACGCATGAGGAAAAAACTCCGGTTCTGTAATCGAAAATTTGCATTAGGGAGGATCACGCACCATTTGCTTCATGAGACGGAAGGCGGTGGACTGTCGCGCGATCCCAACGTAGCAGGAGGGTGCCTCCGGGGCGGCCATGGCGCCTGCGCTGCGCGGGATCAACGCGGCCTTCGCCGCCGCCGCCGCCTGAACGGTGTGACTGCGTTGCCGGACGGAGAGAGGGGAGGAGAGGGAAACCCTAGGATGCACGGCTCAGGGGTTTTGAGGCAGCCGATGACTTTGCCTGGAGATTCCCGCTCGGGTTGGTGAGCCTTGACCGTCGGCCGCTCGATAACAGGCCGGACCGTCTAGGCCTGGAGTTGCTATATGGTGGCTCAGCAAAATTCAGTTAGGGATAAGTTCATCTGAGGTCCCTTAATTTACACCAAATCCTATTTTCGTCCTTATACTCCAAAACTTGATATAATGGGTCTCTGGACCGTCAAAATCGGTGCAATATAGGTCCCTCAACGGTTTTGAAGACGATTTTGGCTGACATGATGTCTACGTGGCTGCTTTGACTCAGTCTTTATATAATGTGGCAGTGACATGGTGCTTACGTGGCAATTTTATTTAGAAAATAATAAAATTATGGGTCCACATGTCAATTACACCAAAAAATAATTAAAAATGGTGAGGCCCATGCGGGCCCCACATGTCATCTCACCCTCCCCTTCTTCCTCCTCTGTCCCCAACTCCCCTTTCTTCATCTCTCTCTCCCCTCTCCTCTCTCCACGCACGAGTGAGGAGGGACGGTGCGTGGCGGCCGACGGGTGAGGAGGGAGTGACGCGCGGCGGCCGACGGGAGATGGGTGTGGGGTCTCCTCTGGAGAGGTCAACTCCACAATACCACATAACCTCCCAAGAGTCCGGTTATGCGTGAAATAGTACAGATACAATAACTCTGTATGTTCTTACAAAAATAATAATGGACAAATACAAGTTATACAATAAAAAAGACATGACACTTTCGTAAGGATAACCCGAGTGTAAAGTCGACCTAGATTTCATGTTCTTCCTTGGCTTTGAGATTTCCTGAAGACGTTATGTATGCAACGGTGAGTACCAATGGTACTCAGCAAGCCAAATTGAACTTAACAATACATGAATAGTTATGCAATATATTGTTAAAAGGAATTGTAAATTACAAATTTATCCTAAGCATGAAGGTATATCCTATTCTTCTTCTTTTTTTAATTCTATGTAAGATACGTAAGATATATCCTATTCTTCTTCTTTTAAGATATGTAAGATATCTTATAAAGGATATTATGATCCTAGTCTTAACATGATCTTATATCACATGGGTATGCATGATATGACATAAGCTCAATCTTAATGGGATTTCATACTATACATAAATAGATATATATGGTATTTTAAAAGGAAATAACATAAGCCTAACTTTAACATGAATCTAGGTCCTATCCTTTAGACATAACTCCATTAGCCGGGAATACGACGTATTCGAATGCAATCAACCCTGAAGTGTTTTCCCAGCTTTACCCGAGGATTAACCCTAGGTTGCAAGGCTAAGGATAACATGACATTTATACAGTTCTAACCTTTTCCGATGTGTAAACGAGACCTGAAAGCTATCTTAATAGGGGCACCAATTCTAACTAGTAATTGGTGTCTCAACCCCTATTTAATACCTGTTCGTCACACACGTGCCCCGGCTTGGTGGAACCTGGAACTTTATCTTAACAGACGGTACCGATCTGGTTAGTATCGACGTTGTTACCCGTTGTTTATATAGTTGTCCACCAATAAGACTTCAACAACAACACTACAAATCTCCCATAGATAGAATCGCATGAATAAAACTCGTAAGTCCTAAGGGAGATCAGAGAGAAATATATAATTGCCATGCCGGTATAACCGGTCCATCGGATGGGCGAAACCATGTCCTTATTCTGACATAAGAGTTTTTATAATTTTCTGGCATACAGCCAAAACTATTCATATCTTATAAATTGATAGGAATTTCATTACCTATCATATAAAACAATGGGTTATTTTCTCATTCGAAGATATGAAATTATAACCATGATATGAAGTATTAATACATGTAATAATGCTCATTTTATTATGCTAACAATCTTATGCTTAGCTCAAATTATCAACATAAATATATCTATTGGAATAAATAAATCTCTCCTCCTCTTTACATAAAATAATACAATGTTTCTAATGCATAGAATGATTTTCTATATGTACTGATGATGCTTGTTTAATTATTTCAAGTTATCAATATTGTTTAAGGAGAAGGAAAATATATCTATAAACATAAAATAATAGTCCTCTCCTTTTATACATAAAGTGATATGATGCTTCTAATGCATGGAAAAATATTCCATATGAACTATATAAAATCTAAAGCATATATAGGACTACATGAAATGATAAAACTATGGCTATCTAACCCATCCCACGAAATATTTCTATCTAAATATATTATTTAACATATGATAACATATTATTTTATAAATGATCAAAGACAGTTTTACTTGCCTTGAGTGTCAACAGTCTCAAAATTTGTATTTGGTTGGAGGGTAACAAGAGCGTTTACGCTAACCTTTGGATCAAGTTCTAACTCTTCCGAGGATTCAACGTCGCAATCTATCGATAAGTACATAAAAGAAATTATCGAATAAATTCAAATAAAAACAAAAAATCATCACAAAAATTATGAGTTAAAATGACAAAGTTTTTAAAATTTAAAAGGTGTTGTTTTTTGGCTAAAAATAGATTTACAAGGATGTAAGTAAAGGGATTTTGAAACAAATATTTTAAAAGTTTTTTTTAAAAAGGGTAAATAAATAAGTTTTAAATAATATAAAGATTTGAAAATGAGGTTTAAAAGAGTTTTGAAAAGATCAAACTATTTTCTAGGGGCTTTTCTAAGGTCTTTTCTATTTTCTTTCTTTCTCATATCTCTTAAAAAATTAAAATATAAAAGAAATATAAAAATTAAAAAAGGGTGGAGGCTTGTTCAAACCCAGGACCTGCCTCTCCTCTCTCTCTTTCCACTCCGCTACTTAGGTGTTTCTCACTTCCTTGTCCCTCTTTATTCTTTTCTCCTTTCTTCCCTCTCTCTACTATTCACCTTCTTCTCCCTTTGTTTCTCTCTTTTCTTCCCGACGCCAGCACTTGCTGAGGCGTGCGCACTGACACGGGTAGCTAGAGTCTAGGATTTAAAAGACTTTTCTCCATCTAGGACCTGTGTGGATTCCATTTTTGTGCTTAACTCGGTGAATGAGATTCAGGGATGGTTTGACGACGGTGAGGTGTCGATGGCGGTGGAGGTACTCGTTGCCGGCGCGCTTCGGTGGAGCTCTGACCAAGGTAGGAGGTTTATGAGTATCAACAAGTCCTAGGGAGACTAATAATGGTGCTGGTTGGGTTGGACATGTACTGGAGAGGGCTGGCGCCGTGTGCGCGCCGATGGGAAACAGAGGAAAACCGACGGTCTCCGTCGATAGCGTTCCTCGGTGATCTAATGCTTAAATATTTTTAGGGAAAAGTAATCCTAGAGATTGTAGAATGTCGACATACCTTGAATTTGAAGATTAATCGGTTGGAGATCTCTAGTTTTGAAATTCCCTTGTTGCGGCCGTTCTAGGGTTCTTCCAAACCCAACTTGATCTTGATCTTTCACCAAAATTGTCAGTGTATAGGCTATGGTAGCTAGGGATTCTTGAGGGGTATTAGAGAGGTTAGGATGACAATCAGGATTGGTATACATAGATTTAGCTACCAAGGTCTATTTATAGCACTTAAGGTCGGTTCCATTCTTGGGATAGCTTCGGCAACTATGGCGGTTCAAGTAGGTTGGTTTAAATTGGATAAATTTAGTGACGTGTTCAATCCAATTATGTCTTGCCATCTGCTCAAGAGGATGAGGATTCCAGGGAGTCAGCTCTATGCTTCAATGGGCGCAGTTATAGGTTGTGGTGTAGTGGTGAATTTCCGGCGGCGGTTGTGGCTTGCGCTATGTCGGTTCGTCGGAGATTGGGGCGAAGACGTATTGGATTGGTTTGGTGTGGCTATGTACGTGCGAAATGAGACGGTAACTAAGGTTGGTTGAGTCCTTCAGTGGGCAAAGACCAGCCCACGGTGCAAGGGCATCTCTCGGCGCGCCATGGTGTTTCAAACCGGAGGAAGAAGATAGCTCGGAGAGAAGAAGAAGGGAAGGAAAGAAAAAGAAAAAAGAAAAAGAAAGAAAAGGGAAAAGAAGAAGAATTGAAAAAATAAAAAGGAAGAAAATTTAGGGAAAATTTTAGAATAATTTAACTTAAGATTTGAAATCAATTAAACTTATTTTTTTAGAAATTTCTCAAATTAAAAGTCAAATTAAGACTTTTCAAAAATAGAAAATAAAGATTTAATTAATTTTTTATTTTTACATTAGAATTAAAGAAACTTTGGAAAGGATTTAATTTAAGGTTTAAAATTAATTTTGAATTCAATTTTTAAGGATTTTCTTGAATTAGAAATTAAATTAAAACTTTTCAAAAATAAAAGCAAGAATCTATAAGTTTGGGATTTTTAAACTAAAACTAGGAGAACAAAAAAATGCAAATAAATTTTTTTGGAGATTTTGAATATTTTAAAATGGAATACACAATAGATTTTGCTCGCAAAAATTTTCTATGCTAATTTGAATATTTTTTTAAAAAGTACAAATTTTGGGATGTTACAGGTGGGAAAGGAGTGAGCGACACGCGGCGGCCGGCGGGGGTGAGGCGGGAGAGGAGGAGTTCGGCGGTGGCGATGTGGTGGCGGGGCGACGACGTGGGAGAAAGGGAGGGCGACGGCGGCGGGAGCACGGGAGAGCAAAGAGGAGCTGAGCATCGTTGCGAGCGGCACGCGACGAAGAAGAGCTGAGCGTCGGTGGCCCCGCTCGTCCCTCACCGAAAGCCGACCTCAGCCCGTCTTCATCATCGAGTGCCACCGCTCTTCCCCTCGCCGCCACCGGCCACACCGTATGCCTTCGCCTCCCCTAGTCGTCGGCCGTCTTCACCACCGAGCGCTGCCGTCACGCTTCTCCCTTGTTAGCGGCCAGACGTGTTGCGCGCCTTCGGTTCTCCTTCAGCTACCGCTCGTCTTCGCCCCAAACTCCGACCCCGAGCTCCGATTCTCCCGTGTCGCAACCGTCGCCTCGTCGCCCACCGCAGCGTCGTTGGGCATTAGACCTCCTTGTCTCCGCCTCGCCCGGCGACGTCCTCCCTACCCGTCGGGCGACACTGCCCAAAGAGGAGAAAAGTTTGAGAGAAAGAGGAGGAAGGGAGAGGAAGGGAGAGGAAGGGAAAGAGAGATGGTGATGACATGGCATCCTGACATGTAGGGCCCACACATCGCTCCCTCCTTTCCTATTTCTCGTCGACCGCCGCGTGTCGCTCCCTTCTTACTCGCTAGTCGCCGCGCGCGCGCCCTCCCCACTCGTGAGTCGTGACTAGAGAGAGGAGAGAGAGATGAAGAAAGTGGAGTTGGGGACAAAGGAGGAAGAAGATGAGGGGTGAGAATGACATGTGGGGCCCGCATGGGGCCCACCATTTTTAATTACTTTTTTGTGTAACTAACATGTGGACCCACTTTTTTATTATTTACCAAATCAAATTGACACGTAAGCGCCACATCATATGAAGACCGAGTCAAAGTAGCCACGTAGGCGCCATGTTAGCCAAAACCTCTTCCAAATTGCCAAAGGACCTATATTGCATCGGTTTTGATGGTTCAGGACCCACTGTATGTGGTTTTGGAGTGCAAGCACTAAAATCAAATTCGGTGTAAAACTAAGGCACCTCACATGAACTTATTCCATTCCGTTAAGTTGGTGGGTTTTCTTTCACATGGGCCATCCTTATGATGGATTGTCTTGGGCCGTTCCCTTATTGTTACTTTCCAGTATCCTGCTGATTCCTTAAGGTGAAATCTATAGATCTTTTTTCTGGAAAGGAAAATCTGTAGAAATTGTTGCTCCTTTGCCTACTGATGGGGTCATGGAACGATCAATCTCTCAGAATTGGAATTCAGATTGAACTTGAAGAACACGACAAGGACAATGGGACGGTGGAGGAAAATTTCTGAAGAAGTTAATGTCCATTGTCATTCAGACTTATACTGATTAGAGTAACCGTACGATCTGGCCGACAAATGCATATTGCAGTTTCACCATGCGAACCTGCAAAAAATTTTCCTGCGATCAAAAACAAACAGATGCGGTGCAAAAAAAAAAACATAGCTGCCGTTGTGCTCAAATATGCGCTGGGAACTTGTCATTGTGCTTTACTCGTAGTTCATTAATTATATATATCATGTATATTAACAATATCAAAAAAGTGGCTGTAGTTTAGTGGTTAGAATTCCACGTTGTGGCCGTGGAGACCTGGGCTCGAATCCCAGCAGCCACAGTTGAATTTTTTCCTGCTACATGTTTGTTTGCCTTTACAGTATTGTTTTTGCTTTGTACAGAATTATTTACTTAGGTGGTGTTACTTGGCCTTAGTACGTGTTTTAATTTTTTTCTGCTACGTGTTTAGTTGCTTTGTAATTTTTTTACTTAATTAATGCATGTTTAATTTGTTTCTGCTACATGTTTAGTTACCTTTTTTTGCTTAGTAGTACATGTATTGATTTCATCTTTAGTATTTTACTTAGGGCACTTTCAACTCAGAAACTATTCTAGTTTCTACCCTATTAATTATCTTGCTACGTAGGCATTTTGCTGACATGGCAAATCATTTAAGGAGGAGAGAGGAGGAAAAACGTAGAAACCGTTTCTATCTTAGAAACGAAGTCTTCACGCGCAACGAAGCTATGAAAATCGGCATCAGGAAGAAAAGCTTCGTTTCTATGGATCCTGTGCACACAACCGGGGGAAGGGGAGCTTGCACGCCGCCGTTGGCTGGAACTCGCGCGTCGCCGCCGTCGGAGTCTCAAGCGCGCCGCCGCCGCCGGAGCCTCACGCACGCCGCCGCCGCCAGAGCCCGCGCCGCCGCTCGTATCCGCGCTAGGCCGCCTCTCGCGCTCCGGTCGCCTCTGCTCGTCGGCCACCTCGGCGCGTCGGCGGCTCCCGCGCGTCGGCGGGGAGGGGAGGAGGAGGAGGGAGGGGAGGCGGGGAGGGAGAGGACGGCGAGAGGATGGGGATGGGGGTGGGAGGGGAGAGGAGGAGAAGGGGTGGTCGGACTCGAGATTGGGATAATATTTTTGCCACAGAAGATCCTTTTCATTTGTTTAGACATATGAATGCTCATAAAATCTCTTTCTTCTTGAAAACTATTTGTATTGAGAGAAATGGTTTCTAACAGTGAAGTCTTGTAGCTATAGAAATTACGGTGGTTTCTAGCATTGATAGTGCCCTTACATATGTTTAGTTGCTTTCTACTTTTTTTTACTCAATTAGTACATGTTTAGTTTTTGTACTTAGTTTTACATGTTTAGTTGCTTTTACTTAGAAGTTAGTCCACATGTATTACCTGTTCAGTTTGTTTTCATGTAGTACTGTTGTTTATGAATGAGCAAAAGAATTGTGCATCTTTGTATTAAGATTACTTAAGTACATGTTTAGTTGCTACTTTTTTTTTTGCTTGGTGCATGTTCAGTTTTTTGACTTGGTAGCTCAGCTTCACTATATTTTTTTCTTTTATAGATTATTCTACTTGGTAGTATTGTTTAGCTTTTATGTCGGAAAAAAGATTGTTTAGCTTTACCTAGTATATGTTTGATTTTTATTTCATAGTTTGTAGTACAGATTTTAACTTTATTTTGCCTCCATTCCTTTTCTCATGTAGCGGTTGTAATTTTATTTTTTTTATTAGGACGAACGTATATATTGAAGTTTGTTTAAAAATCAAATAAACCAAATTTTCAAACTTATAATAATTAATGTTCCATTAATCATGCGTAATGATTTTACCTTATTTTACATGCAAGTAAAAAAGCTAATAGCTATCGCTCATTAGAACATTAGTACATATTTAGGCCCATTTAATATGTAGGGAGAACATAGAAAAATAGAAAAATAGAGGATTTTAATAAAAAAACCTAGGAAGGCTTTTGAAACAAATAGATAAATCCTATTATTTCCTTTGTAATTTTTATTGGATGGATATTTTTATAGATTTTAAGAAAAAGTTAGCAAGAACTTCAACCCATGAAAAAGTTCTTTTGAGCCTATCTCTCCTGTTCGATTAATGTGTTTCTCATTTGGTTTATTCGAACGATAATTCTTGTATTTTTCATATGTTTTACAATACTTCGTTCACACTTTTATTTCTGTTAAAATTATGTGCTTTTTTATTCCTTTGTTTTTAAAATTTTATGTCTCAGTGGTGTAGTTTTACTTGGCAGTTGATAGTAGATGTTTAGCTTGTTTAACATGAGTTTTGCCCTCGTTTCAGAGAACATGAGTCGCTTCTTTCCTTCTTCTTTTTACTAAGAACAAGCTTTAGAGTTTTTAGTACTACTATATGTTTTGCCGCTCTTCTTTTACTTTCTTGCATGCTTAGCGTGTTTAGTTGTTTGAGTTGTTGGCAATTTTCAGAGAACAATAGATGTTTCCTTCCATTTCTTTTACACTAAACCAATCAGTTAGGCCCTTTCTTTTACACTATAGAAACCAATCAATCAGTTAGGCCCTGTTTAGATCCACTGTAAAAACTTTACACCCTGTCACATTGAAAGTTTGGACACATAAATAAAGTATTAAATATAGAAAAAAAATAATTAATTGCACAGTTTGCATGTAATTTATGAGACGAATCTTTTAAGCCTAATTAGACTATAATTTGACAATATTGTGCTACAGTAAACTTGTGCTAATGACGAATTAATTAGGCTTAATAAATTCGTCTCGTCGTTTACAGGCGGATTCTGTAATTTATTTTTTTATTAGTTTATGTTTAATACTTCAAATGTGTGTCCAAAGCATTGATGTGACATTTTGAAAAAAAATTTCAGTGGATCTAAACACAGCCTTATTTGCTCGATCGACTGCAACTAGGCTAGAGATGGCAATGGGTATATACCCGATGGGTAGTGCCCACCCATACCCATACCCGTTAGGGTAAATTTTACCCGTCGGGTTACCCGTACCCGCATGCGGGTAAGAAAGTACTTTCATACCGTACCGCGCGGTAATTCTACCCGACGAGTTACCGTCCCGTCAGGCACCGGCGAGTATGTACATGTAGGTCATCCCACACATAAAATCCTTCCGTTTCAACCTCAAAATTCACAGCAAGATAGCAAAACACACAAAATCCTTTCATTTCAACCTCCAAATTCACAGCAAGGTAGCAAGGTTCACAACATATTTATAGGTTAAATTGGCTGAGGAAGGACAACTAGGCTTTTTATATGGGTATTTCTTACCCGCGGGTAGACGGGTATGGATAGTACACACCCATATCTGCACCCGATATACCCGATGGGTATGTGTTTTCATCCAAAAATGTATCAGCGGGTAGAAAATTCCTCAAATATCCGTTTCTTTATCGGGTAAAACCCGCCGGATACTCGGGTTTCGGGGACCCATTACCATCTCTAAACTATGCAGATAGCAAAGATAATTTGTCCCCAAAGCCACCCGGTCCATCCATCAATCAATCCATAGTAGTAGTACTAGACAGGTGAGATTGTGAGAAACGTGGACGACGACCCGCACACACACATTCGGTCATTTGCATATTGCCATATTCCATCACACTTCACGCTCTCAGCGCTACCGCGAATGGAAGAGGTGGCACTGTTACGGCAGCTTGGAAATCCAAATCAACCAAAAGTTACTCAATTAAAAAACTCACCGCGTTTGACCACCACGTCCGTCCACCTCCGGAAACTGGTTATCCTAAATCCCCCGTCGGGTACGTGTCGCCGAGAGCGAGCAACCGCGGCGCGGCCACCCCACTACGGCGAGCTCCCGTCGCCGTCAGGAGGCCTCGCGTCGCGCGTCGCCGTCGGCACCACGAGAGCACTCGTATATGCCGTCGTGTTTGTACCGAACTACCGATCACCAGGTGGCGAAACGACGGGACTTGACACGATAATGCTCGCCGGGCATCAATCACTACGGCCTCTCGGTCTCCTCCCCGTTCACGGGACTTAGTACAAAGGAAAAGATATTGTCAGATTAGTTTTTATGGATGGGGTCAAAAAATGGTGTTTTTTTTCTTGTGGTTTATTTCTAAGAGCCGTCATAGTGCCATCGGTTGCTTACTAAAAAAAAATACTATATCAGGTTATGTATTATTCTTTAAATTATTATATTTCTTTTCATCTCATTCTCTTGACAATAGGTTGGTCGGGCTGTCTTGAAGCGTGTGTGTTAGCTAGGGCTTGTCTAGTCACAGGTTGGTCGGGCTGTCTTGAAGCGCGTGTGTAGCTGGGGCTTGTCTAGTCACAGGTTAATGCTCTTTCTCCTCATCTCTTACTATTAAAAATTAATATAGCAGGCTTAAACTATTGTATCGGCTGATCACGCAAAGGATACAGAAGAAAAAATATTCAATTAGAAATTTTAAGAGATAAAGTTAAAATCTTATAGTACCAAATTTTATAATAAAAAAATATAATATATTCTCATAAATAGTAAAATTACTCATATCAAATACTATTTAAATTTAAGCCTAAATTTGTAAAATAATATAAGATTATAACATCAAAAAACTTGCATCTACCTATTATCAAATATATAACAGAATTTATTATTATTATTTTGTGATTTATGAGCTCACAAGTAATATTACACATTTTTTCTTGATGTATATTGTTTTAACAATGTAATTGCCTTCCTAGGTATATATGGATTAGAGATATAAATATATATTTAATTCAGAGAAAAAATTCCAGGCATAATACAGGATAAGTAAAGTTATCCAGTAGTACTATCTGTCCGGGGTTCCGGCTCGGGGGAAAAAAAAAGGGTATGATACAAGAATACCGTGATGCGACCATAACCGACTCGATTCCAGCCCTGACTGGCGTTGCGTTACAATCTGTTTCAGGCAAAGGCAAAATCGCTTCTTTTGCAAAGTATAATCAAGGGGAGATAGATCGTTGAGGCTGAAGCGGTTGGTTCTTTTCCCATCTTTTTCATGGGTGCGCCCAAATTCACAAGTGCGAGGTGCTGAGCTGCTGAAGCGTGACTGCGGCAGGAGGAAAGCGTGGGCGTCGGCAAGTGCGGTGGGTACATGCCAGTGGCCACGTAGTGGGGCGGCAAGCAGCAGCATTCGCCGGGCAAACGCTCGCGTCGGGACGCTTGCCTTGACACGTAGTACACATTCCTTACATGGCCTACGGCGTTTGTAGGGCAGGCAGCCACATTGCTGTTGTAGATAAGCCAACACGATCAGGTGGAGTTCGTATTTTAGGAAGATGTTCTATCTTCTCCAAATTATTAACGAACAGAAAAGAGGCTCTATCCCAAAGAAAAGTGCGGTGGAAAAAAAATAATTGTGCCCAGGAAGCATTGGCTACGAGACGCATGAAGGAGCAGAACGATGAGCTAGAAAACGAATCACATACATTACGTTTTTCACGAAAAACCGATAGAAAATCTCAGAATGTTGAGGTTCGGACAGAGGACAAAAAGTAGAGTCTGAAAGAAGATTTGAATGGTTTTCGAGAACTTAAATTTGAAACCAATTTGATGAAAAATGTCACACCTTTGGAAGTCAGGATCCAGCGCTCAATCAAAAGATGAACTCTAGAGCTTGAGATTGAGAGAGTATCTCCAACAGCCTCTTCATCTTATTCCAAAATTTAACAACTTAAAAAACACAATCCAACACGCTTTTCATCTTACTCTTTAAGCCATTCGGATGACCAAACTTTTTTTCTCATTAGCCCAACTTGGTCAGTCTACTTGTCATCCATGGGTCTCACCACCTTCTATTCACTTTCCCTCCATTCGGCCTCAAGCCGGTTCATCGTCGTCAAGTCAACGTCGCCTCCTCGCGTGGCCTTCACTGTCGCCCCGAGACGACGAGGAGGCGACCAACTCCACCGGGCCGCCTCGCACGGCCTTCACCGTCGCTGCCCCACACGGATTCACCTGTGGTGTAGCATAGAAGAAGCTGATGACAGCAGAGGGGTCAGGGAAGTAGGACCTGAAGGGGCTGAGCGGATCGACGAGGGAGGAAGGCTGCGCGATCGAGGCATGCCCCGCGATGAAAATGGAGAGGAAGAGGCTCGAGGAGGCGTGGGCATGGTCGTCGTCGTAGAAGAAGGAGGGAGCCGCGGGTGCGCGGCTAGCCATGGCGAAGAGGAGCCGGTCGCAGTCGCTGTCGACAGAGCTGTAGCAGGTGAGCAGAGCCGTGAGGGTGGCGCCATAAACGAAGAGCTTCGTGGTGTCGGTGGAGGCTTTTCCCAAAATCCATCGTCGGCATCGCCGTCTATCGTCCACGAGCTTGGGGAAAAAGGGAGAAAGACGAGGAAGAAGAAGAGGTTATAGAGACCGACATATGGATTCTATTATCATAAACCTAGAATGAACAAAATAAATGAATATACTATTGAAGTAAACAATGAATTAGATTTGCTAAATTAGATAGATAATTGGTCCAATGAATATTTGGAAAGTTAGATTTGAAGAGACAGTCGGAGATGTGAATTGTGATGGCAACGCAGGGAGGACGGCTCGTCGGCGCGGGGTATAGCTGACCAGAAGAAGCATTGTGCGTTCAGACGAGCCCGTGCGAGGGGCCTCCCCGTTACGGCCACGTTGCGAATCAGGTGCCCTGACCCAGCAATGTCATTTTCCACTGCCCCTGACGCCGCGGTAGCTCAGGCAAGCGGCCTCAACCCGGGGGATCACCTGGCCAATCACCCAGCGGCAACGAGATAACCCCGGCGTCAAGAAAGGCCGCTCTCTAATCTCCAATCTCCATTAGGCCAATGGATGGTCGTGTTCGTTCACTAGCCCGTAAAGATGGTTTCTGGAGCTAATTGCTGATGATCTGAGAATAATTCCCTTCCTAAAATACTCATGACAGCTCGCATCGCCATCGTGCGGACTGTGCCTTCTTTTTTTCCCTTCTCATTTGAGTACGAGCGCAGCAGTGTATAAAAGCCACCGGGTCCGAGCCGGCGTTCCTCGAGAATTTCCATGGTCACAAGTTGACTCGTCACGACGGCGACTCCATCCGACCCACTTGTCTTAGGACGACGCCTCTCGCGCTCCCCGAGGCGAACGCGGACCGCTTCACCCGCCCAATCAAAACCGTCCATCCCCGCGTCCGCGTCCGTGTCCGCGTAGGCTGCGGCTGCGGCATGCCGGCATCCATGGCCGTCGCGAGGCTGGTGGCCGCGCGGCCCCCTCTCCTCTCCCCCACCGCGGCGGCACGCCGATCGCCCTCCGCGCTGCTGCGACTGGCGTTCGCACCGCTCCCGGCGCGGCGGGCTGCGTGCGTGGCCGTCCCCTTGCGCGTGGCGGCGTCGGACGACAGGGCTGGCGCGGAGGTGGGTGAGCCGGAGCCGGAGCCAGAGGAGGATGCGCGGAGGGCGGTGGCGGAGCGCGTGGCGCGGAAGCAGTCGGAGCGGCGGACGTACCTGGTGGCGGCGGTGATGTCCAGCCTCGGGATCACGTCCATGGCCGCCGCCGCCGTCTACTACCGCTTCGCCTGGCAAATGGAGGTAACGCCATCGCAAACTCGCTCGCATCGCATCTACCATTACCCAATTCCTTCGCTGCAGCATTAAAATTTCTCCGCGTGCTCGACCAGGGCGGCGAAATCCCAGTCACGGAAATGTTCGGCACCTTCGCGCTATCGGTGGGCGCCGCGGTAAGCACACTCCCGCACACGCACCGCACCACTTCGCACGACGCCACTCGTCCCGAGGTGGATGCGCATTCCGGCGTGCGCGTGTAACCGTGTTGGCTCTGGCTGCGCAGGTCGGGATGGAGTTCTGGGCGCGGTGGGCGCACCGGGCGCTGTGGCACGCGTCGCTGTGGCACATGCACGAGTCGCACCACCGCCCGCGCGACGGGCCGTTCGAGCTCAACGACGTCTTCGCCATCATCAACGCCGTCCCGGCCATGTCCCTCCTCGCCTACGGCTTCTTCAACCGCGGCCTCGTCCCTGGCCTCTGCTTCGGCGCGGTGAGTGCTCCTCCATTCCACCAAATTCCCATCACTTCTCTCAACACACTGTACTAGGATTTGACGAAGCGTGCTTAACGTGGTTGTATTAAAAATGACAAAAGTGCATGGTGTAGTACTATGATAACATTCACATTCCATGCCCGCCTGCCGAAAAATCCATCCTTTTCTGTCAAGAGAAGCCAAAGCGTACAGCGAACTCCAAAAGATTTTGCTGTTCTTGCTGCATCGGATAAACAATAAAAAATTGAACATTCGAGATCGAGAAAATTTATAAAATAGAGTGGTCTGGCCTCCATGAGTTCCCAGACAAACCTATGCCTTAGATTGTACTAAAAAGCAACGGGTATTGTTGTCGCATTGCGACGGTGCCATGGACACCCATGCGAGGTACCCATCAACGGTCTCACCGGAACAAGTAAAATACAAGCACTAGTAGTGTTTCTTTTTGTTCAATTTGATTGCCAAGGTTGAATTTTTATGAGCCGGGAGAGAGAAGGGGAGGAGGAGGAGGATCCAGGTGCTGACGTGTTCGTTCGCCGCAGGGGCTCGGGATCACGCTGTTCGGGATGGCGTACATGTTCGTCCACGACGGCCTGGTCCACCGCCGCTTCCTGGTGGGGCCCATTGCCAACGTGCCCTACTTCCGGCGGGTCGCCGCCGCCCACCAGGTCTGGCCGGTCGCTCTCCACCTAACTGCAGCTGAGCCGACCACGCATCCCTGTCTCTGAGCTTTTCTTGCCGTAGTTTCTGAATTTATGTGTGCTGATCCATCCTTGCCTGCCATTCATGCTTGCAGATACATCACATGGACAAGTTCGAAGGAGTGCCATATGGGCTGTTCCTTGGTCCCAAGGTGAGGAAATGTGTCTCATGCTGTTCACGCTTTGCTTCCTCGTGTTCCATACTACCATGGATGCTTGTTGAGTTACTCCTGTTCCAACGGCAGAAAGAACTGATGAACATGTTCAGTTGTCGAGTGTTGCATACTTGCAGTACTCCTATATTGCAAGCATGAATTTGTGATTGGGAAGCTAATGTAGAATCTTAACTGTGCTGATATAAAAAGATTGGAATTTTGAAATGTTCTAAAATGTCTTAACAAATATTTGTAATCGTCAGAAAAAATGTCAGAAATGTTCCAAAATGTCTCTGTTTTTTGTGGTTGACAGGAGCTGGAGGAGGTGAGTGGGAGTGAGGAGCTCGAGAAGGAGATCAAGAGGAGGATTAATAGGAAAGAGTCCTTAGATGCGATCCAATGAGAGCTACTTGTCACACATTTTTTTCTTTTGCTGTTATCTCTTATTAGATTTGTCCTTCAGCGGCAATTGTAGCCTTGTAATATGCTTTTCTGTCCTGTTAATAGAAGAATAATTTAGATAGATATTTGGAAGCTCATTCTTGTGAGAAGTGGATGATTTGGACGGTGGAACACACAGGTATTAGAAATGCTGTGCTGGGGCTGAATGGCTGATGCTTTTGCTAGTACTGCAGGTAATGATATATATAATATTAATATCAGTACCATTCTGAATTTATTAGTCTGGTTGAATCGTGCTGCTGAGAGCGGGGTGTTCACAGATAAAACGAGTATACTTCCTTTTATATTCTTCATTTGCCGACATTCTGTATCTCCTTGTTCACGAGATGTGCCGGATGTAAATGTGAAAGTGCTGGTTGATTAGTTTTTGACTGTTAAACAAGAATTAATGAAGCTTATGCACACTAGGCGGTTCCCCCATACTGCTGAATGGCTGTTCATTAAGGCCCTGACATGTGACAAGGTCACAGTTGCTTCTTGAGATCAAGGAAGTTTTATCAGGATTAGGTTGCAAACTGACAAGGAAGATATTGTCAGTTGTGTGTTTCTACTCTTGGTGTCAAATAGATCCTCATAGGATCAAAGGTCGTGGCACTGCTGGTCCTTGGTAGAACAAGGTAGGGCAAGCACACCGTTGTTATCTGGGACCTTTCAAATCAGGCTCTAGTGATTGTCCCCTGGTTATAAAGAACCGCATGTTACGGTTACTGCATGATTAGTTAGGCATATGCATGTGACGAGGATCCTCGTCGTGATATTCCGTCCATTTTTCAATGTTAATCAAGCGTGGCAGATCTCCTGCTGATCTGCCAGGAACTGTTGCTGGGTTCACTGAATTTGCTTGCTCTTGTTTAAACTCTTCATCAACGTTTTTTATGTTTGAAGTCATCGTTTAATGACATACTATACTACTATACTAGTGATGTACAGTAGTGCATTAGAAAATACAGAATGGGCCACATACTCAAACACTGTTACTGGTTGACCAAAACAAGGCATATATCGAAATTTACACATTGCAGACTTGCAGTTGTTGACTCATGTAACTTTACACTTCTCCTAGTCCTGGGATCTTTTTATATTGCGGAGCAGCAAAGGTCTGAACTCCGAATTCTGAACCGTCTGATGCTTCTTGGCTCTTGACTTCTCTTGTGAAGGAACAAAAGAAAAAGAAGGGGACAACAGCTTGTGGACGAAGGCCCAATTGAACGGTTTTGATGGGCCTCAGGCCAGAAACCATGTCGAATAGTTTGATGGGCCTAACTACTTATCTCAATCCATCACGAGAAAGCCCAACTGCGACACTGGACACTTGAACAGCAGCGGCAGCCAGCCACAGCCAACTCGCCTTATCCCGTAATCCACCCATGGCATAAAGCTTCCTCCTTTAGCTCTCACCGCCGTCTCCGCGCACGCTCCAATGGCGGCCACGGCTGTGACCCTGCCGTCCTCGCCGTCCCCCTTCCCCGTCACCACCACCGCCTCCTCCTCCCGCAACCTCTGCCTCCTCCTCCGCTCCCCGCCTCCTAGGCGAACCCTCCGCGTCGTCACCTCCGCCGCGGCCGACGCGCCACCCAAGCCGGCGCCGCCGCTGACCTCGCCCTCCGGCATCGTCCTCGTCGACCCCACGGAGGCACAGAAGGTGCACCGCCTCAAGGCTGTATACGACCAGAAGGTGGTCCCCCTCATCACCGAGGAGTTCGGCTACACCAATGTCCACCAGGTGTTCGACCTCTGTCGCCCTTCTCGCAATTATAGGATTGACATGGCCATTTCTTTGCGTAACTCGGAAAATTCGATTGTTGTTCAATAATTGAGCTTGGAGGTGCGTATTTTGGATTCTCGATTTGATTAGGTACCCAAGGTTGAGAAGATAGTAGTGAATTGCGGGTTGGGGGCGGAAGCTGGTAACTCCAAGGGGCTCGAGTCCGCCATGAAGGACCTCGCCATGATCACCGGCCAGTGGCCCGTCAAGACGAAGGCCAAGAAGTCCGTCGCCAGTTTCAAGATCCGCGAGGGGAACACCATTGGTATTGCCGTTACGCTCCGCGGCAGGGTGAGTCCTCTGTACCTCTGGCTACTTGCGATGCAGACATTGACAAATTGGGGATTGCAATGTTGTATCAATTTGGGATTTGCATGACAGTATAATAGCCTAAAGTGTGTGTGAGAATTGCAATTACTCCATCCGTTTCCAAATTCTGGTCACCGTTGGCCGTCAGTATTTTAACATTGACCACAACTTTTAAATAGTTGGCGAACGAAAGTTTAATACCTATATTTAGGATGTGGAGTAACAACCTTTAATAATATGGCATACTTTTAGGTATATGCATTTTATTTTTTAAAAAAGATAAGTGATCAAAGTTTAAATCTCTTTTTCACTTATCACTTATAATGCATCTTATCATTTTCTTCACTTATAATTTATCTTAACAACGGTTCAGGTCTAGCATCTTTCTCTTACTCACTCGTAATCCAACGGACGAAAATCGAGCCAATTTTTTGTTTCATATTATTTTCTATTTTTATTGTATGTATGTATGGATGGATTTAATTGCGAGAGGTTATCCGAGATTTGCTTTTTTTTTCATGCATGCAGGTTATTCGAAATTTGCTTCTTTTTTTGGCTTGCATGTATGCTTAGATTTAAAAAGAAGTGACCGATTATATTAGCACGGGTATGTTACTCGTATGAATAGTATCCAGGAGTATTTGGAAACCGAGGGTGTATGTTTGATCGATGACCTTATTGTGGCTTGCTGCAGGTAATGTTCAACTTCCTGGATAGGCTCATCAACCTTGGGCTCCCTAGGACCATGGACTTCCTTGGTGTCAACCCCAACAGCTTCGATGGCCATGGCAACTTCAGCATAGGCCTTCGTGATCAGGGCGTGTTCCCGGAGATCCCGTACGAGGTCGGTGGGAAGAAGAATGGAATGGACGTCTGCATCATCACCACCGCGAAGACCGACAACGAGGCTCTCAGGCTGCTCACCCTCCTCGGCATGCCGTTCGCGGAGCACATCAAGTCCTCCGTGGTGATCCGGAAGAAGAGGTTGAAGCGCCACCACTTCATGAGCAAGGGCAGGGGAAGACGGTGATGACAAAGTGCTGCCTTGGCACGTTGAGCTTTGCTTCTCACTTTGTTAATTGTCATATTTTTTTGCAAAGTTTCGTTTAGAAGTTTGATGATTTTGTTATGTTGTCACATGCTGTATTTACTGTCAGAAGACAAAATGAAAAAGCTTTGCTTTGGTCAGGTCATTCGCAGATGAGCACTCATAGATGAATTAGTTGTGAAGAGATTATTCGGCAGCATTTTCAAACAGCTTAACTTTACTATACCTCCATACCAAGCACATATATCTCTTTGGTCCAAAGCATCTCATAGACACAAGCCATTACCTCATCCTATATGAGTAATTCAGTAGCTACACGTTGGCAATTCGGGCGGGCCGATGACGAGCTCTTCTTCAGGGAAGGCGCATGGCTTGCCCGACGCCCCGAGCTCCGGGCACGGCTTCGGCGAGACGTCGGAGGTGACACCCTTGACATCGGTGCAGTTCCATTGCAGCTTCTTGGCGTCCGGTGCGAGCTGCGCGGTGACGTTCGATATACAGATGCCGGTGTAGGGGTCGTTGGGGATGCCCTCCATCCTGCCGGCCATGGTGACGTTCTCGGCGAACACGTCGCTGTAGTTGATGCCGGTGACCTCCGGCAGAGCGTTCGGGTCGGAGGAGTTGTCGGGGTGCTGGCCGTAGTTGCCGGTCATCCAGAACACCCACTTCATGGTGTGGAGGCTAAGGCCGCGGACGAAGACGTCCTTGACGAAGCCGCCGCGCCCCACGCCAGACTTGATCCTGACGGCCGACTCGGTGTCGATGGCGACGTTGTCCACGGCGCGCACGTCCCGGATGCCGCCGGACATCTCGCTGCCGAGCGCTATCATGGCGCTCGTCGGGGAGATGCAGGTGAGCCTCCTGATGAGGATGTGCTGGCTCGGCATGTTGAACTTGATGCCGTACTGGTCCCAGCCGCTCTTCACGGCGATGCAGTCGTCGCCTGACACGATGTAGCAGTCCTCGATCTTGACATGGGAGGAAGAATCTGCACCATGGACAACAAGAGCTCATCACATCCAGCACACACCAATGCTTTCCTCATGGCAACAATGATCAAGTGCAAGGGTGACTTGTGTCATATACCTGGGTCGATTCCATCGGTGTTGGGCGAGTTGACAGGTGCAAGAATGGTGATGCCGCTGATGGTCACATTGCTGCTCAGCACAGAACGCGCATAAGATGAGCACCATGATCAATCTAACAGTTCAGAAACTGAATTTGAGTTGCGAGTGCTGATGAAGTGATGATTCTTACGTGCAGTAGGTGGGATGGAGATTCCACGACGGCGAGTCGACGAAGGTGACATTGGAGATGATGATGTTGTTAGAGTGGAGGAGCTCGAGCAGATAGCCGCGAGTGTAGGTGAGTTCCTTGGCATGGAACTTGTCCCACCAGACTTGGCCCTGGCCGTTGATCGTTCCATTCCTACCTGAAATGTTGCTCCATCTCAAGATATCCACAGCTAAACATATACCAAAATCACAGCAGTTTCACAAAAAGTTGAGAAATAGCAATATTGATCACGCATTCTTTCGTGTACCAGTGATGATGACATCTGTGAGATTGGATCCAGCAATGAAATTGCTGTATCTTGGGCCAGGTTCGTCCCTTCCTCTTCCGTAGGATGGCAGAGGAGCTATCAGAGGCCAATCTTCCAAGTTCTGAAGAATGAAATGAACATCTTAGACTGACAACACTTCAGATAATGAGACATGAACCGGTTACACTAGTAACTGAAAACGGGTGAACAAAAACAGATAGGAGTAGCAGGTCCACAAGTTATGTACTGACAAAATTCAAAGCATAAAAGTGGAGCAACCATGTAACAGTAGAAATTTCTGAAATGAGAGGGGAGAGCTTTTGTCCTTACACTCCCAATCCATTCTCTTACTCAGTACGGCACGGTTAGCAACTGAAACAGATCACATTAAGATCGATTGACCTTCTAGGCCAATGGTCCAATCTAAGCAGCTAACTCCTATCTGATCAAAATCGGTACAGATGCATGTCTTCAATAGCCACCAACTCATCCTTACAACGAGGCAATCACTGGCACTGCAAAGACACATCACCGGGATCTACAAGTCCCAACTCACAGCTTTTGGCGCATATTTAAGCGCCGGCTTCATACATTGTCCTCGACAATCAAGTAATGTTGATCACGAAGAAATACAACATGTAACCTGCCATTTAGCTCGTATACAGTTTGAGATTCCATCGAGAACAGATGAGGACAGTTCCCCACACAAAAGAAAGATGAGAGGACAGTTATAATGGGACCCCAGACCAAAAGGCGTTTGTCCCTGACAAACGCATCACCTACACCAAGAAAACGTAAGTACCCGCCAACTTTAGGGCGGTCGCGTAACGTCCCGTCGTGATATGGTAGCAAGTGTGACTGTTTGGTCACAAGTGTCACGGTAACCATTTAACATGCGCTACTTTCGCGGCGAAACACCAGCCGGGATAGAGATAATGGCGCAGTTAATCATGGTAAATAAGAGGGGGGTTGATGCATGCAAGCGATGTTGCCATGTTTGTGGCTCAGATCACCTGGGACGCGAGGATCTCGGCGCCGTGGTCGAGGAAGAGGGTGAAGTGGCTGGTGAGGTTGAAGGGCCCCGTCAGCCACTTCCCCTCGGGCACCACCAGCGCCGCGCCGCCGTCGCCCGCGCGCTTGGACAGGTCCGCCACCGCCTTGGCGAACGCCGCCGTGTTGGACCTCTTCCCGTCCCCGACACCGCCGTACTCCGTGATCTTCGCGACGTGCTTCCGGCAGCCCGCGCCCACCGTCGACGAAGACGCCGCAACGCCGCACGCGCACAGCGCCAGTGCCAGCGCCACCGCGCAAACCAACGCGGCCGCCTGCAACCAAAATTCCCTTCTTGATTCTAACCCGCGCCTAAGAAAATAATCCGTAGGACACCACGGAAAAGATCGGATTCGACGGAGACGGAGTCAATTACTCACCTGCAGTATTGTTTTTGTGGCCATCGCGTATCTGTGATGAGAGCAGGAGGCAAATCAGCAAGAGAAATGCACCAAGTATCAGGACGTGCTAACGTATATATAGATACAGAAGTGCCAAGACCGGTGGAGGAAATTACGGGTGTGTCCTGTATCAATCCCTGCCTATAGGCTATATTAACCCCCAGTAAATGCGTGCTATTTATTGATTGCTTTCTGCCTGCTGCGCCAAACTTGCCGAGCCACTAGACGTGGCAACTGCTTAGTAAGGCCAACCCTAATTGATTGCTTAGTAAGGCCAATCCTAATTGGTTTCCTAAGAGGTTTTATGTACATTTAGGTTGTAGCTCAAAAGTGAAAAAATTGGATTTTGACCCCTATTTTTTTGGCTTTTTGAAACTAAATATGGGAAAAAGTTAGGATGAAATAATTTCAGATTTGAGAGTAGTTTGGCAAAAAAGATGAAATTTTTTGTTGGGAGAAGTGTCGGACGCCACTACCCGGCCCGCGCGTGCCTTCTTCTCTTCTTCTCCCTTCTTCTCTTCGTCTCTACGCGCGACGGAGGCGGGGAGGCGGCGGCGCACGGGAAAGGCGGCGGAGGCGGGGAGGCGGCGCGCACGGGAGAGACGGCAGCGGGTGAGAGAGGCGGCGCGCGGGGAGGTGGCGACGGGCGGGGAGGCGACACGCGCACGGGGACGGCGGCGGCGCACGGGAAGGCGGCGGGCGGAGGTGGCGGCGCGCGGGGAGGCGGCGGCGCGGGGGGCAGCGGCGTGCGGGAGGCGGCGCCGCACAGGGCGAGTGGAGGGAGGGAAATAGAAGAAGTGAAGGAAGAGTAAGCAGTAGCACAGAATGGGACGGGGGAGAAGGAGAAGTGAGGAGATGGGGAAGAAGAAGAGAAGTAAAGAAAGAAAAATGTAGGCTTAATCTGTACAGTAGTAGTTTTAGGGGTAAATTTGTCTTTATTATAACAGCCAAAAAAATTTCATATACAACTAAACACCTATTCTTGTGAAAAGTTTTCACCTACAATTTTTTGGATGAAAAGTTTTCACCAAATTTTACAACTAAACATCCTTAATAAAATATTACATCAGTTTTTCATAAAATTAGAAGGAAAGAAAAGAAAAAAATATTTCATCCCTATAAACATCCCTATAAAACATATTATAGGCTGTGTTTCCTATGTCTTGGAAACATCGTGAAACTTACACTGAGACAGAAAAACGTTTCATTCACCGATCCACTGCGGCAGGCGGCCTCCTTGGCAAAACATTAAGGTGCTGTTTGGAAAAATTGAAACATAAATGTATACGTTAATAGGAAACCCTGCAAACGTAAACAAAATAAATGCTTATATGCTTTGTGTGGTTCTTCTTCGATAATAGTACTGAAATCCAATAGGATTTTCTTTTAAGTGATTAGATGAGATAAAATCTCCTCACCGCTCGGGGATGTGCTGTTGCCGCCGCTTTCTCGAGGAAACGAAAGCCACGTGCTATTCTACGGGCTGGATTTAGACAACAGTATCGTATTACACCTGAAATGGAGTGTTATGAGATTTCTACATGGTTGTAATCGGTTACAGGAGGACTTGTTTGTGGTGGATCTCAAACAAACTATATATAACGTAATCGGTTAGCTCTGATAATGAGGTTACGTTACAAAAGATGAAACCAAACACCACCTAAGGTCAGTACTGAATGTGATTATCTACCTATTTTGTTTGCTTTCTGAAGCTATCTGTTGTATCAGTACTTTCTTCATCCTTTCTATCTGGTGTATCAGCACTTGAGGATCATAAAATCTCTTGATTATATAATCATGAGTAATGTAATTAATTAATATATTATATATATATTTGGCTTCCAGTGATGCAACGTCTCTGTACAATGAGAGTTTGATCCTAGCAAAAAAATCGCTACAAAATACATTAGCTACAATAAATCTATAAAATTATGAAATGAAACCATTCCATTGAAAAAAGTTATTTTATGTTCTAGCTTTCAAGATAAATAGTATTGAAAACAGTGATATGAAATATTGCATTGAGAGTGGCCTAAGGACATGTACAATGCGACGTTTCCTTTCTGTTCATTTTTTTCAAAAATATCTGAGATATAAATTTTTTGGCGCAAATATACCATCATTGTTGAGTGAGAGTAAAAAACGACACGATATCACTTAACCATTACGCGGAAATGACGATGGGGTGAGGACATCGGTGACCGCGTCATGGTCTCGTATCGTAGGACATTACGCCCAAAAATTTAGCCAAATTTTTAGATTATTTTGTGTATAAATTCATGTCTAGAAATCAAATCAGGTATATAAAATGATAAATTAATATGTAGATCCAAAGGTAAATAAAGCGTAAATACTTAAAAAAGAGATACTTAGTACTCATAGTGAAAAAAGCAGCGGCGGCGGAAAAGACGATCCTAGCGGGGTTTCGGCTTCATTCCACAGGCAAAACTCAACTCGGGTATAAGTCTTGGTCTTCTAACTTCGTTTTCAACTCAGAAGCACTACACTTCTGAACAGAGAGAATATAGCAAGGCCGAGTACAGAAACCATACTCAGCAAAGCTACACCAATGATGTAGACGTGTAAGGGAAGGCAAAAAGAGGTTTGTGGCTTTTTACATAAAGACAGTTGTAAACATTTATAGTTAAAAAGAGAAAAACAGTTGATTAATTAAGTCAAGATTAATTCTCCACCAAACAATGTTACACCATGTTGAATAGGCCAAACCGAACCATCTGAACTACACCACTTCATTAAGTCAAGTTAATTAATAGAGAGGGACTAATCACTGTGAAGCTGATCGATTACCCATAGCCACGAGCACGACTATTCGAATAGTTTTACTCTGATCAGAGATGTACAACTGTATCCACAAGACATAACCCCACGGCATGTTTTCGTGCACCAACATGCCACCATGATATACCAAAAAAGAACTGTGACAGGACACTTCACATAACCCTCCCTAATTAAGTGCATCATACTTCAGGCTTCGCTCATACCCTTTAAACCAAGGTAGATAACTCCCCCTTTGCCAAGGTGAATCCAAAAGCCGGATACACTATCGCATGGACCATCCAAACTCCATCACGCTCACCCTTGCTTGGATACGTCACAAAGGGAAAAGCTACAATACAAGCCAGCCGTTGCCCACACTAGCTTGGCAATGGCTGGGCTTGTAGTACACACGTTAATTCTTTTAGGGTTTCTTGTGAACCGGTCCTTAATTGCCATGAGTGCGATAATCAAAACCATACACCTACAACCTACCATTAAGCCATATTTTAGTTGGACAATTACGATCAATGGAATATGGCCAGGTGTCTCGAGCTCACAGCTTGTCAAGATTTTATGAGTATATAGTGTTATTATCCTACTAAGTGAGCTAGTGGTAATTAAACATGACTAAACACATATAATTCTAGCTAGGTCATATAAGCGACACAAGCTAGCCAAGTTATCACCCAAGTTTGACAAAGGATGGATGTCAACTAAACATGGCACAAGCGAACATATAGGTAAACCTTATTCCCATGTAATTAGCAAAACATGCAATTTATTTGCAAATAGAAAAATAATTTATAAATTAGGTTCAACATGCTCCAGAAGGAATGTGTGACTTGTCTTCCTTCTTCAAAACTATTCCAGACTCTTTTCCTTGCAAACGCGAATTTTTTAAATGACGGATCCTACACGCTCACACACAAAACAAGAAAAAACACTAATAAAAACCAAATAAATATTGCATAGAAAGTAAACAAACATGTAGAGCTCAATTTTATATGAATTTTTCAAGTTGAATGACTCACTTTGGAGTTTGCATGAATTAGTTATAAATTTTAGAAGTTTTGAGGCATTTAAATCAATTTCTGAAATTAAACTCAATTCATTGTGCAATTATTAATTATTTTTCAACAGGAAACATGGATTAATGACGTTAGCCCTAGGGAAGCGAGGGCCAAGTTACCGACATACGGGTCCCACATGTCAACGAGAGGAGGTAGGTGGTCCACGGTGGACCGAGACTACGGAGGCGCGGGCGCGAGTGCACCACGTGGCGGCCACAACGACTCAGTGTGCCAACGGAGCACCGCCACGTGGATGGCCCAAATCTAACCGAAGGTGGATCGGATGGCCATGGGCCAAAGGAGGCTGGCTCACTAGCTGGGCCAACGGAAGGCGATGTGACGACGTCGCTCGGGCCAAACGGCCACTGGTGACAAGCGGCGACGACGCGAGAGGGCGCGCAAAGAGTTGCCAAGGGGAGAGAAGGGGGAGACCGTTCTAACCGTGTGAAAGATGGTGCGTGGCGACGCCATAATGCAATCAGCGATGAGGGATCGGTGGCGGGCTCCACGGGAAAGCGACACGGATGGTGGTCCGGCTGCGTCCGATGAAGGCGGAGGGACGACCGAGGATCCGGTGGACATGGGTAGGTGGAGGAAACATTAGGGGAGGGAAAGAAGGCGTGGTGCAACGGGAAACGCCGATCAGATAAGGGGAAAGGCGGTGGAGCTCACCAGACTCGATGCTGAAGGGCTTCCAGTGGCCGTTGGAGAGGAAGAAGGGACGGTCGAGGTAGCTCTCGATTCGGAGAAACTAGCGGCGGCAATGACACGACTCGACGGTGGTTAGAGCGGCGGCGGCACGCGGCCGGAGGCGGCAAAGGTGGTGGCGGTTTTTGAGCCCACATCGAAGACGTGGCTCCGACGGTGGTTTGAGGAGGTGGGGTGGCAGCTGGGCTTCCTCACATGGTTGCGAAGTCGATGAAGTTAGTGACACGACGAGGGGTGATAGGAAACAGCGGCAAGCGACGGCCGGAGTGGCGACGGATGGTGGTGGCTCGAGTGTGCGGCAGGAGCGACATTTTGGTGGCGGATAAGAGGAACGGAGCGGCGGCTGAGATTCGGCACGATGTGGTGATGCCGGAGGTGGCCACTACATGGCTCAATGGTGACTCAAGCGGTGATGACGCGTAGCTAGAGTGCGATGGAGAGAGAGCGGCGCGGGGAGAGTGAGAGCAGGTGTGGAGAGCTTCAGCGAGAGATGAAAATGAGAGAGGAGAGGCCGGGGAGAAGTTTTATAGGCTCGGGAGGCGATGAGGAGGCCGAGGAAAGGCGGAATCGCAAGCGGAGTTGGGGCGCCGACATGGGGAGGTGGCGACGGTTTGGCGCTGATTTCTACGGGAAACCGGGGAGGAAAGAAGAGAAGGGCGGCGACCGTGTCCCATGTACGTGCGAGCGAGGCGGGAAGACGCGAGGACGGCGACGATGTGGGAGCATGGCCGACGGTTTTGGCCCAGTGGCTGGAGAAAAAGGATGATAGTGTTAGTGATATGCCCTAGACATAACATGGAGATGTTGGATATCATGGTCAATGTTTATGTATTTATAAATAAAGTGTTATTCAGTTCCATAAAATAGACAATTTATATTGATCAATAAGTATGTGACTTATTTATGAGACTCTTTATGTATGAATCTATTTTTAAACGATCCCTGATCATATGTCATATTGTTGGAACAAATATGATTCTAAGATCGACATGTTTATTGATTGATGATCATGTCTCATAGATCATGGTATGGAGATACCAAATCAATATACATGGACATGTGTTAGAGAACACATTATTGGATAGACCCACCATGAGACACTACAGGAATTAATGTGCCATTAGTTGGTCTCAGGTAGTATTGGTACAAAGTCCTTAGGCCTGAGATCATCATGGATTCTAACATGTGTAGTAGACTACTTTGGAACTACCAAACGCTATTCTGTAACTGGATAGTTATAAAAGTAGTTTTCGGATTTGCTATGAAACATGTAGTGGGATGTGAATGATCAAGATGGAATTTGCCCCTCCTTTGGAGAGATATGAGAGATATCTCTGGGCCCCTCGAGGTAATGGATTATGAAAGTGCATGGCCATGCCGAGTTGATTGAGGAGTCAATCAACAGACAGATAATTCAATACGGTTCGAGTGAATGGTTAAGCTATTGAAGGAATGGCACACATCTTGCCTATAGCTTAATTGGTATCGTGAGGCAAAGAGATTTGTGTACATATTACAGGTTTAGAGCCGATATTATATTCTTGTATACTATGGTGTCAATATGTGTTGTAAGGCGCCGCTATTGATGGTCGGCTGAGTTGGACTCGAGCCGACGGTCGGCTGAGTTGGACTCTAGCCGAAATCGAGTATACCTGAACCTACAAGGTCGCACGCTTAAGGGGATAAAAACAGGCATTCGAGTTGGACTCGGATACGGCTCGATCGGATAGGGATCCGATCGGATAGAGTCCTATGGGCTTACGAAGTCCGCCTGGCCAACTCTATGAGATTCGGATAGGATCCGATTCAAAATAGCCTCTAGGCCCAAGCGGTAACTCTATATAAAGGGGTGAGGGGTGGAGAGCTGCTGCATGCATTGAACCAAATCAATCTGATTTGGCGCAACAGAAGTCGACGAGATCAATCTTCACGGAAACCCTCCCCACCTTCGAGCCAAAACCCTAGCCTTGCATCTTGTGCTAGCACACGGGTGTTCGACGTTTTGTCCCCGGACGTATGGATACCGGTAGAGGCGCTGCTACGTTGTGGTGCTGTTCGTCGGCTACGAATCGGCTGTGGTGGAATTGGCTACGGTCGGGTGCATCGGAGCGAGGCGCACGAGCGCAGTCGAACGACTCGGCGAATCGGCTGATTGGTGAATCGGCTGTTCCCAGGAATCGGCTGTCGGCTTGCGGGAATCGGTTGTCGGTAAATCGGCTGTCATCGGCCATCACTGTTTCGAATCGGATAGCTCCTGATTGGTTATTTCCGCTGCATACTCCAATCGGTAACGATCTATCGACCCTTACTTGTAAATGTTCCTGGTTTGCGCGGTAGAAAATTTTTGTTATTAGCTATCATAGCTTCCGCGTAACCCTTTAGATAGGTGGGGCCATCGTTTCCACTTGTCAGAGAGAGGAAGAGATGGGATTGGGAGGGAAAGTAAAGTGGACTTTTGCGAAGGAGAGGAGGCGAGCTGGGCCGAGCGGATCAGGCCGTCAGCGAGAAAAGGGAAGCGGGCTAAGCCGACTTGGGGAGAAAGGGAGAGGAGGAAAGCCGAGAGGAAGCAGGCTAGGCAAATCGGGTCATCGGCCGACTTTGGCCAAAAACGGCCCAAAGCTAAAAGAGGGATTTTAAATTATTTTTTCTATTTAATTAATTGATTAAATAAAATTTATTTTTTATTAAAATTACTTCTTAAGCGTTGAAAATTTTCATAGGAAATTACATAGAGTACTTTAGAATATTACAAAATTATTTTTAGTCTTGATATTTTCTAAAAATATTTTCCATATTAATTCCTGAAGATAATTTATTTTAATTTTTAATATAATTTTAAAAATATATTATTAAAATATTTTTAATCTTAAAGAAAAATCGAGTCAGAAGGGACCGCGTGACAAGGAGCGCGAGACCCGCCACGGTCTCGCACAACCGGTGCATTATACCGCGCAGTATCGCTGGACAGTTCAGCGACATGGTACATGATTAATGATTAATCATGCTGATTCGCGAGCAATTAATTACAAATGATGCTAATTAAACAAATAACAATAATTAATTAATCTTAATGATGCTAATAAATTTATTAATGTGCTAGTTAGGGATGCGAAGTCGTGGTCTAGGGCACTCGTCGCGCAAGGCCAAGTGATGTCATGCACCCGCATGAAGTCGCACGGTAACACGTGATTTTGTATTTTTATTCTGGGACAATGATATGTTTTTTCTAATCCGTTCTAAACGTGTATAATTATGTAAACCAGTGAAAAAAAACTTATTTCAAATTTTTTCGCGTCCATGGACTCACGGAGCTTTTAACCGGCCGGCCGAGATATCTCGCTTTCTGCCAATGCCCTTTGGGGTGGTGCATTGTATATTTGCATGACGGTTAAGGCTGTCGACGCGTTCTGTCCAAGCGAAGGTTTGCTATGCAACTCGTGATGTGTTTTGCCTTGCAAGGCGAAGACAACACGAGCGTGCGAATCTCAGAGCAGCCGCAGGGCGTGATGAAAGTGAAGAGTGCAAGGCAACGTACTTACACTGTGGACTAGTGTCTGCAGGTTGCTTTCTTTCTATGAGATGATAGCTTGCCGTCGTTCTCTGTCTGAATAACTTGCGAAGGAAGCATACCAAAATACAGCATCTCGAGAAAAGCAGCAGCGAAGTACTCGTAAATTGTACGGTCTGATCCACAAGCAGGCATGAATTGCCAGAAGAGAGCATATCCTACTCCTAATTAATTGGGCTGGAAGCCTGACAAAATTCAGCCTAAAAACGGTGAAAGGAATTACCTTTTCCTCGTGATTGCCTTCTTCCTCGATCTTCATGTCCATCCATGATGCCGCTGCCGCCTGCTGGCTAAGCCGCTTCTTTGAAAATTAGGCATTGTTCACTTTGAGAGAGTACTCACTCCATCATAAAAATATAATAACTTTTAACATTTTTATTTTAAAATATAACAATTTTTCATCTATATTTTCTTCTCAACCAATAATAACCTTCTCCTTAACATTTTTTATCTATACTTTTTCTTAACCAATCATAACTTTTTATTTAATTTCACTTACTTTTTAATATCCGTGCTCATGTCTAAAAATAAACTAATAATGATCTCACCAAGACTATCCTAACAAAAATAATTTTGAAAGTTTTCTCTCATAGAAACACTATCAAAATTTAAAATAAAATCAATCTAACATATCCAATGCTACTAAAATTGATAATGCTAAAACATGTCAAAATTTGATATTATCAAATTGTGGTAAGGTTGTTTTTGACAAGGACAAACCCGTTTAAACAATTTTTTGTTTACAGGGGAGTGCAGGATTTTTTTAATTTATGTTTGCATGAAGAAGAGTAGTAACCTGTAACGGATTACCGAAAGCTTGTTTGGCATGAGGTCATAGGTTTGGCACGGGTGACGCATGAAGCCATCATGAATTCGAGCATGGGATGCCTTCGAAACGGTGGGGAAAAAATGGGGTGTAATTGTGACTGTTGGCTTGCAGAGAATATTTAGCTCTAACCGTCGAATGAGTGCATAGGCCGGTAGTGATTGCTTATACGTAGTTAATGCACTGAAGCCTCATCAAGAGAACCTATTCTAATGATGTCATATTATCGTCGATGTGCAAAGTACAAATGAGTTGTTGGCAGAGGTGAAGATTTGTCATGTCGAAAGATGTTATATAATAGAGTAGCACATGCGTTAAAGCAGCTGGCTAGTAAAACGAAGCATTGTGCGGTAGGACAGAAACATGTTTCCACCTGCATACAAGGCTTTGTTATCAACTATTGTACAACCTTCTTTCTTATCAATTAAACATCCTCTTTCTCGCAAAAATTTGGTGTAACTGTGATTGGGATCGTCTACATTTCTGAGCTTTGAGCCAAGGGCAGAGGAGGAGGAACAACGTAGGCTCCATTACATGGGCCGTAATTGCAATCCGGGGTTTGTTTCAGAAGGCCCACTGGCACCACTGAAATCCAGACTTCCAGTACGACTCTTACCAGACGGGCCAAACCGAGAAACCACCCTCCTACCGCCCCGAATTTTGCATTTTTATTTTTTTTAAGATTTACAAAAATAACTTCCGAGTTTGAAAAATTTCAAAACTAATCTCCTCCCGCCCTCTGGGAGGGCGTGAAAGGGAAAACGCCCTCCCGAGGGCAAAAATCCGACGTGGGACGGCCCCGCACGGCCGTCCGCCGCGCGGGCATTTTTGCGGGCGGCCCCTTCCCGCCTTGGGAAGGACGTTTTTCACCGTGCACGGGGCCGCCTGCAAAAATGCCAGGAGGCCGGCCTTTTTGCAGCGGCCCCTTCCCGTCCTTGGTAAGGGCGTTTTTCACCGTGCACGGGGGCCGCTGCAAAAGGCCGGCCGACTGGGCAATTTTGCAGGCGGCCCCTTCCCGCCCTTACCAAGGGCGTTTTTCACTGTGCCCAAACCCTAATTGCCCCGATCGACATCGACCCACTCTCTCGTGTTGTTTAAGATGTAAAATATTATCGTCGTATTTTGTGCTAATATAACAAATCCATTGGATTTGTGGTATTGTTGCAAATGTAACCGTCTTCATGATTTGTAGTATTGTTTGAAATGTAAATGTTATCGTCGTAAGGATGCAAATATAAATATTGTTTCAAGTGTAAATGTTCGAGGTATCGTACATATGTTGTTTGCATTACCTGTGAACATATTATTTTAACCAAGTTAACTTAGTTGCAATGGTTAAGCAGTTGTTTGTCACAGTGTTACATAACCCATTAGGTACGGATGATGCAATACAACTAACTCATCCCCCACGAGTGAAGGCTCGGCTACCTACGGAACCGTTCAAGGGCGATAAGCTTGTCATCAATTTTCTCTTTCCTTCTCGGCGTTGTACTCCTTTTGAGTTTCACATTCAGTTACTTTTAATCCGTTATATTGGGGAATGACATTATCGATCCACCTAGTGAATCCACACCTTCTTTGAATACCCTGGTAAAGAAACACATGTAATCAGTTAGAGAGCCACTAGAGCGAAGACGTTTGCATAATTGATAAAATGAAAGACGTACAACGAAGTCGTTGTCTAAGTTGGGGCAAATAAAATATCTCCGACCATATGTTCGTGGTTCAAATGAGGTAGCCATCTTGCAACGATCCCTACAACCGCACATAGGACGCTCCGACCATTTAGGGAAACCCAGCGGGTTGTTCCTCCATGCTAAGCTTGCGATTTCGACGCGACGTTCATACTCCATCCAAGCCCGAATGAATTGTTCAGGGACTCAGTTGTGTTACCGTCGACCGATCGAAGCGGGTTTAACCGTATCGATCCAATCTTTGTATGGACACCGACGTACATCCTCCTGGTTGCACATTTTTTATGGTCGGAGTTAAAAAATGGAACAAGCGAAAAGGTTAAAGAAAGAAAAGTTATACTCACGACAAAATCGTCATCCGCAATCTCGGGACACACGAAGCATCTTTGTCCTCTAGTTACTTGTCTTATGGATCTTACCACTTGGCAACGTAGACCACAGTGGCATTCTGAACATTCCCGCCATGTGGGTAGTGCCACTGATCCATAGGCCGGTCCAAAGCTTCGCGCGAACTCGACGTTGGTACTCACCTTCCGTTGAAGGTAGTCCGACCTTGTTTCGCTAAGTGGGTAGTAACGTGTTCCGTCGGTTCGTGGGTTCTCCGTATCTATCCACTCAACGAAGTTGCACACCCGACGATATGCCTCGCATGAGGTGTTAACACGATGTACAATCAAGTTAGCGTTTTCGCGTGAAGATTTTGTAGATGAAAGCAAGTGCGGATAAGCCATACCCGATCAATGTTGGCGCATTGGAAAAATCGTCTCCCCCGGTTTCGGCGAGGAGGGACGACGTAAGTATGCACCATCTCCACAATGGCATAACGGACGGTCACACCATGGTGGAATAAAACCGCTCAAAGGATGGAGTCGCCGGTGGAGACGCTCAAGGAATGGATGATATGAAGATCTCATTGCGGGAGTAAATGTAGAAAAGAGAATGCAGATTTGAAGAGCTCGTATTCGGATCTAGGCACTATATAGTGCGGGAGGTGACGGTTCACATCTATGTATCGTTTATGTCCGCACGGGGCAACAATCGAGACGTATCGTGTAGGATTGTCACGGGGCAAAAGTTGATAGCGACGTATCGTGCGGGACTATCACGGGGCAAAAGTTGATAGCGACGTATCGTGCGGGACTATCGCGGCAAAAGCCGATAGCGATGTCTCGTGCGGTCTAACGGGCCGAAAGTTTTTTTTGTCGTTAGTAAGAGTATCAAGCAGAACGATACGGAAGGATCTCGTGACATGTGAGTGCGACGAACAGACATAGATATATACAAACATCAAACACAAAATAAATATTTACAATTTGTACAAACCGATGCACGCAGCGGCCCATCGACGAGGCCTCTTACCCCTATCCCTCCTAGGCGTGCTCCGACGTGCCCCCGAGAGTACGTCGCCGCTGTCGGGGGCACGCCACGACTAGCACGGACATCCGGCGCGGCGTCTCTGTGGCGGGTCCCGGCTCGTGGTAGAGGTGCTCCACCGAGCCGAGAGGAGGCGAGTACGTCCCGATCCGGGTCCTCCAGTCGTCGGTCCGTCGCCCGTACCCGACCCCCTCGTCGCCTCCCCCGGACCCGCCCGCCTGCGTCGACGAAGTCCCCGACCGGAAAATCCCCGCCGAGTAGAATCCTCCTGTATGTAAGCAATGTGAAGCATCAGTGACTTAAACTAACACGTGTGAACTAATCATCGGACGACGCTTGCTCACCTCCCTGACCGAGGGGACGAGGAACGGAGGATCCGCTCGCTCCAAAAAGCTTGCGGTCGGGCCGAGTAGCGAAAGGCCGAGGGATCGACGATCCACTCGCGCCGCCGTATCCCCGCTCGGTAGCGTCGGACCTAGGCGACATTCGGTTTGTTAGATCAAGTTGTAGGGTTGACACAATGAAAATGAGTGGAACTAACCCGTGGAAGGACCAGCCGTGTGGTGACCATCCGGCACTTGGACCGCGTGGACGAGGACTGTAACACCTGTGGAGGAACCGCCGACGGCAGAACGACACGAGAAGATCCGCAAGATCTTCCGTGCCGTCGTCTGACATCCGCTCGAAGGTCATCCTCTGTTCCACCTCGTTCGGTGAATGCTGCGTCCGGCCTCGGCATCACCGAGTCGATTTCGGCATTCAATGCCCGTGCGGCGTCGGCCTACAAAAATCAAAACAAGTTAGGTTTTTCGCTCCAATAAAAAAACATAAACTAACGTACAAAGGCTTTAATGCGACAAATCATGACGTACCCCAACGAAGTAGTCCCGGTCTCGGTGCTCGGGTAGGTGTCCGTGGCGCGCCGTGCGGCGCTGCGCGACCGGTGTGAAGGTCACGCGCGGACGCGTCCGCGGTAGGTACCACCGAAGGTAGGCGGTGTAGTTCTCCTCGAGTGGGCGTAGATCTCGCCGATCACCTCCTCGGTGGCTATCGCCCGATCCGCCACGTATTGCTGCATACGTGGTTCCCGAGGAGCCTCCTGTTGTCCCCGTCGAGACAACCCGCGTACACGCAAAGGTCGACTATAGTTCCATTTAATTTGACACAATCGTACTACATTTGAAATAGAAATACTCACTGGTGGTCCTGGTGGGGAACGGCAACCGGTACGTCTACCGGGAATCCCTGGCGCAGTCCGAACTGCCTCATCACTCGGCCTGGGCAGTGAGGCTCGACGGTGATGTCGTACACCATCGGGATCAACGTCATCCAGTAGGCCGAGTCGCGCGTGCACAACGTCGAGAGGCCTAGAGGCGCCCGAGCTGCGACCGCCTGCTGCGTGTACGGCTCCCAGACAACGTCGTACGGCTGGAGACGGTCCAACTCGAACACGAAGTCCGGGTAGCTCCGTCTCACCTGAGCATGGGCGTAACGACGCTGCGACAATAAAAAAATCAAGTGGTTACAAGTTTTGTTCAACACAATTTAAATATTTGAAAGAAATATGACTTTGTACTTACGTTGCGTCGAAACCAGTACGAACCCATCGTAGGCCCGTCGGCCGGGTTCTCGAAAGCTGGCGCTACGTCGTACGGAGAGGTGTCGACGACCGGTCGGCCGATCGCGAACCGCTCCGCAGCCCACAGCTGTAAGAGAAGGGGACAGCCTGTGAAGATCGCTCCCGGATCTGTCTTCGTGCACGCGTCGCACAGCCCACGGTAGGTGGCTGCGAGCACGGCTGAACCCCAACTCCACTGAGGCACACCGCCTATCTCCGTGTCCGCTATCGACCGGGCGTAGTGGATCAGGCCCCTCTCTGCAGTGTTCCCCGACGTGTTGGTGAACATCACCCAGCCGAACAACCAAAGCAGGTACGCCTCCAACGAGCGTCGCACGGAGTACTCGTCGGCGTCGGGGTGGAGCTTGTCGGCCTACAAAGGACAAAACCATGTTAACAAACATCAGATGTAATGAAAAATATCGAAGTCTTGAAGTTAACTTACTGTGAACTGCATAATCCAAGTCTTCGTAGGCCCGGTGGTCGCGTAAGGGTAGATCGACTGAACAGCTGGGAGCCCCGGTAGCCTCATCACCTGAGCAAAGCGCGCAGTGATGTCGTCCCTCCATCCACCAACACCGTCCACAGGCCCCACAGCGTCTCCGGCTAGTGGTAGCCCTAGCGGTAGGAGACGTCTGCGGCGTCGGAGCCATCTCCCCACAAGGAAGATGGAAGGTGTGCGTCTCGGGACGCCACCGATCCACCAAAGCAGCTATCGTGGACCGGTCCGCATCGAACCGTCTGGCCTGGTCGTGATCGTGGGCACGCGCCTCAACGAGTCTGCAGAGAGCGATCAGGCCAGACTCACGTAACCTGCATATCATACACATAGTGTAATATTAGTATAAAGCATAGTGTTCCTGCAATAAGTGATAAGAGTTTGAACGTACCGCTCGACGTGTCGCGGATCGACACGCAACAACTCGCGCGACGGCCGTGGACGAAAGGTGGTCGGAGCACCCCGCACCGCCGACAAGTACGACTGTGCGCCCGTCCACCGTCTGCCGAAAAGCGCCGGTGTATCGTCCGCCATACCCGCATGAATACATGAAGCACACAATAAGCAATTTATAAGAAAAATCAAAACAACATGAATACATGACATAAATGGTCCATTATTTCTCAACATTAAAAAGTTCACGTCTTAATTCAAACTAACAAACACAACATATAAGTATCACAACAACAATAAACCAGTTTACGTCTCACAATGATAAATATTACACGCACGACGATGGCAACAACATGACAAATAGTACAAATATCGATCACCACTACATTGAATAGGAGCAAACAAAATAATCAAGCCATTGCATCTCCAGTGGACGACGTAGTCGCTGCACGACCACGTCTAGGACGTGGTCGCCTCGTTGTTGTTCCTTCTCCAGATGGACGACTACCATCGGAGGGCTGTCCGAAAAGTCCCGAACCTTCGACGGTTGAAGTTTCGAATTCTTCGGGCATTTTTGTATGTATGTCCGCGCTCATCGCATTTGCTGCAACGTAGGGTCCTTCCCCGGCCTCGGACTCGTCCATGTCGTTTCGATGCGTCTCGACCGACGACGTCCCATTTTCATCCTTAACTTCGATGGATCCGGAATGTAGAACACTTGTGGCCGCAGTGTTGTGTACGATCCGATATCCCAAAACCATATATCTCCTCCTTCCACGTATGAAAAATTGATTCTTTCTGTAGTACGGTGACACATAAATATCGGAACTATGCCGCAGTCCCACTGCGGCAAGGCGATGTCTAAGCTTCGGCTTCATACAAGTGCTACAACCACCATCCGCATGAAGCACACATTCCCGCACAGCTTGAACACGGTTGATGCCTCGCCTTCTCCCGTCGACACACATGATCTCGTCATCAAAGCACTTGGGTTCCGTGGGGATTACTCGTGCTTCATAGCCTTCGAATTTTGTCTTGCATATATTTCGTCACCACGTTGCCAAATACAATTTTGTTATCGACCATTAAAGGGGATATTTTCTTAAATCTATCCCTAAAATATGCCTGCGTGCCATGAAGGATAAATTCCACAATACCCACCAATGGAAGCCCCCTAACTCCTCGCATCACCCAGCTTGTACACCTCGGCCAGTTCGTTGTCATTATACCATATCGAGCTCCGTCGTGTCATACAACGAGACCACTTTTCTTTCGGTTCATTCTCTATCCAAAGGGGAGAAATTACGTATTGATGGTGCGACCTCCTTCTCATTGTTGGCGGGTCATTATGCAATGGACCAAGAGGTACAACAGCTCGTCAACTCGTGGCAAACGACATTGCTCGTCGGTTTGCTTCGTTGTCGCCTCATCCAACCTTCTCCACATCTCATTGAATTTTTCTCTTGATTTTGACCACATAGCCTCTTGAATAGATCCATCAGTGCTTGTTCTTGAATTGTTTGTAGAAATTGGCTCCCATATGACGCATGCACCACCTACTCCGAACATCATGCCACCTAGCCGGAAGTCCCTCTCCGGCCAACCATTCTGAAGGTAGTCGATTGCCCTCAGCATGCCGGCATGACGATCATGTATGAGACAAACATTGGGCCTCATACGAACGACTTGGCATCGAACTCTCTCCAAGAACCAATACCAGCTTTCGGTGTTCTCACTCTCGACAAATGCAAACGCCATAGGTAACACCTGGTTGTTCCCATCTGCTCCAATCGCCGTCAGTATCTGACCTCTGTATTTCCCAGTCAGAAAGGTTCCATCTATGCACAGCACAGGGCGACAGTGAACAAATGCGTTGATGCAAGCACCAATCGAGAAAAAGGCTCTTTGCAGCACGCTCTTGCTCGAATCAGTAGATGATGGAAATGTCTGAATGTCGTAGTAGGTATTGGGGTTTCTCTGAGCAATGGTGGCTAATAGACGAGGTAAATTATCATACGATGCTTCAAATTTGCCATACCTCATCTCCAATATCTTTTGTTTCGCCCTCCAAGCCTTCGCATAGCTAATAGTATACTTGAATTTGTTCTCAATGTGCTTAATAATGGAGCCCGGTTCAAAATCCGTGTTTTTAACAACATGGTCAGTACATCTCACCGGCAACAAACGCCGAGGTGATGTTGCGGTGGTACTTATCTACCCCGCAACAGACATGTGTGCTCACCAACAATGCTCACTTTCCAATAGTCATTTCATTTTCCCTTGTATGCATGAACGCGCCACGGACAATCATCCTTCATACACTTCACATCATACACATAGTTCGTAGACTTCACCATCCTAAACTCTCTATGCAAAGACACCGCCCAATGCTTCACCGCCTCTTTCATGTCTTCCTTATGAGCATACCTAGCACCCTGGATGACCTCGTTATCTTTGTATTCAAATGAAACATGCTGCTTTCCGAGATAACAAGCCGAGAGAAATCAGCTTGTTCCCAATCGACGGGCATGACATCTTCTTCCTCGTCCGATGATTCATCGCCCTCCGCCCGCTCATTTTCGAATCCTCCCTCTCCATTTCTTCAACAATTGCTTCGATTCTCTCTCCTCGTCCGCCACGCCAATCGCCTCCTCTAAGCTTGCTTCATTGCTTGGACCTTCGCCATACTCGTTTGCATTGTATTATCGCTATCGATTTCGTGCAAGTGCCACAAAAATAACAAGGGGCCAGACCTTTCAAGTGCCATGTCCACATAACGTCTCCACGACTCGGTGTTATCAATAGGCATAAGTTCCCAATAATATCCTTCGTTGCACGACTTACTACAACGGATAGAGACATTGTGTTCACTCTTGTATCCACTTTAAATCCACGTAGCAACCAACTATACACCGACTCAAATGTTTTCTCGCCCGGCCTATCGATGCCCTTTGATTTCATCCTAAATTCGACAAATCTACACCTTCGGACCGTATCTAACGTTGTCTTCACCGTGAACTATCCGAAATATGATCTTACTTGCCATAGTGCCCGACAAACAAATTGAAACCGAGTTTATTCCATACTACGAATATATTTCCTAGATGATTCTCGTGCTAACTTAATTTCTTTAACAATATGTTCTCTCGGTCTACATCTTAAATTTTCCCAAATCGATTTGTTCGTTCCATCTACCGCCAATCGTAACTCGTTCATTTCAGTTTGCCAAAATTTATAAACTAAATTCAATTAACTCGTAGTTTATATCTAAACATATTTTGATCATCAACAAAATTATACGTACGATTTTCTATAGTGCTTACCATCCGCTCACATAATTTACACCTACATCCAAACACATTCTACCTAAGTTGATCTATCTATTCTACCTATGTTAATGTCCATTAAATATCCTTGTTGATCTATCTATTCTTCCTATGTTACGTCGATTAGATTATCTACATTGATCTAAATTAAACCATCTGTTTTACAAATCTATAACAAATTATTCAATACCTATTCAAATATTACAAATTTATATTTTTCCTAATATTTCATTTACATACTAGCTAACAAACAAAATAATGACGAGATATTGCATTTACCTTCAATGAAGTACGCAATCCAAAGGCTTCGCCGCGCTCCTCCTCTTCCTCACCTCTCTCTCTGTTCTTTTCGAATTTGGAAAGGTGTAAATGAGGTTGAAATGATTGAGAGTCGGCTTATATACGGCCGGTAAAAAATGCCCTTGCAGGGGCGGGAAGGGCCGCCGCAAAATTGCTGGGCGGCCGTGGCAATTTTGCAGCGGCCCTCTCGTAAGCACGGTGAAAAACGTCCTTGGTAAGGGCGGGAAGGGGGCCGCCCGCAAAATTGCAGTCGGCCGGCCTTTTGCGAGCGGCCCCGTGCACGTGAAAAACGTCCTTACCAAGGGCGGGGGGCCGCCCGCAAAAATGCCCCGCGCGACGGCCGTGCGGGGCCGTCCGCACGTCGGATTTTTCGCCCTCCGGGAGGCGTTTTTCCTTCACGCCTCCCGAGGGCGGGAGGAGATTACTTTTGAAATTTTTGAAACTCGCAAGTTAGATTTGTAAATTTTTTAAAAAAAATTAAAAATGCAAAAAGGCCGCCGGACGGCGCGGCTCTGTTGGACGATCTCCCTCCGTCGCTTTCGCCGATGTGGCGCCATGGCGGACGGAGTTGCTGCAGTGTTGTGCATACCGCTGGAGCGCAACCCCAGAGCTCGTTCCCGCCGTTCTTCTAGATGGGAGCTTGGGAGATGCGGACACGCCACGCCGTCCCCCCGACGAGTCTGCGACATCCCCGTTCTCCGCCGCGCGCGACGGCAATTCTCGAAACTGAAGGCTGATGCGGCCATTCTCTCCACCGGCAGCGCAAGAGGAAGGCCACGCCGGTGCGGCGGTGCGCGTCCCTCACCATCGTCAGGCAGGGACTCGGCAGCCTCCGTGGAGGGGCTCAGCGCGGCTCTTGACACGCCAGGTGCGGAATTGGTAGCAGAGAAAGGCAATCGGGTCGGAGTAGCAAGAGCTTTTCTTAAACTTAACCAAAACTATGATTGATTACAAAGCTTGTGTACAAACAAGACACAAAACAAGGGGAAGAAAGAAATGTACATTCATCAGGCTAACCACTCTCTGAACCATGCTTACACTTGAAAAACAGCCGATTCCAGGTACACCCGTACAGGTAACTCTCCTAATTTTAGATAGCTCCATCAGAAGGGATTTCTGACCAGGATGTGGCTGCTGTGGAGCGCTTTAAACAGCACCGATGCGACGGAGTGCACGGCGGCCGACACTATCCTCGCCTTGATCTGCCCACGCCTAGGCATGTGTCTCCTGCTTGCTGCTGATCCGTGACCATCTCTGCACGGAACAGCGGAGGTGGCGCCATGGTTGGTCATCTTCCTGCACTTCACTACTGGAGATGCGTACACAAACAGAAGCTGCAGGCTAACCTTGGATGCGTGCTCTCTCTCAGCTATTGGGCTGTCTGACGAGCATGCGTTGCTGACCAGTGCCCTGTTTATACTGCTGCTGCAAGTTGTGATAGTGGTTTCAGTTGTTTAGTTGGACTGTGCCACTATTAAACTCGGACCAAATATTCGTTAGATAGGAATAATATCATCTTTTGAGCTCGTGCTAATCACAGTGAGTGTGTGTGTGGTGGTACCTCACAGCCTCACACTCACACTGCTTTTCTGCCGATTTGTATTTAAATTGCTGCTATGCTTAGTGCCGGATTATTGTTCACGCTAGGCTGAGCTGTGCGGCTCCCTGGAGCTAGCTGCTTGCCTCCATCCCGGCGGCTTCGTTCCCTGCGAGTATTGTGCTGCCGTTGTTTCTGTTCTGAGGAGCATGCTGATCCTTCATCATTGCCGGTGACAGCCACATGCTCCACGATATATTTGTGATTTTATGTCTGCACGCCGACGGCGGCGCTCAGGATCGATATGGTGTTTAAACTATTGGCACCTTTTGCTCCCTGAATTACGGTTGCTTAGCTCTGAAGAGAGGAGCTTAATTAAAACGGATTATGATTGCATTAGACTCGCTTAATCTGAAGTTCGGCAAGCATTGTGACTGGGTTTTGGATGGAGCATTTGGGTTAGAGTATTTGACCCCTGATTTTGATTTGTGAGCAGCATTCTAGATGGTTTGTGAGATGACAAAAAGAAAAGCTGTGAGCTTATGCTGAACAAGGTTTTGGTTTGTTCTGGTGAAGTTGGCCACTTGAGCTGGAGGCAGAATGGCAGATGTGCTGTGTCAGTAGGTGTCAACACCTGCTACCTGCATGTGCAATGGATTGACTTGTGCTTGGTGGTCCGAGCATTGACCAATTAAGGGGATTCGTGAGTACGAGTTCTTTGTACCTGATTCAATTGCTAATAGTACGTGGGTGCGTAGTCGGTTGGGCGCTGTGTTTGGTCACAGACCGGGTGCTGTTGATGATACTCTGCAGCCTAGCTGGCCAGGTGCCTGCTGACAGTTTTGGCTGCCGTGTACAAGTTGTCCTGAGCCCCTCCCTGATAGAGATTACTTCAGAAGTTTGTTTTTAATTTTATTTATTAAAATATTTTTTAAAAGTATTTTTATCGAAGTTTTACAAATCCACGCCCCTAACGCCTTTAGGAGAGTGTTTTTTCTTAAAAAAAGACACACTCCCAAAGATGTTTTTATGACATGACGTATGACCATCAGTGTATATTAACGACCATACGAAGAGAATTGGTCATTTTACAGTTAGCACCCTTGTCGTCCTTTTAAAAAGAAGGTCACATGTAAAATGACATCTTAGTATATTTGTATGCGGCCTTAACTCTCCAAAAGGACAAGAGGGGGTTGTCTGTCAAATGACATCCCCGATTATTTTTACAAGTTATCCGTTTTAGCTTTTTGGGAGGATTGCAAGGGATTGCCTTATTGTTAATGGTAAGATTTGGTAACCGTCTTTAGTTAAGACTGGTCAAAAGGAGAGAATAACGTTGTGATTCTAGCATGAGGCAATTGGAAACGCCGTCGAATGAGCTTAGTGAATTTTGATTTGTATTAGGTTTTTGCTTTCGTACGTATGCAAGTTTTAGTTTTCCTCATTGTAAAGCGATAAATCTCTAGGCCAATTGAGTCGTATAGGAATCGGACTCAGCTAAGGTATGCATTGAAAAAGAGGGGCCTATTAATATACAACTTTCAACGCATTACCGTACCTTTCGACAAGTTTTTAGTTTTTGAGTTTGGACTGCATTGTTTTGATCGTCGACGAGAAAGTAAGTTTCGTGACTTTCGTCAACTTCGCTTTTGTATCGGCGTGGTTAGAACTTTCTTGGTTAGGTCTGATATTCTGACCAAGTTGATGCAAGTGTTGCCTATATGATATATCGGCGTGGTTAGAATTTTCTGATATTTTGACTAAGTTGATTTTTCTCTAATCATATTACTGTGTTAGATAGGTTTAATATTCCATCACAGTTGAATAAGATATATCGGTTTGTTTATATCTATTTAGCTATTAATAATTCATATTGTCTAGGTTTGATATACTTGATTGTAAGTTGCTAAATGGATTTATTCTTGTATGATAGATGTTATTCAATGTTTCATCGGAGTTCTAACCGATGAGTTATCTTTTAAGTGCTCATACCTAAATTCATATAGTTACTATTAAACTAATATTTATTAGCCTCAATCTTAAAATGTTTGTTTCGGTTAGGTCCCTATAAAGATTGATTTTAATAAGAAATCTACAAGTAGATGATATGTTATCCCGTTCCAACCGATGTTAGCATATTTGTCCGTTTTATTATTCATCCTATCGGTCATATAGCCGTTGACGTTAACCTTATCAGCATCGGTTAGATACATGATATCCCATCGGCCTAATTGGTCGATCGAGCTTATTAGTTGCATGATTAAACTAACTGGTATACCTTAAACCTAGTTTTTCATCAACACCTGCAAAATGGCCACCCCGCGTGGTTGTTAGCATGTGTCAACGACCGTGTGTCACGTCATAAAAACATGATATAGATTTGTAAAACTTTTTAAAAATGTATGTTTTAAATATTTTAATAAATAATATTAAAATTATAAAAAGCGATGGGCATTACATGGAGGATATCATGACAGGCCACCACTTACTTGATCTGCCATGGGCGCATGGCCCAACCCGAATGTTTCGATTTCTCCGCGAGGAGAATGGGCCAGGCTGAACCATCTTCCCATGCCTGTGCCAGAAGGACGGCCCGTGCACGTAGAAGGTTTCAAGCGAAACGCTGCAAAACAAAATTCATCATGCCAAACTCCAAATCTCGATCAATCTGTAAACGTTAGGAAACCACCGGTTTTGGCTCGTCCAAATGAAGAAAAACAGTGCAGGAGTCAGGATCCCAGCCGGCCGGGATAGCGATGGACACGGGCAGCGCCAAGGCGCGCATTAAAGCCCGCGTTGTCCCGTGCGGCGGGTAGCGCGGGCGCGACGCGAGGCCTCTGCATCCCTGATAGCTCGCTTGTCCGCTTCCCCCCTGCCGCTCATGGCATTCACGTGGGATTGACGTGAACTAGCGCGCGACCGACCGGCAGGCATGAGAGCGATCGATCCGTCTCTACGCGTTACATTCTTTCTGCGTTGCTACTAGCTGGTCGCTACCGTAGCGTACTGCTTCGCCTTACTATTTGGGCCTGGAACTGTGAACGGTTTTGACGAGGCAGATCGATCGAGTAGTACGTTGCATGGTGACAAAGACAGCTTTTTATTTTGGCTTTCTTCTCTCATGACTGGGAGTCATCAGAAACCGTTAACGAAGTGGCAGTACGATGACGCCGTCAAGCTTTGAGCTCCCTCGCGCGAGTTGATCGGCAGATGAGCTGCCGCTGTTCTTGGGCTTCCAAACGTCCACCGTCTGCCTGCTGTTAAGGAGGCAGCGCTAGGTAGCTGGCGATAAGGGCAATATACGTGCGTGCGTACGTACGTACGTACATCCGCGCGCGGTGGGCACCGAATCGTTGATCGATCGGGTAGGCGGGCAGGCAGGTGCTAGTGCAGTGCGGATCCCCTCGATCGGTAGAGCCAGCCGATCCCGCCCCATCAGCTAGCGGAAGCGGACCCCTCGCGCTCCCATCCACGCGTGCACCACCTGGTCCCGCGCCGAACACCCAACTCCCGTGCACGTAGGCCCAGCTCATTCTCCTTGCCGCCCCGCAGCTCGCCCGTCTCCGCACGTCTCGCCTCTCTTCCGCCCGCGCGCGCGGCCGCCTCGTGACAAAACTACTCATTTCGGCCTTAACCAACAGCTCCTCTGCTCGAGTGCTCGTTGGCTGCTGTTCCAAACGCAGCTGAGCGAATCAGCTCGCGTAGGCTGTGTTCTGTATTCTGCCTCAAAAACCAGTAGTACTATCATCTGTTGCGGCAATACGACAACTCCGCGAGTTAATTATTGGCTAGCTAGCTGGTGCTGGTCCCGGTCGGTATCCATGTACGGTGCTCATCCTATCGCATGGACCGCTACGTTTAGATTTTAAAAACGCGATCGACATGACCATTACGACGATAAATTCACTGGACTTTGACGTATCTACATGCGTAAACAGATATACCTGCATATACACGGCATTGCCTGGAACGTCGATGGCGTGTACGTGTGCAACTGCGTGGCTTTGGTACGCCTGTTGCAACCGTGCATGCACGCTGATGCACCAAACGGCTCTGCACTCACTGGCGCTGGTTTAGTCAGTCAATTCATGTGTGCGTGTCTACCTAGCTATGCTGCTGACCCATCAGGAAGCAAATGATTCTGCTATATTTTGGCGTGCAACTGGGCGTGCTTGTTTAATCATTTAGCCTGTACGAATCACGCGTCGCAATCCAATTTGCATATTGCTGCGTTCATAATTAAATCAGTTTGCACTATATCGGGGGTTCCTTTCGTTTACTTCTTCATGCATCCTGTTTCTTTAAGAAACAATATCCCTATTCATGAATATATATTTCGCCTAGCATTTTCTAAGTCTGTGATACTGTTACTGTCCTAGTTTAGAGTTGCTTTCTTGCAGAGATCACGCATGCTGTTGCTGACGCTGTCTGGCTTGTATACAGTCTCTTTTTTGAGACATTCTCGTGTAATTGGACAAGGACAGCGTGCATGAATGTTAATTAACATTTGTGTTGAACGTTTCTGTTTCTCTGGGTTCTTTTTTTCTTGAAAGCTTAATTTCTGTTTCTCTTGGGTTGGTGGGAAAAAACGAACAACTCCTGCCCAATCGATTGATTGATGATACTAATCATATATTCGTCGACGACGTAATGACCCATCCCAATGGCAGTTTAGGCTTGTGTATGTTGGCTGGTTGCCGTGTGTACGGGACCTCAATTGATTTTGCTTATAACAATTAATGACTTTAGTTATCTATTCTTGCCGGTCAAATTCGAGCTTTTCAAACAAGGATTAGACGCCTTCTCCTAATTAAAATAATCATACTGACATATGGAGGCATTACAAAGTAGTACTAACTGTCTAAATCGTTGCAGTTTTTATATGTCTAATCCTATTTGCAACACACAGTTCATTATGACGAAGTTTGGCGGGCTCAAACATGAGAAAGCGCAACAATTAACTATGTTAGGGACTTGGCCTTCTCAGTATTTTGAAATTAACTTGAAACCATGAATAATTTCAAGACTTAAGATTGGAAGGCCTGCTTGGAAAATTAATTTTAAAGCAGCCAGCAAATTTTGAATTTAATTTTTTTGCTAAAACTGAACAAAGTTCTGACTAAAAATCGCAAAATTACAACTGAATATAGCGAGGATGATTTTCACTAAATTTTTTGCACTTTTCACATGGTGGAAAAAACTCATAAAAGTGATGTTTTTGAACTTTCAGATCGATACGAGGTAGAGGATAATTCAATTAACGGGGATCGAATTGTTACAAATGAATTTTAAAATAGGCACCAGTGGAGCCCCAAGTTAACAAAACGTGCTAAATGAGTACCAGATAAGCAGTATAGTATACCAGGATTTCTTAGCTGAGATCTAGTACAAAAGTACTCCCGCGGATATGTTAGAGTAGGGACACGATTATGCTGGGAAAAGGCACATAATTAATTGAGCCAACAAATGATCTAGATGCTTTAATCTAACTCAGCAATTTCTTAATAACTCACTTAGTTAATAACAGGAATGGTCAGAAATGCTCCATGGATTCACATGGCCAAGGACAAACGAGAAAGACAAGAAAGGGAGCCATCTATTACACTCTAAACGAGTTTTTTCATATAACCGTTAAACGTACTCCTCGTGCAGCTTGTCACATGCATATACAGTGTGTAATTTGTGTGGATATACAACAAAATAATGGTGGGAAAAGCGAGAGGATCTTGAGTTGAGAGGCCACAAGATCAGCTCTTGCTCTTGCAGATTCTGAATCCTCCTTATTCCTGGCTATATATTTTGTCCCTGAAAGAAATAGTATGACAAGAAACTAAATGAGCAAGAACTGCCATTAAATGCTAATCAACATATGTGTGCATGTGCATGGATGCTTGCTTGATTGTGTTTGATGGTTTCGATGCACTTACACTGGATTTCTTGCAGTAAAGGATGGCGTCATGGACGGCCGTGTCGGCAATGCCGTGGCACCAGTCGATGCTGGACGTGGACGCCCTCGCACTCCCGGGGCTCGCCGGCGAGACCCTCGTCCTCGGAGCACGCAGCGGCGGCAGCGCCCTGACCTTCCGGTAGAGCGGCATGAGGAACCGCAGGTACCTGAGCAGTATCTTCCACGGCGATGACCCGCCACGCCTCCCGGAGAGCAGCGGAGGCGTGCTGGCGTTCTTGCTGGCGCCGCTCCTCGCGCTGGACGACGAGCTCAGTGAGGCCGGCGTGCTCTGTGCTGAGTGGAACAGCGGCGACGAGGCCGAAAGCCGCGGCTCGCTCAGCAAGTGCGTGACGCGAGCGGCATCGAAGACATCGCCATCTTCTTGGACACCGAAGCGGCCGTCGTCTAGCTCGTGGGGAAGTAGACGGCCGTCGTGGAAGATCTGGCTCGCGCTGACCAGCAGAGGGATCGGAGAGGCGGCATCGTCGCCGCCGGGCAGGTCGAAGTCGAAATCGAAGTCGCTGCCCGGAGCCGTCCACCGCATGGAGAAGAGGTCGGCGGGGTCCATGTCGATGAAGTACCTGGAGCTTCCGCCGGCATCGTCGTCGACGAGGCGTTTGAACGACGGCGCCTGCGCGGCGTGCTTGAGCAACCGGTAGGAGAAACTGTCGCCGAGGTGCTGCAGCGAGCTGACCTCCATGAGCTAGCAACTAGCACTCGCAGCGAGTGCCGCGCGCGCGCGAGATAGAAGACGAGGCCGTGTGGTTTGGAGTGCAGTGCAGCGTGCTGAGCAGGCAAGGGACGCCACGGCATGGCACGGACCAGATATAGGGGCTCGTCTCCTGGCCTTGGACCGTTTGGTGCAATGTCCATGTTGCCCCTGCCATGTCTCTTCCCTCTCATTGCAAAACTCTGTCCTTTTTCTCTTGAACTTTTTAGAAATTTTTAATAAAAGATTTATTTTCCTTGCAAGGGTTGCTAATTAGTGGCTAATCAGTCAATTTTGTGGCCGTCGGATGTTGTGGAGCACGAAGGAGAGCATCTTCTCCATATTGGCAGAAGTGACGTCATCGTAGCTAAGAGGGCCAACATTTTAGAAAACGATTTCGTTAGACATTTTCTATATACTCTTGGTCTTAATGAAATTTGGTGGCTTCTCCTTCGGCCGACCCAGCAAAAATTTCCTTAGACTACCACTTTGACCTTTTGTTGGAAAACATCACGTGAATTCTTAACCTTATGATTTGCTTCAAAATTCACGCGTTGTCTTCATATCTAATGAACTTGACTAGTCTCCGACTGGTTAGGTTTTAGGGTTGGGATCAAGGAAGGAGGTGAAAAAGGGTGAGAGGTGTTCCTTGATATAGAGGAATGGTCAAGGTAGAGGTGGCCCAACGATGGACTGGTGGACGTGACGGGGCCACTCACATGAGAAGAGGATGATGGGAGAAGCTTTATCATTTGAGTGGTTAGAGACGATGGAAGGTGACATCGGATCCGATGACATGAGCCATCGATGGAGGACAATGGCGTTGGTGTAAGTACAGCCGTAGATGGAGTATGAGGGGGCAAAGTGATCCGAGGAGTATCATAGAGTAGTTAAGAGGTGATGGGAGGTGACGATGCGGGGGCACCATAATCAGGAAAGAAGGAGGTTGTAAGATCGTAAAGGATTTTTTTCATCCCAAAAGCTAGCCAATGAGGCGAGGGGCTCGCCACTTACATATACTATTAAACACTATTCATCTTCACACATTGGTGTCTTCTCACCCATTTACCGTACACCGATGGTCCATCGGGTGGTATATAATTCCATAAGCACCTACTATTCATTAGGCCTTTATACTGTTGTCTATCGGGTTAAAGATATTGAACTAGCAGACTCTGATACCAAATTAAATTGTAAGATCGTAAAAGATCTTTCTTCAAAAGTTAACCAATAAGATGAGAGGCTCGCTACTTATATATTAAGTTTTGTTCTTTCGCAACCAAGACGATCAGCGTAACTTAGGTTTGTGAGGAGGAAGTTGTGACATGGTATGGCGGGTCTCATCAGCATCAGAAACTATGCCAACGAAGCGGAGGGTGGGAAGAAGAATTGTGTGATAAAGGGAACGGAAATCATTCAGATGATGTATAGTAAATTCCTTTACAAAATCTTAAGGTCCCATCTTTTAGCTTATAGCCCCGAATTATTCATTGGATTATTCATGAAATGCTTCTAAAACTACAATTCCTTCGGAAACTTTCTTAGTCCGTATTAGTCCGTATTGCTTAGATAATTTTTTTCAAACAATTTATTGGATTTATAATATATATTATTTAATTTATTCATATAAACAATCCGTATTTCAGCTTAACAAGAACATGCTAGACTGACCTTTTAGACAATCCATTTTTCCTACTCATCGCTATGATAACATGGAGTAATTCGAGTCATTTGACATTATTAGTGCAAATGTGGTAGGCTGTAATGATTGGGGTCACTGTATATATTGAGATGATTTTCGACAAAAACTAGACATTTGAGCAAGATTTCTTTGTGACTTTCAGTTATCTTCAGTTGTGGGAGTAGGTTGCAAAGTAGCAGTAGTGGTAACAGCTAAAAAGCGATGGAGGGAGCTAGCAATGGAGCATTTCTTCCCTGGAATAAGCAAGACCACCTAATTAAGCTAAGAGCAGCCAAAGAGTAAACGGTAGCTAGTCATTTCGTAACAAATGAAAGAAAATGACAAACACCCCAACATACTGGCCATCAAAACTAAGCTTTTCTTTAGGACTAAACATCCTAAATAATGCCCAGACGGATCGTCAAAGACAAATTATGCTGCTAAGAGAAAACTCAGAGTAACACAGGACGGGATTAGTCGGGTGGTTGGGATAATCCTGACAAAAACCTGCGACAACGCTGCCGCACGGGCGTCCTTCCATCCAGGCCTCTGGTCACGTCACCCTACGAAATGAAATTCCAGCTGCCCAGCTCAAGAAATGGCACATGAAATCAGTAAAATGATATTTAAATATTTAATCCTGGGAGAAAGAGCTAAGCTAAGCTAAATCCAAGCCAAGAAATGTGGTCCTCATGTAGGGGTGGGCACTTTCAAATCGAAAACCGAAAAACCGAACCGCACCAAACCGAACCAAAATTTATGGTTTTTGGTTTTCGATTTCCGGTTTGGTTCATGGTGTTGCGAAACCACATAGTTTGGTGTGGGTTTGATTTTATATGTCTGAAAACCGAACTATCGAATAAACCAAACTCTTGAAAACCGCTCTTCTCTCTTCTTCTCTTCGAAAAACCGAACTATTGCGCAGAGCAGCGCTGGGTCGGTCGCCGAGGGGTGGGGGAGTGGTGGCGCCGGGCCTGGAACGGATGGGGACGGCGGCGGCGGCACGGAGGAGGCGGCTCGCGACGCTCGTGCGCGGAGGAGGCGGCGTGGCAGCGCTCCATGCTCAGGCACAAAGGGGGTGGCGTGACGGGGGCCAGTGGCGGCGACAGGCGCGGAGGGGACCGACGACGCGTGCATGACGCGACGGTGCTCGGACGCGGAGGGGCCTGACAGCGGCGGCGCTCGGGCCGACGGCGACGACAGCTCTGCTTGCTTTGGTTTTTTCTGTAAAAACCGAAAACCAAACTAAAAAAACCAAACCCGAATTGTACGGTTTTCATTATTTACATGAACCAAACTATACATAGAAAAAAACCAACCAATGTCTCGGTTTAAACCGATTACCCACCCCTATCCTCCCGTTGTCAAATCTCCATAAGATGCTGCTACGAAGCATCGGTTATGCTATCATCGTGTCACATTGTCCAATCTTAATTGAAACCAGGCAACATGGATCAGTCTGCAATATTCAAATCATGGAACAAAACGCTTGTCATGTAGCTGGGGAAGCAGGCCTGGATTCTCAAGGGCAATAATTAAAATACAGTTCAAGGATCAAGAACCTGGTCCTGGCAAAATAGGTTCTGAGACCCTTAAACATGGGACAATTGTCTGTGTAAACAATCAACAGGACGGCAGTAACGACATTCGGACATACTAGTTCTCCGCCCTAGGCTCAGGTTCCACTCGTGTGCTGCTGTCTTGGTTCGGTTTTGCTGCAAGCAACAGGTTCAATATTGTTGTCAACAAAACATGGTGCAAATCCTAGACGGAGTTATTATTAATCAAGGTTGAAATGCAAACACTTCAGATAGATAGATATACGTATATGAGTTTTTTTACATATATATTTTTGGCTGTGATAGTGCGAGAGAGAGAGATGTACCATGTTATGGACAAAAAGAACATAGAAAATGGAAACTACGGCATTCAGAAAGCTTCCTAGATAAAGAGTCTTCAGAAAGGCATCAGCAGATGAGAGACAGAGGAAGAGATGATGTATGCTAATACAAAAGTAAACGGATAAAAATAAATGTGATGTACACGGATAGAAATAAAACGTGATGTAGGTTGACAATGCATCGATGCATACTTACATGTGACGTCCTGAAGCTGTACATGTAAATTGCTTGACGTTTTATGTATTGGTACGCAAATTGGCATATTGGTTTTGTTTTGCCTGACGCAAAGGATTTGTCGCTGTTAAGCATCTAAACTGTTAAGAAGATTAAAGTTGAGGCACTCCATGGGCCACGCCCACTAGAAAAAAGAACCTCAACTGCAGGTGAAAGAGAATCGATCAAAACTTTTGAGCAGAACCTCCTCTTTTTTACTAATGGTCGGGCATAGTGATTGCAGATAGAAAAAGGGTGATATCAAAGGTTTATTCTCGCTCTCTTATTTGCAGAAAAGAGTCGTTTTCACTGAGTTTTTGAAAAGCACTTTCTGCACAAGAGCATCTAACAAAGACGAAAGTGTAGAATGATTAAGGATAATTCCATTTTGTGCTCCAGCATAATAGAGAGCTTTTATATGAGACCATGAACCCCCCAAAAAATGTGAGGCTCATAACATGCAATCGTCACATGAACAGCAAAGATTCAGATGCAAAGGTGGAACAACTTCGCAAATCTTGGAAACACAAATGGTAAAATAAAGAGTGGAGAGAGCAGACCAGCGATTGTGCGGTTGTGCTCTACACCGGATTTAAGGTTTTACTACAGATCTTGATTCCAACACTAAACATCACGTTAGACAGAGGAACTAGACACCAGCATTAGCCGACCATACCTTTTAATACAACATCTTCTGGTAATCCTTTTGTGGAACATTGGAGTACAGTTTGCCCCCACCAGATTATAGCTTTGTATGAGCTGTGATATGCCCACCCTTTACTCAAAGCACTTTGCATCATAATTTTGGGAATACATAGGGCCCAGATGAATGCATATATACATTGAATGATGCCAACATGCCTTTTTAAAATACTGAAACATCATCAACATAGTATCCCCAAATTTAAGAAATTAAACATTTAATATAGCTTTGCAAAAAAAAACCCACTTAATATAGAACTACACAGAATAAAGAGCATATGGTTTAGTACTTGAGTGGGAAATCACATTCTTGACATTATAAGTTAAATGGTTGAGGTATTGGACACACAGAGATAAACCATATGACAAGAAACTGAAATTCTAGCAAATTAATTTTCACCAATTAAATGTCTCTATAGATACCTGACAGGTGAAAATGAAATCAAAACACCCTATCAGGGCACCAGCAGGTTAACAGAAAGAGCTTGATGGTTTGACGAATTTCATAGTTGAATGCAGAGGTGTTTGACAATGGTAATCAAATGGTGTCACAGTTTCTCCAGCTCCATTTAGTTTTCAAAAGATGAGATTTCAGATGACATCAAGCACTAATCAATCAGCATGCCTTGTCAAACGGTTGTTAGCTGGTACAACTACACATTCCTAAGGGACATGCAAGTGCAGTTTGCTTTGCACATTTTTCCTGAAATAAGCAGTGCCGGTCATATGCTGGCCTAGTATCTTATAAACCCCAGTCAAATAACATTTATTAAATTTTGAAGACTTATGGCTATGCATAATCGACAACCACAAACCTACAGCATTAGTACAGAAAAACAATATTAACCAAACCATAAAAACCGATAGAACACTACATGATTGCTCGGTTCCTACTGTCTTTCCTTTCTATAAGGTAATATGCAACATAGTAATTCATGTCCAAAGAAACAAATTTGAAACTAGTGGAGAACTCCCTAGTTCATCATGATACAGACCCTGAATATAATGCTTCTGCAATATGGTTATATGGGCTCAGTTCAATTGACTTCTAAGTGACACATGCACCAACCATCATGCAGTGCCGCCATATGGCAGTACATGAAAAAGTCTCTTCCCTAAGCTATTATGTCTTCGCAACATTAAAACTGTGGCATGTAAAAGACTATCGCAGTCTAGTAATCTTCTAGCACCATGCTTAATGGGGAACAATGTGTTGGGTCAGTTAGGTATGTCAGGCCATTCATATTTAGATGGGCCGATCCGATTTACATTGAGGGGATTGAAATAAGTAGATGATTCTACAATCCTCGTTATTTTGGTTCAAAGATGAGAGCAGCCCATAAGAGCATACAACAGAAGATGCTCAGCATGTATTTCAATTATGTAGTAACAAATTCTTCAGAGGGTTCTGGAGATTTTAACAAGGGAATGAATGCCACTAAATTTGGAGTATGCAAAATAATTCAAAACATAGTCCTTTTTAAATACACTCAAAAAACTGATACGAAGAAAAACATTTGCAATAGAGAAGAAAAAATACATTTAGATTGCAAGAGAATCAGGAAAATGAGGGAAACTGCAAGAACCAGAGATACTACGTCACTATTGATCAGCATAATTTTCAGGAACAATGAGTTAGAAAAGCACATGACGTGTTTTCACTGTACAGTACCATGAAAGCAAACTCACAATAAAAGCCACCCACAAAATAATATATTCCAATTAAATTTTAAAGTGTGATGACTAGTGATAGTATTAGAAAGTTCCACCAATATAGTTGTCACGCCAACCACCAAAGTACTGTTCAATATAGGGAATTTAGGATCAAGTGTTAAAGCATTTTAGGTTCTGTTTGGTCAGCATCAGACAACTAGTCATACAAATCCAACAAGAATTAACTATTCCCTAAGATCTTTTTTGCACGGAAAATAGCATAGGACTGAAGCAAGTAACACAAAAATTGAGGGCACAAATATTCATCAGAAAGACCAACACGATAACATCATTGGATAATTGGATAGGGGCATAGGTAGATTTTCCTCTGCTGACACTAATATTTCATTTCAGTGCTCTAACAGAGGAAGATGCTAGTGCTTGGGTAGATGAATGATACAACCTACTCCTGTACTACACAAACACACTAGAAAAGACACCAACAGGCAGAGTAGGATTGTGTGAAGTTATCAGGAAGGCATCTTCTTTGCATTTTTTCCCAAAAGAAATGTAAATGTAGAGGTGAAAATGAAAGCTATTATGTATCAAAGGATCTAATAGTTGAATCATGGCAGGTTCCTAAGAAAAGAAGATACGCTAGAACTTCTAACAGAAAGGTAAACATCTAGCCCTTAACTTTGGTGGAGACTAATTCCAAACAATTGCATGTGTAAGATTGAAGACATGTCACATATATATAGATAAGCAAAGCAAAGATTATGTAGAAGTTGGGAACCGAAAGGACCAAAGCAGTATTATCCCTCGGTATGTCTAGATCCGGAAAATAAATCTGGATTGAATCGACAAAGTTCAAAATTTTATGTGAAATTTTAGCATGTTGTTTAGAAGTTCTCAGCAGTCAAACAAAGATGGTCGGCAGACACTTACAAGTCACAGCTTGCCCAGAGTACCAAAAGGCAAAATCTCTTAGTCATGAAGCCATAAGGGCCAAAGTAAGGTACCAGGGCTGCCACAAACTGTAACTGAAGTTACTTTTTTCAAACGAAAAAAAAGGTAGAACTAAGGGAAATATAACGACTACCTCTTAATTGGCTTTGAACAAGAACTTTCCCCCTTGCCTTATGAAGCAGAACAAGGAAATAACAAATAACGCTAACACGGGAAGATAGATTCTATTTGCCATGATTCCACCACTGCCTTCATATGACGAATATGAATTCTAGTAATGGCACATAAGAATAACAAACAGTACTATGAAGCATAACTAAACTAGAGAAATTGCAGGCATTCATTCAAGCATCACAAACTGGATAGAGCTGTTAAAAGCAGTACTAACACAGGCACATATCTTGAGTAAAATACAACACCACGACCGTTTTCTCCATTAGCCAAGCTACAATAACTGAAAACTTGAACCATGAAGGGAGTAAAAGTGTAAAACTACAATACTTACAACTGAAGTAATGCAATATATCATTACATACAACAGGTCAACAGCCGCAATTTGAAGCTCCTCAAAGATTATCATCTCATGATGTTCAATAGTCTGTCTTAGTGGACACAAGCTGATATGCTCTAGCCAGCTTCCCATCACCAGAATCCATTGGCTGCCAAGACCAAGCTGTACCATTGTTCCTCAGCTCAGTCCTCAACCTCACCACAAGCATTAACAAAACCAACAACAATCCCGCAAAAATGAAACCACATAGCAGAGAGCGAGCAAATTCGCCGATCCCCTTGCTAGCCACATACTCCATGTCCAGAGCAACTGCGAAATCCCCATCGATACCACCACTTGTTTTGTTCATCCTCATTATCTCTACAGCATTAAGAATACCGCTCACTTCATCTGATCGGCTATTCTTTGAGCCACCAATGGCCAATTTCAGGGTCCCTTTATCCTCAACATCCACAACAAAGTCAATGTAATACGGATAGGCTAAGAATCCAGTGGCACCAGAGATATCAAAATCCTTTACTGCTAGATGACCATTGACATAGATATCAAAGTAAAGTTCATTCAGAGCCTTGCTCACGATGTCACAGAAGTGCATACGCACTAGGTACCTGCGGGCAGCAGGCACGGGAAATCCCCATGTCACTTTGCCCTGTGAGCTCACTGACCTCGCCGAGTTGTACACGTTGTCAGGAGCTATCTCCCGGGTCATCAATCTGCTACCCTTGGGATAAGCAATCCGGCCACCGAACGACCAGACCCCGCTGTTGGATGATTCCGTGCTGACGAGGAAGCGCCCGTCGTTGACCCATGTTCGCCACAGCGTGTCGTTGAACGGCGTGACCTTGCGGCCGGCGACGTTGATCCGATAGAGCGTCTCATAGACCTGAGACGACAGTCCATTGGTCTGGTCAGTGCCGCTGCTCGTGACGAGGGTGCCGATGTCGCCGACGAGCTCATCGGGGGCCGAGACGAGCTCGATGGCATTGACGAAGGCGTTAGAGCCCGCCTCGGGGACGAAGGTGAGGACGAGGACGTCGGAGTGCACGGGTAGGATGAATTCCTTCACGACGGGGGCCGATGCGGAGAAGTTGTGGAGGAGGAGGAATCCCGCGGCGCCGACGTGGAAGCGCGTGGACGCGAGCGCGGGCTCGAAGGGGTAGAAGTGGAGGCGCAAGATGTGGTACCCGCGGCGGCGGACGGTGAGGTCGTAGGACGCGCGGCAGGAGAAGACCCGCGCGGTGGCGTGGAGAGGGGACGGCTGCGGGGCCGCGTTGGGGGCCACGGACGGGAGGGTAGGGGCCGGGGGCGGAGGCGCGTGGAGGCGCAGCCGGAATCCGGGACGAAGCGGCGGCCGTCGGGGAGCACGGCCGGTGCCGTCGCGCCGCAGGCGAGGAGGTGGTTGTCCGCCGGGGTGAAGCGGGCGGCGGCGGCGGTGGCGCCGGCGAGGAGGCACAGCAGGAGGGGGACGGCGAGAACACTAGAGCTTCGGGAGGAGGAAGCCATGGCGGAGGCGCCGGAGAAGGCGGATTCGAGTGGGGTATTCGGCGAACGAAGGGGAGGAGGAAGAAATGGAGCTCACGGTGGAGGCCAGCTGTGGATCGATGAGCGGAGTTGGGGAGGAGGAATCGATCAATCAATTCACCGCGTAGCGCCGTAGCCTGCAACGACGCCACGAGCCGAGGACTCCCTGGGTAGTGGGACCCACACGTCGTGGCCGTGCCGGTTGGTTTAGGTATTTTAATGCTCTGATCAGCGTGGGCTTCTATTATTCTCTTTTGGGCCGTGGATTTGGTCGTAGGCGTGCGGGTTCGGCTCGTTGGTTGGGCTTACCGAGCGGATACCATCTGGAATAAGCTCATTGTCATTGTAGGTCTCTAGAGCGGTCATTAAGCATAAAATTTGTCCATAAATCGAAATATCAGATGTAACACGTTCTTTTATCTCTCAAAACCATCACAAATAAGATCACAAAGCAATTTGAACAATGATTACAATGACATCTATGTGGATAGTTTGACTTAGTTCTCGTTCCATGTAACATTGACGTGACATTATAATCAAAATAAAATTTCTAAAACTTAAAATAAAATATATGGTTTCATATGTCAGTCAAATAAAACATAAAAAATATAATGAAACCCACATCCCGATGAGTCCCATTTCCTCTATCTCACCTCTCTCCTCTTTATCTCCTCGTCCCCTTCGCTCCCAATGAGAAGTCAGCGGCGACAGCGGCCGGCAAGGAAGGCATCAGCGACGGAAGGTGGCAGGCGTGGCAGGCGAGGAGGCATGGCTTGGCGTCAGGGTGGCAGCGGACGCGCTGGTGCCATGCGTGAAGAGGGTCAACGTCGAGGCGACGGAGGAGGAGCAAAGCAAGCGGGCGTGCGCGTGTATGGCACGGACGCAGAGATACTTATGCTGCACAGCTAGCTAGTGAGCTAGTTATCACAAGGCGATCAATGGAGTGGTGAGGGAGACGCAAATACGGTAGTGAGTGGTTGGCGCGCGTGGTGTAGGCGATAAGAGGAGACGCGACATGAGATGGAGACCTCCTCCTTGCCAATCGCCTCCCGCCACATCTGCCTCTCCTTCGCCCCTGCAAAATGCGTGGGTCCTTCCTCATTGGCCACTTTTCACCGCTGCTGCCTTCCTTGTCGATCGTTGTCGCCACTGACTCCTCATTGGGAGCGAAGGAAGAAGGAGATAGAGAGGTGATGTGGAGAAAATGGGACTCACTTGTCCAATTTGTTATGTTTTTATTTGTCTGGCATATGGGACCATATATTTTATTTTAAATTTTAAAATTTTTTTATCTTGATTATAATGCTACATCAACGTCACATAGGACGAGAATCAAGTTAATCCATCCAAATAGACGTCATATCAGCTGAAAACATCGTTCAAACCGTCTTAAGACCTTATTCGTAGTGGTTTTGAGACTTGAGGAACACATTGTATCTATTATTTTTGTTTAGAGATGAATTTTAGACTCGACAACAACTTATTCCAGAGCATATGTACATATTTCGCCCAAATTACGAATGATTGTTTTCAATCGGATGCTTGATCCGACACAAATAATCGGACGGACTCCCACTCCATGCAGCAGTTTGTGGTTGTGCCATGTGGCTGAGCTCGATCGAGCACGACTATTGTAGCAGATGAAGAACTGGTACAGTGGTACTGTAGCCATCATAGCAAATAGTTAAGGTAAGGTTACACCAGAAATATGTGGCATATGCGTGCGGTTAAAATATTTACAAATGGGAAGATCCACCGCCACCGTCTCTGTCGGCCGCTCCTCTCCCCTAGGCCACCGCACGCTGTCCTGGATACAGGGAAGAGGGAGTAGAGTTGGCCGCTAACCGGTAGGGTTCACGGGAGTCTTATTTATCATGTCAGTCAAAACGAAATATGATATCTAGTGTTTTCATCCAAATTTTGTTTTGTCTGGCTATTTTGCAGAAAACCCCTTAAGTTTTTCCAAAATTAACCCGCAGTCCACCTAGCTATTTTTAGAAAAAATCACTTAAAGAAGAAAAAATGGTTATTTTGCAGAAAATCCCTTGAGTGTTTGTAAAATTAACACGTAGTTCCAATGCTGAAAAGAAAGGGAGGGCTCGGATAACCTCTTTTTCGTCTCCATCCGCGCCACGCGCCCGCGCTGCGCCTGCGCCCCTCCCTCCCATCACCACTCGGAGCTCCCGTGCCGCCGCCTGGACCTTCGCCCTCCGTCTACTTCTCTCCCTGCGTCGTCGTCCCGTTGTAACGTACGGATATTTTACTAGTATTTATTATTTTAATTTAGGGATGAGTTTTAGATTAGACGATAAATCAAAAGAGCTAAAGTGAAATTATTCCTCTCTCTTTCGCCGTGGACAGGTCGTTGCCACCTGAACAGGACAGTAGTGATCTCTGGTTGCAAATTGGAACTGTAGTCGAAGTTAAACTGTCAAAGGATATAATAAATAAATAATGGTTTAGATTAGTCAGCAGGGCAGGGTGATTAAGACGGCACGGTCAGCAGTCAGCGCCTGGTAATGAAACGAAAAGGAAATAGCCCACAAAATTTGGCTTTACCTGGTTACTCTTCCTGGACGCATGCACGCGTGCCGTCCTCCTGTCAAAGACGAAGAAAGACAAGCAGGGTGATTCTGCAGAATGAGTGCATTGCAGCTATGCACGTCCCAGTTTGGCAGAGTTTTAACCATACAATTCGTGCGTGATATGATCATCGTAGTATGCAAAAGCTTCGGCGAGATCGAACATGGAAAAAATGTCCTCTTTTTTTTTTGGTTTCTCTAATGGCCTTGGAAGGACGGCGGCTTTTCTAGGTCAGCATTCGTGGGAACCATACTTTTTAGGAATGATCCCATTAAGGAATCTACCACTAACAAGATAATCATTTTTCTAATGTTTATGGTTTCTCAACTGAATTTTCATTTAGATGGTTTCTCAATTGAATTTTCATTTAGATGGATAAAATGGGAGGTACATGGTTATAAAAAGAATCAAAGCATTACATCAGATAGAGCAGAAGAGAAGCAGTGTTTCTACTGTGTCACTACAGGACGTTTTCTGTAGTCCATTCTTTCCGCCAACACGGTTGCATCCTCTACTTAAAGAGCTAGGGAACACGGTAAGGGCATTCACAATGCGCATAGCTGGCAGCATTCAGCCTCAGCCAGCGCCAGCCAAGATTCCACGCCACGTCGGGCACTCACATTACCGAGTGAAAAATGCGAAACCTAAATGAGACAAACCTAAATGGGACACACGTTCCTCGTCAGATTTGTCAGGGATTCATCAGGGATTCGTCAGTGTCGCCCTGTGCGATGCGTACCTACACCTCGTGCGAGGCGACAGCAGGGGAGGAGGCCTGCCGGATAGGGGAGAGGACGAAAGGCACCACCGAGGAGAGCATATAGACCGCACCGCCGCTCGTTGTCGTCGCCTTGAATAGTGAGTGTTGGCAAGGAGAGAGGATAAGGGATTTGGCACCGGCAAAGCAGGAGAGACGGGAGATTCGACGAGCCGTCGCCGCCACCCGAGGCCAGATCCGGCGAGCCCAAGGCCAGATCTGGTCGCCTCGCTGCCGCTCCGCTCGGTGTTGTCGCCGCTCGGGCCACCGCTCCGCCCGGCTTGCTTGGGCTTGGTCTCCGCCCGGCTCCGCGAGGAAGATGAGGTTGCACGGCTAGACACGGCCAAATGGGCCGTGAGCTCCCGCGGCCGGCCCGAGCACGCCGTGAACAGCACGCACGGCCACCGCAAGAACGCAAGCCGGGCCGCCGCACGCCCCGGCCGTGCCGTGCTTGGGCCGCCGCCGAGCCCGCGGCGGCACGACACGTGTCCTGTAGCGGCACGGCCCGTTTCGCGTGCGGTCGAATAATGGCGCGACACGTGGCGGCCGGGGAGAAAGCTGCGCAACGGCTCTTTGACGGTCCAATGGGAGCGCGCCACGTGTCACCAACGGCTGTTCAAATTTCAAATTAGCCGTTGGAGACAAAAAAAATCATAAAAAATTCAAAAAAATTGTAAAAAATCAGAAATTTCGCCCTATAAATAGGGCATGAACCCCAGCCATTTCTCCTCACCCCTCACTTCTCATTTTGTGCTCTCAAATGCTCTCAAGTGCTCTCTTTGCTCTCAAGTGTCCGTTTTTTTGATTTTGACAAAATTTGCTCAAATTTTGTTAAAAATCAAAATTAGTTTCGTAGTTCAATAGTTCGATCGCGAAGTTTGAAGTTCGCGCAGTTGGAAAGATATAAGTAATATTCAAATTTGTGTATTATTTGTATTGTGTTTATGAATTCAATAAATATTTTATAATGTGTTTATGTCGGTTTAAAATTTCGAATGGATCCGAACTATCCATACCGCCGCCGTACTTTGGGTGATTTCGACCCCAACTACATGCGGGGTTTGAAGATGCCTCGGATCGGCTCCAACTCCACCATCTCGTGGAGGAGTGCGGCATGGCCCGCGGTGCTTGAATGATTATCTTCCGATCCGTGAGCGGAAGTGTTTCAACACGCACTGGTCCAAAAAGATCGAGAACTTCCGGTGTATGGCAACACTTCGACGAGATAAAGGAAACAACCCGGATGGAAGGAGGTATCAAAAGCTCGTTGTAGAATATGTAGGCAAATGTTATCTGCTCGTGGTTCTGCTCGTACAGGTCATCTCAAGCGCCATGCGGAGTCGTGTGCCAAAAAGCAAGGAATACAACTCCGACAACAACAACTTATGCTAAACCCGGATGGTACGGTACGTAGTTGGGAGTACGATCCCATGGTTGCTCGAGAATCTCTTGTCAGGTTAATCGCCAAGCAAGATTTACCCTGAACATTGGAGAGATTCCCGATTTTGAACAATACATTCAAGCAATCTCATAACCCTAGGTTTAAATCTGTAAGTAGGCAAACGACAACTAGAGATTTAGAGAATGTTTATCAGAAGGATTCAAATGCACTGAAAGAACTTTTTAGTACATGTACTTTCTCTGTTAGTGTAACTTCAGATATATGGAGTAGTAGAGCTAGACAGGATTATCTTAGCGTTATTGTTCACTTTATTGATGATGATTGGCGTTACAAAGAGAGTTTTAGGGCTTAGGTTAATAGATGGCTCACATACGGGAGAAAACATAGTGAAAGAATTAGGGAAGTAATTAATGAATTTAATCTTCTTGATAAGATATTTGTTGTCACCCTAGATAATGCATCTGCGCTAATTCTCGTGCTATGGAAATATTACAACCTTTATTTTGTGTTTATGCTCAATCGTTTCTACTACATTAGCGTTGTGCATGCCATATAATTAATTTGATTGTTAAGACTGGCATGAAAAGGGTTCATAACCATATTGATGCTGTTCGTCAAGCAATCACATGGTTAACTGCTTCGAACTCACAGATTGGTGCGTGGAAGAGGTTTTGTCATACGGCCGGTAAGAGAGCTTGTAAGTTTGCCATCGATGCTGAGCATTGGTGGAATTCAACATATTTAATGTTAAAAGTTGTTTTACCTTATAGTGAATTACTTATGGATTTTGTTCAATCACGTGGTGGCCCACGAAACAATGACGTGTCGCCAATACTGAATGAGCATGTTTGGGCAATTGTCCAAAAATATAATCAATTTTTAGAAACTTTTTATAATTGTACTCTTACTCTCTCACAAATTTATTATCCAACTTCTAATATAATTTTGCATAATATTCTTGAAATTGCTTCTCTATTTAAAGAATATGAAAATGATGATGTTCTAACTAAACCTGTCTTTCACATGAAACAAAAATATTTTAAATATTGAAAAAATATACCTATGTTGTATGCGTTTGCTTTTGCTTTGGATCCTAGGTGTAAATTAAGAGGATTGTCTCGCTATTTTATCACTTCTTGGTGATACTTTAGGTATAGATTATAGTTCTTTCTATACGAGGTTAGAAGTAAATTATATGAAGTTTTTGGAAGATATGAACTAAAGTTTCGGGAGTTCGACAACGAGACCCCTCCTATCCCCACTACGGGTAAGAAGAAGATACGGTGGGGTCGTATTTGGGGTGGATCTTCTTCAAGCCAAGGTGGTGGCGGTTCATCAACTACAAATGGAGACGGCTCTTCACATGCTGTGGCCGAAGAGTTGTCCGGTTATTTGGACAGCGACGCCATCCACCACGAAGCACAAGACTTCAACGTTCTCGGGTGGTGGAATGACCACAAGATAGCATATCCCGTGCTTTCAAAACTAGCACGGATGTGTTGACTGGTGCCGTCTCGACGGTGTCATCCGAATCGGCTTTCGATCTATGCGGCCGTATCATCGAAGACCGAAGGACGAATCCGAGCAAGACCACGTCGAAATGCTACTAAGCGTTAAAGGCGGGAGCTTGCTCGACAACATGCCCAATATACTACGGACAACCAAGAATTGGCCGCCGTTCGAGCAGCTCTACCGGATCCAAACCAACCCCGTAGAATTTTGTTAGACGTAGTTCGACCTTTGAGCCGTACTCTTTTCTTTGTCATGGTTTTCTCGGTTTTCTCTACGAGTTTTTACATGATAAAGTTTTTAACGAGGCATGTATCATTGTATCCTATAATGATATAAACATCAATAAAGGTCATTACTATTTTTAACAAATTTTGTTTCAATATTTTCGTAAATGTGGATTTATTTTTAACATTACTAAGTCATTATTTTTTAAAACTTTATTTTTTATTTTTATTTTTTATTAAAAAATTGGAAAAAAAAGGGCCCGTGGGCTCGGCTCGGGCCGTGGGCCACCGGCGTGCGCGTGCCGGCACGGCCCGCCCAGCTCCCCACGTGCCGTGCTTGGGCCGGAGCCTAGGCACGTGGGCGCAGACGACACGGCCGTTTCATCAAGCGGGCCAAACGGGCGTGCGCGCACGAGCCGTGCCGTGCCGGCCGAGCCGCCCATTTGCCGTGACTATGCACGGCTCCGGTCGGCGACGACCTCTGTGAGGAAGACGTGGAGGAAGCGAACCGACGGTGGAGGTTGCGGCGGTGCGTGAGAAAAGAGGAGGCCGAGTCCGCTACCATCGTTGAGCGCCAAGTCTCACCGCCGTTGAGTGCCAAGTCCGTCGTCGTCGAGTCGGGTAGAGGGAGGGAGGCGCCGACGGGAGAAAGGAGAGGTAAGGTGGCGCCAGCACTGATGGAGGGAGGATGGGAGAGGTGGGTTTAGGGTCACGGGGAGGCAAGAGGAGAGGAGATCGGCTAGGAACGATCAGGGAGGGGATGGGTGGGGAAAGTCATAAAGAGAGAGAGTGGGGAGATGAAAAATTGTAGGATGAGTTAGGCCCCGTTGGGATACTAGGATTAAAGTTTAAAATTTAGTCCATGTCATATCGAATGTTTAGATATTATTTTAGAGTATTAAATATATATTATTTAAAAATCATTCATAATCGGTGGATTATTCGCGAGACAAATCTAATGAGTCTAATTACATTATGATTTGACGATGTGATGTTACGGTAAACATTTACTAATCATTGATTAATTAGGGTTAATAGATTCGTCTCGCAAATAATCCTCTGATTTTGTAATTATTTTTGTAATTACTTCACGTTTAGTCATTCAAAATAATGTCCAAACATCTGATCTGACACGGACTAAAGTTTCATCCATAGAACCAAACACCCACTTACTTTTATAGAAGCTTCATCCAATGTTACATCTCAGGTTTAGGGAGCGTTTGGTTCCATGGACGTATGTGTCACATCGAATGTTTGGACATCAATTTAAAAGACTAAACACGAACCAATTATTAAAAAATTGTAAAATTAAAGGATTATTCGCGAGACGAATCTATTAAGCCTAATTAATCCATGATTAGCAATTATTTACTATGGTATTGTCGAGGGTGGTCGATCGGTCCTCAAGGGGCCTGCGAGGAGACGAAAGAGTGATCAGGACGTCCTACCAGTGGGTCTGATGGTCAACTCGACGAACCAAGATTTTTAGGCAGGTTCGGCCCTCTCGGAGGATAACATGTCTACTCCTGTGTTCTTTGTTAGGGTGGTGTGAGATTAAGGTTTTTTATAATGGTGTAGGTTGAGAGAGATCTAGGATGCGAAATCCCTCCTTCCTGCGTGTGTGTCCTGCTCTCTCTTTTATAGTCAAGGGAGACAGTTATAAAGGGCTTGGTGCGTAAGAAAACTTGGTAATAAAGTATGAAACAAGTACAGACCAAGGCTAAAAGTACAACAGAATTGCCTCGGGATCCGCTCGTCGCAGGCATCTTTGTATGCAGTCCTGTCGGGTGACGTCATCCTCTGTCAGCTCATCCCATTCTTGTTTTATATATAAGCCTTACCGAGGAAGCTTCTTTCCCGAGGACGGCCCGCCCTCTTTTTTGGTCGAGGACATGCGTGCAGGTGGAGCCAGTGAGAGTCTTGGTCGAGTCAAAGGGCAGAGGTCGGGTTGACCTTCCTTGACTGAGGCCCAGCTTCTGACTCTAGCCTGAGGACTGCAAGTCTGACCCGTCCGACCTTATTCTCTTGATGCGGTCTACCCGAGGGTGACATCCCTCACAAATATCATATGATCAAATCATAGCGTAATTAAGTTTATTAAATTTGGGTTACGAATACATTAATTATGAATAAATTTTATAAATAATCTATATTTAATAGTCTAAAATATTATTTAAACGTTTGAACTTTAGCCCCACATAACCAACCGGGCCTTAGTCTTGGCATGGTAACGCAGTGTGAATGGCCTAACGAGAATTTGGGCTCATGAGGCTGACGCCAGACATGCGTAGGAGTACTGAGTACAATACAACTCGACTGTACATAAGTTTCTATCAGGGCCCCGCAGAGAATTGTTGTTTGTACTATAAACCGGCCGCCCGTGGCCACTTGGGAAGAAAGAACAGGCAAAGGATTTTGTTCTCATCTGAACATATAAAATGATCAGTTCATCCTGGGTCAAGTCATTTCGTCACGCGCTAACATTTGAAACGAATGGATTTATCCACGATGCAGACTGCAAGGACAGAAAAAAATCCAACACCAATTTTGCTGCAGATTACGGTATTCCGTTCGTGTTCAACAAAATTTCTGAAGACTTTTCGTTGCTGCAACATGCATGGGTTTTGGATTGAGATAAGAGATGAACATTAACAAATTATGGTTACAAACTGCTCTATCTGACCGACTGTTGGTTCACCGGCCAGCTGATTGATCATCGCCCATCGCCGCTGCTGAGCTGCGAGAAGGCCTTGCTGTTGGCGATCCCCGACTCGGTCATGCTGTCATCCATCAGGAAGCTCGTCGACGACGGCACCCAGCGCGGCACGACCACGTCGGCGGGGAACTGCGTCGCGACGGCGCCGCTGTCCTCGAACGCGTCCCTGTTGACGTGCGTCTCCTGCAGCTGCAGGCAGTACTCGAGGTTCCACAGCACGTCGCCCATGGACGGCCGGTCCAGGCCGTAGTCCGCCAGGCACTTCTCGGCGGTCTCGGCGAACTTGCGCAGCGAGTTGTCGTTCACCTGCCCGGCGATACTAGGGTCGGTGATCTTGGCGAGCTCCCCTTTCTGCTGCAGGCTCACCGCCCATTCGGCGAGGTTGATCTGGTCGCGCTCCCGGCTCTGGTCTATCACCGGCCGCGCGCAGAGCACCTCGAACAGCACGACGCCGAAGGAGTAGACGTCGGATCGGTCCGTCAGCTGCTGCGTTTTGAAGTACTCCGGGTCGAGGTAGCCGAAGCTGCCCTTCACCGCCGTGCTGACGTGCGTCTCCCCGAACGACGGCCCAATCCGCGACAGCCCGAAGTCGGCCACCTTGGCGATGAACGCGTCGCCGAGGAGGATGTTGGTCGACTTGACGTCCCGGTGGATGATGTTCTCGGAGTAGCCGGTGTGGAGGTAGTGCAGGCCCCTCGCCGCGCCGATGCAGATCTCCAGCCGCTGCTTCCAAGACAGCGGCGGCTCCTCCGAGCCGTAGAGGTGGCTCCTCAGCGTGCCCTTCTCCATGTACTCGTACACCAGTATCATCTCCGACTGCTCGTTGCAGTAGCCGATGAGGGAGACCAGGTGGCGGTGCCGGATGCGGGACAGCACCTCGATCTCCGTCTGGAACTCCGGCAGCCCCTGCTTCGACGCCCGCATGGCGCGCTTCACCGCTACGCGGGTGCCGTCGCGGAGCACGCCGCGGTACACGTTCCCGAACCCGCCGACGCCGATGAGGTTGCGCTCGTTGAAGTTTTCCGTGGCCGCCGTGATCTCCGCCAGCGAGATGTTGAGCTGGATACTCATCCTGTGCAACCCGCCGGTCATGCCCCCGCCCGACGCGTTCGACATGTCAACCCAGCTGGAGCCGTCCTGGGTGTGCTGCGACCACGGCAGTTGCGTGCTCTCCTTCTCCTCCGGCGCCGGCCGCGGCGCCTGTCTACGCCTGCGCAGCACGGCGAGCAAGCTGAGCAGCGCGCAAGCAAGAACAGCAACGCCGAGCGCCGCCGAGAGCGTGCTGATGAGAATTTTCTTCCTCCTGCCGTGCGATCCGGCCGAGCTCAAATTAACGGCGCGTCGCAGGCGCATGATCTCCAGCCCATTCAGTATGCCGCCTTCACCGCTTTTGCCCGACATGCCGACGCTGATGGTGAGGTTCCCGGCGGTCGGGGCCGTGGCCGCGTAGTCCAGGTAAAAAGCCTCGTTCGGCTGGTCCGCCGCGCCCGCCGCTTTTCGGTCGAAGTCTTTGGAAGCAAGGTTCTGCGCGACGTAGACGTCGAAGACGATGCCGGTTCCTACAGCGGAGGTCACCACCGAGTAGTCGCACCAGTGGAGGCGGACGAGGTAGTCGGAGTCGGACCCCCGTTCCGGCGGCGGAAGCGGGAAGGTCCACGTCAAGTTGAAAGCCCCCGGAGTGAGGAACATCTGCTGGCTCGTCATGTTCATGGCGCGCTGCGTCTTGTACACGCTGTCCGGCGCCACCTCCCTCGTGTATCCGCTCGACGCGTCGTAGATGATCGGGGACGAGGTCGAGTTCACCTCTGAGAGCCCCTTGGGGCCGAAGAGGTAGGGGTCGTCGGGGAGCCACGTCCGCCACAACATGTCGTTCGCCGCGGGCACCTTGGACCCCCCCACGTTGAGGCGGTACACCGTCTCCAGCGCCTGCTGCGCCCACGTGTTCACGTCGCCGCTGTCGACCAGGGCACCCACCGGCTTCACCAAGCGTCTCCACAGCAGCTCCGGTGGAGCCGGGAAAAGCTCGATGGCGCTGACGAATGCGGTGGATCCGGCGTCCGGCGTGAACGTGATGTGGAATTCGCCGGAGCTGTCCCCCGGCACGAAGTACTCCTTGACGACACCGGCGCGCGGCGGCGAGAAGGAGGAGAGTACGGTGTAGGCATCAAGAACAGAGACGGAGAAGCTCGCGGACGAGAGATTCACAGGGGAGGAACTGGTGGAGGCGGAGAGAGGGAAGAAATGGAGGCGGAGGACGCGGGACACGTTGGCCGTGGCGGTGTCCGGGTCGGCGAAGCGATACGAGAACCCAGAGGCGGCCGCGCGCACGGCGGCGTAGAGAGAGGTGGCCGTGTTGGAGCTGGAGCTCGTCACTGCCGGGACGCCGGCGGTGGACAGGAGGAAGGGAGCATCCGGGATGAAGGTGCGGGAGTCGCCCGGGAGGGTGACGTTGGAGGCGGCGCCGCAGGCGAGGAAGTAGGAGAAGGCGGCGAGGGCGGTGGACGGGAGTAAGGGGAGGAGGAGGAGGAGGAGGAGGTCGGCGGCCATTGAGGCGGTAGTGGAGGCGTGGTGGTGCCGCCACTGGCCCACTGCCGCGTCCACGAGAGAACGAGACGGGAGGGGACGAGTGTGCGGACGGTGGTGTTGTGAAGGAAGGAAGAGTGCGATGCGGTGGAGTGGTGTGTGGACTCGGGCACGGGGAAGTGGAAGCGGTGGAGGAATGTGGAGTTGGACAGCGACCGGCGGCCGCGCGTGGTAGAATACTGGAATGGACAATAGAGTGGACACTGATTGGGTCATCACATTTTCCTATGCGCCCACTGACTACCGATTTGTTCGGCTCAAAACGAGACTTTCGAGTACATGTTTCCTCGTAGTTTATGTATCATCGTGGTTCTCGTATTACTTTAACAAGATATTATTTAAATAGTTATAAAAATTTGAAAAAATATATTAATATATAATATATCTCTCTACAAATATCTTAAAAAGTCAAATTTGACAAGTTAAAAAATAAATTAAACTAAATTTGTTCTTTTAACGTAAAATTTTATCTTGTATGTGTGTATTTGTATTTGCATGTGTGTAAAATGATATAACATATATTAATTTATTTTGTTAATTTTTAAAATTTATTTATAACATGATATGTAAATAATAAAAATAGATCTTCTCGAGAATTTAAAATAGTTTTGTACCCAAAACAAAATATAATATATGATGTAGATTGCAAGTTTCTGCTCTGTTCTCGATGGTAGGTATGCCATCTTCTCGACCTTGTTTGGATCTCTTTTTTCATAGGCTGGCGCTTCCCATATCTAATTAATGGAGTAGCTTGTTATCCTTTGCAGTAGATCTATAAATTGTTAATCTGCATACGTTATTATTTCACAGAATGGATTGTTTTTTCAGTCCGTGTGCTCAATCAACGGTGGAGCTTGCCGTGTCCTTGATGAACCTCTCCGCCGGCGCCGGTGCATTCGACGACCATATCGCTACCGTCGGACTCGGCGAGTCGACCAATGCTGGGCTTTTCTGATCTGCACCGCCCATTTAACGCTACGACTTGTTTGCCGCTTTCTCTAGCGGGCTGGAATAAACTATTGGGCTTGTGATACTATCACTTGGGGCTGCAACGTAGAAGTAGTAGGACGTCTCGGGCCGACTCGCAGAAAGAGAGAGGACTCAGCAGAGGTACAGGGGTCCGGCTAAGAGCAGTTTAATAGTATGGCCGGTTATCAGCTTTAATTTTATTCACGTCATCGGTAGATAGCTTAAAAATAATACCCACACTAGATGACACTAATCCACTTTTTAATACAGTATAAAATAAATTATTTAATTATGTGGTGGGTCCTACCTCCTACTCTCCTCTTTTTTCTTTTTTTCTTATCGTCCTATGGTGTACATCCATCTGTGCACGGCTCACGAAGAGATGGACAGAGTCATGGGGTCCCATCGTGTGTTTTGTGTTTGTGCTATAGCCGGCGCCAAGGCTAGGACGGGTCTAGCCTGGCCTGGCAAGACCGGTCGTCTCAAATCGAAAAAAAATTCAAGCTTCTAGGGGCGAACTAGCCCATAGCCAAATCGGGCAAACTCCTCGCGCGAAAATATTGTTGATAAAGACGAAGTGATTTCGACGTATGGTCACCGTTAATCTCAACGAATTTTTAGTTTTGAACGAGCTATATCAGTTTCGATTTTCATCCGTTAACTTTGTTATCGATGGGACTAAAATTTTCATGGTTGGATCCGATATTTTATTCCAATTGATACTTTATCATATATATATATATATGCAAAATGCTCATGCGTTGCAATGGGACGACGACATAAGGAGGAAAAAATACGTGTGCGTTGTAACGCGATGACGACGCAGGGAGGGAAGCAGGTGGAGGGCGAAGATCCAAGCAGCGGCGCGGGAACTCCGAGCGACGACGGGAGGGAGAGGCGCAGGTGTGGCGCGAGGTGCGGCGCGGATGGAGACGGAAGAGAGGGACGCATGAGATTTTTTTTTCATCCAAGCCCTCCCTCTCTTTTCAGCATTAAGACCGCGGGTTAATTTTATAAACACTCAAGGGGTTTTCTGCAAAATAATTCATTTTTCTTCTTTAATTGGGTTTTTTAAATAGTAAGGCGGACTACAGGTTAATTTCGGAAAAACTCAAGGGGTTTTCTGCAAAATAGTCAGGCAAAACAAAATCTGGGTGAAAACACTACTTGCTTTATATATACTTATAGATTATAGATTATAGATATATACTAGCAAAATGTCCGTGTGTTGCAACGGAACGACGACGTAGGGAGGGAAGCAGACGGTGGGCAAAGGTCCACGCGGCGGCGCGGGAGCTTCGAGCGACGACAGGGGAAGGGGCGCAGGCGCGACGCGGATGAGGACGAAAGAGAGGTACGTAGGATGTCTTTTTTTATTCAAGCCCTCCATTTCTTTTCAGCATTAGGATTGCGGGTTAATTTTATAAACATTCAAGGGATTTTCTGTAAAATAACCAGACGAACGAAAATTTTACATAGAAATACTACTTACTTACTTTATATAGTTATATATATACATATATATAACTTTGAAAGTAAGGGTATTTTCAACTTTATGTACCACTGGACCTTAATTACAAAATAGTATCAGATAAATATTTAGTCTAAGTTAATTTAATTTCACCAAATTAAGTCAAAATATAATAGAAATAGATATTGACTCACTGATACTTTAAACCGATTAGAAATTTGATAAAGTTTAAAATATTTACGACTTCGATATTATTAGTTAGAAAAGTATATTGATGAATAGGATAAGTTGCATGTATATCGACGGCGGCGCGCTCGCTCACGCGTGCAGCGTGTGCTCGGTCGCCGCTAAGGGCAATGCACGGCGACGCAGGAGGCGCGTGAGTCGGGCTCGCCTGTTGGATGTGAGGAAAGTGAGGCAACAATGGAGCGAGAGATTATACGGATCGGAAATTTTATAGATTTGGACGAAAAAATGATTTGATGATCGAAAAGTTATAGTTTTTTAAGTAGTTAAGATAAGCTATATCGTATGTATACTGGGTTTTTTTAAAATAGCTAGGTGGATTGTGGATTAATTTTGAAAAAACTCAAGGGGTTTTCTATAAAATAGCCAGGCAAAACAAAATTTGGGTGGAAACACTACTTGCTTTATAGATAGTTATAGATATAGATATGGGCTACTCTGTGGCGTGCCGCAAAGCCCCATCCCATGTGGCATGGCCGAACCTCTAATTTGAAAACTCAAATTGAAAATCCGAACTGTTCAAATTGTTCTACATATTAATATCATCTTGTATACCAAATTTTACATTTTTTTGAATTTTTTTACTATTTTGTCAGATAAGTCAAAGATGCAATAAAATAGATACTTCAGAAATCGTTGGATTAATGCATCTTTGACCTATCTGATAAAATAGTAAAAAAATTTAGAAAAATATAAAATTTGGTATACAAGGCGATATTAATATGTAGAACAATTTGAACGGTTCAAATTTTCAATTTGAGTTTTCAAATTAGAGATTCGCCATGTCACATGGAATGGGCGTGCGGCGCGCCACACGAGCCCATCTCTCTCTCTATATATATAGGTTAATTTTAGATCGTATCATCATTTACATCCGTATCAGTCGATGCAAGGTTTATTGATGATTATGTATAGTTTTAGATCTAACCGATGATAACATAAAACTTATTGTTCACCTGATTATTTGAATCAACATTAGATTTATAGCCGATTGATCAAAATTATATCGACATCGGCTGGCTTCGCTATACTACCTAGGCTTATTAGCCAATCGACTTCTTGATCATCAATCTACTTTTATCTTATTAGTTGTAGGATCAAACTAACTGGCATGTCATGAACCTGATTGATAGGACCTATATTGAAACTAAGAAGATCTTTCATGACTTCATTTGTTGATTTTTATGTCAACAAATATCTTCTGTGCGAGTGTTTTCTATATTAGACCGATTATGGTTTAATACTGAGGGCTTGTTCTATTTCTTCTATATAAACTGTGTTTTTTACGGTAAATATAATACCCAATAATTGATCCAAATCTACTAATTATATCCTGACAATACTAGAATACTTATATAGCTTTCTTAATATGTACTCGGTACTTTCTGTTATATATGTTGTCTATTAGAAAAATATTTTTTAGGAAATAATCCAACGTCCGTTCAAACACCGAACACTCTAGTAGGCAATGGTCAAGCACACCCCATTGTCGAGAACGTTCTCAAACAAATGCGGAGTTATCGGACGAAACCTACCAACAAAAACCGATGCCCTTTCTCACATCTAGTACCGGTCACGTTCGGTGTATTTGTAAAAAGGTTGCTACATATAATCTTCACGCAAACGCTATCGGCTTGAACACCCGGCACAATTGTGAATGGACGTTCAATATGCATGTAAGTTGGGTATGTATAGTTATGCTTGCCACATCACATCTACATGTAATAACCGACTCAAGCATCTTTACGAGTGGTCGACGTTTGACTACGCACCTGATCCTTGATCAGCGTGGTTGCGATCATCCCACCACCTCTATGAGTGGTCAAGGTACGACTACACACCTGATCCTTGACTAGCGTGGGAGCGATACCACCACCTCTACGAGTAGTTGAGGTACGAATACACACCTGGTCCTCGACAAGCGTGGTAGCGATCCTCCCACCACTTCTGCGAGTCCTCTACGAGTGATCGAGGTACAACTATACATTCGGTCCTCGACCAGCATGGTAGCGATCCCACCACCTCTACGAGTGGTCGAGGTACGACAACAGACCTGGTCCTCGATCAACGTGGTAGCGATTTTCTTATCACTTCTAGAAGTCTTCTATGAGTTGTCCAGGTACGACTACACACCTGGCCCTTGACCAACCTGGTAGTGATTCTCTCACCACCTCTATGAGTGGTCGAGGTACGACTACACATTTGGTCCTCCACCAGCGTAGTAGCGATCCTCCCACCACCTCTACGAGTGATCGAGGTACGACTATACACCTGGTCCTTGACGAGCATGGTAATGATAACCCCACCACTTCTATGAGTCCTCTGAGTGATCGAGGTTCTACGAGTGGTCGAGATACGACTATACACCTGATTCTCTCGACGAGCGTGGTAGCGATCCTCCTACCATCTCTACAAGTGGTCGAGGTACGACTACACACCTGGTCCTTGACCCAAGTGGTAACGATCCTCTCACCACCTCTACGAGCGGTGGGAGTACAACTACACCTGGTCCTTGCTCGACCAGTGCGTGTAGCAATCCTATTATCTTCATGAATTAATTTATTTAAGTTTTTATACATGTCAAGTGTGCAATATGTATCCGTTGATCCCTCGTTCTCATATCCCTACTAGTCGAAGTCATTTCTTATCATCCTATTACGTCGAGCTTGACTAATCACCGGATCTCAGAACCTTGGCTAGGGATGCCTGGTACTATTGGATTAGTCAAGTGCTGGAGGGTCGATCAACCATGTCAGAATTGGTCATGTCAGAGTATTCAATGTAACGTATTAACTAGCTGTGTAATCGAGAATTAGTTTTCCCAACTTCACGGCTGAGGGCTAGGAATTCACTACTTTAGCATGGTGGGGGCTAGTAAGAGTACACAACTCTGTTCAGCTGAGGGCAACTCTAGTGAGAGTACTCGTTTATTGTCATACATAGATATAATTTATTTTCAACTCATATCATGTTACTTCTAAGTGTTCGCTTGGGGTTTTTTGTCTAATAATTTGTTCTAAGAATTGATGTCAGGAAATCAGATATCAAAGCAATTGGTCTTCTTGAGTAAAATAGACTACTTGGAGGCTTTATAGTAGTCATCATCTTGTCTTGACTAAATAAAACTCAAACCAACAATTCTTGTACTCGAGTAAAAGATATATACTGGTCCCAAGGCACATACTAGTCGAAATTCATTTCTAACTAGATGGACGTTGGATTAGTGACTTCAAGTCTCATTACATATAAGAATAGATCCTATGACAGAATAGAGTCGAGATTTGTCTTGTGGTCGTAATTCGTGCCGACTATAAGAAACTCAGAACACCAATGCTATAGCATGATCATATGTCTTGTATGAATTTGAGAACCTACATAAAAATAGAAAATATTGAACAAAGCGAAGGTTTACCCACAGAGATGGTATTTTTAGACCTCGATTCAAATTCAAATTATGGTCACGTTCACCGTCATGGCCAAGAAAGGATTTGTAGAGAATTACATGCCTACTCGGTCATCCGAGAATGGATTCATGATTCTGACAAGGTTAGATCTTCGGGCTACATGGTCAAGAACGCTAGTCCTATTTGGACACGATAAGAACTACTCGGATTATATCTATACTTGACTGTTTAGTTTTACTTGGACAAGAGACCACCCGAGGGTATAAATACAAGGCTTCCCCATGAGGAGGAGGGACAACCAATACAGAGGCACACAATCTATAGCCAGAGCTACATCGAGAGACAACTCGAAGGAAGCCAAAGCCCTAGTCATTGATAAGATCTCATTGAGTCATACTCCGCGGATTCTATTCGGCAGGTCAGATTAGGTAGTTTGTTTCTTCAATATTATACTCATGCAATACTGATATATAAATGCAACACCGGTTTTTGTCAACAGGAATAGGGCTATTACTTGTCAGTTAAGGGGTACGAACTTATAAAAAAAATCTTTGTCTCTCGCTTCTTTCACTACTAGAGAGATGATCTTTGGTCCACTGGCCAAAATCCGCAATAGTCCCGGTTTCAATAGAAACCGAGATTAGAAAATATTTTTTTGTCCCGGTTAAAAAAGATAACGGTTCTCTAGGATCTTTAGTCTCGGTTAGATTTTTATCAAAATCTGTCAGGTCGACGGACATCTTTAGTCCCGGTTTGTAACATCAACCAGGACTAAAGATCTAAATGATTTTTAGTCCTGGTTGATAACAGCAACCGGGACTAAAGTAAAGGAAGGTGCTTTTTAACTGCGTTAGTTAAAAATACGATTTGTTGTAATGGAATAAAATTAATTTGTTGCACGATATAAATGGCTTGAAAATAATTTGAGAGGATCTGTAATTGAAAAGAGGATGGTGTTGTGTGGTGGTGGGTGATTGAAGATAGAAGGAATCTTTGATCATTACATTGTAATTACAAATTACCATATTGTTATTAACTAGTGATTCTCAATCTATTTTTTGATGATAATATACAAATCGGAGGGATCTATAATATTGATAAGAACATCAATTCTTCGGATACCTTCCGTTATATTGTCATTAGAACCTTTCATGCCAACGCCTTTGCATATTTTAGTTTCAGAGTACGTCGTGTCAAGTTTGTGTCCTGGTCGAGGTCTTGTTACTGGTTAGATCGTGTTAGATTCCAGTTCGTGTGTTTCCCTCCTTTGTTTCCATCAAACCTAGCCGTCGCGTCTAGTTTGTGCGTGTGTAACAAGTTTTTGCACGCATTTTTCCCGTTTCGTCCTCTAATTTGGAGTCGATTTTTACAACGGCCATAACTTTCGCATACAGACTCCGATCGAGACGCAACATATATGAAAATCGATCAGAAAAAATGGCTCAGAAGATTGCCTTTTCAAGCCCGGAAGCTTTTTTTAATTATGAGTGTGCCTTCTGAATTTTCCACCGACCACGTCTTTTACTTGTCTAGACTCAAACTTTTTATGGTTACCTCTCGTGTGCTCCTAAGTCAAGAAAAAATATTTTAAAAATAAAAAAGTTAAAATTTTCCTATCTTGATCAACAGCAGATAAAAAAGAGAGGCAAAACAGAAACAATATCTAGAGGAGCATATAGAGAGGTGCAATGTCTAGGATTACCTCTAGTTGATTAAATTTTAATGCATTGCTTATTATTATTTTAACCTATATTTATTTAATGAATTAATTAATTTTTGGTTGTTAACCCTAGCCAGGACCAAAAAATTTTGGAATTAGCGAAAAATTATCTTTAGCCTGGTTGGTGCCACCAACCGGGTCTAAAGATGAATTAAAAATAGCAGAAAATTATCTTTAGTCTCGGTTGTTGCCACCAAACAGGACTAAAAATTGGATCTTTAATTCCGGTTGATGTCACTAACCGGGACCAATATATCTTTAGTCCCGGTTGGTATCACGAACCGAAACTAAAGATCGAGGGGTATATATATCCCTTGCGCGCTTCGTCTTCTCCACCGATGCAACACTTAGCTATTTTTTTAGATCTCTCTCCCTCTCCCCTCAGCTCTTTCTCCCTGTCCCCCTCCCTCTCTCTCCCTCTCCCCTCAGCTCTCGCGACAGCAGGGAGAGGAGATGGCGGCGGCGGGGCGCCATTTCCTCACCGACGGTGGCGGGACGCCATGGAAGGAATTCGGCGACGAGCGGGAGCCAGTGGCGAAATTGATGTTGTTGTTGCATTTTGTTGTATATATGTGTGGACGATTTTGTTGTATATATATATGTGAACAAATTTGTGGACGATTTTGTTGTTGTATTTTGTTGTATTCGATCTGTGGCGTTGAAAAAAATAATTTTGATGTTATTGCATATATATGTATATTATGTGTGTTATATACGTGTGTTATGTATATATATATATATGTATATTGCATATATATATATATATATATGTATATATATATGTAAACAAGCAACAAGCTAGTAACAAGAGTAAAATTAAAAAAGGAAAACAAATTAGTCCCTGTTGGTGTTACCAACCGGGACTAAAGATATAACTTTAGTCCCGATTATTTCGACCGGGAGTAAAGATTTCGATTTTTAGTTTCACTTTCGTTGTCCCGGTTTGATACCCGAGACAAAGGGATTACAAACCAGGACAAATGTGGGTTTACCTCAATTTCCTATATACCATGACACCAACGATTCTCATACTCTATAAACATTATAGACGAGTATAGCCATCGACAAACATCATATACAAAGTTTATACACGTATACATATAAAACTTTACATGTGTAAATTAGAAAAACAAAACAATTTGAAAAAAATTAAATGTCTGGGTTGTGAAGCCCATCTGCATGTATTTGACCTGATCTAGAAAAAAACGACTACTATTAGACCCAAAAGAAACAATATACGACCAATATACGACCCACGTATGATGGGCAAAAATATAAATTCCGACCGCGCACAACCTAGCCAAACTCAAATTGAGCGCCTGATTGTCCTTAAAAAATTTAGATGGTAAAATGTTTGACCACCGATAAAATATTAGTGTCATATTTGTTTCAGCTTTCTGGGTAGCTTTTTAGATTCTGCTTTTCAGAAGCTCTGCTTTTCAGAAGTTGGAAAGCTAAAACAAACAGCCAGCTTTTCAAGCTGGCTTTCGAAAAGCTGAAAAGATAGTTTCTAAGGAAATGAATAGAAAGCTGGAAAGCTGACTGAAATGAGTTTTTGTTGGCTTTTGGTATGCTGAGAAGATAAAAATTTATTATAAAAGCTAATAGTAAAAGATCATCATCCAGTAAGCGAGCTTAAGCTAGCTTTCCAGAAAAGTTGGAAAGCGGAAGCTCCACAAACACAACCTAAGTTATACGTGATAAAAAAAACAACCATTGATACATTTAAATTTTTTTGTGAAACACAGTGAAGATACACGTTGAAACTTATCGTCGCGTATGAAACATTAGTGTTAACGGATTGAAACATATATTTTTTCATCAGAATATAATCATACGATATATTGTTGTAAAAATTTAATTACAACAAATACGACGGTGTGATGGGATCGTAAATGAGATGCAGTAGTGGCAAGGGGTATATGATTTCAACTCCGAGGTCTCGTGTTCAATTTCCCACACGCTTACAATTTTTTCTTAAAAATGTTTGGAGGGATGTCTCTCCCTCTAAATCTCGTGATCGGATCGTAAATCGAATAAGTAGTTTAGGAGAAAAATCGTTTTGAAGATTGCTAAACACACACACACATATATATATATATATATATATATATATATATGCATTGATAGAGTGGAGAGAGAGCAGGTGTAGATAGTCACGTAAATTTTGTGAAAAGAAAGACACATGTTGAAACATGTCGTTATCATGTAAGAAATTTTAAGTTTTAACACATGTTTTTCCTTATCAAAATATAATGATACAATATGATATAATATATTGTTGTAAAGATAATGAATATAACCGTGTAATCGAATTCTAGATTGAATAAGTAGTTTAAGAAAAAATATTTAAAGAGAGAAAGAAAGAAGAAGAACTTAGCTAATCGAGCGACCGATTCCAAGTATTCTCGGTGTTTTCAGAGGCTGCACCCCTTTGGTTAGTTGATACATGGTCCATGGGCTATTTGAACACTCGTAGGCTCGGGGCTTCACCTTTCTGTCAAATTATTTGAACACCTTCGCAGCAGCACTGCCCGTTCTTGTACAACGCCCAGTAGTTGCCACATCTCCCCGGTACAGTGTATATCTAGGTAGTAGGTAGCAATGAATCAGTACGATCCGGAGTTCGTTTACTTACATACACCTATCTAAAGCTACAGCTATCATTAGCCGAAGCGAGCAGTAACCGAGTGATCCGTCGTGCACCGCGCGAGGTGGGCGCGTCCTGCTCCGATAGATACCGCCCTTGATGGTTGATGGTTTTCGGTTTCTCCTCTCGTTTTGCTGTCCTAGCAACTGATCCTAGCTAGTTTTCCTGCGCGAACCAAAGGCAACGGGCGCGAGCTCAAGATCAGATGAATAATGCCATGCCGGAAATTGTTAATGGAGGTGGCCTACCTGGGCTACCTGAATTCTGGCGAACTCGCCGACCCTGCAGACGCCAACATCGATGGTCATCTTCCGGTCCTTCCCTTGCTTGGGTGACGACATCACCCTGCAGCAATTCCTCCTCGGAGACTGCACGCAAGCCAGTTTCAGAGCACCAGTACAAAAATCAAGCTTTTTTTATTCAGTTATTCTAACTATGGGAGTGAGCCAGGCTGGTGTGTGTTTGATTACCCTTTTCCAGAGGTGTGAAGATTATGGCAACGAGTATCTACATGGCAAGTCTATTCGACTGAAGGTACGGATAGATTGCGCCTGCTATATCTGTAAGCCGAATTTGACTTGGGTGTTACGGTTGCCGATAAAGATAAGACAATCGGCCTATAGTCACGGTTTGATAAGATTGAGGAAACCGACTTAGAGTAAGATAGGGTTTTCGATCTGTAAACCCACCTCCCAAGACTATATAAGGGGGTAAGGGGCGTCCCTTGAGGGATATCAGATTCTTAGATTAGAGATTCCGATAGGAGATCAGCTTTTAGCTCTCAGCTTTAGATCACGAGATCAATAAAGACACTCGGCGGATCGAATCCACCGAAACAGGAGTAGGATATTACCTCACGAGAGGGCCTGAACCTGTCTAAATCTTCTTCTTCTCCTAACCCATTGTGCTTGGCGATCTCGACTGCGACCCCAAAAAATATATTGCCGAAACCAAGTTTCGACAAAAGGTCGGGGTCGGGCCTCTTGAGGACGACGACACGGTCGAGCAGCGCGGCAGGGTCAGTGATGCGCCAGCCGCACTTGACGGGCGCGACGCGGCGGCGCTCGTACTCGGTGACTGTGGTGTTGCGGCGGCGGTCGAGGCGGGACTTCCGCATGTAGTACACCTGCGGCGTCTGGCATGGCTGGCGCGCCACGTACGGGCCGCGTGTTGAAGGCGTACGCCGTGTAGTCGGCGCGGCGGTACAAGTTGAGAAACGTGCGCATGGGCATCTCCATCTCCCGCGGCGACAGGACCCCGCGCGTCACCACCACCGCGAACCCCCACGACACCGACACCGTCCACTGCTTGTCGCCGTCGTAGCACACCGACTGCTGCGCCACGCCCGCCGAGTCCAGCCGCGCGGGCCCCTCGAACAGCCGCCTCAGCGCCGCCGTCCGCGACCTCGTCGTTGGGAACACCGGCTGCAGGAAGTCCAGGTGGTGCAGCGTCACCAGGGGCACCACGGGGTGCGCGCCCAGGAGGCCCAGCACGTCGCCCTAGAGATCGCACTGGTGGAAACCCAGGTGACGCGTCAGCGGCACGCCCAGCTCCGCCATGCACGCGTGGATGCGGTCGTCGCGGCCGTAGAGCGCCGGGTACCGGTCGATGCACCCGTCCTGCATGCGCGCCTGCTGCGCGGCCAGAGCGCGGCTAATGGCGAACCCGCCGCCGCCGAAAGCCATGCCGTACGAGAAGATGAGGTTCTGGATGTGGCTCTCCGACGGGTTCCCGATGTAGTACGGGTGCGTGTGGTCGTACCGCGACAGAACGTCCACCAGGTTGTCCGGGAAGAACACCGTGTCGTCGTCACCCATCACGAACCACCGCACGCCGGGAAGGCCCAGCCGGAAACTCTCCGACACGATGCGGGAGATCCGAAGCGCCGACCGGCTGCCGGCGCCGTGCGTGTACGGGAACTTGGTCGTGTTCCCGCTGATCTTGATGCCGGGAAGCCCCGGGGAAGCGTTCTTCGAGTATAACTCGTACACCGGCTTGTCTAGCCACACGAACCCGCGCATCTGCTCCGGCCGCCACCATGTTCTGATGTACTCCCTCCGGCTCTTCCAGAGCTCCGACGAGGCGCCAATGCCGAACACAATGTGGCCCAGTCCGGTCGGCGCCGCGTCCGCAGATGGCATCAGTTTGGGCCGCGCCACCGGCAGCGATGAGGCATTGTGCCTGTTGCCAGCATCGCCGGCGGCCGCGAGATGTGCAACGGCGCCACTGGCAAGGTTCTCCTCCGGGCACGAGCTACCCGAGTAGAACGGCGACACCGTGAGGGAAAAGACGTACAGGGCGAGCACGGGGAGGAGAAAGTAGAGGAAGAAGGAAGCCTTGCACTTGGGCGCCTTGCCGGCGGCGTGCATGACAATTGCGTCCTTGTGGTGATGCCGATCGCCGCCTCCTCCTTTCATTCCAGATAAGGCCCAGAAAAGCAGATGATGACAATGGTGGCCAAGCTCGATGAGTGGCCAAAAGAGCAGAGATCACTAATGGCCGCATGGTTTAAAAATAGAGCAGTGCTCCGTGTTCGTCTGTTGAGGGCGATTCTCTCTGAAGTCTGAGCATATAGGGAACAGAAATACTAGGTCCCAGTTGCAACGTGGGCTGATTACCCCATGATAAAGTCGCGTTTGTAGGATCACTGGTTTCTCCTCTGGGCCTGACGGCCATGGGCTCCAGCACCCAGCCTAATAGCCCATGTGTTCTCCACATCCTGTTTTCCATTCGAGAAAGTTCCCTACATGCCCTCAATTTTTCGCTCAATCCATTTTATACCTTTGAATTTTAACCTATACTGTCTTCGTCTCAGAATATAAAAAATTTTAGAGGTAAACATAATTATTAAAAAATAGATAAAATTAAACGAGGAAAGGTTGTGATGGTTGAGAAGTGATGATAGGTGGGAAAATTGAATGGTGAAGAATTTGTGATTGTTGGGAAGAGAATGTTGGTAGAGAAATTATATTTGGGATAAATTCTAAATGATATAAATTGTTATATTTTTGGATGAGGAGAGTACCTTACATATTGCTGAGTTTTTATTTTGGTTTCTTTCGACAGGCTATACGTCGGATAGTATTTGTAGAATATGAGAATCATTGGAACTAGGATATACACGAGAATAGATCAAGCAGACAAAAAAAATAAGGATTTATATTGGTTTGGATCCTCAAGATGAATAATAACCATACTCTAGTTTATATATAGTGTGGATTAGAATATCACTCAAAGTCAATGGGAAATACAACAACCGGACGAATTCGCTAACTAGAGGTTGTAGGGAATGACCCGACGAGATCTACTCAGAGAATACAACGCTACTTTCTCTGGATTGCTTTTGGACGTGACTTTGGCTATAGCTTGTAACTTGATACCCTCCCTAAACGTGGGGGCCTTGTTTATATAACAGAGATTATTTTCTCTCCAAGTAAAATTCGAGGAGATAAAACAGAATATGAGCACAAGGAAACATTATCTTTTCCGATTCCGACTAGTACTCTAACGTCTTTTATTTTGGAAAGATAATTTTCTTCTTTATTTGTAGTATTTTTTTAATCAAAGGATATCTTCTTGTATACTATTCGGTATATGATATTTTCGTATTTTGAATTCATGTATAGATGGTATGTTTTATCTTTACAGTTTCCTCTAAACCCATGTTGCTAGTTGCTCTTGAGTTGACTGTTACCTTTTTTCCCTAAAATAACTACATTGACTTTCTTTCATACTTATGTTCTAGCTTCCAAAATAAGAAAACAATTTTTAAGTTGAACAAATAGTTATAAACAAATCAAGAAAAACTTCCTCCGATTCTTAATAACTGACACTAAACACTATTCACTTTCAGATTTTGATCACTCGTCTTTTTATTTAATATTTACATCCACTAAAAAATAATGACATGTTATTAAAATGAGGTATGCCCTAAATATGAGCATCATTTTTTCACTTTGGTCTAACAATTTAAGGGTAATTAATGGGCAAAGTCTATATAGGAAATTTAAAGTTTCAGTAATTAAGAAACGGAGGGAGTAATGTTTTATCACAAATCCGGTAATTAACAAAATGACGAAGTAATGTTATATCACAAATTCCTCCATAAATAAGAAATGTCAAAGTAGATACTACACATAATAGAGAAGTGATAGTAGCCTAACAGGTTGGATTTTATTATGAAACCATCTCACTTAAGTTCAAGTTTTAAATTTAACACGTGTCTGGTTAATTATTATTTCGGTGACAAATAATGTATCAATTTTAAGATATATTGGTCTAGTTTTTAAGATGTTTATAGGAATATGACGTGGGTTAATAAAGGTGAGTACGTGCATATTGTGTGTCTTGGATGATACGTTGTTTAATTTCTTCATATTTTTTAATAACTCTTTGAGACTTGAATATCGCAAATGAGACACGCGCATGCAATGTATAACGGAAGCCGCTTGATCTACCTGTGACAGGTTATCATTACCCGATGATATCATGATTGTCATAAAACTCGTAGGATTTTAAAATTAATACCAAAAATTATTACATATGGTAACCATATAATAATCACATAATATTGTAAATCCTGCATGGGACTGCCGCTGCGTAGCAGCAACATTATCCACCTAGCAGAGAGCCATCGTTGCTGCAGCAGCTCTAACCAATGCGTCTTTTTTTTGGTAATATATATTTTTCTTGGAAGAGAAAAATTGCACAATTGTGCTTGTTTTATTAGATAGAGATGGAGAAAATACAGCCTAGGGTAAAGAAAAAAGTAAAACTTTACAAAGGAAAAAAGCTAGCTGCATGCTAGCCGTGAAGTGAATTCAGGACGGCATAAAGTCTCTTAGCCTTTTTTCTCCTGCTAAAACCTAAAGGTTCGCCTCTTCTTTGATTCTGCCCAGAAGAGAGGTCGTCGCCATGTCGATATGTTCGAAAATTCTCCTGTTCCTTTTCTTCCAGATTTCCCAAACAACTAGCAAGATCAAAGATCTAAGGTCTTTCTTGGGGACTCCAGCTGTACCTGCAACATTCTCCCACCAATGTTGTATCGTGTTTGCCTCCAACCATTGGCTTAGCCGTAACTTCGGATAACACAACCAGTCTGCTATCAGAAGCCATATGCGTTTAGTAAATCTGCAATCCGCCAGAAGATGTCAGGCTATCTCTGGCTCTTGACGGCATAAAGGGCAAAGTCCATTGTTGTTTCATCCCCTAGCCGCAAGTCTGTCCGACGTCCAGACTCTATTTTGGATGATGAGCCATGCATAGAATTTGTATTTTTCTGGAGCCCAGACTTTCCAGATTAAATTGTTGTAAACTGCCTTTGTTGCTCCATGGCATTGAGCTTGGTATGTCGATGATGCCGTGTAGTTTCTATGATTCGTGAACTTCCAGGTTATATGGTTTGCCTCATCACTCTGCAGTTGAACCTTCCGGACTGCCTCCCAAAGAGCAACCAGTTGGGTGATTAGACTTACCGTAATCTGGGTGGGTGATTGTAAGTCCAGGTCTTGCACCCAGGCATCATTATCTTTTCCTTCCCTGAGGCATTTTTCCTCTTTTTGGATATAGCAAACACTAGAGGCATGGCGTCTTTAGGCCTTCACTCTCCATCTAGCCAAGCCAAGTTCTAGAAGCTTACTTTGTTCCCATCGCCAATTTGTATTCTTGTTGCCATCGCGAATAGACTCTTGTCCACCTCATCACATGCCGTTTTCAAGCCTGCCCAGGGTTTGGCTGGGTCCTTCCATTCCTGCCAGAGCCATCTCAGACGCAAGGCTCTTGTGAATTTTTCCACGCTCAAGACTCCCAGACCTCCTTTACTGGTCGGGAGGCAAGCTTTTTGCCAGTTAACTTTGTATTTTTCCCCGATAAGTTCTCCAGTTCCAGCCCAAAGAAAACGTTGGCGCTGTTTGTCAATTTGCTCTAAGGAATCTTTCGTGACTTTTAACGCTGTCAGCAGGTAAATTGGTTGCGCCATAAAACTGATTTAACAAGCGTCGTTCTGCCTGCTGCTCCCATATACTTCCTAGCCCAGGAAGAGACCTTGCTGCAATTTTGTCAAAGATTTGTTGCATATCTGACTTCCGCTTTCTTCCCAAGATCAAGGGGAGGCCTAAATATTTTATGGGGAGGTTTGCCCTTACGGCCGACATGCCTTCCATGACTTCATCCAGTTGCGCCTCGTCATATCTGATGGCCGCAACTTGATATTTATACAAATTAGTGACCAGTCCAGTGACCTCCCCAAAACACTGGAGGATGCTTGTCAAGGCCGTGACATCGTCTCTTTTTGGATTGATGAAGATAACAGCGTCGTCTGCATACATGGAGATACGAAGCCGCATCGTTCGGCCTTTTAGCTTTGAGATAGCGCCTAATTCCGTTGCCTTTGAAAGGACTTGCTGTAGAGGGTCAATTGCGAGTATAAAAAGTAAGAGAGATAGCGGGTCCCCTTGTTGTAGGCATCTTTCATGTTTAATTTTTTCCCCCGGCCGACCATTTAGCAGAACTTGGGACTTTGGGTAATATATATACTCCTTTCATTTCATATGTTTCAAATTTTTTAATCAAACCCTTTTAAATTTGATCAAATTTATTAAAAAATAATACCACCTAATACACCAAATTTGTTTTGTAAATTAAAAATGCTATTATATTTTTTATAAACTCGGTTAAACTAATAAAATTAAACAATAGGTTATAGCAAGCCACGCTAAAACAACATAAGTACACGTTTGGTTTTATTGGGCTTTCTGTACGTACAAGGCCGCGCACAGGCACACAGCTAGCAAGAGCAAAATCACCTCCATAGCTGAGAATCTCGCATATTAAATTTCTGAGATGATCGACAGCATTGGTGATGGACGCCTCTTGTTCTTAGTGATGACAGAAATTTGCCGATGATATGAAAGTGACCTCCCACCTGACCAAATCTTCGAAGTTTTACACAAATATCGTTAATTATGATCTCAATTAACGTTTCAACTCCTGTAATTAGTATGCTTAATGATTGCCTTTTGCCGTGTTATAGCAAGCAACAATATAATATTGAGTTGCACGGCGCCGGCGGTGCAAGCGATTTGATTTTTACGCCGTCGGATTTCTGCTTAATTAATTTATCGGGCAGTTCTTTTTTAAAAAACACGTACATTAGTACCGTTTACAAGGATATCGACAACTAATATGCTTTTGTGCATTATATATGCACAATTGATGCATGGACTGGATTTTTTTTCCATTATTTAAAGAAACAGGTTCAAATATCTTTGTATTGTAAGGACTCATTTCAAACGTAGGATTGAAAAAAAACATGATATTTTAATAGAAATGTAAGTAAAAATAAAGAATTGTATAATAAAAATACACAAATGATCGTTCAAATATATCACAGGGAAGAAAACAATTTAAGTGGTTAGAATTTTTGCTAACTTTTCTTAATTAAACTCACTTATAGGATTGTTTGTTTTATAGAAATTTCAAATGAAAATGATGGGGTTCAATATTTTTGTTTCAAAAGACTTCTTAGGAATTTTTCCAATAGAAGAAATCCTTTATTGTTTTATGTTTTTCTTACAAATCAAATTAAGAGGGTCTAAATTGTTCAAATGAATTCAAATTGGGTAATTTCGATCATGTGAGTATCATGTGACTAGCATGCTTACCGGACATATTGGTCGGTCAGCTTATGACTCTGGCTTAAAAGCCATCTTAGCCAAAAAGTTTAAACCTAAACATAAACAAATAGTTTTTCTCGTTTGGCTTTTTAAAGCCCTAGCCACTCTTACGCTATTGAACCACAAGTTAGGTTGGAGTGATTTTTTTTTACTTATTTGAAGGGAGATATGACTACACTATAGAACTTAAAACTTTCTTATTATAGTTTAAGTCGTACAGAATCATCGGGATCTTGGTACGTGACATATAACCCCGGATAGATGGTCCTAAACTTTTAGGAAACTATACTGTTGACCATTTCAACAAATTCCTATATCAAAATTTAGAAAGACGGATCTAACATTTACATGATAGTTAAAATCATCATAAATTTGAGATATGATTGTAGAATATAGATCAAAGTTAAAATAATTAATAGTATGGTTTTTATGAAACCGACGGGTCAAAATTCATGTGGTTTTATGTAATTTAATCATAATAGTATGTAGGATTTTATGAAATTTACACATTTATTATCCAAAGCCAATAATGTAAGGCTTAACAAATATAGGCCTGCCGCAGCACTGATGCTGTTGCGCATACATATAGCGTGCAGTTCCAGCGCAGTCACGGCGGCCTAAGTCGAAGTATATATCAATTCGAGATTTCCAGTACAAATAAGCTGTCTCCACTAAACAACACACGAGCACACAACCCCGGGCAGCCGATGCCGGGCCGGTAGGCTAAAGTAAACTGTCCGCTTCCGAACCACACGAAAGCACCATCGACGATCTACTTACTAGGCTACTCCCCTGATGGTGTACGCAACATACAAATTCGCCGGTGTCAGCTTTACGACCTACAACGATACGACCGATAAAATCAAGGACCACCGCCAACAAAAACGCTTAATTTGCCCAACCAATATGCACGCCGCAGCGCCGGCCGCGCGGATCCCTACCTAGTCGCCAGTGCCGCCGCCGTCGCGACATCCAATTCATCTGCTAGTACACGACACGGAATGCATATGTGTGCGATGGATCGGATCATCCGGCCAAGTCGCGGAGCAGGTGGAAGCCGGCGCTTAGGCTCCGGTACCGCTCCTGCGCGTGGGAGGCGTCGCCGTCCATGGCCACGCCGAACTGCCCGACGTGGTGACCGTGCCCGGGATGCACGGCGTCGACCATCTGCTCCCCCGGGTACAAGAACCCGGCGCCGCCGTGCGCGGACCCCGGCGCGCTGAAAGCGATGTTCACGCCGCCGCCGCCGTGCTGCTGCAGTCCGAGCGTCAGCGACACGCCGCCGGCGCCACCGAACCCGCCGTACTGCTGCTGGCTGTCCTCGTACGCGTCGAAGTCGAGGTGGTCCATGATGCCGAAGTTCTCCTGGTGCATCCGTGCCCCGCCGCCGCTGCCCGCGCGCGCGACGTTGACGTTAACGACGGAAGCCAGCGACCCGGCGTCGTGGCGAAGCTGCGCCCTCGTCGGCTTCTGTTCGCCGCCGTCGCCATCGCCTCCATCACCGCCGACCAGCTGCTGGCCGCCGCGCGTCTCGGAGGCGCGGCTGCAGATAGGTTTGGGGTTTAGGCTACCCTGGGCACCGCTGCCGTAGCCGCCGTCCTGGTCCTTCATCTCCTCGACGTACATCTCCTCCACCATTGGCTTCCACAGCCGAACCCTCGCATTGATGAACCAGTTGGACACCTGCCATCGAACCGGCTCCCCGTCAGAAACGCGCGCGCGCAACAACAACACATGTCGTTGTAACGGGAGATCGATGGCTAAACAAGATTCGTTTCCAAAAACATTTGCAAGCACAAGAGGACATGGTACGACCTTGACATGGCAACCGATGAATTGATGTATCATCTACAAGACGGCGATCGAATCAGTGGGCGCGAGATTTAGTATTATTCCCAAAAATGAACGAACCAGCTAACTTGTATGATTATTGAGAAATTTTATGAGAGTTTAGGAGGTAACGAGTATCCGAGGTATTAATTGATTGAAGTAACAAATTTTATACTATGAAACTCCCAGTGATGAGGAACATAAAAACACTTAATTATTTCTTGGCAGGGTATTATTGATTGATTTGGTTTACACTATCTATACTACTTAAACTAATATTAATAATGATGTTCGAGTTTGTCTTTAATATCACAAACTCAGGAGAAAGTTTTGGATATTTTATTATATACATAATTAACTAACTATGCTATAAATTTGTAATTTTACTTTTACTTTTATATCTTATAATATCTATACGTGAGTACTAGTATATATGCATAAATATACGAACATGTTACCTGGCTACGTGAGAGGCCCGTCTGTCGAGCCAGGATGTGCTTATCCACGTCGCTTGGATACCTGAATTGGAATTTCACATATGAACACCGATGCATATATGAATTTGAATTGAATCAAAACAATTCAACACCTCACGATTACTGATCAGTAGTATATATAATATTCCAGCAAACAACCTATCCATGCATCTCTCCCAGGCCTACTAATTACTATTATCATGTTAATCAGATAAATTCACATAACCTTGAGTCTTTCTATTCATATTTTAGAACTTATTGGCTGTGTGTTTATTAATTAGGAGAGGTCGAAGATATGAACTATCCATTATTAAAACATATCAACTAGAAAATAATCATGCTAATCTGAGAAAAAATAGACATGCTTGCACCATTGATCGATACGGTTAAGGTTTATAATGATATAGATATATTGTTTGGATTTATATATATTAGCACACGGCAACAACTACTGCACGTGAAAAATAGTTGTTAATATATACAAAACCTGAGTGTTTATAGTAAATTCGATTGCACTTTAAATATACTATATAATTTAGCCCTGCTAAATAATATATAAATCTGATTTTTTTTTAAAAAAATCAAACATATTACCACTGACACAGACACAACTTTAATTATAGCTAGCTACTAATAATTTTTTGGGACTAAGTACGTACATACGTTGTGCACAAACCACAGTACTCACGACTCACGAGAGTATTTAACCGTTATTTTTCTCGAAAAAAAAGAGCATTAATTAGGCCGTATGGTAAAAGAATAGTGAGGCACACACATGACATTACGCGTACACTTAATTAAGCAGGGGCGCAATATGGCAAAACGGCCACTTGAGCATTTGATGCCAAGACAAATGTGGTCCGGGAGAACAATGCTTGCTGCAGAATAAATTAACAACCACATATATACCGCGAAAAAGCTCATTACGAACAACCGTCCATAGCAAATTGGGTGTCACGCGCGCGAATTGAATATTACTGCGCCCTACGTACACACCTAGTCACTGATATTCTTACATTCGATCCGTACGTGATTGCACTAACTAAAATGGCACCTTATGTGTACTGACTAGTGATGACTGCCACTTGAACAGTTGAACTTAGATTGCTATACATTGTAACAGCAGCACACACTGTAAGTATTAATCAGCTGCATTACTGCAAGTGTAATTGATTTACGCCCTTATAGTATACGCATGAAATGCGTTGTGTGGAGATCAAGCATGGATGGATGCAAATAGCTAGATGATCGATGCAATAGTATGTGTATGTATACGTGTACGTAAACAACAATGTATAGTGTACTTACGGGTGCAGGAAGTGCTCGAAGAGCCAGGCGCGGAGGATGGTGACGGCGCGCTCGGGGAGGCCTCGCTGAGGGCGCCACGGGTGGTTGTCCATGGCGGCGGCGCCCACGCCCAGCGACTTGTGGTGCCTGATGCACTGGTCGATCACCTTGAGCCGCGGCGTCTGCCCCCGCGTCGTCCCGGCCACACTCACGTCCTTCTCCCCGAGCGCCTTCCTCGCCGCCTGCAGCTGCGCCACGATCCCGTCCCTCAGGCTCCGGAAGTGCCTCGATATCGTCCTCGCCGCCACCGCCGTGTACGCCGCCGCCGCCCTCTCCCCGGCCACCGCCTCGAACCCGCCGGCCACCGCCCTCATCTGCTCGCAGTACCTCCTGTACCTCCTGTCCACCTGCACACATACATACGTACGTGCATCAATTCAAATTAAGAAACCTTTAATTTAGTTGAATTTTCGCTAGTATCTTTTTCACTGTAGCCAGTGCATACGTCTAGCTAGCACGGCGGAGTACACGTACAGGGCACTGCACCAAGCGTACGTGTATGAACGTGGTAAAGATGGAGAGATAGCCAATGAAACAGTGAAACGGTAACAACTGCCAGTGCTGCAAGTGGCAGTGGCCAGTACCGTATCAAGCTATGGCTACAAGGCCATAACTCTGCAACGTTGCAGCACGCACAGTAGTAAAAACCGGCATGAGCTAGCCGAGGCATTCAATGCATGGCAAGGGAAAAGTATGGGCCATTGGAGTGTGGAGGTGTCGCTGCTCGCAGTCGCAGAGAAGAGAGAACACTCTATAGCTAGCAGAAGCAGCTTGCCCTTGCAGAGCCATGGCTGACCGGCCGGCTAGGTACGTAGGGGACCATACCTAAGAGAGGCAAGGGGAATAGAGGTTTCCAAAAGCTAATGGTGAGGCCCAAGAATAGGGTCGGCTTCCCTGCCCTAGTCTCAGGTGCACCCTTCGGGCAACCATGATTAATGGAACTCCTAGTACTTTCCTGTACCATTTTTACTACTAAGCTCCTTGCCAAAGCTGCAGATTCCATCTGTAATAAAGAGAGTGGATTATATTAGCTCGATCGAGCGCTCACCTCTTCGAGCATGATGTAGAGCTTGTCCTTGAGCCTCTGCAGCTCCAGGGCTTCCATGGCCTGGATCTGCGGCGACGGGGTCCACGAGGCCGACGACGACGACGACCCCTCGCCGCGGCTGTCTTCTTGCTGCTTTGCTGCCTTGGCGTTGCTGCGCTTGGTGCTATCCACGGGGAGGCTGCAGAATTCTTGGAGGAGCTGCTGCGCCGGGAGGAGGAACCTCGAGCTGCGCAGGTGCCACGCGCCGTGCGCGTGCGGCGTCGGCGTCGGTGCCGACGCGTCGTGGTGCATCCATGGCGCCGCGGGCCCCAGTTGATGCTGCCGTGCCGCGCCGCCGAGGTGCAACACGCCGTCCGGGCGGCACAGCGACAGCGACAGCGGCGCCTGGCTCGGCTGTTGGTGCTGCTCCCTGAGGAAGCGCATGGTGGAGCCGTCGTCGTCGTCGTCCCCAGCGTCCACGAGCGCGGCGATCTTGCCTGCGGCGCCGGGCATCATATTCATACCCAGACCGCGCACGCCGAGAAGCTCCATCCCGGCCTGCAACCCGAACAGCTCCGGCGCCGCTTCGTCCATCGCCGGCATGAGCGTCGTGACGGACGACGCCGATGCATCTGCAGCCGAGAAGTAATCCGCGAACCCCAGGTTCGGATCATGCGCCATATCGGTGTTTCCTCCAATCGCCAAAAGCCTAGCAAAAGCGAACACAAACAATTACCAGAGCCAATCTAAACACGATAAGCTAAGAAATGAAATTGAGAGCGCAGGAGAGCTCACTTTCGTGCAAAAAAGATGGAGACAGAAGCGAAAATTTAGCCAGTAATGTAACTAGCTAGCTAGCTAGCAGCACCAATGATCCATCGATGTAGCCAGATGAGTGATGAAGTGACAAGACGGTGGGAAATACAAGATGCACACAAGTCATCGGAGGGTGAACACGACGATACTATGATGATGATGCGTGTTGCAAGTAGCAATCGGCCGGGCAAGAGCAGGTAGGCCGAATCCTTCTTCAGCTATGCCTTAGCTCACACACAGAGACACAGGAATCTTGCTTTGTCCTGGGCGGGCAGGGAAAAGAAGGAAAACAGGATGAAAAGCCATGGCGATTTGGACGCACGGGTCTTAAAGAAACCAACCAAACCAAAGATCTCATCAGGAAAGCAAGCAAGCAGGAGACGGAAAAAAGGTGGGATATGGCGCAAAAAGCATACACATACATACATGGGATCAATGGGGAGGGAGAGGCGAGCAGGTCGATGGCGAGGTCTGGGCCGGCCGGGGTGGGGGTGGGTGGTGGTTGCCGCGTCAAGCTTTCGCGCCTCGCCCCTGTGCGCGCGCAGCTGCTACTTCTACTAGCACCTCTCCCTCTGCCGCTGCCGCTGCTCCATCCTATCCGAATATCTGCAGGAGACTACTACTAGTTCTAGTATGCAGCGCGTCTTCTCGCTGTACATGCGGCGTCTGCAGGGGTAATTGCGTCCGCTCACACTCGAAGTCTAACTAATCATTGCCTTCTCTCTATACCTGTAGCTTTGCTTCGTGTCACTGCATCTAGAGCTTTAGCCTGTTTTACCTGATGGACTGACTAATGGAAAAAGCACCATAATCATTTTGCGTACTACATAAGTCCCAAAATAAATTTATTATCTCATATATATCAATATAAAATTAAAAAGATTAAATATTTCTATTAAATCCTAATGTAACCATTTCTCATTTTATCTACTTCTAATATAATTATTATCTACTTTCATAAACTTTATATAATGAGTACTCAAAAATAAATTTATTTTAAGATAAATAAAAAAATAAAAACAAACTTAATGTAGGATGGAGTAAGTAGGTTTGTAGAGGCCAATACATGTACTTTGCACAGTTGGGGTGCAATAGTGAGACAGTCATTTTCTGCAATTTTTAAAACAAATAATTTTAGAGTTATTTTAAGTTTTTTCATCGTAGTTTATTTTGCAATATGGTTTTTAAACCACTAACAACACATATTTTTTTTACAGACGCATAAAAACTTTACACATTACTACCTTTGTTTCAAAATAAATTTATTTTTTATTCATCCCATATATATTAGTACATGAATACCTCTACTTTATCCAATCTTAATGTAATTATTCTTCGCTTTATCTATTTTCAATACAATTATTTTTTATTTTTACAAACTCCAATGCAATAATTACTAAAATAAATTTATTTTGGGACAAATGAGATGAGAAAAAAATAAATTTAATATGGAACTGAGGGAGTATTATATTAGAAGAATAACGTTTGAATACAATTCATTTGAAGCGCCGTTGACCATTGGCTGGATTGCCTGTCTACGTTCCTTTGAGTTTGTAAATTGTCATAACTCGATTTTTCTTTCTTTTCTGAATTCCAGCGCAAGTTTACTGTTCATCTATGTGAAGGGAGCCTACGGTATACAGCGATGAAAATTTTTTGGGATAAACCACTTGACTAGAAAGTTATAATTTCTCTTCATTAACGCAAAAACCAAATGAACACACGCACATCTTAGAGATCTGCTTAATTCGTACGGGTCTTAAAGATCAAGTTCAGAGTATACTGGTTAGTTTATCTTCTAACTAACAATATTGACTCACACTATATATATATATATATATATATATATATATATATATATATATATATATATATATATATATATATATATATATATATATATATATATATTATGCTGGCGGCCATGCATCCTCCGTGAGCATGGCGAATCTCTAATTTAAAACTCAAATTGAAAATCCGAACTGTTCAGATTATTCTACATATTAATATCGCCTTGTATACCAAATTTTACATTTTTTGAATTTTTACTATTTTATCAGATAGGTCAAAGATGCAATAAAATAGATACTCCGGAAATCGTTGGATTAATGCATCTTTGACTATCTGATAAAATAGTAAAAAAATTTAAAAAATGTAAAATTTGGTATACAAGGCGATATTAATATGTAGAACAATTTGAACGGTTCGGATTTTCAATTTGAGTTTTAAAATTAGAGATTCGGCCATGCCACACGGATTGGGCGTGCGCGCGCACACAAGAGCTATATATATATATATATATATATATATATATATATATATATATATATATATATATATATATATATATATATCGTATAAGATCAAGAAACCGATCGGCTAATAAGTCGATGTGATGAAGCGAGACCAATCGATGTCGATAGATTTTGATCAATCGACTATAAATCTAATGTAGATTCAAATAATCATATAAACAATGAGATTAATGATATTATCGGTCAAAACTAAATAATACATAATCATCAATAAACCATTTTTTATAAAAGATAATCTTGATAGATCATACCGAACCGATAAAGTATGATTGAAGCTGATAAAGAGAGATTTATGATTTAAGTTGATAAATATATATTTAACTAGTAAGTATAAAAGTTTGAGTATGAGCCGATGAAACACTTAGAAATTATAACAAGATAACTCATCGGATAGAACTCCGATGAACGTTACATAAAAACCTATCGACTTAGTAGAATTAAACTTATTAGCAACAATTTAATAGATCGGACCTAACTGAGACAGTATAAGATTGAAACTAATAAAAAATATTTAGCCGATAGATCTACATAAACATAATGGATATACCAGATCGGACCAAGAGATCGAAACGATGCAACCTTAGCCAAAGTCGGTATAGCAAGATAAACCGATGACTATACAGACTAATTAGAATATCAAGCGAAACCCGAGAAAATTTTAACTAAGTCGATACGATTGTCGGGGTGACAGGATTTACCCCTTCGCCAGAGATCGAACTTAACCGATGCAGCCTTCCTCGGGGGCAAGAACCCGTCGAAACTACAACTTGGGTGGCAATGCGCCGAAATATAATTGTATTGATTTAAGGAGATAAATTATAAAGACCTCAGGTATACATATTTATATCCTCGGATTTGTACAAGTCCAAATCGAAGACGAGATAATATTTCCTAACAATAAAAGGAAAATAAATAATTCTACCTATTTAAGAGATATACTAAAAATATGAAACTACTTTGCCATGATCTTCATGATCCCTCCTTGATTTTAGCCTTATCTATATAATTTTTCATCTATCAATCGATTTCTTTCCTTAACCGAATTCACTAGAGAACTGTACCAAATTTTTTAATGTTAACACTCTTACAAAAGGCTATTGTTGAAAAACTCTAGCTACTAGCTTTTAATATGGCAAAGTTAGCTTACAATGAGTTCCACTAGCATGTATTCCATTCCTCCAATGCAGGTTCGCCAGAATATTAATCCCTCCGTTTTTTTAATAGGGAACATATCTCGTGAAAATTATACCTTATAAAAGTTATGAAAATTCTTGAAAAATTACCAAAGAAAGGTGTACACACATAATACATTCGTACAAAATCTCAAAGTTCAAACTCAACATTATTTGGGAGTAACATGACACTACCTAAGGTTTGTCTTTTTTAAAATTCTCTGAAATGATGTTGAGTTTAGACTTGAAATTTGGTATAAACGTATTTCACGCCTATACTTATTTCTATTAATTTTGTCATGAATTTAGAGAACTTTTAGGTATGGTTTTCACTGGATATTTCCTTTATAAAAAACATCAAACACGTGAAAACCGTAAAACCATACCTAAAAGTTTTATAAATTCATGAAAAACTACCGAAGATAGGTGTAGGCACGAAATACATTCATACCAAATCTCAAGTTCATGTTAGCCATTGATTTTTGGACATATGTTTGACCGTTTGTATTAGTAGTCGGCAAAATAAACTGTATGGCACCGTCATATCATTTTTGTGACTATTTGTCATTTGTTTGTTTGCTTAGTTAGGAGTTGTTTATATATTTTACATGTTTTGTATCATAAAATTTAAATTTGTTTTTTTATGCATGTGTAACAGCCCTCAAATTTATTTTTTTATGCATGTGTAACAGCCCTCGCTCTAGAATCACGCAACCCGGCCCAACCCATTCGACGAATGAGCCCACTTATACATATCACCCCACTTACACTTTTTCTCGCTTCGTGTAAGAGGGTCAACTCGGAAGTGATATGGGACAAACCCTTATAAGCTGGTTCCACACTTGCTAAACTAACAATATCATACTAAACATACGCACATAACTCTCATGGACCACACATGGGCCATCCAAATTGGGCCAGGATATCACAGCATGCCTCCTGTTAGTTTCAAGAAATATCAGGCTTATGTTATCCCATAAATGAGACAAAATAATGTAGAATAAGTTTTCATGAAATGGGATATATGTAGCTTCACAATAGATTGACATAGCCATGTTAGCTCAGGAGTCATGCCATGATGTTGTGAAAAAATAAAATAAAATAAAAGGCCCTTGATTGGGTAATAACAGACATGTGGATCTCTTCAAAACCTGGAGGGCTTTTCAAGGTGTTAAATAAACCTTTTGGCAGCTTATCGTTTGGCTCATCGTCCTTTAGTATAGCATCGGCAAGCTTGTCACCAACACTGGTGAATGCACCAATCAGCCCATCATCTTCAATATCTTGTGTTCTGGCTTTCTTTTGCTTGCTTGTAGATGATGCCTCTACACGATCATCAATAGTGGCAGGGCCATCATTTCCCTCATCTTCATTTTCAGCTTGGACATCTTTTGTTCCTAGGACTGAACTTGAGTGTCACGCCCAAAAATTTAGCTAAATTTATAGACTATTTTGTGTATTAAATCTCTGTCCAGGAATCAACCAGAGTACACAAAATGACAAATCAATAAACAGATCCAAACATAAATAAGGCGTAAAGTACTTACAGAAGAGGCACTTAGTCCTCACACCCGAAAGAAAGCAGCAACAGCGGAAAAGACGATCCTAGCGGGGCTTCAGCTCCACTCCACAGGCAAACTCAACTGGGGTCTGAGCCTTGGTCTTCTAACTCCGTCTTCGACTCAGAAGCCCTACACTTCTGGGAAAAGAAGGAAATAGCAGTGCTGAGTATAACCACCGTACTCAACAAGCCACACGGAGGGATGCAGACGTGCAAGTGGAGACAAGAGTGGCTTGGGTTATTTTGCATAAATGCGGTTGTAAAACCTTTCTAGTTTAAAATAGTAAAATAGTTGATTATTTAATCAAGATTAATTCTTCCACTGAACAACGTTATCTCCACGTTGAACAGGCCCAACCAAACCACCTAAACTAGTCCAGTTTCATTAAGTCAAATTATTAAGGTGGGACTAATCATGGTGAATCTGGTTGATCGCCCATAACCGTGGGCACGGCTATTTGAATAGTTTTACTCTGGCCAGAGGTGTACAACTGTACCCACAAGACACGATTCCATACATGTTGCCATGCCCCAAGTATCGCCACGATACTGCAAGGGAGAAATTGTGACAAGACCCTTCGCATAACTCTCCCTGACCAAGCGACATCACACTGAGGTTTCGCCCCTACCTTTATATCCAAGGTAGGCAACCCCCCTGGTGCCTTGGTGAATCCGGCAGCCGCATAGACCTTGCTCGGTCCATCCGAACTCCATCACGCCCACCCTTGCCTGGATGCGTCGGCCAGGGAAAAGCTATACTACAAGTCCAGCTGTTGCCCATTCTGGTTTGTGGTAAGTACGGTAAGTCTTCCAGGGCATCCCATGAACCGGTCCTTAACTGTCATGGGTGTGACAAGCAAAACCATGCACCCACATCACACCATTTAGTCATATTTTAATTAACCAAGAACCTTTGCCAAGGTACCTCCGGTCTAAGACCGTCATTTCATGTGACTATCAGCTAGTAGTATAGTTCTTCCATTAGGTGAGCTAGTGCAATTAAGCATGGCTAAGCGTAAACATTTATAGCAAGGTCACGTAAGTGACGTGAGCTAGTCAATTTAATAACCCAGGTTGACAATGAATGGATAACAGTTAAACATGGCACAAGCGATCAAATAAGTTGTCTCGATCCCCGTGTAATTAGCAAAACATGTAATTTTATTTGCAAACAATAAATAATTTGCAAATTAGAATCAATATGCGTCAAGGAGGAATGTGACTTGCCTTGCTTCTTCAGCTGATCTTCTCTTCTTTGCAAGCACGAACTTCCTAAACGACGAAGTCTACACGCTGGCACATAAAACGAGGAAAAACTCAGATAAAAACTAAATAAACAATACATGGAAAGTAACACAAACATGTAGAGCTCAATTTTAGATGAATATAAATAATCCATTTAGTGATTAAATAATTTATTTAAGTAATTACATAAATGCTTTTTGTATGGTTAAAATTATTTCGTAGCTCCAAAATTTCATGGAAAATTTCAAAGAGTAGTTTAGGGCATGGAGAATATTTCAAAAATATTTCCAGCCATAATTTTTTAAAGGAATATTTAATTTCCTTAATTAATTCACTTGATTTAATTTACTTTTCTTTTTAATAATTTCTAAAAAATGTATTATTTAACGATTTTTAATTTTGATCGAAAATCGGGCGTGACATTGAGTCCTTTGCGTACTTTCCTAGAGTTATCTACCTTCTGACATCGTTTTGTGTGCGAACGATCCTCCAGCGGAAGTATCGAGATACATGGAAAACTCTCTGTCTAAACCCAAACAGAAGTGTTGTAACAACACATGATCAGGTAAAGACAAGTCCGAACTGGCTTGAGTTAACAAAGAAAATCCCGCCCAGGCTGCACTGACGGATTCCTTCTCATCCTGCTGAAAGTTGAGAACCTCCTTACGGAGAGAAGCTACACGGGTTAATGGGAAGAAAGCAAGGCAGAACCTGCTTTTCAACTCCTCCCATTCACAATATAGTTTTCTCACCGTAAGGGTGTACCATTGCTTCGCCCCTTTCATAAGAGAAAAGGGAAACAACTTCCACCATAAGGTGTCTTGTGCCATGCCCGCGATTGTCAGGCATGAACACAATTGCTCAAACTATCGTAGATGATCGTAGGGATTTTTTCTTTCGTGCCCTAGAAGGATTGTCCCCGAACCATGGCTATAAAGGCAGGACTGAATTCATAGCCAGATGTACGAATTGGTTTTGAATAAGGAGGTGGCTCACAGAACTCGGTCCTTGGAGCAGAAAGGTTTTGAATAGAAGGTTGCTCCATGGTAGGTAAGAAGAGAAAGGAAGGAATAAACAAAGGAAATATACGAGGGTGAACCAAATTTGAAGATGATACAACAACCATTTGTTGACGCAAAATCCGTACCGCCGCTGGTGTGCCGAAAGATGTGTTGGCGTCAAATCACACGCTGGCCTGGGAGATCTGCTTAGCTCCAGTGCAGGTCCTAGAAACGATGAAGCGCGGGTGTGCCAGTCAGTTTGATCCTACCACTGACAAGTTATACAAAACAGCAGAACATAAATCATATCGGCCGATAGACCGATACCCAAAAACTAACCAATCGGCTAATAAGCCGATGGTGCAATTCCAGCCGATGCCGATGCCAGCCGATGACGTTAGGGTTTGAATCCATCGGCTGTGCGATGAGCGAATATTCATATAAAGGCGATCGGCTGACAATAACATGATATATATAACATTGCATGCACCAATCACATGATGAAATAGATATTGATTTAAAGATTAAAGCATATATCGGCTGAAAGTCCGATATCATAAAATCCAAATGATCGAATATTCAACGAAGCCTCTGCTGCAATCGGCTATATCCATTGCAAGCCGATGCAATACCCAGATAACTCACCGGCTGAAACCCCGATGAAACCCTTAGTGGCAGTCAACAGGCAGGCTAGAGATTACGGTTCTAATCACGACTTAGTAGATAAAACTGATGCAGCACTAAGTATGAAAAGAAGAGCAATATCTAGACAATCAAGCCCTTGGCTGATTTTCAGGGTGGTAGATGCCTAAGCTAATCTAATCTAGTAAAACGATTTAACCGGTATCGGCAGAAACCCTAAAACGAGAGACATCCGATAGAGCCAAATCGAGCTACTAGGACTAGATTCAACAGAGACATATGATAAATAATCAGGCAAAGATGTTAACCGAATCGAAGCAATCCAAGAGGTTGAATGTACTGATGCAGCCCTGGACGACATCAACGTAGCCAATATGATTGCCTGAGCCAGCGGGACCTTGGACTTACCCCTTTGTCGGAGATCGAAGCCGATGAAGCCCCGCGTCAGGTGCCAAGTCTCTCCGGATGAAGAACAAAGTAGAAAGTAAAATGTGGCGATGCGCCGAGGTTGTATTGATCGAGAGATTTTTTACATGGACCCCGAGCTTATATATTTATACCCGTGGGTTAACAAAGATCCTAACAGATTACGACTCAATCTTAAAGATAAAAAGAAATAGATAAAGTCCTTATCGGACACTAAACAAACTTTCCTAAAGATAAAATAGGAAACTAACAACATCTTTCTAATTAATAGATACAAGCCGTATCCTCCCTGGACTCGGTTTTTTCTAGATAAGATCTTTTCAAACCAAATCTAACCAGAACCCGGCTGCTGGAAATATGAATCCTCCATCAGCTGCCGCAAAACTCTCAGCCGATTCTGCTTCGAGCCGATACTAACCCTTAGCCGATAAGGACTTCGGGGCTTACCAAATTTTGGCGTTAACACATGCCCCCCAGTTTTGGAGTATGAAAAGCCATGCTTCAAAATTGTCCTTGTCTTGATCACCCCAAAACTGATTCTTTTCTTCTTCTTGACACCGGCTCTCATAAGCCGATACCTTCTGTAATAGCTGAGCCAGGCTGTCAAACTCATGGATGAAAAATCTGCCTTGGATAGCTGCCGACAACCCTTGGAATGCAAGATCTGCTATCTGCTGATCACTTAGGCTCAAACTATAACATCGGCTGTGGATATTACGAAACCTTTGAATGTATTCCTTAGCCGATTCCCCTTCTTGCTGTTTAACTGATATCAAATCTGCAAGCCTCAACTCGCTAACCCCAGCAAAGAAGTACATATGAAACTGCTTCTCAAGATCGGCCAAACTTCTGATGGAATTTGGTGGTAATGATGAAAACCATGTAAAAGCCGATCCAGTCAAAAACAATAAAAAAGTCTAACTTTCAGAGCTTCTTCAGCCGATGCTTTTCCACATTGAGCTAAGAATCGGTTGATATGCTCTATTGTGGATATATCATCTTGCCCTGAAAACATGGAGAAATCTGGAACCTTGTATCGACTTGGAAGTGGAACCCTATCAAACCACTCAAGATATGGCGGCCGATACACAGAAATTTGATTTTTGCGTTTAATTCTAAACTGGTCCTCCGTTACCTTTGCAATTATATCGGCCCAATCCTCTTTGGACGGATATCTTTGAATTTCCTCTAGCCGATATTGCTGATGTGGCTCTGCATACTGATATCGATCAACTTGCCCCCCGAGCCAATTTTGTTGTTGTCGATGATGCTGGGATTGCTCACCAATTTGCCCCCCATGCTGACTTCTTAAAGCAATTACCCTGGGAACCGTTTCCTCGATCAAACCATGCAATGTACTCATCAAAACTCCAGATTGATCGAACATAGCATGATTAATGACGTTATTAACCATCTCTTGAAGTGTCTCGTCATCCATCGGCTCAGTAGACTGTTCCCTGTCTTCGTTTGTCAGCTTGAGAGATTGTTCTTTCTCGACCTTGACTTCTTTATCAGACATTGTGGCAATTATGGGTCCGTCGAGCCGTGTAAAAAGATGTGTTATCCAACACACGGTCCCACCGGGCGTGCCAAACGTTCCCCGACAACGGCGCCAGAAATGCTTGTTGGTATTTGCTTTTCACATAGATAAATTCGCAAGCACATAGATATCGCTGTAGCACTTTCCCTTAGAGTATTCCAAGGGTATCGAACACAAGGAACATGTGTGTACATCTACGAACAGGATTCTACCCAAGGACAACAACAAAAGATAAGATTTGCTAGAGAGGATTCCTATGGATTCGACTAGTTATCTTAAGTTAAAGGAAAAACTATATCGAATGCTTTGGGCACTGGCCCTCTCCTGATTTGACAGGGTGAGTCCAACCTTGATCTCTATGATGTACCGAACATGGATGGATGCAACTCACCTGCCGTCCGTGGAGCACACAACAAACGAAGGTAACCGCCAACCTAGACACCACGCTTAAGTTGTTGATTACTACTCTAGCTTTACACATGAACTTCCTTCTTTATTCAAAGTCCTAGTACTAGAGCACTTAATTATAAACTAACCGATGAACCCACAGTGATGAGAATATATCACACTTAAGTAATGTAACTAAATAACATAAGAGATCTCGAATACTTACTTTATAAAAGAAACATCCGTCGAGGTACAACCCCATCGCTTCTCCAGAACTCCGATGGAAAAATGCCGACAAACCGGACACTCCTTCGAGTATTCTTGGAGAGAACTCCGATACTTTGGGGCACTGCTTCCGGAGCTTCCCCTCACTCTCTCACTAACCCCACATACTAAATTAAATCCTAACAAGTGATTTATACTCTACTTGAGTTAATGTTATGTGTTGAGAAGTGAAATGGGTTCCTCCGTTTACAGTGTGCTAATGATGGTTGTAGGTCAGTGGAAAGGTCGTTAAAAACCCTTAATCATCATTGAGGACTAACGGGGAGTTGTGACGTGCAAGGTGGCAGTTAGGGGCTCCACGGGTGGTTCGGCCGAACCACCTCCACCACCTTTGGCCACCGACGTTCTTCAGTCTCTCACAGGTAGGCCCCTATGATGGCTGAGGTTGGTTTGGCCCCACTTTAAGTCAATTTTGACTATCATGTGGGCCCTCCAGTCCTTGTGTTCGCACTTGATTGGTCGAAGGTGTATTATGTCGCATGGCGGGTGTGTCTTCTCCCAGAAATCACTTGCATGCATATATTTACCAAAACTCGTGGAAATGATTAGTTATAAACCCCTATCACTAAGTTTGATATCATATTGTGAAATCTTTTATGCAGGAGTTGATGATTAATATTTACACTTAACGACCGTCAACAGGTACTCTGACATGACAAACCTGACATGGTCGTTGACCCTTGGAACCTGACTAATCCAATAGTACCAGGCGTCCCCAGCCAAGGTCTATTAGACTCAGCGATTAGTTAGGTTTAATGTAATAGGACGATAAGAAACGACTTCAACCAGTAGCGATATGAGAAAAGGGGATCAACGAACAAATATTGCACATTTGATATGTATAAAAACTTACTAGGTTAATGCACAGGTATGGTAGGATTGCTATACATGCTGGTCGAGCAGGGACTAGGCGTATAGTCGTACCTTAACCACTCATGGAGGAGGTGAGAGGATTGCTACAATCGTTGGTCGAGGACCAGGTGTAGTCATACCTCGATCACTCGTAGAAGTAGTATGAGGATCGCTACAACCACTGCCCGAGGACCAGGTGTAGTCATACCTCAACCACTCACAGAGGTGATGGAAGGATCGCTACAACTGCTGGCCGAGGACCAGGTGTAGTCGTAACTCAACCATTCGTAGAGGTGGTGGGAGGATCGCTACAACTGTTGACCGAGGACCAGGTGTAGTCACCTTAACCACTTGCAGAGTTAGTGGGAGGCATACTACAACCGAAATCTCAACCACTCACAGAGGTGGTGGGAGGATTGCTACAACCGCTGGCCGAGGACCAAGTGTAGTCTTACCTCAACCACTCGCAGAGGTGGTGGAAGGATTGCTACAACCGCTGGCCAAGGACCAGGTGTAGACGTACCTTGACGAACCAGGTGTAGTCATACCTCAACCATCTACAATACAACAAAAATAACATAACACATTGCCATCATCTATTGTCAACAAATTTATCCAAGACAATAATACATTCTTGAACGAATTAAACTACAAGATTCTTGAACAGAAAAGGAACATGCACAGATCTGAAAATAAAATCCCCATCCAATGTTTAGGATTTTCTTGCCTTGGACAATGGAAACGAAGATCTGCAGTTGGTGGGTATGGACGGAGGGGCCGAGGGTGAGCAGCAATTGGCGAGAGAGGAGGATTCGCCAGCGTCGTGCCATGGCACGTGGTTGCTGCCGTCGGGATTCGCAAGAGGATGGGAGAGGGAAGACCACGTGTGGTGCCGGTAGATTGACACGGTCACCGCCGCCGGCTCGCCCCTCCTCGTGTACTCCGCTGCTAGCTCGCCTTGCTTGCGCGCTACCGTCGCTAACCCTAGAACCGAGTCGGTGTTAACGACCAAATTTAGTAAGCGAATTATCAGGTTTGGATCTAAAGCCGAAGCCGATTTGGAAAGAATCGAGCTCTTCTGAAGATGGAGTGCGCGCAAAGTACAGACCAAATCGGCTGAGGGTTTTGTCGGCTGATGTCGAATCGGACAAGGATAGCCGATACAGCCGATTCCGATTGGGATAACAGATATGGCCGATCCCGGAGAGAAGATATGAAGATCATCATTAGATTCGGTTTCTAAGTGCTTCAGAGATATTGCCATCTACGGATAAATTCCTAAAAAGACAATTGTATCTTTTAATTTAGGATTTTTTGTATAGTTTTCTTATAGATAATGTCGGTTTATTTTAGGAATATCTATAATTCAATCTGTAATAAGGATAGGAATCGTGTCCGTTACGGATTCATTGTGTATATGGGCATAAATATGACCCAAGACCCTGTAAAATAGAATCAATCACACAATCAATATAATATCGGTGCATCGCCACCTTTTTCCTTTAATAGTTTCGAGGAGTTCTTGCTTCTAGTTGGGCTCCATCGTTTGATCTCTAGCGAAAAGGTAATTCTTGTCACAGCGACTTGCGTTATCGGGATTAGTGCTTACATCAGCATGATTCTCTAATCATGTCTTCGTAATCTACATAATTATCATATATGCTATATAATTTAGATCGACATCGTGGTCTAAAACCCTAATCGGCTAGCATCAATCGTTAGATGATAGCCGGTATGTTTAGATTTCAATGTTAATCTGGATTATATAGTATATCTACCATCTTGAAAGATGTTCATAGACTCGTATAGATCCTATGCTTTTTTGGTATTTAATGCTGCATCGGTTAGATTTGATCTATTAAGTCGCTTTTAGAATCATGATCATTATTAGAGATAGTATCAGAGTTTTGGCCGATATTATCTATTTTAACTATCTTGTATGTTTTATATTTACTTGATATGTTGAAGCTGTCGTTTATATTAAGATCTCTCTATAATTAAATATATTAAGCTTGTAATCGATCTGTTACATTATCTTAGTATATGATTGGTCCTTGTTTAACATATTTGGTTAGCAGTGAAATCTTAGTATAAAGTGGTATGAGAGTACTAGCCAATACATGTTAGATTAATTTCTTCGGCTATGTTGTAAACAAGTATAATCCTTGCCTTACAGTATTTTTAAATCTAAGTGATTTATATTGTCTCAGTATACTACCGATCTGTCTCAGTCACTTGGTTTTAATATGTTTAAGACTTGGATTGTATTCTGTTAATTTCTGCAGCCGATCGGATGAGTCTAATCGCTGCCGATTCTGTATGCACCGCATCGGCTTAACACTAGATGATATGTCATCGGCCACCAGCCGATCGACTATCGTTTGCAAGCTAATTCTTTCTATTGTTTCTTGTTGATTGCAGGATCAAATCAACTGACACACCTACGAACCTTGAAGCAATAATTTGGACCTGCACTAGAGTTAAGCAGATCTCTTAGACCAGTGCGTGGGAGATTTTCTCATCAACAGTCGGGAAAAGGAGAAAAGAGCGAAGGAGAAAAAAAGGAGAATGGTGAAAAGAGGATGGGTGAGAGGGTTACCGCGCGTGGCGTTAGGCATGCGTGCGGAGGTAGGATGGCATCGTCCGCCAGTTTTTTCTGGATGAGGTCGTCTCGAATATTGGAGGAAAATTCTCTTTTTGAACCATCCTATCCCCCAAGTTTCTCAACCAAACACATGTTTTTTGAGATTATCCTATCCCATCCCGGGATATCCCTCCAACCAAACACATCCTTAAGGACTAGGTGGGATGGGATGAAACCGTCCCTGATTTTAGGGATGGGATGATCCCACTCGCCTGTTTGGTTCATATGATGGGATGATCCCTGTATTTTGTTTGGTAGAAGGGATAAGAAAGGGATGGGATGGACGACATTTGAGCCACCGTTAGCCCCACTTATGCTCCCGCCGGTGCGAAGAGCAACTAGGAGGATTTGAGCAAGGACCAGCGGCTGTAGGAACAACGACGACCGCTGGGTGTATGAGTGGTGGTGACCGGTGAGTGGAGGAGTTCGCAGAGGATAGCAGTGGGGACCGACAGGCATAGGATCTCAACAACTCCTTGAGAATCTAGACAGTCGGTCGGCAGGTAAGGAAGCAGTGGCTAGATGCAGACATCTCGGGAGGGGCTCGACAGCTACCGGAGGGCATGCAAACAGACAAGTGGAGAATCTAGGTGAAGATCGGCGTTCGAACAGGCAAGCGACAACGACCAACGAGCGGGCATGCAGACGAACGGTGAAGACCGAAGCTTGAGTGGGTAGACAACCGTGACCGACGGGCGACAGGTGGGTAGACAAACAAGTGGCGAAGACCAACGCTCGAGCGGGCAGGCGGATGACAAGCGACGACGACTCGGACCGCTCAATTTTGACGAGTGAGGACTTTACACCATGTGCCCATGTAGGTGGGTTGAGATGGTCTGCGAGATTTTGCTGAGCAACTTGGACCCGGATCTAAGAGGAATATTACTCTAAGAGGACCATTCCATACTATCCATCCCTAAACCAAACACTCTCGAAAGTGGGTCGCGCCATCATGACCCATTCCACCCCTCCAACCAAATACATCCTAAGAAGCTTCTTAGAGCAAGTTTAATAATAGGCAAACCAACTGTAAACTCATGTGTCTATGAGAGAGAACAAGAAAACTAATGTTAGCTCTCATGCAAGTGCTAACTCTACACTTGCTTCAATGTAAATACATTAATTACATATATGAGAGAGACACGAGAAAAAATTAGAAACAATCTTATATCTATTCTATTATATATATACAAATTAAATCTAGTATTATTTCTATATTGACTTATAGTTAGTAGCTAACTTCACTGTTAAACTTCTCTAACGACTTGGTAAAAAAACGCTAGAAAGCGTATATGTGCTCCATTTGTTCACACCCCTCAAAATATTCCAGAAATAGGACCTGGCGCCAACTGGGGAAAGAGTGGTCCACAGTTTCCAGCTAATTACAATTAAAACAACCAAAAAAAGGAAAGGTGGGACCATGCCTATTTGTGGGGCCATCAACATCTCGTTCACCTTTGCTAGCTTTTGTTTCTCTTCTATACAAGCTGCCTCTGCGGGATACTACTCCCGGTCACACATTCCATTGCAACTAAACAAGGTTACAAGACCGCAAGAGACAGTATTAGGAGAGCCGTACATTTTTTCAATGACATTGAGAAAATGCATCTTATCAATCTTGGATGTACTCTAGTATCCCTTGGAAAGGACTGATGGACGAATTTCGGGGTGTTTGGGTGGTTTATAAGCCGGCTGATAAGACAATGCCGGTTGGTTTCTTTGTGAGGAAAAATCTTGTTTGAGCGGTTGATAAGCGAACGTCTGAGCAATGCGAACAAGGCGCTTCATGGTAACCTTTATTCTTTTGTTGCCTGTAATCCTACATGAGTAAATGATGGAGGTCCACCTCCAATGGTCTCAATCTTTTGGAGTGGTACTTTAATCGATCTTATTGTCTCTTTCTCAACTTTTCACCGTTTAGTTTCTCTATTATATGATAAATTGCATCACCAAGCCAAGCCATACGAGAAGGGAGATTCTAATCACATGAGAAGACGACTAGACGTAGGGTATGTGGACTAAATATTTATGAAAGAATAAAAAATATAATATATCACTTTTTAAATATATAAATATTAAGTTAAAAACGGTTTGTACAAGTTTTAACAAAATTAGTAAATTTAATTACGAATATATGTATTAACTAAAGTTTAATTTGTTATTTTTTATAATTTATATAAATTGAATCTAAAGTTTGTTCGTGGAATAATATATTACATATTAATATATTTTATTATTATTATTTAGAAAAATCAGAATTATTTAGTTGAGATGTATAAACGAGTAAAAGTCGGCTCGAGTGATTAAGTAAAAGAGTTTCCCAACCATATCGTTCCCCTCTGAATATGTCGCGCAGAAAACTCTGCACTCGCGTGACCAGTGAGCTAGCTCCCTGCGGTATATACTATGTTTCTCTTATAGGATTCACGCCATGCGGCAGTGCTGCACAATGTATAGGTTACTGTACTAGTGCTCCATATGCAGTATAGGCAACCAGGAAATTTTCTGTGCCAAATAGTAAAACCATACAGGTCTGATATCTGGGCTTTGAACGGTGCTGTGTGTGCATCATATCCCGTGTTACTTTCAGCATAAAGGCACTTGCTTAGTTGTATCCATGTTGTGCATATGAGCCGTGTGCAGTATACTTCCTATGCCTAACGTCAAAACAGTACATGCATGCATGCGCAAACCAGTACAATACACTGTTACTTCCTAGGCCTCTGGTGCAAGTAGCTAGGTAAGCGATCTCAAGTACTGTAACGGGAAGCTATTCTGAACTTCGAGGAAGGATATCTATTATTATTTTTATATCATTCAAATAAAGATAAAAAATTTAATAAAATAGATTAAAATATGATAAATCACTCTATAAACATGTAAGATTAAATTTAATTTATATAAGTTGAAAAAAATAAATTTGGTTATAAATATATGTTAACTAGCTATATAGTTTAGTTTATTTTTTCGTTATGACTTATAAAGTTAAATTTTAACTTATGAAATGATATATAATATATTAATTATTCTTTTTTATTTTTTTATAACTATTTAAGAAGATGTTCTGTCGAGGGTTAAAATCCACGTCCGGATTCTGGCACGGTTGGCGCGACCGGTTGCTGTGTGTGCACTGACTAGGGAGTGCAGTAGTCGAGACTGTACATACAAGTGTGGAGTGTCATCCTCGCAGAGGACAAGAGGGACGATTTGTTCCTCAGCCGATGTACGTACGTATTAGTATCCCTCTCCGGTTTCGCTAGCTTGCTTTCATCGTCAACTACTACCGTAGTGATTACTGAACTTGCACAGCAAGGTACTACACTACTAGTGCTAAGGCCTAGGCCTAGTTTGATTAGACTTTTTAGCCAATTAACTGGCTAACTTATCAAAGAAAATATTTAATTAGTATATTATTAATATTAACTATTATAAACTAAAATAAATTTATTTAAATTTTTAATAAATTTTTATATATAGAGTTTTTTTCAAGATGGGAGCGTACGTACTATCTTCTTTTAAAAATATGTACGATATTATTAATTTTTTGTTAATTTTATAATATTTGATCATTTATATAATTAATAATTTTTTATAAATATATAAAATATAAATTAAGATTATATTTTATTTGATAATAAAAATTACAACAAAATAAATAATATTTATATATTTTTTAATAAAATAAATGATTAAAATTTATAAAAAAATTAATGATATCATATATATATATATTAAAATAAAGGTAGAATGTAAGTAGAGACGCACAGTTTTAAGAAGATGGAGTTGAATTAATTGGTACTCCATTACGATTTTCGAGTTGATGAGCGCCAGTGAACTCGTGATTAGCTCGCTCCATCAATCAGGGCGGGACCCGTGCGTGACGCCAACGTGAAGAGACGACGCCTTTTCCGGCTAGCTAGGCAGAGGCAGTAGAGAGTAATGCAACTGGGTGTGAGGAATCCGCGACTTATTAGCGCGCGCGTGCTGGACTGACCCCGACCGGCCTGTTCCTCTCTCTCGATCGCTCTCGCGCGCGTCGCGGCAGTCTCGCCTCAAATTTATGCACGATCCTACCTTACGTAGCGTGACGCCGTCCGTCCGTCATCGGCCTGCAGCGAACGTCGACGCCTTTGCCCAATTCCCTGGCATCCTACATGCCTGCACCAGCTGCTACAGTTGCTGCAACCTGTCCTCCTTTGCACGATGTTGTATACCACACCCGTGCCAAGCTAACACGCACGCCGAGTCTCTCTCTCTCTCTACCTAAAAAATCAATAACTTTCCAATCGTCGTCTAATTTTTCGTCCGCCAATCCGTTTTTCGTCCGCACGACCTTTTTAAGACATCCGATTTTGTTTCTAGCTTTTGGTTATTGCACACAGGAGGTCAGGTTCGTCCACAAGCACACAAACCCAAACTGCTTTCAGGATTTCAGGTTGTCCACAAGTCCATCAGCTCAGACTGCTTCCAGGAGTCTAGGTCCGCCCACACCGTCTCCTACTCCACTTTGCCCAGCCCACGTTCACGAGTCCGGTTCTGTCCGCACGTCCTACTCCGTTTTTCTTTTCTTCCGCTATTTTTAGTGCACCCATTAACGTGATTTTACAGATTTCTCTCACAGGGCAAAATACACAATATGATCGAAGGCAAGACATACATTAGAAATTAGAAATAGAAATAATGCTTCACACAAGAAAATACAGATCGCAAGACTCTTCCTCTAGGACATCAAGCCACCTCCAATCAATGTCGATTACAGGTTATCATTGAACTCAACCCTGAATACAATTACAATTTCATTAGATTTATATAACTCAAGAAATTCTACTACATTTATAATTGCTTATTGTCCACACAAGCTAGGAGTACTCAATGCTTGCACAAATCGGTATCAATATGAGTAGTTAAAAAGCATTGTGGGAAGGGTTATGGAATAACTAATATGTTACAACCTCTAAGCTGAACAGTTGCACTGTATATGCATAAAAATAAGGTTAAGAGCAGACTGAGTCAAATGAGAATGATAAGGCTCGTCATGAACCATGCATGCTTGCCTACACTTGTGAATTTACTATGGATACTTTTGGTAAATCCCAGAACCAGACATGATATGATAAGAAATAAAACAAAAAATGACATTAAAGAAAAAAAATGCAAGATGGCATGGTATACTGAATTTCATTGTGCCTGTGATGCATCTACTAAATAGCAATACAGTAAAAAGAGTACCTTCACTCATGCAGAAGCAAGGCGAGTTTAAAGCAGCAAAGAGGGGATTAATATTTCTTTACTGATGTAAAAGGCAAGATCAATTTGTTGGCACAAAACATCTATTATTGGGACACAATCACCTACTTAGATCTTACCTAATGACCCATGTAATTTCTTCCTTGGCCTCCTGGTGGAGTACCGACACACCCACACATCACCCCCATAGTTGCCCAAATAACCACCAGCACCAGACATCCCGGTGCTACAGAAGCCCTTGTGTTTAATCAACCCTGAACCATTTATACCTATCAAGAAATAGCAAAATATGATAGCACTGAATGTTACAAACTTAGAATATCATATCATGGTATGTGTATTGATTTGAAGGGTATCACAGTAACACATTGAGATAATAAAATTAATATCACATCATAGTAGCATGAAAATAATGAATTGATCTAATCTGCAATTTTTTGAACCATGTTATATTGATTGGAAGAGTATAACAGTAACACCTTGAGGTAATAAAATTCACAGTACTTGAATGTTTAAACAAATCAGTATGAGCAGTATCATTTAGAGGTTGAGCACACTTTTTTAGCTGTTAACCTTCAAGGCTAAATTCATAGTACCTGAAAACTAACTGTTGACGCAAAATATGTCCCGTTAAACGTGTCGTATTGACATAGATCCTGCGTATGGCTTACCCTTTCACCGGAGATCAAAGCCGATGCAGCCCCACGTCAAGTGTTAAGTTTCGCCGGGGGTAAAACCTCGGAAAAGAGGGTGGCGATGCGTCGAGAGTAATTTTATTGATCTATGAGATAAGTTACAGAAAACTCTGGATGTACATATTTATACCCATAGGCCGATATGAGTCTTGATTGGACACGACACGAACTCTCCTAAAGATAAAAGATAAAAATATAAATCTTGACCGAACACTAAAAAAACTTCCTAAAAATAAATCCTGCCTAATTAACAAACAAATTAAGTCGTCATGCCATGGTCTTCATAATTTTTTCCTAAACTCGGTCTCTTCTAGATAAACTTTTCATCGGCTAATTGTGTTCTTTCCTTAACCAAATCCACTAAAAAATCTTATCAAATTTTGGCGTTAATACATGCCCCCCAATTTTGGAGTAGGAGAACTCATGCTTCAATTTATGACTCCAAAATTTCTTCCTACTTTGCCTCTTGCAATCAGCTTTCATAAGCCAATATTTTCTGCGTTAGATGAGCTAGACTTTCGAACTCTTGAAAGAAAAATCTTTTTTGATAGGGCTTAATAATCCTTGAAATGACAATTATGCTAATTATTCATCACTTAAGCTCAAACTATAGCATCGGTTACGAACATCACGAAATCTTTAAATATATTCCATAATCGATTCATTCACTCCTTGCCTAACTGATGTCAAATCTGAAAGCTTCGTCTCATTGATTCCAGCAAAGAAATATTTGTGAAATCTCTTTTCCAGATCGGCCCATCCTCTAATAGAATTTGGAGGTAATGATGAAAACCATGTAAAAGCTGATCTAGAATAATGATAAGAGAAATAATCTAACTTTCAAAGCCTTCTCAACCGAAGCTTCTTCGCACTAAGCCAAAAATCGGATGATATGCTCAAATCTTGATATATTATTTTGCCCCAAAAATTTAGAGAAATCTGGAATCCTATATCGGTGATGTATTGGAACCTTATCAAACCACTCAGGATATGGGCACTGACACATATAGGTCTGATCCTTAGGTTTGATTCCAAACTGTTTCCATATCATCTCAGTAATTCTATTGGCTAATTCATTATTCATTGCATTGTCCATGTTATCTTGATGTGGTTCCTCTAGCCGATATTGATGTGGTTCTTCATACCGATAGCAATACAGTTTCCCCCTGAGCTGAATTCTTTGAGCAATTGATTCATCAACTATCTCCTTGATAAAATTGTGTAATGTATTCATCAAAATTTCAGATAGATTGATCAAATCATGACAGACTGTCTCATTCACTTTATCTTGAAAAATTTTGTTACGAGGACTTTGAATCTTAGGAGGACTATGAGGATTACTTAGTTCATCTTCAAGTATTGCTCTTGGTAGTAAAGTTTTTTTAATAGACCCCTGACGGGTTATGCTGAAAGACTCCAAGCATAGCTTCTTAAAATCTTGAATTTGTTGCTCCACCTCCGCTCTCTGCTCATCGGTGAGTTTATCCATAGTTGGAATAATATTTTCTTGATCAACTTACTTCACCATGATGATTAGACGACGTGTCCCACCGGGCTTGCCAATTTGTGTTGATGCAAAATTTATCCCGTCAAGCGTGCCAAAAGATGTATTGATGTAGATCCTGCTTATGATACACGAAGGCCTGTGAGATCTTCTTAACTCCAATATAGGTCCTAAATTTTGATGAGATACGGGAGCGCCAGTCAGTTTGATCCTGCAACTGACAAGATAAAAATATATTGATGACCAAAAAAATTGATCGGCCAATAGACCGATGTAGTGATATCAGCCGATGTCAATAGGGTTTTGAACAATCGGTTATACGTCCGGTATAGATTCTGACACTTGGATAAATAATGATATAAAGGCAATTGGCTGAAGATAATGTAATGAAATAATGAACCAATCGGCCGATGCTGATATAGAATTTTAGATGTAGGTTTGATGATTAAAATGTACATCGACTGGAAGTCCAATGTAAAGATAACTTATCGGCTACCACTCCAATAAAACATAGTACAAATCTATAAACTTAGCAAGACTTAAATTATTAGCAATAATATAGAAGATCGGATCCAACCGAGACAGGTTCTAGATTATGTTTGATCAAATAAGCTAGATAAGCCGAGATTTATGCTAACATGATGGATATAACAAATCTATCTAAAACAACATTGTAATTGTAGAGATATATTGACTAAGCCAGAAGATCGATCTAATCGAGACACTCCCAACTAAACCGATGCGTCTCTAAACACAATACAATTAAATATAGAATTTAAATATCAGGTAAGCAACTATACCAACCGGACCAGAGCAATCCAAGAGATCGAAGGGATGCAGCCTTGAACAACACTAATATAGTCGATACAGCTGCCAAGGCCGATGAAACTTAGGGCTTACCCCTTCGCCGAATATCGAAGCCGATGCAGCCCCGCATCAGTGCCAAGTTCCACCGGTGATAAAACCTTGGAAAAAGAGGATGACAATGCGCCAAGAGTAATTATATTGATATGTGAGATAAGTTAAAAAATCCTGGGTATACATATTTATACCCACAGACCGATATGAGTCCTGATTGGATACAATATAAACTTTTCTAAAGAAAAAAGAAAAAATATTAGTCCTAACCGGACAAAAAAAACTTCATAAAGATAAGTCATGCCTAACTAATATATAAATTAAATCGACATGCCATGGTCTTCATGATTATGATCTATTTTCATCGTCTAAGTGTATTCTTTCCTTAACCGAATCCACCATAATAATCTTAACAAATTTTGATGTTAACACTAACCCATTCAATAAAGATTAGTAATTTCATGCCAAAAAACTTACTAATTTCCAACCTGCGACGGTGAAAGCATGAACCCAGTTTTTCCTCCACTCCGAAAGTTTATATATATATATATATACCTATCTATAAAGCAAGTAATGTTTCTATCGAAAATTTTGTTCTATCTGGCTATTTTGCAGAAAACTCCTTGAGTTTTTCCGAAAATGGAGGGCCGCGGACCAAGCAGCGATCCACCTCGAATTTGATCCAATTCCGAGGCCATCTCGCGCCCAACACGAACCACGCCCGAAATCCCTAATGGACGACCAGGTGCATGACCCACTATGCGTGCGACCACTTTCGTTTTCGGCTCATTGGTTGTTTTGGGAATTTTCTTTTTCGACCCAGCCTGTACGATTAATTTGGCCGATTACTAAATTTGTGTTTTCAGACTTTCTCTATTGTAATTTTTAAGGGTTTCATTATTTAGCAGGCCGGCCCAATTCGTTCACACACACCAAATCGGGGTTTTTTAGCATGCCTACTATTCAACCTATGTATATACACTTTGTATAGGTACATACGCATACAATATATATATTTATATCTATATATATTTATATCTGTATCTATAACTATATCTATAAAGCAAGTAGTGTTTTTACTCAAAATTTTTGTCCGTCTGACTATTTTTAGAAAACCCCTTGAGTGTTTATAAAATTAATCCGCAGCCTCAATGCTAAAAAGAAAGGGAGGGTTTGGATAAAAATACCTCCTACGTCCCTCCCGCCTTCCCCATCCGTCGCGTCCCGCGCGCGCGCCGCGCCCTCCTCTCATTGCTGCTCGGAGCTCTTGCGTTGTGCCTGCGCCCCTCCCTCCCGTCACCCTCCGCGTCGCGACCCGACTTCACCCGTTGCAACACACGGGCATAGTTGTTAGTATATATACTAGTAAATATGTCTGTACATTGCAACGAGCGTCGTTTTATTTTATCATAATTATTTTAAAGTTGAAGTCTCATATAATTTCAATTCATATTTTTTTTAACCTGAGGCCTATTTCAGTATTAGGATTGTGGGATAATTTTATAAACCCTCAAAGGGTTTTCTACAAAATAGTCAGACAGACTACGAGTTAATTTTATAAACCTTCAAAGAGTTTTCTGCAAAATAACCGACAAACGAAAGTTTTGAGTAAAAATATTATTTATTTTATAGATAGTTAAGTTATATATGTATATATATATATATATAATCTGCATGTGTGCTATATCCCTAGAAAAACAGAGTCGGTGATACTATACGAGAACGAGACAGCGGTCAATCCATGTCATCATGTACGTACACGATCGAGTACGTGAACCAGTCTCACGTTACAAGAGAGATGTGAGATGTCCGTGTCGGCACCGACATCGATTTGATGAACACACAGCGCTAATAGTGAATTGATACATCACGTAGTACAGCGTTATTCCAGACAAGATCGCAACGCGATTGCTGTTCTCCCGTGCAGAATTAAGAGAGTCCATATAGTTGAACGACCGTGGGGTACGCACGCGCAACTTAACACACTGTCTCGATCTGCCAGTGCGCACGCATGCAATGCAACCATGCATCTCTAACACGATCCCTATAAATCGATGCACAATTGCACGAAGGATTGGTAAAATAAGATTTTGGTGCATGTACCGATCGAGATAAGACGTCGCCGTCGGAGGGGCCGGGCCGGGCGCCGCGGCGAGGAGATGTATATATACAGGGGTGGGCCGATTGGATTGGATTTTCGCGCACGACGTATGTGCCGCGCCGGGGGAACACGCTCCTTTTCGTGCTACAATCTCACCATCTCCTTCGACCACTTCTTCAATCTTTTCATCTTGTGGATGCACACACACTGTCCACGCATGCATGCACCCGCCTTCCTGCCGCCTTACAATTAACCGTCTGCTTCGGCCACAAGCATTGTATCCTTATCGGTAATTGTCAGCTGGATTTCGTCACGTTTCTGCAGGTCGTCGATCTCACAATATAATTAATCTATGCGTGTATAGCTTTGCTTGCCGACGGCTATATACATGCATCACAGCATGCGTGCTTTTGTTATACTCGATCACTTTGTGTAATTCCAAGCCATCAGCCCATCATTATCACTCGCGCCGGAAAGAACTTCAGATGCCTATGCTTTGCTTTGCAAGTAGGTTAAAAACGGACGGAATTTTTTACCTTCCGATTCATCCTTTTTCTACATTTGATCCGATCATTTTCATATTTTTGGAAAATTCGGAAAAGAAACAAAAGTAGAAATGATATTTTTTCGTCCGTTTGGATTTAACCTGAATTTCAGGCCCATCAATATTTGTGTCTCGAAGGTCCAACCGTACCCTATCCTTCGTCCGTCGGAATCCTTTTGATTTGAAGTGAATGATTGTATGTCATCACAGACCGTTCATATCAATTATCTTATAATTCCGATTGTTTGATAGAATTATCTTAATTATCTTGTTCATTATAAAAAACGAACAAGACGTGGTTAGAAGATATGTAAATTCTGACTTAAGTTTCGGGTTCCGATCATTTTCGTGCATCCGTATATCCCGATTTCGTTTCTGAACCCGTATTTTTTGAACCGGATCCCGTTTGCGCTAAATAATATAGTAATGGAAGTAGAAATGGGTTTTTTCCGTCCGTTTTCATCCCTATTTGCAAGCTGCCTCTGAATAACCACTGGTATATACATACACACACATATATATATATAAGAAAAATGCTTGTGCGTTACAACGGATGATAAAAAAGACGTTGCACACAGGATACTGATTTTTGTTGTTAATTTACCAAGTAGAGGTAAACTTCGGCCTCTAATTATATAGCATGATTAATTTATGAATGTTTGGTAGACGTAGCGTGGGGCGCAGCGTGAATGGGGACGGGAGGAGGGCGCAAGAGGTCTTTTTTCAATCCAAGCATTTTCTTTCTTTTCAGTATTGAGACTGCGGGTTAATTTTATAAACACTCAAAGAGTTTTTAGCAAAATAGTCAGTCGGACAAAAATTTTGAGTAGAAACACTACTTGCTTTATTATAGATAGTTATATATATAGCAAAATGCCCGTGCGTTGCAACGGAATGACGACGCAGGGAGAAAAGCAGGCGGATGGCGAAGGTCCAGGCAGCGGCACGAGAGCTTCGAGCGGCGACGGGAGGGAGGGGCGCAGGCGCGGGGCGGGGCGCGGCGCGAATGGGGACGGAAAAGAGGGACGTATGAGGTTTTTTTTTCATCCAAGCCCTCCCTTTCTTTTTAGCATTGAGACTGTGGATTAATTTTATAAACACTAAAGGGGTTTTCTGGGTGTCTTCAACTTTGTGTACCACTGGACCTTGATTAAAAAATAGTATCAGATAGACATTTAGTCTATGTTAATTTAATTTCATCAAATTAAGTCAAAAATATAATAAAAATAGATATTGACTTACTGATACTTTAAACTGATTAGAAATTCAGTAAAAGTTTAAAATATTTAAGACTCAGATATTATTGTTAGAAAAATATATTGATGAATAGGATAAGTTGCATGTTATCATCAACAGGCATGTGAACCATTGCATCTCCTTATAATTTACTTACCTCAGTTGACTACGACCAAACATCACAGTCAATGAGTCCTGATGTAGCCTCTAGGACTTATCTGTGATTTACCACAAATATGGAATTAAAATATAAAATCACCAAAAGCTACAGGATGTCGTCTTTCTCCCGTCCTCACGCGGAAGGTGACAGCGCTCGGCCATGCCTTCGGCCGCCGGTGATAGGAGGACGTCAAGGAGGCATTCTGCCTCACAGGCGCTTCTCTTCCTTGTTCGACGGTGGTGCGCTAGCTCACGCGTGCAGCGTGTGCTCGGTCGTCGGTCAGGGCAATGCACGACGAGGCAGGAGGTCGTGTCAGTCGGGCTCGTCTGCTGGAGGTGAGGAAAGCGAGGCAACAATGAAGCGAGAGGTTATACGGGTCGAAAATTTTATAGATTTGGATGAAAAAATGATTTGATGATCGAAAAGTTATAGATTTTTTAAGTAGTTAAGATAAACTCTATCGTACGTATAACTGGATTTTTTAAAAAAAATAGACAGGCGGACTGCGGGTTAATTTTGGAAAAACTATAGGAGATTTGATGATCGAAAAGTTATAGATTTTTAAGTAGTTAAGATAAGCTCTATAGTACGTATAACTGGATTTTTTTAAAAAAATAGCCAGGCGAAGTGCAGGTTAATTTCGGAAAAAACTCAAGGGTTTTTTGTAAAATAGCCAGGCAGAACAAAATTTTGGGTGGAAACACTGCTTGCTTTACAGATAGTTTTATCTGTAATTATTTGTAAAGCAAGTAGTGTTTTCACCCAAAATTTTGTTTTGCCTGGCTATTTTGCATAAAACCCCTTGATTTTTTTGAAATTAACCCGCAATCCCAATGCTAAAAAGAAAAAGAGGGCTTGGATGAAAAAAAGACCTCTTCCGCCCCTTCCTCCCTACGCCCCTCTCTCCCGTCGCTGCTCGAAGCTCCCGCGCCACGCCCCGCGCCGCGCCTCCGCCCCTCCCTCCCATCCCCATCCGCGCCGCGCCCCGACTTCATCCGTTACAACGCACGGACACAATTGCTAGTGTGTGTATATATATATACACATATAATACACACATATATATATATACATATATATATACATGTGTATATATATACACATGTGTATATATATATACATGTGTATATATATATACACATATATATACATATGTGTGTGTGTATATATATATATATATATATATATATATATATATATATATATATATATATATATATATATATATATATATATATATATATATATATATATATATAATACGGCTGATACCCCTTTCTGCGCGGGTTAGCTTAACTACAGGTTAATTCCCACTTGCATTTAACTGGTTACCTTTCATTCTGAATTCCTTTTTTTTTTCGAAAGACACCTTGGGTTCTGAAATCTGATAACATTGCTATTTGACGTTTCATCATAGAGCATCCATCGCTGTTATCTGACGTTAAGTTGGTTCATCCTTTTTCTCCATCCAATGATGGACTGCTTACTTCAATTCAGCTCTTTTAAATTTAGGCGATCTTTTTTTTTACAAACGAATTTAGACGATCCTTTTTAGTACGAGTGGAATTCATTTGAGTTTGCTTGCCCCTGTACCTGCTTCTCTATCCAACTCACCTTGACATCTTGTTGGGCTAAGAAGTACTATGGTATTGGGCCGGGAAACCAGGTCCATGTATTCACAAGGTGTGTACGCTATCCAAGAGTCCAGAATGCAGCAGATCCTTTTCACGATGTGCACCTTCATTTTTCTAGTCCATTTGACAATGAGTAGTAGCCCAGACACAAACTTGTGGTTTCCGTTCAACCGGCTCCTACAGTGGAAAAGGCTGACTGGACTTCTAGAAGCTGTATGCATCAAAGTCTTCTCTACCCCCTTTGGTCAAGGGTCTAGATTGCCAAGCTTATTGGCCGTTTAGGAGAGACTTGCTGACGTCTGTTCGATTGGGCAATGCTACTTTTTATATAGATTAAATTTCACTTTGGCCTTTTATCGTTAATATTTTGTTTGGGACCACCTTTCAACCAATATTTTTATTTTGAAACGAATAATTTTACCTTCATACATTTTGGATTACCCTCAACTTTTTATTCATCTACATTTTATATGTTGAAAAAATTGGTCATATATAGTTGAGAAATAGAAACGTACTTGAGTTTAAAAGAAATCGGAGTGATTTAAAGTGAAAAAAACATGATTATTTAATTAAAATAAAAATATTAGTTAAATAATGGTCCAAAACATCACTCTTTTAGTTATCATCAGGTGCGTCATTGATCATTGGTCTGAATTTTCTTCGGTCAGCAGAAATTTTTTCAACAGTTAGGTGAAACATGGAAGAAATCTTCGGCATCTTTCATATGGAGCTACCTGATGTATTTGTGTTTGATTTGACTACGGATAATGACCATTCGTATGGTCATGTGAGGAGCTTGCGGATTCACAGAGAATTATGTAAAGCAATTTCTTGTAGTAACCTTTTTTTATAGGAGTGTTGTATAGTTTTAGGCTGTGTTCTTTATATGATGATGTTAAGAGTCAATCTCTCGTACACACCAAACAAAACAAAATGACTAATTAATGTATTATTAATTTTTAAAAATAATATAATTTTTAAGACATTTTTTAAAAAAAACCTTTAAAAAAGGTAATTTTGGAAACGTGCACTTAAAATTAGTAGAAAAGGTAAAGAAAAGAACACAGCTTTATAATTTTGATGAGACCCGCTGCTGGTGCTGGTCAACGTGGATTTGGTGGATGTTTTATGAATGGCAAGACGCTGATCTGAGGACTGAGGTAGGACATGCTTATTTCATCAGGACATCTGCATCTTCCAAACGAAGATACGCTGTTGTTCTGTTTAAGCATTAGAGTTTGGATATGGTTCAAAAAATGTTTCAGATAGTACTATTAAAAATAAGATAATTAGTACTTTCTTAAACAGAAAACATTTAAGATTGAGACCAGTTCTTCTGAAACGGACTCAGACTCAAACGTGCCACTCTCAGATGGGAGAGATATCAACCTGATAACCAGATGATTCGAATTGATCCAATCATGCGCATCCGATGCGCGTCTATGGAAATTCACATGACGAATCCACCCCCTCCGTCTCACAGATCACAAGGGGATACCCAACAAAAATGGCATCTGTCGAACGGCTCATCCTATTTTTGCATTGACTGCAGGAGGCCGAAGCACAAATGTTTCGTATTTACATCTTCTTTACACTATTTTCACTTAGGTACAGTGAACGGTCGTGTTGTACACATCTACTCGAACCAAAAATTGTGACCGGAGAAGCGAACCCTGCAGGGCACTGCCATGCCGTGGCATTCAGTTTGTGTCCGACTGCGACGCCTAGGCGGCGAGTGTCATACGGCGAACTGCTGCTTCAAGGACTTGGGCGTTTGGCCTCCCTTTAGCCTTACCTGCATAATCCAGCAAGAGTTCATTCATTAGCAAGATGAGCTATTGGAAACTGTTTTATTCCCGGCTACTACTAGTACAATTCAATGCAGTTATTTTGTGTGTAAAGAATCGTCAGAGAATTCAAGATAGTTGGGGTTCCTGTTCAATACTCTGACAGCCAAACTTTGACAGGGTCGTGGAGATTCTCTGGCCATGAAGATCACGCAGAAACTGTCACGGATGTGAGGGACAGTGACAGGCTAAACAATTGCAGTTGTGATGTCAATTGAGCTCATTGTATTTTCCAGATATTTCTAGAGACCTGTCCTGATCGATACTCTAGGCCATGACGTCCAACGTATGGAAAATATGTTCAGGCCATTATGTTAGACTAATCTTCATGCGTTTTTCCTGCAAATCCTGATCGGTTTGGAGCGATTTGACCGTCTATTTTTTTAATGATAAATGGAAATAAAACTGAACTAGTACTAAATCGCTAATTAACAGCATTCCAGGGCAACAGTTACCAGTTAAACCGTGGGAACAATTCAGCTAGTACTAGTAATTATTACTCACAGCTATCTGAAATTTCAGGTGGAGGTAAGAAGTTTGGTCGGGCTAGTTTGTGCGTGAGGAATCAGGAATCTCCAAAGCAGAAATCGCGAGGACCTCCTTTGCACAGTTGCACACAGGCACACGGCTTGGCCGGCAAGGGCTAAATAAAGCAGATTCCATGGCGCTATTTGACTATGTCGACGCGTTACCTAGAGCACATTTCGTTTCCCCGATTGGGGAAACGGGCAATACACGATACACCCAGCAAGTGTATGCCTCGATTGTTCTCCAGAATCTCTCGAGAACACGGATTGGAATCTGGAAAGCTTTCATATTTTGGTTCTAACATGTTTCCACCCTACAACTAGGCAGAATCGTTTGTTTCTCTGTTTTTTGTGCGGGCGTGACAACTCTGTAAAGAAACAATTGATACGATACCGATACGAGCAAAGAAGGGAATGAATCACTTACAGCTTCGACGTCGATTCTGTAGACGAGCAGGCGGCGGCGCTCGCGGCAGCTGGCGCGGTATGCCATGGCGATGTGCGCGGCGGCGAGCGCGAGCGACATGAGGAACATGGCCTCCACGGCGACGAGTTGGCCCTTGCCCTGCAGCCCCAGCCCGGCCCCGTCGGGCGCCGCGCCGAACACCACGGCCGCCTTGGCGAGGACGTAGCAGACGGAGCCGACGCTGCACGCCACGGCCACCCACAGGTAGGCCGCGCCTCCCCCGCACGCCGTGTACGCGCCTGCACCGGAGCACACACGCAGTGATCGTCAGTCAAACCGCCGTGAGATGAACACGCAGAAAAAGATAAGGGGATCGCATCGAATCGCACATACGCTTGATACCGATTGCGTGATGGGTTACTCACAGAGGATAAGGAGGGAGCGCGCGGCGGAGACGGCGGGGAGGTCGACGAGCGAGGACCGGAAGTGGAAGCCCCTGGCCTGGTCGATGAGCGACGCGGGGTGGTTCGCCGCGCGATGGAAGTTGGAGAGGAGTGCGGGCGGGAGGAGCAGGTCGAGGACGACGATGAGCAGCGGCGGCGCGCAGACGAGGAGCAGCGAGGCGAGCATGGAGACGAGGAAGAAGACCGTCTTGGCCCACCGCCACGGCCGCGCCCACAGCCGCTCGTTGTGCACCAGCGGCAGCGGCAGCTGCAGCTTCGTCTTCTCCATAATCATCAACGACGAGCCACCAATCCGTCACGTTGCGTCACCGATTGAGTTAATTAGCAGATATATATGTGCACTAGCAAGATCGATTGATCGATCGATCGATCGAAGCCGCTTTCTATATGTGTGCAGTGGTTTAGCGGTTTTGGTAGGGCTGCGGGATTGAGGGGGGGAGTGGATTCGGTCGGAGCCGAGCTTTTTAAGCGGAGGCGATCGAAGAACGCGAGACGGCAATGGGGTTTTGGTGCGCCGCGGGGTCAGAGATGAATAGCATTACCAGGTAGACGACGATGGATGACGGATTGACGGGTAGTAGGAAGGAACAAGATTTGACCGACCATGCGGGCCCACGCGAGTACCCGACCCCACGGCCACGGACTCATCGGGTGGGCCCGGAGGCTGCCGTGAGTCGCCACGGCTGCGCTGCGTCAGCGTCTGCGTGGGCTGCGCGGAGAACCTTCCCCCCGCTTGCGGCTTGCGTCGCGCCTCTCCAATCATTTTGTATCTCCGCTGCTCTGCTCTCTAACGGGTTCTCGTCGCGGTTTCAGGGGTACGAAACTACGAATTATGGCGATTGTAGCAGTACAGGTACACGTAGATAAATTCAAGGGAGGAAAAAAACGGTGGCTGGGAACACTTGTGCTGCCGTGTACGAGTTACGGCGGCTATGCCTTTCAGGACTGCCATGAGTTGTTCATTGCTTATTCATTGAACCAAATGGAACGAAGTAGTGGTACTACTTCTAGAAGGCTATTTGTCAGCGCCTATCCCTGTTATCCAACTGTCTCTCGCAGCATTCATCAGAAACCGATCGTAATGACCAAACGGAAAAAACGACAGGCGATAGTACACACGACTAAAAAAACCCGTGCTTTTGGACACAACACATGGCTGCCATGTGACACAAAACGCGATCGGCAGTTCAACATCCTTTGGAGCCGCCCTCCCAGGTTGAAAACCACATGTCCGCGATCGATTTCGACGCATCTCCACATGCCGTGATTTCAGCCATTCCGCAGCGGCGCCATCCCAAATTCCCAGTCCCATGTGGAGTTTGGAAGCCGCTGGTCGGCGCACATGCGGTAACCGTTAACGGCCGCCCTCGTGATATTCACGAGGCCAATGGCCTAAAAAAACTCGGTCCTTCATGGCGAGCCGCCCTGCAGATCGTCGTGGATTATTCAGCGACCGGCCGTCCCGCGTCGCCCACATTTTTTACGAGGATTCTCACGGGGTTTGAGTGCTGGGACCTGGCCACTTGGGAATCTTGGACGGCTTGTCTGGGTGAGCTGAGTAGGCGAGTAGCTGACCAGAGCAACACTGCAGCAGCGAGCTTTTCCGCCAGGTAGCAGCGCTGCTGCCTGCGTCTGAATTGTTTGGCCCGGGAGCATCTCGGTGACTCGGTTAATTGCAGCATCAGGGTATTTTTCTCAAATTAACCGTGGGTATGTTTGTTCGTTTGTTGCGTGTGCCTCTGCGTCTTTCTGGCTTTCTGCAGCTTGGTTTCAGAAATCAGAATAATGGATTTCGATCAGTTGACGACTGAATATTTAAGAGAATATTGGTGACGGAATCACGAGCAACTGTTGCTTGTTTGACAAAATACCAAGAAGCTTCTGATGGTGATCTGATCCTATTTCTTGTTTGACAAACCATGGAAAAGTTTCCGCTGATGATCACAACAGGAGTTTTTTCGTTCTCTCTCTCTCCTTCATTGTTGGTTTGAGTTTGACCGGGGGCTGTCGTTTACTCGTTTAGGGCCTTTCAGTAATCAGAACCTACCCACTACTAGTACTGCTGGTCTTTCCTTAACGCATTACTTCTCCTCTGGTCAAAATTTGGACCATATGCAAATATATTCACGTGCAAGAGCTAGAGCTTCTAGGTTGAGCTAATTGCAACACTCGCTGTTAATTGTACAGCCTGCTGTTGTTTGTGAGTTCCTCGTATCTTTGAGCACGGCACAACTGCAAAATAGGTGTCAGTTGTGGACTGTATGGATGCCATGCTGTCTATAATAACTGCTCCAAACTCTGAACCCAGCTGTCGCAAATTCGGTAGAGCTAGCTCTGCTGGATAGGAGTATATCGTAGAGCACCACGGCATACAAACCGGCCGTTCCACGTGCCAATGATGCACTCAAGTCTGTTTTTTTATAAGCAAGTTGAAAATACAGGATAGGCTAGCTAAATGCTCACAAGAGAGAGAGAGAGAGAGGGGGGGGTTGTGTATTTTTACAGGGTAGGCCAGATATTTGCTTTGTATGAGTCCAAATGGAGGGTGATTAGAGGATAAGACAATACCACGTCACCCCACCTTAAATTCTAAAACCAGTGCGCCTTGTGTCACAACTTTATCTCTTTGGCTTTTGACTTCTTCTGATCTCCTCACCGTCACGGGCTAATCCACTTACCACTCAAATCTCCGGCATGAGTTAACCAGAAGACTCCTTTTTCCGTGTAAAGCAGAGCCTTTAATTATAGATCTTGAAAGATTTTGATTAGGATTAATCCGAATCTAACATCTTATCGTTAATCTTCTTTCTCCTGACAGCACCTCTGTTGCTTGCCTATCCCAACCAATTATCACGCGTGCTTGCACGGCCCCAAACCGAATTAACGGCCAGTAGCTGGCTTCTTCATCACCACTGCAAGCTGTTGAACACATGATCCTGTCAAGCCAAAGACAGCAGCAACATATCATGTGTTATGCATTTGAATTGTCGAGTACACATTTGGGAAAGTCTCCGATCACGTGTGATTAATTAGATGCCACACCAGCAAGACGTACTGTATTATGCAAGCAAATCATAATATCATATTGTACAGATTTGAAGGACGGGATCAGCCATGGTGGATGATGGGAAAAAGTTAGCAACAATTTCAAATTATTGCGCCGCGAGCAACAACGTCACTGCTTTGATATTTCGCGGCAGGGAGTAGAGGCGGAACTCAGCCGTTTTCAGGTGATGAGGTCATATGCCGATGCCGCCAGGGCCGCCCATATAATTTCCTCCCTCCGGTGAGCTCAGTTCGATCATACGACAGCGACCATGGCCGCCATGGCCGTATTTCCCCCTCGTTTCTTCCTTGGTTCGCACATTCTGTTCGTATACTAGTACAATCTTTGAGTCTCCTTATGATTGATATGCTGCATATCCCCCGCGATACAAGTACAACCCTTAACTATCCGTTCGATCCAGTCTGTGCGGTCGAGATCGAGAGGCCATTTTGCATCCGAGCCTTCCACCACCCCCACACGTGCCGGATTGAGAGCACGTTCAGTTACGCTATGGACTGTAAGATAAGGACTGCATGTGATCTTGGCCATCCATTTTAAGCGCGATCGTGAGTGTATACTCAATATACTATTTTTCTCGTTTTCCTTTAACACGCTTTTCAAATTGATGTTTCGTGCGAAAAATTTTTATATAAGAGTTACTTAAAAATCTAATAAATTTATTTATTAATTTTTTATATATTAATATTTAATTAATCATATGCTAATCACGTTTCTCATTTTACGTGCGGCTAATCGGCCAAACCAAAAATCACCTGCGAACGCGGCCTAAGTATGTAGAGTTAAGATCTGAAGCTACATCTAAGGCTACAAATCCCGAAGCTGCAGTAAACACACAATGCTCTCTTTGATTGAACAATATTTTTGGATTATCTGACTATTGAATTTATATGGTCTTAGTCTGAATGCTTAAGTTGCATTCATACTCTGCATGTGAACTAGAGGGATGGCAACGGGGACCCGATCTTCGATTCCGTGCGAGGAATTCACCCATTAAGGGACAGGAATGGAGGAATATTCATTCCTTGAGGATTGAAAAGGGGAAATTTTGATCCTCGTGGGTATGGTGGGGGCGGGTACGAGCGACCATTCTATGTCCTCGCAAACCCGTGTACCCGACTCTCCCTCAACCTCACACGTTGCGGATAGAAAATTGACGGTCTAGCCCAAGCACCCACCTCGCGTCGTTTCATTTCTTATTTGCAAGTTGCTGGACACGTGTTAATGAATGTTTGATGTTGTGTTTGAATTTGATAGTATGATTATGAATCCTCTTTTTCATTTGCTTGTGTTATTGCTACTGTTTACTGTTGTCTACTGGTCGTGACCAATAATAAGGTCCCTTGTTCGCGAGGACAGATTTCTCCGTCGAGTATAAAAACCCCATCGGGGACGAGGATGGAGAGGCATTCCCCGACAGGGAATTCCCGTTGCCATCTCTAATGTGAACCGGATATCCACACGTGCCGATTTTTTTAAAAATCGCCCTCCCAGAGAGCGATTTTAGTGACGCATCAGACAGCTGTTGGCCGCCGTCTGCCGTGCGCGTGTCATTTTGCATTTTGTCCCCTTATAGCCCTCGTAAAGGGCGTTTTTTACTATTCAATGAACAGTGCAATGAACCATTATGCACACTACAATAAACAGTAAAAACACCATTCGTGAGGGCTAGGGTTGAAAACGGACGAAAACGAATAGAAAAACTCCATTTATACTTTCGTTTCTATATTGTTTAGCGGAAACGGAATCCGGTTCGGAAAATGCGGGTTCGGAAACGGAATCGGGATATGCGGGTACACGGAAACGAACAAATACGATCGGAAAATCAACGGAAACGGTCAAAAGTCGGAAACTTAAGCCGGAATACCGCACATCTTTATACTCAATCACAATCACACACATCTTTAATAAAACACAGACCAAGCCATGCATCTCTTCTAGTGAACAAAGCAGTCCAAGCTCACTGTTCAGTGAACAAATATATCTCAGTCAAAGCAATTCAGTGAACAAATATGTCTCAGTTTCACTAGAAGTTCACTGGAAGTAAATATTGAGAAAATGCAGGAATGATACATTGGTCCATGCATGTAGTACATATAACTCAGTTCTTCCATGACATAAGATGACTGGTAAAAAAAAGAACAGTAGTCCAAGGCAGTCCACACAGAACTAGGGTTGAAAACGGACGGAAACGGACGGAAAAACTCCATTTCTACTTTCGTTTCTATAGTTTTTAGCGGAAACAGAATCCGGTTCGGAAAATACGGGTTCGGAAACGGAATCGGGATATGCGGGTACACGAAAACGAACAAATACGATCGGAAAATCAACAGAAACGGTCGGAAGTCGGGAACTTAAGCCGGAATACCGCACATCTTTATACTCAATCACAATCACACACATCTTTAATAAAACACAGACCAAGCCATGCATCTCTTGTAGTGAACAAAGCAGTCCAAGCTCACTGTTCAGTGAACAAATATATCTCAGTCAAAGCAGTTCAGTGAACAAATATATCTCAGTTCACTAGAAGTTTGTGGAGATTATGGGAATCGGATACCCTCACGGCAAACTTGTCCGACTAGTAATAGGGATAGGTTACGCCTAATGATTATGTAAACAGGCTATGACTTGGGTGTTACGTTACCAATGAGATAAGGTAACAGCCCATAGTCAAAACTTGGTAAGATTATGGAGTCCAACTTAGAATATGATAGGGTTTCCGACTTGTAAGCCCACCCTCCAAGACTATATAAGGGGGTAAGGGGCGTCCCTTGAGGGATATGTGATATGCGATACACTAGATCACAAGATTAATAAAGACACTCGACGGATCGAATCCCCGAAACAGGAGTAGGGTATTACCTCACAAGAGGGCCTGAACCTGTCTAAACTCTTTCTTTCACTTAACCCATCGTGTTTGGACTTGACTTCACCCCCAATTTCTATTGTCGAAACCAAGTTTCGACGGTTGGCGCGCTAGGTAGGGGACATCGCGTCAAGACTTCTTCTTCATCTCGCCGACAAGCGCGATGGGATCTCCCTCTGGCATCGACGACTTCGCCGCTGATAGATTCGGCAAGCTCTCCCTCCTCGACTCGCATTCGAACCAGTCGGAAGGAGGAATCTGCTCGGCGTCGTTCGGGTTACCAAACAACGCTGAGATCTACTACAACCTTCTGTCTTCCGAGTTGGAATCCATCCACTTGGGAGGACAAACCCTCTCGGCGCCTTTTGGGTTACCAAACGCCGCCGAGATTTATTGCAATCTTCTGTCTTCCGAGTTGGAATCGACCCACTTGGGAGAACCATCGTCATCAAGCTGCGACCCGGACTGGGATGACCCAAACTCAAGCAATCCGGGCTCAAGGGAAGTCGCCATCATCCTTCAACCACTCGGGTCATGCTCATCCATGGAGCTCAATGAGTAGCTCAGCTCTTTAGATTTCGATGATCTCTACGACATCACCACGGACGAGGCCAACGACTCCGACTTCAACAAGGATTACGAGCCAAAGTTCTTCGACATCCTCATGGCTGAGGTGGCCGAGACCGACTCGGCCATGGCCCGCAGGGTTGCAGAAGAAGAACAAGTGAGGCTTGAGCAAGAGCGCAAGCTTGCGGAGGAAGAGAATAGGCGCAGAGAAGAAGCTGACCCGAGGAAACGAGACCTAAGGGTGACTGGGCGATCCGCCCGAGAGGCTATACTTCAGACACGAGTCGACAACACCAACATCTTCCAGACGCCTCAACAGAACGCCGTTACCGCCCTCACCCTCCTCGACACTGTTATCGAAGGGGCACCCGCTACGGTAACACCAATCCTGGACAAGATCAAGACCATCGTCGCGAGTACAGCCAACTGCTCTTCCACCACCTTAGAATGAAGGCCGACTGAGTCCGTTGCTGAAACACCTGACGGAAGCCGACTTCCGCCGCTACAGTCGAAGGACTACAGGAGGCCCGAGCAAACCAAGACGGCCGCCAGGTCAAGAGACCCCCGTCATCAAGAACAACCGGCCGACTCTCACGAAAGAGGACACGGTCGACCACCTGTCCACAACCGGATCCGTCGCAGCTATAACTCCAACTACCGTAGCAGCCTGCAAAGAACCCCGCCGAGTGATCTGCGGGAAGTCCTTGACCGGCGCCATCGGGAGCATGAGCAGCGCTCCTACGAAGCGAAGGAGATCACCCGACTACAACGACGACAGAGTGCCTGTGTTCACTCGGGACCTGCATCGAGTGGATTGGCCGAGTGGCTTCAAGCCCACAGGAATCGAGAAGTACGACGAAAAGACCGACCCCGAGTCGTGGCTGACCGTGTACACCCTCGCCATCCGCGCAGCAGGAGGAGACAACAAGGCCATGGCTAATTACTTGTCCGTCGCCCTCGCCGACTCAGCCAGGAACTGGCTCACGAGTTTGCCAAGAGGCTCGATTAGCTCGTGGAGTGAGCTTCGGGACCACTTCATCGCCAATTTCCGGGGCACTTTTGAAAGACACGGGACCCACTTCGATCTCTACAACGTCATCCGAAACCGGATGAGCCGGAAAGACTACATCCGGCGCTTCTCGGAGAAGCGGAACAAGATCCCTAGCATCACTGACGACATCATAATAGCCGCCTTCTAGAAGGGTGTCCGTGATGAGTTGCTGATCGGAAAATTTGGTCGTAAGCCACTGAAGATGGTAAAACAAATGTTCGAGACAACAAACTCCTACACAAAATCCAATGACGCGATCAAGGCGACATGACAAGATCGGCATGACAAAAGGGACGACAAGCAGTCGGGAGGCAGTCGGCATCCTAAGAAGGACAACGGCAACAACAATCACGGCCAGAAAGATCGCAAGCGCCGGCCCGAGGATCTGGTCGCTACAACGTCAAACTCCCAACGCCGTCCCCGGGTTGCAGCCTTCGACACGATCATGAACGCTCAGTGCACGCATCATCCACATCACAAGCATGCGGCCAAGGATTGCTTTATCTATAAGTAATTCGCCAAACAATACACGGCACAAGTAAACAAGAAGCCGACTGATGAAGCCGGCCCATCAGGAACCAAGAAGTACAACCCGACTGGCAACTTAGAACCCTTTCAAGACCCCGTGGGAGAGCTAAATCATATTTTCGGGGGGCCGCAGGCTTATGAGTCCAAAAGGAAACAAAAGCTGACTGACCACGAGGTCAACGCAGCACAACCTGAAGTCCCACAATACCTACGGCGGTCGGAGGTGGCCATCACGTTCAACCGCTTGGATCATCCTGACCGAGTGGTCCACCCGGGGCGGTATCCCCTGGTACTAGACCGAGTGGTCCGAAACATAAAGCTCAAGCGCGTCCTCGTCGACGGGGGCAGCGCCCTCAACATTCTATTCACCAAGACGCCGGACGAGATGCAGATCCCAAGATCCGAGTTGAAGCCGAGTTCATCCCCCTTCCACGGAGTTATCCCGGGGCTGTCGTCTACGCCACTCGGGCACATCACCCTTCCAGTCACCTTTCGAGTTCGGGAGAACTTCCGGACGAAGAACATCACCTTTGAGGTGACCAACTTCGAAACGGCCTACCACGCAATCATCGGAAGACCTGCGCTCGCCAAGTTCATGGCGATACCACACTACACTTACCTCTGCATAAAGATGCCCGGCCCCAACGGCGTCATTACCCTACGCAGCGACGTCAAACAAGCCTTCACCTGCGATAAGGAAAGCTACGACATGGCCCAATCTCGTGAGAGATCACGCGACCAGGAAGAAATCCAACTGGCTGCATCAACATCTAAAAAGGGTGAAATCCCCACGAAGAAGATAGCCAAGTCGGGACAAGGCGACGCCAAAACAAAGAAAATCTGCCTTGATCCATCTGATCCTTCCAAAATTGCTGTAATCGGCACCGAGCTAGATCCCAAACAGGAAAGTGCGCTCGTCACCTTCTTCCAAAGTAATAAAGATGTTTTTGCTTCGAAACCATCTGATATGCCGGGTATTCCAAGGGAGGTGATCGAGCACTCTTTACACGTCAAAGATGACGCGAAACCGATTAAACAACGACTATGCCGTTTTGCTCAGGATCGAAAAGATGCTATCAAGGAAGAACTTACGAAACTCTTAGCCGTCGGGTTCATCAAAGAGGTTTACCATCCCGACTGGCTGGCTAACCCGGTCTTGGTTCGGAAGAAGACAGGGCAATGACGCATGTGCGTCGACTACACCGATCTCAACAAAGTTTGCCCTAAGGATCCCTTCGGACTGCCTCGTATCGACCAAGTCGTGGACTCAACGGCCGGCTATCAGCTCCTGAGTTTTCTGGACTGTTACTCGGGCTATCATCAGATCAACTTGAAGGAGTCCGACTACCTTAAGACAACGTTCATCACACCGTTTGGAGCTTACTGCTACATCACGATGCCCTTCGGCCTAAAGAATGCCGGAGCCACGTATCAGCGCATGATCCAGAGATGTTTTCAGACGCAGATCAGGAGTAACGTGGAAGCTTACGTCAACGATGTCGTCATCAAGACCAAGCGAAAGGAAGACCTGATCGCTGACTTAGAGGAAACCTTTGCAAACATACGGGCTTTCAGAATGAAGTTGAACCCAGAAAAATGCACCTTCGGTGTGCTGTCAGGCAAACTACTCGGCTTCATGGTATCTCATCGTGGCATCGAAGTAAACCCAGAGAAAATCAACGCTATCTTGAAGATGAAGCCCCCGAGTACCCAGAAAGACGTCCAGAAGCTCACTGGTTGTATGGCGGTGCTAAGCCGATTCATTTCCAGACTCGACGAACGAGGTATGCCTTTCTTCAGGTTGCTAAAGAAGACCGACGACTTCCACTAGACCACGGAAGCTCATAAAGCTTTTGAAGACTTCAAATAGTTTCTCACGACGCCGCCCGTCCTAGCCTCACCTCAGCCTCAGGAACCTCTGTTGCTGTATGTCTCAGCGACTCATCAGGTCGTCAGCACATTTCTCGTTGTTGAGCGTGAGGAAGAAGGACGAGCCAAGAAGATTCAAAGGCTAATCTACTTTGTTAGCGAAGTGCTGGCAGGAGCCAAAATTCGCTACCCCCAGGTACAAAAATTATTATATGGTGTTCTGATAACCGCGAGGAAGTTAGCACACTACTTTCAGGGGCATTCGATCACCATCGTCACCTCCTTTCCACTCGGCGATGTCATCCATAACCGGGAGGCTACTGGGCTTATCGCAAAGTGGGCTCTGGAACTAATGACGCTGGACTTAACCTTCAAGGCGAGGACGTCTATAAAATCTCAAGCCCTTGCAGATTTCCTAGGGGAGTGGACTGAACGACAAGAAGATGTACCTAGGGAAGACCTACAATACTGGACCATGCACTTTGACGGATCCAAGAGGATCACTGGCTTGGGGGCAGGAGTCGTGCTGATTTCCCCGACTGGGGAGAGGTTGCGGTATGTCCTTCACATTCATTTCCCCGCCTCACACAATGTCGCCGAGTACAAAGCCTTGCTTCATGGTCTACGACTCGCCGTGTCACTCGGGATATGACGGATGATTGTGCGAGGAGATTCCCAGCTGGTGGTTAATCAAGTAATGAAAGACTGGTCCTGTTTAAACGAAACTATGGAGGCCTATCGACAAGAAGTTCACAAACTTGAAGACAAGTTCGATGGATTGGAGCTATCCCACGTCCTGAGGCAAAACAATGAGGCAGCAGACGAGCTGGCGCAATTTGGGTCCAAGCGAGAAGCAGCCCCGACAGACGTCTTCGTAGAACACCTTTACAAGCTGACTGTTGTCGCCAAATCAACTCCAAATGAGGAAGCTACAAACCAGGTTGCCTTACTCGATGCCGACTGGAGGATTCCACTCACCAAGTTTCTAACTCAGCAAGAGCTGCCGGAAGACCGGGATGAGGCGGAACGAATCCGACATCGCTGTCAGGGCTATGTCATGGTTGATTCTGCACTATACAAGAGAAGCCCTTCTGAAGTCCTAATGAGATGCGTCAAGCCCGAAGAAGGACGACAACTATTACAAGACATCCACTCGGGTGTATGCGGTAGTCACGCTGCAGCACGCACCTTGCTGGGCAAAGCTTATAGACAAGGCTTCTTCTAGCTCACGGCGGTCTCCGACGCCGACAAGGTGGTTCACACGTGTGAAGGTTTCCAGTTCTTTGCTCGGCAAAGCCATGTTCCAGCCCAAGAGCTACAAACGATTCCTTTATCATGGTCGGTCGTGGTTTGGGGCCTGGATATGGTCGGTCCTTTCAAGAAGACTCCAGGAGGATTCACACATCTGTTCGTCGCGATCGACAAATTTTCTAAGTGGATCGAGGCTAAGCCGGTTGCTACGATCACCGCTGACAAGGTACGAGACTTCATCCTCAACATTGTGCATCGGTTTAGTGTTCCAAACAGAATTATAACTGACAATGGGACTCAATTCACTGGAGGCATTTTCAAGGAATTCTGTGAAGACTTCGGCATCAAAATCTGCTACGCATCAGTCGCGCACCCTAAAAGTAATGGACAAGTCGAGCGCGCCAATGGCATGGTTCTTCAAGGCATCAAGGCCCGACTGTTTGACAGGCTAAATTCTTACGCCGACAGATTGGTTCAAGAGTTGCCTTTGGTTTTATGGTCATTACGAACTACACCCAGTCGGGCCACTGGTCAATCTCCTTTCTTCTTGGTTTACGGAGCAGAAGCGATGTTGCCGAATGAGATGGAGTATGAATCTCTTCGAGTTCGCAGCTTTAACGACGAGCGTTATGATCAAGACAGAGTTGATGACTTGACCCGACTGGAGGAGGCCCGTGAGGCAGCCCTGATCCAGTCGGCAAGGTATCTTCAAGGACTTCGACATTACCATAATCGCAATGTTCGGGTGCGTGCTTTCATCGTCGGTGATATGGTTTTGCGCAAAGTTCTGACCACCAAGGATCGTCACAACTTATCTCCGTTATGGGAAGGACCTTACATAATCGCTGAGGTGACTCGACCAGGAGCATACCGACTAAAGCGTGAAGACGGGACCATGGTGGAGAATTATTGGAATATTGAGCATCTTTGACGATATTATACTTGAACCTTTTTTGAGCTTCATGTTTTTCTCGACTGCCAACCCCAAGCAAGATGACTTCTTGGGCTGACAGTCGGGGGCTATACGTATATCAATAAAGCATGGTTCTCTTCGATAACTTGTTCATGTTTAGTTTATCATTGTTTAGTGTTTTGATTCGAGTTCAATAGATAAGAACTGAGAATTTTTTGATGACCTAATCAAGCTTAGGCTTGGTGACAGTCGGACAAAAATTACTTAAGAACTTTGATATAAAGACTTGGATCAAGGCATTAACATAAACAAGCTAAATATTTACAAGTTCACATCTCAAGTTACATACAAAGTCCGCAAAGTAATCAGGATTGGAAGTTCTCAATCACATCAGCAGCTATTTTCTTCGCCGATTCCTGTGCTTCATTTATGAGCTCTAGGCCTTGCTCATCTATGGTGTCGTCTGCAAAGCCCTCTCCAATAGAGTCAACATCTATCCGAGGATAGAGTGACTTAGCTTGTGCAAGAGCGAAACTGGCACCCATGGCAGCCGCATCAGAGATATTTGCAATGTACTTTTCTGGGGCCGTCCTGAGCTTATCGAAGACTTCAACAGCATCCAGCGAGCTTGTCCCAAGCCCATGCTTGTATAGTGCCAACAGGATTGGCGTGGTTGCGTTGGCAATGTCGTCCCTTACACTTTCGGTCCTTCGGACCCGCTCAGCAAAAACATCAAACTGTGCTTGGGACTTGATTTTACTAGCTGCAAGAGTCACGTGATCATATAAATTTCCAAGATTGAGCAAGATGCAGAGTGCTATCTTGAAAGACTTACCTTCGAATTCTTCATGAATCCGCTCATTTTCCGACTCCAGCTTAGCTTTGTCAGCTCTGGATTTCTTCAGCTGGGTCTTGAGAGCATCAATTTCTGTCAAGTTTTCTGCAACAAAAGGATTTGCTAAAGATCAAGACAGATCACATACAGAAGCATAGGAATAGTAAGTTGATTAAACCTACTTGCGATTGAACCCCGGAGTCCGAGATTTTCATCTCAGAGCATGGCGATTTCTTTTCGCAAGGCGGCTTCCTTAGCCATGGCTTCTTCCCTAGCGGCCTTGAGATCCTGTTGGATGTTTTCTAGGGAATTTGCATGAGGAACCAACTTCTAAAGGGCATCTGTTTTGGCCATTGACCGACAATATATTCTCTGCACATGAGTTCAGAATTACTTAATTGAAAGAAACCACGAGGCCATGACAGAGAAGATTGATACTCACGTTTAATAGCCGGGTTGCTTCGTTGAGGCTGTCCACAAGCATATCCCGTTCCTCATTTTCTTTTTGCCTATTCAAGGTGATGCCTTGCTTCAAGCCTTCAGAGTCACGCCACTCAATTTTGATAGGAGGGATCCAATTCTCGGATGCTTGCAATCTGGGGATCTCCTCCTCTTTGGCTGATTGATTTAAAGAAGACAAATGAAGATAGAAGAAAAGATATACTGAAGACGAGAGACAAAAGACCACTTTCAGGCTTACCAGTGTTGGCGGCCGAGTTGTCAATCGGTGCACCCCGACTGCTCGTCCCCTCTTGGTTCACGTCCGACTGGTTTTGTCACATCCTGAGTTTTTCCCTAATTCATTTAAAATAATTTACCCGGAAATAATCGGAATTTCTGAAATTAACCTGGAGTCAACCTATAATTTTAAAATGCGTTTAATAAATGGAAATGACATGATAGGATTTTTCTTGAATTCTTCATGTCAAAATATGCTAACGGATTTTTTGGAATTTTTAGAGCACCCTAAGTATTTTTAAACAATTAAATAAGAAAACAGGAATTTAATTAAGTCCCTTTTTCCTTTTTCTTTTTCCTTTTTCTTTTTTTTCTTCCTTTTTCCGTACGCCGTACGGCCTCATGATAACTCCCTGCCGGCGCCTAACGGGCGTAAATCGGCCCGGCTCCCACGCGCCGCTCTCCCGGACGTGGGCGAAGCCCACGGTCCGCCACGCGCCGCGCAAGTCCGGTCGCGTCCCAGCGCCGCGGGCCATCGGCAGTGGGCCCCACTGTCGGGCCGCCTTCCCCGCGCCGGGCGCCCAGCCGCCGCCGCCCAGCCCGCGCCGCCCGCCGCTTACCCGGCCGTTTCGTGCGCCTCGCCGCGTGGGCCCCACGCCGGCTCCGCCCGTGCCGCCGCACCCGTGCCCGCACTTGCCGCGCGCCGCACCGCCGCCGCCGCCCGAAACGGCCGCCGTATCTTCCCTCTCTCTCCGAGTCCGAGTTTTCGGCGACCTTATCCCCGGCGTTTTCGTGCCGTTTCGGTCTCCTCTCTCCCCTATAAAACCCCTCGAGCTCGCCTCTTTTCCCTTTGTTCGCCGGTTTTTAGCCCGTGTCGCCGCGTTCCCCGTCGATTCATCCGCCGGTGAGCTCGCCGCCGTCCTCGGGTTCCTTTTTGTTTTTCGTTTGCGTCCTTTTTCCTTTCGCGCGCACGCTCGCTCGTCGTCGTCGCCGCCGGGCCGCCGCCGTTCGTCGGGTCGCCGCCGCGCCCGCCGCCGCTCGGATGGTCGTCGGCGGCGCCGCAATGGCCGCCGCCGCCGCGTCCAAACCCTAACCCTAACCCTAGCGCCTCCCGTGCCGTCCGATCTTGCGGATCGGACGGATCTGCGCCGTCCGATCGCGATGGTTTTGCGCCGTCCGATCGTCGTCATCCGGCCGCCCAGATCGCGCCGCGTCGCCGCCGATCCGGCCAGCTTTGATTGCGCCACGTGGCAAAGCAATCCGGCCGCCGCCTCCGTCGCCCGCGCTGCTGCAAATAGCCGAGGCCGACGTCGCCCCTAGGGCCGACGCCGCCCGCCGACGCTGCATGCCGACGTCAGCCCCGTGCCGCGCAAGGGTGACGTCACTCGTGGACTTAATTGCGCAATAAATAATTTAATCTTTTCTGTTTAGTTTAAAAATCGCAATTAAACTTCTAAAATTCATATCTTTTGAATCCGAGCTCCGTTTTAGTCCATTCAAATTTCATTAAATCCAGAAAAATGTCAAGAATCCATTAAAAATACTTTTCAGTGTTGTTTCAGTAGACTTTTTAGGGTGTTTGTTGAGTGCTTTGTTTGTCGTGTAGATCCAGAGTTTTCCGGCGAGCCCGTTCTCTTCAAGTAGTCGCCGAAGTTCCTCGGTCTCCACAGCAAGGCAAGTCATACCTTACATTGACCATATTGTACCTAGTTTTATGTAAATACCTCTATTTCATTCAAATACTGCATATGTTTTAGAATGTCATTTTATGGGATGATTATACCTATTGTACTCAACCATAGGATTGTTTACCCTATACCATTGATAACTTGGGGTTCAATATGACTAGATGTTAGCTTAGGGTTGCTTAACTATGCTTAGCGCAACTAGCTCACTTAAGGGAGTCACACTAATCAAGTTTATTTCTAAAGTGGATCTTCGATGATATTAAGATATGACTTTGGTTTTAATAATATTGAATTATGAAAAAGGTGGGTCGTGAGCACATGGTTGGTCTTTGGTTAGCGTGCTCATGACGATTAAGGACCGGTTCTCGGGAAACCCTGGAAGAAATGCCGTGCATACCACAAGCCAGCATGGGTAATGGCTGGGCCTGTAGCATAGCTGTCTCTAGTTAACGTATCCCAGAGAGGGTGAGCGTGATGGAGTTGGGTCGGCCCCGGTTTTAAGGGTTGATCAGCTTCCGGATTCACCGCGGCACTAGAGGGGGCTGCCCATTGCCCGATGGGAATGGGGGCAAAACCTTGGTGTGGTACGATTGATTAGAGGGGGTTGTGTGAAGGGTCTTGTCACAATTCCTTTCCGGGGCACCGTGGTGGTGTACCGGCGCACGGTAATGTGTTGTGGGATTGTGTCTTGTGGGTACGATTGTACACCTCGATCGGAGTAAAAACTATTCGAATAGCCGTGCCCACGGTTACGGGCGATCGACCGATTCACCTTAATTAGTCTCATTTACTTTAATCGCATGAAATGTTGGAATATGACTAGTGCGGGTGGATGGATGGGCTGTTGCAACGTGGTTTGAGCGTTGGACGGTGTTTATTTAATCTTGCTTAAATGTTTCTCTTTTTTCTTGTCTTCAAATATTAATATCATATTCTGCAAATCTTGTTTATGCAAATTGAACCTCTTGACCTTTCCTTGTTATTTATCTTGCATCATGTCCCCTTTTCCGGTGTGACTTGTTGAGTACGGTGGTTGTACTCGGTCTTGCTTCTTTTCCCCCTTCGGTGCGGAGGTTGAGAGCGAGGTCTCCGAGGAGGTGTAGGCTTGTTCTCGTCAAGGTTTAGCCGTGGTGTTGGTGTTCCGCTTCGCTCGTGTCAAGTTTAGCTTAAGTCGTTTTATTTTCTTTTCCGCTGCATTTATGTAACTCTTTTATATTGTTTCTAAGACGAGGATTCTATTATCAATAACGTCGATTTGTGTACCTCGGATTCCGGACGAGGATGTAATGCATAAATTAGGCTGCAGAATTCGGTGTGAATTTACGGGCGTGACAAGTTGGTATCGAGCCTTCCTATGACGTAGGACAAGCCAACTGGAAACCTTAAGAGCCCTCTAATTCTTTTCATGTGCATATGTTTTGAAAGAAAAAGGGGTGTTTTGAAAAGTGGAGTCGATCTAGGGTTTAGGAATTGCGAAAATGGGATGTGGTCGTGGGTTTTGAGCATGTTTTGATTTTCCCCCTCCTTTGTTTCTATAGATGGCGGGTTCCCGCGCGCTTTGCGGAAAGGGATGACAGGATTCGTTGCGGCGGCGCGTATGGCCCTTGCGGTTGGATATCCCGAAGCACCGGAGTATACAACCGTTGCGCCTCGGTGGCGAGTTGCCATACCGTGTTCGGTTGGAGGTTCACGGGTTTGTGGGAACATGTCTTCCCAACATGGAGGTCACGCTTCGGAGGCACGTCGGATCACGCTTGTCAAGAAGCCGCCTACGATGTTGGCCGGGATGAGGGAGCTGCATGATGCGACCTTCGCACCTCCTCCTACCGCTATCATCCCCGTCGAGGTAGTTCCTCGAGAGTCGGTGCATTCAAGTCAACGGCGGAAGAGAATGACACTACCTTCGGTCACATGTGCACCGTGCTCAAAGGACTGGATCGATGCACTCGACCTACACAAGGCGACCAAGGAGCCGAACGACAAGAAGATGCGAGGATCACGCGATTGCGGGACGAAGTGGTTCGTCGAAGAAGGAGGTAGCGAGTTGAAGGGACTCCCGCCACCGGTTGGGGTTAGACTCCGCACTACGCCTCGGAAGACCACCACCGCGCTGTCCGTATCCGGCTAGCACCTCGGATTCCACCGCCTTCTCCGGCTCCACTCGCTCCGGTTCAGCGCCGGTTCCGGTTCCTCTGCTGCGGGTTACGCCTCACCTTTGCTCCGGCTTCGGCAAATCCAGGCGGAGGTGGCGTAATGGTTGGATCTCCGTCTCCGGTGACTCTAGCTCGAGATAATTCGGCTGAAGACATGGACTCAAGAGACTCAAGATTCCTCGGAGGGAAGAGGCGGGATCGGTTGGGCTACGGCAACCGATTCGAGAAGAGTCCAAGTCGAGGTGACGTCAGAGGACTCCGGGAGCCGTTCGGAAGAATGGGGATCTTCGAAGGAAGCGTTTCGACTCCTCGTCACGTGGATCGTTCTAGTTGCCCTCCTTAGTTTTACCGTTTTTCTTAGTTTGTCTTCTTGGTAGTTCTTTGTGTGTTAGGTGTGTGTGTGGGATAGGCGGCGAGTCGATATCAAGTGTGATATGACCGACCAATTAAGGATGCTTGGTGTTTTTCCTTGTTTCTAGTCAAGATCGAAACAATGCATTTGAATTCAAATAATAAAGATTAGTGCTAAGTCTGTGTTTTTCTTCTTTTCTCTCTCGGTCGGTCGTCTCCTTCGGATGGTGAACACCGGGACCGGAGGCGAACAGCAACAATGGGCGTCAGTGCCGACAACAACGAGGCTCACGACGCCAATGGCAATGCTCCTCCACCGCCACCCGAGAATCCCACCATTGCTCAAGTGCTCGCTTCACGGACACGAGATGATGGCTGCAATGATGCAGCAAATGCAACAACAACACCACCGGATGCAACGGCGAGATGCAACAAATGCAGCAACGCGAGAATAATCGGTTGCCGCCCCACCACCCCCAAGCGCGCAGTTCCTTCGTGTCCGACCGCCGACCTTCTCCGGCACCACCAATCCCATGGAGGCTAATGATTGGCTTCATGCCATAGAGAAGAAGTTGGATCTGCTGCGGTGCACGGATCAAGAGAAAGTCTCTTTTGCCACTCATCGATTCTGGGTCCCGCTTGACTTGGTGGGACAACTATTTGGTTACTCGCCGGCGGAGAATGAGTACTTGGGAAGAGTTTCGTCGCGTTTCGGGACCGCACATATTCTGCGGGAATAGTTGCACGAAAAAGCGTGAGTTCCGTTCTCTTGAGCGGGGTAACGATCGATTCGAGTATGCACGAGTTCAATCGTCTTGCCCGTTATGCCCCAGAAGATGTGCGCACTGATGCAGAAAGGCAGGAAAAGTTTTTGGCTGGTTTGGATGATGAACTCACGGACAAGCTTATCTCTGGTGAGTATGCTAACTTTGAGAAGCTGGTTGACAAGGCCATTCGACAAGAAGATCAGCGCAACAAGATGATCAAGAAGAGAATAGTATTCCGGACACGACCTCCTCAACGCGGGAAATCGGCGAGAGGCCGCGTTTCATGCCGGAAGTCGAGTGGACCTACCACCATGATTGTTCGTCGGCATCGACCTTATCACCCGGGAATTTCCAAGCGCGGTAGTGGCGGCGGTCGGCAACGGCGTACTCCGGCCCCGCCCTCCAACGGCGCCATCCCAGCATGATCACCCACCACCTCCAAGGAAGGACTCGGGAGAAAGCCGGGAGTCTGTTTCAGCCGTGGTGACCCGGGGCATTTTGCGGACAAGTGTCCGGCCAAGACGCTGGCGGCAAGGTTCATCCGAGCTCGAGTCAATCATGCGTCCGCCGAGGAAGCGCAGACCGCTCTGAAGTTATACTGGTATGTTTCTGTAAACTTTACTCCCGCCACGAGTATTATTTGATTCGGGGCTACACATTCATTTATCTCAAAGCAATTTGTTGGGGCACATGGGTTGTCGGTAGTGGGACTTAAGATACCTATGAGGGTTCAAACCCCGGAAACCACTTGGAGACCACTCGATCTGTCCCTCGGTAGCCATAGAAATCCAAGGATCTATGTTTCTAGCCAACCTTATCCTCCTTCGGTCCAAAGGCATAGATGTCATTCTTGGGATGGATTGGTTGTCCGGACATAAGGAGTAATCGATTGCGCTAGTCGCACCATTACCCTAATTAATACGAAAGGAGAAAGAGTTGTTTTTCGCTCTCCCATGCAAGTCAAGCCCATAGTAAGTTTGAATCATGTTTCCACCGGGGAATCGTCCGAAATGGCGGCCAAGACCCCTGTGAAGTTAGAGGATATCCCCATCGTCGAGAATACCTCAAGTTTTTCCAGGATTTAACTCGGATGCCGCCAAAAAGGAAATTGAATTCCGGATTGACCTAGTACCGGACGCCCCAATACACAAGAGGCCATATAGGATGGGAGCCAACGAGTTGGCCGAAGTAAAGAAGCAAGTGGATGAACAGTTACAAAAAGGATATATTCGCCCGAGCACGTCGCCTTGGGGTGCTCCGGTGATTTTTGTGGAAAAGAAAGACAAGACCAAGAGAATGTGTGTGGATTATCGAGCCCTCAATGAGGTTACTATCAAGAACAAGTATCCCCTACCACGGATTGATGACTTATTCGATCAACTCAAAGGGGCCAAGGTATTTTCCAAGATAGATCTGCGATCAGGCTATCATCAGTTAAGAATTCGGGAAGAGGACATTCCCAAGACCGCCTTCACCACTGTGTACGGAGTACGAGTGTACGGTCATGTCTTTTGGGTTAACCAATGCATCGGCTTTCTTTATGAATCTGATGAACAAGGTGTTTATGGAGTTCTTGGATAAATTCGTGGTGGTGTTCATTGACGACATTTTGGTCTACTCTAAGTCAGAAGAGGATCATCAGCAACATCTGCGGACAGTACTCGAAAAGTTGAGAGACCATCAACTCTACGCCAAGTTTAGCAAGTGTGCTTTCGGTTAAAGGAGGTACGGTTCTCGGCCACATTGTGAATGCCCAAGGAGTAGCCGTGGATCCGGCAAATGTGGAATCGGTTACTAAGTGGACCCCGCCTAAAACGTCACGCGATCCGAAGTTTCCTTGGACTTGCGGGTTACTACCGCCGCTTCATTGAGAACTTCTCCAAAATCGCCAAGCCAATGACTCAACTGTTGAAGAAAGATGAGAAGTTTAAATGGTCGGCGAGAATGCAATAGGAGTTTTGAAGAGCTCAAGAGGAAGTTGGTGTACGCACCGGTGTTGATCTTGCCCGACCCAAAAAGGACTTCCAAGTTTATTGTGATGCATCTCGCCAAGGGTTGGGATGTGTGTTGATGCAAGAAGGCAAAGTGGTCGCATATGCATCTCGTCAATTGCGCCCACATGAAAACAACTACCCCACTCATGATGCGGAGTTAGCCGCAGTAGTTCATGCATTGAAGATCGGCGACACTACCTAATTGGTAATCGTTGTGAAGTGTATACGGATCACAAAAGTCTTAAGTACATTTTCACCCAACCGGATTTAAACCTCCGGCGAGAGATGGTTGGAACCGATCAAAGATTATGACTTAGGGATACATTACCATCCCGGCAAAGCTAATGTGGTTGCGGACGCACTAAGCCGAAAGAGTTCTTGCACCACTCTCGGTGTCGAAAGAATGTGTGACCGGTTGCGGCAGAATTCGAGAATCTAAATCTACGAGTGGTGGATTTTGGTTTTGTGGCTGCTCCGGAAGCCCAACCCACTCTCATTGATCAAATTCGGGCTGCTCGGGCGTCGGATCCCGAAATGGCCGAACTCAAGAAGAACATGAGAGTCGGAAAAGCTCGTGGTTTTACGGAAGACGAACATGGCACAATCTGGATGGGAAAGAGGGTGTGTGTGCCGAAGACAAGGATTTGAAAAGGCGATCCTTACGGAAGTTCACCAAACTCAATACTCAATTCACCCTAGGCGTACCAAGATGTATCAAGATCTTAAAGAAAAGTTTTGGTGGGTCGGCATGAGGAGGGAGATAGCCGAGTTTGTTGCACTTTGTGATGTTTGTCGGCGAGTGAAGGCGAGAACATCAACGGCCCGCGGATGTTGCAACCACTTGATTCAGTGGAAATGGGAAGAAATTGGGATGGATTTCATCACGGGTTTACCCCGCACAACGTCGGATATGACTCGATTTGGGTCGTGGTGGACCGACTCACCAAGGTGGCCCACTTCATACCGTACATACTACCTACTCGGGGAAGAAGCTAGCGAGCTTTATCTCGCAAGGATCATGTGTTTGCATGGCGTGCCTAAGAAGATCGTGTCCGATAGGGAAGTCGGTTACTTCCAAATTCGGAAGAAGTTGCAAGAAGAACTTGGTACCGTTTGAATTTCAGCACGGCCTATCATCCGCAAACAGACGGTCAAACTGAGAGAGTGAATCAGATTTTGGAAGACATGCTGAGAGCATGCGCGCTCGATTTTGGAAAAGCGTGGGACAAAAGCTTGCCCTATGCAGAATTCTCTTACAACAACAGTTATCAGGCCAGCATTCAAATGGCACCGTATGAAGCACTGTATGGACGGAAATGCCGCACACCCCTGTTCTGGGATCAGACGGGTGAGCGCCAGTTGTTTGGCACAGAAGTAATAAGCGAAGCAGAGGAAAAGGTCCGAGTGATTCGGGAAAGGTTGAAGATTGCGCAGTCCCGACAGAAGAGCTATGCAGATAATCGTCGAAGAGATCTCGCTTTTGAAGCAGGGGATTTTGTGTATCTTCGCGTTACACCACTCCGGGGAGTACATCGTTTCCAAACCAAAGGTAAGTTGGCACCACGTTTCGTGGGACCATACAGGATTCGGGAACGTCGAGGAGAAGTGGCCTATCAGCTGGAGCTTCCCTCCAACATGACTGGTATTCACGACGTGTTTCATGTGTCCCAGTTAAAGAAGTGTTTAAGGGTACCAGAAGAGCAGGCGAGTCCAGACCAGATTGAAATCCAAGAGGACTTAACCTATGTAGAGAGACCAGCACGTATTCTTGAGGTCAGTGAGAGAAGGACTCGGAACAAGGTTATCAGGTTTTGCAAGGTTCAATGGACTCATCACTCCGAGGAAGAAGCTACTTGGGAACGAGAAGATGAGCTAAAGGCCGCGCACCCGCACCTCTTCGCCAGTACCTCCGAATCTCGGGGTCGAGATTCCGTTTAAGGGGGGTAGGTTGTCACATCCTGAGTTTTTCCCTAATTCATTTAAAATAATTTACCCGGAAATAATCGGAATTTCTGAAATTAACCTGGAGTCAACCTATAATTTTAAAATGCGTTTAATAAATGGAAATGACATGATAGAATTTTTCTTGAATTCTTCATGTCAAAATATGCTAAGGATTTTTACTTGGAATTTTTAGAGCACCCTAAGTATTTTTAAACAATTAAATAAGAAAACAGGAATTTAATTAAGTCCCTTTTTCCTTTTTCTTTTTCCTTTTTCTTTTTTTCTTTCTTTTTCCGTACGCCGTACGGCCTCCTTCCGCCGCGCTCTAGCGGCCGTCGGCCCAGCTCCCGCCGCGCCGATCCTTCCCACGTGGGCGAAGCCCACGGTCCCGCCGCGCCGCGCAAGTCCGGTTCGCGTCCCGCCGCGGGCCACCGGCAGTGGGCCCCACTGTCGGAGCCGCCTCCCCGCGCCCGCCGGCCCAACCGCCGCCGCCGCCATAGCCGCGCCGCCCGCCGCTTACCGGCCGTTTCCGTGCGCCTCTCGCCGCGTGGGCCCACGTCGGGCTCCGGCCGTGCCGCGCACCGTGCCCGCACTTCCGCGCGCCGCACGCGCCGCCACCCAAACGGCCGCCGTATCTTCCCTCTCTCTCCGAGTCCGAGTTTTCGGCGACCTTATCCCCGGCGTTTTCGTGCCGTTTCGGTCTCCTCTCTCCCCTATAAAACCCCTCGAGCTCCGCCTCTTTTCCCTTTGTTCGCCGAAGTTTTTAGCCCGTGTCGCCGCCGTTCCCCGTCGATTCATCCGCCGGTGAGCTCGCCGCCGTCCTCGGGTTCCTTTTTGTTTTTCGTTTGCGTCCTTTTTCCTTTCGCGCGCACGCCGTCGCTCGTCGGGTCGCCGCCGGCCGTCGCCGTCGTTCGTCGGGTCGTCGCGCGCCCCCCGCCGCCGCTCGGATGGTCGTCGCCGCGCCGGCATCGGCCGCCGCCGCCGCGTCCAAACCCTAACCCTAACCCCAACCCTAGCGCCTCCCGTGCCGTCCGATCTTGCGGATCGGACGGATCTGCGCCGTCCGATCGCGATGGTTTTGCGCCGTCCGATCGTCGCCATCCGGCCGCCGATCGCGCCGCGTCGCCGCCGATCCGGCCGCTCGGATTGCGCCACGTGGCGCAATCCGGCCGTCGCCCGTCGCCCGCCTGCTGCAGCTGAGCGCGACGTCGACCCTAGGGCTGACGCCGGCCACGCGTCATGCGACGTCAGCCCGTGCCGCGCAAGGGTGACGTCACCGGGGACTTAATTGCGCAATAAATAATTTAATCTTTTCTGTTTAGTTTAAAAATCGCAATTAAACTTCTAAAATTCATATCTTTTGAATCCGAGCTCCGTTTTAGTCCATTCAAATTTCATTAAATCCAGAAAAATGTCAAGAATCCATTAAAAATACTTTTCAGTGCTGTTTCAGTAGACTTTTTAGGGTGTTTGTTGAGTGCTTTGTTTGTCGTGTAGATCCCAAGTTTTCCGGCGAGCCCGTTCTCTTGAAGTAGTCGCCGAAGTTCCTCGATCTCCGAGCAAGGCAAGTCATACCTTACATTGACCATATTGTACCTATTTTTATGTAAATACCTCTATTTCATTCAAATACGCATATGTTTTAGAATGTCATTTTATGGGATGATTATACCTATTGTACTCAACCATAGGATTGTTTACCCTATACCATTGATAACTTGGGGTTCAATATGACTAGATGTTAGCTTAGGGTTGCTTAACTATGCTTAGCGCAACTAGCTCACTTAAGGGAGTCACACTAATCAAGTTTATTTCTAAAGTGGATCTTAGATGATATTAAGATATGACTTTGGTTTTAATAATTATTGAATTATGAAAAAGGTGGGTCGTGAGCACATGGTTGGTCTTTGGTTAGCGTGCTCATGACGATTAAGGACCGGTTCTCGGGAAACCCTGGAAGAAATGCCGTGCATACCACAAGCCGGCATGGGTAATGGTGGGCGTAGCATAGCTGTCTCTAGTTAACGTATCCCGAGAGGGTGAGCGTGATGGAGTTGGGTCGGCCCGGTTTTAAGGGTTGATCGGCTTCGGATTCACCGCGGCACTAGAGGGCTGCCCATTGCCCGATGGGAATGGGGGCAAAACCTTGGTGTGGTACGATTGATTAGAGGGGTTGTGTGAAGGGTCTTGTCACAATTCCTTTCCGGGCACCGTGGTGGTGTACGCGCACGGTAATGTGTTGTGGGATTGTGTCTTGTGGGTACGATTGTACACCTCGATCGAGTAAAAACTATTCGAATAGCCGTGCCCACGGTTACGGGCGATCGACCGATTCACCTTGATTAGTCTCATTTACTTTAATCGCATGAAATGTTGGAATATGACTAGTGCGGGTGGATGGATGGGCTGTTGCAACGTGGTTTGAGCGTTGGACGGTGTTTATTTAATCTTGCTTAAATGTTTCTCTTGTTTTTTTGTCTTCAAATATTAATATCATATTCGCAAATGCTGTTTATGCAAATTGAACCTCTTGACCTTTCCTTGTTATTTATCTTGCATCATGTCCCCTTTTCCGATGTGACTTGTTGAGTACCGGTGGTTGTACTCGGTCTTGCTTCTTTTTCCCCTTCGGTGCCGGAGGTTGAGAGCGAGGTCTCAGGAGGTGTAGGCTTGTTCTCGTCAAGGTTTAGCTGTGGTGTTGGTGTTCCGCTTCGCTCGTGTCAAGTTTAGCTTAAGTCAGTTTTATTTTCTTTTCCGCTGCATTTATGTAACTCTTTTATATTGTTTCTAAGACGAGGATTCTGTATTATCAATAACGTCGATTTGTGTACCTCGGCTGATTCCTGGACGAGGATGTAATGCACAAATTAGCTGCAGAAATTCTGGTGTGAATTTCTGGGCGTGACAGGTTTCCAATCGGGATGTCCTGATCGACAGTCGGGAGCTCTCCCTCGACCGACAGGTTTTCAGCAGGCGTTTCCTGGCTGGCAGTCGGGGGCTCTTCTGCGGGAGTCTTCTCACTCGGCAAGGGGCCTTGAGACCCTTGTTCTGCAGGCTTTGTCTCTCTGGTTGCTGCAGTTGGCATCGAGGCCTCATTTTCTTTAGCAGGATCTATGTCTTGGGGTTTCCTGCGAGAAAGAAGATGAAGACAATTGGAATAAAGATGGAAAAATTTTTAAGAAGACAACTTTGATTACAAGATATACCTGTTTGACCGACGAATTTTGGGAGCAGATCTGGTGGATGGCTTCGGAGGGCTTATGTCAGCTTGAGGAATCTGCATCTCATCATCCGAATAGTCAATCACCAGCTTCCTCTTGCTCGCTCGCCTGCTGGTGTCTTCACTACTGGCAGCCCTTTGGTTGTCAGGCTCGGTTCCGATCTTAGGGCCGCCAGATGGTTTCTTGGTAGGCTGAGTTGGCACATCATCATGATCCACCTTGTATGGCCGAGATATGATAAGGGCATTTTTCTGCAAGGGAGATTTTTAAGATACATCGAGAGATATAAAAGTTGAAGAGATTGAAGAAGTTGAGTTGATTTACCGGAGGAGGAGGACGATACAAACTATAAGGGAGAACCGACATCTTGTGGCTGCGCTCAACCACGATCCCGGAGGAGAAGATTTTGTACATTCGAGTGCACAAGGTCTCATAGCTCAGGGAATCACGATCCTCCCGATTGGGGTCCTGTTCGCCCTCGTACTCGAACGCTGGCTTGGATCTCTCTTTGATGAGTGCCAGCCTGTTCTTGATGAAATGCCGGGTGATTAATTCTCCTTGGAGGCTTTTCTTCTTCAGCTCGAGAATGTTGGCCAGGAGTTTATTTGCTTCTACCCAGTCCTGGTTCTCCGGCATCGCGCTCCAGTTAGCTCTTTGGATTGGTGGACGGCCAACGAAATTGGGCAGACTGGGCTGAGGGTTCGAAATATAGAACCAATTTGTGTGCCAGCCTTTGTTGGAAGATTTCAGAGGAAGGGAGAAGTAATCTATGCGGAGAGTACCACGGAGCTGGAAGCCTGCCCCATCGACGACGCAAGGGTCATCTTTGTTTGGGTGGGGCTTGACATAGAACATGCGACGGAAAAGGTTGAAATGGGGAAGAATGCCAAGAAAAGCTTCACAGACATGGATGAAGATTGCAATGTGAAGGATAGAGTTGGGATTCAAGTGATAGATTTGGAGGCCGTAGTATTCAAGAATACCACGGAAAAACTCAGAAGTGGGAAGACCGAAGCCGTAGTAGAAGAAAGAGGTGAAGACGACAATCTCACCAGTGTTTGGAGTGGGGAATTCGTCACCAGCCGCAGGACGCCAGCCGTTGATTTCCTTGGGTGGAAGAACTCCATTCTTCACCATCTCCTGAAGAGTTGTTTCCTTCACATCCGAGGTCGCCCACTGCTCAAAGGGGATTTCTTTCTTTTCTGCCATGGATGCAGTCAGAGCGAGAATGGATCTGGTGCGGAAGATGGGGTTTTTCTTTGAGGAAGTGAGGGAAGCTGGGTGCGGATAGTGAGCTGCGGCGGAGCTTGGATTCCTGGATGGATGGATTTGAGTGAGCGCGAGTTTAGTGTTTCTGTGAAGAGCCTGTGAACAGGAGCGCGAAAGAGGAATTTTGGGAAGACAAAGTGGTGGGGATGACCTCGATGCTTCGATAAAAACTAAGGGTTTTGCTAAGTTCTCTTGTGAGTGGGCCAAGCCCATGAGAGACTTACGGCCCAACTAAGGTGTGGCTTGACGCGTGTCCTTAGGGACTTAAGCGGATGGACTTAAGCAGATTTGCTCTGGCAATACGCACGTGTCTCATTACCCAATACCTTTAAAATCCTTTCATACCGCGGTTTGCGCAACTTCATGAGAAGTTGGCACGATGCAATTTGGAAGGTGACTAACAGTTAAGCTTTTCATGGCTGTCCTGATGACAGGGACTGTTTGGTTTTTTAAAGCGTTTGACTAAATGATTATGTCAATGCTATTTTGCCACCTTGGTGAGCTCTTTTTATTAAGACCGATATTATGGCATGAGCTATTTAATATTTTGGTCATATTTTTAGATAACGAGAAATTTATGTTGAGTTTAATAACTCAGTTTATTCACCCATGAGGGTTGGTTGAGTTATTTTTTCCGAGATGACTCGGGTAAATTAATTCGGATAAGCATGAGCTTGCCGAGTGCTTGGATTCATTATACACTATGCCTTAATTATCAGGTTATGTGTTATATGATTTTCTATAAATGTTTTTAGCTTGAGCTAGGCGTTTATATAAGTTCTTGACTGTGTGCTTAGTTTATTTTTTAACTAACCACATAGTCAGGGGCTACACCTAATTAGGTGCATCAGGAGATGCACCTAGGTATCTATTTTTGAGAATTTTTGAAATGTTTTATAGCCCTTCACACTCTTTTTATCGGATAATAAAGCACTCGGGAGATTCATGCAGAGATGATGGAACCACTCGGCACCAGAAGCACTCGGCCAAGGAGTTGTTTGGCTGTGCATTATTTTGGTTCGAGGCAAAGTTATCTCGTCGACTGCGAAGGTCTCGGGGGCTACTGTGGAGATTATGGGAATCGGATACCCTCACGGCAAGCTTGTACGACTAGTAATAGGGATATGTTACGCCTAATGATTATGTAAATAGGCTATGACTTGGGTGTTACGTTACCAATGAGATAAGGTAACGACCCATAGTCATAACTTGGTAAGATTAAGGAGTCCGACTTAGAATATGATAGGGTTTCCGACTTGTAAGCCCACCCTCCAAGACTATATAAGGGGGGTAAGGGGCGTCTCTTGAGGGATATGTGATATGCGATACACTAGATCACGAGATTAATAAAGACACTCGGCGGATTGAATCCCCAAAACAGGAGTAGGGTATTACCTCAAGAGAGGGCCTGAACCTGTCTAAACTCTTTTTTCCACTTAACCCATCGTGTTTAGCGACTTGACTACACCCCCAATTTCTATTGTCGAAACCAAGTTTCGACAAAGTTCACTGGAAGTAAATATCGGGAAAATGCAGGAATGATACACTGGTCCATGCATGTAGTACATATATCTCAGTTCTTCCATGACACAAGATGACTGGTAAAAAAAGAACAGTAGTCCAAGGCAGTCCACACAGAACAAAAGCAGTCCAAACTTCAAAGGCAGCACACACAGAACGAAGCACATACTACTAATGTCACATACATAACACGCTTTAACAAAATAAAATGAGTTGGCATGAACACATCATAGTACATCACAGCTCTGCAGCATCATCCATCACATCAGGATCACTTGCACTGTCATATTCCTACATATAGTTAACACAAGTTGATTAATGATTAGTGCATATATATGGTTGGGCTGCAGACTATCAGACTATCTACACTACAAATATTCAACGCATACCTCATCATTTAGAGGGGTACTTGGGGCTGCAGCCATGGGGTCTTCTGGTCTCAGATCAACCATTATGGAGGGAATGTATTTATGACCTAAAAAGACAAAAGACAGATTAATAGATTATCAACACATGTGCTGTACACGAACTATATTTGGATAATTTGAAAATTTAGAAAATTAGTACATTTTCTTGTTGCATGTATCCAATCCTTGTTGCAAACAAGTGCTTGTACCATTTCAGGATCAAGACGATTGCGATAAGGATCAAGTACTCGGCCAACACCAATAAATGTGGACTCAGAAGCAACTGTGGACACTTGTATTGCCATCAAATCACGAGCAATTTGTGAAAGGATAGGGTACTTATCTGTGTTGTTCTTCCAGTAAGCCAAAATATAAAATAAATCTTGCTTCAACTGTGGCTGTGCTAAGTATATGTCCAATTCATTCTCATTTCCATCAGGTCCAGAATCATCATACAAGAACCTCTCAAGTTCGAATTACCTTTGGCACCCAAGTGTTTATATTGGGCTAGCATCTACAACCACACTACTACTTGAAGTAGGTTTAGAAGCACTTGTAGAATTGGTACAACTTCTTTACAATAGCCATAAACTCTTCAAGATGAACTTGATAGTAGTCACCATCAAACTTTCTCATGAAGAATTCTATAATCTTCCTTTTATACCTAGGATCAAAAAAGCAAGCAACAACAAGACTTGTACTAGAACATTCCCAATATTTTTCAAACTTTTCACTCATTGCAGTTGTCATTTGCCTAATAGTTAAGTTGTTGTGATTCTTCCATTTACTAATCAACTCTCTTATCTCACAAAAACCTCTATAGAATAGATTTGCAGTGGCATATAGGTACCAGAAAGTAGTTCAGTAAGATCATGAAATTTTTCCAAGCACTGAAAAATTATAACAGCCATGCCCCATTCAGTATCAGAGGGAGAAATTTTCTCATACTTACGGCGATTTGCAATCTTGAGCCTAATGAAAGCAGGCTTGTAGTACAGTGCATCCCTAAGCATCAAATAAGTTGAGTTCGACCTAGTTGAGACATCAAGTTGGATGCCCTTTGACTTATCCAATCCACACTCAGTAGCACATTTCATAAGCTCCTCCCATTGCAAGGGAGAGCCCTTCACAGTAAGACACAATGATTTAATCTTGTCTAGTGTCTTTGAAATAACAGTCATCCCATCTCTTGCAACCAAGTTAAGTATGTGGCATGCACATCTAATGTGAAAAAATATGTCATCACAAACCAAAGAACCATTTCCATTCAATTTAAGATCTTCAATAATATCAGTGACCGCTACTAAATTATTTGATGCATTGTCCAAAGTCAAGGCAAACAGTTTCTTCTTAACAAACCATTTAACCATTACTTCAGTAAAGGCCTCTGCCAACCTGTGGCCAGTATGTCGGCCTTCTAGATGAAACAAACCAACAATCCTTTTCTGAATATGCCATGCATCATCTATCCAATGTAAGGTCACACACATGTAACTTTTGTTCTGACATGATGTCCATACATCCATGGTTGCACTAAAACGACAGGAACTTTCTTCAAAGCTGCATACAACTTATCTTTTCTTGTATATATAAGTCCATTATATCATTTCTAACAGTGACCCTCGACTTAATGCAAAGCTTGGACGTAAAGACAGAAGGAAATCCACAAAGTACTCATGCTCAACAATATTGAATGGGTATTCATGCATGATTATTGCCAAATAGAATTTCTTGACACTAGTATCAAGGTCATACCGAAAGGGAACATTGGTAATATCTTTTCCATGGTCCTTTTCAGCCTTCACCGAATCGACCTTTTACCACACTTGGGATGATCTCAAATGGCTCCGAAATGCATTTGTTACATTGGTAGACTCGGCTCTGTACCTTCGCTTGCACTTTGGGAACTTGCAATAACCCCACAGCTGCTCATACTTCTTGTCGTTAACCTCTACTACCTCTATCTTCTTGGTAAAATATTTCCACACGGCAGATGTGCACCTTTTCCTCCTCTTCCCTGTTAACCCAGCAACCTCCTCTTCCTCAACATCATCATCATCAAGGGCAACTATTTCTTCATTGCTTAAATGATGCCGTCCTTCCTCTTGGTTCTGAGTGTCTTCCTCTTTGTTCTGTCCTGCTGAACATGATGACATTGACACGACTTCATTGACTTTTATCTTTCCTATATAAACAATAAAATTCTTATTAATTTGTAGACACATAAAGTGTTACTGCTAGTCTGCTACTACTACTTATTGCGTACATCATTACCTATAATGGATCCGCTTGGTCCTTAATTGAAGATGGTGGTTCCGGTGCGGTAGCGCAAGATGCTGCCCGGCGGCATCGAGCCGCACGCCTTCCTCTTCCACGAGCTGGTGGCATTGAGCGCAACGACCACGATTTGACATAGTGGTGGAGCAGGCCGCTTGCAAAATAGTTGTCACTTGTTAGCAGCATACAACATGTTGTATATACAATACAAATGTGAAGGGACAACTTGAGTACTTGAAAAAAATCAACTTCGTAATATTAATTATCAAGTGATATAAGTCAAGTTGATCTCAACAATTGAACAACAGTGAACTTTTCCAGTCTTTTACCAGCATACATAAAAAATTCCCTGAAAATACAGCATCACAATGCTAAATAAGATTACATATTCTTATAGGGGTATCCTCTATTGACAATGCAGTCCAACAAAAAAATCACATACTGTGAGTCTGTGCCTATATCATTGGTCTCTATCACTTGACAATATCTAAGGAAAAATGCAATCCAACAACAAAATTAGTAGAAAGACAAGAAAAGGCTGCTTACTAGTTACTGGAGCTGGAGGTAGGGGAGTGTTGGGGTTGCAGTCTTGAAGAAAGAAATCGGTAAGAATGAAGAACCAGAAGAGTTTATCTAACCGGAGGGAAGGAAACCCGGACAAATCAAAAGGGAATCCACGGCGCGCACGGACTCACGATGCGGCGGCCGGAGGAGCGAGAGGACGGGCACTCGCCGCGCCTGCGCTACCGTCGCACGACGCAGCGTGAGCAGTCAGAGCAGCGGAGCGCGCTCTCCTCCCGGGTAAGGCAGGGCGGCGGGAAGTCGCCGGGTGAGGAAGGGGATCGATTGATTTTCAGGGAAGCGAGGAAGGGGAACCGAGGGTGTTGCCGTTGCCGGAGGGCGTCGGAGCTACCGAGCTGGAGGGCGTCGGGCGGGGACGAGGCCATGGCCGGGCGGTGGCGGCGTCGGGGTTGGAGGCGGGGCTGGCGAGCAAGGCGTCGCGCCAGTGGGGGTGTCGGGCGGCGGGCGGCGGGCGGGTGGGCGGCGGGGCGAGCGGGTGGGCGACGGCTGGCTGAGGTCGGTAGCCACCGTCGGTAGGAGCGGCTGGCCAGGGCAGGGCCTGCGCGGCGCGTCGGCGGCTCCCAGTCCCAAGATTTGCAATGTCGCGCGGTCGCCCGCCTCTTTTGCTAGCCTAGGAATGAGAGAGAAGACCTAGGGTTCTCTTTAGATGGGTTTGTGAATTGTGATTGGGCCGGCCTAGAAAGAATCTGGAAAAAACAATACAAATACGGTAATATTCCGGTAAAAAACGGAATTACGGAAATACGGACGGAAAAATGTCGTTTCTACTTCCGTCCGCATTCCGAAAAGCTTCAACCCGAATTCCGACCTGTTTCTGTATTTTTTCGAAAATCCGAAAATGACTGGTTCAAATGTAGAAAAACGGTCGGTTCGAAACGGGAAAATTTTCGTCCGTTTTCAACCCTAGTGAGGGCTATAAGGGGACCAAATGCAAAATGAACGCGCGTGCGACAGACGGCGGCCAATGGTCGTCTGTCACATCACTAAAATCACACTTTAGGAGGGCGATTTTTAAAAAACGCCCTCTCCAAAGACGGTGGGCGACTAATTTTACAAAAGTTCAAAATCAAAATTAATTTTGCAGATCTTTTAATTAAAAAAATAAAAATCCAAAAATTCCACACGTGCCAGCCTAAAAGATGAACCAGGCCCAGGAAATAAAGGAGACCCCTGCCCACGAGGCTTACACGGATCGTGTGTTGGTGTCGGCTTCACAGGCCCATCAAAATCAAATACGCAGGCCCAAGATGAGGAGAAAAAGGGTTGTATTTTGTAAGCGGAAGTACATTTCCATGATATTGCACTATATGATCTCTTGTTGCTAATCACAACATATGGAACTAAGAAAATTTTACACCAGGACCTTGTGACTTTCTGCCTCGTTGGTTGTCCTCAAAGCCAAAGTAAAACTAAATTTAAATTTTAAAACTTAATTTTAAATAATTTTAAAGTTGATTTAAATTTTTAAAGTTGATTTAAAGATATTTTTAATATAGTTTTTATTTAGCATTGGCTTTTAAGTTGCTAAGAACATAAATATAAAATTTTTGGATAGTTTTATCATTCTTAAAAGGATATCAGAAAATACTAGCGTAAAACTTGATATCTTGATGTGTTTTCTCAAAAGTTTTACATACAAGTTATTTTTTGTCGCTAATAAACCATTACGCCTTATAATGAGTTTTTTATTCTATGGAGGCCTTTGTGGTTTTAGTTTCTAGACACGTTAAAAGTTATAAAAAAGACAGTCTTTATGTTGATCTATTGATAAAAGTTCTCTAGACAGCGAGTCAACCTGCCACGTCACCGGAAACCGTTTTTAAACCATCAAAAAATCAATTTGCATCGGTTAAAGTCATTTTGTATCAGTTTTTGAATTTGAAGGATGTTTATATCTGTTTTTGCAATTAAGGAGGGCGATTCAATCAGCAGAAGAGAGAGAGGCAAAATAGATTTACTTTGACATAAAACACACCAAGAAATAAGTTCACTTTAGGTATTTCAATTTGTCGTCGAGTCTGAGATTCGTCCCTAAACCGTAAAATCGGATACAATGCATCCTCAAACTTACAAACCAGTGCAAACGAGGCCCCTCACAATATTGCCCCCCAGTTTTGGCTGACATGGACGCGTCGTGCAGCATCCTCGGTGTCGGCGGGGTTATCGGCAGTCCTCCGAGAGGGTTACCCAAGAAGATGAAAGAGAGTGGTCGGGGCGCCTCACCGATGGATCCGATGATCGACTCGAGTACCAAACGAGCTAAGAGATAAAAGAGTTTATACTGGTTCAGTCCTCCCGAAGGATAATAGGTCTACGTCCAGTGTTCTTTGTTAAGGCGGAGTATGAACAATGATTACAGTGAAGAGAGTTCTTGGGGCTCTAGGGATGGATTTAGCTCCCAAAGACTCAAGTTCAGATTCTCAGAAAGTGATCCCCCTGCCTGTTCGTCATGTCCTCCCTTTTATAGCTCAAGAGGGACAGTTACAAGAGAACTTGAGGGCCAAGAAAGCTAATACTAAAGACTAAAAAACAAGTACAAACAACATCTGAAAAGTACATAGAGATCCCCGGGTCCTGCGTACCTTGGGCATCTCGTGCTCTATCCTGCCTTGGGATTCGTCCTCCGCAGGTACCCTTTTGCGCAGTCTTGTCGGGTGACATCATCTTCTACCGGGTTGTCCCCTCCTTGCCTCCTATGCGAACCTTGCAAAGCAAGTCTTTCTTCCCAAGAAAATTTGAGCTCGGGCCGATGAGCTGAGGTCGAGAAGAAACGCCAAGGTCGGACCTGGAGGGAGGTCGGGGCAGCTGACCTCAAGAGGAGGTCGGGTGTCTAACCCTCTCCCGAGGATTCTCGATCCAATTTCAACTGATCTTAACTCTGTTCTGTGAGCTACCCTAGGGTGACATCCCTCACACTCGACGTTCCCGCCTTCTTCCTCTCTGCATACGCTCGTCTGCATAGAGAAAGGAGATAGAGGTAGAGAGGGCGAGGTAGAGGAAGTGGGATCCACTTACATATGGGTCCTGCTATTTTTTATCTTCTTGTATGATTGATATATGAGCCTCACATTTTCTGTTTTACTTTTTTAGTTTTCAAGTTTGCTCTTTTTTTGGATCAGTTGTCACGTCAATGCCACGAAAACCTAGCCAAAGGAGCCACGTAGAAGCCACATGTCAGTTAAAACTGGAGACAATACTATTGAGAGACCTCATTTGTACTGGTTTTATAAGTCGGGAGATGTGCTGTATCTGGTTTTGCGGTTTCAGGACGAATTTTAGACTCGGCGACAAATTGAAAATCCACTAACCAGGTGAACCCATCAAGGCCTAGTACCATCTAGCCCAATTGATAGATAGACTAAGACCCTGTTTGTTTAAGCTTTCTAGGTAGCTTTTCGATTACTTTTAAGGTGGAAAGTTAAAACAAACGACCAGTTTTAGAGCTACTTTCGGAAGTGAAAAAGATAAAGCTAGTTTATGAGGAAATGAATGAAAAGTTGAAAAGCTAGTGAAAAATGAGCTTTTCTTTGGTTTTTTTGTCTTGAGAAGATAAAAATATGTAACTATATCTATAAAGCAATTAGTGTTTTCCACCCAAATTTTGTTTTGCCTGACTATTTTTGCAGAAAACCCCTTGAGTTTTTCCAAAATTAATCTGCAGTCCACCTGGTTATTTAAAAAAACCCAGTTAAAGAAGAAAAAAGGGTTATTTTGCAGAAACCCCTTGAGTGTTTATAAAATTAATTCGTATTCCCAATGCTGAAAAGAAAAGGAGGGTTTGGATAAAAAAATACCTCTTGCATCCCTCTCTTCCGTCCTTATCCGTAGCCGCGCGTCCCCCCTCCCACTCCTCGCCGCTCGAAGCTCCCGCCGCCGCCCTGGACCTTCGTGTTTCCTCCTGCGTCGTCGTCCCGTTGCAACGCACGATCATTTTGCTAGTTTATTAAAAAATTAATAGTAAAAAATTATCCGCCAAAACTACTTTTCAAAACAACAAACACACCGATGCCCAATCTTACATTCTCCATTTTCTCACTTTTGGATCGTCGGGTCGCTCGTCGTGCTATCTTCATCTTTATCTTCTCGAGCTGCACCTGGCTGGCGACGAACCAAAAGGAGTCTGCATGGTTGTCACCGCGGCCGGTCACTCGCTGTCTCCGCAAGCCGTCGTCGTGCCGCCGGGCGTGCGGCCCATTACCGGCTGCGCGGACTCGGTCCCGTGACTCCCGTCCAAAACACTCTACAACCAAGGAAAAAAAAGTAGGGAAAAACTTTGGACGACTCCGCCTCGTTGACCGGCGGGCCATGGCCATCACGAGGTCGCGGAAATCGGACCGATCCAACGGCCGAAACCCCACCGAAACACCGTCGTTTTCCTCCTCCCCCGCGCCCCAAAAGGAGAGAGAAGGTTAGTGGCCTGGTGCTAGTGCGATCCCCCTCTCCTCTCCCCGCAGAGTCCACGGCCGATCCATCCCCTCGCGCGCGCGTGCAGGCAGGCCGGCGGCGGGGAGGAGGAGCGATGGCGTCGTCGCAGGCCAACCTCGACAAGATGCAGCTCCGCCAGAGCTACCGCAACCTCTGGCACACCGATCTCACCAGCACCATCCAGGCCGACTTCCCATGTAAGTAAACCTACCGCAATTATCGGCAACGCCGTCTTTTTTTCTCTCTCTCTGCTAATACAGCCGCGCCCATGGCGAGATTTCGTTCTGATGGGTTTTCGGTGTCGTTGCTGCAGACTGCTGCCTCGCGCTCTGGTGGTAAGCGATCCTCGTCGGTCTCCGCGGCTCCATTTTTCCCCTTTTTCGCCGCCCCTTTTTCTTCTAGATCTGGGGAATTTTTCTTGTTATTTCTGAATAAAACTAGGGTTTAAGGACTTTTAAGCCTGATATGCATAAGGGCAATGTGTGTTTCTGCGTTGAGTCGTTGAATCACTTGCAGCCGTAGAGATTGCCTAGATTCGTAAGGCATGCCAGTTTATTGTGCGCTTGTTTGCATTATTAAAGTAGATCGGATTTTAGGTGTGACTAATAGATTGCGACATTTAGGGACGTGTTGCACCTTTATCAAACCAGTTCCCAATAGTTATATTACTAAAGGACTGCAGAATTTAGAGATTGTGTGGTTTTGGGCTTTCTCACAAAGCCGGGTCAATGCAATTTGATTTGTTTCAATGACACATTACTGTTTCATGAAATATTTTTTGTTCAAACACCCCCATTACGCTTCAAAGTTCTGATAATGGCAAAAGTAAAAAACGATTCCTGGATAGGAACTAAACTGAAGTTTGTTGGGCTAACAGAGCTCCATTAGCTTTAAGCATCAGCAACGTCAATGAGCAGTCACCGCATAGGTTCTTTGAATTTCATGCAGTGCCACAATCTCATCAACCTGATTTCCCTAATTACCTCCTCGACCAGCATTACTTTCCTCTGCAGCCGCAAGGCAAAAGCAGTTTGTCTCTATCACAGTGACTCATACGGGATATTCGATAAGATACCATCAGCATGATGGATCCACAAAGCCCATTCAGTATCTGCAGGCCTTAAAAGAAAGATATCTTTTGAATCCAAATTGGTGCCATTGTTTGTACACTCCATATGAATTGCAATAAAATGTGTTGAGAGCACATATGGTAGTCCTTTCTTTTGTCCACTTCTATCTCTTGTTCAATTCCCGCCCGCAAGCTCATTCTGGACCATGTCATCGTATCATCAATAACAATCCATATAAAGATTTTAGTCTTCTGGGTACTCTGTGTTTCCATAGGTATTGCATTTAAACGGAGTTGTTTTTCATTAACCCGTACAGTGATATTCTGTGGTGTCTTTGAGTAGGCAGAATTAGCATTTAGAAATGTTAATTTTTTATCCAGTATTTGATCTTCTGCATTCCCCCTTTCTGTTCAGTGGACCATGTGTGTCATACATGCTTCGCAAAAGGGCTCTGTATAATGACATGTCAAGGTGGGGTTTATTCTGTTTTCTTCTACTTGCTATGGTTAGACACGAACATTGTGTTAGACCTCCCTGAATCCATTCCCCTGCACCCCTGTCTTTGTAGATATGTCTGCTGTGCTGGGTACATGCCATGCAGTGGGCGGTGCGGTGAAAGCCGATGCCCAGAATTCTGTCTTGCAACTGAGGTACAAGATCCATTCCATTTTTTGCTGATAAACTTTTGATGACTGATTAGGCTGAATTTATAGGCAGCATGTCACATGTACCAGTTCTCATGTGGCTATGAGTATTGATGGTTTTTACATTTCTTTTGCTTTGCTATCTGTCTTTGTAATCAGCCTGTAAAGACTGTTCCATTTCTGGTAATAGAAATGGTGGGGTGCGCACCCCTTGCTCAAAAAAAAAGTATTGATGATTCCTTCTGTGTAATATTTGATTACCTATGTTTTCTACTGATTCTGGACTTCTTGCTGTGCTAAAAAACATGCTTTTCATGGTATTTCTGGTCGTCTGAAATACAATTCAGTATGACAATTTTTTTCTGTTTTCCTTTTTTTTTCAATGAAAGAGCATCAGGGTCAATGATTCTGGGGTAAGGATTATTTGGCTGTATTTTGTTGTTATCTTGTTTGATCAGTCAGATATATCTCAGATTAGGACGGGAGCATGCATTGTTTGTCTTGAATGGTCTAACCTCCAATACTGTCACTATTCCTTTAACTTATGCTATTTTTGTGCTTAGCTTAGAACTAAATAATACTTTATTTTTCAGGTGTTTCTGTGCTTTGGTAATTCAGTTGCTTCAACACGCTTCTTGCTCCAAGATGAATTCAACATACAGACAACTAAATGCGATAACTGCATCATTGTACTGTCACTGTCCTCTTGTTGTTTGTTTTACTAACTTTCAGGTATAATTCTTAAGTTTCTTTTCTATGAGACTATAACACTGTACGGAATATCACTCTTTTCCTGTAGGGCTTCATGTTCTGCCTCCAGCAAGTTGCTTGCATCTTCTCTATAGTTGCTGCTATTGTTGGTAGTGAAGAGCTTTCAGAGGCTTCCCAAATTCTTTCCTGCTTGTCCGATATGGTCTACTGCTCGTAAGGCTCTCATAACTCTGTTATTTTCTCTTCTCCAGATAAGTCCCCCAATGTTGATAATCTTGTGACCTGTGCCACCATTTTTTTTGCAGGGTTTGCGCCTGTATGCAGGTAAACATACGTATTATCTTTGGTGATTTATTTACTCACTCTTCTTAACCCTTGCATATCCATCTTATCCACTGAAATGCATGTGCAGACCCAACACAAAATTGAAATGGACAAGAGAGATGGGAAGTTCGGCCCACAGCCCATGGCAGTGCCTCCAATGCAGCAAATGTCGCGCATTGATCAGCCTATTCCACCTCCTGTTGGGTACGCACCACAGCAGCCAGCATACGGTCAGCCTTATGGTGGCTATCCTCCTGCTCCGCCTGCTCAAGGTTATCCACCAGCTGCTTACCCACCGGCAGGTTACCCCCAGGGTGGTGCATACCCTCCTCCTGGCTCTTACCCCCCACCTGGTTCCTACCCGCCTCAGGGTTCCTACCCTCCTCCACAAGGTTACTATGGCAAGTAAAGGAAATGCAGAAATTGGAGATATGTCTTTGTGATGAAAACGGTATATTGTGGACAATGTAAACATTAGGATGGTTGTAGTGTTATTATAGGTGATGTCGATATATTAATCGATCTGTGACTGGTCTGGGTGGTAAACTGCAAACAAAATTTGGATTCCTCCGGGTGTGGTATACGTGAACCCGTTTCGTAGAAATTATCAGCTCCCCGTGTTGATCATTCTTGAGTACGTTCTTCTCTGAATAAAGTATCGCCAGTGAAATGTCAACTTAGATTTGGAACTTTTTGTGTCATAATTTGATGATAACATTGCCTGTGCAGATTGTTGCTTGTCTACAACGAACAATCAACAACTGGAGCCTGTATGTGACCCGTGTTGTGTCTGAAACTCTGAATATTACGTCTGAGATCGACGCATCAGATACTTTTTTTCACCAGAACTTTGAACTTAGGATCAGTATATGTTTGGTTCTTTTATAGATGGTCAAACTATACTTTGAACTTCACTTTTCATGAGTGCTGGAGTACAATATTATGACCTTTCAATTAGTTGGACATGAGTCGCTGGACGGCAACCTCTATATGGGTGCTGTTTTTTCGCTGCCAATTTTCAGGGAACCGACGTGCATCGTCTTCCAAGATAGCGAGGTCTCAACGGAGTTGTCCGTGCTGGTTGAGACGTAGCTAGCCGTGCACTTAGCTCCAGCATTAATTGATTGGAATATTTGACAATCAGCAGAACGATTATCTGCAACATGTTAAAGCCACATACTAATGAGGAAGATGATGCAAAACTATTACTAACCACACACTATAATGATCAAAACATGAATATATATATATATATATATATATATATATATATATATATATATATATATAGATGATCTTGTGTGGCGGCCGCACAGCCTCCGTTGGCGTGGCGAATCTCAATTTGAAAACTTAAATTGAAAATTGAACCGTTCAAATTGTTCTACATATTAATATTACCATGCAATAAAATAGATACTCCAAATCGTTGGATTATTACATTTTGACCTATCGATAAAATAGTAAAAAAATTTAAAAAATATAAAATTTGGTATATAAGGCAATATTAATATGTAGACAGTTTGAACGGTTGGATTTTCAATTTGAGTTTTCAAATTAGAGAGATTCGGCCACGCCACACGGATGGGCTGCAGGCGCGCCACACAAGACTATATATATATATATATATATATATATATATATATATATATATATATATATATATATATATATATATATATATATATATATATATTACTTTGTGCTGGTTGGTCTTGTGTCCCTGCTGGCTTGCTGGAAGGGCTCTCCCATATACGCCGGAATTTTTTGGGATTATCATGAGAGGCTAGTGCCAGCCTTAATTTGTCTTGTGGTGTTGGTTAGGCCTAATTGTCCAATTAATCACCAATAGTCCAACTCCAGTTTGGTATACCTGCTACTACTTGATACAAGGCCCACATATATAGATAAGAGATTCCGTTCCATCCATAAACGTAGTTGAATTAATGCATCATGGATTGCAATGGCGTGCCGCGTGCGCTTTTTGCTTATTTGACTAGCAGAGAAGGTTATTGAATGGTCAATGTATATGCACAGCAAATGAATTAGTCTTTGGGGTTATGTATGCATGAAGGTACACCCACGACGACAAAAAAGAACTATACAAACAAGAAGAATTTGCTTGAGCATATCTGCTCAAAAATTACAACGCATATGCCAGTGGTCAGACTAGTATGTATGTCATGAATTTGTCACCTCTGACTAATAACTAGATATACAATTTAAGATGATCTTATTACTTATGAGTCACCATGTCCTCTTTTGATTTGATTAGCGAGTACGTCAGGTATACATTTTTTCTGCCCTTTACCTGCATTACATATAGAAAAATAAAAGAACTTTGTGTTATAATTCAGTTGTTAATTACTGAAACATCAAGACTGTGAATAAAATACTTGGATAACGGTTTGTTTACCTTTTACGCTTTGATTTAAGGGTTGATGTCTGTGAGTTGTTGTGCCAGTTACGCTTTCTCTGATTGATGAACCAGTTGTTGATTTGCTTGAGCTGCAGACCAGTCTCTTCAACAAGCTTTGCCTTATCATCCTCCTGTACCAAGAAAATATATGTCACTCAACCAACTATATTATATCCATGCAATTCTTCATGCATATCTGATTAACTAATATATATATATTAATATATATATTATTGCTTCTTGCTATATTATTAATTGTAAAGCTAGCACATCAAGATATATTGATCAACAAGTTGGAGAACAGCTAAGGGCCCGATCAAAAATGAGTTATAAAATACTATTCTCCTCGTTTTCTGTTAGCACGCTTTTCAAATAAATGGTATATTTCGTATAAAAAATTTTTATATAAAAGTTGCTTTAAAAATCTAACAAATTTATTTATTAAATTTTTATATATTTAATACTTAATTAACCACATACTAATTACGTGGTGGGGCTAACCCTCAGCCGCGAACGCGCCCTAAGAAGGGCGATCGGCTAGTAGCTAGCTAGTTGCACTCTTGCAAGCATGCTTGATAGGTACAATGTACTCACCGTGGGGTATGGCCACTTGGAGTGTTGCTGCCACCATTGCTTGAGTATGGTGGTGGTGTCCCCAGGCAACTTTCCCGCCCTCCTCTTCCTCAATATTTCCTCTCTCACATCCTCAATCCTTGACTTGAAGCCCTGTAACGAATTTAATAATTTAACACAGAGATAAGATTGCAAAATTACGTATCACAATCTAGTTAATTACATACTCCAATATAATTAATTTAGGGACAGAATGAAGAACTAGCAATAGCATGCATGCATCCAGAATTAGCTAGTCAGTTATTGTCAATCTCACATACTCCAATTAATATGATACGCAATGATCTAGGCTCAGTTTTCAGTCAAAGAATTCTATGACACAGTACAAGGAACTTAAGAAGGATATTTAAATCATGATAATAATTACTCTCTTCGTCTCGATAAAAACAAACCTAAACATTCTATTACTAGGAGGAAGTAGCTCATTAAGCTGAGCATGCACTCCAAAAAACAGCTAGTTAGTAGTAGTAGTAGTAGTAGTAGTACTGTTTTAGCTAGCTCGGCGTGATCTTTGCATGAACACGCTTAAACGTTGATGGAAATATGCATGCATGAGTTGAAGAGATGAATGCAGGTGCATGGCAAGGATGAACGTATAAGAAGGAATTAATAACCATGCGTCCATGCATGCATGTACCTGCTTGAGCTCAATCTTGAGCTCTTGCCTGACCCGCTCCATGAGGGATCGCTCGGAGTCGGTGGGCATGAGCGGGCCGAAGCCCATGAGGTCGTGCCCGTCCGAGCCCATATCCATCGGGCCCTCCAGCATCGGAGTCTCCTCCTCGTCCTCCGACATGGTCGCCCCTGTCCCTTCCTCCAACGTTGCACCTGATCCATGCATACGCATCCAGGTAAGTATAAATCAACTAGTTAATTTAATTGATCACAACCCTTGTCACTTTCCTATTTATTTAATTTGATTAGTTATTCCTATCTAATAACATGAAAAAGACTAGCTTGAAGCACGTATAATGACATGAAAAGAAGAACTAGCTAGCAAAGATTGTCGGTTATATTCAATCTAGATTTGCTACACAGTGAACTAGGGCATGCAGTACGGAGGCACGCATGAGGGCTTTGTCGACGTCGGCGATCGAGCTGCATGCACTGGAACGTGTGAGATCGAGCAGAGATAGACAGTTGTACGAGCTATGCGCATGGCCAAATGAAACAGCTTGAAAGCTACCCAATTGAAAAGATGTCTCTGATTTGGACTTTTGGAGCTTTGCATATGCAGTTCGCAAGCTGCATTGCCTGCATGAAACAGCTCGCATGGAACTAGCTACCAGTGAACTTTGAACTGCCTAGCTAGATAAGTTAGCATTATAGCTCCAAATAGATCTTTGTCTTTTTTTCCTTCCCATTTTTTTTAAAGTAGCCTGGCTTTGATGTGAAGCTCTAAACTCCAATTAAGTAATCAAAACCAACTGAAGCGTAAATACACCCAAACACACACACATACAAAAAAAATCAACCTAAATAACCTTCGAATCCAGGTCAAAAGTGTGTTCCAGTAATTTAACATTCCTAGTGTCCTAATTTACCGGTTGTAAACTTTTCCACTTACAATTGAAGTTTACATATGTATGCATGCTAAGTTTTCAACATCTATTTCACCAGTCACCATGAGTGTTTTTCTTCAGTTACATTGCATCAACCCTGATGCTTTTCGAATATGCAATGACTATAGTTGAATTCCATCGATGCATCATGATTATGATGCCTCATAATAAGAGGACGATCTCCAGAGCACAGCCGGTCATATCATGTCATGTGACAGACCTTCCACTTTCCATGGCCGTGTGTGATATATATTGTTCGACAGAAGTGAAACACCTGAATCATTTAATTATCTAGTCGATTAGACGAGAGGCATGGACTTTCAACTCCGAGCCAGGACTGCCATGGAGCCTACGGCTGCTTGCTTGAGGGAGCTACTGACAACCGTAGCTCTTTTTTATAATCTCTAGTTTTTCAAACAGTTCAAATTTTTATCTAGATTCTAAAAATCTGTAATTAATGAACTAGAAGCCAAAAGTTAAAAAACCCAACTTTTTCACATTCTCATTAGTTGGCTACCCGCTAGCTGCTTCTTAAGATCTCAAACTCCTCTAATTAGGCTTAGGTAGCGTTACACCACCCAAATAAGGCTTAGGATTAGCTAGCAACCAGCCAACCAATCGGCCATGACCGAACGGCAGTCAGCTCGACCTGCGCCGGAGCTACCTCAGCAAATGCATGCATTTTCTAACTTCATGGCCTTTTTTTAATTATGGATTAAAACCCGGCCTCTACGCTAACAAAGGGGTATATAGCCAACTCATGGTTTATTATCCTCTTAGCAAAAGGATAGTTTCATTAGATTTATGCCAAATAGTTGGTTCAAATTTTGTTGGTGGAACTTTTTATTTAACTGATCATAAACCTCCAAATGATACTTTGTGAGAAAAGAAGTAAACTAGCTAGTTAGTCACCTCATATCAGTATATATGTGAACTGATTAAGTTTTACCAAGGCTATCACGTCTAACTACGTACATATGCTATTCTCTGTTAATAACACAAAAAGATTATAAAAAGAAATTGGTGCCCTTGTTTTTGAACTGAAAGGGTTTTATGCTATAAAAGAGTATCTGAAATTGTTAGGTCTTCAGCTAGCTAGCTCTCCCGTTCGTGCCATCTACTGTTGGCCTTCTGGGCTTTCCCTCGTATACGGGCTGACATCTATACGGGCCTTGGTAATTCCGTGTTTTTTATTATTCCATTGATTCGAGTATAAACATCATCAATAAAGTCTCTGTTAGGTACGTGTGTTAGTGTTTTCATCTTTAACTAATCTCCTCTGATACACCTGTAGAAACCGGAGCCTTAGAAGTCAAGGCATGCAAATTTGTTGAGAGGGAGTCGAGAGACCATATGTTTGAACAAGACGCTGCAACTAATATATATCACTGCAAGAGTTAGCGGCAACGAACTAAAGAAACAATTTCACCATCCAATCTAACTAACGGGAATAACAAAAAGGTGAACAAAAATCATAAAGACGAAAAAATTACAGAAAAGAAGGCGTCGAGAAGCTAGGAGAGGGAAATTAATGAATTAATGCAATATATAGTGGAAAATATATAATGCATGTATGGTGTAGTAGTTACCAGTTAGGTCCTGCAAGGACTGCTCGATCTCGCGGCACGCCATGACGGCCTCCACGGCGTGCACCCGGACGTGCTGCTGCAGCTGCTCCCGGAACGAGCACAGCAGCATCATGTACTGCGCCTGCATCATATCAATATGCATATACAGAGTTAATTAGCTTGGCTGATAGTTAATCATGTAGCACGACACTTGCATGTATGCATGCATGCACAAATGCAAACATTAAACCTAGTGAAATTAAGCATGGCATCGAACTCATGAAGAAATCATGCATGTAATAGATGCAGGAGAAAGAAGTAGTGATGATGATGTGCGTACGAGGAAGGAGTCGAGCTCCTGCTTGTCGTGGGGGGAGAGGAAGGGACGGTGGTGGGCGGCGTAGGAGTGGAGGAGGCCGCTGGACTGCGCGAGCTGCGCGTCGATCAGCGGGAGGTGGTCGATGGGCGTCGCCACGCGCAGGCAACCCACGTGCGCCGCCACCAGCTGCTCGCACAGCGGGTGCACCGCGATCTCCCCTTGAGCATCTGCCGCTCCTCCGCCTCCGCCGCGGCCGCCGCGGCGGCCGCAGCCGCAGCCGCAGCAGCAGCAGCCGTCGCAGACGACGACGAGCACTCCCCGCCACCGCCTCCGGTGAAGCCCACGCCCATCTCCATGCCTAGGCTCCCTCCTCCTCCGTGATCACCGCCTTGCACACACGACACGACACGACACGTATACCGATAGAATCTATCTATGGCCTTCTTCGGTTGCGTTCTTGGCCGGAGCCGAGCTCGCCGCGCGCACGCGCACCAAGAGCGAGCTTGTTGGGCTCGGTTGGTGCGCGTCCGCGTGCTCGCTCGCGCGTGTGACCGTGGCCGTTGGGTGCGTATGTATAGCTAGAGCTAACGAGCTCGCTCTCTCTAATGGCCAGCCAGAAGAAGAGAGGGATTTAATGAGGAGTTGGTTAGCAAGGACACAAAGGAGATGGTGAGGGGTCTTTTCGAGGGTTCCTAAGGTGCGAGGTAACCTGAAAAGAAAGACATCCAAGAACCTTCAATTCCCTTCCCCTACCTTAGCTCGGTGAAACTGGAGCTTGGATGCTAAAGCATGGAGAATAATATATTAATACAGCACGATGAGAGAGAAGGTGTGTGCACGAAAGGATAGAGCTGGGGGAAAAGCTAGCTTGCTCGCTGTAGCTTAGGTTGCAGTAAGCTATAGCTAGGACAGGTAGAAGAAGATGGTGGAGGAGGGTGAGGAGGCTTTGGAATCTAATTAAGCATGTCCAAACCTAAGAAAAGGTGCCTACCGAATTGCACCATATGTTGTGCTCCAAAGGGGGTAGAATCGGTCGTACATAGGAACTTTCATCTTAGCTTTTGCATGGATCATTTCTTCCTTCCTTAATTTCTTTTTTTTCAAGATTTTAGCTCAAACTTAACGACAGTCGTTTGATCAAGAGCTAATTGAGAAACGAGAATCGCATGCATGAATTACATATGTGTATGTTGTTGTCGTTAACAATTCCTCATGTTTCGGTCAGCGATGGTTCAGGATTATACATATTACATACCATGTAGTATCTGGAGTTTAATTAATTGTTGAATACAACAGGGATAGGGGAGTTTGTTCTTCCTCTAAACTAACCTAGATATATAGCTAACCTAATCATGTCTTAGCTTGTTGTTCTCCTTGTAATTTGGTGCGTGAATAATTAGGAGTTGGTTTTAAGAAAGGAAATACCTTTGGTGGTGTTTGGGAGTTTCGGTTGCCTCTACCAACTTTGCGGTTGGCATCGGGAATGGGCTTCTGCTGGCTAGCTTAGCTGCTCCTGCTTCTGCTGTTGTTGGTCGTCGTCTCCATTATTGGCTTTCCACTGCTAGCTGCAGGCGAATGCATGCTTTGTTAGTATCAGTACGTAATTAATCAGCGTATTAGTAGGGAGATCAATGCCGCTAATCGATCGTACGTACTGCTCAGCAGTATGATAATGGTATTGGTTAGGCATGCTTTTGACAGCTGTTGTATATATAATCGCCCATGGTACGTATGCCAGGCCCGTCTTCTGTAGCCTTGTCTTTATCATATCTTAACAAACGGATAATGACATGTATGCTGCCTGCTGTTTAGGGTTACTGCAACTTTAATATATTCGCTATGTTTTTTTTCTCTTATTACGATCGACGCGTGGTCATACTGATCATACTAATTTAATTTGTTTGGGCAAAAATAAACATGAACTGTACTACAAATATCATAATATTGCTGGTTTTGTTTGGGCAAAGCGCCCAGCAACGACTCTTTATTGGTCAGAGATCGATCAACTCTAGCTTAGGCTTGCACTTATGAGATCATCAGTTAATTAATTAATCTGTACCGTATATACAGCTCTCAGGTCAGCATTAACGTAGATTATGCTACTTGTCCAATATGTTTTCAAGTTACACTACGGAAAATTCCATATTTACTGAGTATAAAATTTTTTGTCGAGAGTTTTATGTCGGGCACTCGGCAAACAATATATTTACCGAGCGGGCTCTCGAAAAAAAAACTCTCGGCAAAAGGACACTTTGCCGAGTGTTTGCTCTCGGCGAACAAAAACACTCGGCAAAAAAATCTCTTTTGCCGAGTGTCTCCACACGGCCCTCGGCAAAGTACAATTTTACCGAGTGCCAATAAGGGACACTCGGCAAAACACTAACCGCCGTCAACTAATACCGTTTGGTACCATCTTTGCCGAGTGCAAGGGCAAGGCACTCGGCAAAATACCACCTTTGTCGAGTGCCAGGGCTAGGCTCTCGACAAAATAACAACTTTGCCGAGTGCTATGGGTAGGCACTCGGCAAAATACCTCCTTTGCCGAGTGTCTTTCCTGGCTCTCGGCAAACATGTCAAAATTTTTCCTCATCCATTCTCCAAACTTTTTCTATTATGTAAATACAACATGTAATCCCTAATTATCAAATTTGGTAATTTTTCAATTGGTATTTATTGTATTTTCGTGAATTTTTTTGCAAGTCTCAAATTAGAACTACAAGTGGTTAAAAAATAAAAAAAGTAGTGCAAAAATTATATTCATGTTATTTAGACCCTTTTGAGTCAATATGTGGTAACTGAACAGAAATTGAGATGTTTTTCTTCATACAACATGGTTAGGAACGTGTTGACCGAATGATTTCAAAATTGTAAAAATAGCAAACGAAGTCAGAAAATCATAAAATTTGTTAGGATGTCATGATATCATACGTCGAGGCCGGGGTAAAAAATCGAGAAGGTTTCAAAACCGAAGATTCTCCGGAATAGATTATAAGTGTTGAGAAGGATTGGTTAGATTTGGAGAGAAAGTGACGGCCGAATTGTCGTTGATTTCAAATCTTTTTCCCTAGGCAATAAATAGCATATATGGGTTTATGCAAAAATTTTGTAAATTTTTGAGTCCGTTTGATAATTTCTAAATTATTAGAAGCAAAAAAAACTAATAAAATTGTTTGCCGAGCGTAGCTCTCGGCACAAATGTGACACACGGCAAAATGGTTCAAAAAAGATCCTCATCGCATGCTTTGCCGAGAGCTATCCCTAGGCACTCGGCGAAATATGCGTTTGCCGAGTGCCACCGATCTGGCTCTCGGCAAAGCTCGATTTTGCCGAGTGCCCAGATCGGTGGCACTCGCAAAGTTCGGCACTCGGCAAATTTCGCTAATATGGCCGCCTCCTCTCGGCGCCATTCATTTTGTGACTTAGAGAAATTACACGCCGTCGCCGCATCCCTGCGCCCCATCTGCCGCCGCCGCGCCCCGCCGCCGCCTCCCGGCCGAGCCGCCGGCCGACGCCCGCCCGGCGACGCCTCCCGGCCGGGCCGCCCGGCCGCGCCCGCCCGGCCCGGCGACGCCGCCACGCCTCGGATGCCCCCCCGCCGCCTCCCGGTCGAGCCGTCCGGCCGACGGCCCCGCCCCGGCCGACGCCTCCCTCGGCCCCGCCCCGGCCGACGCCCCGCCCGGCCCCCGTCCGACGCCGCCACGCTCCCGGCCGCCAACCACCCTCCGGCCGGCGGCCCCCTGCCGGCGCCCTCCTCGATTGACGGCTCCCTCCCCTCGGTATTTTTTTGTCATATTTTACATACATTAGAATATTTTTTGTGAGATTTTGTTAATAGATTTGAAATTGTTTGCATTAGAAATCGATTAATACCATGTGCAACATTAGAAACAAATTGATGGCAAAGAGCAACAAATTTAGGTATTTATTATAAACAAATCAATGGTAAAATGAATGATATTTATTGTATGCACGTATATATTTTGAAGATTATTGTATATATACCCGTATGAATGGAGTCGCATCGCGCAACCATGTCGTCGCTTGTGTGCCGGCCATCGAGCCATGCTTCCCTATTTTGCAGGTGCCGCTGTCGTTACCGTAGTTTGTCTGTGTATAACGTAACCTTAGGCGTCTCCCGTTCGAAAGAGATACAGATGAAAATATGCGTCTTTTTGCATATCTTTAATCGTATCTTTTTTGAATTGTCCATGTTTTTTGGACAGCCCGAGAATGTGTAGATGAGTTTAGTTTCCATGGTCTAGTATTCTAGTCCGACTCAGAATTTCGGTAGTATCTCCCAGTTGTTCTCCGGATACACAATCTCCCTGTCGGGACGTGTATTTGGAGAACAGCGGGGAGGTGCTGTCGAAATTCTGTCTTGGAGCGGAGTACTAGAGCATGGGAAGTAAACTCATCTACACATCCTCAGGTGGGATTAGGACCTATCTTTACCTATTAGACATTAGAGGCACTCGGTAGATGGAAATAATATTTATATGATTATTCGATATGATAGAGGATGGATGACCGTGCGTGGATGTATACGGGCCGCTCAAGTCACGGTTCGTTGACCGATGAATGGATCGAGAAGACCGATGCTTTCTTGAAACTTGCATTTGCCAAGGTTAAAGGAGCACGTACCACATGGTGTCCCTGTAGCAAATGTGGTAACATGAAGCGACAAACAAAAGAGATCATGGGCAAACACCTTTGCAAGAATGGTTTTACATGATTATACCCGGTGGACGTTCCATGGTGAAGCCTACCGTGGGAGAGACGAGGTCGTCCGACAACGCATCGAGGAGTTTGATTCTGATGCCGGGGTAGGAGACATGGTAAATGACTATGAAGAAGCACACTTCGATGAAGGATGTAGGGAGGAGGAGCCGGAGCCTACCGCAAAGGTGTATTACGACATGTTGTCTGTGGCACAGCAACCCCTTCATGGGCATACAAAAGTTTCTCAACTGGATGCCATTGCACGGCTAATGGCGGTAAAGTCCCAGTTTAGCTGGAGTAGAGAGGCCTTTGATGTTATGTTGACAGTTATTGGGAGCCTGCTTCCGAATGGTCACCTTCTGCCAAAGAGCATGTATGAGGCACAAAAACTCCTTCGTGCACTTAAGATGCCATATGAGCAGATACATGCTTGTCCGAATGGATGTATCCTATTTAGGAAAGAGCATGCGGAAGCAAAATACTGTGCAAAGTGTGGATCCTCTAGGTTGTAGACTCTGGTGATGGGCATAAGAGGCAGCTCGCTATCCCCATGAAGATCTTACGGTACCTTCCGTTCATACCGAGGATCTAACGGCTTTACATGACCGAGGAATCCGCGAAACAGATGACATGGCACAAGCTCGGACGTCGATACAATCCTGAGAAGCTTGTACATCCATCCGATGGTGAAGCTTGGAGAAGGTTTGATGTGATTCATTCTAGGAAAGCTCTAGAGGCTCGTAATTTACGGGTTGCGTTGGCAACGGATGGGTTTAACCCTTATGGAATGGCGGCTGCCCCATACACATGTTGGCCCATGTTCGTTATTCCCCTCAATCTCCCCCCCGGCGTCATCTTCCAACGATCAAATATATTCTTGTTGTTGATAATTCCTGGACATCCGGGGAAGAATATGAGTGTGTACATGGAGCCTTTGATTGATGATTTGGTCCGTACTTGGGAGGAAGGGGTATGGACATATGACCGAGCTACAAAGACAAACTTCAAAATGCATATTTGGTACCATAACTCCCTGCATGACTTGTCAGCATATGGGTTATTCTGCGGATGGTGTGTTCATGGGAAGTTTTCATGTTCGGTATGCAAGGCAGCTCGAAGTTCATCGGTTGGTGAAGGGTGGTAAATATTCTTCTTTTGACAAACATCGACAATTCCTCCCTCCCGACCATCCATTCAAAGGCGGGACATCAAGAACTTTACAAAAGATGTAATAATTACAGAGGCTGCACCACGATGATGACAGTGCCGAGGTTCGTGCTCGCTTAGAAGCTCTTAAGATCAATGAAGAAGACGGTTGTTTTGGGATATGGTGAGCAACATGCCTGGACTCAAAAATCTGCCTTGTGGAGGCTCCCATATTTTCAAGATCTCCTTTTTCCACATAACATTGATGTGATGCACACCGAAAAGAATGTCGTCGAGGCACTTTTTTTACAATCATAGACATTCCTGATAAGACAAAAGACAACGTAAAAGCTCAAGTGGATCAAACTATGTTATGCAATAGAACAAAGCTAGACATGGCGCCTCCCAGAGGCGGCAAGTCATGGAGAAAGCCTAAGACCGTTTCTGATGAGGGCCCAAAGGAGGGAAGTACTCGAATGGTTCCAAACGTTGATGTTCCCTGATGGGTATGCAACCAATTTGAAGAGGGGAATGAACTTATCTACCATGTGAATCAACGGGCTCAAGAGTCATGAGTACCACATATGGATTGAGCGGCTTTTCCCGGTGATGGTTCGTGGCTGGCTAGTCCTTGCAGAGTTGAGCAATTTCTTCCGTCAGCTGTGTGCTAAGGAGTTATCTCCGACTGTGATTGACGAAATGGAAAGAATGGCACATGTGTTGCTATGTAAGTTAGAGAAGATCTTTCCTCCCAGCTTCTTTAATCCGATGCAGCATTTGATTCTGCATCTCCCACACGAGTGCCGAATGGGGGGGCCTGTGCAGTGCCATTGGTGCTATGTAATTGAGAGATGTTTGAAGGTTATTAGAACGAAATGTAAAAATAAATACAAGATTGAAGCTTCCATTGCAGAGGCATACATTCTGGAGGAGGTTTCAAATTTCACATCAAAATACTATGCTGACAACCTTCCTAGCGTGCATAATCCACCCCCTCGTTACAATGCTGGCGAAGATGAATTGAACCTCAGTCTTTTCCGAGGCCAACTTGGAACTGCGAGTGAAGCGACCAACAAGAGATTGAATCATCATGAGTGGCGCAACATCATGCTATACGTGTTGACCAACCTCGATGAAGTGGAGCCGTACATGCGGTAAGTTCTCAAGAAATTTGTTACCAATTAGTCACTATTCTCATTGTTCAACCTTCTTGTTCTCGTTCGTACAGGGAATTTCAACATCAATTCTGGCGTCAACCAAGGGAACCTACCCCGCAAGAAGTCGAAAACCTTCTAAGGCAGGGTGCGGGAAATGGAATGCCCGATTTCATTTCTTGGTTCAAAAATAAGGTACTATCGAAATTCTGTCTAATGCTTAATCTTTTTGCTTATGCTGACGAAGTTTGACTCTACAACCTGCTTTAACTTGCAGGGTCAAAACGATGCATCTATGAGTGCCGAGTTGAGACAAGTTTCTGGTGGCTGTTCGTATAGGGTTAAGTCATTTTCCGGCTATGATGTGAATGGATATCGCTTTCACACAACAAGCCATGAGCAGAGTCGACCTAATCGAAGAACTACAAATACTGGAGTTTTTACTCCAGGGCTCAATGGGGTTGATTACTATGGAAGAATAGAAGACATATATGAACTCGAGTTTCATGGTTGTAGACCTCTTAATTCTGTCATATTTAAATGTCATTGGTTTGATCCTGCTCAAGTGAGACAGACTCCTAATCTTGGCCTAGTCGAAATTCGACAGTCAACTGTCCTAGCAGGAGACGATGTGTATATCGTTGCTTAACAGGCGACACAAGTTTATTATCTGTCATATCCGTGCCAAACCGACGACCGTCTTCAGGGTTGGGATGTTGTGTACAAGGTAGCACCACACGGTAAACTACCTGTACCAAACAATGAAGACTACAACATGGACCCAAACACATATGACAGAGAGTTCTTTCAAAAAGATGGGCTACAAGGAAGTTTCGAGATAGACTTAACCGAAGCGATGGGGATTGATGTAGACAATGAAATGGTTGTTGATGAGGACGCTGGAGAAGAGGTTCGTAATGTGAAGGACTTAGAATTGCTTCAGCGGTTACATTTAGGAATTAAGAGGGACGACAACATTCCTCCTGCCGAGGAGGAACCTAATGATTATATCGACATGGGTGATAGTGATGATGACAATTAGGATCCAGCTAATCCTGACCATGATGACTATTTCTAATACATGTATGCACTGCGTTAACTATGTTCTCTTTATCTATTTATTTTGCATCTCTCTCTTCATATTTTTTATATCTGTGCTAATTAGTTTTCTTTTTCTACGTGCAGGTGATTCAACAAAGATGGTGGGTGGTTTGAGGAAGTGCGCGTCGGTGTTCAGAAGAGCCAAAGATACCATTCGAGGGGCCGATGCAGCTGAGGGGTCTGGTAGGAGTCGCGGCAGGGGTCGCCGCAAGGTGTGTGCTGGCAGGGGTCGAGGGAGGATACCCTCCCCTGTACCGTCCTCTAGTGACGACGAGCAGGAGGAGCGGGTGGAGAAGGAGCAGGCGGAGCAGGAGGCTGAGGGGTCTACTGCCTCTAGTGAGGAGGAGGAGGAGGAGGAAGCGGGAGGCCGGGGATCGCTCGGTTGGGGTTCTGCTTGCAGAGGGTGCAGCTCGAGGCGGGGGTTACGCTTCCAGCAGGGGGTGCCTCCATTGTTTGGTTGCGAGGTCCCTCGACCCTCCCACGGCGACCGATACCTTTCGAGAGACGCCCGCTGATTCAGCCTGAAGGGACTCGGTAAGTAACCTTGGATGTTGTCAATACTTTTTCATTTGATTTGTTAAAAATTACAATTAAAACTAATAATTCATTGCATTTTCACTTGTCAGGTGTTGGACTGTGATCAGAGGAGGTGATCACAAATGCCAAGTCAACGACATCCTGGGTCTTCTGTGCAGAGTACACTTTCCTGGCCTTGTTCAGTACGCCGGAAGGTTGGAGCCAGCCTACACGTTTGACCACTACATCGCCGTCCCCGATTTCCCTGATCGAGATGGAAGGATCTTCAACAACAGGGCGGAGCGGGTGAAGGCCGAGTTGTGGGTAAGTCTTTTGTCAAACCACGTCCCTCAATACATTACATTCATTGCACATTATTGAAACAATGGTTCAATACATAATGTGTTTATGCAGGATTTTTTTAGATGCCAGATAGGATACGAGGCAAGAGCGGCTGCGGTGGCTGACAAATCCTGTCGCAAACTCGTGACTGACATGCATTACGAGGCGCGCATCCAGCCATCATTGCATACAACGCGCATACAACAACTCGAAGGTCACCAAAACCGAAGCAAGAACCATGACTCGACAAAGGAACAATACATGCTTTGTAAATATAACATCGGATTTTTGAACGATTAAATACATTTGATTTGATCTAGGTATATCTCTTATACTTGATGACGTGTAGGTGCCTGTTTGGTGGTGCGGCCAGCTTCTCGATTGCTGGGAGCGCATGGTGGATAGGTGGTGCGCTGCCGAGTGACAGGAGACGCATGCCGCTTGCCGAGAGTGGCGTTTGATGATGCCAGGTGCACCACACCACCAAGACAGCCTTAGCCTCAACCAGTATGCAGTTAGATGGGTACGTGAATTCTATTTTTTATTTCAACGACCAATGCTCAATAGTTCTTAACCATACTATTGTTTTGTTCGCAGTCGATGTCGCATGATGGGCAACCTATCTCCCAGTTCAAGGCATGGGCTTTGGCCCACAAGGGCAAGGCGACGTCCGACGTCGACTACAACCCGAGGACGGGCCCTCGGCGTACACCAACGCGACGTCCACGCCGCCTCGGTCGCACACCACGATGGCAAGGGAGCTCCATGGGGAGGATTTCGATCCTACTACCCAGGATATTGATGGAGAAGTCGTCATGAGGGTGGGAGGAGGCAAGAGGCATGGGCGGTACTGGATTGGCGACAACCTTCTTGACACAGCCAGTACACCCACTCTGTCCCAGCTTCGAGCAAGGAGCACGAGCGAAAGCCTGGCCATACGCACACAACCGACCGCTTCATAGACCGAAGTGCAGCAACTCCGGGTGAGAAATTTTTGGTTTTGTGCTCAATTAATTGATATTTACGATTGTTTGCTTCGTTTTGTAACATTGGGATGAAATATTGTAGGACGAGTTGAAAGAGGAGAGAAGGAAACGGCGGGAGATTGAGATGAGGATGACTGAGATGTACAGCTACGTGCAATCAATCAGTCAAAACATGGGTCTTCCTGTCGTACCGCCACCACAGCCTGTGGTATTCACTCCTCCACACCTTTTGTAGGCACTCCGGTGAGTCACTTAACCTCGCATTTAATTTTCTTATTTGCGAATGTTACTATCTTGACAACCTATACTATTCTATTTTCCTTTTGTGCAGTCTCAGTCGGCGGCATCAAATAATCCCCCCAGTAATGACCATGACGGTTGGGCGCCGTGGCCATCTCGGTAAATTTCTTTGAACAATTGTAATTCTGGACTATCTACTATGAACTACTATATTTTCTTCGAATTTCATTTGCGAATTGTGGACTACGTACTGTGAACTACTATGTTTATGTTTTGTAGATTGTGACAGTGACTACGATTGTGAATTATATTTATGTCTTGTGGATTGTGAATTATGGCTAAGCTGTTGTGATTGTGGTTGTCGATGTGGTTATACTGATTGGGGATGTGGAATGATGCTTATGGGGTTATGGAATGATTGGGGTTGTGAATGTGATGTATATTTTGAAAATTTGTGAAATATGCGACTGAACAAATAAAACAGGGTTAAAAATTTCACTTTGCCGAGTGCAACACTCGGCAAAGAGGGCCTTCGCCGAGTGCATTGGCCAAAACACTCGGCAAAGAGGGCAACTTGGGGATTGTGGCAACCCTCTTTGCCGAGTGTCCATACTTCACCGAGAGCCAGTGGCAAAAGCACTCGGCGAAATTCCCTCTTTCGCCGAGTGTTTTTGCAAAAGCTCTCGGCGAATTTTTCAACTTCGCCGAGTGTTTTCTTCCCAGGCACTCGGCAAAATTTAAAACTTCACCGAGTGTTTTTTTTCGGCCCTCGGCAAACTTTTCTGTTACTGTATACCCAACCTAACGTGTACTTTTTTTTGCCGAATGTCGAAGGGACACTCGGCGAAGATGTCGCCGAGTGCCCGATGAAAAACTCTCGGCAAAAAGCTCTTTGTCGATCCAAAGTTCACCGTGTGATCTATGCCGAGTGCAACACTAAGCGAAATTTTTGTCGAGTGTTAAACAGCCTTCACCGAGTGTCCTAAACCCTTGACAAAAAAGAGATTTCTCGTAGTGTTAGATCATGCCTTTCTCCAGCCATTAACTAGCTTCATTCGTACGTACTCCTACGGCCGGCGTATCAGCTGCAGTTGCTGGAAAGACCTGCAGCCTCGCTCAGAGTGGCTAGCTTTAAGAGATGCTTGCATTGTCAGCAGTGGCAGCTGGTAGTAGTTGTTATAGTTGTTTGCTCTGGTAGTCTTGTGCCTCTTGATTTGCCAACTGCCACTAGGAAATACGTCTTCCACTCCTGAAGAAAATTTTCCAAATTAAGGTGGTTTCTAAGTTAGATTAAGATGAATATGAAGTTAATGAACATAAAATGAAATCTTTAATTACAAACTTTAAAAAGTAGATCTATTTAATATTTCAAAGTAATTTCTATATAATTTTTTTTACCAGAAACACACAATTGAACAGTTTTAAAAACATACTAATGAAAACCAAAATAAAATATAGTATATATCTTAATAAAAAACTAATTTCGTGTTTGGTCTTCGTACTACATCATTTCGTCAAGCTTAACCCTGAAAGAAAATGGCACTGCTGCTAATTTTAATTCGAAATCGAGGGGGTGTGGGGTAAAAGCTAATCAGATTTTATCAAGCTTTCTTCAATTTTTTTCATGATTTACTGTCTTTTTCTTTATCATTCGAGACTGTTTTTGTTAACGAGCTAACGAACCGAGGCAGGGTGAAAACGCATTTCGTACAGAATTAAATGTTTTAAGATTTAAAAGAAAAAAGATCAATTAGAACTGAGCCTAAATGAGGTAAGTACATTGACAGTAGTAGTTCGATTCAGTGGTCAGTCAAAGCCTCGGATTTGATTGGATTGTACGTGTACTTTTGGTCACCCTTGACGATGGATGCCCACACGTTTTGCACAAGATTACTATAGATCGCTGGTTGTTGGGCATGTTGGTATATAAATGCTTCTTAGCTAGCCCGGCCGTCTAATTAACTAACTGGATGCATATATGGCTCCATTTCTTTAACTTGCACTGGTTATTACTGACTCTTTTTTCCTTACCAATTCATGCACAAAACCGATCTTTTTAGGAGAAGTGGAGGGACCAAAGGGTTTTCATGTGTTTAGAAGCAGAAGAGGAAGTAGTACTTAATTGCAAGCAGCAACACAACCACCTTGTCCACATTAAAGTTTTCTTTTGTGGACAGACATGACAAATGAACAAAACACAAGTGCCTTTCTAAGCAGCTTTCTAGCTAGATCATACATTTCTGTAATTAAGATTGGGTAACAAGATCGAGCCATAAAATTAGTTCATCCTCTTTCCCATTAAAAAAATGTGGGCTCAGGGAGCAGGAGATTAGCTCGACCGGCCTGGATTAGTGACTTGAGTTTGTTAGTTTGCAGTGTCCAGCATTTTAGCCAAGTTTTGCCAAAACTCAATTAAAGAGGTACACAGAATCTTGGACTAGTCCGGGAAACAAAAGCTGCGCAGATGCAGTCCGGTCCCAGCCGACGTACTTTACCAGTAGTAGCATACAGGAAAAGGCACCGTCTTTGGAGAAGCTACAGGAAAGGCCTAGAGAGAGAGAGAGTAGTACTCAAAGGGTCATATCGCTGGCACGACGGTACAAAACTAGTACATATTCCTACTGCGTACGTAGCATCCAGAAGTGCAGAGATGCAGAGACGGAGTACTCATGGATGTTATTGAGATTGCAGGATTGCGGAGATAGAAGAAGTGGTCGATCAATACAGGGTCCAAGTCGGAGTCGCGCAATCCACCGAAGCGGATCGGCAAAGTACAAAATATTCCGTCGGCTGAGGACGCGACACGGTGGGGACTGGGCGTCCCCACGGGCGCGGTGGGAGAAGGGCCGCGCAGCCGCCGCGCCGGTGGTTGGGCGAGCCGAGCTGCCCGCGTGAGCGAGCCTTAGGTGGTCCACGCACGAGCGCACGGCGCGATACGGAGAGAGAGGCCGCCCGCGCGGTTCCGGTCGGCCTCGCGGCACGGCACGGCAAGGCAAGGCAATGCACGGTGGGTGGGTTAGACCGTTCGACGAGACGGGACTGGATTAAGCGGAACCCAATCCCAACGCGGCGTGGGCGGGGGGCTTGGCTTGGGGGAGTTCGATCCGCGACAGCGACGCGGCGCCCACGGCCTAGCTGTCGCGCGGGCTACCTGTCGGCGCACTGCTCTCCCTCCCTCTCCCACACGCGCCTCTCCACGCCCGCTGCCCGCCTGCCTGCAAATCTTCCCATGGCACGCGGACCACGCCACAGTTTTTCAACGCACTGATAATGTACTGCTTTCAGCTTTGTTCCTTCCATAGTTCCATCGAGGGAACCATTAGAAACAAGATCTACGAAAGACGTAATTGTTATCTTTAATTTTATCCATATTATAAAATAAAAGATACTTAGGTGTACAATGCATCATCATCATTACATTAATAGGGTTCACATATTCGACGAAAAACCGATCGAATATCATGAAATTTATTATGCGGGTTAAGCATATTACTAGTAAAATTTCGAATGTTTTTCGAGAATTTTAAATTTGAAACAGTAATTTTGATCGAAATATGTCATAATTTGATCAAAATGTGATAAAAACTGTCGTAGCGCTCAATCGGAAAGGTGTTATACTGTAGGGGGTAGAGTATTGCATCTTGCTTTAGCTGTAGATAGACCACGAGTAACAGAGACCATGTACAAGACATTCTCGACCCGGCTGACTATTATTATTCTACGATGAGTTCTGTATACTTCTGGGACGTACATGCTGATAGCTACACCAAGCTTTTCCCTGTATTTTCCAGGCCAGGTCACTGTCGACGAGCAATCGAATCTTGTGAGAAACGTTCGCGTCCCTTGCTGCGCCGTACGAAATGCAATCCTCTCCCTTATTGCAAAAATATACACTCTGATTGATCCATCAATCCCCGCAAGCCCAAGAAATAAAGTTTGTTTTTAAAGTAATAATTGTACCCGAATTTATAAAAATAAAAAATAATTATATTAGAAGTGGATAAAAATAATAGCTGCATTAAGTTTATAAAAATAAAAAAAATAATTATATTAGAAGTGAATAATAGATGCATTAAGTTTATAAAAAAATTATATTAGAAGTTGATACAGTGAATAATAGTTATATTGAGAGATTTGATAAATTAGAAATATTCTTTTTTTATATTGATATATATGAGATGGATGAAAAATAAATTTATTTTGAAACATATATAGTAAAAGTTACTGCTAAGCTTCTTCTACTCCAAGCTCTTCTGCTCCAAGCTTCCCCTTCAGGCCGGACAGTTTTGCTTCTTTCTGGCTCATAAGCTCATTTCGTTTGTTTCCAATTTCACTTCGTCAACTTTAATAGTAGTTCTGCATTGCGATGATGCTTCGTATATTGATAAGTTTATTGATAATCCAATTCGACAGATTTCAACATTATGGAGTATGTGCTTTAGCTAATGAAATGCTGAACCGATTAGTTAGTGCTGGTGTTAACATTTGAGGCAGACAAATGGCACAAAACGGTGGCCCCAACAGATTAGTTAGTGTGTACGCTTCTACACACTCCAAAGGAATCAGAAAGGCACCAAAAGAGAGGACAAGACACGAGGGAAAGTGGAAGAGAAATTTTTTTTAACAAGAATAAAGCAGTAGACTTTGGTTGCATGGAAAAATTTGTGTGCAAGACGAAAGTAGCATTACAGGCTTCTTTTAATACAGTCTTCCAGAATTGGATAGTAGGACCTGAAGCTTTACGGAAAGCAAAGCTTTTAAAGCGAAAGCTCAAGGAAAAAAAAACTCCTAGCAGGGAAGAGACGGCCGGAGAGGGATGTGACACGAAGTATTTCTTGGTGTGCTGAAATTTCACCTCCATTTGGTAGAACAACTGTTTTGATGTAGTACACCAAGGTTACTTCCAAGTTCATCAATCGTAGTTTTAGGATATAAAAAACGATCGATGACATTCATAGATCGATCGCTTTACTTGCTTTGACAATTACACCATCCGATGGACTTCCACACACCTGATGAAAACCTCACTGAAAACGATCATTTGCTAGACAGAAAAGTATCCAGCACTGTACCATGTTTTGCAACAGTTAATCTGACTTTGTTTCATCTGTATAAAAATTGGCATCATCTGTATGGAAGTGTATGCTTGTTAGAGTAGAGGAGGGTATTTTGATTGGGAGGAGAGGATCGAGCACCAAAAATGGTGGAGAAATAATAATTTCGGTTGGTGAGAGGCGTCGGTTGGAGAGGGCGTAGAAGGGTCCCAATCGGTTGGTTGGTCCACCTACAGGCATTATCTACCATTTTTCTTTCTTCCTTTCTTTCTGTAATCTTCTTCTCTTCTCTCTGGTCATCTTCTTGCCGGGCTTTCACGCTACTTCTTCTGGGCCTCAACTCGGACCATGCATTGTCCCATCGGCCCAGAGAAAAAACTGCATGCGTTTCTGCGTCTTCTTGCTCTTCGCCTGAAACTGTCTGCCCGTTCATGGCGATTGCCTGCATCACTGCAGTTGCAGCCTCCTGTGTTAGTTCGACGACAAGACGACTCGTGCCCTGGTTGTTGCCTGCGTCTTCGTCTCTAAAAGAAGAAGTTGAGATATCACACATGTGAATTTCTTTCTTACTTTTCTCTATGATATGATCGCTTTGCCACCGTTTGCTGAAAAACGTGTTTTCTAGCTTTCTTTCTTTCGTCACATATGCAGATATGATGGCTTGCCACTGTTTGCTGAAAAACATGTTTCATGGAGAAGGAATCACGATAGGTTTGCTTATCTTTCTAAGATAAGAGGCCACACGTTCGATGGAGGACCACTTCCACAAGAGAGGGTTACAGTTAAAATGAAAAGGAAAGGAACAAGGTCCCTATCGCCAAGGGCAATTACACGGTTTCTGAACAACCACGCATATCTTGAACATGCATGATTGTTCAGATTAACTACTTTCTGAGTGAGACTATCTGAAAAATGTTAATGCCCTGAAAGTACATAAGAATTCCATCACCTTATTTCTTCTTTTTTTCTTTTTCTAGTTCTAAGATTTATTGGCTATGTGCCCAACGGCAGAGACCGAAGATGAGATGTAAACCATTTCAATAATCTTAAAAAAATAGTAAGTACGTAAGAAGCTCTTGGGCATTTCATGGAGGAAGAGAGAGTAGCCCTACAATACAAGGAGAAAAGAAGAGAAATCAAAGAGTAGTTGGTGATTGAAACTTGCGGGGGTGGTTCTCTATTGGCCCAATCCAACGCACCTTTAAAAGGTGGCGGAATATTGTTAGTTGTTTAATGTGTTCCAACTTGCAAGTACATTTTGCTAACCTCAAATATGGGCATTCATCAGGACCTACTAGCAGCTAATCAGATAATCCCATCTTCGTTATGCCTTTCCAAGAGGCTGTACTGCCCTGATTACGACGTTGAACCAGAACCAATTAGACTCCAACGAATCACTACATGGAGAGGATAATGATTGCATCGAGCTACTTCAGCTGCCTGTAATTCGGTTGATTTACAACTGGTTAAGTAATTTCCCAGCGATTTTGTTACAGTTCTAGGCTTCTAGTAACTAGTCCTAACTCAAGCAGGGTGAAAATTTTGATAAGGATGGATAAGTGAATTGCACGCATCTGCTTTTCAGGCATGAATAGCCTATGTCAATACAAGGGAGACAAGTTCTTTGTGTTGTTTCTGTAGATATGGTATGACTGAAGTCTGAACTGCAAGATTGAATAGACTTTCTCAATATAAGGGAGACAAGTTTTATCTTGTGTGTATGTGTGTTAGATATAGTATGACTGAAGTCTGAACTTAACTTCAGGATACGTTTTCGGCAAGCCTTCAACATTATGTCTGTAATGAATGATGGAGAAAGTTGGAACTAATTGCGAGAGGATCATCATAAGTGAGTTGGCACAGTCCACAGAAGAGAAGTGGAGCTCATACATACGAATGAATTACGTCAACCTGAAGCATGGCACCAGTGGAATAAACAGTATAGCAATGAAGCTCCATGACGATAACTCAACTCAATACATTGGCGTCATAAATCTTGCATGAACAGTTGACATAGATCAGTACAAAGTTGCCGCGTTGGCATAGTAGCAAGACTGGCTCGATTCTGAGCCTAGTCTACCAGAACTATCAGAAACTGCAACAGTGCAAGAAACAACACCAGCTGGAATAGGACATTGCACCAGAAATTTTCCAGCTTCCTAGCATAACTTGGATGCAATGAGCATCATGAGTTGGCAAATGTTGTTAAGCCCTAGCATGGTACACCCAAGAGCTCCAGCTCCAAGTTGACTCAACAAAAACAAAAACAAAAACAGGAGGCCGTGAACTTATCAATGGTACAATGTGGATGGTCAGTGTTTGCCATCTTCGCTCCTACAAAAGCCAATGAATAAATATGTACAGCATTCAGCAAATGAGCCATTCCCGGGTCTGCGAGCCAGTTTCACCATTCTGCATCCTACTATCTCTAAAATTTGGCTAGGTTTGATGGTTCATGAACTGGTGATGCAAGTGGTACAAATGGAATGATATTGATGATCATCAATACTCTGCTGCAATAGTGTTATGAGCCAAGTGTTATTAGATTACCACATTTGAGTGTCACCGGATGTAGCTCCTAACAAATGATGTGGCCCCGATGCTACTTAGGCTGTCAGAACTCTGTAATTGAAGGACCAATTATTATTTATAAGCTATATATGAAGTGAAATTTCATTCAAATTGAAGTAAGGACCAATTATACTACTTTAAAAAAGGTACCTGGGACTTGGGAGATGGAAATACATTCCAAAACCGGAGTGTTTCATCACCAGCGCCAGTTACTATAGTCTGTTGACATCAAATGTCAAAAACACAGTTATGCCAAAATATTCTAGATACAATAAACAGAATTCAGTAGATCAAAGACTCAAGAAATAACTTCACCTGTCCATCTGGGGAGATGGCTAAATATAATACTCTATATGTATGGCCTGTCAATGTGGCGAGCTACAAAAGGAGAAACCGAGCACAATTAATACAAGAAGAAGGTAAAGCGTACTGAGTTAAGAATAAGCTTGCAAGCATACCTTTGACATTGTTGGGTATCGCCAAACAATTATCTGATTTTGAGAATATCCATGAGTGCTAACAAGCTCATTAACATTCTTTGACCATACAAGATTACAGACCTGTTCAAGATTCACTTGGAGTCCTCAGTACATACCAAAAAACAACATGCTTAACTCTACAGCTTTCCTCAATTCTATATAAGCATTTAATGTCTTAATGACATGCCATTTCTGTGAAGGTTTCAGATATGAAAAGAAAAAATAGAACTTTACTATGGAAAATAGAGCTCAGCATATATTTCTTACTTTTTGGAATTGACATGACTAAAGAAATGCTCAATTTTTTTAAGTGCGTTCAAAGATTGAGAGAGTTATCATGCTTAATTTCACATACCATATACCACGGTATTTAATCTGGTACTATAAATAAAATAAACAAGAGTTCATTAAAGTTCAGAATTATAAATATGGGCTGCATAATAACTAAAGAAATTATGTGTAGCAAAATACCTGACTGCCTGTGTCCACGCAATTTAAGTGCATATTCGTGGTTGTATTCCAAAATCGTATGCATCTATCTGCAGTTCCTCCACCAGATGCAAGCAGCCCATGAAGATGAGGTGACCACGCAATAGCTTTGACAGCTGCTGTGTGCTCGGTATACTTCAGTACTGGGTGCGCCGAATGTTGATTCCATACATAAAGCTGGAAAAAAAGAGACATTGATATGGACATAAGAAAATGCGACCTTGAATTCCATGTAATACCAATGATCCATTCAAGAAACAATTCATGGACACATTCTTACTCTGTTGTCATTACCACCAGATGCAAGCTGACGGTTATCATATGACCACTTGAGCCCACAGACCTGAAAGGTGTTCGGAAACAGAAGATGCATAATTATAAGAATATCAAAAGGGAGCACAATAGGATAATTCAAGAATCTGACATGTCGTAAAATTCATAATGGTGTATAAAATAGATCACCTCAGATTTATGCCCAGCAAGTCTACTAATATAATCATCCTGGACACGGATATCATGGTGAAGGATGCTCTTGTCACGACTGCCAGACGAAAGCAATGAAGAATTCCATGCAAGAGCACCTACTCGCATCCGATGGCTTTCCATGGTTCTTATTCTCTTACAACGAGTGGCATCCCATACCTAAATAAGATAAAATCCAAGATGACAGTCAGACACCAAATTGAAATGCTAGCTTTGTATACCAATTACAGAGCTCAACCGGATTAATCGATAATCATCAAATACTACAGCAGATTTGTAAACAGAGAACCTAGTTACAACGGACCAAATTCATTCTTTGGAGCAAAACTGAAGATAATTCAGTTTAGTCATAAAACTCTGCTGCGGCAGTCATAAATTATTCGTGCGAAAAATCGTGTCCACTGTTAATATTATTGCAAATTTTCTGATCTTTCCATAAGTGAGTTGTATACTTCTCAATGTTTCCATTGAGGCTTCTAGATAAAGATTAAGTTAAAGCATCGTCCTAAATTTTGGTGGATCATGACTATGTTATCTGATCATTTCAGAAGGGGGCATGCGTATAACCTGAACTTTGCCTTGGTTTGTCCCTACAGCAAGGTGAGTGCCACGCTGTGCCCAACCCACTGAACAGACATTGTCATCCACCCCCAAATCACATAGCTTGGTGACCTGCACAGCAATAAACTTCTTTACAAACCCTCTTCAAGTACCCAAACAAGAATGCGCGTGGATGGCCGTGGTTGGCTCACCTTGCTGCTGCACGCATTCCATAAGTAGACACAATTCCCCAATCCAACTGCAAGGATATTATGCGAAGACCAATCCACGAGGTTCAGGTAGAAGTCATCCTGCAATGCAGGAGCATCCAGCACCTAAAAGCAACAGAAGGAAAATTATGTAAGATTTTGAGTAATAACCTTTCAAATCAGTCTCTTTATGCATGACAAATAACAGAGATTCTTGGTACAGAGCGGACGAATAATAAAGACCATTTTTTCTCAATCCAAAGAAGCATCAACCGAAGGCATATGAAGGAACTATGAAATAGAAGGCGCCCTCTTCTCACCTTATAAGGCGACCTAGGGATCTTCCTGGGGCCAGTGCCCCTCGTCGTGAACACCCCGGGGAACAGCACGCCCTCGTCGTGCCCGTCGGAGAAAAGAGCGCGCTTAGCATTCCGGGGCACCTCCGCCTTGAACCTGAATATGTTGCCGGTGGCAGGGGACCCCACCGGCGACGCCCCGGCAGAGGAGGAGGAGGAGCACGCGGACGCCGACGACGCCACCCGGTCCGGCGTGGTGGGGCCGAAGAGCGCGGCGCGGAGGAGCGCGCAGTAGGGCGACGAGGCCGGGGTAGATCCGGAGGGGGGCGCGCCGGGGGAGAGGGCGGCGGCGTCTTGGGACGGCGACGGGGCGAGGTCGAAGAGCGCGAGGTTGGATCCGGCGCGGCTGGGGATGAAGCGGTCGCTGTAGACCGTCCGCGAGGCCGGCGTGGGCGCGGAGGAGGACGGGGAGGGGTGCGGCGGCGCGGAGGAGAGGCGGGAGGACGGCGCGGAGGCGAGGCGCGAGGACGGGGTGGAGGCCGGGGTGGGGGGCTTGGAGGAGGCGGAGTTCTCCATCGGCGACCGCGGCGGCGGCAGGTGGTGATGGTGGTGGTGATCCATGGGTGGGGGCGAGGGATTTGGGGATCGGAAGTTGGAAGGGAGAGAGGAGAGGAGAAGAGGGTGGGTGATGCTGTTGCTGTCGTTGCGCTTCGCGCCCCCGCTCTCTCTCTCCCTCTCTCTCTATCCCTTCGCGGGCTTTTTTTTCCTTTGCCTATTTTACTGTCTTTTTTTACTCGACTTTTGCTTCGTCTTGTTGCCGCTTTTGTTCGCTTCTTCCGGTTTGGGCCATATAAATATTGTGCTCACGCTCAGGATGATGTAAACCGAAACCATGTAGCAAACCAAACCCGATCCACTAATCGGACGCTAAGCATACATGTCTCAATGATCAGGTTGTGTTTAGGACATCACCTGTGACTCTGTGAGGCCGTGACCTGCGTGATCAACATAAAATCGATGTCACAAATTTGATATATGTTTTTTTCTTCAAACATTTCAAGTGAAGGAAATAAAGTACTGCCTCGCAAAAGCAAATTAGACGGCAGATCCTTGGACCAGCACGGCAATTTTAAAGTGTACGGCGATGTGCATCGTATTACTCGCCAGTGACAGGGATCGCGGCATCCAGCTACGACGATGCTGCCAGCAACAGCAAAACATATATATACCTTCAAGATTTTCTTTCTCGCCCGGGCCGTCTGAAGCCGGCCAGATTGTCAAGATTACCAAAGAGAGTTTCGGATCTGGAAAACGAACAAGCAACGGCATGGTTGCTGCACAGTGCAAGTCTCAGGCAGATCTGTAGCCGGATTGATTGGCGTGGATGGTAGTGATGGAGAAGGGAGGGCACGAGTCTGACCTGGATTAGTGTGGCTGGACGTGGACGCGATGCTGCTACAGAACCTGGGACCAAACCGATGCTTATCTTATTAGTCCTCCTGTTATATGGAGCACCTCGTTTTAATTTGAGCTGGTCGATTCCTTTTCTTCTCGTGCTGAAATGATCGAGAAAAGGACGTTCCTGATCCGTGTCTTCCCAGCTTGTCGAGTTCATCGTTTCTATTCGGGAGAGAGAGAACTCAAATCATCATCCAGCGGTAGCCAGCTAGTATCTCAGAGAAATGAACAAATTGCAATCAATCAATCATGCTCCTCCAGCAAGCTGTTCCACGGATGCCAATTTCACACCTGACAAGCAGGCTACGTACGTTCCTTTGCGTAATCTGATCAATATCCAGGAGCAGATCACATCAACTCCGATTTTAATCAGATTGGGCCAAAGCTCAGTTGCAACTATCAACTAGTAGCAAGTAGTAGTTGGGTTAACCAAACCCAGGAGAATCATTCCAGTTAGAAGCACCGAACACGGTACAAAGCCACAACACAGGATCTGAAATCTGAACTTCACAACCGGGCAATGTCTCCTCTATTGCAAGAACATAGGGCCCCGCGGCGGACAAGAACTTCAGATATGAGAGGTAGTCCCGGCATAATGAGATATCACGGGCATCTCGCTTACTGACCACATGTTCTTGTCAGGACGGGAAGTTAATGAATGCGTCGACAAACAAGACCTAAAACAAACAATCCTTGCCCGTGCAGTGATGGGCCTCAGCGACTGCCTTCTTTCTATATCATGAGATGGACAGTATTATGAGCATAGTTACCCCTCCCAGAACACCACAAAAGATGCATAAAACCAACCAGAAAACATCAAGCAGTGGACAGCAGACAGCATCAAGCATTGACAGCAGGCGTGCGTGTCTCAGGGAGACGTTAAAATGCACTGGAGAAGGCATTCCCTGCAAACAAGTATATGTGAAATGCATATACTCTAGTTAAAGAACATCTATTCAGATAGGATATATACTCTAAAAGATTAGATTTAGTTCTAAGCTTAACAATTACTAACTTGAGGCCCTCAACATCAAACTCAATGAGACAGCATTCCAACATCAGTCACAACTGCTATGACCAGATAGTTATATTTGGCCGAGATTTCTGAGAAGTGTTTATAAGGTATAGAGTACAAAGAGGTTGATATTAAGTAGCACCAAGTATTTGTCACATGGTGAATTACATTCTACATAGAGATTGATGCAAGAAACAACACTTTTCAGTATAATCTTAATACGGACATATAACCGTAACAAAACTGAGGGAGCGAAAGCATAACACTGAGGCTCGCTCATGCTCAAAGTTTACTATTCCAGTAGCCTTCAGCCCCTGTTACTGACAGCATATGATATCTTGATAGGTCGGCCACGCAGTTCAGATTGATTCATTCCTACAGCCTTCTCAAGCGACTCGTCGTCCTCAAAATCAACATGACAAAAACCACGAGAATCACCTGTTCTCTTGTTGATAGCAAACCTTATCGATGAAATCTTCAGTGACTTGAAGAAGTCCCTTAAGTCTGTTTCTGTAACATCCCATTTGAGATTGCCAACATATGCTGACAGACACCCATCAGCCTTCTTAGGATCAGTTTGGAACTCCATAGTCCTTTTCCTCTTCGAGCCAGCAGCCAACCTGCATCTTTCGACTCTCATAAACCTGTTGCCACTGTAAACGAAATGCATATATCAGTATAGAGCAAATGCTCCCCATCGTGCTTCCATGAGTTGAAGAGAAATGAATAGCCACTCCTCATGCTTACATTTTGAATCCATCAAGCTCAAGAGACTTCATCGCAACCTCATTTGACTGAAATGGCACAGTAGAACAAAATCAGCCTGTCAAGTCAAACTAAAAAGGGCATCTTTTTGTGGTTTGACAAGTATGTCCCATGACAAATGAAGACTACAGAGACAGTATGAAAAGGAATTCCACTGTTAAAAATCTTATTTTCTTTATCAGTCCTCCAACTAAGTCATGACATACAGTATTGTTCCATGCACAGACATCCAAGAATTGTAGTATAAGATTAGGAATACAATTATACAAGGCTTAATATGATACATACACCAGTAAAACGACAACCAGATAGATGTATCAGATAGGTGGAGATCATAAGACTATAACGACAGCTTCCTCTGTAGCAGTCTAGCAAGTCATAACACCAAGTTGATTCAGAATTTCAGGTAGAGGATGAAGCGACCATGGTTGCAAATGAGCATTCGGCCAACCATTTGTTACCTCAAAAGTCCAGGACAACTTAAGACAAATAGTGCAATCATATGGATGCTGAAATTATTTGCTGCAACATCAAGATGGAAGCAAAATGGAGCATAATAGAAGTGGAAATTTGGCAGTTACCTCAAAGGAGACGAACGCGAGACCGCGGAAGTTGCCGGAGTCCGGGAAGCGAGAGAGCTGGAGCGACCGGAGGGGGCCGAACCGCTCGAAGAGCTCCCGGATCTCCGCCTCGGTAGTGGTGTACGGCAAGCCGCTGGCCACCACCTTGCCGGTTTCATAGATCCCCGCCTCATCCTCCTCCTCCTCCTCCTCCTCCGCCGCCGCCGCCGCCGACGTGGGTACCGGGATAGGCTCCTCCGGTGGCTCAGGCTCCGGCTCAACCGACGGCCGATCGCCGGCGTCGACGATAGGCTGGCCCCACTTGTCCTTCCTGGCCTTCTTCCTCTTCTTGCTCTTCCCGGTGCTGGGTTTGGTTCGCGGAGTCTGCTCCTCAGCTGCCATGGCCTAAACCCTAATCCTTCGCCGCCGCCGCCGAGGGTTATGCGTGTTCTATGCGCCAACACCAGCACGGCAGAAGATCAGGACCGTCTATCCACTTGGGATGGGCACCAGAAGATCAGGACCGTCTATCCACTTGGGATGGGCACCGTAACAAATGTGTTAACAATTGCTTTTTTTTTCAAAGAAACGGGCGTTTAAAACACACGTACATAAAAAATCTTATAAAACTTTTAGTGATAAAGTTCTCAACCGTTTGATTTGATTGGATGAGAGTTATAGAAAATCTAAATTTACTCACAACATACCACATCAACGTTTTTAGAGTTCAGTAAGAAATTTTTTTGTGTATAGCCTTTTTCTCTAAACTTTTGAGTGGACAATAACCCCATTCTAATTAAATCCTGGTGAAAAAAAATCAAATATATAGTCAATGTATACACAAGATTAGTGTATATGCTGCATAAAAAAGAGTTAACGGCAGGTCTTTACAACACATAAACCTTGCTATTGTGCAAGGCACTATGCAGTACCAAACTAAAGATATCATCATTGTGCTGAATCATCTGGTAATTGTACCACAGGTCACTGGTCTTGATCACAATTTCATATCGTAATGGGCTAGAAACAAAAGATTAGCTTCTCAGCTTTGTGCTACAGTATTATAGACGATCCCTACTGCTTAACTTTGTAGTTGTACAAGGTGAATATGCGTCGCGCCCGTAGTTAAAATTCCATCATTATTGTCTGAAAACCCAGCGCGAGCACGTATCGGTAACTAAACGCTATTGCTGCCAGAGATATACCGGCGATAACATAGCAGCCAGAGAATGTTCAGGTTAAGAAAATCCAAGCAGAGCAAGTCAATATTATAAGGTTACAGTCCGTCAAAAAAAAATATTAAGGTTACAGAACTCTGAGCAAAGCAGGCGCACTGTGTACTTACGCCTCCGAGGTTTGCATTATTTTCACATCTGCATAGCCGACAGATACGGATCAAAACAGAAAATTTGCAGAAAATATGGAAGTTGCCATAAAGATAAAAATTAAGTAAAAAACTATTAATGCATGATTAATAAGTTTTAATTATTACAAATTTAAAAAATAAATTTATTTGATATTTGATAAAATTTCCACACGAGACGTACCGTCTAAGAATTTAAAAAACATGCTAAAAATCAAAGTAAAATCTACATCTTAATTAGGAAAAACAGTACATCAGAAAAAAACAGTGCATATGTTTCATCAAATTTAATCTGGATTTTCATATAGACTAGCACAGAAATAGCAATACTCTTAAGATTGCATGGCAAACTAATGTTTGACATTATCCCATAAAGCAAGCACTCAAACGGTTGAAAAATCACAGTTAAGAAAACCGTTTACATCCAAGACGGATCTCACAACACATTAGTCCACAACGATGATAATACTTCTCAAACTCCCAAAGCACCCTTTTTTTCCAGGTCATATTTTGGTCTAATCCATATTTGCAGAGGCACTCATTTTAGATCTAGCAAGAACTAAGCGAATGTGCAGCATGGGTCCCTATGCCAATATTCTCAGACAATCGGAGGATACTGCTTCGCCTGCAGCCGAACACGCCTCTTGTATTCCGTGGGATCCTGCAAACCCAAAGAGCGCATCAAAACTACAAGGCTTGAATATCTTAGCATTATTGATTTACTATAGTAAACATTAGCAGGACCCTGGTTGGTCACTTTTTACTAATGGCTAACCTGGATAAAAAGATGGTAACCATCGGTCTGAGCAGGATCAGCAGGATTTGGCTGATCAAGCAAGTCCTGGATTCCAACAAGAATTTGCTTGACGGTAATAGCAGGTCTCCAACCCTGAAAGCAGAGAATTGGAACAGTTATAAATGATATCTAAATTGGGATTGCTAAAAACCTAATAAATGCTCGTAAAGCTTACGCTGTCTTCATTAAGAATTGAAAGGCAGACTGTCCCTGAAGGATAGACATTTGGGTGGAAGAAACCCTGTGGGAACTTGCACTTCGGAGGTTTGCTAGGGTAATCCTCACTAAAATGAAGAGTGAGAGGAAAGTATCCACCTTCCCAATCAGTCTGCCAAAAGAGAGAGAGAGAGATGCATTAGTTATAGGCTTCTAGCTGCAATGCCTTTTTACAAACACTCTACATGGACAGAGAAGTAATATAAGAATATAGTTGTAACGCATGACAAGCTTGAGAAAGTGAACATACAAGCTGACCATGTGCAAGAATTCAAAGCATAACATCAATCAACACATTAGAAATATAGAAGAGTGATGAAGTAAAGCAAACAATTTTGTTTGTCAACAGAAAAAGAAACCTCTTTTCAGGGAAAAAAATATGACTGTGTTACACCACCAAGGACATGTTTCAAAGGATTCTGAGTATTAAAAAAAATCTGTAACACACAAATATGGACATGTTTCAAAGTCTTAATTTATATTCGCTTCAGATAGAAGGAACATTAATATATCCTAAATTGCACCAATGCACCTAGGAATGGCAGGACACCCTAGGTTGCCAGGAACTTACTGGGTTTTCATATTTTTAAAACATTAAGATAATGTTACCCAACACTGGCGATACATGTAAAGATATGAAAAACTCTGGATGGTGGTGTTTTCTAAGAGATCATGTTGGCTTGAATAGTGTGAACCTTGGCTCACACCGCAATAACTAATGTGCAGAGCAAGGCCTGAGTGTGTGCTAACAAGTTCAAAATGTTACTACCTTATGATGTTTTAGGATTTTGATTTTGTTCTTAAGTATATGATGTTTTAGACTTTTTAGGCAACATTTTTCCAATATCGCCTCTACCCTAAAAAGGAGAGCTATATGGCCGAACTTTGGATTAATTCAAGAGAGTATTTGGTGTCATCTAATTGAAATCTAAGGAAGCCATAACATTTTAATTGGAGATTCGCATGCCTAGTTTTCGCTCATGTCCACTCGTGGCAGACCGGTGCTTGTGCTAATCAAGGCCAATGCACTCTTGTGGGTCACTGGATTAGAGTGCACGAGCATTAGTTAATTTTTTTTTGATGGAGCATGAGCATTAATTAGTAATACTAATGAGGGGCATTTTTTTCTACTTTCCTCAGCAGTTAACTGTGCTCTTCTCTGTGCCCAACGCTATAACGTCACCCTTTAGTGTACGGAGGTAGTACAACGCATGCCACTTTTAAAAGGCTAGCTAAATGTCAGCAATTCCTGCTCAAATGCTCTCTAGTTTGTTCAAACTTCTTCTGGACCGAACTGGACCAACAAGAAATCGAGCTATTCTATCTCAAGGACTCCTAACTTAGTCAAACTCCTGAAGGAGAGACTGCACATGGTCCCTCATGCATGCACATGACACACACAATCACTATTCCTGTTTGCTGTCTTTTGTCAAAGCTGCATCTGACCATAAAAAAGAGCCCGCGACAAACAGGAAATAGTGTTAATCCAGACCTACTTATTATCTTTTTCGCAACATTCTACTTGCTAGCTCGGTGTAGTAAGTGATAAGAACTTGCAGAAGCCCACGTGTATAATTCAATCGAATTTATGTGTGCACTTGATTTTAATGCCCAGTCCACCTTTTTATATATCACTTGAGGCAATACTCCCTTCAACCTATGGTATGCAGTAGTTGCTGAAATGAAGACTGATTTTAAAGCATGTAAGCACATCATGTAAAAGCTTGGTGACTGACAGTGAACCAGCGCTCAACTTTGATTTATGGTGAAAACAATTTGGCTAGCCCTAAAAATGGCCAGTCTTTTCGCGGCACAAAAGCAAGACACCTCAACCCAGGCCATGAAAACAAATGTAGTACAGCACAATCCCTAATTCCGATCTCCCAAAACAAGAGGGAGATGGTACTGAAAAAAACTCCGCCTGAAGAGATCCGATAACACAGTGGTAGCTAACGGGATAACCATAAAAAACCATCCTGGTTCAGAATCGAACGAGAACAAGATGTCTCTCGATTTTCAAGTTGTACTCTTACTATTCAATTCAGTGTAGCATTCGGGGCGATGCTTACCCCTTGCTTGCCGGGGATGGTGCAGTGCCAGATCATGAGGTTGACCGTCCCGTCGGCCATCGTCTCCGGCTTGGCGACGAAACCCTACGGAACCAAATCAGAACAGATCAGGGGATCAAGAGAGGCGTCGCGAGATGTGAAAGGGGAAAAAAACGAGGGGAGGCGTGAGATCGAGAGGCACCGACGTGTGGGTGGTTCTTCCGCCACGCCTTGCGCTCCTCCGCGAGGCGGCCGCGCGCGATTCCCCCCGACATGGCTGCTACGGCGATGGCGGCGGCGGTGGCGGTGGCGGTGGCGGCGGCGGCGGTTGTGGCGTCTCCTCCTCTCGCGAAAACCGCTGCCTCCGGCGTGGGGTTTGGGTCGCTCACTTCGCCTCGTATTTTTAACTCCGCCTTCGCTTTTCTGCCCCTCTATCTTGCTGGCCCGCCTGTCAGAAACCGTGCGAGTGCCCCCGTGGGCCCACGACGCGCGGGGCGTGTGGGGACCGCAAAAGGCCCGGGTAAGGTTGGGCGCATCGGGCCCACTCCGCAGTGACACATGATGCTGCTTTGTAGCTTTCTTCGTTTGGAGCATCTGGTTCGTAGCGTGTTCGATGGGCGGTCGCCGTCGCACGGGTCAACGTTGGATGGATGCGCGTGCAGGGGGTGGGTGTGGTACAGCTGGATGGATGACCCGACCGAAAGGGGCCGGGCCCGAATCCGGTTCGCGTTCCGCGTCCTTTTTTCTTGCCCCCTTTGCAAATGGCTTATGGCTGGCCCAGGAATGGGATGCTCCTCTCCTCTCTTCTGCACCGCACACGGAATGAAGCCAACTTCAACTTTGATTTGGCCATTTGGAGAAGGATTAGTCTAGCCCAGAAAGCGATCTCAAGGCCCAGCAAAACCCACCGGTGGGTAGAAAAGGCCGTTTTGGGCTGCACTGCCAGGTACCGTCCGTACGAACACCTCTGCAGCATAGTACAATTGCGTCTCCTACTCTCCTCCTATTGGCTGGTTGGTGACCAATGAGAACTCCTCTGTCTCTGGGGGCATTGATGCTCTCTGGCTACACAGTTTTGTTTCTGATCCTGTAACATCTCTGCTCCTTGGCATTGATGAGTACAGTGGAGTATATGTGTATACCGACTTGGCGATGAATAGTTGGGGAGACCCTGAAAGGAAATGGAGAGGTATCCTTTAAACGCACCACCTGCCCCGGTTTCCGGAGTACTCCTACGTTCCCAGGACAATGTGTCACTGTTATTGGACGACTCACTTCAATACTCATCTTCGGCTCTTCTCCATACAACTATCAAAACCTACTAGACGAGCTAGAACCTAGCTAGGAGTAAGATCTTAGTCGCCTGGACAGCAGCGAGAGCATTGTATCTGTATTCTCTTACATCCAGGGACGGAGGGGAGACATAGGGCTCCATCTAAAAATATACTATGTCCATCTCAAAATAAATTTATTTTTCATCCATTCACATGTATTAATACAAAATAAAAAACTAAAATATCTTTATTTTATCAAATCTCTATATAACTATTTTTCATCTTATCTTATCTACTCCCAGTACAATTATTTCATACTTTTAAAAGCTCCGATGCAATAATTACTCTAAAAATAAATTTATTTTAAAACACATGAAAAAAATTTAAAATTTAAATTATGGGACAAAGAAAGTATTACCTTTATTCAAATATAGTAATATAAAATTAGGACACATCCTACTGATACTATTAGTGAGATGCCTATGTTGAGCTTCCCGGTCATAGGTCCTCGGGTAGATTAGTCAGTCCTAGCTAAATTACGTCATGTTAACTATTAATTTCAATTTCGTTAATAATTAGGTAATTAACATGTATTGGACATTTGGTGGTAATTTTTTTCATGGGTTCGTCATAGTATGATATGCCCCATTCTATTTTAAGTTTTTATGTTTTGGGGCGGAAGAGTAACAAATTTTAGAGATCAAATGTTATCTTAAATATGACATCCTAGGACCTGTTAATATGACTTTTACAAATATACTGCCCACACTATCAGTACTACCCGTTGGTTTTGTTATAAAGTCCGGACCTATATCTCACCCAACCAAAGAAGATAAGTCTATTAACCCGTCTTTTCAATATGCGTGTCAAAGGTTAAAACTTTATATTTTAGAACGGAGGAAGTTTGTACTATATGTTTTCATAAATTATGACAATAAATATATAAACTAATAGAACCATCTCACATGATCTTAACGTGTATCAAACATTACGAAATATAATTAAAACGTACGACATGCCTGGTCTATAGGATTTGTAGCAGGTACCGCGTTGACAGCGACATGTCGCAGCCGATGACGAGGAAGATGTGTCTTGGTGCGCAAACAAACGAACAATCACGTTTAGCGCTTCTAAAAACCATCGATGGTTCCAGCGAATTGCTCTCCAAAATCGTTAGTGCACACCATAGGTAATGCCGGTGCACACCGTAGGTGCAAGACTTCATTACTCGTAAGACATGCCATGAGCTCCTCACATCACAGGTGCAACACTCCATCGCTAAGAAGACGCACCCTGACCGTGAGCTAATTAAATCCTATTATCCCTCTCCTAGTGAGGGACACAAAGACTTTGTCGCTCGAAACACAAATCGCTAAACCACATTCGCTCTCTCCAAGTGCAGGACGTGTCATGCCCTGGTTTATGACCTTGTGTGGGACATCGGTACTTTGTCGCTCAGAAGACGAAGCTAAACAAAAATTGCCCTCTCCCGGTGCAGGTTGTGTCACGCCTTGGTTTAATCCAAAAATTAGTCGAAAACCTAATTTGCCTAGGTGACGGCTCATGTCACGTTCAGAAATTCAGATCAGAATTTTCGAAGCTATATGTGTATTAAAATGTCTGTTCAGGACCAGACAGGGTACACATACGACAATTGTTGATATTATAGTTTCACGTCTTACAAACATTAAAAAAGATTATAAAAGAGCAGCGGAAAAAGAAAAGGAGTCTAAGACTAAGCTTGACGCCGGCCACGTGGCTTCAACCATTCCACAGGCATCTTCCAGAATGCAGGACAAAGCCTACTCAACTTCATCTTCTTCTTCGGCTTCTTGCTCAGGTTCTGGTGAATGTCACGCCCAGAAATTCAAACCCGAATTTTCGAAGCTATATGTATATTAAAAATCCCTGTCCAGGACCAGCCAGGGTACACATACGATAATTGCGATATTAGAGTTTCACGTCTTAGAAACATTAAAAAAGGTTACAAAAGAGTAGCGAAAAAAGGAAAAAGGGACCTAAGCCTAAGTTTGACGCTGGCCACTCGGCTTTTACCACTCCACAGGTAACTTCCAGAGTGTAGGACAAAGCCTACTCCGTCTTCTCCTTCAGCTTCTGGCTCAGGTTCTGGTGAAGAGGCAAGGATTAGTACTTTCACATACTCAGCAAGTCACATCGAAAGAAGAGAGAAATGAATGTAGGGAAGGCAAGAGTTTCGCTAAGGTTTGCTTTTGCGCAAACAGCAAGGGTTTTTCAAACAATACATATTTTGAATACAGTCAAATCAACAGTAATTTAAGTAATTAAAGCATTTTGAATCCAACACTGTCCAACGTTATCCCCACGTTGCGACAGGCCCAACCCATCCACCTATACTAGTCAAGTACCATTAATCAGGGTGTAGTAGTGTGAGACTAATCACGGTGAGCTCGGTTGATCGCCCCATTACCGCGGGCACGACTATTCGAATAGTTTTACTCTGATCAGAGGTGTACAACTGTACCCACAAGACAACCCCACAACACGGTCTTTCGTGCGCCGAAATACCACCATGGTACCCAAAAAGGGAACTGTGATAGGACCTTTCTTATAACCCCCCACTAACCAAGCGAACCCCACCAAGGTTTCGCCCCCACTCCCGGACCCTAGGACGTGGACAGCCCCCCGAGTGCCTCGGTGAATCCGGCAGCCCAGCAACCCTTATACCGGGGACGACTGAAACTCCATCCCGTTCACCCTTGCCGACGGGTTTGTCAGCTAGGAGATGCTACACTACGGGACCCACCTTACCCATTTCGGCTTGTGGTTTGCACGGTCATTCTCCCGAGGGGTCCCGTGAACCGGTCCTTAATTGCCATGGGCGCCGCTAACCAAAACCATAGCGCCCACAGCCCACCATTTGTCATATTTTAGTTATTAGTACCGTTCACCTAAATCTCTAATTATTGATCCTCCGAACAGATGTCCAGTAGAGACATATTAAGTGAGAATGACCCATTTTGTGAGCTAGTGAATCTAAGCCAGGCTAAGCATACCCTAGTACTGAGTCTAATCATATTATTTTCTCAAGTTTAATCAAAGGGTTTGGAGTGTCAAACCTAAGGCATAAACTAAGCATAAGGTGTACTATTTTCCATGAAATAAAATTATAAAATACATGTAGTTTAAAAGAGTAAAACATGTGTTTTAGCAAAAAGGGAGCAATATGATCAATAATATAGTATGACTTGCCTTGCTCTTCGACTTGAGGGACTTCAGCAACGACTTCAAAGTAAACTGGGACGGCGGAATTACCAGGATCTACACGGTAAACAAGCACTTCAATAAAACAGGCTAAAAAGCTACTGAAACAGGGAACAAAACTATTTTTAATGGATTCTTGGCATTTTTATGAATTTAATGAAATTTGAATGGGATAAAACGGAGGTCGGATTGAAAAGATATGATTTTTAGAAGTTTTCGGTTTTTTACTAAAACAAAAAAATCCTTAATTGATTTATTGCGCAATAAAGCCCGGGAGGCGTCAACGGCTAGGGCTGATGTCAGCAGCCGAGGGCCGACGCGCGGTCGGCGGAGTGCTTGGTCCATGGTGGACCGGGTCCACGGGCGGGACGGGGCGGCGCACCACGTGGCGCACACGTGGTGCTGAGGTGGCGACCACGTGGCGTGCCTCGCATGCGAGCGAGGATGGACGGTGCCGATTGGCCGAAGCCGAGAGGAAAGGCGCGGGCGCGGTGGCGCGGCGGCTGGCCGGGTGGCCTGAGTCGCCGATGCCATTCGGCGGCGGCGGCGGCGGCGGGTGCCGCGGATGCGCGGCGGAGCCGCGTGCACCCGAGGGGCGGCACGAGCGACCGAGAACGGAGGGAGAGGGACAACTCACCGCGGGAGTTGCCGGAGTTGAGGGAGACGACGGCGACGACGGCGAGGGAGACGGTGGGAGCTCGCGGGGAAAGGTGGCCGAGGTGGCGCGGGTGCCGGGAAGAAGGAAGGAGACGACGGCGAGGTCCGGGACGGCTTGGGGCGACGGGATATCGCGACCGAAGTCCGACGGCGAGTTCCGAAATGAGGCGCACGGTGCGAAGGTGACGGAGAGAGGGATGAGCTCGGGTGAAGGTGTGGGGAGCTCGGGAAGGACGAGGGGGTGCTTAAATAGGGGATGGGGAGGTCGGCGGCGACCGGATAGGGACGCAATTGCTTGCCGAAGTGATTTTTGGGGGAAGTAATGGCCGGCGATTAAATCCACCATTAGGGCGTGGGGAGCGGTGGTCGGGGTTTATGGCCGACTAACCGGGAGTTAAGGCGGAGGATCCGGAGCGCGGGAGGCGGCGCGCGAGATCCGAGCGGAGATGGGCGGCGGAAATGGCGCCGGGGCGGCCGGGGTCAGGGACAATGGCCTGACAGGCGGGTCCCACCTATCGGCGTCCCGGGGTGAAAGGGAGGCAGATTAGACTTGTTCGCGCGCAAGAGTTAAACGGGCGCGGCCTTGGCCACCGCGAGGAGAGAGGAGAGAGGCGCGCGGCGGGAAACGGGCTGGGCCGTGCGCGGGGAGGGGATGGGTCGGCGGCTCGGGTCGGCGGCTGTCACAGCCCGATTTTCGTTCGGGATTAAAAATCATTTAATAAATCATTTCCTAGAAAATAAATAAAACGAAAAACAAAGTAAATCAAGTGAATCTATTAAGGAAATTAAATTTTCCTTTAAAAATCATGGCTGAAAATATTTTTGAAATATTCTCCATGCCCTAAAATACTCTCCAAATTTTTCGTGAAATTTTGGAGCTCCAGAAATAATTTTAATAAAACAAAGAACAATTCAATAATTATTTAAATAAATAAATTAAACTTTAAATGAGCTGGAAATATTTTTATTAAATACTTTAGGTGTTCTTATATTTTCAGGATTTTTCTTGGAATTATTTGGACATTGAAAGTATTTATAAGAATTAAAGGATGTTTGGACCGAAAAGTCTGTTTTCTCTCCCTGCTACAGTATCGTCTTCAATCTCCAGCTGCTACAGTGCCGTGCCCGAAAAGCTGTGGCTTTGTTTCCTCCACCAAATCCGGCCCAATCCTTTGCCCAAATCAAAAATTAGTTGCGGAAACGGATTCCTCTCGATCTCCTCTACATTTCCCCATGAAACCCCCTCAATCCCGTGCTAAATCGCGCGAATTTTGGCCCGTTCTTATCCCGACGAACTCGGGATAAACCTAAAAATCCGGCGCCAAATCCTCTCTTCCCGGTGCGGGGACTCTCCCTCCCAAGACTATAAATAGAACCCCCATGATCTCCTCCTCGGTTTCCTCATTTTTCCCGAGTTTTTCCCGTGCTCTAGCCATCTTCCCGCGAGTTTCCATCTCTCTCCCGTCACCGTAACTCCGCAACCTTTTCCCGCCACCTCGGCTGCTCCCAATCAGCGCCGTTGCCTTCCCGGCATCGCAGCGGTGAGGAGAAGCCCGGCCACCGGTTCCCTTGCGCCAAAACCGTCGGAAGCACCTCGTCACCGTACGTGAACCCGAGCTCCACGTCCATGTTTCGATCTTCGCCGCACCTAGCCGTCGACCCCGTCGCCGCCCCTCGCCGAAGCCACCATCGGCACCGCAAAATGGAGGGAAGCCCGTCCTCCACCTCTCCTCCACCAAACACCGCCGGAAGGCCGCCGTCGCCGTGGACCCGACCTCGTCGCCGTTTAAAGCTCGCCACCGCCTCTCCCGTCGCCCGTTCTTGCGTAAGTGCTGTAAGGAGCGCCTCATCGTTCTCTACCCATTTATGCACTTCGTTTTCGTTGTTGTACAGCCGTTCTTCGGCAATCTTTGTTGTCATGTTTGTTGGTGGTATGTTCATGCGACTATCACATCCTCGCCTCATCGGTGCCACATTATCTCTTTGTCCCGCGTGGTTGAGTTCATGGCCGCCACCTTAACACCGTGTCAACTTCTTTGTGCCACGTATCTTTTGATGTGTATCACATCCTAACCCTAAACCAGTCAAATCTTGGTCAGCTTAATCCAAGTCGTTCATCCTTATAGATTCATTCAGTTTAATTTGAGCCACTCATCCTTTGTTCCCAGTTCAATCCTAGCCACCCAAATCTTTGTGAACCTGTGAACCGATCGGAGCTGATGCCTTAAACATCCTTTTCCAGCTCAAAATTAATTAAAAATTGCGTAATAAATCATCTTAATTTTTAGAATTCATTTAAATGGTCCAAAACTTCTAAAATTCATATCTAATTCATACGAACTCCAAATTGGGCCATTCAAATTGCAAAATTCATATAAAATTGAGCTCTACATGTTTGTTTACTTTTTATGTACTATTTATTTGGTTTTTATTAGGTTTTTTTCTCGTTTTGCGTGCCAGCGTGTAGTTTCCGCAGTTTCCGGAGTTTGCGCTCGCGAGGGAAAGAGCCCAGAAGTTTGCTTGAAGACGCAAGGCAAGTCACACTTTTCTTGAAGCATATTGATCCTATTTTTATAAAAGTTTTACGTATGCAAATAAAATTGCATTGCTTTGCTAATTACATGGAATGATGGATTACCTATCTGCTTGTTTGTGCCTTATTTACTTGTTATCCGTCCTTTGTTAACCTTGGGTGATAATTTAACTAGCTTTAGTCACTAAAGTGGACTTTAGCTAGAATTATATGCTTAGCCATGCTTAATTACCACTAGCTCACTAAATGGGATAATTACACTTTATTCTAGTCTCTAATAAGCCGTAAGCTCGTACACCCGACCATGTCTTATTGGTCATAATTATCTCAACTAAAATATGACATAATGGTGGGCTGTGGGTGCATGGTTTTGGATGGTCGCACCCATGGCAATTAAGGACCGGTTCATGGGAAACCCTGGAAGACATACCGTGCAAACCACAAGCGAAATGGGCAACGTGGATCCGTAGTATAGCTTTCCTCGGCCGACGTACCCTAGTGAGGGTGGGCGTGATGGAGTTGGGTCGGCCCGGTTTTACGGGTTGATCGGCTGCCGGATTCACCGTGGCACGAGAGGGGTGCCGCGCCTGCGGGGGAGGGGCGAAACCTTGGTGTGGTATCGCTTGGTTAGAGGGAGTTATGCGAAGGTCTTGTCACGATTTCCCTTTGCGTATCATGGTGGTACTTCGGGCATGGTAACATGTGTGGAATCGTGTCTTGTGGGTAAAGTTGTGCACCTCTGATCAGAGTAAAACTATTCGAATAGCCGTGCCCGCGGTTATGGGCGATTGACCAGATTCACTATGATTAGTCCCACTACTGAATAATTTGATTTAATGGAACTGGTTTAGTTCGGGTGGAACGGTTGGGCTGTTCAACGTGGGGATAACGTTGTTCGTGAAAGATTAATATTGTCTTAATTACTCAATTGTTTTACTATTTTTAAATAATTAAATGTTTGTAAACCGCATTTATGCAAAATAGCCCAAGCCACTCTTGACTCCCTTGCACGTCTGCATTTCTCGGTGTGGCTTGTTGAGTACGGTGGTTGTACTCGGTCTTGCGATTTTTCCCCTTTCGAAGTGTAGTGCTTCGAGTTGAAGATGGAGTTAGAAGACCAAGGCTCGGACCCCGCTGAGTTTGCTCGTGGAGTGGAGCCGAAGCCCCGCTAGTGTCGTCTTTCTTTTCCGCCGAGTTTTGGGTGTGAGGACTAAGTGCCTCTTCGTAAGTATTTTTATGTTTACGCTTTGTTTTTACGTTTGGATCGTGTATTAATTTGTCATTTTATGTACCCGGTTGATTCCGGACAGGATTTAATACATAAAATAGTCGAAATTTGGGATAAATTTCCGGGCGTGATGCGCCACGGTGAAAGGAGCGGGAAACGTACGGGAGGAGAGAGAAAATAATTTCCGAGATTTATTAATTCCGATTTTGATTTTAATTGGTTAAAAATTATTTCTTGTGCTCTGAAAATTCCACTAAAAATCCTGTTAGTGTATTTTGACATGTAGAATTTAAGAAAAATCATATCATGCCATTTCCATTTAGAATTTGGCTTTTAAAATTATTTGTTCTCTCCAGTTAATTCCAACGATTTTCTTTTACGATTTTCTTTTGGATTTTTAAAAGGGAAAACACCTCAGGGTGTTACAAACCTACCCCCGAATCTCGACCCCGAGATGCGGAGGTACTGGCGAACAGATAGGGATGAGCGGCCTTTAGCTCATCTTTCCTTTCCCAGGTTGCTTCTTCTTCGCAGTGGTGAGTCCATTTAACTCGGCAGAACCTGATAACCTTGTTCCGGGTCCTCCGTTCACTGGTTTCGAGGATACGCGCTGATTTCTCCACATAAGTTAGATCTTTCTGGATTTCAATCTGATCTGGACTGGCCTGTTCTTTCAGAACTCTTAGACACTTCTTGAGTTGGGAGACGTGGAAAACGTCATGGATTCCTGCCATGGTGGGTGACAGTTCGAGTTGGTATGCTACTTCACCTCGTCGCTCTTGAATCCGATATGGTCCCATATAGCATGGTGCCAACTTGCCCTTTGTTTGGAATCGGTGAACTCCCCAAAGTGGGGTGACACGAAGATATACATAGTCTCCGACTTTGAAAGCTAGCTCTTTGCGGCGGTTGTCTGCATAACTCTTCTGACGAGACTGTGCAACTTTCAGCCTTTCTCTTATGATTCTGACTTCCTCTTCGGCATCACTTAACACTTCAGTCCCAAACAACTGACGTTCGCCTGTAGTTCTAGTATTTAATTTATATTAAAAGCCAACACTGTCCAACGTTATCTCCATGTTGTGACAGGCCCAAACCATCCAACTATACTAGTCATGTTCCATTAATCAGGTTTTAATCAGTGTGGAACTAATCACGGTGAAGTCAATTGATCGCTCATAACCGTGGGCACGACTATTCGAATAGCTTTACTCTGATCAGAGGTGTACAGCTGTACCCACAAGACACAACCCCACAACACAGCTTCCTGTGCGCCGGAATACCGCCACGGAAGGGACTGTGATAGGACCTTTCGTATAACCCCCCGCTAACCAAGCGAACCACACCAAGGTTTCGCCCCCACTCCCGTCCCTGGGACGTGGGCAGCCCGAGTGCCTCGGTGAATTCGGCAGCCCAGCAACCCTTATACGGGGCCGACTGGCACTCCATCCCACTCACCCTCGCCTGGGCTCGTCGGCTAGGAAGAGCCACACTACAGGACCCACCGTTGCCCGTTCTGGCTTGTGGTTTGTACGATCATTCTTCCGAGGTTTCCCGTGAACCGGTCCTTAAATGCCATGGGCACCACTATCAAAACCACAGCACCCACAGCCCACCATTTGTCATGTTTTAGTTATTAATCCGGTCCACAAAGTCCTCAGATTATATCCTTCATTTCATGTGCACAACATAATGTAGTCTAGATGAAAATACCCATTTAGTGTGCTAGTAAGTCTAAGCAGGTCTAAGCATAACCTAGGCCTATAAGCTAGTCATGTTGTTATCCCAAATTTATCAAAGGGGTTAGGGTGGCAACCCTAAGGCTTAGATCTAACCATACGGTGTAATATTCCCCATGAGATGACATTCGAAAATAAATGCAGTTTAATAGAATAAAACAAGTGTTTTAGCAAAAATAGGAGCAATATGATCAATGATAAAGCATGACTTGCCTTGCTCTTCGGACTAGGGAAACTCCGCGACAACTTCAAAGTACACCGGGTCGGAGGAACTACCGGGGTCTACACGACAAACAAAGCACTTCAACAAAATAGGCTAAAAAGCTACTAAAACAGGGAACAAAATCATTTTTAATGTATTCTTGGCATGTTTATGAATTTAATAAAATTTTAATGGGCTAAAACGGAGCTCGGATTGAAAAGATATGATTTTTAGAAGTTTTTTGTGTTTTTACTAAAGCAGAAAAAGTCCTTAATAATTTATTGCGCAATAAGTTCCGAGAATGATGTGAGCGGCTAGGGCCGACGTCGCCGGTGAAAGCCGACGTCATCGGCCGCGGGAGCACCGGTCCACGGTGGACCGGGTCCATGGCCAAGGAGGGGCGGCGCACCACGTGGCGCACACGTGGCGCCGAGGTGGCGGCCACGTGGCGTGCCACGCGGAGAGCGGAGCGAACGGCGCCGATCTACCGAGGCGAGATCGGACGACCGAGGAGGGCGCGGGCGGCACGGACGGCCGACGATGGCACACGACGGCCGGAGGCCGGCCGGTGCCATTCGGGCGGCGGCCCGGCGGCGGAGTGCCGCGGCTCACGCGCAGGCGAGCCACGCACACTCGCGAGTGGCGGTGCGAGCGGCCGAGAGGACGGGGAGGGTCTCACGCGGGGGCCGGAGGTGGGAAGGACGACAGCACCGACGGCGAGGGATGGCGGGAGGAGCGGCGGGGAGGCGGCCGAGGTGGCTCGGGCGTTGGGGAGGAGGAGGAGGCGGCGACGAGGTCCGGGGTGGTCCGAGGTGGCGGGAGAATGCGGCCGAAGGCCGGCGGCGAGCTCCGAAGCGAGGGCGCACGGCGCGAGAGCGAGAGAGAGAGAGAGGTGTGAGCTTGATTGAGGGCGTGGGAAGGACGAGTAGGGAGAGAGGGCCTTTTAAAGGGTAGGGGGTCGGTGGTGGCGGGAGGCGGAGTAATTCCTCGCCGGAGTTAAGAGAGAGAGGATTTGGGGTTTAATGGCCGGCGATTAAATCCAGCCATTAGGAGCGTGGGAGCGGCGGGGGAGATTTAAGCGGCGGGAGGCGGGGGAATAAAGGCGACGTGGTCCCGGGCGCGGGAGGCGGGCACGCGAGATCGCGCGGGGCGGGTGGCGGTAATGTCGTCGGGCGGCGGAGGTCGGGGACGGATCCGAGTGTAGACCCCACTTGTCGTCCGGAGGAAGGGAAAACAGGACTTATTTCCGGCGCAAGGGTTAACGGGTCGCGGCCTTCGGCCGCCCGCGAGGAGAGAGGAGGCGCGGCGCGTGGGAGAGCTGGGCGTCGGCTCGGGCCGGCGGCCCACAGCCGGTTTGGGCAAGGAAAAGGATGGGAGGAGAGAGAAAATGATTTTTCTAGGATTTATTAATTCGATTTTGATTTTAATTGGTTAAAAAATATTTCTAGTGCTCTAAAAATTTCCACTAAGAATTCTGTTAGTGTATTTTGACATCTAGAATTTATAAAAAATCATACCATGCCATTTTCATTTTCATTTTTGCTTTTAAAATTATTTGTTTGCTCCAGGTTAAATTCCAACTTTTTTCTTGCGATTTTTCTTTCAATTTTTAGAAGGGAAAAACACCTCAGGGTGTGACAGCTCATGTGTTTCTTTGGTTATCTTTCACACATATTGCTTGAGTATGTTGATTTATGATCTGAATTCCTAAGGATCCTACATGCGCCTACGTGTGGGCAATCTAATTTTGCTTCGACCAAATTGGTGTAGGTGTTTTTTGGTTGCATGCATACATGCATGTTAACTGGTTGCATGCATACATGCATGTTAACTGGTTGCATGCATAGTTTCTTTTCAACCGTTCAGGTTTAGGGTTGCCTACATTCTGACGCCTATATAAACTAGGTAATGCATTATGATGAAGTGCAACACAATTAGCAGAATTCTTTATGTGTTTCTATTCCTCTTGTAATCCACTCGGGATGACTTAACCACTCAATGTAAATCCCTTGTGTTTGTAGACCTCTAGTTATATTGAATAGTGAAGTTTTTTCCCTTTTGTGCATATGTGGCTTTACCCCGAATAAGTTTCCACATAAATCAGTGTCCCTCGTGGTCACGATCATACTTGGTTTGGCAGTTGTTTTCTAACATCTTTTCTAACAAGTTGTATCAGAGCCAAGTTTATTACATATTCAATCCAAGCTTCTTCAACATGAAGTCCTTGAAATATGATCTTCCTTTTGTGGATAGAGACACACGGTTTTCTCTTTGGCAAGTCAAGATGCGGGCAATTTTGGCGCATGACGATTTGAATGATGCGCTAGAACATTTTGGAGGAAAGAATGCCATCGATTGATCTGACGATGAAAAGCGGAAAGACTGTAAGGGTTTATATCAAATTCATCTTCATTTGTCAAACAATATATTGTAGGAGGTGTTAAAGAAAACCAGTGTTGCTACACTTCGGTTAAAGTTGGAGTAGCTTTGTATGACAAAAGATCTCACTAGCAAGATGCACCTTAAGCAAAAGTTATTTTTGCACAAGTTGCACAATGGAGGAAAGGTGTTGGATCATCTTTCAGAATTTAAAGAGATAACTGTTGATCTTCAATGGAGGTAAAATATGATGAAGAGGATCTTGGTCTTATTCTCTTGTGTTGCCTGCTTAGTTCATTTTCAAAACTTCAAAGATACCATGTTATATAGTCGTGATACTCTCACCCTTAAATGAAGTTTATGAAGCCTTGCATGCCAAGGAAAAGATGAAACAAATTGTGTCTACTGAAAATTCAACTTCACAAGCAGAATGATTAAGGGTTCTCTAGTGGATCTAGAGGTAAAAGTTCAAATGGCTATAGAGGTCGTTCCAAGTTTAGAGGTATGGGCAATAAATTATGCAATTATTGCAAGAAAAAATCATTATATATCAGAGTGTTATAAGTTGAAAAATATGAAAAAGTGAAATGACACATTTAATCCTAATGGTATAACTAAAGATCAGAGTAAAGTTTCAGTTGCTGCTGAAAGTGACAGTGAAGGTGACATGCTTGTTGCTTCTCTTGGATGTGCAAAGATATTGATGATGACTGGATTCTTGTGCACTTTTCATATAAGAATATCATCCATGCGTAGTAACAACATCTTTTCCCCATTGAATAATCCTTGTTCGGTTGATTGGCAATGGCTAAAGTTGTAACTCTACTCCTTGTGGCCATCACGGTATAAGTCGTGTTAGTGCAAGTGGAATGCAACACTGCTATCAATAAGTGCTTGAGCGGTCTTTGAGGCCCTCGATGCTGTTGTGGTGGCTGCCCTACTAGCAAAAAAAGGCTGAAATTGAAATGCCATGGTCTGTTTATGTCCTGACTTATGTTATCCTTCAAGTGTTGTTAGTACAGATACATGACTAATCTAAATAAAGAGCATTTGAAAGTTTTGTCCAATGGATTTCAAATATCCACGTGGTACTTCAAACGCATGTTCAAAATTTGGAAAATCTAAAGTTGGACGTGTTGATATGTCAATTCTGATTATGTTTGTGATTTGGATAAAAGAGGGCCACTCACAGGTTTATACATTCACCATTGGTGGATATGTTGTTGGTCGAAAAGCAACTTTACAAGCTTCAATTTTTTATCTACCACTGAAGCAGAGCATATGGTTATTTTTGAAGTATGCAAAAAAGCTATTTGGTTGAGAGGTTTGTATAATGAGCTTTGGTGGTGATACTTTTTGTATCACTATATTTTGTGATAGTCAAAGTGCTATATACCTTACAAAGGATCAAATGTTACACGAGAGAACAAAGCATATTGATGTTAGATATCACTATATTCGAGGTGTTATTGTCTAAGGTGATATCAAATTATGCAAGATTAGTACTCACGACAATCCTGCAGACATGATGACAAAGTTTCTACTATTAGGTTTAAGCTTTGCTCAAGTTTAATTGGTGTTACCGTTTAGTCTCATCGGTTTTGTTGTTGCATTGTGTTTGTTGTTATTAAAGGAGTTTTTACTAATGATTCTTCATTTGATAAAAAAAGAATTCGTTTCAAGGTGAAATTTGTTGATTTATGATCCGAATTCCCAAGGAATCCATCTACCTGTGGATAGTCTAATTTTGCTTCTGATGTAGGTGTTTTTTGGTTGCATGCATACATGCATGTTAATCGGTTGCACGCATAGTTTCTTTTCAATCCTTCATGTTTTGGGCTGCATGCATTTCGACGCCTCTATAAACCTGGTAATGCATTATGATGAAGCGTAACACAATTAGCATAATTCTTCCGTGTTTATATTCCTCTTGCGATCCGCTCAGGATGAGTTAACCACTCATTATAAATCTCTGGTGTTTGTAGACCTTCAGTTATATTGAATAATGAAGTTTTTTTCTTTGTGTGTCTATGGCTTTTTTCGAAGGAGTCTCCATGTAAATCAATGTCTCTCATGGTCATGATTATACTTGTTTTTTTAAGTTGTTTCTAACAATTTTTTTTATTTTTTTAAATAGCAAGTGGTACCGAAGTTTATATGCATGTATTTTATGAGATGGGTCTTTGTTTAATGAGATGTGTCTTTGTGATTTTCCTGAGATTATTTTACATATGGGCTTATAGTGCACATATAATTCCAACCAAATCCGGTCTATCAACTCGTTACAAAGCTAGTCGACAGGTTCGTTAACGTTGATTATATTAGTCCACTCGACAGGTTTGTTAATGATGATTATTAATTAGTCGAGCATAATGTAGCCTGTAGGCTGCAGCTATCAAGCGGCCAGTGATCGTGGTCCCGGATGGACGAAGAAAGCGGTCGTATGGCCGGCCGGAGCTACAGAACGTACCAGTAGAAAGTTCCCCGGGGCCTCGTGGCGGCATCGCGTCCACAAAGAGAGGCAACGAGCCAAAAACTAATAGTGTTTGTGTTGGTTTCTTTCATGTCGTCGGTGAAGAAGAGCAGAAAGTCCATAGACGCAATGGGTCGATAAACAAACAGTATCATGTTGATTAATTACTACTAGTACTTGTACTTGTATAGGAGTAGCATATATGCTCTTCCATTTCATATGATAGTCAAAAGTACCTGTGTACTTTATACGCACGATTGTTGTTTTTCAGAATACAAAGACGTGCACTTGCGTACAACCATTCACATACCTCTCAGATTAGTGTAACACAAAGAATTCGATTTAATTAATAAGCTATTTATGAATCACAAAGCGCACAGACATATTCTTAGCAACCGTACATATAATATAATATAAGAGATTACCTATACAATATTTGACAGAAAATCTCTCCAAAATCTGTCAAATATAACTATAATACAATTATATACAACTAGTGAGCATGCACGTGCAAGGCACATCGACATATATAATTAAAAAAAATACGGTTATTGATTAATCATCCTTTTGCTCATAGAATACTATATATGCACACTGTTTGTTAAGTTGTTAGTGTTAGATCAAAGTATTTGATCTGATCTTAACTTATATAAAAATAACCAGAATCATCTAGTCTAATTACATCTACTAATGCGGAAAAGATTAATAGTTCGGTGAATACCGGCGGCCGTGGCATCCATGGTCGTCGGTGATCCCGTGACGAAGTTGATGGCTTGATCTGCGTTAGGAAAGTAGCGCAGACGTTCCTTGAGGGTGCGCTCGGGGTAGCGGCGTCCTTCGGGGCGCCACCTACACTGTCTCGGGCGTGGAACTCGAGCTTCCGAGCCTTCCAGTGCGCTAATAGATCGGAGGGTGGAATTAGGGTTTGGAAAAAGCACGAGATTCATGGTTTTCGCGTTAGGGTTTAACTCGGGGTTAATCCCTTCTAAAAGGGTCGCACTGTAGGCAAGGGGCCGAACCCAAAAGGCTAAGGATCGCCAACCGATCACGGCGAAATCGGACTCGGGATAAGATTCTGAGTCCGGTAAGATATGAAGCAATATCTTCCTTATTTGTGTTGGTTGTTATTGACCAAAATCAAAACTTAACTTAAATAAAATATCCAACAGTTAGGACATAACCTTAATGCCAATTACCGCTAATGCAGTTCAGAAGTTCAGATATTCAAATCCAATGCACAACAAAGAGTTCAATTCAGAAGTTCAAAAATCTTTAACCCAATATCTAGTGACTTCAGAAGTTTCTAATTCACTTAATAATTCAGCCAATTTGGTGCAAACAATGATCATTTTTGTGACTTAAAGATGTAAAGGTACACAGGGGCGTGCGAGGAGGCGGGCGGCGGCGGCGGCGGAGCACGCGAGGAGGCGGGCGGCGGAGGACGCGAGGAGGGCCGGCGGGGCGGCGCGGGCACGCGCGAGGCGGGCGGCGGCGGAGGCGCGAGAAGGGCCGGCGAGCGGCGACGGTGGCGCGCACGAGAGACGGCGGCCGACGGAGCGCGCGAGGAGGCGGCGGCGGAGGGCGCGAGGAGGCCGACGAGCGGCGGCGGCGCGCGCGCGAGGGCGGGCGGCGGAGGGTGCGAGGAGAGGCCGGCGCGCGGCGGCGGCGCGCGTGAGGAGGCGGCGGGCGGCGGAGCGCGGGGAGGCGCGGCGCGCGAGGCGCGAGAGGGCCGCGAGCGCCGCGGCAGCGCGCGCGAGGAGCGCGGCGGCGAAGAGGCGCGAGCGCGGCGGCGCGAGCGCGCGAGGATGCGGCGTCGGAGGCGCGAGGAGGCCGCGGCGGCGGCGGCGGAGCGCGAGGAGGCGGCGGTGGTATGAAGCGTGGGCGGTTTTTTGTTTATCGTTGTGTTAACTCGTGTGCTAATTGCTAATTGTTGTGTGCTAATTGCTAATTGCTAATTGCTGGGATGAACTGATGCTTTTTATATTAGTAAAGATTATATTAATTAGTAGTTCTAATAATATAATAGCTAGGCATGAACACACATCTTGCCCACAAACACAATGTTTAGGAGTCGGTTCTCCGTACCGAGTAATTTTAGATAGTATATTTGGAGACACAAATAACACATCTAAGCGTCCTACTACATATATAAATACTTGTTAATGATAAAATTTGACATATTTCGTTAAATAAGGAACAAGTGCAAAGCAGGATTGATGGCGTAATTTTGGTTGCCAAAAACAGAAAATTGCATCGGCTGAAGGCATGTCGGCTGGAAAGTATTGGCAAGATGGTATCGGCTGGAAGTTGCCGATAGAAGAAAGTCCATGACAGAAAGTTGAGTTCTTGTGAGACTTAGATGAGGAGATTTGGGATACTACCAAAGAAGATTCGAGTCCAAGAAGAATGCAGCATCAAAATTTATCTATTAGTTACGCAGAGTCAGTTATATTTTCTTTTTAGAAAAGATTGTTAGAAGTCCAATTTGGGCTTGTAATTTTTGTTTTATCTTTAGGAAAATTTGCTCATGGGTATAAGTAATGTACACCTGAGGTCTTGTAAAACAACAACAATTCAATAAATTTTTTTGGTGCATTGTCACCCTAGTTTTTTGGTTTTTTTCTTGACGAGTTCTTGTTTCGAGTTGGGCTGTATCGGTTTTGATCTCTAGCAAAAGGTGAGTTCCATCTATAGTTGCTTGTATCGGCGGGGCTAGGGCTTCCATCGGTTGAGTTCGACACTCTATTCCGGTCGATACAAGCACTAAGTTATCATATACATTATCTAATCTAAGTTGGTAGTACTGTTTACTCGTATCGGCTTATTCATCTAGGGTTTACTGGTATGAGCCAAATTGCTTCCGCTGACTTAGATTGTTAGTGTATCTACCACCCTGAAAAACAATCAAAGACTTGTTTAGACCTTATTCTTTCTTTTATACTTAGTGTTACATCAATTGGGTTTGATCTACTAAATTGTGAGTGAAATTATAAGAACTAATTTGCTCTTGGGTTACCGATAAAGGTAGTATCGGGGTTTCAGCCGATCTTACCTAGTATAACTGTTTTGCTTTAAAGTTACGTGCTTTCTTTTGCTTAATCTGTTATATCTATCATTTTATATAATTTATCAAATCTTTAAATTCGTTAAGCTTGTTATTAATCTCACACTATCTCGGTTAGGTCTTATCTGTTGGGATTGCATCTTGTTTAGTAGATTTAATTAAAGTTGATATTCTTGTATAAGGCTGTATCAGAGTTATAGCCGGTATATTATCTAAAAACACCTAATTTATTTTATCGGCTATGATATAAGTCCATATAATTATTAATTTAGCTGATCTTGATTATAAGCAATTAATATTGTCTCGGTTGGGTTCGGTCTATCATAATTGCTTGTGGTTAAGAAAAAAATTAAACTAGTAATTATATGTTATTTATATCTACAGCTGATCGTGATTGTTTTGGGTCTAATCTACAAATATCTGTCCATAACTAGTTATTTAGGTCATATAATTATATAACAAGTGTCTTTAATAATCCTAATCTTATGCTGCATCGGTTGGGTTCAACCTATGGATTGATTCTGTTAAGGAAAAATTGTTTTATGATTATACTAATCTAAATCTAGTTTATGAGCAGTATCTTCTATCTTATAGCCGATTCGACTTGTTTGCATCGACTAGGCCATCACAATACAACATCGACTGATTGGATATCGTCTTCTGACTTTTGTTAATGTCTATCTTGTTGGTTGCAGGATCAAACCACCTGGCACGTCCTGAACCCAAAGCTTTAGATCTGCACTGAAGTTTAAATCTTTCAGGCCATCGTAAAAATACGTCAACAACACTTGAAAAAGCATATTGTTAGAGCATCAAACTTTTTTATTTTAGAAGAAAGAGATGTATCAAATTACCTATGATCACTTGTCAACTAATTAAATTTTACAAGATTGAGCCTAAAAATTAGTTGACACCAACATCAAATCCACAATTTAAAATCTGCATCGTGCATAACACCACCCATCTACACGAGTTATTGTATAACTAAGACCACTATTACAATGAATTGGCATGGCGAGTGGCCTCGTGCTTCTACATCATATGTGGCCTCGCAAGGTTGTACGTGCGTCAATACACCTAAATATGTAATATCCCACAAACATACACATATCTCAGTGGAGAACACCATCTACCAACTCTCATACAAAACAAAACCTCAAAATAAAGATAAAGTCCGGAGCAGATAATGGAGTTCTTATAAGAATAGAAGACCTAATCCTACCGACCAGAACTACTCGGATCTATATCCTAACTTGTCTCCTAATTTTTACTTAAACAAAGAAACACCCTACTTAATAAGGACTCCCAGGAAGGAAGAGGACCTAAATTTTAAACCAATGCAAGTTGACTCAAGCCAATACAAGTCACGTCCGCTGCTCTATGAAGTTACATCATGTGGACAGTGTAGTCACAGTTGTTTCTTTAGAGCCCATTCAAGTTACCATTTAGTGTGATGGAAGTGTCCTCGACAATAACTTTAGCCTACGTGGTACACTTTCTTTCTCCCGATATCACATCCTTGAGATCACTTTGCATGGTAAATGCCCTAAGATGATATTTGTACAAAACATGTTGATTCTGTGAGCCAAACAAAATACAAGCATTTCGTTGATTTTGTCTTCGCCTTGTACCTGTGCTCCCAAGGACCTTAGGTCCTCGTCTCATGGTCGCTCTGCTTAGTTTTTTTTCATGTTACTACAATACTACTATTGGTTGTTTTAATTTCTCTCATTGATAGTTCTAATCATGATTGATAAAACAGATCGGTTTTCGTGAAAATTACTTGGTTTTGACGAAACTGCCAATTTTTCGATCGTTTAAGTTGATTTTTATATGATATTGACCAAAAGTGGATGGTTTTTACCGGTTTTCAATAAACCGGTGAGAGGCGGTTTTCAATTTTGAAACGGAAAGGTAAACGGTTGATCCGAATGGTCCAGCAGTCCGATTGTCCAAACCTGAGCAGGCTATTCATAAATCATACTCCCAGCCGGTGAAAAGTTGAAGGAGCAGCAGGCAGTAGTTTAGTACTGCAGTTTTGCGCGTAGAGCTATCGCTGGCTATCCGTACAACGCCGGCTCACTGGCTACCACAGACACTCTACTCCAGTCAGCAGGCTGCAGGTGCCCTCTGACGCCACAAGCAAAGCACATGCCTCCCTGCCTGCGTTGAGAGGCCTGCGTTGAGAGAGGTGGAGACAGGCCTCTGCCAAATCGGTGAACGAGCAACTGCTGCTTGGGGCCCTGACCACACATGACCACGGTGCGTCATGGATGCCAGTAGCCTATGACGTTATACGGGAGGAGCATCTTTGTACTTGGGCTTTTACATTAAGGGGTGTTTCAGCGACTAAACTTTTAAGGCTTTATCATATAAAATGTTTAGATATTAATTTAAAAAACTAAATATAAACTAATTATAAAAATATTTGTAGAATTGAAGAATATTTCATGAGACGAATCTATTAAACTTATTAGCAAATATTTACTGTAGCATCACATCGTCAAATCATGACGTAATTAGAGTCATTAGACTCGTCCAGTGAATGATTATAAATATATTCTATAAATAATCTATATTTAATATTTTAAAATAATATATAAAAAGTTGATGTGATGAGAATTAAAATTTATTTCCTGAAACAATCAACACCATAACCGCGTGCTCTCCTTTCTTCCATTCGATTGGTGGCAACTTGCGAACCCCGGGACCCTGCCCTTTTCTCTACCTTTAGCTTTCACTGGATGCTTTTACGCTTGATCTTTTTCTTCAGGTTTTGCTTTTGCAAACCAAAAACAGTGGTGGGATATCACCATCATACTTACTAGCTAGTACTCCATTTGAAGCTATATCTACTTGTACTGTGTATATTCCATATATGCACATATGAGATGATGGCCGCGTTCGTTTGTTCGTATCAGTGGGGCTTATTAGCCGTTCATACAGTATTTTTCTTTCACAGCAAATCAGCCGAGTTGTCTTATCAGCTGGTTTATAGACTAGCCGAACACGTCCGATGAGATCTTAAGATATGATTCGCCTTGTATAGGGAGCACAGCAAAAAAATCAAACTTTTTAATCACTGTTGCATAGAGAGAAGCAAGTGTCTATCATGGATTCATGGTCGTGGACCATGTAGTGCTACTCTCCTCTCCCATCTTAAAATGTACTAGCAATATAGAATCGGATTGGGACGGAGGTACTCCATGGTCTGGGGCCATGAACTAATGAACGTAGTTTCAACTTGTCACCATGAACTGCAATGCTGCATCGTACTAGTAATATTCTATTACCTCGGTAGTACAAACATCAAAAGAAGTGAATGAGGCGATGGGTGAATAGAGCAGCAACATCAGCCGGTACTCGAGTTAAAAAACTCATAAAAATTATATCTAAAGCTTTTTATAAATTTATAAAAAAATTAAATAAAAATATATTTTTATCAAATCTTAAATCTTAAGTCCAAACTAATTTCATTTGAAAAAATAAAAAGATAAATTTTAGGAAATTTGTCTGGTATTCACCTAGAATTTGTTTTTTCCTTTCAAATAAAATTAAATTTTGATTTGAGATTTGTAGAAAATATATTTCATATTTACATATATCTTTAGTAATTTTTTTATAAATTTACTTATTTTCACAATATGTCTCCCTCCTACTATACTCCTACTACTACTAGTACATCACAGCCATTTTAACAAATATAATTAATGCAAAGTTGAGATATTTTCGCATGAAGAATCCGCGTGCCATTGTTGCTTTGTAACCAAATCTGTAGCACACCAAAACTCCATCATTTGTCATTGCAAGGGAACAATATGCTTACAAGTCTAGAGGAGGAGCAGCAAATTATTTGGCCACGCCGCCCCTCCGTTTCCCTTCATCTGCAGCATCCTCGTGGTGGCAAGTGGGAAGAGGACCACTCTCTTTTTCTTTTGTTTAAACACTGCATTTTGTTTAAACACATTATAAATTTGTACAAACGCTCACTTACTTATCACTTTAAACACACACATGCACACTCTATTCCTACTTTGTTATTATTTCAACCATACCAAATTTTGGTATTACTATTTTTTTAAGGCAACAAATCAAACACATACTTGCTACCATACCCAAACTTTGATAATTCCAGAAATTTCCACTCTTAAAGATTCTACCCAATTTTGACAAAGCATTAAACTAAACACAACCAATACTATCAAATTTTGGTCGTGCCAAAATGTGTCACAGTTTGGCAATGCCAAATTTTAGAAGGGTTGAAAGTGACTACAATCTAAACAAACCCGAAATCATTATGAGCGTCTCGCTGTCAACAAATATAATATGTTGTTTAGATTCATAGTAGTAGTAGGATATATCAGTTTGTTTATTTTAAGACCAATGATACAGACCTAGTCATGGAAAACGTACGATGAAAAGCACTTTGACAGATGTATATATGTCACAAACTTGCATGAAAACAGATGGCAAGGAATTCGCATCTCCTGGGTTTACATGTTAAACATGATGCAAGAAGTAGCCCTAATCAGGTGTCCCGTTATTTGCCTTTTGGCAGCCATAACTAATTTTTAAAATTTTAGGGTTAATTTTGAGAATATTATCATAAGTTATTTTTTAACATTAACTAAATCATTAAAGACATAAGTATAAAACTTTTATCCATAAATTAGTTTTACTTCGTCTATTTTTCTATGACGGAGCAAACGATCAGGCTCATTGCTGCAAGAAATCATTCATATATTAGATCCTAATAGGTCGTATGTAAGGTTCTGGAAACAAAGGAGTGACACATTTAAGCAACCCAAACAATCAAATCAAACCAAACAAAAAGAGAGCTCATCTAAAGCATGCATGTCGAGAAGTAAAAATAAGGATGGACAAAAGGTTTAGAGAATAAGAGCCCCGTTGCACTAGGTTCTTGTACAAACCGATAATTTCAATGTCAAGATGTTTGTGGAAAGAGACAACCTATCTAGTGATTTTAAGGACTAGTGGTTGATTTCCTAATATTTATTTTTTTCTTGCCATGATTGATTCGTACATGTAAATTTTGTGAGTTTTTTACTTGGTTCTTCGTACAATATCTCACATGCTTGACAAAAACCTGAGAGGGTTGTCTAGAATATTTAAATATAATGTATGTGTAAACTTCATCCTACTTTGACATGCCAAATGTTCAAAACTGGTGGTGAATATAGTTTCAGCGATCAGTAATATGAACCATGTGATATTTTTCAAATGGAACAATTATATACTCGAATAAACTAAATATGGGTGGAGTACCATAGTAGTTTTATTAACCATGTGACTTTTTTTCTCAATCCGATTTATTTCACTAAATACATCTTGTGATAAACACTATTGTTAATAGTTTTTGATTTTTTTAATGAGACCCCTAATAGTTTCTAGGCGGGTCATAAATGACCGCGTTTGGAAAAATCGGTCTCGAGGGGGCCGGTTGTTGAACCGTATGGGATAATACATTATCCCGTGCGGTCCACTTAAGAGACCGTACGAGTTATTATCCCGTGCGGTCGTTTAAGTGGACCATACGGGATAATGCGATTATCCGCGACCCACATAACAGCCCGCACGGATAATGGTGCATTATCCCGTGCGGTCCACTTAAGAGACCGCACGAGTTATTATCCCGTGCGGTCATTTAAGTGGACCGTACGGGATAATGCGATTATCCGTGACCCGCATAACAGCCCGCACGGGATAATGGTGAATTATCCCGTGCAGTCCACTTAAAGACCCGCACGGGATAATGCACTTTTTCGTGCGGGCCGTTAAGTAGACCGCACGCGATGATGCACCATAAAACAGCTACCAACCCGACGGTGCCACATTTAACATGGTGTTTCTCTCTAAAAAAGGGCAATTATAGGGGGAGATTTTCAACTTGAATTCTTCAATTGAAATCAATACAAAAGGTACCATACTTGATCTCATCTTCCATTTGCTTCCATTTTTAAAAATTTTTATTGGTTGAATGTAGGGATATTTAAACTTTTTTAACTCGGTTTCTCTCTTCAATAATAGACAATTTTTTGGGAGGTTTTAGACTTGAAATCTACAATTGAAATTAATATAAAAGATAACATGCTTGATCATCTCTTTCATTTGCTTCCTTTTTGTAAAATTTTATCGGTTGAATACGAAGATATTTAAACTAGTTTGAATTGTCATTATGAGCTATTTTTGTAATTTGTAGGTCAAATATTTTGTTTTTTATCTAATTTTGTCTCAGTATTATTATTTGCTGTGAATGAGGTTTTAGTTATAAAGTAGGATTTAAGTTTAGTTTGTTTATTTAGAAAATACCGGTAATATAATATTAATTTATGTTGTGAATTTTTTAGATGGATCGAAAATGGATGTATGAGACAGGGAGAACTCATCCGGTGTTCATGAAAGAAGCATCAATATTTATTGATAAGGCTAAGGCACATGCTTTCGGGGAGAATAGGAAGGATATTTTTTGTCTTTGCGTGGATTGCAAGAATTAGAAGATATGGAAAGATCCGAATGTAATTCTCGAACACATAATTCAGCATGGATTTGTGGAGAAATACACAATTTGGACTTATCACAAAGAAGTCGCCCCTCCGGAAGAGATTCCCGATATTTGGTTTGATGAGGCAGAGAATTTTATAATTGAGGACATGTCCCGTGACATGACGGATGATTTTTGCCGCTCTGGTTTTGACGATGCAGAGGTTGATATTGATTTTAATCTTGAGGATATGTTGCGGCATGCTAAACCAGAGGTACTAACAGAGAAAGCAAGAGATTTAAACAATTTGGAGCCATTGCAAAAATCAGCGAAATATCTTTTGTACGATCAATCAAAGGGATGTGACATGGATTATACAGTATTGCGATCGGTGCTAGAACTTCTTAGATTGAAGGCCACGCACGGATGGGTCTCTTGAGAGCTATGCTTACTAAGCCTAACTTGTTGCCAGCTAATACCTATCAAGCCAAGAAACTGATATGTCCATTATCACTTGGTGTGGAAAAGATCCATGCATGTATTAATCACTGTGTACTTTATCGCAAAGAATATGCTGACTTGGACAAGTGTCCAACTTGTGAGGCGAGTAGGTACAAAAAGGATAATAGTGTCGCCAATAGTGATGTTGCCGAACCAAATGCATTGGTTGAGCCAGGAAAAAAGATTTCGGCCATGGTGATGTGGTACTTGCCAGTGAAAGATCGCATGAAGAGATTGTTCTCGAACCCCACCGACGCCGAGTTGATGAGATAGCATCAAGAAGGTCAAAAGACGGATGGTATGATTCGACATCCCGCCGATGCTCGACAATGGAGAAACTTTGATTCAAAGCACCCAGAATTTGCAAATGATCCGAGAAATGTCAGGTTTGTGTTGAGCACGGATGGAATGAATCCGTTTGGTGACCTAAGCAGCTCGCACAACACTTGGCATGTTCTGCTCACCATGTATAACCTTCCGACATGGTTATGTCAGAAGCGAAAGAACATTTTGTTGACTATCCTTATACAAGGGCCAAAACAGCCTGACATCGACCTTGATGTGTTTCTTGAACCTTTGATGGAGGATATGCAAGAAATATGGGAAGAAGGTCTACGATTGTTTGATGTGTACCGCCAGGAGTATTTTACTCTGCGTGCTATCATATTCGTTACTATAAACGATTTACCAGCCAATTTTTCCCTCTTCGGACAGATTAAAGGAAAGACCGGATGTCTGATATGTCTGGACAACACATTGTACATATACCTGACCTCGTCAAAAAAGTTAGTTTACATGCGTCATCGTCGTTTCTTACCACAGAAGCATAGGTATCGTGCGATGGCTACCTTTTCTGACAAAACTGTTGAGGAAGGTACCGCCCCCCAAGCAAAGGATGGTTCCATGGTGTTCAAGCTGACAAAGAACATAAAGGTTCTGTTCGACAAGGGAAAGACAGCTTCAGGCAAGAGGAAGAAAGAAGTGATAGAAAACACGCTGCCCTTCAAGAAACATTCAATCTTTTTCAAGTACCTGACGTACTGGAAAGACCTGGAGATTCGTCATGCCATCGATGTCATGCACCTCGAGAAAAACGTGTTCGACAACACCATTGGGACTTTACTTGACATCCCTAGTAAAACAAAGGATGGGTTGAAGTCACGTAACGATCTGATCAATTTGGGCATAAGGAAAGATCTTCACTCGATAGAGCTAACGAATGGTAAGATTGAGATTCCACCGACATGTTACTCAATGACACTAGAAGAGAAAAAAACTTTCTGTAACTGTCTTCGTGGATTGAAAGTGTCGACTGAATTCTCATCGAATATTCGGAAACTAGTATCTAATGAAAGATTTATCGATTTATGGATACAACACTCACGACTGTCATAAGATGCTTACGGTATTCCTCCCTATCGCTATAAGGGCAGTGAAACCAGTGCACACCAATGTAGTGATAACAAAGCTGTGCTATTCTTTTAATTGAGTATCACAGAAAGTTTTTGATCCTGAAGAATTAAGACCCCTTCAGAAATTCGCAGTCGAGACAGCTTGCCAGCTAGAGATGTTTTTTCCTTCATCATACTTCGACATGATGGAACATCTCATTGTTCACATTGTCCCTCAAATTATTGAACTTGGTCCTCTATACCTACATCAAATGTGGGCGTACGAGCGATACATTGCTGTTCTGAAAGGGTATGTCCGTAATCGTGTTCATCCAGAGGGCTCGATGATAGAGGGTTATACAACTGAGGAGGTTGTCGAGTGTTGCCTATATTATATGAAAGATGCCAACCCCATTGGGATATTGGTGCCTCGACATGATGAAAGGTTATCTGGGAAGGGTACTGTGGGAAGAAATTCTTCTACAACAACGATTACAAAATGGTATCAGATGCACACAGTAGTGTTCTACAATAACTCGCCATCGTTGCGCCCTACATTGAGCAACACACCTCCGAGATCAGAGCATGCAATCCTGGGAGATCCGACGATTGGGTTTCGAAAGAACAGAAGCACACTTTTCGATGATTGGGCGATCCGACGATTGGGTGAATCAGTTCATTCTATGGCATCGACGAGATATCATGTTGGTCGGTCCACCTTCAGCATCCCCAATCGAGTCGGATCCTCAGATTGCTGTTGCGCCTACACCGCCTTCTCTACCAGGGCCAGATTCGCCACCTAATCGACCTCCTTCCCCACCTCGCTCCCCCCAAGGATAAAGGTTCTGATTCGCCAAAGCTGTCAGCCCCTGAAGTCGTCGCAGAACAACCTCCAACGAATGTCCAAGATATTGACCAGTCTCCTCCGACACCACAGTCAGCATTGGCGGTACCTCAAAGACCTCTTCTGAAAACAACAAGTCTTCCAAGTCCGAGCAAGCTTGAACCTCGTCAGCTTATCCCAAAGATGGTTAGATCAACCTCTGATAAGGAAGTAATGGCCATAGACGAGCAAAACTTAGTGTTCCAGGCTTTCAGGGGGAGATCGTTAGCTGACAAGAAGTAGGATCAAACGCCAAAGTTGTCGGAGTCACAACAATCGGTGAAAAACCAAGCGGAGGACCTGCAAAATTGGACTTCGGACGAAGTGCCAACAAAGTATGAGTACGACAAGCCGTTCCTGCCGTGGCACGTCATGGAAGACATGCCATGGGAAATAAAGCTAATGCACGACTGGTACCTAAAGGCGTTCAGAATGGGGCTCAGCATGATTACCATGAAGGTCCCGGATAACGCTTTCACCAGTGGCCCAAATGGAATACTAGTCATTGATTTCAACGACCTTCACGCTTTATTGAAAATGAAAAAATGGATATAAATCTCGTTGTTACGTTTTGCCTGTAAGTATCAATCACACTTAATGTCATTAATGAATTCATTTGCAAATTAACTTCTGAATAATTACCCGCTGCATTCATTAGGATGCAATTCCAAGACGCGTCAAAGACTAACTATCCAGTTGGATACATTAACCCAACAAGGATATGCTGGACGGAACACGAGGTTCATATTCATGCAGATTCCGATGCCCTCAAAGGCAAAATGAAGTCCCAAAGAGACACGACCATCAAAGCAATGCACAAGGAGAAGATGATGATGGTACCATTCTACTTGGGCCACGCTATGCTGGAGCACAAAGACAAAAATGTCCTCATGGTCCCTTATGCGCCGCGGTACGTAATATTCTTCCGAACAACCGATATTTTATTACGGTATCACCTACAGTTAATATATCTCTTTTATCGCAGCAATCATTACATACTTTTTCTGGTATATCCGCAGGACCACGTGGCCGTAGTGCTTATCCGACACACTACAAGGAGGAATCATTCAAAGAGTTCCTCGTCTTGTTAAATTTGTAAATACTATCATGCACCATTTAATAAGTTTTGTCTGTTGTTACTCTCGAATAAATAATTGATTGAAGCAATTACTTTGTCTACACAGAGGACACACACATTATGTACGAAACGGTAGACCAATTAAGGATCCACAAAAGAAGAACCTTCTGGTGAAGACACAATGGCCGGTAATTATATGCCCGCTATATGTTAATATTTTATACTGTCTTTAATTTTAACTATTGACGTACGTATACAATTTTATTCAATACAGTGTTATAAGCAACCACCAGGCACTAGCCTATGCGGCTACTACGTGTGCGAGATGCTAAGAATCTACGGGAGGTACACTACATAGTTTGAACAAATAAGTTCAGAGAAAAATCTTTCTACACGTTAAGATCGATCTTGTATAATTTTTCTAATCGTATCTATGTGTATTCTTTCTTAAACAGATCGAGTTCATTCCAGTTGTAGCAAACTGGTTCGACAATCGAACAATGCTCAACTTGGTTGCAGATATTTGTCGCTTCATCCGCCGAGATGTCTGCAATCATTTGGACGATTTCTACAATCCGGAGAGCGAGCTTGCGACGAACAATAAATTTAAAATACTTAGGGAGTGGGAAAAAGACCATCTGTAAATTGCGAGACTAGCGTAATTTGCGAGACGAAACTTGATATGTATATAAACATGCATGATGTGTACATTTATATCTTTTATGAGGAAATAATATTATTAAATGGCTTTTTTTCTTGTGCGATATATATACACGTGTGCATCTGATCAATCGACCGATAGTATTACTGAGAGAGAGAGGAGAGGAGAGAGAGAGGACAGAGAGGAGAGGGAGAGAGGGTGAGAGAGGACACTAGCTAGAGAGAGCTTTGCACATAAAATAAAGTGCACGGGAGGTCGACTTAACGGACCGTACGGAAAGATCGATTATCCCGTGCGGTCGGATAAAATGGACTGCACGGGATAATCGATCTTCCCGTGTGGTTGGGCCATCCGCACGTGAATATGATCTTTTCCCAGATCTTCTCGCACGTGCGGGCAGACCTTTCATATGGGAAGATGTCTTTTGACCCGCACGAAAAAATCGTTTCTCCAGTAGCGAAGTGACTGTTAGAAATATTATATAATAACCACTAGGAAGCATGCGAGTAAAGTAACATGCTGTCATAGTAAGCATGGGACGTATAGTAATAAATAAATAATGACGTATAGTGCTCCATACAGTAAGCATGGGACACAAGTGACTGCATCAAGGCTTCCCCTTGCCCGAATTTTAATAGGAGAGGTTGTCACTCCGTCGTCCTTCGCGGGGACGATGTCACGTGAAAGTCTAGCCCACGGACGATCCATCCAGCTACGACCATGTTTGTTAAGTCTAGCCCACGGACGATCCATCCAGCTACGACCATGTTTGTTTTAGAGATTATAGTTTCTATCATCAAATGTTTAAAATGTTATTTTAAAATATCAAATATAGATTATTTATAAAATTTATTTATAATCGATGGTTAATTCACGAGACGAATCTAATGAACCCAATTACATTATGATTTGTGATATGATCTTACTGTAAATATTTATTGATTAATTAGGTTTAATAGATTCAATTAGTGACCGATTTTATAATTATTTTTATAATTAACTCATTTTAATCTTTCAGATAAATACGGATATAATTTTAGCGTGACCCACGAGACGGTAGTGGGATGAACAACGTTGGTGTGTCCTGCCCTATCCACGTGGCGCTCTCTGAATGGACATTCCGTACGGACGCTGGTCCGAGGACACCACCTGTTTGCTCCACCCTCGGACTCGCTCGGGATTGGCTAATGCCTCCTCTTTCCATTAAAGATGTGGTCCCAGGCCAGGATGACCACGCTAGTGTTTTTTGGTCCATCAAAAGTTTACTCTAAGACTGACATGCAGCCCTACACATGCGTGGGGCCAGGATGTCATTGAGCTTTCCTTAGCTGGTTGCAAACTTGCATGTACTAGTAATAGTATTTGATGAAAAGTCTTGGAAGGAATAAGCTGACGGTGTAAGATCGTGCCGTTTAGGAGAAGCTGACGGCGATGTCAAAAATGATACGGATGTGCCATTCTAAATTTCTAACATTGTAGCTCACCTTTTTCTTGCATCCTCCACCTTGTAAAACAATCAAATTCTACTTTCTCATCAAACAACAGGTTTGGTATGAAAATTCAAAGTTGCTATCTATGCATCCATCAATAACACACGAAACGGCGTGTGAGGCTAGTATCAAAGCAGACCGGGAGTGGAAAGTGACGTGCTAGCATCTGGAATGGATGAAAAATGGTATCCGCTTTTAACTGCTCCCGATATTTTAGGTCCACGAATATCCCATGTAGAGCATCTTTAGTGTGTTTGCTATTTTTAACTTCCTATTTAAGCAGCAAGTAGCTCTCTGCTCAAACGGGCCCCTTGTTTTTTCTGCGTACTCCAAGGCTCCTAAGGCTGAGTTTTTAAGTGACTTTGGGGTTAAAAATCCTTTATTTATTGTGAGGATATTTCTTGAATTGCTAAACAATATTTCTGTATAAAAGTTCACTATGTATACCAGTTTTTTCATGTAAGCACATGCGCCTCTCTAGTTCCAAATGTGAGCACGTATTGTCCGAAATTCTGTTTCTAATCAAATTAGCTGCCACAAAGCAAATGATCCATTAACGTGTATCGCTACTGTTACACAATTACAATACCTTGTTATTTTTCTCTCATTCCTGATGCCCCTTCTATATAAAACAAATCAAGATTGTTAGCATAGATAATGATTTTGACGTTTCAAGGAGATGAATTGGATTTGAACTTACCGGTACAGTTCCAATTTTTTAAAAAAATCTAAGTCAAGCAATATTTTTTTGATGGATTAGGGCATAGAAAAGGTGAAGAAAGCTCAAGACTGACGGCATGATGGCGGGGTGACCTATCTCGTAATTGGTGATCTAACCAATTGCAAATAGTATTTGGGTTTTCTATTTTGACAGCAAACAATCAATTAGGTCTAAACAAGTTGCTACGAGCAAGTGATTTGTCCTAATAATCAGCTGCCCATTAGTTTGTTATATTTTGTTGGACATCAAGTCCGATGGAACGATCACTGCATACACACGTGATCGAGCTTCTTGATTAGAAGCAGAATTTAAGCCATTACGTGCTCGAATTTAGAATTAGAGGGTTGCATGTTTAGATGCGAAAATTCGGCTGTATAAGTTTCTTTAAAAATTAAATAAATCTATTTTTAGTTTGTAATAATCAATACTCAATTAATTATGTGATAATGGCATGTCGCAGATTAACTCATGCAAAAGAGAGCCTAAATCTCACTCTCTTTCTCATTCACAATTATTTTATGAACATCTTGTAAGTAACATCTGTCGACGGGTTATACCCGTTTACGATATTTGTAGAGTATGGGGATCATTGATATCAAGGTATACACGAAATTGAGGTAAAAAGACGAGAGATAAGGACTTTTATACAGGTTCATGCCCCTTAACTAATAGGTAATAGCCTACTTCTGTTGATCGAAGCTGGTGTTGTCTTGTATATCAGTATCTCACAGGTACAACATTTGGGGTAACCTAATCTAGTATTTGTCAGCATGACGACATGGAGTTCTAGCACACAGTTGACGGATAGTGTAGTATTCTTCCTTGAATATTAACTCGACGAGATTGGAGGTAGCTCTAGATTCCTCATGTCAGCCTTTATGGCTTCAGATTGAATTTGTCTAGGCTTGCCTTGGTGTATGTTGGCTTATCTTAGATTGTTTAGATCTGTACTTGTCGACGGGCTATACCCGCCTACGGTATTTGCAGAGTATGTGGATTGTTGGAACCAGGGTATATGCAAGATTGAAGTAAAAGAAATGAGAGACAAAAATTTTTATACAGGTTCGGGCTCCTTGACTGACAGTTAATAGCCATGCTCCTGTTGGTCGTAGTTTAGTATCACGCGAATAAAATATTTGGGATGACTTAATCTAGTCTCTGTCGGCTTGGCGACATGGAGCTCTCCCACATAGTCGACGGATAGCGTTGTTAGCTTCCTTGAATATGAACTCGACGAGATTGAAGTTAACTATAGATACCTCTTGTTGACCTTGTAGTTCTATATTGGGTTTGTCTAGGTTTGCCTTGAATTGTCTATATCTGTATTGGCTTGTATTCTCTTCTGTTGGCTTGTCCACTCTCCTCCTGGGGGTCTTGTATTTATAACGTTGATTACCTTATTCTCTAGTAGAACTCGGAGAACAGAACAAAACACGAGCTAAGGAGACCTTGTCTTCCCTGAATAGGACTATGACACATTGTATTCTCAGAAGACAATTTTCTTCTACATTCATCGTATTTTATTAATTAAAGGATACTTTCTCGTATATTATTAGGCATATGGTATTGTTGTATACCACAAACCCAAGTAAAGAATGTATGCCTTATCATTGATACTGCAATAGCCCTTGACTTCAATGCAAATGAGCAGGATAATGTTCCCGACCGAAGACCTTAGAACTATAGTTGTCGAACTCGCCTAACCATTCTCGAATAGCCGACAAGGTATTGAGTTTGCAACTACGTGCTCTGCAACATCGATCGAGAACACGACCATGGGTTGAATTTGGATTAAAGTCAAAAACTCAAACTGCCATAAACAAATCCACAAAAACTTCACCGGCTATTTCTCTTTCTTCTTATGTAGGTTTTCAGATCCATTCAAGATATGTGACCATACTACATTGTCATTCTGAGTTTCTAGTAGTCAACAAAAGTGCAACTACCAGATAACTTTTCGACTCTGCTCTTGTTAATGACCAAATTTGGTAAGCAAATCCCCGAGTTTGAAGCAAGGGTTGGAGCGGAATTGAAGAAATGCGCGATCCTTGGAAACAGAGGCCACATCGGCTGTGTCTGAATCGGCTAAAGAGCCAGTCGGCTGAGTCTGAATCGGACCAGGACAGCCAATAGCCGATTCCGATTGGGAGCTGGAGATGGGATCGATCCCGGAAGAAAAGCTTAGAGATAATCATTGGATTCGGTTTCCAAAGAACTTCAAAGATATTGCCATCTACGGATAATGTCCTATAACGACAATTGTATCTTTAAATTAGTATATTTTGTATAGTTTTCTTTATAGATAATGTCGATTTGCTTAGAATATTTATAATCCAACCTGCAATAGGAATCATATCCGTTACAGACTCGTTGTATATCCGGGTATAAATATGACCTGAGACCATGTAAACAATAACACACAACTCAATACAATCTCGGCGCATCGCTAACCTTTTGTTTTCGTTTTCAATCTCGACAAGTTCTTGCCTCGTCTTTGGGCTGCATCGGGGTTCGATCTCCAAACAAGGTAATCTCTTGTTACAAACGGTTTATGCTATCGGGGTTAGTGCTTCCATCATCATGATACTCTGATCTTGATGTCGTAAATTGCTTAATTTATCATATACGACATATAATTTAGATCAATGTCTAGATCTATCTCATGATCGGCTAGCATCTCCTTGAAGACAATAGCCGATGGAGCTAGATCTAGGGGATGATTTAGGTTATATGGCATATCCACCATTTCGAAGGACTTTCATTAGCTTATATAGATCTCATGTTTCTTTTTATCCTTAATGTTGCATCAATCTGATCTATTAAGTCGTTTTTCGAATCATTTAGATCTATTTGGTTTAATGACTATTTTTAGAGATAGTACCATGGTTTCAGCCGATCTTATCTGTTTTAGCCATTTTTTATGTATTATTATTGTTAGATGCGTTAAAGCCACCTTTTATATCAAGATCTTAATCTATTTAAATATACTAAGCTTGGTATCAATCTGTTAAGTCATATTAACAGTCGATTGATCTTTGTTTAATATATTTAGCTCAGGTTAATATCTTAGTATAAAAACTGTATCGGAGTACTGACCGATTCACATTAGATCTACAACATCGGCTAAGCTATAAATGTATATATATATATATAATTATTATTCTGGTGTGTTTTTATATAAAGTAATTTATAATGTCTCGGTATACTACCGATCTATCCCAATCACTTAGTCTAAATATACTTTGGAATACTAATTATGTGTTATAGATATCTATAGCCGATCGAGTAGGATCTAACTATAATTTAATTGCCTATTCTTTGTTTCTTGTTGGTTACAGGATCAAACCAACTGGCACGTCCTACAAATCATCAAAGATGATCCAATTTGGACCTGCACTAGAGTTAAGCAAATATCTCAGGCCAGTGCGTGAGAAAATTTCTCATCAACATGCTTTTGAGACGCCCGGTGGGACATCTGCAACTTCCAAATCCAATATAATGGTTGAAGTCCACTGACGTAGACCAGGAAAACATCATCCCCATCACGATGGACAAGCTTTTTACCGAGCAACAAGCTGAGTATCGGCAGATGATAGAACGGTTACAATCTCACTATTTGCAGTCCTTTACCCAAACTAGGTCTGGGGCAATCGTTCAGAAGTACAAGTTCGTGATCCCTGAAATATTCGACTCTGGAGCCACCTCCAGCAAGAGTAAGGGGAAGGAAAAGATTGAGGAGGTCAAACGGGAGGAAGACGACTCAGAACTCCATACCTTACATGACAGAATCAACTCGGCTGTCCTCCACGCTCTTGTCAACCAGCCTGGGATACTGGTCAACACTTTGAACAACATGATCAGCACCGTGGTGGATTCCAAGAAAGCCGAGCAACTGCCAAGAGGCCCAACCTTTCTCCCTGATGGCCGATTTCCCAACTACAGGACTTTACCGACTCACGGGCTGCCGATTCCTCCACTGGGACAGCCGACTCTCCCCGAGGCGGCCCCTATCCAGCCGAATGTGCAGTCATCGACTGTAAAACCGCCGCCCAAGCTTTTAACTAGGCAACAACCTCTGCATCAAGGTCACGGAGCTCCAATACTCTCCCAAGAACAGGAGGAGAACATGTTCGGCGCTGATCGACAACCTCTCATACACAAAGTGCCGATCGGCAACTATACGCTAGATCCGCCTCAAAACTCCAGTAGTGTTCGGACTCCCCTTGAGTAGCATCCTCCTTTGATGCCTCAGCCGCCTCCTACCATGAATAAATTCCCACATCAGTATCCAGGGGGCAACTTTGATCAGTATTATCAGCCTCATTCACCGCAAATGCAGTATCGGCAAGCCCCTATGCAGTATAATCAATACGAGCCGATACGGAGAGGTCAAGCTCAAGAGGCGCAGCTGAACAAGCCTTGGGCCGATTTGATTGCCGACGTCATGCGTGATCAGTTCGGCCTCAAGCCCAAGGACTCTGGCAACATGTATCGGTACCTTTATCCAGAATACTTCGAGAGGGTCCCCATGCCAAACCGGCACAAGGTGCCAGATTTTTCAAAATTCTCTGGTCAGGATAACATCTCAACATACAAATACGTTAGCCGATTTTGGCCCAATGTGGAGAGGCATCGGCTACAAACGCGCTCAGAGTGAGATTGTTTCCACTCTCTCTATCGGGATCGGCCTTCACCTGGTTTTCCTCACTGCCTTACAACTCAGTGCAAAGCTGGACCGATCTTGAGAAGCAATTTCACAGCTACTTATACTCTGGCATGCATGAAATGAAGCTGTCAGACCTTACCAGCATTAGGCAGAAGCACGAGGAATCGGTTTAAGACTACATTCAGCACTTCAGGGACATGAGGAACCGATGCTATAGCCTGGTGTTATCAGATTCACAGCTAGCCGATTTAGCCTTCCATGGCCTCTTGGCACCTATCAGGGAGAGGTTTTCGACTCAAGATTTCGAGAGCTTGGCCCATCTGGCCCAAAAAGTGACGGCCCACGAGCAACTCTTCCAAAAATCCAAGAAGGTCTTTAAGAAAGTCAGCCACGTCGCCTATACATCTGACTCGGACTCAAATGACAGCGACGCAGAGGTGGCAGCAGCCGAGTGGACAAGAAATAAGAAGGCCATAACATGTCAGTGGCTGAAGAAATCGGCTAAAGAAGAGAGATACGATTTCGACATCACTAAAGCCGATAGGATTTTTGATCTGGTGCTTCAGGAGAAGTAAATACAACTTCCGACCAATCACGTCCTTAAAAACCAGGCTGGCAAGGATTTGTCAGTTGACGGACATTATTTGAAGGCGCTAGTCCAGTATGACAGATTAGGGGTTGAAAACCTAAAGGGGATCCGATCGGTTTCCGCGTTTATTGTTTCACTTGGGTCCAAATTGCCAATCGGCCATAGAAAGTATTGGTTCTGATGGGCTAAGTTGGGGATCGCGATTTGGTGGGTTAAGTGCTACAGAATGAGGAAAGAAACAAGGAATCATGAAGAGGCAGAAACTAAATCGCGGAAAGAAAAAGGGAATGAAGCCGATGAACTTACCTCGGGGTACGATGGCTGCTGCGACACGTCGGCGGGAGTGCTTGAGGAAGCCATTGCTGGGGATCGTCACCTCTTAGGGTTCGCCGGAGAAGATGTGGGCTTCAAGGTCGCCGAGGTCGCCGGTGAGGTCGTCGGAGGAGAAGAAAGGGTTTTGTTGCGGGTTGAGTGCGCAAAAGTGACGGCGTGGCTTTTTTGGCCGGACGAGGGTATTTAAAGAGTGTTTTTTGGCAGCCGGAACGGTTTAGGTCGAAAAGAGCGGGAATTTGGAAAAGCAACAAATCCACAATATTATCTTATCACGGACTTGGGGGGCATGTGTTAACGGCTAAGTTTGGTAACCAAATCTCTAAGTCCCTGCCGAGATAGAAGAATCAGATCGGAAGAACAGAGGTCAAGTCGGTTGCGATACAATCGGCTACAAGGCCAATCGGCTGAGGTTGAGTCGGACAAGGACAACCGATAGCCGATGCTGAGTCAGAGAAGAAGATGGAACCGTTTTCGATAAAGGTGCTTAAAGATAAATAGAAGATTCGGTTCCCAAATTACGCATTAAAAGATGTTGTCATCTATGGATAGAGTCCTGTAACGGCAATTGTATCTGTAAATTAGGAATTTGTTTAGATTTCCTATTGTAATGCGGCATGGGACTATGTCCCGGGATATTGTCGTACCATGTATAGTAGATTAGATAGAAACCGTGTCTTGCACGGGTAGTTTTATTCTTGGTTATAAATAGGACCCGAGACCCCTGTAATCAATCATTACACAATCAATCAACTTTCGGCGCATCGCCTCCTATTTTCTTCAGACGAACACTTGATCCGGCTTCGGGCTGCATCGTTTCGATCCCCGATTAAGGTAAATGTTTGTCATTAGTGATGTATCTCATCGAATTTAGTGCTTCCATCGCTATGATACTCTAGATTCAATGATTTATGCTACGCTAGTTATCATATATCGCATATAATTTAGAACAATGTCTAGATCTACCTCGACATCGGCCTGTTTCTGTCAAGAACCAGCAGCCGATAGAGCTATATTTAGGGGTTGGCCTAGGTTATATGCGGTATCCATCGTCTCGAGGGGTTTACATCAGTTATAATATATCTGATTGTTCTTTTTATACTTAATGTTGTATCGATTTGACCTATTAAGTCATTCTTAGAGCTCTTATGATCTATTCGGCTAGAGTATATGCTTAGAGACAGTGCCGGGGTTTCAGTCGGCCTTATCTGTTTTAATATTCTTTTGGTATGTTTACTATTGGATTTATTAAAACCACCTCTTATATTAAGATTTTGCTCTGGTTAAATGCCCTAAGTCAGAATCAGCCTGTTAGCCGACAGCCGACTGATCTAGGCTTAGCACATTTAGCTTAGATCAATATCTTTTCATAAGATGTATCGGAGTACTAGCCAATTCATATTTAGTCTTACAGTATCGGCTAGGCTGTTAATGCATATATTTATTATCCCACTGTATATTTGGATTAAGTGGTTAATACTGTCTCGGTGTAGTCGATCTATCCCAGCCACTTAGTTTAAATGCACTTTGGGATAGCATATATATGCAAATTGATTCCCTCAGCCGATCCAATAGGATCTAACCTAACCCTTAATGCATACATCTTTGTTTTTCTTGTTGGTTAACAGATCAAACCAACTGGCACGCCCTGTATTTCACAGACAGCTAAGAAGGACCTACACTGGAGTTAAGCAGATCTCCCAGGCCAGCACGTGAGAGAAAATTTTCATCAACACGTAGTCCATGCCGGCTTAAGGCAAGCTGATCGGCAGCCCAAAATGACGCACAGTTTAGTCGGATCCAAGCGAGAAAATATGACCAGCAGGGACTACCAAGAAGCCCCTCAAAGTCCAACTGAAGCCGACCCGGATCCCATCAACATGGTCTACACCAGCGACAGCATAGCCGATCGTCGACCCAGACACGTGGACAGCCGACTCCGGTTTCAACTGAGGGTTCAAGAGGAGGAAGCAGGCTGGCGCGACAAACCTTATCAGAGAACACCTGATCGGCTGGGAACGGCTTACATCTGTCGCCATGACGGCTGCGATCCCCATTGGAGATGTGAATTCTTCAGGTTCTGCTGGGGGCAAGGCATGCAACTGCCCACCTTGGAAAATTGCCCAGCCTGCAACAAATTCAGGGAAGACGAGTACAGGGAAGAGCCGATTGCGAGCCCCAGCCAATTCATCCCCCGAGTTGTTCAGCTCAACCAAAGGAAACTCTCTGTCCATAAACGGCTCGGCCCGATTCACCAGGACTTCTTCCAAGGCGAGGACGAAGAAGAAGACGAAGAAGAGCAGTCTGCCGACCCCCAATGGGTTCAAGCCCTTTGACTAATAGTTAATAGCCATACTTTTGTTGGTCGTAGCCGGTGTTGCCTTTATGTATCGGTATCACATGAGTATAATATTTAGGATGACCTAATTTACTCATTGTCGGCTTGGCGACATGGAGCTCTCATATGTTGTCGATAGCTAGCTTTGTCAGCTTCCTCGAATATAAACTCGACGAGATTGGAGTTAGCTCTAGATCCCTCTTGTCGGCCTTTGTGACTCTATATTGGATTTGTCTATGAAGGTCCGTAGATGTCGCCTAGAGGGGGGTAAATAGGCGATCCTGAAAATCTCTTTGAAAATACAGTGGTTAAAACACATAGGCACCGGAGCTTTCAATACTTGAACCTTGGAACTTCCAGTCAGGGCAAGCTGTCCAGAAGTTTCGGAGTTCCTGTCCGAAACTTCCGGTGTTCTATGACTTAAAAGGATCTGAACTCAAACTTAAACTCTTTCTACACAAGTTTATAGCTAGCAACAGGAAGATACAGACAAACGATATAAGTAAACAGCAGGAAGTAAGGAGATAACACACGAGACACAAGGATTTTTACCCAAAGTTCAGATTCAAAAAATCCTACTCTCCGTTGAGGAACTCCATGGAGTTGGGTCTCAATTAACCCCTTGCCTCACCAAGCAAATCCCTAGGAAGAAGTCTACGGTCTTCAATTCCAACGTTCCTAAGTTCTTGCCTAGAGATCAAATGACCACCAAGATCCAAATTCGATCCTCTAGCGTGAACCACAAACGTGAATTGCTCTACCTAGACAATCTCCTAATGATAAGCTTGGTTTCACACTATCCATACTTTGTTTCCTTGTGAAGGAGAGGTGATCATTCACAAACTTTCCCGGGTCAATCCACAATTCTCTGGAAGCTCACGGGAGACACCTAACCGTCTAGGAGATTGCTCTCCAAGAGTAATAGGCACCACTTCAAAGCCCTGCAAAAATCACCAAGTGCTCAAGTTCTCTAGCTCTCTCACTCTCACAATCCCTCCAATCACTCAAATCTCTCATAAATTTGGTTATGTGGCTCAAGAATTGAGTTGGAATGGACTCAAACACCATGGGAGAGGCTAGGGGACTAAAAAACAAAAGTTGGATGACCAAAAGTGAGCTGAGGACAAGGTGGGATATATATAGGTACATGATTGCGTCACCTAGCCATTACTCATAAACTCAGCTGGAATACTGTCCGGAAGTTCCGCTCTGGGATTATCGGAAGTTCCGGCCGACACTTGGTATACATGTTTTGGCTGGGAGGTGATGAAGTCCGAAAGTTCCGGCTTGGAACCCCGGAACTTCCGATCGGCTTGCTCTGCCATGGAAGTTGTGATTTTCCAAAAAAACGCTCCAAAAAATCTCACACAAGGATATTCTGACTAAGAGCACTTAGATCATCTTATAGCATGAGTTTCACCCCTCTTAATAGTACGGTTTTTCCTAAAACTCAAGATTCAAAAAAATAGAACTATAAACTGTCATCGAATCTTTTCTCTCTTCTTGTAATTGATGTTGAGGGTTCACCTTTCTCAAACCCTGCACAACTAAGCATCTAGGGACTAATTCTCCTACACGCATCTCAATTAAACGCATTAGTTCCTTAACCAAATTGTTATTAACCACCAAAACCCACTTAGGGGCTAGATGCACTTTCAGTCTAGGCTTGCCTTAGATTGTTTAGGTATGTATTGACTTGTATTTGCCTCTGTTGGCTTGTCCCCTCTTGTCCTAGGGGTTTTGTATTTATAGCGTTGATTATCTTCTCCTCCAAGTAGAACTCGGAGAACTAGAATAAGACGTGGGCTAAGGAGACATTGTCTTTCCCGAATAGGACTTTGACATCTTATATTTTTAGAAAGCAAGTTTCTTCTATATTTGTCGTACTTAATTAAAGGATACTTTCTTGTATATCATTAGGTATATGATATTGCCATATACTACGAACCCAAGTATACAAGGTATGTTTTATTCTTAATACTGACAGTATTGTTATGTCTTCACCGCTGTTGGCATGTCCTCTCTTCTCCTAATGATCTTGTATTTATATCCTCGGGTGACCTTTTGTTCAAGTAAAAATAGGATACTAAGTATAGATATGATCCGAGTAGTCTTTGTAGCGTCCGAGTAGGACTTTTTTTCTCCTTTCTTATCCGAAACACCTTTCATATATAAGACATGATTTTGTATAAAACTTGGTATATGGTGAATCTCGTCGAGTCTAACACAAAATTATTAGGTATGTCTTATCTATAATACTGAAACCATCAACAATTTATTTGCAACAAACATTCAACTTGGTATATAGTTCAGTGAAAATTCAGCACCAATTCTCTAGTATATTTGATTACACATTCGGTACAAGTACATCGTTATAAAAAAGGATCACCTCAGCTCTCTCAAGCTTGGAACTCCCCTCCCGAACTCCAGTTCCCTTCCCACCTCAAGACCTCTCCTCTTTCTCAGCTAGAGCTAAAGGAGGACCCCAAAGCCTCCCTGTTGTTCGAATAGGAGGAGAGGCGGTGGATACCGAGTCCACTTAAGCTGTTATTCGGTCTGCTCCTCCAAATTTTAGAGCAGGGAAGATAGCAAACCTATTGAAGGTGCTCTAACCCATGTTCAGGTGCAGTGTCCAATATTCCAATCCTAGTACCTTGTAAATGTTACTGCACCCCGTGCTAAATATATTTTAAATGATTCTACTGACTAAGAGGGCTTTATACATGATTGCTCGATATGTCTATCTCTGTAGGCACCAGTGGTGGACCTAGGAATTTTTTATAGCCTGGGTGAACCACGAACAACTAATCGGTAATAACAATCATACAATCATATCAAGTTTTAGAACCAAAATCATTGTTAAATAGAACCAAAGCTTGAATCATTGAGCAGACATGGGGTTCAGTTGAACCCCCAAACAAACCCAAACTGTTAATTGTATTAAGGTTAAGGCTCTGAGTTTCTTTCAGATCTAGGAGAGAAGCTAGGTTTAACGCAAGCAAATTCGAGGAAAGTATGTGGGAGAGAGAGATCAATCAGAAAGAGGATGTGGATGCTCACCAGGATGCAACAGGACAACAACGCCCCTCCCCGATCCGGTCGCCAGCGACCGACGCCTCGCGTCCGACGCCCGCGCGCCACGGCCCCGCACGCTCGCTGCCGTGCCGCGGCCCCGCACACCTTTCGCCCACCGCCCCGCGCCGTCGCCGCCGGCTCCCGCGCCCCGTGGCTCGCTCGTCGCCACCCGTCACGCAGCCTCGCGGAGAAAGGGGATGCGAAGTCGACGGCGGGATCTGCAATCAGCGCCATCCCCGTCGGTGCCATCTTCTTCTCCGCGCGTGGGGGATCGAGCGGTGTGAGGGGAGGCGGCGGCGAGGGTGAGGGCGAGGACGAGCGCTCTCCTCTGCTGGGAGTCGCTCCCCCGGAGCCCGGGCAGGGGCCCAGGGTCGCGGGGCCCTAGGCCCGCCACTGGTAGGCACCAATATATGTGTCCTAATACATATTTAAGGTTTTAAGCAAGATTATAGGAGACGACATGGCACCACTCGTGGATAACTAAGGTCATGTTTAAAGTTAAGAGTCTGGTATGGGCTTCACGACAAGACTTGTATGTAGATACTATCCACTTAGAGTAGCTGAGACAATAAAGACTCAAAACAATTAATCCACCAAAAAATTTTATTCTTCTTATTCTTCACTCCTCTTCGAAACGTTCTCTTACTAGCAAAATGCTCGTACGCTATTATGTGATTAAAAAAATCATGGACACTTCGCAAAAAAACAATTTAGAACTTTATTTTTAAAATCAATTAGGGTTTTATCTTTTTTACCTTGCTTTTGGACCATTAAAGTTAAAGGCTAGAGATATAAAATATTTGAACGCAAAAATGCCTTTTAAACAGGTTTCACATGCCATTTTAGGAAAGTTGACAGTGGGAGTGGTGGACTTTTCTTTTGACATAAAGTATAACATCTTCTATACAAATCCACCAAGAGCTTATCATAGCATCGCTTTTATCTCTTCGTGATTTAAAAGGAAATACGAGCATATGTATTTTGAAACATTATAAATTTCAATAAAAAAGCCTAAACATTCGAGCTAAGCACATGCTGCTTTTAGGTAGGAATTTTGATATGAAATACTGGACACCAGTGCAATGCACAGTTGTTCGATGATTTTCTTTGGAAGAAGATTCTTTCAAACAGTAATTTTGGAGACAATCATCAGTAAACCTTGTTAGGATGGAACTTTTCGTAATACTAATACTAGTACGTCGTGAATCGAGCATTATCTTTTTCTAATCCTCGTCGAGCGCGCGAGATCTGATTGTCTGTTCTCCAGTCCAATGTCTGGTATAGTATTTTATTCCACCGAACATGACAAAGTGTTTTAACGTCGAAAAGTAGATAGCAGATGGATACTCCACACTGGTTACCTCGGGTGAGGTGAGCAGCCAATCGGGTGACAAGAAACCAAAAGGCACAGTCTGTGCCACACGTCGTGGTGGGCAGTGGGGTCGCCAAGTCGTCGTCCTCCCGCTTCACCCGCGTGATATTTGCTAAACGTTTCAACTAAATAAACTAAACTTTAGTTCTTTAGTAAAGCTAAAATAAACTAAAGGGTCTAAATACTCCTCCTGCTCCTCATTAATTCTCATGACAAAAGGGATAGCCGAGAGTATTTATCAGCTGGTTTAGTAACCTTTTGTCACTTTAGTCACTATAATCAAACATATAATTACTAAAATTTAGTCAACAACTTTTAGTCACTTTAGTCAGCTAAACTTAGTTAGAGGGTATTCAAACAGGGCCTAAGTATAAATAGAGTGTGGTTACGGACGGGTAAGTGCAAAAAGCGGCACCAATAATGTTGGGCTTCCCTCCCCGAGAAGAGACAAGCTGGGGCAGCAGCAACCAATGGCGGAACCAACTTTTTCCCCGGATGGGAAATTTCGGCCTCGCTTTCCTTGTTTGTTCGGCCCGGATGCATTACCACTTCTACCCCTCGCCCTCGGTGGCCATGATGATAAAAAACGGAAACGCCACCGCATTTCCTCCGGTTTCCTTTTCCTTCCTTCCCCTTGCCTGCCTGCCTCCCCTACCGCGGTGGCCACTACGCGAACAAAGGGAAACGGCAACACCAGCAGGGACCAAAAAGGAAAGCCGAGGAGGGGAGGAGAGAGAGAGAGAGAGAGAGAGAGGGAGAGGAGGAGGAGGGTGGTGGTGGATAGGTGGGGGAGAGAGAGAGAAGGGAACGGGGTCGGTGAGAAGAGAGGAAGGAGAGAGAGCGAGCAGCTGGCTACGGCCAAACCCTACAGAGCGCCTCCACCACCACTCCTTGCCATTTTTGGTGAGTCGCCCTTTGCCGACTCTCAGATCCCCTTGTGTTTACCACTTTTGCCCTGTCCGCCGCCCCTCCAATTGGGATAAAAAAGAAAAAAAAAGCTGCGTCTACGGCTGCTGCTCCTCCTCCTCCGCCGCTGCGCAGGCGTGGTTCATCGGCGGCCGGGTGATCGAAGATGGTGCGGGGGAAGACGCAGATGAAGCGGATAGAGAACCCGACGAGCCGCCAGGTCACCTTCTCCAAGCGCCGCAACGGCCTGCTCAAGAAGGCCTTCGAGCTCTCCGTCCTCTGCGACGCCGAGGTCGCGCTCATCGTCTTCTCCCCGCGCGGCAAGCTCTACGAATTCGCCAGCGCCAGGTACGCACCCGTCCCCTCTTCCCCTTCTTCCTCCTTCCCAATCTTCTTTGTTTTGTTGCTTAGTGTTGGGGAATGGGGTCTCATATTAGTTTAGTTACTAGTCTTTTCATGAAATCCCTATGAAGAGAACGTGGGAGGACCGATGGATCTTCCGCTGCCTGTGCCAAACTCCTGTAGCAACTGCCCCCGGCCGGCTAGATGGCCCTATCGTGAATGCGTCCTCAGACTTTTTCTTGCAATTATTTTGTGGGTGAGAGGAATTACTAACATCTGCACTGTGCAGACGCCATGCTGCCCTCTCTCTCCTCCCCCATTCTTATATACTACTACTCGATTGATTTCTTCGAGCTCTTTGCCTCTTTCCCCCAACCGCACGTCTCCGTCCAGAGATGCTCGCCTGGATTTTGCCGACGAGCGCGTTTTGATCTCCTTCCTCCAATCCTCATGCTTGCTTCAATCTGGGCTTAACTTTAAAGTGTCCACTGCCGACTGGCTATAAGGACAGTTACTATATGTAGGCGATTCAATATTATACCCTATAAATTTAATGAAATGCGGCCAATAGGAAAATTAGGTCTGAAAAGACGGCAAAAACTGTACTTCCCCTTGTGGCGATTGAGGTCAGTCTAGAAATTTGTCGAAAACGCACTTAAAGATTTCAGACTCCTCACTGTATTTTTTGGGGGTGGGGGGGTCCGGGCTGCTTAATATGTTCTTTCTTGGGCTACATGCTGTTTGGAATGTTATCATTTGGGCTTACATGCCGTGCAGAAACAAAACCAATGCATGTGATATTGTGTACTACTGTTGTATGCACGTACTGTGGTGGATTTAATTTCCGGTCACGTACTCATTAACTAGATGGAATTATCGGTTCCACATCTAGGGCTGGTCTATTGCTTCGTTAGAGAGTACTATATTGTATTCAGTGGTATATACCCACCGGTTTTTTACATCTCACCAGCTAATCTTATCAATTTCCAATTCCACATGACTTAATTAGTATACGCTAGTTAACTATAGTTATTAGAAAAGCTATGCTAAGCTACTGAAGTGCCAAACTGCATTTTGCTTTGTTCAGTTGCCGTCTAAAAACAGTCACGACTTCCGTAAAGAAATTAATTGTGAGATTGGCAAGGTTACAAGTTCTGAAAACATAGGCAACTTAGTACTGACATTCTTGAGGGCAATATGATATGAGCACTAATTAGTTAATGATGATGTTGGAGTAATCTTGCCGTGCATATAAATTTCTATGCGTAACATGCATGTAAGCACACTGACGGGAGTAGGCCTTTTTTCAGGGAGCCTCCAAACCTTATTAATGCTGTACAACCAAAACAACATTAGGTTATTGCCAAAACTGCATACATCTGAAATAATAATGGATAAAAGAGAACCATGAAATTCTATGTTTCTGATCTTTCTTGGTGTCTGAGGTATTTACCTGAAGATTAGCTCTTAAATCTGAACTATGTAATGCACCAATGTGATTCATACAAGGTAACATGAACATAGGGTGACACTGATTAATATAATCATATTTAAGCCATGATAATGCTTGGGGGGGGGGGAACCTGAGAACCACGTTATCATTTAGATATGGCAGCCGACCATAATAAGCCAGAATGAAAGAAGCATATTTGCTTATGCTACGATTGTCTATTACCCAACATGGATATTTGCCATATTAGACATCAAATCAAATAACTTAATGTGGTTAAGTGGTCTTCTTGAATGGTTAGTACAACTAGTGGTGTAATCAGGTTTGTGCAGAAAATAAAACAGGGCACACATATTTTATTTGTCAGTTCTTGTTTTGAGTTAACCTTACTGAAATATATTTGTAAAATTGTGTACTTATTTTCAGCTGATTTTATTTATGCATGTTTTGAATTCGAAAAGGCAGCATTATCTCTTAAAATGTGTTATGTAAATCAATATGCATTGGATCTGTTTTCATATTAATACTAAAAACATATAATAGGGTAACTATAGGTGTTGATTGAAAGCATGCAATAACAAAATTTTCCTTTCCCTTGGGATAGAAAGGGATCCTCTTACCTTGAATGCATAGAGCTCTTTGTCATTATGGTTTCTTTGAGAAGAACTTTTGGGTTGTTGGTTTCAATTCTCAAATGGAATTAGTAAGATTATTGTGTCATCATAATTGGAAGTAGCATTTCCCATTACCCTTACGTACGCTAGACCGTTCCGTTCGTTATATGTCCCCTCAACTTGCTTACTTATCATAGCGTCACTTGTTAACTTTCCTTTCTAATAATTGTCATAGAATTATTCTTTGTCGCATACTCCATAGAGCAACATATAACAATTTTGATCAGTTTGAATAAAAATATGTATTTAAATTTCAACATTTCATATCTATAATTAAATAAAAAAGATTTCATATCTATAGGTGTGTATATATTTTGGCATATTCGTAACCTTTTATTTTGGATATATATGTTTTAGTTTTTAGCATGTACTTCAGAGGATGTCATAGCTTCCTTATCCAAACTAACTATATCATAAACTGATGAATCTAAGATGGAGAAGACGTTACATTTGGATCGCAAGTTTATATTGCTTTAGGCTAGTTTATCATGCATAGCCAAGAGAAGCAAACATCATTATTTTGTTGCAAAGTATGCTAAATGATGATACATGCGTGTGATTTCATCGTTGTTGCTGCTTTTCTTGCTCTCGTGGGTGGGCCAATTTGGTTCTCTACTAGCGTAGGGTCTTTGATGTGATTATTAGCCGTTTTTTTGTTTAACGAAGCGAGAATCTTCTAGCACTACCTAATAGCATGCCTATCTCATCAAGGATAGGATTTTCCTGGTTATATCCAAGCTTACCCTACACCATCTCGGCCATTGCTACCTCTCTGTCATTGGTTATTCTTACGTAAGTTTCAAAGGATTGTAACAAACTTTCGTCTTGTGCATGAACCTTCATACTAAAAGGGTAACCAACACATAGTTTAGAAAATATTAATTTTGTAGATAACATATAATGTTAGGGCTTTGCATAACATTTCGTATAGCGGATATTTTTAGTATAAAAATAAAACATGAGTTTCGGTACCAAATTTTGTGAACCTTTACATGTGGAGAAATATGGTCTCTAAAACTCAACTTCAAGAACATAAATAGTGCACATTTCACTAAAAAAATGAGAGAAAATACATTAAAAAAGTTATGTACACAAGTTACAATTAATATATTATCTTCAACATCAACCATCTCATTTATAGGATGAGTTCCTTAACTCAATCTCTATGTTTTCATGATCATTTGTTGGTAAGGACTGAGACCACACTTACTTCACTTTGTGTAATTCAAGGTTTAGACTACAAATAGTATTTAGACTTTTGGAAAAACCAAAAATGAAATAGGTCTTAGACTTTTGGATGGAGGGAGTAATACCAAAGCTAATCCAAGGTTCATAAATAAGAGCATGGAAATACTCTAGGTATGCATAATTATATGAAAGGGTTTCCAATCAAAATTCAAATTCATACATACATACCTTGTTAGTGGTGATTTTTGGTGAAGCCTCATTGGAAGGTTTGGACGTTTGGTCCTAATCTTTTGGGGGCAGTGCGGGACAAATGTGAAAGTACTATATATAATTGAAAGTATCACGTACACACGAGAAATGTTCTTATTTCAATTCCAAACACAATATTTTAATACATTATGAAACACAAATCGCTAGTTGGTGATAACCGAAAAGCAAACCAATTAATTCTAATAGTAATTATAATTGTATGAGCAATATGGAAGAAGAGCACTTGATTTTAATGATTGTGTAGAATCTTAAATATCAAGAAAAACATCGAACACAAAACTCCTAAGTGTTTGAGGGCACTGTCGGAAAAAACACATATTCCATCGAAATTACTGCAAAGCTTAAATAACGGAATCAACTCAAGGGGACGATCATGTAGAGATATTGATTACCATGAACAAGAAGAATTGATAACTCCATGCCCATATCTCAACAAAGATACATTCCATTTGATTTTTGTGTTCAAATTGCTATTTTAACCACACGAGATCGGAGATTGCAGATGGGATTAAGTGAACAAGAGGATGGCATGGTGCTTTTGTTGCCCAAAACCACAACTATTCTAAAAAAATACCTTTCATTTTTTAATTTTGTTGCCCTTCTTGTTTGAACTAGCCAATATCGGACATACCACTTTACGTTTGGCTTTGGTCAAAACTTTTTTGCATCGAGGTGTAGCTTGCGAGTCAAACAACTCATCGCCACTATGCTCAGCGCCCTCTTGCCAATCACTACATAAGTGTTGGGAGAAGATAATTGTAACAACTCATCTTTGTTTTTCTTTACAACTTTGTGAACATGTTAGTAGTTGAAGTACTAGAAGTAACATTAGCACTCACTTGAGAAGCCACAATTCTATGTGCATCTAGCATTTTTGTACAACTAATAGATTCATCAACTTCTTAACGACTATTTCCTAGGGAAACCCTTAATCTAGGAATATTAGAAGCATTCGACATAGTCATCATGTTATCAACCGCTTCGACCACAAAGTCGGCCGCCTCCATGCCAGTATCCACCACTGGCTTGGTAGTTAACAAGGCCTTCTCTCTGTTGTATGTCATCTCGGCGTCCACCATAGCCACCTTGCTGACAACCATATGAGCCTTTGATGTTGGTTGCCTTTACCCACACGAAATGAACAAGGATCAACTGCTTCACACGGACACAAGTGTGACCTACAAGTGATCCAAGCCCATTATAAGTCCTTTCAAAGCCACAACACAACCACCTAAACCATGCCTAGGCCGTCGATGACTTAGTCACGTGCGTGTGATGTGGCTAAGGTGGCTTACCATCACACGAGATACCCTTCACCAATCTTGGCAACTTGGTGCTCCAAAGAACACCTGTCCTCACGAATGACCAATGGGGCATAGATGATCACAGTGCTAGTACTAGGACAAGCCGGTCCCAATAAGGCGTGTGGAAGTACATAATGGCTACTTGCATCAGGAAACCACCACCCTATTATCGCCCTATAATCCGGCCAAGCCAAACATATTCTCAGATTTTATTGTCATGTTTTTAGATTTTAATGCCCATTAGAACTAGTAGGACTAAAAATTTAACCGATGGCTCTATCCATCGATTTTTAGCAGCACTAGACCTAAGCATCCAAATAAAAGTAAACAATCCCAACTATTCCCATAAAGAGGTAACAAGGTTAAATGATAAGAATATGACAAGGAAGCATATTGTTGAGTCCCAAAACTAAAATACTTGGAAACTGACAAACTATATGTATCGACCCCTTTATTGATTATATTAATACAGACATATACAAGCCGGATCTTCATTGCATACATTTGAAGAAGGAACTATTACACAAAATGGAAAAGGTTTATAAGGATTGTTGCTAACTGTACAATAAAAGCTGCAGAAAAGACTAACTCTATTGTTTTTGACTAATAGGACTAAACTATCTAAATTAAACTTTGAGTTGAATTGAAACTAGACTTGAACATGAACTCAAATTTGAACTTTGAATACGAGCCCCAGCTTCTTCAAAAAGCAAAGTCATAGACGTCAACTCTGAAAAATGAAGCAAGGGTGAGTACAGTGTACTCAACAAGTTGTTATATCAAATAATGAATGCATGAAATGATAGGGATATTGTTACTTGTAGAAAGCTGAAACTGTAGAAGTATTGAACCTGGTATGTTTGAAATGCAATATAACTAATAAAATCTTCATAAACAATTATGTTTCTAGCCAAGAGATAACTATGAGTCCCAATGCTCATATAACCGTGAGCACAACTATTGAATAGATTCAGGTACTCATATTGCAGCAGATGCACGTCATACCCGCAATCCATGGCATGCCAAAAAATTTAGCCTTGTCATGGCCCAACCTTTCTTTTCTCTAACATCAGTGGTACCTGTTCCATGAACTCATAGTCCTCATGCACTTTGAACGTACATTATCAGTAGCGAGAGGAGTTCTGGCGTTCCTGGGGTCTAAGGAGAACTAGTTGTATGGCACCATGTCATCGCAACCAGGGTTTCACAAAAATCACACACAACTTGAGCGAAGATCAATATATTCACATGTGCCCAGTAAATATCACATTTGCCCTCCTTGGTAGTATTTGCCTTCACAACAAGGCATCAATTTAAAACGAACCACTGTACAGAGGTACCACCTTTGCTAGATAACTTAATTAGCTAGGTCTATACCCATTCGAGAATTGTGGTCCTACTCGGTTCGTTCTTCACATATCCTTGGCATATATACCTTATGTCGGTTAAAACAGAACTAGCCACCCTAGAATCCACCATCTCGAGTGTACTGCTTCAATCTAACTACATTATATTTTGTGCATAATATAACTCAGGGCTAAGCAAAGAAATTTGAGATAGACAACCTAATTTTTCATCCTTTGGAAAAAAACCACATGTTGTCTCCAAAATAAAGCTGACTCTACTAATAAAAGGAGAGCCAATTATAAGACTAGGGTTTAGGGTGTAGTTTACTTCTTTTACACAAGTATTAGGATGGCTAAGGTTAATGCCTTATTTCTAGGCTAAGGTTTGATAGGTTAGGTAATTGGTATTGCATAGAGTATATATAATTTTATGAGTGAGGATGGGGTGAATGGCGATGGATGGGGTGGCACTGGTATTTATTTTTCTAATTGATGCTTTGGTTGGGCAGCATAACTACTAGGGTTTGATTTCTTTTTAGCCAGTGCTATAGCTGGGCATCATGATGGCTAGGGTTTAGTTTTGTTCTAGCCGGTGCTAACGTTAGGTAGCACGACGGCTAGATATGGGTGTCTTCTCAAGCCGGTGCTGACGGGCTATGGTTGAACTCATCTGTGCTATGGCCAATGGCATTGCAACGCCGAAATGAGAGATAGAGCAGCGTTGTGGGCGACAACGGGTAGCGTTGGTAGCCGGCGGGTGCAAAGTAGCGACGGGTGACCGTGGCAGCACGATCATGCGATGCACGGTGTAATGATACCACGAGCACAGGCGTGGCATGATTTTACAATCGTGATGTCGTTGAGATGACGAGCACGCCATGACGCATGGAGCGTAGCTGCTATGTTGCACCTTAATTGGCACAATGTAGTGGCGGCGAGTGCAGTCATGCCGATGCACGACACGCACAGCGGAAACAGCCAGGACGGTTGGCGTAGCTCCATGGGTGATCCTAGCACGACCAATCACAAGGCAAGGTTGGGATGGCGACGACTTGGCGAAGCCATGAATGGATGCACGCATTGGCGCTTGGACGGTGGCGGCGGTGATGTACATGTTTATGCCTTGGCTTGAGTAGGGGTGGCGCACCACGGTGTTTTGGGCCGAGAGGACGGGCCTCGAGATGGATGTGTGTTGGAATTGGATTTGGATGGGTGGGAGTTGGGTTGGGATGAAGTTTGGGCTGACTAGTTGGGCTTAGACATTTTGTCGAGCAGGTTGTGGTCATGAACAATGACTTTTCTTATTTTACAAGAATTTCAAAGAATAAAAAGGATAGAATGGAGGGTCTTGGATGCAATTAATCAATGTAGTTTGGACTAGAGCAATAATTTGAAATTCAAATGGAAGTTGACTTTGGAAATGGAGCTTAGAATTTGAGTCAAATTTGGGAAGAATTGGAATCGAGTTCTAGCATTGGAGTATGGAAAATGTTTGATGGATGGAATTAATTTGAAGTCTGAATTGAAAAGATTTATCTTAGCACTAGAGCAATCTAAAGAATATTATATAAGTTTTCTTGTGCCATGGAAAAGGATTTGATCCAAACGGAATTTGGACATTGGAATATATGGAGGGGTTTATAGAATAATTCTGAGGAGATGGAATATAAAGGATTTATGATTTAGGGTTTGTTTGGTTGAAGCCTCGAGCCAAATGAGCCTGGCCTGATGTCTCCCTAAGTGTTGCACGAGAGTTGTTTGGTTGGAGGCCTGATGTTTAGTTCCGTTGCCTGACCTGGAGAAATTAATAGTGTCATTAGCCTGGCTCAGGCCACCAAAATCGAGCGCCTGACTCAGGCAGGCTGCAAACTATGCTCTAAACAAGCTTGCCGAATGCCATGGGCCGACGGTAGTGCATACTGAAGGTGCTGAATTTTCTTAGTCTTGTCATTGGAACGTGTAAGCACATAATTTTCTAAATGTATTGTTAGAGCATGAGATGCAATGTATTCCAACAAAATTCTATCCTAATCCTGTAATTAGGAATCACTTGGTCTCAATTTAGTTTTCTCAGGCTCAGGTCATGAACCAAACAGCATATGTCCAGGCCTGGTCAAGTTCCCATCGAATATTTGGTGCCTCTCAGACATGTAGTTTTCTCAAGCATGTCACTCATGTAGCCAACCAAACAGGCCCTTAAAGCTAGAGATAGAATGTGAGATCTTGGGCCTTATTTGGAAAGGAATAAATTCCAAAATATTTAAATTGAAGAAAGGTCAAGATTTACAAATTAAGATTTTTCTATAAACTGGTGAAAAGAAAATGTTTAAAATCCAAAAGTTCAACTCAAGAAAACGAAAATGCGGCATGATGCAATTTCTTTGAAATGTTTAATTTTTGAGGATGCTACATAAAGCCTATGGCTTGAACATAATCTTTTGCCATTTCATCCCATACATACATAAATGATTTGTTTTTTGGCGGCCTGGCAAAAGAGTGTGAGCCTAACCCTATAAACTTATATAGTTGTCCCACACTAATACTTGGTCGTGTTCTTTTGCAAGTGTTGGGAACTCTTCCTCCCAACACGCAAAATGGTGTCATCGATTAGCGCATGATTAATGAAGTATTAGCTAAAAATTTGAAAAATGAATTAATATGATTTTTTAAAACAACTTCTCAATAGAAATCTTTTGCAAAAAACACACTATTTAACAGTTTGGGAAACATGCGCATAGAAAACGATGGAATAGAAGTTGGGAAAGGAGGAAAGAACACATCGTGAGTGTAGTTAATCCTATTTATCTCCTTTTATTAAGCCAAATGACCTTAATTGTGTCCAGCCCTTGGATGATTAATCTATGGTTCAAATTATCTTCCTTTTTCTCTTGTCATAAAGTCACATCACCTTAGCTTGAACCTGTCACACCCCGCCTTGGCACTGCCTATACTGACACCTGAGAAGGTGCGCCGTAGAAGAACGGCGTGAACTGACTCCCACAAAAACATATGACTTTGGTAGGTTCTACCTAGAATGCAACGCAAGCATAGAAGCAGCAACAGAACTTAGCATAACTAGAAACCGATCACAAGCAATGGCTTGGGACTACGAAAAAAATCCTATTCTTCAACTTCACTTCACTCTTTATGGGGAGGGGAAAAACAATGATGAGTGCATACGTTCTCAGCATAGCACGGAAAATATGAGTACGAAGGCTTCAAATGAGGGTTAGGTCTGTTTCACAAACTTTTGAAAACATTTTTTCCAAAACGGCAAGTGTGTTTAATATGTGATTAGAAAGAGGCTCTCGCCTCGATCCTGTTTGCGAATTGCTTTGCATCAGCTCAAGCGAAGAAGGCAATTTTTTGTTGATTAAAGTTTTTGATAAAATATATCCCCATACCGGTTGTTTGACCACGACACCAGCTTAGAGTTGTCCACCATCAGGTTGACCTTATCTCATTACTTCTCTATTAGCTTCTCTTCATTGTCATTATCCACTGGGCATCAACCCATCTCATATCTCAATCTCTTTGACTCCCTGAGCCATCCATAGTCTCAAGCACACACTACTTCCTCTCGAGTAGCCTAATCTATGATGCCATTCAACATATTGATCCACACAGGACCGTTTCATACCATGTAATGGTCATCCAAAAGTCATCACAATCGATTCCGGTAACTATTCCCAATCCCACAAACCACTTTCACAAACCGCTGCCAAACAAATATACTTTCATCTGGTTTTATTTAGTTTGGGAGGACAGAGGTATTACAAAGATTGTTGCGAAGGAAGACTCTGTATCAAGGGCGATGCCGAGAATGCTAAGCTAGTGCTACAACTTTGACAAATAACTAGCCAATCACTGGCTTGAAACCCCTGACATTATTGCCATATGTTGGTGATTGGTCTCACTTGCCCTGCCGCATGCTAAGTCCACCACTCCTTTTCGCTTAGTGCTACCTCTGGTGAATGACTCATCCCCTCGAAGACAAGAGCATCTCTCTACTTCTAGAGAAACCAAGAATAGAGTGTCATTGTGGCGTCCAAAACCTATCGCCCTAGTTTTCCAAAATGATAATGTTGGCTAGCATCATTGCACCATCTTCCAACGTGATCTGGCCTTCTAAGCATGGACCAAGATAAAGACTAATCTTAAAAAAAACAGACCACATAAAATAAAATACTTAATAAACTTGGTGGTGCCATTAGTTTTGTGATTATGTTGCCTTCAACACCATAATGCCAAATGCATACAACAATTAAATCTTATTCTTGGATGTTTGAAAGGAAAAAATTCAACACTTTACAAAAGTTCAATACCTACTTTACATACATAATAATTAACATTTTCTTTCGTATGCTAGCTATTTCACTCTTTTTCAATGAATAGCTTGGGGTTTCCTCATCTAACCATTACTCCTTAATAGCCACATAAGAAACCTTACATCATTTGACCAATGTAGTAAATCTCAGCCGCCACGATTGTTTAAATGTCCGTCTAAATGGAAACATCATCTAAATCACATCGTATTGCTTGGGGATTGAACTAATGCTCGCAATATTGCAACAACACTGCACTTCTTTCACGGAAAGAACTTTCTACTCATCAATTAATCTTTGTATCCTTTGAGTTCATTAATTAATCTTGGTATCGACCGGTGAAGTGGGAACAAAGGTCCTTACCACCGGCTGCTCGAGGCACCTAGTGACATGTCGTCGGATTAGGTGGCCCACACAACTATCAATCGGCCCCAAGCAATGTCTCCGGTGCACTTGGGGAGAAACAAAACAAGAAGGCGCGGTAAGGCAAGAAGGCATCCTTGTAAAATGTCCCTGAGAGGGGCCCACAAGGACCCGACGACTAGACCTACTTTTCAACAAGCGACCAAACTTCACATACCTAATCCCTGTGCGCCTCCGGGACCCAACAACTATTAAAGTTAAGCCATTGTGATATTCACCCACTAACTATAATGGGAGAGCAAAGGCCATCACGATGGGGGATCGAACCTTAGATAAACTTTCCAGGCCTTGTAGTACCTCTGTAAGTTACTAAGTTAGCATCTGGATCAAAGACCAAGAGAAGAACCCCACATGAGTAGGGTATTACGCTTAGTGTGGCCTGAACCTATATAGCCAACCTTTGCCTCGTTTACTCCTGCAAGAACTCATGTTCTTCATTCTTGCTCCTTGGGTCGAACTCACAAGGGATGCAGGGAGGGGGGAGGGGTCCATCGATTCCTCGCTTGAGGAGCTTGTTCTCCGGCATTATCCTTTTGAGTTAACAATGTGTCACCATCATATTGTTAGAGAATACTACAAATATTTCTCTAAGATGATATATTTGGTATGTATATAGGAGCCATCAACATCAAATATATACATATCACTGTGAGCACCATATTTTCGTTAAAACCAATTAATCAATAGTATTTCTATTAATCGCTAGGTTCCACCTCATCCATTTGAAACCTGTGTTCCATCTTTTGCAACAATACATTTGACATACTTTTCAAAAGTACTTGGCCAATTCAGCATTGTGGTTATGCACCTCTAGTCACAATGTCCTATATATACTTTTCCCCATAACCATTAATTGATGTTCGGAACATCGAGAATCTCAATATACATAAGTTTAACCCCTAATTTCTGTTGTAAAAAGTGTTCCTTGAGCCCATTCTTCATATCCAATCTCAGTATTTAAGACATATGTTTACAACATTATGTTCAAACTTTTCGAAACTTGGAAGGTTGATAATGATGCAAATAGGACTCGATCTTTCGATAGGTTTGATATGTTCGATTTGTAGATGTCGCTTTGAGGCTTCCAATCGGCGGATCATCATCTCGTAATTGCTGCACCCGCAATTCCCGACATTATTGACCATGCTCTCATGGAATCCACCCAACCAGGAAGGTTGTCTTTCTTGCAAATAATTGAATATGTCCACAAGAACAAAGAAAAAACACAATCTGAATTACAGATTAATATGATCTAGCCATAAAACTGGAATGTGCTAGACTAATCTAAGCAAAACACATAAATTGCAAATGGATGCCTAACTACTTAAGGGGTTGGTACGATGGCTAGGGAGAACCTGGGGTCCTCCCCTATTTGGAGTGCACACTAGTGAGTATTGTATGTGTTGTCATGTCACATGTGTGACCAAACTATAAGATGACCATAGTTGCAGTTTTATGATAAAATCATTAACTGTAGTTGTAGTTTTCAGAAATGGTTAGCAAAAGTTGCTACAAACTGATAGTTTTGACAAAATAGTTATTGTTTTATGAAATTTACTCAAAATAAATAAGTGCCGAAGTCCAAAGTGAAGAGATCTCAAATCAAAGGCCAATCACATGAAAAATGTAGATTAGTAGTCCTTAGAAAAGAATTGAACGAGGCACACTTTCATTGAGCATATCTTTGTAGTTGAGAAAAAGTGCACTAATTGATTTCGGCCTACAACTCATTTGCTTGCTAAATATATTTCATCCTCTTGTCCTAGTTGAACCCCGTCTATTATCCTATTTTTGCACAATATTTTTCCCACCAACATCTTGGTACAGTTTAATTCTAGTCCATCTTTTAGAATTGTGACCACAATTGTGATAAAACTACATAATTCATGTAAGAAAACTACTTAGTTGCTAAAGATGTTAATCTTCTATAACTAAAACTACTTAATTCATGTAATAATACACTTAACTTGCTAAGATATTAACAATCGTGACCACAATTGTCATAAAACTACCGAATTCATGTTCTTTTACATGTCCTAGTGTAGTCTCACCTTTATTGGGCATGGTGATTGAAGATAAATTGCTTAATAACATCTTTCTCTCTTTCTATTGTATTTGTCCTTTGTCTTTTTGATATACCGGCAATAGTAGTTTTATTGTCATAAAAAACATTGTAATTAACAATAGTCATTCCTCATTTTTTTTAAAAAGAGAGGAAATTACATTTTGACAACTTTTTATTGCCAAAGTTTCACTTTGGACTATCTTTAAATCAATCTTTTCACTTTGGACCGGGTAACTTTGTCATTTGTTCAATTTGGACTATCCAAGTCTCTTTACTATTCATGTCTACCCTCCATTCTGGTGAAGATATGGCATGCATATAGATGGGGAAGTTCACCGGTGTACCGAAACCGATTTGATAGAGGTTGTTACATGTCACGACCAAATTGCCCATGCATGTAAAAAAGTGGGCCCCCACCGGTGTACCGAAACCGATTTGATAGAGGTTGTTACATGTCACGACCAAATTGCCCATGCATATAAAAAAGTGGGCCCCCAAATTGACCAAATTAGGTTACGTCGTGTAAAAAAGTGGGCCCATTCTCGCCCCGTCAACACAAAAACAATAATTTAATGGGTGTGGTGTCCCCTAGCAAATAACCACATTTATAGAATGTGTTCCCTCAAAAGTGACTTTATATGATGTCCTATAGCTAAAACCACGAAGTCGTGATGTCCTTTAGCAAAACTTGACTTGATATTTTGGCTCAACATGTTTGGCTGCCATTGTGGTTATATGTGCATATAACTTTGTAAATGGGTGTATTTTGGCAATGGTACTTTTAGATGCTTTAATTATACTATTATGTATGTTCTCTATTTTCTCATATGGAGTGCACTTATTTTGACAGCATTACTGCTTAGCTCAAAATGGAGATCTTGGGTCAATGAGAGAGCATGCTCAATACACAAAAATACTTATCACATTTTTGCTATGTTATTGATATGTAGCATGCAATGTTTCTGTTAAGCACTTAAAAAATATGTAATTGTCGATGTAAATTGTTCATTTTTCTCTATAAAATATTTGTCTGCTTATTTTTTTTGTTGTTATGTTCATTACATAATATTTCCATGAAAAATAATTAAAATTCGTTGTTGTGGTGCATGCCTATTAATGTAAATTCGTTAAACTTGCTTTATTAGCATATTTGATGCCAAACCTTGTTCCAATTTCCATAGCTCTTTGTTTTAGCTTCACGCATATGAGGCCGTACCGTCCCAAGGGCATTAAAGTTGTGCACTTGTTTTTCATAGACCTTGGCTAGGTTGAGTAATTTATTTGTACTTCACCAAATGCCTATACAGTCAAACCTCCTTGGAGATTTTTTATTACCTTATATATGCTACCCAATGTTTAGATAATAAATATGACAATTATTATATATAATTATCTGCCATTTAGGAAGAGGTTAACCCAAAATCTGGCTATTGGCCCTCAGTTTGCGAATAAGAATTAACCCAAAATTGGCTATAACGCAAGAGTTTATATGCTTGGCTCAATACCAACACACCATACCCTAACTAGAACCTTACTTTATGTCGTATATTGCTCGAGGATAACTAATTATTGATCTAAAAAATGTTATTTAATACCCATAAACCAAGAGAAGCGCAAAAAGTTTGTTCTAATGGCTATGACTCCTTCAGCACTAATGTGACCAATGTATATTTAATCAAGGTAAATTGGTTAGTATAGATCATTGCTAACTTATGGTAAAATCATTCGAGTTATTCTGAATATGAAAAATTGAGAATTTGCATAACATAATATGTGGATATGTTGATTGGCCCAATTAATATTAGAATGGACTTGGTAGCATAGATGCATAAGAAATGGTTGGAAATTGTTGCTTTTCATGTATTATTTTAGTAATATTTTATGTTCTTTTGCATGGAGTATGAATCTCAAAGATAATCTTCTCATCGTTTCTCATCCACACTACTTTAGTCCCAAAGTCTAGAAAGTATGTGTGTTGATCTTTCCTTTGTTACCTCTTCCTCATAAATCTTCCATTTCCATGTTAGTACATGCATTTCTTAACCACCGAGGCATCATCTGTTTAACTCTTGCATATTAAATATTATCTCCCTTTACCACTATCAACTAACAATACTCTCACGGGCGCTATGGTCTTTCCATGTCGCTACATACTAAATCACTTGTTGCAACCGCACGTTGTTACGGAGACACAAATGAATTATTGTAAGACATAATCATTAGTGATGTTTTCACACATTTCAAGTTTAAAAATGAATGGTAGATGTGTCTTTCATAATTCAAATATTTCTCACAACTGGTAGGTTCGTAATTAATGTTTCACAATTGTACGCCTATGCTCTGAGGGTTGTAGCACTTCAGTCATGGTCGTTGTTTGGGTGGAGACCAAGGGCAAATTGGTCTTTCTCCGTCTCAATTCATGGCTAAACACTTAACCTGAACAAGGCTATGACGGAAATGCTACAAATCGAAGAAAAATGGGTGGCCTATGCTTCTTGTCAAAAGTGAGAATTTTTTGTGCTATTTTTTTGGTATCGGTCTGTTTCGTGCTATGAATCGAATTTTCTCTAATAAATTTGACATGGTTACTCTAGAAAATATAAAAGTCCATTTTAACATGACTTTGGGCTAGAAAATATAGGATAATTTTGGTTGCTCCCACCATTTTAACATGACTTGTGTGAACAATCCAGGCTGAGTTTGTCCTTGATGTATAGGTGTAAGAGAGGTAGTTTAGTTGGTTTCATTAGTTACTTGAGTGGTATATAAGATGTTATTTGGTTGTTTATACAAGGAGGTTAGTGGGAGCTGCATGTGGTAGATTTTATTTGATTGACTACATGCGACTGAATTCGGCTAGCTTTTATTTATTTTAAGGTCAGATTATCCTTTGCATTGTTTGGATAAAAAGTTATATGTAAATATTTTACCAAGTAAATTTCAATAAAACCTGTTATATACACAACCAATGTGGTGAAGGAAAAAAATCAACGAACAACTAAAAATGCACAACACAACATAACATGCATCTGTTAAAAAACAACTATCTACACTACACCATGTAAATCATCTCATCTGGTTTATTATATCAAGATGAATTGGTGGAAGCCAAGGGAAAATAAAAAGAAAGAGTCGGCCCAGCTGGGGACGATGACCAAATGGCCAAACCTTCCTAGGTGGGGCAAGTCTCTCACTTACGTATGGCATTACGACATGACACACGGGGTGCGAAAGGTGTGGACTTGCCGACTCTCGAAACTGAACCATCGTGAATAGAACTATAGCTTAAGGAAGAGTATGTGGTTGTGGACTTCGTGCGCGAGCGAGACGATGAAAAATCAATCTTGTGACATATGGAAGTGTAGGCTTATTTCTGATTGTTTGATCTATTGACGATGGAAACATTTGGTTCTTTTTAAGTAGTAGAGATTGATATCACTTTCTACTCCCTCCATCCTATAAAAAACAAACCTCGTATAGGGTATGACACATCCTTGTACTATGAATGTGGACAACCTCCTGTACTTGGTTTGTTTTGATGGGACGGAAGTACTTAGTTGAAATCCTTTCATTTACTAATCCCTTGTTATAGTTCTCAACCAACGATTATAAAACTTGGTTGATAAATTACCTATCATCAAAATTTTACTGTAACCGATTTTTATATTTAAAATATAGGTTTATATGGGTATATCTTATATCATCCAAATAGAAAAAAAACTAATGTGTTTCTTTTTACGGGTATAGGCTTAAACGGTAGAACAAGCAACCTAGAGAAAAATTAAGTCCTCATTTCGTCATATAATTGTAATTTGCATTTAACAAACATACTTATAAATTGGTGAAAGAAAAGGATTCAAACACAAAAAAGAATATCTAATTCATTTTTATCATTTACCTGTAAATTGGAAAGGTCGATGTAAAATTAGTATTTGAGTGAAGCTCACAATTTTATATTATATAATGTTCCAACTTGATCACTTCAAAGTTCCAATCATTCCTTCAATTCATTATATAACATCAGTCAGTGCATGATGTGGATTTCTTAAAACATAAGATTTGTGGATATGAAAAAAATCCATATCCATAACTTCTACGTTTCTATGCAAGGAATCAATCATAGATGCCTTACGCTATGGTGCAATTGTGGTTAAGCCTTGGACCAGAGTGAATAAGGGAAGTTTAGTTGAACTAACCTTGTATGATCACCATGTAAATTGGTAGCTAGCTGATTATCTACTCAGTTTGGCATATTTGTGACCTGGTTTTAGAATATTCCCAACCAAATATTGCCTCGACCCTCTTCTGATCTCACGTAGATAAAGGGGAAGGTAAAAAGACAACATAAATATTGCCTCGACCCTCTTCTGATCTCACGTAGATAAAGGGGAAGGTAAAAAGACAACATGTTCAATGCGTATTTTAAAGGGGGAATATGAATTTTACAACGATTCATAGAGAGGCAAGTATATTAACTGTGTGCATCGGGAAAAGATATTTCTAACATGGAAATGGTACACTCATCCCATTAGGAAATTTAACTATTTGCGCTTTCATAAGCTGTCATTCTGTGTTTGCCACCTTTGCAATTATCCCAACACATATGCCAATGGAGAGAAGATATCTAAATTTTGTGCCACTATGGTGTAACACATAGGCATCCCAATAGGGAATATTGATGTGAATGCCCATTTTGCCCCTACCAAAAGGAAGAAGCAATTTAGTATGTCCACGGTTGTCATGGCCTTGGATTTGCATTTGCATGTAGAGGAACTAACCACCGTGGCTGTTGATGCAGTCCTCGTCAACACCTCAATCCATCATGACATTGGATGTTTGCATTTGGATTGTAGAAGAAGCTCACCACCGTCGCAGTTGATGTAGTCCTTATCGGTGAACTCTACCCTGACTGAGCCACCATGTTGTCCTTTTGCTTGTTTGTCACCATATGCACCTCATCATCCACCTGCACCACCTCACAACCCCCGTAGCACCCGTCTAGGGCGCGCATCCTGCTCCTTCCCTTTGCTGCAGCACCCCGTGACCGCTATGCAATGTCATGGGCCTACGCCAGACAACGGTAACCGAATGACACCGAGATAGTTGTGACGATGAACTCCATGGCCAAGAACGCTATCCTCCCACGTGAAACCATGCGTAGAGTTGTGGAAGCAAAGGAGGCGAAAGGAGAGGGAAGAGGAGATGGTTGTGCTGCCCGCTGCCACCACTGCTAGTCTACTCTACTTCAAGGCCCTCACACCACCTATTGCTGACAACCTTGGCAAGGACTATGATCTTCATCGGCCTTTTTCCCAGCGAGAGCTTCCGAGATGCTACCTCCTACGATGTCGATGATTGCCCACATTCCCTTCTCTATCCAATTAACCCCTCCAAGTCCACCACTGGCCCGACATCACCGATGGTTCTGTGCTCCTGCCACCTTCACTATCATCACAAAGAAACACAACTCACACAGGGTTCCCACTGGCACCTCCTAGCAACAGGTGGTTGCGGCTATGACTTCGACGACTCCCCAACCTTAAGAGAAGGGGCAGGGGCAAAATGGACTTTTCATGTCAGTTTTCCAAGGTTGAAATGCCCATGCGTAATACCATAGTGGCAAAAGTGGCACAAGGTTAAGAACTATTCTCATTAGTAGCAAACATATAGGAACAATTGCAAAAGTGGCAAACGGAGAATGACCGCTTATAAGAGTGGCAAATAATTAATTTCCCATACCATTTGGAATGCCTAGTCCTAAATATTCATTTCAATGTTTTCCAAGATGTAGTAAATGTCTTCACAAGCTAAAAACCCCACAATACACGACTTTGTCACTACTACAACACCATTATACAAGTCAAAAGAAAATTTCCTTTACCACTCATGTGTGTGTGTGTATTTCACCCTTGACCCAAGAAGGATGAATCAAACTCAAAAATTGATATACATGTGCATTAGTTCTACCATTGTGTGAGTAGACCCACGTACCCTTTGGAAACCAACTTGAGGGTAAAGCAACTTCTTTGGCCTTCTTTGGCTTCATCAAGAATTTTAATAGCTGGAGGCTTCCATGGGTCAAAGTTGATATAATATATTTTACTCTATATTTATTTCTTTACTCTTACAAAAGGAGTTAGGGTGATGTTGTATTCTTCCATCCAGCCAAAGGATCTTTTCATGGTTGCATATTCATATTTCATAGATGTGTATGTCTATGCAAGATTATTTATTTTAAATGGCATTCCCCAAAAGTGCATATGCATGTGGCTAGCTAATTGATCTCATGTTACCTTGCATCAGATTTTAGATTAATGGAGAATTACTTTTTGCTATTTATTTTGTTGATATAGTATATTATTAGCAGTTCATATGGCGAAGTTGACTTGTTATTTAAATAACTCAGAAAAGCACCTCAGTTTTAAGGTTACATGACTTTTACAGCAGCAGCAAATACACTTTGTTAACCATATCCCATTTTCATCAAGACTCAATTTTCATCAAGTTCGAAAGAGGCAACTGTTGAAATATGTCAAATGATTAGTTTTAAATCAAATAAACACAAGTTTCTGTCTTGAATTTTGTATCCAATGTCTGCTAATTATAGTTACTATTTCATGGTTTTCCTCAAATTTTACCACATTGCCCTCCTAGGTGTATCAAATCGTTTTGTTCAGCAGCTATATGTGATCATTTCATTCGCACGGTTCCATTTGTTACTGGTTTTAAATCTACCAGCTGTACCATTTACCACATTAATTTGATAATTAGGTTTTGTTGATAATAAAGACCATTCAATGATGGGCTTGGGCAAAGTTTGAGAACGCATAATAAAGACCATTCAATGATTATACTACTGAAAGTTTTGGAACAGTTATAACTTCTATAAATTCTTCTGGTGTTTATTACCAGAGAAGCCCTAAAATTCGTTCTGCATTTAAATCCGGAAGGTCCATCCAATATCTATTGGTCTGTAGTTTGTCCGGCAATTTATATTGGATGTAGTTCACACAGTGGCTCCAAACGTATGCAACAATCCAACAGATACTCCTATGTTTATTTGATATATAGTGCTAGTTTAAATACCCTTCCAACTTCACGAGTTTTCTTTAATACATATGTGGGGTGCTCTGGCTCAAGATATCATATATAGGACACAGATTAAACACATGTATAGTTAGATTGATATTTTCTCCTTATGTAGCCTCAGAACATGCAATGGCGTAAAATCTCTCTAGTTGCAGAAAGAAGTCCACCTTTGACCGCGTTCTTTTTCTTACTTAACATTTTATGAAGCTAGTTGGATATTTGATTGAGACATATCTTACATTTTGTGCTTCTGTAATTGAATCAGAGTTTAACACTATTCTGACATAATCTTGTTTCTTTTCTCTTTACTGCAGTACACAGAAAACAATTGAACGTTATAGGACGTATACAAAGGAAAATATCGGCAACAAGACAGTACAGCAAGATATAGAGGTATATAATTCTGCTTGACAAATTTGGTTATCCCTGTACCATAGTTATTGCTGATAGACTGATATTTTAGTATTGTTTATGTCATGTGTGTGTATAATTTCGGTTGGCCGGTGTCAATGCTGCTCCATCAATAGATTTCGTTGTATTTTGAGGTATATTTTTTTAACAAGAAATGTATATTAAGGTAGTTATTTTGCGGAACTCTGTTTCCAATTTTTATTTGGAGATGCCCGTTATCTGATAGATTTTTTTAAAAAAAACAGCAGATTATGGTTATGCATAAATAAGCATATATAAGATCCATGCACTGAAGCAGGGGTTCGTTTTGTTATAGCTGAATTAAACAGCGTGATTCTGAAATAATATATATGAAAAAGGTGTAGTGGCAGTATTATTTTAAAGACCAAAAAATATAACAGATGTATTCTAGACTTTCTAGAATCAGTTTTCAATTCACCGAGGATGCGCAGAGTCTTGGAGATTATGGTAGGAATGTTTTGGTTGAGAAATAAATAAAGAACATGAGAACTAAACAACCAAAGAAAAATGTATTCTAAAATAAAATGTGATTCTAGTCGTTTTATTAAGCTGGACTAAAAATCGTGTTTATGAAATAGAATATATGAAAAATGTAGTAACAGTATTATCTTAAAGAACAAAAAAACATAACAGATGTATTCTAATATTTCTAGCAGCAGTTTTCAATTCACCAAGGATGTGCAGAGTCTTGGAGATTATGGTAGGAATGTTTTTGGTTGAGAAAAATAACTAATGAAAAGCATGTGCTTGTTTTGATTGGACAATTTGATTGTTTGGTCATCTGAATTGTAGCAAGTAAAAGCTGACGCTGAAGGTTTGGCAAAGAAACTTGAAGCTCTTGAAGCTTACAAAAGGTACTCTTTTCAGCTTACAGAAGTGCCGTCCTTGTAGCTGTCAAAAACTAAGCTATTATCGTTAAGTTTAATTTGTTGATATGCAGAAAACTGTTGGGTGAAAAGTTGGAAGAATGTTCTGTTGAAGAACTGCATAGTCTGGAGGTCAAGCTGGAGAGAAGCCTCATTAGCATCAGGGGAAGGAAGGTTAGCTAATCAATTTTCCATTTCAGTCTACGTTAACAGCAATAAAATTTATCTATGATATGCACAAACTTACAACCTTTTCTGCACACTAGACAAAGCTGCTGGAGGAGCAGGTTGCCAAGCTGAGAGAGAAGGTACCATACCTCATCAACTTACTATCCGGCATATATAACGCCAGACCAATCAGTTCCTAACGTCGTGTTTATCTCTTTTTTTTTGCATTAACATCGATCAGGAGATGAAGCTGCGCAAGGACAATGAAGAGTTACGCGAAAAGGTAAACCGAGTGAAACTTTTGTTGCCGTGAAGACACCAGCAGCTAAGTCGATCGCCCAGCCTAGCATCCGAGCTCATTCATGTGATATCTTATGTGCACACCAATATGAATGCCAAGAATATTCTGTAACACGAAAGAACTCACCTGATCTACTTTCCTTGATCATGAACTTCTGCAGTGTAAGAATCAGCCTGCCATGGTGCCCTCTGCTCCTTTGACTGTCTCGGCTGAAGATGAGAACCCGGATCGTAACATCAACACCACGAACGACGACATGGACGTGGAAACTGAGCTATTCATAGGGCTGCCTGGCAGAAGTCGCTCCAGCGGCGCTGCAGAAGATAGCCAGGCGAAGCCCCATTCTTAAGTAATAGGCCCAGAATAAGGTGGATCTCTGCGTTGAGAAAGGAGATGATGCAAGGCATGCAATGACACGCCATCCTAAAACAGATCACGCTGTATATTTACTTACCCGTGTTGTCCATGGATGAAAATGCGAGACGCATGCAGCATTCAGCACCACCAGGCAGAAACCCTTCGATCGGCTGCCTCCACTACCATCTAGTAATTCGAAATCTGAAGTGCATACTTGTACTCCTCTTGTGCTGCTTGCTTGTGGCTTAGTATTTGATGTGTTGTTCGAGCAAACGTATGCTAAGCATCTCTGTTGAGATTCTCTTAACAAGTACGGGAGGAAGACGAAAGGGGGAGTTAAAAGATGGAAGACATTCAGGTGACAGATCGCTTCGACCTGTACCCTGCATGTGGCGCGCTCTGCCGGTATTGGTCGACGTTTCGATCTCTTGAATGCTACCTGTGGTTGGTTAGTCCGCTCCCTAACGTGTCGATTGGGCAGAGGAAGCCGAGGAGACTTCTGGACACTATCGCTTCTAGTAGTATCCGTCGGTTCGGTGCCTCATAACGGCTTTTGCTTGCAAAGCCGCGATCTGATCTTTTTTTTGTGTGGCTTTTGCAGAGATCATTATTCCATGGTCAGTTGATGCTTCTCAACCAGCTCGTGTCACGCAGGCAGAGAACTATGAGTGGTCAGTTGTAGGCGAAGAACTGGTGACCACACGTAATTAGAGGCAAAAAGATTAGAACATCATCGATGTTTAAGGTTAATAGAGTCGTAAGATAAGACCCACAGCGTCATGTTATTTTGGCTATAACGCATACTTCTATTCGTATTTTTTTTATCTTAAGATGAGACCTACTAAAGAAAAAATCTATTATCGGTAGAAACATACGTTGATACCAGCCTCACATGCAAGTACGCCACGTGGAGGTGGTGTATTAACGTTGGAGACGTACGTACAGTCGCTGTCGCGTAGGCCTTGGGCGGTAGTGGACTAGCGGGTCCCAACGCGATGGAGGCGATGAAAGGCCGCGGCACGATGTTGGGAAAAAGCCGTGATGGGCTAGAACGATCCGGTCCAACGCGCCGCCATTCTGGGTGGTATGTGGCCCACAGGAGTGTGGCTGAACAAACGGCCCCGCGTGCATCCCATGCGCCGTGCTGGTGGAGCCTAAGCCCACGAGAACGGCCCAACATTGTACGTATCATATGGCCCACGTAACTCCCGTGGCGAGAACTATAGAGGGTCATATGTCCCGAGGCCCAACGGCCCGGCCCAAGGCACGGCACTTTGGCCTGGCCCAGGTACGGCACGGCACGGAGCTGGTCGGGCCCGTGCCGGCCCGGCCCTACCAGTGGGCCGTGCTTGGGCTGTGACCTCGGCACGATGGGCCTGTCCGGCACGGCCCGAAGTTTAGGGATGTTTTTTAGACTTACTTTCAACCATAAGTAAAGGCACGGCCCAAATAATAGGATGCGAAAATAGACTTATTATATGTCACAGCCCAAAAAGTAGGGACGTAAATTAGACTTATTTAGTGTCAGCCAAAAAAGAAGGGTGAAAAATAGACTTACTTCAGAGAAAGCACGATGGGCTACCGTGCCTTCGGACCGACCCGGCCCGACCATTATTGAGCCGTTCCTGGGCCATATGTTGAACACGTGGGCCGATACGGCCCAGCCCGGCGTGTAGGTCGGGCCGTGCCGGCCCGAAAAAATTTGGCCCCGATAAAACCGGGCCTGGGCTCTGCCGGGCCGAGCGGGCCGTTTAGCCATCGCGAGAACACAAAAAACAAGTACAGGGCCGTCAGGCCGTGTGGCGCAACTGTTGTGCAAGATGGTTCTGCAAAAAATCACCATGAGACTTTACCAGCAGCTAGACAGTTTTTATCTTTATCTTTTATTTATATTATAAAAATCAAAGATGTTTTTGTCGTATTTTCGTACGTCGTCCGTGCGTATAGTGCTTATCGATTCTGACCCGTGCGTCCCTGTTTTTATCCGTCTCACGAACGATTGTGCCACGGCGAGGCCGGAATCGTTTTCCATTTCCTATCTGGTCCACGCGACTCTCACACACGATCGCTCCATGGTCCCGTACGAGGAACAAGATCGCGTTCCCCGCTGTGGCCAAATTAAATCTGGTAGTAAAACATATATTATGTAAATCTAATAATAATTATTTATTAATGTTTTTATCCAAAATTTTTATCTTATTTTATAAAAAATGTTTATAAAATTAGCGCTCTCTTAATATTGAAAAGAAAAAAAGAAAAGAAAGATATTAAGAAAAGAAAGGAAAAGCTTGGATGGAAAAAACTCACCCCTCTTTCTCGTTCCCATCCACGTCGCACCCCGCGTCGTGCCTATGTCCCTCCCTCCTGCCGCTGCTTGGAGCTCCCGCGTCGCACCTCGCGTCGTGCTTGCATCCTTTTCTCGTGTCTCCATTCGCGCTATGTATCGACTTTACCCGTTACAACGTACGAAAATAAAAGAAGCAAAAATTAACTTCCATTATGGCCTGTTTAAGGCGCCAAATCTTCGAGTCAAATCCCTGATTGGCGTATATACGCACGGGGCGGCTAGGAGAGAAAGAAGGCAAAGCATGTCGTGGACACAGATCGATCAATTATAGGCAAACATTGTCTATGGCTGCGCTTCGATTAGCCGCGACGCAAGCGAGCAGCTCGCTGTGATGTCTCTCTCCTACGCCTATTCAGCTCGTCTGCTAATCGCGAACCATCAAGCAGTAGCAACAAAAATGTGGTAACGAGATGCATGCATGCATGCATACGTTTATCCAGTCCAAAGGATTAAGCAAATTAATAACCTTTATTATTTACCAATCCTGTACATGCACGTACAAAATATAGTTTTTATTATGTATGGGATTGTAGGAAACTACTCGACATGCTTATTGAACATCGTGGTGGATGTCGTGATACATATATCCAAGACAATAAAAAAAATCTCAATTATCTGTAGTATCTGAATATTCCTTTATATATTTTGGACAAATTAAAATTGTAAACTAGAAAAGGCACATTCAACTTAAAGATCATCCAATTTTATAAAAAAAACATATCGTCGTCTCAAAAAATAGCTTCTTTTCGTTGCAACGCATGAATATTTTTACATATATAATAAATAAATATCAGGTCTTTATATGTAAAAGTGAATATACACAGCCAAACGTTACAAACATTATCACTTGAACACCAATAAAGACATGTTCACTTTATAGCCACTTTCAACCTTACCGAGTTTTAACATTATCAAATTTTGCTTGGGTATAAAATTAAACAGTGTCACACCATGATTTTTCAGGGATTAATAAAATATTTCTAAAATATATATTAAAGTGTAATTAATAAAGAAAGTAAAGTAAATGTGGGAATAAAATTTCCTAATTAAAATATGGCTTGATTTATTTTTTTTAAAAAAATTATTCATGATTAATTATTATCTATGAATTTTTTTCGGAATTTTAGAGCTCGATTACTAAATTTAAATGGAATAGCTAATAAAAATCCCTCCTATCTCTCTGGGCTGAATCCAGCCCACTTCTCTTCCTTTCTCTCCCCTCACTTTGGCCCGCCCTTTTCTGCCTCCGCCTTCGCGCGAAGCCGCGGCAGCTAGAAGACGCTCCGGCCCAGCACAGCGCCAGCCCAGCCAAGGCGGCCTGCTTCCTCCCGCAAGTGCATCCGCAGCCCAACTTGCACCAGCCCGTCTCCTCTCTGTGGCGTGGGACCCAGCGCACAGTATCGTCTTCTTCCTCCGAAACCGAGTCCGGCGCCTGTACGTCGTTGCCGGCGCGATTCCCCCGTCAAATCCGGCGGAATTCTTGTCGATCCTCCAAAATTGGTTGAAGGGTTTTTATTCTCTTGATCTTCTCTTTCCGTTTCCCTAAGATATGGAGTGAATCCGTCACGAATCGTCGCCATTCCAATCTCGTGAAACTCGAGCAAAAACCCTAGCCGCCGCCAACCTGTGTCCGGCCCGATCTCTTTCTCCTCCATCCCTCTCCTCTGTTCTGTTATAGGGCTGACCTCATAAAGTATATTTTTCCAGAATAAAAATAATTAAAAATTACATAATAAATATACTTAATCTGTTTTAATTGAATTATATCTTGTGAAATTAATGACCGATTCATATGAACCGGAATAAGGTCGCTCATGTCTTATAATTAATTTAAAATTATCTGTTTGTTTTGAATTTTTTGCTCTTCTTTTTGTTTTGCATCTAATCGGTATTTCGTCATTTCGGAGGATCGCGGGTTCGTCACAAGAGTTTCAGAAGACTAATTGAAGACCGGTTATTGCAAGACAAGTCATACAATCCCAAATAATCACTTTGAGCATGTTGATCCTATATATAAATTCTCGTTTTATTTGAAATGTGCATTTATTTTCGAATGTCGTCCGGTGGTGTAAACCGATTTCTTTCTTATGGCCAATTTACATTATTACATTATTACATTATTCCTTGTTACGTTGGGTTATAGTTTGATCAGCTTGGACCTTATGTATTGGCTCAGCTAGATACTTTTACAATTGCTTAGTCATGCTTAAAAATATTAGTGTTTTTTATGTTGCATAATTAATGACAGTGATGGTTAATTAATGGTAACTCATGACGGTGGGTCGTGGTTAGTTAATAATATTCAAACTAAAAACTAAAAACTTGACTAATGGTTAGTGAACACATAGTTGTGCTACCGGGTTGTAAGCTATTGTTGTGAAGCAACATGAATAATAGTTGGATCCTGTAATATAACATGTCCCAATGGAGATGCCATGGTGTGTTGTTTTAACCCGTGGCAAATAATAAGTCCACAAGTGACAGATAACAAGTCCATAGTTGTTTGGACGCTAAGTAGTCTTCATGTCTAGGTAATTGGCTACTGTTTGGGCGCTAAGTAGTCTTACTATCTAGGTAATTGGCCATGCCTACTGCAGACAGATGTAATGGGTGACTGTTCTGTTAGACGTGTTATGCGAAGGGTTATGTCTCAATTTCACACGTGGTGACATGTTAAGTAAGGGCACATGATGACGGTGACATTTTGTAGAGTTGTGTCTCATGGCTAAATTTGTACATCTCTCGTCAAAGTAGAATTGTTCGAATAGCCATGCTTGTGGTTATGGACGAGCCTAACAATGTTTTTCATTATTAGTCCCATAATATTTATTAATGATAGTAATATGGTGATGATAACTTGTTAGTTTTTTGGAATGGAGTCATGATTAGTCCCATAATATTTATTAATGATAGTATTTGGTGATGATAACTTGTTAGTTTTTGGAATGGAGATAGATCTGTGTAACATGGTTTGGTTTAGGCATGTGCAGCATCGATGTGTTGTTCAGTGATTGATTAATATTGTTGTTTAATTACTCTCTTATTTTACTATTTTTCAAATGTTTGCTAAATGTCACCTTTGCAATTGAACCCTATTATGTCTTCTTTTGTTATCCCATACACTTGTATATTTGTTGTGTGGCTTACGAAGTATTTCATGTACTCACCTTCCAATAACAATCAAACCTCAGTTGGAGAAAGATTCTGAAGGAGAAGACGTTTGGCTTATACCACAGTTGAGTTGCCTGTGGGAGTGAAGCTGAAGCCATCGATAGAACATTTGTCCGCTCTTGTTTTCTTCTTTGTGAGGACTAAGTATGTCTTTTCTTTTGTATGTATTTAACATTATTGTTATGTTGGATTTGTATATTAAATTATCGATTTATGTATCTCAGCTTATGGCTGAAAGAGGATTGAATGCACATGTTAGTACTTTGGAAGTTATTAGTGAATTTTCGAACGTGACAAACACAATCTTACAATTGCTATCCACTGAACATTTGTATTCCGGAAGTTTCCTCTCACAAAACTCAACCAAAATTTGATAAGCTTCAAACCAAACACAACCAACACTACCAAAATTTGGTCCTGTTCATTTCATTTTTACTTTCAACCCTACCATTTTAGTGTTAATTTGGGTAACAAGCTAAACATGACTTTCCAAATGACATGCTACCAAAATTTATAATATGCTTTTAACAAATATGAAATTTGGATAAATGCAAAATAATGTTGTGCGAGCAAATGTTGTCTAGGGTAAAATTGTCTTTTCATAAAACTTAATGGAGAGTTGTTAACAACAGGTTGACGACGATGATATTTTATAAGAAAGAGGCCTGCACAATGGTATGTTTAAAAAAGTTGTGTTTGTCGGTGGTATTTTTTAAGATTAGAGTGCTTGTTGATGGTATTTTATGGATTTTCTCGTTTGTTATAGAGGTTAAGGTCATCTGTACTCACGAGCCTCATCAGTAAAGGTCTAACGGGTCTTCATGTGTTGTAGAGAGGCATCTACATTAGTAATCATTAATCAGTAACGGTGATCGTATACGTCATAGCTGAGAGTTTTGGGGTGGGGAGAGAGTGTTGTTGCACAATATATATATACTAGCAAAATACCCATGTGTTGCAACGGGACGACGATGCAGGGAGGGAAACAGGCGAAGGGCGAAGGTCCAGGCGGTGGCGCGGGAGCTCCGAGCGGCGACGGGAGGGAGGGGCGCAGACGCGGCACGGGGCGTGGCGCGGATAGGGACGGAAGAGAGAGACGCCGGAGGTCTTTTTTTTCATCCAAGCCCTCTTTTCTTTTCAGCATTGGGATTACGGGTTAATTTTATAAATAATCAAGGGTTTTTTTTGCAAAATAACCTTTTTTCTTATTTAATTGTGTTTTTTAGAAAAATAGTCAGGTAGACTACGGGTTAATTTCGAAAAAACTCAAGGGGTTTTCTGCAAAATAGCTAGGCAAAACAAAATTTGGGTGGAAATACTACTTGCTTTATAGATAGTTATAGATATAGCAAAATACTCGTACGTTGCAGCGGGACGACGACGCTGGGAGGAAGCAGGCGGAGGGCGAAGGTCTAGGCGACGGTGCGGGAGCTCCGAGGATGACGGGAAGGAGGGCGCGGAGTGCGGTACGGATGGGGACGGAAGAGAGGGACGCGGGAGGTCTTTTTATCCAAACCCTCCTTTTTCTTTTCAGCATTGGGACTGCGGGTTAATTTTATAAACACTCAAGGAGTTTCGTAAAATAACATATTTTCTTCTTTAACTGATTTTTTTAAATAGTTAGACGGACTATGGGTTAATTTCAGAAAAACTTAAGGGGTTTTACGCAAAATAGCCGAACAAAACAAATATATATATATATATGAGCTCTTGTGGACGCGCGCAGCCCATCCGTGTGGCGTGGCCGAATCTCTAATTTAAAAACTCAAATTAAAAATCCGAACCGTTCAAATTGTTCTATATATTAATATTGTCTTGCATACCAAATTTTACATTTTTTGAATTTTTACTATTTTATCGAGATAGGTAAAAATGCTATAAAATAGATACTCCGAAATCGTTGGATTATTACATTTTGACCTATCGATAAAATAGTAAAAATTCAAAAAAATGTAAAATTTGGTATACAAGACAATATTAATATGTAGAACATTTTGAACGGTTCGATTTTCAATTTGAGTTTTCAAATTAAAGATTCGGCCATGCCACACGGGATAGGCGTCGGCGCGCCACACATAGCCCATATAGAGAGAGATGGGCTCTGTGTGTGCGCGCCGCACAGCTTATCCGTGTGACATGGCCGAATCTTTAATTTGAAAACTCAAATTGAAAATCCGAACCGTTCAAATTGTTTTACATATTAATATCGCCTTGTATACCAAATTTTACACTTTTTGAATTTTTTTAGAAAAGTCAAAGATGTATTAATCCAATGATTTTTGGAGTATCTATTTTATTGCATCTTTGACCTATCTGATAAAATAGTAAAAAAATTTAAAAAAATATAAATTTTTGCATACAAGGTGATATTAATATGTAAAACAATTTGAACGGTTCGAATTTTCAATTTGAGTTTCTCAAATTAGAGATTCGGCCATACCACACGGGATGAGGCTATATATATATATATGATACTGTGTGGCGCGCCGCATAGCCCCATCCTGTGTGGCATGACCGAATCTCTAATTTGAAAACTAAAATTGTTTTAATATCGCCTTGTAGACCAAATTTTATATTTTTTGAATTTTTTTACTATTTTATCGGATAGGTCAAAGATGCATTAATCCAATAATTTTTGGAGTATCTATTTTATTGCATCTTTGACCTATCCGATAAAATAGTAAATAATTTCAAAAAATATAAAATTTGATCTATAATATGATATTAATATATAGAACAATTTTAACGATTCATATTTTTAATTTGAGTTTTCAAATTAGAGATTCAGCTATGCCACACGGGATAGAACTGTGCGACACGTCATATAGTAGCCCAACTATATATATGTATAATTTATATTTATATATATATGATCGTATACGTTATATATGTATGTATGTATATATGTATATATAATTTTTATGTGTATGCATCTACTTTGACGTATAATTTTTTTATATATAACCGTACGAGAAAAGGGGCGTCCGATCGCTAATTAGTGATCTCGAGGATTATTACTCGTTAGAGATAAGGATATATGTAGCAGCGGTAAGTAGCAGTGCTAATTTACTTGTCCAGACGCCAATAGAGTTGGCAAAAATAGCGTCGAGTCAAGAGTAGGGGTGGTAGTTTTAACATTTTAGCAAAAAAAATTTTAAGATTGGGTCTAAAATAAGGTGGATTAGATTTTTATATATTTTTGACTTAAAAATGTATGAGAGCTAAATAGAATTATGAAAAAAAAATACACATAGGTCTTTACCTATTACCACCCCTGACCAAGAGGCACGAAGCAATCAAAGTAAACACTATTAGCATGTACAGACAGTCATCCCCTGATCGAATTTTTTAATAATGAAATATAAATTTTGGCTTTTGCTTAAAAAAACTGTGGTCACTTATTACGTAATTCGTTCAATATATAGCAACTAAGAGCCCACAATTTAAGGATAAAAAACTAATAAACACCGACACTTGAAGAGAAACATTTATTCTAGTTTATTTGAAAATCTTCGTCCAAAGTTCGCAAATATTTGCATGACCGTGGACTCTATATTAGTTTCTTATCGTGTTCGCACCTTTATAGTTCCTATAACCGAGTCAGTATATTGTCCTGAAAATACATGTTAATAAAATTTGGTTGGGAATTTATCAAACATCATATAACAACTACTAAAGTTATATAGTCTAACATAAAGCAGATGTTACTGTTAGAGTTGATCTCTTCCCGTTGGGCCCAACGGCCCAACGGAGATCCTTGACCGCGCCTGATCGGGACGCCCAGTCTCCTCTGGCTGATGGCCCCTGTCGCCTGCGCCATATAAAAGGGGTGAGGGTCGGGGCGGCACACGACACGAAGATCGCCGCCGCCACCAACCTCACCCACAAAACCCTAGCCGATCTAAACCGTGGAGGGCGCAGTAGCGACGGGAAGCGCCACCACCGCGCCCCGACGACTTCTACACCGACGCACCACGCCGGCGCACGACCACCATGACCGACGGGCAGTCCTCAAGCTCTCACTCTACCGGTAACCCTAATCCTCTCTCTCTCTCAAGTGTGCTACTAACGATCTACTCGGTTGAACCCACTTAGCACCGATGACTAGTGATCCTAACAGTTCTAACATTGGTATCAGAGCAACTAGTGCATCGATCTAGGTAGGGTAAAATCCGAAAAGAAAAGAAAGGGATCGGATCGGATCAAAACCGGATTAAAAAGCAAAGTACTCACCTCGTTGGTTTTGGCCGCGCGGGGCAAAGGGCGCCGCGACGGAGCGGTCGACGGCGGCGCACGCACCCGAGGGTGCACGCGCGCGCCGACGAGCAGGCCGCGGTGGCGCCACCATCTCTCCGAAAACCCTAGCATTCGGGTTAAAGTTCCCCGCCGCCGGAGGAGAAAGAAGAGAGAATAGTAGATGGCCGCCGGCCATGGCTCGCCGGCCATGGTGCCGACGACGAAAGGGAGAAAGGATGCGGCAGGAAAAGGAGGAGGTTGCGGCGGCATTGCGGCCGGCCGGGGATTCGGAAAACCCTAGTTAGGGTTAGGGTTTCCGGCCGGTGCTCCCCCTTATTCCTCCACAAGAGCCGCTCGGCCGTCGGATCCATCCGACGGCCGAGATCGAGCGCGGAGCATGCGCGCGTTGGCCGGTCGGCGGCCACCAGTCGGTTCTTGGGCCCCGAGCCCATGCGCGCGTACGGCCGAGTAGGCCGAAAGCCTTTGGGCGGGAAAAAAAGAGAAAAGGAAGAAAAAAAGAGGAAAAAGAAAAAATATATAAATTTTATTGATTTTGTGTACAGTTTTATTGAATTTATTGTGTTTAAAGTTTTCACTGCAAAATTGGCGTTTCTAAAATTGAATTTCGAACCAACGGGAGAATTTCAAATTTTAGGAATTTCATTTATGGTATATGATGTTGCTATTTTCTGACCAACGTTGTTAATTGCAATATCATGCTATGTATTGTGCCTAATTTCTGTCCAACGGTGATGTAGGCTTAATGCATAGGAAAGTTATGTGATATTTTATTTCTCACTTTTTCATGATAATTTTTCAGGAGGTTACTCCTTGATGGGATGCATCAAAGATATTCCAACCCTATAAGGGGATAACTACAATGAATGAAAAAGAAAGCTCGACCTTGCCTTTATCTTGGGAGAGGTGGACTGGGTGCTAACCACACCCTGTCCTATAGAGCCTGCTGCACTAGTCAGAGGCAACACAGAGTCTAATGCTGACTTTGAAAAAAGAGAAAAAGAAAATGCTGACCTTAGACAACTATACATAGTTGAAAAGGCAAAGTGGGCCTCAGCCAACAAGAAATTTATGGCTGTGGTAAAGAATACAATTGAGCAGGCTATTGTAGGCTCAATTCCAGAGACTGACAATGTCTTTGAGTATCTAGAAAGAATAAAGACCCAGTTCACTGGTTCTTCAAAGACTCATGCCGCAGAACTCATAAAGGACCTTGTCACGGACAGGTACACTGGAGGTGGCATTAGGGATAATGCAAGACTAAAGCAATGGGACTTGGATTTAAAGGAGGACTTTTTGGTTCACCTGATCATGTCTCGATTGCGGAGTTTGATGCTTTCATTCTCAACTATAATGTGCACCCAGAGAACTGGACCTTTGATACTTTTTTTGCACAATATGTACAAGAGGAGGAGAGAATTAGGCCCAAAAATGGTGGCGTTATCAACTACGTTGGTAGCCCAAAGAAAAGGAACTATAGACCGTCTCAATCAAAGGACAAACAGCATCAAAAGTCACAAGGTCAGCACCAACCTCAGCAAAAGCAATTTACAGTGGGGACAAACTAGTGCCTCTATTGCAAGAAAGAAGGACATTTCAAGAAAGATTATCCTGATTTCTTAAAGATGATAATGGCAAAGAAAGGTGAGAATTTTATCACTTTTGTAAATGAATGCTTGTATGCTAGTTATTCGAAATCCACATGGTGGATCGATTCTCGAGCAACTATTCATGCTTCCAACTCCTTACAGGGATTCCATTTGACGAGGACTACGCAAAGAAGCGAAAGCAACGTTAAAGTCGCAAATGGAGTTGAAGTGAAAGTTGAAGCCATCGAAAATCTCAATCTCAAACTTGATAACGGCTTTATCCTTCCACTTTGAGATGTTTTTTATGTCCCATCTTTGCATAGAAACTTGATTAGTGTGCCATGTTTGGCAGAAGATGACTATTATTGTTATTTTGATAAAGTACAATGTCGCATAATTCATAATAATGAGTGTGTGGGTCTCGCCTTCCGACGAGACAAACTTTATATGCTGCTTATGCATGAAAGTGTGAATGTTCTATGCAATGATGCAAATGATGTAAATGATAGGTCCTCGTTGACAAAAGAAAACAAGAAAAGAAAGAGAACTCCTAATGTCTCATCGAAATTGTGGCACTGTCGTTTAGGCCACATTTCGAGGGGGAGAATAGAGAGACTAGTTAAGAATGAAATTCTTTCTCCACTGGAGTTCTCAGATATAGAACAATGCATAGAATGCATCAAAGAAAAATATACAAAGCACATTAAAAAAGGTGCAAATAGAAGCACAGGAACATTAGAGATCATTCACACAGATATTTGTGGTCCATTTCCTGTAAAGAGTGTGGATGATTATGACTCTTTCATAACATTCACAGATGATTACTCCCGATATGGTTATATTTATCCAATTAAAGAAAGATCGGAAGCATTGGATAAATTCAAGATATTCAAAGCTGAAGTTGAAAATCAACATGATAAAAGGATTAAAATAGTAAGATCCGATCGTGGGGGGAGTACTACGGTCGGCATACTCCTTATGGACAAATCCCAGGACCTTTTGCAAGGTTTCTAATGAAAAATGGCATAGTCGCCCAATATTCCACACCGGGCGAGCCTCAACAGAATGGGGTGGCTGAACGGTGTAACCGTACCTTAATGGATATGGTGCGCAGCATGATGAGCTACTCCACCCTACTATTGGGTTTATGGATGGAGGCGTTAAAAACTGCCGTTCATATTCTCAACAGAGTACCTAGTAAATCGGTGCCCAAAAAACCGTATGAGCTGTGGACCGGAAGAGTACCCTCGCTAGCTCACCTCCATGTGTGGGAGAGTCCTACGGAGGCTAAAGTATTTAACCCAAACATTGGGAAATTGGATCCCAAAACAGTCAGTTGTCATTTCATTGGCTATCCTGACAGATCGAAAGGTTATCGTTTCTACTGTCCGAACAGTTATACAAAGTTTGTAGAAACGAGACATGCTGTCTTCTTGGAAGACGAAATGATGAGGGAGAGACGGTAGCTCGAGTGATTGATATTGAGGAGAAGCGGGAATATATACCCACTTCGACGATTCGGGAACCTTTCTTCTCACTACCTGTTGATGTTGCGCCTTCAATGCCTGACGTTGCGGCTCCAACACTTGTTGTTCACTCTCCTGTGGTGGAAACGAATAGAAATGAGGAACCTGTCTTTCAGGATCCATCAGAAAACACTACCACACATGAGGAGGAGCAACAACAGCCTCAAATAGAAGATGTGCCAAATCAGGAGACTTCACAAGAGTCTCAAACAGAAAATGTGCCAAATGTTGAGGCCCCTAGAAGGTCTGAAAGAGAAAGAAGAAAAGCTATAGCTGATGATTATCAGGTGTATAACACAGAAGAGTCTCATATAGAGGATGATCCCACCTCATATCAAGAGGCCATGAGAAGCGCCCGCTCATCCAAATGGCTGGAAGCCATGGAAGATGAAATGAAATTCATGAAATTAAATGACGTTTGGAATTTGGAGGAAATTCCTAAAGGAGCCAAAACAGTAGGCTGTAAATGGGTCTACAAAACCAAATGTGACTCCAAGGGGAATATAGAAAAGTTTAAGGTGCGACTTGTGGCAAAAGGATTCACACAAAGAGAAGGAATTGATTACAATGAGACGTTTTCTCCAGTCTCTTGTAAAGATTATTTCAGAATAATAATGGCACTAGTGGCACATTACGACTTGGAATTACATCAAATGGATGTAAAAACGGCATTTCTAAAAGGAGATTTAGAAGAAAGAGTCTATATGGCACAACCAAAAGGTTTTGTCATGAAAGGAAAAGAGAATATGGGATGTCGATTAAAGAGATCCATTTATGGGTTAAAACAAGCTTCGAGACAGTGGTACTTGAAGTTTGATGAAACCATAAAGAAATTCGGTTTCCAAGAAAACGTTGAGGACAACTGCATTTATACAAAGTTCAAGAATGGAAAATTCATATTCTTGATTCTGTATGTGGATGACATTCTACTGGCAAGTAGTGATGTTAGTCTTCTACAGGGAACAAAAGAATTCTTGTCCTCAAACTTTGATATGAAAGACCTTGGTGAAGCGTCATATGTTTTAGGTATAGAGATTCACCGAGATAGAAGAAAGCATGCACTGAGATTGTCTCAAAAGAGATATATAGAAAAAGTATTGAAGAAATTCAACATGTCGAAATGCAGTGCTACGCCTGCTCCTATAGTGAAGGGCGAAAGATATGGGGAATGGCAATGCCCCAGAAACAAGTTCGAGCTCGATGAAATGAAGTCAAAGCCATATACTTCGGCTGTAGGAAGTCTACAGTATGCACAAGTGTGCACACGCCTGGACCTATCTTTTGTCACCGGGTTACTTGGCAGATTTCAAAACAATCCAGGCCTAGAGCACTGGAAATTGGTAAAGGAAGTCCTGCAATATGCGCAAGGAACGAAAGGTCTTATGTTGACATACAGAAGATCTGACTCACTCCAAATAGTGGGTTATTGAGACTCTGATTTTGCCACAGATAAGACAAAATCAACATCCGGATACGTGTTCACTCTTGCAGGGGGAGCTATTTCATGGAAAAGCTCTAAACAGACCATCACTGCAGGGTCTACAATGTATGACGAATTTGTAGCATGTTATGAGGCCACGGGGCAAGTGAACTGGCTAAAGAAGTTCATACCCGGTTTGAGAGTGGTTGACAGTATTGAGAAACCACTAAAGTTATACTGCGACAATGAACCTGTAGTACTGTACTCTCACAACAATCAGTCAAGTGGTGCTGCCAAACACATTGACATAAAGTACTATGTTGTGAAGGATAAAGTCCGGGATCACACAATAAGTCTTGAGCATATAAAGACGGAAAAAATGCTCGCGGATCCGCTGACGAAAGACCTACCACCCAATTTGTTCAAGGAACATGTAGCCGGCATGGGTTTAAGGGAAGCCTTATGATTTTGGACTCAGGGCCCAAAAGTTAAAGTATAAAGTATCTGTTTCTGAACAGAGATGTGTATAGTAGCTATTGAATCTATCGACGATTGACCGTGACGATGAAACATGCTCTATACGTTAATTTGTGATGAAACAGACAGAGGTTAAAAGTAATAGTAAAGAGATCAAGGGGGAGAATGTTAGAGTTGATCTCCAAAATGTTAGAGTTGATCTCCTCCCGTTGGGCCCAACGGCCCAACGGGGATCCTTGACCGCGCCTGACCGGGACGCCCAGCCTCCTCTGGCTGGTGGGCCCCTGTCGTCTACGCCATATAAAAGGGGTGAGGGCCGGGGCGGCACACGACACGAAGATCGCCGCCGCCACCAACCTCACCCATAAAACCCTAACCGATCTAAACCGTGGGGGGCACAGTAGCGACGGGAAGCGCCACCACCGCGCCCCGACGACTTCTACACCAACGCACCACGCCGGCGCACGACCACCATGGCCGACGGGCAGTCCTCAAGCTCTCATTCCACCGGTAACCCTAATCCTCTCTCTCTCTCTCAAATGTGCTACTAACGAGATCGGTTGAACCCACTTAGCACCGATGCCTAGTGATCCTAACAGTTCTAACAGTTACAACTAAAATAAGTTTGTTGGTTTTGAATCAACGCCCATAAATCAGTTCCCATATATACGAGAAATGTTATTTGGAGGTCTTAAGCCAAAAGAGATATTTACTGCTCTAAAAAATCAAGCATAATGGCATTTGAAAAATAGATGATGAACATTCTCATTCTTCATAAAAAACAACATCTCTGGCTATCATTTTAATTCCTCCGTGCTAAACTATTGTTTGTTAGTGTTACTCTTTTGAATATGCACCACATAACAATACTTTTAAGTGACATTTTTAATTTTCATATAATCTTGTTCCTCTCAACACGTCCATTATTAGTTAGAGTCAGATACATAGAATTATTAGCTAGAGTCAGATACATAGAATTAATTGAAAATTGTCTATTATAATGGAGATTTCATCTAAAAACATCATTTTCATCGTTCAACATCATATTCATCATTCAAATGTATATGTACATTTGAACTAATAAACTAAAAGCCCGTTTGGTAAGGCTTCAAATTTTATAAGAAATATTTTGGATTCAGATTCTCTTAAGAAACGTTTTTCGAAGAATCGAATTATGAAATTGTTTGATAAATTTGCTAGAAACTAAGAAAAGGGAAAGTGAATCACTAGAAACTGTCCCAACCCAGTTTTATCTTGGTCTATGTAAAACTAGAAGAAACGTTTATGTTTCGAAACTATTGGCTTCACTCCCGTTTGACATAGTTTGTTTGGTTTCGGTGTCTTATTAGAATATAAAACGTTTCAGCCATTCAAACAGGACCTAAGTTCTGACCTACTACTGATCTTCCAAAAGAAACATTAAATAAAAATAATTCAAAACTATTGCAATCAAAACATTTTAATTCAAATAATATTATAAAAGATGGATATGTTTTCAAAAGATGAATTTCCTTGTCATTTGTCATCGTCTGATAGATGAAAAACGGCGATCCTGCAAGAACCAATCAAGATTGTAATCCTGACGTGACGTGTTGAAATGCTGCAAGGATTCTTTGGCGTGGTAGGCATCAACGACACGATGCATGAATTTCCACACGGTTCTGCCGACATGGAATAGATGCTTTGGCCTTGCTTAATTATGGACACGCGGATTGCAGGGAATCGTGCCTGTCCCAACTCATGTATTCACCCAATCATTTGATCATCGTCGGAGCATCTTCAACAGACGTAAAATGACTTATCAAACCAAATTACAGTCAACATAAAAAAACCTTTCCAACAAACTCTTCAACCAGCTAAACAGTTATCTTACATGGATTCATGATACATGATGATTTCAAAGATATAAAAATCTGATCCGACCAAATACTCTCAACAACTTTGTCTAAATCAATACTTTAATTGGCTAGTTGTGGAGCATAATATCTGTTTGTCCTAAAATAATATATCAAGTTAGTATTATCTTCATCTTTTATAATATAAATATTTTTAGTTATAGATCTGAACAACTTAAATACAAGGAAGAAAGAAAGAGTATTAGACATATTTTACTACTACTTGTACGAGTAGTACTAGTATGTTTAGGCGTGCCCATAAGACCAGAGGACACTACAAGCATCACTTCATCACAGTATTCTGTAACTTCCTGGAAACTGGCAGAAGAAACATCGCATTTAAACATCCTGGAAAGAGCTTGTTAGTGGGAGCATTAGTTGGGAATCGACACAATTTCATCATCATTTCTCGTCAGCTCCATACTGCCCCTTATGGGCAAAAGGAACATAATCCAATATGGCGTCGGTTCAGTTCACTCCGACGTCTTTTCAAGATTCTGAAGAATCTCTGCTGATTACGCCGGGCGCACAAAAGTTTTCCATGCCGGTGCCGACTCAACTATATCAATGCAGCAGATTGAGACAAACTTTGAAGAAGTAATGATCGCTACATTGTTATCGCACGTTTTCCGACTATGCCTCTTACATTGGCATTATATAGCCGTTGTTTGTACAGTACCTCTACGAGACATGGAGTAGGAGTACTTCGCATCGAGTGGGCACGGAAGAACGATAAGACTGTCACCAGGTAGGCCTAGCTCCTGTTTTTACGAGTACGACAAATTTTGCAGCTTCGGTACAAAGATGACAAGCTTTTGTCTTTCCTTAAAAAAATAAATATCATAAAACTACAGATACTATAATAAAAAACTATAATAAAAACTATAATAAAAACTATAATAAAAACTATAATAAAAACAATCATAAAAACTATAGATTTAGAATATTATATTATAAAACTACACATTTAAAATAAAATATCACAAAACTAATCAGATTAGATAGCAAATTTATCCAAAAACTATATTTATAATGCAAATTTAATCATAAAACTAACGTTTATAACTCTAACATAATGACGACGTCTTAAAGTTTGGTCGATCTTGATAGATCGAAATATTGACGATGACGTACTCTTGTCGGTTTATATTTTATAGAGCCAAATTCATTGAAGTATCCCTCGTCAAAAAATCCACGGTAGGGATGTCTGACAAAGATTATGATGATGAGGGTCCCACTCATGTTAACACCAAAATTTGGTATGATTTTTTAGTGAATTTGGTTAAAGAAAGAAGTCTCTCGGTGATATGGGCCCGGAGGTACGTCAGGGGCATGACATCTGAGAAAAGGGAAGGCACCCTTGCTCGTCAAAAGAGCGTCAAAGTTATGCCCGAAAGGCTTAGGCGAGTCTCGGCCACGGGCGGCCACGTGGCCGCCGGGGCGGCCGGAGGCTGCCGGAGGCCACCGTATTCCCAACGGCGGGGTCCGGATCACCGGACCCCGGTCGGTAGGGTCAGGATCGCCCGTACCCCATCCTTCATCCCGCACCTCTCTGAGAGAGAGGAGCGAGTCCAACTACCAACCAACCCCTTTAATGCCTAAAAGGAGGGGAGCTGAGCGCCCACCTCGCCGCATTCAATGCGATGTGAGGCGCGGCTGTCAGTCGCTCCCATCATCACCCTTTTTGCCTATCACGAGGCAAAGGGGGCTAGAAGTCTTTGACTAAGACCGCGGCGTGGCCGCGCACCCACTCCGCGCACGCCTCCCACACGTCCTGTCCAGTCACATTTAATGCGTTGGGCGGCCGCGTGGGAGAGAGAGGGTGCGCGCGTGGGCGGGGCGGTGCCAGTGCCTACCCGTGGAATGGGCCGCTGACCGGTGGGTCCCGTCGGAGTAGGTAGGCAGGCCATCATCGCGTCAGCAGCATGGCCGCCACGACGATCGCCCCCTTTTCCGCTTTTCATGACGCAGCAAACAAGAAGGAGTAGGGATGGAATGGCTTCTTCGACAAGATGAGATAAAAACTACTCCCCCACGTGGAGTGGAAGGGAGAGAAGCTGGGACTACTGTGGTGTTCCTTTGTTCTATAAAAGGAGATCCAAGTCAATCAGAGAAGAGGTTCTGCTCTTTCGGCTGATAGGTTGTTGTTGGTTGCTGTTAGATTGACCTACTCTAGGTCGTGGACTGATTGGCAGAACAGCCCCCTGGGCAACACCTAGCTCTTTGCGATACCTCATTCACCACTGAGTCCAAGGGAGAGGAACATTCCCCTTGTTCTTGGCAACTTGCCCCACATACTACATACAAACAGGAGTAGGGTATTACACCACACCGGTGGCCCGAACCTGTATAACCCCCGTGTCTCTGCAATCTTAGCTTCTTCTTCCTGCCTCATCTGCATTATTTCATTCTTTCTGCGAGTTTAAACCAGGATACACCGCTCCCCGTGCCGAACCAAAAAAGGGGGTCCTCTGGATCCCTGCGTGCCGATCTACGCATCGATAGCTGGCGCGTCAGGTAGGGAGAGCGCACTGCGTTTTGATTTAAACTCCCGTATTCCTCCCATTTTCTGGCGGAAATCTCTCTCACCGACCCCGCCATGGTCCACGGCCGCGTCCTACGCTCCGCGTCAGGCTCACTCGCTATGCGCGAGCGTGGCCTAGCCAACGAGGCGGCAGAAGAGGTTGATGCGGGCAGGCACAGCCCCAATTTTCGCCACCTCCGCTCGAGGGGGGAAGGATCTTCGTCTCCCTCACCACCGCTGATGGCGATGGCGGCAGCAGCTCCTGCACCATCCCCTCTGCCCCCCGCTGAAGCGGCGGTTGAGGGCGGAGGAGCCCATGCATCCCGCGGGCTGACAACGCTCTACGGGACCCGGACCACGCCTAGCGGGCGTGCCGCGAGCCCCGCCGGCGGCGTCCATCGCCGCTGGAGTTTGGCACTCCCGAGGGTGCCTGCGAGCGGCAAGCTCTTTTGCGCCACCCCAGATCACCTGGCGAGGATCCAACACCGGAGGTGGTTCGACGACGTGGCGAAGCTCGTAGGCACGGCCAAGCGCCAGCTGGCCGCCGACCTCGCTTCCTTCAGCCACCAACCGCACGATTCACGCGCTGCGGTAAGCTCGTCCTTCCGACGGTGGGCTCGAAGGGCAGCACTGCCGCAAGGACGGAGGAGAGCCTTTCGGCGGCAGCCCAGGGGCGCCCAGGGATCTGCTATACGCGGAGCGGGATGCTTGTCACGCCCAGAAATTCACACCAGAATTTCTGCAGCTAATTTGTGCATTACATCCTCGTCCGGGAATCAGTAGGTACACAAATTGACGTTATTGATAATACTGAGAATCCTCGTCTTAGAAACAATATAAAAGAGTTACATAAATGCGGCGGAAAAAGAAAATAAAACGACTTAAGCGAAACTTGAGACGAGCGAGCGGAACACCAACACCACGACAAAACCTTGACGAGAACAAGCCTACACCTCCTCGGAGACCTCGCTCTCAACCTGCGCCTGAAGGGGAAAAGAAACAAGGCGAGTACAACCACCGTACTCAACAAGTCACACCGGAAAAGGGGACATGATGCAAGATAAATAACAAGGAAAGGTCAAGGGCTCAATTTGCATAAACAACATTTGCGAGAATACGGTAATGATATTTGAAGACAAAAAGGTAGTAACATTTTAAAGTATTAAATAAACACTGTCCAACGCTCAAACCACGTTGCAACAGGCCCATCCATCCACCGCACTAGTCATAATCCAACATTTCATGCGAATAAAATAAAATGAGACTAATCAAGGTGAATCGGTCGATCGCCCGTAACGTGGGCACGGCTATTCGAATAGTTTTTACTCGATCGAGGTGTACAAGCTGTACCCACAAGACACAATCCCACAACACGTTACCGTGCGCCGGTACACCACCACGGTGCCCGGAAAGGAATTGTGACAGGACCCTTCACATAACTCCCTCTAATCAATCGTACCACACCAAGGTTTCGCCCCATTCCCATCGGGCAATGGGCAGCCCCTCTAGTGCCGCGGTGAATCCGGAAGCTGATCAACCCTTAAAACCGGGGCCGACCCAACTCCATCACGCTCACCTCTCTCGGGATACGTTAACTAGAGACACTATGCTACAAGCCCACCATTACCCATGCGGCTTGTGGTATGCACGGCATTTCTTCCGGGGTTTCCGTGAACCGGTCCTTAATCGTCAAGAGCACGCTAACCAAAGTCCAACCATGTGCTCACGACCCACCTTTCTTATAATTCAGTATTATTAAGAACCAAAGTCATATCTTAATATCATCGGAAGGACCACTTTAGAAATAACCTTGTTTAGTGTGATTCCCTTAAGTGAGCTAGTTGCACTAAGCATGACTAAGCAACCTTAAACTATCATCTAGTCACATTGGATCCCAAGTTATCAATGGTATAAGGTAAACAATCCTGTGGTTGAGTACAATAGGTATAAAACATCCCATGAAATGACATTCTAAAACATATGCGGTATTTGAACGAAAAGAGATATTTACATAAAATAGGTACAATATGGTCAATGTAAGGTATGACTTGCCTTGCTCGGAGGCGAGGAACCTCGGCGACTACTTGAAGAGAACGGGCTCGCGGAAAACTCGGAATCTACACGACAAACAAAGCACTCAACAAACACCCTAAAAAGTCTACTGAAACAGCACTGAAAAGTATTTTTAATGGATTCTTGACATTTTTCTGGATTTAATGAAGTTTGAATGGACTAAAACGGAGCTCGGATTCAAAAGATATGAATTTTAGAAGTTTAATTGCGGTTTTTAAACTAAACGAAAAGATTAAATTATTTATTGCGCAATTAAGTCCCCTGGTGACGTCACCCTTGCGCGGCACGTGGCTGGCGTCGGCGATGATCGCCAGCGGGCCGTCGCGCCTCGGGGCTCGGCGCGCTGCAGCTGCGCGGGCGACGGGCGCGGCGGCCGGATTGGCTCACGTGGCGCAATCCGAGCGGTCGGATTGGCGGCGACGTGGCGTGATCTGGCGGCCGGATGGCGACGATCGGACGGCGCAAATCCATCACGATCGGACGGCGCAGATCCGTCCGATCCGCAAGATCGGACGGCACGGGGCGGCGCTAGGGTTAGGGTTAGGGTTAGGGTTTGGACGCGGCGGCGACGGCCGTTGCGGCGCCGGCGACGACCATCCGGCGGCGGCGGGCGGCGCGGCGACCCGACGGACGGCGGCGGACCGGCGGCGACAACCCGACTAGCGGCGGCGTGCGCGCGAAAGGAAAAAAGGACGCAAACGAAACAAAATGGAACCCGAGGACGGCGGCGAGCTCACCGGCGGAGGAATCGACGGAGAACGGCGGCGACACGGGCTAAAAACTTGGCGATCAAAGGGGAAACGAGGCGGAGCTCGGGGTTTTATAGGGGAGAGAGGAGAACGAAACGGGCACGAAACGACGGGGATAAGGTCGTCGGAAAACTCGGACTCGGAGAGAGAGGAAAGATACGGCGGCGTTTCGGGGCAGCGGCGGCGTTGCGGTGCGCGAAGTGCGGGCACGGGTGCGGCGGCACGGGCGGAGCCGGCGTGGGGCCACGCGGCGCGAAGGCGGAAGCGGCCGGGTAAGCGGCGGGCGGCGCGGCTATGGCGCGGCGGCGGTTGGGCCGGCGGGCGCGGGGAAGCGGCTCCGACAGTGGGGCCCACACATCGGTGGCCGCGCGCGAGGACGCGAAGCCGGACTTGCGCGGCGCCGGGGCCGTGGGCTTCGGCCCACGTGCAGAAGGAGCGGCACGCGCGGGGAGGCGGGCCGACGGCCCGTTAGGGCGATGGGCGGGAAAGGGGAGGCCGTACGGCGTACGGAAAAAGGAGAAAAAGAAAAAAGAAAAAAGAAAAAGGAAAAAGGGACTTAATTAAATTCATGTTTTCTTATTTAATTGATTAAAAATACTTAGAGTGCTCTAAAAATTCCAAAAAATCCGTTAGCGTATTTTGACATGAAGAATTCAAGAAAAATCCTATCATGTCATTTCCATTTATTAGTTGTATTTTAAAATTATAGGTTGACTCCGGGTTAATTTGAAATTCGATTATTTTCGGGTAAATTATTTTTAAAAGAATTTAGGGAAAAACCCAGGATGTGACAACCTACCCCCCTTAAACGGAATCTCGACCCCGAGATTCGGAGGTACTGGCGAAGAGGTGCGGGTGCGCGGCCTTTAGCTCATCTTCTCGTTCCCAAGTAGCTTCTTCCTCGGAGTGATGAGTCCATTGAACTTTGCAAAACTTGATAACCTTGTTCCGAGTCCTTCTCTCACCGACCTCGAGAATACGTCTTGGTCTCTCTACATAGGTTAAGTCCTCTTGGATTTCCACCGATCGGACTACTTTGTTCTTCGGTACCCTTAAACACTTCTTCAACTGGGACACATGAAACACGTCGTGAATACCGGTCATGTTGGAGGAAGCTCCGGTGATAGGCCACTTCTCCTCGACGTTCCCGAATCTGTATGGTCCCACGAAACGTGGTGCCAACTTACCTTTGGTTTGGAACCGGTGTACTCCCGGAGTGGTGTAACGCGAAGATACACAAAATCCCTGCTTCAAAAGCGAGATCTCTTCGACGATTATCGGCATAGCTCTTCCGTCGGGACGCAATCTTCAACCTTTCCCGAATCACTCGGACCTTTTCCTCTCGCTTCGCGTGCTTCCGTGCCAAACAACGGCGCTCACCCGTCGATCCCGAAGAGGGGTGTGCGGCATTTCCGTCCATACGGTGCTTCAAACGGTGCCATTTGAATGCGGCTCGATAACTGTTGTTGTAAGAGAATTCGCATAGGGCAAGCTTTTGTCCCACGCTTTTCCAAAATCGAGCGCGCATGCTCTTAGCATATCTTCCAAAATCTGATTCACTCTCTCGGTTTGGCCGTCTGTTTGCGGATGATAGGACGTGCTTGAAATTCAAACGGTGCCGAGTTCTTCTTGCAACTTCTTCCGAATTTGGAAGTAAACTAACTTCCCTATCGACACGATCTTCTTAGGCACGCCATGCAAACACATGATCCTTGCGAGATAAAGCTCGCTAGCTTCTTCCCCGAGTAGGTAGTATGTACGGTATGAAGTGGGCCACCTTGGTGAGTCGGTCCACCACGACCCAAATTGAGTCATAACCTGACGTTGTGCGGGGTAAACCCGTGATGAAATCCATTCCAATTTCTTCCCATTTCCACTCGGGAATCAAGTGGTTGCAAATCCGTGGGCCGTTGATGTTCGCCTTCACTCGCCGACAAACATCACAAAGTGCAACAAACTCGGCTATCTCCCTCCTCATCTTGACCCACCAAAACTTTTCTTTAAGGTCTTGATACATCTTTGTACTGCCGGGTGAATTGAGTATTGAGTTTGGTGAACCTCCGTAAGGATCGCCTTTTCAAATCCTTGTCTTCGGCACACACACCTCTTTCCCATCCAGATTGTGCCATGTTCGTCTTTCGAAAAACCACGAGCTTTTCCGACTCTCATGTTCTTCTTGAGTTCGGCCATTTCGGGATCGACGCCCGAGCAGCCCGAATTTGATCAATGAGAGTGGGTTGGGCTTCCGAGCAGCCACAAAACCAAAATCCACCACTCGTAGATTCGATTCTCGAATTCCTGCGCAAGGGTCACACATTCCTTCGACACTGAGGGTGGTGCGGTAACTCTTTCGACTTAGTGCATCCGCAACCACATTAGCTTTGCTGGGATGGTAATGGATCCCTAAGTCATAATCCTTGATCGGTTCCAACCATCTTCTCTGCGGAGGTTTAAATGCAGTTGGGTGAAAATGTACTTAAGACTTTTGTGATCTGTATACACTTCACAACGATTACCAATTAGGTAGTGTCGCCGGATCTTCAATGCATGAACCACTGCGGATAACTCCAGATCATGAGTGGGGTAGTTGTTTTCATGTGGGCGCAATTGACGAGATGCATATGCGACCACTTTGCCTTCTTGCATCAACACACATCCCAACCCTTGGCGAGATGCATCACAATAAACTTGGAAGTCCTTTGTTGGGTCGGGCGGTATCAATCGGTGCGAGACACCAACTTCCTCTTGAGCTCTTCAAAACTCCTATTGCATTCGGCCGACCATTTAAACTTCTCATCTTTCTTCAACAGTTGAGTCATTGGCTTGGCAATTTTGGAGAAGTTCTCAATGAAGCGGCGGTAGTAACCCGCAAGTCCAAGGAAACTTCGGATCTGCGTAACCGTCTTAGGCGGGGTCCACTTAGTAACTGATTCCACATTTGCTGGATCCACGGCTACTCCTTGGGCATTCACAATGTGGCCGAGGCTGTACCTCCTTTAACCGAAAGCACACTTGCTAAACTTGGCGTAGAGTTGATGGTCTCTCAACTTTTCGAGCACTTGTCCGAAGATGTTGCTCATGATCCTCCTCGACTTAGAGTAGACCAAAATGTCGTCAATGAACACCACTACGAATTTATCCAAGAACTCCATAAACACCTTGTTCATCGGGTTCATAAAGAAAGCGGTGCATTGGTTAAACCAAAAGACATGACCGTACACTCGTCATCCATATCGGTGGTGAAGGCGGTCTTGGGAATGTCCTCTTCCCGAATCCTTAGCGATGATAGCTCGATCGCAGATCTATCTTGGAAAATACCTTGGCCCCTTTGAGTTGATCGAATAAGTCATCAATCCGTGGTAGGGGATACTTGTTCTTGATAGTAACCTCATTGAGGGCTCGATAATCCACACACATTCTCTTGGTCTTGTCTTTCTTTTCCACAAAAATCACCGGAGCACCCCAAGGCGACGTGCTCGGCGTATATACCCTTTTTGCAACTGTTCATCCACTTGCTTCTTTACTTGACCAACTCGTTGGCTCCCATCCTATATGGCCTCTTGTGTATTGGGGCGGTCCGGTACTAGGTCAATCCGAATTCAATTTCCCTTTTGGCGGCATCCGAGTTAAATCCTCGGGAAAAACTTGGGTATTCTCGACGATGGGGATATCCTCTAACTTCACAGGGGTCTTGGCCGCCATTTCGAACGATTCCCCGGTGGAAACATGATTCAAACTTGCTACGGGCTTGACTTGCATGGGAGAGCGAAAAACAATTCTTTCTCCATTCATGTTGACTAAAGTAATGGTGCGACTAGCGCAGTCAATTACTCCCTTATGTCTGGACAACCAATCCATCCCAAGAATGACATCTATGCCTTTGGTGAAGGAGGATAAGGTTGGCTAGAAACATAGATCCTTGGATTTCTATGGTCACGAGGGACAATGCGAGTGGTCTCCAAGTGGTTTCCGGGGTTTGAACCCGCATAGGTATCTTAAGTCCCACTACCGACAACCCTTGTGCCCCAACAAATTGCTTTGAGATAAATGAATGTGTAGCGCCGAATCAAATAATACGTGGCGGGAGTATAGTTTACGGAAACATACCCGTATAACCTCTGGAGCGGTCAGTGCTTCCTCGGCGGACGCATGATTGACTCGAGCTGGATGAACCTTGGCCCGCGCGTCTTGGCTTCGGACACTTGTCCGCAAAATGCCACGGGTCACCACGGTTGAAACAGACTCTGGCTTTCCTTCCGAGTCCTTCCTTGGAGGTGGTGGTATGTGATTCTTGCCGGGATGGCGCTGTTGGAGGGCGGGGCTGGAGTCTGTTTGCGACCACGCCACTACTTGCCCTTGGAAATTCCACAGGTGATAAGATCGATGCGACGAACAATCATGGTGGTAGGTCCACTCGACTTCCGGGCATGAAACGCGGCCTCTGCGATTTCCCGCTTTGAGGAGGTCGTGTGCGGAATACTTTTCTCTTCTTGATCATCTTGTTGCGCGATCTTCCGTCGAATGGCCTTGTCGACCAGCTTCTCAAAGTTAGCATACTCTCCGGAGATAAGCTTGTCCGTGAGTTCATCATCCAAACCAGCCAAAAACTTTTCCGCCTTCTGCATCGGTGCGCACATCTTCGGGGCATAACGGGCAAGACGATTGAACTCGTGCGGATACTCGAAGCGATCATTACCTGCTCAAGGGAACGGAACTCACGTTTTTCGTGCAACTATTCCCCGAGGAATATGTGCGGTCCCGAAACGCGACGAAACTCTTCCCAAGTAAGCTTGCCCGGGCGAGTAACCAAATAGTTGTCCCACCAAGCGGCAGGACCACATGAATCGATGAGTGGCAAAAGAGACTTTCTCCCGATCCGTGCACCGGCAGATCCAACTTCTTCTCTATGGCATGAAGCCAATCATTAGCCTCCATGGGATTGGTGGTGCTTGGAGAAGGTTGGCGGTCGGACACGAAGGAACTCGGCGGCTTGGGCTGGGGTGGTGGGGCGGCAAGCGATTATTCCTCGCTTTCTTGCATTTGTTGCAGCATCTGCGTTGCATCCGGTGGTGTTGTTGTTGCATTTGCTGCATCATTGCAGCCATCATCCGTGTCTCGTGAAGCGAGCACTTGAGCAATGGTGGGATTCTCGGGTGGCGGTGGAGGAGCATTGCCATTTGCGTCGTGAGCCTCGTGGTTGTCGGCACTGACCGCCTATTGTTCTTATTCGCCCCGGTCCCGGTGTTCACCATCCGAAGGAGACGACCGACCGAGAGAGAAAAGAAGAAAAACAGACTTAGCACTAATCTTTATTATTTGAATTCAAATGCATTGTTCGATCTTGACTAAAAACAAGGAAAAGCACCAAACATCCTTAATTGGTCGAGTCATATCACACTTGATATCGATGCGCGCTATCCACACACACGCGGCCTAACACACAAGCAACTACCAAGGAGACAAACTAAGAAAAACGGTAAAACTAAGGAGGGCAACTAGAACGATCCACGAGACGAGGAATCGAAACGCTTCCTTCGAAGATCCCCATTCTTCCGAACGGCTCCTGGAGTCCTCGGCGTCACCTCGGACTTGGAATCTTCGAATCGGTTGCCGTAGCCCAACCGATCCTGCCTCTTCCCTCCGAGGAATCTTGAGTCTCTTCGGAGTCCATGTCTTCACCAATTATCGAGCTTGAGTCACGGAGACGGAGATCCAACCATTACGCCACCTCCGCTTGGATTCGCCGAAGCCGGAGCAAAGGTGAGGGCAGGACCGCGCAGAGGAACTGGAACCGGCGCTGGAACTGGAGCGGGTGGAGCTGGAGAAGGCGGGGGAATCCGAGGGGCTAGGCGGATACGGACGGGCGCGGTAGTGGTCTTCCGAGGCGTAGTGCGGAGTCTAACCCCAACCGGTGGCGGGAGTCCCTTCAACTCGGCTACTTCCTTCTTCGGGCGAACCACTTCGTCCTGCATCGCGCGATCCTCGGCGGCTTCTTGTCGTTCGGCTCCTTGGTCGCCTTGTGTAGGTCGAGTGCATCGATCCAGTCCTTTGAGCACAGTGCACATGTGACCGAAGGTAGTGTCATTCTCCTCCGCCGTAGACTTGAATGCACTGACCTCTGCGGAACTACCTCGACGGGAATGGTAGCGGTAGAAGGAGGTGCGAAGGTCAGCATCATGCAGCTCCCTCATCCCGGCCAACATCGGGTAGGCGGCTTCTTGACAAGCGTGATCGATGTGCCTCGAGGCTGTGACCTCCATGTTGGGAAGACACGTTCCCACAAACCCGTGAACCTCCAACCGAACACGGTGGGGCAACTCGCCAGAGGGCGCAACCGTCGTATACTCCGGTGCTTGGGATATCCAAGCGCAAGGGCCATACGCGCCGGCTCGCCACGAAACCGTCATCCCTTTTCCGCGGTGCGTCGTTGGGGAACTCGCCATCTATAGAAACAAAGGAGTGGGAAAAATCAAAACATGCTCAAAACCCACGACCACATCCCGTTTTCGCAATTCCTAAACCCTAGACTGACTCCACTTTTCAAAACACCCCTTTTCTTTCAAAACATATGCACATGAAAAGAATTAGAGGGCTCTTAAGGTTTCCGGTTGGCTTGTCCTACATCACGGAAGGCTCGATACCAACTTGTCACGCCCGAAATTCACACAATTTCGCAGCTAATTTGTCCATTACATCCTCGTCCAGAATCGAGAGGTATACAAATCGACGTTATTGATAATACGAATCCTCGTCTTAGAAACAATATAAAAAGAGTTACATAAATGCAGCGGAAAAGAAAATAAAACCGACTTAAGCGAAACTTGAGACGAGCGAAGCGAAACACCAACACCACAAAAACCTTGACGAGAACAAGCCTACACCTCCTCGGAGACCTCGCTCTCAACCTCGCACCGAAGGGGAAAAAGAAACAAGGCTGAGTACAACCACCGTACTCAACAAGTCACACCGGAAAAGGGGACATGATGCAAGATAAATAACAAGGAAAGGTCAAGGGCTCAATTTGCATAAACAACATTTGCAGAATACGTAATGATATTTGAAGACAAGTAAAAGTAGTAACATTTAAGCGGTATTAAATAAACACTTGTCCAACGCTCAAACCACGTTGCAACAGGCCCATCCATCCACTGCACTAGTCATAATCCAACATTTCATGCGAATAAAATAAAATGAGACTAATCAAGGTGAATCGGTCGATCGCCCGTAACGTGGGCACGGCTATTCGAATAGTTTTTACTCGATCGAGGTGTACAAGCTGTACCCACAAGACAATCCCACAACACGTTACCGTGCGCCGGTACACCACCACGGTGCCCGGAAAGGAATTGTGACAGGACCCTTCACATAACTCCCTCTAATCAATCGTACCACACCAAGGTTTCGCCCCATTCCCATCGGGCAATGGGCAGCCCTCTAGTGCCGCGGTGAATCCGGAAGCTGATCAACCCTTAAAACCGGGGCCGACCCAACTCCATCACGCTCACCCTCGTGGGATACGTTAACTAGAGACGGCTATGCTACAAGCCCACCATTACCCATGCGGCTTGTGGTATGCACGCATTTCTTCCGGGGTTTCCGTGAACCGGTCCTTAATCGTCATGAGCACGCTAACCAAAGTCCAACCATGTGCTCACGACCCACCTTTCTTATAATTCAGTATTATTAAGAACCAAAGTCATATCTTAATATCATCGGAAGGACCACTTTAGAAATAACCTTGTTTAGTGTGATTCCCTTAAGTGAGCTAGTTGCACTAAGCATGACTAAGCAACCTTAAACTATCATCTAGTCACATTGGATCCCAAGTTATCAATGGTATAAGGTAAACAATCCTGTGGTTGAGTACAATAGGTATAAAACATCCCATGAAATGACATTCTAAAACATATGCAGTATTTGAACGAAAAAGAGATATTTACATAAAATAGGTACAATATGGTCAATGTAAGGTATGACTTGCCTTGCTCGGAGACGAGGAACCTCGGCGACTACTTCAAGAGAACGGGCTCGCCGGAAAACTCGGAATCTACACGACAAACAAAGCACTCAACAAACACCCTAAAAAGTCTACTGAAACAGCACTGAAAAGTATTTTTAATGGATTCTTGACATTTTTCTGGATTTAATGAAGTTTGAATGGACTAAAACGGAGCTCGGATTCAAAAGATATGAATTTTAGAAGTTTAATTGCGGTTTTTAAACTAAACGAAAAGATTAAATTATTTATTGCGCAATTAAGTCCCTGGTGACGTCACCCTTGCGCGGCACGGGGCGACGTCGCATGACGTCGGCGGTGCGTCGCCCTAGGGCGCGTCGGCGCTCGTGCAGCCGCGCGGCGGCGGGGCGCGGCGGCCGGATTGCTGCCACGTGGCGCAATCCGGCGGTCGGATTGGCGCGACGTGGCGTGATCTGGCGGCCGGATGGCGACGATCGGACGGCGCAAATCCATCACGATCGGACGGCGCAGATCCGTCCGATCCGCAAGACGGGACGGCACGGGCGGCGCTAGGGTTAGGGTTAGGGTTAGGGTTTGGGCGGCGGCGACGGCCGTTGCGGCGCCGGCGGCGACCATCCGAGCGGCGGGCGGCGGCGGCGGCGACCCGACGGACGGCGGCGGACCGGCGGCGACAACCCGACTAGCGGCGACGTGCGCGCGATAGGAAAAAGGACGCAAACGAAACAAAATGGAACCCGAGGACGGCGGCGAGCTCACCGGCGGAGGAATCGACGGAGAACGGCGGCGACACGGGCTAAAAACTTCGGCGATCAAAGGGAAACGAGACGGAGCTCGGGGTTTTATAGGGGAGAGGGAGACCGAAACGGGCATGAAACGACGGGGATAAGGTCGCCGGAAAACTCGGACTCGGAGAGAGAGGGAAGATACGGCGGCCGTTTCGGGCGGCGGCGGGTGCGGTGCGCGAGAAGTGCGGGCACGGGTGCGGCGCACGGGCCGGAGCCGGCGTGGGGCCCACGCGGCGCGAGAGGCGGAAACGGCCCGGTAAGCGGCGGGCGCGCGCGGCTATGGCGCGGGCGGTTGGCGGCCGGGCGCGGGAAGGCGGCTCGACAGTGGGGCCCACCGGTGGCCGCGGCGCGAGGACGCGAACCGGACTTGCGCGGCGGGCGGGACCGTGGGCTTCGGCCCACGTCCGGGAAGGAGCGCGCGGGGAGGCGGACCGACGGCCCGTTAGGGCGATGGGCGGAAAGGGGAGGCCGTACGGCGTACGGAAAAGGAGAAAAAGAAAAAGAAAAAAAGAAAAAGGAAAAAGGGACTTAATTAAATTCCTGTTTTCTTATTTAATTGATTAAAAATACTTAGAGTGCTCTAAAAATTCCAAGAAAATCTGTTAGCGTATTTTGACATGAAGAATTCAAGAAAAATCCTATCATGTCATTTCCATTTATTAGTTGTATTTTAAAATTATAGGTTGACTCCGGTTAATTTCGAAATTCCGATTATTTCGGGTAAATTATTTTTAAAAGAATTTAGGGAAAAACCCAGATGTGACAATGCTCGCCTCCGCATCGAGCATCGCGTGACGAGCGCCGCATGGGCGAGCACCGGATTGCGCCTCCTCGTCGGGAGGCGCCACCGCTCAGCGGCGGCCGCGGCGGCCTCCCGCAAATAGAGCCCCTCGGAGGACGGCGGCGGTCGCGATGGCCCGGCCGCGGCGGGGGCTCCGCGATGCCCAACGAGGCCGCGCAGCCACTGTCGCCTCCTCTGGCTGGCAATGGCTGCCAGGTCTTCGTTGCCAACCTCCGTAACGTGCGCTGGCCTAACAAGTTTAGGCCGGCCCTTACGAAGAAATACGACGGCTCGGTTAACCCTACCAAGTTCCTCCAGATCTACACCACAGCCATTGAAGCTGCCGGAGAGACGAGCGTGTCATGGCTAACTTCTTTCCCATGGCACTCAAGGGCCAGGCTTGCTCCTGGCTGATGAATCTGCCGGCCCGGTCAGTCACTTCTTGGGACGACCTGTGCCGCCAGTTCACCTCCAATTTTCAGGGCACGTACCCGCGCCCGGGAGTGGAGGCAGACCTTCACATGGTCCGACAAGGGGAGGACGAGTCCCTGCGCAAATACATTCAGCGTTTTTGCCAGGTACGCAACATCATACCCTCCATCGCTGACCATGCAGTGATCTTCGCCTTCCGGAGTGGCGTATGCCACAACGTTATGTTGGAGAAGATCGAATCCAAGGCCCCCCGGACTACCACGGAGCTTTTCGAGCTCGCAGACCGGGTGGCCCGCAAGGAGGAGGCTCGGGTTTGGAATCATAGGAATCCTACCCCGACCTCCACCAGCGATGCCCTCTCCGCGTCCCGTGAAGAGCGACGCGAACGGCGACGGAAGAACAGGCCTTCGCGCGGTGGCGAGGAGGGTCATGTCCTCGCCATCGACGGGGCCAAGAAGCCCTCGAGGAAGGGCAAGCCCGCGGGTAACCGCAGGCTGTCCCCGGACCCTCGCCCCCAGGGCTGGGTCGGTGACAAATGGTGCATGGTGCACCAAACCTCCCACCGCGACCTCTCTGAGTGCCGTTCAGTCAAAAATCTGGCCGAGTGGGTGCAGAAGTATGAGCAGGAGCGGAGGGAGAACGAGAAGGAGATCCGTCGCAAGGACAAGGTGCCGGCGGAGCGCTCGGACAACCGGCGAGAGGAGGCCAAAGATGCGGCCCCCGCCAGGGACGACGATGACAACCTGGGCTACCAGGATCCCCAACACGTCGTCGCCACCATCGACGACGGTGCGGGCGCCCAAGTATCCCACCGGAGCTTCAAGTCCATGAGACGCGAGCTCCTCGCAGCCGTGCCGTCTCACGAGGCGGCCTGGAGGTCGCGCTGGGCAGAGGTGCCCATCACCTTTGACCAAACCGACCACCCAGGGAGCATTGCACGGAGCGGCCATTTGGCCCTCGTGACCTCCCCCACCATCTGCAACGTCAGGGTCGCCCGAGTCTTAATTGACGGAGGTGCGGCCCTCAACATACTATCCCCGAAGGCCTTTGATGCGATTAAGGCCCCGGGAATGGTGCTCGGGCCCTCTCACCCCATCATTGGGGTGACGCTCGGAAAGGTGTGGCCCCTTGGGCAGATCGCTCTGCCGGTCACCTTTGGGGCCCCCGCTAATTTCCGCACCGAGCGGATCGACTTTGATGTGGCGGATCTCAATCTGCCCTACAACGCCGTTCTCGGGAGGCCAGCATTGGTGAAGTTCATGGCGGCTACCCATTACGCCTACCGCCAGCTCAAGGTGTTGGGCCCCGGAGGCCCTATCACCATCCATGCCGACGTCAAAACCGCGCCGGATCGCGCGGAAGCGCGCGTCGACGACATCGCGGCGGCCGACCGCGTCGAACCCGAGGGCCCCCAAGGGGAGACATCGGGTTCCCGGGCCCCGAAGCAGCGCATCACCTCTGCCGATGAGGTGATAATTAAGTCTATCCATTTGGGTGACGACCCGTCCAAGACCGCCAACATTGGTGGCGGCTTGGACCCCAAATAGGAAGACGCGCTCGTCTCCTTCCTGCGGGCGAATGCCGACGTGTTTGCTTGGAAGCCGTCGGATATGCCCGGAGTCCCCAGGGAGGTGATCGAGCACCGACTTGCGTATGGCCGGACGCACGCCCGGTCCGGCAAAAGGTGAAGCGACAGGCCGGAGCGCGGGCGTTCATCCGCGAAGAGGTGGCACGGCTCCGGAGGCCGGCTTCATCCAGAGAGTGCGCATCCGGAGTGGTTGGCAAACCCGTGGTCGTCCCGAAGGCCAACCACAAGCTGCGTATGTGCATCGACTACACCGACCTCAACAAGGCATGTCCCAAAGACCCCTATCCTCTACCCCGAATAGACCAGATAGTCGACTCCACTGCGGGGTGCGACCTTTTATGCTTCTTAGATGCGTATTTTGGCTATCATCAATTTCGCATGGCTGTAGAGGATGAGAAGAAAACTTCATTTATCACTCCTGTGGGTACTTTTTGCTACATGTCTATGCCCTTTGGTTTAAAAAATGCCGTGTCCACTTTCCAACGTGGTGTCCACATCACGTTGAAAGACCAAATAGGGCGCAACATTGAGGCATACGTCGATGATCTCGTAGTCAAATCTCGGCATCAAAGAACTTTGCTCCCGGATTTGGCCGAGACATTTAACAACCTCCGGTCCTCCCGCATGAAGCTGAACCTAGAGAAATGCGTGTTCGGGGTACTGGCAGACAAACTATTAGGGTTTCTGGTCTCCGCCCGAGGCATTGAGGCCAACCCCACTAAAATAAAGGCAATAGAGGAGATGCGTGTCACAGCCCGATTTTCATTCGGGAATAAAAATCATTTAATAAATTATTTTCTAGAAAATAAATAAAATGAAAAACAAAGTAAATCAAGTGAAACTATTAAGGAAATTAAATTTTCCTTTAAAAATAATGGCTAGAAATATTTTTGAAATATTCTCTATGCCCTAAAGTACTCTCGAAATTTTTCGTGAAATTTTGGAGCTCGAGAAATAATTTTAATAATACAAAGAACAATTCAATAATTATTTAAATAAATAAATTAAACTTTGAATGAGTTGGAGATATTTTTATTAAATACTTTGGGTGTTCATATATTTTCAGGATTTTTGTTGGAATTATTTGGGCATTGGAAGTATTTATAAGAATTAAAGGATGTTTGGACCGAAAAGTCTGTTTTACTTCCCGCTACGGTGGCGTCTTCAACCTCCACTGTGCTACGTGCCGAACATTGCCCGAAAACCGTGGCTTTGTTTCCTCCACCAAATCCAGCCCAATCCTTTGCCCAAATCAAAAATTAGTTGCGGGAACGGATTCCTCTCGATCTTCTCTACGTTTCCCCAACAAATCCCCTCAATCCCGTGCTAAATCGCGCGAATTTCGGCCCCGTTCTTATCCCGACGAACTCAAGATAAACCCTAAAAATCCGGCGCCAAATCCTCTCTTCCCGGTGCGGGACTCTCCCTCCCAAGCCTATAAAAAGGACCCCCTTGATCTCCTTCTCGGTTTCCTCATTTTTCCCGAGTTTTCCCGTGCTCTAGCCACCTTCCCCGCGATTTCCCATCTCTCTTCCGTCGGCCGGAACTCCGGCAACCTTTTCCGCCGCCTCGGCCGCTCCCAGTGCGCCGTTGCCTTCCCGGCATCGCAGCGGTGAGGAGAAGCCCGCCACCGGTTCCCTTGCGCCAAACACCACCGGAAGGCCCCGTTGCCATGGACCCGTGCGTCGCCACCTCCATTTGCACTTCGGCCGTGCCTCGTCGCCGTTCCCGTCGCTGGTTATCGTTGCCGCCTTCACCGTCGGCATCATAGCAGCAAGCGAAGCCCGTCCTCCACCTCTCCTCCCACGAAAGCCACCGGAAAGCCGTTGTCGCCGTCAACCCGAGCTCGGCCGCCGCTTTCATCTCGTCGCCGGCCGTCTCCCGCCGCTGCTCGTCGTTGGGTAAGTAGTGGTAAGAGTCGCCTCACCGTCCTCTCTCCATTAGTGAACTCCGTTTTCACCAGAGTGTCGTGGTTCGTCGTTGCCGCGTCGCACTTCGCCGTCGCCGCTACCCATTACGGCCGAGCCGCCGACCGTCGTGCTGTGTGGCTGCTTCGTCGCCGCCACCTCGGTGCCGTGTGAGCTCCTTTGTGCCATGTATCTTTTGATGTGTATCCATCCCAGCCCTAAACCCGTTAAACCTTGGTCGGCTTAATCCAAGCCGTTCATCTTTATAGATTCATTCGTTTATTTTGAGCCACTCATCCTTTGTTCCCATTTCAATCCTAGCCACCCAAATCTTTGTGAACCTGTGAACCGATCGGAGCTGATGTCTTAAACATACTTTTCCAGCTCAAAATTAATTAAAAATTACGTAATAAATCATTTTAATTTCAAATTCATTTAAATGGTCCAAAACTTCTAAAATTATATCTAATTCATACGAACTCCAAATTGGGCCATTCAAATTGCAAAATTCATATAAAATTGAGCTATACTTGTCTGTTTACTTTTTATGTACTGTTATTTGGTTTTTATTAGGTTTTTTCCTTGTTTTGCGTGCCAGTGTGTAGATTCCGCAGTTTCCGGAGTTTGCGCTCGCGAGGGAAAGAGCCCAGAAGTTTGCTTGAAGACGCAAGGCAAGTCACACTTCCCTTTGCTAATTACATGGAATGATGGATTACCTATCTGCTTGTTTATGCCTTATTTACTTGTTATCCGTCCTTTGTTAACCTTGGGTGTTAATTGACTAGCTTTAGTCACTGATGTTGATTCTAGCTAGAATTATATGCTTAGCCATGCTTAAATACCACTATCTCACTAAATGGGATAATTACACTATTTATTCTAATCTCTGATGAGCTACAAGCTCGATACACCTGACCATGTCTTATTGGTCATAATTATCTCAACTAAAATATGACTTAATGGTGGGCTGTGGGTGCATGGTTTTGATGGTCGCACCCATGGCAATTAAGGACCGGTTCATGGGAAACCCTGGAAGACATACCGTGCAAACCACAAGCCATAATGGGCAACGGCTGGATCCGTAGTATAGCTTTCCTCGCCGACGTACCCTAGTGAGGGTGGGCGTGATGGAGTTGGGTCGGCCCGGTTTTACGGGTTGATCGGTGTCGGATTCACCGTGGCACGAGAGGGGCTGCCCGCCCCCTGCGGGAGTGGGGCGAAACCTTGGTGTGGTATCGCTTGGTTAGAGGGAGTTATGCGAAACGTCTTGTCACGATTTCCCTTTGCGGTATCATGGTGGTACTTCGGGGCATGGTAGCATGTGTGGAATCGTGTCTTGTGGGTAAAGTTGCGCACCTCGATCGAGTAAAACTATTCGAATAGCCGTGCCCGCGGTTATGGGCGATTAACCAGATTCACTATGATTAGTCCCACTCTTGAATAATTTGATTTAATGGAATTGGTTTAGTTCGGGTGGAATGGTTGGGCCTGTTCAACGTGGGGATAACGTTGTTCGTGGAAGATTAATATTGCCTTAATTACTCAACTGTTTTACTCTTTTTTAAATAATTAAATGTTTATAAACCGCATTTATGCAAAATAGCCCAAGCCACTCTTGTCTCCCTTGCACGTCTGCATTTCTCGGTGTGGCTTGTTGAGTACGGTGGTTGTACTCGGTCTTGCGATTTTTCCCCTTTCGAAGTGTAGTGCTTCGAGTTGAAGATGGAGTTAGAAGACCAAGGCTCGGACCCCAGTTGAGTTTGCCTGTGGAGTGGAGCTGAAGCCCCGCTAGTGTCGTCTTTCTTTTCCGCTGCAGTTGTTGGGTGTGAGGACTAAGTGCCTCTTCGTAAGTATTTTTATATTTACGCTTTATTTTACGTTCGGATCTGTGTATTAATTTGTCATTTTATGTACCTGGTTGATTCTGGACGGGATTTAATACATAAAATAGTCAGGAAATTTGGGATAAATTTCCAGACGTGACAAGTTGGTATCAGAGCCATCTCGACTGTAGGTTGAGCCAAATGGTCAAACCCTAAGGACAAGTTTGTGAAAAGCTTATTTGGAAAATATCTCTTCTATCCCTTTGGAGTCTCGCAAAGTGATTTGTAAAATTTCTCTCCTTTCCCTCCAACTCTCTTAGATGTTTAACCGGAGGACAAACTCGCGCTCATCAACCCGTAGAAGTCAAGTCAAGCTCCAAGCTTCAAGCAAGTCGATCAAGCCAAGCAGCCCGAGTCCGCACTTCTTGAGGATCAAGCGAAGTTTTCCCGGAGCTCACCTAGAACCCAATCTTTCCCAGAAGAGTAGCATCGACAGTTCCTAGGCCGTGTGTTGTTTGCTGTGTGTAGGTGTATGGCTCACATCAGTGGTGGGGATGTGACCATACTAGGTTGTTTGCTTAATCAACTTGAAGAGTAAAAGTCTACCCATATCAGATCAGTAGATAAGTGGGTTAAGGTCTTATCTTTAGCAACCCCTCTCTTCCACCCTTTTCGTCTGGGCAGCAGTTAGTCAGTGCCAGAGAAAGTGTCATCAACCGCAGTACCCTTAGCGGTGTGTTGAGGTCGAAACCTTCAGTCGATCGATTGCAATCTACGGCACGTGTCGGAAACCCTCTCTTGTTACATTTCCGCTCCCCAAGGTCGATCATGAACATGCAAGCGTGAATGCAACAGATACAAAGCCAGATACAGAAGACGTAGCAGTGGTACCGATGGTCACAGATGCAAGCTCAGAATTCGGAATCAAGATCAAATCCAGTACATTCCATTGCAAGCACCTATACGGCCACTGTCAGTATGTAGCAGTGTCCCCAGCAGACCAACACATGTCAGCCGTCGACAACCTCGGAGTCCACAAGCGTTACCTAAGGTGGTTATGGTATACAAGGACAAATCTTGCAAAAGTGTTCAATCACGCTTGGAAGTTGTATGCCAAGACGCCAACCGATGATGAAGTGTTAATCATAAGAAAAAAAGAAGCTTTGGATAAACTACCCGAAAATAAAATTTTGGTACACCGCAGTCCAACTCTATGAAGAGAAAAGTCGCACATATCTTGTGTGAGGGAATAAGTCATGTGCTTAAGAACCGTTAACTGAAGTCCATGCTAGCAAAGCCAACGAAGGGCTAAAGGACACCCTTGCAACCTGCGTGTTAACTGCCGGTCAACAACAACAACATTAACAATGATTTTCGCTCTCCAACCAACTCCAACCACCGTGGAAGCCAACGAAGGTTGGATTGTTTTAATGATCTTGAGCTGAGACACCGCCGCAACAACTGTCCAGTTTGAAGGAAGTCAATCCACCGCTATTTCAATTGTGGGAAAGACAAGTAATTTCTCCAAAGGTGGCCCAATGCAAGGTATCAATGTCGTCAAGTTACCGACACTGTTTGTCAACGTCTCTACTTCCCCAGTTGCCTCACCCCAGCACAGAGTGGTCAAGTCCAGCCCTAGGATACCGGGAAAACAAGAGCCCCCAACCGTAACTGAAATGTGAAGTTTCTATCTCAACAATTTGTCACCAAGAGCACCAGCAGAAGCTATATTATTCCACTGGCAACCGCTTCAAGCTATAGTACCAACACCAACGGGGCAAGCGGTGCAGAAAAAACAGTTGTCCGGTCCAACCGCAAAGAAGATAGTACAAATCCCCACTACACCTACCAAGCAAGGTCTCAAGCAACAGTTCACCCGACTGACGTCAACCCCAGCTAGACACCCCATGTCATTCCAACTCAACAACCTAACAAGTAATCACAGGAAAGTGGCAACAACAATAGGAAGGTTTTGTCGCTTTAGCTACTAAGAAGACCGACATTTCTCTAAAAAAAAATCAATTGTCAAGTCGGTGTTCTAATTGGAACCCATCGTAATCATTAAAAAGAACGGGTCAATCATGTAAGGACCACCAAAGGAAAAAAAACCATACCAACCAGAATTTCTACCAGCAGAGGACAACAGTGGTCTACAAGTCTTGGGTGTTCAAGAACCGCTCATGGCGCCCAGAAGTTTCATGGCAGTTATGTAATAAGAGGGAACATTGAGTAAAGCATGGATCAATCTATACACTATGATGGAAAATAGAAAAAATCAACTCGGTCAGGATCAGGAAGGGGCAGATTCCATACCTGTTAACAGTTGTGCTAGCAATGGTCAATTAGCATCTTTAATTATTTGGTGTTCAAGTACCTTCCTTGTGCACAGAAGACTTATTACAGTTATGTACTTGAAAGAGGAAGCAGAATAAGAGTACAAGACAGATAATTTGTTCCTTCTCTCAGGGTTCATATTGTGTAGCCAAGAAAAAAAGTGGATCAACTTGTGTATCTGACAATGTCACAAGGAACTCATAGTTTCTTTGTCGGGTCAGAGCATTTTTGTCAAGACTAAGAATCTAATTGCCAATAAAGAAAATTTTTGGTCAAACAGTGAAGTAAGAGAGGTTAGACTACAGCGACGCTCGATAGGGCGAGATCTCTTTGAAGGACAATATAAGTGATACCTCATGAGGATGAAAAGGGTAATGAAACAGTCGAAAGCAAAATCATAAAAGGGTTGTCAGAGTAATAAGTGGTAACTGCACCCTAATGGTGAGCATTGATTAATAATGGTTTCTTTATTTCCAGACTATCGTTACAGTCTCCGGAAAACCACCTCGGTGTTTCCTAGGAAGAGGACAACGGAATTGCTTCATCACCCCTGCCTGGAGTAAATGGATGTAGAGGTCAAGTCATACAATACAGTTCGCAGAACATGTGATAAGAGAATCATTCCTTGTGAATCAATTCTACCCAAGGTACGAAAGTGAGCTTGTTTTGGTCAGAGAACAGAAACTCTAGGCAACATCAAGGGTAGTTTTGAACAGACGTATAGATTTTGGTATTGTGCGGAGAAAGCAACTGCAGAACTTATGGTTTATCAACCCAAAGGAGTCAATAAAAGATAAGAAAAGAAGTGGAATGCTATATCATGGGGATAACCTTTTGAGCTTGATTCGTTAAGTGATCAGTGTTTGTTTCAAGAAAGGAATATCAACTACATGTTATGTTCGAGATGGCACCAAAGTCAGGGCAGAAGCGGAACATGCAGGTCAGCGATTACACCCAATGAAAAAGTAAATCAAAAGTCAATATGTCCAAGAGTTGCATGAGAGTCATTCTTATGTATAACCTCCCGTCATCATTTGAGTGTCGAGTTTCGGGAGTCTCTAGAATGGAAGGGCATAGTCTTCGTTTCATTTCGATCGATCGATGGAGTATCCAATGTTCGAGTCAAGGTTCTTGGTAAATCACGAAATGTTGGTCAACCTCAAAAGAATGGCGGTGAAATTGTTCACGGTCGGGCTAAAGCTTAACCACCGGTTTTAAAAGCGAGATCGAAGATGAGTTTAGTTATATCTTGTAATGGTTTGTTTGGAGGTTCGACCACGCGGCGATTGAGTTGTAACCAAAAGAGTCGGTTGCGAGCCGTTATCGGGGCTATAACAATCACAAGTTAGCGAGTTCGAGTCTAAGGCACACCCAAGCTGTCGTGTCAACAGGTGCGATCTAAAGAAGCATCATTTGAAAACAATCGCAATCCGGATGAAAGGTCGATCGAGCGGCTTCTTCAAATACTTGATGTTGGATCGAGAGCGTTCACGGGAAAAAGAAGATTTCGAGTCTATGTGTTCATGAAAGTCGTTACAAGGTCTCAAAAAAGTACCATCAATTCGGTCGCGAAGTGAGTTCTCGGCTTGTCAAGTTTGTCATTATTAATGATACGGTTCGAGGAAAGTAAGCACTTGAGTTCATGAAATCCGGTCGGGTCGAACAGGAAGGACCAACTAGTTTAGTTTGGTTTGTGGAGCCGCGAACACCGGGGTTGAGTCCGTCGGTTCGGTTGTGCAAGTTTGATCACCCGTCGTCGCACGGGTTTGGTCGTCAATTAGTCGGGAGAGCCAAAAGAAACCGTAGAGGTTAGCAAGCCAACCCAATCTCACCCTACCTTTTTCTTTCTAGCCCCGAATCTCGGGACGAGATTCTGTAAGGGGGTAGATTTTTCCCACCCGATTTCATTCGGGAATAAAAATCATTTAATAAATCATTTTCTAGAAAATAAATAAAATGAAAAACAAAGTAAATCAAGTGAAACAATTAAGGAAATTAAATTTTCCTTTAAAAATAATGGCTAGAAATATTTTTGAAATATTCTCTATGCCCTAAAGTACTCTCAAATTTTTCGTGAAATTTTGGAGCTCGAGAAATAATTTTAATAATACAAAGAACAATTCAATAATTATTTAAATAAATAACTTGAACTTTGAATGAGCTGGAGATATTTTTATTAAATACTTTGGGTGTTCATATATTTTCAGGATTTTTCTTGGAATTATTTGGGCATTGGAAGTATTTATAAGAATTAAAGGATGTTTAGACTGAAAAGTCTGTTTTACTTCCCTCCTACAGGTGGCATCTTCAACCTCCAGCCGTGCTACGGTGCCGAATAGTGCCCGAAAACTGTCTTTGTTTCCTCCACCAAATCCGGCCCAATCCTTTGCCCAAATCAAAAATTAGTTGCGGGAACGGATTCCTCTCGATCTTCTCTACGTTTCCCCAACAAATCCCCCTCAATCCCGTGCTAAATCGCGCGAATTTCGGCCCCGTTCTTATCCCGACGAACTCGGGATAAACCCTAAAAATCCGGTGCCAAATCCTCTCTTCCCGGTGCGGGACTCTCCCTCCCAAGCCTATAAAAAGGACCCCCTTGATCTCCTCCTCGGTTTCCTCATTTTTCCCGAGTTTTCCCGTGCTCTAGCCACCTTCCCCGCGAGTTCCCATCTCTCTTCCCGTCGGCCGCAACTCCGGAACCTTTTCCCGCCGCCTCGGCGCTCCCAATAAGCGCCGTTGCCTTCCTCGGCATCGCAGCGGTGAGGAGAAGCCCGGCCACCAAATCCCTTGCGCCAAACACCACCGGAAGGCCCCCGTCGCCATGGACCCGTGCGTCGCAGCCTCCGTTTGCACTTCGGCCGTGCCTCGTCGCCGTTCCCGTCGCTGGTTATCATTGCCGCCTTCACCGTCGGCATCATAGCAGCAAGCCGAAGCCCGTCCTCCACCTCTCCTCCACCGAAAGCCACCGGAAAGTCGTTGTCGCCGTCAACCCGAGCTCAGCCGCCGCTTTCATCTCGTCGCCGGCCGTCTCCCGCCGCTGCTCGTCGTTGGGTAAGTAGTGGTAAGAGTCGCCTCACCGTCCTCTCTCCATTAGTGAACTCCGTTTTCACCGAGTGTCGTGGTTCGTCGTTGCCGCGTCGCACTTCGCCGTCGCCGCTACCCATTCGAGCCGCCGACCGTCGTGCTCGTGTGGCTGCTTTCGTCGCCGCCACCTCAGTGTCGTGTGAGCTCCTTTGTGCCATGTATCTTTTGATGTGTATCCATCCCAGCCTTAAACCCGTTAAACCTTGGTCGCTTAATCCAAACCGTTCATCTTTATAGATTCATTCGGTTTATTTTGAGCCACTCATCCTTTGTTCCCATTTCAATCCTAGCCACCCAAATCTTTGTGAACCCGTGAACCGATTGGAGCTGATGTCTTAAACATACTTTTCCAGCTCAAAATTAATTAAAAATTACGTAATAAATCATTTTAATTTCCAGAATTCATTTAAATGGTCCAAAACTTCTAAAATTCATATCTAATTCATACGAACTCCAAATTGGGCCATTCAAATTGCAAAATTCATATAAAATTGAGCTCTACTTGTCTGTTTACTTTTTATGTACTGTTATTTGGTTTTTATTAGGTTTTTCCTTGTTTTTGCCCGTGTAGATTCCGCAGTTTCCGGAGTTTGTGCTCGCGAGGGAAAGAGCCCAGAAGTTTGCTTGAAGACGCAAGGCAAGTCACACTTCCCTTGAAACATATTGATCCTATTTTTATAAATGTCTTACGTTTGCAAATAAAATTGCATTGCTTTACTAATTACATGGAATGATGGATTACCTATCTCGCTTGTTTGTGCCTTATTTACTTGTTATCCGTCCTTTGTTAACCTTGGGTGTTATTTGACTAGCTTTAGTCACTGATGTTGATTCTAGCTAGAATTATATGCTTAGCCATGCTTAAATACCACTAGCTCACTAAATGGGATAATTACACTATTTATTCTAATCTCTCGATGAGCTACAAACTCGATACACCGACCATGTCTTATTGGTCATAATTATCTCAACTAAAATATGACTTAATGGTGGGTGTGGGTGCATGGTTTTGATGGTCGCACCCATGGCAATTAAGGACCGGTTCAAGGGAAACCCGGAGGACATACCGTGCAAACCACAAGCCAGAATGGGCAACGGCTGGATCCGTTGTATAGCTTTCCTCTGGCCGACGTACCCTAGTGAGGGTGGGCGTGATGGAGTTGGGTCGGCCCGGTTTTACGGGTTGATCGGTGTCGGATTCACCGTGGCACGAGAGGGGCTGCCCGCTGCCCTGCGGGTGGGGGCGAAACCTTGGTGTGGTATCGCTTGGTTAGAGGGAGTTATGCGAAACGTCTTGTCACGATTTCCCCTTTGCGTATCATGGTGGTACTTCGGGGCATGGTAGCATGTGTGGAATCGTGTCTTGTGGGTAAAGTTGCGCACCTCGATCGAGTAAAACTATTCGAATAGCCGTGCCCGCGGTTATGGGCGATTAACCGATTCACTATGATTAGTCCCTCTTGAATAATTTGATTTAATGGAATTGGTTTAGTTCGGGTGGAATGGTTGGGCCTGTTCAACGTGGGGATAACGTTGTTCGGTGGAAGATTAATATTGCCTTAATTACTCAACTGTTTTACTCTTTTTAAATAATTAAATGTTTATAAACCGCATTTATGCAAAATAGCCCAAGCCACTCTTGTCTCCCCTGCACGTCCATTTCTCGGTGTGGCTTGTTGAGTACGGTGGTTGTACTCGGTCTTGCGATTTTTCCCCTTTCGAAGTGTAGTGCTTCGAGTTGAAGATGGAGTTAGAAGACCAAGGCTCAGACCCCAGTTGAGTTTGCCTGTGGAGTGGAGCTGAAGCCCCGCTAGTGTCGTCTTTCTTTTCCGCTGCAGTTGTTGGGTGTGAGGACTAAGTGCCTCTTCAGTAAGTATTTTTATATTTACGCTTTATTTTACGTTCGGATCTGTGTATTAATTTGTCATTTTATGTACCCTGGTTGATTCCTGGACAGGGATTTAATACATAAAATAGTCAGGAAATTTGGGATAAATTTCCAGACGTGACAAGTTGGTATCAGAGCCATCTCGACTGTAGGTTGAGCCAAATGGTCAAACCCTAAGGACAAGTTTGTGAAAAGCTTATTTGCGAAAATATCTCTTCTATCCCTTTGGAGTCTCTGCAAAGTGATTTGTAAAATTTCTCTCCTTTCCCCTCCAACTCTCTTAGATGTTTAACCTGGAGGACAAACTCAGTCGCTCATCAACCCGTAGAAGTCAAGTCAAGCTCCAAGCTTCAAGCAAGTCGATCAAGCCAAGCGGCCGAGTCCGCACTTCTTGAGGATCAAGCGAAGTTTTCCGGAGCTCACCTAGAACCCAATCTTTCCCGAAGAGTAGCATCGACGGTTCCTAGGCCGTGTGTTGTTTGCTGTGTGTAGGTGTATGGCTCACATCAGTGGTGGGGATGTGACCATACTAGGTTGTTTGCTTAATCAACTTGAAGAGTAAAAGTCTACCCATATCAGATCAGTAGATAAGTGGGTTAAGGTCTTATCTTTAGCAACCCCTCTCTTCCACCCTTTTCGTCCGGGCGCGTTAGTCGGTGCCGAGAAAGTGTCATCAACCGCAGTACCCTTAGCGGTGTGTTGAGGTCGAAACCTTCGGTCGATCGATTGCAATCTACGGCTGTGTCGGAAACCCCTCTCTTGTTCGTTTCCGGCTCCCAAGGTCGATCATGAACATGCAAGCGGTGAATGCAACGGATACAAAGCCGATACGAAGACGTAGCGGTGGTACCGATGGTCGCAGATGCAAGCTCAGAATCGGAATCAAGATCAAATCCAGTACATTCCATTGCAAGCACCTATACGGCCACTGTCAGTATGTAGCAGTGTCCCCAGCAGACCAACACATGTCAGCCGTCGACAACCTCGGAGTCCACAAGCGTTACCTAAGGTGGTTATGGTATACAAGGACAAATCTTGCAAAAGTGTTCAATCACGCTTGGAAGTTGTATGCCAAGACGCCAACTGATGATGAAGTGTTAATCATAAGAAAAAAAAGAAGCTTTGGATAAACTACCCGAAAATAAAATTTTGGTACACCGCAGTCCAACTCTATGAAGAGAAAAGTCGCACATATCTTGTGTGAGGGAATAAGTCATGTGCTTAAGAACCGTTAACTGAAGTCCATGCTAGCAAAGCCAACGAAGGGCTAAAGGACACCCTTGCAACCTGCGTGTTAACTGCCGGTCAACAACAACAACATTAACAATGATTTTCGCTCTCCAACCAACTCCAACCACCGTGGAAGCCAACGAAGGTTGGATTGTTTTAATGATCTTGAGCTGAGACACCGCCGCAACAACTGTCCAGTTTGAAGGAAGTCAATCCACCGCTATTTCAATTGTGGGAAAGACAAGTAATTTCTCCAAAGGTGGCCCAATGCAAGGTATCAATGTCGTCAAGTTACCGACACTTGTTTGTCAACGTCTCTACTTCCCAGGTTGCCTCACCCAAACTGAGTGGTCAAGTCCAGCCCTAGGATACGGGAAAACAAGAGCCCCCAACCGTAATCGAAATGTGAAGTTTCTATCTCAACAATTTGTCACCAAGAGCACCGCGAAGCTATATTATTCCACCGGCAACCGCTTCGAAGCTATAGTACCAACACCAACAGGGCAAGCAGTGCCAGAAAAAAACAGTTGTCTGGTCCAACTGCAAAGAAGATAGTACAAATCCCCAGCTACACCTACCAAGCAAGGTCTCAAGCAACAGTTCACCCGACTGACGTCAACCCCAGCTAGACACCCCATGTCATTCCAACTCAACAACCTAACAAGTAATCACAGGAAAGTGGCAACAACAATAGGAAGGTTTTGTCTGCTTTAGCTACTAAGAAGACTGACATTTCTCTAAAAAAAAAATCAATTGTCAAGTCGGTGTTCTAATTGGAACCCCGATCGTAATCATTAAAAAGAACGGGTCAATCATGTAAGGACCACCAAAGGAAAAAAACCATACCAACCAGAATTTCTACCAGAGGACAACGGTGGTCTACAAGTCTTGGGTGTTCAAGAACCGCTCATGGCGCCCGGAAGTTTCATGGCGTTATGTAATAAGAGGGAACATTGAGTAAAGCATGGATCAATCTATACACTATGATGGAAAATAGAAAAAATCAACTCGGTCAGGATCAGGAAGGGGCAGATTCCATACCTGTTAACAGTTGTGCTAGCAATGGTCAATTAGCATCTTTAATTATTTGGTGTTCAAGTACCTTCCTTGTGCACAGAAGACTTATTACAGTTATGTACTTGAAAGAGGAAGCAGAATAAGAGTACAAGACAGATAATTTGTTCCTTCTCTCGGGGTTCATATTGTGTAGCCAAGAAAAAAAGTGGATCAACTTGTGTATCGACAATGTCACAAGGAACTCATAGTTTCTTTGTCGGGTCGAGCATTTTTGTCAAGACTAAGAATCTAATTGCCAATAAAGAAAATTTTTGGTCAAACGGTGAAGTAAGAGAGGTTAGACTACGCGACGCTCGATAGGGCGAGATCTCTTTGAAGGACAATATAAGTGATACCTCATGAGGATGAAAAGGGTAATGAAACAGTCGAAAGCAAAATCATAAAAGGGTTGTCAGAGTAATAAGTGGTAACTGCACCCTAATGGTGAGCATTGATTAATAATGGTTTCTTTATTTCCAGACTATCGTTACAGTCTCCGGAAAACCACCTCGGTGTTTCCTAGGAAGAGGACAACGGAATTGCTTCATCACCCCTGCCTGGAGTAAATGGATGTAGAGGTCAAGTCATACAATACAGTTCGCAGAACATGTGATAAGAGAATCATTCCTTGTGAATCAATTCTACCCAAGGTACGAAAGTGAGCTTGTTTTGGTCGAGAACGAAACTCTAGGCAACATCAAGGGTAGTTTTGAACAGACGTATAGATTTTGGTATTGTGCGGAGAAAGCAACTGCAGAACTTATGGTTTATCAACCCAAAGGAGTCAATAAAAGATAAGAAAAGAAGTGGAATGCTATATCATGGGGATAACCTTTTGAGCTTGATTCGTTAAGTGATCAGTGTTTGTTTCAAGAAAGGAATATCAACTACATGTTATGTTCAGGCAGATGGCACCAAAGTCAGGGCAGAAGCGGAACATGCAGGTCAGCGATTACACCCAATGAAAAAGTAAATCAAAAGTCAATATGTCCAAGAGTTGCATGAGAGTCATTCTTATGTATAACCTCCCGTCATCATTTGAGTGTCGAGTTTCAGGAGTCTCTAGAATGGAAGGGCATAGTCTTCGTTTCATTTCGATCGATCGATGGAGTATCCAATGTTCAGAGTCAAGGTTCTTGGTAAATCACAGAAATGTTGGTCAACCTCAAAAGAATGGCAGTGAAATTGTTCACGGTCAGGCTAAAGCTTAACCACTGGTTTTAAAAGCGAGATCGAAGATGAGTTTAGTTATATCTTGTAATGGTTTGTTTGGAGGTTCGACCACGCGAAGCAGATTGAGTTGTAACCAAAAGAGTCAGTTGCGAGCCGTTATCGGGGCTATAACAATCACAAGTTAGCAGGTTCGAGTCTAAGGCACACCCAAGCTGTCGTGTCAACAGTGCAGTCTAAAGAAGCATCATTTGAAAACAGTCGCAATCCAGATGAAAGGTCGATCGAGCAGCTTCTTCAAATACTTGATGTTGGATCGAGAGCAGTTCACAGGGAAAAAAGAAGATTTCAGAGTCTATGTGTTCATGAAAGTCAGTTACAAGGTCTCAAAAAAGTACCATCAATTACTGGTCAGCAGAAGTGAGTTCTCAGCTTGTCAAGTTTGTCATTATTAATGATACAGTTCGAGGAAAGTAAGCACTTGAGTTCATGAAATCCGGTCAGGGTCAGAACAGGAAGGACCAACTAGTTTAGTTTGGTTTGTGGAGCCGCAGAACACCAGGGTTGAGTCCAGTCAGTTCGGTTGTGCAAGTTTGATCAGCCAGTCGTCGCACAGGTTTGGTCAGTCAATTAGTCTGGGAGAGCCAAAAGAAACCGTAGAGGTTAGCAAGCCAACCCAATCTCACCCTACCTTTTTCTTTCTAGCCCCGAATCTCGGGACGAGATTCCTGTAAGGGGGGTAGATTTTTCCCAGCCCGATTTCATTCGGGAATAAAAATCATTTAATAAATCATTTTCTAGAAAATAAATAAAATGAAAAACAAAGTAAATCAAGTGAAACAATTAAGGAAATTAAATTTTCCTTTAAAAATAATGGCTAGAAATATTTTTGAAATATTCTCTATGCCCTAAAGTACTCTCTGAAATTTTTCGTGAAATTTTGGAGCTCGAGAAATAATTTTAATAATACAAAGAACAATTCAATAATTATTTAAATAAATAACTTGAACTTTGAATGAGCTGGAGATATTTTTATTAAATACTTTGGGTGTTCATATATTTTCAGGATTTTTCTTGGAATTATTTGGGCATTGGAAGTATTTATAAGAATTAAAGGATGTTTAGACGAAAAGTCTGTTTTACTTCCCTCCTACAGTGGCATCTTCAACCTCCAGCCGTGCTACAGTGCCGAATAGTGCCCGAAAACTGTCTTTGTTTCCTCCACCAAATCCGGCCCAATCCTTTGCCCAAATCAAAAATTAGTTGCGGGAACGGATTCCTCTCGATCTTCTCTACGTTTCCCCCAACAAATCCCCCTCAATCCCGTGCTAAATCGCGCGAATTTCGGCCCCGTTCTTATCCCGACGAACTGGATAAACCCTAAAAATCCGGTGCCAAATCCTCTCTTCCGGTGCGGGACTCTCCCTCCCAAGCCTATAAAAAGGACCCCTTGATCTCCTCCTCGGTTTCCTCATTTTTCCCGAGTTTTTCCCGTGCTCTAGCCACCTTCCCGCGAGTTCCCATCTCTCTTCCCGTCGGCCGCAACTCCGGAACCTTTTCCCGCCGCCTGGCTGCTCCCAATAAGCGCCGTTGCCTTCCTCGGCATCGCAGCGGTGAGGAGAAGCCCGGCCACCAAATCCCTTGCGCCAAACACCACCGGAAGGCCCCGTCGCCATGGACCCGTGCGTCGCAGCCTCCGTTGCACTTCGGCCGTGCCTCGTCGCCGTTCCGTCGCTGGTTATCATTGCCGCCTTCACCGTCGGCATCATAGCAGCAAGCCGAAGCCCGTCCTCCACCTCTCCTCCACCGAAAGCCACCGGAAAGTCGTTGTCGCCGTCAACCCGAGCTCAGCCGCCGCTTTCATCTCGTCGCCGGCCGTCTCCCGCCGCTGCTCGTCGTTGGGTAAGTAGTGGTAAGAGTCGCCTCACCGTCCTCTCTCCATTAGTGAACTCCGTTTTCACCGAGTGTCGTGGTTCGTCGTTGCCGCGTCGCACTTCGCCGTCGCCGCTACCCATTCGAGCCGCCGACCGTCGTGCTGTGTGGCTCTCGTCGCCGCCACCTCGGTGTCGTGTGAGCTCCTTTGTGCCATGTATCTTTTGATGTGTATCCATCCCAGCCTTAAACCCGTTAAACCTTGGTCAGCTTAATCCAAACCGTTCATCTTTATAGATTCATTCAGTTTATTTTGAGCCACTCATCCTTTGTTCCCATTTCAATCCTAGCCACCCAAATCTTTGTGAACCGTGAACCGATTGGAGCTGATGTCTTAAACATACTTTTCCAGCTCAAAATTAATTAAAAATTACGTAATAAATCATTTTAATTTCCAATTCATTTAAATGGTCCAAAACTTCTAAAATTCATATCTAATTCATACGAACTCCAAATTGGGCCATTCAAATTGCAAAATTCATATAAAATTGAGCTCTACTTGTCTGTTTACTTTTTATGTACTGTTATTTGGTTTTTATTAGGTTTTTCCTTGTTTTTGCCAGCGTGTAGATTCCGCGTTTCGGAGTTTGTGCTCGCGAGGGAAAGAGCCCAGAAGTTTGCTTGAAGACGCAAGGCAAGTCACACTTCCCTTGAAACATATTGATCCTATTTTTATAAATGTCTTACGTTTGCAAATAAAATTGCATTGCTTTACTAATTACATGGAATGATGGATTACCTATCTGCTTGTTTGTGCCTTATTTACTTGTTATCCGTCCTTTGTTAACCTTGGGTGTTATTTGACTAGCTTTAGTCACTGATGTTGATTCTAGCTAGAATTATATGCTTAGCCATGCTTAAATACCACTAGCTCACTAAATGGGATAATTACACTATTTATTCTAATCTCTGATGAGCTACAAACTCGATACACCTGACCATGTCTTATTGGTCATAATTATCTCAACTAAAATATGACTTAATGGTGGGCTGTGGGTGCATGGTTTTGATGGTCGCACCCATGGCAATTAAGGACCGGTTCAAGGGAAACCCTGGAGGACATACCGTGCAAACCACAAGCCAGAATGGGCAACGGCTGGATCCGTTGTATAGCTTTCCTCTGGCCGACGTACCCTAGTGAGGGTGGGCGTGATGGAGTTGGGTCGGCCCCGGTTTTACGGGTTGATCGGCGTCGGATTCACCGTGGCACGAGAGGGCTGCCCGCTGCCTGCGGGAGTGGGGCGAAACCTTGGTGTGGTATCGCTTGGTTAGAGGGAGTTATGCGAAACGTCTTGTCACGATTTCCCCCTTTGCAGTATCATGGTGGTACTTCGGGGCATGGTAGCATGTGTGGAATCGTGTCTTGTGGGTAAAGTTGCGCACCTCTGATCAGAGTAAAACTATTCGAATAGCCGTGCCCGCGGTTATGGGCGATTAACCAGATTCACTATGATTAGTCCCACTACTGAATAATTTGATTTAATGGAATTGGTTTAGTTCAGGTGGAATGGTTGGGCCTGTTCAACGTGGGGATAACGTTGTTCAGTGGAAGATTAATATTGCCTTAATTACTCAACTGTTTTACTATTTTTAAATAATTAAATGTTTATAAACCGCATTTATGCAAAATAGCCCAAGCCACTCTTGTCTCCCCTTGCACGTCTGCATTTCTCGGTGTGGCTTGTTGAGTACGGTGGTTGTACTCAGTCTTGCGATTTTTCCCCCTTTCAGAAGTGTAGTGCTTCTGAGTTGAAGATGGAGTTAGAAGACCAAGGCTCAGACCCCAGTTGAGTTTGCCTGTGGAGTGGAGCTGAAGCCCCGCTAGTGTCGTCTTTCTTTTCCGCTGCAGTTTTTGGGTGTGAGGACTAAGTGCCTCTTCAGTAAGTATTTTTATGTTTACGCTTTATTTTACGTTCGGATCTGTGTATTAATTTGTCATTTTATGTACCCTGGTTGATTCCTGGACAGGGATTTAATACATAAAATAGTCAGGAAATTTGGGATAAATTTTCGGGCGTGACAATGCGCCCCCTAGGAAACTCAAGGACGTGCAGAGACTCACTGGTTGTGTAGCTGCCCTGAGTCGTTTCATATCCAGATTAGGAGAGCGGGCGCTTCCTTTATTTAAGTTGTTAAAACGAACCGGCCCCTTCACTTGGACGGACGAAGCACAGAAAGCCTTGGGCGAGCTCAAGCGCTACCTCTCCTCGCCGCCCGTGCTGGTGGCCCCCCGGGAAGGGGAGCCCCTTTTATATTTGACGGCGACCCCCCAAGTGATTAGTGCGGCCTTGGTTGTGGAGCGCGACGACGAGCTAGGCTCTTAGTCGCCCCCAACCCAGTCAAACCCGGAGGCAGGAGACCTCGGAACGGAGCTGGCCGAGGAAGCGCCCGAGCCCGGAGGTGGCCCTCGGCCCCCCGAGCCTCAGGGAGCTGCCCGGCCCCCTAGTCCGGGAACTCCCGAGGCCCCCTCCACCCGGAGTGGCCCTGGAGGCCCCAGGGGAGGCGATGGCCCGGTAGCCCCGGACACCGAGATGACCCGTCCCGAAGCACCCGTGGCAGGAAGCCCCAGAACGGAGTTGGCCGAGGAAGCCCCCGAACCCAGAGGTGACCCTTGGCCCCCTGAGCTTCAGGGAGCCGCCTGACCCCCTAGTCCGAGGGCATCCGAAGCCCCCTCCACTCGGAGTGGCCCTGAGGGCCCCGGTGGAGGCGACGGCTCGGAAGCCCCGGACACCGAGATGACCCGCCCCGGTGTACCCGAACCAGTCGCCCCTAATAAAGTAGCCAAGGCCCGCACCAAGGTGTAGCGGCCGATCTACTTTGTCAGCGAGGCGCTACGGGACACGAAGACACGTTACCCGCAGGCTTAGAAAATGCTCTACGCCGTACTCATGGCCTCCAGGAAGCTGCGTCATTATTTCCAGTCGCACCGGGTAACGGTAATCACGTCCTACCCTCTCGGACAAATCCTGCATAACCGAGAGGGCACGAGACGGGTAGTCAAATGGGCCATCGAGTTGTTAGAATTCGATCTGCACTCCAAAGCCTGGCACACAATCAAGAGCCAAGCCTTAGCTGATTTCGTGGCGGAGTGGACGCCAACGACCAGAAGCGATCCACCCCCGGGGGAACCCGAGAGTACGGGGGATCGCGACCAAGGAGCTGCCCACTGGGTGATGAACTTTGATGGTTCACTCACCTTGCACGGAGCCGGAGCGGGCGTGGTGCTAACTTCCCCAACGGGCGACGTACTTCAGTACATCGTCCGAATCGACTTCCGGGCAACCAACAACATGGCCGAGTATGAGGGGCTTCTAGCGGGGTTGCGAGCGGCAGCAGGCGTGGGCATCCGCCGTCTGCTGGTCCACGGAGATTCCCAACTGGTTGTAAACCAGGTTTCCAAGGAATACCAATGCACCGACCCCCAAATGGAAGCCTATGTCAAGGAAGTACGGCGTATGGAGCGCCATTTCGATGGCCTCGAGCTACGCCATATTCCCAGAAGAGACAACTCTCTGGCGGACGAGCTATCTAGGATCGCGTCCGCGCGAGCCCCAACTCCGCCAGGTGCATTTGAGGAAAGTCTCACAGAGCCGTCGGCGCACCCGAACCGCCCTGAGGCGGGAATCGGCGGTCCCGACGCCGGACTGGCGGGCCAGCCACGGCCGCCTGCCGGACCAACATCACGCGCCGGTGGCTTGGATTTCGGAAATCCGAGCGTACCTGCAAGACGCGTCATTGCCCGAGCAACGCGAGGAAAGCGAACGCATTGCCCGGACCTCCAAGAGGTACGTTTTGGTAGAAGGGAGACTCTACCGACGCGGCGCCAACGGAGTGCTCATGAAATGCATTGCTCGGGAACAGGGTCTCGAGCTCCTAGCCGAGATCCATGAGGGCGAATGCGGAGCGCACTCGGCCTCCCGAACCCTGGTGGGAAAGGCATTCCGCCTGGGATTCTATTGGCCTACTGTGCTGGAGGACGCAACAGACCTCGTGCGGCGGTGCCGAGCATGTCAATTTCACGCCAAGCAGACGCACTTGCCGGCCCAGGCCCTTCAGACCATCCCGCTCTCATGGCCATTTGCGGTCTGGGGGCTGGACATCCTGGGCCCGTTCAAGCAGGCGCGGGACGGATGCAAGTTCCTATATGTCGCCATAGACAAATTCACCAAGTGGCCAGAGGCCTATCCCGTCAGCGTCATCGACAAACATTCGGCTGTGCGGTTCATGAGAGGCATCACGGCAAGGTTCGGGGTCCCCAACAGGCTCATCACCGACAACGGCACCCGGTTCACAAGTGAGCGTTCGGCGAGTATTGCGACGACATGGGCATCAAGCTCGTTTCGCCTCGCCCGCCCACCCCCAAAGCAACGGTCGCCGAGCGTGCAAACGCCGAAATACTAAAGGGCCTCAAGACCAAGACCTTCAATGTGCTCAAAAAGCATGGGGACTCGTGGACTGATGAGCTGCCTGCTGTCCTTTGGGCCAATCAGACAACCCCGAGCCGCGCCACCGGGGAAACACCTTTCTTCTTGGTGTATGGAGCCGAAGCGGTCCTTCCCTCCGAGCTCACCCTGGGATCGCCCCGAGCCACCTTATACACCGAAGCAGATCAAGAGCAAATGCGTCGTGACGATCTGGATTACCTGGAGGAAAGAAGGCGCCGGGCAGCGCTGCGCGCGGCCCGCTACCAACAGAGCCTCCACCGCTACCATCAAACCAAAGTCAGCTCCCGAGCGCTGCAAATCAATGATCTGGTCTAGTGCTGTGTGCAAACGCGCGCAGCGCTAAGCAAGTTATCCCCGATGTGGGAGGGGCCATACAAGGTTATCGGCACCCCGGGAGTAGTTCGCCTAGCCACAGAGGACGGCACTCCGTTGCCGAACCCGTGAAATATTTCCCACCTGCGCAGGTTCTAGCCATAAGTCGCATGGTGCGCTGAGACATGCATGGAAGTTCATCCACTGCCTCCGGTGGCATGAACAATAAGTTTGTTGTTAATCCCATATGTTTCCCTTGCAAAATACCTGTTGCAGTGTGTTTTCCCCCATGTGCTCGAGCATGTGCTGCGGATGCGGCTTTCCAATAGTTCCTTGGCCTTGCCCGCCTTAGCCTGAGAGCCCTAAGGGTGTCGAGGGTACAGCGATGCTGCATACTACCACGCCTGAGGCAGTCAACGCCTGGGGGTTCAGGTGCGAACTAACACGCCTGTCCCGGCCCCCCGTTGTTGCTGCCCTCGCTGCCCTTTTTATGCCTTCGCTCCTACCCGGAACCCCGACAAAGGCACCAGCCAACGGCCAGTGCATGCTACCCGAACCCGGAACAGCCCCCCAGCTGCATGGAACAAATCACGGGGGAGGACAACACTACCGCATTATCGCAACAACTAAGAGTTGAACTATCAATTGTAGAAAAGAAAATAAACAGGGGCTTGGGCCAACCAACCGCCACTACGTGTGTGCTAAGTTGGCCGGGGGCTCCCAACATACACATACATGAATTATCAAAAGCAGCCACGATGAGCTGTTACAACGCAAGTTCAGCATAGTGAAGGCAAGTTCGCTAACTTTATAAACAATACTAATATCTTTTTACACAAATACATATACAGGCCGAGAGGGAGCAAGAGAGCCCTAAGTGGCCGGTGGGTCGCTGGGGGCATCCGCCGGGGGATCTTCATCCGGCGAGTCCTCGCGGAGGGCGAGCTGGAAGGCCGCCGGGGTGCCATCGAAGCCCATCATGATGGAGTCGACGGCATCTTGGACGCGGCGGCGAGCGGCCTCCTCGGTGCCTTCGGGGAAGTCCTCGGTGGGGATGTAGGGGTCGAAGTCGGGGTCGCGGGCTTGGTAACTTGCCAAGATAAGCGACGCGACCTGGCGGGATAAGTCATATGATGACTTCTTCGCCACATCGTCGACCTCCTCCGGCACCCTCTTTATCCCCTCGGCCAGATCGTCAATGTGCATGGCCAATCCCCCCAAGGTAGGGACGCTGGGGGGTACGGTTGACCCCCATCCCGCGAGCCGCGTCCCGAAGGCGCCCGACGAACGAGGCCAGGCCCTGGACCCCCAGGCGCAAGACGCGCTCCAGCTCCGCGATCCGGCGACGCGCCTCCTCCAGTTCCGGCCCCGGCCCCCGCAGCTGCGCTTGCGCATCCATGACCACCTGCTCCCGGGTGGCCAGCTCCTGCTCCCACCGCTCCAGCTCGTCCTGCCGGCGGCCCGAAGCGGCGGCAAGCAGCTGCTCGCGATCCCACACGCCCTTCAGGCATCGGGAGGCCTCCTCCTGGGCTTCCAGCACCGCCGCCTCTCGCCCCCCACGGCGGCCTCACGCTCGGCAATGACCTTCTCCTGGGCCAGCACGTTGGCCTCCCGCGCGGCGGAGTCTTCCTCGGCCCTGGCGACGGTGGCCTCCCGGCTCTCGACCGCCCGTCACGCCGCCTCAAGGGCCCTCTCCCGCTCCGCCAGGCCGGCCTCGCGGGCCTGGAGGTCAGCGTTGGTGCTGGCGGCGGCGGCCTCAGCATCGCACAGGGTGCGCTCGCGCTCGTCAAGGCCCTGCGCGCGCTCCCTGAGGTCGCGAAGGAACTGCCCGGCAGTGGTGCGCATCCTCTCTTCAACGGCGGCGGCGACCTGCTCGCGGAGGTCGGCAGCGTGCCGCTCAGCGACGGTGTCTTCAAACACTTGGCTGAGCTCCTCCTGACGCCGCTCGATCTCCGCCAGCTCCCGCCTGCGGATAAGGCCCTCCGCCCTCGCCTTGGCCGCCAGCTCCTGACGACCCTCCTCGACCTCGGCCTCTCGCCGCGCCACCTCGACCTCCCTGGCGGCCAAGGCCTGCACCTGGGCCCGAAGCCCCTCCAGGGAGATCGCGTTGGCCTCCTCCAGCGCCCTGGAGACGACCTCCCTCGCCCGTTCCTGCGACCGGACGAGAGGCTCGGTGTCCAGGGCAGCCACGAACCCAGACCGGGCGCCCCCAGATTCGGAGTCGGAGCCCGGCCCGGGATCGGCCGCCTGCGCAGGCTGAGCCGCCGAAGACCCCATGGCCGGCACTGCCCGCCCCTTGCCTTGGGGGCTCACGGTGAGTCGGCGCCGACAGGGCTAGCAGTGGTCGGCGGGGTGACGGCGCCGCTGAGTGTGGCGTGGACAAAGGCTGCTGTGGCGGCGGTGATGGTTGCCGCGGAGGGGACCCCTGAGGTTGTTCTCCGCCGCCCTCCGCTGCCCCCTCTGTGTCGGCGTCGCCCACGGCTTGCCCTTCGTGGGCGTCCGGCGCTCCAGCCTCTGGGTGGGCCCCCTCCCCGGATCGCACCGGATCCGGGACCGAGCTCGTAGGGGGCGACCGGACTGGGGGCTCGGGCGCCCGAGCCTCTCTGCGCGCCCTCCCGAGCCCGAGGCGTAACCGCCCTTGGGTACAACCCTTAGGCGAAAATGCATGTGCTCGCGGCTGTAAGCAGAACAAAAAACACAACAAGGAATCATGAAATCAAAGACAAAAATTGAAGGCCCCAATAGGCATCTACGTATCGGTAAGGCGTACCTGTGGGCAGGGTTGAAGTCCCAGGAGATCCCCGAGATGGCCCGCTTCTTCTTCGCAAGGCCACCTGGAGGACTCGCCGGACTCGCGCTCGCCTCGCCCCCTGATGCTGGAGCCTCGCGGGCGGATCCCGCCGCCGGCGTGCTCACAGGGGATGCGCCCCGGGCCTCCTCCGCCGCCGTCGTCGCCGCCGTTGTGGCCAGCCTGGCCCTCGGTGTAGTGGCCCCTGGGGATGGGCTCGCCGCCTGCAGGCCCCCTGACCTGCGGGGGGAGCGGCGCGCTCCGCTCCGCCGCCACGTGGTGGAGATGGGGGAAGAGAGGGGTCCTCCTCTGGCCTCTTCCTCTTCCCCTTAGGGTCCGGGACCCCCTGGTCGCTTCGGCTCGGACCCCGGCGGTTCAACCGCTCGATCGGGATGTGGTCGTCGGCGTCATCGTCGGCATCACCGGCCCCACCCCTCGGAGCAGCCTCCGGTGCAGCCTCTAGTGCGGCCGACGACGAGCCCACGCCGTCGCCCACCACCTGCAGTAGGTGCAGGATCTCTGGGCGTGCCGAGTCCTGGCACAACGGCACCAACCCGAGCGGGAGCTGCGTCAAGTCCATCTCCGTGACGCCGAGGGTGCGGCGAACCAGGGTCCCGAGGTCCCTCTCGTCCCAGTCGAAGGCAGCGCCCACGTAGGTCCGCATGTCGTCATTGGGGCCCATGTACATGTAGGCGCGGCGCGGCCTTTCCTGCAGCGGCGCAATGCGCCTCATCCGGAAGTCGCGGAAGACCGCGTGGCTGGGCAGGCCCCGCCGAAGGTAGCCGATCCGGTCCAGCCCCGTCCGGCTCCCTCCCGGCTCGCGGCGCGCCCGGTTCCTGCAGTTCACGGGATCCCCGTCGGGGAGAGGCGGGGTGGTCGCCCAGCGGTGTAGAACCGAACGCCCTCCGGTTCTCCACCGGGAGCGAGGGTGGATGTCGATGAAGGGAGTGTCGATCGCCCTGTCGTTCCGTGGATGGATCGCCACGTACCCGACCGCGCCGGGGGAGCCAGCCTGGCATACCCGGAAGAACTGCTGGAAGAGGTGAAGAGAGGGCCTCACCCCCACGAACATCTTGCAGGTGTGGGCGAACACGGCGAGGTAGAAGACGGCGTTGGGGGTGAGGTGGTGCAGCCGGAGGTCGTAGAACTCCAGGACGTCGAGGAAAAATCGGGAGAAGGGCAGCACCAACCCGACCATGGCGAAGGAGGCGAAGAACACCATCTTCGTGGGGGGCCGCTCCTCCGGGACATCGTCGCCGCTGCGCGTGCCGCGCGGAAGGAACTTGTTGAAAAGACTGCGGGCCTCCGCGGTGCGAACCAAAGATTTGGAAAGCACGCTTCCCGGCTCCAGGGGCGAATCGCGGCCCATCGCAAGGGTGGATGCAGAAGTACGAAAAGGGAAGCTGAAGGCGAAAGAAAGGAAACGGAAGGAGCAGGAGGCGCTAGGTGGACGAAGGGCGAATGGCAATGAGAGGTGATGGCAGTGGAAAGTGTAGAAACTGATCCCCCTCCATGCGGATCTGGTTTTATAAGCTACCACCGCCCCCTCGGATTCTATGGCATTAAATTCGCCCCACTACCGCACGAAGCGCCCCTCGTACCCGCGCCCTTTCGATTTTCGCATCCCCTTGGGTTCCCGTGCCGTTCGGACTTCGTGCCGCCTGGGGTTCCGCGCCCGCCAGGCGCACTACACGGGACGGAGAGTGCCAGGCGGTTTGGATGGGCCCCCGTGCGCGTGGCCCAAATAAACTCGCCCCCCGTCCTAAGGAAAACTTGGCCTGGTGCAACACCAGTCGTCGCGTGCCAGCCGCCTGCTGTAACAGAAAAGCATCCAGCACCCGGGCCCACACACTCAAAAAATGGCGTCAACCGCGCCCGAACCTGACTCGGTCCCAGTCAACGCCGGGGGCTACTGTCGGTGATATGGGCCCGGGGGTATGTCAGGGGCATGACATCTGAGAAAAGGGAAGGCACCCTTGCTCGTCAAAAGAGCGTCAAAGATATGCCCTGAAAGGCTTAGGCGAGTCTTAGCCACGGGCGGCCACGTGGCTGCCCCAGAAGGGGCTGGCCCGGAGGCTGCCCGGAGGCCACCGTATTCCCAAACGGCGGGGTCCGGGATCACCCGGACCCCCGGTCGGTAGGGTCCGGGATCGTCCGGACCCCCCATCCTTCATCCCGCACCTCTTTGAGAGAGGAGCGAGTCCAACTACCAACCAACCCCTTTAATGCAAAAAGGAGGGGAGCTTAGCGCCCACCTCGCCGCATTCAATGCGATGTGAGGCGCGGCTGTCAGTCGCTCCCATCATCACCCCTTTTTGCCTATCACGAGGCAAAGGGGGCTAAAAGTCTTTGACTAAGACCACGGCGTGGCCGTGCACCCACTCCGCGCATGCCTCCCACACGCCCTGTCCAGTCGCATTTAATGCGTTGGGTGGCCGTGTGGGAGAGAGAGGGTGCGCGCGTGGGTGGGGCGGTGCCAGTGCCTACCCGTGGAATGGGCCGCTGACTGGTGGGTCCCGTCGGAGTAGGTAGGCAGGCCATCATCGCGTCAGCAGCATGGCCGCCACGACGACCGCCCCCTTTTTCGCTTTCCATGACGCAACAAACAGGAAGGAGTAGGGATGGAATGGCTTCTTTGACAAGACAAGATAAAAACTACTCCCCCACGTGGAGTGGAAGGGAGAGAAGCTGGGACTACTGTGGTGTTCCCTTGTTCTATAAAAGGAGACCCAAGTCCATCAGAGAAGAGGTTCTGCTCTTTCGGGTGACAGGTTGTTGTTGGTTGCTGTTAGATTGAACCACTCTAGGTCGTGGACTGATCGGCAGAACAGCCCCCTGGGCAGCAGCTAGCTCTTTGCGATACCTCATTCACCACTGAGTCCAAGGGAGAGGAACATTTCCCTTGTTCTTGGCAACTTGCCCCACATACTACATACAAACAGGAGTAGGGTATTACACCACATCGGTGGCCCGAACCTGTATAACCCCCGTGTCTTTGCAATCTTAGCTTCTTCTTTCCGTCTCATCTGCATTATTTCATTCTTTCTGCGAGTTTAAACCAGGATACACCGCTCCCCGTGCCGAACCAAAAAAGGGTCCTCCGGATCCCTGCGTGTCGATCTACGACATCGACAAAGTCGATCAACCGATGAAAGTTTTTCTCGAAGAGACCAAGTTTAAGAAAAAATCGTGAAGGCCACGGCATGGCAGATTAATTTTATCTATTAATCATGTAGGATTTAGTAACTTTCCTTTTATGTTTAGGAAGTTTTACTAAAAAGGGTATTTGTATAGTATATGGATCGTTAGAGCCACAGTATACGCGAGCTTGAGGTAAAAAAACGAGAGACATATATTTTTATATAGGATCATGCTCCTTAACTGACAGGTAATAGCTTATTTCTTATATATCGGTATCACACAAATATAATATTTTAGATGGCCTAATTTAGTCTCTGTTAGCTTGACGGCATGGAGCTCTCACACATAGTCGACTTCCTCGAGGAGCTCTCACACATAGTCGACTTCCTCGAATGAACTCGACGAGACTGGAGTTGTCTTGTATTGGCTTTTATTTTGTTGGATCCTTCCCTCTCCTTCTGGGTATTGTATTTATAGCGTTGATTATCTTTCCTTTAAGTAGAATTTGGAAAACTAGAACAAGATACAAGCTAAAAAGACCTTATTTTTTTCCTGAATAGGACTCTGATACCTTCTATTTCAATAAGATAATTTTCTTCTAAATTCATCATATTTTTTAATTAAAGGATACATTCTCGTGTAATATATATATATATATGGTATTATCGTATATCACGAACCCAAGTATATAATATATGACTTATCCTTGATAGTGAGAACTAGATGTAACTAACACATCCCATATATTTAAGCAATGATGACACTTTGAGAGTGACAACTAGATATAACTAACACAAGGCACATATGTTTAAGCAGTGATGACACCATGTTGAGATGGTTAGTGCACTGAAGATTAAAAATATCTACTCAAGAGGGCACGTGTCTAAGGATTAGCAAGGGATAATATTTTTTGTTGCCGCACAATTTAATGTCTCTGTCTGCCTGTACTTTTTATGAAAACATTTATAAAATCCTTCTTCGTTTCTAATGATAGTTCACCAAAAGACTCTTATGAGACATTCTTTAAAATGTCTCTGCGACCTTGCTCTACAATTTAAAATGCCTCTACAATACTTAAAAAATGTGTCTACGAAGCATTTTTATTGACAAATACAAGCCAACATATACAAAATTATTTATATGAAGAGAGTCGAGATGGTTTAAAATGTAACAAAGATAAGATTACTCGATGCAAAGATTACTCGATCTAATGTAAAAATATTGGTTGTAGCATGATCCCAAAATAAAACATCGTTAACATAAAAACTGACTCAAAATAAAATTTACTGATTGAAAAATCTTTTTTAAGGGATATAAGTTGGAAGGGATAAGCTGATTAGTGTCCTTCCTTCTCTCTCCAGTGTCATTTTTTATCGAATATAACTTGGGAGATATTATTTTAAGATAAAACGGCAATGAGTACAACCGTATTTAATTTGTCCGTTAGATTGCAGATCAGATAAATGTTTAACCATGTGTAAAAATTGAGCCCACACAACCAACCAAAATAGGCCAGGTGTCGAGATGCATCAAAGACTGCAGACTTGGTGGAAACCAGTGTTTGGCCTTTGATGCAGCGTCAGAGATGCATGCGACCCGGCATCCGATATTTGGCTTTTGGTCGGGCTCCTGCTTTGTACTCCCTCCACCATCAAATAAATAAATAAATAAACATAATCATTTTTTGAGTGTTTAAAATATGTCTATTTCCAAAATACTGTTCCAATCAAGTAAACTCTAATGGCATTAAAGCAATTTCATCTCAGCCATAATCTCTACCAATACTGTTAAAAATATTTATATTTATGGATAAAAACCGTAAATACAAGGCATTAGACCCTACTTTTTATAGAAGCTAAAAGATTTCACAGCGGATTCTGTTGAAGACTACATAAGAGTTTAAGAGTTTTAAGAGTAATCGCAGCGTGAGTTTCGTAGAGGTTTTATATACATTAAATACGGTAACATATTAGCATATGTGATGATATAACAACATAATTATGAAGACAAAGGGGAAAGGAGTTTCATCAGGATGAAACTGTGTATGCACTATTTGTAAGACTATAAAATCTGATGAAACTGGCATTGGAAGCTAAAAAGTTTCATTTTATCTGACCATATTTAATCACATACAATTAAAATGATATGTATAGCCTATAAAATCGTAAAATGCCTTTGTAATAGAGGGATCAGGGATTAGTTTCATTTATCAACTCAAATCATATCACTTTTAAAATCCGTGAGATGAAACTTCTCACTGACAATAGCCGGAGGACAAGACCACCTAATTAAAACCATGTCTACCAAAAGAGCTCACATATAGCAAAAAAACAATTAGCGGATCTAACTTCACTGCTCAGGAAACAAAAGCCAATAAAAGAGAACAAGTGACTATTGGGTTGAGTACTTCAATTTGACTAAGCTCGTCACATTTTTTAGTTAATTTGTCTAAGATTTGATGAGCAAAATTCTAGCCACACTTTATCTAAAATAAGATAATTTTGTCACACTTCTGTGTCATCGGTATATCTACTCCTATGGTGAAGAGGAGTCTGTCTTCTCCACCAACCCACTGCCTGTGTTTGAAATTCAAATCCTTTTAGAGCTGTAAGAGACTGAGAAAGCGGAAGGGAGTAGTAAGCAGGCCACGGCTTTCTGTTTCAAGTGGAGATGTACTTGGATCTTGTAATAGTGATTGAGAATGAATCATAACCAAAGGATTAAACTATGGTCATAGCCCAGAACAAAGTCATGATGATTATATTATTTTACTAATTATATTTTATCTAGTTTTTAACAAATGATATCGTAGAAATTTGTACATATGTTTGAGTTAAATCTAATTGTAAATAACGCTTTAGTAGAGTTTGTTTAGATGTTTTATAACTATTCAATTGATATATTTGACTTTGAGCGTTATAATAAAGGATCGGAGTCTCTTGAGAAAATAAATCAGCTCCTACCATACTCTTGTACTCTATATTTAATTTAAAAAATATAATGATGCAGTGATGTAGTTTTCTATAGAAAACATACAGTACCGTCTAGTTTTTCTTTTGTTACGTAACAAAGTACGGACACTTTGTTAGTAAGGTAAAATTGATCAAGAAAAAAAAATCTTATCGACAGTTACATACCAAACATTTATCTAACTCGGTTAAATTTGTTTAACTACATTTATCTAACTCGGTTAAACTTATTTAACTTATAGTGTGATAAGTTTAAGCCAGTTGTGTCTGTCAACTAAACAACCCATCGGTGAGAAAAAAAAAACACAACCAAGATATCACCCAAGATCCAACACCAACCAAGGGATGCCGCATCATCCTGCACCGTCGTAGAATCTTCTTCTCCACCATTTCGTTCAACCTTAGCCTATTTCACTTGACTTCAGCAGATTACTCCACTGGCGCAAGGAAAAAAAACACATGACCATTTCATTTCTTGCCAACCAAAGGGTCCAAGAGGCGGCACCCAGCAATAAAATCATCCCACAATTGCTCTTAGGGCACTCCCAATGCAGACCCAAAGATAGTTTCTATCCCTATTTATTACGTTGACACATCAGCATTTTGATGACGTGGAAGGCAATTAAATGAAGAAAAGAAGGAAACCGAGTCTTGTTTAGACTCGACGTCTAGGAGCGGTAAGAAATCAGTGACTTTGGCGTTGGGAGAGGACACATCGTTTCTATCTCTCCTCTGTAGATCCCGTGTGCAGTAGATGTGGGAGTTCACGGGTGTGGTTGTCGAGTCGCTCGTGCGTACGTGGCCGTCGACGTGGAGCTCACCGGCACGGTCGGAGCCGCCGGCCATCGACGCGGAGCTCACCGGCGCGGCCGAACCCGCCCGTCGCCGAGTCGCTCGTGCGGACGCGGCCATCGACACGGAGCTCACCGGCGCGGCCGAACCTGCCGTCGCGGAGTCGCTCGTGCGGACGTGGCCGTCGACGCGGAGCTCACCAGTGCGGCCGAACCCGCCGTCGCGGAGTCGCTCGTGCGAACTTGGCCGTCCACACGGAGCTCAGCGGCGTGGCCAAAACCGCCGTTGCGGCGTCGCTCGCGCGGCCGCTGGCGTGACGAGGAGTTAGTGTTGGGGTTGGATTGTTGGAGCAAACTCGCCATGCTTGCTGCTGTCCATGAGAGCTGCGACGCCGGCGGCTAAGGCAAAGGTGGAAGCCAGCCAGCAAGCAAGATGCGGTTGAGTTCATCATCGATGGCAAGCAAGCAAGCAAAACCATTATCCTGGCCAACGCATTTCAGGGATGCTACAATCAACCATCGTGCAAAGGATCCAAATATAGCAAGATGAATGATTGGTTAGATTTTTATTTAGATGCTAGATAAAAAGTTTGCATTGTGAAGAATGGTTTCTTGGTACAATGTCCAACACTATAGAAACTACTGTGTGGTTTCTGCACCGTGAGTGCCCTTAATTAGCACCAGCCAGCAGGGTCCAACAAAATCAGCACTTTGCAGAGCGAGCCGAGAACCAGGACAAAACTTTTTCCCCCTTAAATATATCAGCAGGAGTTCCCTTATCTCTACTACTAAAATTGCTTCTTTCTATCTATCTCATCTCCTAGTTCCATATAAAAACATTTTCTCTCATAAAAACCATTCACCCGAAAAAACTGACCAGTATATATAAAAAAACAAACAGCTCAATCGACCCAAATACTTCCATCAAACTGAATACAAACCATTACAATAGTTTATTGAAAATGTGTCCATTGTTGCGTTCACTCTTTTGTACCGAGCATGGTTAATTATTTTATCCATTTTTCACAAAAGAGAAAACCACTACGTCACCAATAAGTTTTGACACTATAAATGGTACTCCATCTATATATAACACATTAAAAACGAATAACAATATTTTATACTAATATATAGTAGAAAAAAGTATAAGACCGTGGTCCTGAAAGGGTATAATAAAAAACCACCACACACCAACATTGTCTACACATACCACACACCAACATTGTTTACACATAAAAACCTAGCACCACAACAACCACAGCTAAACAGGATCAGATGTCGCCAAGCGTAAAAATGAAGCCACCACTTAACCACCCACCAACACTTTCAACCAGCTAAAACACATGGGCCTCGTCCCTCGTACAGACCTATTGCCATCCAAAAGTGGCGATCTAATTGTCTTAAGCGGGATAGGCAGAAACAAATTTTTTAGGCAATGTTTATAGAGAAGACACAATGGTGTAGGTCCTGTTTGGTTCTTTAGCCCTTGGGCTAATTTGAGGGCTAAAAATTAGTCTTTGAATTAGCCTTCTAAAATTTAGCCCATTGAGTTGTTTGTATCCATGAGCTAATTCACCAGTCCCCTAATCATTGCCTCCAACTACCCCATTTAATGTATCTATTGAACAAAAATCAATCAGTAGATTTGTTGTCCACGGCGCTGTAGTCATCGCTGCTGGAGTGGAATTGGGGTGAGCCGACAGGGACAACCTCTGGATGGCCCATCAGGATGCCGCACAACACGATGTGCGCCTCGCCATTCTCGTCTGGCTTGGTCAGCATTGCACTGCTCGAAGTTCATGAACTCATTAGCTTAATTGAACATTGACTCGCAAATTTCATCACAAATGACTGATTGTATCATTATTGCTCTAAAATCATTTTTTGCTCTAAAATCATCAGCTTATAGTTCAAAGCATTTGCAGATGCAAAGAGTTCAAAGCATTTCGGAAACTCACCTCGTGACCTGTGTGCGGGACATGGAGCGAGAAGAAGTAGTGCGCAGTGTCGAGCTTGACGACGGCAACGCCGCGGGTGAGCGGCCACTGCATGGGCTCTTGCGCGACGCCATCGCTGGACTTTCCACTGCTGCTCCAGAAGCTGAAGAGGCAGCGGCAGCAAGGGGGAGGAGGGGAGGGACAACGTCGGTTAGGCGACGGATGGGGACGACGTCCAGCTCTGGCATGGAAGTACGGGTCGTGGCGGTGGCGGTGGCGGCGAGTGGGAAGAGGAAGGGGCTGCGGTGGCGCGACGGATGGGGGAAGGCGGCGTGTTGGATGAGGGCGAGGCGGCTGGGGTTGGCAGGATGGGCAAGGTGCTAGGAAGACGACACACTGTATTTCTCGAATTCTCTGTGGTCTCTTAAAAACACATGAAATTGGTGAGGTTCACGTCAAATTAGTCCAAATAAGCATCTCTTGGAGAAGCTAATTTTTTTTAGGCTAACTCATTTTAGCCTCAAATTAGCCTCCTTATTTGGATCCTTGACGACTAATTGGGGCTAAAAAGTGAGAGGCTAAAAACATCCAAAGAGAGCCATAACTTTTACTTGAAATGTCTTATCAGAGGGAAAGTGAGACATCTCAACAATGCCTCCTAAAAAGATAGCAGTCACTCGAAAGTTTCACCGTTACCGGCCTAACGAGCCGTTGGGTTAGGCTTTCCCATACCGTCTCACTGCCTTGCAGTTGCAACTCCAAAGCCCCACCAAAGCCCAACTGTCACTAGCGTGTAGACACCGCTGCAACCACGCCCTTTGATGGCTCGATCCACCGGGTAGCGTCTACCCACCAATGCACGCTGGTGTCGATTCGCATCTGCACACCACCATCGTCGTTGCAGGCATCATCGCCACAAGGCCGGGCACACTGTACCCGCCCTCCCTTGGCATGGTCCTGCACTCCTGCTATCGTCGACCTCGACGAGCCGCGCTTCTCCGCAAGGGCCGTCATCACTCTTGGCCAAGCATGGGGAGAGAAAGGGGACAGCCGCGAACACCGTACCTCCTCACCTGGTCACCGCTGTAGCCATTCCTTTCGTACGTCCCCACCGCACACGCCCGTGTCGCTGCTATCCCATCGCCGGTGGATGAGGAGAGGGGAGGAGGAGGAGTTGTTGTCGTTGTCGCCACACCCGACCGGCATCTCGGCTGCTCCCACCACTATCGTCCGCCGCGGTCCTTCATCGGTGGCCGAAGAGGATGAGGGAGCTGCCGCCTGCCGCCACACCCGGTCAGCTCTGCAGTTCATGAAAACTTGCACACTTTTCGCATGCAAATGGGATAGCAGCGAATAAATGGGTTATCCCATTTGCAAACCTCGGGTTTGCATGTATGTGCATGCAAATGGTCATCCAATTCTCATCGAACACGTATACTCCTATAACATAAGGATCGAACAGAGACGCTTTGCTTGGGAGTCAAATATACGTACGTACAGGTCGAATCTACAAAAGCTTTTAAAAAAACTTTTACGTAAAAGGTTTATGGATGGAGTGAGCATAGACAGCTGAGCTGTGATGCATTGTCTTCACGAAATCCCAAACGAGTAGATGCACATCACTTGTTCCGGGATAAGGTTGTCTCGTAGTCTTTTATCGAATCAAATTGGGTTGCCAGCCATGCAAGAAAATGACATCACGATCAAAGCTTCTATATCTATCTATTTACTACGTCGGTCCCATAATTACGTTATAAAAGAATTTTATATTACAAAACAGAGTTAGTATACGTAAGGCTAATCCTATTAGAAGTTTAGATTTTATATATATTAAATACGATGTCACACATCAACATATGAGATGATATGATAATATAATTATAAAAACAGAGGATAACAAAATTTTATCAGGATAAAACTATGTATACACAAGACTACAAAACTTATAAAACTGACATCAAAGACTAGAGAATTTTATTTTATCATATGTTATTCAAATTAAATAATATACATAACCTATAAAATTATAGAATAAAACTTTATATTGAGAAGATAGATCTCATTCATCAACTTAAATTTAAATTTTGTGATATGTCACTTTTGAAAATCGCAAGATAAACTTCCCACTGAAAACGACACACCCCAAGAAAATCCTTATGTTAATCTGTAAAAGTGAATAAATTTGTCAATTTATTCAATTTGATGGGGCTGACACATACGCACAAGCGATTGACCATGAGATTTGAGTCAGAAACAAGCAATCAAAACAACCTTCTTAAGTTGAACTGAAGCAGACTATTCTGGCAAACGTTACTAGTAATATTAGAGTGCAACTAAATTCACACTACTGACCATGTGGATAGATATATGTGGCCTTTGATCTTAAGTTCTCAGCAGCCACTATAATTAATTCGGTTTAGTCCGACTGTTCAAAACATAGACGAGGAAGGTGAGTCGACTATAAATTTGAACGCCGCCGCTTTGACAGAAGAGGAACCGGTACACATGTATTAGTCTCCATTTCATTTGCACGCGCGCACGCCGGATGACTTTAAGCTGAACCTACGGCTTGTAGGGCCTATTTGGTTAAGAGACTAAAAACATATTAGGTCCTTTTCTTTTTAACTTTTAAACATTTTTTCCCTTTTAGAAATACTAACTGAGACTAAAACTTTATTTTTCCGTAAATACCCTTCTCTCTTCCGTAACGTGAATGAGGTGCAAATGAATACGGATAATATAGTTTTTGTACGGTATAATTAATGAGCTTTAGTCTCTTTTATCCCTACAACCAAACAGGATGATACTAAAATTTTTAGTCCAGAGACTAATCTTTGGCCCTGTTTAGATAATTAGCCCTTAGGCTAATTTGAGGGTTAATTTTTAGGTCTCAAATTAGCTCTATAAAAATTAGTCCATTGAGTAGTTTGGATACAGGGCTAATTTGTCTTTAATTTGAGGGTATTATTACCCTATTACATTCAACAAATGTATATGACTTGTGACATGAATACACAAAGTTAAATATATGAATAAATATGTCCTTACAGCAAATCCATAGACATCATAGAGATACCATGAGCAAATTAGCCTAAATAAATCGTCCTTGAAGGGGCTAATTTTTTGGGTGGGCTAATTCACTTTAGCCTCAAATTAGCCTCTTTGTTTGGATCCTTGAGGGCTAATTGGGACTAAAAAAGAAAAGACTAAAAATTAGCCTAGAGATCCAAACAAGACCTTTAGTTCTTTGACTAAAATGACAAACAGCACTATTTTTTATTCAATGCTGCGCCCACAGAAAAGAAAGGACCAACAAAACAAAAATATATAATAATGCGCCGCCCAGTACAGTCCAGTACCCTGCGAAGCTAAAATGCTGCAGCGGCTCGATACGTATCACTCTACTCTACCTTCGCTCTATTCCACTCTACTTATGTTTGACTTTGTTCATTCCTCAGCCATTTATATCAGTAGACATCGTACGTGGCCCCAAGTGAGCTCAACTGGATGCATTGACGCCGCGTCGATAGACTAGGGCTTCTCTCGAGGAAAGGAAAAGTGAAGATTTTTAAGACAACTTCAACCGTACTCAAATCCGACTCTCCATATAACTCTTCAACTAATTTGACAAAAAGACTAATTGCTTATTTCAACGATCTTTTCATTTACATTTTCATATAAAATATAATTTAAAAAAACTAAAATTTAATAAAATATTAAAAGATGAGTTTAGAGTACATGTAAAAATATAATTTAGAAATAACGAATATTCAAAACTATAAAAATAAAAATATTGAAAGAAGAGCATATATAATTTAGAAGTAACTAAAAATCAAAATTTAAAAAATAAAAATATATAGTTTATAGTATATATAAAAAAGGATAGTTTAAAAATAACTAAAATTTAAAATTAAAAAGAAAGATTACAATCCTGAGGGATTACAATTAATCATCATGATTTTGTTGTTAATTAATTGCAAGTGAAGCTAATTAACATAATTAATTAATTGTTAATCGACACTAATTAATTAATCGCGCGAATTGTATATACGGATGACGAGTTTGCATCCGCATGTTGCTCCTGAAAGGAGAAAAAGTGAATAGAAGGTGCTGGGACCTATGGATGGCAAGTAAAATAGGCTAGCTAAAGTGAGATGGAGGATCTGTTGGAGTGTGTATTTTTAGTTGCTAAATTTTAACTTGGAGAGTATTATGGAGAATGTTGAAGATGCTTTAAAGCAAAGGTTTGCAAACTCAAAATTAATTTGAAAATCGTACAGAATGAAGTATTTTATATGAATTTTTGAGAAAAAAACTAGCATGAGGTCTCACCCTGTACTTAATGATCATGTGTTTCTGTTTAATGTAGGAATTCACAATGCGTGGCATTCTTTTGTTCTATTTCTTTGTTATCAAAACCATGTTTTCCAAAGGTGCATGGCAAAAAAAAGTAAGTGCCCTATATTAAAAAGAGGTAAAACATTTTTGAAAATCGTTGAAACCAGAATATACGTGATATTAAGATAAAGAGATGAGATACAAGTATTTTTATACAGGGTTGTGCCCCTTAACTGACACTTAATAGCTCTAGAACCCTCTTATCAACTTTATAGCTTCATATTAGTTTTGTCTAGGCTTGTATTCTGTTGGTGTGTACGTTGGCCTATCTTCTTTTCTTTTGAAAGTCTTGTATTTATAAAATTAATTATATTATTCTTTAAGTAGAACTTGAAGAGCTATAATAATTTGGGTTAAGAAGCTACTGTCTTTCTCAAATAGAACTCTAAGACCTTCTATTCTAAGAAAATAATTTTTTCTATATCTGTCGTATTTCTTTAATTAAAGAAAACCTTCTTATATATATTTAGGTATATGATATTGCAATACACCATGAACCAAAGTAGGTATGTATTATCCTTTACCCTAAGCTTAGGCTGAAAACTAAACTAAAATATCTCAACTATGAAAAAAAATCTCAACAACAAAAATTAAGGCCTAGTTTTTTTATCAAAACTGATGAATAATTTATATCTGGTACATTTCTCAACCTCCACCTTCACCTCCACCCCATACCGCCTATTTCCATTGCGCTGCCCGAGCCTCCAACGCTGTCGCCTCCTCCTTACCAACAACCACGATTCGTCCCTTTTCCTCGTGGCGCGCCATCTCTACGCCTCACCTCCTCTAGTGTAATGAGCCGACGGCGACCAGCAACCACAGGTGCTTGGCGGCGCCTCCTTGCCCTAAGAAGCTCAACAAGATGCATTTAACGCCACATCATGAGACTGATCGATTTAGCTACAATAGGCGGATAAGCGGAAGAAAAATGACAAAAAAATACAAAATTTTCATATCTATGTTAACAGTTTAAACCCAAGGGTGACAAAAATTGGATTATAAAAACCCCCAAACTAAAATTAAGGGATAGCTCCTTTCCTCTGGAGATTATGGTTCTCGTTGGCCAATTCTGAAGATCCTGAACTGTATGATTTTTTAAAATAAAAACATTAGTATATATTCTATATAAAAATTGCTTAGAATGATTTTTTAAAACTTTATAATAGTTAACTCATTCATTAAGGATATATTATCACAAAATATTAATTACTCTCGTCTGTTTCTTGTGGTTTAATCCGTACACCCGAGTGTTCAAGACTTAGGCCCTGTTTAGATAATTAGCTCTTGGGCTAATTTGAGGGCTAATTTTTAGCTCTTAAATTAGCCCTATAAAAATTAGCCCATTGAGTAGTTTGGATCCAGGGCTAATTTGAGGGCTAATTTATCTTTAATTTAAGGATATTATTACCCTATTATATTGAACAAATGTACATGACTTGTGACATGAATATATAAAGTTAAATATATGAATAAATGTGTCTTTTCAGCAAATCCATAGATATCATGGAGATACTATGAGCAAATTAGCCCAAATAAGTCACCCTTGAAGGGGCTAATTTTTTGGGGTGGGCTAATTCACTTTAGCCCCAAATTAGCCCCCTGTTTGGATCCTTGAGGGCTAATTGAGGCTAAAAGAGGAGGGGCTAAAAATTAGCTCAGGGATCTAAACAGAGCCTTAGCACGTGTACTCATGTTTATATTAATTACTCTTTAATGATAGGAGACATATGATGGAAGACATATCTCAGGACGCGTATATGATGAGTTGGTGACTTTGTATGGTATGTGTGTGCGCATTTGTATGGATGTATGTGCGTGCATGTACATAACATGTGGCGTGTTTTGTAAAAATAGTACTTTCACAAAATCAGATAATCTATTACAGCAACCTAGGATTGAATTGTATGTTCAGATTCATAGCAATAGGAATTGTCTAAACTGATAATTTATTGTTATATTTTTTTTTGAAAAACTATATTATTATATTTTAGGATAAGGTATTAGTATGTTTTTATTCCGACCTTTCAAACTGAAGCCCTGTTTAGTTGCAGCCAAAATGCAAAAAAATTTGGATTTTGAGTATTTTTTTGACATTCTGAAATTAAACATATAAATATATAGGTGAAAAGTTGGGATGAAACAATTTTGGTTATGAGAGAAATTTGACTAAAAAGGTGAAATTTTGGATTAGGAGATGTGCGTGAGAGTTGCATGCATCATGCATTTATTACAATTAAAAAGTTTTTCATGTAACTAAACACTTACTCACTTACTTTTATGAAAAGATTTTACCCAAAAATTTTTGAATAAAAAATTTTCATCAAATTTTGCAGCTAAACATGTCCTGGGTCTAAAATTTTGATCGTGATTAATAATACAACAAGCAGACAATATTGATCGTGATTAATAATACAACAAGCAGACAATAAGAGGCTGATGATGCCAACCAAGCTCGTATATTCCACCCGTTTCATTAAAAATTTGATTGTAACGATGAATCTGGACCCATTAATTTAGAGGGTGTATTTTTTTTAATCTTTTCCGGTGCATTAGCCTCGACGTGGACGGATCCTGATGTGAGTGGGTGACAGAGACCGAAGCACACTGTATGTCGTCGCGTCGCTCCCACTCGCACGCGGCAGAAAACACCGCAACACGACTCGTGCTATGTAGCCGAAGTACATCACGGCGATGACGTTACGCCCAGCCCCACCGCTGACGACCCATCCGGCCCCTCGCGGCCGGCGCCCCGCGTGCCACGCTATCTCCGGCCTCGGCCTCCGCGCGCGCGCCGCACCTGACTCCACCCTGCGCTACTACGCTTTTCCGGTGGCGCCGCGCACGCCTATTTATAGTATCCCCCCTGGTGGTGCGTGCCAAGTTGTGTGCAACCCACCCTGTCCCGCAGTCCTGCAGTGGCGACGCGGCATGGCGGACCAGCTCATCTCCACGGCCGACCACGACACCCTGCCCGGCCACTACGTGCGCCCTGAGGCGCAGCGCCCGCGCCTCGCCGAGGTGGTCTCCGACGCCTCCATCCCCGTCGTCGACCTCGCCAACCCCAACCGCGGCAAGCTCGTCTCCGAGGTCGGTGCCGCCTGCCGCTCCCACGGCTTCTTCCAGGTACGCACTAGCGCTACTACGTTAGATCGTCCGTCTCATGCCGGTATCGTCCGTCTCATGCCGGTATATAAAGCTCACAGGTTGCATGTGTAATTGAGCTTGGCGAACAGGTGCTCAACCATGGGGTGCCAGTGGAGCTGATACTGTCGGTGCTGGCGGTGGCGCACGAGTTCTTCCGGCTGCCGGCGGAGGAGAAGGCCAAGCTCTACTCCGACGACCCGGCCAAGAAGATCCGCCTCTCCACCAGCTTCAACGTCCGCAAGGAGACCGTGCACAACTGGCGCGACTACCTCCGCCTCCACTGCTACCCGCTTGACCGCTACCTCCCTGATTGGCCATCCAACCCCCCTTCCTTCAGGTAAACTTTTCCTGCCTTCTTTACTACTACTCCACCAAAGACCATTTCTTGCTGACCTCAAAAGACTCTGCAAGTCAGTCATCACTGCTCCGTCTTTGGTTCGGTATTGAAAGAAAGAACAGGACAGATGAATTAACAATCAGCTAACAGGTGAAATTACTCTATGCATTTTCAAGTGGTTAGCTTTTCCATTCACAAGAACCTATGCACACACATGTTAATTCTAGATGTACTAGATGTACGAGAGTTTGGGATATATACCTAAACTCTTTTTAGATATCCGAACTTGGGTATTATATATTTCCAAATGAGTTTCAATCCGCTCCATCTACGGTGACACTACATATTAGCGGGACTCGCATGACACTATATATTTTTTAAAACAAAAAACATCTCTTCTCACTCTATTTTAATTAGACGTTATGTCGAAGTTATCATGGCATGCCACGTCAGCGCATGGAACCTGTTAGAGCCGTTTGAACTTATGATACCTGGCAAGTTTAATGACTTGAAAAATCTATTTTAAGAGTTTATGACCTAAATGATATACCCGTACAAGTTTAATATCGTGCGTGCACCTTTCTCTTAATTCCAAGTCCTCACATGTTTCAGCATTGCCTTTTCCTTAGGAAAACGGAGTTTGTTAAATTCCATTAATCCCTGGACAACAAAGTAAAACGTTGCCATTTTCAAGCTCTTCGTCCATAGCCCACGGACAGAAGAATTAAAGTACTTGATCAATCTTTTTCGCTCCTTGCGTGATACTGTTTCGAGGTGGTTTGAAAATGCCAGGCTAACCACTCTGAACCTGAACGACTCTAGCTGGCTACTACCATGTGCCAGAGAGACAGGGCTCCATTCTAAGGAGCCCTAATTTTAGAGGATTTCATTTCTAAATTTGTGTAGATATCCCTTTAAATCAAAGGAATGTACACAAATAAATCTTACGAAATTCCTATGAAATGTCTCTTGCCATAAAAGTTTTGGAGAAAATATAACATGAGGTAGAACCTCATGAAAACTTTCTTCGAGTCTTTATCTCTTCTCTAATTTCTGTGTTTTTCTCTGGTCCAATCAAACGATTATTCCTATGTGTTTTCCTGTGTTTTGCAATCCTCTGTTTTATATTTTCATTCATGTTAAAAATATATTTGTTTATTCCTACGTTTATTCCGGGGAAAACAGAGCTTCTGCTTTCAGCAAAGATAACTTCAGGAGCACAGGTAAGGAAGTGAGGGAGCAGCTAGCAGTTGTCCTATACTCCTGTCCAGTACAACAACAGACCACGGCTCCACGTTTATCATGTTTCATTAGCCGTAGAATGAACGAAGTAATGCCTCCGTTTTTTTACTTATTATTTTGGACATCTATTTCATGTGTTTTATCACTATTTTTCTAATTATATTTTCATAAAAGCTATTAAAAATAAGTACCTTTACAATGATCTCTACCATTATTATCACCTTAGGTTGTCATCTTAGGTTGTGTTCGTTTGGGGTTCGGAACCTTCCTTGACACGAAGAATCAATTAGCGTATGATTAATTAAGTATTAACTGAAAACTTAAAAATGAATTAATACAGTTTTTAAGCAACTTTTTTATAGTATTTCTTTTGCAAAAACACACACTTTAGTAGTTCATGAAAATGTGTGTGCAGAAAACGGAGAGGAAAAAGTTGAAAAAAAGTAGTATAAAATATATCCATAGAAGTGATTTCAACTATTGATTTATAAATTATACTACCAGTAAAAACAATTACTCCCTCTGTTCCATCATATAACCAAAACAAAAAAATTCCAAATTGATCATCATATAACCTTGGTATTTTCATTTGACGTGTACTGTTATTGTATTTATGCATGCAAATTGAGTTTGCATGTGTGCAAGTAGGCATTTTGGGTAGTAAAGCTCTCTGTTTCTTGTGTATAGGAGGAGTTTAAAGCTTACATATTTCTTGATTTTCCCCACTATATACTTACATTAAATGAAATATAAGGATGTTAAGCTTTCTTTGTCTTGGTGAAAAAAACTTATATGATGATCAATATGGAACGGAGGTAGTATTATACTATCAGTAGTTGATCTATAGTATAAATAGATATGATCTATTGGATTAGAAAAAGTAAATGATCTAGATTGGTTCTACTACTAGAGAGAATTATAAATATAATTATATAAAAATGATTTTCATGACAAATCTACCAATATCATTTTCTCGTATCAAATTCTAATATTTTTTCATGAATTAATTGTTTAAGATTTCAAGGTTTGACTGGACGCATCTAGAACGTCATCTATTTGAGCGAGTACAATAATTGAAGCAGGCTTTAAAAATTGCCACATCAAATTTGTGTTTAGGTGGAGGAGAGGAAATAGAGAAGAAAAACGGGTTACAGATCTATAGCCAGTTATAGCCATATATATATATATATATATATATATATATATATATAACTATTATATGAATATTATATGAGTAGACTGTTAGATTAGCTATAGATGACTGTACTTGCTGTTTGAGATTAGATGTTGTAAACAACTACCCCTTTGTTCCAAAATATGAGTATTTTTAAGTTGCTCATTGAAAATTAAAGTTGGGGAGAACAATCTTTAGCATTAAAAGTATAATTATATGAAAGCAATTTTCATGACAAATCTAACAATATCATTTTCTTATGTCAAATTCTAATATTTTTGCATGAATTAATTATTAAGGGTTTTAATGTTGGACTGCACACGTCTAGATATCTAGCTAGTACAACAATTGAAGTAAGCACGATTTAAAAATTATCACATCATATTTGTGCTTAGATGGAGAAGAGATGAGAGAAAAGAGAAGAGAGAAGAAAAGCGGGTTACATATTTGTAGTGAGCTACAGTACAGATTACATGTAGATGGTGGGCGTAGTATATATTTTTATGTGTAACTATACATTTTATAGTTGTTGTAACTATACATTTTATATGAGCAAAGAGTAAAGTCGAGGAAAAAAGGTTTTGGTGTCCCTCATGTGATAAGAAATAGTTAGAGGTGGGAGGTAGGAAGGGTTTAAGGGTAAGATGAGAAAAATTTAAATAAAAAGTAATTGATGGGATAAGTTGTATTATGACTAGTGCTAAAAATATTTATACTATGAAACAAGATTTAGAACACTAGAAATCCTTTTTATATGTTGTAACGGAGGGGGTAGTAATCACCTTAGATAGAGCAAAACCAACGCGAACTAGTGAGGTTGACCTGTCATGCTACCAATGCCTTTTATGTCTCTGCACTCGTAGCAAGAGGCAATTTTAGCACAGATATCGATCGAAGAAACAGAAAGAAGGTTGGAGCTACAAGACAATGCAATGAGAACCACATTTTCCCCTACTAAAAAAGTCGCATCAATCATGTACACAATCACATGAAAATCCCAACATCAGAAACGATGAGGTGGTCACATGCATCCATGGCGAGTGCTGGGATCATTTCACCTGCTAAGAATCCACTAGTGTCGGTTTCGTAGGACCTCTCTTTCCTCCAAGTGCTTGTTGGATGGGGATTTTAGTGGGAGCAGATTGGAGCTTGGAACAAAACAATGAAACCATCGTTGGTGTGGTGGTGCATTTCTTTAGTTCAAATTCTGTTATACACAAATATGGTTGGATACACCTTAATAGAGGCCGAAAGTTAATCTTTCTTTATTCCAAAAATAAGGTCGGTCTTAGGAACAGTAGGACAAAGATGAAGGGAATTAGTCACGCGCTATCTAACAGGATCGATCTTCTAAGTTGTTCCTGCAAATTTCGTTATCATATTATTAACCATGAGATGAATTTACTTTGACGGTGCTGCAGGGAAATCATAAGCACATACTGCAACGAAGTCCGGGAGCTCGGGTTCAGACTCTACGGAGCGATATCCGAGAGCCTGGGGTTGGAACAGGAGTACATGAAGAATGTTCTTGGTGAGCAGGAGCAGCATATGGCGGTGAACTTCTACCCGAAGTGCCCGGATCCAGAGCTGACGTTCGGACTCCCGGCGCACACGGACCCGAACGCCCTCACCATCCTCCTCATGGACCAGCAGGTGGCCGGCCTGCAAGTTCTCAAGGAAGGCAGGTGGATCGCCGTAAATCCACAGCCCAACGCGCTGGTGATCAACATTGGTGATCAGCTACAGGTGATGCATCACTTTCTTTCATCAGTAGAAAGAATGCACTCTTAACTAGCATGGACTGTAGTGTAGTATGTATATGTTCAGATAACTTTGCAGAAAAAATCTTAACCATGGTAATTGAAGCTCTTGTGTGTTCAGGTATAGCTTGTTGGTAACGACCAGGCTAGATGGCAGACAATGCTAGTGCGATAGAATATAGTTTGGTCTGGTTCAGCTAACCTACTCCAACATAGGATACAAACTTCTTGTTCCAAAAACCAAAAAAAAAGGACGAGCAGTTGACCAACATTATAATACCCGTGATAATAGAAAAAGGACAATGAACAGCCAGATACAAATGGATTGCAGTAGTAGCAGATACTGATACGTAACACGCATATATTTTTCTTTAGGAGAGAGATAGATGAAGATTCTTCTATCAGATGCCAATTGCCATGGTTTATACTACTTTGCAAACAGTGGTTAAATATTTGCAGGAAAACTGAACTGCAAGCACTGAAACTGCATTTTTTTTTGTTCAGTAAATACTTTCCAAGTGTTGGTTCTGATCCGCAGCAGAATTTGTAACCTCTGTAACTTCCATATATTGCAGGCGCTAAGCAACGGGAGATACAAGAGCGTGTGGCACCGTGCTGTCGTCAACTCTGACAAAGCGAGGATGTCCATCGCGTCGTTCCTGTGTCCCTGCAACGACGTGCTCATCGGCCCAGCTCAGAAGCTCATCACCGATGGCTCCCCGGCCGTCTACCGGAACTACACCTACGATGAGTACTACAAGAAGTTCTGGAGCAGAAACCTCGACCAAGAACACTGCTTGGAGCTCTTCAGAACAACACCTACAGGCACACCTTGAATTCTTGATCTAGGTTTCTACTCGACTACTCGAGAACTTGTAGTACTCGGTTGTAGGTGTAGTTTCTCGGTGATGAAGTAGTTGTTCTTGTATGCTATAAATATCGTGATGTCGTTTCAACGGAACGAGCAGTTGTGATCTAACGAGTGATCGATCAAACCAATCGGTGAGAAGCGAGCAGCAGAATCACCTGGACAAATTGACATGAGTCCATGCTTCCGATCGACGCGGTGGAGAGTTGAGCACACCCTGCCGGAGGTGGCGCGGCTGGCAGTTGATCTCCGGCGGCGCTTCACTTCCCGCCGGACGTGATGCAGAAGTTGATCTTTTTCAATTTTTAATTTTATTTATTAAAATATTTAAAAATAATTTTTGGCTTCAAAGTTTTACAAACCTACATCCCTAATGTCTTCAGAGAGAACGTTTTTAAAAAGATGCTCATTCAAAGAACTTTTTTATGCTTTTGCATACGACCGTTGCCGCATGCTCACAGCCATAATGAGGACGATCGGTCATTTTACAGGTAATCCTCTGTGACCATTTCAAAGGGCTGCAACAAGACCGTCTATGACCGTCTGCAAATTAATTAGGATAACTCCTTGCCGTCTTTCTAGAAGGCTAAAGTGGGCCATTTGCAAAATGTGGTTAGGCCGTTATTTTTCAGATAACCCTTTTATCGCCCTTCTAGAGTACTGCAAAGAGGTTATCTATAACGACACATACAACGCCGTCTCTCCACCCCGTTCCTTCACTGTTTTTTTATCAAAAAACCCCCTACAAAAGCTGGAGACGCAACTGCCGTCGCCTCGTGAGGCGACGGACCCGTTCTGTTGCCCGATGTGGAGGAGACGAGCCGAGCAGCGTTGTACGGGCCGCCGCTCCATCTCAACGACACGGAGATCTAGGTGCTCGCGCGGGCGGGCACGACTGATTTGGGCGCGCCGCGTGCACGGGAGGAAGTTGTTCGCGCCAATTTCATCTGTATATATTCCCAGCAGCTCGTCTCAGATCCAATCGATTCTTCTTCCTCGCCAGGTGAATCAGCCCATCTCAGCCTATTTAGTTTGCTAATATTTATTTATAGTATGTGGTCAGCACTATAGGATTTTCAGAACATATAAGTTGATTCTGCTCGGTTATTTGTACTGTCAAGTTTATGAAACTAAATGGTGGTGATTGTATATTGTCAAGTTTCAATAATCTTTTATCTGAATGCAAACCTACATATGACAACGGTATGGAAAAAAGATTAGATGAAAGGCGCTGCACTTATATATAATATAATTATTGTATCGAAGGTTTCTATGCACTTATATAATATAATTATTATATTGAAGGTTTAAATAATGTAATGCACCTATGTTGCATATTATCTACCATTCATATATTTTCTACCAAATAGTCACATAGTGATGTACAAAAAGGTATTTATAGTTGACTCTAGCTACATGCAAAACATTAAACAGGTTAGAGACAGACCTCTGTCTCTGAGTTGTATGACATGTCTTTATACCTGTCTGTATGTTACATTCGAGACACTTAGAGATAGACCCCTATCTCTGGGTTGTACATGCCCTAAGACAGTCCCCCAAAACGTCCTTTAGGAAGGGTGGGTGGTAGGCTTGTAGATTTATAGAACTTTGAAACTAAATATTATTTTTTAAAATTTTTAATAAATAAACTTAAAAATTAAAAAATCTGTAGAAGTTGTCGTTAGTGCCGGCCAAACGGTGGTCCAAGCACGGCTCGGCACGGGTATGGCAGAGGCACGGCCCGTCACGGCACGACCCGTTAGGCACGGTCACTGTGACGGGCCATGCCGTGCCACCCGCGTGCCCCGCCCCCGGCCTAAGCACGGCCCACGGGAGGCCGGGCCGTACCCATGCCGACACGGCACGAATATGGCCCGTGGGCCGTGGCGAGCCCACGGCCCCAAGGCACGGCGAAATAAAAAAATAGATAAAAAAATATGAAAAAATAGAAAAAATAAACAACCCTATTATTTCTATAGATAAAAATTAAAATTGTAAATAAAGGATAAAAAATAAAATAATGATATATTTGTCACGTTGAAAATATGAAAAAAAATAATCTATTCGTCATCTATTCTTCATATTGAAATTATTGAAATAAATATTGACACTTAATATATGTTAAAAATAGTAGTGACCTTTATTGATGTTTATATCATTATATGATACAATGATACATGCTGACTCGTTAAAAACTTTGTCATGTAAAAACTCATAGGGAAAACTGAGAAAACCATGACAAAGAAAAGAGTACAGCTCAAAGATCACAACTACTTCTAACAAAGTTCTATTGGGGTTGGTCTGGATCTAAGTAGAGGTTCTCGAACTGGGCGGCCAATTCTTGGTTCTCAGCAGTGTATTGGTCATGTTGTCTAGCTAGCTCCCAGTCTTTAACGCTTAGTAGCATTTCGACGTGGTCGCTGCTCAGAATTGTCCTCCTTTCTTCGACGATTCGACCGCAAAGGCTGAAGGCCGATTCAGAGGACACTGTTGACACGGGCACCGTCAACACATCCCGTGCAAGTTTTGAAAGCACCATCTTGTGGTCATTCCACCATCCGAGGACGTTGAAATTTTGTGCTTCATGCACGATGGCGTCGCCGTCCACATAAGTTGACAACTCTTCGGCAACACCATGCGAAGTGACGTCTCCACTTCCAAACACGAACCGCCACCCCTTTGGCTTGAAGATGAGCCACCCCAAATTCTACCCCACGTATCTTCTTCTTACCGTAGTGGGGATAGGAGGGGGTCTCTGCGGCGAACTCCCGAAACTTTAGTTCATACTTTCCAAAAACTTCATATAGTTTACTCCTAACCTCAGTATAAAAAGAACTATAATCTACACCTACAGTATCTCCAATAAGTGATAAAATAGTGGAGAATCCCTTTAATTTACCCCTAGGATCTAATATGAAAGTAAAAGCATACAACATAGGTATATTTTTCTAATATTTGAAATATTTTTGTTTCATGTGAAAGACAGGTTGGGCTAGAATTTCATCATTTTCATATTCTTTTAACAACGTGGCAATTTTGAGAATATTGTGCAAAATTAAATTGGCAGTTGGATAGTAAACTTGGGACAGAGTAAGAGTAGACTCATAAAATGTTTCAAAAAATTGGTAATATCTTTGGACAATTACCCACACGTGCTCAGTCAGTATTGGCCCACTATCACTGTTTCTTGGGCCATTACGTGACTGGACAAAATCAGTTAGTAATTCACTATAAGGTAACACAACTTTTAACATTAAATAAGTTGTATTCCACCGATGCTCTGTATCGGTGGCAAACTTACATGCTTTCTTACCGGCCGCATGGCAAAACCTCTTCCATGCAGCAATCCGCGGGTTAGAAGCAGTTAACCACGCGATTGCTTGACGAACAGCGTCGATGTGAACACTTACTCTCTTCATCCCAGTCTTAACAATCAAATTAATTATATGACAAGCACAACGCTGATGAAGTAGGAAAGACTGCGCATAAACACAAAATAAAGGTTGCAATATTTCCATTGCCCTAGAATTAGCAGATGTATTATCTAGTGTGACAGGAAATATTTTATCTCCAAGATTATAATCATTAATTACCTCCCTATGTTATCACCTGTGTGTGACACATCTATTAACCGGAGGCCTAGAACTCTTTTTTGCAACTCCCAATCATCATTAACAAAATGAACAACTACGCTAAGGTAATCTTCCCTAGCTCCACTACTCTATATATCAAAGGTAACACTAACAGAGAAAGTGCATGTACTAAATAGTTCCTTAAGTTCATTACTACCCTTCTCATAAAAATTTTCTAAATCTCGGGTTGTTGTTTGTCTACTAACTGCTTTGAATCTAGGATTATGCGATTGCTGAACGTACTCTTCGAAAGCATGAGACTCTCCAAAGTTCAAGGGTAAATCTTGTCTGGCGATTAACCGGACAAGATTTTCCCGAGCTACCATGGGATCGTACTCCCAGCTACATACCGTACCGTCTGGGTTTAGCATCAATTGTTGCTGCCGTAATTGTATTCCTTGCTTCCTTGCACACGCCTCCGCATGACGCTTTAGGTATCCTGTACCACCAGAAGATCGTGCAGACAAAGTATTCCTACAAATTCTACATCTAGCTTGTGTTACCTCCTTCCCGTGGAGGCCGGTCACTTTCACCTCGTCAAAAGTGCTGCCACACATCGGAGGTTCTCAATCTTTTCGAGCCGGTGTGTGTCGAAACACTTTCGCTCGCGGATCCGAAATATCCTTCCGAAGCCGTCGTCGCCGTCGGCACCGGTTCCTCCTTCATAGTTGGTGGAGTTAGAGCCGATCCGGAGGCATCGCAAACCCCGACATGTAATTGGGGTCAAAATCACCCAAAGTGAACGATGGCGACTGATATGGATAGTTCGGATCCATTCTGTAATTTTAATCCGAAATAAACAAATTTTAGATATTTATTAAATACACAAACAAAATACAAATAATACATACATATGAATATCACTTATATCTTTCCAACCGCAAGCGCTTCACACCTCAGCGATCAAACTAATTAACTACGAAACTAATTTTGATTTTTGACAAAATTTTAGCAAATTTTGTCAAAACCAACAAATTAGAGCACAAGAGAGCACTTGAGACTTGAGAGCACAAAATAAGATGTTTGGGGTGAGGAGAAATGGCTGGGGTGGATGTCCTATTTATAGGATAAAATTTCATATTTTTTGGAATTTTTCGGATTTTTTTGATTTTTTTTGCCTCCAACGGCTAGTTTCAAATTCTAGCTGTTGTACTAGCCGTTGGGACACGTGGCACGCTATTATTCGCCGGTTCAAACCGCCCCGTACGCGCCTGCCGTCCTGCCCGCCACGCCGTTGGCCCTCCCCGCGTCGTCTTTGTGCGGCAGGTGGACCGTGTCGTGCCGGCCAAGCACGGAATAGTGTCCGTGCTGCGTGCCGTGCGTCTTGCCTTGGCCATGGCTCGGCCACGGCCAGCACGACACGTGCTGTGCCGGCACGACCCATCACGAGCCGGGCCGTGCCGTGCCGGACGGGTGCACAGTGCCGTCGTGCTCGGACCGGCACGCCTTGGTCCCCCACTTGGCCACCACTAGTTGTCGTACAGGGCCGCATGGTCCATGTGAATAGGCCGTTGTGAACGAGCCAACATAGGCCGTCGGGCCGTGGTCTATAGGCCGAGGAATACTTTCACGTGTCAGGCCCGGAGGAATATACACAGCCGGACCAGAAAAGCGTATTTAAAAAGTACGCTATTATCCAAGATAAACGTATTAAGGCCTTCCGTTACCAACTCAAGGGGGGAATGGATTAGTAGATAGGAAGGGAAGAGCAGAGCAAAGCTCACGCCGTTTATCTCCTCGTCTCGCCCGCTCCAAGCGCGCCGCCGATGCACGCCGCCATGGCCACCACTTCCTTGTCCCTGCATGGCGTCCCTTCCCCCACCGCCACCAAGCTCTCCTCCTCCTTTCTCGGCGCCCCCGCCTCCTTCCTCCGGCCGCCACCGCCGCCCGCCGCCCCCTCGCGGAGGGCGCTCGCCGTCAGGGCCATGGCACCACCCAAGCCCGGGGGCAAGCCCAAGAAAGGTTCGTATCTCGCTCCGCAGCATCCATCCCGCTAGGATTTGCTCGCGCTCGCGTCCTTCTGCTTTGGCTGAATCGCGGTGCGCGTTCTTTGTCTGTTCTGCAGTGGTGGGACTCATAAAGCTGGCGCTGGAGGCCGGGAAGGCCACGCCGGCGCCGCCGGTCGGCCCCGCTCTTGGTGCCAAGGGTGTGAACATCATGGCCTTCTGCAAGGAGTACAATGCCAAGACGGCCGAGAAGGCTGGCTACATCATCCCCGTCGAGATCACCGTGTTCGATGTGAGCTTAAATCGTCAATTCCACTGAGTGTGTGTGAGCATACATCTCCAATGTGGGTACTCCTAATTATATGTGTATTTTCCTGGCGTTTTGCAGGATAAAAGTTTCACCTTTATCTTGAAGACCCCTCCTGCCTCAGTCCTTCTCCTCAAGGCAGCAGGTATGCACCGTTTTAGCTAGCCTGAATCTATTTTTTGTTTCTTGTCCATGCATCTAATTTGCAATATGTTTATACGGTTGGACAAAAAAAATGAAAACGCTTCTGCTAGGTCAATGTTTTTGCGTGTATTCCATGTGGCCAAATGCTATAAGAATATTATGTTCTTCTGGAGTTATATGCAGAGGAATGGATTGAAGTTCTGTGTCACACTAATTATTCGCTGTTGCTTAGTTAGATATGATTATGTGTGAAAAGTTTAGCTAATTTATAGGGGAACTGGACAGGTTGCCAGTTTGCCATGACATAAACATTAAACTTAGATGTTTGCTATAACATTAACCAATGTTGCACTTATGTGAAAAGAAGTGCATATGAGACTATAATTTTTTTTTTGAAAAGCTAATCACCAGTACTTTATTTATTCATTTTACTTTCTTGTTCAGTCACTCTAGCATATTTTAGTAAGCTTGAAAGATAATGCAACATGTGGGCTTCGCCCATTTTGATTCTAATTTGCAATTTTCAGATTTTAGTTCTTCATTTCCATAGGACAGTGAGAACAAGGCAAAATAATATAGCAAATGACTACTGCTTTTCACTCTTTTCATATTTCTAGTTTGTGTTTGGTGTATGATCAGTAGCGCTAGATAGTATCTGTTGGATTGTTGAACAATTAAAATAAGTTAAGCAATAAGTTTTTAGATGTTATTAAGCACACATATTTATGCAACTTGTTCTGCTTATGATTTAATGTATTTTTACTTTAGTTTGTCATTTCCGTAGTTTCATGAATATGGTGAGGAAGTTTGTAATATGAACATACAGCAGAGAGATGAATAAGTTGTATGGACTCGTTAGTCACAAAATATCTGTGCTGTTTGTGAGTTCAAGCATGTCTGCAGACTAAAAACAAGGATGAACGCATCACGCATGACTGTGTACAATCGCTTACAAACAACAGAACCTTGTTACATTTATGATTATCCTTTTTATTGTTCAAGTAGCTCTTTTGTCAGCTTTCGATACTTAGCAAATGATTTCTCATCTTCAATCCTTATTTTTAGGTATCGACAAAGGTTCAAAAGAACCACAGCGAGAGAAGGTTGGACAAGTAACAGCAGATCAAGTACGTGCAATAGCTCAAGAGAAGTTGCCAGATTTGAACTGCAAGAGCATTGACTCGGCCATGAGAATTATAGCGGGCACTGCTGCTAATATGGGAATCGAGGTTGACCCTCCAATACTTGAGAAGAAGGAAAAGGTGCTCTTGTAGTCTGTTTGTCTGTCACCCATGAATCAATCACCTTACTGATGGCCATCTGTAGATTTTACTTCCTTTTTGTTCGTCAATATGTTGTTCCTAGTGCTTGAATCTTTTTTCCCTCCGTGGTCAGTTTGAGAGCAAACAGACCGTCTACTTTTCACAAGCTGTAATCATTTACATCCAAACTGTAGATGGTTTTCATGCTGCACCTATTTGGTGGAGTTTCCACAATTTCTCTTATGAAGTCCCTATAATACACCACATGTGCACATAACGGGACATTTCAAGCTTATCTAAAGCTCAGCTTGTCAAAGCTGAGTGAGATCTTACTGTTCCTGTTACCCAATTGCATGACTGTTGTTTGTTTCAGATGCAAACTATTTCTGAACATTGTGCTGCTAACTATTCACTGCTAGACTTTTGATATACATCATTGGAAAGCATTTCTAAATTGTAACTGTCAACTTCATGTGTATCTTGTACACCGTATAGTGGATGCTCTGTACTTTTGTGCTAAATGCCCGAATAGCTGAATTATGATAATTATTCAATGGTACAAATGAATGAACTATTATAAAGTTGCAAAATGAATTTAAAACGATTCTATAAGAAGTTCATATATTGAGAGTTTTTTTAAAAAAAATCATAACGTCTAGATCTCAGGAAGCATACGCATTCATCATCACTCCATTTAAGCATAAAAGAACAGGGAGGTTCACCAGTAGCTAGAGGCAGACGCGTAGAGACGGATTGACAAGATGGGCTTCTGGCCCAGCCCACTTGCTTGTTCTAAAATCTTGACACCATTGTATTGTAGTAGGAGCGTCTTCAACAACCTCTTTCAATTATGACTCTTCAGATATTCATTTGGTCAGCTTGTCAAAAATTTAGATAGCAAATCAAATTATCTTTTCTTTTATTTCAACAGCTTCTCTATCATAGTCCTCAATCTTGATAGTGGATCCCATATGTCACCCTTCATACCCTTCTTAACCGTCTCCTCTCCCACCCTCTCTCTCCTCCTCTTCTCCTCTCTCTCCACTCCCTCCACGCCATTGCCCCCTCGTCCCCGTCTCCATGCAGCTGCTGCTCTGACCACACCGATGCCGCTTGTTTGGTTGGGAGCAGTAGCTAGCGACGACGGTGATGGCAGAGAGGATGAAGGGGAAGGGAAAGGGAAAGGCGCTTAGAGACGAACACCCTCCGTGTTGCCGCCGCGGTGTTCTTCAGCGCGTCCGTCGCCTCCAACAAGGCCCTCCGATCCATGGACGGTGAAGATGACGGCGGGGATGGTGGAGGAAATCGACACTGTTGATCGCAATGGATGGAGAGTAGGGATGAAAATGAAGCAGATAGGTTTTGTCCGCTCGGGAGAAAAACGAATACAAATATTGAATAATTCTCGGATAGTCTGGATATGGATATGAATATGGATATTTTTCCTAGATACAAATACGAATATGAATATGTTTTTCTAGATACGAATGCGAAGATGACATCAGAGTTTCCAACGGATATGAATAATAATACAGATATCCGATGAACAATGCTATTCGGATATCCACTGAAGGCATGAGACACATCCCATTTTTTTTTAACTTTAGACCTTCCAACTATCTATTTAGATTTTAACAGTAGCCCATCTCACAACACTAGTCCACGCTATTAATATTATTTAAATATTTTTATTATATTATATTTTATTTTATAAATATAATATCAGTTAGACATGTATTTATATCAACATTGTTGTACATGTAAAATTTCATTAGCACCGTTTAGTTTATGATCAAACTTATTATATAAAATAAGCTAATTATATATGATGGTATTCGTTTATATTAGAAGTTGAGTGGTTTTTATGTTTTGAGAAATATTTGTTTTCGTATTTGTGTCTGATCATATTAGATCCTTATTCGTATTCGAGATAATTCATATTTGAGCTATTCGTATTTGTTTTTATTCAGCAAAAAATAAAAACAAATATGATATTGAACATTATCCGTTTCGTATCCGTATTATCCGTTTCGTATCCGTTTTGTTTTCATCTCTCATAGAGACGAGAAGAGGAAGAGAAGGTGAGACCCAAGAAGGTGAGACCCAATTGATGGCAAGCCGGCTGGTTGGCCAAATTTGGCCAGCGGTGTATTAGGTTTGTCCATCCGGCCTCTAAAACTATTAGAGGGTATATTTTCGCTAAATTTGTCAAAAATTTGGATTAGAAAGTTATTTGGCAACTCCGCTGGAGTTGCTCTAACTGGAGCATAGGAGTATTGTGCTGCTTCTTCGTAGGAGGTAGGATCGGTGCGTGTGCATGCAAGGTGGAAAGGTGCAAGCAAAAACAAAAGGATGCAACAACGTCAGGACAGTTCCGTACCACGTATGGCATAGCAAAGAGCGACCCATGCTGTTTGGAGCGGACAGCACTGCCACAACCGCACAAATTACTCACATGATGCTTGCATGCGTCGTCGTCGTCGCAGTCGCAGACGCTCCCTGATTGCTGCTGATTCGAGCGGCCAACGCTGGCAAAACTGCACAAATTACTCACATGATGCTTCGTCGCAAACTGGGCGTGTCCTCCTGCCCGCAAACTGTCTCATCTCACTTGGTATGTGTTGGTGGCTGCTAATCGCGCCAGCCAGCCAGCTAAGCGAGAGCCTGACGCTGCGATGATCACCTTTTCGCTTTTCAGCAGCCGGCACAAATCGCCGATACTAGTCCAGTATATGCCGCAGCAGCTTGCAGCGGGGCGTCGACGCATGCATGGGCGACTGGACTGGAGCGTGCCCAGCGGCGACAGCAAAGATGCGCTGCGATCGACATGGTCTGCGACTGCTATCGCGATCGAGCGAGGAGAAGTGTAGTGTAGCGTAGGACCCGAGCGCGGGCGTAAGCTGCTAGAGTAAAAGGACGACGGACGGAGGCGGGCATTGGTGAGCCCGTGAGGTAGGACGAAGTGGTGGTCGGCCGGCGTCGGCGAGCGAGTGACGGATCGACTGTTGCACCGGCCCCGGCTGGCATTAATAGCCGACGCGATCCCATGGGATATTGCTACTGCGTACACCCTTTCTCCCCTCTCGGATGCTCTCCTGTACTTTGCTCCCACGTCTTGCGCACACGGCCCGCCTGAGGGATTGCCACGATCGGTGGTGCGTCTCTCGGGCCGCGTCCGCGGAAGCAGGCCGCGTACTAGTACTCCTCAACGTAGGGTCGGCACGCGCGCGCGCTTCGTTTGGGTTTGGGTGATTGTACCGCGCCGCGCGTGCGCCACCAAGGACGCCGAAGAATGATGTATTTTGGCAGAATCCGGCGTCCGGTCGTCCGGTGCGAGCACTTTTTACCAATGGGGTGAGCAGCAGAAACCGAATTGGGGCAAAAGCTTCGGCAATGATGGCTTCGCCGTTGACCATCCAGGGCATGGCCCTGCGCTGCCGCGTACAGTACTCCACCAAGCTACTCCTAGTGACCATAGCCACAACCAAGGCCACGCATATAGAGACTGGATTTTTTATATTTTGATTCTTTTCAAAAACTTATTTTATATCACGAATGATTTTTTTATGCGTCAGCGACCTTGACACCAACCCCTGCCACCTAGCACCAACGTGGAGACCATGATCCGACGTGGCAGGGAGACGACGTTGTCCCACCTCCCTTGCCTTCCCTCAGTCATTCACCCCCCTTTCTCCCAACATAGCCCGAGAGCTATTCTTCTCTCTCTCAGGGGTGAATGGTTGTTGAGGGGGAAGGAGGTGGGGCTCTTGTGGCTAAGTCTCTCCGCAACGTGGCAGGAGAGCACGCTGGCGCCATATGGTAGGAGGGAGGGGGCGGCGTCAACGTCATTGACGCCGACACCCTACAACGTCGGATCGCGGTCTCCGCGTGGGTGTCAGGTGGCAGGGGTTGGTGTCAGGGACGTTGGCGTCGTTACGCAGTACCACGATGCCAACAGCCGTAAAAAAAAACGAGTTGTGAAATAAGTTTTTTCATAAGTTTACTTGTAAAATAAGTTTTAAAAAGGATTAAAATGTAAAAAAATACAGCATATAGAGAAGGAGAGCGCTCCTAGAGTCCTAGGCCCTGTTTAGATCTCGGTGCTAATTTTTAATCCCTTTTAAGAGGGAGGCTAATTTGGGGCTAAAGTGAATTAGTCCATCCAAAAAATTAGTCCCTCCAAGGGTGACTTATTTGGGTTAATTTGATGTTGGTCCCATCAAATACACACGTTTCTAGGAGAGAGAGTGCACAGTGCGTCACGTCTGTCTTCCTTCTAACGCGCCCATCCAGCTGCCCACCGTCGCCGCTACCAGATGTGTCGCCAGCCACCGCCGTAATACACCGCGTCGCCGCCTCCGTCGTCCCCATCCACCGCCCCTCCCCTCTTTTCCCTCGTCGTCGCCCCCATTCGCCGCCGCCCCTCATCCATTGGTCTCCCGGAGCTTCGATACGCAATGGACGAACTGTTGCCGCGGCGGCGACGAGGTAGGCTGCAGGCCTGCGCGGAGGCTGCGTCGGAACACATCGAATTAACTCAGTCCATGGATAAGTGGTTATTTTTAGAAGGCTAATTTGAGAGCTAAAAGTTAGCTCTCAGACCGGGGCTAATTATTTAAATAGGCCCCTAGGAGCACAGTCGTTGTACATCTGTTGATTGTAGTAGGAGTACTACAGCATCCGATGAGGCAAAGCCTGCCACTCCTAAAAAGAAAACAGAAGCAGCAGCAGCAGAACTACAGCCAGGGTGCCAGCCAGGCAGAAAGTTTTGCATGCAAGGAATCCACCAGGATTACAACACCGGGGTACTCTACTACTACTGTATGTGTAGGAGTATTTACAGAGCGTACAGGGATAGCTGTTGAGCCATCTCGTCGCGTCGCTCCTCATCACTGAAACGGAAGCTCAAGGCGAGAAAGGTGTAAATGAACAACAGGTCGGTCCGCGTGTGGTTGCTTTGCTTGATTACCCCGAGCTACACACTACACTCCACTGTTACTCTCCCTCTTGCTACAGTAGATGTCTTCCTCAAGCGGTAGGCATGAGCCTGAGACTGCCAGGAGTGACCACTGCTGCCGTGGTCTTGGGGCCACCTGCCATGTATGGTCCCTTCCCGGCCTCTAGCTAGCATAGCAATCTCTCATCTCACCTCTCTCCTCTCATCGCCGTACGTCCGTCGCGCTGCCCACATCGGCGAATTTGACTTATCCTGGCTGCTGCCTTTTGCTTGCATTTGCCTCCCTCTTCCATTTCTTCTTTTCTTGGTTGCCGTACGTCGGCGTCAGCAGCATGCTCCGGCGTAGGCGAAGATCTGGTGCACCACCGTCGCCACCTCGTCCGCCGTCGCCATCTCGCATCCTTCCTCCATCTGCACTCAAACATGTCACACACCATTATACTCAACTACTCCTACATAATGACAAATCCGTCATCTATAGTACTCTCTTCATTTCTTTTTGTTTAACGTAACATCATACATTAAGAAACGAAGATACCAGTATATTAAGTATAGATACACATTGCACAGTAAACTAGCTACTTGCTCGGTTAAGGCAGCTGTAGTACTAAAAGCTGTTATGTCTCTAAAATGTATGGCTCGCGATACGTACGCAAGACAGTGGCTTGTGGCTGTTGTATCCGTTTGTTTCGATGCCTGTGTTTTCCCAAGGACAAGAGAGAAAAGGACACGTAAGAAAGCAGGACCTTGTAATTAGTAATTGTCTTGAAATTAAGCCCAATTTGTCATGATCTGTACCCAAGTACTGGGATGCTCATCGTATTCGAACACTCCATCTACATACTACAAAAATCCTTTAACAGAAACGTACGAAAGCCACGGTCCTCATCTGTTGGAAATCCCACGCAACACTCTGCAACGAGCTGGGGGCAATAATTAATCGATTCGCTTTCCCATCACTTTCTCATTCGAGCGCGAACACGACATACTACATTTACCCATCTCTCTACAATACTACTACATAATCACTACTAGTAGTATATATCAACACTAGCAAAGTGATGGCACATATTATGCATTCCTCCTAGCTATTTTGATTTTGAGATCCATTTTATTTATTTATTTGGGATGTGGTACTGTTTATATCCCTGAGTTGTAACGACAATCCTAACTAGGCACCGTTTGATTTAGCTAGTTGGCTTAACCATTCCCTTGCTTTCCGTGATCTACCAAAAAATATTTAAATGGTGTATTTTTTTGCCATGCTTTCAACATAGATTTTTTTTAAAAAAAACTGATACTGTAATTTTTCTGTTTACAATAATTAATATTTAATTATCTTATGTTAATAACCTATCTCGTTTAGCGTGTGGCTAATCAGCTCGGCCGAACTGCTCAATCGAATGATGCAAGTAAAAAAGAGCACATGAGTCTAGGTTAAAAGACACACACAACAAGAGAATTCAAATTGTTGAGTATTATATGTTGAGGTCGAACAGTAGTATTAGCAAGGCACTATTTATTCTAATGTAGTACTAGCTGTTAATAGCCTATTCCAAAGTCACAATCAAATCCATTTTACACTCTCAAACTGTTTTTAGAAGACTTAAATTAACCCCCTCGGTTGTTCCTCCGCTCACTCGCTTTACCCCTGATATATTTAAAAATAGCTCATGTTTCTCTCTCTCTCTCTACAAATGTATTTTAATTTGTTGTGTGTGTATATATATATCTGTTCTCAACTCTCTTTTTTTTTTAAAAAAAAAGCATCGATCACTATTTGCATAGGCAAGAAGACGAAGACTGATTTCAATGTTTATTTTTAAGATTGCATGCAAACTATAGTGAAAAACTATCAAATATTTTTATTATACTCTATATTGCCATCTACGTTTTTTTAAAGGTCTAATTATAACATGTTTTAGGAGAAAACCATTAGAAAGTAGAGTAAGCTGCTTTAAATAGCTTAGAGGTAAATTAAGCTGAAAATGGACTTTTAGTAATAGTGACTTTTCAATATTCCAATCAGCAATGAAACAATTTTTTTTTCTTGTGATGGAAACCGCAATCAAATATAGTTAGAAAATGGCTACCTTTTGTGGCAAATCAAATGAAGGTTTAAAAACGAGGGAATAGTAAAGGTGATGAAGAGTTGTCGTTGTGGACCTTAAGGTTGAAGCAGTAAACGACGGCGTCATGTCCGACGGAGGTAACGGCCAGGTGCAACACGGTGAGCCGGAGGTCCTCCATGGCGGCGACGGCGCGCACGAGCCGCCCGGTCCACCGCCTGCCGGCGACGCGCACCCGCACGTGTCCCCCCACCGCGGCCGTCGCCTCCACGTTCACGCCGCTGCTGCCGCGCGCCTCCGAGTAGCTCGTGTACTGCGGGGACACGAACACGCCGTCCGACGCCGCTGTCGCCACCACGCCGACGCCGCTTCGCTCCGCCGCGGCCGCCTGCAGCGCCACCAGCTGCTGCTCCAGCTGCTTCACGTAGTCGATCGCCCCACCCACCACCGTCGCCTGGTCACCCTACATGGCATTGTAATCGCTAAGAACTCACGAGAGATTTTGATCCTTTTGGCTTGAGATATTGCGGCGTCATGGGATGGGATTTACTCGAGGGATATAGTTGGAGGGGATGAGCGACCGGAGGGAGGCGAGGTGGTCGTTCATGAGGCGGCGGCGGTTGCGCTCCACGGCGATGTGTGTCATCCGCTGGTTCTCGGCCTCCTCGGGCTTCTTACGCTTCTCCGGCGGCGGCGCGGCGCGCGGGCGCGGCCTCGGCCTCTTCCTCCTCCGCTCCGCCCTAGTCGCCGGAGCCGTGACGAGGGGGGCCGCCGCCTGCGTGACGCAGCTCTCGAGCAGGTCGAGGTCGGCGACCGGGGGACAGGGGCACGACGCATAGGCTGCGGCCTGCCTCTTCCTCCCGTCACCGCCGCCGTCTGCCTCCATGGCGCCCTGGAGCAGGGCGAGGAACGGCATCTGCGCGACGCCAGTGCTGGCCGCCTGGTCCGCCGCGGCCCACTGTTCCATTAGCACCCGCACCGCCGCGCCATCGCCATGAACCGGCACAGGAGAGCACGTTAGCAAGAGACAGAAACAGCGGCAACGCCATAAAAGAGATCGATGCAATGCAAGAATGCAAGCAGCAGCATGCATGCGAAAATGCATTGAATGGTGCGTGCGTGCGCGGACAGGGCTAGATGTTGCTACCTAGCTAGCCTTGGCCAAGAAACAAATGGGGAACAACTCCTAGTTATAAAATACACAAGGGAAGCTAGGAAGCTGCAGCTGCAAGCAGCAGCAGCAGCAGCAGCAGCATGCAATTAATACAGCCGAATTGCATCGCATCGCATTGCATTACATGTGCTGCAGAGACTAGGAATGGAAGCTGCATGGTTGCTCTCAATTACTACTAGTAGCAGCATTGCAGTGGCCGTCCCCGTCCCCGGCCAGGGAAGCTTACCAGCGAGCCGATGGGCCCTTGCAGCTGCATCCTCTCCATTACAAGAGGAAGGAGGTGATGGCAAGGTATACTACAGTGGTAGCAATAACTGCGTTGGCGAGTAATGAGCCCCTGAGGCAGCAGCTGCAACAGCAACCCCCCCTCGCCCTCTTCTTCTCTCCTCCTCCTCCAATTGAAGCAGACGAGGTAGTAGCAGCTGCTGCTGTCTATGTCAATTAATGTTGTTGTAGAGGTGAGGAGCTAGCCGAGGTGAGGTAGAATGAGGAGAGGAGACGATTGGATGGAGAAGAAATGGTTGTCTCTTGTATGGTTGGTAGGCCAGGTAATGAGGAGGAAGATTATTTGAGCAAGTGAGACTGAATTATTGAAGCTGTAGAGGAGGGTGGCGCGCGCGCGGCAGATTTGCAGATTTGTCCGCCACGGAGACAGCGGCAGCCGGCGAGGGGCGGCTGGGACCTCCACCTCCTCCTCCTCCAGGCCACTTTGCGAGCTCGACTCCTTGCGATTGATTAGCGGCGGTGGTAGCGAGTGAGTAGTAGAAAGTCTACAGTTTATTCCCGTTTATACCTGTTGACACATGGTTGATTAATTAATTACTAATCCCGTATCATCGAGGTGTCAATCCATGAGCAGTAGTCCGGAAACAGATCGTAACAGTGCTGTCAGGCGCATCTGCTGCATTAATTAAGGCCAGTTCCATAATGTCTTTACCGGTCGTACTGTTGATTATCTTATTCAACCTGCCAGGTGCTCGCAACAGGCAATAGGGCATTCCTACGTACCAAAAAAATTACTACGTCACTATTTAACCTGCTCCCCTCGACCTGATTTTCCGATCAGCTCTACGGGAGTGAATTTTAAATTTTTAAGGAAAGGTTATAAAAAATTAAAATCACTTCACAAATATATAAATTAAAATTAAACTTTTACAAAAATTTGTTTTTTTCGTTTCAACTTATAAACTTAAATTTGATATTGCATGTTTATATTTGTGGAGTGATATATCATATATTAATCTCTGATTTTTTTAAATTTTTTATAACCATTTGGGTGTGGATACGCGCTTCTCTTGTGTGTGTATATATATATGTATATATATATATGTATATATATACACTAACAACCCTACATGTGCGTTGTAACGGTGAAGTCGGGCGCGACGCGGATGGGGACGAGAAGAGGGGCGCAGCGCGCGAGCACGAGGCGCGACGCACGCGCGGGACGGGCGGGAGGGGCGTAGAAGGTCTTTTTTCATCCAAGCCCCCTTTCTTTTCAACATTGGAACCGTGGTTTAATTTTGTAAACACTCAAGGGTTTTCTAAAAAATAATCAGGCAGACGAAAATTTTGGATAGAAACACTACTTACTTTATAGATAGTTATATATATGTATATATATATGGGGGTTCTAGTTATGTATCAATAGTTTCAAATAATGTGAATGGTATTATTCATTTTATAAATAGTATATCTGAGTTTTTCTTGACTTATTTTTCTCGATTTTACACATTTATGAGTGTGTATTCTAACACACTCTAAAAGAAACGGAGACTATCAGTAAATCTTTAGTCTTACTAAAACCATATTAAAAATGTATATCCGTAGTCATCGAGATGAAGTGATGTATGTCTTTAGTCATCTAAAAAACTTAATAGATGAAGTGATGTGTCCATAACTCTATCACCACCAGACAGGTGCTTATCTTTGATGTATTGGATTCACAAAAGCTTTGCATAAGTAATTTTGTGAGGTTTACGGATCTCTTAATTTCAGGTTTACAAGTATATCTATTAAGTGCATGTGTAAGGATGTGTATTCACAGGTCGGCGCAGTATACATGCTGGCATGTTCGATGTAACCACGTAATCAGAAATTAAAATATCATAAAAAATGTGCATGTCTACTGTGGCTGCATGCATGGCGCCGATCGATCGATCGAATCGAAGTAGCGTACGTACAGTAGACCGTAGGTGGTCGGTCCATGGACTGAGCGGTCTCTACGCATGCATGTCAGCACATGGACGTGCGTACAACGGACACACAAACACAACTAACGATCCGCATCGATCACCGGACCACATCCTCTGCATGCGGGGTTTCGTTTTTTTTTTCCGGAGGCATCCGATGGTCACGGCCATCGTTGTCTTAGGCATCCACAATGTACAATCTTAAGATCACTTTAAACAATAAATTATTATTTTTTTTACTTTATGCATTAGAATTAAAAGTAAAAGTTGTATAGTGCTATGGCTCACCTTAAACTTAAGGCTATGTCATAAGGAATAAAAAAATTTATCTCATGTCTTTATTGCATGACTATTGGTTCATTTTGTTTGGTGGGATCCATTTTAAGATGAAGAAAAGCAATGTACATTGTGACATGAGCTATAAGTAAAATGACATATACATGTGAGACTTATCTTATTGCTATATGGACAATAAACATTGAGAATGCCCTTATTCTCATTGAAACCCATACGCCACGGTAATTGGAGTCCATAATATCCTCGTGCTAGCTACTGTGCAGATTTGCTCCCTCTATGTATCATCGTAATCGATATAGATATATATAATACTGGATACTTCTATCATGTCTATTATTTGTTAATTTGGACAGTACGTACATCCAAACGTACGTACGTACACGGTACACACCATTGGCAGGATCGACGAGGGACGGCGTCAAAGGCGGATCCATGTACATCGGGCAGCTAGCTAGCTAGCTAAACTAGCACGCGATCGAAAGGGATGGCATTGAATTGAAGCACAAAAAACGGTGAGACCAAAAAGGCAGCACGCGATGCGCCATAGACACAGAGAGGAAGGAAGCGCGCTATCATGGCAACCGGGCCGGCCGATCGACAATGCCGGAGATGAAGTTGTATCCATAGTGGCGTAAGCATGGGGCATTCGATCGTCTCGATGATATATATGGCTGTGAATGCGTGTATATATCGTAGCAGCAGGTCCCACCGTTTCAGCGGAATCGATTGGGCGTGCGTGCAATCGTGCATGCGAGCTCTAAGCTACAAGACTGCAAGAAACGCATGATTTCATTTAAGCGGACGCGCGCGGACGGGTGTAGTACGGAGCGGTGGCATGAGAGTGGAAAGGCCAAGACTTTTTGGTGGATACAGCGACGAGCTGAGCTAGTGCTAGTCAGCTAGCCAGCGAGGAGGCGGGTGTCGTCACGCTCCCGTCCGCGCCGGCCGGCCCGTGCGCTGCGCGGGGGATGGCAATGGATGTGTGCGCACTCCCCGCCCGCAACTTGCCTCCAATCCTCCATGCATCATATTTCGTCACTATTACAGAAACGCTCATTGGTATCATCCCACAAAAAATATCGGTTAAACCAAATCCGGTATCTATAATGTATATAGATGGCGACAAAAAAATAGGTGGCGGTTCGTGTTAAGAACCGCCACGTATAGTCTCAAATAGATGTCGGGTGAACAGTAAAACCGTCAACTATACTATAGGTGATGGTTCGTAATAAGAACCGCCACCTATTCATCGCGAATAGGTGGTGGTTCTTATTACGAACCGTCATCTATAGTATAAGTGGCGGTTTTACTGTTCACCCGGCACCTACTTGAGACTATAGGTGACTTTTTCTTGTTCACCGGCACCTATTCTTCGTGAATAGGTGGCGGTTCTTATTACAAACCGCCACTATACTATAGGTGGCGGTTCGTAATAAGAACCGCCACCTATTCTCAGAAAAACACTATTCCCTCGATTAGTACCATACCGCTCGCCGAACCAGAGCAACACCAGCTTAAATAGGTCCGTGCCTCGCTCGCTCGTCGTGTAGAACCGCTCGCTCGTGCCTGTAGCTCTATCTCGCGGGCCCGCGCCCGCGTGGAAAAATATGGTGGGTCCGGTAAATATGGTGAGTCCGGCTAAAGGAGTGGACCCATAAAAAGATTAGAAACACCTTATTGAATGGTGTTTGGTCCGTATAGGTGTCGGATAAATAGGTGTCGGTTCTAGACGAACCGACACTTATTTGTCCGAATAGGTGCCGGTCAAAAAACCGACACCAATAACCAAAATCATTGGTGTCGACCAATAGGTGCCGGTTGGGAAAACCGGCACCTAAGAAGGTTTTCCAACCGGCACCTATGAGACATTCTGTACTAGTGCGTATTCTCGTCTCGTGGTGCTCATATCATCAAAGCTACCTGGAGACGATGGATGCTAGCTGATTCCATGAGAGCTACGTACTACGTACGTAGAAATTGCGCTACGACAGATTTGCAGACAGTTGGTTAGCTACAATACTGTGCTCGATCACCATGAACGAAACATACAACCACACAGGAAGTACAAATGCATTATAAACTGTGAGGAAGAGGATTCAAATTTTTACCGTGAGCTTCGTTCAGACAGTAAGTACCTGGAGCGCGAGAAACCTGTGGTGCAGAACGGCAGAAGGCGCAGCAATGCCCATGCTGCTCTTACCCCTCCACCAAACGATGCAGGTGATACGGGCGTGTTGCATTGCATTGCACTGCATGACACAGGAGACACGGTAACAGTAACAGGCAGAGAACGCCGGAGGTGGTAGGGCCGGACAGGAGGGAGACGGGGACGCAGATGGCGGTACAAGGGGACGCAGGGCAGCGATGTGATGCAATCTCTCCTCCTCGATCGGCGTCGTCTGGACAGGACAAGATGTGTTGCCAGTGGGCTCAGCGAAGCGATTGCATTATTGGTGATTACGAGATGAGCCAAGTTTGGGCCGTTTCTGGTTCTTCTTCGAGACAACCAAACCCTTTTCTCTCTCGCCACCTTTTTCCCCTTGTTTCCTATCTCTCTCTCCTGGAGTACCCCTCCTAGTCCTAGCTCAGCCTCTTCCCTTGTCGTAACCTCTTTCCACCGCTGTCATTTCGGTGGCTGCGATTAACTGCTGTGGTTACCCGGCGTTTCTATTGCAATGCGGGTCTAGCTTTACCATTGGTCGCGTTCTGCACGAGGTATGTGCATGTTTTCCAAACAAACTTTATCGGGATAGCTTCCCTACTTTAGTACACGGCCGCTCCCATTCGTTCCTTGGCCAACCTTAACAACCATCACATAAATGTACAAGATCCTAATCATGTGACTAATGTACACAATCCTACTAGTAATCATGTGACTTGTTTAGTTTGATCTTTGATGCAAGACTGGTTCAGCTAATGCAACCAGCCAACGGGTACAGTAAGAGTTAGGAACCTTAGGTTCAGCTGACAAGTGCAGGTAATCAAAGTGGAGTAGAAGCGGATGCAAAGAGAGAGAGAGAGAGAGACATACATACAGATAGAGACGACGACTGGACGAGCGTATTTCCGGGGTGGCATTTCCAATGAAGTGGCAGAGCGGCAGAGGCAACATGGGCCATGTGCGGGAAAAGATCTGAACCGAGCCGCAGGGGAAGCAAGGGTAAAATGGATTGCAGCCGCTGCTCCTGCACCGTGCCAGTTCGCCATGCTTCGCTGCGCAGGGGAAAATAGACATCGAAAGAAGTAGCAGCACAGCATACTATACTCCTGTACACAAAATCGTATTCGGACCCTCCTCTCTGCCTACTCCTACTAGTACCATTTTTGTTCCACAGTTTACTCATTTTATGTGTATCGAGCTAGTACCAATAGAAAATTCTTTGACCTCTTGTCACGATGCCCTCAGGCTCAGCCTGAGGCAGACATGGAGTCAAAAAAGGCTGGGAGCGACAGGGTAGCAGGAGCTAGGCAAGAGGGTGGGCTGGCTTTGGATGCATCGGGCAGCGAAGCATGAGATGCAACGGCCGGGAAATTATTGTAGAGATTTGTTTCGGATCCCAGGATTTGATGACCCATGCAACCATGGACGGTACCAAAGGTACTGGCGCCGGTTTTAATTGAGATGGGGTATGCTTTGCTCCGGTGAAATCTCCTGGCGCATGCAACCAGTACTAGCAAGGGCTAGCTAGGATCAGCTCTGCTCAATGATTTTTAACCAAATCTTTTGCCGGCAGAACCATGGGATAGACACAAGAGCTAAAAACAGTTAACACGTGAAAGCCTCCAAACTGCATGCCTGCACAAAATAAAAAAAAAACTGCCCCATTTTAACAGTAGGTGGTACCAATACCAGCCTTATCCATCCCCACTTATTTTTTCGCGCCAAAAACACAACCGTGAACCGTCGTCTGAGCATGAAGATACATTAGCACTGACAGGGCACTATGGCCGCTCCACTACAGCCACAAGCACTGCCATAGTGAGGATTTCTGTGGACATTTTTACGGTATCTCTTCTATGAATATGAACATCCAGATTTCAAAGTCGTCTAGCATTTCTAATACAAAATATACAATGTACCGTAGCACGAAACCAGGTGGAGACTTCATGCAAATGTGAAATCATCCTAGGCTCCCAGCCTCCCACAATATATTTTTTTGGTAGCTGTCGTATGCCATCTACTAAGTGGACATGGTCGGAGAGGAGGCCAGCGGCACAGAATTTGCCCAATCCAGTTTGAAAAAGTTTTATATAAAAGAACTTAGTTGTAGGTACTTGAGCAAAAATCTTGTGTGGATTGCTTCATGGGGTGCCCGTGACCCCTGCGAAACCTAGCCACCGCCGCCGTCGCCCCTTACACCCCGTCCTCTGTCTCGCCACCGTCGAAGCAAGCCTCCGACCAATAGTGAGGCGAGCCGGGATGGCGGCGGCGCGAAATCCTAGCGGCGAGCTGTCTCGAGCGCGGAGAGAAGTCATCACAGGGAAATCGCAGCGACGGCTCGACAGAGGCGAGGGGGTGATGGCACTAATGCGGCGACGCTTTAGGGGAGCTCCCATGTTGAGCTTGACGGCCCGCTCCGGCTTTCCTCCGTTTAGATCTGGTCGGGCCCTCGCCCGCAAATGGGGCGGCTAGGTCGGCGGGACGGCCACCGACGGCGTAGGCGGCTGAGCAGGGAGAGGTCGCGGCCTTTCCGGCCTTCTTTCCCTAGCTTTGCGCGGAGCTAATGAAGGGCGCAATCTCCTGCCCCGTGGTGCTGGTTGGCGGTAGTGACAGTGCCGCGGTGGTAGAGGACTGACGACAGGGTGGCGACGCGATGACACGGTGGCGGGGAGTAGGGTAGCTGGGCGATGACGGCGATGGCATGCCTTCTCGTTGCCAACTGAGCATCCTTCTTTCCTGGAGCCTCTCCCCTGCTATGTCCAGATCCCTGTTCTGGTCATGAGAAGCTCTAAGGGAGGGTGGAGGTGGTTGCCATAGCAGGGGATGGTGATGGCATGGCGGCAATTTGGAGCCTCCCTGTGAGCCCGTTGAGCTGAGTGGTGTTGGCCTAAGCCTGGTTGCCGAAGGGACGATGTTGGGGGCCGGTGGCGCCAATCGTTGTGTAGATTGGTTGTGTGGGGTTGGATGGGAATCACAGGTGAAAACCTTGCTTGGCTTTTAGCCGGCTTAACGACGACGACGCCCAAGGCGTCGTTCCCCTCCTTAGAGACGTTGTTATGGTGTTTATTCACCCTCTCCACACAACAATCTCAGGTGAATACCTTGTTCCGGTTATGGACAAGCAGTGGCGTCATTTCACGCCGTATCCTCCATGGGGGCACCGCTTTGGAGAACCTCCCTTGCGCTATGATAGTCGTTGATGGCCTCATCTGTTGGCTATGAAGCTCTCCAGGCTTGGGCATCTCCAACAAACTCTTTAAAAATAAAATGTAAGGAGGTAGCTAAATAATTTAGCAAGAAAATCACTCATTTCTCCAACGGATAACAAAAAATGGCTCCATATTTTAAAACAAACCTGCCACGTCACATGTTCTCAACCGAAACCAACCGACGTTCTGATGTTATGGGCTTCGACCTGCCGCTACGTCTGCCCGACGGCCTACGATCGAACGCGCGACCCTTCTTCTCCCTGCGGAAGAATGCAACGCTTCTTCCCTTACGACCGAATGCAATGCATCTACTCTCTCTTGCTGCAATTCCTGATTGCCTAGTTGCTGCGGCAAAGATTGATTTGCTTGTGGACATGCAGGAGTTCTGTCCAACGGCAAATTCTGTCCAGCCAACGGCAAAGCATTGATTTGCTGAGTTCTCATCCACCGACAAAGATTGATTTGTCCGTTGCTGCTTGCCGCGACGCTGGTTTGGGATTTATTCTGCAGGGGATTTTTTTGTCTCCGTCGGCGGCAAACATTTGGCAGGGATTTTTTCTGTGCACATGTAGGAGCTCGTGCAAGAGTGGGAAAAGTTGCGAGAGAGGGCAGGCGACACCGACGAAGGAGAGCTCCAGATGGGGAAAAAGGCGGCAGCACGATGGGCAAGGAAATCGCGCGCCTGACGAGCCGTAGGAGACGCGTGGAGTTTTCACCGTGCTGCACGAGAGGAGGAACGTCGCGTGATGAGGCAATGCGGCTCCCTGGATCGAGCAGAGAAAAAGATTTAAGGAGGTCCTCATTATTAGAATAGGTTTAAGAAGCTTTTTGGACCATAATTTTTAATAAACCTTCTTTAAAAGCTTTAAGAAGCTATTTGAAGAGTTCTTTGGAGATGCTAGGATCGACGAGGCCTCCGTCTCCTTGGTTTTCACTTCTTGTTAGCAGCGAACTGCTAACTCTCTTCGATTTCGCTCGGTGGAGTCAAAGTTGTTTCGTTGTTTGGGTGCGACAGAGCTCGGCAATGACGACACTTTGCAATCTCCTAGAAGTGCTAGTGCTGGCTGTGGAGGAAGTGGTGACCCTAGGATGTCGAAGCTGCTTGTTCATCTTGACGACGAGCTTGACAACGGTGTCGCATCCACGATGAAGTCGAAGTTGCTGTGTCGTGCAGACGGTAAGCTTGGCAACGATGACACGTATTTGCGAAGTCGAGGCTGCTGTGTTGTGTGGCGAGCTCGGCAACGATACCCTGTGTTGGATTCCGTCTGTGTAGTAGTTTAGCGAGCTGGTGTTGTTCCAGCCGGCCACTGTTTCAAGTGTGCCGAGGCTTTTCTCATTGTGGGGTTGTTTTTCTTTTTCTTGTAACCCGTTTGGGTTTTTGCTCCTGTTTATTAAAATATAATTGACAGTTCTTCTGCTGGTTTACTTTTTTAAAAAAATCTCGTGTGCAAGATAAAAGGAGTGTAAGGTTCTCCTTATATATCCACGAGAATTTGCACATCCAAGTGAAGGGCGGTATAGTGAGGGGGCACAGGACTACAGTGTGACTGCTCTTGTGTCACAGCAATACCATGATATTAAATGATGGTTCAGTGGTCAGAAGAGGGATTATTTTGTTAGTACCTGATATTTCGGCATCCACCGTACATGGAGATTTCGGGTCTCATCTGTCACAGGCCTCAGATGAGTAAGGGTCTCCATATTCCATTGTTCAATTCACTGTCTTATTGCAGACTGGTCTCATCTGTCATAATGGACAAGTTATAAGTGGTAAAGAGTTTACAAATTACAAATGTTAGTGGCCACAAGTTTAGATCTAACACATCTTTGAAAAATATGGAACAGATTAGAATCTTTGCTAAGCTGAGAAGGGTGGATATTCCAAGGCAATAGTAGTTTGTCTGTACAGTTACTGTAGCACTACAAGAGATCAAATTCTGATTAGGTGCCACATTGTTAAATTTCATAATAGATCCAATATGGAAGTTTACCTTGCAATGTCAATGGCCAACTGATGCTATGCATATCTGTGAAGAATTGGAGTTTGATAAAGCTATAAAAGTATAATTTTCTGTACTGCAACCAAGGTATCATTTAAAGTATATCCTTACATATAGTAAGGCCTCTTGTATCATAAACCAGCTAATCGTTTGATATGTTACGCAAAGTTTGCAAGGTTTTGAGAAAAAAATGCTATGACAACATGTGCTCTTAATTTGCTACCATCCCACAAGCTATTGTCGAGTACTCTCAGTAAGAGGTATGGTGATTTCAGAACACCAGGGCAGCTCATTCCCACTTACTACAAACGAAACTGGTGGGATCAACTATATGATTTAAACCTTCAATAATTTAGATATTACTGAACAATATCCAGAAAAATGCAGACCCTTAAGAGGAGGAATTCAGACAAAAAAGTATCCCCCCATAAGCATATACATTAGAAATACTCCATTCTTACATGGAAAATACGTGCACAAATGAAATGCTCTAATGGAAGCATTAGTCGGAAATGATTTGATCAAATTTTCTTCAGTAAATCAGAGTTATTTTATAGTGAAGTTTTTTTTTACTGAAAGCTAATATTGTGACATCAGCTGGAACCATCACTTTTGTCAGAGTTATATCTTTTAATGAAATGATACATAATTCACAAGAATTCTTGAAAAAGGACAAGAGTTTTATGACCACATACCTTCAGATGTAGCGATGGAAATGTAATCCGTTTGATCTCGTCTGGGATATGCACATATGGTTAGCAAAAAAAAAAGCATCGGACCTACTTGTACGCAGTTAGAAAGCTGAAACTGCAACCAATTGTGAAAATCAGAAGCAGGAAATTTACCTAGAAAACTGAAACTGCAATCCATGTCTGAGCAATACATTGTAAAATGGTAAGCCAATATTACCTGCTATTCTTGTACATGTCAGTTTCCATACAGCATAGCTCAAAATAATGCTCACTTCAGAATTTGGACAATCCGTAATAAGTAGGCAAAGCAGTTAAAGACTTGGAAAAATAAAAACGATTTGCTCTTTTTACATGCTACTTATATACAGAGCCAAGAGGTCATTTCAGTTCGATGGCAAATAACTGTACAGCTTAGAAGTGTTATTACATGATATATACAAAAAGAGCACATGGACTATGATCATGCAAACAAAACATTACAAAAGTTCCCCCGTGTATTTAGCACCTCCTAGACAAAAAAAGTTGGAGGCAAAGACTAATACTCGGGGAACAAAACAAAGCTTCTTTTAAGTTTACCATAAAATAAATTTAACTTTCACTTCTTTGTGCACCAATATTTCCCATGTAAAAGTTAGTTCTGGACATATCTCTCCTGTTGTCCGGTCAGCTGGGCACCGCATAGATGGCTCCTCAAATTAGCTATGTACCTATGGATACGTTGCTGATCAGATGCTGAAAGGGAAAACGGCGGATTCAGTGGCAAATTAGTTGCTTCCTGCAATACAAATGTGAGCAAGATGATTGCTTTTGAGTATAGCGCCACTGATCTATTTTGGTATCCCAAAACTTCCTTTGCCTGAAAAAGTATACACAAATGATTTATAAACATCAGCTCTAAGTGAAGAAACATGTTGGAGAACTTTTAGAAGTAGGGTTCATGAAGGATAGTAAGAATTCCCTAGGGAATGCCAGGGGCTACTTTCTGAAGAATTGACAGAGGGCTAAGGCAGCCCATCTGAATATATTACTGTCATCAAAATGTTACAAACTGTTTACAAAGGCAGGATTAAGTACTGCCCAGAAAATAAAACAGATGGAGGAAAGAGAGTAGGAAGGGTCTTGAACTCATGATTGGAGCACTTTCATAAAAGTTTTTTCCCCATGAATACCGGTTAATAGAAGCCCCCCCCCCCTGAATAGTGCTTTAATAGAAGTAGAGAGCAGAGACTGGCTGGCTATAAACATCTGTGCTCATTTGTACAAGAAAGTTGTTTTTCTTTCCCACTGCAGTCTAAAACAATAGTATTCATTTATGCCCCTTGTTTGTGGCCTAATAGAATATGGAGTGGTAATAACTAACCAACCGCCTGGACAACCAGCGCCTAGCTGTGGATCCTGGGCACACATTAACTACAAGTCTACAGGATTCCTTTCCGTTGAAGCATCATTGCTTGCTACCAAAATCATGAAATGCATACACCCGTCAACCTCTTTTCCCCCAAATCCATGAAGTGCAGGGTGAAACACAAGCTGTAAAGAAACCATGCAAAGAACCTAGAATACTGATACTTACAGCACCAGTTGTTCCATATATTAAAGCTGCCTGAAATATGATCTCCACTGCATCTGGCATCTCGGTGTTATCTGGAAACAAACAAGGTCATAGCAAAAAATAAAAACAAAACTATACTAGGACATGAAGATACCAATGTTCTAACCATTGTTGTCCCGCAACCTATGTGATATCTTCTCTGCACGGTCATATGCCTTGATAAAGCCACTTTCAGCCCAGGAACAGACAGAAACGAGCCTGGTGAAATCCAATCCTTGTACTACATTTCGAGATGGACGATGGTCATTCTTAGATGGGAAATTGACATGAGCTTGGGTCAAAAAATTTCCATCATGCGTAGCATCCGTGGATAAACTACATGCATTAAGGGTCTCGTTCCAGATAGCTAATATTATAAGTTCAACAGATAGTGCCTCCAGGTCCAGCCCTTTAAAAAGCTGCATCAGCACAGAAATGCAAATATGAAAAACAATGAAATATAAATACACCAACACATAATTCTTAGATCAAAGTGGACTAACAGGTTCTCAATTCTCAAATAGAATATCATAACTACGAAATGGGCATCAATAAAAGAGGAGAATTTTTGTCTGGCATTGACATTCTGAAGAGACTACTAGTAGTGCACGAAAGATTCGTCTATTCGATGTGATACTATATATATATATATATAGAGAGAGAGAGAGATGGGTCTTTGTGTGGCGCGCGCACGGCCATCCGTGTGGCATGGCGAATCTCTAATTTTAAAACTCCAATTAAAAATCCGAACCGTTCAAATTATTCTACATATTAATATCGCCTTGTATACCAAATTTTATATTTTTTTGAATTTTTTACTATTTTATCAGATAGGTCAAAGATGCAATAAAATAGATACTCCGTAAATCGTTGGATTAATGCATCTTTGACCTATCGATAAAATAGTAAAAAAATTCAAAAAAATATAAAATTTGGTATATAAGGCGATATTAATATGTAGAACAATTTGAACAGTTCAGATTTTCAATTTAAGTTTGAAAATTAGAGATTCGGCCATGCGACACGGATGGGTGTGCGGCGCGCCACACAAGTACCATATATATATATATATATATATATATATATATATATATATATATATATATATATATGGAGAGAGAAAGAGAGAGATGGCTCTTGTGGCGCGCGCAGGCCCATCCGTGTAGCGTGGCCGAATCTCTAATTTGAAAACTCAAATTGAAAATCCGAACCGTTCAAATTGTTCTACATATTAATATTGCCTTGTATACCAAATTTTACATTTTTTTGAATTTTTTTACTATTTTATCAGATAGGTCAAAAAGCAATAATCCAACGATTTACGGAGTATCTATTTTATTGCATTTTTGACCTATCTGATAAAATAGTAAAAAATTCAAAAAATATAAAATTTGGTATACAAGCGATATTAACATGTAGAAGAATTTGAATGGTTCGGATTTTCAATTTGAGTTTTCAAATTAGAGATTCGCCACGCCACACGGATGGGCATGGCGGCGCGCACACAGACTCATCTATATATATATATATATATATATATATATATATATATATATATATATATATATATATATATATGGACAAAGCTTTATGTTAAAAAATGATGAGAAGAGATGTGCCAGGGGTATCATGACTTGGAGACTAAGAGAATATTGCCCAATGTGTTGATACCCGGCTATATCAATGAAAAATGGCATGTGGAAGGCTGTGACCTCTACATCTGATGAAAATCATTTAAATCTAGACATCACCTGCATGGTCTAAATTACTAGGGATAACTCTACAAACATACATCTGGTCAAAGAACTCGACAAACATTCTAGCAAGGAACATAGTAGGTATATGAGCAGACGAAGCTTAGCAACACAAAACCACTGTTTCATCACAACAAACATAAGGAGCTCCAGACTGCACACAACCACAAAACACAGATGTCATTCAATTGACATAGTGCTATATCACAGTAAAAGCAGTAGTAGTACCTTCTCCTCTGCAAGTTCTGTAAGAACAACAATATACTGGTTAAGGAGTTGAAGCCTTGTGTAACAACAAGGTGGATTTAGCAGATTTTCTGCAGTTGTTGATTCACGGGAAGTATACGATGGAGTGCATCCGTTGCTTTTTATATCAACCACTCTGCTGACTGAATTTCTGTTTTGGTTCCAAGCAGACCCTTTAACGGTGGACCTATCATAGCTGGCAGGTTTTGCACCTGTACCATCCTTCATTGACTTTTCAAGTGAAGACAACATTTCCGTGGAAGTAGAATTCGCCTGAACAAGTACATATTCTCGTTCAATCCATTCCCATGAATCAAATGCTGAAAAGATATACAGAGTTAGTGCCAGAGCAGGACGTATGCGATCTGAATACTAGTTGGGAATCTAATTTACCTTGCAAATTTCTAGAAACCACGCTTTCAGACTTAACTTTCAGGACATCGGAAGAAATGATCTTGCATGTATCCCTTAATAAATCAGCAGGATGATGGGGCTCACTGCTAGTCTCTCTTTTCCTGGAAAAAGAATCAGAAAACTTCAACACGGGAGACAAATATGACACAATCAAACCCATGTCCAAATTATTATGGCAACTATTCCACAAATGCATGGAGAGTATAGGAAAAGACTGCAAGTATGCTGTATATTGAGTAATTCACCATTCATGAGAACTTGAGAAGCATACGGTGTACAATTCCAAATATCATCTATTCAATTCATCTTGAAATTTTAGATGTTTATATTATGTTGAAGGCAATGCATGTATGTTTCTTTATGTATGATAGTTTTTGGGCTGCCTACAAGTGAGGATGGATGCCGTATTGAAAGCAGCAAAGTAGTATTTGGTTAAGTTAAATTGAAGATTAGGTATGGACATGGATTACGATAACAATGCACATTTTGCAACATAGCCAGATAGACCTTTGAATGCTTCCACCAGAGTAAAGGGTCGACCCAGTTGTTGACAAAAACTTGTGATTGAAGAATTCCTCAAAAGAAATTCTCTTCTCTGCAAAATAGAAAATGTGTTTTAATCTGATTCACCAATTAATAATTAGTAAGGAATAATAAGATCATGACCAATGATTAACGAAATTACACAGACGACAGTTGAAACTTGAAAGAAATTATTCCTTCCATTAATTTTTATAAGGCACATTTTTATTTTGAAAAATCAAACTGTGTTGGTTTTTTTGACAAACAGTTAGTCAAATTACAAGTGTAGGCTCCATTTGAGAATTGGGATAGATTATTGACCGCGGATTATATACTTCATGATAGGGATAAATTAAACATTTTCATAAATAAACTTAACAAATACTACATACTCCCCCTCATCCCAAAATATAACAACTTCTAGCACTCATAATTTATCTCAAAATATAACTTCTTCATCAACATTTTCTTCCCAATCAATCACAACCCTCCACGATTAACTTTTTCACAAACCTCTACTTCTCAACCAATCACAACCTCTCCCCATGTAATTCTACTTACTTTCTTAATAACCATGTCTAACTCTAAAACTTCTTATATTCTGGGACGGAGGTAGTAGCTTCGAACAAGTGGTCTAAGCAATGCATCACAATAATACAAATAAATTCATATCCCAGAGTTGCTTTTGCACTATCTTAGTTTTCAGGCTATGAAGAATATATCTATACTCCTTAAAAAAGACTTCAATGGGGGTGGCAGTGAATTTGCCACCCCACCTACTCCCATTGTAGATTTTACATATTACCCCTTGATTCTTAATATTACATAACAACCAAATCTAAGTGGATAGCCACATATAAAATTAAATTAAGGTGGGTATTCCCTGTAGCAAAAAGGCGGGTTACATATATATATATATATATATATATATATCATGAAAAATATGTTATTGCTTATTTTAGTCAATATTATGAAATTTTCCTTTTATCTATCCGTAGCAAAGCACGGGCATTTAGCTTTTATATATATATATATATATATATATATATATATATATATATATATATGTGAAATCGATTGTCAAAGTTTAGTGTCCAAGACTTCTTTCATTCAGAGTGAATATGCCTTTAAGATCTACTACAGTGCATAATTAGTTAATACACACTACTTTGCACAAACAAAAATGAAGAGAAATACCAAACTTACTTGGATCAAGACATAGGAGTCCTCTGCACAGGTCAATGAAATCAGGATGTAAATCATCCTTGATTTCTTTAGGGAACTTAATGCCATTAGATTCATGGATGTTTTGCCTCAGCTGTATTCAAAAAACAACAATCAAGAACAGTATTACAGGATATATGTATCTTTATGGTCCGCATACATCTAATTATGCATAAGAGCAAACCTTGAATATATTAGCCCCATAAAATGGCAATTTCCCTGTGACAAGCTGAAAAAGAATAACACCAACACTCCACAAGTCTGCCTGAAAGAACATATGATTGGGATTATTGTCTAGCTATATTAAAACCACCAAAAGCAATGGTGAATGAACAAACCTTCGCATCGTAATCCTCACATCGCATAATTTCTGGGGCCATATAGGATGGAGATCCACACATTGTAGCAGCTAAATTTTCTTGCACAAGAGACCTGAGAACAATTCCAAAATCCCATTCAGACACTGTTTACTAGCAAAAAGTTCATAGTAACCTTCGCAAAATGGGAAGAAACTATAGAAATTGGAAAATGGGTAACAGCTGTAAATATTTGGGGATTGGCCCCCAGTAATTTCAAGTATAGGAGAAAAAAATTATAAGCCTACAAATTTATACACAACGGAAGGGAAATAGAGCCCGCACCTAGCGAACCCAAAATCTCCAATTTTCAATGTGATGGCATCACCATTAGTTGATAGCAGAAGATTCTGCAAGTTTCACATATTGGTCAATATGGGTAAAAATATATTACCTCAAAGGATAAAACAAATCGATAGCAAAAAAACACACATAGACACTATTACAATGTACACTTTTGTTTTTTTCCCCAAACATATATTGAGTTACTGAGGGGAACTCAAATAATAGCATGAACGTATAGAGAAATCCTACATGCAATTTGACATTGGTGGTGAACTAATAATGACTGGGGTCAACCCAATCTAGTGAATATTAGTCGTTAGGTCTTGATCACTTTAGATGCTAAATATGGAACCCATTTGCACAACAGTACAAGCAATTATAAAACGTCTTAACTTCAGACATCATTACAGTTAGTTTGCATATGGTATCCAAACAAAACATCTAAAAATTGCAAACCGAATCAACCAGCAAAAATATTCAAGTTGAACAGACAAATCCTCAAATAAGCATTAATAGCTCAGCATGTAAGGTCTAACCTGAGGCTTGAGATCGCGGTGCACGATTGATCTCCCCCTCAGCATCTTTAGCCCTTCCGCTACAAAAAATAAAAAAGAGGAGCAAAAGAAGCATAACTACACCATTCCAAAAACCTAAAAAATGTACCAATTAAGACAATAATTAAAACAAGGAACTCCCTTCAAATCTCGATTGAAGCCATACCGAGCTGCCGCATGAAGTCCCTCGCGGTGGCCTCCGGCAAACGGGCGTCCTCGCCGCCCTTCGTCCTGTACCCCTCGAGGTCGCCTCCATTGCAGTACTCCAGTATCAGGTACAGATTCTCCTCCTTCGAAAACCACATGTCATTTTACTAATTTCACATCGTTAACCTTACTACTGGGAGTTCAGTTGCGATTGCGATCGCAATCGTGGCGGTCGAGTGCCTGGGGTGGAAGGTTTAGGGGTTACCTGGATGGTGTCGATGAGGCGAAGGATGTTGGGGTGGGAGAGGGTGGAGAGGATAGCCTTCTCCTCGAGGATTCCGCCGCGGACGCGCTCGTCGATCCTCCTGGGGTCGATCTCCTTCACCGCCACGACATCGCCGGTGCGGAGGTGCGTCGCGAGGTACACCTTCGCGAACGAGCCCACCCCAATCTCCTCCACTAGCTTGTACTCCCCGACTACCCGCGGCGGATCCACCGTCCTCTTCTCCTTCTTCTCCGCCGCCTCCGCGGAGCTCGCCGGCGCCTGCGGCGCCGGAGCCATCGTCGTGGTAGTCGGCGAGGCGTGTAGTGGAAGCCGAGAAACAGTTTGGATTAGGGGGCCCCGCGTGGTGGTGGCCCGGTGGTGGGTTGGGGATATTTGTGGCGGTGAATTTGTCGCCGAGTTTATCTACCGACGACCCCACACGTCAGTCACTCAAACAGAATACGTTTCGAATATCTCCGGTCAAAGGGATATACGCTTGTACCACACTGACACTGTGGGCCCACGCTCTGTGGAGCCTTAGTGTCAGTGAGACTAGGGGCTGTATCTTCTCCCTCTTTACTATACTGCACGAGTACTTCTCTGGTTATATGGGCCGGGCCCGCAAAGGGGTGGGGTAGAGACGCGTGCTTTCTTCTGCGGATGGGTTTCGTGTGGTTCAAGGTGATGTTCCGGGAAAGGAACGACCACTGCCGCGTTGACGCGACAGGTGTCGTGTGGGATGCTGCTATGAATCGGGCTCGCGCGCACGTGGTCGAACAGAGGCCGTCCGTGGAGAACAAGGCTGCTTGAGCTGTGAGAAAATGTGGGCTTTCCGCGTGGGCCAGGTTTATCTTTCGTGGTTTGACTCCTGGGCCGCCGAATTTTCTCATCTTTCTGCAGCAGCAGCACCAGGACGTTCGCAGTATCAGGTTCAGTATCAGCTCGCGATGATCCTGGTTGGTGCTGACATTGACTATGCGTGTGCTGGATCAGATGTTCCCTGCACTGGATGCTCCTTGTTCCTTTGTCTCCTCCACTGATCGATGTTCTCGCGGACTGTGCGATCGGTGTAGCTCGGTGCTCCTCTTCTTCTACAAGTGAGGGATGTCGTGGAGTTGGTTTGACTGTTGGAAAACATTAATAGAGTTGTCAGGCAAAGCATGAATGCTCAGAAAGTTGAGAAGGAAGGCTTTTCTCTTGGCTTGAATGGTCGATTGGAAATGTCAAGAGCAATGTCCTGTGTTAGGCACATGACACTGGATCCGAGCTGGTAACGCCTTAAAGGCAGGGCAACAATCATACAGGATTCCCGAGCAGAGGATCCCCTGTCGGGGCGCCCATAAATATCTCTTATCAGTACTCACACGCATCACCATTGCTCACTTGAGCCACTCTTGTCAGAGGAGAAGGTCGAGGAGCAAGACTTGTGCTAAAGCCATCACTCCACTGTACTGCGAGCCGCTGACGAACGTCGTAAATTTGGGGGTGGAAAGGCAGATTCTTCTCCAGGATGACAGCTTTTCTCACCCATTTTGGCTCACTGTCCTTGTCCCCTGTGCTCCTCCATCGTGTAGTATTCGTGTAGCATCTGCTTCAGGGGATGGATTTTGTTCGATTTTCTGAAAGGAGCGTATTGTCAAAACGAACTTGGACATGTTTTCTCTTCTTCACCAGAGGCAAATAGGAATCGGCTAGGTTCAACGTGTGTGTCGGAGAACGATGCTTTGTTTTCAGGATTAACGCCGGTGTCGTCCTCCCGCAGACTCGCCGTAGGAGCGGTGGATCAGGACAGGAGGGGCACGTCGCACTGGCCGATCATGAGCTACTGTCGCGGCTAAGGTCATTTTCTCAAGGCAAAGGAAAAACTAGTCCCAAAAAAAATAGGACAAAACATCTCTTTACATCCTTAAAACCTCATACGGAAGTGTACAATGAAGTTTTCATTTTTAACTTAAAATATTAAAAGTTTTCACTTTAACTTAAAATATAAAAATTTTAGTTAGATGAACGCATTGATTGAATACGACGAATCCTGTCCAGATTTGTAGTATGATAGATATATTTCATCTAATCAAAATCTTTTATATTTTAGGACGGATGAAGTACATCGTTAGGGTGTGTTTGATATTAGGTGTTGAGAACTTTTTCCCAAGCACATAAAACAAAATGACTTATTAGCGTATGATTAATTAAATATAAGTTAAAAATTTTACAACTAGATTAATATAACTATATAAATTTTTTATGAAAAATATATCATTTAGTAATTTGTAAGTTGACTCCTCCTTTCGTCGCAGCATGGCGCCCACGACGTCCGTTTTCTCCTTCAACTCCCGCAACATGGCAACAGAGCAGGAATAGGGGTAGACCCCCGACAAGACAGGACAAGAGCCGCTCCATCACATGGAGCGGAGTAGAGAAAGTTAGGACTATTGTGGTGTTTCCTTGTACTATAAAAGGAGACCCAAGTCCATTATAGAGGGGGTTGGTCTTTGGTTCAGCCTCTTCAACCTTTGGCTTTTAGCATCTCGCCTCAGTCATCAGCTCCAGCTTCCCCAGGGAAGAACCACACCAATCCTTGTAATTTATTCTCCACATAGTAAAAAAACAAGAGTAGGTTATTACGTCTCCCCGACGGCCCGAACATGTATAAACTCTTTTGTGTCTTTTGCGATTGCGACTTTTCTTCACCTTCCTACCTTCCCTCTATCTCACCCCGAGCTCGAACCCTGATTCACCGCTCCCCTGTTCCAAACCAAAAAGGGGGTCTCCCGGGTCCCCGCGTCGAGCACACGCATCGACGAATTATATTCTTCTAAATGAATACAATAATGAATGAGGCCATATAAGGGTGTGTTTATGATATCTTTTCCTCCCTCGTTTCTGCGCATATGTTCTCAAACTATTAAACGATATGATATTTGTAAAAACTTCTATAAGAAAGTCGTTTAAAACATCATATTAATCAATATTATAGTTTTTAATCTAATATTTAATTAATTATGTGCTAATCATCGTGTTGTTTTACGTGCCGAAGAGGACGGGTTCATGACCCATAGGTTCAAACCCACCCTAGGTGTGTTCTTTTCTCCCCTTTGCTAACTTCTAATCTCTTATTTTCCACGTGCATGCTTCCGAATTGCTAAATGTTATGTTTTTAAAATATTTCTATAGAAAAGCTTTTTAAAAAGTATATAAATTTATTTTTAAAGTTTTTAGCTATATTTAATTAATCATGTATTAATGGGTTATTTTTTATTAGGAGAATAAGTTCCCAACTCCTCTTATAAGTATGTAAGTACGTGAGGAGAGGACCAATCAAAATAGAGTATTATTTCTTTTTTTGAGTATGCAAAATAGAGTATTATTCTTTGAGAAGCGTATGGTTTGATGGGATTGCCTGTCAAGGTAAGGACGGATCTAGAGGGTATGTCGGGTGGGCCATGGCATATTCTGGGGTCCACGTATAAGAGGGTATAATATATATATTTATGTGTTAATAAATTTATGGTAAATCTTCTCCTTGTCGCCTCGGATCTCCTCGTCGTGACGTCGCCTGGGAACTTGGGAGAGTGGAACCGCCCGCGTGTCGCCGCCCACCCGCTGAACTCGTGCCCTCGCTGGCTACCCTCGGACCGTCGGTCACACGTGCCATCGGACCGTCGGCCACCCGCGCCATTGGATCACCGTCCGCCCTTGGATTGTCGGTCGTCCTCGCCCCCCTCACCGCCAGCCGTCCCCACGCCGTGCCCCCCGCGATGGCTGCCCCCCGCGCCGTGCCCTCCGTGACGGCCACCCATGCCCCTGGTCGTTCTCGCGTCGTGCCTCCTCACGGCGTGCTTTTTTTTATATCATAAACTAAAATTTTAGATTTGTCACTGTGTTTAAGGTAAATTTAGGGTCATTACAAATTTATCGTTTGGAACAGCAATGGATATATATTTTTTTAAATAATCATCCTTTTCCTTTTATAAAAAAGAATCATAAAACTTTCTTAAATTCATCTTCTCTGTTCCCAAGCATGGGCCACCGCGGATGAGACTGACACGGGGTCCGCCGTACGAAGCCGGCCATTCCGCTCCGCTGCGCAGGGCGAACAACCGCCCCTGACACAGAGTCACTCGCGCAGTACGACCCGGTCCTCACGGCTCACGCCATCGCACTCGGCACCGTCCCCCGCGGGCTCTCACTGATAGGTGGGCCCATCTGGTCATACCCACACGACAAGTAACAAACGCCTCAGTCCAGGAGCAGTTGGGCCCGTACCGGCCCTGCAACCCGCCCATAGACCGGAGCCGATCCCCGCCGTGCGTTCGCGCCTCGAGATCGGGCGTAGACCCGGTCCACCGCCACAGGAGCGCAACTGCGCCTGTGGACCCACACCTCAGTGGGAGAGCCCACTGCCCTCAGGTGGGTGTCCATTAATCGGGACTCCACGCGCTGCGTCCCCCTCTCCTTCCTCCTCCGCCATCTCTTTCGCGAGACCCTCTCTACTTGCCTCAATCAGGGGAGAGCCGAGAGCGAGCACACGAGAGAGAGAGAGGGAGAGAGAGAGAGAGAGAAAGAAAGGAGAGGAAGCGGAGGAGGGATCAGAGAGAGAGAGAGAGAGAGAGAGAGAGAGTGAAGAGAAAGAGTAGCGTTGATACACCGTCGAATCGAATCGAATCGTGCCGGACCCCATCGCCTCCGCACCTCCCCCATATCGGAATCGGAACGGAGCATCGCATCCCTTCCCTTTCCCTCGCCCCCCTCCACCCTCGCGTTTGCGTGATTCGTACGGTTTATCACCGCCTCTTTCTCTTCCACTCTCTCTCCGTCGCATCATCACCGCCGCGCCGCAGCGCCTACGCCGCCCACCGGAAGTAGTAGTACCAACATTCGTTTTCCCCTCCTCATCCTACTCCTGCTGCTTCTATGTTCTCATTCTCTGCTTCGTCGTCATCTTCTGCTTATGATTAATGGAGGAGTGAAGTGGTTTCTGTAACAAGCGGTGTTGGTGGTGTGCTCTTGCAGCTGCTGTTGACGGCGGAGCGATGGCGGGAGGAGGCGGCACTGGCGAGCACGCGGCGGCGGCGTACTGGTACGACGCGTGCGAGGATGGCGCGTCGCTGCTGTGCGGCATCGACTTCGCCGCGTCCGCAGACTTCGACCCGGGCCTCATACCCGCGATGGACAGCGGCGCGGACGACGGCTTCGTCGCCGAGATCGACAGGATACTCGAGAGCATCAACGCGGAGAGCTCCCCTGCGCCCCCACCCCCGCCGCCGCTACCTGAGCCCGTGCCTGTGGCTCCGCCCGAGCTACCGATTCAGGACAAGCAATTACAGGTGGCCTCTGCGCCCGTGGCCAGCAATGCCGTGGTGGTGATGGACGTTGTGAAGAAAAGTAATGGCGTGGAGGCGAGGAAGGAGCCGAAGAGGGAGTCGCATGGCTGTGCTGCAAATGGCGGCGGCGGCGGCGGTGGGGAGTGGAGGGACGGGAAGCGCCCGCGCTTTACCTCTGGTAGTGCCGGGGGACCGCGTCAGGAGTGGCGGCGGAGGCCGATGCTACCACCACCACCCTCGCGTGGGTGGGATGACCGGCGTGGGAGGCGCGATTTCGACAGGGTCCGCAAGCGCGACCGAGATGAGCACCATCGGCGCGAGGCCCGGGGTTTCTGGGAGCGCGACCGCAGCGGCAAGATGGTGTTCCGCCCAGGCACCTGGGAGCAGGAGTCTGACCGCGAGGCAAAGCGTGCCAGGACGCAGGATGGAGGCTCCATGGAGAAGAAGGCAGAGGCAGATAGGATGGGGGCTACGCAGCGGGAGAAGCCTGTCGCTGAGGAGCAGGCAAGGCAATACCAGCTAGAGGTGCTTGAGCAAGCAAAGAGCAGGAACACAATAGCCTTCCTGGAGACCGGCGCAGGGAAGACTCTCATCGCCGTGCTTCTCATCAAAAGTGTGTGCGATAAAATGCTCAAGGAGAACAAGAAGATGCTTGCTGTCTTCTTGGTTCCCAAGGTGCCTCTTGTGTATCAGGTACAGATAAACGAGTGTGCTTTCGAACTGTAAAGGTTGGAAGTTTTGGGTGGAATAACTGTGTTACTGAAATTGCAGCAAGCAGAGGTGATACGCGACAGAACCGGCTATCGTGTTGGGCATTACTGTGGAGAGATGGGACAGGATTTCTGGGATGCTAGAAAGTGGCAGCGCGAATTTGAGTCGAAACAGGCAAATTTCTTCATTCAAATTGCTTTTGCATTTCTAATTTTACACCATTATTATTGAGGATGTTTCATGGCCTTACTCTTAGCTATACATTTTTCAAAAATCGCTCTTATGTGACCAACACCTTTTGTGCAATTCCCTCGGATATTAAGTTGTATTATAATGGAGCAATTGCATGAATGACATTGCTATATATTATAGATGATGATACTCAAGGCCTAGATAGCAGATTTCTAAAAAAATTCTTCATATATGGTACATTATTTTGTGAACGTGACCTGTGCATCCTTCATTCATGATCATGGCTTTTTGGTATCAATCAAGACGTGTAAGTGTAGCCAACTAGCCATGCATGAAAGAAAAATTGGGATGGTAAAAGGGATCGGCTACCTGATATAAATTCTCATAATTTTGGCATATATTAATAACCATCTTTATATCCTAATTAACCATCTTGCACGTGCGTGCTTTAACACGGCATGTTTTGCTCATGTGGAAGTTGAAAATATCTCACTTTATCACGTGCTGTATATCGATGGCTGGATGCACATCCATCTGTGGAAATTATTTGCGTTTTTCTATTACAAAAGGAAAGGAGTATTTGCATTCAACCAAATATGTCTTGTGATTTGCTCACATTAGATGGATTCCATTTCACGCAGGTACTAGTTATGACAGCCCAAATTTTGTTAAACATCCTCAGGCACAGTATTATTAAAATGGATGCGATACATCTTTTGATTTTAGATGAGTGCCATCATGCAGTGAAAAAACATCCATATTCTCTAGTGATGTCAGAATTTTATCACACAACCCCAAAGGAGAAGAGGCCAGCAGTTTTCGGTATGACGGCTTCTCCTGTCAATCTAAAAGGTATTTTCCTGTTCTGTTTCCTGCCACCATTTCCATCTTTCATAATCAATCACTGTTTGATACGTAGATTTGCTGTGTGTTTTCATATGTTTGTTAATACTATTATGTGGATAGGAGTGACAAGTCAAGAGGACTGTGCCATCAAGATAAGAAATCTTGAGAGCAAACTAGATTCAGTAGTTTGTACGATCAAAGATCGTAAAGAGCTTGAGAAGCATGTCCCCATGCCTTTGGAAGTTGTTGTCCAATATGACAAAGCAGCCACTCTTTGGTCCTTGCGTGAGCAAATCAAACAAATGGAAAGCATGGTTGAAGAAGCTGCACTCTCTAGCTCTAAGAGAACTAAATGGCAGTTCATGGGGGCTAGGGATGCTGGGTCTAGAGATGAGCTGCGTCTTGTCTATGGTGTTTCAGAGCGTACAGAGAGTGATGGTGCAGCTAATTTAATCCAGAAGTTGAGAGCTATAAATTATGCTTTAGGTGAACTTGGACAATGGTGTGCATATAAGGTATTTCGTTCATGTTGAACATTAGCGTCTCATTAATCATTGTGCACTTTTAATTGGTATTCTCCTAATTTCAGGTTGCACAATCTTTTTTGACTGCATTACAAAATGATGAAAGGGCAAATTATCAGGTTGATGTCAAGTTTCAAGATTCTTATTTAAAGAAGGTTGTTGATTTGTTACACTGCCAGTTGACTGAAGGGGCTGCAATGAAAAGTGAGACCAATGATGTTGAAATGCAAAATACTGAAAAACACAACACAAATGACCTTGAGGAGGGGGAGCTGCCGGACAGTCATGGTATTCTTTTGTCTTAATTTTAAGTGTGTTATGTAGTTGCTCCTTTAGATTTTCCTTTTAACCTTCTATCATTTTGATGCCCTTTTTTTGTTAATCTTTATCATTATGTGATTTAACTTCTCCCGTGCCATTTTGATGCCTTTGATTATTTGACTTGTGAGGCTAGCTCAGTCTCTTTCTAATGATATCATTTTCCCCACCAGCTGTTTCTGTAGGTGAGCATGTAGATGAGGTTATCGGTGCTGCCGTAGCAGATGGTAAAGTTACTCCTAGGGTGCAGGCTTTGATCAAAATACTTCTCAAATATCAGCATACTGAGGATTTTCGTGCTATAATCTTTGTGGAGCGAGTTGTGACAGCATTAGTTCTTCCTAAGGTGAAGTGCTGTCGAAGTTTTATTTCTGTACATGTATTCCCTTTATATCCTTTGTTAATGCTCTGTTTGTTTTTCTTTTTTTTTTTCACCTGATAGGTCTTGGCAGAACTTCCATCTCTAAGTTTTATTCGATGTGCAAGCTTGATAGGCCATAACAATAATCAAGAGATGCGCGCGTGCCAGATGCAGGATACAATTTCAAAATTTCGTGATGGTCGTGTATGTCTTGATGATGTTACTTTATTTTATTCGTCAATGATAAGTGATAACTACCCGTCAGTTGCAGCTCATTTGTTACTCAATACCAGATGATTTCTCACAAATGTTTCTGACATGGCTTGCAGGTTACGCTTTTAGTTGCGACAAGCGTTGCAGAGGAAGGGCTTGATATTCGACAGTGCAATGTTGTCATTCGATTTGACCTTGCAAAGACCGTCTTAGCCTACATACAGTCACGTGGTCGTGCAAGAAAGCCTGGATCTGATTATATATTAATGCTTGAAAGGTTAATTTTACTCGATTGGCAAACACATAGAGACAAAATGAATGGTTAAGCCTTTTGATTTGATATAGTGGTTATTTTTACTCAATTGGCTTGTAAATTTGTTAATACGCAGGGGCAATATATCACATGAAACTTTCTTGAGGAATGCTCGGAATAGTGAGGAGACGTTGAGAAAGGAAGCTATGGAAAGAACCGATCTTAGTCATTTGGATGGTACTTCTGTGTTGAGTCCTGTTGATACATCACCTGGTTCAATGTATCAGGTTGAATCAACAGGTGCTGTTGTCAGCTTGAACTCAGCAGTTGGACTCATACATTTTTACTGTTCACAGTTGCCAAGTGACAGGTAAATTATTTATCGTATTTTTAGTGTACAAAGCTTATTTAGAATATCATGGTGTCAGATTCAGCCTGATTTTCCAATTCTCAGATACTCAATTCTTCATCCGGAATTCATTATGCAAAAGTATGAGAAGCCAGGGGCTTCAGTGGAATATTCTTGCAAGCTTCAGCTCCCTTGTAATGCTCCGTTTGAGAAACTTGAGGGTCCTATATGCAGTTCAATACGACTGGCACAGCAAGTAATATGATGCTTTCATTTGCATGAAAAAAACAATAATAATACCAGTTCTGTAGCCCTTTTGGCCATCACTAACATGAAATCACACTTTTTCTTTTTGTGCAGGCTGTTTGTTTGGCTGCTTGTAAAAAGCTGCATGAGATGGGTGCCTTCACAGATACGCTCTTACCCGACAGAGGAAGCGGGGAAGGGGAAAAAACTGAGCAGAATGATGAAGGTGAACCACTTCCTGGAACAGCTCGCCATAGAGAGTTTTATCCTGAAGGTGTTGCTGATATTCTACGGGTGAGTTAATTGCATTCTCACTCATTTATCTCTGTGCACTTTCCAGTACAACTAATCGTTATCTTGAATTTTTTCAATGGATTCCAACAGGGAGAATGGATTTTATCTGGCAGAGATGGCTACCAAAACTCTCAATTTATTAAGTTATATATGTATTCTGTGAACTGTGTAAACGTTGGGACTTCTAAGGACACTTTCGTTACACAACTTTCAAATTTTGCAATTATTTTTGGCAATGAGCTGGATGCAGAGGTATGTTCCATCATATGCATAATGCATGTCCTGAAACTTGAATAAAATAGTCTAGAACTGTAAGTTTATAAGCACTTGTTCTTTTCTTTTCAGGTTTTATCGATGACGATGGATCTCTTTGTTGCAAGGACAATGATAACAAAGGCATCTCTCGTATTCCGTGGACAAATTGAAATTACCGAAAGTCAGGTTGACCTTCTTGGCAAATGCAAAACTTCCATTTTCATGGTTTTACATTAATGTAGCTAATACCTAATATTGTGATTCCAGCTGGTCTTGCTGAAGAGCTTTCATGTTAGGCTCATGAGCATAGTACTTGATGTTGATGTTGATCCCTCAACTACACCTTGGGATCCCACAAAAGCATACCTCTTTGTCCCTGTAGGAGCTGAGAAGTGTACAGATCCTTTAAGAGAGATTGATTGGACTTTGGTTAACAACATTGTGAACACTGATGCCTGGAACAATCCACTTCAGAGGGCACGCCCAGATGTCTATCTAGGCACCAATGAACGAACACTTGGTGGGGATAGGAGGGAATATGGGTTTGGGAAATTGCGCCATGGGACTGCTTTTGGACAGAAGGCCCATCCTACTTATGGTATTAGGGGAGCTATTGCTGAATTTGACATTGTGAAAGCATCTGGATTAGTTCCTGCTCGTGATAGAGGACATTTTAATGATTATCAGAACCAAGGCAAGTTGTTCATGGCAGATTCATGTTGGAATGCTAAAGATCTTGCTGGAATGGTTGTAACTGCCGCCCACTCAGGGAAGAGGTTTTATGTGGACTGCATTTGCTATAACATGAATGCAGAAAATTCATTCCCTAGGAAAGAAGGCTACCTGGGGCCATTGGAGTATAGCTCGTATGCTGATTACTACAAGCAGAAGTAAGATAACCTTTTATTTAAATAATTCTGAAATCAAGGAGAGTGGCACTTTATTTTTTTTTTTAGCTTGAGTTCCCCTTTTCCTTCCCTTTTATGGCTTAACAACTTTAGAGAAGTACAACATGATTCATTGTCTTGTTCTCAGGTACGGTGTGGAGTTAATCTATAGGAAACAACCTCTTATACGGGCCCGTGGTGTTTCATATTGCAAAAATCTTCTTTCTCCTAGATTTGAGCATTCTGACGGTAAAACTATGCAGTCATTTTGTTTTATTGTTTAATATTTCATTCTGAGCAGTGGTATATGAAAATATTTTAAAGAAAAAAACCGAAAGTCTTATGTGATGGTTATGCTACCATTTGTTCAACAGCTAGAGAAGGTGACTTCTCTGAGAACCTTGACAAAACATACTACGTGTATTTGCCACCTGAGTTGTGCCTTGTGCACCCACTTCCTGGATCACTAGTTCGTGGAGCTCAGAGGTTGCCGTCAATAATGAGAAGGGTGGAGAGCATGCTTCTTGCAATTCAATTGAAGGACATAATTGATTACTCTGTTCCTGCAACTATGGTAATCTCAGCGTCCTTGACTACCCAAATGGTCATTTTAGGAAAAGCATCTTATGTCCCCCTGTAGTCCCTTACATTTTCTTACCTTTTTATAACACACCATTCTCGTCTAGTGACTATGTGTTAAATAGGGCATCTGGCTTTAGTGGGTTCTGCTTGTTAGCTACAAGACAGTAGCACATAACTTGATAGCGAATGTCAAATGTGGCATGTTACCACAGGAGGCCCACAATTATCTTGAAATCTTGAATTTTGATCAGTGTTTGTAGGCAAGTGATGAACAAGGATTCACTCAGCGTCCATAATTTATGCTAGTTTTGAGATAACAGGGCATCATCCTAGACTAAAGGATGCGTAGGGACTATATTTCCAAAAGTAATTAATTTTTGGAGGTTGCTGATTAACTGTATGCCATGTATCATAAGGGGCTAGGGGGTGCATGGTATTTTTCCTTTTTCTATCTGCTCCCTTTTTTGCATCTCAGTGCCTCCATGGAATGCTCACCTAATATTTTCCATTACTCTTTTTTCTCATTGCATGTGGACCAAAAATATAATTTTATTTTTGGAAAAAAAATGCTTATATATGCTTGTTGATTCATAAATTCACAAGTGTTTGTTGGGGTTCATGGCAGATACTAGAAGCCTTGACTGCTGCATCATGCCAGGAGACATTTTGCTATGAAAGAGCAGAGCTGCTGGGTGATGCATACCTGAAATGGGTAGTGAGTAGATTCCTCTTCCTAAAATATCCTCAAAAGCACGAGGGGCAGCTTACAAGGATGCGGCAGCAGATGGTTAGTAACATGGTCCTGTACCAATATGCTCTGAATAAAACCCTCCAATCATATATTCAAGCAGACCGATTTGCCCCATCAAGATGGGCAGCTCCAGGAGTGCTACCTGTATTCGATGAAGAGTCTAGAGAGTATGAACCTTCCATCTTTGACGAGGAATCAACTGGTTGTGAGTTACAGAAGGAATCCTATGATGACTATGCAGATAACATGCAAGAAGACGGTGAAATTGAGGGGGACTCTAGCTGCTATCGGGTTCTGTCAAGCAAAACTTTAGCGGATGTTGTTGAGGCACTTATTGGGGTGTATTATGTAGCAGGAGGGAAAATCGCTGCAAATCACCTGATGAAATGGATTGGAATTCATGCAGAGTTGGATCCTCAAGAGATCCCTCCTCCAAAACCATATAACATTCCTGAGAGCATAATGAGAAGCATCAACTTTGACACGTTGGAAGGTGTCTTGGGTATTGAATTCCAGAATAAAGGTTTACTTGTTGAGGCCATAACACATGCGTCGAGACCATCTTCTGGTGTTTCCTGTTACCAGCGTTTGGAATTTGTTGGTGATGCTGTGTTGGATCATCTCATAACCAGGCATTTGTTTTTTACATATACTGACCTACCTCCTGGCCGCTTGACTGATTTGAGAGCTGCAGCTGTTAATAATGAGAATTTTGCAAGGGTTGCAGTTAAGCATAAGCTGCATGTACATCTTCGCCATGGATCATCTGCATTAGAAACACAGGTAGATCTTTTTCTTTGTGGTGACAAACTAGACATTGTTGGTAGGTCTTGTTTGATTAGGAAGAACCTTTTTCCACTTCTTTTCTGAAAGCAATGCTGACTCTTTATTCAATTTTCCGTAGATTCGAGAGTTTGTGAAAGATGTCCAAGAGGAGCTTTTGAAACCAGGCTTCAATTCTTTTGGGCTTGGGGACTGTAAGGCTCCTAAAGTTCTTGGTGACATTGTTGAGTCAATTGCTGGTGCTATATTCCTGGATAGCGGATATGATACCTCGGTGGTCTGGAAGGTAATCATTTCTGGACTGTTTGAAAGGGATCTTTGTTGAAGTGCTCATTCGATATAAGTTCTCTAAATAAATTCTGCACTATTCTGCACCAGGTTTTTCAGCCGCTCCTTCATCCAATGGTGACGCCAGAGACCCTTCCGATGCATCCAGTTAGGGAGCTCCAAGAACGCTGCCAGCAGCAAGCTGAAGGCCTGGAATACAAAGCATCCCGAGCAGGCAACATAGCTACGGTTGAAGTATTTGTTGATGGTGTTCAGATTGGTGTAGCTCAGAACCCTCAGAAGAAGATGGCACAGAAGTTGGCAGCGAGGAATGCACTTGTGGTCCTGAAGGAGAAGGAAACCGCAACAAAGAAAGATGATGAAAGGGATGGCGAGAAGAAAAATGGTGCTCAGATGTTCACCAGGCAGACCCTGAACGACATCTGCTTGAGAAGGCAGTGGCCAATGCCTCAGTACAGGTGCGTAAATGAGGGTGGCCCTGCCCATGCTAAAAGATTCGTCTATTCGGTAAGGGTGAACACTTCTGATCGAGGATGGACGGATGAATGCATTGGAGAGCCAATGCCTAGTGTGAAGAAGGCTAAAGACTCTGCTGCAGTTCTTCTCCTCGAGCTTCTGAATAGAGATTTCCCTGACAAACCTGACGGTAAGCAGTCGTAGGCACTGTTGTTGTTATTGGTGGTGGCATTGTGGGCATTGTGGTGTCAGGCATTGTGGTCTCAGGCATTCAGCATTCTTACACAAACACAAAATTAGTTACCCATTTAGTGCTCCTCAGCTTTGGCTAATAAGGACATAACCAGAGCTGGTGAGTGAGAGTAGAGGATTATTTTTTTCCTGCGCTGGCGATTTGTAGTGGTGAGATGTGATAAATAGAAAAAAGTATAGCTTTGATAGCATAGGATAGGCGCGGGGCCTCATAATTCTATCGTGGAATGTGTAAACAAAACAATGCATTAATACAATAAATTTATATTAACATTGCGTTGGTATGCTATGGATTTTGTGAACATCTTATTTCTCGTCTTAATTGACTCAAAATATCGAACTCTATTGGTGCTGCCGTTCATGTAAGTCTGAAAACTCCATTTTAAGACGACACTAATATGGGAACATATGCTATGAAAAGTTTGATGCAAAGTCCAATGTGTGAACAAACAGAGCATTTTATGCAAATCCACGACAAAACGTCAGCAAAAACACGATACTGAAATGGGGAAGAGAGGTGTCGATGCAGCAAATGGACATCAGGCCGTGAGCTCCATGATGGCGCTCACTATGTCGCCGTCGTGAGCCTTGAGCGCCTTGACGGCCTTGGCCCGCGACACGCTGGCCTGCGTCATGACGAGGTCGATGTCGCGGGGCTCTATCCCTGTCTCGTCCACCTCTTCCTCCTCGTCGGCCGGCGCCGCGGCCGCCGCGTCCGGCTTGGACATCACCTTGCTCAGGTCTTGCATCCTGAACTGCTGCGCGGCCTGCGCCTGCAGCTGGGAGCTCAGGTCCTCGATCTTGGCCTCCCCGAATATGACGTACGTCTCCGACGTCGGGCTCTTGAAGACGTCAGGCTTGGACACCACGAACAGTATCTGAAACACCCAGGATTCAGAGAAACATTAATTATGTCTTCCATTCGAATGAATAAATTGTTTGCAGCAGCACAGTTTCTTACATTCTTGGCTCTTTTGATGGTAATCCTGCTGACTCCCGTGACGGGTTTCATTCCGAGCTTCATCATGGCCTTGCGGCTCTTCTTCTCGCTACGGCTCTGCTTGGAGCCCTCGTTTCCGACTGCACCTTGCTCACCTTCAATTCAAGGTCATCAAAAACTGCAAGTCAGATTACAAATCTAGCTAGCTAGTAGTATGCATTAGTAATTGCTATCAAGAACCGAAGGTAACACTGTTAACGAAATCCAAGCACCACGACGCACTGACACGTTTCTAATCAGTAAAACCGTACTACTACACGCTGCATTTCACATGGACAGATTGCAATATTAACGAAGACCAAACGCGAAGAAGAAGAGGAGGAAGAGTGTTACCGTCGTCATCCTCGTCGTCATCGTCGTCGTCATCTTCCTCCTCGTCGTCATCATCCTTGGCGTCCTCGACGACGGGGGCGTCGTCCTCCGGCAGCGCCTTGGCCACGGCCTCCTCGGGCTTGACGGGCGGAGCGGCGCTGCTCTCCAGCTCCGCCTCCGCGGTCGCCACCGGCGTTTGCTCGCTGACCATGTCGAGGAGGAGGAGGAGCCGAGCGAGGCTCAAGGTTGCAACAACGACTTGCGGTGGTGGCGCGCGCACCAGGAGGGTCGCCTCGGGATAAGGAGAGCCGAGTCCGCGCCCGCGGCCTCGCGCTGCGGGGACTTATCTAGTAGTAGCATAGGCGCGCCCTTAATTCCTCGCTGGGCTGGGCGGTGCGTGTGGATCAATCGTTCTTTGAAGGAATAAGTCTATTGCTGATCCCTTATCTTTTACTTCCGATTGAATTGTCTTTCTCAAACATAAAATCGGGTAATGTGTATTCTTCATCTCAATCGATGTAAATAAACTCTTTTAATTGTTTGGAAAACAGCTTTTGTTAACGTGACATGTTAATCGTGGTTAGACTTGTTGAGTCAACATGAAAAGGCTCACATGTCAGAGACTGAAGGAAGGATTTTTCTCTCTTCTTCTTCCCCCATGCGAGTGTGACTAGGTGGAGCCGACCGCGGCCGAACCGATGCCACGGCGACAACGGGCGACGAGCGGGGTAGATGGTCACCGTCACCACCCGAAGAGCCTTTGCTAGAGCCACGGCCATAGCGGGCGACATCCACGTGGAGAAGACATGAAAGGCAACAAAGTAGGTGTGGATTAGCGCGCCGTCCTTGTGCCTAGGGTTTTCAAAACCGTATGGTAACCGTACGGTTATCACGGTTATCACGTGCGGTAACGATCTTAGTTTTTTAAATTATGGTATAGATCACAGTAACCCTAATTTTTACGGTAACCGTCTTATCATAGAATGATGGTAACCTTTTAAAAACGATTTGGAAACCTGGACCAATCTCGACCGGAGCAGTGTACGTGCTTCCATTTTCTTCTCTCTTTGCCTTCCTATCTGAGCTTGTGCAGTACTATCTTGTACCTTGTGAGTGTAATATTTTGCATCACAGTGGCCAGAGGGTGATATCCATTACAATTACATGCTTGCGTGTCGCCCAAACTCATGCACGAAGAGTAGTGGAGCACTTGGGAGATCTTGAACAAAGGCCGCTACCAAAAGTTACACAAACCACTATTTTTCTGTAACAACATGTACACAGCTATATTGTATATACACACACGTGTTTTTTTGAGAACTCACACACGTGTTGATGCATGTTTAAATCCACACAAAGTACATACCGACTGCAACATTAAAAAAAAAACATCGATCGTTGCCGAGCGCAATAGCGAAGGATACGGTGCACGCCGTGCATCATGTGTAACATCCGTTCGGACATAGTAAACACTTGAATATCAACCATGTGCAACAGTATGCATAATGGATTGAAACAAAATTGTTAAAAATCTTAAACAAATAGCCTATTAGCATGACCAACAGATTCTTAAAAAACAATTTAAAAAAACTCATTTAGAGAATTTCTAAAAAGTTTAGAGAATAAAATCAAAAATAATACGACAAACTCTCAAAATTGATTTTTTTGACTAACCGGGACCCATTTTTCTTTCTGTGGTACGACAACAGATGTGTGTGCTGGTGCAAGTGACGCAGGCGGCACAGGGTGCAGCTGGTGTAGGCGGCGGCAGCAGTGTGGTGCAACAGGTGCAGTGCGGTGGCAAGCAGCTGTGCAGGCGACAAGCTTTTTCGGCGAGATGCAGGATGGCGGCAGGCAGCACAGGCGACGCAAATCTGTTTTTTTCATGTATGCCTCGCAGTAAAATAATCCTTACGGTGGGAAGAGTTTATAGAACTAGGACTCTATTCTCAGTTTTGAGCATGAGATCCTGATTTTAAAGAACCTATAATTTTTGAGATCCATATGGAGTCTCTATTGGGGCCAGTTTTTAAAAAAAATTCTTTAAAATAAAATTAAAGATTCATTTAGAGACACTGTTGGACATGCTTTTAGAGGGCGTTTGGCAGGCTCCAGATCCTGGATCCTGGTGGAATGGAGCTGGAGCCTTGTCAAACGCTCCAGCTCCAAACAGATATGGATGGAGCACTCCAGAAAAATAAACTAGAAAGTTTGAGCTACCTTTTACCACTCCAAACTCGGAGCCGGAGCTAGAGCTTAGAGTTGGAGCTCTACCAAACACCCCCTAGCTCCCGGTTGTTGCCCCTCACCACTCGGCTAGATCCAGCTCCACGTAAGGGAGGTCCTCAGCGGGCATCGGATTGGGAGGATCGAAAGAGGGAGGCTGTTGTCAAATGACAAACATTTTCTGTCAAATTGTTGGAAAAATAAAAAATAGTAAATGTGTATTGATTGAAAAATTGAGATCCCATTACACATCTTTTAGGGTCTATTTATATATTTACAACCCAGGTTTACAACTGTATGGTTTGATGTACCAATAAGTTTACATGGTTGTCTCTCTGATGAGGACATTTATGAAGGTATCTACTGTCATGCTCCGCTTTTCTCCTTACCCTAAAAATCACCCGTGGAAAATCATCCAAAAGAAATCACCGGGAAAGTTAAAGAAAGACAAACTCCTAATTTAAAATCCATTTAGTAATTGGGAATGGCTTGGTGGAATTTTTCTTAAATTCCTCGTGTCAAAATACGCTAACAGGAATTTTATCGGAATTTTCAGAGCACCGAGAGCATTTATAAAAAATAATTTAGGCTAACTGGAATTATATTCCTTAAGGAAAAGGGCTTTTCCCTTTCTTTTCCTTTTTCTTTTTTTTTTCCTTCCCCGGCCTTCGGCCCACTTCTCTCCCTCCTCCCAACCAGTGGCGGCCCACTCCCCCTCCCCTTCCCTCTCCTTCCCTCCTCCCCTTTTGGGTCGGCCCAAACTCTCTCTCTCTCTCGCAACCGACGCCAAGTCTGGTTCCGCTCCCAACCTCCCGCCGGAGGATTCGGCCGCCACCCGCGTCGCCCACTCCGCGTACTCCCGGTCCGTTCCCGCTCTTCCCGGCCACCCCGTGCACTCCCCCACTCATGCCACGACCCGCGCCCCACTCTCCTCTCTCCCATCCCGCGCACGCGCCGCAACGGTCTCATTTCAAACACCGGTCGCCGCCCATCACGTGCCACGTCAAGCCGTTGTTCCCGCTCTTCCCGGCCACCTCCACCTCCCCCTCATCCCCTATAAATACTCCCCAAGCACCGGCGCACCTTTTTCTTTCGCAACCGAGCCGACCCAACCTCTCCCGTGCCTTCACACCGTGCGCCACCAACCACCGCCGCCGAGCTCCGTTCCCAGTTGCCGATTCCGTCCCGCTCCACCGCCCGCCTCACGAATCCACCGCCTCCACCGTGCTCGCCGCCACCCCTAAACCACCGGCCACCATTTTTCCCTAATTCCTCGCCGCCGCATTCGCTCGCCACCGTCAACTTCTTCGTTTCCGGCCGGCGGTAAGTCCACGGGTAAAATCTCTCTCACTTTTCCTATTGTGCTCACTTGGCTAGCTTCGGTGCCGCCGCGCCCTTCTTTGCGTGTGTGCGTGCTTCGTCCAATGCCGCCGTGCCGCCGGCGCACGCCGCTCGTCTCTGCTTAGGTGCGCCGCAGCTTCGCCGGCCGCGCGTCTTGTGTCGCTTGTGCCGTGTCGTGCACCGGTTTTTCCCCGTCACTTTGCGTGTGTCGCCGTGTCGCCGCTCCTCTAGCCGTCGTGCGGTGTCGACGCGTCGCCGGCATTCCGCCGCGGTGCCGCCGTTCGCCGCCGACGTCGAGCCGTGCCGGCCTCTTCGTCCCGTCCGCCGTGCGCCTCGCCTCTCGGCCGTTGTGCGCCCGCGCGCCGCGTCCTCTCCCCGCGCCGCCGCCGCGATCCGCCATGCCCGCTGATCGTGCGTCGCCGCCTGTCGGCGAGGTCGTCGTGCCGCTTTGGCCGCCAGCCGAGCCGTCCCGAGCCACCCCGTGCGTCCTTTTCCTTTTTCTTTCTTTTTTTTTCCGTGCGCACCCATCCCTCTTGCGTCACTGTGCTGTGGGCCCCGCTGGTCAGCGCCGCCCCCACGTGACGTCATCCCGAGAGGCGCTTGCGCCGTAAACCGTTTTTTCCCTTTTTCTTAATTAGTAAAGGCTGAAAACTCGTAAAATTCACGAAAATTCATCCGAACTCCGTTTGAGTCCGTTCAAGTTGCAGCGGATTCATAAAAATGTCTAGAACACATTAAAAATAGTTTAATTACCTGTTTCAGTAGTTTAATAGCCTGTTTTTGATGTGCTTTGTTTGTTGGTAGATTTCGGTTCCGAAGACGCTCCCGTTTATCTCGAGGTAGTCGCTGAAGTTCCGTCGGAACAAGACCAAGGCAAGCCATTTCTCCATTGATCATGGTGTACCCATGTTATAAATTATTCTCGCTTTATCTGTTAAATTGCATTGGTTTATAATGTAATTGGGATGGGACCTATAGTACTCAGCCTAGGTCGTTTACCTCGTTTTATTGATCACCTGGGAATTAAATTGACTAGTTTCAGGTTTAGGACATGCTTAGCTTGCTTAGTATCACTAGATCATTAATGAGAGAATTAATTTACTAGAATTATTTCACATGAGATGATGGTCTCCGACCAGTTGGCAGAGGTTAACGTTAACTAAAATTTGAGAAAATGGTGGGTTGTGGGTGCACGGTTTTGCAAGACGCACCCATGACAGTTAAGGACCGGTTCGCGGAAAACCCTGGAAGAAACACTCATGCGTACCACAAACCAGCGTGGGCAACGGCTGGGCTTGTAGTGTAGCTTTCTCTGACCGACGCATCCAGGCAAGGGTGAGCATGATGGAGTGCGGATGGACCGGGAAAGGTCTATGCGGCTGCCAGATTCACCTAGGCACGAGAGGGGGCTGCCTACCTTGGATATAAAGGTAGGGGCGAAACCTAAGGTGTGGTGTCGCTTGGTCAGGGAGGGTTATGCGAATGGTCTTGTAACGGACCCCTTTTCGATATGTCGTGGTGGCATGTCGACGCACGAAAACGTGTTGTGGGGCTGTGTCTTGTGGGTACAGGCGTACACCTCTGATCAGAGTTAGAAACTATTCGAATAGCCGCGCCCGCGGTTATGGGCTGTCGACCAGATTCACCGTGATTAGTCCCACTAATGGTAATAACCTGATTCATTGGAAATGAATAGCATAGTTGGATGGATTGGGCCTGACTCAACGTGGTGTAGCGTTGAGCAGAGATGATTAATATTATTCAATTACAATTAATTACTGTTTTTACCATATTCAACTTAGACTTGTGAAATGCCGCTTTGTGCAAAAGTGAACCCTAGCTTTCCTTTGGAATTATCCTGCATTCATACCTTCCCTCGGTATGACTTGCAGAGTACAGTGGTGGTACTCAGTCTTGCTTCCTTTTTCCCCACCTCAGAGCTAGAGGATGAAGCTGCAGGTGGGTTCGACGATGAGTAGGCTTGTCGCTGCCATCAAGGGATGCCTGTGGAGTGGAGTTCCTGCGCCGCAAGTGTCGAAGCCTAGTTCATAGGGTTTATTTTTCCTTTCCGCTGTATTGTAAGACTTTTATATGTTTTAAGACGTGGATCTGTATATACAATTTGTCGTTTGTGTATCCCTGGCTGGTCCTGGACAGGGTGTTTAATGCACATTCAGCTTCGGGAATTCCGGTAGGAATTTCTGCGCGTGGCATCTACTGTCTTTTGGCTCAGCTGGCCGACCCATGGGCCTTATCGGGATCCCCCTAGACTGTTCACTGGGCTTCCCTTGGTAACAACACAATGTAGTTGAATTTGCTTCGCCACACGATGAACATGCTTCGCCGCCAAGGGTTTCGCCACCCGATGCTTCACTCCATGGCATGCCACAAAGGGTTTTGCCACCCGATGCTTCGCTTAGTGGCGTGGCATGGCTTTGTGGCCTAGGCTTCGCCGTGTGCCCCTCGCCCAGCTTCTTTCTTGCTACTGCTCTTGTTTTGACAGTCTGGCCGAAGGTCCTCATGACTTGCCTCTAGTAGAGACGGTGGTGGTGGAGGACGACACCGGTATCATCGAGCACAAAGGATGGGTTGACAATGACGCCTGATCCCCTAGTCCTCACTATTGACAAAACTATCTTGATTACTGTTAACGGGCTATACCCGCTTATGGTATTTGTAGAGTATAGGGGACGTCGATACTAGGATATATACGAGATCATATCTAGGAGACAAAGACAAATGTTTATATTGGTTCGAGGGCCCTCTAAAAAGAGTAATAGCCCTAATCAAGTTTATATGTATATAGAGAAAAATACCACATGGATTACAATAGGTAAGTAGACTGGTAAAGGCAATCCGCCGACTAGAACTCGCCGAGTACACCTTAGCGAGATCTTTATCTGTGAATAGGACTTCGGCTTCTTCTGGATTCTCCCTCGATGTGGCTGGTGGCTATAGCTTGTAATTCGATTATCCTTACCCCTATGAGGGACCTTGTATTTATAGTGACAATTGGCTTCTTCTCTAATTAGAACTTAAACATCTTGAATAAAGAACGAGCCGAGGAAACATTGTCTTCTCCAAACAGGAATCTAACACCTTCTACCCGACGAAAACAATTTTATTCCAGACTCATTTTAATTACTATATCTAAGGATTTTTTTCCCGTATAACACTAAGTATGTGGTATTTCCATACAACACAAACCCAACCCACGTGTAGGAGATATGTCTTATAACCCTGACAATCACGCCATTAGCCCCTCCGACTCTAAGCGACGCTGCATCCCCATGCCAAATATGCTCAATGATAACGCATACACCCTCTGTCAAAAAAATCAATTTCATATGAACCCATTCCTAAAAGTTGTTTTTTTATTGAAATGGAGGAAGTAGACGGTAGCGTGGTGTTATGTCAGCGACATGAGGGGGCCAGGATGGAGCTTCTCTGCAGCAATAGATGAGAAGGCGTCCGATTATTTTCGTTGCATTCAGTATTTTTAATATTAATTATATATATGCACTATATTCGAAAGAATATATAATATATGTATTGGAAAGTAGGAAAAGTGTTTTCATCCAATATCCTCTCATTTCATGCATGCCACTTAAATAGTCATAAAAAATTTAAAAATAACAAGATATATTAATATAAAAACTTTTATAAGTTATAAAAAATAACAAATATAAATGCAAATATACTACGACTATTATCGGTTTAATTTGTTCTTTTTTCAATTTGTAGAAGTTAATTTTTTTGACCTCACATGCTTATGGAATAACATATTTCATATTAATTGTCGTCAATTTTGATGATATGCGAGTAACGAGAGAATATACCCTTGAGGAACGAAAATCCATATCGAGAGTGTTACAACTGTAGCTCGCTAGTGGCACATTCGTTGGTCATATGGATTCAAGGATCACCAGTCGCCACGGCCGTGGCACATATTTGAAGAAATCTAAAATGGCCCTCCGGTTGTGACGCCCATTGGAACACAGTCCACCAATATATTTACCCACCCAAGTTCAGTGCGGATCGTCCATGATGTAGTGATCCATGAGCAGGCCTCCCCTCTCTCTCTCTCTCTCTCTCTCTCTCTCTCTCTCTCTCTCGTTGATGCTAGACACATGTAATTCGTGGCCAAATCCTACTCAACCTGGAGGTAGTTTATACATATATTATTCCGGACATTCCAGTAAGCTTCAGTGTGCCAATAACCCAATTACCCGGCGCTATCCAATCACGGATACCCCCACCCACCCAAATACACTTGCACACTTTCCATGGTCAATCTGCAGGTTGGCCAGTGGCACCCTGCACAATCCCAGTGTCCCACATTGCAAATCAAGCGAGTACGTTCCACTTCACCTAACAACGTGCAATGCCTGGCTGCGGGCTATATATGCGTGTTAAACCCCGACGACTTAATTGCCAGTTAAGTTAGTATCAGCTCACCAATTAAGCGACCACTGTAATAGCTATAACTTGTACGGAGTAGCTGTGTGTCGGCAAATACTACATTATGGGGAGAGTGATGCGGTTGATCATGACGGCGGAATCAGCAGCGTCGGTCTTCTGCTTATGCACCATGGCAATCGTGTGTGCCGGTTTCCCTGCCAACGATGGGTCACTGCACCCCAATTTCTACGCGGCGACGTGCCCGCAGGCGGAGACCGTCGTTCGCCAAGAGGTCACCCGGGCCCTGTACACCAACATCGGCTTCGCTGCCGGCCTCGCCCGGATGCACTTCCACGACTGCTTCGTCAGGGTACGCACGCGACGCGCCACCAATATTCACCATGCATCATGCAAATGGATTATGGATCGGCGTGATCCATCCATGTCTCGTCGTTACGTTGCAGGGGTGCGACGGGTCGGTGCTGCTGGAGTCGACGTCGGACAACGTCGCGGAGAGGGACTCGCCGATCAACAACCCGAGCCTCCGCGGCTTCGAGGTCATCGACGCCGCCAAGGCTCGCCTGGAGGCCGCCTGCCCAGGCGTCGTCTCCTGCGCCGACGTCCTCGCCTACGCCGCCAGGGACAGCGTCGCGCTCACCGGGGGTCCCCGCTACGACGTGCCGGGCGGCCGGAGGGACGGCACGGTGTCGCTCGAGTCGGAGGTGGCGGACAACATCCCGGCGCCGACGTTCACGCTGGACCAGCTCACCCAGGGCTTCGCCGCCAAGGGCCTCACCCAGGAGGAGATGGTCACCCTGTCCGGCGCGCACACCATAGGCCGGTCGCACTGCACGTCGTTCAGCGACCGCCTCTACAACTTCAGCGCGACGGGCGCCGCGGACCCCAGCGTCGACCCGGCGTTCCTGTCGCAGCTCCGCCGCGCGTGCCCCGCTGGACCCGACGGCGCCGTGGACTCCGGCCTCGTCGTGCCCATGGAGCCCCGCACGCCCAACGGCTTCGACGCGCTCTACTACTGGGCCGTGCTCCGCAACCGCGGCCTCTTCACCTCCGACCAGGCGCTGCTGTCCAGCCCGCCCACAGCCGCGCAGGTCAGGCAGAGCGCGTACGGGGGATACCCGTGGAAGCTCAAGTTCGCCGCCGCCATGGTGAAGATGGGGCAGATCGGGGTGCTCACCGGCGGCAGCGGCGAGATCAGGACCAAGTGCAGCACCGTCAACTGAACGATCAATCGTCTGCTCAGCTCACTTTGCTGCCTTGCCTGTTCTTTTGGTCTCCTGGTTCCCTCTTCTGGTCTCCTAATGCTTGCTTGTGGAAGGAGCGCAACTCCAGGCTATTCGACTCGGACCTCTCCTCTTTCCTGGTGGTGGTGGACTCCATCAGAGCGGAGAGCGGAGGATCGGTTGTGGTCCCTAGCAGGTTCGGCTGCCTTCGGAGTTTTTTTCAAGATTAGGCTTCCACTCCTATATTTTGATGTTGTGTTCGCGACTTTACTGCCTTACCTGCGTGGAAATAATTTGTTGTAAACGAGCTAGCCAGCCCCTAGCTCAGCTGTGTGCAAACGACCAAATACGAATAATACGTTATTTGATGTATTAGCAAAATAATAATAATTTATTGATAAAATTTTTATATATGTATAAATTTTTATATATGTATTTTTAGTGATTTAAATGTTGATATAAAAGATAAACTTTGACAAAAGGACTTCAAAATTAATTTTAAAATTAAGTTTAAAAATTTAAATTTTGATAGCAACTGATGCTGCAGGGAGGAAACGATGAGGGCGTTAGTGATCTGGTCTATTATGCTAATGAATTGTCATGTGTGACGGCCTTTCATGAAAGAAAGAGTTTGTGTGACGTAATACTGTGATATGGGTCTAAAAAGCCCACATACCAGTCACTAGGCCCAATTATGTTACCACTCGCAAAATGGGCCCGAGTAGCCCAGCCAATGTTCGTATAACGTACTAGTCAACCAGCACGCGGCCCCTCTCTGTTTTGTCCTCCTACGTCACTACGTGCAGGCTTGCCTTGCCTGTACATAACAAGCTCGATCGTTTTGCCACGGCGTTGAGACCGGAACGGAGCCGGTCGCCGGAAAGAAACCGACTCGTATTCGTAGCTGCTCCGGTTTCCTCCCTTTGTTGGACCCAGAAACGAACATCACAGGATCAGAGAACCTTCCTTAATTAATCAACCTGATCGATGATCAGACGAAAAACTCGTTGAAACTAGAATTCACATCGCGGATTGCACATGGCGCGTCCACTTCTTCCGATCACATACCAGGGTATCGTCGTCATCCCAATCTTTTCTTTTGTTACCTTGTAATCAGCACGCATGCGCGCAATTGCAACCGATTGAGTATTTTCTAATGATCATCAGCTGCGGCGCCGCCTTCCCCATTGGAGCAATGGATGAAACGGTTCGACGAGGCGGAGAGGCTCGTGGCCGACGTCGTCGAGAAGATCGCGGAGAGGGAGTCCGTCTCACCGTCGCTGCCGCAGGAGCTGCAGCGGCGAACCGCCGAAATCAGGAGGAAAGTCGCGATTCTCGAGACCAGGATTGACATGATGCAGGAAGACCTATCTCAACTCCCAAACAAGCAACCCATGGAAGTAATTGAGCAAGCCACACGTATTTTGCTACTATGCTATTGCAATTGCACGATAGTATTGATCAATTTGGCCTAAACGTAACGTTAATTTTGTTCGCTTAAACATGGCAGAAGCTTGAAAGAGCTGAACAAGCTAGCAGCCAAGCACTCCACTCTGAGCTCCAAGGTGAAGGAGGTTGGCGCGCCCTTCACCCGGAAGCGCTTCTCCAACAGGTGAATTTGCCAGCTTATATACTAGTTTTACCACTTGCAGCTTCAGCTGAGTTCCAATGACAAATCAGCACTCTGAACTTTACGCTGAACCACTTCTTCCTCCTTGTGTCTTTCTGAATCTTTATTTAGGAGCGACCTGCTTGGACCGGACGACAACCACGCAAAGATCGATGTAAGCAGCATTGCCAAGATGGACAATCGTGAGATCATTGAGTTGCAGAGGAACGTTATCAAAGGTAGGATATACCTTTTTCTCTTCCCTTTCCGTCTGGCGTCAGCAGGTACGTGTGCTGCTCTATGTACAGGTGTTCTGTGACTGAACTTTTCTGAATTATGATGCAGAGCAAGACGATGAATTGGATAAACTGGAGGAGACGATAGTCAGCACGAAGCACATTGCGCTGACGATCAACGAAGAGTTGGATTTGCAAACTAGGCTGATTGTAAGTAGTATCTCAGTAGCTCCTATTGTAAGCATCGTTTCTGAATTAACTTGGTTCCTAAACTTATGTCTTTTTATCAACGTTGCAGGATGACTTAGATGAGAAAACAGAAGAGACAAGCAACCAGCTTCAGGTGATCTGCCGTGTCTATTGTTTAATTGTATCGATGCCCACATATATTTATCTCATCTTCCTACGATAAGGTAGCTAACATGTCGTTTCGTGTTTGTATGTACAGCATGCGCAGAAAAGGTTGAAATCTGTAACAACACGCATGAGGAAAAGCGCTTCCTGCTCATGTCTTCTCGTGTCGGTTATTGCAGTTGTAATTCTTGTAGCTCTATTATGGGCTCTCATCATGTACTAGTAGTGTCACAAAGACATCAAAAGGGGACATCAATGCGTTACGAATATGCAGAAGATACGTAACAGTGCTCTCGTCTGAATCCAACCAAACAGGTCTCTGCATACAGAAAAGGGGGAAAATGATCTTGAAAGTTGGTGGACTATTGTCACTATGCTCACATGCATTTTACAAACTTGGGCACATGTGCAGCATTTTACAAACCTATTGCATGGCCTATCCCTGCAAGACGAACTCATTTGTGTTCCTATCTTACAGGTCAAATCAACGTACGGCCCACTGGCATAAAAACTATCACACTTGTGCTGCCCTTCACGGATCCATGCACTATGACATGCCCTGCAAAGTGCAAAACTACCTCGATCACCACCATTTGCACGCTTAACCACATGATGGCTGCCATTTTTATATCCAAGCCTCTAGAACTCCATGCACGTTCGGTTCTGTCCCTAGCACATGAGACTAGCCAGATGCCTCGACCGATCTTGAAGCAACTGCAGTTTTTAATCCTCGCAGGCACTGTCCCAGTTGAAAATCCCTCATCTGAGTCATCTAGTCCTATTCCTTGGTAACAATGACAAATTAATTTACAACTCCACTCGTTGAGTTGTTCAGTGGTCACTGCAATGGCACCAAACAACAGATGGTCGTCGCAAGTCGCAGCAGCTGTTTCACCGGCTAGTTTTTTACACACATCGCACCAAATATCCCAAAGCCCTGCCTGCCTGAAAATCTTGGCCATGTTTCTAGCCACAGGCCTTCACATGGTTGCCTGAAAGCTTGTCTGCGCATGCCTGTCAGTGTCAGTGAATATTACTACTAGTAGAAGCAGTTGATAATAACATGTAGAGTAGTTAGTCCACTGCAGATGACCAATGTTCATTTACTAGTTAGGCTTCTTCTTCAGATCATTTGGTAGCCTCCTAGCTATATATTTGTCTGCATTGTTCAGATCTTTGACGCATTAATCATTATTCAGCTGCCTAGTAGCTATCTAGGGAGATCGAGGCCATGGGGTTGGTGGCGGCCGTAGGTGCAGTAGTCGTGGCACTGAGCTTGTGCACTGGAGGCGTGCAAGCTCAGCTCCAGGTAGGGTTCTACGACCAGTCGTGTCCCCAGGCCGAAGTGATTGTGAGAGACGAGGTCGGCAAGGCCGTGAGCGCCAACGTTGGCCTCGCCGCCGGCCTTGTCCGGATGCACTTCCATGACTGCTTCGTCAAGGTCCGGTCGATCCCAACAAACCAATCTTAATTTCGCCTGCTTATATTTTTGCTTGGCTGCTAGTTCGATCGTCCGTGAATAAATTGGATCAATTAGCTGATCGACGGTTGATGAACTGTTTTAGGGATGTGACGCGTCGGTTTTGCTGGATTCGACGGCGAACAGCACGGCGGCGGAGAAGGACGCGGTGCCGAACAAGAGCCTGAGGGGGTTCGAGGTGGTGGACAGCGCCAAGCGGCGGCTGGAGAGCGCGTGCAAGGGGGTGGTCTCCTGCGCCGACATACTCGCCTTCGCCGCCAGAGACAGCGTCGTGCTGGTACGTACTACTTACACGGTGGCATTGCACCCGCACTCCATCGCGCGCGAGCCGTGTTCATCTCACTGTGATTTACTTACATGCGGTGGTGGTGATGGACGGCAGACCGGCGGCACCCCGTACCGCGTTCCGGCCGGGAGGAGGGACGGCAACACCTCCGTGGCGTCCGACGCGATGGCAAACCTGCCCCGTCCCACGGCAGATGTGGCCCAACTCACACAAATTTTCGCCAAGTATGGGCTTTCCCAGGACGACATGGTCATCCTTTCAGGTACACGTCATCTGCCCCATTTAAGATCACAGGTACATATCAAAGCCCACATAGGTCAACTTGTGAATGATAGCCCACCATTCAATTCAGCCCAACTCAGGCGAATAGGCAATAACGAATCCAGCACTCCTTTTCTTCTCGAAAAGAACACCGAGTTAAAAACTTTTTTTCTTAAAAAAACTTTTTTTGAAGGAACAATATTTTTCCTTTTTTTTATCAGGGGCGCACACGATCGGGGTGACGCACTGCAGCTCGTTCAGCTCGAGGCTGTACGGCTACAACTCTAGCTCAGGGCAGGACCCGGCGCTGAACGCGGCGATGGCGTCGCGGCTGGCGAGGAGTTGCCCGCAGGGGAGCGCGAACACGGTGGCCATGGACGACGGCAGCGAGAACACGTTCGACACCAGCTACTACCAGAACCTCCTGGCCGGCCGCGGCGTCCTGGCCTCCGACCAGACGCTCACCGCCGACAACGCCACCGCGGCGCTCGTGGCGCAGAACGCCTACAACATGTACCTGTTCGCCACCAGGTTCGGCCAGGCCATGGTCAAAATGGGCGCCATCCAAGTGCTCACCGGCAGCGACGGACAGATTCGCACAAACTGCAGGGTCGTAAACTGAACTAGCTGACAACAACATTTTTGAAGCCTCTACCTGTTCCCATCAGAGTTCTTCTTATTTTGTTTCTATGCCTTAATTCGTCAAATGGCTAAAATTCAATGGAATTACCGTTGACACTTAAAATTGATTCATGCAGTAATAATAATGACCTTGTACTTTCATGACGATGAACGACTATTTTTCGAGCAAACTACTAAAGATCTTCACTTTCGTGAAAGAACACGACTAATTTCCATAGCAAACGAGCAAAGATCAACCGCACCCTAGATGGCTAGGGTTTGGCCAGAAAAAAGAAAAACAAAAATAAAAACAATATAAGAAAATAATAGATTGATAATTGTTGAAGATAGCCTCCTAAAACAAGCATAGCTAATATATATACCGGCATATATCGATCAATCGGTCTCACACAGAAAAAATACGAAAAGTCTTTAAAAAAATCAATATAATAAAAATAAAATATATCTCTAACCCCCTCGCCGCACCGCTGTACACGTCAACCAAATCACTCACGCAACAGCAGACAGCCGTGGCAGACTTAGCATGCATCTATCGAATTACTGCATAATGCATCCATCCATCCCTTGCATGCGCACTGACAGTACTGGAACACACTAACTGCAATGCAACATGGACTGACCAAGGGTGTGTTTACATCGGAGAAAATTTTTTACCAAAATGTCACATTAGACTAATAAAAAACAAATTACAAGAATCCGTCCATAAACATCAAGACGAATTTATTAAGACTAAATCCGTCATTAGCACAATTTTACGGTAGCATAATATTGTCAAATCATAGTCTAATTAGGCTTAAAATATTCGTCTCGTAAATTATATGTAAACTGTGTAATTAATTATTTTTTTAGTTTATATTAAATATTTTATTTATATGTTCAAACTTTCGATATGATAAGGTGTAAAATTTTGACGATAGATCTAAACAGACTTCAAAACTGAAAACTGTACCCTCCAAGCTATTTGCATGCATGGAACATCTCCTCCACACACCCAAAATTTACACACAAACTTTTCTCGATGCATTAATTCCTGCACATACAAATTAAATGGATTTTTTAAGTAATTCATCAGCTACTTACACAGACTAATCTAAACAATTTAAAAAGCTCAAACAAACTAACTATGAGCCAAATTATGCCACAACCAATTACGCATTGGTTTTGGACTAAATTATCCAACCATTACGCGTGAGATATTCATTTCTGTTTAGAATTTGGACAGTACAGTGAGGCACGAGAGATTAGCAGACATGCAAGCTCACAGGTTCTCGAAGCTCTGCTAAAAAAATCCCTGCGGAGCCATGGCGCGTTGCCGGGAGATACAGGGGGAAAAGGCGTTTTTTATTTAGCTGGTGAATGCATGGATCGGCGCCACACGCTGCGTACACGCTTTTGTCATGTGCCAAGCAAAATCGAGAGGCAACCTAACAATCTAGCAATCGCAATTTTATATACAGAACCGGACACTGAATATTGATAAGGCTGAGACTTTCTACGAACAATGGTTAGTTATTAGCCGTAAAGTTGACGCCGGCGAAAAGAGGCAATAGGCCTGCAAATGCAATGCAACCAAAGCAGAGCCAACTTTGGTACCAAGATGGAAAACAAACAAAAGGAGTTAGTGGTTGGCCCGAGTACAAGACGAGTGTAAGGAAATAATACTCCTGAATATACCGATATTAATGAAGTATGGTAGTGATCATGCAAGCAATTCGACTAGTACTGTTACTGTTAACGCGAACTGCTGAAAAAGATTTTTTTTCTACAGAGCAGGTACTGATTTATGCAACTTCACTTCCTCATGGCTTTCTCAAATTGAGGTCAAAGCGACAGCAGTCCATGCTGAATTGATTGATAGGCTATAAATTGGCAGGTTTCTTTGCGCGATTTGTGCATCCAGCTTCTACCAAACAGGACTACCTGCAGGGCTGCATCTGCATGCATGTGCAGGCAGTACCACCCCTACTCATTCATCTGGTAGGGAGCAGTTAACAAGGGGGTTTTATCCCATTTTTTCCCGGTTTCTGATTGCTGAAGAAGCCTGAACTCGAATTATTCTGACAGTGAAGTTTTGTCCTGAAACAGCTTAAGGAATGTTTCTACTTTCTTCAGTTATTGGTTAATTACTGCATGCAACTTCACCCAAAATCTGCAGGGCCCTGCGTTTATACTTCATGATGTACTATGATTCCTTTTGGTAAAGCAAACGCACAGATCCAAACGTAGTGTCACACCATTAACTTTTAATGGTGCGAGTGAAGGAAAAGGTTCAGTCTAAGCTAGCATCTCCTTAACGTGGAAGCCACCCTGCAAGAATCTGGCTTTGAGTTGTCTGCACTGCCCTAACGAACCGCACTACACCAGAACAGTTAGTCCTTTTTCTCTTGTTAACCACTGCCAGAAAATCTGATGGCGATCATGCATGTGGAGCAAGGAGGACCCAAATTGTAAGTAGGAGTAGCATGCAGGAGTCAAACGAAGCAATCAATTAAGACGATGCCTGTGGATTCTGTGAAGTGTGAAGTGTAACTAGCTGGCAACGAAGAGCTTGGGCAGCAGCATTCCGCGTAGCTGACGCTATTTGCGTACCGGATGCAACTAACGGGAGAGATGACAATAATAGTAGAACACTGCAAACTGAAGCAACCCCAACATTTTTAGTACAAACCGACCACGCTACGGTGCATTCCGGAGGGCACCGTTGGCTTGTTCTGAAGTGTGATATAGCGAAATTTATAGGAGTACTTAAGTTTTTATTAGTCATCAGGAGTGTGCTGGAAGCAGGCCGCATCCAGCCATTCCTTCCAAAGCTTGGAGGCACGAACTTAGACCGTCAGTTCCTCAGTTTCACATCCCAATCGTTAAATGTTCAGGTAAAGTCACAAAATTCACAAGCTCGAAACAGGAGGCGTGATACCAAGGGACCTCCGTCCTGAAACATCCATTGTCCCATCATTTACTTTAGCAATAACTGCGTGGAGATGTACTACTCCTGGGCCCAGATTTGCATGGGGACAGCTGACAAGGTGAGAACAGAGAAGAAAGTTCCAAGCTACAGAAGAATAAAAGAAAAACATATAGGAGTCGTCCTCATCATCTCAAATGCCAGCTCAGCCCCAACATGCACCCTGCCTGCGGTTTTCCTGTAACATAACATGTGTTCTGCTTGACTGCTTGTTGCTACTGCAGTGCACTGCCTATCAATTATCCAGTTCAAATGTTCAATTACCCTCCGGTTAGAATTTACAGCAGAATGCAGATGAAGACCAAAAGTATGGAGCATTTTTACAGAGGCATCAAAGTTGTTTCTATGCACTGCCTTTCTAATTATATCGCCTCCACTCAATCATTTCTCGCCCCAAAAGGGCACCACCCCAATTGGCACCATGCATCTCGCTCCCCCACTTCCCCGCCCACATGTCGTCGTCTCACGCCTATAAAACCACCTCGAGTCCCACCACCTCATCACCATCCTTAACCGAGAAGCATAGCTCGCTTCCACGCAAGATTAAAAGCTGGCCTCTTTGCTGCTGCAGTCCTGCAAGATCAGCGCTGAAGCAAGAATCGAAGAATCAACGAGAGTTTAGCAGCGTAGCACAGGAGATCGATCGATATTATGGAGGCGCGAGGAAGCAGAGGAATGCGGCTGCGGCTGCGGGCTGTGCTCCTGTCCGTGGCGGTGATGGCCATGGCGATGGCGACGAGGTCGCAGGCGCAGCTGCAGGTCGGGTACTACGACACGCTGTGCCCGGCGGCGGAGATCATCGTGCAGGAGGAGGTCAGCAAGGCGGTGTCCGGGAACCCCGGCATGGCCGCCGGCCTCGTCCGGCTCCACTTCCACGACTGCTTCGTCAGGGTTAGTACAGTAACTTACACAACCAATTCGGTTCCTCCATTAATGAGACCACATATAGCTTGTTTGGGATGTGAGGCTAGCTTAGTGACAGATGCTGCTGCTGCGCGGTTGAGTAGATGCCTTGCAACCGCATATGCTGCAGCCTGCAGCTATACATGGAGGTGTTGAGTGATCCAATGGTTGCAACGTGATGTCACTGCGAGGATGTGCTTCGCTTGCATGTGGAGCCTGCGTGTCTTTTGCCGCGCACCCTGCTTTGCTTCGTCCGTTTCTCGCATATGTACGTACAGAGTACTTAATTTTACTGCGAGGATGAGAAGCCGATAGAGGTAGGGAATAATGCATGCACGGTAGATTGCTGCACTGTGTCTGTACGTACCTGCACGGAACGATGTGACCTCTAGAAATTGCTCGTTCATGTTTGCCATCTGGCATCCCGCATCCCCCGTTTTATCCCAGCATCCAAAACATTAGCACAGTACTACAGTCAATCAATCAGGCACGTAGTACCTGTGGCTGTGTTAACTAATTTACTGCATTCGTTTTAACATGTGGTGCACGTAATAGCTAGACGCCTGAATTGCAACTTGATGCAGGGGTGCGACGCGTCGGTGCTGCTGGACTCGACGGCGGGCAACAGGGCGGAGAAGGACGCGCCCCCGAACTCGAGCCTCCGCGGTTTCGACGTCATCGACAGCGCCAAGGCCCGCCTCGAGCAGGCCTGCTTCGGCGTCGTCTCCTGCGCCGACGTCCTCGCCTTCGCCGCCCGGGACGCCCTCGCGCTGGTACGTTTTCTGTAACATGCTCCATTGAATTACCAGCGGCTTCCACCGGCACATCACTACTAACTTCCGCCGTGCGGTGCGGGTATGCGAGCGCGTGCAAGTTGGGGATCACAAGCACGGCGCACGGTTGATTCGTCGGTGGATTGGGGGATGCACGAGTGGTAGATCGAGCCTGGAATATAAAACCGGTCGGGCCCTACGTGGATTTCCCGTCTTTCTTTCTCCAAAAGCTGACCCTGAAAGTAGTTGTACTCCGACTGGCAGTAGGAACTTACTCTGTCCTCCTTTCCGATCGATGCTGCTGCCCCCACCCGGCGTAGAATGGCCGGTGACGCATTGCCGTTGCTTTTCTAGAAGCAACGCACGGCGGCGGCATCATGCACGATATGCCGATGCCGCGATGCGACGGCAGGAGAAGCAGAGCCGCTCTTTTATTCTTTTGGTTGGCTCACGTAATGAGCCCGTTGTTTGCACGGACCCACCGGTCGGTGTCCGTATCAGCGTCACATGGTCGTGTCACGCTCAGAGGTTAAGGAAAAGAGAGCCCGATTACTTTCCATAATCGATCATCTTAAATTTTGGGGATGCGCCAAAAGACTGGAGATTAAGTAGTCCAATCTGATCGTGGGCTCATGGCACTTGGCACACTAATAAAGTTCACTTTAACCCTCTGGCCTGATGAACAATTATTTAATTTTGGAGGCTGGTGTGATGGGCCAACTCCAATCATTCCCTAATCTTTGCTCCGATCTCCATGCAAACAAATCGTAATCTGTATCGCCATGGAGTTCAGTGTAGAAGAGGAAGTTGATAACTTGAGATATCGATTGGAGAAAAATTATGGAGTACTCACTACTAGTACTAGTACGTTCGTATGGTTATTGATTCAGTTGAACTAAATTTGATTTATTACTGACGCCACAACGGTACAGTAGGAGCATTAGGAATTATTTTTTCGGGAAAAATTGTGTTGGGAGCATTAGGACGTACTGACCTCAACAGAAGTGAGTACTTCCAGACATATGGTCAGAAGATTGGAACCTTTTTTGTGTGTGTTATATGTGTTTTTTAATGAACATTACTGATCATACGACCGTTGCAGTTTCATACTGTTCAAATTGATATATATTCTGAACAATTGGTAATACTCCACAGTCATAGTAGTCAAAGATTACTCACTAGTGGTAGTCGATGGAGTATATATACCGGGACGTCAATAATTCAGAAACGACCACCAAATGCATGTATTCCCAAATGGACACTGGCATATTTATGAACTCCAGATGATGCTCTGTTAAGACTGTTATACTGAAACTTCAGTTAGAGCTGGAAACAGCACATCCGTGATGCACAATGGCTAGGCCATAACCATCACATGGCGATAAAGACGTATACCGGCAAATCACAACGCTAGTGACGGTTCCAGCCTCCGGTATCAATCAGGATTACATAGGGGATAACCAAAGAGGAAATTAAATAGCGAAAGCTACGAGGAGAGTTTAATTTTGGGGGCAAGGATGAGCAAGTGGGAGGGATAGTTTACGTGGATCCATGTGGCCGGCACGCCCATCGGTCCACAACCCCACATGCCATGGATCGATCGGTTTATTTTGTCCCAATTCCCTCCCGTTGTGCGGCCCATGCGTTCCCCGCAGCTTCACCACCAACCATGTGCCGCGTCTCTCTCTCTCTCTCCCTCGCCGCGGCTAACTAACTCGAGAACAAAGGGAGACACGCAACCACTGCACGTACGGTTTCCATTCCTAATCTGCATGTTTCCGTGTACCACATGTATAGTAGCTAGGTACACCGCTGATGCACGAGCCCAGATGACAGCAGCTTCAATTATATCTACACTTCTTAAGTAAACTTGGGAATGGGAATTTGACGTGTGCGTACGAACGTGCAGGTGGGAGGGAACGCGTACCAGGTGCCGGCGGGGCGGCGAGACGGCAACGTGTCGGTGGCACAGGAGACGAACGGGAACCTGCCGCCGCCGTCGGCGAACGTGGCGCAGCTGAACCAGATGTTCGGCGCCAAGGGGCTCACCCAGGCGGAGATGGTGGCGCTGTCCGGCGCGCACACCATCGGGGTGTCGCACTGCAGCTCCTTCAGCAACCGGCTCTACTCGTCGGGCCCCAACGCCGGGCAGGACCCCAGCATGGACCCCAGCTACGTAGCGGCGCTGACGACTCAGTGCCCGCAGCAGCAGGCGCAGGGGCAGGCCGCCGGGATGGTGCCCATGGACGCCGTTACGCCCAACGCCTTCGACACCAACTACTACGCCGCCATTGTCGCTAACCGGGGATTGCTCAGCTCCGACCAGGCGCTCCTCGCCGACCAGACCACCGCCGCGCAGGTCGTCGGCTACACCAACAACCCCGACTCGTTCCAGACCGACTTCGCCGCCGCCATGGTCAAGATGGGCTCCATCGGCGTGCTCACCGGCAACGCCGGCACCATCAGGACAAACTGCAGGGTGGCCAGCTGATCGATCGACCTCATTTCCGTAAGCATGTATAGCTCGTGGCAGGCTTGTGTGAGTTGGGATTGTGATAAGATTGAATTGAAATTGTACGTACGACGACGTAGCTAGCTAGAGTGTTGCCGACTTGTTTGTTTGATCATTCATTTGATCGCTCTGTATTACTACGTGCTAGCTTAGCTCAATTAGCTTGCTCGTGCGTCCTTCTCCCCTCTCCCCTTAGATTTTTTTCTTTCTACTCTGTACTTCTCTGTGACATTATAGTGACAATATAGTTTTGTTCCATCTTGTAACCTGTGCACACGCACCTAGAGATGTTGCGTTCAGAAATCCAGAACTAATAATACAGTACTGAGCGAATGAGCCGCTGGCAACCGCGGTGAGACATACGGGCATACTGCCTCCAGGCTCCAACCACGGACGAATAGTGCTCGCCCCGGTGGACCGTGGGCCTGATACCGACAAATCGCGGATTCTGTGGGTGTGGGCCTTTGGCGCGACATCTGTGGGCTTTGATTGTTACAACCTGAGCAAGCCTAGTATGCGGCCAGGAATAGATTCACTCTAGGTCCCTCTCGTCCTGACGAGTTTAACTCTCGTTCTTAAATCGTAATATCAGATAAAACATATCCCTTAATTTACAATACTAATATACTTAAGTATAATCCTTAATTTTGATCAACTAAGTTACTACGGTCAACTCCGCTGAGTCAATATGAGATCCACGTGGATCTCACATATCATCTTCCTCCTCTCCCTCCCTCTTCTCTTCCAGTGTTCTTTCTCCTCTTTCCCTATTTCATCCTCTTCCTTCTCTTCCTAGCCTTTAAGGCAGGGATGCAAGTGGGCAAGCCCACTGTCCGCATAAAACCATGTTTGCTAGTTCATTTCTCACATGATAGTATAAATTTTAGAAGAAAAATAAACTAAAAGTGAGATAATCGGGTAAAAAAATCTGCTTGCATCCTTGCTATAGGGCAGTGAGCTGGTGGCCGATAGGGAGAGGGAGTGGCAGCATGGGTGGCAGAGCTCCATAGGACAACAACTACATGACTTTGGAGCTTCATGGGACAACTACAACGAGTGACGAGGATGAGGCTAGCCGCCAGCTTGCGGCGAAGCAGGCCACCCCTCTCTTCGACGGCCATCGCGCTCATTTTCCCTCAAAGTTAAATTAGGGGGACAGAAAAGTGGAGAGAGAGAGGAGGGAGAGAGAAGAGAGGATGAGAGGGAGAATGACACATGGGGTCATTTTTGTTTTTCTACGTAAATGTCTAGTCAACATGAACAAATTGGGTCAACTTGTCATGTCAGCGAAACCAACTATCTATACTATCGAAAGACCTAACTTAATCCGATTTTGTAAGTTGAGAGGTTAAAATTTCTGATATTACAGCTTAGGATACAATTAAAACTCAATGTTGGGACCTGTAGTGATCTTATTCTTATAATCCATAATAACGTGGCAAAAACTTTGCGAATTTTTGGCATTTTTAATTTTAATTTTTAAAGATTAACAAAACTAATTTCCGAATTTAAAAATTTACGATCTAGTCTCCTCCCGCCTCCGGGAGGGCGTGATTGGAAAACGCCCTCCCGAGGGCGTATTAACCGACGTGGCGACGGTCGTTGGGTGCCGTCTCGCCGCGGGAAGGAATTTTGCGGGCGGCCCCTTCCCGTTCTTGGTAAGGGCGGTTTTTCACCGTGCGGGGGCCGCTTGCAAAATACGCCGCCCGGCATTTTTGCAGGCGGCCCTTCCCGCCCTTGGTAAGGGCGGTTTTTCACCGTGCACGGGGGACCGCCGCAAAGCGCCGCCGCGCGCGTTTTGCAGGCGGCCCCTTCCCGCCCCTTACCAAGGGCGGTTTTTCACTGTGCATACAGGGGGCCGCCTGCAAAAATGGGCGATCGCCGTGGCAATTTTGCAGGCGGCCCCCTTCCCGCCCTCTGGAAGGGCGTTTTTTGCCCTGCGCAGTATATAAGCCAACAATCAGATTTTGTCCTCATTTACACCTTCCCAAATCCAGAAAAAGAACAGAAAGAGGTGAGGAAGAGGAGGAGCGCGGCGAAGCCCTGCTGGATTGTGTACTTCATCCGAGGTAAATGCAATATCCCGTCGTTATTTTGTTTGTTAGTTAGTATGTAAATGCAATATTAGGAAAAATATAAATTTGTAATATTTGAATAGGTATTGAATATTTTGTTATAGATTTGTAAAACAGATGATTTAATTTAGATCAATTTAGATAATTTAATCGTCAGTAACATAGGTAGAATAGATAGATCAACAAGAATAATTTAATGGACATTAACATAGGTAGAATAGATAGATCAACTTAGATAGAATGTGTTTGGATCTAAGTGTAAATTATGTGAGTAGATGGTAAGCACTATAGAAAATCGTACGTATAATTTCGTTGATAATCAAAATATGTGTAGATATAAAGTACGATTTAATTGAATTTAGTTTACAAAATTTGGCAAATTGAAATGAACGAGGTACGATTGACGGTAGATGAAACGAACAAATCGATTCGAGATATTTTAAGATGTAGACCAGAGAACATACCGTTAAAGAAATTAAGTTAGGCACAGAATCATCTAGGCAACATATTCGTAGTATGGAATAAACTCAGTTTCAATTTGTTTGTCAGGCACTATGGCAAGTAAGATCATATTTCAGATAGTTCACGGTGAAGACAACGTTAGATATGGTCCAGAAGGTGTAGATTTGTCAGAATTTAGGATGAAATCAAAGGGCATCGATAGGCCAGGCGAGAAAACATTTGAGTCAGTGTATAGTTGGTTGCTACGTGGATTTAAAGTGGATACAAGAGTGAACACAATGTCTCTATCCGTTGTAGTAAGTCGTGCAACAGAAGGATATTATTGGGAACTTATGCCTATAGATAACACTGAGTCGTGGAGACGTTATGTGGACATGACACTTGAAAGGTCCTGGCCCCTTGTTATTTTGTGGCACCGCACGAAATCGATAGCGTAATACAATGCAAACAGAGTATGGCGAAGGTCCGAGCAATGAAGCAAGCTTGGAGGAGGCGATTGGCGTGGCGGACGAGGGGAGAGAATCGAAGCAATTGTTGACGAAATGGAGAAGGAGGATTCTGAAAATGAGCAAAGGAGGGAGATGAATCATCTGGACGAGGAAGAAGATGTCATGGTCGTCGATTAGAAAAAAGCTGATTTCTCTCAGCTTGTTATCTCGGAAGGGCAACATGTTTCATTTGAATACAAGGATAATGAGGTCATCCAGGGTGCTAGGTATGCTCATAAGGAAGACATGAAAGAGGCAGTGAAGCATTGGGCGGTGTCTTTGCATAGAGAGTTTAGGGTGGTGAAGTCTACGAACTATGTGTATGATGTGAAGTGTATGAAGGATGATTGTCCGTAGCGTGTTCATGCATACAAGGGGAAATGGAGTGACTATTGAAAAGTGAGCATTGTTGGTGAGCACACATGTATGTTGCCGGGATAGATAAGTACCACCGCAACATCACCTCGGCGTTTGTTGCTTGGTGAGATGTACAGCCATGTTGTTAAAAACACAGATTTTGAACCTGACTCCATTATTAGGCACATTGAGAACAAATTCAAGTATACTATTAGCTATGCGAAGGCTTGGAGGGCGAAACAAAAGATATTGGAGATGAGGTATGGCACATTTGAAGCATCGTATGACAATTTACCTCGTCTATTAGCCACCATTGCTCAGAGAAACCCCAATACCTACTACGTCATTCAGACATTTCCATCATCTACTGATTCGAGCAAGAGCGTGCTGCAAAGAGCCTTTTTCTCGATTGGTGCTTGCATCAACGCATTTGTGCACCGTCGCCCGTGCCGTGCATAGATGGAACCTTTCGGCAGTGCAAATACAGAGGTCGACATCGACGGCGATTGAAGCGTATAGGAACAACCAGTGTTACCTATGGCGTTTGCATTTGTCGAGAGTGAGAACACCGAAAGCTGGTATTGGTTCTTGGAGAGAGTTCGATGCCAAGTCGTTCGTATGAGCCCCAATGTTTGTCTCATACGTGATCGTCATGCCGGTATGCTGAGGGCAATCGACTATCTTCAGAATGGTTGGCCGAAGAGGGGACTTCCAGCTAGGTGGCATGATGTTCGGAGTCGGTGGTGCATGCGGCATATGGAGCCAATTTCTACAAATAATTCAAGAAGAAGCACCTGATGGATCTATTCAAGAGGCTATGTGGTTAAAATCAAGAGAAAAAATTCAATGAGATGTGGAGAAGGTTGGATAGCTGACAACGAAGCAAACCGACGAGCAATCTCGTTTGCCACAGGTTGACGAGCCTGCAGTACCTCTTGGTCCATTGCATAATGACCCGCTAACAATGAGAAGGAGGTCTACACCATCAATACTTAATTTCTCCCACTGGATAGAGAATGAACCGAAAGAAAAGTGGTCTATGTTGTATGACACTGACGAAGCTCGATATGGTATAATGACAACGAACCTGGCCGAGGTGTACAACTGGGTGATGCGAGGAGTTAGGGGACTTCCATTGGTGGGTATTGTGGAATTTATCCTTCATGGCACTCAGGCATATTTTAGGGATAGATTTAAGAAAATATCCCCTTTAATGGTCGATAACAACATTGTATTTGGCAACGTGGTGACGAAATATATGCAAGACAAAATTCTAAAGGCTATGAAGCACGAGTAATCCCCAAGGAACCCAAGTTCTTCTGCGAGATCATGTGTGTCGACAGGAGAAGGCGCGGCATCAACCGTATTCAAGCTGTGCAGGAATGTGTTCTTCATGCGGATGGTGGTTGTAGCTGCAGCTGTATGAAGCCGAAGCTTAGACATCTGCCTTGCTCACATGTCCTTGCCGCAGCTGGGGACTGCGGCATAGTTCCAGATATTTATGTGTCACCGTACTACAGGAAAGAATCAATTTTTTATACGTGAAAGGAGAAGATATATGGTTTTGGGATATCTGGATCGTACACAACACTGCGGCCACAAGTGTTCTACATTTCGATCCGTCGAAGTTAAGGATGAAAAAGGGACGTCGTCGCTGAGACGCATCGAAACGACATGGACGAGTCGGAGGCCGGGGAAGGACCCTACATTGCAGCAAATGCGATGAGCGCGGACATACATACAAAAATGTCCGAAGAATTCGAAACTTCAACCGTCGCAGTGTGGGGGCTTTCCGACAGCCCTCCGATGGCAGCCGTCCATCTGGAGAAGGAACAACAACGAGGCGACCGCGTCCTAGACGTGCTCGTGCAGCGACTACGTCATCCGCTAGCGATGCAATGGCTTGATTATTTTGTTTGCTCCTTTCAATCTAGTGGTGATCCGATATTTGTAATATTTGTCATGTTGTTGCCATCTGTCATGCGTGTAATATTTATCATTGTGAGACGTAAACTATTTTATTGTTGTTGTGATACTTATATGTTGTGTTTGGTAGTTTGAATTAAGACGTGCACTTTTTTGTAATGTTGAGATATAATGGACCATTTATGTCATGTATTCATGTCGGTGATGCTGAGGCTGGACGCAGGCATTCACCTGAACGACGTGGAACAGAGGATGACCTTCCAGCGGATGTAGACGACGGCACGTTCGATCTTGCGGATCTTCACTTGCCGTTCAGCCGTCGACGCGGTTCCTCCGCAGGGTGCTACAGGTCCACGTCCACGCGGTCCGGTACCAGGATGGTCACCACACGGCGCTGGTGCTTCCACAGGTTAGTTCCACTCATTTTCATTGTGTCAACCCTACAACGTGATCTAACAAACCGAATATCGCGTAGGTCCGATGCTACCGAGAGGGGATACGGCAGGCGCGAGTGGATCGTCGATCCCTCGGCCTTTCGCTACTCGGCCCAGCACTGTGAGCTTTGCTGGAGCGAGTGGATCCTCCGTTCCTCGTCCCCTCACTCAGCGGGGAGGTGAGCAAGCTTCGTCCGAAGATTAGTTCACACTTATTAGTTTAAGTCACTGATGCTTCACATTGCTTACATACAGGAGGATTCTACTCGGCGGGGATTTTCCGCTCGGGGGCTTCATCGTCGCAGGCGGGCGGGTCCGGGAGGCGACGAGGGGGTCGCACGGCGACGACTTCGACGACTTGGAGGACCCAGATTGGGACGTTCGCCGCCTCTCGCCTTGGTGGAGCACCTCTACCACGAGCCAGACTCCGCCACAGAGACGCCCGCGCCGGATGTCCGTGCTACTCGTGCCCCGCCCCCAGCATAGGCCGACGTACTCTCGGGGCACGCGTGAGCACAGTGCTAGGAGGGATAGGGGTAAGAGGCCTCGCCGAGCTTCGTGTGCAACAGCTTGTACAAATTGTAATTATTTATTTTGTGTTTGATGTTTGTATATATCTATGTCTGTTCATCGCACTTACATGTCACGAGATCCTTCCGTATCGTTCGCTGCATGATACTCTTACTAACGACAAAAAAACTTTCGGCGGTGTTAGACCCGCACGAGACGTCGCTATCGCTTTTGCCCGTGATAGTCCCGCACGATACGTCGCTATAAACTTTTGCCCCGTGACAGTCCTACACGATACGTCCTGTCACGTTGCCCCGTGACGACATAAACGATACATAGATGTGAACCTTCACCTCCCCGCACTATATATTTCCTAGATCCGAATACGAGCTCTTCAAATCTGCATTCTCTTTTCTACATTTACTCGTGCAATGAAATCTTCATATCATCCATTCCTTGAGCGTCTCAACTGGCGACTCCATCCTTTGAGCGGTTTTATTCCACCATGGTGTGACCGTCCGTTATGCCATTGTGGAGATGGCTGCATACTTACGTCGTCCCTCCTCACTGAAACCAGGGGGAGACGATTTTTCCAATGCGCCAACATTGATCAGGTATGGCTTAACTGCAATGCTTTCATCTACAAATTCTTCACGCAGAAAATGCTAACTTGATTGTACATCGTGTTAACCCCTCATGCAGGCATATCGTCGGGTGTGCAACTTCATTGGGTGGATAGATACGGAGAACCCACGAACCGACGGAACACGTTACTACCCACTTAGCGAAACAAGGCCGACTACCTTCGACTAAGGCCGAGTACCAACGTCGAGTTCGTGGAAGCTTTGACCGGCCTATGGATCACCGGCACTACCCACATGGCGGGAACGTCCCGTAATGCCACCGTGGTCTACGTTGCCGATGGTAAGATCCATAAGACAAGCAACTAGAGGACAAAGATGCTTCGTGTGTCTCGAGATTGCGGATGACGATTTTGTCATGAGTATAATTTTTCTTTCTTTAACCTATTCGCTTGTTCCATTTTCTAACCCCGAACATCAAAAATGTGCAACTAGGAGGATGTACGTCGGTGTCCATACGAAGAGTGGATCGATACGGTTAAACCCGCTTCGATCGGTCGACGGTAACACAACCCGAGTCGACCGAACAATTCATTCAGCTTGGATGCAGTATGAACGTCGCGCCGAAATCGCAAGCTTTGCTTGGAGGAACAACCCACCGGGTTTCCTAAATGGTCTGAGCGTCCCGTGTGCGGTTGTAGGGATCGTTGCAAGATGGCTACCTCCTTTGAACCACGAACATATGGTCGGAGATATTTCATTTGCCCCAACTTAGACAACGACTTCGTTGTACGTCTTTCATTTTATCAATTCTCGCAAACGTCTTCGCTCTAGTGGCTCTCTAACTAATTACATGTGTTTCTTTACCAGGCATTCAAAGGAGGTATGGATTCACTAGGTGGATCGACAATGTCATTCCCCAATATAACGGCCTAAAAGTAACCGAATGTGAAACTCAAAACGAGTACAACGCTAAGAAAAAAAGAGAAAATTGATGACAAGCTTATCGCCCTTGAACGGTTCCGTAGTTAGCCGAGCCTTGACTCGTCGGGGATGAGTTAGTTGTATTGTATCATCCGTACCTAATGGGTTATGTAACAGTGTGACAAACAACTGCTTAACCATTACTACTAAGTTAACTTTGTTAAAATAATATGTTCACAGGTAATGGAAAACAACATATGTACGATACCTCGAACATTTATACTTGCAACAATATTTACGTTTGCAACCATACAACGATAAAACAAATGTTCATTACACAACATATTTACATTTGCAACAATACGACGATAACATTTACATTTCAAACAATACGACAAATCAAATGGACGGTTACATTTGCAACAATACGACAAATCAAATGGATCGGTTACATTTTCAAAAAATACAACGATAACATTTTACATTTCAAACAATACGAGAGAGGGTCGGTCGATGTCAATTAGGTTTGCCAATTAGGGTTTAGGATAAAAACGCCCTCCGTAGGGCGGGAATGGCAAAAAACGCCCTATGAAAGAGCGGGAAGGGGGCCGCCTGCAAAACATAGAAAAAACGCCCTTGTTAAGGGCGGGAAGGCCGCCTACAAAATGCCAGACGAGGCCTTTTGCAGGCGGCCCCCGTGCACATGAAAAACCGCCTTACCAAGGGCGGGAAGGCCGCCGCAAATTCACCCGGCGGCAGACGGCACCCAACGCCGTCCACGCCGGATAATACGCCCTCGAGAGAACGTTTTTCCAATCACGCCTCCGAGAGAACGGGAGGAGACTAGATCTGTAAATTTTTAAATTCGAAAATTAGTTTTTGTAAATCTTTAAAAATTAAAATTAAAAATGCCAAAAATTCAAAACTGTGCTTTGTCAAATGGGCTTCTCAATGACGTCGGTCGGATGGGCCTACGATGGTGGCGCTGGGCCGCAAAATCACCTTCCTCTTCAGCAGCATATGAAGAAAACAAATCGCCCCTGTAGCCGACGCACGCCGAGATCGATCTTGTGAGCAGAGAGCACGAGCATTGAGCAAGAAGATCACATCCCAAAGAAAAAGGAGAGAGACAAGGCGGCCTCTCATCGAACGCAGAGGAACTCAAGCAGCCAGGCGCAGAGAATCGAAGCAGCGGCAGCAGCAGGCTAGTCGGAGTGTTTGTCAGTCGGGCAGCAACAGCAACACCAACAGCAACAGCAACAGCAACAGCAACAGCATGCATGCGCCACGAGTTAAAAGGGAATCTCACACCCACTCCTGCCTGCAGCGTGCTGCGCTGCATATATGGCGAGAACGAAAAGCGTGTGTACTGGTCCAGGCTCCCCAAGAGCTAGAGCTAGAGCTACTACTACTGCCTCTCTCTCTCTCTCTCTCTCTCTACTGCATTGCTGTGGGCTGTGGCTAGGACTGTTGCAGCGTGTCGCAGACTAGCAGTAGCACAGTGCCCCGCCATAATGCCCCGTGCCGATCTCCGTGACTCGTGCGTGACGTGCCGATCTCCTCTCCTCGCCCACATTACCACGATGGATCGATCGATGTGTGCAGATAAAGATTATTTTCTCGATTCGTCCTCCTCCTCAGGTAACATGCATGTTGCCGGTGAAGTGTCGCGTCGGCGTCGGCCGCCATCGGTGGAGACGTGTCCTAACTCCGTCCGCCGGATGTACGCATACATATGCATGCTGATGTGGCTAGGTACGGTATAGTAGATACCGATACGTAACCCACAGGCGTACAGTGCCCCGCGGCTGCTTATTTTCGTGGCACAGTAGTATAGTTGGCTAGTCGCTGCTACACATTTCGCATTTTGTGATTCAGAGATTTTCAGAATAAATTTATTGTCAGGACAATATTGTTGAAAGCTTGAGTCTAACAGTTGTGCTGGTGACACCAGCAGATATTACCAAAAAAATAATTATATTAATTACATTCTGATGGAAAAGGCATGCATGGTCGTCGAAGCTTCTATATGCACATGCCGGCCGTTTCTTTGCATCCTGATATCTCCTGTGTAGTTGTCAAAAAAAGCAAAAGATAATAGCTGCGTGATGTGAACGTACAGTACTGTGTTAAGGTCAAGAAACATCTCAATAAGGAAAATATATGCCCACCTGCTAGCTACAACCAGAAACTCAATGCAATTAACAATACTGTTAACTTTTGGACTTGAACGAGCAAAAGTATACCGGCATATAGTAGATGTCGAAATCTATCGACTGAACTGTACCTGTGTACATATTGGCCTCTACGACAAGTCGTGATCCAGACATGCATGCAGGCTGCAGCAGCGAGCTATCAACGATTGCGTTTCTCTCTTCTCCACCATCCAAGCACCAATCATATGTATGCACATCTAACTTGTTGAATCGATCATATATAGAATAGATGGACGACTTCTATTCTATACATAGAGTATCGAACAGATTAGATAATTGCTGGGATGTTGATGACACGGTGACATCTCCCCCCTGCAGGAGATCCAGCTTATTTGCTAGCTCTCCCTCTGTTGACGCCAGTGGCCTGACCTGATCAGCTGAAAGCTGCGTGTGTGGAAGCCATGCGTGCTGGAATTCCAACACCTACATCTGCAACAGTGTGCATGCGTGCTGCACATATGCTACTGATTTTTTTTTGTTTTCCTTTCACACGCTGCAGTTCGAGTCGCCATCTCTTCTTTTTGACCGGGCCTAACTTCATCCATGCGTGTATAATGGAGGAGTATATAGGTTCTCCACCGGAATCATCTGGACCAATGTACTACTGTTTAGGGTTAGCTATGATCCTTTTTCAGTTCGAACATGCACGGTTTAGATGGGTATCAAAATAACTTCTTCAAAAATTTGGTAAAGCTAAAATTTTGATAAATTAACAACATTATCAAGTTTGGATAAGATATGCTCGATGTTATCAAAATTTCATAGGCATTGTTAATATTTGATAACAAATTAAATGTAACGTTATAAATATTAATTTTATTAAATAATGATATGGTTTAAAATGATATGTTGCATGATGCATGATCTACTAATCAGGCGATAAAGTGAGTACATTCGATTCCGTGTTCTGGATGCTCTTCAGAGACTTCAAATTAATCGTGCGTGTCATCCGAGAGCTTCAAGTGGCGGTTCATGGCGGCAGAAAACACAGGGTTTCGCTGTCCTACACTAGTAGACTATTGGAACCTAATTATAAGCTTCGATATCCTGATCGATCCATCGGCTTCTCTGTGCTCTCTTTTCTGGTAATTTGTTCCTATCTTTTCGATGGGACGTCGCTGTAAAGGGAGAGTCGGATCCGGTTCGAAGTTTAATTACTACAGTAAACCAGCTTCAGGCAGGCATGGAGAGGGCTAGTAGGTAGATGTATGGCAGCCATCCCATCCAGGTGACTCGTCTGCAAACTGCATCTAGGCCTGCATTTCGTGTCATTGTTTATGACCGCACACCATGCCACAAAAGGTACCAGTAGGAGACTACTCTAGCTAAGCTAGCTACCGCTACTACTACAGTACTCCTACAAGGTGACTACAGGCAATACTAGGTTTTAGGTGTGATCACATCGCTAAAACTCGTCACTGTTAAAACTAGGTTTTAGGTTTTACTACTGCATTTATTTATCAAAATACTGAGAACAAGTGTTTAATAGTACAACTAACTAATGTAGTACTGTTAGTTAGAGCAAATGCTATAAGGGTCATGTGTGGTCTCTGAAAGTGTCTCATGCAGGGGCAACTTTTACAAAATTTTCAAAAGAAGTGCATAGATAAAGTAAAACAATTAGAGAGTAAATTAATTAAAGAAAATTTTGAAGTTTGTGTACTATAGGTAACATATTGTATATGTTGATCTCTTAGTTAATTTATAGATGATATAGCTAAAACTAGATATACTAGTCACCTCCATTATAAAACTTGCTCTTATAAATATGTATTAGAGCCAACATGTATAATGTATTGGCTATAAGACTGCCTTTATTTTTTCAGTCCTCTTTCTCTCACTTATGTATTTAATTAATGCATCTATTTTTGAAATATGCGTATAAACAACTTTTCTATGAGAGCTAATAATTCTTATTTTTTCTATCTCTCTCCTCCACATAAGCTTATAATTGACTTATAGTCCACCATTATCCTTGCTCTTATCGCTCTTACATTCTAAAAGCATTTTTTAGAGAAAGTATAGCTATAATCCAACTATAAACACATGTGGTTGAGAGACAAAAAGAAAAGTATGGAGTATTGTCTTTCATACAAGAGAGAGAGAGGAGAAAAAAAGAGCATACGATGGCCAGCTTATAGCTAATCTATTATACATGTTAGCTCTAATACGAGTTTATATCTAATAGTTAGATCTACTAATAAATTTGTTATTAAAGGTGTATTTTTTCTCGTACCCTTTATCAATGTAGCCACTCTACTACTAATAGTACTCCTTCACTACTATAGAACAACACAAGAGGGACGACATTATAGATGCCAAAAATGCTAAAATTGACACCTATAGACCTTTTGCAACCTCCATGAAATGGAAAATATAGAACCGACATCTTTGAGCAATTATAGGTGTCGGTTCTGAAAAATTGATACTAATATTATATGTGATAGTTTTTAAAAAATCGGCACCCATAAAAATCGAGCCAATGGGGTGTGATTCTTTTCTATCCCACACCAACACTTTCTTTATCCTTACTCCCTCCTTCTCATCATGCTGACACTCTTTCCTCTCTTTCTCATCGCGCCCCTCCTCCACGTGACCTCTGCCACCCTCACCTCCCCCACCCCACCATTTCTCCCACGCGTCTCCCCGACGCGGTGGCCACGGTCATGTCTTCCTGTGCCAAATTTGGCACTTGTGCCACCTCCGTCGTTGCACCATAGAGGAGAGGTAAGGGGGAGCGGGAGGAGACGACATCAGGCCCATCGGATCTGGCACTCGCGCAACCTCCTCGATGAGTATGACTACAACGATACCCCTACCGGCAAGTCGACGTCGAGTTCAACGACAACGACGCCCCCTTGTGTCTCCTCCCCTTCGTGTGCAGCGTCCTGGCGTGATGATGGTGGCACCATGGCCTCAGATCCAGCAGTGACGAGGAGTTCAAGACCGATGCATGTATTTCTTATATGTTTTGTTGTTTCTCTTGATCTATGATTTTTTTTCAAAATGTGTGGATGCTGATTTGGTGGAGATTATGATTTTTTCTGATTGTGTGGATATCCATGTTGATTCTTAATCTATGGATTTTCCTAATTGTATTTTGTTTACTGTGTCGATGTTGATTATGAGAAACATGGGGGGCTCGAAAGCAATCGGTAATAATATGATTGCCACATAGGAGTAATGGCAACGCCTCCCTCTTTGAACAGTCCACATACATAAAAATGACAGCAACAAAACCGAGTACAAATGGGAAATAGTGCAAAACTACATGTGTATCCAAAGTTTCATGTTTCGTGTATCTTATGAGAATTTTTTTAAATAATTAAATAGAAAATCACAAAAAAAATCACTTAGTTAACAAAAAAAATAGTTTGTTGACCTCCGAATTAGGCTACCAATATCAAACAACAATATCGAACTACCATAGATTGACAGGGCCTACCACAGACACCTATCAACATGCCAAAGGTTGACAAGACCCACCATAAACACCTATCGAACTGCCAAAGGTAGACATAACTCACCACATATAAATGAATCCAGTTTAATTACATGTATAGGCATGTATGCGTGCATGTATTTCTTTTATCATATCAAACAACACTTCGACAGGTACCTATTGAATAGTAGTTGTTCGACATGCCACAAATCGTACATCAGCTCTTCGATATGAGCCCCTTCGAACTTTGGTGGTTCGATAGGTACTAAAATTACGATTTCAGCTAGCCGATATCTATTTTTGCAATTTTTTTATTAGAACAGTATTATTTATAAAAACATATACCTTGTGAAATGTTTTACAATGAAATGATCTCTATTAGCAGCACTACGGAAAATCCCATATTGACCGAGTGCCTAGGACACTCGGCGAAGGCCGTAAAACACTCGACGAACACTTCGCCGAGTGTTACACTTACATATCTCACATGGTGAATTATGGATCGGCAAAGAGCTCTTTGCCGAGAGTTTTCCATCGGGCACTCGGTGAAATCTTCGTCGAGTGTCCCTTCCACACTCGGCAAAAAAATACACGTTAGGTTGGGTGGACGGTGACGAAAATTTTGCCGAGTGCCGGCAAAAAATACTCGGCGAAATTATAAATTTCGCCGAGTGTTTTTGCAAAAACACTCGGCGAGGGGGGATTTCGCCGAGTGCTTTTGTCAAAGCTCTCGGCGAAGATTGCGCACTCGGCAAAGAGGGTTACGTTATACACAGACAAACGACGGTAAAGACAGCGGCACCTGCAAAATAAGGAAGCACGACTCAATGGCCGGCACACAAGCGACGGCATGGCTGCACGATGCAACTCCATTCATACGGGCATATATACAATAAACTTTAAAATATATACGTGCATACAATAAATACCATTCCTTTTACCATTGATTTGTTTATAATAAATACCTAAATTTGTTCTTTTTGCCATCAATTTATTTCTAATGCTGCACATGGTATTATATCGATTAATGTTTCTAATACGAACAACAAACTCATGTTTCAAATCTATTAACAAAATCACACAAAAAAATTTCTAATATATGAAAAATATGACAAGAAGATTACCTAGGCTGGAGTGGGGAAGCCGTCAATCGAGGGGTCGCCGGCAGAGGGGCCGCCCGCCGGGGGTGGGGCGGCGTCCGGGGCCGAGGCGGGGCGTCGGCCGGGACGGCTCGGCCGGGAGGCGTCGGCCGGGGGCGCGAGCGGCGCAGATGGGCTGGAGGGCCTCTGGGGCGGGCGGTGCGGATGGGGCGCAGGGACGCGGCGGTGGCGAGTAAATTCGCTAAGTCACAAAATGAATGGCGTCGCGAGGAGGTGGCCATATTAAAAAAATTTGCCGTGTGCTCGAAACTTTGCCGAGTGCCCCGATCCGGCACTCCAAGAAAAACCGATTTGCTAAGGGCCGGATCGCTGGCACTCGACAAAGACAAATTTCGCGAAGTGCCTGTGGAACGCACTCTTGTGATGGGGCTCTTTTTGAACAATTTTGCCGTGTGTCACATTTTTGTCGAGAGCTACGCTCGCAAAAATTTTATTAGTTTTTTTGCTTCTAATAATTTAAAAATTATCAAACGGACTCAAAAATTTACCAAATTTTTGCATAAACCCATATATGCTATTTATTGCCTAGGGAAAAAGATTTGAAATCAAACAACAATTCGGCCGTCACTTTCTCTCCAAATCTAACCAATCATTCTCAACACTTAAAGTCTATTTCGGAGAATCTTTGGTTTTGTGAGCGTCGTACCTGATAATATATTCGAAACCTTCTCGATTTTTTACCAAGGTCTCAGTGTATGATATCATGACATCCTGACAATTTTCATGATTTTCCAACTTCGTTTGCTATTTTTATAATTTTAAAATCATTCGCTCAATAGGTTCCTAATCATGTTTCGTGAAGAAAAATTTTGAAATTTCTCTTTATTAACCGCATAATGACTCAAAAGGGTCTAAATAACATCTATATAATTTTTTCACTAATTTTATTTTTTTAACCACTTGCAGTTCTAATTTGAGACTAGCCAAAAAAATTCATGAAAATACAATAAATCAAAAGAAATATAGCAAAACCAATCGAAAAATTACAAAATTTTATAATTAGGGATTATATGTTGTATTTACATAATAGATAAAGTTTGGAGGGTAGATGAGAAAAAATCATCACAAGTTTGCCGAGAGCGAGATAAGAACACTCGTCAAAGGTCTCTTTTTACCGAGTGCCATGCCTTGGCTCTCGGCAAAGGAGATATTTTGCCGAGTGTCTTGACCTGACGCTCGGCAAATCTATTGACAAACGGCTTCAGCGACGGTCGTTGCAATTTTGTCGAGTGTCTCTTATTGACACTCGGCAAAAATGTAATTTTGCCGAGAACCATGTGGAAGCACTCGGCAAAAATAACCTGTTTGCCGAGTGTTTTTATTCGCCGAGTGTTTACTCTCGGTGAAGTATTGATTTTGCCGAGTGTGTCTTTTTGCCGAGAGCCCTCTCGACAAATATGTTATTCGCCGAGTGACCGATAGAAAGCACTCGGCAAACACTTTATACTCGGCAACTCTTGGCTTTCTCGTAGTGCAGTAAAATTAATCTAGATCGTTCATCTTTCTTAATCAAATAAATAATATCTATTTCTACTACCATCTCAACTACAGTTAGCAGATTTTTTTCTATCGGTACTACAAATCATAAATCAATAGTTGAGACTATTTCTACTTATAATAATACTAATAACTGATAGTGCCGGTAGAGACTATTTCTACTTGTAATAATACTAATAACTGATCGATAGTGCCGGTAGAGACCATCGTAAAGGTAACGGTTATAAGAAGGGGATATGTTTAGTCTGAAGTTTTAAAGTTTGCATAGCATATAAATGATTTGATAGCCATGATACTATGATGTGAACTTAAAAAGTCACGCCACTATTTTTCACTGGAAAAAACTAAGTTGGTTGGAGAACACAATTATGCATCATGGATGTTGATGACTTTTCTACTAATGAACTGTTGTATTAATTTGACAGTGATTTTAATGGATCCACTCATTGAATACATATATTCCCCCTGGATTTGCAACATGCTATCAATTTTACAATATTTTATAATCAGTTCGATTTCCGTTGGAATTGAACAATTAATTCCTGTGTTTCAAAAAAAGTCCAAATGCATGGTCAACACTAGGACAATGGCATGGGGGAGGTGGCCTTTTGGTGAGGCGGGTATGCTGGGTGCCAGTTACTATTAGGCTACGCTGCTAATGCCGTTAAGCCGTCACGAAACATCGGAGGATCCTCGCTGTATAATGAATGTGTGTGAGCATCTATTCTCGTTGGGACGGATCGATAACAGCGCATAAGCAACTCTTAAAAGGTTGAGCGACATAGCCCACGCAGGACATAAGAGCTGGTAGTCGGCTGCACGAGAACGGTGTCCCGTCAACATACATCCGCCCAAAGCAGCTCATGCGTGCACTACGCAGCCACGGTGGCAAAAGCCATCTAAGCATCCAGCCACATGGAGCACGGCTCAAGGACGGCCTATCAAAGAGCCACCTTGCCTACGGAGGCGTACGTATCATGCGAAACCCATTTTTTAAGGGCTTGTTTGGCACAACTCTAACTCCTAAATTTAACTTCAGGAGTTGGATCTGGAGTAGAGTTGTGGAGCTGCCTAAACCCAGCTCCAACTCTCTAGTTTAATTTGTGAGAGAACTCCAGTCAGCTTCACTCCCATTTTTAGTGAAGCTAAAACCGTTTGGTTGGGTTTGAACTCTAAGAGGTGAAAGTACGGACAAACAACAATGGATGAGCTAAACCATTGATTTCTCTTCGCAAGAATTCCATGGGGTGTCTCACTTCTCATCCAGCAATCAGAGGAGATATATATAGTAGTACTCCGTCCGTTGTTCAACAATGTGCAGCTATCATTCATGCGTGCATGCAACGCAAATACTGAGGATCGACCACTACTCGATCAGTACTCACTATGCCTTGGAGGGATGGATGCACTCATGTACACGATGGCTGGGTAAGCCTGAAAAGTATCGTACCACAACAGTAAAGCCTGGGTAGTTTTAGTACGGGCCAACTACTAGTCAACTACTGGAACCAACCAGAATAGATGAGAGAAAATTAAAAGGCAAGCCAAGCTTGCAGAATTTTGGATTGAGAGTAACCTAAAATGCAGAGAATACTCTTGCTTGCATTGGGAGCTGAGCTCGAGATAGATTAGCTCTCACTGTGAATTGTGGTCCTAATCTCTGCGTAGCATTTGCAGTTGGCGTGAGACGATGACGAAGATGCCATTCCGTCTCTGCCCGTTGGCCTGCAGCTGCCGCGCCCAGTTTTGTCTCCAGCATGGACCTCGTGTACTTCCCTTCCCTTACTTGCTCTCACTGAAGTGTGGGCCCAAAGTGTTCTTGGACCCACCTAGCAGCGACTCATTGGTACTATGGTAGTATTATCGTTCCACCCAAGAAAACTTAATGGCGTCACCGGTGAGCAGGGAATGGAGAGACTGCCACTCCGGCCGCTGCCAACACATGCCTGCCGAATGGGACCCATATCCGGATGTCCTTACAACATCGCTGCGTTCCGCGGGACCATCGCATTTACATTTCTGTTCCTATTATCCATCTATCCTCGTCAAACAAAATTTTGGTCTCGTTCGGCTGGTAAAATTAACCGACTTATCACTGTTTGAATGATTTTTTCATGTAAAATCACTTGGTTTGTCTTATCAGTCGCCTTATATCACCATTCAAACACGCTTTTTATCGTGGTCCAAATAAAATGATATACTTATATAGATTATTCATCATACAATGTTATGACAAATAAATAAATAAAAAATTGAGATACGCAAGTTGTGAGATAAAAACTTGTCTTTCTTGTAATGTGACATGTGAAATCTACGTGTGCTTTCGATCACTACTTGGAGATTTGATGGACTCATTATTAGAGAAGATCTTACAGTTTGCAGAACCACATCAGCCAGCTAGCGATCACGTGATGATGGAAACGTGGCTAAGGAGTATCACATGTTGCTAGTCCGCTAATGGTGGCTAGAATCAAATAGTAAGACCTGTTTTTCTTTTGTTAAGGAAACTTACTCTTGCTTATGTATTAAGGTGAGATGCATGCATTAGCGTAGTGGCAGGGCCACAGGAGGTGTTTGGTTTCATCCTTGGTACCGTGTTCAATTATCAACATGCTCATGTTTTTTCTTAATCATTCGAGTATCGATCCAATGATTTTTAAAGAAACTCATGCAGGTGTAGCCGTAACTTCTCTGGCCGGAAAAATAATAATTCTAGAGCACAAACTATATATACATTTCAGACAATGAAAATTTATTTTCAACCTTTATTTTGAAGAAGCTATATCCAAATATTATATAGTTTGATGATTGAACGACTAAAGACAGAGATAACACCACCAATATTTTATATATATATATATATATATATATATATATATATATGAGATAAACCTTCAGCCATGGTTAGAAAAAAATCTACATCATGTTTTCGAGCAATGGCTTGAAAGTTGCATGCAATCTTTGTCATCCTCAGACCTAAAAGCAATCTCCGAAATCAACGTCCGAACATGGTGCTGATTGGATCTTGTGGACATCACCACCGGTGATTGACGTTGAGCCGAAATGGAAGATATCGACATGGAGTAACTAAAGTGTAAAACAATTGCTCATCTAAACCATGCCAACCATGCCACTGTCATGGGACATCGAAGGCAATTCAGCGTGGGCACCGCCACTAAGGACGACACACCCTGCTGTTGTTCCTGTTGCTGCCAACCGTGTTCATGAAAGTCGCCACCCGTCCAGCCTAAGGCTTCGCCAACGACGAGATCCACCGGAAGCAAGGCAATCAACCATCCAAAACACTCCGACACCTTGCACTGACCTTGTGCACCACCAAATGACACGAGGAGACAATCCGCGAGAGACTTAATGGTGTTGATGCCTTGATTCATGTGAAGGTCTTCCCGCCGCCGCCGTGAGTCTGTTTCTTGCCGCTTGACAGTGGTGGTGAGAGATGCTGCTTAGACTGTCTCCTTCGGCGACGGGTTGTTCAATTTATATACAATTGTCATGTTTTAGAAAACAATGTTCAACAGTTTCTATGAAAGAGAACATGTTTTTACATGAAAGCAAGGTACAGAGGGACGGGAAAAGAAAAACCCTCTCTTTTAAGTAGTAGAGACAATTTGATGCATATACCAACTTATGTAGTTGCCTCCCAAAGAAACTTATGTAGGTGCTTAAGGACATGCATAGTTTTCTCTCTAAGAATCTACATGTATAAGACGCCTTTCGATTATAATTATAAGTTGCTTAAGCTTCTACAACACTTTCTTAAAATATGTTTTCAACTCCTATACACTTTTTTTCATCTTTTCTCCTCTATTTGCCCTTGCAAATGAAAGAAAGTGATATTCCTTCACAAACATAAATGATCCAGCTTTTCAAATGTACGTATAAATCAAAGATGAAATCACTACAGCAGAACCCTTCATTCGGAATGGGTGGCAACACACATCTGTGTTAGAGAAAAGGTTTGTCAGTGATTATTGGTCACTGATGATAAAACCTGGTGAACATCCGTCAATGATGACTCATCTTTTGTCAGGTGGTAAGTCACCACCCATCACGGATTATTCTCATCTGTGACAGTTCATAGTTACGAACTTTCACGGATGAGAATTTATAATTGTTGAATTTTAAATGCACCAAAAGAACCTAAAAACATTCTAAAAATATTCTAAATATTACTAGGGTATTCCAACCATGGGCACACATCACTAGCATGAAATTCATTGTTTTTCAAGTGACATTTGCATGGACGTCATAGTGGGATTCAAACCTAAGACCTCTAAACACATACAAACCAATCTTACCATCTTATCTATAGACCACATATGTTGATAGGTCTTTAGATGTTATTCTTTGAACTATTATTATCCAAACATGAAACACAAATTTGAAATTTTAGATGATTTTAAATGTGAACGCTTTTCAACTACAAAATTGCAGATCTCATCGACCTCTACAACTTTAGTGTAGGGCATGTCTCCATCTAAGGTCGTTTGAAAAATTCAAAAAATATTTTGGAAATAGATTACATCACTTATAACATATATTTGGGATGTAAACATTCTCAAATGAAAATATTGTCAATTAGAAAGGTTTAGGTCTCATCGACCCTTTGACTTTGATATAAGGCATGATGTCTCCATATAGATCATTTGAAAAATTCAAAAATTACATTTTCAAAATAGATCTTACCATTTCGAATGCATATTCGGGCGTGTGAACTATCTCAAATTCAAATGTTGTCAATTTTAAAGTTATATATCTTGTCGAGATCAACTTTCATATAAGGTATGTCTCTATCCGAGGTTGTTTGAAAAAAATAACAAAATTTTTCTCATCTGTGACGGGTCGTATCTACCACCCTTCACGAATAGCACGTCACGAATGAGTGATCTCATATTTGACATTACACCCGTCATGGTTGTGACCCGTTATATGTTATCCACGACGTGTTATAACTACGACCCGCACCCGACACATGACCTCATATTGTGACGAGTCATTTCCGATAGTCATATCTTAAATGGGATATTTTTGATTCGTTAGAGATGAGTCATTTCAAACGAGTCGTATTACTCCAACATGGTTGGCTTGTCAAGGATGTCCGGATTCGTAGTTGTGAATGATCGTTTGCACATGTGTAAAATGATTTATATTTAAATTCGAAAGGACATATTACGATCTAACTAAAAAAGTAGAATCAGAGAAAGTAGAGCCCATCCTATGAGTCACCAGGGTCATGCAAATTAAGCACCTCTGCCAGCTGTGTTTCTTGACTGAAACTTACTCACTCAGACCCGCACCACTACAGTGCACCAGTCCATGTACAGATAGCTACAGTGTTTTATGTGCAGTTATCAACAAGGACGCATCACTACAGTACCCGTAACAGCATCTTTTCTCTACTTGATCCGCATTGTATGCCAACTATATATAATATAAAATGATCCAGCTAGCTGCCATGCCATATTGTGAACTTGAGAAAAGGCCACAATGTTTGCGATCGGCCTGATTAATTTCTTCTTCATGCAGCTGCTTTGTTTGACCTATATACATTGATTGGGACCTTATCTTGGGCGTATTGCACATATATACACGTTAATTTTCTGTGTATATATCTAGCTAGAAAAAAGTGATGCCAATAAGCACGTTTGGATTCTCATCAGGTGATACATTGTCCTGAGCATACCAATTATCGACAGTAGCCTAAGTGTGACACACAACTGTTTTTACGTTATTAGCCTGCCAGTGAAATACATTTTGAATCTTCAAATTGTTTACTCAGTTTAATAGTATTTCGTGCATCTTGTTAAAGAACACATATGTTCGTTCGGGACGTCCAAAATCACGTTAATTAGAAGAACATGTTATAAACAAACGATTTTCTCATATGCCCTTTCTTGAACAGGTACTTGGTAAGGACAACATTTATGCATTATGTCAAAGGAGCTCGCCGGCCGTGGAAAATTTTTTATGTAGGTAGTCGACTTAATTGACACTATGAAAATGGTCTCATTTCTACGGTCAATTATTTTAAGCGGACACATATAGAAATGTGATTAGTCGTCCAGCTATATAAAAGTTTATCATTTCTATAGTCTTTTAGTTTTATAGCCGGCCGTTAGATCTGTCTTAAAAATAAACTATAGTCACCTAGTATTTTTTTCACCTGTTAGTCTATCATCTATAGTTTTGTTTAGCTTCTAGTCCTGTCCATGCATAAATATGCTTATATCCCACCAAGTTTTGCGTCTCAAGCCAACAAATACGACTTGTCGTATTAGGCAAATTAAATAGGAGATCGTACTAGTGCACCATCAACAATAAGATCGAGCTAGAGGGGCGAATGCACGTAGTACAAACAAAAGCTTTTAAGACGTTTTGTTATATTGAAGGTTTGATTTCGTACATATATGTTGGATGGATTTGCATATTCAATTTCGAACTAATGGTCCCTCTATCTTTGCACGAAAATCGAGTCTCTGTTGGATGATTAATCCGATGGGGGACCAATCAAACAGGTGCTGCAAATCTATGACAGAACAGCGTCAATCGTTCTCCAAAGTCCAAAAAGAAGATATAGCCCATTATTTGATCCGCCACCAGCGCCCAAACGAAAATTCTACCAGATCGTCTGAAACAGAACAACAGGACCAGTTAGTAAAATGTAAATTTTAAATATGAATTTGGAAATTTATAAATTAATTTCTCCTCCCTGTGTGGTGTATGTATAAATTAATTTTTTCCCTCTTCTCTATATAGTGTGAGCGTGAAAGAGCATGTTTAAAGGATGATGCCTTGTCTCTCCTCCAGATCAACTGGGTATTAATTACATTAACTACAACTTGACAATGGTATAAATATTTTTTTAAGAAACTGCTATATCAATTATTAAAAAGAAATGTGAGCACACTCAAGAAATTGAACACGAGAACGGGGGCAAAAATATGTTTGAAATACATGGTTATACATGTATATTAAAGCAAAATTTCTAGTCCTACTAACTGTAAACACATAGAATGCACCTTTATCACTCTCAACTTTTCCTTTATACCCCTATCTATTTGGAAGCTAGTTAGATCCATGTTGTCCAAGCTAAACTTCGTTGAAAAAGCTGTGAAATTCTCGGAAACAATTACCTTTCACTGTTTGCACAATAAAAAGCGCTTTAGCACTTTATGTACTACTGCAAACCTACCTACTGCGCCAGCACAGCAGTGACACCCCTTTCAGCATGCGAATTACTAATGTGCACGGTTAACCGTTCTGATCCCACTTTGCTTAATTATTATTAATTAGTAGCTCTTTGAGTGTGGGCCATGTCTAGCTAGCTTCTGGTCTACCGTACGTACGTAGGAACAAATATACTCCTCTGGCATGCAATGCAATTAGTTGTACTCGCAATTAATTACAAGTACGTAGTTGATGTGATATATATATTTCGGACCCACAGTTATTACAGGGTCAATCAACTAAGGATCATGTGGATGTTGCACTGGCCGGAAATTGAACCAAATTTCACGAGTGGACATGTGCTAAACAGTAGTTAACCTCCTTCGCTATAATTGCCGACATGTAACTGTCGAGAAGGACGACTTCACGATTGAGATACATGACATAGCCATATCCATATAGTACTTTTTTCGTCTTAAAATATAAAAACTTTTAGCACTTAACACATATATTAAAGTATGTCTAGGATGATCGAGTATAGTGTGAAGTCAAGTTGATTGGGTAATAACGAAGCATAGGGATAGTATATGGGTGGTTTAGTAGTTAAAAAATCATCTTTTGATGTCGCCTGTTGTTATATTTGAAACAGAATTTGAACAAATAAAAATTGCTATATTTTTTAACAGAGAATACAAGAGTCATTGAATAGCCATATGAAAAACACGAGCACCAACGCATTGCACGCTATCCACATGCTCGATCCTAGATATATACAGGTGGGTATATATTTCATCCATCTATTTACAGACGAAAATGTTTTTTAATAAAGTTTTGCATCTCCTCCCTCTATTGATAGACGCACACTAATAAAATTTATTGTTGAAAAGAATACCAAGTGATGTACAGGTCCCTAAAATCCGTTGGATAAGATAACCAGTTAAATTAAAAGTTAATACCATATAAATTCTACCAAACAATTTTATAGGTATTATACCAAGACGAAAAAAAAGATCTTAGACTATCAATTCCAAAGAGCATCACTACGTATAGTATGAGTGAGAAAATTGTATGCATACATAGAAACATGCACATACATGTTCGTTTGGAGGAGACAAGCCTAGGACGCTAGACTTGTATCCTTAATCCCAAATCCATTTAAGAAAATTGAAAAATATGAGGATTTAACAAATTTCATTGATTGAGTACTAACCGTAAATTTCTAGCTCCACCTTCGAGGCTTGGTCTTATCCATTGGCTCGGAAGTTGCTAGATGATTAGGACAATTATAAGGCTCTTTCGAGACGCATGAATTTTAAGATTTTTTACAGTATTTAGTTTGATTCCTCGTAAAATTCAGCAAAATCCCCCAATTCTAAAAGAGGCCTTAGTGTCATGAATTGAGTAGTATGAAATTAATTTCATAGTGTTGACATCGATCTTTCTTTTGTTTCTTTGAGTTCATAATGAGTCAAAAACATCTTTGTACGTGCAAAGCATTTGTTTCTGATAAGTAAATATATATGAGGCACAGCACAATTAGTTCGGCGGATATCCTTGTAAATTATATACAAGAGAGCAGTAATGTGGTGTCACTATCTAGGACAAGATGCAACGTATTATAATCTTTTACACGAGCGAGGAAAGAGAAAGAAAAGAGAGAACAACACTTACATTTTAATTTACTTGTTGTTTGTGGCTGGCCAGATCAATAACTGCCTCTGTGCCAAGTGAATACACCAATCTTGTGCGAAGGATGCTAAAAGGATGGATAAATGCCACTTCTAGCTACCAGGTGAGAAAGATCTTCGTCTAAATAAATAGTGGCTGAGCGCAAGACGTAAGGTATTTTTAGATGAGCTAGATGAACGTGTTCGATGTGCACTTCATGACGGTGTGCTAGCTGGTTGGTTTGGAAGGAGCGCAATACATGAATTTTCGATCACAGGTCGCGAAACGATAGTGCGACTCAGTTCTTCAGAGATTTTTAGAGAGGAGACTGTAATATGAAAGGTGATGAAGATTTTTAGAGATAGTAACCAATAACTGTAACTCGGCGGGCTGATGTTTTTCCCTCGAGGGACAGGCCTTGTGCGTGATCACCTGGTCTCGACTTTTTTCATGTTGATAATGTAATACATACCTGTCTTCGTAACACTCAAAATCTTAATACAGTTTAGTCGGTCAATTCTTCGGTCGACTCGACAAAAAAAGTTATTTATTGTTCATTTATTTTTTTAAAAAAATACTTTTGTTCTTATATTTCAAAATATTTTTAGAGTTGTCTTTTCCTTAACAACTATTGGAGAAATAGATATTGGGGCCCCAATTTTTCCGGAGACCTATCATATCATGAGCCCATAAGATCATTTTCATATATGCAGGATTGATTGCCGTGTCAAAATCACGAAGTGGAAGATGACACCGGGCGTGAGGATGGGCGTCTGATGTTGTACAAGGTTTATGTCTTCAAAATTTTTTAAAAAAGTGTCGAGACGTATAAGACAAGATCTACACATTTAAGGTGCTGAAAGAGATACATTTTAATATCAACATTTCCTCCAAGACTATGTCCATCATAAACTCCTTCATCAATGACATCTTCGAGAATAGAGATGGCAATGGGTATCCGAGTACCCGAGTACCCGACGGGTTTTACCCGATAAAGAAACGGATATGGGAGGAATTTTCTACCCCCGGGTACGTTTTTGGATGAAAACATATACCCATCGGGTATAGCGGGTGCGGGTATGGGTGTGTACTACCCATACCCGTCTACCCACGGGTAAGAAATACCCGTATAAAAAGTCTAGCTTCCCTCCTTTAGTCAATTTAGCCTATAAATATGTTGTGAACCTTGCTACCTTGCTGTGAATTTGGAGGTTGAAATGAAAGGATTTTGTATATCTTGCTACTTTGTCGTGAATTTTGAGGTTGAAACGGAAAGATTTTATGTGTGGGATGACCTACATGTACATATTATGTCGGGTGCGCTGACGGGTACGGGTAACCCGTCGGGTAGAATTACCCACGCGGTACGGGTATGGAAGTACTTTCTTACCCGCATGCAGGTACGGGTAACCCGACGGGTAAAATTTACCCTAGCGGGTACGGGTATGGGTGGACACTACCCATCGGGTATATACCCGTTGCCATCTCTATTCGAGAAGCTTGTCAGAGTTAACAAGACATCTCATCAAGCAACATGAGAGCGTGTGGGGCCCCGGGAATACCTACGAGCTCCGGGGCGAGGACCATGCCTAAGGGTACAGTCTGCCTCGAGGATATAACGGTTCGGGACGTCGATATAGCCTTAAAGCAAGACTTAGGTATATCATTATCATTTCGGAAGACGAGCCTGGCGGTGCTTCTCGCCTGGGCTCGACCTAGGAGCCTCGTCAGCGATGCTCACTGCCCAAGGCTCAGCCAAGACATTCCTCGATGGTCTACGTAGGGTGGTGGGCCCGACGATGGGACGACGAGCGGTGGCATTAAGACATAGCAGGGCGATGCCCAGAGAAATAAAGTTCGATCACATGTAAGAGGAGGTGACAAGATGTAAAGTAATCAAGCAAACCGCGTCACCCAAAGGAACAGGACCAGAGCAACGTTCCACACGTCGGCGAGCGGCGCTTGACTTTGTCGTGAAGCAATAAGGTGAGCGGCCAATCCACTGCGCTCTCATCAGGGCCCACTAGGCCCAGTTCAGGACAGGTGACGAAAGAAGCTTTTTCTAGCTATCTCGGGCCCCCTGCTCAGCTTCCTCGGGGCACGAGCGTAGGCTCAATCAACAACAATGAGTACGTTCAGACCTGATGTGACAAGTGGGACAATGACAAGACTAGGCATAGTCGCTTCCCATGCGAGAATGTAACTGTTGGCTCTCATTCGAGTATAAAACGAGAAGCCATGACACTTAGAAGAGTGTTGGATGAAAAAACGCTGAGCCGAGAGCTGGTTTCACTGCATTGTAAGCTTCCCGGGTCTGCTTTATAGCACATCATATATCTAGTCCTAATTATTTAGGAGTAGGGTTTTACGCACCAGTACGTCCTGAACTTGTATACTTGTTTTGAGTTTGTTGTGTGTATTTCGGACTACGACTCATTTCCCAGACCAAATCTTGAAAGGAGGATGTTTATTGTTCCGTTGTTGAAGAACCAATCTCTTTCATCAATACTACAATCATACTCGTATACTACTCGTAAAGAATTTTAATGTTTGTTTTGAGAAAGATGACTTCGAGTAATTAAAGAGGGTAGCATTGTAATTTGCAACATCTCTTATTTTAATGTGAGATTATATATACATATATAATTTTTTAAAAAAAAACTGGAACGAGAGGAACTAGGTGAATGCTTAGGGTGGGACCCACCAGCTAAGTAGGAGTGTCCCCACACCTCATGCATGGACACATGCATTGATGGATACATGCATGCATCTGCGGGCGGCCCGGCCCGATCGTCCCCGAGATACATATGCCTGCCTACATAGGATGGTCCATGCAGAGAGGCTGCTCGCCGTGCATGCGTAGCGATATAAAGAAGGCACGGCAGTGACGGCACCGGCAGTTGCAGCTAGCTAGTTAGCAAAGCCAGCGAGCATATATACATACATACTCCAGCAATTTCGATCTCAACGTCTCCCCGGCCGTCGATCGATCACCCGCACGCCGCACCAGCAGATCGCGATCGATCGATCCAAATTTGCAGCTGGATCAATTGAGACCAAAGCAATCGATCCATCTACAGAGATCGCGACGCATGGGATATATGTATATGCATCACAACATCTCTTCCAGCAATTAATAACTTGATTATTTCTCAGCTGGCACACACGGACTGAGTGCATACATGTCGTTCCAAAACAATCGGTTAAGTTCTGCACATACACACACAAACATGGAAGTGTGGCACATATGTACCAATGTCATCGATCGTACGTTTTAACAACTTTTGAATTTTGTATATATATATATGTTATGTCTCCTACTTCATGATCATCGATCTAGCTAGCTATAGTAAGTAATATACTCGCTGTCCCTAACTTTAGCACTCTGTAGAATGCTTACGGGCCAACAATATTTTACATATCAAGTATATATAGAGAGGACCACTCTGTCTAGGCGCCAATGGTGCCTAATTAATCGAAAGGTTATATGCCAAAATTACAACTAGCAAATCCCTCAAGATACATACATTGAGAAAAGAAATCACATGCGTTTTGTATATGATATTTAAGACATTTAATTTCTTGGTTCACTTCAATTTCATCATCTAATTAATACTAGCACCTAGAGATCAAGCTAGCATATCTACGGTGCACATATTTCAAGTACGTGATTACACGCCTCTCACTGGATTCAGAAAAACAAGACATAAAAAGGACAGTACTATAGTAATTAATTAACTAGCATGGGTTTTCCCCAGCACAATTTATTTGATATACACCTTTTAGTTTTACACGTTTTAGCTTCTTTTTTTCCATTGATATATTTGAAATTTATATACAATAGTACAATTTGATTTGATATACGAATTTTAGTTAATTTCTATCTCAATAACACGTACAAATTGCAATTTATAAACATAACAATCTTTTCAAGTAGAATTTGCAATTGATATATAATTTCTAACTTCTATTTTCACATATATATATATATATAACTGTAACAATATTAATCAATCCACACAATTATAATCTAGAACCATTACAATCTAACAATGAAATATTTCTTTTTATTTGATTAATTAAAGTGGTAATTTTTAGGCTTCTAGAACAATGTGGTGGCCCCTTTTCGATTTCTGTTAATTAACAATATAAATATATAGATAAATGTCCGATGAATCTCACTACTTTGTCGTAAGTCCTAACTATATAAATTCTATATCTTTTGAGGTTAATAGAATTGAACTTCATATATATCTAAGTAGCTAATTTATCAATGAAACACGCATGGTTGCAAGCAGTAAAAGCGCCATATCCAGAGCTAGCCAAAAATACATATATAGTAATGGTTTGCATTCTTAATATTAACCACCTGCTGTAAAACAAATAATTAAACATGCATGCAGGATAATCATACTGACGTTAGGACGTGCATATGATACTTATGTAGGAGTAACAACCAAACTTACACGCGCAGCTTTATTTTTAATTATTAGAGCAAATTTCATGAAACCCAACCTATTATGATCCAATTGTATAAAATCACAGAGATTTTGGCATGTGACACGTAACAAAGGTTATTATGATCCTAAAGTTGCATAAAACCACATTATTGATCATTTTAACTTTGATCAATCATAATCATATATCAGATTTATGAGTATCTTATCAATCATATAAAATAAATGTTACATCTACTTTTAAAATTTTTGATATAGAAGTATGTTAAAATAGTTAACGATATGGTTTTGTAAAACTTTATGACCATAATACCTAGGGTTATGTGCCGTGCCAAAATCTGTATGGTTTTATGCAACTTGGACCATAATAGATGACGTTTTATGAAATTTAATCTTTTTATTAAAGAGGCAAACATGCAAGAATATGATCCATATAGCTTTACGGTTTTCACACACATATAAACCAAATAATCGGGTTATCATAAGAAATATAATGAAAATAATCAAGAAAAGGGGGCATGATAGAGAGAAGCGCGCAGAAAACTAGCTAAAGCATGCATAAAATGCTCTTCTCAAAATCATATGATCCGCGCGCGTGGAACTCAACTTGATCACTCATCAAAAACTTAACTTCATATACTATCAGTGACAAATTATTATTAACACAAACATTACATGCATGTACATTGGTCGAAACAAATTAATATTTGGAATGGTACATTAACTGTTCCACATCATAGCATTGACCAAGTAACTAATGCATGCCAGGAAGAATTAGAGGGGAAATGCTAAGTTCTATGTTAAACCTGGTACTTTATTCAGTGTTTCATGAAGCCAGTTTACACTTTTTAGATAAATTGATGATACAAAAGATCAAGCCAAGAGTCAACTTGCAGTTCAATAAATATGGTTTGCTAATTAAACATATCCTTAATAAGACTCATCCTATATACTGTACAATATAGGTCTGATTACGTGTCAAGAATGTGCACATATGCTTCGATCTAGTTAGCTATAGGCTTTATAAATACATCTATGACATATACACTAAAGCTTTATGATCTTATAATATTAATATACATATGTGATGTGTTTTCTTATACTTACATATGCCATCAGCTTTAATTTATCATCAATTGAACAATCAACTTTATTGGCTAAATTCAACCAATACGGCATGTTCTTATATATGTATGTGCGTTTATTAATTGACAGAGGGATTTTCTCAGAAATAATTGTGCAGAATTGAAGCAAGATTACATATGTACAGAAAATATGCATGCTGCATGAAGATTCAATGGAACAAAAAATAATCGAAATAATAACTGATAAATACTTTATTTGTGATGAGCGATTCATTATAAAAAAACTAAATTATCATACATAATACACATCCACACTGGAGCTTCATATATTATCCCATTAGTAGTAGCATTTGAAGCATGCATCAAATAAATTATATATATGATGGTATGTCCATGCATTTATGTTACTACGAGTATATATTATCCTCATGCCTGAGAGTTTGGTACCAGAAATTCAGAATGATCTGCCAATATATAGGAGTAAAATTGAATATGGGATATATGTTAAAAGCAAACATGCTAAAGCTGATATATTAAGACCACTCAGACTGAAATACTGAATTCCTGACAAAAGGCATATGCACGGGAGCCTGAACCTAATCAAAGAAAGCATCAACTAACGTACGGCAATCTCTACAATGACCTAATAGATCATGAACAGCTAGCTAACCAGTCGTATATATAAACCCAGCATGACACTCAGAAATTAATGGCAGAGCCTAGAGTCCTAGACTCATGGGCAAAGCTAGCTGAAAAAGGCTCTCGTCTACTATCAACACAATAATCAATTTCTTCTGTTATCACTGCGTACGCCCAGGCCCAGTACCCTGAATGAGTCGGAGAGCGAAGCAGAATTAATTCTACCATATGGATGCAAGGGTGCATATTTGCAGTCCTGCAAGTTCAGTTCATGCAATGCATGCGCTACCAATGCTATGTATGTGCAATGTGACCTGCAATTTTGCTGTCTATCCACATGGATGGCCGGCCGGCCGGCCGGGACGATGGAGATTCTATATATACTTATCTCTTCCTCCTCCTGACACCAAAAGGAAGAACCCAATAGGAGGGAGAGAAGAAGGATCTACTACTTGCTTTCTAGTATTCCATATCTATTTCTCCCTTTTTTCACTCCTTGCTCGCCGAAAGGGTTGGGATTCCACACACAAACCTTAGCTTGGCATGCATTTCGTTCACACATTGCACAGCAAACTTATGAGAGTTATGCCAGCTAGCTAGCCGGCCTGATGAACATTTCACACATCGCACAGTGTATTGCTGGCGCAGAAGAAACAGCAGCAACAGAAGCACTGAAGCAGTAGCAGGGACGACGACGAAAAAAGGAATAGCACAAGAGACAAATGCGCAAACCAAATCAAGAACGGAGCAGCGATGTGCAGAGGGAGAGAGAAGAAAGAGAGGTAGGGATGCATATATACATGGAGTGAGAGGAGTGAGAGACTGTAATATGCATATGCAGGAGAAGGATTTAGGATCTGACCTGCAGTGCTCCAATAACTGCCTGTCCTAGCTTGATAGCTGGCCTGCAGGCTGGCTTGCTCCCCACATTTTAAAGGCATCTTCTCCTCTTCTCTTCTCTTCATCACAGCAATCTATAGCTGCTGCTGCCTTGGAAGGGGAGCCCAATTGACCTGCACAAACAACAGCACACCAAGAACAATCCATGTGCCCAGTATACATGCATCTATCCATGCGTAGAGTACGGGCTCTCCAATGTAACAACCTCCATTAGCTATCTAGCTCATCACCAGTGTATAACAAGTGTACATATATAAACTTGTAGCATCAGTGCAAATTGATTGTTATCATATGTGAGGATCACACGCCAGTGTTCCATAGGCTCAGTCATGATATATACAATTGGCCTGGAGTTTAGCTTGGAAACAATTATATTTCTTCTTCTTCCCCTAATCACTAGTACCAGTAGTATATATTTTCTCCCAGACACAAATAAGAGAGCAGCTAAGAAAACTTAATTATAATTAAGCACAAGAGAAAAGGCAAAGCAAATCGAAGCAAGAAAAACCATCAACCTAGAAAGAATTTTTTTTGGTTGCTGCTTTGTTCTTTTTCTTAAACTGTTCCCCTCACACTGCACTGGCTAATTTAAGAGAGATGATGAGCTATATACGAAATACGAAGGAGCTAGCTGCTCCAAGCGCCTCCACCTCCGCCGCCGCCGCCTTCTTCTTTGTTTACTTCTCCGGCCACTCTTCCTCAACTTACGATTTCCATTTGTGTCAGTCGTAGTAGTAGCAGAATTGAAGCATAAAGTAGCAGATCATGTACGTGTACGGCCGTACCCCCTTCACAAGTCAAGGTTCAAGGAGCACCTCGCTTTCCCGGAGGAAGATGACGATGATGACGGCGGCGACGGCACCTGCTGCAGTGGCGGCGGCACCGTCTTCCCGATGCCGGCGTCGCCTTCTTCGGAATTCGCGCAGTCGAGGTTCACCCCGAACAGCCGAACTCGCTTCGACGGAGCTGACGACGCCACCGACGGCTGCGCGTGCCCCGCCGTCATGCGCACCGGCACCGACTCCAGCACCACCGCGGGATGCTGCTGCGGCAACGGCCGGTAGAACAGCACCTGCCTGCTGGTGGCCGCCGCGTACGCGTCGTACCCGACGGCGTGGGCGTGTCGGCGGTGGTGGTCGTACATGGGTGTCGAGGGAGGCAGGAGAAACCTGGTGCCGGCGCCGGCGGCTCCGTGGTGATGATGTGCCCAGGGAGCGAAGGGGATGGAGGAGGGGAGCTGGAAGCGGTGCGTGGGCGGCTGGAGCGCGGCGACGACGTCGGGCGGCGGCGCCAGTCGATGAAGAGCCTCCCGCGCGCCGCCTCGCCGACGCCGCGGCCGAAGGAGACGGTGTCCCCGGCGTCGAGGCGCTTCTCCTTGACGAAGCGGCTCCAGCCCTTGGTCATGACGTAGCTCTGGCTGCTGTTCCAGTAGGAGTAGCGGAAGCGCCATGGCTTCCCCGTGCGGTCCTCGAAGCTGAGCAGGAGGCCCTTCTCGTTGGACGCCGCGTCGAGCGGGAAGTACTTCTCCGCGTGCTGCTTCGGGATCACCAGCCGGTTCAGCTTCCCGACGTCGCTCGGCGTCACCACCTTGTCGAACATGTGCTCCTTCTCCACCGCCTCCGCCGGCAAGCTCCTCCCACTCTCTTGTTGCTCGACGCCGCCCGCCGCCGACGGCCTCACGATTGGCGTGATGAACTCCATGTGCCGATCGATCAACCGACCGACCGACCGACCGACGGCGATCGAGGTAGGTAGCGGCTAGCTAGAGGAGGAAGACGGTGATGCCGCCTCCGGCCGGGCCGGCTTGTCCTGCGGTGGCCTTGACCTTGGCTTTGACCCGCTGTATGCTTATGGTATGCTGCTTGTGCTGCCTTGTTACTATTGATAGTATATGGCTACTACTTAATTTGGGGGCTTATTATATAGATTAGGAGGCAACTATATATCTCTTGTTTAATTGGGTCTTTTGGGATTGGAAATTTAGAATTGTGAGGGCTCTGAGCTATAGCTAATTAGAATTAGCTAGCTAGCTCCTCCTTGTGGGTACTATGCTTAGCTATAGGGAGGGAATTCAGGGTTTATGTGTTCTATAGCTAGCTCAATTGTAGTGCTTTGCTTGTTTGTGTTGGGAAATTCAGCCTCAAAGAGATTCAGATGATGATGAAGAAGAAGAAGAGAGGGGCTAGAGCTAGCTGGGGAGGAAGAAGAAAGAGGCAATGGGTGTGAGATGTGATGAGTGGTGGTGGTGGTGGTGGTACTATGAAGGTTCTTGGTGGGAGGAGGAAAAGGATGAGGATGGATACTTACTTTTGGCTTGCAACCAAAGGTAATTGGCCTAGCTACTTACCTAGTAGCTATATACTAGTGTGGAGCAGATGTGTGTGTTGTTGTAGTTGCAGGTATAGTACACATGTATATGTATATGTGTATTTATGTATCTTTGTGTATGTATGCATGTGTATCAGAGAGGGGGTGAGGTGTAGCCTAGGAGGGCAAAGGGTGGGCACAATACACTAGCTTGCTTTTTAAAGGGTGAAGAGATGAGAGAGAGAGAGAGGAGTGGAGGAGAAGAGAGAGATGGTAGGGATTGTGAGAGGAGTGTGGGGCCCACGAATTATCTGGTTGAGCTCATGTGAGCTTGTCCTTCTCATGCTATAGGGGGCCTTTATGTGAGTTAGGCAGGTGATGAACCCCCCAAATGCCAGTTGTTGGCTGCAAATTTTCAACATGCACATATCTTCTTATTGGTAGTTAACTTATAACTGTATTTTATGGAGATATTATATGTGTGTGAATGTACCAAGTATTTGTACCAGCCGGTTTATTTGTGTATTCCAGTCTACAGGTATATATATACATGCTTGTTCAGTTGGAAGTATATATTAAAATCTGTGTATGTTGTATAATATATCAACTAAAACTTTTGCAATATTGCTCTTCTAGAGTTTGGATTGTTCATTCTAGGTTATATTTCTTTTTGTAGTAGTATGTACATATATGACATAAGCAGTATATATAGACACTTGGAAGTTATGTTATACGTGTTCTTTTCAGAGTTATGCCAACCATACACTTTAATTCAGTTAGCAAGTTTTTTTTCGTTTTAAATATCACCACGTGCATTTTCAGGTTAAGAGGAAATTAATTAATGCATATACTTCTTGTTTAGTTTTAGTGGAATTTCTGATAGAATAAATTAAAAGGTCCCATTCTGGCAACTGTATGGGCTGCTTATAGTATTATGTTTGATCTTAGTTACCTGGTTCTTATCACTACTCGTGCTCAGTCTGAACCACTCTACCTTAATTTGTTGCAATCTGCACACATTTCTGACTCTGAAAACTGCACGTCGTCGTTCTTCCATTTCTCCATATATAAATTCGAGGTGATTGTACTGCAAATCTGCAGCATCTCCTACTCCTAGCTGTACATGATTGCAGAGTAGTACGTACTACTAACGTACCTACCTAAAATTGCAGATATTGTTGCCCAAACTAATTAAAGTATCAACATGTATACATCCAGATAGAATATTGTAACGTGTGATACCAACAGTTTTTAATTGGGCAAGCTGGGTCTGTAGTTAAATATTTTCAGGTTATCTGCTTGACTGCTTGGCATTAGAAATTGGCAGTGTCCCTGTAAAGCCAGCTATTGTGTCAGGGCAGAGAAGAGAAGATGAGACGAGGCCAGTGTGCGCTCATCAGCTCTCAGCGCTCAGCATGGCTGCTGCATGCTTACCTCTAATCACAATATTGATTCGGCCTCATGAGTGAGAAGAGGCGTCTATTTTATGGGCAGACAATTACGGCTTACACATGTGGTGCATACAATAAGGTGCAATCTGCTGCTGCTTAGCATATAATATAGTGTTGATTAGAGGTATATTTTATATGGTGCACACACATGTTGCTGGGTGTTGGTGTGGCACAGGAGGCAGTGGTAATATATATTGGCCAGTTGCTGTATTTTGGGGAGGTTGTTTTGTTTGTGGGAGAACTGCATGAGGGTAGTTGCCCTGTTGGACTCAGGAAAAGGGCCTTTTTGCTATAGTTAATTTGTACTTGAATCACTTCTAGAAATGCTTGTGTTTACATCGGGTTAACAACTTCTTTTGCTGTCTTTCTTATGGAATGAGCTAGCTTCCATGCTGGATTAAGAGTTAAATTACAAACGAACTAAGGTCTTTGGCTAGCTAATTAAGGTTATCATCTGTCCATGGGATTTTTAATATGTTCTCGGTTGGTTGATGCATGCTACTAATTAACTAGGTAAAATTAAGATGCATCCATGAGCTAATCCTTAATTACTTAATTGGCCGATTGCCACTTCACAAAGGAGTAAACAAACCCAAGTTGATCCCACTGTTGTAAGGTGCATGAATCTCCCACATTATGTTTGTGAAGGGCCAGCAGGGCTCCCTGTGGATTGGTTGAGTTTGAGTGTTGACCCGTGGACAACGCTAGCTAGCACGGGGTGTGCACTGTGCACACAATATATCTCAAGTGGACATATATAAATGTGGAAATTAGCAAAAGGAGAAGAGTATTCTTTTCTTTTTCCTTGAACTTGGTGTGCATGTCTCCTTTAATTTGGTTGGAAGTTCGTCAAGTTTTGCAGTCGTATATCCTTCACCCAAACACTTAGGGCATGTTCAACGCAGCATCTTTCAAATGTTTTCCATGTCAACAAGAAAAAAACCACTGAAAATCTGGTATATATACAAATTAAAGAAAACATTAAAAAGGTTGTACTCCCTTCATACAAAAATACAAGCACTTTTAGGTTGTTTGGCAAAAATTAAGGTTGAGTAGAAAATATTTTAGGGCCCTTCATTTATATTAAATGAAGAATGGTTAGCAGTGGAATGATGATTGCGGTAAGATGTGAAGAAATTTCAGATGACAAGTAAATATTCGAGGAATCTTATATTCATAGATAAATTTTAAATACCTATAGAATGCTTATATTTTTCGATACAGAGTATATGATATTTATTTTACGCTGAATGGCTAAATAGATGAAAGATTTATAATAAATTATTCAAGAATATGAATGAATGAATTAAATATTATAAAACTAAAAATATATTTAGACATAAATTCATATATAAAATGTTAGCCACCTACGTGCGTATTCATCCAACATTCCATTCCTCGAAAAGAAAAGGGATTTAATCACTTACTATAGATATCCACTTGTTATATAAGTATATATTCCAAAATTGTTTAAATGTATCTTTTAACTTTATAATATTTAGTTCATTCATTTATACCCTTGAACAATTATCACTACTTTCATCTATTCAGTCATTCAACATAAAAGAAATGCCATGCCTCCTCTTTCCACAAATGTAAGTATTCCAAGGATTTAAAATTTATCTAAATATAAAAATTTTTAGAGTACTACTTGGTCCGTCAATCATCTTTGATTCAAATTTTCTTCTATCCTACTCCCAACTATATTTCCACCCCAACAATTTCTTATTTATTGAGAGGCATTAAAATTTTTCTTACTCAACCTTAATCTATGCTAATAAACTAAAATATAAAATTATTGTATTGATGGACGGAAGGAGTATACATAGGCCCCATTTGGTAAGGCTCAAAACTCTAACTCCTAGCTCTAAAATTAACTCCAGTGGAAGCTAGCTCTTGTGGGAGTTGGAGACCTGTTGAAAAGTGTTTGGCTAGCTTTTAGCTCCGGATCTAAAATTGAAAAAATCCCCAATCCCGTCCCCATACACGCCGCCCGCCATACACAACCGCGCCGCCCACGCGCACGCCACCCACCATCGGCATGCGCCGCCCGCCCGTCCCCGCCGAAGCGCCGCCGTCGACCCCGCCGTCGCCCGTGCGCCGTCCCCGTGCACCGCTCCCGTGCGTTGCCCGCCGCCCGCCGCGCATCGTTGTCCGTGCGCCGTTCCTGCTCGCGCGCGCTGCCGTCATCATGCGTCGCCAGCCCCCATCGAAGCGTCACCGTTGGGCCGTCGCCTGTGTGCCCGCCGCCGCCCGTGAGGTTTTGGGAGGGAAAGAGAGAGTGGGGGAGTTAGGAGGTGAGTTTAGGGTAGTTCAGTGGTATTTTTGTATAAATATGTTAAAAAATTAAAGGATAGTGGGTCTTTTAGGTTGGAGTGGAGCTGTGGAGAAAAAAAACCAGCTTTACCCTATAGTACAAATTTGTGGAGCAGCTCTGCTAGCTCCGCTCAGAAAAAAAATTTATACCATTTAGCTTGCTCTTAAGCCCGACTTCCCTGTGCATGGGTTAAATGCAACTCCCAAAATTTATATCCGTTTTTCTCTTAGCGATCTCTCGGCCTGCAATCACATGCCATGTATATACGGTGTGCATTAACATTAATTGGAGCTCAAAAGGTTAGCAAGAGATTACCAAGAGTCATTGCACAGTGGCTTACAGCTAGCAAAAGAACTGCATTTATGCAGTATGCTCGTAGTAAAGTACTCCCTCTGTCTCACGGAAGAAGACGTATATATATTTTTATATTTGACAAATAATTATTTTATTATAAAAATAAATTTTATTCGATAAAAATAACATCATAGGATTTATATTTGAATTTATTTTTTTTGTTATGATTTTGTTTCAGGTGTTGTGGTTATGATTTTGTCGTTACAAATATTTGTAAATATTTGTATTACTAGTAAATATGTCCATGCGTTATAACGGACGTCATTTTATTTTAGTGAGAAATTCAACACGGACACGCTATGAATTCCGATTTAGATTTAGCATCGACGGGCGTAGGGGCAGGTCGCCTGGCCCCGGGCGTCCGCCTCTACGTCGACCAAGCGGTGAGCCGATAGCAGGGAGGGAGGGACGATGATGTAGGGAGGGAAGCAGACGGAGGGCGAAGGTCCGGCGACGGCGCGGAGCTCGAGTGGCTACAGGAGAGAGGGATGCAGTGCGGATGGGGACGGGAGGGAGGGCGCAGGGAGAGAGGGACGCAGGAGGTCTTTTTTCACCCAAGCCCTTTCTTTCTTTTCAGCATTGAGACTATGAGTTAATTTTATAAACACTCAAGGGGTTTTCTACAAAATAACGATGGACTATAGGTTAATTTATAAACACTTAGGAGGTTTTATGCAAAAATAGCCGACGGACGAAAATTTTGGGTAAAAATACTATTTGCTTTATAGATAACTAGCAAAAATGTCCGTGTGTTGTAACGGGACGACGATGCGAAAAGGAAAGCAAGCGGCGACGCGGAGCTGCGAACGACGACGGGAGGGAGGGCGCAGGCGTGGCGTGATGCGAGCGGCGTGGCGCGGGCGCGGCGCGGATGGAAACGGGAGGGAGGGGCGTAGGAGGTCTTTTTTATCCAAGCCATTTTTTCTTTTCGTATGGGACTGTGGTTAATTTTATAAACACTCAAAGGTTTTTCAAAATAATCGAGTGGACAAAAAATTTAGATAGAAATACTACTTGCTTTATAACTAGATGGACGAAAAATTTAGATAGAAACATTACTTGTTTTATATAGATAGTTATAGATTATAGATAATATATATGAAAATTTTAAAATTTTGAAGACCGTACGTGTGCCACGTTTGTCCGCGTAGGATGGAGGGAGTAAAATGTAATCTAGGATGAAATATTTTAATCATTTTGCTGAAAAGTGGTAGTACTACTACAATGCATCAGGGCATCTGCAAAAATCAATACGAAGTGATTGGGGCACATGGTGGCTCTGATCAGTTTGGTCAACTTTTAAAATTACAGAAAACCGATGGCAGAGTTGATTAGAAATGCTCAATTAAACCACCCAAACCAAGTGTTAGTTTTGGGTGAAGTAAACTGTCTCTTGCGACGATGGCTCACATGTTTCACAGTTTCAGAGAACCAGGGGGACTCGTCAGAGCACTTGCCCTAAGAGCTAAGATCAATAGAACCATAAACAGCTAAACGAACTATTCTAAACGTACCTTCATCGATAAGCCTGTAAAAACTGGAGCACTAATTAACTAATTGAAGAGAACAGAAAAATTAGAGAAAATTTTGTTAATCTGATGATCGATTGCAACTGGGCTGGTTACTAGCTAGTTGTATGTGCATGCGCGCTTCGGATAATGACGTGCTAGATCTGTAAAGATCGACTGATGACTTAATAGTCGCTGGTCAGACTACAGTTAACGCACTGATCGATATATACGATCTCGGTGACACATGGATTCTGAATGATTTGGATCGATCAGATTCAGAGGTTGACCATGGATATATCGAGGTTGACCCTGGATATATCTCAGGTTGGTTCGCCATGAAGACTAGGGAACATAAAGCAGCATATATATCTGCACGCATGCGCATTGTCCGTGTCACCGACATCAACATCTACTGATTTGTAACTGACGGATTATATAGATTTATATGCAGCAATGTACAATAATTGGGTAGATAATTCAGCAACTTGGCACAAAGCACATACTTTAGTTTGACCAGCTTGATCGTCAGAACACAAGTCTACGATGTGACTATATATACATGGGGTGAAGTCAGCGCGGGGCAATTCCTTTCACAAATATACGCGTCATTTGACGTACTCCACAAGTGCATGTACATGCATTTCATTTCATTCTTACTACGCTGTGTACATGTCAATTGTCAAGGTTAGCTAGCTCTTGTACAGTACTACCGCAGTTTCTTACATGTCCTTTGTCCTCTCCTTCAATTTTCTACTACAAACACTGTTCCTAATTTATCGTTTTACTGCAGTACACCACAATATTATTTGTTGGAAGTTTGGAACAGTTCAGCACACAGGACACATAATACTATGGCCACCTAGGCGTCATTATTGCAAATTTGCAAGTAACATGAATGCATAGTTGTACCAAAGTACATATATATGGTACAGGCATACAGTGTATAGTACTGTAGATACCATGATGGTACACATATGTATATGTTGATGTGCATACACCCTAGCTAGGTATGAAAATGAAGTACTTCTGAAAACACTGAACATATGCTAAGGTAACTAGATTAGGCCCCCAGCACCCCTGCAAGGCTGCAATCATAATGCTTAAGACACAAACATGCATGTGGTAAAATGAGGGAGGAGATCAGAGAAGGGGGAGGAGGAAGCTAAAAGCTGGACAGCATTGTGGATAGGTCTGTTGCATAGAATTGTTTGCATGTAGTAGCTAAGCTAGCAATGCAAGCAACAAGGGAAGTTGCAGGTGAATATTAATGAAAGTAAGCAGCCTTTTTCTAGCTAGTCATAAGAGAAGCTGCATGCTGCCGCTGCTGCCCACTGCACAGAGAAAGTCCTCATTTGCTTTAGGCCTTCATCAGAAGGAGAGGAGATGAGATAAGATAAGAGAAGAGAAGAGAAGAGAAGAGATAATTCAGACTAGAACAGAAATGCAGAGAGAGCAAGCTAGGTGCAGCCAAATTAAATAGACACCCTTCTCTCTTTCCATTAAACTGCAGGCCCAAAAGGAGCACTTCGATAGGCATCAGCATGCAGGACCTCTGCTCCCTTTGCCTTCTCATGGCGCCCCATATTATATGCACGTCAATGTGTCATTGTGTCTGTATGCCTAGGTACAGCTATATATAAAAGTAGCTTAATTCAGCTTGATAGCTATGCATACCAGAAGAAACCATGCACATATTGCTCAAGCATTAGAAAGTAAATCATGGCATTACATTGACGTGTGCATGAGAGGGAAAATGACTTCAATTGATGGATGTATATATCGACAAGCTAACTACTAGGTATCGTATTAGCAGAAAAGCAGAAGACTTTTCCTTCTTTCTTTTCTTCTTTTTTTTTGCCAGTAAAACACTAACAGCAAGATATTAAATAACTGATGTTATATGCAGGGGAAGCAAGTACCCTTTTAAGCCGATCAATTGAAGTATCACATCACTTGCACGTCAGGGCCACTTCATGAAACCGTGTATGTTTTTTCCGGGTGTTGCTTAACTCCATTTGCTGTTCATATCCTGCACACATGGATGTCCTGATTGAGGAACAGTGCTGTGCCTTTTGCACAGGGCAACAAGATCGAGAGGTCCCATGTATGCTTGCAAGGATGTGTACTACTACATCATATTTCAGGCCCATTAAGCTTACTATATACCCTAAGCTAGCTAGCTAGCGGCCTGCATATAACGTGCTCTCTACTTTACCAGAGAAAAAATTTGAAGAAGAATCTAAGGTGAATAATCAAGCATCATTAAGTGAGCATGGCATCTAATACCACCCTCTCGGCTAGCTCTAGCTGTATACATATATAGAGTAGCTACTCTAGTCTTTATGTAGGAGCTAGGTTATAGTACAGGGATGGATCGATCTCTCCCTCTCATCTGGCCCCTGAGGGCGCGGGATGGAGGTCGGCGCGGGTCCCGGCCGGCGATGGATGCTTGCGGTGGCGTGCGATACGGCTCTCGGTCGCCGTGGCAGATGGCATTTAGCTAGTAAAGGAGCCACAGGCCGGTGAGGGGACCGGCGCCTTTGAGAAGGCTGGGCCGGGGAGAGCTAACTAGCAAGTGAGAAGGAGAGGATAAAGCAAGGCCAAATGAATGATCGATCCACGGTACAGTGCACATGTATTATGGTGTGCCTAATATACTGACTGTTCTGCCATGCTTAAGCGCGCTCTCCTCTCTCATGCATAATGTAGGGATCTTTGGACCAATGGCATTCCGGGTGAGGTTTGGCGCAAGAGGAGCATATTTCTGGTGTTTTATAGGGCATATGCATATGCCATGGACCACCAATTATACAGCATCGAGGGCATGGCCCTTTCAACATCATCAAAACCTTTGTGATTAATTGGGGCCTAGTACTATCAAAACCTAGCTATTACACTAGATTTGTACTACCACCCGTTCTAAGTGTTATTGTTTTAGATCTCTTTTTACTCTTAATAAATTTTAGATACTAAACCCATTTTTTCTCTTATGTGATTGTTATTTGAACGCTATCACACTCATCTACAGCATCAATAAATGAGGTACCTTGACACTTTCTTAATTCCTATGCCCAAATCTAAAACAATTTATATTTGGATTTGGAAACAAAAAGGAAAGTAGAAGTGTTTATGTTTAAGTACTTCTATTAAAAAGATAGCAAGAATCTCCCCCGTTTGCAAAAAGAAGTCCTAGCATAACAATTTGAACACAGATGCGTATCCCCCAACACTATACATGGTTAAACACTGCAGAGGCAGATGGTATAATATATATGCATGCAGTATGAACTATGAAGGGTCAATTGTTGTCAGTATGTACTGTTTATATTAGTCCAAATTAATATTAGCTCAAAAGAAAGCACATATATGTACCTTATATGTGTTATATGTGTGTGTGCACGCATGGGCTGTGCGTACGTGACTCAACTAGCTAGCTTACTTGCTCATTAACTACAGCCATACTTCAAATTTTCTGGCTATAACTTCACTTCTTCTGATCAAATTTTTTTATGATACATCGATCATGAAATCAGCAATTTTTAATGATCATTTGTTTATATGTACGGACCAGTGATTTTATGCAGCCTATGATTAAGACTATGATGTAGGAGCAACTGGCCTAAACTTAGGCCACTAAACTACATACATTGTCAGAGCTTTTGTAATAAAAAAACTGGATTACATATATAAAGAAAGAACTGTATGTACTTGATGGGCCTTGCAATTTTTTAAAAAATCTAGGGTTGGAGGAGAAAGCTGCAGCCTGTAGGTAATCCTAATGGGGAACCTGTACATATGTTTGATAGCCAAATCCTTTTTGGGATGATAATCTTTGGGCTGATTCAGGGGACTCCAAGCTGGGTTTTGTTTGTGCCAGGCCTGCATCCGTCCACTTTGGGCAGCTGGAGTGCTGGACCGTGGGCCTGCCAAACTATTGTTTCAGTCGCTTCTACAACTACAACCTGTCAACTCCTGCCCATCCCAACCGACGCCACGTCACCCTCTACGCACACAAGAATCCATCATACAAATTGTGTTACGAGTTCGTGAAAGTAGAAATAAATACGTTGGAAGTAGATAAAATAGGGAATAATTCTATTAGAATTTAATAAAGTAAATGTATTTTAGTATTTTTGTTATTTATGGATATATGTGTAAGAACGGTGAAAAAAAACTTATTTTGGAAGGAAAGCAGAGGCAAGTATGGATTCTAGAGAAGTGCTCTCCAAGGGATAAAGTGGAACAAATGATGTGAATTAGTGGGCATTGCTACCGGTTGTTCAGATAGCAACAGCCAAATATGCAGCTGATGCCTTGAATACCCTATCAAATTGCATATTGACTGTCCTATGTCTTCAAACTATCCACCATAGTATTCCCCGCATCCTAGCGATAAAAAATATCTTAAGGGTAGAAAAGGAACACACATACCTCTATATCTTGCTGTATTAGTGGGCACGTTGAGTTTGAGGGAGATGGCTTCAAATGGCACACCTTATCTAGCTGATCGAAACTACAGTCGACATCATTGGACCCACGTATCTGTGGCAGATCAAATACCAGACACAGTTCCACCTCTCCCTTTCACTATGCAAGTCTTCTCTGCTTGATCAGTATAGTATCACGGCAGGGGAGCAAATCTGACATTGCTGTTGCTCCTGCTGTATGTAGCCCCTGCAACTGGGTCCTGTTAAAAGGGAAAGAAAAAAAAAGAAATGGCAATGAGGGGTCAGTACTGTCCTAAACAGATAGAGATCAATTACCAGCTGTCACAGCATTAGCTTACTCAAACTCAATTGCATCGGTTTGCTTCTGCTTCTACAGGAAATGAGCAAAAGACAACATGACATGTAAAGTCATACTCTCTTTTTCTTTCTGGTACACATTGTATGCAACATCCCCCCCCCCCCTTTTCTTGCATGACTTGCTTCCTGCCAATTTGAGACCAACAGTAAACACTGTTACAATGCAGCCTGAAAAATTCAGAAGGCATCCTGGAGGATGAGGTTGAAAAATTCAGGTCTTCCCAGCATACAAATCGACTAAAAGCCCAATGTTGAGCTGATAGGCTCACACCAACCAGATCCTTGGCTGGTGACCGGTGCTATTAGCTCCATTAAAGATTTCCTCTAGCTACATTGCAAACAGTACATATTGATGGAATAAGACTACTGCAGTTTTTTTTTTTCAGCTTTAGCTTTTTCGTTTTATCATCTTACACTAGCATCTTACCTTTTATGTTTTAGCATCTTAGACTAAAATCTTTTACTTTAACATCTTAGACTAGCATCTTGAAATAATGCTTAGTTGTCCACCTATATATATATGTGTGTGTATCCCCAATCCCTCAGGTTGATCATGGTATTCTAGTGAGTAAAAAATAGAGAAAATTACCCTAACTCTAAGTGCTCTGAGTGTCGTCCCTCACAATGCGAGTGTTATCTCTAACAATGGATATTAGAGACGTATGGTTTTGTGATCTATCCAATCTCACCCGTGATTCTCTCCAGCGAAGGCTCCGGTCTCCCTGCTTGACTCCCTCCCTCGCTGGTCCCTGTGCTCTACCGGTAGCTAGCAACTCGGTGAGCACCGCCCCCACTTCGATCGCCGACAAACCTGATCGCTTCTCTCCTTCTGCACGAACAAGCAACAGCTCGGAGGCAACGGCTTGCTCCCAGTGCAGCAGCAACCTCCGTAACTTTTCCCCGCTAACGGCGTGCCATGTCTGCAGGAGGCTCTCACCGCTCGGTCACCTCGAGCGTGCGACGTCGGCAGGAGGCCGACCTCGCCACGGCAGAGGAGCGCGAGCGGGTGGCAGCAGAGGCCACGGCAGCAACGATGAGGTTGGCGGCGGCAGAGCTGGCAGCAGCAAGAGCGGCAGAGGAAGCGGCGACGGCGGCTGCGGCTACAGCATGTGCCATGGCGGTGGAGCTAGAAGCTCTGCACGGCGGTATGGCAGCAGCGCTGCCTCCGACGCAGGCAGTGTCAATGTGAAGGCAGAGTTGGCAAAGAGGGCGACGGATAAGCGGACGACGCAGGCGCGGCGTAGTGCCGCGGACGTGACGGCAGCCCAGATGGTAGGGATGGCGGCCTAGGGCTCGGTGGCGGCGGTGTCCGAGCTGGGAGGCGGTGCGACGGCGGCGGCAGCCCAGACGGGCGTGGACGTGTCGGCAATGCTCTCGGTGGACTTGTGCGCGACAACCGTACTCCTGGCGGACACGGGGAACGCGACCCTTGGCGCGACCCACGCATCGACCGCGCGTTGGAGGCCCAGCGACTGCGGGAGCGGGCGGCATAGCTGGAGGCCCAAATGGAGCACGACCGACGGCACAACGGATGGGACGACGACGAGTGCAGCCTTCACAGGCGGTGTGGCTCTCCTTTCCAGACCAGCGCCATGGTCACCACGGCTTCCAGACCGTCGTCAGGGACGCCGGCGCCGGTGGTGGATGGCCCCTCCTCACCAAGACCAACTACGTCGAGTGGTCCATGGTGATGAGGGTGAAGCTCCCGGTGCGACACATGTGGGAGGCGGTCTGCTACGGCAACGTCGACTATGACGAGGATCGACGGACGCTGGAGACCCTCTTTGCTGCAGTCCCGAATCTTGTCTTGAGTCGACCATCAAGCCCTTTGGTAGACGTCCCGAGCACTCTTTCACCTCGGGTAGCCCCTTTGGAGGACTACCGACCATCCCATCGATAGCGACCTACCGGTGCCAGGACCGGTGCTTCACGACCTGGAGGCACAGTCTATGTTGCACGGTACGAGGATACGGGTACAGCGATACAGAATTTTAGAAAAACAGTATATGGGGACATAGGAATATGTAATATTTTTTATACTACACAGTACAATACTTCCTTTAAAAAAAGAAGAGAAAAATAAATGAAAAAAAAGTACAGGTGGCTGGCGATAGCGGCACTGCAGCACCAAGAATAAAGTTGCAACTTGCAAGAAGCAAGCACTGCAGCCACTGAGCCATTGCTTAGTAGGGGTGGGCATTCGGTATTACCGAACCGATCGGTTCGGTTCTTCGGTTCCTCAAGAAAACGGTACCGATCGGTTCCTAAAAAATTTAGAACCGAGGAAATTCGGTTTTGGTAAATTTAGTTTGGTTCCGGTATTTACCGAAAGTACCGAACAAAGATACAACACAATGTAACATTAGGTTCAATAGCCAATTTTGATAGGAATTCAACATATAAAATCATACATATAAAAAATCTCAAAACTACAAGAGTAGATGTCTACAAATACATAATATAATTATTCATAATAGAGCCATCAATAATATAAAAATCAAGCACAAGTCAAGGAAAAAATAATAAATTTTGGTACTTCGGTAATTTCGATTTACCAAGGTATAGAACCGAATTTACCTCGGTAAATTCAGTTCTTGAGAACTAGGAACCGAACAGGAACCGGATTTTTTGGTTTCGGTATTTTTCGGTTCGGTTCTTGGTGCCCATCCCTACTGCTTAGTAGTTACTCTCTGCTTACTCCACTCTCTCTATCTCTCTCTCGCTCTCTGCTTACTCCTCTCTCTCTCTGCTTACTCTATCTCTCTGCCAATAGCACTGTTCAAAAGGGAAAAGTTAGTATAGCAGCACGCTTAATGCCCACCGCGAGCACGCCCCCGTCAGCCGTCGCAGTTAGCACGCCTCCTGGCCCCGCCGTGAGCACCAGCAGATCCACCACCAGCGTTGCCTCCACTGCCGCTGCCGACGCCGTCGACATGGACGTCGAGGTTGCGCCGCGACACTGAGGAGCTCCACCGTAGCGTGGACGCCGTCGAGCGCGGCAGCCTGGTGGCATCGTCCTACGCCTCCTTGCTGTCCTACGCCCCTACCCGCCGACACCACAGTCATGTGGCTTGGCGGTTGCATACGTCGGGGATACGCGTATCCCCGACGTATCCCGGCGTATCGGCATACCCGATACGGGGACACGATGGTGGTTCACCGTATCGGTGCAACCGAGGGAGCAGTTGCACCTTGCGTGCGATGACGGCGAGCCTCGCTCCTTCGCGGAGGCCGAGGGACACGCGGCATGGCGCACCGCGATGAAGCTGGAGATGGACGCGGTTGAGAGGAACCGCACTTGGGAGCTTCTGACCTTCCTCCTGAACACTGCGCGATCACCCTTAAGTGGGTGTTCAAGCTGAAGAAGGATGAAGCCGGTGCCGTTATCAAGCACAAGGTTCACTTGGTGGCACGCGGGTTTGTGCAGTAGGAGGGGGTCGACTTCGACGACGCTTTCGCTCCCGTGGCACGAATGGAGTCCGTGCGGCTCCTTGCGCTGGCTGCCCAGGAGGGCTGGTGCGTCCACCACATGGACGTCAAGTCGGCGTTCCTCAATGGCAACTTAAAGGAGGAGGTCTACGTGCACCAACCGCCGGGATTCGTGACCCCCTGGCAAGGAGGGCAAGGTGTTGCGCCTGCGCAAGGCCCTCTACGGCTTGCGGCAGGCACCACGAGCGTGGAACGCCAAGCTGGATTCCACACTGAAGGGGATGGGTTTCGAGCAAAGCCCGCACGAGGCGGCCATCTACCGACGGGGCAACGACGTCAATTCCCTATTGGTGGGTGTCTACGTCGACTTGGTGATCATGGGCACCAAGGATGCAGAGGTGACAGCGTTCAAGGAAGAGATGAAGGTCACCTTCTAGATAAGTGACTTAAGGCCTCTCTCCTTCTACTTGAGGATCGAGGTGCACCAGGACGACTCCGGCATCACACTTCGACAGACCGCCTACGCCAAGCGCATCGTTGAGTTAGCTGGGCTCACCGACTGCAACCCAACTCTCACTTCGATGGAGGAGAGGCTGAAGCTCAGCCGTGACAGCACGGGAGAGGAGGTGGATCCACGCAGTACCGACGCCTTGTGGGGAGCCTTCGTTACCTCGCCCACGTGCGGTCGGACTTGATGTTCTCCGTCGGCTACGTCAGTCGGTTCATGCAGCGACCGACGATAGAGCACCAGGAGGACGTCAAAAGGATCATCCGCTATGTTGCGGGGACTCTCGACCACGGCCTCCACTACCCGAGGTGTCCCGAGGCGGCACATTTCGTCGGGTACAGTGACAGCGACCACGCCGGCGACATCGACACCAACAAGAGCACGAGCGGGTGTTCTTCTTCCTCGGCAAGTGCCTCGTTAGCTGGCAGTCGGTCAAGCAGCAAGTGGTGTCCTTGTCCAGCTGCGAGGCTGAGTACATAGCGGCTTCCACCGCTTCAACTCAGGCGATCTGGCTCGCTCGGTTGCTTAGTGATCTCCTTCGCAGTGAGCTCAGGGTGGACAACCTCTGCTCTGGCCTTGGCAAAGAACTCTGTCTTCCACGAGCGCAGCAAGCATATCAAAGTGAAATACCACTTCATCCGAGGCTGCTTGGAGGAAGAGAGCGTCAGGGCAAGCTACATCAACACTAAGGACAAACTTGTTGATCTTCTCACCAAGTCCCTTGATAGAATCAAGTTTCAGGAGCTTCGCGCCAGGATTGGGATGATTCAAATCTCCTAGAAGACGACACACAAGACCCGCATGGATAAGCTCACATTAACCCGTCAATTTTGGATCCAATTCGGGATTTTTCTTGGGAAGTTTCGGGAAGAAATTGGAATGGAATAATATAGATTCATACAGAGGAAAAGGTTCTCTATTGATGCAAACGCTGTACCTAGAGGATAGGGATAGAGGAAGAGGGAAAAATCGAAATGAAATAAATAAAGAATAAAGCAAAAAAAATAAGTCAAAGATAGAAGAGCCCAGATTCCAAATGAAGAAATGGAAACTCGAAAAGGATCCTTCTGATTCTCAAAGAATGAGGGGCAAGGGGATTGATACCGAGAAAGATTTCTTCTTATTATAAGACATGATTTGATCCGCATATGTTTGGTAAAAGAACATCTTTTTTCAGATTTAGCTTTTCTGCTTTAGCATCTTATAATAGCATCTTCTGTTTTAGCATCTTAGACTAGCATCTTGAAATAATGCTTGGCTGCCCATCAATCTATACATATGTATTTCCAACCCCTCAGGTTGGTTGTGACATTCCAGTGAGTAAGAAATGGAAAAAATTGTCCTATCTCTGAGTGCTCTAAGTGTCGGCCCTCACAATGTGAGTGTTATCCCTAACATAGATGTCCTAGACCCTGGCTTGGATATTAGAGAGGAGGTTGAATACTAAATGAAGTGGTACTCTACCATACATCAATCTCTACCAGATTGCCGTTGAACTGTATTGTACCTCCAGCCTATAAATAAAGGAGAGAGAGAGAGAGAATAAACCGTACCTCCAGGTTGTGTTCTGAATCTCTCTGCTCCTGAATCCTGGTGAGGTTACAGTTCTTAACTTGCGTAATTAATAGCACATGCATTGAATCCGAGACCTGTGTAAGTAGCCAAGCTATTCCGTACCAGTAGATCTGTCAACAAGAATGTAGTTGCACAGCTGGGCCTAATCGGACAATTCTGAACAATATGGAGAATGCAGTGTTCCTCTTGGCTTCTGTGCTGTATGATTATGCTTGTCCCTGCAAATATTAGCTAGGCGCAGAAGGAAAGAAAAGGTGGTTGTAGATGTAACTAGTATAAATGAAGACCCATTTGTAACGGTCGGTTGATTCGTTATCCATCATATCCTAAAAGTAAAAGAGAAGAAAATATGCATAGGAATAGGTTGGTAAATCATGGCATCACTACCATATCTGACATCAAAGAACAAAAAAAATTCAAAATCCTCGCAGCCAGCTGGAAAAGGGGCATTTAGGGTGTCACAAGTGAAATAAAAACTATACAACAAATACACAAACCATGGAACTACTAAAAAGCTCAAAAGAGATTAAATATGAAACTATGAAAAAGTACATGTGCGATTGTTTCAATCATAAGAACATTTACACAGAAGCTCATAAGTAGCACGAGTTGACGAAGTTCAGTTCAAGTGACCAACCCCGACAGTTGATCCTGCAAATTATGTCACAATTCCTGCATACATAGACATATTTAAGGTTTGGAACACATATACAGTATGAACTTAAGCTGTAGTTACCTTTCCACTTCCAAGAGTTTTATGGATGAAGAGAAGTATTCCTAGTTCAGACCATACTGGATAATGTTCAATTTGATAATAATCTGAGTCTGATGACCCATCAACGCCATTATGTGCTCCCTCAAAGTGCCATACCCGATCGTCTGAATGATCTTCTGGTCTCCCCTCCAAAATGTTGCTAGTGTTATCTGTGTGCATTTTCATGGATTGCAGCCACTCCAAAGCATCATCTTCGAGCTGCTTGGCATTACTTGCTGCTTGGCATTGATTAGTGGTGTCATCTAATGATCTTATATTATCCTTATGGCACACGAAATCTTTGTGCCTAACCATAACAGTAACATCAGTTTGCTTTTTAATACTAGATAGAAAATTGTCAAAGTCCACATCCGATGAGCTTGAATAGCCCGATATACGTTTAACCGCCGCCAAAGAAAGGGGAAGCAGTATCAACATTAGTTTTACTTGATTCCACCCGCTCTTTGATAGTTTCTACCACTTCAGAGTTCATGCTATCATCACCAGACTCCAAAGTACCCATACTAACTGCAGCAGTATTATCAAAACCATTTGTTTTTTTGTTATTACTTGTTTCCTGCTGCTCCTCATCACTGCCCTCACAAAAGGAACATATACTATCACCACGGGATCTCAAAACTCTCAATTGAGTAAAGACACCAGCCTCAACTTCATTCGCAACGCTTCTATTTACTTTAGGAGATTGTCCATCGCCAGTGTCACCTTCCTCAGGTAGCAAGGTTGCACTACAGATAGTGTTTTCTTTCACATGGTTTTGTTGTTTGCTAGGATCATCAAGCACTTCATCATAATGAGCTCTTGGATTTGGACAAGCTAGAAGCTTGGTCATCTAATGGAACAGTAGGAGATGCACCTTCAAGATTATTTCACTTCCAAAGTAAGGAGATGCTAAAATTTTTTGATATAAATCAAGCTCTCCTTAATAGACATGCAAAATATACCGACCTGGTTGCTGACTGTGACATTTCTTGCTGACTGTGACATTTCAGTGCAAGTTCCATACGGGCAAGTTGAAGTTCATACTTGAGTTTAATCATGGAAGTTTCTGTTTCGATCCACAGATTGTTATATGCCAGCACATGTGTATCTTCATCATTGCCAGACTTATTTTCCTCTGTAGATAGATTCTGCATACAAGGGAGTAAAGCACATCTCTGAGAAAAAAAATCACTATTGTTCACACTAAACATATCCCAGAAATATTTGGAAGTCAAACCAGGATATAAATCAATACCTATAAAAGATGTTTTGAAATCTGTGCTGATGTCCGATAGAACAGGTTCAACAAACTTTTGAGCCTGGCAAGTATTTCCATCACAATTTATCTTTTCCAGTTTTGATTGAAGGTAGTTGATATTGACATGATCATCATTTAATAGACCCTTGCGTGAGACATAGCATAAGCTTAAATGAGACGAGAAATAATTTGATTTTCAATGTTGAGTAGAGATACCACCAAACTTTTGTTTAGCGGATTAGCATTTTCGGTGAACATAATTCCATAAGTCCTTTGGCAGAGTTATTATGAGAAACGGAAGTCAACACAGTGTGCTAGGCGTTAAGTTTCTTCAGATAATACAGGGATCATGTTCAGCTTAAAATGGAATATCAATCATTGTGAATGACATATCATTTATCCACCATGACAGCGCAATATAAGGGTAGCTATTTTTAGTACCTTGAGAAGAAAATTTGAAGTGAGGATAAAACCATCACAATTAGTAAAACCATGTACAAGGTAAAAGCTAACCAAGATAAAACTAAACGAAAAAAGTTCAACACTGATGTGATATGAAGCATAGCTGTTAAATACAAGTTCCAAAAATTCTATTGATTTTAAGTTAAGCAATCAGTACTCATGAAAAATATAATTATAATCAGTATGGATGAGGTAATGTTCACAAATTAAATAAACTATATGTTTTTCTCAAAACATGAAAAAAATGAAATGTGTAAGAAAGAGTCTGCATCACACTTTGCTTCTTTTTGGACTCAGAGAACTGAGATTTTGTATGGCAGATTGAATAAGTTCTTGATAAGATTCGCCCAACTCATAATCACCATTGCAACTAGATAGAAGCGCTACTGATAAATTGTACATTGACTTGATTAATTCTGCATGAGAATTGCATCTGTAGGTGATATTCTCAGAAAATGCATTCAGGTCCTCCTGAACAAGTGAGTGACGAAGAGATAAAAGTTCCTGACCTCTGCTCATAGGCATTTCAGGACACAGATTTTCCAGTGCAAGCCTTCCAGTTATAGAATTCTCACCAACATTACAGGTCTCGCCAGAACTATTAACTAAATAGTTTCCCACTATTCCCGTACCATTAGTAGATCTGTTCCAATCGCCACAATGTCTATACGCAGTCTGAAAGCCAGCATGATCTTTCTGCTCATTCTGCACGCTATCAAAATGACCAATATTAAACCTACATGGGTTTGCATATTTCAGGAATCGACCCTCAAAAACAGGATCACTTGGTGACGGATCTATTCTTGTCATGCCACATACTATAGGTGAGGCAGCAACAGATGGCATGGATAGGCCATAATTCAAAGATGTTGAGCAGGACGTAAGATGTGACGGGTAGTTATCATAAGAATAACGGCCATCAGATTGATGTATGGGAACAGGTTCTTTGTCTAATCAATCAATAATACTGGGAAACAAAGAAGGCTTATGGAGGACTGATGATCCAATATCACTGGACGCAGCTGCTGAAGTTCTTTGCTGAATTACTGGAATTTTCTCTTCCAGCCAGCCTGATCTTCCTGTTTTTGAGGGAATCCAGGGATGCAGCTGTTTGATGGAAGTAAATTGATCCTCCGAGTATACATTGTGTAGTGCACTATCGCTAAACAGAAATCCATCGGTATTCACAGTACCTGCAAATTAATTTGGTTTGTGTCAGCTGTATACAGTGATTTTTTTTGTCAAAGCCTTGGTGAAAATTTCTTGCTGTTTATATTTACACAAGAAGATAGCAACAAGAGAAATACTAGTCCTCTTGCCACCGTCAAATCATCTGTGACGCTGAAACCACCAAGCATCAGTAACAACAAGTGAACAATCAGATGCCTCTATATCATGTACATGCAATAACTTTAATGTCACATACGGTGAGACTCCATGCACTAAAAAAATCTTTACCTAAGATGATCACATAGTATTTTTAGAAGTAAATCGCATAGTTAACTACCCACCAGTAATTATGATTGGCCTCGACCGCACACAAAATTCCAGGTAGTATGACTGCAGACCTAAATCTACCTCGTGTATAAATCAATTACACAGAGTAACGCACAAATTAAACCCGTGTAAGATGCATTCATGAACTGTCACCACTACCACAAACACCGAGAAACCAATTAATTAATCACGTAGCACGTACAGATACATGCCCTAAGCCCCTAATCACGGGAGAAGGCGCGAGCTAGCTCACCTGCATACCCCGTCGCCGCGATAACGGGGTCCATGGAGCTCGCCAGAGGTTGCGCCGAAGACGAGTAGTACGACGGCGCGGTGGGCAGGTCAGGACACGGGCTAGGGGGTCTAGGGCTGTGGGGATTAGGGTAATGTTCAGCGAGGCGGTGACGATCGACGGCGAAGGGCGCGGCGGAGGGCCAGGATATGGCCGCGTGCGGCGGCGCCGGCTGGGAGAGCCCGCGATCGCCGGAGGAGTAGGGCATCATCTCGCCGCCCCGCCGCGCCGCTCGGTGGCAAGGCAAGCACACGGTGAATTTTTGGCATTTTTAATTTTATTTTTTAAAGATTTACAAAACTAATTTCCGAATTTCGAAATTTACACATCTAATTTCCTTCCGCCCTCGGGGAGGCCGTGACTAGAAAAAACGCCCTCCCAGAGAGCGTATTATCCGACGTGACAGATGGTCGTTGGGTGCCGTCTGCCGCGCGGAAGCAGAATTTTGCAGGCGGCCCCCTTCCCGTCCTTGGTAAGGGCGTTTTTTCACTGTGCACGGGGAACGCCCTGCAGAAAGGCCGGCCGTCCTGGCATTTTTGCAGGCGGCTCCCTTCCCGCCCTTACCAAGGGCGTTTTTTCACTGTGCTTACAGAGGGCCGCCTGCAAAAATGGGTGGCCGCCGTGGCAATTTTGCAGGCGGCCCCCTTCCCGCCCTTTGGAAGGGCGTTTTTATATAAGCCGACAGTCAATGGTTTTGACCTCATTTACACCTTCCCAAATCAAGAAAAAGAACAGAGAGAGGTGAGGAGCTGGATTGCGTACTTCATCCGAGGTAAATGCAATATCCCGTTGTTATTTTGTTTGTTAGTTAGTATGTAAATGCAATATTAAAAAAAATATAAATTTGTAATATTTGAATAGGTATTGAATATTTTGTTATAGATTTGTAAAACAGATGATTTAATTTAGATCAATTTAGATAATTTAATCGACGAACATAGGTAGAATAGATAGATCAATAAGGATAATTTAATGGACATTAACATAGGTAGAATAGATAGATGAACTTAGATAAAATGTGTTTGGATCTAAATGTAAATTATGTGAGTAGATGGTAAACACTATAGAAAATCGTACGTATAATTTCGTTGATAATCAAAATATGTTTAGATATAAACTACGATTTAATTGAATTTAGTTTACAAATTTTGGCAAATTGAAATGAACGAGGTACGATTGGCGATAGATAAAACGAACAAATCGATTCGGGATTTAAGATGTAGACCAAAGAACATATTGTTAAAGAAATTAAGTTAGGCACAGAATCATCTAGGCAACATATTCGTAGTATGGAATAAACTCAGTTTCAATTTGTTTGTCAGGCACTATGGCAAGTAAGATCATATTTCAGATAGTTCACGGTGAAGGCAACGTTAGATAAGGTCCAAAAGGTGTAGATTTGTCAGAAGTTAGGATGAAATCAAAGGGCATCGATAGGCCAGGCGAGAAAACATTTGAGTCAGTGTATAGTTGGTTGCTACGTGGATTTAAAGTGGATACAAGAGTGAACACAATGTCTCTATCCGTTGTAGTAAGTCGTGCAACAGAAGGATATTATTGGGAACTTATGCCTATAGATAACACTGAGTCGTGGAGACGTTATGTGGACATGGCACTTGAAAGGTCCTGACCCCTTGTTATTTTTGTGGCACTGCACGAAATCGATAGCATTAATACAATGCAAACAGAGTATGGCGAAGGTCCAAGCAATGAAGCAAGCTTGGAGGAGGCGATTGGCGTGGCGGACGAGGGGGAGAGAATCGAAGCAATTGTTGACGAAATGGAGAGGGAGGATTCTGAAAATGAGCAGGCGGAGGGCGATGAATCATCGGACGAGGAAGAAGATGTCATGCCCGTCGATTGGGAAAAAGCTGATTTCTCTCAGCTTGTTATCTCGGAAGGGCAACATGTTTCATTTGAATACAAGGATAACGAGGTCATACAGGGTGCTAGGTATGCTCATAAGGAAGACATGAAAGAGGCAGCGAAGCATTGGGCGATGTCTTTGCATAGAGAATTTAGGGTGATGAAGTCTACGAACTATGTGTATGATGCGAAGTGTATGAAGGATGATTGTCCGTGGCGCGTTCATGCATACAAGGGGAAATGAAGTGACTATTGAAAAGTCAGCATTGTTGGTGAGCACACATGTATGTTGTCGGGGGTAGATAAGTACCACCGCAACATCACGTCGGCGTTTGTTGCCGGTGAGATGTACAGCCATGTTGTTAAAAACACAGATTTTGAACCTGGCTCCATTATTAGGCACATTGAGAACAAATTCAAGTATACTATTAGATATGCGAAGGCTTGAAGGGCGAAACAAAAGATATTGGAGATGAGGTATGGCACATTTGAAGCATCGTATGATAATTTACCTCGTCTATTAGCCACCATTGCTCAGAGAAACCCCAATACCTACTACGACATTCGGACATTTCCATCATCTACCGATTCGAGCAAGAGTGTGCTGCAAAGAGCCTTTTTCTCGATTGGTGCTTGCATCAACGCATTTGTGCACTTGTCACCCCGTGCTGTGCATAGATGGAACCTTTTGACAGAAATACGAGGTCGGATGCGACGGCGATTGGAGCGGATGGGAACAACCGGGTGTTACCTATGGCGTTTGCATTTGTCGAGAGTGAGAATACCGAAAGTGGTATTGGTTCTTGAAGAGAGTTCGATGCCAAGTCGTTCGTATGAGGCCCAATGTTTGTCTCATACATGATCGTCATGCCGGCATGCTGAGGGCAATCGACTATCTTCAGAATGGTTGGCCGAAGAGGGGACTTCCAGCTAGGTGGCATGATGTTCGGAGTATGTGGTGCATGCGGCATATGGAAGCCAATTTCTACAAACAATTCAAGAACAAGCACCTGATGGATCTATTCAAGAGGCTATGTGGTCAAAATCAAGAGAAAAAATTCAATGAGATGTGGAGAAGGTTGGATGAGCTGACAACGAAGCAAACCGACGAGCAATCTCGTTTGCCACAGGTTGACGAGCCTGTAGTACCTCTTGGTCCATTGCATAATGACCCGCCAACAATTAGAAGGAGGTCTGCACCATCAATACGTAATTTCTCCTACTGGATAGAGAATGAACCGAAAGAAAAGTGGTCTCTGTTGTATGACACTGACGGAGCTCGATATGGTATAATGACAATGAACCTGGCCGAGGTGTACAACTGGGTGATGCGAAGAGTTAGGGGTCTTCCATTGATGGGTATTGTGGAATTTATCCTTCATGGCACTCAGGCATATTTTAGGGATAGCTTTAAGAAAATATCCCCTTTAATGGTCGATAACAACATTGTATTTGGCAATGTGGTGACGAAATATATGCAAGACAAAATTCTAAAGGCTATGAAGCACAGAGTAATCTCCCAAGGAACCCAAGTTCTTTGGTACGAGATCATGTGTGTCGACAGGAGAAGGCGCGGCATCAACCGTGTTCAAGCTGTGCAGAAATGTGTGCTTCATGCGGATGGTGGTTGTAGCTGCAGCTGTATGAAGCCGAAGCTTAGACATCTGCCTTGCTCACACGTCCTTGCCACAGCTGGGGACTGCGGCATAGTTCCAGATATTTATGTGTCACCGTACTACAGGAAAGAATCATTTTTTCATACGTGGAAGGAGGAGATATATGGTTTTGGGATATCTGGATCGTACACAACACTGCGGCCACAAGTGTTCTACATTCCAGATCCGTCGAAGTTAAGGATGAAAAAGGAACGTCGTCAGTCGAGACGCATCAGAAACGACATGGACGAGTCGGAGGCCGGGGGAAGGACCCTACGTTGCAGCAAATGCGATAAGCGCGGACATACATACAAAAAATGTCCGAAGAATTCAGAAATTTCAACCGTCGAAGGTTCAGGACTTTCCGGACAGCCCTCCGATGGTAGCCGTCCATCTGGAGAAGGAACAACAACGAGGCGACCACGTCCTAGACGTGCTCGTGCGGCGACTACGTCGTCCGCTGGCGATGCAATGGCTTGATTATTTTGTTTGCTCCTTTTAATATAGTGGTGATCCGATATTTGTAATATTTGTCATGTTGTTGCCATCTGTCGTGCGTGTAATATTTATCATTGTGAGACGTAAACTGTTTTATTGTTGTTGTGATACTTATATGTTGTGTTTGGTAGTTTGAATTACGACGTGCACTTTTTTGTAATGTTGAGATATAATGGACCATTTATGTCATGTATTCATGTTGTTTTGTTTTTTCTTATAAATTGCTTATTAATTTATTCATGTATTCATGCAGGTATGGCGGACGATACACCAACGCTTTTCAGCAGACAGGTCGACAGGGTGCATAGGTCGTACTTGTCGGCAGTGCAGGGTGCTCAGCTGACCACCTTTCGTCCACGGCCGTCTCGCGAGTTGTTGCGTGTCGATCCGCGACACGTCCAGCGGTACGATCAAACTCTTTTCATTTATTGCAAGAATATTATGCTTGATACTAATATTACACTATGTGTATGATATGCAGGTTACGTGAGTCTGGCCTGATCGCTCTTCGCAGACTTGTTGAGGCGCGTGCCGACGAGGACGATCAGGCCAGACGGTGGGATGCGGACCGGTCCCTGATAGCTGCTTTGGTGGATCGGTGGCGTCCTGAGACGCACACCTTCCATCTTCCTTGTGGGGATATGACACCGACGCTGCAGGACGTCTCGTACCTGCTAGGGCTACCACTAGCCGGAGAGGCTGTTGGGCCTGTGGATGCTATTGGTGGATGAAGGGAGGACATCACTGCACGATTTGCTCAGGTGATGAGGCTACCGGGGCTCCCAGCTGTTCAGGCGATCTACCCTTACGCGACCACCGGGCCTACTAGATGACGTTGATCCCAATGGTGTACGACATCACCGTCGAGCCTCACTGCCCAGGCCGAATGATGAGGCAGTTCGGACTGCGGCTGGGATTCCCGGTAGACGTACCGGTTGCCGTTCCCCACCAAGACCACCAGTGAGTATTTCTATTTCAAATTTACTACTATTGTGTCGAATTAAATGGAACTATAGTCGACCTTTGCTGTGTACGCAGGTTGTCTCGACGGGGACGGGGAGGCTCCCTCTGGGAACCACGTATGCAGCAATACGTGGCGGACTGGCTGATAGCCACCGAGGAGGTCATCGGCGAGATCTACGGCCACTCCGAGGAGAACTACACCGCCTACCTTCGGTGGTACCTACCGCGGACGCGTCCGCGAGTTACCTTCACACCGGCCACGCAGCGGAACACCGGGCGGCGAGCACGGACACCTACCCTGCACCGAGACCGGGACTACTTCGTTGGGGTATCGTCATGATTTCTCGGCATTAAAGCCTTTGTACGTCATTATGCTTTTTTATTGCAGCGAAAACCTAACTTGTTTCGATTTTTGTAGGCCGACGCCGCACGGGCATTGAATGCCAAAATCGACTCGGTGATGCTGAGGCTAGACGCAGGCATTCACCTGAACGACGTGGAACAGAGGATGACCTTCCAGCGGATGCAGACGACGGCACGTTCGATCTTGCGGATCTTCTCTTGTCGTTCAGCCGTCGACGCGGTTCCTCCACAGGGTGTTACAGGTCCACGTCCACGCGGTGCAGTACCCGGATGGTCACCACACGGCGCTGGTGCTTCCACAGGTTAGTTCCATTCATTTTCATTGTGTCAACCCTACAACGTGATCTAACAAACCGAATGTCGCGTAGGTCCGACGCTACCGAGAGGGGATACGGCAGGCGCGAGTGGATCGTCGATCCCTCGGCCTTTCGTTACTCGGCCCAAGATCGCGAGCTCATGGAGCGAGTGGATCCTCCGTTCCTCGTCCCCTCACTCAGGGAGGTGAGCAAGCAAGCGTCGTCCGACGATTAGTTCACACTTGTTAGTTTAAGTCACTGATGCTTCACATTGCTTACATACAGGAGGATTCTACTCGGCGGGGATTTTCCGCTCGGGGGCTTCATCGTCGCAGGCGGGCGGGTCCGGAGGAGGCGACGAGGGGGGGTCAGGTACGGGCGACGACTTCGACGACCTGGAGGACCCAGATAGGGACGTTCTCACCTCCTCTCAGCTCGGTGGAGCACCTCTACCACAGAGCTAGGACCCGCCACCGGAGACGCCCGCGCCGGATGTCCGTGCTAGTCATGGCGTGCCCCCAGACAGGCTGACGTACTCTCAGGGGCACGTCAGAGCATAGCCTAGGATGGATAGGGGTAAGAGGCCTCGTCAGTAGCTTCTGTGTGCAACAGTTTGTACAAATTGTAATTATTTATTTTGTGTTTGATGTTTGTATATATCTATGTCTGTTCGTCGCACTCACATGTCACGAGATCCTTCCGTATCGTTCGCTGCATGATACTCTTACTAACGACAAAAAAAACTTTTGGCCCAGTTAGACCTGCACGAGACATCGCTATCAGCTTTTGCCCGTGATGGTCCTGTACGATACGTCGCTATCAACTTTTGCCCCGTGACAATCCTACACGATACGTCTCGTTCAGCTGTTGCCCCGTGACAGACATAAACGATACATAGATGTGAACCTTCACCTCCCTGCACTATATATTGCCTAGATCCGAATACGAGCTCTTCAAATCTGCATTCTCTTTTCTACATTTACTCCTGCAATGAGATCTTCATATCATCCATTCCTTGAGCGTCTCCACTGGCGACTCCATCCTTTGAGCGGTTTTATTCCACCATGGTGTGACCGTCCGTTATGCCATTGTGGACATGGCTACATACTTACGTCGTCCCTCCTCGCTGAAACCAGGGGAGACGATTTTTCCAATGCGCCAACATTGATCAGGTATGGCTTAACTGCAATGCTTTCATCTATAAAATCTTCACGCAGAAAACGCTAACTTGATTGTATATCGTGTTAACACCTCATGCAGACATATCGTCGGGTGTGCAACTTCGTTGAGTGGATAGATACGGAGAACCCACGAACCGACGGAACACGTTACTACCCACTTAGCGAAACAAGGTCAGACTACCTTCGACGGAAGGCTGAGTACCAACGTCGAGTTTGCGCTGAAGCTTTGGACTGGCCTATGGATCAGCTGGCACTACCCACATGGCGGGAACGTTCAGAATGCCACTGTGGTCTACGTTGCCAGGTGGTAAGATCCATAAGACAAGCAACTAGAGGACAAAGATGCTTCGTGTGTCCCGAGATTGCGGATGACGATTTTGTCATGAGTATAATTTTTCTTTCTTTAATCTTTTCGCTTGTTTCATTTTCTAACCCCGAACATCAAAAATGTGTAACCAGGAGGATGTACGTCAGTGTCCATACGAAGATTGGATCGATACGGTTAAACCTGCTTCGATCGGTCAGACGGTAACACAACCTGAGTCGACTGAACAATTCATTCAGGCTTGGATGCAGTATGAACGTCGCGTCGAAATCGCAAGCTTTGCTTGGAGGAACAACCCACTGGGTTTCCCTAACTGGTCGGAGCGTCCCATGTGCGGTTGTAGGGATCGTTGCAAGATGGCTACCTCCTTTGAACCACGAACATATGGTCGAAGATATTTCATTTGCCCTAACTTAGACAACGACTTCGTTGTACGTCTTTCATTTTATCAATTCTGCAAACGTCTTCGCTCTAGTGGCTCTCTAACTGATTACATGTGTTTCTTTACCAGGGCATTCAAAGAAAGTGTGGATTCACTAGGTGGATCGACAATGTTATTCCCTAATATAACGGCCTAAAAGTAACTGAATGTGAAACTCAAAAGGAGTACAACGCCGAGAAGGAAAAAGAAAATTGATGACAAGCTTATCGCCCTTGAACGGTTCCGTAGGTAGCCGAGCCTTGACTCGTCGGGGATAAGTTAGTTGTATTGTATCATCCGTACCTAATGGGTTATGTAATAGTGTGACAAACTACTGTTTAACCATTGCTACTAAGTTAACTTGGTTAAAACAATATGTTCACAGGTAATGCAAACAACATATGTACGATACTTCGAACATTTACACTTGCAACAATATTTACATTTGCAACAATACGACGATAACATTTACATTTCAAACAATACGACAAATCAAATGGACGGTTACATTTGCAACAATACGACAAATCAAATGGATTGGTTATATTAGCAAAAATACAACGATAACATTTTACATCTCAAACAACACGAGAGAGGGTCGGTCGATGTCGATTAGGACAATTAGGGTTTAGGCAAAAAACGCCCTCTGGAAGGACGGGAAGGGGGCCGCCTGCAAAAGAGCGAAAAAACGCCCTTGGTAAGGGCGGGAAGGGGGCCACCTGCAAAAATGCCAGGGCGGCCGGCCTTTTTGCAGACAGCCCCCCGTGCACAATGAAAAAACGCCCTTACCAAGGGCGGGAAGGGGGCCGCCTGCAAAATTCACCCGCGCGGCAGACGGCACATAACGGCCGTCTGCCACGTCGGATAATACGCCCTCTGGGAGGACGTTTTTTCCAGTCACGCCCTCTCAGAGGACGGGAGGAGACTAAATGTGTAAATTTCAAAATTTTTTGTAAATCTTTTAAAAAATAAAATTAAAAATGCCAAAAATTCAGCACACGGTGTGCGAATCGCGTGGGCCAGTGCGCTTCCGATTTCAACTGGGTCGCTCGCCCTCTCGCCGCATACAACGCCGCGTGGGCCACTTCATAGTGGGCCTCATGGGCTGTGGTTTGTAGTCTTTGCCCAGGAAGAAGTAAGGAGTAGTCCTTCAGTTGGACTGGGCCGAGAAATGCAGATGAAATTCAGGCCCGGTTACGCGTGACACGACTTGACGGGAGCATCAGCATCATCTTCTCGCAGCTGCTGATGTTGCTGTCCACGTCGCCGCTAACCGCGCTTTCACCTTGCGATCTGATCAGATCAGTCGATCAATCTCGTCGCCTCCGCCTGAACAAATTCCAGGGTTCCTGCTTTGCTTAGTAGCCAAGGAATAATCCGCCGAGCCGGGTACGTACGTACCGGATCGATCGAGACGACGACGGCATAAAGCGGCATCAGCCACGCCGCCAGCCTTGCCGTGGTGTCGTCAAAACATAATATTCCCCCGGCCGGCGAGGCTGCCGGATGGCTTGGGCTAGTGCGCCGGGAATCTCACGGCAGGCAGAGCCGCCGTGTAAATTCGTTGCTATCCGAATCCCCCGGCATCACCACGCCGCTGTTACTGTCATCCTGCCCACCGCTTTCTCTCTTTCTTTCTCACCTTCATAACTCCACGCATGTTACTACTACTCGAATTCGATCCATTCAGCTGTATTTACTGCGCCCGCTGTATGGAGCAGCAACTAGCTTAAGCTTAGGTAGAGTGGAGTAGCTAGCTAGCTGCCTGCTTCTGGTGATGGACAAGGGAATGGATGCCATTCTCCTAGCAGGAGAAGAGAGGAGGCAACAGACATATGCGATGCAGATGAACGCATGCGTGCGTGCATGGATGGAATTGGGTAGGGAGTGTTTTTGATTTTACTTAATTCGATCGCGACGCCTTTAGCTATGTTGCAAAATATTCGAGCAAGTTGAAATGAGTGGTAAGGTGATCTGGTCACGTGCCTCACTTTTTATCTGGTATCGTCGAATATTGCAAGTGGATAGAACATGGTAAATTTACGGAACGGCAGTCGGCAGGTGGTTTTCTCGAGGTTATTCAGGTAAGCAAACATTGGTGGAGTAATACATGTGCTTTTAAAAAAACTAACAATTGGGCTAGTGTGTTGCAACGGGTGAAGTCGAAGCGCGATATGGATAGAGACGGGAGGAAGGGGCGCAAGCGCAGCGCGAGCTCCGAGCAGCGACGGAAGGAGGGGCGCAGGCGTAGCGTGGGCGTGGCGCAGATGGGGAAGGGCGGGAGGGGCACGAGAAGGTCTTTTTTTCATCTAAATCCTTTCTTTCTTTTTAGCATTAGGACTACGAGTTAATTTTATAAACACTTAAACGGTTTTCTGCAGGCGGACGAAAATTTTAGATAAAAATATTATTTGTTTTATAGATAGTTATAGATATATATACATTGAAAGGCTCCTGAATTTTGCATATATACATCTCATGTCCTACAGTAAAATAGTTCAGCAAACAGGAACAGGCTCTTTGTGCTTATTCCTTTGAACTTTGACTGTACATAAGACGAAAAGGTGTTTCAAGAGTCCAGCAACTTTCAACTTAAAAGGAGTACAGCAACTTAAAAAGGACTGAAGTTTATCTACTATAGCGTTGTAAAGCAGAGAGTTGGCAGTTTGATATTTTAAGATGCAGACTTGCAGAGGAGTGAACTTTCCTCTTGTTTTACTTAAAACCCCTTCATTTGCAGATTGCAGAGTGTCTTGTGAGCTCAACTTCAGCAGTAAGCAAGTATTTCTTGCTTTTTATTTTCAGCTTTTAGGATACCTTACTTTGCAATTTTTTTTCGAACGGCCAAACAGGATGCTTGGCGTTATATTAATGAAGGTGTTTAAGTACACAGCAAGAGCTGAAGGAAAAGGAAAATCTGAATATTTCTAACTACAAACATTCTTGTAATTTAGTCCACCTTACTCCTCATGGCACCAATCTCGCGATCGTGCTTTGCACCGGCCAAGCTCCAACAACCTAACTCGGAATTCAATTGATTATTTGATGGGTTGTCGCTTCTTTTCCTCTAAAAATTCTCGCATTTCTTTCTCTCTAGATGTCCTAGGCAATTAGCAAGAAGACTGATTTGAGTCCTTTGTGTTTTGTTGCTTCTGGATTGCTTTATTCCCTATGTCTATCAATCGAGCAGATCCCTGTCGGTGTTCCATCTCGGAATGATGTGCCCTTGCCGTAGACAGTGAAGCACTCCAAACCAGATTTGCTTCAAGATTGGGCATTCGAATAACAAGTGGTTGATGGTTTCAAGGTTTCGAAAGCATAACTGGCAGAAATAATTTGGCCACCTCCTGATTTGCAATCTATCTGTTGTCCACACCCGATTTTGAATCGCAAGCCAACTAAAGATCTTGCATTTTGCTGAGGCTCATGCCTCCCAAGACAACTATGTCAACGGCGAGGTTGTCATTCCCTCGAATTGGAAATGATAGGTAGATTTTCCGTTGTATTCCCCATTTGTCGTCCATCTCCAAGTGATCAAATCCTCCACTCCTTTTGTCAGTTGTGGGCATTCAAGTTCTAGGACCTCTCAGATCTTCAGGTACTCTGTAAGAAGAGTGATAGTGAGGTTGTGGTGGATGTCATTTATCCATCCATCTTCCTTGTTGCAGGGCGCCCTGTACCGTGCGGTTTTTCCTCTCAAAGTGTATGTAGAGATTCGATGCTAGACTTTTGAGGCTATGGCCGCCAATCCAGTTGGATTCCCAAAAGTTTGCCTTTCGCCTGTTCCCAATAAGGACTCTAGTCGATGCCGCGAACAATTCCTTATCAAGTTCATCACAAGGTGTTTTGGTTCTTATCCAGGGTTGTTTGGCCCCCTCCATTCATACCAAAGCCATCTCAGCCATAGAGCTCTAACAATTTTTTCTAAGTTGGGAAATCCAAGACCGCCATAACAAACAGGAGAACAGACTTTGGACCAATTTACCTTGCATATGCCCCCATGCATCTCCTCATTACCAGCCCATAGAAACGTCTTCTTGTTTTGTTGATTTCTTGAAGAGATTGCCTTGGCGGCTTCAGCACCGTGAGGACATACATCACGATGGAACTTAACACCAAGTTCACCATAATTTGATGCCTTCCAATGTACAACAGTGATGGCTTTCATCCCGATAGACGGCCCTTGATCTTATCGTGTACCTGCTGGAGGTGTACCTTGCGCAGGCGCCCATGAGTGAGTGGTAACCCGAGATAAGTTAGTGGAAAACTAGCCCTAGATCCAGAAAAATTGCACATGACATCGTCAAGATCAACTCCTTGGCATCGTATTGGAACCACCAAGATCTTATCAAGGTTGACATGTAGCCCGGTTGCCTTTCCAAAACCCTTGAGAATGTCAATAAGAACATCTACTTCGCCTCGAGCTAGGTTGAGTAAAACTGTCGCGTCATCCGCATACAAGGAGGTCCTGAATTTGGCATGACGGTTAACTAACCGCTCTCTGTTGCTCGGTTTAAAAAGTTTCTGTAGAGGATCAATTGCCATAATGAAGAGGTATGGGGATAGGGGGTCCTCTTGCCTCAAGCCTCACCGATGTGTGATGCTTTCGCCACGATCGCCATTTAAGGCGACTTTAGAAGTCACTGCAGCAAATAGTAGGCATATCCAATTTCTTTATCAGTGGCTAAAGCCCATATTTTGCATTACTTTTAGCAAGTATTCCCATGAGATTGAGTCGAAAGCTCGAACTATGTCAAGTTTGAAAAAAAGAGTGGGCTTCCTGTTGGCACTCAGGTTTCTTACTATATTCCGAACGTACAAGAAATTGTCTTGAATGCATCTCTTCCTCATGAAGGCGCTTTGAGCAACCAAGACTAGGCCATCCAAATGTTTGGCGAGCCATATTGCCAACACCTTAGACACCAGCTTTTGCCACAGAGTGTACGAGACAAATTGGCCTAAAGTTAGAGAGACCAATATAGGGGAGTTCTTTCTCGGTAGCAACATGATCACTGCTTTGTTAATGCCTCCAAAGTTTCCTCCTGACAAGTTGTATAAACACTAGAAGACCTCCATGATCTCCTGTTTAATTAGTGGCCAATATCTTTTGTAGAAGGTGCCAGTAAAACCATCTGGGCCAGGTGCCTTTTCTGTAGGCATTTGTTTTTTTGCAACCCAGATTTCCTCCTTTGTGAATGGCTTTTCTAGGTCGAGATAAATCCATCGCTTCCCAATTTGAGGTGCTACTTCGATGCTCCTTACTTCCCATGATTGAGTTGAAATGGTTGAAAAGTACCTTACCCTTTTCCTCGTGTTCAGTCAGGATAGTGTTTAATGTGCGCAACTGATGGATGTGGTTTTTTTCCTCCTTGAGTTTGCATGTATGTGAAAAAACTTTGTGTTTGCATCCCCTTCTTCAGCCATGTTAACCGGGACCTGCCTTTTCTTTGCCTTTGCGACCGCTACTAGGCCTATAGTCCTTATCTTGAGATCTTTCCTGAGCAAGTGCTCCTCCGCCGCCCCTTCACTGCCGCCGCCGCCGTCCGCAACCGAGGTCGTCGCCCCTCCGCTATCGTCGTCCGCCGCCGTCCGCAACCAAGGCCACCGCCCCTCCATTGGCGTTGTCCGCTGTCGATGCTGCCGTCGTCCGTTGCCAACGCCACCGTCGTCCGCTGTCAAGACCGTCGCCGTCGTCGTCTGCTGTCGAGAGGGAACTAACTATTAGGATTTGAAAAGTCTGAAATGGAGACTCTGTTAGAGTGTGCATCAGATTTGGAGAGGAATCTTTTTTTGTCTAGTTTGCCAAATAGACAAATGAAGAGAATCTTTTTTATAGTTTGTCAAATAGATGGAAAACCAAAAATAGTCATATTGTTGGAAATGCTCTAAGTATCACCTCCTGTGCCACGTGGGTTACTTTGCAACTTTGAGGCGCAGTTCTCCCTGTGTTCTGCCCTGACACACAGTACTTGTGGTTCAGAAAAGCACAGTCTTTTCCTCTAAATCTGACTTTGTGTTTAGATCTGATTCCAGCATGGCACTACATTCCATTCGAAACAATAGTTTGCTTACCTTCAGATACAGCTTTAAAATTTACTTACCGGGAAAGAAAAGTATATTGGATGCCAAAATGAAATTTCCTGGAGATTTTTACAGTAGTACATCCTTTTAAAAAAGACATAGCTGTCGTGGAAACGATAAAGCAGAGAATATATTAGGAAAAAGATAGGAAAATTCGTTCTTTCAGAAAAAAGAAACAAGAAAAAGGATGGAAAAACTTTTATCAACAAAGTAACTTTGTCCCTATCTTCTGTTGCAAAAAAAAATCAAGAACGTTCTTTTTAAAAATATCCTATCAAATTGCTATTAACCACCTAAGAGTACTTTATTCCATTGTTAAAAAATAAGGCAACATCAATTTGGATTCTACCTTAAGTTTATCAGAATAATTATCCTTAACATAGACATATCTTCTCCATCTTATCTTAAAAAAAGAAGACATATCTTCTCCATTACCACCTTTTGTTTTTTGTGAAACACACAAAGATTTTCATCTTCAAACTTCCCTTCTGTTCTTCTCCATCACCTGACAGTTCATGTCTTAGCAAATACCCCAGGCTCATCATATCACTAATACCAAGCTAAATTTTGTTATCTCCTTTTCTTTTAATAAAGCTACTTCCTCCGAACTGATAATATTCGTTTTGGACAAAGAGACGGTCTTTAAAAAACAGCATTTACCACTATTTTCTATTATAATATATATAAAGATATTAACAAATATATGGTTTTATTTATATTTTATTGAAGTATTTTTTAAGTCTAATATATATATGATCTTCATATTTCTTAAACAAATATTTTAAGAATTATTTATAGTTAAAGTTTTTAAAGTTTAACATCAGTATTTTGTTTAAAATGATAAGTATTACTTATCGTAGGGAGTAAAGTTTTAAATTAGGTGCCTATAAGGATAAGACCACCGGACCAGCTGCAAATGCTGTATATTATCTAAGTCCTTTCAACAACTTTCCCATGAAAGAACCATTCGTACATCCAAAAAAAATCAAAATCCCATCATTTCCAGTTCACCCAACAGACCATCCATCCAGCATCTCAAAGGGGAAAAAAAGGACCATCCATCACAGCCAATTATACCCCATTACTTTCATTCAAAAATTATACCCCATTACTGATCAAGCTGAATACACTAACTCAAATGGAAGCCTGAGGGAGAGATGCACAATGATTATGGTGTGCAATAAGAAATTAGGAATCGATGGCTGGTACTTAAAGTTGACAAGGCATAAATTTTTCACCAAAAATTTAAAAGATAATCGGAAAGAGTGGCTCTGCTCCGTGTAATCTGAATCTTTATCAAGCTGAAGAAACATGAAATGGGAGACATGGGACAGGTCCCTGATTAAATCAAACCAAGACAGGAGAACACTGGTCAAAAGAGCAGCTTTAGGTTTAAGTTGCATAATGAGGACAAGGCCATAGCCGAAAGAATTTGCAGCTGGGCTTATTGTAATCATCAGATAAGGCAGGCACTATTCTTAACAGTTTGACCATTGAGGCTTCAAATATTTCATGATGTAAGTGAGATCAATCAAATTAATGGACTATAGCTTGATCACATAGCACATGTTCGCCGCATGAATTCCCGGCGCCGCATGTCAAGTTGCACTACGTTCAATTCGATTACGTGTAGCGCATTTCCTGATAAGCACATTGCTAGAAATGCTAGTCAATAGCTAATTAACCATACGTGAGCAAATGATTCGACATTAGTTTTTGCACCGAGGTATGAACTGTGACCATCCTATGCTAATTCAGCCACTAACAACTATTTTAGCATTGCCAACTTGTCTTGTCAACTCAATTATTTCACAAGAAACAAATAGACTACCTAAGATAGCTAGATGCTCTGATAAAAGCACTATTATTGCATCAACACTGTGACAGGTTCCAAAGCTGGAATAAACACGGCAGCAAAATACAGAAACCAACATACAGGATAAAATTACACAGAGAAAGCAAGGAACAAAATTCCTCTGAAAGTCACAGAGATTGCTAAGTTAAGAGCACATGCAACAGTGGTGCATGCTCTGCGTATAAAAGCTTAGACAGAATAAGCACAAGGCATAATATCATTGAGGGAGGCACGAGCTTTGGAACTCGTTCCAAAGCGAAGTTGGCTTGAAGTCTGAAGAGGAGAAGGAAAGAGTCTCAATATTTTTTAGAATATTTCAGAAACTTTTCCTTTCCTCCCCAACCTGACATATATTCCTCCAACAAACACTTTTCCTGCCTTCTGCACCACTTCTCTCAGCTGGTCAATCACTAAGCAAACACTTTGTTTTGCAGAGAAATCAGTCACTAAACACTCTTGATAAGCCTGCATTTACATATTCTCTTGTCTCCCACGCTTTGCAGTGACAGTGTCTCTGAGTGTTCCGCAGGCGTTGCGATCGAGCGTGAGTTCGAATGAGAAAAATTAATGACACCTCGCATGCGTGATTCTGAATTTCTGACCATTGTTTTGTTGTTTGACAATTGGTATTGTAATTTGTAAAGTAACATGAAGAAACAGGATCGCTGAAACGTGAACTTCACCAAAAGACACTCGCTGGTCGCTGCCATTCGTGTCCGTTCTGATGGAAAAAAGGCTAGACATAAGCATCATTCGCCAGCTCATTTCCTGCATCTTGAGAATACTCGTCTCTCTTTTTCTAGCATAATTAGTACTTACCTGTAACAAGATTCCAAGGATTAATCCATGGATGATGTGGCAGAACAGGTGTACTGGATCAACCCTACACCCTTTCCTCACAAACCGGGGCCCCCTTTCACCCCATTTCAAGCAATAAAATGAGGGGGGAAGGCAAGGGTTCTACACTACACTGCCACTGCAACACCCTCTTCTCCTCTTCCTCCAAAAAAGCCTATAAAAAAGTATAAACTATTGCACCATCGAGCAAGGCAAGGGTAGTGATCGAAGAGAATAAAAACAGAAGTAGTAGCAGAAGCAAGAAACACTTGAGCATTTTGTTTTGTTCTCCTTGCAGTTGAAGCAGGAAGCAGCAAGCCAAGCTTAACCCTCTTGGCTAAGATTCAGGTTAACCTGCAGCGAGGTTAGCTTAGCTTAGCTTTGCTCGAGCTTGCCGTGCACTCCTCTGTCTCTTTTCCGGTGGTATAAGTTGTGCGGCGGTGAGCTGCCGGCCATGTCGACCGTCTCCTCCGCGCTGTCGTCGTTCCTCTACTGCTGCTTCTCCCCCACCGGCGGCCACCGGCACGGCCACCGCGCCGGCGCGTACTACTACAGCAGCCACCCGACGAGCACCAACGCCTACTACTACGAGGGGGGGCTCGCCGGACGCAGGATGGGGAGGAGCAGGCCGCTGTCTCTGCAGGTATTTTCTTCAGCATGTTCGTTCTTCCTTTGCTTGCTCTGCTCCTCGCTTCCTCTGTTTAGCCATGCTACGCATGCAAAAGACGGACAGATTCTTTGTTCAGATGAGTACGTATTTGCAAGCTTGTTTATGCGATATTACGATTGCGACTAGTCGTGTTCAGATTATTCTCCTCCGATTTTTGTCCGGCACTACTGATGCTGTCTCCTTAACGCTAATTAATTTCAGCATATACTAGTAATCAGGCTAGCTATGGCGATAATCTGTGCACGTTGCTGTTTAGAACAGCGCGCGAAACCAAGCTCGTGCATGCGTGCTAAAAAGAGAGCGAGAAAAGGTTGAAAAAAAAAGGAGGCAACTTACATAAGACAAGGAAAACTTTTCCCTCGGCTGCCGCATGCGCCGGTGTTGGAGACAGTAAAAATGTACTCGTACCAGTAGTAAAATACAGTAGGTGCATCATTCATGCGTGCGATTGAATTACTAGCTAATTGCTGCATGCGAGTACAGTAAAATATGAACGGTTGTGTCCTCTGCTTTCCCCAGACAGTGGAGCTCAAGGTTCGGATGTGCTGCTCAGGCTGCGAGAGGGTCGTCAAGCATGCTCTCATGAAGCTCAGAGGTATACAAATTAACAATCTATAACGAAAGAACTTTATAATTAATTTGTGGCAACTAGTTTAGTGATAGGAATTAATGTGTTTTTGCAGGGGTTGATTCGGTGGAGGTGGAGTTGGAGATGGAGAAGGTGACGGTGACGGGGTACGTGGAGAGGCAGAGGGTGCTGAAGGAGGTGAGGCGAGCGGGGAAGAAGGCGGAGTTCTGGCCAAACCCGGACCTGCCGCTCTACTTCACGTCGGCCAAGGACTACTTCCACGACGAGGAGTCGTTCCGCCCCAGCTACAACTACTACCGCCACGGCTACAACGGCGACAAGCACGGCCACCTCCCGGAGCCCCACCGCGGCGCCGACCCCGTCAGCAACATGTTCAACGATGACGACGTCAACGCCTGCTCCATCATGTAAATCCATGGCCATCTCCACCGAGCTTGCATGCATACACCTCCATGGGAACTACTAGCAGCTAGGGGGTAACGTACGCGGGGGTGAAGATCGAGGAGAGATCGATCGAGTGTGATCATTGTGTGTTCTCTCTTGTGCTCGGCGCCGGCCTGTCTGGCTGTGGTGACAGGCTGTGTGCCCATGTAGTAACAGATGCTAAAGTCAGTCAGTCAGTGTGCAGTATCGAATGAGTAGTGGCGCCCTTTACGGGTTACACAATGGAAAGCCCAGGCTCTGTGTACTCTCTCTCTCTCTGTGTGTCTGCAAATTGTCAATTGGCCTAAAATTATAGCCCAGTGTGGGATGAAAACCGAAATTCCAGACCGACCGAATATCGTTTCTGTAAAAGTAGTATTGTTTCCAATGTGCCAACATCGTATTAATGTCTCTACTAAATACTAGTTAAATTCATAAATATAGATAAATACTAGTTAAATTTATAAATATAGACAAGTTCCGAGAATCGTTTCCATATCATGTGCTAGGCTGCTAGCTTAGCTCTTCCTGATGTTCCTCAGTGTGATGCAGACTATAGCAACGAATGGGATGCCAGCCAGGGTATCTTCTTGTGCTCGTAGCTATAGCTAGCAGCAGTTAGGTTAGGTCGTTGGTGATTGTGGCTATGCCAGTTAAAATATTGTATTATCCACCGCTGGCTGCATCTGCACGATGATTTGATGGATACTGCAGACTAGGCACCACAGAGAGAAAAAGCCTGGGAAATACTAGGTCGGGAACATGATGGAGTTCGTGGTGTTCTTGGACCCTGCAAAACATCCAACAGCTGACAAGAATGGAGCCGCCAACAATAGTACCCTACAATTAAAAGATAAGGCTTGCTAGCTTCAAGCCTTCAGCTCAAAATTAGACTATCCATGGGCAATTGAGGTCACTTCCAACTTTATCACATACTCGATTCAAAAAATTGCACTCATCATAACACATACGAACGTTTGAACATAAATAATTCACTACCAACACACCTGCAGCACTACCTTTGAGCTTTCAAACTAAAATCAGGTGGGTTTTGTGGTGCGCATGTATCAGTGTTTTAAATCGCCCGGTTAAGACATTCAAACAGTTAATAGCAAGCTAAATAAGACTATAATGTAGGTTGTGTTTGTTTATTTGAGCTTCTGCTTTTTAGCTTTTTTGGAAAGCTAGTTTTTTGAAAAGCTAGCTTTTTGAAAAGCTAGTGATGATATTTTACTATTAGCTTATGTAATAAATTTTTATCTTCTCATCACATCAAAAACCAACAAAAGCTCATTTCAGCCAGCTTTCTAGCTTTTCATTTATTTGCTTAGAAACTAGCCTTCCAGCTTTTCGAAAACCAGCTAAAAAGCTGTCTGTTTATTTTAGCTTTTCAGCTTCTGAAAAAAGAAACTACAAAACTATCCAGAAAACTAAAAGAAATAGAACCTAAATCCTCATCAAACAGCTATATCGGAAGAGCTCATGTTTCTACTCACATTCACGTGTGCAGGCTGAAAATCAAACTAAAATTCCGGCCCATATGGATAGATGGGCCGGTACGAGGCCTCGAGTAGCCTATGGGCCTGAACACGGATGAAAAAAAAACCCCCGAAAAAACTCTGGCCGATCTCCTCCCCGCACGGCAAGGCTCTCCTTTCCCCTTCCGCGCAAGGCTTCCACGCGGACGAACACGAAACCCACACCCATTTCCCCATCCCCAATCCAAAATTCACTCGCTTTTCGATAAATTTCGGTTGATTGCGTACCTTCGCAATCCTCTCGCACGCATCCGTTTGCCCCATCACGCACTCGCGCGCCCCATCAATTTGATCTGATTCTTCCGCGTCGTCCGGCCGCGGCGCGCCCCTGATTGGCTTGGTGGAGGAGGAGGAGGATGTGGTGGTGGTGGTGGTGGTGGTGCGGCCATGGCGGCTTCGACGACGACGGCGGTGGCACCGGACTGGTGGGACGACGTGAACAACTCGCCGATGTGGCAGGACCGCACCTTCCACGCCCTTGCCGTGCTCTACGGGGCCGTCTCGTTCGTTGCCCTGGTAAGCCCTAGCCCTACGGGATTAGATCATCCTGCTTCGTACTGTTGGCTCCATTAGAATCAATTTAGGTTCTGAAACATGGGCTATTGTGATGATAACGGGCCGTGTAGCCTAGCAGTTTGGAAGTTTCGTCTTTAATTGTCTCAATCGAGGGCTTATATTTTTATTAAGCTGATGAGCTGTGCGGGAACTTTATAGCTTGCCCGTATGCTTGAAGTGTTATAGTGATGGAGACATGGAAATCAGTCTCGTTTGGGTCGTTCTCCCTTTTGGGGGAATTTTTGCAGGTCCAATTGATCAGAATCGAATGTAGGGTACCCGAGTATGGATGGACGACACAGAAGGTGTTCCATTTCATGAACTTTATTGTGAATGGAGGTGAGCATACTTTTGCACTTTATCACTGCTTCATTGATAGATGTTAGCTTTTCGGAACTTCAGTTTATGATTTTGGACTGGTTTGTTTCAGTGCGGTCAATTGTGTTTGTGCTCCGGCGAAATGTGCAACTTGTGCAGCCTGAGGTTTGTGTGGGGGAACAGTTCATGTTTCCCTGTCTTGTTTTTGCAATTGTTTCCAAGGTGCAGAGTAGGAATGATGCGTAACCATATGGCATTGTAGATATTCCAACATGTGCTCATTGATTTTCCGGGCCTTGCATTCTTCACAACCTATGCTCTGTTAGTGCTCTTCTGGGCAGAGATTTACTATCAGGTTAGTTTTACTTGGAGATATTTTGGTATTGTTCCATGGGTGTTTCTGTTCTCATTGGTTCACGATGGCATCTGGTAGGCACGTGCAATGTCTACTGATGGGCTCAGACCAGCTTTTTATACAATCAATGGAGTGGTCTATGCAATTCAGGTGACCCTGCCATCCACATTTCTTAGTGTTGATATAATTTCTTCTCTCTACAAAGTAAAAACTCATTCATGATACTCATTAGCATGACAGTTGGAAAACATGTTACTGTACGGATCATCCATTGATAGTGTAAAGTGATTGGATGAGTCCCAATTGATTTGTTATGTTGGACAGTATGCTATCAGTAAAAGGTTAAACAGAGAAAATAAAGCAAACTCTATCATAAAACCCTCAAAATAAGTTAGTTAGCATAGCATGATTCAAACTTACTAAACCTTGACTTCATAATGGACAATTACTCATCGTTGCACACATAGTTTAATTTATTGTGGAGACAATGATGGCTATTAGCTTGTGGGGACTCTCTGGCCGTACACTTTCTGTTGTGCTACATTTTGGTGTCATGGATGTCAAGTTAACCTACCACTTGCCATTCAGAGCATTTTTCATTGTGGACATGTTCACAAATTTCTACCCTTTTGAGAGCATATTTCAGTACGTAAAATTACACAAAGTTTTTTCTACCTGTCCTATTTGAAGTACTTTTGGAATGATCCGATTTTTTCATAATTTCAGATCATACTTTGGCTGGCATTGTGGTGGAAACCAGTTCGAGCAATGGTCATCTTGTCTAAGATGTTCTTTGCAGGTAAATCTTGTGTCATGTGCCTTTTCTTGCAGTTAGTATGGATTTTTATTTTGAATGAGAGCTTGCAGAAATCATAACTGGAGATAGATGGGAAAAATATCTGATCACAAGTTCAAAAAATTTCTTGCGTGCTTTTAGTTCCCCACGTCCCCTAAATATTAATGAACATGAAGGAAATACATTGAGTCGTGATAAACCAGGCGTAGTGCAATTTTAGTTTTCTTGTTATACATGATCATTTATCATTTATTCTACTAATACAAAGTTATTTGTCAGCGACATCTTTATTTGCTGCCCTTGGATTTCTTCTCTATGGAGGGAGGTAGGCTGTCCTTGGTTTTCTTTTCTTTTTGTTGTTTGGGGTGTTTGTCTTTTGAATTATGGACAATAAATTAGATACCGTTTGCATCCCTGCATCATGTAATATGAGTATGCTTCTGAAGTTATTTTCCCACATGCCATGTCCATGTGCTTTTGTATACGGCATTATTTGGAAATTGGAAGTAGGCATATGCCTGGGTGGGTGTGCAGTTATTGGGTACTGGTTGTGGTGATTCTTTTCATAGCTTGTTACTTAGTGTAATTTTGTGGTTATCTTTGTAGGCTATTTCTGATGTTACAGCGTTTCCCAGTTGAATCAAAAGGAAGGCGTAAAAAGTTGAATGAGGTACTATCTTTTATCGTTGGCTTCTATTCCAGAGTTACTTTAGATAATTTGCATTTCTAACACATCCCCTTTTACACAGGTTGGATATGTGACAACCATATGCTTTTCTGGCTTCTTGATCAGATGCGTAATGGTATGTCCTATGTCAATATTATCTTAGGGAGGTCTGCAGACTTCAATTACTCCACTTAATTAGAGCATCTTACAGATGTGCTTAAATGCGTTTGATAAAGAAGCCGACCTTGATGTTCTGAACCATCCAATCCTAAACTTTTTCTACTACTTGGTATGTTTTCCTATTCACTTGTTCTGTACTCAACCTTGCAGTTTCATACGTTGCCTTCGTTTATCTGGTGGCATCTATATCTTGGTCTCCGCTAATGTCATTGTTGTTTAATGTTAGAGGCTCTGTGTTGCTCATTTTAATTTGTCATGTTTGATGTTCACATCGAGGAAATCATTTGTTGCAAATTTTAACTGGTGTCAAACAAGGCGTAATGCTGGAATGTGATATAGACTTGTGAAAGATGTGTTTCTTTTGCTTGTTTGTACCCTGATTGGAACATGGGGTATATGGTGGGTATACTGATATCCTAATTAAGTAATTGTGTTTACAGAAAGAGCTGAACTGAAATGCTGTCGGGAATGTGACTCAAGGAAAAATGGTTTTGCTACATTGCATAAAACAAGAGAGGAAACTAGTGAAAGCTATTTATTCAGCAGAAGCTGTATGTGTGTATCCGTGCATAAGCATTCCAAACTATAGCATATTGATTTTGCCGAATGAGTTTAAAAAATACATTTGCTGATGGAGTATCTTCAGATTTTATGAAGTAATTGAGACTCAAGACAATCACTTCCATATTTATTTAGCTTTTGTAAGAATGGCCAGTAAAAAATGGCTTGCCAAGAATAAACTGCAAATACATATTTCTTTGTTGTGTTGTTTCGGATATGTCCAGACCAATAATTGTACTTACTGAGATGCTTGTTGATAGCGTTCACTTTCCCTTTGGCAGCTGGTTGAGATTGTACCTTCAGCTTTGGTTCTGTTCATATTAAGGAAACTACCACCTAAACGGGGGATCACACAGTACCATCCAATCCATTAGATCAGTCCAGGGAATCCCCAATATGTCCTTGCAAATTGTTCCTTCAAACTGGTAAGTGCAGAAATGTAAATCTTAACCACGGTTTTCTTTGTAGGTAAGGTTGCTTGGCTTTCATGTGAAAAAGCTCAACAAAATTCTGGGATATATATAGTATGTAAATTCTAACATCCCACCATCCCAAATTCCTGCAATTGCTGTACTGCGACCTAGGAGTGTTCTGCAACTATAGGTTTTCTTCCGTAAACTGAAGGACAAATGTGCTTTGATAATTTGTTTGATTGTTTGTAATAATGTCAGCTTTGTTTTATTGTTCCTGGTAAAAAGCCCCTTGCACGCTTCCTTCTGACTCCCCAGCGGTACACATTGTTCATTACTACTTTTTTAGCCTGGATGTTCATTTGCGGATGTGGACAAATCTCAGATGTTTATTTTTTGATCCAACGATGGTTTTTAGGTTTTCACTACATATATGATTTGAACTGTATATATTCTCTCTTATACAAGCTTTTATGGGCTTAGATGTGTAGTAGACATTGGGCCTCGTTAACATCTGTAAACTTGAGACTACTGATATTCCAAAGTCGAACATAGTGCGGGAAGTCTAGCCGTCTAGCAATGAACTAATGAGAAGAGAAGATAGATCTGTGTTTTCTATCAAACATTTGCAATTCTAAGTTTTGCCACCCCAAAGGTATTTACATACAGAATTTGCTGAGTTTATGTATTACTTTTAGTTTCCTTTGTTTTCAATCAGGAGATCATTTTCAAACTGACCAATAGCTGAAACTGGTTGAACCAGGCCAGATGTGCTGAGCCCTTGACATTCAAGAAATTTATTAAATTTTCATCACCCAGTTATCAAATATGTTTGGGTGGGTACGAGATATAGGCACCAGGTTGATTCCAATGAACCAATCTAGGCCAGAGCCAGTTTGGTCGATTCCCTAATGATTGTCTGATCACACACACACACACACAGAGAGAGAGAGAGAGAGAGAGAGAGAGAGAGAGAGAGAGAGAGAGAGAGAGAACACATCGAAGGTGAAACCGCCTTTAAGCAAATCATATTACGAAGAGTGGCAGATGATCATATAATAAGGAGTAGCAAATTCTAGAGTTGCAACCTTTGAGCGACAAATAGGCCTAAAGAGATTGGAGAAAACAACAAACTTCGAAGTAACAGATGAGTCTATCGAAAAGAAAATGAAAGCACGCACCTGTCAATCAGGTCGACAGCTTGGATACCACCGGGAGCATCAAATTCAGAACCGCACGAACAGGTTGTCCAATTGACAGCAGAGGAATGGAGACATGGAGAGGTATAAACAAAGCTCATCTTAGGCCTTAGGAGTGCGTTTTTAGAGGCTTATATTCTGACTGGTAGCTGTGTGTTCCTGTTGGGAATATCTCAATCCAACTGCGATTCAACTCCCAATCTAACTGCCATTTCCCGTTCCTGTTGGGAGCAGAAGCGTTAATCACGTTGGACCAGTCCTGCTGGACTTTTTATGAATTACTGCACGTATGAATTAGCAATAAAACCGTGTGGTTACCGTGATGTATATAATGGTTTGAAATTAAAAATAGGTAACTGTGACACGTCTGTTTTGCTTGTCCGGATAAACTCTGACGAAATTCTTGTAAAGACCATGAGAAATTTGAACGTTCCAAATTTCCATTCTACATCTACTGGTAGTATTACTACAACTAGCATGCAACACGGGATTCTGGTCCAAGAGAGAAAAATGCTTGGATGCTCTCTCGGATGCCGGCAGGGGGGAGTGATCGGCAGGACGGGCCCAACAGGGAGGACTCGTGTGCAGACACCGGACAGAATGAGAGATTGCTGTGCTGTGGGCAGCAGATGTGTCAGTGTTTATCATCCATTCCTCTCGGCTACCCTTTGACAGCAACAAATGGGTCTCCATAGAAACCGCATGGCCCCCAGCGAATTCAGCATCCACTGATTCTTTGCTTGGATTTGCAAAATTTTCTTCTTGTTGTGCTATGCTCTCTCCTTCGTGCCATTCATGCCATCCATCATACTACGAGAATGTTTGGATAAAGGGGTTCATGACACATCGAATGTTTGAACATCAATTTAAAAACTAAATGTGAATTAATTATGAAAATAATTACAGAATCGAAGAATAATTCGTACGACAAATCTATTAAGCCTAATTAATTCATGATTATGTTTACTGTAGCATCGTATCGTCAAAATTAGACTCATTAGATTCATCTCGTGAATTAGTCAAATAATTTACATTTAATACTCTAAAATAATATATAAGCATTCGATGTGACAATGAATTAAATTTTAATTCCAGAAACAAGCACCTTTATAGTCCCATGAAACAAACACCCCTTAACTCAAAGTCTGAATACTGAATCCATGGCTTTGCCTGATGCTGTCATCCATATAGTAGTAGGGGGTGTCTGTGTGTATTATCTATGATTTTTAACGCATGATTCTTTTATTGAAGTGCATTTTGTGATGAGCAACTACCGTGGATGATTGACTTCTAAGTAAGTGCGGAGTTGGTAGGTTTGTATCCCAGACAGACAACACGCATCGCATGTACAGTACAGTTCAGCAGGGTAACGTAGTAGTACCCTTGCTAAACAAGTGTCGACAGGGACTTGCAACAGTGGTAAAATGGGACATACACTGATAATAATATTGTCCATTCATTGATTAACCGGTACACCTTTTATTGTGTTGATGTTATCCTATGCCAAATCGGCAAATTATGCCGCAGCAACAGTCACTCAACACACTATTCAGGTAATGTTTTTACCCCCAACTGTTTTTACTGAACGGATTAGTGCTAACAACGCTAGCGGTAACTCGCCGGTGATATTTTTCCTGGTTGAAGTATGATATGATGAGTGAAAACCTATAAAGACAACACTGGACGCTTTATAATTTGGGAACTATGTAGCGGTAGTTGGAAGATCACCATCAAGAAATGCGTTTGAGTTCCCAACTTTGGGCCTATGCGTTTGCAAGAATTAGTGGGCTATGGAGGTAGCTGGTGCCGGCCGGCCTTACACTTCTGAATTTGCTACTCCCTTTAAATTTCGAATTCGGACGGCATGGATGTTGATTATAAATTACCACTAGCTCGTAGCAGATGGTTCTTGGCCACCTTATCCATGATAAGCTTATTGCATTTTTGTGTCTTCTCGTTGGATTCAATCTCAAATGTGGCTAGAGTAGTTTATTACTCCTATGTTGCTTGATCATTAAAAAAAGTACCCGATTAACATTGGGATCATCTCTAAACTAAATTTCATTGTCCGTAAGTTACGGAGTACTACTAGCTGAATTCATTGATTAGCTCTCATCTTTCTGTTCCTGTTTATCGGATGCACAGTTCATTGCCGTTTCTAAACATCAATACTTTGCCTGAAAAGCACACCATAACTGCACTTCTTCTAATAGGGACAACTAAGCAAAGCCACCCTTTTTGGTCAAAGTCGTGCATTGCCTATCATTAGATGTTTGCATAATTACATGAACCTAACCCACTGATTATCCTATGATGTTAGCCATGGAAGGAGAGACACTGACCAGGAATGCGAAATAGTACTAGATATCAGCAAGTTGAGCATTCGCATTCTTATCTGTGCTTCCCACTAAGAAACAATTAAGCATCTTTGTCGGAGCAATTTATGCTTGATTAGCTGCCCATGGTTCCTTGTTGTCACTTGTCAGGTAGTAGTAGAACACGTCCACCTGTTTCTAAAGGAGGGCATAATTTTTTTTCTAAAAAAATGCTGACATTGAAATGCTTTTGCTACCAGAAACCAAGAAGGCAAGAATAATGTCCCCTGAGCTAATGTTTGCACGCCCAAAAAATAATCATACACCTTTGGAAAAGTCACACCAGATTTCTTCCTACGGACATCATGAAGGCATGAACGAAAGAGCAGGCATAAATTTTTGTTTAAATAAGATAGGAAACATGAATAATATATAGAAAATGGTGTAATAAAAATACGTTGCATAATATTTACGGGAGGAACTGAAAGGATAGAAATGACATTTCTTTTTTTATGCTAGGAAGACAGGCTCAAAGAAGGTTGCAACCGACGAAAGGATGAAAAAATATGATTCCCTCGTTTCAAAACATATTTATTTATAAAATCTTTCATAAATACTAAAGAATAAAGATAAAATAACTATATTACTCTGTTTTGGTTGATGAGAGATAGATGGAGGTTGTTGAGATGCGAGAACACCCATCAATACTTTGGAAATAGATATATTAAAATAAATTTTAAGTGTTATAAATAATTATATTTTGAAAAGTCGAAAATAGAAAGAAAATTAGCGCTATACAGATAATGTGTCCCTAACTCGAGCATTGTATTGCAATGCAACAAGAGCCTCACGTTGATGTGAGCCCCTAGGGTTCTCCGGTCACGTCTCATCACTAACCTGACACAAATATTTTGTCCTCCTACCCAAGTTTTCTCCCACATATTAAATGGACCAACAATTCATCAGCACGTCACTCAGATTCAGATTGCCCTCCACACGTGCATCTCCTGTCACAGTGTCAAACAACTCGTACAGTCTGTTGGATTAAGTAGCAGTAATTTGTTAGAGCTGCAGCAGTAATTCAGTTTGTCTACAATTATTTGTTGGAGCTGTAGCAGTCATTCAGGCCTGTTTACGCGAACTAAAAATGCAGTAACCTGAAGAAGTTGAGCTGGTTCAAGCACAAGAGTTTGTCTGTCTCGCTTGCTTGCTGCAATGGCAAAGTTGTATGGCTCGAGATACTGCTGTATTCAGGCCTGTTTTTTCGCTTCCAACATCGAGGCATGCACGAAAACTTCTCGGGGGTGTATGGTTCACTGACTAATATTAATGTATATTTGGATGTTAATTTAAAAAACTAAATATAAACTAGTTATAAAAATAATTATAAAATCAATGATTAATTTATGAGACGAATTTATTAAGTTTTAATTCATGATTAGCAAATATTCAATGTAGCATCACAACGTCAAATCATAACGTAATTAGACTCACGACGTAATTAGACTCATTAGGTCCGTCTCGTCAATTAACATCGATTATAAATAGATTTTAAAAATAATTTATATTTAATACTACAAAATAACATGTACCTTCCAACATCGAGGTTATGAACCTCATTCAAAAAATATATATTTGAATATATATTTTCACTATACATATAATGAATAAATACAATTTTATTTTTATCATACTATTTTATAAGACAAATTTATATTTCCTTTGTATCATAATAATAAATTCATTTTTAGCTCATTTTATTTGTTATAAAATAAGTTTATTTTTAAAGCAATTATTGTATTGAAGTTTGTGAAAGTATAAAATATTGTATTAAAAGTAAATAAAGTAAGAAATAATTGTATTGAGATTTGATAAAATAGATGTATTCTAATATTTTTAATGTTAAATTGATACGTGTGAGATGGATAAAAGATGAACTTATTTTTTTACAAAGAAAGTAAAACATAAAAATTATGAAATAGTAGTACGTCCAAAATATTGATTATCCAAAAAAATGTCTGTTATCGAAAAATAAAATAAAATCCAAACAGTGTCCTCGTAGCATAGGAGCAGATGAATGTCGGTGCTTTCTACGGTATGATAGTCTATCAGAGTACTAGCATTATCGCCGTAGAAGTGATCTCTTCTCCTATCAGCAGAAAAAAAATTCACTACTATTAATAAAATGTGGTAGCATAATACGAGTATTATATTAGAAAAATAAACGGTCTAAACTAGTTCTTTTACCCGAGCATTGTGGCAGAATTGGTATATATGGTGAGCGTATTGCGATCGATTTGAAAAAAAAAAAGCTTGTGTAGTTTGCTCCAAATCCAAACACATTGAGAAAATAATAATAAAAAAACGACTCTAGTATAGACTAGTCTTCACGAAACAAGGAAGAAAGGATCCAACCAAATCAGCACTAAGGGAAGCCTTAATTAATCACCTTAATTAGCCCCACTACCACTAACCGCACTATAATATGATACAAATAGATCATACCACGAAATCACAAAGTCCACCAACATCCCACTCCCCCTTCCAAGCTTCTTGTCTCCTCGGCCTTCTCTTCTCCTCTCCCAACTCCCACGCCATCTCGCCACCGATTCAGACCGCGCACGCCATTAATGGAGTACGAGCGCATCCACGACCCCCCGCTCCAACGTCAGGTGGCCTTCTCCCCGCGATTCCCGTGTGAAATTTCTCTTTCTTCCCGGATCTTTTGCTGGTGCTCTTCTTCTTCTTCTTCTTCTTCTTCTTCTTCTTCTTCTTCTTCTTGGTTTGCTTCTTCTCACTTGGCGGTCTGCACCCATTCGGAGTCCGAGGTGTTCTCCATGGCGCCTCCCATCTTCGATGTCTGGAGCTTTTGCTTGTGGTGGTCGGGTGTCTGCGCCGTTTAACGGAAGTCGGCATTAGCGCCATTTATCTTGCTTCGATAATTTTTCTTGATTCCTTCGTCGTAAGTTGGTGTTCTTCGTACTGTTTGTGCTTGCTGAGGGTGCCTGGCCTTTTTAATGATTACGAGTACTTGGAAAGCAGGCATGCCTGCCCTGCCATTGCTGAACTCGATGCGCTTTCTCATCGATTGGTCGGGATATTGCCGTTGATAGATTCCCTGCCGTGCTCCTTTTCGTCTCTTCCATTCTCCTCTCAAATTCGCCTTGACATTTTGGTCGGCACTGTACTTTGTGGTGGTGGCCAACGGTGTTCAGGCCCGGAACCATCGTCTTGGTGGCTAATTCAGCGCGCATTTTGCTGAAAAGTTGCGGCTTTTATCCTGTTTGATGCTCTACCGGGTCACTGCTCTGTCAGTTTTGTCTCAAATTCCGTGACGCTTTCTGTGCCATAGCTTTCAAATGTTGGCTTTGGTAAGGAGGAGATTGAGATAGGTCGGGTATCTGAGTGCACACTTCACTAAAAAGTTTGGATCTTTTTGTCCAATCTGCTGTGATTCCGTCGAATTTGGCAATTTTCGCAGTTAAATTTGCCTCATTTACTCTATTGCACCGATTTGATTCACCACAGCTTTCCCAATTTCTTCCAGCTTCACTAAAATCTTTCCTTCTTTCCTCTTCCTGCGTCAGTCGGGTGGATTCTCCCCAGCTAAGCTACGAGCAATGCTTCTCGGACTAGAGAAAAATCAGCACAACGGGGAGGACACATCGCCTGAGGCCAACGATTCCGGCGAGCTGGACGACCAGAGTAAGTCCACTACCACAGAAATGGTGCTGAACAGCTCAATCATTCTCATTTACGGATTCACCAAACGCTAATTGCGTCAACAGGGAGCATGGAATGCTCTACCTCCACCGAAATGTCGAGCAACAGTGGCCACAGATCAAGAAACCGAGCTCAGGACGACGACAGCTTCGACTCCGAGAGCAGCTCGTCGGGCCCGCCGACGGTGAAGAGGCCGGTGGCGGTGGCTGCCTTGCTGCCGCCGTTCTCTAGGCCGACGCCGTCGAAGTGGGACGATGCAGAGAAGTGGATTTCTAGCCCCACGGCGAACCGCGGTGGCAGTGTGGGGAGTGCAGCTGGGGCTGTGCCAAAGAAGTCGGCGCTGGCATTTCCTGAGCATGTAAGACGGCCTCCAGCCGTTGCTAAGGTGCTTGCTGAGGTCCCCAGCAACACTAGAACCTTGGTTAAGAATTCAGTTGGTAAGCAAGAAACTTCACCATGCCTTCTCAATTTTTTTATTGTGCTCTTGAATATCTGTTATTGATTAGGATTGTGGATTTGTAGTGTGATCAAGAAGTTTTAGATGATGTTCTAGTGACCTGTGAGAGCCACATCTGTGGTTGGTGTGACTATAATTTCAGACTATCTTTGTCTGCAAGTTAAGAGGTTGAATTAGCATTTCTCCTGATTGTTTGTGATGTAGTCTGTTACTGTTAGGTTGAACCAAGTACAGTTTGGAGTGTTAGGTAGGCAAATTTGAAGTGGAGTAGAGTGAATTGGGAATACGCATAACATTGTGAGTTGCTGGTGCAAAAAGGGTCTGACATTGATGTTTAGCTGTTTTTCATGATAGGAAGAATATCATTCATTTACAAATTTGTTAAATATAAAGTCAGAAAGCAAACAGATCCATCTGTTTTCATTAGATAAACCTGCTTACAAGTCTATGTGCCTTATGTATTACCCATTTAAATGAACAGTTCCAGTATGTTGGGTGAATGCCTATTTCAGGGATAGTTTGTCTTTCACTTGCTAGTTGCTATAATTCAAATCTCTCTGGCTTATACTTCTTATAGATGACAGAAAATAAAACTTCTTTCCCTCTATGCTTCTACCTTTTGTAAAATTCAGTACGCCACTGACAGAAATGTCCTGTTCTATTTTGTTTGCAGCTCTCGCTCCGCCTGTTTCATTTAATCCTGCACAAAGTGCTTCGATAGTTGATGAACCAGCTCCTTCAGTTAGGTCTGTATCAATGAGAGACATGGGCACAGAAATGACTCCTATTGCCAGCCAGGAGCCCTCTCGGACTGGGACTCCTATTATAGCTTCTAGTCCAACCTCCTCTCGGACACCAACACCACAACGTAATGAAGAAATCAGTATTGGTGAATTTGGTCCAAGTAAGATGGAAATGTCTGAGGATGAACTACAAACCAGAAAGGAAATCATGGACCTTGGCCAACGGCTAGGAAAGACAACTATAGCTGCATGGGCTAGCAAGGAAGAGAAATCTACTACAAGTTTTGCAAACATCATAACCGATAAGGCTGTAGAAATCGACAGAGAGACTCGTGCTGCAGATTGGGAGGAGGCAGAGAAAGCAAAATATCTTGCAAGGTATGTTTGCTCATTCTTGGTATCTACTAACAGATACTAGTGAGCTTGTAATGTGATAATTCTCAAAGCAGTATTAAGTAGGGACAACATGCAAGATTGCATTGATTAATATTAAGATTTAAGGACAACTAGGGTAGCCCATCTCGTAGAAATATAACGCATGGCAAGGAAATCAAAACTTCATATTGCTAGGCTTATCTGAAGAATTTGCACATTTCCCTGATAGCATGCTTGTCTTTCTTTTTTTCTCCTATCCTGCAAGTCTAGGTTTCAGAGGGAAGAGGTAAAGATTCAAGCTTGGGAAAACCATCAGAAAGCAAAAATTGAAGCTGAAATGAAGAGGACAGAGGTAGACCTTCGATCTCCCTTTGCTTATTTTGATGATGATACCTTGGATACTCTTCAACCGGGCCCATATATGCAGTTTCCTAGTTTTTATCACAGGATAAAACAGATTCAGTAACTTGTCAAAATATTACACTTTTGCTTATTTTGATGATGATTCCATGTATACTCTTCAACCAGGCCCATATACGCAGTTTCCTAGTTTTTATCACTGGATATAATAGCTTCAGTAACTTGTCAAAATATTACACTTCCTCTGCAAAAGGGCTAGGCAGACCTCTGTATATCACTAGCACTACATGTGTCTTATTCTGCATTGGAATTGGACTGTTCAGCTCATGATACATCTATCCAAGACACAGAGTTGAACAGAAACCCAAGAAGCTTCAGGCAATCCCAATTTCTGACAATCAGCCACCTCTGACTGAACTGCAGGCAAAGATAGAGATAAAGCGAGCTCGCGAGCAGGACAGGCTTTCTAGCAAGTTGGCAGCTGCAAGGCACAAGGCAGAGGCGAGGAGGGAGGCCGCGGAGGCCAGGAGGAACCAAGAAGCAGCAAGAACTGAAGAGCAGGCGGCGCAGATCCGGAAGACCGGGCACATACCTTCCTCAATCTCCTGCTGGTGCTGGTGCCTGTGATTTTTTTTACTCTACCATGATCATCTGTTATCTTGGGCAGAAGAAAATATTGCTCCTCGCACGACCATGTAAAATATATGCTACTGGTTCATCGTTCAGTAATCAATGCCAATGGGTCGCCATTTTTGTCTTCTCGATTTCACTGATAGAATCAGGGCGTATCTACGTGCATAACTATATACTCGTAACGACGACGAGGAATTAAATCTCGCTGTTATTCAGAGTGCAACGCGATCAAGCCTCGGATTAGTTTGTTTCGATTGGGAGGGGAAAAGTTGGCTGTTTTAGAAGAAAGCTGCCACTTTTACCTTGCAAACTGCAAACCCACGTTCACCGGCGGCCATCTCCTGCCGCCGGCGCCGCCGCGTCTCGTCCGGCCGTGCATGCAGCATGCTGCCGCCTAATCTCGCGGGCGAGCAGCACGGCCCGGATGGTTTTGCGTCCGACGGATGCGAAAAGCCATATATGGAGATGATATACAAGGTTAAAACTAAAAATTCTTTCCTGTATAGGACGGACTAGTCCCTGTCTCTTTCAATCTCCAGATGCCACTCGTCCAGTCGTCCTCTCCGCGCGCTATAAAAGGCTAGGAAATCGCAGAGCCCGCCAATCCCCCCATCAACTCGCTCCCGATCGATCTCCTCCTCTAATCTTTTGTTCGCGCGCGGCGGCCGGCATCCACCGGATTCCGACGATACGAACGATTGTTCGATCAATGGAGGCGGCGACGGCGTCCGCGCCGGCGTCGGCGGAGGAGAGGCAGCGGATCGAGCGGGTGGCGCGGTTCGTGGCGCGGGACCGGGACGGGGACATGGCGGAGGCCCTGCTGCTGCGGCTGTTCAAGATCACCCGCAACGCCCGCCGCTGGGGCTTCCTCGATCGCGACCACCCCCTCCACCCGTATTACCTCCAGCAGAAGGTCTCCGAGCAGTGCCGCATCCTCCGCCCCCGCCCCGCCGCCGCCGCCGCCGCCGATCGCTGATCCGATCACGTCCATGGGTGGGAACACGTACAACCTGCGACATGCGGACGGACACCACCACTTCTGCCTCTCTCGCCTTTGAGATTTTTATTATTTGATCAAGTATAATTTTTTAGGATCTTGTCAGCATTAATGACCCCATGAGATTTCCTCTTGAGATCATAAGAGAAGCAACGGCTGTGAATCAAGAGAAATACTACTGCTTCATCATCAGCCAGATCAAGCTAATTACTAATTGCTGTGGTTTAACATCACTAATGCGCTCGTAATGCGCAGATTTGAGGCATGTTCGTCGCATGTGACAGCGATGTAGTAGTATACAGATCGACAGGTACGTTCTCTGAATTCCTGAAGTTACAAGGGCAAACTGACACCCAAATGGGCCTAATCTCATCGGCCCAGGCAAAGCAATGGTACCAAAACCAAGCGCGTGACGTCCCAAGCAAATTGGGCCTCAACCCTCCCAAATGGGCCTGGGGACCTCACCTCGTCGGCCCACGCGAATAATTTCACCAATTGGGCCGACGCGTGGCACTGCAGCCGTGCCCCACCTGCTAGGACATCGGGTTCTACTCCTCTCTCTCCCACTCTCGCCGTCGCTCTCCGCCTTTCTCCACCGCCCACCCAGACCGGCGTCGCCTACCACCCGGGCCTCCCCTCCTCTTCCTCCTCCCCTTCCCCCTCCCCCTCGTCAAGCAGGGGGATCGGGGCCGCCGCGGTAAGCTTCCTATGGTTCGATCTCGCCTCCAATCCCTCCCGCGATTTCTCCGATTCGATTCCGTATGCATGCCCCTGTGCTCTTCGGTTGTAGGAGCAATCACAATTTAGGGAGTGCGCGGATGCATGTGAACGGATAAAATTAGGTTTTTTGTGCGCGATTAGGGTGGCGAGTCGGCTGAAATGTCGCGATCCCCATGCGATTGGCGCACGTACATGGGTGTGGCCTTGGTAGGGTTGAAGGTTTCATTATCACGTAATCACGGTTTAGACAGAGACAGAGGAGATAAAGCACGAAAGAGGCAGTCATGTCGTGATGGGCCATTAGATTAGTGAGGAAAAGAGACCGTCTTTTTCTATGAGGTTTTGTTTAATATCTGGTGGGTCCCGATCACCCCGAACTCCACAGGGCTTGATTCTGACGGCGTTGAAGATTCTGTGTTTTGTAGTTCCCACTAATCCAGTTGTTTCTTACTCCCGTTTCATTTTCCATTTTTGGGTGTAAATTGTTAAAAGTTTATGCTTCCATTTGGTTTCTCATACAGATGGATCCTTTGGAATCGGAAGGTGGCTCACAGAAATCCAACAATAAGCCCAAATGTATTTCTTGCCCCCACACCATTATTTAATTGGCCTTGTATTGATTTAGGGATTTTTTTTTATTGCTTCATGGGGTTGTTGATTTCTTTTGTATGCAGATTCTAAGTTTACACAACAGGAGCTTCCAGCATGCAAGCCACTACTAACTCCTGGAATTGTAACTTGCCCATCACCAATTTTACTATCTTTAAACATACAAATTATACTAAATATGAGATTTATGGGTTCCTTTTATACGCAGGTGGTTGCTGCCTTCTTGCTGATTGGTGTCATATTTGTCCCAATTGGGCTTGCGTCTCTATCTGCATCGCAGGAGGTAAATGCAAATTTGCGTGGCCAGATTGTTGTTGTCTGTTATGATTTTTATGGTGCATTGTTTATTCTATTACTCGGGTACACTGCAGATCGTCGAGCTGGTGGATCGATATGACACAAACTGTGTACCCACGAGTGACAAGGTTGGTTTCATTCAGAACACCGACACCGACAAGACATGCACTAGAACACTGACTGTGAGTATCGAATGGAAATGTCAATATACCTTGCCTACCGCTTATCATGTTGGCCCTTACCATCTCTTAGAAATATGCATTCAACTGTTCTTGCTAAAGAAAAAAAGATCCGTGATGAATTATCTTCTGTTGTATGTATTAGGTGCCTAAACATATGAAGAGCCCAATCCAGATATATTACCAGATTGGCGATTTCTATCAAAACCATCGACGGTAATTCGTGCACGACATTCCTCTTTTTTTTTCCTTTTTTTTAAAACTCCCTTTTTGATTCCCAGTTTGGGCTTTACAAGAAATATGAAATTATCGGTTTGACACCTTCTGGTCCCCAAATTGTATTCTTACTGGACATCGTTTGAATTGAATTGTGTGTATCCATTTCAATCTATGGCATTAGTAGACACATTATATTGTCATCAATTGACTTTGAGAGCATCCTGTCTGCATGACTTATGTTGATATAATCTGACCAATTGTTGACTTCCTTCTTATATATATAGGTATGTGAAAAGTCGAAGTGATAAACAATTGCGGTATAAGAATGCTGTGCACTTGACAAAGGATTGTGATCCTGAAGGTAATACTGTTGATGGTGCTCCAATTGTTCCGTGTGGCCTTATTGCTTGGAGCTTGTTCAATGATACATATACAATTTCGGTGAACAAGAAGGCCATTGAAGTGAATAAAAAGGATATAGCTTGGAAGAGTGACAAGACTAATAAATTTGGCACTGATATTTACCCAAGTAATTTTCAGAAGGGCAGTCTAATAGGTGGTGCTAAACTAAATGAGAGCATACCGGTATGTGTTTTTCCCCTATCTACATGGCATGGCATATTTTTGTTACCTTTATTTCATACATTTTCATCTCATTGACATTTTGTTTTTTCTGTCTCTTCTGTCATAAATAGTTGAGTGAGCAAGAAGACCTCATTGTTTGGATGAGGACCGCTGCCCTCCCAACTTTCAGAAAGCTCTATGGCAGAATCGAGACGGATATTATGGCAAATGATCAATTAACAGTGGTTATACAGAATAACTATAACACATATAGTTTTGGAGGGTCTAAAGCGTTGGTCCTTTCAACTACTTCTTGGATTGGAGGCAAAAATAACTTCATTGGTGTTGCATATCTGACTATAGGAGGCCTATGCATTTTCCTTGCAGTGGGCTTCGTAGTTCTTCTCTACATGGTTAAGCCAAGGTATGCCATGTTGTTGCTGCCTTGCTGGCATAATGTGCTCGCTACTATTTCATATGTGCACATGCATGTTTTGAGGTTTACCTCCCTCTCACATGATCCCTTCATGGGGAGCCTTCTCTTCTGTTACTTCAGTGTATTTTTACCTGATTATGTAATTGATGCGCTTCACCATTGTGCTAATTTTGGTACGAAGATGCTATAAAGAACTCTATTTATTTTCCTCGGTGCTTTATAGTAGGAAACCTGAGCTCTAGGGACCAGCATAATGCAATGTGCAGCATTGACATGGTTGATATTGCTGAACATACCATATTTGTTTTGTTTTTTTTGAAGAAATTTGTAGATGTTTGTAAGTTCTAAATTTGAACTGTTGCACTAAGAAAATCATGCTTGATTCCTTTCAGGACTCTTGGGGACCCCTCATACTTGTCATGGAATAGAGAAACTCCAGATCATCCAAACTAATAGACTGGAATCTCTTTTTTGATATATATATAAATTTAATAAAGGATCATTTCAACGGGTAGAATGTGAAATTCCTCTACCTGAATCTATGGATGACGTTATGATTCCTATCTAACGTGTTTGTGATAACCTGATAGGTCCATAGGCATGAGAATACATGAGACACTGTACTCTGTTGACTCCAATTTTACTTGACAAGAACAGGAGTTGTTCAACTTATTTCTGACTATAAATGATTTACTTGACAAGAGCAAGAGTTGTTCAACTTATTTCTGACTATAAATTAACCAAGAGTTCAACTATAGGACTATCGGATATTTATACTACTAATTATTTCAGTGCTTTTTTCATAGTTTCCTGTCTGTATCTCACAAAGATGACCCAAATACTGTAACTAACGGTAACTGAAATTACAACAGTTAGTACCTCAGCCTTATACTATATTTAGGAGATTATTCACTAAGATAAAAATTGAAATAGCATACTGAGAACAACTTGTTCATTGTCAAATGATGAGATAGATACATAGTATTCCTAAGACATCATTGTCCTTTGTCACCATGATTCTTTCTCAAATATGCAATCTAGCCTGCTTTGTTTAAAACTTCAAATCACTTTATCGGCAACCTGGAATGGTCTCAGTGATTAATTGCCATAGTTTTGTGGGTACAGTAGATGTATAAGGTCCTCTGTCTTCATATTCATCTAAGGTCATCACTGGCAGGGCAAGATTGTTGGCTCCATGGGTGTTGATATGCTTCTACTACACATTTCAGGGACAACTTCAGTGACCCCTTCATCCTGAGTAATCATTGTTTTACTGATAAAATAACCTTGTTCTGGAGAGTGAGTGAATTAGTTTAAATGAAGAGAAAAATAGTTAGACTGGACATTAGCAGCAATACCTTCATTAGATTCCTGAAGTAAATTGTTGTGTAATTCCCCGTTGGAAAGAAAACTTCTATAAGATCAGCAAGAACCAGCTGGGGCTGGGAGATAGCTCCATCGAACCAATCTTTAAAAAAAAAAAGAAAAAGAAAAGCAAAACCCCATTAGACCTTTACATAGGTTGAAAAACATGGACTGGAGTTTGAGCATGGTTTTGTTTAAAAAGAACTGTATCAAGAGACCTAGTGTAGAGCATAGAGAAAAAAAAGATAACTTCCATTACCAAGTTTCTTGGAATATCCTATTCTTTTATCAAATCTCCATATGCTACGGTTGGCTATAAAACTAAAACAAGAGTCACGGTCCACATTAATGCTCTCCAAGAATGTGGATAGTTTGTACTCTGCAGGATCTGAAACATATGTCTGATCTATGACCACATCAACTGTCTGAAATATACATAAACCAAAGCTTAATGTTAGATGCTTAACAAGTGAGAGTCATTTAAAACTTTTGTGAAATAGTAAAACCTTTGGTGTTTCATAGAAATGTTTTATCCAGTATTAGCATTCTGACATTGTTTTAACTAAATAACAGTTCTCCAACTCTCCAAAAAGAAACAATGGATCATCATGAGAAATAGTGAGACAGATGATTATTCTGACAGTTCTGTATTATTGATACTCACACAAAGAATAGCATGGAAGTTGTCCATATCCTCTGGATCCGAATTGTTGAATCTCCTATTAGTAATAGTTGCATCAACAACCTCTGCTCCTGCATCTGTGACATACTGCTTATGGCATAAAACCAACATGTGCATGAGTTGTCTGCATTTCATTTGTTTAGTTGACAGTTTTATGTTCAAAGTGCTGCAATAAACAAATGACATTACCTGTACAATCCAACCATCACTAACAAATGTCCACATACCCTACAGTGGCAGAAGGAACATATTGACAAAGAAGTATGGTGTATTCCAAAAGTTGCTTACATGGACCAGAAAGTGATGATTTTATTTTAGTAAAACTGCTTACCTGTGTGAATTCAATCCATGCCACTATAGGTTTGAATCTTGTGCTAAGATTCGCAGCTGCTTTGCTTAAGCATAAGTAGTTTGTCTTTATCTGCATCGCATGCTAGATAAATGAGATCGATTGTCTGTAGGTACTTGATTGGACTTTGCAAACTCAAGTGGTCTTAAACTAGTTTCGTTGTGCTAATGAAACTACTGTTATTTTTAAGTGGTACTATAGTAGTGTTATTGCATTATGAGTGCATAAATGACAAAGTTCTTGCATGATCATATCAATGCAAATAAAGTCAGATTTGCTGGTCTTAACTGCGTCATAAACTGTGTTAGCCCTATCTTCTGAATTTGTGAAAGCTCCCAAGTACTTGATCCACTCAGCCCCCTGGACATAGACGTTTGAGACACAATATTAGTATTTTAGTGTGTTTGAATGTTGTAATCTTTCAAATGGAGGATAAAAAAATCCAGTCATTGCTTACTTGCAATGGTGTTCCCTCTTCAGAGGGTACATAAGCTGCGAAATTGCAGCCTTCATCTGTAGTACTCATGAAATGTGCACTAAATTGTGTGAGCATCTGTGCGTCGGTCTTGTTAAAAAGCTGGACATTTCCACTTGCATATGATTGGAGCACACACTGGGAGGCAATTTGGTCAGATGTTATCCCCTTCAAGTTTTGTAGTACTCCAAGTAGCTGCATTGAGTGTCAAAAAATACTGCAGGGATCAATTAATATCAGAGTCAGAGGCATAAACATTTGCTTCTTCAGATGATGTTTTTCCTGTTCAGTTTCAGTTTCAGCTGTTACTTTTGCTTCATTATCTACACGATTGTACAGATTCCGCGTTGGACAATACTTAATTTGTCCCGCATTGCTCACCTCGAAGAATGACACTGCAGATGAAACAGGAAAGAACAGTGGTAATCTGATCAGTTTCCTATGTTGTGTCCAAAAAGAAAGTAATTGTAAGTACTTACTATGAAACGAATTGAAGATTTGAACGAAAAATATCCAGTTGAAGGAAATAAAGCGGAAATGTGTGAGCTACTGGGTTTTGTATGTGCTGCTTTCAGTGTTTCACTATGCATTATGTAACTGTTGCAAGCTATGGCGCGAGTCCGAACAGAGACCGTTTGAATTGAAAAGAAGAGTTTTTGCTAGATCATACTTTGTGCACACATTAGTATCGAATGGTTAATATAACAACTATATATAACAGTGGATTAAACTTCAGTGCAAGCATAAATGCATAATCCAGGGTGTGCTTGATTTCTACCTGGAGAAGCCGTGGTGTCGACGGAGTAATTTGCAAGAGGGATAACAAACGACTTGATCCTCCCCGTGCAATACTTGGTCTTGGTCGCCATCTTGGACGTGTTCTACACAAGCTCACCAACTCCCAAATATCAGGAGAGGTTTATGTGCGATTTTGGCCTGCGAGTTGATATGCTGGAGCAGTGCGTGTACCTGCATGAGAAGGTAGCTCTTGCCGTTCCAGTTGTTCTTGACGACCTTGAAGCTCTGGCCGTAGTATATCTGGAACCTGGTGGCGTTCTCCACCTTGGACACCGGCCCGGCCACCACCGGCGGCGCCGCGGCCTTCGGCTTCCCCGGCGACGAGCTCTTCGTACCCGCCGCCACCGCAATGTGCGTCCACGGCAAGAGCAGCTGCCACAGCACCACCGCCTGAAAGCAGCTGCTACACCTATAACCCATCACTGATCTCTTCTTACTCTTGAGCCTGCAAGACTTCTCTAGACTCAGAAGTGGCTACGACAACAATGAGTTGAGTTGGCCATTGCTGTTTCTTTTCTTTTGTTTCGTTTTGCCACCGAGCATTACTAGCTACTGTCCTGTGGTGAGGTGAGGGAGGAATAGAGGGAACTCGCCCGTGAGAGAGAGAGAGAGACCGTAGGTGACAGACAGGTGTGGTGTTGTTACTCGGGATAAGAGCTGGAGGAGCGGCGGCCTCTTTTTGTCACGGCGCGGAATTGCTAGGATTCTCGTGAAATAATGGAGGATCCATTATTCCATTTCGTTTCCCATCGCCATTGCCTATTTGCGTTGCTTGGAGAGAGACATGTCGTTGTCATCTCATAATGGGAGTGGTTAAAATAAGGATCGAATTTAAACAATTTTTAATAAATTCGTTGATTTATGGTTTAATAGAATAAATTCATCATGAGTCTATTATATTAATAGATTATTTATGAATATCTAAATATATCAACTATATTACTATTATAAAAAAAGACTCATACTACATATATGTAAAATTCGGACTTAAAATTTTTAAACTCGTGTTCACATTATAAAAACTTATCAGATCAGTTGAATTTTGTAGGAATGATTCATTGTACAGAGAAACAACTTTATATAATTTTGAGCTATTTATATATGCGAGGCCCACGATGCATTGCTAAGACCCAAAAATTCTAGTTAAATGTGTGTAAAACTTGGACCCAAATTTTTAAACTTGTGTTCATACTATGGAAATTTGTTAAATTCAGTTAAATTTTTATGGAAAACAAATTTAAACCTTCTTTCCCGCCCTTGGCCCCCCGTCGGCCCGATACTTTGAAAAATCCGCATTTCCTCCCCGCGCCTTCCTTCTCTCTCTCTCTCTTCGCCCCCCGCCGCCCGCTCCCTTGCGCAAGTCCGAGATCCCTCCCTTCGCTCTGCCTCTCTCTCTCCTGCCGACGCGTGGCCCCATTTGTCAACCGCTTCCCTCCTCTCCGAGCCTTCGACAGCGGGCCCCACCTGTCGGGGTCGTCCCCATCCTTCGCCCGCGCCGCTCGGCCGCCGCCGCCATGGCCGCACCGTCCCTGCTTTTCCCGGCTACCAAACCATCCCGCACACGCGCGCCGACCGCCATCCTCGGTCGCATCGTTTCCCGCCCCACTTCCCGTGAAGCCCGGCACCGAACCACCCACTTTTCCCCTGCATCGTCCACGCCCACTCCCCGCACCGGCCATCCCACTCCACCGCGAAAATCGCCGCACCCCGGCCTCGCCATCGTCTCCCGCGCCTATAAGAGGCATCGCCGAGCTCCAGTCGCCGTTTCCTCCCTCTCTCTCTCGAACCCGCCGCAATTCCCATCTCCCTCCCCACGCGAACCCGTGCGTCTCCGCTCGCTGGCCACGTTCGGTCACATGTTGTTGCAGTCCTAGCCATCATCGTTCCACGTCATCGACGCCGCTAGCTTCGCCGCATCGAGGGCTACCTCGGCCGTCCTTCACCCGCCGCGAAACACTGCCGTAGCGCCACGCCCACCGCACTCCCGGCCGCCGCCGCATTCCCCATCACCGGCCACCCACTCGCGCCTTCGTCGCTCGCCAAGCCACCGCGCCACCACCGTCGGCTCCGCCACATCACCCCGAGTTTCGGCCTCTACCTCGTTTCCTCCAACCGCCGCCGGATCAAGCTCTCCACCGTGATACCGAGCCACCGCCACCACCCTTCAACCCCGGTGCGTGATTTGTTGCATCCGCCGCACGTCGCGCTAAACCACCGCCACCACCGGGTTTGCCGCCGCTTATTGTCGACACCCGTTTTTGAGGACGGGAATCATTCGTGTTCTTAGTACCATTTCCCTGGATCGAGTAGTTTGGTACCCACGAATACAGTACTGAATTATCAGGTGCAAAGTGCACGAATAGTCTTACATCACAAATATATTACAATAATAGGCCCGAAGGAAATATCCAACACATACAGGACCTACTAGTCCAGATACAACCAAAAGCAGAATGAAGGTAAGGCAGCGGCTCGTCGATTACCACAGGCAACGACCGGGGACTAAGACCTATTGCGCACCATCGTCTTCATTGCCTTCCTGGCAGTAGGCGTAGGGGTCTTCCTCATCTCCTTCATCTGGAGATTTGTGCGTATAGCAAGGGTGAGTACCCAACGTACTCAGCAAGGTAACACAGAATGATGCACATGATAGGGTCATTCAAAGGATGGTTATGGTTTATTTGCGCAAAGCCAGTTTTCATAAATCATTTCACAAGCCTAACATCTAGCCAAGTCAAGTTTTAGTTTCAGAGTATATTAAGTCGGCGACGGTTCTGTCTACCATCCATCGTGATACCAAGGATGGCTTCCCGCCTCCGGATCGTCGTGGTTTTCTGGGGAGTCTACCCTGTAGACCCCCGTTTTTGAGGACGGGAATCATTCGTGTTCATAGTACCATATCCCTGGATCGAGTAGTTTGGTACCCACAAATACAGTTCTGAATTACCAGGTGCAAAGTGCACGAATAGTCTCACATCGAAATTATTACAATAATAGGCCCGAAGGCAATATCCAATACATATAGGACCTACTGGTCCGGATACAACCAAAAGCAGAATTTAGATAAGATAGCAGACGGAAGGCAGCGACATGTTGATCGCCTACAGGCAACGACTGGGGACTAAGACCTATCGCGCTCCATTGTTTTCATTCCTCCTAGTAGTAAGCATAGGGGTCTTCCTCATCTCCTTCATCTGGAGGTTTGTGCGTATAGCAAGGGTGAGTACCCAACATACTCAGCAAGCCAACACGGAATGATGCACATGATAGGGTCATTCAAAGGATGGCTATGGTTTATTTGCGCAAAACCAATTTTCACAAATCATTTCATAAACCTAACATCTAGCCAGGTCAAGTTTTAGGTCCATAGTATATTAAGTCGGCGACGGTTCTGTCCACCATCCATTGCGATCCCAAGGATAGCTTCCCGCCTTCGATTTGTCATGGTTTTCTGGGGATGTCTTCCCCCTTCTCTCAGATAGAGAAGTTGGTTTCCCAGCACAAAAAAATTATTATACAATCCCACCCATCATTTTACCAAAGTTAGCCTCCGGTCATATCACATCGAAGGTTACAAAGAATAATTCTAATGGTAATCAACCTCAAGGCAGGGTATATCAAGCATAGGTACTCATTTTTGTATAGCATGCAATTTGTAAATTTAAATCAACAGCATTTTGCAAAGTAGGATCAATATGTTCAAAGGGAAGTGTTGACTTGCCTTGCTCATGACCTTGTTGGCTTGAGTCTTCGACGTTCTCGACGGTTCCCTCGGACTCTATCATACGTGCGAGAAATCCAATTTGAATTCGATTAGAATTCAAATAAAACCCAATAAGATCCAATAAAAGCCAAATGAATCGTGAAAGCGGCTCCTAATACTAGGCTATGACTCTACACGAACCTAGGCTCGAGTTCCGACGAAAACCGAGTTAGGGCGAAGGAGTTATAAGGACGTGAGGTTTTGCGATTTTCGATTTGGTTAAGTATGATGTGATATTTGTTTTAGGTTAATAAGCTTAAAGTTTGAGAAATATTAGAGTTTATGATTCAATTAATAAAAGTAAGTGATTATCCTTCAATTTTATCAAAATATTCCTCGGGTCGAGAAGTCTAGGGTTAATAATAATCGAATCTCGAAATATTTGATAAACCTTGAAGCTTAGATGCCAAATAACCAACTTAGATTTTTGAGTTTAGAAACTCCATATATATATATATGATAATATTTAGGTGAATAATGGGTTTCACAAGAGATAGGAATTTTTGGAGAGGGAATATGTTAAGAAGTTTGACTATAGGTTCATAATTATTTGCAAAAGAAATTTTGAAAAAGAATAAATAATAATCTCCTGTAAAGATGTAAAATTCATTGTAAATAAGGTTTAGTAATTCAAAATAGTAAACATAATTTGTTTATGATTTTTACTAGGCTTATCCTTGTTTTTAATCCCCATAGAAAAATTAAATAAAAATTTTCAAAAAAATTGCCTAAGCTAGGGATCAAACCTGCAACCTCTCTCTCTCAACCCAGCTCACTCTCTCCACTAGGATATCGCCCATTTCTCGTTTTCCTTTCCCTTTTTTTGTTTTCTTCCTTCTTTCCTTTCTTTCCCTCCCCTGCTTCCTCCTCCCTCCTCCTCCCTCTGTTATTCTCTTCTCTGTTAGCGCCGGCGACCGACGGGGAGGGGGGGCGAACGGCGGCGTGGGAGGCCGGCTCAAGGGGCAAAGGGGCCTACACCATCTAGGGGCTACGGGGCTTCGTTTCACGGCTCGGCCAGCCCGGAGAGGCGACAGAACGGGCTGGAGAGGCGGCGGAACAGGCCGGCGACGGTGAGGTGGCCAAGGCGGCGGTGGCGCTCGTCGCCGTGTTATTCCGGCAACGACACGACCTAACCAAGGGGCTTGGGAGCATCTACAAGGTGCGGGAAAGCTATCTATGGCAAGCGTTTGACCGGAGAAGCACGACATTGGCCTGGCGACGTGTGCGCGCGACGGCACCCGAACAGAGCGGCATGGCGGGGCTCGTCGCCGGCGAACTCCGGTGGGTTTTCGGCTCGGGAAAGCTAGGGAAAATAAAGCTCTTGACATGAGGATTGCATTCGTACCTTCAATTGGAGAGGAAATCGGCCGAAGACGATGAATTTTGGAAAATCGGCCTCGGGCAGCTACGGCTAGGGTCTTCGGCTCCTTGCTCAAATTGGAGTTGCTCAGTGTGCAATGGGTGGGGGAAATTTAGGGGAAATGGAGAGTGATTCACGATGAAGTTTCTTATGTGAAGCTTGATCTGCCATGGCCCTTTTATAGGAGTTCCAAGCCGGTTTTAGCTTGGGCGAGGTCGGTAGCCATGGCGCGCGAGCGTGGGAGGGCATGGCGACGTGTGGCGAGCGCCGGGGAGGGGGCCTGGGGTGAGGAGCGACGCGTGGCGGCGCTCGGGAGGGGGCCGGGAGCGGCGAGTGGCGCGTGGGCACGAGGACAGCGGGGTCCGGACGAGAGCGCGGCGCGTGTGGCGCTCGGGGCGGGGTCCGGGAGCGGGTGCGGCGCGGGTGCGGACGTGGCCGATGCACGGCGCGACGTGGTACAGTGTGCGCGACGTAACAGCATGGTACGGCGGCATGGGGCGCGGCGCTGCGGCGCGACGCGCGGCGCGTGGTCGCGAGGCGGTCCGGGGTCCGGGTACGGCGTCGAACACTTGGCGCGCAATAAATAGTGACCTTTCGCATTTTCCCGAATTAAATTTCCTAATTTCCCAATTCATTTTCCTTTCACCCCTAAAACTCAAAATAAAATATAACAAACCCAAAAATAAGTTGTAAAATATATTTTCAATCTTTTCACCCACTTTTTATTATTCAAAATATATTTTTCCTTTCTAATTTATTTTCTTTTCTTTTAAATTCAAGGAAGTAAGACCTTTGGTTAAAATCAATTTTCTAACTTCATATTTTCTTTTCAAAAATATTTTTATCCCCTATATTTAAATAATATTTACTTTTCCATCATTAAATTATAGTTTAAACCAAGAGTATATACTTTTCAAAGTGACTTTTATAAATCCCCAAATCTTAATTATTTATTCCCTCTAATCTATATTTTGAACCTTTTCTCCCATCTGGGATTTCAAAACACTTGGTTTTTCTCCAACCTCAAATTAAATTATTTCCAAAATGAATTTTATGCAACCAAGTTGGCAAATAGGAAGCAATAAACACGATCAAGAAGCAACAAGCAAAAAGTTTTTGTAAGTTTCGATTTTCAATTCCCGATTTTAAATTCTCCGATTTTCAGGGTGTTACATACCCCTTCTCGCATTTCGAGAAGTTGAGTTCACCAGCATGCAAATCTTATGCATACCAACCCATTATTTTAAAACTTATGAGTCTAGCCAAGCGAAAGTCATGTCACGTTGCTCATTAACCGCGAGCACGGCTATTCGAATAGATTGATTTACTCACACTGCAGTGAATATACACTTTACCTGTACTCCGTGACTGCCCAACAAATGAGCCTACGTCACAACCACATGCGACGGTCACGGCAAAGCTTTTTGATAACCTCACTTTGGCAGTACCCGCTCCATGAACTTTAACCCTTTTTGCACTCTAGCCATCCTTTCCTAACAGTGAGAGGAGTTTTGGCGCTCTCGGGGTAAGGGGAAACTCACCAAATTCTCATTCATTACTCAACGCGTAGGCCGCAGCCTTATTTCAACAACCAGAACCACATCTCCACACAAGTACCACTATGCAGGGATACTGCCTTCGCTCGGCTATCTACTCCGCTAGGTCTATATGTTAGTGATATGCCCTAGAGGCAACATGGAGATGTTGAATATCATGGTCAATGTTTATGTATTTATGAATAAAGTGTTATTCAGTTTCATGAAATAGACATTTTGTATTGATCAATAAGTACGTGACTTATTTATGAGACTATATGTATGAATCTATTTCTAAATGATCTCTGATCATATATCATATTATTGGAACTAATATGATTCTAAGATCGGCATGTTTATTGATTGATGATCATGTCTCATAGATCATGGGTATGAAGATACCAAATCAATAAACATGGACACATGTGTTAGAGAACACATTGTTGGATAGACCCACCATGAGACACTACAGGAATTAATGTGTCATTAGTTGGTCTCAGGTAGTGTTGGTACAAAGTCCTTAGACCTGAGATCACCATGGATTCCAACATGTGTAGTATCCTACTTTGGGACTACCAAACGCTATTCCGTAACTGGGTAGTTATAAAGGTAGTTTTCGGGTTTGCTATGAAACATGGAGTGGGATATGAGTGATCAATATTGAATTTGCCCCTCCTTTGGAGAGATATCTCTGGGCCCCTCGAGGTAATGGATTATGGAAATGCATGGCCATGCTAAGTTGATTAAGAAATCAATCAACGAGATAATCCAATACGGTTCGAGTGAATGGTTAAGCTATTGAAGGGATGGCACACATCTTGCCTATAGCTTAACCGGTATCGTGAGGCAAAGGGATTTGTGTACACATTACAGGTTCGAGCCGATATTATATTCTTGTATATTATGGTGTCAATATGTGCCGCTAGGCGCCGCCGTTGGATGTGCTGGCCGAGTTAGACTATAGCCGAAACCGAGTATACCCGAACCTACTGTGGTCGCACGCTTAAGGGGATAAGAACAGTATTCGAGTTGGACTCGGATACGGCTCGATCGGATAGGGATCCGATCGGATAGAGTCCTATGGGCTTACGACGTATGGGCGGCCAACTCGTGAGATTCGGATAGGATCCGATTCAAAATAGAGTCCTGATCGGCCACTAGTCTCAGTCGGCCAACTCTATATAAAGGAGAGAGGGGTGGAGAGCTGGAACACGTCAATTGAAGTCAATTGCGCTGAAATCAATCTGATCACACGCGGCTTTAGAAGTCGGCGAGATCAATCCCCACCTTCGAGCCAAACCCTAGCCTTGCATCGCGTGCTAGCACACGGGTATTCGGCGTTCTGTCCTCGGACGTGTGGATACCGGTAGAGGCGCTGCTACGTTGCGCGCTGTTGAATTGGCTGTGGTGGAATCGGCTGCGGTCGAGCGCATCGGAGCGAGGCGCGAGAACGCGGTCAGACGACTCAGCGAATCGGCTACATCGGCGAATTGGCTGATTGGTGAATCGGCTGTCCCCAGGAATCGGCTGTCGGCTTGCGGGAATCGACTGTCATCGGCTGCACTGTTCCAGATCGGATAGCCCTGATTGGCTATTTCCGCTGCATACTCCAATCGGTAACGATCTATCGGCCTTACTTGCAACCTGGTTTGCGCGGTAGAAAAGTTTTTGTTTTCGGCTAGCGTAGCCTCCGCGTAACCCTTCACTATACCCATTTGAGAAGTACGGTTGTACTGGCTCGTTCTCCGCCTATCTCATGGCTCGATTCTTAATCGACCAGGGACGATACTTGCCTTTACCGGAATCCGCCCAAATCCATCCATCCGCCCCAATCTAAAACATTGGTTTTGTACTTTCATTTTTTCATCAAAACTATTTTCATCATGTTCAAGGCAATGTGGCGCGCATGTCTCCACATGCCGTATTTCAACTACCTTCCCTAACATAGCTGCCCAAGCATATAGCTCTTTGTAAAAGTATGAGTATGCAAGACTCTAGTATAAGCATGGCTAAGCATTTTACCGAAGCTATCCTCTGGTTATATCACATCGAGGGTTACAAAGATTATATCTAAAGGTAAGCAATATCAAGGCATGGTATATCAAGCATAGGTATTTTGTGTATAGCATGCATGTTTGAAGTTTAAATCAACATCATTTCGCAAAATAGGATCAATATGTTCAAAGGGGTGTGATGACTCGCCTTGCTCGCACGCTTGTTGAACGGGGTCTTCCGCGTAGTCAGCGCTTGCTTCCTCGGATGCTAACCGTACGTGCGAGAGAAAAGATTGAATTCGGTCAGAATTCAATAAAATCCAACAAAAGCCAAATAAAAATCATAAAGTATTTCCTAATGTTCTAAGGCGGTTTTAGATAATGTTAGGTTTGATAAATCCGAATTTGGAAATGAAAGGGAGTGAGAAAGAGTTATAGTATTTTGAAATCCGGGATAACCCCGAGTCAAAAGTACATATAAACATAGGAGGACAATATCCAAATTGAAAATACTTTTTCTAGGTAGAAATTCAATTTTGTTGAAACTATGACCCGAGGGTTAGATGGGATTTGAAATGGCTTAAGCTAAAGTTTTGATATAAATATAGCTTTGGAAATCAAAAACTCTGAAGAAAACTTGTGACTTAAAGCATGAACGTGAATAGAGCATTAGAAGCTGGACTCAAGGTGAATCACCTAAGAAAATCGGCTCACCGGCGACGCAGCAACGCAAAGGGGGGCGCTGTGGCATCGACTATGGGCTTAACGGGGCTGAGGGGGCTTGGGGCGGTGCGGTGTGGCGAGAGGGAGGCTGGGGCCTCTTTTATAGGCGCGGGCGGCTACAGCGCGCGGAATCTGCTGACGATGGAACGACGTGGCTACAACGCACGCGACGAGACGGTGTTGACGAGAAAACTCTCTCACGCGCCGGCCTGGGAGATCTGCTTGACTCCAGTGCAGGTCCTTCCTGGCTGCCTTCAATATGCAGAGCGTGCCAGTTGATTTGATCTGCCAATCAACAAGAAAAATACAAGAAAATACCCGTTAAGCGTTAGTCCAAACTCCCACGAAACCAACCGCTTCTGGGAAACCGTCGTCAAACCAGCCGATGCTCCAATAATTCTCGCACAAATATAACATTCCCAGGTCAAAGGCGCAAGCAAACACAATGCAGACGCAAACCACAACTCTATAGCAGATCTGACGACAGTCATATTGAAAGAAACACGTAAAAACAGATAAGGTCGGCTGAAACCCCGACGCTATCCCCAGATAATGTAAATCCGAAAGAATACATTGCCAATGACTCTAAAAACGACTCAGTAGTTCAATCTTGATGCAGCACTGAGTATCAAAAGAGGCATTCAATCTATCACTCTCGATTTACACTCCGCAAGATGGTAGATACCGCATACGAACCAACCAGCCCTTAGACCTAGTGTCGCTGACTACACATCCTCCACGAGATGAGTCAACCGCACAATAGATCCAAACACCGGATTGATTCGTACGCACTATATGATACATAGCGTAGTAAAACTACTGAATCCAATGTATCATTGCGATGGAAGCATTAGAAACGAGTAATCTCACCACTAACGACAAACATTTACCTGAGTCCGGGGATCGAGACGATGCAGCCCGAAGCCAAACAAGGTGTTCGTCCAAAAGGAAAAAGATGGCGATGCGCCGAAGGTTAGATTGATTTTCGATTCCTTTTACACAGGACCTCGGGCCCTATTTATACCCGAAATATGAATATCTGTAACAACTTCAGACTCTATCTAAACATCATATTATCCCTAACAAAATCTATTACAACTAACAATCTAACAAACTCCTAAATTACAGATACAACTGCCATTTCAGAACTTTATCCACAAGTGGCGATCTTAAAACGCGCCATTAACATCCGAACCCCCACTTAATCTTCAAGTTTCTGCATTGGATACGGTTTTATCTCTTTTAAACTTGGAATCGGTCGTCTGCTCCATTCAACTCATTCCCACCGATCAGCATTGCCCGATTACTCCTTCAGCCGATACAAACCCCTGTCTTCAGCAGATTCTGATTCCACTTTGCTCCTTTAGAACTCACGAACCTTATCACCAAATTCCAGTGTTAACACATGCCCCCCAAGTCCGTAACATAAAGTGTTGCGGATTTGTTTATCCACTCAAACTCCTATTCCCTTCTCGACCCAAATCGTTTCAGCTTCCCCCACGAGCCCTTTAAATATCCACTCTCCTCGGGCGATTCACCCACGCTCCCATCGTGCACTCAACTTCCTTCTCAAACAAACCTCCTGCCCTTCTCTCTCTCTTCCGGCGACTTCATCGGCGTTCGACATTCTCCACATCCTTCGAGCCCCATCGTCATCTCCGACCTCCCCGATGGCCTCCGCCGCGACTTCCAGTACTTCCAACTCACCGCCACCGTCGCACATACTGCGACCGCAACTTCACCTGCCGCCGCCGCTGGAACTACCTCAGCCACCGCTATGAACGAATTTCCTCAGGTATTTCCCTTCTATACTTTTATTTTTACTTTGCAATCTCACCCTCAGCTCGCTTCCCCATGCGCCTTTATTCTAGATATTTGCTTAGCAACTTCAAAATCACCTCATCCCGCATTCTTACTAATTAATGACTTTCTTATTTCAAACTATAGACACCTCCATCTCTGATTAATATTTTTCCTCTTCCTTTGAATCGCAGCACCTCTCTCACCAAGTACTCATCCCCAACTTAACACAAGAGGGCAAATATTTCCTTGGGCCTATTGGTGACACGGACCCAACCGACGTGATCATAGCCGAAACCAACCGCATGCCCTTCAACACTGCCAAGCCATCTCCTTCCCACTGGAACGGGACTTTCAAAGCTTGGCCGTCCACTGACACAGCTTGGAGTGAGTGGTACAAGAGAATACAATCGGCCAAGTACACCCAATGGGAAGAAAAGAAACTTGCCCAATGCTTAGAATTGTCCATAGCCAATATGGAAAAGACGAACCCCTCCTATCGGCTGCAGCCTATTTTTGGAACGATAGTTTCAACGCTTTCCTCTTCAGGCAAGGGCCGATGACCGTCACACTAGCCGATGTGCATATGACAACTGGGCTGGACATTGAGTCATCGGTCAATCCGTGCGTTTTGAACCGAAAAGGCCAACACCAGTTTAAAACCAAAGCCATCGGTGGGTGGAGTGGCTTCATTGCCCAAAATATGAAAGATGGAACGGTCAGCCACCGGGAATACACCGCCTTCCTTATGATGTGGTTAGAGAAGTTCGTTTTCTGCGGGTCAAGCTGTGGGCCGACCGCCAATTGGCAAATAATGGCCGAAATCCTAGCCGACGGGACGGAGTTCGCATTGGGAAAATATCTCCTCGGCTACACATATCAAATGTTGCATCAAACCGCCACAAAAATAGCCGCCAACGCCCCAGTCAACACCGGCGGACCCTGGTGGTTCCTTCAAATTTGGCTGGTATTGGCTACCCAGAACGTAGCCGGTCGGCCCCGCCTGGCAGACGCCGGATTCCCAAGGTTGGAGCCAATCGTGGACGAGGAAGGCGACCAAATCACCACCAGCGATGCACCAACTATGGGGAAGCAGCCGCCGCCCATGCAGGTTCAAGACAATCGGCTGAGCTGTTGGCCGATTGGTTCGTAGCTTTCTACGATGGGTTATCCCGTGACAACCGTACCTGGTATTTCTACTCCGATCAAGACTCTTTCGAGCTGCCAATCGATTTCAAATGGGACGACCTCAATTCAGCCGACAGCCCAAGGTGTAGGAAATTGTTCTTCATCTGTTTAACCCCGCATCCCGCCGACCGGGTACATCAAGGCCGATCAACGGCTCGGAGTTATGAATTTTACTATCCGATATCGGCCGCAAGACACCCGGCCTCGGCGCTTCCAATCGGTTTTTTTACGCCAATAAGATCGAGACCGAGAGGAGCGGTCGGCCAAGATCTCGATAATGAACTCGCGCCGAACATAGCTGGTCCCCCCTTTGGCGAAGCCGACAGAATTACCCTGTCGACAAGGAGAAGCGCCGCTTATGACCGATGGTGGTCGGAACTTAGACGCCACATTTTCCACCAACGACCGTCCCGCTACATCGACTCCGCTCCCGCCGGACGAGATCCCCGTATGCCTTTACCCCTCACCGATTAACCTCATCCTACAACTCGTTCACCAACTGTACACCTGATCTAACATTTGTGTTTTGACTTCGCAGAAACAAACGGAACAACCGACGATAAGCGATTCGGGCGCCCTATTGAATACAAAACAGAGTTCGGACACAGGGGCCCGGCTCCGTCGCCATCTACCGGGGCGCCAAGCTCTCGTCTCTATTGCGAGGGCAGTGCGTCATCCGATCGCACCGAAAAGGAAAACGGCGCCACCACCGCGTTCATCGGCTGTGCTCGCCCCAAAAAGAGTGAAAAGATAGAACCGATTGTCTTGGCCGACGCCCCTCCTCCTCTCGGATTCGCCGTCGAGCGCCCTCAATGATGCCGCCGACGAAGAGGCGCCATTAGCCGTCCGTACGGCCGCCGAAACCGGGCTTCGAGTCCCGAATCGGTGAACGCCCCAACCGATGCTCCGGCAGCCTCCGAGCCCGCCAATGAGACGTCCTCCCGTAGGTTTTCACTTCCTTGTTCCCGGCTTTGCGATGTTACCTCGTATCCGACTTGTCCGTTCTTTGTAGTCCAAGAAACCGGCCGGTCGTGCCCCCGTCCTACTCGCCAGAATCGACCCTTACCCCTTTGCTCGTAACAACTAATCGCTCGTCTCGCTAAACCCCGTTTCCTTTGCAGCCTTCCGTGATCCTCCGCCGCTCCCGACGCCGAGTGAATGCACCGCGCCCGCCGGGGGTGGCGACGACGATACCAACAGAAAACCAAACGGCCGTGGGGAGCAACCCACCGACCGCAATCCCGACGACGGTGCCGACGGTAAGCCGATCGCCCCCACCATCGATTTTGCCATGTCTCCGATTTGTTCTTTCTTCGCAGCGCGTGGCCGATCTCCTCAACTTCGACTTGTCGGAGTTCGAAGAGCTCGGCGATGCCGGCGAGGAAGCACTTGCAAGACGGTTGAGAACCCGAAGGCCACTTTGGCTGATATCGGCAACCGACCGGATGCCTCGTTAGATGCACCGGTGGCCGACGCAGCTCCATACGCTCATGATTCTCGGGATATCCAAGATCAACCGCCGGATGCGTAGCCGAAGCCATCGCGCCGCCGACCTTCATGGAAGCTTATCGCTAAAATACGAACGAGCCCGGCAGTGAGCCATCGATCGGCGTGAGAGTGAGGCGCGGGCGGCTGCGATCCAATCGACCAAAGACGCCATTGAAGCCCGGAAAGCCGCCTTTGACCGCCTAAAACCGAGCCGGCCGCCAAGCTTGAACAACTTCGTGCCCGCCGGATCACCGGTGGCCGACCTCGTTCGATTACCAACGAGATTGATATCCATGAAGGGTATATGGCCGATTTGCCGCCGTGGTCGAAGCCGAACGCAAAACATCGGGCCGGCCGTTGCGCATCAGGGGCTTGGTGCAAAGCACTCGGCCGGTGACGGGTCCGAGGCCGACGACCTCGTGGCAATTGGCGAGATTGATCGTGTTAGGTTGATGCTCTATCGGCGATAGCCGATTTTTTAAAGAAATGATGGTTGTAAAATATCCGACCTCGCGAGGTTGGCCCGCGTTTTTCGCCGTGTGCTTTGTAATGTACCCGGATAGTTCGTATCAAACACACTCGTATCGTTTGTTTGGAATTGGCCCCGAAGTGGCGCCCAATCGCTTGGCGCCCGTCTTTCTGTTATTCGATCCTCTAGCTATCGGTTGATGATACCCAATCACGTCACCACTGCTGTAGGCCGATCCTCACGAATCCGTGCCTCGGGAACCCGTGAGCCCCGGATGGCGTGCATCCGCTTCCGGCACGCCATCGCTTATTTTCAACGATTCCCGACGCTCTTAATAATGACCTCTTTGACTCTCGGTTCGGCAAATCTTTCCAATCCAAGAATCGTATCTTTTCTTTCTATAAATGGGCTCCCCGCTCTCCCGAATAGCTCACGGCCGAAAGTGACGAACTCCCAATAGCGAAACACCTAGTCCTTTGATTCCACGGCCGGGCTTCTCATGGCGTCTTCTAGCTCATCGTGAACCGTGTGGTACCTCAACTTTTCTACTTTCAACGGATTCTAGCTTCCAAAACCGACGGATGGAATCCATTGCAGCCACCGCACCCGCTTCGGGTGATCCAGGGAATCATGGAAACGCGTACGAGCCGTTGGTCAACCAGATCGACGGGTAAGGGCGCAGCTGAAACGCTTTAGGGAGTTGGAGGCTCGCCACCCGGCGGCCAGCCGGCTTTCCGCCTTGGCGGCATCCCGTCTGCTACTCCTATGACGTACCCGACGCTTGCGCGTCTCGACCGGCCGGGAGGGGAGGCAGCCCAGCTTGCCAACGAGTTGTTGATCACTACTACCGACATCGTGGTCACTCGGTGGAGCACCCGATCGTGGATGCTCGGAAATGGAAACCGCAGTGCCTTTTGAGCGGGCCCCGGCGGCTATTAGAGAGTTCCCGGCGAACATGTAGCCCTAGACGGCCGTGCGCCGGCTCGAAATAAAACGCGTTGTAATATCCCTGGGTTCTTCGTGACTTGAGACTTCTTCAACTTCATGACTTGATTGGTCTTCGCTGGCTTTTCCGGCCATGCGCATTGTATGATTGTCTCACGCGTGTGTGGCGAAGGTGTATGCCCCCAAGTTTTGATGACAGATCGATGTCGACGAAACTTGTTGACGTAGTCCCGGTGATTGTTGCCGGGGTCATGGGGTGAGGGCGGGAACGAATGCCTAAAGGTGATGCCCCCATAAGGCATCGGCTGTTGTGGGTCGGCCCATTGTGGCGATAGCCGACTCACGAGTTGATCCATACGCTCGGGTAGTATTTCTTCAGATATTTTTCGTTGAGGGCCTTTCCGAAGACCTCCCCATCTAATCCTTGTAGCATGTAGGCTCCTTTGGACACGCACTTGTGGACCTTGAAAGGCCCCTCCCACCCGGCGACCACTTGCCGAATTTGTTATCTCTGGATCCGATTGGAAGTATGAGCTTCCAAACAAGTTCGCCTTCCTCGAATGATTTAGGGACTACCTTTTATTGTAATGCCCGGCTACCCGTTCCTTATCTTTCGTCACCTTTTCTAATGCTCGCATTCTCGACAAGGCGAGATCCTCCGATTCGTCTATCATGAGATTGTAGTAATCATCGGCCGTGAGTTGGTCTTGCAACCGAATGCTTCTTGAGCCGGCCACGCTTTCCCATGGAAGCACCGCCTCGTGTCCATAAACCAGCTTGTATGGCGGAACTTGGATGGACCCATGACATGCCATCCGATAGGCCCACAAAGCTTCGGCCAATCGGGTGTGCCATTGTTTGGGTTGCTCGGCTATCTTTCTCTTGATCAATTTAATTAAGCTTTTGTTTGAGGCTTCGGCCCGACCGTTGGCTTGTGCGTAATACGGCGAAGAGTTAAGTAGCTTGATCCCCATGTCGTCGCGAACCGGATGAATTCGTCGGATACAAAGATGGACCCTTGGTCGGTCGTTATCGTTTGCGAATGCCGAACCTGTAGATGATATGTTCCTTGACAAACTCGATTGCGTCTTTAGAATCTACTTTTCGAAGGGGAATTGCTTCTACCCATTTTGTGAAATAATCTGTGGCCGCTAGTATAAACTTGTGCCCCTTGCTTGAAGATGGATTGATTTGGCCGATCATGTCAATGCCCCACCCTCTGAAAGGCCACGGTTTAATGATCGGATTCATGGCCGACGCCGGAGCTCGTTGCACCGTGCCAAATTTTTGACAATCTTGGCATCCTTTATAGTATTTAAACAGTCCTCTAGCATCGTCGGCCGAAATACCCGCTCGGCGAAGTAGCCATTTCATTTTGTGTGCCGATTGATGTGTACCGCAGATTCCTTCGTGTACCTCTCCGATGGCCACTGTGGCTTGGTCGGCGCTCAAACACTTGAGCAAGTATGCCATCGATTGTTCGATAGTATAAATCTTCGTCGAGCAATACATACCGCAATGCCTTGTACCGTAGCTTCCTTGTGGCTGATTGAGAAGGGTTTTTGAGGTAATTGTAAACGTCGAATCTCCAATCGTTGGTCGTGATGGTGGCAATGCCTATGTCGACGTTTCTTAGCATCGCCGGTAGCCCGATGCCCTTTGAGCCAGTCATTGGCCTCCATGTTCTCGCTCCCCGGGAATATGCTTCAAAGTTACTAGCCGAAATCCTTCCATTAATTCCCGACACCTTTGATGATAGATTACCAGCGCGTCATTTTTGCACTCATACTCCCCTGACAAACTAATGACGAACAAAAAGTCCCCCATTATCTCAACCGCATCGGCTTCCATCTCCCCGAGTAGGAGTAGCCCCTTGAGGACGGCTTCGTACTCGGCTTGGTTATTCGTAACGTGGGGGTCGATGGCGAAAGCGACCGAAGCTTGTCCCCTTGGGTGAGATAAGAACCAAGCCGATTCCACAGCCGCTTGTACATACTGAGCCGTCGAAAGTCAGGGTCCAAGGCGTGATCTCTACGAAGCCGATTGAGTCGTTTCTATGTTCCACGATGAGATCGGCCAGGGCCTGTCCTTTTACCACCCTTGGGGCCCGATACCTCGATCGAACTCGGTCAGTGCAAGTATCCATTTTCCGACCCTCCCTTTGAGCACCGGAGCCGACAAAGATGTACTTGACTACGTCTCGCTTTGCATGTTACGATGCATTCATTGGACAGCGAGATAGTGTCTTAATTTTGTGCATGAGAAGTAGAGGCACGCATAGCTTCTCGACCGGCAAATATCTAGTCTCTGGATCTAGCACACGGCTAAGATAGAAAATGGCCCTTTCCTTGCCATCGACTTCTTGGATTAGGACGGAGCCAATGGATTTGTCGTCGGCGGACAAGTACAACTTGAATGGCTTTCCTTTTTGTGGGGGCATTAGAACTGGAGGAGAACTTAAATAACTTTTTATGTTGTCTAACGCCTTCTGTTGCTCTGCCCCCCATGTGAATATCTGATCGGCCTTAAGCTGAAGCAATGGTGTGAACGGTTCCAATTTCTCTGAAAGATTGGCTATGAATCGTCTAATGAAGTTTATCTTTCCGATCAATGATTGGAGCTCCCTTTTATCCTTAGGGGGTTGAATTGTTTTAATTGCGTTGATGCTCCTTGGTGTTACTTCGATTCCTCTTTCATGAACGAGGAATCCTAAGAACTGCCCGGCTGACACGCCGAACGCACACTTGAGCGGATTCATCTTCAATCCGTACTTCCTCGTCCGTTCAAGCACCTGTCTTAGATCTGCAATGTGGCTTTCTATCTCTCTTGATTTGACGATGACATCATCGATGTATATTTCCACAAGTGCCCCGATCATATCGTGAAAAATGTAGTTCATTGCTCTTTGATATGTTGCGCCGGCATTCTTTAGGCCGAATGTCATCACCACCCACTCGTAGAGGCCGATTGCGCCTGGGCATCGAAAAGCTGTTTTATGGACGTCCTCTTCGGCCATGAAGATCGGTTGTACCCCGCATTGTCGTCCATGAAGCTAATGATTTTGTGACCCGAGGCGGCGTCGACAAGCGATCGGCTATTGGCATTGGGTATTCATCTTTTGGAGTTGCCTTGTTTAGGTCTCTAAAATCGATGCATACTTGAAGTTTGCCGTTCTTCTTTAATACTTGGGACGATATTAGAGACCCATTCAAGATATCGCAAGGCCGAATGAACCCTCGTCGTATAGCCGAGTGATTTCGGCCTTAATTGCATCGTACATGTTGGCCTTGAACCTCCCGGGAGGTTGTTTGAATGGCCGATATCCTCGCTTTGATTGGCGCTGATGGACTACTATCGATCGGTTTAGACCGGGCATTTCGAAATATTTCCATGCGAAGCATCTTTATATTCTTTTAATAACTCAATAAGTTGGGATCTACAAACAGAGATAAATATTTACTAATGTACGTCGGCCTTGGTTTGTCGCCGATCCGATGTCGATTTCCTCTAACTCGTCGGCCGACGTGAAGCCTTGCCCTAATGTCACATCCTGGGTTTTTCCCTAATTCATTTAAAAATAATTTACCCTAAATAATCTAATTTCGAAATTAACCTGGAGTCAACCTATAATTTTAAAATACAATTAATAAATGGAAATGGCATGATAGAATTTTTCTTGAATTCTTCATGTCAAAATACGCTAACAGATTTTTACTTGGAATTTTAGAGCACTCTAAGTATTTTTAATCAATTAAATAAGAAACCAGGAATTTAATTAAGTCCCTTTTTCTTTTTCTTTTTCTTTTTCTTTTTCTCCTTTTTCCGTACGCCGTACGACCTCCCTTTCCCGCCCCGGCGCCCTAACGGCCGACGGCCCGCCTCCCGCGCGCTCTCTTCCTGACGTGGGCCGAAGCCCACGGTCCCCGCCGCGCCGCGCAAGTCCGATTCGCGCCCCCGCGCAGCGGCCACCGACAGTGGGCCCCACCTGTCGGAGCCGCTTCCCCGCGCCCGGCCGGCCCAACCGCGCCGCGCCATAGCCGCGCCGCCCGCCGCTTACCCGGCCGCTTCGCTCTCGCGCCGCGTGGCCCCACGCCGGCTCCGCCCGTGCCGCCGCACCCGTGCCCGCACTCTCGCGCACCGCAACGCCGCCGCCGCCCGAAACGGCCGCCGATCTTCCCTCTCTCTCCGAGTCCGAGTTTTCCGGCGACCTTTTCCCCGTTGTTTTCGTGCCCGCTTTCGGCCCCTCTCTCCCCTATAAAACCCCTCGAGCTCCGCCTCGGTTCCCTTTGTTCGCCGTGTTTTCTAGCCCGTGTCGCCGCCGTTCTCCGTCGACTCATCCGCCGGTGAGCTCGCCGCCGTCCCCGACTCCCTTTGTGTCTTTCGTTTGCGTCCTTTTTCCTTTCGCGCGCACGCCGCCGCCGTCGTTGTCGCGCCGGCCCGCCGTCCGTCGGGTCGTCGCCGCGCCCCCGCGCCGCCGGATGGTCGCGCGCGCGCCGCAACGGCGCCGCGCCGCGCCAAACCCTAACCCTAACCCTAACCCTAGCGCCGCCCGTGCCGTCCGATCTTGCGGATCGGACGGATCTGCGCCGTCCGATCGCGATGGATTTGCGCCGTCCGATCGCCGCCATCCGGCCGCCAGATCGCGCCACGTCGCGCCAATCCGACCGCTCGGATTGCGCCACGTGGCAGCAATCCGCCGCCGCTGCGCCCGCGCGCTGCGCTGAGCGCCGACGCCGCCCTAGGGCGACGCCCCGCCGACGTCATGCCGACGTCAGCCCCGTGCCGCGCAAGGGTGACGTCACCAGGGACTTAATTGCGCAATAAATAATTTAATCTTTTCGTCTAGTTTAAAAATCGCAGTTAAACTTCTAAAATTCATATCTTTTGAATCCGAGCTCCGTTTTAGCCCATTCAAATTTCATTAAATCCAGAAAAATGTCAAGAATCCATTAAAAATACTTTTCAGTGCTGTTTCAGTAGACTTTTTAGGGTGTTTGTTGAGTGCTTTGTTTGTCGTGTAGATCCCGAGTTTTCCTGGCGAGCCCGTTCTTTTCAAGTAGTCGCCGTTCCTCGCCCCGGAGCAAGGCAAGTCATACCTTACATTGACCATATTGTACCTATTTTATGTAAATACCTCTATTTCATTCAAATGCTGCATATGTTTTAGAATGTCATTTTATGGGATGATTATACCTATTGTACTCAACCATAGGATTGTTTACCTTATACCATTGATAACTTGGGGTTTAATATGACTAGATGTTAGCTTAGGGTTGCTTAACTATGCTTAACGCAACTAGCTCACTTAAGGGAGTCACACTAATCAGGTTTATTTCTAAAGTGGATCTTCCGATGATATTAAGATATGACTTTGGTTCTTAATAATACTGAATTATGAAGAAGGTGGGTCGTGAGCACATGGTTGGTCTTGGGTTAGCGTGCTCATGACGATTAAGGACCGGTTCTCGGGAAACCCTGGAAGAAATGCCGTGCATACCACAAGCCAGCATGGGTAATGGCTGGGCTTGTAGCATAGCCGTCTCTAGTTAACGTATCCCGTGGAGGGTGAGCGTGATGGAGTTGGGTCGGCCCCGGTTTTAAGGGTTGATCAGCTTCCGGATTCACCGCGGCACTAGAGGGGCTGCCCATTGCCCGATGGGAATGGGGGCGAAACCTTGGTGTGGTACGATTGATTAGAGGGGGTTATGTGAAGGGTCCCGTCACAATTCCTTTCCGGGCACCGTGGTGGTGTACCGGCGCACGGTAATGTGTTGTGGGATTGTGTCTTGTGGGTACAGCTTGTACACCTCTCGATCGAGTAAAAACTATTCGAATAGCCGTGCCTACACTACGGCGATCGACCGATTCACCTTGATTAGTCTCATTTACTTTATTCGAATGAAATGTTGGAATATGACTAGTGCAGTGGATGGATGGGCCTCGTTGCAATGTGGTGAGCGTTGGACAGTGTTTATTTAATACTGCTTAAATGTTACTACTGTTTTACTGTCTTCAAATATTAATATCATATTCTGCAAATGCTGTTTATGCAAATTGAACCTCTTGACCTTTCCTTGATATTTATCCCGCATCATACCTTCTCTTCCAAGCATGACTTGTTGAGTACGGTGGTTGTACTCGCCTTGCTTCTTTTCCCCCTTCTGCCGAGGTTGAGAGCGAGGTCTCCGAGGAGGTGTAGGCTTGTTCTCGTCAAGGTTTAGCTGTGGTGTTGGTGTTCCGCTTCGCTCGTGTCAAGTTTCGCTTAAGTCAGTTTTATTTTTCTTTTCCGCTGCATTTATGTAACTCTTTTATATTGTTTCTAAGACGAGGATTCTGTATTATCAATAACGTCGGTTTGTGTACCTCGGCGATTCCCGGACGAGGATGTAATGCACAAATTAGCCGCAGAAATTCGGTGTGAATATCTCGGGCGTGACAAGTTGGTATCGAGCCTTCCCGTGATCGTAGGACAAGCCAACTGGAAACCTTAAGAGCCCTCTAATTCTTTTCATGTGCATATGTTTTGAAAGAAAAAGGGGTGTTTTGAAAAGTGGAGTCAGTCTAGGGTTTAGGAATTGCGAAAATGGGATGTGGTCGTGGGCTTTTGAGCATGTTTTGATTTTTCCCACTCCTTTGTTTCTATAGATGGCAGTTCCCCAACGCACCGCGGAAAAGGGATGACAGGTTTCGTGGCGTAGCCGGCGCGTATGGCCCTTGCAGCTTGGATATCCCGAAGCACCGGAGTATACGACGGTTGCGCCCCGGGCGAGTTGCCATACCGTGTTCGGTTGGAGGTTCACGGGTTTGTGGGAACGTGTCTTCCCAACATGGAGGTCACAGCTTCCGGAGGCACGTCGATCACGCTTGTCAAGAAGCCGCCTACCCGATGTTGGCCAGATGAGGGAGCCGCATGATGCCGACCTTCGCACCTCCTCCTACCGCTACCATCCCCGTCGAGGTAGTTCCTCGAGGTCGTGCATTCAAGTCTACGGCGGAGGAGAATGACACTACCTTCTGGTCACATGTGCACCGTGCTCAAAGGACTGGATCGATGCACTCGACCTACACAAGGCGACCAAGGAGCCGAACGACAAGAGATGCCGAGGATCGCGCGACCGCAGGACGAAGTGGTTCGCCCGAAGAAGGAAGTAGCTGAGTTGAAGGGACTCCCGCCACCAGTTGGGGTTAGACTCCGCACCACGCCTCGGAAGACCACCACCGCGCCTGTCCGTATCCAGCTAGCCCCTCGGATTCCACCGCCTTCTCCAGCTCCACCCGCTCCGCCTCGGCCCGGTTCCAGCTTCCTCCTGCTGCGCAGTTCCGCCCTCACCTTTGCTCCAGCCTTCGGCGAATCAAGGCGAGGTGGCGTAATGGTTGGATCTCCGTCTCCAGTGACTCAAGCTCGATAATTCGGTGAAGACATGGACTCCGAAGAGACTCAAGATTCCTCGGAGGGAAGAGGCAGGATCGGTTGGGCTACGGCAACCGATTCGAAGATTCCAAGTCTCGAGGTGACGCCCGAGGACTCCAGGAGCCGTTCGGAAGAATGGGGATCTTCCGAAGGAAGCGCTTCGAGGTTGCCCTCCTTAGTTTTACCGTTTTCCTTAGTTTGTCTTCTTGGTAGTTGCTGTGTGTTAGGCTGTTGTGTGTGGGATAGCTGGCAGTCGATATCAAGTGTGATATGACTCGATCAATTAAGGATGTTTGGTGCTTTTCCTTGTTTTTAGTCAAGATCGAAACAATGCATTTGAATTCAAATAATAAAGATTAGTGCTAAGTCTGCTCTGTTTTTCTTCTTTTCTCTCTCCGTCGGTCGTCTCCTTCGGATGGTGAACACCGGGACCGGGGCGAACAAAGAACAATGGGCGTCAAGCCGACAACAACGAGGCTCACGACGCCAATGGCAATGCTCCTCCACCGCCACCCGAGAATCCTACCATTGCTCAAGTGCTCGCTTCACGGACACGATGATGGCTGCAATGATGCAAAAATGCAACAACAAAGACCACCGATGTGCAACGGCGAGATGCGCAACAAATGCAAGAACAGCAGCAGAATAATCGCTTGCCGCCCCACCACCCCACCCAAGCCGCGAGTTCCTTCGTGTCCGACCGCCGACTTTCTCCAAGACCACCAATCCCATGGAGGCTAATGATTGGCTTCATGCCATAGAGAAGAAGTTGGATCTCGCTGCAGGTGCACGGATCAAGAGAAAGTCTCTTTTGCCACTCATCGATTCATGTGGTCCCGCTTCACTTGGTGGGATAACTATTTGGTTACTCGCCGGCGGAGCAAGAAGCACTGGGAAGAGTTTCGTCGCAGCTCAGACCGCACATATTCCTCGCGGAATAGTTGCACGTAAAAAACGTGAGTTCCGTTCCCTTGAGCAGGTAATGATCGCATCGAGTACCGCACGAGTTCAATCGTCTTGCCCGTTATGCCCCGTAAGATGTGCGCACCGATGCGAAAGGCAGGAAAAGTTTTTGGCTGGTTTGGATGATGAACTCACTGGACAAGCTTATCTCCGGTGAGTATGCTAACTTTGAGAAGCTGGTCGACAAGGCCATTCGACAAGAAGATCGCGCAACAAGATGATCAAGAAGAGAAAAGTATTCCGCACACGACCTCCTCAACAAGGGAAATCAGCAGAGGCCGCGTTTCATGCCCGGGAGTCGAGTGGACCTACCACCATGATTGTCCGTCGCATCGACCTTATCACCCAGGGAATTTCCAACCGGCAGTAGTGGCGCGGTCGCATAGCGACTCCGCCCCGCGCCCTCCAACAATGCTATCCCAAGAATATCATGCCCACCACCTCCAAGGAAGGACTTGGGAGGAAAGCCGAGTCTGTTTCAACCGTGGTGACCCGGCATTTTGCGACAAGTGTCCGGCCAAGACGTGCCGGGCCAAGGTTCATCCAGGCTCGAGTCAATCATGCGTCCGCCGAGGAAGCACACCGCTCCCGAAGTTATATTGGGTATGTTTCCGTAAACTATACTCCCGCCGAGTATTATTTGATTCTGGCGCTACACATTCATTTATCTCAAAGCAATTTGTTGGGGCACATGGGTTGTCGGTAGTGGGACTTAAGATACCTATGCGGGTTCAAACCCCGGAAACCACTTGGAGACCACTCGATTGTCCCTCAATAGCCATAGAAATCCAAGGATCTATGTTTCTAGCCAACCTTATCCTCCTTCACCCAAAGGCATAGATGTCATTCTTGGGATGGATTGGTTGTCCAGACATAAGGGAGTAATTGATCGCGCTAGTCGCACCATTACTCTAATTAATACGAAAGGAGAAAGAGTTGTTTTTCGCTCTCCCATGCAAGTCAAGCCCGTAGCAAGTTTGAATCATGTTTCCACCGGGAATCGTCCGAATGGCGGCCAAGACCCCGTGAAGTTAGAGGATATCCCCATCGTCGAGAATACCCAAAGTTTTTCCCGAGGATTTAACTCGATGCCGCCAAAAAGGGAAATTGAATTCGGATTGACCTAGTACCGGACAGCCCCAATACACAAGAGGCCATATAGGATGGGAGCCAACGAGTTGGTCAAGTAAAGAAGCAAGTGGATGAACAGCTTGCAAAAGGGTATATACGCCGAGCACGTCACCTTGGGGTGCTCCTAGATTTTTGTGGAAAAGAAAGACAAGACCAAGAGAATGTGTGTGGATTATCGAGCCCTCAATGAGGTTACTATCAAGAACAAGTATCCCCTACCACGGATTGATGACTTATTCGATCAACTCAAAGGGGCCAAGGTATTTTCCAAGATAGATCTCGCGATCGGGCTATCATCGCTTGAGGATTCGGGAAGAGGACATTCCCAAGACCGCCTTCACCACTGTGTAAGGACTGCACGAGTGTACGGTCATGTCTTTTGGTTTAACCAATGCACCACTTTCTTTATGAACCCGATGAACAAGGTGTTTATGGAGTTCTTGGATAAATTCGTAGTGGTGTTCATTGACGACATTTTGGTCTACTCTAAGTCGAGGAGGATCATGAGCAACATCTCGGACAAGACTCGAAAAGTTGAGAGACCATCAACTCTACGCCAAGTTTAGCAAGTGTGCTTTCCGGTTAAAGGAGGTACGGTTCCTCGGCCACATTGTGAATGCCCAAGGAGTAGCCGTGGATCCAAGAAATGTGGAATCGCACTAAGTGGACCCCGCCTAAGACGGTTACGCAGATCCGAAGTTTCCTTGACTTGCGGGTTACTACCGCCGCTTCATTGAGAACTTCTCCAAAATCGCCAAGCCAATGACTCAACTGTTGAAGAAAGATGAGAAGTTTAAATGGTCGGCGAATGCAATAGGAGTTTTGAAGAGCTCAAGAGGAAGTTGGTGTCTCGCACGGTGTTGATACTGCCCGACCCAAGAAAGGACTTCCAAGTTTATTGTGATGCATCTCGCCAAGGGTTGGGATGTGTGTTGATGCAAGAAGGCAAAGTGGTCGCATATGCATCTCGTCAATTGCGCCCACATGAAAACAACTACCCCACTCATGATCCGGAGTTATCCGCAGTGGTTCATGCATTGAAGATCCGCGACACTATCTAATTGGTAATCGTTGTGAAGTGTATACGGATTACAAAAGTCTTAAGTACATTTTCACCCAACCAGATTTAAACCTCCGGCAGAGAAGATGGTTGGAACCGATCAAGGATTATGACTTAGGGATCCATTACCATCCCGCAAAGCTAATGTGGTTGCGGATGCACTAAGCCGAAAGAGTTACCGCACCACCCTCGTGTCGAAGGAATGTGTGACCAGCTGCAGCAGGATTTCGAGAATCTAAATCTACGAGTGGTGGATTTTGGTTTTGTGGCTGCTCGGAAGCCCAACCCACTCTCATTGATCAAATTCGGCCGCTCAGCGTCGATCCCGAAATGGCCGAACTCAAGAAGAACATGAGAGTCGGAAAAGCTCGTGGTTTTACTAAGACGAACATGGCACCATCTGGATGGGAAAGAGGTTGTGTGTGCCGAAGACAAGGATTTGAAAAAACGATCCTTACGGAAGTTCACCAAACCCAATACTCAATTCACCCGCAAGTACCAAGATGTATCAAGACCTTAAAGAAAAGTTTTGGTGGGTCAAGATGAGGAGGGAGATAGCCGAGTTTGTTGCACTTTGTGATGTTTGTCGGCGAGTGAAGGCGAACATCAACGGCCCGCCGGATCGTTGCAACCACTTCGATTCCGTGGGAAATGGGAAGAAATTGGAATGGATTTCATCACGGGTTTACCCCGCACAACGTCGTTATGACTCAATTTGGGTCGTGGTGGACCGACTCACCAAGGTAGCCCACTTCATACCCGTACATACTACCTACTCGGGGAAGAAGTTGGCGAGCTTTATCTCGCAAGGATCGTGTGTTTGCATGGCGTGCCTAAGAAGATCGTGTCCGATAGGGGAAGTCGGTTACTTCCAAGTTCGGAAGAAGTTGCAAGAAGAACTCGCACTGCCGTTTGAATTTCAAGCACGTCCTATCATCCGCAAACGACGGCCAAACGAGAGAGTGAATCGATTTTGGAAGATATGCTAAGAGCATGCGCGCTCGATTTTGGAAAAGCGTGGGACAAAAGCTTGCCCTATGCAATTCTCTTACAACAACAGTATCGGCCGCATTCAAATGGCACCGTATGAAGCACTCGTATGGACGGAAATGTCGCACACCCCTTTTCGGGATCGACGGGTGAGCGCCGCTTGTTTGGCACGGAAGTAATCGAAGCAGAGGAAAAGGTCCGAGTGATTCGGGAAAGGTTGAAGATTGCGCAGCCCGACAGTAAGAGCTATGCCGATAATCGTCGAAGAGATCTCGCTTTTGAAGCGGGGGATTTTGTGTATCTTCGCGTCACACCACTCCGGAGTACACCGTTTCCAAACCAAAGGTAAGTTGGCACCACGTTTCGTGGGACCATACAGATTCGGGAACGTCGAGGAGAAGTGGCCTATCACCGGAGCTTCCCTCCAACATGACCGGTATTCACGACGTGTTTCATGTGTCCCAGTTGAGGAAGTGTTTAAGGGTACTGAAGAACAAAGAGTCCGCACTGCATTGAAATCCAAGAGGACTTAACCTATGTAGAGAGACCAGCACGTATTCTTGAGGTCGGTGAGAGAAGGACTCGGAACAAGGTTATCAGGTTTTGCAAGGTTCAATGGACCCATCACTCCGAGGAAGAAGCTACTTGGGAACGAGAAGATGAGCTAAAGGCCGCGCACCCGCACCTCTTCGCCACACTCCGAATCTCTGGGTCGAGATTCCGTTTAAGGGGGTAGGTTGTCACATCCCGGGTTTTTCCCTAATTCATTTAAAAATAATTTACCCTAAATAATCGGAATTTCGAAATTAACCCGGAGTCAACCTATAATTTTAAAATACAATTAATAAATGGAAATGGCATGATAGGATTTTTCTTGAATTCTTCATGTCAAAATACGCTAACGATTTTTACCGGAATTTTTAGAGCACTCTAAGTATTTTTAATCAATTAAATAAGAAACCAGAATTTAATTAAGTCCCTTTTTTCTTTTTCTTTTTCTTTTTCTTTTTCTCCTTTTTCCGTACGCCGTACGACCTCCCTTTCCCGCCCTGGCGCCCTAACGGCCGACGGCCCAGCCCCCCGCGCGCCTTTCCTGACGTGGGCCGAAGCCCACGGCCCCGCCGCGCCGCGCAAGTCCGATTCGCGCCCTCGCGCCATGCGGCCACCGATGTGTGGGCCCCACCTGCTCGGAGCCGCTTCCCGCGCCCGGCCGCCCAACCGCCGCCGCCATAGCCGCGCGCCCGCCGCTTACCCGGCCGCTTCCGCTCTCGCGCCGCGTGGCCCCACGCCGGCTCCGCCCGTGCCGCCGCACTCCGTGCCCGCACTCTCGCGCACCGCAACGGCCGTCGCCGCCCGAAACGGCCGCCGTATCTTCCCCTCTCTCTCTCGAGTCCGAGTTTTCCGCGACCTTTCCCCGTTGTTTTCGTGCCCGTTTCGCCTCCTCTCTCCCCTATAAACCCCTCGAGCTCCGCCCCTGCCTCCCTTTGTTCGCCGTGTTTTCTAGCCCGTGTCGCCGCCGTTCTCCGTCGACTCATCCACCTGTGAGCTCGCCGCCGTCCCCGACTCCCTTTGTGTCTTTCGCTTGCGTCCTTTTTCCTTTCGCGCGCACGCCGCCGCTCGCTGGGTTGTCGCCGCCGGTCCCGCCGTCCGTCGGCCGCCGCGCCGCCCGCCGCCGCCGGATGGTCAAGCCGCCGGCGCCGCAACCGCGCCGCCGCCGCCCAAACCCTAACCCTAACCCTAACCCTAGCGCGCCCCGTGCCGTCCGATCTTGCGACGGACGGATCCGCGCCGTCCGATCGCGATGGATTTGCGCCGTCCGATCGCCGCCATCCGGCCGCCAGATCGCGCCACGTTGACGCCAATCCGACCGCCGGATTGCGCCACGTGGCAGCAATCCGGCCGCCGCGCCTGCCGCCCGCGCGGCTGCAGCTGAGCGCCGACGCCACCCTAGGGCCGACGCCCCGCCGACGTCATGCCGACGTCAGCCCCGTGCCGCGCAAGGGTGACGTCACCAGGGGACTTAATTGCGCAATAAATAATTTAATCTTTTCGTCTAGTTTAAAAATCGCAATTAAACTTCTAAAATTCATATCTTTTGAATCCGAGCTCCGTTTTAGCCCATTCAAATTTCATTAAATCCAGAAAAATGTCAAGAATCCATTAAAAATACTTTTCAGTGCTGTTTCAGTAGACTTTTTAGGGTGTTTGGTGAGTGCTTTGTTTGTCGTGTAGATCCCGAGTTTTCCGCGAGCCCGTTCTTTTCAAGTAGTCGCCGAAGTTCCTCGCCTCGAGCAAGGCAAGTCATACCTTACATTGACCATATTGTACCTATTTTATGTAAATACCTCTATTTCATTCAAATGCTGCATATGTTTTAGAATGTCATTTTATGGGATGATTATACCTATTGTACTCAACCATAGGATTGTTTACCTTATACCATTGATAACTTGGGGTTTAATATGACTAGATGTTAGCTTAGGGTTGCTTAACTATGCTTAACGCAACTAGCTCACTTAAGGGAGTCACACTAATCAGTTTATTTCTAAAGTGGATCTTCCGATGATATTAAGATATGACTTTGGTTCTTAATAATACCGAATTATGAAGAAGGTGGGTCGTGAGCACATGGTTGGTCTTGGGTTAGCGTGCTCATGACGATTAAGGACCGGTTCTCGAAACCCCGGAAGAAATGCCGTGCATACCACAAGCCAGCATGGGTAATGGCTGGGCTTGTAGCATAGCTGTCTCTAGTTAACGTATCCCAGGGAGGGTGAGCGTGATGGAGTTGGGTCGGCCCCGGTTTTAAGGGTTGATCAGCCTGATTCACCGCGGCACTAGAGGGGGCTGCCCATTGCCCGATGGGAATGGGGGCGAAACCTTGGTGTGGTACGATTGATTAGAGGGGGTTATGTGAAGGGTCCTGTCACAATTCCTTTCCGGGGCACCGTGGTGGTGTACCGGCGCACGGTAATGTGTTGTGGGATTGTGTCTTGTGGGTACAGTTGTACACCTCTGATCAGAGTAAAAACTATTCGAATAGCCGTGCCCACGGTTACGGGCGATCGACCAGATTCACCTTGATTAGTCTCATTTACTTTATTCGAATGAAATGTTGGAATATGACTAGTGCAGGTGGATGGATGGGCCTGTTGCAATGTGGTGAGCGTTGGACAGTGTTTATTTAATACTGCTTAAATGTTACTACTGTTTTACTGTCTTCAAATATTAATATCATATTCTGCAAATGCTGTTTATGCAAATTGAACCTCTTGACCTTTCCTTGATATTTATCCTGCATCATACCTTCTCTTCCGGCATGACTTGTTGAGTACGGTGGTTGTACTCGCCTTGCTTCTTTTTCCCCCTTCAGTGCCAGAGGTTGAGAGCGAGGTCTCCGAGGAGGTGTAGGCTTGTTCTCGTCAAGGTTTAGCTGTGGTGTTGGTGTTCCGCTTCGCTCGTGTCAAGTTTCGCTTAAGTCAGTTTTATTTTTCTTTTCCGCTGCATTTATGTAACTCTTTTATATTGTTTCTAAGACGAGGATTCTGTATTATCAATAACGTCGGTTTGTGTACCTCTACTGATTCCCGGACGAGGATGTAATGCACAAATTAGCCGCAGAAATTCTGGTGTGAATATCTCGGGCGTGACAAGTTGGTATCGAGCCTTCCCGTGATCGTAGGACAAGCCAACCGGAAACCTTAAGAGCCCTCTAATTCTTTTCATGTGCATATGTTTTGAAAGAAAAAGGGGTGTTTTGAAAAGTGGAGTCGCCTAGGGTTTAGGAATTGCGAAAATGGGATGTGGTCGTGGGCTTTTGAGCATGTTTTGATTTTTCCCACTCCTTTGTTTCTATAGATGGCAGGTTCCCCAAACGCACCGCGGAAAAGGGATGACAGTTTCGTGGCGTAGCCGGCGCGTATGGCCCTTGCGTTGGATATCCCGAAGCACCGGAGTATACGACGGTTGCGCCCTCGTGGCGAGTTGCCATACCGTGTTCGGTTGGAGGTTCACGGGTTTGTGGGAACGTGTCTTCCCAACATGGAGGTCACAGCCTTCCGGAGGCACGTCGATCACGCTTGTCAAGAAGCCGCCTACCCGATGTTGGCCAGATGAGGGAGCCGCATGATGCCGACCTTCGCACCTCCTCCTACCGCTACCATCCCCGTCGAGGTAGTTCCTCGAGGGCGGTGCATTCAAGTCTACGGCGGAGGAGAATGACACTACCTTCGGTCACATGTGCACCGTGCTCAAAGGACTGGATCGATGCACTCGACCTACACAAGGCGACCAAGGAGCCGAACGACAAGAGATGCCGAGGATCGCGCGACCGCAGGACGAAGTGGTTCGCCCGAAGAAGGAAGTAGCCGAGCTGAAGGGACTCCCGCCACCGCTTGGGGTTAGACTCCGCACCACGCCTCGAAGACCACCACCGCGCCCGTCCGTATCCAGCCTAGCCCCTCGGATTCCACCGCCTTCTCCGCCTCCACCCGCTCCGCCTCAGCCCGGTTCCAGCTTCCTCCTCGCTGCAGTTCGCCTCACCTTTGCTCCAGCTTCGGCGAATCAAGGCGGAGGTGGCGTAATGGTTGGATCTCCGTCTCCAAGTGACTCAAGCTCGATAATTCTATGAAGACATGGACTCCGAAGAGACTCAAGATTCCTGAGGGAAGAGGCAGGATCGGTTGGGCTACGGCAACCGATTCGAAGATTCCAAGTCTCGAGGTGACGCCCGAGGACTCCAGGAGCCGTTCGGAAGAATGGGGATCTTCGAAGGAAGCGCTTTCGAGGTTGCCCTCCTTAGTTTTACCGTTTTCCTTAGTTTGTCTTCTTGGTAGTTGCTGTGTGTTAGGCCGTGTGTGGGATAGCCGGCGCAGATATCAAGTGTGATATGACCGATCAATTAAGGATGTTTGGTGCTTTTCCTTGTTTTTAGTCAAGATCGAACAATGCATTTGAATTCAAATAATAAAGATTAGTGCTAAGTCTGTCTGCTTTTCTTCTTTTCTCTCTCTCGTCTGGCCGTCTCCTTCGATGGTGAACACCAGACGACGGGCGAACAAAGAACAATGGGCAAAAGTGCGACAACAACGAGGCTCACGACGCCAATGGCAATGCTCCTCCACCGCCACCCGAGAATCCTACCATTGCTCAAGTGCTCGCTTCACGTACACAGATGATGGCCGCAATGATGCAAAAATGCAACAACAAGACACCACTGATGCAAGCGAGAGATGCCGCAACAAATGCAAGAACAAGCAGCAGAATAATCGCTTGCCGCCCCACCACCCCTCCCAAGCCGCCGAGTTCCTTCGTGTCCGACCGCCGACTTTCTCCAAGACCACCAATCCCATGGAGGCTAATGATTGGCTTCATGCCATAGAGAAGAAGTTGGATCTCTGCAGTGCACGGATCAAGAGAAAGTCTCTTTTGCCACTCATCGCCATGTGGTCCCGCTTCCTTGGTGGGATAACTATTTGGTTACTCGCCGGCGGAGCAAAGAAGCACACTGGGAAGAGTTTCGTCGAGCCAGACCGCACATATTCCTCGGGAATAGTTGCACGTAAAAACGTGAGTTCCGTTCCCTTGAGCGGGTAATGTATCGATTCATCGAGTACCGCACGAGTTCAATCGTCTTGCCCGTTATGCCCCGTAAGATGTGCGCACCGATGCGTAAAGGCGGAAAAGTTTTTGGCTGGTTTGGATGATGAACTCACGGACAAGCTTATCTCCGTGAGTATGCTAACTTTGAGAAGCGGTCGACAAGGCCATTCGACAAGAAGATCAGCGCAACAAGATGATCAAGAAGAGAAAAGTATTCCGGACACGACCTCCTCAACAAGCAGGGAAATCACAGAGGCCGCGTTTCATGCCTCGGGAGTCGAGTGGACCTACCACCATGATTGTCCGTCGCATCGACCTTATCACCTGTGAATTTCCAAACCGGCGTAGTGGCGCGGCCAAGCATACAACAGACTCCAGCCCGCGCCCTCCAACGCTTATCCCAAGAATAATCACCCACCACCTCCAAGGAAGGACTTGGGAGGAAAGCCGAGTCTCGTTTCAACCGTGGTGACCCGGGCATTTTGCGTACAAGTGTCCGGCCAAGACGTGCCGGGCCAAGGTTCATCCAGCTCGAGTCAATCATGCGTCCGCCGAGGAAGCACGCACCGCTCCCGAAGTTATATTGGGTATGTTTCGTAAACTATACTCCCGCTGAGTATTATTTGATTCTCGCGCTACACATTCATTTATCTCAAAGCAATTTGTTGGGGCACATGGGTTGTCGGAGTGGGACTTAAGATACCTATGCGGGTTCAAACCCCGGAAACCACTTGGAGACCACTCGCATTGTCCCTCAATAGCCATAGAAATCCAAGGATCTATGTTTCTAGCCAACCTTATCCTCCTTCACCCAAAGGCATAGATGTCATTCTTGGGATGGATTGGTTGTCCAGACATAAGGGAGTAATTGACTGCGCTAGTCGCACCATTACTCTAATTAATACGAAAGGAGAAAGAGTTGTTTTTCGCTCTCCCATGCAAGTCAAGCCCGTAGCAAGTTTGAATCATGTTTCCACCGGGGAATCGTCCGGAATGGCGGCCAAGACCCCGTGAAGTTAGAGGATATCCCCATCGTCGAGAATACCCCGAAGTTTTTCCCGAGGATTTAACTCGATGCCGCCAAAAGGGAAATTGAATTCGGATTGACCTAGTACCGGACAGCCCCAATACACAAGAGGCCATATAGGATGGGAGCCAACGAGTTGGTCAAGTAAAGAAGCAAGTGGATGAACAGCTTGCAAAAAGGGTATATACGCCGAGCACGTCACCTTGGGGTGCTCCTATGATTTTTGTGGAAAAGAAAGACAAGACCAAGAGAATGTGTGTGGATTATCGAGCCCTCAATGAGGTTACTATCAAGAACAAGTATCCCCTACCACGGATTGATGACTTATTCGATCAACTCAAAGGGGCCAAGGTATTTTCCAAGATAGATCTCGCGATCGTGCTATCATCAGCTGAGGATTCGGGAAGAGGACATTCCCAAGACCGCCTTCACCACTGTGTAAGGACCGTACGAGTGTACGGTCATGTCTTTTGGTTTAACCAATGCACCACTTTCTTTATGAACCCGATGAACAAGGTGTTTATGGAGTTCTTGGATAAATTCGTAGTGGTGTTCATTGACGACATTTTGGTCTACTCTAAGTCGAGGAGGATCATGAGCAACATCTCGGACAAGACTCGAAAAGTTGAGAGACCATCAACTCTACGCCAAGTTTAGCAAGTGTGCTTTCGGTTAAAGGAGGTACGCTTCCTGGCCACATTGTGAATGCCCAAGGAGTAGCCGTGGATCCAAGCAAATGTGGAATCAGCACTAAGTGGACCCCGCCTAAGACGGTTACGCGATCCGAAGTTTCCTTGGACTTGCGGGTTACTACCGCCGCTTCATTGAGAACTTCTCCAAAATCGCCAAGCCAATGACTCAACTGTTGAAGAAAGATGAGAAGTTTAAATGGTCTCAGAATGCAATAGGAGTTTTGAAGAGCTCAAGAGGAAGTTGGTGTCTCGCACTGGTGTTGATACCGCCCGACCCAAGAAAGGACTTCCAAGTTTATTGTGATGCATCTCGCCAAGGGTTGGGATGTGTGTTGATGCAAGAAGGCAAAGTGGTCGCATATGCATCTCGTCAATTGCGCCCACATGAAAACAACTACCCCACTCATGATCCGGAGTTATCCGCAAGTGGTTCATGCATTGAAGATCCGCGACACTATCTAATTGGTAATCGTTGTGAAGTGTATACGGATTACAAAAGTCTTAAGTACATTTTCACCCAACTGATTTAAACCTCCACAGAGAAGATGGTTGGAACCGATCAAGGATTATGACTTAGGGATCCATTACCATCCCAAGAAAGCTAATGTGGTTGCGGATGCACTAAGCCGAAAGAGTTACCGCACCACCCTCGTGTCGAAGGAATGTGTGACCGCATGCAGGATTTCGAGAATCTAAATCTACGAGTGGTGGATTTTGGTTTTGTGGCTGCTCCGGAAGCCCAACCCACTCTCATTGATCAAATTCGGCCGCTCAGCGTCGATCCCGAAATGGCCGAACTCAAGAAGAACATGAGAGTCGGAAAAGCTCGTGGTTTTACGGAAGACGAACATGGCACCATCTGGATGGGAAAGAGGTTGTGTGTGCCGAAGACAAGGATTTGAAAAAACGATCCTTACGGAAGTTCACCAAACCCAATACTCAATTCACCCGGCAAGACCAAGATGTATCAAGACCTTAAAGAAAAGTTTTGGTGGGTCAGCATGAGGAGGGAGATAGCCGAGTTTGTTGCACTTTGTGATGTTTGTCGCGAGTGAAGGCGAACATCAACGGCCCGCCGGATCGTTGCAACCACTTCGATTCCGAGTGGAAATGGGAAGAAATTGGAATGGATTTCATCACGGGTTTACCCCGCACAACGTCAGGTTATGACTCAATTTGGGTCGTGGTGGACCGACTCACCAAGGTAGCCCACTTCATACCCGTACATACTACCTACTCAGGGGAAGAAGTTGGCGAGCTTTATCTCGCAAGGATCGTGTGTTTGCATGGCGTGCCTAAGAAGATCGTGTCCGATAGGGGAAGTCGGCTTACTTCCAAGTTCGGAAGAAGTTGCAAGAAGAACTCTGCACCGTTTGAATTTCAAGCACGTCCTATCATCCGCAAAATGACGGCCAAACCGAGAGAGTGAATCGATTTTGGAAGATATGCTAAGAGCATGCGCGCTCGATTTTGGAAAAGCGTGGGACAAAAGCTTGCCCTATGCGGAATTCTCTTACAACAACGTATCGGCCAAGCATTCAAATGGCACCGTATGAAGCATCGTATGGACGGAAATGTCGCACACCCCTTTTCGGGATCGACGGTGAGCGCCGCTGTTTGGCACGGAAGTAATCAGCGAGCAGAGGAAAAGGTCCGAGTGATTCGGGAAAGGTTGAAGATTGCGCAGCCCCGACGTAAGAGCTATGCCGATAATCGTCGAAGAGATCTCGCTTTTGAAGCGTGGGATTTTGTGTATCTTCGCGTCACACCACTCCGGGAGTACACCGTTTCCAAACCAAAGGTAAGTTGGCACCACGTTTCGTGGGACCATACAGATTCGGAACGTCGAGGAGAAGTGGCCTATCACCGGAGCTTCCTCTCAACATGACCGGTATTCACGACGTGTTTCATGTGTCCCAGTTGAGGAAGTGTTTAAGGGTACCGAAGAACAAAGCGAGTCCGCTGCATTGAAATCCAAGAGGACTTAACCTATGTAGAGAGACCAAGACGTATTCTTGAGGTCAGAGAGAAGGACTCTAACAAGGTTATCGTGTTTTGCAAGGTTCAATGGACCCATCACTCCGAGGAAGAAGCTACTTGGGAACGAGAAGATGAGCTAAAGGCCGCGCACCCGCACCTCTTCGCCGCACCTCCGAATCTCTGGGTCGAGATTCCGTTTAAGGGGTAGGTTGTCACATCCCGGGTTTTTCCCTAATTCATTTAAAAATAATTTACCCGAAATAATCTAATTTCGAAATTAACCTCGGAGTCAACCTATAATTTTAAAATACAATTAATAAATGGAAATGGCATGATAGGATTTTTCTTGAATTCTTCATGTCAAAATACGCTAACAGATTTTTACTGGAATTTTTAGAGCACTCTAAGTATTTTTAATCAATTAAATAAGAAACCAGAATTTAATTAAGTCCCTTTTTTCTTTTTCTTTTTCTTTTTCTTTTTCTCCTTTTTCCGTACGCCGTACGACCTCCCTTTTCCCGCCCCGGCGCCCTAACGGCCGACGGCCGCCCGCGCGCGCTCCTTCCCCTGACGTGGGCCGAAGCCCACGGCCCCGCCGCGCCGCGCAAGTCCGATTCGCGCCCCTCGCGCGCGGCCACCGACAGTGGGCCCCACTGCCGGAGCCGCTTCCCGCGCCCGGCCGCCCAACCGCCGCGCGCATAGCCGCGCGCCCGCCGTTTACTCCGGCCAAGCTTCGCTCTCGCGCCGCGTGGCCCCACGCCGGCTCCGCCCGTGCCGCCGCACTCCGTGCCCGCACTCTCGCGCACCGCACGGCCGCCGCCGCCCGAAACGCCGCCGTATCTTCCTCTCTCTCTCTCCGAGTCCGAGTTTTCCGCGACCTTTTCCCGTTGTTTTCGTGCCCGCTTTGCCTCCCTCTCTCCCCTATAAAACCCCTCGAGCTCCGCCCTGGTCCTTTTGTTCGCCGTGTTTTCTAGCCCGTGTCGCCGCCGTTCTCCGTCGACTCATCCACCGTGAGCTCGCCGCCGTCCCCGACTCCCTTTGTGTCTTTCGCTTGCGCCCTTTTTCCTTTCGCGCGCACGCCGCCGCTGCCGGGTTGTCGCCGCGGCCGCCGCCGTCGTCGCCGTCGCCGCGCCCCGCCCGCCGCCGGATGGTCGCCGCCGGCGCCGCAACGGCTGCCGCCGCGCGTCCCAAACCCTAACCCTAACCCTAACCCTAGCGCCGCCCGTGCCGTCCGATCTTGGGACGGACGGATCCGCGCCGTCCGATCGCGATGGATTTGCGCCGTCCGATCGCCGCCATCCGGCCGCCTGATCGCGCCACGTTGACGCCAATCCGACCGCTGGATTGCGCCACGTGGCAAGCAATCCGCCGCCGCGCCGTCGCCGCCCGCTGCTGCAGCTGAGCGCCGACGTGCCGGCCCTAGGGCCGACGCGCCGGCCGACGCCATGCGGACGCACCGCCGACGCCATGCCGACGCCAGCCCGTGCGCGCGCAAGGGTGACGTCACCAGGACTTAATTGCGCAATAAATAATTTAATCTTTTCTGTCTAGTTTAAAAATCGCAATTAAACTTCTAAAATTCATATCTTTTGAATCCGAGCTCCGTTTTAGCCCATTCAAATTTCATTAAATCCAGAAAATGTCAAGAATCCATTAAAAATACTTTTCAGTGCTGTTTCAGTAGACTTTTTAGGGTGTTTGGTGAGTGCTTTGTTTGTCGTGTAGATCCCGAGTTTTCCGGCGAGCCCGTTCTTTTCAAGTAGTCGCCGGTTCCTCGCCTCCGTAGCAAGGCAAGTCATACCTTACATTGACCATATTGTACCTATTTTATGTAAATACCTCTATTTCATTCAAATGCTGCATATGTTTTAGAATGTCATTTTATGGGATGATTATACCTATTGTACTCAACCATAGGATTGTTTACCTTATACCATTGATAACTTGGGGTTTAATATGACTAGATGTTAGCTTAGGGTTGCTTAACTATGCTTAACGCAACTAGCTCACTTAAGGGAGTCACACTAATCAGGTTTATTTCTAAAGTGGATCTTCCGATGATATTAAGATATGACTTTGGTTCTTAATAATACTGAATTATGAAGAAGGTGGGTCGTGAGCACATGGTTGGTCTTGGGTTAGCGTGCTCATGACGATTAAGGACCGGTTCTCGGGAAACCCTGGAAGAAATGCCGTGCATACCACAAGCCAGCATGGGTAATGGCTGGGCTTGTAGCATAGCTGTCTCTAGTTAACGTATCCCAGGGAGGGTGAGCGTGATGGAGTTGGGTCGGCCCCGGTTTTAAGGGTTGATCAGCTTCCGGATTCACCGCGGCACTAGAGGGGGCTGCCCATTGCCCGATGGGAATGGGGGCGAAACCTTGGTGTGGTACGATTGATTAGAGGGGGTTATGTGAAGGGTCCTGTCACAATTCCTTTCCGGGGCACCGTGGTGGTGTACCGGCGCACGGTAATGTGTTGTGGGATTGTGTCTTGTGGGTACAGTTGTACACCTCGATCGAGTAAAAACTATTCGAATAGCCGTGCCCACTTACGGGCGATCGACCGCATTCACCTTGATTAGTCTCATTTACTTTATTCGAATGAAATGTTGGAATATGACTAGTGCAGTGGATGGATGGGCCTCGTTGCAATGTGGTGAGCGTTGGACAAGTGTTTATTTAATACCGCTTAAATGTTACTACGTTTTACTGTCTTCAAATATTAATATCATATTCTCGCAAATGCCGTTTATGCAAATTGAACCTCTTGACCTTTCCTTGATATTTATCCCGCATCATACCTTCTCTTCCCAAGATGACTTGTTGAGTACGGTGGTTGTACTCGCTTGCTTCTTTTTCCCCTTCAAGCCGCAGGTTGAGAGCGAGGTCTCCGAGGAGGTGTAGGCTTGTTCTCGTCAAGGTTTAGCCGTGGTGTTGGTGTTCCGCTCGCTCGTGTCAAGTTTCGCTTAAGTCGCTTTTATTTTTCTTTTCCGCTGCATTTATGTAACTCTTTTATATTGTTTCTAAGACGAGGATTCTGTATTATCAATAACGTCGGTTTGTGTACCTCGGCTGATTCCTGGACGAGGATGTAATGCACAAATTAGCTGCAGAAATTCTGGTGTGAATATCTGGGCGTGACACCTAACTTGCCTTCGTCTTCATCCGTCGTGGCTACGCCGAGCACGCTGGATCCCTCCACCATGTCTTGTTCAAAAGCAAGAATCGCGCTCGCCGCTTCCGATGGGCCGTATTGTTGAATTGGACACGTTTAGAAAATCGGCTTGCCGACTTTCCTGCACAAACATTCGATGCCTTCGATTTCCCAAAGCGGCAAATCGGCATTGACAATACTAATTGACCTGTCGGCTGGCACAATCTCGATCTTGTCGCCGTCCCACCGGATGAGGCTCGGTGCATCGTAGAAGGGACGCAAAGCAGCTAGCGTGGATCCAATCCCTTCCGAGCAACAGCCGCACGACCCTTCCCGTCGATGACAAAGAACGTCGTGGGCACGCTTTATTGCCGATGGTCGGTTCGACGTTGAGAACGCCTTTGGTCTCGATGGGTTACCGCCGAAGTCTTTGAGTACCATGTTGGTTTTAATCGATCTTCTGCCTTTTCCAAGCTTCCGAAAAGTTGCGTAAGGCATGAGATTGACCGCCGCTCCCCATCGACTAGCATTTTGGAAATCGGTTTACCGTTGACGAAACCTTTAACGTACAACGACTTCGATGTCTATTTTCGGTCCCTTCCGGCTTGTCAAAGATGGCCTGGTCGGGAGATCATCGGCCACGGTCATCTTCAACGGTATCCGCGTCGGCCGGGGCACCGACCCGGCGGCAACACAAAGACCATGTTGACCGATGCGGTAGCTTTACCCTTCCCTTTGGCTGCCCTTCGGCTTGGTCGGCGGGGCTCTCTCCGCCTTGCCCTTCGGTGGCCGTAGTGTTCTCATGCTTAGGTACCCACCGTCTCCCGATCTTGCCCACCGACTGGCTGTTCGTATATCATTTGTGCCACCTCGTCCTCTCTTCCTTCACGCTTAAGCCGCCGAATTCTCCTTTTCGAGTTTTTGTAAATAGATCTGACGGCACCACGGGATTGGCCATCCCTCCTCGTCGGCTTCGTTCTTGTTGCGATTGTCTCCATCTTGATTTTCGTCGACGAAGAATTCTTGATGGACCGGCCGAGCCGATCGTGGACCGGCCGCCGCTTTGGTTCAATTGGACGGCTCTAATGAAACGGACTAGACTTGATGTTGACGAGCTCCTTTGTTCGTCATGAATGTGATGGTCGTTACATGCCGGGCAGCCTTCCAGCGTTGGTAGTCTCATGCCGGACTCCCAGCAATGCCTGAAGAAGCCGCAATGCCAATGTGGGTCGTCATGGCTCGGCATGTTCCTCCGGCTTCGGACTCTTGGATCATGCCGGTGAGGTACTTCGTCGTAGCTTTCTTCGCGCCGAAGCCGGTATTGACGGTGGTGTATGCTTCGTTCGCGGGATCGGCTGTTGGCCGACCGATCTAATAATTGGGCGCACCATGTTTATTTGTGTAGAGGGGTTTCCTCTCTAATCCTCACCTGCTTAGGCCTCGATCGCCGTATCGGCTAAGTCGCACGTTGTTCTGCTCTGCCGATTAACTCGTTCGAGGCCAGCATGGACTGCGTAGATCGGAACGGATTGCCGTCCACTTTCATGGGCCGACTTGAGTCAGCAAACTTCAACTTCCCGCCTCGATGGCCGATTGAATCTGCTATCTAAAGACTTTGCAATCGTTGGTGGCGTGAGATGTAGAGTTGTGCCACTTGCGATTTTCTTCTTTTCACTCTTCTTCACTGACGGGATCACATGATTTTCCCAAGAACTGAATTTGCTTTTCCTTGAGTAGTAGGTCGAAGATTTTGTCGGCTTTGGTGACGTCAAAATCGTATTTTTCTTCTTTAGCCGTTTTGAGCAGCCACCGCGTACGACGGCCTTCTTGTTTTTAGCCCATTCTACGCCGCTACTTTCGTTTGTCGTCGTCGGATCCATAGTCCGAGTCAACGACGACTTGCGTTATGGTTTTGACACCTTCCGGTTTCTTGGAAGCGTTGCTCATGGGCTGTTACCCTTTGTGTCAGGTGGGCTAGGCTTTCGAAGTCCTGCGCAGAGAATCTTTCCCTGATTGGCGCTATCGACCATGGAAGGCTAAATCGGCCACTGAGCATCCGATAGCACTAGGTTGTAGCATCGGTTTCTCATCTCTCCAAGCGCCGAATGTAGTCCTGGACCGATTCATTATGTTTTTGCTCGATGCCGGTGAGATCTCGATAACTTCATTTCGTGGTTACGAATAAAAATAGCTATGGAACTGTTTTCAAGATCGCCCAACTCCGAATCGAGTTGTAAGGTAACAAGGAGAACCAAGTGAAGGCCGATCCTGAAAGAGAAAGGGGAAAAAGCCGAACTCTTAAAGGGTCAGTAGCCGATGCTTCACCACATTGTGCTAAGAATCGGCTGATGTGCTCATACGTAGATATTGTCTTGCCCTGAGAACTTAGAGAAATCCGGAATTTTGTACCGGTTGGGTAATGGAATTCTTTCGAAATATTCTGGGTAAGGGTACCGGTACATATTCCCTGAGTCTTTTGGTTTGAGGCCGAACCGGTCTCGCATGACGTCTCGCGATCGGTCGGCCCAAGTCCTATTGTCTTGTCAGACGGCCAGATGGGTCGTACGGCATGCGTGCTCGCCGATATGCATGTGGAGGTGTCCGAGGCCGGTAATGATGATCCCGACGACCCTCTTGGTATTGGTACCGATGATCACGGTGGCGGCCGGGATTCCGTGGCGGCGTTGGCTGGTCCGGAAACAAATGCGTCCCCGATATTTTGATGTCCGCCATGATCGCTGGTTCGCCGCCGATTATGGTGAAACATGTCGAATTGACCTTGGGGCAACGGCGTTGTCGGTTTAAAATAGTGACCGCGGTTTCGCAGCCGTCTCGCTTGGGGTCAAGTGGTGATCCTCCCTACGGTTGGGCGTGCTATTAACTAAGCGGCCGATCTTGAGTGACTAGTGTCCCGTAATCGGGAAACTTGCCATCCGTGAAATATGTAGGACCCCTTTGCAAATGCTCGCCACTTTGGCATCAACTACATGAGAAATCATATTGTTGAGGGTGTTGACCAGATGCCGCTCCTGGTTGACCAACGCGTGATGGACGGCCGAGTCGATCCGATCTTGCAAAGAGTATACGGCCCGATCATCTTGTACTTGAGTTGGTTCTTCCACTTTCTCGTTGCCCTTCGCATCACTCGACGAGGATGCTATAGTATCGTTAAGGCTGAATTTGTACTTTTGGTGGACCGTTCCAGACCTTGTTTGAGTGTAGGATTGAAGGTAATTTTTCCGGAGTTCCTCCACCATCTTCTTATACTCGCTGCTTCGTCACCGATAATTGATCCATTTTGACAGTACGACGTTGTCCCGTGTGATGCCAGGGATCTTGGAGTCGACCATCTTGCCTACGAGTCTATTTGTCCGAGTCGAGCCGACAAAGATAGTCCCACTGGGCGTGCCAAGAAGCGTGTTGACGAGAAAACTCTCTCACGCGCCGCCCGGGAGATCTCGCTTGACTCCAAGCAGGTGTCCTTCCCGGTTGCCTTCAATATGCAGAGCGTGTCAGTTGATTTGATCTGCCAATCAACAAGAAAATTACAAGAAAATGCCCGTTAAGCGTTAGTCCAAACTCCCACGAAACCAACCGCTTCTGGGAAACCGTCGTCAAACCAGCCGATGCTCCAATAATTCTCGCACAAATATAACATTCACAGGTCAAAGGCGCAAGCAAACACAATGCGACGCAAACCACAACTCTATAGCAGATCCGACGACCATATTGAAAGAAACACGTAAAAACGATAAGGTCACCAAACCCGACGCTATCCCCGTATAATGTAAATCCGAAAGAATACATTGCCAATGACTCTAAAACGACTCGCAGTTCAATCTTGATGCAAAGACTCGAGTATCAAAAGAGGCATTCAATCTATCACTCTCGATTTACACTCCGCAAGATGGTAGATACCGCATACGAACCAACCAGCCCTTAGACCTAGTGTCGCTGACTACACATCCTCCACGAGACGAGTCAACCGCACAATAGATCCAAACACCGGATTGATTCGTACGCACTATATGATACATAGCGTAGTAAAACTACCGAATCCAATGTATCATTGCGATGGAAGCATTAGAAACGAGTAATCTCACCACTAACGACAAACATTTACCTCGAGTCCGGGATCGAGACGATGCACCCAAGCCAAACAAGGTGTTCGTCCAAAAGGAAAAGATGGCGATGCGCCGAAGGTTAGATTGATTTTTGATTCCTTTTACACAGGACCTCGGGCCCTATTTATACCCGAAATATGAATATCTGTAACAACTTCAGACTCTATCTAAACATCATATTATCCCTAACAAAATCTATTACAACTAACAATCTAACAAACTCCTAAATTACGATACAATGAACCATTTCGTAACTTTATCCACAAGTGGCAAGATCGCAAAACGCGCCATTAACATCCGAACCCCCACTTAATCTTCAAGTTTCTGCATTGGATACGGTTTTATCTCTTTTAAACTTGGAATCGGCGTCTGCTTCTATTCAACTCATTCCCACTGATCAAGATTGCAGCGATTACTCCTTCAAATCGATACAAACCCCTGTCTTCAGCCGATTCTGATTCCACTTTGCTCCTTTAGAACTCACAAACCTTATCACCAAATTTCAGTGTTAACAGACGGCTCGGCGCTGCGTGGCGTGGCTGAGGCGAGCACAGGGCACGGACATGACGAAGAGCGTTGACGCGGGCGCACGACGCGGCGTGGCCAACGTCGACACAGTGCAGCACGTCGAATCGGCTGACGCGGGCATGCGAAATCGGCTGTCACTGGGTGGCGAGGCTACAATGGTGGCGACGCGATGACTCAACGTGGCACAGCATGGGGCAGTACGGCGCGTTGACGCCGGCGCTCATGCGGTACGTGCGTGCGTACGACAGCATGGGCGTGCGACGTGCGTGATAGGATCGGCTGATGTGGTGCACAGGCGCGGATGTGACAGTAATGTTGACTCTGGGGGCGTGCGGGTACGCGCGCGCGTACGACGGCGTGGGCAGCGTTGACGCCGGCTGTGGGCGACGCTATCGGCTGCGACACTATCGACTCGTGGCACTATCTGGCCGTGGCGATGTCACCGCATTGTGGCGGTTTCATCGGCTTCGGCGATGCCGCTGGCCGTGGCCGATGCTAGCAGCTGCGGGCGGCACTATTGGCCTTCCAAGTTCAAATGACTACTATTATAACATGCCACAAGACTTACAAATAAAAAGCAATAAGATCCAAATGAAGGCAATGATGCAAAAGTTTTCGCGAATTCCTAATTCTAGGTTTCGATTTATAAGTTCTGATTTTCAGGGTGTTACACTTATAGAGCTTCAACCAGCCCTCTGCTCTCTTAGTCCGTCGCCAGGGCGCCCTCGCATCATCGTCACCTTCCGCGCCGGTCGGCCATAGGTGGGTGAGGAGCTCTTTGTCCCTTTCCTTTTCCCTTCCTCTTCCTTCTCGCCTCGCTACCTGTGTCTTCATCGTCTCCCGCGCCACTCGTCGCCGCCCGTGTCGCTGCGTGCCGCCGCTATAGACCGTGCATGTGCCACCGCTGTTAGCGCTACTCCGGCCGCGCCACCTCCGCCCGTGCTGCCATCGCCCTCCCGTGCTCACGCGCAGCTCCTCCGCCGCGTTTCGCGCTACCGCCGCTCGCCGCCGGTGGCCTTCGGGCCTGGGCGCGCTGCCGCGCCCTTGCGCGCTAGGCCGGCCGGTGAGCCGGTCTCCCCCCTCTTCTCAGCCGTCCGATCGGCCCGACCGATCTGGACCATTGATTGGGCGCTCGTGTGGCCGATCGCCACCGTGGACTTGGTCCACGGTAGGCCGGGCGTCCCTTGTGTCGCTGTCACGTTGGTCCCGCCTTGGTGGACTCGGTCCGTGGTGGATCGAGCCTTTTTCTCGCGTGCGCCCTTCGCCGACGTCGCGTTACGTCGCGATGCCCTTTTCCTTTGTAAAATTAATTAAATATTACGCAATAAATTATTTTAATTTTCATAACTCAAATAAATGACCCAAAACTTCTAAAATTCATATCTAATCCATACGAACTCCAAATTGGGCCATTCAAATTGTAAAATTCATCTAAAATTAAGCTATACATGTTTGTTTACTTTTCATGTACTATTTATTTGGTTCTTATTAGATTTTTCCTTGTTTTACGTGTCAGCGTGTAGACTTCGTAGTTTTGGAGGTTTTCACTCGCGAAGAAAAGAAGATCAACGGAAGAAGCAAGGCAAGTCACATTCCTCCTTGACGCATATTGATCCCAATTTATAAAACATTTATTGTTTGTAAATAAAATTGCATATTTTGCTAATTACACGGGAATCGGGACAACCTATATGATCGCTTGTGTCGTATTTAATTGTTATCTATTTATTATCAACTTGGGTGGTTAAGTTGACTAGCTTGCGTGATCTTACTAGAATTATTTATGCTTAACCATGCTTAATTACACTAGCTCACCTAATGGAAGAACTATACCACTAGCTGATAGTCACATGAAATGACGGTCTCAGACCGGAGGTACCTTGGCAAAGGTTCATGATTAATTAAAATATGACTAAATGTTGGGTTGTGGGTGTATGGTTTTGTTTGTCGCACCCATGGCAATTAAGAACCGGTTCATGGGAAACCCTGGAAGACTTATAGTATTTACCAGAAGCCAACATGGGCAACGGCTGGACTTGTAGTGTAGCTTTTTTCTGACCGACGCATCCAGGCAAGGGTGAGCGTGATGGAGTTTGGATGGACTGGGCAAGGTCTATGTGGCTGCCGGATTCACCTAGGCACAAGAGGGGGCTGCCTACTCTGGTCTAGGGGTAGGGGCGAAACCTGAGGTGTGGTGTCGCTTGGTCAGGGGAAGTTATGCGAAGGGTCTTGTCACAATTTCTTCCTTGCAGTACCGCGGTGGTGCTTCGGGGCATGGTAACATGTGTGGAATTGTGTCTTGTGGGTACAGTTGTACACCTCTGGCCGGAGTAAAACTATTCGAATAGTCATGCCCGCGGTTATGGGTGATCAACCAGATTCACCATGATTAGTCCCACCTTTAATAATTTGACTTAATGAAACTGGTTTAGTTCAGGTGGATTGGTTGGGCATGTTCAACGTGGTTTAGCGTTGTTCAGTGAAAGAATTATTCTTGATTTAATTAATCAATGTTTTATGTTTTAAACTAAAAAGGTTTGCAACCGCATTTATGCAAAATAGCTCAAGCCGCTCTTGTCTCTCTCTGCATGACTGCATTTCTCCGTGTGGCTTGCCGAGTACGATGGTTGTACTCGCCTTGCTATTTTTCCTTTTTAAGAAGTGTAATGCTTCGAGTCAAAGGCGGAGTCGAAGATCAAGGCTCGACCCCGCTTGAGTTTGCTCGTGGAGTGAAGTCGCCCAGTTAGGGACCAAGGCTCGACCCCGCCTTGAGTTTGCTGTGGAGTGAAGCCGGCCCGTTAGGGACCAAGGCTCGACCCGATTGAGTTTGCTCTGGAGTGAAGTGAAGTCCCGTTAGAATTATCTCTTTCCGTTGCTGCTTTCTTTTGGATACGAGGACTAAATGTCTCTTCTATAAGTATTTTATATTTTATTTTACGTTTAGATATATTTATTAATTTGTTATTTTGTATATCTTGACTGATTTTTAAACAGGATTTAATACATCCGGATCCTACACTCATGTGAACATCTCGGATGCTACTCTCATGTGAACATCTCGGACCCTGTGCAATGTGAACATCTCGGACACTACTCTCATGTGAACATCTCGGACACTACTCTCATGTGAACTTCTCGGACCCTGTGCAACACGTGGGTAACCCATTCCGCGTGTTCAGCCTCCCGCTCCAATCCAGCTACGTGAATAGGCCCACCCACCCCATACCTGTGGTGCACCTGCGCACTGGCAGCCATGTGACCAGGCCCACCCGTCCCCAGTCCAGCCCATGCGCCCCCAAGGCTAGCTCGGCCACGCGCAGCACGTGGGCAGCTCTATATAATGGTGTCTCGCCACCATGTATTGCCATTGATCCCGGAGCAGGTTGAGGCAGGCAGCCGCACGCCCCCGGCAGACCTCCGGTGAGATCATACTCCTCCTCGCTCCTTTAAAAAAAAGTACTAGTTGTTTTGCCTTTTGTTTCGTTTGTGCTTGAGGAGATTTTTAGAGAGCCAGCAATCAAAATTTTATTCCGTCGATTATTTTACAGAATACTACCTGAGTATTTATATAATTAACTCACAATTTACCCGATTATTTTGCGAAAACATCTTAAGTATTTATAAAATTAACCCGCGGTTTCAATATAGAAATAGCTCTCGTGTGAAGACACGAAAAAATAAATTGAAATTATATGACTTCAACTATAAAATAATTATAAAATAATCATGATAAAATAAAATACCGTCCGTATACGATGTACGGACATATTTACTAATTGATATCAAAAATCAAAAGGAGAAATTTACTAGTCCTCCTTCTTATCTTTTAGCGGTCAATATAATTGATGTCACCGTATCAAAAGACAAATTTTTGATGGTTTTTTGGCGTTATGATTTGGTACCTGTAAAAGGACTCAGAGTTCCAGCTTGTCCGACTGATCCAAATTTAGAAAATTTTTGAATCTGTCAGGTTTAAATTTCTATGGATAAAATAGTTCCAGATCTAGACCTAAAGTCTCTGAGAGTATATCTCTACGTCCATATAAAATTTTATATATAGGACAAATATTTTCTGCTCTCTGAGAGTATATCTTTACGTTTAGTACTACCGGTTTGCCTACGTTTCGTTTTTGGTGAGCGAGCAATTGATATCAAAAGGAGAAATTTACTCTAATCCTCCATCTTATCTTTTATCTGCAGATCAGATATCTTTATTTAGTTTGGGCAATCAAATGCATTTCGAATGGTTATTAAATTGTCCCTACAGTCTTAATTAGTTCATGTGAAAAAACTGAAAATGGCTCGGTTGGTCACCCAGGTGGTCACCCAGGCTCTTGTATAATTAACTTGGGCAAAACCATCTGACTCTCATACCGTAGCCGCAACTAATACCAACAAGGATTCACCTACTTTTGTTAGAACACCTGTCCTGTCCACGCCCAACCCCACATGATGTGGTACGTAGTACTCCCGCCGTCCGAAAATAAGTGCTCTTTTAGTCTATCAATAGCTAGATTTATTAAAGATGCTACAAATTTGGTATAAATGAATGTCTAAGATTCATCGTGGATCGGTATTTGAATATAGACATCTAGTAAGGCTTCTAATAAAAGAGCGCTTATTTTGAGTCTGAGGGAGTAAATGTTTTTTATGGCGGAAGCAAGTATGGAAATATTTGTCGTTTGACTTTTTATATAAACCCGAGGTTTAACATTCGTCTGATGTTGTTGAAGAACACTAGGTACGTACAGATGGCGGAGCCGAATAAGGAATTGCCCAAGAACGTGTGTTTCAAGGGAGATAATGGCAAGTACCTGAGCGCGCGGGTCATCGAGGGCTACAACTACTTGCAGTTCTCATCGGATGACATTGGCGACCAGACCATCAGGCACACCACTCACACCAACCCAGATGGTACGGTCCGTTTCAGATCCGAGTATTTCGGGCTGTTCTGGAGGCGCAGCCCGAACTGGATCTGGGCGGACTCTGGGGACACCGGCAATGGCAACCCGGATACCTTGTTCAGTGTGGTTATGCTTGGTGGTGACATGGTCGCGCTCAAGAACCATGGCAACAACAACCATTGTGCCAGGTTGACCACCGAGGGCAAGGAAAGCTGCCTCAACGCCAACTCCCCATCCATCAACTTATGGGCACGCCTCAAGATGGAAGAACCTGTCATTTTGCGGAGGATTTACAATGTCCAATACCGCACGGAAGAGGCAACAATCTATGATAAGAAGACCATCACTATGGATACCAAAGAGGCGGTTAACAAGGGTAACACGGAGTACACGACTACGCTGAGCTCAAAATACAGTGTCACTAGAACAAGCAACTGGAATGCAACTACCTCCATGAAGCTAGGAGTCAAAACCGAATTCCAAGCTGGAGTTCCTGAAGTTGCAAGCACCACCATCACGATCGAATCAGAGTTCAGTTCATCATACAGTTGGGGGGATTCCGTCAGTCATGTGGAGGAGCGCTCGGATTCGTATGAACTCGTTGTGCCTCCAAAGACTGTGAGAAAGCTAACCGTCGTAGCAACACAGGCCACCTGCGACATTCCTTTCTCTTACACCCAGGAGGATACTCTGACCACTGGAGAGAAAGTTGTTACCCGTTTTGATGATGGGATGTACCGTGGAGTGAACAACTATGACTTTCAGTCCACTGTCACAGATGAAGCCGTTTGATGCATGATATCCTAGCATGATGCACGCTGGTGAGTATGGCTGGAGAACCTGAATGATCATCTGTCATTTCCCCTACATGATGTACTTCTAGTTTGTTCTGTTTCAAGTCATGTTGTTTGATGCAACTGCTAGCTAAGGGGCATTGTATACCCCTTGTCGTGTGTAATAATAATCCCCCCTTATATTACCTGTTCAGGGGAGGATGCCTGCTGTCTGTTGGAAGTCATAATAATAATATTGTCCTTCGTTGTTCTACGAATGCTTTGTTCATGAGCTCTTTTATGATACACAATACTACCATGTGATAGTATAGAGTATACGTCTTTTTTTGGTATGGGTAAATTTGGTATGACGTCTTGTTGGTACGCCGACTCGCTGTGGAAGAAGTCATTCCCCAAGCGGACCGTGGAACGGATTGAGCGGTCCATAGTGCCTGCGACGACAGTGAGCACCCATGGTGCCTCGTTCGACATGGAGTTGGCGAGAGGGCCGGAGTTGCCAGTGGACACGGTGACAAAGACTCCTTCGTTGATCTACGCTGCTACGGCCACCACCTCCACCACCACGGCCAACAAGGCAACAATGCCACCACCACGGCCAACAACACCAGCACCGAGAGACAGAGAGAGGGAGGGAGAGAGAGGAAGAGGAGGAGGGGGTCGGCTCTGTTGACGATGAGGACGGCCGCCGCCGGATCTGTCGCTACCGGCGCGTTGTGCGAGATCTCTCACGCGCGCGCCTGCCAGAGGGCCTGTGGAGGCGTTGGTGGGAGGGGCACGCCGGCATAGGCCTCGAGGATGGAGGTGACGGCCATGGTGGAGGTGGTGGCACCTGTAGGAGGAGGCCGCGCCTGGAGGAGGAGGAGCCGTCGGCGGTGGAGGAGGCGGTGCCGTCGGTGGAGGAGGAGGCGTGTCGGGGAGAGAGAGGGGGAGGTGCGTCGAAGAAGGAGTGGTAGGCGTGGAGGGGAGGGAGGCGGCGATGGCGAGCGGCGCTGGCACTAGGAGAGTGGGAAGCGGACACACCGAGAGAGCCAGAGATGACCAAACGGGTGGTCTGGCCCGGCTTGGCACGGGCCTGTTTCGGCACGGCCCGTTTGGCCCGCTTCATGAAACGGGTCGTGTCGTGCCGGCCCACGTGCCTAGCACCCGGCCCAAGCACGGCCCATGAGGTGGCTGGGCCGTGCCGTGCCGGCACGGGCCCGTTAAAGGCCCATGGGCCGAGGCTGGCCCGATAACACTGTTTGGCACTGTTTAACACTGTTTGAGACACTATTTTGGCCTGTTAAAGGCCCACTGGCTACTTTTAGCCGTGCTACAGTACTTGCTACAGTATTTTGCTACAGTACACGTCCATGCCGTGCCGGCCCACGGGCTTGGCCGACAGCCCAAGCACGGCACGGCCAATCGTGTCGTGCCGGCCCGGCCCGTTTGCCTCCTGGGTCGTGCCGTGCCGGGCTGCTACAGTCCCATGCATGCTCGAGCCGGCCCGCCTCAGCACAACCCATCTGGCCGTCACTAGAGAGAGCGAGGGAGTCCGCTCGAGGCTTCTGGAGCCTGCAGGAACCATCGGGAGGGGGGAGGAAAAAAATCTGGTACAACCAGGTTGTAAAACGCATCTGGTACAACCCTTTTCTTTGGGCGCCACGTGGGAAATCGGATTGCAGTGTACCAGATTTTTTTCCGGGGGAGGAGAAAAGAGAGATGGGGTGGGGCCCAGCGGGTGGAGTGGGTAGTTGGAATAGAGTGAAATATAAAGTAAACCAGATGATTCCCCGTGCGTTGCTGCGGGATGTGAAACTGAAAAATTTAAGGGATGTAACCTTTAATGATTTTTTAGCATGACTTGAATCTACTAAAAAATTTCCGTGACATGAAAATAGAAAGTGTTCAGCAGAACATCAAAGCGGCAACACAATAGAATCATCGAAATATTTTGAATAGCTCTTGTTCAATATATAAATCATCACCCATGAATTCAGTACAAACATAAGATGCATTATAGTAAACTACAAAATAGCTTGCAGGTCCAAATGCCTATACAGGTTATCAATATCAGACCATATCATTGTTTGAATTATGAGTATGATATCCTAGAAACAATGATCTCCAGTATGCAGAGAAACACATTTTGTTGCAATTAAGACTGTCGTAGCTCACTACCTATGCATTAATGCCCTCCTGAATAAGTTGCACAACACATAAAAGCAAATCAAACCATGAAAGGTAGAATAAGATAGGAACTTGAGAAATAAGAGATGCAATTACCTTTGGTGTTTTCAGCTTCTCCGATGGACGTAAATGTACATGCTGCATTACAGAAGCACTCCTTGAAGAAACCGAATCATTGATAGAGAGCTTTGTAATTCATCCACGGAGTAGAATTTTAGACATAGTAGCGACATTATTGTCGCATGAGTCAGTGAAGTTTTCAATCTTTAGATGGAACTCAGCAGTAGGATAGCTAACTGAATGGACAAAAGTAATACAGAAAGTAGGATAGCTAACTGTATCAAGAGACCTAGTGTAGAGCATAGAGAAAAAAGAAAGATAACTTCCATTACCAAGTTTCTTGGAATATCCTATTCTTTTATCAAATCTCCATATGTTACGGTTGGCTATAAAACTAAAACAAGAGTCACGGTCCACAAGAATGTGGATAGTTTGTACTCTGCAGGATCTGAAACATATGTCTGATCTATGACCACATCAACTGTCTGAATATACATAAACCAAAGCTTAATGTTAGATGCTTAACAAGTGAGAGTCATTTAACACTTTCGTGAAATAGTAAAGCCTTTGGTGTTCCATAGAAATGTTTTATCCAGTATTAGCATTCTGACATTGTTTTAACTAAATAACAGTTGTCCAGCTCTCCAAAAAGAAACAATGGATCATCATGAGAAATAGTGAGACAGATGATTATTCTGACAGTTTTGTATTATTGATACCCACACAAAGAATAGCATGGAAGTTGTCCATATCCTCTGGATCCGAATTGTTGAATCTCCTATTAGTAATAGTTGCATCAACAACCTCTGCTCCTGCATCTGTGACATACTGCTTATGGCATAAATACCAACATGCGCATGAGTTGTCTGCATTTCATTTGTTTAGTTGATAGTTTTATGTTCAAAGTGCTGCAATAAACAAATGACATTACCTGTACAATCCAACCATCACTAACAAATGTCCACATACCCTACAACCATCACTAACAAATGTCCACATACCCTACAGTGGTAGAAGGAACATATTGACAAAGAAGTATGGTGTATTCCAAAAGTTGCTTACATGGACCAGAAAGTGATGATTTTATTTTAGTAAAACTGCTTACCTGTGTGAATTCAATCCATGCCACTATAGGTTTGAATCTTGTGCTAAGATTCGCAGCTGCTTTGCTTAAGCATAAGTAGTTTGTCTTTATCTGCATCGCATGCTAGATAAATGAGATCAATTGTCTATAGGTACTTGATTGGACTTTGCAAACTCAAGGGGTCTTAAACTAGTTTCTTTGTGCTAATGAAACTACAGTTACTTTAAAGTGGTATCATAATAGTGTTAATGCATTATGAGTGCATAAATGACAAAGTTCTTGCATGATCATATCAATGCAAATAAAGTCAAATTTGCTGGTCTTAACTGCGTCATAAACTGTGTTAGCCCTATCTTCTGAATTTGTGAAAGCTCCCAAGTACTTGATCCACTCAGCCCCCTGGACATAGACGTTTGAGACACAATATTAGTATTTTAGTGTGTTTGAATGTTGTAATCTTTCAAATGGAGGATAAAAAAATCCAGTCATTGCTTACTTGCAATGGTGTTCCCTCTTCAGAGGGTACATAAGCTGCGAAATTGCAGCCTTCATCTGTCGTACTCATGAAATGTGCACTAAATTGTGTGAGCATCTGTGCGTCGGTCTTGTTAAAAAGCTGGACATTTCCACTTGCATATGATTGGAGCACACACTGGGAGGCAATTTGGTCAGATGTTATCCCCTTCAAGTTTTGTAGTACTCCAAGTAGCTGCATAGAGTGTCAAAAAGTGCTGCAGGGATCAATTAATATCAGAGTCAGAGGCATAAACATTTGCTTCATCAGATGATGTTTTTCCTGTTCAGTTTCAGTTTCTTTGTGCTGGAACGGGTAAAGGCACCCGTCCAAGATTTTAAGATTGAAGGAGAAGAGTCATTACAAATTTCGGCTACCACCAGTAGCCTCGACTAGACCTATTTAGCCTGGCCAAATTATTGAAAAAAAACTAGAAACAGCAAAGAAAAAAAGGCCTGGGCGACACCCCGGAAGCCATGTACACCGTCTGACAAACACTACTCTCGTATCTGGAACAACCCTGCGGCTATCCAAACGCTGATTTCTTCATTTAAATCCTCGGTGAGCTGCGCTACTGATCTGGCCTTGTTCTCAAAAATTCGGCCATTTCTTTCCTTCCATATCATCCAGCAAACAAGTTGGACGAAAGCGTCAAAGTTCTTTCTGCTGTTTGCCCAAACCGCTCGGCGGGCTTGAAGCCACCAATCCGAGAAATCACCCCCCCCCTTGTGAAGGAATCGAAAACTGAATCCCACACCAGTTTCTCATCCTCAACCATACTTCTTCCACATAGCCACATGTAATAAAAAGATGTCGACAGTTTTCTTCATGCAGCCGACAAAGTACACAAGAATCCTCATGGGGCCAGTTCCTTCACGCTAGATTGTCCGTTGTTAGACAACTTTCTCGCAACATGAGCCATGAGAAAAATTTTATCTTTGCCAGGACTCGGGACTTCCAGATCAGCGCTCCATAAGAAACATCTTCGGTCGTCTTAAACAACTAGTCGTAAGTAGAGCGGACAGAGAAAACTCCATTGATCGAAGGCAGCCAATCCAATCTATCTTCTGTGTTCTGCAACGCACGGCCACTCACTTCATCCCAAAGGAGCAAGAATTCAGCCATAGCTTCCATGGATAGGGATCCTTGAATCCATTTTACCCATTTATTATTTGTTAGAGCTTCCCCCACAATTAGTTTTGTTCGACGGACATAAGAACATAACGCATCCATCTTCTGACAAAGCTACCGGTCCCATCCCAATTATCTGTCCAGAATTGGGTGTCTTTACCATTTCCAACTACAAAGCGTGCTGTTGAATCGAAGATGAGCTTAATATCCTTCGCCGCCGTGTGTCCCACCACTGCCCAAGGTCTGTTTTTGTGATCCACCCTCTTGGCACACCATTGCAGACGCAGCACCTGCCCATGGAGAGTTAAGTCTTTAATCCCTAGCCCTCCCTTTTCCACCGGCCGACACACCTTCTTCCAAGCCACTAGGCAGTGCCCTCCCACAACTTCTTCTTGCCCTTTCCAGAGGAAACCTCGACACTTTCTTGCAATTTTTTTTATAGCCCATCGAGGGAGCTCTAAGACCGCCATGAGGTAAGCCGGGATTGATGAGAGTACTGACTTGATCAAGCATAATCGGCCATCAGTCGATAACATCCTTGGTTGCCAACCCACCATTTTCTTCCCTATTTTGTCCAGGGTCGGCTGTAACTCTGCTTTTGTTGGCCTCCTTGTTCCCAAAGGTATCCCCAGGTAAACTATTGGGAAAAGCTGTACATTGCAATTGAACACTTGGTGCACCAGTGCCAATTGATCCTCTAGACAATGCATTGGGTTAATGTGCACTTGGCAAGATTGATTGATAGACATGATGCCTTGCCGAACAGATCCAATATCCCTTTGACCACTCTAGCCTCTTCCAGGTTTGGTCGGAAAAAAACCACAGCATCATCTGCGTAGAGGGAAATGTGAGGCAGCTGCTTTCTCGCATTTAGAGGCTCAAGAAGCTTTGCGACACTGCTATTTCAAAAATGGCCCTCAGCGCATCCATCACAAGGACAAACAGGAGTGGTGAAAGGGGGTCCCCCTGTCTTAGCCCTCTTCATGGCTTGAAAGGTTGTGTATATTCCCCATTGATCTGGATTGAAGTCTCTGCTGTTAGAAGAGCTGATGAGATCCATTGGTGCCAAACCGGCCCAAAACCCCTGTGCTGCAGTAGGGATAAGAGGAAGCTCCAAGAGACCGAGTCGAAAGCCTTGGAGATGTCGATCTTAAGGAGGATCATGGCTTTCTTCTGCCTGTGGAAGTTACTGACCAGCCCCTTGACAAACAGGTAGTTTTCATGTATGTTTCGTCCTCTGATGAATGCAGACTGTGAGTTAGAGATCAGGCTTTCCATTTTTGGAGCTAGTCGTCTTGCCAAAATTTTCATAATTAGCTTGGCAAAGCTGTGTACCAGGCTAATTGGTCTGTAATCTTTGATTAAGGCAGGATGATCCTTCTTTGGGATTAAGATAATAACTGCTGTGTTTAGCTTCTCTAGGTTCTGATTGTTTCCAGATGCAAACTTCGCCAGGGCTGCAAGTACATCAGATTTGATGATTTCCCGACACTTTTGGAATAATAACCCCATATAGCCGTCGGGTCCTAGAGATTTTTCGGTCAGCAAGGACTTGATCGCTTCCCAAACCTCTTTTTCTGAAAAATGGGTCTCCAAATCTGACAGATTAGCTGAAACAAGCGGCAGCTGATTCAGGTTAAGCATCTGCGCTTCAGCAGATTGTACACCCATATAATCTGCGAAATAAGCATGTGCCAGGCTTAACATATTTTCTTGAGTGGTAGCAGTTACATTGTCCAATTCTAACCTGGGAATGGAAAGTGTTCTCTGCCTCGAGCACATTCTAAGGAAAAAAAATACTTGGAGCCTACGTCCCTTTCCCTCAAGTGTACCACTTCAGCACGCTGCCTCAAACGGATCCTCTCCAGCGAGGCTAGTTCCAAACTGCTCTACAAATCGCTCTGAATTGTCTCTCTAAGTCAGATAGATTCCGCTGCTCTTGAGCTAAGTCAAAACCCAGGATTATCTCATTTGCCACCTGAATTTGAGTCCTGAACCGGCTCACTTTTCTCTGGCCCCAAGCCAATAGAGTTCGGCTTAGTCTTGCTAGCTTGAGGTGCAATACCAGAAATGGATCTTGGGATCCAATCTCCTATAGCCAACAATTCTTTACCACCTCCTCGAAGTCTGAAAGTTTGACCCAAAAGGATTCAAATCTAAAGTTTCTTTTCCTTTGGACCTGTTCACCGCAAGTCAAAAGAAGCGGGCAATGATCGGAGACTGAGGTGCTTAAGCCTTGCAAGCATGCTTCCAGGAAAGCCTCCTCCCAAGCAGCTGATGCCAAAACCCAATCAAGCTTTACCAAGGTTGGACTTCGCTGCCCATTACTCCACGTGTAGCGTCTTCCAAAGAGATAGATGTCACGTAGCTCCAGGCTGTTAATAGCATTTCGAAAGGAATTCATCATCCGTTGTTAATTCTCGAATTATTTTTGTCTGCCACTTCAGCTATTAGATTGAAATCTCCCAAAACGATCCATTCCTCCTGACAGATTCCTTTTACATGCTGCAACTCTTCCAGGAATAGCAGTTTATCCTCCTCTGACTGAGGGCCATACACTGATGTTATAGACCAGGACCGCTACCCTTGAATCCAATCAAGATGTACTGTGATCGACCAGTTCCCTTGATGTGTTAGATTGCCCCGAAGCAGAGTGCCCTTCCAGGCCATAAGAATTCCCCCCTTGATTGCAAAGCGGGCAAAACAACAAAATCATCAAATTCAGGCCCCCACAGTCCCAACACAGTCGAATGGTTAACCTCTGATAGCTTGGTATCTTGAAAACATACAATAGAGGCAGAACTAGTGATTATAGATTCCTTAATCAGGGCCCTTTTACTAGCATTGTTGGCCCCCCGCACATTCCAACTCATAACGTTAAACTGAAAAGGAGAATACATAGGGATACAGGTTGCCTCGGCCCAGAGCCTGAAAAACATTCAGAGTGGCGAAATTAGGACTTGCGAATCATCCTCTTGCTGCAGCAGGCTTGGAGGCTGGGAGATTATATCTACTTCCAAGAGAGACGCCAGCGCTTGGAGATGTTCTTGAGAAAGGGGGTTCTCAAAGAGAGACTTGAAATCTTTGCCAGATTGCTCCGTCACACGTTCGTCATCCTGCAGCAACCCCAGCTTGCGCATAATTAGCTCCTGCGCCTTGGTCACCGCGTGCTTCCGTGTTCCTGATCCTTTCTGTTGCAGACGCTTGCTGCGTCACGGAGTAAATTCTGTCGGGACCGCGTTCCTTCTTCTTGTTGGCGGCGAGGCTGGAGGCCGCGCACCGAGGACAGACTGCTGCGAGGAGATGACCAGCGAGAGAAGAAGCGTTGTAGCTTATCCTGGTTTGTCGCCGCAACCGTTGCCGGTGGCTAGAGTACTGCTGCTCGTCTTCGGTAGACGCAGGCAAAACCTTCCACTAGCATCGCCCCTCCCTGGGCCGGCTGCGGTAAAACACCTGGGCCAAAGCCAGCTGAACGGCCCAGGAGAAGAACAGTTCTCGCTTCTTCAGATGAAAACGCCACGATGTCCCGCTCCTGCGCTCCCTCCCAACCACCAGCCGCCCACATTAATTCCTCACCATGCCCCAGATCATGAGGATCTGCTTCCTGCTCCGAAGTATGCCTGGGCAACTGTGCCAGAGAGTAGGTCCGAACCGACCGGTCCGAACAGAGAGCCATCCTGCTCGCCATCAATCGAACACAGGGCAACGTGGGTTGTCGCCATCGGGCTTGGACGAACACCTTCGACGACGCTCTCGCCTGGGACTTCAGCAGCTTGAACGCTCCACTCTAAGCCTTGACCCCCGATTTGCTCTTCTTGTGTCAGACTATGAACGCCTTCATCATGAGGCCCAGAAAGATCTTGGTTGATGGCAATGAACTCATCTTGGAAAAACTGGGACTTCTTCCGCTGCTTTGCCACCTGAACTTGGGGTTGATGCTGGAGAGAACTGACCATATGCGCTTCTTCTTCCGGCTCTATCACCGCTGGAACAGAGACAGACTGAGGAGCTTGGGGAAAAAATCTGCCTGTTGACGACCACACCCTGCCCGTCAAACCTCCCGCTGATCCGTTCGCTCCCCCGAAGACATGGCCTCCCCCTTGCTCAGCTTGGAACGGCCCAGTACCATCGATTCTACCTGCCCAGCAGGAGAAAGTGTTGCACCTCGGGATGTCGTCTTCTTCATCCGAGCCGGCGTCAAACGAGGTGTTGAGCGGGGATGGATCGATCAGCTCCTCGACATGCACAATCACATAATAGGTTAAGGAGCTCTTGTACAGAGGGGCACTTGGGATCAGGGAGCTCCTTGGGTGCCTTGCCCACCTTGGCGCCCCCTGTTCGTTCTGGCACCTCCACCGTTAGGACCTTGGGGACAGAGTTCGGCCTAGATAGCCAAGCAAAGCAGGCGCAAACTCGAGCATCCTGCGGCGAGACTAGCTCCACCAGCTCGCCCTGAAGCCCGCAAATGATCTGCGCCACCGCTTCTTCGTCCCACACATGCTGAGGGAGGCCTTCAAAGGAGATCTTCGTGAAAAACCTGAGCTGGGTGCTGTCTGCCTAGAGCTGTCGGTTCCAAGCCTTGAAGCTGACTGGGGCTAGGGCGCCTTTGCAGCTCACTTCCCGCGAACACGTTAGCACCCACGCGCAATCGCGCACTAGTCTGAAGATGACGAGGTAGTCCTCAGGCGTGGTGACCTCCACACGAATGTTGGATGGTCTCACTCCACAGTTAACCACCACATCAAGCATCTCCAACGGCGACACCGGAGGCCTTGTGCCAAGGAGCGTGGCGAGCAGGGCATGGTGCTCAAAAAAAGCTTCGTTGTCCCGCATCTTCGGCGTCCAAGAGATGAAACAGTGGCTGTTGTTCGTCCTGAGAGCTGGCTCTCCCGCCTGCCAGTCTTCCCAAACCTAAGATGGCTGGCGCGCACTTATCTGGAAGCCATTCCCCGCCGCCATATCTTCGCTGATCCCCGTCGCCTGTACCCCCCTTCTGTCGCTCCCTTATCTCTGCCCTAAGCACCGTTCGCCCGATCTGCCTGCGTCACCACAAGAGCTGGCTTCTCTGGCGTGGGATCTGGCCTGGGCGACACTCTCAGCAACGACTTCTTCAACTCCTCCCCCTTCTTTGCCTCGCTACCTCCCTGAGCCAAGCCCTTCTTCTCGCTCCCTTCTTTCCCCACCGCCCCCCTCCAAACGCATTCTCTTGCAAGATGACCTACGGTCCAGCAGTTGTGGCAATGTATTTGTTTTCGGCAGGAGGACTTCTGATGTCCCAGGGCAAGGCACTTAAAGCATCGGCCGAGCAACCACTTGGGCACTGGGAGTAAATGCTGCTCGTCGATGGTAGTTGGTTGGTGTAGGTTGCACCTTGAATGGGGCCTCTCCCTGCGGAGAACTTCAATCCACGGTCCACCGCCGTCAGAGCTCTGGGGACCGCCAGGTTCTTGTTGCCTTGGCTTGGAACGCACCACATCACTCCAAGTCCTGCGCATCGATGACGCCATCTATCGGAGACACGTGTCGCGGGTTGTCGCCGGCACCGGGGCGGTGGTCGGCGTGGGGAGAAAGTTGGCCGCCGGCACCAGAGTGGTGGCCAGCACAAGCGCTCTCTCTCTCACTCTATTCTCACGTCTCTTGATGGGCACTTCTAACTATCTTCCTTTCCAATTCTCAGTTTCAGTTTCAGCTGTTGCTTTTGCTTCATTATCCACGATTGTACAGATTCCGCGTTGGACACTACTTAATTTGTCCCGCATTGCTCACCTCAAAGAATGACACTGCAGATGAAACAGGAAAGAACAGTGGTAATCTGATCAGTTTCCTATGTTGTGTCCAAAAAGGAAGTAATTGTAAGTACTTGCTATGAAACGAATTGAAGATTTGAACGAAAAATATCCAGTTGAAGGAAATAAAGCGGAAATGTGTGAGCTACTGAGTTTTGTATGTGCTGCTTTCAGTGTTTCACTATGCATTATGTAACTGTTGCAAGCTATGGCGCGACTCTTAACAGAGACCGTTTGAATTGAAAAGCAGAGTTTTTGCTAGATCATACTTTGTACACACATTAGTATCGAACGGTTAATATAACAACTATATATAACAGTGGATTAAACTTCAGTGCAAGCATAAATGCATAATCTAATGGGCATGAACTCTTTGCTTATGTTGCTATTTGTGTGAATGACAAATGAGATCATCTGTGTTTATGAATATGGGTCAAGTGGTAAATCTGTAAACAAACAATGACAATGTTTCGAGTGGCAAATCTGCAAATCTCCCTAATCTTTAGTGTGCTTGATTTCTACCTGGAGAAGCCGTGGTGTCGACGGAGTAATTTGCAAGAGGGATAACAAACGACTTGATCCTCCCCGTGCAATACTTGGTCTTGGTCGCCATCTTGGACGTGTTCTACACAAGCTCACCAACTCCCAAATATCAGGAGAGGTTTATGTGAGATTTTGGCCTGCGAGTTGATATGCTTGAGCAGTGCGTGTAACCTGCATGAGAAGGTAGCTCTTGCCGTTCCAGTTGTTCTTGACGACCTTGAAGCTTTGGCCGTAGTATATCTGGAACCTGGTGGCGTTCTCCACCTTGGACACCGGCCCGGCCACCACCGGCGGCGCCGCGGCCTTCGGCTTCCCCGGCGACGAGCTCTTCGCACCCGCCGCCACCGCAAGGTGCGTCCACGGCAAGAGCAGCTGCCACAGCACCACCGCCTGAAAGCAGCTACTACACCTGTAACCCATCACTGATCTCTTCTTACTCTGAGCCTGCAAAACTTCTCTACACTCAGAAGTGGCTACGACAACAATGAGTTGAGTTGGCCATTGCTGTTTCTTTTCTTTTGTTTCGTTTTGCCACCGAGCATTACTAGCTACTGTCCTGTGGTGAGGTGAGGGAGGAAGAAAGGGAACTCGCCCGTGTGAGAGAGAGAGAGAGAGGCCGTAGGTGACAGACAGGTGTGGTGTTGTTACTCGGGATAAGAGCTGGAGGAGGGGCGGCCTCTTTTTGTCACGGCGCGGAATTGCTGGGATCCATCTCCATTGCATATTTTCGTTGCTTGGGCACAGAGACTTGTCGTTTCATCCCCACGTGTCACATGCTCATATGGTCATATGGCTCATAAAGACGATAGGCGAGTGATCCGTATCGTCGCGTGAACGCGTAGAAGAGGAACCGTGGGAGAGGCGCACCGCCACCGCCCCCGAGACGTTCCTAAATTTTAGTCGATGTGTTCAGTTTAAAACTTACTTTTTAAAAAAAAAATAAGAGTGAATTTTTTTAGAATTATCAAAATTCTTTAAGGTAGCATTGGTAAATGTATGTTTAAGTTTTTAGCTTGGCAAAATTTTGAATGGGTTAAAATGATAACAAAATAAACAAGCCATATATTTTACTACCTTCGTCCTAAAATAATTTGTTTTTTATTCATCTCATATATCTATATCTATACCTATTTATAAAGCAAGTAGTGTTTCTATTCAAATTTTGTTCTGCCTGACTATTTTACATAAAACCCCTTGAGCTTTTTCAAAATTAATTCGCAGTCGTTTAGTCCGTCAATCCAACCATTAGAAACCTTCGTCGGTCGGATCCAACGGTGAGATCGTAGTGAGGAGCGTGTGTTCGTGGCTCGTGTGCGAGTCCGACTCCTATTCTTCGCCCCCCGCCCGCCCGCCTGCGACGGACATGGCTTGGCTGCTCTTCCTATTCTTCAGCGTTGGGTTTATAATTTTCTTCTCATCTTCTTCTGATGTTTTCTTAAAAAAATAAACGTAATCTGTTCTACTGCTCCTATGTATGTCAAACAAAATAAACAAGAAGGCATTAGATTGGAGATAAAAAAATGCAATTAATATGAGCAGGATGTATGCATGGAGGAGAATCGAAAGAACTAATTAATATGATTATATTCCTCCTAGCAGCACAATCGGAAGAACTAATCTGATTATATTAATTCCTACTAGCTAGATCCCTTGGATCAGCTTAAGCATCAAGCAGAAAAATTTCTAAGTGCACTTACGTACTGGCAGTTTCAAACGAAATCAAACCATGAAGAAGCGAGTCTTATTTTTTTAAAAAAGAAAAATCAGTTTAGTGTTTCGTCTGCGCTTGATCAAGGTATTAGTGGATTTCTCTTTCTTTGCAAGAAATTTTAGTTGGTTGGTCCTTGTTTTATTTTTCTTTGATGATGGACTGTTCTAATTGTGCCATGGATTAGATGAACACGCATACATTGCAGCGCAGTATCAGGTTACAGGGCTTAACTAGATTAGATGGAAAGCATCATGGCCGGTCAGGTTGTTTAGCTGTGTCGTGCCGCCGATAAGTATATACTCCATATATGTTATCCATGCATATGTATTTAAATCTGGTTTAGTTAGTTGCGTAACTTATATTAACGCGTGACCCAGTTGTTTTGTTCGGTTACTTCTATTTTCTCGAAAAGAAACTTACATTAATATGTGACTTGTTAGCATTTCTCAACGAGCCGAGCCAAGCCATGCACGAGCCGAACGAGCTAGCGAGCCACGATTATTTCGTCAGCCCTACCCGCAATCCCAATACTGAAAAGAAAAGAAGGGCTTGGATGAAAAAAGAACCCCTTCGCTCCTCCCTCCCTGCGCCCCTCCCTCTCGTCCCCATCTGTGTCGCGCCCAGCATCGCGACTGCGCTCCTCCCTCCCATCGCTGCTTGGAGCTTCCGCACCCCTCTTTGCCGTCTCTATTCGTGTCACGCCTTGACTTTACCCGTTGCAACGCACGGGCATTTTGCTAGTAACAATAAAAATACCCAATGTAATTATTTCTTACTTTATATTTTTATAATACAATTATTTTCTATTTTCAATGCAATAATTACTTTAAAATAAACTTATTTTGAGAAAATAGAGGAATTATGCTCTACAAACTGCACATGAGGTATATATTTGCAATTTAAAGAAGATTATTAATAGAGAATACATCACCAGCCACTAATAGTTTTTAATTAGGGTTGGAATTTTCTCCATTTTTTAAATCATTTTCTCTTAGGAGGGGCTGACACGTGCTAGCTATTTTAAAAAAACTCCTCGTATTTATATAAAATAATATCTAGGTTCTTGAACCAGCTAATACCTATTGTGTTCTATCCGGAATTCAAATAAAAGGCCTTTGATTTTGTTTCGTCCTAGGCCCTTAGGATTAGCCCTGCTCCATGCTCGGCCGCCAGGGATGGCTAGCTCTGTCTTCTCGAATGGGTCAAGCACAACACCGTCTCCTCTCTCTCTCTCTTTTCCACAACCGATCTCCCCTGCAACGAAGCGGTGAAAACGCCGTGAACGAGGAGGCGGACGGTGGTCAGCGGGGGATTGCCATGTCAAGGGGATAAAGATGGAAGAGAAGCAGAGCATTTCCACATTCGTAGCAGGAGGCGGGGCGCTTCGTGTTTAATTACTTGGGAAAGTCTATTCGTCATGGGATGTCTCTTTTAGATATCGCCAAAAAAGTCATAAAATATGTTTTCAAAAAAATTAACAAAACAGTCACTATGTGACATATTACTTAAAAGCATGCAGATTCAAACTCAACTTATATAAGTAGAAAAAATAATGACTCAAAAATGAACGGGTACACGGGTAGTTCTCAGTCTTTTTATAGTTGCATAGATCGAATTTAAACATAGAATAACATACTACATATTGATCCATTTTACTATTTTATTATAATTTTTTTGATAACTTTTTAGACTACAAGCATAAAATAAGATAACATACCTCCAAGAGACAAAAATCTATCTCCCGTTTACATAGATAACTAATTTTAAAGAGTTGTCAGTTGGCTAGCCATGGACGGACCTATGGGATGGTTCGGATGGGTCGCGGCCCACCCAAAAGGAGGCCCATCCGGACTCCTCCCTCTACAATTTCCATCTGTCGACGGTCCGACGCGCAACGTGATCTCTCCTGGACGGTTCGTCTCTTGCTTGCACCGCGGCCGCGCGACTGCCCCGATCGTGTCGATCGGATCCCGTCGATCCCTGCCTGCAGTACCTGCCGACACGCGATCCCGTCAGCCGTCCCTACAGTGCCTGCCTGCCTGCTGAGTACCGATGATTGTTGCCTGCTTGCCGACGCGCCATCTCCCTGCCTGCCAACGTTTGCTGCTGCTGTTAGTGTCGGGTTTGCGGCCGGCTACTGCTATTGCATGCTCCTGTGATCTACCGCGACGACGAGACACCAGTGTAAACTAGGTGTTGTCAAGGTAATGAGTTACTGGTTACTGTAGAATTAAATTTGGTCCTAGTATTGCTGGTAAGATTAAAAATAATATCTATTCTGCAATCTTCTCTATTGTCTACAGCCAAAATCAGGTTAGTTTATTTGTATCAAATTTAATTTCTTTGTATCAAATTCAGTTTTAAATACTTTTTATTTGTGCATGTTATTAAATTTTATAATATATATTAGTCATTATATATGCGTCATGTTATTTTTTTTACTCGAACTATCCCCGCTGACCTCGTCTCGTCATCGTCATCCTCGGTCTACCTAAACCTAAAACTGGTTTTAGATCCGCCACTGTGGCTAGCTCATCTCGTATCGATCGGTTCGATCGTCGGCTCGCCGCTCCATGCTGCAGCTCCATGTATTGCAGCATGTGACTAGCTATTTGCATTTGCTAATCGTGTGGGACTTAGAGCATCTGTAGTGTATGGTTCAGGAAAGGATTCTAAGATCGAGTGTGGTTCACATGAGGATGCACTATATTAAAAACTGCTCACAGTATTTAGAATCGATAGACATGCTATGATAGGGTCTATCTCAATTCCTCTCTCTACCTAAGTTATCTTTTGATGACTTCAACAAGGGTTCATATATGTTCTATAGAATTCAGTCTTTTATATTGGTCATTTGCTAGAATCGGTTGAAAAAAGATATGCATTCTATAGCATCGATCCTGACTCTCTCTCTCTCTCTCTCTCTCCTCTTAGTTAGCTCGAGAAGTCGATCCGCCGCGATAGAATATCTGCACCGCTTGCTGCAGACAGTATATATGAGTCTTTGACCAAGACATCTCTCATTCAGAAGATCCCCAATACAATGTCAACCATCATCACGCCATTCAGAACTCAAATTGGCCGCGACCGTGAATGAAACAGTACAATTAATATTGAACATTATGCGTGTTTACATGTATATATGTGTGTACATCTGTATTTGCAGTTACAAACGATATTTTGATACAACAGGGTTAGACTTAGCATGAACAACGAACAAATAATAATTAATTGCATACATTCTCCAGTTATACACCAGTTAATAACAGATAGACACGAAGACAGTTAATTAATGTTAACCTTCTCTTCATGCACTAGCTAGGCTCGCGCTACCGAGGTTATAGCAGATTATATAATGGTTAATTGACAGTCATGGAAAAGACCTTTTAGTGATCGCACTCAGCTGGAGTGCTGATGGCCAACGCGGAGGTTAGAAACGTCCATTTCCCACTCAAAAACATGCTGGAAATGCCCTTCCCTTTGGAGAGCGGAAGCCACAATTTGTTGCTCCCGTCACGACCCCATCCCGGCTTCATCACTTCCTTTGCCTTCTTCTTGACCAGCTCTTGCTCAGTAGGGCAGCCTGTGACTTGCTTCGATGCTAAAAGGAGTGACACAATCTGCAGCAGCTCACCCACTGTGGTTTCTTTGCTGCCCAACCTTTGGTATGAATGTGATGGCCTCATCAAGAACTTGTCCCTTATGAGTGCCTTGAACTTGCTAAAAATGGAAACCCTACAACTAACTTTGGTCGTAACGGGGAAATGGAACTTCTCGGTCGCCTTACTGACGGCGCTTGCTGCCGGGTTCGAGTGGAAGCTGACCTTCTTCGATGGCTCAATGCGGTGGAAGAATGTCTTCGCCACAGCGACCCTTGAAACGAATAGCCCGTGGTTGACGTCAACCTTCTCGTACAGATCGAAAGATGCATTAGGGTTCACGTCCTCGAAACCAGCAGCAAAGTCGTCAGGTTGAGATTGCGAGAAGATCGGGGCAGTGTCGATGCCGCCTACGTCAGTGGAATCGGTCATGCGATGACCGGCTTCTCCTGCAATCTAGCTCTGAGTTAGTGCATGCAAGAACTGTGTATCTGTATGTCTGTGTCAAATATGGCATACTGCTAATTACTTCTGTGAAGCCCATGTAAAACAGCCAAAATTAAATATTACATACCTGAATTATCTGCAGTGACTTTTACAGGGTACTGCGCGACGATGTCTTCTGTTGGATTGCTTTCATCTCCTTCTACAACAATCTGCTTGAGACAAATGAAGCATGAATGTAATCAGTCTCATGATGCAGTATATATAATAATGAGAATATACTTGTATAGGTTTGATGCAAACAACTATACCTCCCCAAGGTCATTGTTCACCAACTTGACTCCTCTAAGGTTCTCCACCCGCTTCTTGTCGTCCTTGAACACCTCCATGTCAGCGATCTCGACCTGTAGCCTTGTGGATTCGTTGTGGTTAGAAGTGCCAACGCCGCCCATCTCAACTAGAGAGGACAATTCATTGACGTAGCTAGCACTGCTTGTGCTAGCACCTAACCACATATCAGGGTAGCTACTGGAGCCATTAATTAGCTCCTGAGAGGCAGTCGCAACTGACAGGAACTCTTGAAGAATGTCAACCTCGTTGGGGTTACTGCGGAGTATGCCCGTCTTCGTGTCAAGGCTGACGTCCTGTGGGAAGTCCTCCACCTCCAAGGGGGGCAAGGTGAGCCTGTGCTGCAGCCTCGCACATTCCAGTGCAACATCCACCTGCATATATATTTATATATGAATATAATCAATTGCACCGGTAAGAACTCATCGCCTGAATGTCTCATCTGTACCAGTAAGCTAGTAACCTTCATTTTTGACGATGTATGTATATGTACCTTGGATGGAAGACATGAGAAGTTGGTCGAAACTGGGTTCGTCAAGAATGGATTGGTGGCGTTAAAGGCATCTTCACTCAGAAACTGCATCCATTTCCCATCCTCGTGAGGTGCACTCATCTGCATTCCAAACCCACCGTGCATGGAGTCCATTGGCGTCTCTGTTGGGAAAGAGAAGCTGCTGCTCTCAAAGTCATCGCCTCTTCCATCACACGACACGTCCAACGTTGGGGAGCGGTCGACACTGCTCGTCATCCATTGAGGTTGCTCGACATGGTGGTGCACCACACCATAATGTTCTATGATCTTTGGCCCGGGCGCTGTCTTCTTGAACACCCGGCACAAAGCATATGCATCCTACATTAGGTACACAAATATGCAAAGAGGTTGCATATCAGAGGCCTCGTTTGTGTCAGGCTGCTAGTACATCTTGTGCCTCTAGGTTTATATTTTCAGAAAAGAAGGGCCTAAATATAACATATATGATTTATCCATATATTATGGTTACAGATTTAAAAATGCACTAAGACTAACAGTAACATACCTGTAAGCCACTGTCAGTCTCACATTCCCTCTCATCGAGGCGGTACTCGTGCATGACCCAATCGGTGCGAGAACCATGTGGGGCTCGACCGCGGTAGTACACAAGAGTCTTCTTCATACCAACTGCACGCCTCTGCGAGTTCACTTTTCGATCTTTCCCAGTTGCCTTCCAGTATCCGGCTTTTGTTGCACGGTTTGTCCTTGATCCATTTGGGTACTTGCGGTCTCTAGGGCTGAAGAAGTACCATTCGAGATCTTTACTCGGAAGAAAGGATTTTTCTGAATATTGAACATTCAGTTAGGGGATGTCATGCATACAAATAGTACTCAAACTATCATGCATGCAGCATAAACATTGAAGTACTTGTCTACTATATATCATGATTGGATATATCATGACAGAGTTAAGAGATATGGCTATTTAACATGATAGCCCACCATAGCTGAAAGAAAATTAGACCAAGGTCACTTTATATATCTCTTGGAGGCTGTGCGACTTTTGTTCATCTTCTTGACCTATATGTTCATCTCAAGCCCCTTTCTTAGTTTCTTGCTTAGTTTTGTCACCCTAAGAAAAAAGGTTCATCTTTATTTTCTCTTTTTATTCGATATATTTACAGTACTCGCTTCGTAGAATATTGAATGCTACATGGTATTTTTGTAGTAAACTGTCAAGCTTGAAAGCAAACAGCAAGTGGATAAAGAGAGAATATATCTTTTCGTCAAATCTCTCTATGATTGTGACATGGTCCAAAACATATAAACTTTAACTTTGATGTTACTGATATAAAGGATTTATTTTCCATTTCAAGTATCTCAGTGCATGGACGTATATAATGTCACCTTTACACTTGGCAGAATTTTGACGTTTCTTTTTTGAAGGTAAATTTCTTTTGACAAAAGGACCAAGATCTATCAATATCCCTCCTTTCGGTGTGCATAAGATGTTTGAAAGTAAAGCAAATTTCACAGCATGATTAATCTTGTTTTCACACAAAGCTATGACAGTGAAACATCGCTTTTGATAATGCTTGATTTTTTATATATAAAGAGAGAAATATCCAAATATGCTTGATACAACTAGCAATTCAAATGTACCAAAATTTACGAGTTAATCATGGAAACCTTTTTTTTTAAAATAAAATGACATAAAAGCTACTTATGTGAAATAAAAGAAAAAACTAAAACAACAGATAAAAGCTACCACATTTATACCCAGGATTAATTAGTGATTATTTATTACATACATTTCAACTACAATAGCTCGATGAAGTGCTCATCAAGAAGGGAATGTGGTTATTCTTTCCTCAAGTGTAGGCACTGGTTTCTTGGGAGGGAATAATATAGTATAAGAATTCAATAAGATTGCTTAGTGTCTCCATAACACGGCACCCAATAAACATACTGGACCTAGATATGTGCTTTCCTTGGAGAACAATAGAGGTGCATATATTTGCCTATAAATAGTTAATTGTTAACCTAAATTTGAACTCATGCATACAAACTAAAAACTTGTCCTTCTAGCATTTATGCAAAAGTCACATATAAATTATAAATGCTCCATCATCAACTGGACTATTGATAGCATTACTTATCTCTCCTTGTAGTTAATCATGAAACTGCTACTCCTACCCTTAATACAAAAGGAAAGAAACTGCTACTCATATATAGCAAGAGAGCAAGAACGCCAATTGTTGATACTTGCATGGGCCTAGGGTTGGATTGAAATATATCCTAGCACGGGCTACAGAATGCTAACTTGTACCACCAACAAGCAACACAAAAACTAGGAATAAATATCTTTAGAACAAGGAAACTAAGAACATACCTGGCAGATCCCAAGGCTCACACTTGTAAAGATCAACCTCTGGAATGATTTCGAGTTCTATCTGCCTTCCATTGATCTTCCGCTTAAGGTAGTAGATGATTAGTTCTTCATCGGTGGGGTGGAACCTGAAACCTGGAGGCAAACTCACGGGCGCCATATGCTTCCTCTAGCCTTCCTCTCAAAACTCCAACAGCAAGAGATGCTTAGAGCTAGGCAGGCAGGCAAGGCTATCCAAAGCTAAAATGTGGACAGCCACCGGACTTGTTTGAATAGCTATATGAATGAATTAATCAGCTAAAATGTACAAAAACCTGCAACATACAATAGAGTTAACAAGATTGTCATGCAAGTAAGACAGAGAGTGGAGAGGATCGAGGAGAAAGAGAGGAGACCTTGGTGCTATTGGCTAATGGCACATGAGAGAGGAAGAAGAGAGGGAGGGAAAGGGGCAGGGAGAGGGAGTATGGCTTTATAGCAAGTTTTCCGAGAGTATTTTATGTATATATGTTTGGATCCTTCCCAACTTTCTCAAGAAGCTACTACTCCATGTAGCTCTCTCGCTCTCTCTGTCTCTCTCTCTCATCTTGGTGCTTTTGCTTTCTGTTGTCTTGTGTCAGTTAGCTTTAGCGGTGAATAGAGAAATATCCTAATCTTCTATTCTTGTCTTTGGCTGCTAATAAAGTGAAGCCCTAGCTCCAGAGATGGAGGGATGCCATTGGTTGCTTTGTGGGGCCACCATGGCTGTGCCTAGTCAGCTCCCGTTGGAAAGAGTGAGGGGCCCAAGGTTGGTACTCGATTCGCGCGCTTTTTTACCCCTGGCAGCCTCCCCCTTCCCTTTGACGGTTTACGTCACGTTCACACACGCGCCCCCATGTAGATTTTGCCGGGCGGGGGCCCTGCTTCGATGTGTGCGCCCTGCATGATTAGCAGCTAATCCATGTACTGTAGTACTAATACTTTGTCAGGAGCTGATTAACTGTCTCTCAACTGAGAAGCACAATGCTGAGCTCAAGTTTACCTGCTCTTCCATTCTGCGTGTTCAAGAGTGGATGCCAATGCTCGGTACCGATGTGATGGATGCAGCCTGCAGGCCGACAGTAAGCTGGTCACCTGTGGAGACACTATCAAGAGAAAAGTTAGTGTTGAATAGTTCTAGACGAAAGTTGCATAATATATTTTGATTGATTTCTGTATCTTGTGCAAACTTCAGATTAGTACTCTGAAACGAATGTGCATGCATGCAGTGGAAGTCAAAATATAGTTGGTGAATGCTCATTAAACTACTTCAAAGAGCTGGCTTTCGATTGAACATAGTACTACCTTTGTCCCAAATATAACAACTTTTAGTTACGAATTTAGACATACACTTATCTAGATTCGTAGATAAAAAAGTTATATTCTAGGAGTACATAATCAACATATCTTATATCTTATGAAAAATGCAACAGCCATAACACTAAAATGCAATAGCCATGACCTAAAAAAAGGCAACAGCCATGAGATCAAGAAATCAAATGACACTTATTCAGTTTTCACAATTTGACAAGCACCCATCAAAGGTGACAAATTTGGCAAGCCCATTTGCCAGAAACGAAGGAGCCTAAATAAAGATTGTGCTCACAACTGCCCACAGAAAGGATTGAAAAGGCTTCTGTTGGATCTAGTGAGCAACCAGAAATCCAAGGTGAAAATAGGACCCACTAATACCAAAATGATTTCGTTCACATTTGACCCACAGTTATCTCATTTTACTAAAGTTTTCAGTAAATATAATATATCCACAAACCACCGTCCTTTTACTGAAGTCAGCAAGGGCCTGCTAAAAGAGCCGTTTTATCCTACAAACATGGGCATATCAGAATAAATGAGATCACTTGATTAGGATGGGTTTGAACTATAGTTAGGGACAACACAATTGGTTGGTCCATGATCGAATTATACTCTCCAATTCGTTCTAGGTATGCAACGAACCAATGATGGTGACGATCTCTCAGCAGCTATCAAAAAGAAAAGGTGGTTATCCAACAAATGTACTGTGATACCCAGGCTTTCGACACGTTCCTCAGCTAAGCCTACATGGCAAGTGCAAGAGCTGGGTCCCGGGCGCTTTTGAGGCCTTCCAACTTGCGGCTGCTGATGCATAGCTTGTGGGCCACTTTTCCTTTTTATCAATCCATCCACCCCAGCTTTAGGTTCCTTTCCCCTTTTCGAGTTTATGCTTCTCCCCACCCCACATAGCGAGTATCTCCAAAACCATCCCATCGGAAGCAATTCTACGTATCTAGCTCCCTCCTGCCTCTAGCGTATCATGTACAAGTACATTAGTAAATACGAACAATGGCAAAAACTTTAACTGCGCCTATGATTTGTGGCAACGATATGATGCGAGAAAGGAATAAGTTGTGCCAGTGTAACATGAATGGTAGAACAAGTCGGTCGATCGATCCGACAGCTTAGAGTGACCAGGAAGGACACACATGACGCAATCTATTTAAAATCTAAAAGTGCAGTGATTTAATATTTTACTTAATATTATGAAATGGTAAAGTACGATCAGCCAGCTTGATTAGTAAAGGAGGCACAAATCTCCACAACTTCACATGGCTTTTAAGGAATAAGAGCAGATAAAGGGAGAATTTAGCCCACCTGGACCCAGCAAATCAGCTAATGTATCTTAACAATGATGACGGATTGCCAGAGACAAATTACGTTCTGATCAAACTAATGATTAGGGGACTTAAGGTCTTTACTAGAGCCTGTTCTGTGATAGCTCCATCTAAACTGTTTGCCTTGTATTCTTTGTTTTTGGATGACATACAACCTATCTTTATTTTTAGTCTTATTCTTAAACACCAAGCCTACAATTGAATGACATATAGTGTTCCACTGGTTGTCTTAAACATCATAATGTAATTTGAGAAATGAGCCTAACTATAAACTTCAACTTCCTATATATTCCCCCTGAGGACTACACAATTCACAGTTCAGATAACTAGCTTGCCAACAGTACCAGTTTTGATGAAAAATGACTGACCCACCCGCAATAGATTAACTGAGCCAAAGAATATTTCTTAGAACATTGAAGGGGGTGTTGGGATCAGACCTTGAGTGACTACATTGTCATCCACTGATAGATCGGTGGCCTCTGCCAGAGGCAAGCAAAGTACTTCAACCTGGATACGGAAATAGTTAGAATTAAGATATGCTGAGATATATTCCATTCAAAAGCATTTCACAAAAGTTATTTAATCACAAAGGTTGCAGAGCTGAATGCAGTGTCGGTTCTGATTATAGGAGAAGAGGAATCAAAAGAAAAGAAAACAGAACAGTGTAGCCGAAAGGATAGGCCACCCTTAGCCTCCCAACTTTTGAAAGCCCAAAAAGTAAGCCCTTGTTCAAGTATCGTACCTTCCACAAGAATCTTCTTGTACCCAGACAAGGAAAGAAATCTGAATACCTGAAGAAATATTATGATGATAATATAACCAGGGCAGAAAACTTTATCTGTTTCCATTGTAGACAATTCTTGGTGTTCACCCATAAGACATAAAGTTGGTATTTCTCCTGTAGCAGTCCAAAACTCCAAATTCAGTTCCCACCAGTTTCATTTTCTCGACGGATGATTAAAGTCCATAAGACAATAAGTACCCTGTAAAGTAAAGTAGTTTAGATAACTTGAAAACAATTTACTTATGTCATGTCCAGTCACTACGTGAGGCTTTCACATGGTTTACTATCTCTGATTTGCTGGCCATGCATAGTGATTTCAAGAATCAGTAATAACACTTCTATAGCAGCACTAATCAGTAATAGCACTTCTTGTGTTTAATAACTAATAATCAGAATTCATTTAATTAAAAAAACAATCCACTGAATTGAAAATCAAACAATATTTATGTTCAAGTACTATAATATAGTCTGTATGAGAAGCCATCAGCAGGGCTCTCAAATGGTTTACTCTCTGATTTGCTGGCCATAGTGAGTACAAGAATCAGTAATAGCACTTCTATAGCAGCACTAACAGTAGGAACCAACACTCAGAAGTCAGAAGGTGTGGCTCACTTGCTACACTAAATCTAATTAGCCAAGTTTGTAGACTCACTCTATCAGACAGCATTGCTCAGAGGTAATCTGAATTAGGAACTCATGGTCTGATTTAACCTTGCTGCTGCCTAATGAACCATTATCTTCCTGGCAGCCCATCCACTCTATACCATAATTTATTGTATCTTCCTTAATAGATGACAACAAGATCAAATTCTGATTTTCTGAATTCAGAATTGGACCATTATCTTGGCTCTATATCATTGCAGCTAGGACGCTAGCTAGATCTGATGTATGTCAGGGAAAATCTTACATAGCATTGGAGAACCAAAAGACACAGCATAAATTGTCATTAACTTGAATCAGTTCCCAGTTCTGACTACTGCAGTTCTGCTTGCCAGTTCATATCTGGTGGTAGAAACTGCAAAAGTAAAAGAACACAGGAAATTTACCATTTACAGCATTGTACAGTATACTTTGAAGCTAAATTATGCATAACAAGTGCATATACAGGGGGGAATAAACTTGGTCCGTTCTCATTGTATGTCTTGTATAGCACAATTAAAAAGAATAACTTGGAACGCAGAGATGCAGGTTTTTGGAGCTTGCAGAAGGTAAACGCAAGCACAAAAATGGAGGAAAACATGTCAAAATGCAATCTTCAACAGGAAAAAAGCAATTACAGAACTGAGGTCGCCATCAAACCAAAAGTTAGAATAATTGTCTTTGTTCAACGGATACTGCAAGCTTCTAAGCTATAATAAAGGAACCTGCACATGTTTAACATGCTTGCTTCTCTTGACAATTTGAGAAAGCAAGAGATCTTGTGAGCTTCTGAAATTTGAATATGATACAGTTCAAGGGGAAATAAAGAACGTGCTACCGGAGCATTCTGTCTATTGATTTTATCATTGTGAAACAACTGCCTAAAAAATGTAAGATATTCTTCAGGCAACTGCTAGAAATGAAACATCAGCTGTTTAACTGGTCAACTGGTCAGTTCCTCTTGAAAAAAGCATCATGATAAGTTGATAACTGGCATCATAGTATATATCCAGCTAAAATGAAAAGGGTGAAAAGATGATAGTGGTAAAAAGGAACTGTCATTTTCAGTGAATGGAGGCCACTGCTTGATCTCTTGGAAGAATGTCTGTGTCCCAGAAGACAAGGGAGGTTTGGGAATTCGAAACCTAGAGTACTTCGGCTATGCTCTGCGACTTAAATGGCCGGTGCTGAGTGTGAAGCATGGAGAAAGGCGTGTTGAGATGAGCCATGAGAAGGAAGTGCTCCAGATTTTTGCGTCGGTGGTGCATTTCAAGCTGGGAGATGGACGCCGAACGCCTTTTTGGACGGCGGATTGGTCCGGCGAAGGGAGGGTGGAGCAGAGGTGGCCATGCCTTTTCTCTTTCATTCGGCAATCAAGCTTAACAGTGGCACAGGCGCTGCAGAATCGTAGGTGGCTACGGGACATACAGGGTTCCCTGTCGGCGCAAGCGATCAGTGAGTTTTTCCAACTATGGAGCGAAGTGCAAAGAATTGAATTGAGGCAAACTCCAGACGAGATAAGATGGAAGTTAGAAGCGCATGGGGAATACTCGGCTTCCTCAGCTTATGAAATCTTCTTCCAAGCAAGGGAGGAGAACCCCTATGGATCCATTCTCTGGAACTCTCAGGCACCATCAAGGATACGATTTTTCATGTGGCTCGCTCTACAGGGGAGATGTCTGACCGCGGATAATCTTGCCAAAAGGGGCTGGCAGCACAATGACCGTTGCGTGCTCTGTCAAAGTGAGATGGAATGTTGTCGTCACTTGTTCGTGAGATGCCAATACACAGACGATGTCTGGCTGCTGGCGAAGCAGGATTTCAATGTGAATTTCCAAACGCTGAAGGAGATGGATTCAACCTTGCCAGACTGGTGGCTGCAGACTAGGTGTTTGTTTCCGGAAATTTACAGGGAGGTCTTCGACGGCTGGTTCATGTTGATCACCTGGCGTGTGTGGAAAGAATAGAACGCGAGAATTTTTGAGAGCCGGCAGATGATGGCGGATCAGCTTTGGGGAGAGATAAAGGAGGAGGCCCGGGTTTGGAAGGAGGCCGGGGTGTTTGCAGACAGCAAGTAATCAACTCCCTGTTCTTCTTCCGGGAGGTGCCGCTTGTTTTTCGGTTTTTGGCACCGTACCGGATCTTTTTTCGGAGTCGCGCTGCTGCTTCTTTCTCTGTCTTTTAACCTTTGATTCCCTAGCCCTCCCTTAGGGGGCTAGGATCGGCAGTGTAATGCCGTTGTAATCAAAATTTTACTCCCCAAATCTTAATAAAATTGGTCGGCCATCCTTTTGGCCGTACTCGGCAAAAAAATAGGATAGAGCATTAAAATAAGAAGAATGGACTCATATCAGGGTTAAGGAAATAAACCAAGAAGTCAAATAGACATGTCAAACTAAGTTCATAAAGAGAGTGTAACAGTTCAAAAATTTTACACTGACAGTCTGTTACGTTTCATTTACCACTTGCACTTCTAATTTCAGAATTTTCTTGTGTTTAATACCTGTTAATCAGAATTCATTTAATTAAAAAAATACAATCCACTGAATTGAAAAACAAACAATACTTATGTTCAAGTACTATAATTTAGAATTTCTGTATGAGAAGCCATCAGCAGGGTTTTCACATGGTTTACTATCTCTGATTTGCTGGCCATAGTGAGTGCAAGAATCTGTAATAGCACTTCTATAGCAGCACAAACAGTAGGAACCAACACTCAGAAGTCAGAAGGTGTGGCTCACTTGCTACACTAAATCTAGTTAGCCAAGTTGTTTATTTCGCTTTTGTTTGATTTCTCAGCCTTCGCGTTTGCGTTGTCTAAGGTCCGCATTGTGATGCCGTTGTAATCAAAACTTTTCCTCTATTCTTAATGAAATTGATTGGCCTACCCTTCGACCAGACAGCATTGCTCAGAGGTAATCTGAATTAGGAACCCACGGTCTGATTTAACCTTGCTGCTGCCTGATGGACCATTATCTTCCTGGCAGCCCATCCACTCTATACCATATTTTATTGTATCTTCCTTAATAGATGACAACAAGATCAAATTCTGTTTTTTCCGAATTCAGAATTGGACCATTATCTTGGCTCTATATCATTGCAGCTAGGACGCTAGCTAGATCTGATGTATGTCAGGGAAAATCTTACATAGCATTGGAGAACCAAAAGACACAGCATAAATTGTCATTAACTTGAATCAGTTCCCAGTTCTGACTACTGCAGTTCTGCTTGCCAGTTCATATCTGGTGGTAGAAACTGCAAAAGTAAAAGAAGACAGGAAATTTACCATTTACAGCATTGTACAGTATACTTTGAAGCTAAATTATGCATAACAAGTGCATATACAGGGGGGAATAAACTTGGTCCGTTCTCATTGTATGTCTTGTTTAGCACAATTAAAAAGAATAACTTGGAAAACAGAGATGCACGTTTTTGGAGCTTGCAGAAGGTAAACGCAAGCACAAAAATGGAGGAAAACATGTCAAAATGCAATCTTCAACAGGAAAAAAGCAATTACAGAACTGAGGTCGCCATCAAACCAAAAGTTAGAATAATTGTCTTTGTTCAATTGATACTGCAAGCTTCTAAGCTATAATAAAGGAACCTGCGCATGTTTAACATGCTTGCTTTTCTCCTGACAATTTGAGAAAGCAAGAGATCTTGTGAGCTTCTGAAATTTGAATATGATACAGTTCAAGGGGAAATAAAGAACGTGCTACCAGAGCACTCTGTCTATTGATTTTATCATTGTGAAACAACTGCATAAAAATTGTAAGATATTCTTCAGGCAACTGCTAGAAATGAAACATCAGCTGTTTAATTGGTCAACTGGTCAGTTCCTCTTGAAAAAAGCATCATGATAAGTTGATAACCGGCATCATAGTATATATCCAGCTAAAATGAAAAGGGTGAAAAGATGATAGTGGTAAAAAGGAACTGTCATTTTCAGTTCTGCTAAAAAGAAATAAACCCACCGTGTTAAATAGGATAGAGCATTAAAATAAACCAAGAAGTCAAATATCAGATGTCAATGACATGTCAAATTATGTTCCTAAAGAGAGTGTAACAGTGAAAAAAATTTACACTGACAGTCTGTTACATTTCATTTACCACTTGCACCTCTAATTTCATAATTTTCTTGTGTTTAATAACTGTTAATCAGAATTCATGTAATTAAAAAAATACAATCCACTGACTTGAAAATCAAACAATACTTATGTTCAAGTACTATAATTTAGAATTTCTGTATGAGAAGCCATCAGCAGGGCTTTCACATGTGTTTTGGCCATGATTTCGTGATCCTAGAAGCTCAAATTGAACTTAATCAACAAACACATTAACTTAAATGTACTCAGAAGATTCTACTAAAACCTTATATAAAGAAGATATACACCCCCAAGCGGTTACTATAAGCAACTCCTACTTGCATGCTATGGTAATGTTCAATCTCTGCTACAAATGCCTCCAAAAACATAAATTAAGAGGGCTTATATTTGCACACATTACCCTTAGCACTGCCGGTTTTCTTTCCAAACTAACATAAGAAAAAAGTTCGACTTAACACAAAAACGATGAAAACAATTGTGGCAGCCTGCAGTTAAGATGCAATATAACTCTGCCGCAAGTCCATAACCACCCTGTGAACAAGCAGAATTTTTTCAAAATGCATGCAACTTACGTTATAAACCAAGTTTTTATGAACATTATATTTACGCTTTCAAATGTAAAGAGTGACTTCACCTCAAGTTATATGCAGAGTTTTAAAGTGTAAATAGGCTAGATTATGAACCAGACCACAATGTTCTATTTTGTTTTTCCATATACCTGTCATGTTCTCGGTTAAAATTATATGTGATGTGTAATGATGTTTATATCCTACATTGGGAATACTTCATAGCTTTTTCATGACTGCTAACATACTCCAACTATAATAGATTAAACAACTGATATTTTCCTATCATACCCTTGCAGCAATACAAGTTTTCCCCTTTAAGATGTAGTTGTGCATGTACAAGTTTGTGCATCAAAATAACAATTAAACATTTAAACTGTCTAAAATGATCACAGTTACTCTTATGTACAAAAATGTTTTCTCTCAAAGACAAGTCACTTTCATGGAAATTTTCACAGCCAGGAGAATTCATCTTATGCAAGGGCCACCCACAACACTTAGCCCACTGATTGGTACTTCTTTATTATGTTGATACTCCCTCCTTTCAAAAATATTAGACTTTTATTTCATATTTTGGTTTCTCCAAATAAATTACTCCCTCTGGGCTGATAATACTTGTCGTTTTTGGACAAAAAGACTGTCTTCAAAAAATAACTTTCACCGTTATTTTTTATTGCAATATAAATAGAAATATCAATAAATATATGATGTTATTAAAGTACATTTTAAGACCATATTTTTACGACAAATATTTCAGATATTATTTATAGTCAAAGTTTTTAAAGTTTAACAATAGTCTTGTCCAAAACAACAAGTATTATCAACTCGGAGGGAGTAGTGATATTTGTAGTTTCCATATATCTAAGACTTAAATGAAGAGATAAATTAAATGTTTAATTGGAACTCTAGGAGTCATCTTAATACTAATTGGTTACATGCATACATACACTCCTTGATTTTTGTTACTTGCAGATGAGTTAATTTCTCCTTGGTCTTGGTGACATTAGTAATATGTCTAACTCTTTTGGATGGAGGGAGCACATTACAGTGAGGCCTGACGCTGACTAAACACTACACGAAAAACTGTGGCTATACAGATATGGAACTACATTCTAATTGACAACAATGGGAGCTCTCGTTCATTTATATAAGGAGCACAGCAATTTTCAACTGGCTTCTGCCATGCAGTGAGATAACAGTACACCTCTAAAACAAGTTATAGACCACCAAAGTAAGTAGATGCACCAGAAAAAAAATTGTCCCCATATTTGATTTGCATATGTTAGCTCGCATAAACCAATTGAACAAAGTGGAAATTATCATGGATTTAGCAGAAGGAAAAATCGGAAAGAAGCTAGCGGACATGTTCAAAAACTGTCACAGCAGCCACCACTCACCAGTCATGCCGACCAGTTGAAAGCTGTGAAATATTCTGCAAAAGATAGAAGTGTGCGGTATGTTATCAGCGAAATTTGCTAGCCTTCCTTCTGTTTCTGCTAGCTGACGAGTATAATGTATCACATATTCACATTGCATACCCATGTTGAATCTGACATCTAGATACGGGTAAATTTGGTTCAGGAGAGTTACTAGCATGGTGATATGTGGCAAAGCCAGCTGGGAGCAAGAGTTAAATAAGGCATATTTCATAGTTTACCTTCTAAGCTTTTTTAGTTAACCTTCTAAATAGATAAGTACATCTACAAATCCTATGTTATAGACATGGCTTGAAATCCATATTCTTCTTAGGGACAATGTAAATGGTCCCTAAATTTTGCAGCTAAAGATTGAATAGGTCACCTACAACAAAGTTACTGGTAGTTTGAATCGATATCAAGCATCAGTGGAACACACACTTAAATTTAACCAAATCAAAAGGCAATGGACAGTTGTTTCCTTAAAATACTATCCGAAATCCCATTTTCTCATTTCGCCCATATGGAACAATGTCGAAGATGCTAAAAGGTTTCATATTTCAGAGCTGATTTTGTGCCCAACTGAATCAAATACCTGCAAGCTGCATCGACAGTTCCAGTACGCGACCAGCGTTCAGCTTGAGGTACAGTGCCCGCCGTCACAGTTGTTCGATCGGCGGCGCAATGCCGCCTGCACACCTCCAGTAACAGACGGCCTGCCGGCACCAGCGAGAGCATTCGGAATCGGATTAGGGCCGCCAGGCATGAGGGGAGTTCATCGCTGAGAAGACCAGCGCGGCTGGCCCGAGATGAGACTCTGAAGCCGAAGCGACCGATCTGCTAACCTCCTGGGAGTGGCAATGGAAACCGGGGGGGATGCAAAGGGGAGGGAGACGAGCGGCCACGCTGAGCCAGCCGGAACACACAAGTCGCGCCGGCATACGCGAAGGCGAAGAGAAATCCGGCGCCGCACCGAGGAAGCCCAATCGCCCGGCGGCGCGAGGGCTCCATCCCAAATGCCGGCCGGGCAGCAGGCCGCCACGAGCCCTTGCAGCGAGGGTTCCGTTTCGCGGCGTCAAGGCGCAGTCTCTGCCTGTGAGGAGGGCTGCGGCCGCTGCCTTGGTGATGGGCAAACGAACCGGGGGGAGACTTGGGATGGAGCACCGCGTCCGCCGCGGCGGCGGAGGCGGAGGCGGCGGCGGCGCGGTGTACCGGTTGGGGTGATCACTGCCTGCGTCGCCGCGGCGACGGGGAGACGAGGAGTTGGCAAATTTTGGCATCGAGGCTGAGAGTTTGGACCCTCAGTTGGGCTTTCGGCCCAGATACCAACGCGTTCCGAAGCGCCCAATTTGGATTTTTCCCGCCCACCCGTTGAAATTTCTTTGAAGGAAAACCGCCCGTTCAAATCTTGAATTTGGAAAGCGAACAGACCACTCGGCTGATACGTCCTACTGGGGTGGGGTGTTTGATAACTTCAAATCTAAATTCTGATGAACTAAATTCTAATGAAATAAAGCTAGAGCTCTGCCAAAACGCTAAACTACTTTCAACCAACTCTAAACTCCAACTTCAACTAAACAAAATTGCAAAGTTTGCAACGAAATTTGTAGGATAACTGCCTCTCAAATTCAAAACTCGATCAGCGCACACAACATTTCAAAACGATAAAGATTTTGCAACGGCCCATCATATTTTGGAAGACAGCAAGACGGATGTAATCATGAGAGAAAATGATTCATTAAATCCAACCATCCATTCACTTTGCAAAAGCCGAAACACCGGAGCGGCACAACTCCCGCACAACATTTTCTTGGAACAACGAAACCCTAAGCAACGCTAACGGCAGCAGATCTGGAGCTCGGGGATGGCTCAGCCGCCGAAGCCGTAGAGGGTGCGGCCCTGGCGCTTGAGCGCGTAGACGACGTCCATGGCGGTGACGGTCTTGCGGCGGGCGTGCTCCGTGTAGGTGACGGCGTCGCGGATGACGTTCTCGAGGAAGATCTTGAGCACGCCACGTGTCTCCTCGTAGATCAGCCCGGAGATGCGCTTCACGCCGCCCCTCCTCGCCAGCCGCCGGATCGCCGGCTTGGTGATGCCCTGGATGTTGTCGCGCAACACCTTCCTGTGCCGCTTCGCGCCGCCCTTGCCTAGACCCTTGCCTCCCTTGCCGCGGCCCGACATGGCTGACGATGCGAGAGCTCGAGGTGAAAGACGAAGACGGTTGGGAGGATTGGGGATTTCGCCTGTGAGCCGTGAGGTTTGGAGTGTGCGGGGTATTTATAGCGGTGGGAGGAGGCGTTTGGGCGCGGAGGTGAAAATGGAGCGATCCGTGGGAGGTGGGGTTTCGCGCGATGGATCGGGAATGGACGGGTGCGATTGGGTGCGCGTGGGGAGGGGGATCGGTGACGTGGCGGGGAGGGAGGGGGTCGATCCGTGTGGTTCGTAAAAGGAGAGAGGTGATTGGTTAGACGCTGAGAAGGCCAGATGGCTGACGTGGCGTGATCGGATTTGTGAAGACCGGGCCCAAATTTTGGGCTGGACGTGGTGGTTTCGGATGTTTTGATATCAATTAAACTAATTTTTATTCTCTATTCATTTATAATTCATTTGTAATGTATTTTAGCAATGATTCAGTCTAATCTTTTCTTTTACTCACTCATAATCCAATGAACGAAAATCGATCATTATTTCATATTATTTCTAATTTTTGTTATGTGCATGCATGCATGAATTTTCTTTTTTTCTAGTTTGTATGCATACGGGTTATTCGAGATTTTTTTCGGTTTGATGCATGCTTAGAATTAATAAGGAAGATCGATTTATATCACTGTAACGTTAGCACGAGTATGATACTAGTTATAAAAATAATTATAAAATCGGATGATTATTCACGAGACGAATCTATTATGGTTGGTTAATTAATTCATGATTAACAAATGTTTACTATAACATTATATTGTCAAATCATGACGTAATTACGTCCATTCGATTCGTCTCGTGAATAATCATTACGAATGAGTTTTATAAATAATTTATATATAATACTTTAAAATAGTATTCGATATGATGGGATTAAAATTTGTCCCCGCTAACCTAACATACCCTTGGGCTTTAACTCTTACTTGCATCTACTCTTGCTTTGGTTGGGTACTTGTTATATCACATTATTTTGCACTTGATCTGGGGCAACTTAATTCCCCAATTTTTTAAAATAGTTGGGCACCTTTTCACTTCTTTTCTATCAGTATATGAGGCAAATTTTTTGTCTTCCTTTCAAAAAAGAAAAATGAAAATTGTGTCAAAAACCAGTGAAATGTTTACCATGACCATCCACGGGTTGCAATCTGAAGACATGGTCGGCAGAAGATTCCTCTCTGAGAGAGGGACGAGTTCAACTGCTAACCAACTCATTTAATGCCCCTAAAAAGAGAGACTGAGCGTCTACCCCGTCGCATTTAATGCGATGTGAGGCACGCCTGTCAGCCGCACTTATCATCACCCCTTTTTGCCTGTCACGAGGCAAAAGGGACCTAAAGTCTTTGACTGCGACCGTGGTATGGCAGCACACCCACTCCGCACACGCCTCCCTCACGCCCCGTCTACTCGCGTTTAATGCATTGGGCGGCCGCGTGGGAGAGAGAGTACGAGCGCAGGAGGCGTTGTATCAGCACCTACCCACGAGATGAGCCGCTGACCAGTGGGTCCCATCGGAGTAGATAGGTCGGTCATCACCGCGTCAGCAGCATGGCTGCCACGACGCCCGCTTATTTTAAAGACATGTGTCGGTGATATGAGCCCGGGGGTATGTCAGAGGTATGATATCTGAAAAAAGAGAGACGCCCTTGCCCATTAAGGCGCGTCAAAGATATGTCCTGAATGACCCAAGTGAGTCCCGGCCACGGGCGGCCACGTGGCCGCCCCAAGAGGGGCATGGCCCGGAGGCTGCCCGGAGGTCGCCGTGCTCCCAAACGGCAGTGTCCGGAATCACCTGGACCCCCGGACGACAAGGTCCGGGGTTACTCGGACCCCCCATTCCTCACCCCGCACCTCTATGAGAGAGGGGCGAGTCCAACTGCCAACCACCTCAAATGCCTAAAAAGAGAGAGGCTGAGCGTCTGCCCCGCCGCATTTAATGCGATGTGAGGCGTGCCTGTCAGCCGCTCTCGTCATCACCCCTTTTTGCCTGTCACGAGGCAAAAGGGGCCTAAAGTCTTTGACTGCGACCGCGGTATGGCAGCACACCCACTCTGCACACGCCTCCCTCACGCCCCGTCTAGTCGCGTTTAATGCATTGGGCGGCCGCGTGGGAGAGAGAGTACGAGCGCAGGAGGCGTTGTGTCAGCACCTACCCACGAGATGGGCCGCTGACCAGTGGGTCCCATTGGAGTAGGTAGGCCGGCCATCACCGCGTCAGCAGCATGGCTGCCACGACACCCGCTTTTTTCCGCCTACTCCCATAACGCGGCAACAGGAACAAAGATGGGGTGGCTTCTCCGACAAGACAAGGCAAGAGCCGCTTCATCACATGGAGTGAAGTAGAAGAAATCAGGACTACTGTGGTATCCCTTTGCACTATAAAAGAAGGCCCAAGTCCATCATAAAAGAGGTTTCGTGCTCTGTGCTCTGTTCTGCCAGCCCCTTCAGTGGTTTTGGAGGTTCCTCCTTTCGGTTCCTCAACTTTCAGAGCAATAGCTAGTCCTTAGCAACGCTCGACCCATCAGTCGTTGGGAGGGGGAATACCATCACTGGTCGTTGTAATCCATCCTTCATACTACACAAAGAACAGGAGTAGGGTATTACACCTCGTAGGTGGCCCGAACCTGTATAAACCTTTGCGTCTCTGCAGTCTTGATTTTTCCCGGTTATCAGCGTCATCCCATCTTCATCGCGAGTTTAAGCCTAGATTCACCGCTCCCCTGTGCCGAACCAAAAATGGGTCCCTCGGATTTCCACGTGTCGATCTCCGACATCGACAACATGTATCCAAAGTTATCAACTTCTCATTGTAACGGTCCCAAAATTATAACCTCAAATATAAATAAAATGGTGAAAAAATTTGCGAATTAATTTTATATTATATTTAGTTTAAAGTATTTAAAATTTCCGAATACTTTTAAATTTTCCTAAATTCAAACTAGAAAATTAAATATAATAGTGGTTGATTGTTATTCTTGAAAAATCTTAAATTCAATTCTTAAATTAAGAAAATTCATGAAAGTTAAAATTTAAAATCAACTTTAAAATATAGATAAAATTTTATCTTTTCGAAAAGTTATCCTTTTGTTTCTAATCTTTTCTTTTCCCTTTTTTTTCTTTTTCTTTTCCTTTTTCTCTCCTTTTCTTTCTCTTTCCTTCTTCTTCTTTCCAGGTCATCTTCTTCCCTGGTCTCAGCAGACCACGGCTATCCAACCCACGGCCGATTGCCTGTGGGCTGAGCTTTGGCCCAAGGCCCCCAAAGCAATTCAAACCGACCTAGTAATCTTCTTATCCGCACAAGCATAGCTATCCTGGATCAAGCGAGTCACCATTTTAATCCTCGAAGAACCGACTTTGGCAAACTACAAGAGCCGCCGGGTTGCCGCCGCCGTTCTACAAGCCCTGGCTGCGCCCATGGAATCTTAGAGCCATCTCCATAGGACCCTTATCTCCTTATACAAATGGCAAGGAACGACTGGTTGAAACACGTCATCACAAATTATCAATTTCAAACCGACGTCGTGAACCGCCATTGCCGGCGTCATCTAAACTTCGAAACCGACATAAAAGCTTTATAAATAGACCATAATAGGCCAGAATTATATACAAAATTTGATCAATACCTCTTCCTCTTTATTTCCCCCAAAATTCCCCTAACTATCATTCACCGTGTTGCCCGAATTTGGAAGAAACCCGAAGCAAGGTTCGAAGAACCCTAAATTGGCCGCCCGGAGCAAAATCAAAAAAATTCGTCACCTTCAATCAAGTTCTTCATCAATTAAAGGTAAAATATCAATCTATAATACTCTAGCGTTAATTCCCCTACAAATTTTAGATCTTTTTGGTCACCGGAGCTCGCCATCCCCGATGACCGCCGGCACTGCGCTGTTCTTCACCGGCGTGTGCACGGTGCCGAGCCGACCTAGGCCTTACCAAAACAAACCAACACCATAGAAAGTTTCCCTGTGATCCGTATATACTTTTTAGTAGCTCACTTCGGCCGGATCAACACCAGAAAGTTCCGGCGACATGCATCCTCGCCGGCGCAACCAAGCTACCGTCGCCGGCCAACACTAGTGCCTCTCCATCCTGGTCGAGCCTCAAAATGGAAGGCTCAGTGTTCCTGGATGGTGAAAAATCAATTGGTTCCCCGAGATTAGTAGCCACAAGCCATGCGCATCCACCAGCACTGCACAAGAGAGAGAAACAGGAGAAGAAAGGAAGAAGCAGCAGAGGTGGCCAAATGGGCCGTGCCACCGTGGGCTGCAGGGCTGGTTCGGGCATGGCCTTTTCTGTGGCGGCACGGCACGAGCACGGCACAGGGCTTCATGGGCCGGGTCAGCACGGCACGAGTGGCCGTGCCATGCTTGAGCTGCCGGCCGAGCCTGTGGGTCGGTACGGCACGACATGGCTACTGTTCCGTGCCGACCTGGGCACGACATGGCCCACGGGCCGACACGGCCCATCGAAAATCAAGTCGCTCGGCGCTCGCTAGGGTTAGGGTTTAGGGAGGTCCGGAGGTGCCGGCGCCACGCGGTAGTGGCGGCGATGGAGATCGGGCGCGGAGGGTGGGCGGAGGGCGGTGAAGGCGAAGACGGAGGGCAGGCGCGGCACGGAGGCGGCGGGGCACGAGGGCGGAGGCGACGCGACACGGAGGCGGAGGACGGAGGCGGCGCGGCACAGAGGCGGAGGACGGGCGAAGGGCGGAGGTGGAGGGTGAAGAAGGCGGCGCCAGGCACGGAGGGCGCGGGGCGGAGCGCGCGTCGCCGGCGCGGTTGCGCCGTCACCGCGTCGCGAGGACGGAGGAGTCGGGAGAGCGCCAAAGCGGAGACGCCGAGAGAGCCCGCGACTAGCGCTCGTGGGCCGATTTTCGGCACGGGGGCCTTAAACGTGCCCGTGCCGGTACGGGCACGACCCGACCACCCGTGGGTCGTGCTTGGGCCGGGAGCGCGGCACGTGGGTTGGCACGGCATGGTCTATCATAGTAGCCATGTCTAACGGGCGGTGTCTCAGCCGTGCCCATGTCGAGTCGGGCCGTGCCGTCCGTTTGGGCAAGTATCATAAAAGAAGAGAGAGAAAAGAAAGAAGAAAAGATAAAGAGGGAAAAAGTGAGAAAGACTTGAGTGGTGCAGTGGAAAAGTCGTGGGCCCTTGAAAGGAAGGGCATGGGTTCGATTCCAGCCACACATAAATTTTTAACTTTTTCCTTTTATTTTTATTTTCTGGGGGAATTAGAGTTAAAGGAAGTCATAGTAAAAACCTTAGAAAATTGTAGCAATCCTTCTAGTCTCTTCAAAACTTTATTTCTAAACTTTTTAACCATTTTAAATTTATTTTCTTACTTTTTAATCTTTCAACAATTATTATTTTAAAACTTACTAACATTTGAAATTACTTAAACCTAAACTTTTAAACCTAAAAATAAAACTTTTAAATCTAAATCAACCTCTTAAAAACTCTTCTAAATTTCTTATATGATAATTTTTATGTTTGTTCAAGTTGGTTTAATTTTTTATTTTATTTTTATATTTGTTTTTATCGATAGATCACGACGTCGAGTTCATAGAGGAATTAGAACTCGACCAGGAAATTGATGTAAACGCCCTCGTTATCCTCTAACCAAATAAATATTCTAAACCCAACGACACTCAAGGCAAGTCAAACTGTTTTGATCATTTAATTTAAAACTAATAAATTATCATGTTTTAATAATATATTTAGTTTAGTTAGAAATATTTCGTGAGATGGGTTAGATAGCCATAGTTTTATCATTTCATATAGTCCTATATATTATTTAGATTTTATATAGTTCATATAGAATATTTTTCCATGCATTAAAAGCATCATATCATTTTATGTATAAAAGGAGAGGACTATTATTCCATGTTTGTAGATATATTTTCCTTCTCCTTAAACAATATTGATAACCTGAAATAATTAAACAAGCATCATCACATGTGTCAATATTTTATGTATCTTAGTACATATAGAAAATCATTCCATGCATTAGAAACCTTGTATTATTTTATGCATAGAAAAGGAGAAGCTTAGTATTTCACATGATTAGATATACTCTTCTTCTCCTTAGACAATATTTTGATAACATGTATTTAATATAAATCATGAGAATAATAAAATGAGCATTATAATATGCATTAATTTTTTATTTAAAGGTCATATGGAATTATATTTCTATTTCATGTAGTAAATTAGAAAAATGATCTACTGTTTTATGTGATAGGCAAATATAAATCCTATCATCTCATGTAATATAAGGATAATTTTGGCTATATGCCAGAAAATATAATTCATATGATTTGAATGGTTTTGGCTATATGCCAGAAAATTATAAAAACTCTTATGTTAGAATAAGGACATAATTTCGCCCATCCGATGGACCAGTTATACCGACATGACATTTATATATTTATATCCGATCTCCCTGAGGACTTAGCGGATTTATTTATGCGCATTACAACATTGGAGGTTTCGGAGAAAGTCTCATTGAGAACAACTATGTAAACAACGGGTAACAACGCCGATACTAACCAGATTGGTATCGTCTGTTAAGATAGTTCACAGGTCTCTCCAAGCCGGGGTAAGTGTGTGACAAACAACTATTAAATAGGGGATTGATCGTCATTCACTGGTTAGGTTTGGTGCCCCTATTAAGATAGTCCACCGGTCTCGTTCACACATCAGAAAAGGTTAGAACTATATAAATGTCATGTTACCTTTTAGTCTGGCTAACTAAGTTAATCCTCGGGTAAAGCTGGACAAACACTGCAGGGTTAATTGTATTCGAATACGCCATACGTCCGATCAATGAAGTTATGTCTATGGGTGACTTTAGCATAATGGCATGAGTTCTTTTCTTAAATATTATAAAAATTTAATCATACATACTTAAGTACTCTTAGGATGGGATAGAATATGAATCTAGATATATGTTTTATACTCCTAAATATGGGTATAGGTTATGCTAAAAAAGGATAGGATACAATAACATAATAAAGTTATCTAGATAGTTTACTTCTCTTGTTGATATAGCATGCATAATTAATTAGATAAAACTGTATTCAGTTTGGCTTGCTGAGTACCTTCAGTACTCACCCTTGTATAAGTATACTCAGGTAACCCTGAAGCAGAAGAAGAATTCCCAAGTACCCTAGAGGATTGGGAAGATGAGTACAAATTTTAGGTAGACTCTACACTCGGGCTATCCCTGTGGAAGTGTCGCGGTTTTTCTTGTATTATATGAGTTATATTTGAACTTTATAAGTCTGTATAATTACGCAAAGTTCTTGTATCTGTATTGTCTCACGCATAACCAGACTCCTGAAAGGTTATGTGGTATTGTGGAGTTGATCCTTTTAGGAGACCCCACAAAGATAGTATCAGACCAGAGCTTGACTGTAAGTTAACCTAGGAAAGTTAGACTGGATTTGGAAAATTAAAAATGCTTGCAAAAAACCCTTATTCATCTTAATCCTGAAGTCTTGGCCCTCTTATCTAGTTCTTTCCTTTGTGCCTTCCCTCTGTTAAAAGGGATTTTGTTTTATTCTCCTACTCAACTATTTCAAACATAACGAGAGACGCTAGGGTATAGTAAAGTTGAATAGTTGAATAGGAATTAGTATTAGCTAACCTTTAGGATAGGGTTACCGATAGGTTAGGTCAATCCAAAGTCAGTTGATGGCTTATCCACTAAGATAGAACGGAGAGTCATGTATTGAGTTATTTTGGGAAAAATTAATTAGGATTTAAAGATCTTGAAACCATTAGTGTAGATTATTGTTGTTTTCAAAAAAATTTTGAAAAAGAAAACTTAAATGTAACTCTACCTGTATCTTTTCTAAATTTCTTGCTAAAATCGTAACTTATCTATTCATTTCTTATCTATGAAGACAATAAAGAATGATTTTATAAAAGTTTGTTACGGACCTAACCAAAGAATAAGATAAGATGTGAGGAAACAGAAGGAAATGGAGTTACAGAGTAGCAGGTCACAAATCAATAAATTACAGAGCAGTAGACCACGGTCAATCAAGACGATATTATTAAGCTTATACAAACCATGGAATGGAATTACACCAGGCTGGTTGAATAAGTTATCAGTCGTATGGCTCAATCTGCAAGTACCTGGTCTCAAGGGATCAGCTATAGGATCCAGATGGATTAATTTCCAAAAGACCAAACCACCAACATTCGCCACTGCCTCGAGCCTCGGGTAGCGGACGATTGATTACTAGATATTAAGAGGAAGCCAGACACAACAGATCTTATCCCCTTAGAAAAGTAAGGGTTGAATGTGATTTTGGGAATAGACTGGTTGCATAAACATAAGGGAAGAATGGATGGTAAAAAAAAGATTATTCGGTTAATATAGGGGTAAAGAAGTGGAGTATAGAGTTAAGAAACCCCTATTACCAGTATCACCAGAAGCTTTAAATGTTGTGGTGGCCGAAGGAGTAGAGAAAATACCAGTTGTTTAAGAATTATCGGATGTATTCTCGATCAATCCTTTCGGTATGAGATATTGAATTTTCTATAAAGTTAAGACCTGGTACCAAATCAATTGCAAAAGCCATGTATAGAATGGCTGCACCTGAGTCAGAAGAGCTGAAAAGACAATAAATGAACTAGAAGAAAAGGGATTTATCTGAAAAGACAATAAATGAACTAGAAGAAAAGGGATTTATCAGACCCAGTGTCTTAGAATGGGCAGCCTAAAAAGCAGTTTCTTCCAAAAATTACCTGAAAATCATCTAAAATATTATTCTCTAATTATTACTTTATTATATCGATTCTGATTCTCTACATAATCTGATTCAGAATAATCAGAATCTAGAATCAGAGAGTCATAAAATCAGGAGCCCTACCAAATGGGTCCTACACCTCTCAGAAAAAGGTACCTATTGCAAGTACCTAGTCTATCAAAGAATTTGCATATACAGATACCAGATATTACCCATCTTGAGTACATAGAACTACTGAAACTGATGATACGGTACAGGTAAGAACAGGAAATGCTATCCCCACAAGAAAAAAAAAACTACTGAAGGTACTTGCTCAAGGGGTATGAGTGTTTGGCTTCTCAAGTACTTGCGTACTCAAGTACTTCACTCATATTCAGTTGTCCAGCGGATACATAATGTGCCTAACAAAAAATTTGCATATAGAAGTACCAGATTCTATCTAACTTCATAAGGTTTTGGTTGTGTACATCCGAAATATTCTTTCCATTATCTTAAAAACAATACTTCTGTAGCTTTTGGCTCGATCCAAGAGAACAATAAGACAATCCAGTGGTATGAGTGTTTGGCTTTGCCTGGCGATGGTGATTGTCATATCACCATTTGTTCCTGATCATGTCTGCCCTCTTCTCTATAACAGCCAGGTGACTCTGATTTACGGCAAGCCCTCTTGACACCCACATCACAGAGAGAGGACACCAAGACAAGATTCATCTCTCACTCGACTCAAAGCTTTTATTGAAACAATTTCATTGTGCTGATTCTGCACGTACACTGAGCTTCTGAAAAATCAACTTCAATTCAGCAGCCAGATCTCCCTTGCCAATGTTGTGCAAATCTTTAATCACTCTGGTGTAAGCAGAATGGTCAGGCAAGAGTGCCTCCTTCTCCATCAATTCATACAGAATTTTTCCTGCATCAACGATTATCCCTGCCTTACACAGTAGCTTGGCTAGCAGGCTGTAGTTCCTGTTCACTGAGTGCCTGTCCCTGGTGCTCATAGCATTGACATACCTGCAAGCATCTTCCATTCTTCCGGCATGTAAGTACCCCTTGATGAAGGCTGTGTGAATTGTAATCCTCGGCGTCAATTTCTCCAAGAACATCTGATCAAGAATCCACATGGCTGAATCCACCCTTCCCGCTTTGCATGCATGGTAAGCTAGAATTTCGTAGGTCAGCGAGTTTGGGATGTCGTTGTATTCAGACCTCTCCATGGCCTCAACAAGCTCACAAGCTTCTGCAACCCTGCCATTCTTCAGCAGGCACCCGAGGAGGTAGTTCCAGGAGTTAGCATTCGGGCCGAAGCCCGACCTCCTCATTTCGTCGAACACCTCGCGGGCGCCATGGAAGTCACCAGTTTTGCACCTAACAGCTATGAGGGCGTTGTAGTAACATGCCCCTCTCTCCGTATCCTGGATCACAGACATCGCCGCGTCGAACTCGCCGATCGAAGCTAGCGCCTTGACGAGCGAGAACACGCCGGACGCACGGCAAGGGCCCCCCACTTCATCCAGCGTCCCTAGAATCGCTATCGCCGTATCCTTCGCGCTGCCCTGGGACGAGTTCAAGAAGGCAAACGCCCGTTCAGTCAGGGGAATCCGCCGCGTAGACATGCTCGCCATGGCGCGGGACATGGCCGGATAGTCGGCGAGCCTGCCGGCATTCTCGACGAGCAGGTTGTGGGCGTGGGCGCTGGGGGAGAAGCCCCTGCGGAGTGCGAGCCAGTTGAAGAAGCCGGCCGCGGGGACGCCGCGGTCGGTGAGCGCGCGGAGGGTGGCCGACACGAGGGGGTGGGAGAGGGCGGGGTCAAGGCGGTCGAGGTCGGCCTCGAGGCTCCTGCCGGCGGCCGCGACGAGGCAAACGATCGCATCTGAGACCGCGGCGGAGGCGGCGGCAACACTGCCGGTGCGGGGATTCGCGGGTTTGGAGGAGACGGTTACGCGGGGAGAGGCGAGGCCGAGGGGGAGGAAGACGGCGGCGGCGCGGTGGAGCGGCAGGCGGATGAGGCGCGGGAGGCTGAACATAAGTACGAGACTACCGAGTTGAGCGTGGAGACGAACGCAACTCTGCCGCCGCCCACGAGAAATAGCGAAGGCCGGCCCTGAGCCCTGGCCCCTCGCAGCTAGCGTTTGAAAACGGACGAAAAAATATTATCTATTTTTTTTATGAAAACAAAATCAGGTTTGAAAAAGCCCGTTCGAAAAAGACAGATTTGAAAACAGAATATGCGGGTGTACAGAAGCGAACCAATACGGTCGAAAATTTAACGAAAACATTGAAAAATCAAAAACCTATTTCAAAATGCCGCATATGTTTATATTCATAAATAAATCATAATCACATGAACACAACTAGTATTTAAAATTATAAATGAAGTAAATGCTATAAATAGATAGCATTCGAGACCACGAACAGTTCATAAATAGTTCAAACTTTAACGCATTAAAAACACATAACAATACATTTGTCTTTGCTAGACCACATGACACATACATAAATTTAATTTATAGTTCAAAGCATTAAAAAACATTTGTCTTTGCTAGCACACATGACAGATAACACATCCAGAAGTTTACATAGACTGGGCTCACTGTGTTGGCGACTTGGCGTGAGTGTGTGTTGAAAAACGAAAAATTCAAAAAATGCGGAAATATCCCGACCAAATACGGGCTTCCGAAATTGTATAGAAAAACGTCTCTCCTATTTTCGTTCCGTTTTCAGATTTTTTTTCAAAAATATAAAAATGGTACGGTCAAATGTGAAAAAACGAAGGTATAACACGGGATTTTTTCCGTCCGGTTTCAACCGTACTCGCAGTCACAGTGGTGTACCATAGTAGTACCATAGGCCCACCTGATCTATGTTGGTCTTACCGAGGTGAGTAAATTTCTAAAAACCCGGCATCCATAACACAAGGCCTTAGTTAGGACATGTTCATTCAATCACTCTGCAGGGAGATTAAGAAAGATTTAGAGAGAATTTGTTTCACATTATTATGTTGTGTAATTTTTTCCTCAATCCCCTCTAATCTTTTGCAGTGATTAAACAAACAATGCCTTAGGCCTTGTTCGGTTTCTTGGGTTTTAATCCCAAGGGGAACCTATCCAGGGAGGGATTGAGTGAATCCTTCCCATGTCACTCAATCCCTATGGGGTTTGAATCCCTTGCATGTTTCTAATCCCTCTCTTGAATCCCCATGTTTGTTTTGAATGGAATTTCATACAAAACTCAAAAAATAGCGTATTAGCTGAATTACTGCAGTATTCCATTGCAATGTTCAAAAAAAGCTTGTTCTATACCAGTTCAATGTAGGGAAGTACTGATGAATCAAAAGAACTCAAAAACATGGTTGTCACCGTAGCATAAACATCAAGTGATGGCCACATGTTTGTCCACTCATTACAATCAGTAAATCACATAAACAATGATGAATTCATCAATTTTACTCATGTCTTCAGGCTATCTTCATGCCATCACCTCAGCATAAGAAATCTTGTTGGGGCTTTGCATGATGGCGGATTGTCGGACTCCTTGCAACACATAATGAATTCAAAAACAAATTAGAAGGGTGAAAACCTGCTAGAATTTCAGCTACCAAATATATGCAGAAGATTCCTCAATCATCATTATACACTCAAAATAAAAGGAAAGATCTTGATTCCAGAATGTAACTAGTGAGCATTTTGGAGGTCAAGGAGCTGACACAACACAAGCTGTGAAAATTGCAAGACTGAAAAATGAAACATGGCCATGCACAACACAAGTTGTGGTCACACCATCACACCAAGTACAACAAGAGTTTTTTCTTGCTACTACTCGTCCACAACCAAGCCATACTCTTGATTGCTACAATACAATCAAATTGGTGTTTCTTAGCTAGTTTGTCGCAAACTGTTGAATGAGTGCATGCCACGAATATTTCCAAATGCAAACAGCTTACCTACCTAGTAGTTTATGAAGAGAGGAAAGGTTGCTACAATGATCAACAAAACCAAACAGTACGGTTGTCCATGATTACCATACTAAATAGTAGTGAATAGTGATTGCAGAATTTGGATCATTGGATGGCATGACAGTGAAATGCTTAACTTTTTAATTCAACAGGGCACTGATGCCCTCAGCCTTCAGATAACTGGTGATAGCAAATATAGATTTATTGATTTATATGTCTGTCATATATCCACAAGTATAGATAAGGAATGCCAATTCAGAGCCTGTAAAATCCTATCTGAGACTCTATGATCAATTGTGTGAAACCAGTTTACCTTGGCAACTTTTGTGGAATTGGGACTATTATTACAACAATTATATGGCTTGGTGCCAATCAAAGAAGAAAGATAATGAATGCAATGCACATGGATTTGTATGTAGTTTTTAATCTCTTCAACTGAGTGTTCACGCATGTTGTTCTTGTAACTTTCTCCATTAGCAGTGAAACATGCAGCAGGATAACTAGTTGCAATTGTTAATTTCAACAGATAAAAGGTAACAATGGCAGGACACTAATGATACCAAAACAACGTTGATTCACGGAGTGCATTTGTGTTATATAGTCCAAGAATAGGTGAATTATCACATTATGTGTATTTTCTTGTCTGGAACCAGAAACCTAACACTTAATCAAAGAAATTTGATTACATGTCTTAGTGCAAAAGTAGAAAAATAAATTACTTGACCAACTAGTATACTATAACATCAAACATAGAAGAACAAACTTCACTCTGCAGCAACGATCATAGCTCCATGTCCATCTTCAGTTATATAATCAAGTCTGTGAGGCAAAGTATAAGTACCTGCTAAGCCATTTCACTTCTTAACCACATCAAAGCAGATTCTGGATCCTCATCACAAGCACTCACAAAAATTTCTCTGTTCTCTGCATTCTTGAAGACGGTATATGCTTTAGCCTTTTCTGCCTTTGTCACTTCCATTGAGTTGATGACAGATATGCACCTCTTGATTTTAAAATCATTACTTTCCTTCTCTCTTGCTAAATGAGCCTCCTTTTCTCTTGCTAACTGTGCAGCCTCATCATCAGCTTGTTTGGTTCTCATGTCAAGGTACCTTTCCATAAGTCCTTCTATGCCAACACTCTTCTTTTGCCTCTTAGGTTCTTTTTCTTCTTTGTTTCTTGGTACAACAACCACCCTTCTTTGCGGCATCTTTTTTAGCCTTTCAACATTTGCATTATCATTTTCAATTGCATCTGTATCATCCTGTCCTTGATAAGCCAAGGTGTCCTCATAATCTGGAAAGATAATCTCGGTGTTACCGGGCTCATCTTGATCACTCTCAACTTGTGTAATCACTGGGTGTTGTGATGGCTGAGTTGAGGTGAAATTATAGGTTCCTTCTGCAGTATGTCCTACATAAGAAAATTGAGGACAAGAAAGGGTAAGCAAGAAAACATGGATATTGAAATCAAGAATTATAACTTGTGATAGAACTAACCATCGTAAAGTTCCCCCAAGGCTTCGAATAGAGGAAAAGATTTGGTGCGGAACTTCTTAGCTTTAGGAAATGACTACACAATAAAAGTAAAATGTTGAATTGATGCATAATATAATTAACAATAGAATTAAGTAATGGTCAAGAAATAATCTTACAATGATTATATTGTTACATATGGCTGGTTCAGCCTCAATCATGCATCTCTGGTTGTTCCATGAAGCTCCACTTTGTTTTCTAGCCTCTTTCAGCATCCTATATTCTCTAACTCTTTCTCTTTTTCTTGGATTTGGGCCTTTGTGAAGCACACATATCTATCCTTCTCATGAAATTCTTTCACAATCTTGTTCCAAGCCTCAGAAGTTCATCCATTCTGACCCCTATACTCAGGAGTATTGTGCTCATGCAATAACTCAACAAGTATCTTCTCTAGGGCTGGGTTCCAAGAGGCTCTTGATTTTTCTACATAAGATAAGAATTGATGTATAATCCATATTTAATAATTGTCAAACATGAATTTCACATGTTCTATAATTACATACCTATTGGAGAACCTCCATGCTTTTTTGTGGGATGACTTTTGGGAGAGTTCTTCTTTTGTGCAGCTTTTGACAAGAGCATGGTCAACCTTGGAGAACCTCTTGCAAGCATATTAACTGTGAAAGGATGCATAACACAATATTCATAACAAATGCATTGTAGCAAAGCATAGTTTATAATATGTTTTATAATATGTTCTAGTTATTACAGCCCACAAAGCATAATATTTATAATATGTTCTAATTATTACAACCCACAAAACATCAAAGAAATATTCAAATGTACTACTTATTACAACCCACTAAGTCCTATGTTGCCGATAGTCATTCCACATTTGATGTGCTATCATGTCCCTTAGAACGTTCCCCTGATCAGTGCTTTGATCATTGCCTTGATCACCATCTGGCAGGTCGACATAATTTCTTGGATGAATATTATGTGGTTGGTTATTTAACCATTGCTCATCTTCCTTGAGTGATCGAATAATATTGTGGAATACTGCAGCAGCCACAGGTATCTTCACTTGGTTATTGATTTTGTGAAAAGTGGCAACTTTGAGGATGGGGAAGCGCTTCTTTAAAACCCCCAAAGTCCTTTCGACATGATTCCTCAGTACCACATGACGATGGTTAAATAACTCCTTGTAGTTTTGAGGTCTACGCCGACTTGCCCCATACTCCTTCAGATGGTACCTAACTTTACGATATGGTGCAAGGAAAGAAGGGGTGTTGGCATACCCACCATCAACCAAATAGAACTTCCCCGGAGGTACTTGAAAACCCTTGTTTACTGCAGATGTAAGAACCCTGGCATCCGTAGCCGACCCCTCCCACCCAGTAGACATGAAAGTGATATTCAGATCAAAATCACAAGCTACCATTGCATTTTGGCTAAGAGTATTTTTTCTATTTCTAAATGGAGCAGCTTTGTCAGATGATATAGATATGGGTATATGGGTGCCATCAATTGCACTAAGGCAATTCTGCAAAAAAATAAGTGTCGATGCGTGTGATCGACACGCGGGAATCCGAGGGAACCCCTTTTTCGGTTCGGCACAGGGGAGCGATGAATTAGGGTTTAAACTCGAGGTGAGGTAGATCGAAGGGTAGGAAGATGGGGGAAGCTGCAATCGCAAAGGACACAAAAGAATTATACAGGTTCGGGTCGCCTGGGGGGCGTAATACCCTACTCCTGTTCTTTGTGTTATATGTGGGGTGAATTACAAGGATTGGTGTGGGTGTTCTTCCTTGGGGAGGCTAGAGCTGATGACTGAGGTGAGATGCCTAAAGCCCAGGGCAGAAGAGGACTTAACTCCACAATGACGGAACCCTAGACTAGTTCCCCAGCTCCCCTCTATCATGGACTTGGGCCTCCTTTTATAGTGCAAGGGGACACCACAGTAGTCCTAGCTTTCTCTACACCGCTCCACGTGATGGAGCGGTTCTCGCCTTGTCTTGTCGGGGAAGCTACCCCTATTATTATTTCTGTTGCCACGTCACGGGAGTTGGTGGAGAAAACGGGCGTCGTGGCCGCCATGCTGTTGACGTGAGGATGGGTCAACCTACCTACTCCAGCGGGGCCTACCGGTCAGTGGCCCTTCTCCTGGAGAGGAGTCGACGCGACACCCCCAGCGCTCATGTTCTCTCTCCCACGCGGCCGCCCAACGTAGTTAATGCAACTGGACGGGGCGCGGAGGGAGGCGTGCATGGAATGACCGTGCAGCCATACCGCGGTCACCGTCAAAGACTTTATACCCTCTTCGCCTCGTGACGGGCAAAAAGGAATGATGATGAGCAGCTAACAGACGTGCCTCACATCACAATAAATGCGATGGGGCAGGCATCTGGCCTCTCTATAGACATTAAATGTGGTGGTTGGCAGTTGGCGGTTGAACTCGCCCCTTTCTTGGAAAGGTGCGGGGTGAAGGACGGGGGGTCCGGGTGATCCCGGACCCTACCGCCTAGGAGAGCGGCGGCCTCCGAGCAGCCCCCGAGCCAAGCCCCTTTTGGGATGGCCACGTGGCCGCCCGTGGCCCGGACCCGCTTGAGCCATCCAGGACATATCTTTGGCACGTCCTGGTGAGCGAAGGCGTCTTTCCTCTTCAGATATTGTATCCTCGGCATACCCCCGGGCCCATATCACCGACAGTAGCCCCCGGTGTTGACCGGGACCAAAGTTGGGTTCGGGCGCGGTTAACGCCATATTCTTGAGTGTGTGGGCCCGGGTACTGGATGTGCCACGGCGCAGCAAGGAATAGGCGCGCGGTAACTAACGCCGCGCTTGATTGAGCCTTTCCAGACGGGGGGCGTGTTATTTGGGCCGCACACATGGGGGCCCATCAAACCGCCTAGCTCTCTCCGTCCCATGTAGTGCGCTTGGCGGGTGCGAAACCCCAGGCGGCGCGAAACTCCAGTGGCGCAGGAACCAAGGAGATGCGAAAAACGAAGGGGCGCGGAGCCGAGGAGGTGTGTCGCGTGGTAGTGGGGCAAAATTAATGCCGTAGAATTCGAGGGGGCCGTGGTTGCCTATAAAAACGGATCCGCGAGAGGGGGGATCAGTTTCTACGCTTTTCACAGCCATCGCCTCTCATCCTCCCAGCGCCCTTGCCCTTTTGCCTCCTTTCTCTCCGCCACCGGCTTGCTTTTTCGCACCCCAGCGCATGCCTTGAAGATGGCTCGTGACTCGCCCTTGGAGCCTAGGAGCGTGCTCCCAAAGTCCTTGGTTCGCACTACGGAGGCTCGAAGCCTCTTCAACAAGTACTTGCCGCGCGGCACTCGCAGCGGCGATGGCATTCCGGAGGAGCGGCTCCCCACGAAGATGGTGTTCTTCGCCTCTTTCACCATGGTCGGGCTGGTGCCGCCCTTCTCTCGATTCTTCCTCGATGTGCTGGAGTTCTACGATCTTTAGCTGCACCATCTCACCCCCAACGCCGTCTTCTACCTCGCCATCTTTGCCTACACCTACGAGATGTTCGTGGGGGTGATGCCCTCACTGCATCTCTTCCAGCAATTCTTTCGCGTGTGCCGGGCGGGCTCCCCCGGCGTGGTCGAGTATGTGGCGATCCAGCCACGCAACGATAGGGCCGTCGACACCCCCTTCATCGACATCCACCCCCCGCTCCAGGTGGGAGAACTGGAGGGCCTACTGGTTCTACACCAGCTTGGGCGACCACCCCCACCTTTCCCTTTCGACGGGAATCTCGGTGAGCCAGAGGAACTGGGAGGCGCGGCCGCGAGCCGGGAGGGAGCTGGACGGAGTGCTGGAGCGGATCAGCTACCTCCGGAGGGGGGCCTGTCCAGCCACACAGTCTTCCGGGACTTCCAGACACGGTGCATCTTGCCGCTGCAGGAGAGGCCGCGTCCCGCCCACATGTAAACGGGCTTCAACGATGACATGCGCACCCATGTTGGCGCCACCTTCAACTGGGACGAGAACGACCTCGCGATCCTGGTCCGCCGCACCCTCGGCGTCACGGCGATGGATCTGACGCAGCTCCCTCCGGGGCTGGTGCCATTGTGCCAGGATTCGGTGCACCCGGAGATCCTGCATGCCCTGCGGGTGGTGGGCGATGGCGTGGGTTCGTCGTTAGCAGCGCCGAGCACCGCCCCGGGGGGTGGGGACGACGACTACGACGACACCGACGACCAGGTGCCAATCGGGCGGCTGGGCCGCCGGGGCCTGGGCAGGAACGGATCGAGGGCCCCGGACCTGAAGGGTAAGAGGAAGAGGCCAGGGCACGACCCCGCACCTTCCCCATCACCACCACACGGCGGCGACGCGGAGCGCACTGCCCCTCCCCACAGGTCTGGAGGCCCGCAGGCAGCGAGCCCAGTCCCAGGGGCCACTCCGCCGAGGGCCAGAACGACCACAACAACGACGACAACGACAACGGTGGAGGCCGGGAGCGCACCCGCGGCGAGCGCGCCGTCGGCGGGGGCCGGCCGCGGTGCTCCAACGGCGACGGAGTCCGCGGGCCACAGCCCAGTGAGCCCCCCTGGCGGCCCCGCGAAGAAGAAGCGGGCCATCTCGTGGGTCTCCTGGAGCTTCAATGCCGCCTGCAGGTAACGCCTTGCGGATGCATACATATCTTGTGGGCCTTGTGTTTTCGTTTCGGGCTGCTTGTGTTTTGATCCTTTACTGTGTTTATCTCTGCTCCTAGCCACGAGCATCAGCATTTTCGCCCCAGGGTTATACCCAAGGGTGGTTCTGCTTCCAGCTCAGCAGGGGAGGCGCAGGAGAGGCCCGGGGTGGCGGAGCCCTCCGGGTTCGGGTCACCCCCTGCGGGTTCGGGCTCGGGTCCGGTGCAGCCTGAGGAGGAGGCCCACCTAGATGCCGGGGCGCCGATCGCCCGCGAGGAACAAGCTGAGGGCCCCCCCGCCGGCGACGGATTCGGGGCGAGCTAGCCCCGACGCGGAGGAGGCGGCGGCGGGCATCGGAGAGCAGCCCCAGGGGTCTCCACCGCGGCAACCATCACCGCCACCACGACAGCCGTCACCCGCGCCACGCCATTCAGCGCCGTCGCCCCGCCGGCCAACACCAGCACTACCAGCACCGCCCACCGCGATCCTCCGACGCCGCGAGCAGCCTCACAGGTGGGCGAGGCAACGCTGGCAGGTGAAGCAGCGGCAGGCGTCTCCGGCCGCGGGGCGCCTTCACCTTCCCGTCCGACGCGGGTGGTCGACCTCGGCTCGAGTTCCGACTCCGAATCCGGGGACGCTCGGTCCGGGTTCGTGGTCGTCTTGGACACCGAGCCCCTCGTCCGATCGCAGGAGCGGGCGAGGGTGATCGTATCTCGGGCGCTGGAGGAGGCCAACACTGTCTCCCTGGAGGGGCTTCGGGCCCAGGTTTAGGCCTTAGCCGCCAGGGAGGTTGCGGTGGCGCGGCGGGAGGCCGAGGTCGACGAAGGCCACCGCGAGGTGGTGGCCATGGCGAGGGTGGAGGGCCTCGTCCGGAAGCGGGAGCTAGCGGATGTGACGCCCAGAAATTCACACCAGAATTTCTGCAGCTAATTTGTGCATTACACCCTTGTCCGGGCATCGGTAGAGGTACACAAATCGACATTATTGATAATACTGAATCCTCGTCTTAGAAACAATATAAAAGAGTTACACAAATGCAGCGAAAGGAAAATAAAGCGACTTAAGCTAAACTCGACACGAGCGAGCGAACGCCAACACCACGGCTAAACCTTGACGAGAACAAGCCTACACCTCCTCGGAGACCTCGACCTCAACCTCTGGCACTGAAGGGGGAAAAAGAAGCAAGGCTGAGTACAACCACCGTACTCAACAAGTCACACCGGAAAAGGGGACATGATGCAAGATAAATAACAAGGAAAGGTTAAGGGGCTCAATTTGCATAAACAGCATTTGCAGAATATAATAACAATATTTGAAGACAGTAAAACAGTAGTAATATTTAAGCAGTATTAAATAAACACTGTCCAACGCTCAAACCACGTTGCAACAGGCCCATCCATCCACCTGCACTAGTCATACTTCAACATTTCATTCAAATAAATAAGTGAGACTAATCAAGGTGAATCTGGTTGATCGCCCGTAACCGTGGGCACGGCTATTCGAATAGTTTTTACTCTGATCAGAGGTGTACAACTGTACCCACAAGACACAATCCCACAACACGTTACCGTGTGCCGGTGCACCACCATGGTACCCCGGAAAGGAACTGTGACAGGACCCTTCACATAACCTCCTCTAATCAATCGTACCACACCAAGGTTTCGCCCCCATTCCCATCGGGCAATGGGCAGCCCCTCTAGTGCCGTGGTGAATCCGGAAGCTGATCAACCCTTAAACCGGGGCCGACCCAACTCCATCACGCCCACCCTCTCGGGATACGTTGACTAGAGACGGCTACGCTACGAGACCCACCATTACCCATGCGGCTTGTGGTATGCACGATATTTCTTCCAGGGTTTCCCGAGAACCGGTCCTTAATCGTCATGAGCACGCTAACCAAAGTCCAACCATGTGCTCACGACCCACCTTCTTCATAATTCAATATTATTAGAAACAGGGTCACCCCTTAACATCATCTGAGAGTTAACTTCTAGTAATATACTTGATTAGTGTGATTCCCTAAGTGAGCTAGTTGCGCTAAGCAAAACTAAGCAAACCTTAAGCTATCATCTAGTCACATTGAACCCCAAGTTATCAATGGTATAAGGTAAACAATCCTATGGTTGAGTACAATAGGTATAATCATCCCATAAAATGACATTCTAAAACATATGCGGCATTTGAATGAAATAGAGGTATTTACATAAAATAGGTACAATATGGTCAATGTAAGGTATGACTTGCCTTGCTCGGGCGAGGAACCTCGGCGACTACTTGAAGAGAACGGGCTCGCCGGAAAACTCGGGATCTACACGACAAACAAAGCACTCAACAAACACCCTAAAAAGTCTACTGAAACAGCACTGAAAACTATTTTTTAATGGGTTCTTGACATTTTTCTGGATTTAATGAAATTTGAATGGGCTAAAACAAAGCTCGGATTCAAAAGATATGAATTTTAGAAGTTTAATTGCGATTTTTAAACTAAACCGAAAAGATTAAAATATTTATTGTGTAATTAAGCCCCGGGTGACGCAAGCATGGCGCAAGCGGTAGGGCTGACGCAAGCGGCGCGGCGCGGTCCACGGTGGACCGAGTCCACGGCGGCGCGAAGAGCGGGACACGTGGCGCGCATCGGTGAGGGGCGACGGCGATCGGACGGCGACGGCTTGCGCGCGAGAGAACGGTCCGGATCCGCCCGATCCGAAGGATCGGACGGTGCGGATCGCGGGTAGGGTTAGGGTTCGGGCGGCGGCCGGGGGCGGACACGCGGCGCCATCCGGCGTGCGGCGGCCGGATCGAACAACGACGAATGGGCGGGATCGGACGGTGCGGATTCTCCGTCATCCGACCGGACGGACGGCCGAGGAAGCGGCGCTAGGGTTAGGGTTTTGGGCGGCGGCGGCTCGAGCTCGCCGCCGGCCATGGCCGCGCGGCGGCCGGCCGATCTCCGGCGGCACCGGCGCGGCGGCGGAGGGTGCTGCGGGCGGGAGACCACGGCGGAGAGCGAAAACGATGCGCGCGGGAGCGGCTCGGGAGGCAACCCAAAAAACTGAAGAGAAAAAGGAACGGCGGCGCACTCACCGACGTTGGAGAAGACGACGATGGCGACGGCGGATTTAGGGCTAGCGCTAGGGAAACAAAGGGAAAACGCGCGGTGGCGAAGGGGAATTTTATAGGGGCACAACGAGGCCGAGCGAGCACGGAAACGGCGCGGATTCGTCGCCGTTGTTCACGGATTCGGAGAGAGAGGGAAACAACGGCAACGGATTCCTCGCGGATAAGGTTTCCATTGGGCGCGAGGGTTGCGGAGACGGATGCGGCGTTGCGGGATTGGGCCTGGCATGGGTCCGACGTGGCTCGGGTCCAAGCGGAAAGGAGCGGACGGCGGCGCGCATGGCGGGCGGCGGCGGGCGGCCGGGCGCGGGGAGGGGAACCGACGGGCGGGACCCACTGTCGGTGCCTCACGGGCGAGGAGGCTCAGCGGACTTGCGCGACGCGGCGGGCGTCACGGGCTTCGGCCCACGGCCAGAAGGGGCGCACGCGCGCGGCGGCTTGGGCGGGGAGGGAGCCGGGCCGGCGGCCCAAGAGGAAGAGCGGGAACACTGTGCGGCCGTACAGAAAAGAAAAAGAAAAAAAGAAAAAGGATTTTTGGGGGCTTAATTAATTCCTGATTTCTTATTTAATTGATTAAAAATACTTAGAGTGCTCTAAAAATTTCAGTAGAAATCCTGTTAGCGCATTTTGACATGCAGAATTCAAGAAAAATCCTACCATGTCGTTTCCATTTATTAATTGCATTTTAAAATTATTGGTTGGCTCCAGGTTAATTTCAGAAATTCCGATTATTTCAGGGTAAATTATTTAAATAATTTAGGAAAAAACCCAAGGTGTGACAGCGGATATCGAGCGGCGCCGGGGGGAACTCAACCAGGTGTTTGAGGACACCGTCGTTGAGCGGCACACCGCCGACTTCCGCGAGCAGGTGGCCGCTGCCGCAGAGGAGAGGGTCCGCACCATCGTCGGGGGGTTCATCCGCGACCTCAACGAGCGCGCCCAGGAGCTCGACCGACGCGAGCGCGTCCTGCGCGATGCCGAGGCCGCCGCCGCTAGCACCGACGTCGAGCTCCAGGCCCGCGAGGATGGCCTGGCAGAGCGCGAGAAGGCTCTGGAGGCGGCGTGGCGGGCGATCAGGGACCGGGAGGCCGCCGTGGCCAAGGCCGAGGAGGACTCCGCCGCGCGGGAGGAGAACACGGTGGCCCAGGAGAAGGCCATCGCCGAGCGCGAGCCCACTGTGGAGGGGCGCGAGGTGGCGGTGCTAGAGGCCCAAGAGGAGGTCTCCCGGTGCCTGAAGGCCATCTGGGAACGCGAGCAGCAGCTCGTGGCCGCCTCGTGCCGCCGGCAGGATGAGATGGAGCGGTGGGAGCAGGACCTCGTCGCCCGGGAGCAGGCGGTTGGCGACGTGGAGCGCGGGTGCGAGAGACCCGGCCGGCCCCTCGCTCCAGCGACGCGGCGCCGGACTTGGAGGAGGCGCGCCGCCGGATCACGAGTGAGCACGCCACGGGCTTAGGGCTCCGTACCGTGGCCTCGTCCGTCGAGCGCCTTCGGGAGGCAGCCCGTGAGGTGGGGGTCATTCGCCCCCGTGCCGTCATCCCTACCTTGGGGGGATTGGCCACGCACATAGATGAGCTGGCCGAGGGAATCAAGAGGGTGCCGGAGGAGGTCGACGAGGTGGCGAAGGAGTCGTCGTACGACTTGTCCCGCCAGGTCACGACACTCATCCTGGCAAGCTACCAAGCCCGCGACCCCGGCTTCAACCCCTACATCCCCACCGAGGACTTCCCCGAGGGCACCGAGGAGGCCGCTCGGCGCCGCGTCAAGGATGCCGTCGACTCCATTATGATCGGCTTTGATGGCACTCCGACGGCATTCTAGCTCGCCTACCGCGAGGACCCCCCGGATGAGGACGACACCGAGGACGCCCCCAGTGACCCGCCGGCCGCCTAGGACTCCCCCGCCCCTTTTTTTTGCCTCTATCTGTACTTGTAAAAACATTGTAATATTGTTCATAATGTCAGTGCACTTGCCTTTCTCATACTGGACTCATATTGTAGCAGCCCATCGTGGTCGTCTCTGCAAACAATGATTCATATATGTAGCCGTCTCTTTCACTCTGCAGACGATGATTCATAATGATTCATATATATATATGTATATTGGGAGCCCCCGGCCAACTTGGCGACACGTAGTGGCGGTTAGTTGGCCCAAGCCCCTGCCTGTTTGCTTCCCTGCAACGGTAGTTGAACCTTTAGTTAGCTTAGACATTGTAGGAATATGGGCAGTATGGTTTCCTGCCATGATTCATCCCATATAATTGGGAGCTGGTCCGAGTTTAGGCAGCGTGCATCGGTCGACGGCTGGTGCCTTCGTCGGGGTTTCGGATAGAAGCGAGGGCATAAAGGGCCAGCGGGGGCAGCAGCAACGGGGGGTTCGGGATAGGCGTGACAATACGCACCCGAGCCCCCAGGCGTTGACTACCCCCAGGCGTGACAATATGCAGCGTCGCTCTACCCTCGACGCCCTTAGGGCCTCTCAACCTAGGGCAGGCAGGGCCAGAAGACCACTGGAAACCAGCATCCGCAGTACATGTTCCGGCACATGGGGGAAGAACATATTGTAAGCAAATATTTTGTAAGGGAAAATCATAAAGAGTGTAAACGGGCGAACTCATTGTTCATGCCACTAGAGGCAGTGAATAAACTTTCATATATGTTTCAGCACAACATGCGGCTTATGGGTAGAACTTACGCAGGTGGGAAATGTTCCATGGGTTTGGCAGCGGAGTGCCGTCCTCTGTGGCTAGGCGAACTGCTCCCGGACGCGGGGTGTTGATAACTTTGTATGGCCCCTCCCACATCGGGGATAACTTGCTCAGCCCCGCACGCGTTTGCACGCGCAGCAGAATGAGATCGTTGATTTGCAGCGCTCGGGGGCTGACTTTGTGTTGATGGTAGCGACGGAGGCTCTACTGATAACGGGCCGCACGAAGTGCTGCTCGGCGCCGTCTTTCTTCTAGGTAGTCCAGGTCATCGCGGTGCAGCTGTTCTTGATCCGCTTCGGTATATAATGTGGCTCGGGGCGATCCCAGGGTGAGCTCGAAAGGCAAGACCGCCTCAGCTCCATACACCAAAAAGAAAGGTGTTTCCCCGGTGGCACGGCTCGGTGTTGTCCGGTTGGCCCAAAGGACCGCAGGCAGCTCATCAGTCCACGAGTCCCCATGCTTCTTGAGGACGTTGTAGGTCTTCGTCTTGAGGCCTTTCAACATTTCCGCGTTTGCACGCTCGGCTTGGCCGTTGCTTTGGGGGTGGGCGAGCGAGGCGAAGCAGAGTTTGATGCCCATGTCGTCGCAATACTCGCCGAACAGCTCACTCGTGAACTGGGTGCCATTGTCGGTGATGAGCCTGTTGGGGACCCCGAACCTTGTCGTGATACCTCTCATGAACCGCACAGCCGAATGCTTGTCGATGACGTTGACTGCATAGGCCTCGGGCCACTTGGTTAATTTGTCGATGGTGACATATAAAAATTTGCAGCCGTCACGTGCCTGCTTGAACGGGCCCAGGATGTCCAGCCCCCAGACCGCAAACGGCCACGAGAGCGGGATGGTCTGAAGGGCCTGGGCTGGTAGGTGCGTCTGCTTGGCGTGGAATTGGCATGCCCAGCGCCGCCGCACGAGGTCTGCTGCATCCTCCAGTGCGATGGGCCAGTAAAAACCTTGGCGGAATGCCTTCCCTACCAAGGTTCAGGAGGCTGAGTGCGCTCCACATTCTCCTTCGTTCATCTCGGCCAGGAGCTCGAGACCCTGTTCCCGAGCGATGCATTTCATGAGCACTCCATTGGCACCGCATCGGTAGAGTGTCCCTTCCACCAACACGTACCTTCTGGATGTGCGGGCAATGCGCTCGCTTTTCTCGCGTTGCTCGGGCAATGACGCGTCTTGCAGATACGCCTGAATTTCCGAAATCCAGGCCACCTGGCGCGTGATGTCGGTCCCGGCAGGACCAGGCTGTGGCTAGCCCGCCGGGTCAAGAGCGTCGGGACCGACCGATTCCCGCCCTTGGGGCGGTTCGGGGCACGCCGACGGCTCTATGAGCCTTTCTTCAAATGTGCCTGGCGGGGCTGGGGCTCGCGCGGACGCGATCTTAGATAGCTCGTCCGCCAGGGTATTGTCTCTTCTGGAAACATGGCGCAGCTCGAGGCCATCGAAGTGGCGCTCCATACGCCGTACTTCCTTGACATATGCTTCCATCTGGGGGTCGATGCATTGGTACTCCTTGGAAACTTGGTTCAAGACCAGTTGGGAGTCACCGAGGACTAGCAGACGGCGGATGCCCATGCTTGTCGCCGCTCGCAACCCCGCTAGGAGTCCTTCATACTCGGCCATGTTATTGGTTGCTCGGAAGTCAAGCCGAACGATGTACCGGAGTACGTCGCCCGTCGGGGAGGTTAACGCAACGCCTGCCCCGACCCCCTGTAAGGTGAGTGATCCGTCGAAGTTCATCACCCAATACACGGTCCATTGGCCACGATCCTCCGCACTCTCGGGTTCACCCGGGGGTTGATCGTTGTCGGCCACTGGCGTCCATTCTGCCACGAAATCGGCCAAGGCCTGGCTCTTGATTGCGTGACGGGCTTCGAAATGCAGGTCGAATTCTGACAATTCGATAACCCACTTGACCACCCGCCCCGTGCCCTCTCGGTTATGCAAGATCTGCCCGAGAGGATAAGACATGACCACTGTTACCCGATGCGCTTGGAAGTAGTGGCGCAGCTTCCTGGAAGCCACGAGCACTGCATAGAACATTTTTTGGGCCTGCGGGTAACGTGTCTTTGCGTCCCGTAGCGCCTCACTGACAAAGTAGACCGGCCGCTGCACCTTGGTGCGGGCCTTAGCTACTTTACCGGGGGCAACAGGTTCGGGTGCGCCGGGGCGGGTTACCTCAGTGTCCGGGGCTACCGGGCCATCGCCTTCCCCAGGGCCCTCAGGGCTGCTCTGTGTGGAAGGGGCCTCGGGAGCCCCCGGATTAGGGGGCTGGGTGGCTCCCTGAAGCTCGAGGGGCCAAAGGCCGCCTCCGGTTTCGGATGCTTCCTCAGCCAACACCGTTCCAAGGTCTCCTGCCTCCGGATGAGGTGGGGCTGGGGGCGTCTGAGAGACTGGCTCGTCATCGCGCTCCACAACCAACGCTGCACTGATCACTTGGGGAGTTGCCGCAAGTATAAAAGGAGGGGTTCTCCTTCTTGAGGTGCCACCAATATGGGCAGCGAGGAGAGATAATGCTTGAGCTCGCTCCAGGCTTTCTCTGCTTCATCCGTCCAAGTGAAGAGGCCAGTTCGCTTTAGCAACTTAAATAGAGGAAGCGCCCGCTCTCCCAGCCTTGATATAAAATGGCTCAGGGCAGCTACACAGCCCGTGATTTTCTACACGTCCCTGAGCTTCCTAGGGGGGCACATCTCCTCTATCGCTTTAATTTTTGCAGGGTTGGCCTCGATGCCTCGGGCAGAGACCAAAAACCCTAATAGCTTGCCTGCCGGTACCCCGAACACGCATTTTTTTTGGATTCAGCTTCATGCAGGAGGACCGGAGGTTATCAAATGTCTCGGCCAGGTCCGGGAGCAAAGTCCTTTGGTCCGAGGACATGACCACGAGATCATCGACATACGCCTCAACATTACGCCCTATTTGGTCTTTCAACGTGATGCGGACACCACGTTGGAAAGTAGACATGGCATTCTTTAAGCCAAAAGGCATAGACATGTAGCAAAAGGTACCCATAGGGGTAATAAATGCAGTTTTCTCCTCATCTTCTACAGCCATGCGGAACTGATGATAACCAGAGTATGCATCTAGGAAGCATAAAAGATCGCACCCCGCAGTGGAGTCGACTATCTGGTCTATTCGAGGCAGAGGATAAGGGTCTTTAGGACATGCCTTGTTGAGGTCGGTGTAGTCGATGCACATGCGCGGCTTGTGGTTGGCCTTCGGGACGACCACGGGTTAGCCAACCACTCCGGATGCAGCACTTTCCGATGAATCCGCCTCCGAGCCGTGCCACCTCTTCACGGATGAACGCCTATCGCTCAGGGCTGTCGCCTCACCTTCTCGGACCGGTCGTGCATCCGGCCGCACTGCAAGTCGATGCTCGATCACCTCCCTGGGGACTCCGGGCATATCCGACGGTTTCCAAGCAAACACGTCGTCATTCGCCCGCAGGAAGGAGACGGGCGCGTCTTCCTATTTGGGGTCCAAGTTGCCACCAATTTTGGCGGTCTTGGACGGGTCGTTGCCTAACTGGATGGACTTGATTACCACCTCGTCGGCCGAGGTGATGTGCTGTTTGGGGGCCCGGGAACCCGAGGCCTCCCCTTGAGGGCCCTCGGGTTCAACGCGGTCGGTCGCCGCAATGTCATTCACGCGTGCCTCCGTGCAATCCAGAGCGGTTTTGACGTCGGCATGGACGGTGATGGGGCCTCCGAGGCCTGACATCTTGAGCTGGCGGTAGGCGTAGTGGGTAGCCACCATGAACTTCACAAACGCCGGCCTCCCGAGCACGACATTGTAGGGCAGGTTAAGGTCCGCCACATCGAAGTCAATCCGCTTGGTGCGAAAATTGACGGGACTCCCAAATGTGACCGGCAGCGCAATCTGCCCAAGGGGCCACACCTTCCCGGGCGTCACCCCAATGATGGGATAGGATGGCCCGAGCACCATCCATGGGGCCTTGATCGCATCAAAGGCCTTCGGGGATAGTATGTTGAGGGCCGCAACCCCGTCAATCAAGACTCGAGCGACCTTGACGTTGCAAATGGTGGGGGAGGTCACGAGAGCCAAGTGGCCACTACGTGCGATGCTCCCAGAGTGATCTGTCTGGTCGAAGGTGATTGGCACCTCCGCCCAGCGCGACTTTCGGGCCGTCTCATGAGACGGCACAACCGCGAGGAGCTCACGCCTCATGGTCTTGAGGCTTTGACGGGACAGCTGGGCGCCTGCCCCTCCGTCGATGGTGGTGACGACATGCTCATCATCATCTTCGTCCCCGACGGGGGCCACACTATTGGCCTTCTCTCGTCGATTGTCCGGGCGTTTCGCCAGGGCTTTACCCTTGCGACGGGCTTCCTTCTCCCTCTTCCTCCTCTCCTGCTCGTACTTTTGTATCCGCTCGTCCAAGTTCTTGACCGAGCGGCACTCGGAGATGTCGTGGTGAGAGGTTTGGTGCACCATGCACCACTTGTCCCCGTCCTGGCCCTGGGGACGAGGGTCCGGGGAGCGCCTGCGGTTGCCCACGGGCTTGCCCTTCCGCGAGGGCTTCTCGGCACCGTCGGTAGCGAGGACATGGCCTTTCTCGCCACCGCGCGATGGCTTGCGCTTCCGCCGCCGCTCACGCAGTTCCTCTCGAGACGCGGAGGGGGCATCGTTGGTGGAGGCAGGGGTAGGGTTCCTAGGATTCCAAACCCGAGCCTCCTCCTTGCGGGCTACCTGGTCAGCAAGCTCGAAGAGCTCGGTGGTGGTCCGGGGGGCCTTGGACTCGATCTTCTCCAGCATGACGTCGTGGCATACGCCACTCCGGAAGGCAAAGATCACTGCATGGTCAGCGATGGACGGTATGGTGTTGCTTACCTGGCAAAAACGCTGAATGTATTTGTGCAGGGACTCGTCCTATCCTCGCCGAACCATGTGGAGGTCAGCCTCCACTCCCGGGCGCGGGTACATGCCCTAGAAGTTAGAGGTGAACTGCCGACACAAGTCGTCCCACGAGGTGACCGACTGGGCCGGCAAGTTCATTAGCCAGGAACGGGCCTGGCCCTTGAGCGCCATGGGGAAGAAGTTAGCCATGACGAGCTCATCGCCTCCAGCGGCCTCGATGGCCGTGGTGTAAATCTGGAGGAACTCGGTGGGATTCACCGAGCCATCATACTTCTCCGTGAGGGCCGACCTAAACTTGTTAGGCCAGCGCACATTGCGGAGGCCGGAGACGAATGTCTGACAGTCGTTGCCGGCCGGAGGGGGCGACGAGGGCTGGGAGAGCCCCTTGGGTGCCGCAGGATGTCTTGCTCGCGGCTGGGCCACTGCGGCCGCACGCTGTGTGCTTGCGCCTCCCGATGAGGAAACGCAGTCCTGAGCCCGCTCCGCGCGACGCTCGTCGCGGTGCTGCTCAATACGAAGACGGGCGTCCCGTTCTGCGTACAGCAGATCCCGAGGCACCTCTGGTTGGGCTGCAGCCGGGAGGCTCTCTTCTGCCCTCGCGGCAACGGCTGCCCTTTGGGCTCGTCGTCGAGAGGACGAGCTGACCGCGGTGTGTGAACCACGCGGTCGGTGACCTGAGGAAGCGAGGTCAGCGGCCAACTAACGCTGGGCCGTGCCGACTAGCTTCGCCACGTCGTCAAACCAACACCTGGCGTTGGATCCCTCGCCCGGTGTTACCGGGGGGTGGCGCAAGAGCGCCTCCGTCGCCTGGAGGACGCCTTTAGGCGTGCAAAACTCCAGCCGGCGATGGACGTCGCTCCGGCGCGGCTCGCCGGTACATCCGCTCGGGCGTAACCCGGATCCCGCGGGTAGGTTGGCGATCCTGCAGGATGCTTGGCCTCCTCCGCCCACAGCCGCTGTCTCAGCGGGGGGCAGAGGAGGTGGCGTGGCCCCGGCCGTCGCCGCTGCCATCAGGGGTGAGGGGGACAAAGGTCCTCCCTCCTCCGAGCGGAGATGTCGGAAGTTGGGGCTGTGCCCGCCCGCATCAACCTCCTCGACCGCCTTGTTGGCCAAGTCACACTCGCGGGTAGCGAGTGAGCCGGACGCGGACTGTAGGACGTGACCGTGGACCATGGCGAGGGCGGGGAGAGGTGGTTTCGGCGGTAGATGGAAGGAATATGGGAGCTTAAACCCAAATGCTGTGCCATCCCCCTACCTGGCGCTCCAGCTATCGATGCGTGTGATCGACACGCGGGAATCCGAGGGACCTCCTTTTTTGGTTCGGCACAGGGGAGCGATGAATTAGGGTTTAAACTCGAGGTGAGGTAGATCGAAGGGTAGGAAGATGGGGAAAGCTGCAATCGCAAAGGACACAAAAGAATTATACAGGTTCGGGCCGCCTGGGGGCGTAATACCCTACTCCTGTTCTTTGTGTTATATGTGGGGTGAATTACAAGGATTGGTGTGGGTGTTCTTCCTTGGGGAGGCTAGAGCCGATGACTGCGGCGAGATGCCTAAATCCTAGGGCAGAAGAGGACTTAACTCCACAATGGTGGAACCTTAGATCAGTTCCCCAGCTCCCCTCTATCATGGACTTGGGCCTCCTTTTATAGTGCAAGGGGACACCACAGTAGTCCTAGCTTTCTCCACACCGCTCCACGTGATGGAGCGGTTCTCGCCTTGTCTTATCGGGGAAGCTACCCCTATTATTATTTCTGTTGCCGCGTCATGGGAGTTGGTGGAGAAAACGGGCGTCGTGGCCGCTATGCTGCTGACGTGAGGATGGGCCAACCTACCTACTCCAGCGGGGCCTACCGATCAGTGGCCCTTCTCCTGGAGAGGAGTCGACGCGACACCCCTAGCGCTCATGTTCTCTCTCCCACGCGGCCGCCCAACGCAGTTAATGTGACTGGACGGGGCGCGGAGGGAGGCGTGCGTGGAATGACCGTGCAGCCATATCGCGGTCGTCGTCAAAGACTTTATACCCTCTTCGCTTCGTGACGGGCAAAAAGGAATGATGATGAGTGGCTGACAGACGTGCCTCACATCACAATAAATGCGACGGGGCAGGCGTCTAGCCTCTCTCTAGGCATTAAATATGGTGGTTGGCAGTTGACGGTTGAACTCGCCCCTCTCTTAGAGAGGTGCGGGATGAAGGACGGGGGGTCTGGGTGATTCTGGACCCTGCCGCTTGGGAGAGCGGCGGCCTCCGGGTAGCCCCCGAGCCAAGCCCCTTTTGGGATGGCCACGTGGCCACCCGTGGCCCGGACCCGCTTGAGCCATCCAGGAAATATCTTTGGCGCGCCCTGGTGAGTGAAGGCGTCTTCCCTCTTTAGATATCGTATCCTCGACATACCCCCAGGCCCACATCACCGACAATAAGCTACATGTGATTTTCTGAATTTTTAAAAGCACATTGATCAAGACAAAAGTGTTAAAATAAGCACCTTAAAGTATGGATAGAATCTAGGATCTCTTTCAATTTTCCAAGGTACTTGATTAGGATTAGGAGGTTTTAGGAACCGCCTGGAGAGGGTAGGAACAACTGACTTGGAAAAATGCTTCATGTGACGATGAAAAGTATTATTACTATGCCCAAATTTTTCTTGGAGATCCTCATATGAAGCATTGTGGCTAAGCATGTATAGGAAGAACCCCAACTTCTCCTCAACCTTAATTCTAGTATCACAGACCAACCCTTCACTTCTAAGGTAATTGGCCAAGAATTTGAATATTTTAGGTTCCATCCTGAATGCTACCCGACAGTTCTTGACATGCCCTTCAAGTAGCTCCCGAACATGTTCCTCGCCTGTTAGTGCCGATGTATGCCGCTTTTTCTTTTCCCTCCCTCCACTAGAACTCAACAGATGTAGTGTAGGGAAAACAAACATTATCATATCATCGTCTTCCTCCTCTCTCTCTTTCTAATACGATCCCTTATTCTCATATTCATTGCAAAACTAAAAAGAAATTCAGAATAAGTTAGGTTCACTACCCATTTATGGAAATAAAATTGTCATGTGTAGAACATAGTGATTGGGTGAGAAAAAGCAACAAGAGTTGGTATGTACGTCCAGAATTGGATTTAACAGAGATGTTAATACCTAACTACAGGCATGTCATCGATTAAGCAGTCAGTAATCTAACATCATTGCAAAAGATGAAGTTAAACATCAATGCATCAAGTGATCCAACTATTAGGCAAAAAACAGTCATGTATGTTTCTTAGAATCATACTAATTACTCCAATCCAATTAGTAGTTTAACCTTATTCTCACAATTTGTAAAGTGGTTAATGTTTTGGAGAATATTTTGCTGTGAAATATAACAAAAGTGGAATTTAAACTAATGAGCTAATCTGACTAAAAATAAGTTAACCAAAATGAAAACAAGGGCCAAAGTCTCTATTCCAGTACAATCTAGGGAAGTAGCCACATAAACCAAAATAAAAGTGAAAAAAATAAAATTTCTATTCCAGTAGAATGAAGCACAACTTGTAGGAGTTGTTGGGTCAGCCGGTGGGCAATACCACATCCTACCCAACAAGAAGCAAGAGAAAATGATGCATGCATGCATGCATGCCCATCCTCTCAAGTCTCTACTCCTCCTCCTCCCTTTATTATGAGTGAATCCCTTACTTTTTTCAAACTCCTCTCTTAAAACCACACGTTCGTTTTGGTAGGGATTTGGCAGGGATTTCACACAAAGTAGCATGTTGGGATTCCAAGCTACTTTGTGACATGATACATGCACCAACTCAGCTAACATAACCATGTCTGATGTCTTAGTGCAAGAATTGCACTTTAGATCAATCATTAAAATAAGAATATTGTAGTACCATTAAGGCCTAGAGGTCAAAGACAATGATTCTTCAGCAGTGAGTAAAAGAAGGTAGACACTTAAGATAACAGAGGTATTCATTTGTTCATATTTCATAGAAAATTTGGAAGGTATAAAATAAATTATCAAGAGTATATGTAAGTATTATTCTGTTACCACCTATAAATATTTTGACACCTGTAATTTGTAGGTCACCAAAAAAACAACCACCAAAAATGGCTGTAATTTCTTTCCCCAGTCATTGCAAAAGATGAAGTTAAACATCGACGCATCAAGTGATCCAACTATTAGGCAAAAACAGCCATGTATGTGTAATGTCATGAGCTAATAAACCATCAGGCAGATGCATACAGATCAAGCAAGAATACTACACACAATTTCAGCTGGAATACTAGTTGCTCTTCTCCTGGATCTATTGGTCTCTTGCAAGAAGCTAAACTGAATCACAGTATTGGTGCAGCCACCAGATGCAAAATGGCAATATGAATAATTATAATTTCTTGGAAAATTAAGGCATTATTAAACTGAATCATGAACTGAACCACTTCACAGTAATTTTCAATATTGTGACATTAAGCATCTCAAATCTTCATTAGCCGCAATGAGCATTTCTAGCCGCAAACCGACCGTGGATAGCCATATTTTTCGGGCACCGCCCTTCCCCTCACAGCCCACCGCTGTTCTCCCCTCACAGCTCTCGGTTCGGGCAGGTCGACGAGCTTGGTGCGGTGGACGAGCGAGCGAGGTAGCGGCCGTGGCGCTCTAGCTCCTCGGAGGCCCGGTCCATGGAGGTCGGCGATGCTGTCTCGTCGGCTAGTGGCGGCAGTGGCGATGGGGCATCGATGGTGGTTGGCCGCGCATGCGGTTTTTGTGTCCGACGGTGGTGGTAACCGGCTAGGTTCTCTTGGGGTTTGGCCGGTTGGGAGAGGGAGAGACGAGGAGGAGGAAAGAGGAGGAAGACGACGAGAAGGAGGAGCGGAAAGATCGGTGGTTTCCGGAAGAGGAGGGGAGAGGGAAGGGGAGGAACTCATCGGAGAAGGCAGCGCCAGTGAAGAAAGGGACGGCGACGACGACGCATTGAAGGACAGCGGGAACAACCTTCCTCCTCGCGCGAGACTCGCCGCCGTCGCCGCCGCCGCCGTCGCCTCCGGGTCGCATCGACGCCGCGCGCTCGTCCCCTCGAGGGTTTTTTCCACGTCTCTTGAGTCGATGATTTCTTCCCAGACCGCGGCGAGGGGAAAAGGCTGGGATGGGCCGGGATAGAATTCAAACTGGACTTAACCGAACACACACTTTCTTGCAGGCCGAGATTTAATCCGCATCGGGTTGATCCACGGGGATTGCGGCCCAATCCCGGCCATTCCCGGGCCAATCGAACAAGGCCTTATTGTGATTTATTTCACGGAGCCTCATGTTTTTGAGCAAAATGTTTAAAAAAACCATATTTATGTAAAATACTCCTATTTCATTATTACATATGATTATTTTTTCGTAAATTCACGTTAGTTGACTTAAAGTACACTTTAATGTCATCTAGTTTATACTTTTTCACTATAAAAAAAACTTAACATAATCCTAAATAATTGGTGTCAGTATCAGAGATAAGACATATCTTCTATACATAGATTCGTGATATATGAAGATACCATATACCTAATAATATATGAGTATGTATCTTTAATTAAGGAAGTACGAGAGATAAAAATTATTTTCTTAGAATAAAAAGCGTCAGAGTCCTATTCGGAGAAGATCTCCTTAGCTCGTATCATGTTCTAATTCTATGAGTTTTACTTGAAGAAGAAGAAGACGGCACGACCCCCTCATGAAAGAAGAGACATCGAGTTACAAGCCATAACCAAAGTCACATCGAGAGGAAATCGAGAGGAAGCCAGAGCCATATTCACCCGAGTAGATCTCGTCGGGCCATTCTCGACAGATCCTAGTCGTCGGGTTAATTCACCATCTTACTCCCCCATTATGATCCATATGATATTTTCTTCATATATTCATATAAACTAGATTATGGCTATTACTCTTACTAGAGGACCTAAAACTGTATAAATTCTTATCCCGTGTTTTCTTGTTACAATCTTACATATATCTTAGTTCCAACATTCTTTATACCCTCCAAATACCGTCTTCGGGTATAGCCCGTCAACATACACATTAATGATCAGACAAGATGATCAACAATAGTTGAAAAGCGGCTAACTTGTATATGTACTTAAAAACATCTCATGCATTTTTTACAATTATTATATATAAATATATTAGTCAGATATACGATATAAGTTTTTAGTCGAGGTTTTATAACACACTTTGCTCCAAAACTTGGGGTTTCATGAAACAAATTGCAGAACCTAGTGTTTTGCATTACTAACGCCCTAAAACTCGAGGTTTTGTGAAATTTGCTCTTCCAAGCGTGACACCTTAGTTATGTGCCTCAACCAATTGTCTTACGATACCTATTAAATGGTAAAATTATATGGAGTAATTTATACTGGCGATACACAAACTTATTAGGTGGGTACAATTTAATACATGAACTTGTAAAACACTTCTTCTGGTGACTGATGCATACGAACCAAGGCAAAACACCACGTCATGGCCAATTTAACCAAGTTAGACACTGATTAGAACGTGACGTGTGTTGGCACAAAATTTGCACCAACACATGAAGGCATGAGAGGTTTGCTTAACTCCGTTGTAGGTCCTATCATTCGGGTTCAGGACATGCCAGTTAGTTTGATCCTTTAACAAACAAGATAGATAGACAGATAAGGTGAAGTAGCCGATCGACCAATAGGCCAATGTGATGTAGCGAGACCAGCCAATGTTGATAGGGTTTTGAACAGTCAGCTATAGATACGACGTAGATTCAAACATTCAGATAAACAATGATATAAAGATAATACAAAAAATTTGACCAATGAACCAATCGACCGATACTGATATAGTGTGCTGGATGCAGGTTCGATGGTTTAAGCATATATCGACTGGAGGTACAATGAAGGTAGATTTACATGTATATCGGTTAACTAGCCGATACATCTGATAGCTAAAACCCATAATAATGATAGTTCATTGGCTAGAACCAGGGGCGGAGGCAGGGGGTATGCCGGGTGGGCCCCGGCATACCCCGGTCCACGCGTAAGTGTGTGTGTGTATATATATATATATTGTGTGTGTACAACAACATATCTTCTCGATTTGTCGTCTCGGAACTCGAAAGTCGAAACTCGGGAATAGTGGAAGACGAGAACCGTCGACGAATGCCCGAACCAGTGCTACTGAACCCATGCGTCGGCCATCGCCTTCGTGTCGGCCGCTGCCCGAGCCCTCGCGCCACCCTCGCATCGACCGTCGTCCATGCCTACACGCCGCCTGTACACCGGTAGCCGGCCGCTCATGCGCCAGGCTGTCGAATAAATTAAGACATTTATGTCCATTCGAAAGTGTCGAATAAATTAGTCAGAAAAACAGCGTTGTAAGTCTCTGGTATTCTTTTATGTACATATTTTTAATTAGCAGTATGGTGTTTAAACTATTTACATTGTAGTTAGTGGATCATTTTTATTTAATCTAAGAATTAAAGCTTTTATCGTGTTACTTAGTACATATATACCTAATCACATTGTTAATTTTATAATTATTACCGAAATATTGTGTTGAATTTTTTTTGGCGGCATACCCTAAGCTAAAATCCTACATTCGCCACTGGAGCCTAGAACTCCGATGAAACATTGCATAAAAACCTATTGCCTTACTAGAATTAAACTTATTAGCAACAATCAAATGGATCTGACCTAAGTGAGATAGTATAAAAATGAAGATAATTAAAAAATATATTTAGCCGATAGATGTATACAATCGTGATGGATATCGATCAATCTAAAACAACAATATGATTAAAGAAATACAAAGTTAGTTAGAATATCGGATCTAACCGATAAAGTCATAATTAAGCCGATACAACTCTAAACATCGATGGAGTTAAAGATAGAATCAATATATCTGATAGGCAATGCTTGCATCAATTTGAATAGAATATCGGACCTAACCAAAAAAGTTCTAGCCAAAACAATACAAGCGAAGTTGATGAAACTTACTTTCTTGCTGAAAATCGAACTTAATGATGCAACCCAACTCGAGAGCAAGGCTTCAAACTTGATTTCTCATCAGAGATTGAACTTAACCAATGCAGCCCTGCTTGAAAACAAGAACCCGTTGAAAGATTTGTGATGCGCCAAAATATAATTATATTCATATGTGGATGATTATAAAGAGCTCAGGTATACATCTTTATACCCTCGGGTTGATATATCTCTTGATCGGACACGAGATAAGATTTTCTAACAAGAAAAGATGAATAACTAAATCATGTCTACTTAAAAGATATACTATAAAACATAAAACCGTATTGTCATGGTCTTCATGATTCTTCATTGAACTCAGCTTGATCTGAATAATTTTTTATCCTTAACCGAATCCATTAAAGACCCGTAACAAATTTTGTTGTTAACAAAGTACACACGTGAGGTGAGCATGAGACATGTTATATTTGTAAAGTAGACTTAAACTTGACTTTTCTTTTATTGGTATTTGTTCTGCCCCTTATATCATATCTCAGATCTTTTATATATTTGTCCGTGCAATCGTTAGGACTTATTAAACTATTTTACTGATGCCTATATAGCATTCTTATCATATATATGTTTATGTAGCATTCTAATTAACACCTGAAATAGAAATTTCATTATGCACCTTCATGACGTGATATCTCATCTCATCGGAGCTACCGCACAATCCATTAGCCTCTTACTTGGGTGGAATTTTTTGTCATGTTCCTCAACAAGTTCTCTTACTATAGCTTTTCGATACCATAAAAACTTATACTCGATGTCATAAAGTGTTGTGGTACCAATACATGCAAGTATCAGTCTGGTATATATCCATTGATATGATACCAATAGGTATAGTCACTGGTTCCTGAGAAGCATCATCACTGTGCAGATATCATCACGGATATTTGAGGTATCATCACCAATCCCCACTCCTGACGTATTTATAATTGATACATGGATGCCTAAGATATTATAACTGGTACAAGGGTCATGACTAATCCTTGATACACAAATATATCATCATGATACCCATATATATTAGGCATGTGATACATAATTGATGGCTAAATCACTAACATGTGTTATACTCCGCCATATTACTGAGTATATGGGTGGGCACTAGCATAAGAGTCATGCAGGGCGGAAACAGATATTGGGCACCTAGAGCTTGAACCCTATGGCTAGCTCCATAGCGTCTCCATTATAATCTTGAAAAATGCTAGTATGTAATTTGTGAAAATATTTAAACTTTCATTAGCTTAGCTCTACATGTAAAGGTTTTTTTCTCCGCTACAACATGTATCCTCAACTCCACCATTACATTATTTATACTTTCGTATTTTACATTATAAGTGGGTACCACCCAAACACTACGCGAACAGTGTGCAAGGTCAAAACCACAACAATACGTAGGGTGAAACAATAAACTTCATCCAGGTTCTAAGAGCTGAGGTCAAAACCACAACAATACGTAGGGTGAAACAATAAACTTCATCCAAGTTATGAGAGCTGAGGAGGAAACTGTTGGCATCGAATCGCGCCACCACACCTTGTGCATGTTATGTGTAATCCTTTGCGACACTCAGAGACACGCCGCCATATGGAGTGGTAAATACCATCAAACGAACACTAGGAAAGGACCTGTCAAAGTAAACATATGCCAGTTTGTCCTAGGCTCGACAGGTCAACCAAGACGTCCTCTAACGCCGTAGAGATGAAAGACGACGAATAATATGAAGATTAAAGGAGAATAGACTTTGAGACAGGTAAAAAAAAGTTGTAGAATATAGAGTTTGGGTAATAGATTGATTTTGATGATTGATTGATTTTTTTTATGGGTGGACTTGCTTCTCGAGGTTTTTTCCATGTCCTATTAGGTCTAAAAATCAACTTAGACATGATAAATCTCAGTTTAAAACTAGAAAACACAAAAAATAACTAAATTAGACTCGAAGTTTATGCTGAAGGTCTAACCCATCTGACCACCCCATCTGACCACAGTTCATTGTCTGGTCTAACCGGCCATACGATGACGGTCAAACTGGCTTTCACGAGAATGACTCCATAGTTTTTCAAACTAGTGTCAAATGTGTGTCGAACAAACTTCATCTAGTTTGGAAGTTAAGAGACAAAAGCTAAGTTAAACCGTGCAGAAAGTTCAAGGACGGTAAATAGATATTTTCAATAGTTCGACCCATTATGCTTATATAACGTTCATGCGAAACTAGCTTCACTAGGAATTTGGGAATTTCGGTTCGTCCGTAGAGTGGTAAGTACATGACATTTTGAGTGTCCTAAAGAGGAAACAGTCGCAATTATGTCAACGTTTTCCATGCAATCCGAAAAAAAAGACACCCATTTTGGAGCCATTGGTAATTTAAACTCTGAAAAAAAACTGGTGCCTTAAATTGCACAAGACATGGTCACAAGTCTCAAGTTAATAAAATGGCTGTTCATTGTACGTATCAAAATATTAACGATCAAAAGAAATATATCAACACAATCTAATAGCTTTTTATAATATCAGTTGTATTAACAAAACATGAAAGCTAACTCAACAACTCAAGCTACTAAACAAGAGTAGCAATCACAATTAGAAACACTAAGATCAATACAACAGACAGGATACATCCATGACATCCCGTCCAGTATAGGGATGGCATCCACCGGGTTTGGGTGCGGGTAAAAAAACAATCCACGACTAAACCCATTAACTCGAGCAAAACCCGCTCACAAAAAAAATCCACGGGCACAAATATAAACCCAAACCCACAGGTAGTTCTCAACTTCTTATAAGCAGCTATCAATTTGTCACATGCAAAAAGCAACAGCACGCCAAAGTATCAAACAATAAATTTAGCTATAACAGAAAGCAACAAACTTCTCATTCTAACACATCAAGCAAAAGACTTCTCATTCTAACAAATCATTCAGTACATCAAAAATATGATCTCACAAACATGCAATACATATTTAGGTTTATCACAGGGTATAAATGTGTAATAAATCCTCCAAACAGTACACGGTAACATATGTTCTCAAATATCACAAAAGTGCAAACAAATCTTATAAACATGCATTAAATATTTGGTTTCATTATAAGGTGTAAATGTGTAATAAGCCCTCCATTGATTTTTATGTCTGTTTCGGACGGGTTGGATGTGGATTCGGGTATGACCACGGGTTTGGGTAAACCCACGGGTAAAAAACAGAACCCTTACCCACACCCACGCCCATGAACTTCGGGTTCAGGTTCGGGCATACCCAGTGGATTTTACTCTCCATGCTCATGCTCGTTTGGTACAAACCCCACGGGTACCTGTATTCGCGGGTAGGATTTTCACCCCTAGTCCAGTACGATACATCCTACTGCTAGGAGAGAACACAGGGATTGTAAAGCTGCACTATCTGAATAGAGATGCTTAGATGGATGGGAGCAACTACAGTCATACTCCCGCATTTGGATTGTTGCCCGCAAGAATGAGAGAGATCTCCAAACCTCTGCTGAAAGCCTGGTTAAATAGAAGTCGGGTCTGGAAGGTGGATATGAAAGGAAACCAGGAAAAGATGGCTATCGGGACAAAAATGATCATTCCTGTGCCAGCATCGTACAGGCGAGCTAGAGAGCGCACTGTTTTCCATAGACCTAGTTTCTTCACAATAGGTTTCCACGCCACAGCGATCTGTATTATAAAAAAACATGAGCATGATATTAGTGATAGAAAACAAATACAAAAGGGAACATCAAGTATTAGGTGTTAGGTGCTTCCAACAAAGAAAATAGTAAAAAATTTCAACTTAAAATACCACTTGTACAAAGAGAAATAAAAAGGCCAATTAACACTGGGTAAATGAACTACTTCCTCCGGTTAACCACATACAGAAATATATGAAGCTTGACTTTATTTTCTGTCTTCGAGGTGAGTGTGCAAAATCTAAAATATGATATTATGCGTAGCTTCCAAGACAAATTTATACTAACAATTTTATGTTTTCAAACCAAGTACTTCACAATTTATTGATAGTCAAAGCTTCCAAAGTTTATCTGGAAAACATCAAACGCTAGGTATTGACCAGAGAAAGCAGCTTTAATGGTGCAAGGAATAAGGCCAAAAGAAATTTTGGGAGGTTAAGTACTTCTGCGAACTACTTTAGGAGAATAATGATCTTCATGCAACATATTAACTGAGTTAACTTTTGCACCATCCTGTATGATGCTGTAATCGTTAGGTACAGAATGCAATGGACATTGATGTTTCTATAAGAAACTCACCGAAAGAACTCCCCAGCCAGTTGGCACAAATGCTAAGATGGCAGCAAACACATCTGAGACACTAAGGCTTGTAAACACAACTGCCACAACCAAGCCCGCCAAAACCATCAGTAACGCAATGCTTTTGATAAGACGGAGGAACAACTGGAAATGCACCATGGCCTTCGGATTCAAACCGAATACCTGCAGTTTAATACAATAAAGAGAACAAGTTAATATCCGGATATGTGATATTACTCAGATACCTCATACAGTACATAAGGAATTCACATACCAGTAGGAGTACAAAAAGGCCACCAAGCACAGCCCATGATATCCAATATATCTACAAATCAAATTAAATTTTCCATCACATTGTCTCCATTAACTAGACCAATAAGTGAAGATCAAAATATAAAATCAAATAGTATGTTACCAAATTTCCGATTAAAAAATATTTCAGTTTTTTGTGTTCAATATCAGATTATTAATAGCACATTTAAATAAAAACTACTTTCACAAAGAGAAAAAAACTAAAACATATTTGGTCAACGAATTTCATGCCAACAAGCAAATAAAATGGATGCTGAAAACATACCAATAGTGCTTTACTTGATCCACTTGCATCCATATGGTAAACAACTCCATACTGGAAGATGAAAAATCTTAAACTAAGTACAGTTTCCAGTATCCTCCCACCAACGTTGTGAATATGTGCCTGAAAAAGAAATGTTCGATATTAACTGTCATTCAATGACTTCTAGCTTGGTAAAAGCATCCATTTTGGAGCTCATCATTACCTTCTTCAATACAGCATTGACACAGTAACTGCAAAAGAGAAATCAACGGAAAGAATAACAAAAGTGGCCTCAAGACCTTACAACAAATGTGACAGTAGATTCTCATGATATTGTCAAGCTTCAATAAGATATTACTCCGTCCGTCCATGAATATAAGCATTTCTAGGCTGTTTAGTAGAGATTAAAGTTGAGGAGAAAAGACTTTGGTGGCCCTCCTTAAATGAGGGATGGGTGAGGGTGGGAGGATGGTTGGGGGTAAGATGGGAATACATTTGAATGAGAGGTGATTTATGTGACTAGTATCGTGGAATGCTTATATTTGTGGACAATTTTTAAACGCTTGGAATGTTTATTTTTAAAAATAATTCTAAACTTTATTAAATACAATACATTAATACGTTAAGTACAATAATACATGGGATTATTATATAATCATTGTATGATTATTTATATATAATTATTGTATTATTATTTAATTAGTTTTACTTCCGTAGAATTTCTTTTTATGATTTTTGTGCATTTCAGATAGATGGATCGGCAATGGATGTACACCGCAGACCGATGGTCGACAAAGTTTATTCAAGACGTGCATTAATTTTTGAGTATGACTAATGCTAACAAGTATAAGGGTTTTATATGTTGTCAATGCAAAAAGTGTAAAACCAGAAGGAGTATTCTACATCAAGAACTATCTGTACCCACTTGTTTGAGTCGGGATTCATGCCTAACTATAATGTTGGACATCGCACGAAGATGCAGGGATTGCAATGGAAGAAAATAAAGAAGACGACAACATTACAGACTGGGATCAACACGGTGGATTTGAAGAAAATACAATAGACGAGGCGGACGGGGCTGTTGAAGATAACGACGGTGCGGATGATCTTGATTAGATGTTGCGTGACGTAAAGGACTACGAATGTGAAAGGGAGATCCAAAAATTAGAGCGTATGTTAGCGGACCACAAAACGTCCTTGTACCTAGGTTGCGAACAGGGACACAAAAAGTTGGATAACCCGCTGAAATTCTTGCAATGAAAGACCAAAAATGATGAGTATAACTAGCACGTATTGATGCCATAAGATATGATGGTACAATTAGCATATATTACAGTGACATCGACGACATACGACATATGAGAACTTGACTATGAACCTCTGAAGGTCCCTCTATTTTGGTGTCAATGGGTTAGGCTGAGTGATGGAGGTGTAACGATTGATGATAGTGAAATGACAACGGTTGACCTTAACAAGGTTGGATACTCAGACGAACCATTCATCCTAGCCAATGATGTAACGCAAGCTTTCTAAATGGACATGTCAAGCAAAGCAAAGAAGGGGAAATGGCCCGACGAGCCAAAGCGCCATGTGGTTCTCCCAGGCAAAAAAATAAATCATCGGAGTCGAGGATAAGATTGACAAAGATTACGATTAGTTTGACGAGCAACCTCCATTCACGATGATGGTTGACCCGAGCATCCTCCTATCAAATGAGGACACCCCTTACTCACGCAACGATTATAACGAGTAAATATTAGTAAGGAGAAAGTATGTAAGGCCAACCATCACGCTGCAAATTATGTTTAATTTACTGACCTAGATTGTTGTATGGACGATATAAATTATTTTGAATATATTGAAGACTCATCTGTTTCAATTGATTTTTAATATATTCTCCTTATTTTCATGATTTTATTTCATCTTTAATGCATTTAATCGAGCATATGTTAATTATATATGATTATTACAATTTAAAACAATTTTAAACTATTTAAGTCAAGCTTATGTTAATTATATATGATTATTACAATTTAAAATAATTTTAAATCAGACATATGTTAATTATAAATGATTATTATAATTTAATAACAATTTTAAATCGGACATATGTTAATTTTACATGATTATTACAATTTTAAATCGATCAAATATTAATTATATATGACTATTACAATTTAAAAGAATTTTAAAACAAGCATATGTTAATTATTTATGATTATTACAATTTAATAACAGTTTTAAACTATTTTATAGTTTAAATGTTTTCTAATTAATTTTGTGATTTTATTTTTTTTAATGCATTACTTGTTATTGTTTTAAACCTATATTTAATGAAATTAATTTGACCCAGTTTAATGCATTATTTAATTTTTAGTCTCGGTTATTAACCCTAGCTGGGAAATTTTTTTTGGAAAATAGCGAAAAATTATTTTTAGTCCTTATTGGTGACAACAACCAGAACTAAAGATATATTTGGTCCTGGTTGGTGGCTACATTCAGGACTAAAGATACCATCTTTAGTATCTTTAGTCCTGGTTATTACCACTAACCAGGAATATAGATCTAAGGGTATATAGACCGGTGCACATCATCATCTCTACTGATACAACACTTAGCCGTTTTTTCACATCGATTCTCTCTTCTCGCCTTGCGCCATCGTTCTAGGTCTTGCCACTGCTATTGTCATTGTCGTTGCCCTCGCCTCGCGCCGCATTCTAGAAGGTAAGCCTCCATCCGACCATTCAATCATTACGCCCCCTTCAAGCTCTCTTCCGGCCGTCGCCGCCGTACGTCTTCTCATCGTCGTCATCATCGTCGCCGCCACCGCCGCCGCGCCGCTGCCATGGCCGACGCCGGCCGCCCCCACTGCGCCACCACCGCCGCAAGCCGCCACTGTCGACGCTCCCGTCATGGCCAACGCTACCATGAACGAACGTGAACGATATATAGAACGAACGTGAAAGAACGAACATGAACAATATATAGAATGAACGTGAATGAACGAAGATGAACGAACGTGAACGAACAATAGAACGAACAAACCTAAACGATAGAACGAACGATAACGATAGAACGAACGTGAACAATAGAATAAACTTGAACGAACGTGAACAAGAACGGTAGAACGATCGAACAAACATGAAAGATAGAATGACCGAATGTGTTTATTCGTTCGATCGTTTCTTCGCTCGTTTTGTAAGTATCGTTTAGTTAAATTTATTTCGTTTCTTAGATCCTTGTATATATTTATATATGTGTATACATATATTGCATATATATGTATAAATATATATATTTAATCTATAACTATCTAAAGCAAGTAGTGTTTCTACCCAAAATTTTGTTCTGTCTGACTATTTTGCAGAAAACCTCTTGAGTTTTTCCAAAATTAACCCGAGTTAGGGGTGGATACCGAGCCGGCTCGGCTCGAGAGAGCCGAGCCAAGAGGCCGGCTCGGCTCGTGAGCCGGCTCGAGCCGGCTCGTTTAGCTCGCGAGCCACTTTAATACAAGACAAATTACATTCCATTTTTTTCGAGTCTATTAAACATGCAAATATACAATTGAAAAAAGTAGAAAGTGATATATTAAGTCCATAATTAACGTAATAACACTTGTTCATCGGTAATTATCCATGCAAATGTAATGATGCAACTAGATTAGATATTATTACTATTATAATTTAAAGCATTAGATCCATATTGACTATCATAAAATCATAAAAATTATTGATTTATTGCCATATCAACAACAAAACAAGAAAAAAAAATAAAACAAGCAAAACATTAGGCCCTACTTTATACATTGTATCAAACTCGTTGAGCTCATGAGCAGCTCGCAAGCTGACTCGAGCTGGCTCGTTATAGCTAACGAGTTAAACCCTTGACGCAGCTCGTTAGCATTTCTCAACGAGCCGAGCCGAGCCAACTACGAGCCGAACGAGCTATCGAGCCACGAGTATTTCGTCCAGCCCTACCCGCAGTCCCAATGCTGAAAAGAAAAGGGGGCTTGGATGAAAGAAAAGTCCTTCGCCCCTCCCTCCCGTCCCCATCTGCGCGACGCCCCGCGTCGCGCCTACGCTCCTCCGTCCCATCGCTGCTCGGAGCTCCCGCACCCTTCCGTGATGTCCCCATCCACGTCGCGCCTCGACTTCACCCGTTGCAACGTACGAGCACATTTGCTAGTATATATATTAAAAACATATATTGCATATATATACATATTATACATATATATATATATATATGCATAATATATAAAGTAAAAACACCAACCGGGACTAAAAATCGATATCTTTAGTCCCGTTTTCATGATCCCGATTTGCAACCTAAGACTAAAAAGGTTGCAAACTAAAACTATAAAGGGTTTCCCAAGCAGTATTACCAGTTCTTCATCCCACCAGGCTTCCCAACTTTCTTCTCCCTTAACCCCAATACCACCTCGGTAAAACAACCAATTCGTCCAGTCTCTGAAATCCTCAACGACCCTGAGAGAGGTAGAGAGCTATTTTAATCCTGATAATTAGAACTTCAAACATAATTACACAGAGTAACACGTGCATATAGAATGCTTAGCGGCTTACTTCTGCCATTCAAATCCAGATGGATTGAATATGTAGGGAGCAAAAAGCCAAGAAACTGCCATAAACCAGCTACTTATGGAAAGTAAAATGTAGCCAACTGCTCCACCATCGTTAAAACCATACGCTAAAAAGGTAACTAACAAAAGAGCAACCTCCAACCTGTGAAAAACAAGAGCAATCATCACAGACAGTAGTTGCACACAATTTTGAGAGTAAAATCAGGTGACAACAAACCCTTTCACAAAGTGGCTCCTGGAATAAAGACGGTAATTCTCAGCAAATTTGATATGCCGTACCACAAAACCCCTACCGGTTGCTCTGTACTGGTAATTCAGAAGAAATGCATCAGATCAATACAGAGTAAAATTCAGAAATAGATAAGCATCACTTAAAAACAAAGGACCCTACCTTTGCACCACCATGTAGTATTGTGCGGCCAAAATAGTGAGTTCTTGTACCCAGGGAGAAAGTAAAAAATACAGAGCAAAGTTGGAACTGCATCGTGATGAAGCTGACAAAAGCCTGCGTCATACATTCAAATGTAAAAATGCATTTCTCCAGGCAAAATATATTAGACAATAGAAACAACATAGGCAAATAAAGCTAACAGATGCAGAAAAATCTATACAATATTAGAAAGGTAAGCTCCACTCAACAAACAACCAACTATATTACAACAGCCAATAGGCGAAGACTGAATCTTTCTGTTGCAGTGAAGCACAATGAATTCAAAAACATAAGATGGAATAAATGAAGACTTTGTTGATACCAGAAGAAATATGACTTGACTTATATCAAATACTGTGTTGTATTAAGAACATGTTGAAAACATTTGGTAGGAAAACAAAAATTCCATGGCAGATAATCGAGACCATGAGTACTCAGATGGAACAGCTTAGGTCATTTGTTGGCAAGGTAAAAGGAATACCGTCAAGACACCAAATTCCAGGATGAAACCTAGAATCATAGGAATAGCAGTAAATACACCAATCTGGAAAAGAAACTGTGTGTTCAGAGCTGCATTCAAGGCTGTGTTCTGCAATATATCAGCCCGATTCTGAATTGATTCTCCAACTCCAGACAAAGCCTACGAAACAAATATAAATGGAATATGTCAATTACAATATAATATCCTAGTCAGATATGGCAGAAAAAAATGTCACAAACTGAACCCAAGAAACTGGAACGTAGGGTAGAGAAAGTGCAAAATTGTGAAAGGGTGGAATAGAGATGGAACACAGTGAGCGAACATTTATAACAGGAATTTCCTAGAAGGAACTAGCAAGAAAGTTAACGTGAATTATAATATCTATGAGCTTTACAGGTGCAAAAGTAGAACATAGAAGGAACACAGCATGCAAGCATTGCACCACCCAATAAACCAGTGCTTATGCTTCCAGCACATTTTACTTAAAAAAATATATCATCTTGCGTGGTTAGGAACTTTCCAACTTGATATGCAAAAGATAGAATAAAGAACATAGCAGACATAGAACAATGAAAGCAAGATGCACTAATAACAAAAAAAACCTTAATAATGGAACTTCATACACTTGACAGCATAGAGCAATGTGAGTGAAGTCATTACAAAAGGTGGACAATAAGCAAGTAAAGTGACATGCAAAAAGAAGTCAATTCCAAATATTATTATAGAGAGATGTTAAAATCAAAGAAAGTAGAATTGATTTGTGCCTTACCAAATAGGTTTTCCCATAGAGAAATATGTACACGGTCCAAACAGTTAGCTGCAAAAGAGCAAACAACTTAAGATCAGAATTTTGTTAAGAATAATAAAAACATGATTGCAGACTCAGGGGGATAGCACCTACAACAAGATCAATATGTAGCATCACTAATCTATTTTAGAACAAATTTAATTTTATGCATGTACCTTAAAATAATATAATAAAAAATCCTATGCGTATAGATATAGCTTGTAGTGCACACATTCTGATCTATTACTATAAACAGAGAAGTATAAAACTGAAATGTATAGTAAAATGTTTTGAAATTTACGAGTCAAAAATATGTTTATTCATTCTGCTTTTTTCTCAGGAAAAATCCTCATCCTGAAGTGATCATAGAGTACTTGGAGGAAAAAGGTGAATAAGAAAGATTTACACAAAAAAAAATCTTTTTATCAGGTCTGATAATAGAACTAGAGCCAGCCACAAGCCCACAATTGTACCAAAAGAACACAGCTAATGGTAATTGAAGCGGCATTGATCTACTCCCTCCATTCATTTTTAACATGTCATTTGGGTTACAATATCCAATATACAACTTTGACCAATACATTGGTGATGAGACAATTGAGTACCTTTTCTTGAAATGCCCTATGGCTAGGTTGGTTTGGAATAATATTGGTACTACCTTCAGCTTTTGAAAGATTGAAAGTATTTCTCATTTGTTTGGTGCTCGGATAAATCAATTCAGTAAAGATATGAAAAAAAATGTTTTAGGTCTTGCTGCTGTGTTGTGGGCAATCAGGAAGTCAAGGAATAACGCATGTTTTAATTCATATGTTCTGAATCACCCAATTGAGCTGATTAGATTCATCTGTTTTTAGATTTCCTCCTGGTCAATATCGCAGATGTCACAGGAAAGGTTGCTTTCTCTTCTGGTTTGCTTTCAGATCTTCCCAGGTTGTGTCTGTAGCAACTTTATTGAGTTTTAGTAGTCTTGTTGGCAGCAATGGTTGTGACAGGGATTGGATGGCATCACAATTGAGACAACCTGCTGGCATTTTGGTTTTGTTTTTCTTCTTAAGCTGTAAACCTGATGGTCGTTACCATTTCTACTGAAATGGAGATCAGACCTCTCTATTTCAAAAAAAAAAAAAGAAGAAAAAAAGCGAACCTACTAACTTCAAATTTACATTATACTCCAATTTTTTTACATGATGTTTAACGTCATTGAACTAATCAACGCCATACAAAAAAAATGGAGGGAGTCAATCTCATTGCACTGTGTGTATTAGTAGCCAAAGTTTTAAAAGTTCAACTAAAGACATTCTAAAATGACATCTATTCGTGAATAAGGGAATAACAAGCAAGGGAAATGTAATTACCATGGTGCAGAAGTAGAACCCAATAGTTGTCACATAGAAGGACAACATCCTGAAAAAGTCAAAAAGCTGTCCTAGTCTGTATATATCCCGGCTGAGCACTTGCTCACCATTTCCTCCAGCAACTTTTCCTTCAAACAATGCAATCTGATTAAGACCAACGTCTCTTCCCTTTCCAACCTACAGAATTATGTTTGGAACATCAATATAATGTTCACAAGACAGCAGAGTGTTGGCAACAGTTATAAGACTAGAGTAGATGGTGCAGCAAAAAAGTTTGTTTAGCATTGGTAGCAGGAGATCCTGTGAAACAATATCAGCTTAGAACTCCTGGTGTACATATAGAATAGAAGGTTGCAGGTAATAAAACATTTTGAACCAGGTGGACAAGGCTTTTCCCACCAACTCTCTCCTTAATCACCAGCAACAATTAGTTTGGAAAAAATCACCACGAACAATAACTAGCATTTGTAGTACCGTCACGAACAATTTTGGATAGCAAATCAATAGCGCGATGTTGGAATCACCAACAAATCAAGGGCAAATCGATGTAGTTTTGAGTTTACTGAGAATATTAACTCCCAAATGTAAGAAACCCCAGAATTTGTCCAATTACAGAGAACTCTGGCATCCTGAACTTTCCTCGGATACTGATAGCGACAGCTAGCCGTCACCAAATGGAAGATAATACTTCTTCACATTACTGGATAAGCTCAGATCAAGAGTTTTAACTACCTCATTTTACATGAACATGAATGATGTATGACATGCTTCTTCCAAAGGTAAATGAATCAATTCACTTTTGTTGTTAATCAATCCTCCTTTATATTAGTTTTAAATACCAAAATATCCTTTTCCCCCCAAAAGTTAACAGATTATGAGATCAATTGACAAATAGGCGATAACAAATTGAATTTCCTTTTTCAGGCCTACCATTCAGAGATTAAGGTATTCTTGACTGATAAGCTAGATGTTAGCGCAGAAAATTCAAGACACGAATGAAGAAAATTCAGACCTGAATAAATTCATGATGAGTTATGTTCCCTAAGCGCAGAGTTGAGTTGAAACCTGGAGTTCATAGATGCATCAGTAAAAAGATACAATACCATGAGTGTAACAAAATTACAGCTAACTATTGTGGTCTGCAATTTGTAAATGATAGGCAGAAACAGGAAAATTATTGAAAATATATGGACAAAATGATATGCTTATCACCAAACAAAAATATGCATTGACAGAACCTGAGAGAGACCCCCTACAACTAAAACAATATAAAAATATGCAGAGCATTAACAACACAGAGAACTACAGCTAAAAATATGATAGTTTACAATGTGCAAGCAGCTTCTACTCACTTTTTAGTCTCTAGGTTACTAGATAGCCTCATTTACTGAATCACGCTCTGAGCATTAGAATAATTCTATATCGAATTCACTAGCGAGAAGAGAGGAATAAAGTCTTTTTTGCCCTACTAACTAGCACACAGGCTGTCCAACCGAGGTCAGTTCATGGATGTGCATCACCAGACGCCTAGCACACAGCAAATGCCAATTTAACAGAATGTAATGGGCTATCATTAATAATGAAACCTGAAAGAGAGAGTACACATGCAACAACCAGAATTGAGAAAAAGACAGAACAATAAGGTCACTAGCCCTACCTGCATAAATATCCTCACTGATATTGATGACACGGGAGGCCTTACTTATTCCACCCCTCGTTATATGAAAAATTCTATCAAAAACATCTGGATGGCCATAATGCATTCTTACTCTGCAAAGGAATTCCAAATGTTGACAGTATGTAACTTGAAATGATACTCATGAAATAGAAAATATATATTATGTAAAAGCACTTACTTCAGTGGATTGGCCAGAACACGCTGTCCTAATGTGACAAAACTAGTTTCCTGATTGGACATAAACGAGGCCAGAGAAGAAACACTACAAAAGAGAGATTGTAAGTTTGAACTGAGATGACTACTGAAGTAAAGCCACAACAGAAGTACTGAATAAAAATCTAGTGAAACAACACCTTCCCGTGAACACATGTTCTCTAACACCAAGAATTGAAGGCTTGTGCTTGCCATGATCCTGATAGAACTCTTCAAGCAGGTTTCTCATTTTGAGTGCCTCCTCAAAATAGTTATCCTTCAATAGCACAACCAAAAGAAAAACTCAAAACAGATGGAACAAAGTCATCACATTTGGCAGGAAAAAACAAAAATGGTATTTTGGCAATAGTAAAAAGAGGAGCAGTATAGGAGCTATTTCAATTACATTTTTTCCGTAACTATAGCCTTGTTAGAAATAAAAAAAATATGCACATAATCGGAACTTCAAAAAATGTGTAAAACATTGTATTGATATATACTGAGCCACATTAGATATGTACTATTCAATAAAAAAGGCTGAACATATAGTAAAGGATTACAAAAAAATGAGCTGAATAAAGGGCAAGTGCTTTTATTTAAATATCGGGGAAAACCAAGGAAGGTCCATAAATAAATAATAGACATAATATTTGCTCCTATATGTATAAGGATCAAACTTTGTACGAGAACTAGTCAATAATCAAAATATGAAGACAACTGCATACCTGATTCATATCAATGGTTTGCACTGCATTTCCACGGGTGAATATTACGGCATGATTTTGGTTTTCTGGTTTCCCCTCACCCAGCTTAAAATTGCCAGGCAATCTAATGGAATAAATTTCCTGCGGCCAAGTTATTTTGGTGCATAGAAGAATTAATACGTTACTCAAATAACCAAACATGATATTAAGTATTTTAGCTGAATGATATTTACTTAACAAGGGAAAGAATGGTATACTACTATAGGAGAGCATAAATAAACAATATGGATATCAAGTGTAAAGTTGGATACAATGAAAACAATATGAAAAACAATGCACAGAAGGCATTAAAACTAACTTAAGGAGCAGAACACATTGTTAGCAGTAAGAGTGTACAAAGGCAAAATAACGTCTGAAACCCAATAAAACAATTAGTAGTGTTAATGGAGATGGTTCTTTCAATAGATAAGATAAGGGTAAACAAACATTAGGCAAGAGAAAAACAAACTTCAAACTAATTTCTACTGACCTTGTCCTTTCCATGAATGTCAGCTTTAACAAGCTTTGAGTAATAGTTGGTGCTAGGCTTTCCATTCTTAACGCTCTCAACAATATCAACGTAAGCAACTCTGAGTGCTTCATTTCTGAGAAAGATAATAAAGAGGAGGAAAGTTCATTTAGCATGAAAACAAGTAAAGAGCGCAGATATTTCTAATATATAAAGTGAAGAGTACCTTTGCATTAGTAGAGCTATGTCTGCAGCTTCTGGTTTCCTCTCTCCCTTCTGCACCCCGTATATTTGGCAAGTAACCACATATGTAAATTTCAAATCAGCCTGAGCACGAGCCTCAGGAGACAGCTCAAAATGTATATCAGCCAGACCAAGACCAGTTGTAGCAAATGCAGATTCAATATCTAGCAAAGGAAAACAACACAGCAGGTTATTTATTACTTCATAAACAGCATTAATGTTTCTTACAGGGCAGTAGTAGAAATACCTTCAGATTGCAACTTCTCCAAATAACTTTGCAGCATAAGGGCTTTCCTATAGTACATCATCCCACGAACTGCAGGATTAACATAGTTCAAAAACAGTTTGACATTTTGAAAAACTTGTGGAACCAAAAGGTTTCTGTCATAAGATAAAACAACAGCAAATGAATGTATCTTCAAATTACCACAATTAATATTTTTAAAAAGTATATAACGGACACGTTTTTAACAGTTTCACCAGTGTGAACCTTTGGGGTGGCAAATCATAAAAAACCAGGCTAGTAAGAAATAAATACCATGGAAACATAACATTAGCAAAATAGTATATGACATGACCATATAGGTTTCGCAAGATAACAAACCAGTTCGTGCTAAGGTCTGCCCACGGTAAGAAGCCCACAGACGTAGTTCCATCATGTCATTTGGGCTACTAAAAAGTTCGGAGTCTGTTGTATTTTCATCCCTGTTAATGCGAGCAAGGAAGTTCTTCCATTCATCTGTTTACATAACCCAACTTCGTTAGACTGTGCAACCATAATAAGGAAGAGGTAACTACATTGCATTGCATCCTTCAAGCACAAATCACAGATAGCAGCAGGCACTTGCACTAACTTTTAGGCATTGGCAGTAGATGCCACATTTTTTCCTTCTAGAGCAAAATGTAGGAAAGCCATCTTACAAGAGAAGTTCAAACAGTGCTTTCAATAGTAACAGTGGAGGGAGAGGGAACAAACCTGGATAAATCTTCTGGAGATAAAATAGTGTACTTATACCATCTTCATTTCTCTTTTGGAGTTCATCTTTACTATAAAGAACAGTCTCGGAGTAGTATGGAGTAAATACACTGCAAAAGGAAGTGGTGCATATCATAGGCACAGAAAACAAGAGCAACTGAACCAAGAAAAAATGCCACACAACAAGGAATGCTCGGGAAACAATAGAAATTTTAACATCAAGATTCACGAGATTTAGTCATCTCAACATGGTTTTGAACAAAAAAAAATAAGTCGTAAACAGAATAATATCAAGAATTCATATCTTTATGGCGTTCGTTCCTAAATTTCATCAGCGAAAAATTTTAGCAGAGTTGCACGATGAGCCCCCATATCGCCATACCGGCACACTGTGCCACTACCACATACATCATCATGCCCTATCTCCAAAACATCGCTTATGACCTTAGGCACCCCATAGTGTGCCATACCACCCACCTCTTTGACCACAACTACCCTTCAAAGTCATACTCAGACTATGTTGGTGGACATTAAAATTGCATGCGCACCAATGTTGCCACAGGATGAGACAAGAACGCGCTAAGGTCAGTTGGTAAGGCAGGCAAGGTCAGACTAGGAGTCAAGGCAACAAAGGTTGCCCATGATGGCCAGCAGACTCAAGAATGCAAGGTCTGAAGTGACTTGTGGTCAACTTTGAACTCATTATTAACCAGGTTTATCATTATTCTTTGATTCCTGCGATTAAACACATGAGTGGGTACTAGTCTAAGAAAAAGAAAATAAATTAAGGGGAGGCTGGCTAGGCTGTTTCTACAGACTATCGGCACATTTCTGTAGGATGAGACACTGAACAGAAGCAACTCCGAACTGATAGAACAAGCAGAAAATTGTAGACAAGTCTGACCTGAAAGAAACCATTTCTGAAACAGGTCTTGCAACAGGCATCTGCATGAACAGAGAGTTTGTAAAGAACTCCAATCTCCGTCTAGCTTCCAGGTTTTTAGGAACATTTGCCGCTGACTCCTTGATGGTCAGAAGAGAGTACAATCGTTTGATCAAGTCCTTCTAAATTCCATTAAACCAACATTTAAAATAATGGTTATAAAGATTCATAAGCAGATATTGTAAGAACATTAAAATTTTAACAAGAAAAACCAGTGTTAAGACAAAATACCAATGTCGAGTCAGTTGGCCACTTGAGATTATTGAAAAGACGGCCTTCAGCTCTTGCTTGCTTAATCTGTTCCCATTCATCAATGTTGCCACTAGAATTCATAAACAAAGGAAGTAGGAATGAAATATTATAAACAGAACACAGCTTTGAGTAAAACATTAGAACAGGATAAATTGTAAAAAAACAGACCTCATATCAACAGAAAGCACTTCATGATGAACAACTTCATACAGATCTTGAATAGCATTAATTGCCCCTTTCCTCAGATCAGTAGACTCAGTTTCTTTCTAAAAAGCAGCACCTTAACATTAACAAATACTAGAGGAGCATGGATAAAATTTTCAAGCCCAAAAATGCATAAAACAGAAAATAACTTTTACAAACTTCTAAAATATTTAAGATTCATATCATCCCCTACAGTACTTCCAAAAAGACTGTGTACCAGGTACCTAACCTTCACAATTCTAGAAGTCAGTATCAACATATTACCTTATTACCTTAAGACGCAATTCCATAGTGGTTTAACCATCTGGAAATAGATTTGTGTGTATGTGGATATTACCATAAGTCCTGATGATTCATTAAAAAGTACAAAGAAAAATCGTCCATGATGGAGGGAACTTCAGAGATGCAATGCAAGAGATGTGGTTTGGTTGCTTTACATGAGATCGTGTGTTAGTGTGCGATGGTGTTTGTTTGGATCATCAGGAATATAGGAAACACAAGTTAAAGGAAGAAGATATCTAATTTGTATTAAATAATTAATAAAATTCAATACCCTTGTTTTCCAACTGAATATAAAATAATAACCCTTACTATGCACTAAGCATGTCATATATTGTCTTAACCTGGCATATCATTGTACTGGCCCCAGAAAAAGGAAATTTATCTGTGATTTTTCTGGACTAGGCCCTGTGGGAAACTATTCACCATGTCGATCCCCAAACCAGGCAATCAAACCCACAGGGGTATATCCTGTAGGTTTTCAATCAAGCATGCTCTTAGTAACTAACAAACTTTCTTTATATATATATATATATATATATATATATATATATATATATGTATGTATGTATGTATGTATGTCTGTATGTCTGTCTGAAGTACACTACTTTGGTCCAGCCCAGCCGCAGACAAAAATAATTCAAGGTCGTCAGACCAAAAAAGGCATGCTAGTGTTGATAACTCATGTCTATTCGATGAACCATAAAAAACTTCCAAGTTTAATAAGAGTTCCAGCAGACAACAAATAAACAACATATATATCATATTTTACATTGTAAAACGTAATAATGCATCTTACACTGGAAGCCTGGCAAACAGTGTAAAAATGGCAGATGGAAGCCTCAAAATGGCAGAGAAAAGAAAATACCACAACGTTGATTTATTTAGACAAAATTATACTCACTCCAGCCTCCATTTTTGTTCTATGTTTTAGAATCTTTACAGTCAAAACCTTTTTAAATTTCAACCTTGCTTGGTCATACAAAAACTTTATTACGATTTGTAGCTATAGGGGGGTAGTAATTACCAAAATTCCTGCTACAGCAACTAGCTTGGCAATGACATTAGGCAATCTGCTGAAATGAAGATCACTCTGAATGTTCCTTTTGGAAATGCTTTCTCGGATACCAACATAAATCCTCTCCACCCTAAAAAAATAAAATCATCATCAACACATCCCACGGATAAAAACATCTGTTGAACTAGATGAAAAGGAAGTAAGGAACAGGATGAACATAAATAAAATCCCTTACCAGAGACGCCCTTCTTTATCTAGTATAGATGTCAGAATATAATAAATGCTGTGATAGCACTCTACAACAGCATATTGCATGTATTCATCCTTTGATATCCTTAGCCACAGTTCCTCTTGTGAGTCTTTACAATCAATTGCAATATCTTTGGCTAAGAAAACCTGCAAGGAACATGAAAGTGGTCGCCAAAGTGACAAAACAAACATAAGATGTGGAATCATCAAATCATGCCAGGGAAAGCTTTTTAAAAGCTAAAATAAGTTTTTGACTTTTGACCTTGCTAGCAAGCAAAAAGAGAGGCCACTGCACAATTGGAAGAGATCCATTATTCTTGGGCATCAAGAGTAAATCCAGTTCACTGTAAGGATGAAAGATCAGAAAAAACTCATATCTAATTAAGACATTTGAAAGAACTGTAACATAGTATTCCAAAAAGCTTTACTTACGTGTTATTAATATAATCCTCTTCCCGCATATTCCTCACAATTTCGTTCCAAAAGGGAGCAAATTTAGATGCATCAAACTTGTTTAATTCCGAATGCTGGTAAATTATGAATACCAGTGTCAACTTATTGGAAGTAAAGATAAAGAACTGGAAGAAAACGCGCTATATCTATAATTTATGAACAATAAAGATCTCTCTAGCTTGTCTAAACTCTAAACACGCATAGCAATCAAGATGAAAACACTCAGGAACAGCTCAACTGATCTGAGCTCAAATCAATACAAAGATGTTTCATTCAATGAATCATGGCTACATAGCACATACATACAGGCAGGACAACCTAAAACAAAATACTAAAAAAACGCCATTAAGGGAGGATGAGACTAGGCAAAAGCAGAAGATGACTGGTAATGGAGGGGGTTACGACTTAGGACGAGAGTAGTCATGAAACAACATTCAGAGGAAAAAGATAGTTATGTGGAAATACACAATATTCAGGAATGCCTATCTACTTAAGTGAATCTTTTAATGGAAATACACAAATGAAACCACAATACCATACTTCTTATTACCTAGTATAAAATTAGTGGAGCAATACTCTAGTTCTGTTTTTTAAAAAAAATAGGGGGCCAAATACTCCACAAATATAGAAATTCAAGCAAAATGGAGCATTTACTTTCACTGCAAATCCGTTTAAAAATACTTGGAGCTATAAGAAAATTATGTGGGCATGCTCATTACGAAAGTGCTTTCATAACAAAAATCCCTCCGAATACGTTTTTCTAAGTTTCTTATATTGTCGGATGGCAAATAGCCAAAGCTGGATTGAACACTCTGTAGTATAAGTTTTTTTATTAAAGGACAGAATCATATAATAAAGCAACTTAAGAGCATTATTGAAATATAACAAATAATGTCCCACAGCTCCACCTACAGAAAAGATATAATAAATAAACAAGCAAAATACAGGTAACAAGGTAAATAGTACCTGACTCGATGATAGCAGCTGCTTCCTGTATAAAGGATTAAAACCACTTTAGTGTATTCCACTCAAGTAATATATCAACAAACTATAAAAACATCAAAAACCTTTTCGGTACAGCAACATGGAGTTTATCCATGAATGCTTCAGGGAACTTCTCAAAGAATCTGTGAACTGCTTCAACAGACCTAATCTGAAAATGACATACAACCACCAGATAAGAAAGATTAACAAAAAAAAAAGCAAAAGAACGATCGAAGTACTAGCTATGCACATATGAAGAACAAGAAAAAAAAGGTCTAGAAAAAACATGCATTTTACATAAATGGGCTTAATAAAACTGGTACAATTACTTTTAAATTGCATGTTAATAGTACAAAATTATTTTCAAGTGTCTTTCCACAAATAATGCATTTTCATAGGTAGAAACATCCTGCAGACATACTGTGCAAACATTTAAATATGCTGGAGAATTTAGGATTTGGTAAACAAGAAAAGATTTCCTCGCATAAACAGTAACAATTTAACACATCAGACAGAATCACATTGCAATAGCTCAAAAGATAAAGGACAAGAAGCTAAACCTCTCCCAGGCGATCACGTGCACCAAGGAGAAACCCACATATAGCAGACATCACGGTGTAAAATACATGGATATCCAAAAGGTAAATCTGCATAAATGAATTTTTTCTTTAGAGATGTATTTTTCCAATGTTCACTGCAAATTCAGCAGCTTCCTGCAGCAGAAATAAGCCTAAGAAATAAGTGTGGGATAAGCGGAACGGCTGAAATGTTAAAGAACTAAATGAACTTGCCCAGTTTGATTTTTTTATTTAAATCCATTTTGATTTTTTAGTTCTGATTGTGTTGAATAGTGCATCTGCAAGTTGTTTCCTATTTATTTGTTAGCTACATTAGATTTAACTAAGTATAAGTATCTTTCTCTTGTTGGATGTTAAAGAACAAAACTTATAAATATATTTGCCATCCTATCAGGTTCAGCACACTGAAGTTATTCCTCCAGCAACTCGCGCTGCTTTGACATGCTGTCATTTAGATATTATTATTGCTCCAGAATTAGATTATTTACTCAATGCTAGGACATGATGTCCCTGAATTCACTACAGTTGAGAGAGAGCAAGATAAGGGGACGGGGCATAGTATAAATGCATAGGACAAAGTTAGGAGCAAAAAAGGTTACTTACTGATACCACTGGAGCCCATAAAGAAAGAATTGTTAGAGCATTATGGTTATCTGTAAGCATTAAGAAAAGTTTCAAATATTAGTACATTAAAGTGCACATCATTACACGTGAAGGAACCTATGGAAACAACGTATACAACCAGAAGTAGATTTCTTGCTTTGCCCACAAACATCTAAGACAGTTGCAACTTAAAAGAACGTACTAAGAAAATTATTTAAAATGCTGATATTAGAAAGAGATAAGACTCGAACAACTATTTCCAGCCACACAAGAATATGGAATTTTTAGGTATCAAGTTGTGCTGACAAAGAAAAGAAATTAACCATAGTCATAAGTATGAGGATGTGATATTCTTACTCTTCGAAACGAAGTCATGCCAAGCATACTCTAAGCGTTTGAAACTGATTATTTCCCTTGTTGGTTTAACAAGAGGTTCGATCTGCATAAGAAAGGCTATTTTGAAAATGCAAGCTGATCTGGTAAAAACAGAGGGGAACTAGATAAACTAAAACTTTCCTGGAGAAAATAAGTGAATGAAAATTTTGCACCAAGAATTGCAAGCCAGAAAGTAACATATCTGCACGGTAAATAAAGTTAGCACTAGTCTGAATTCAACTTTGGAAAAAAAAATCACAGCACTGTGATTCAAAGTCCTAAAGGATTACTTGATGTAGTCATAAGGTCTTTCATGCATGCCTCTCCCAACATAATTGTGCTCCTTCAATATAAACCAAATGTCAGAAAATAATAGCAAAAGATATTGGATTACAGTGACTTAACAAAAGACAGCTTTTAGTTAGTCAAAATGCGCCAGCGAGCAAGACCTGATGCATCCACTTTGCAAGGCGTACAACAGACCAGCGGTAGCAATAATCGGTCAAACCACGGCAGCAAGGAACACTCATAAGCAGGCCGATAATTATTTTGGCGCCCACGTATGCACTGATTACAAAGACATATATCTTGAAGGTAGCCGAATTTGTCCCGTCTTGAATTGATTTGCTGAGAAAACAATCAAGCAACCAAAAATGCCAAATTAATGGTATACACATAAAGAAGGGGATAGGTATCATCCCCTGGACTTTGGTGCGTCAGCCCCTGAATTCTGAAATCAATGTTGGGGAGTTATAGCAATTCACTAGGGCAAAGACCCCTTTATTCTTTTTCATAGTTGAATACAAAAAAAAATCAGCTTTTTGGAAAATTGTTTGGCAATTATCCATTTGGTCTCAGATATAAAAAAGAAAACATACATATATAGGTAACAAATAACCAACGAAGCCGCAGTGAACCAACAGAATCGCCAAAGCACTCTGGTAATTGCAGATCCACGAGATGTTGAATAGGCACCATACATCATCAGAATGTCCAATATGCCTTGCACAGAAAAAAAAAAGGAAAAAGAAACAAGAAAAATTAGTCACTTACAAGAGAAATTGTGCAGATGATCATAATGGAGTAACTAATAAGAACTTCCGTGACTGACTCTCAAAAAATTTCATGATGACATAGGTTGGACCCAGGCTGAGGAGTTCCAATACTGTATTTGTGTTGAATTTACGATCATTAAAAGCAATGATCATTAATCCCTGAATGAAGACAAAAACACTTAGTTTAACATTGAGCACCTAATCATCCAAGGAAATATCATACCAAATAAGAATAATAAAAGGTTCAACTCTCCTTATAATCATCAGCTTTAAGCTACCATTTGCAGCATCTTTTCACTATAAAAGTTGTACATGAACAAAACACCAGATGGTTGATGATTGACATGGTGGTTAGTGTCGAGATTTGGGAAGCTTCTAGCAGGCTCATCGCCTTGCCCTCACTCTCTCTATTTTTATCTCTATAGTTTTACACATAGCCCCTTTTACATTTGCCTATTTATACCAACACTCCTCCTCAAGATGGGCTAAAAATATCTATCATACCCATCTTGTTACAACTCAACTCATTCTCACTAGATCCTAAACCCTTTGTAAAACAGTCTACTAGTTGACTACGTGATTTTACATACTCTAGTCTTAGAACCCCACTATCAAGCTTTTCCTTGATGAAGAATCTATCAATCTCAACATGCTTGGTGCGATCAAACTGGACCGGATAATTTGCAATATTGATTGCAGCTACGTTATCACAATGAAGCATCATGGTCTCATTTCTCAACACCCGCAACTCTTTCAACAAACCTTTTAACCACAACATCTCGCACAAGCTTAAGGCCATTGCCCTATATTCGGCCTCTGCAGTAGACCGCGCCACAACCGCTTGCTTCTTGCTGCGCCATGAGACGAGATTGCCTCCCACAAACACACAATAACCAGATGTGGACCTTCTATCATCTCTGCTACTTGCCCAATCTGCATCACAATATCCTTCCAGATCTAAATGCATGTTCTTCTTGAACCATAACCCTCTTCCATGTGTTCCTTTTAGATACCTCAAAATTCTGTAGACCAATTCCATATGTCCTGTTTTAGGATCATGCATATACCTGCTTACCACACTCACTGCATAAGAAATATCAGGTCTTGTATGGCACAGGTATATCAATCTTCCAACTAGCCTTTGATATGTTTCTTTGTTAACAGAATCTCTAGACTCAACACTAACTTGATGATTTTTATCAATAGGAGTACTGCATGGTCTACATCCTAACATCCCAGTTTCTGTCAGTAAATCATGGACATATTTCCTCTGAGAGAGAACTATCCCCTTAGTTGACCTAGCAATTTCAATCCCAAGGAAATACCTGAGTGGTCCAAGATCCTTTACCTCGAAGGCTTTTCCCAAATTCTCCTTCAAGCATTTGATTTCCTCTACATCGTCTCCTGTAATCACAATATCATCCACATACACCGCCATAATGGTGATAAATGTTCCCTTATGCTTATAGAAGACCGTATGATCACTATTGCATTGAGTGTAGCCCATACCACAAACTGCCCTCCTAAACCTGTCAAACCATGCCCGAGGTGATTGTTTTAGTCCATAGAGTGATTTTTTAAGTCTACACACATTGCCAACAGTTTGACTATTAGCAAACCCCGGTGGGATTTTCATATAGACTTCTTCCTGTAAATCACCATGAAGAAATGCATTCTACATCCATCTGATGTAGAGGCCAACCAAAATTAACTGCACAGGAGATTAGGGTCCTAACAGTACCCATCTTTGCCACAGGGGCAAAGGTCTCATCATAATCAATGCCATATGTTTGACTATACCCTTTTGCAACTAGCCTTGCCTTGTATCTCTCCACCTCTCCTTTTGGATTTTGCTTCACAGTGAAGACCCACTTACATCCCACAGCTCTTTTCCCTTTTGGAAGTGGGGTCAATTCCCATGTCTTGTTCTTTTGAAGAGCATGCATCTCCTCTTCCATTGCTTCCCTCCACTTAGGGTCCTGTTTTGCACACTTCCAGTCCCTCGGAATAGGCACTGTTTGTAAAGATGCAACAAATGCTCTATATGCAGGTGAAAGACGAGAATATGAGAGGAAGTTGGCAATGTCATGATCTGTACTAGGATGCTCAAATCCATATCGAACAGGAGGTTTTCCAAAATTAGGCCTAGTATCTCTACGTTGTGCAAGAGATAACTCTACATGCTCAGGAGTAGGAGAGACATTACCCGTTGACCCAGATTGGGTCGAGGAGCTCAGTGGAGAGAGAGGTCCGAGGAGAGATTTGGGACATTTGAAACAGGCTGTTGTGGCTGTGGTGTACCAACTTGCTCCCCCTGACTCCTGAACTGCCTCGTTTGATACACAATTGGCTCCTTCTCAGCTGTTTGCTCCCCCTGACTCTTAAACCGCCTTCTTTGATACACAATTGGCTCCTTTGCAACTGTATCCCTGTTCTCTTCACTTTCTTCATCAATTGTCTCTACATTCCCATCGCTACCTACCTTATCACCAACTATTTCTTCGCCTTCACATTCACCATTCCTCACATCCACACCATTATCCTCCTGAGTTCCAGACCTATCCATTGGATATGGGATGGTACCAACAATCACCTCTTTTTGAGCATTAGCTCCATCAGCTCCTTCATTCTCCCCCTCTCTACTGTCACTCTCAGTGACTGAAGAGAGTTCTTCCAAGAACGGATCAAGATCCCATGGTTTTACATAGTATGGTTCAAACTCACGGAAAGTCACATCCATACTCACAAACAATTTCTTTCCAATAGGATCCCAACACTTGTAACCCTTTTGTGTAGAGGAATATCCAACAAAAACACACTTTACCGCTCAAGGGTCTAACTTGCCAACCGAAGGTCTATGGTCCCTGACAAAGCAAACACAACCAAATACCTTGGGGATACCTTGAATTCCTGTTGTCCCAATAAAAGTTCAGCTGGGGATTTCATTCCAAGAATCCTAGATGGCATACGATTAATTAAGTATGTTGCTGTCAACACTGCCTCACTCCAGAGATACTTAGGCACATTCATTTGAAACATCATTGATCTTGCCACCTCCAACAAATGTCTATTTTTCCTTTCAGCCACCCCATTTTGTCTTTGGAGTATTAGGGCATGTGGTTTGATGCGATACCATGACTCGACGGTATGCTACAAAATCATTATTCACATATTCCTTTCCATTATCGGTATGGATACTTCTAATCTTAGCATTAAACCGATTGACAACCGATTATGGAAGTCTTGGAAGCATCGGAGAACTTCATGCTTACCCCTAAGCATGTAGATCCATGTCATACGAGTATGACAATCAATAAAAGTGACAAACCATTTAAACCCACTTAATGATGTAACGAGCGGGGACCCCGGACATCGAATGTATCATCATAAAAGGTTCACAACTACGAAGACCAATACTAGGATAGATTGACCTTGTATGTTTTCCAAGTTCACATGCATCACGCACAAGTTTGTTTCTGTCCACCCCCTTGAACATAGCAGGATAGGATTTATTTAAACTTTCAAAAGACACATGTCCTAACCGACAATGAAGCAAGTAGATCTCCCGCTCGTGTGCTCCAACAACTGCTGTCAATGCTGACTCCCCCTGGTTGATAACCCACAACCCATTATGCCTGATTCCAGTCCCAATCACTCTCCCCGTCCTCTTCTCCTGAAAAATACAATGGTTTTCATCAAATGTAACGATGCATTTGAATTGATCAACTAGTGAACTAACAGAGAGGAGGTTGACTGGGAAAGAAGGAACATGCAAGACAGATGATAAGTAAAGGGATGGGGTACACTCTACAGATCCTACACCACAAATGGGTTGAGATGTGCCATCAGCAATTTGAATAGTTTCAGAGTAACAATGTGGAGTGTAAGTTTTAAAAGAACTAGATATGCCTGTGACATGCTTGGATGCTCTTGAATCGATAATCCATTCTTAGTTATGCCTATATGTGGATGCAAGTGCCTGTGCCTGAGTACCTTTGCCCAAATGGGCATAGTTGGCAAAGTTACCAAAGTGACTGGTGGTGGCAAACACAGGACCATCTGAAGTGGTTTTGGAACTTTCAGATCCTTTCATCTTCTGCCATTGTTCCCACTGTTTGACCTGCTCTCCAATCAATGTGATAGATGGAGGATCCCCTGTGGTAGCAACATTGGCATAAGAACCACCACGGCCTCTGCCACGTCCTCCTGCACGTCCTCCACCACGACCACCACGACCTCCTAGATCACCACGAGCACCACCACGACCTCCACGACTTCCACTTCTACCACCATAGCTCCTGGGATGTGGACAATTATAGCTCAAGTGTCCCTCTTCTCCACAATTGGAGCACTTTCTCTCCGCCACTGAGGTGTAGGCTGACTTTATAGGATTGTTACCACTCATCATCCTCAATCTGCTCTCCTCAATAACCATGGCTGACACAGCCTCCTCCATGGTAGGGAGACTCTCCTGGTGGCAAAATGCAGCCCTTCTGCTCTCAAACTCAGGATCTAAGTTTCTCAGAAAATGAGTCACCCTCCTGTCCTCAATCCATTTCTGAACATCACGGGCATCATGTGGATCTCTCATGTTGAGTGGAGCGTAGTGATCCAGCTCTCCCCACAAGTATTGTAGCTCACTCGCATATTGCTCCACTGATCTTCCTGCTTGTTTCACTGCATCGGCCTTGTTCTGAATCTCCATCATCACCATTACATTCCTTTGCTTGGAATATCTGTTACTCAAAGTCTTCCATATTTGTGCTGCAGTATGCATAGCTTCCACCACTTTACTAACCGATGGTGACATGGATGACAGTAACCACGCCACAATAGTAGAGTTTGTTGTGTGCCAAGCTCTCCATTCAGAGCTAAACTTGTTGGCTGGCTCAACACAATCCTCCCTCAAATAATTCTCTACCCCCTTCCCTGCTAGTATCACTTGCACTCTTCTAGACCAACTCAAATAATTCTTGCTCCCTTCCAGCTTCACATCATTTGGAACAAGTTCCAATTTAAGCTCACGCACCTCCCTAGGGCCAATCAAATTCATCTCGATAAGCCCCTGAATCATGGACATCATCTCATTCTTCAACTCAGCCTTAGTAACTAGTGGATCACCTCCACTGACGCCCTTGCCATCACCTGGCTCCCCTGTCTCTTTTCCCGTATCCATCTTCCTCCCCAAATCTCCTTTTGGCTGGTCTCACCACCTTCAATGGTTAGTGAAGCTGAACTCTCTCTTCTTTCCTCCACTCACACACACCCAGCAAGCAGCTACTGCGCTATCGCCGCCTTTATGCTGCTTCCCCCAAATCGTGCAGCTCTTTCTTGACATCCACCAGCCGGGCCTTGCTTGCCTTGTCCTTCTCCTTCTCCAGCGCGTGGAGCTCCACCTCCAGCTGAATCCTCGCCTTTGACGTGAGAGGATATCCTCTCCTCCTCCTTCTCAGCTAGAAAGAACCAAGCAAGCAGCAGCAGGCAGCTCGCTCCTAGGCCGCGTGGCACCGCGTGGCGACCCAAACCCTAGCCTCCCAGCCGCAGCGAGGCCCCCTGAATCCGCCAGCTCGAGCCGGATTCGCCCGGGCGCCGAGCATCGCCGCGCCCGCTGGCTCCACACCGCTCACGCCCGCGCTCAGACGCGCTCGACGGCCGCCGCGCCGCCTGCGCCCACTCTGCCGCCCCGCTTCACACAGAAGCAGCGCCGCTCTCCTAGGGTTACGCCCCCAAATCCGAAGCCTCCAACAGCCGCCGCCGCCTCACACAAAAGAAGCGCCGCCCTCTTCTCCACCTCCTCCAACGTCACCACGCCGCCGCCACCGAGGTGAGGACCCTCTCCGTCGAACCTCGCTCTCTCGAACCTTGCTCGATACCATGTCGAGATTTGGGAAGCTTCTAGCAGCTCATCGCCTTCCTCACTCTCTCTATTTTTATCTCTATAGTTTTACACATAGCCCCTTTTACATTTGCCTATTTACACCAACAGTTAGTATCAGTGAAATATATGCCATGTAAAATGTGATATAAAATATCATTAAGCACTTGTTCGGACAAAAGTTAAGATTCTGTCACATGTCTCCAGAAAAACTGAACACACGAGAAGGCAGGTTCCCCCCTTATTATTTTCCCTTCCAAAATAAATAGACAAAAGACAACCCTTTATTTTGCATCTAGCACCCCAGTTGCTTAAGAAAATGAAAAAAACTTTCAGGCACACAATCAAATGTGAGTATGTGATGTCAAATGTCAAGCAAGATAGTGAGACCAGCTGTGAATAAAAATCTATACCTGAAACATCATAACTAGAAAAATCCAAAGGCGATGAAAGCTGTGGTAAAGATGAAGAAAAGTTCTGTGCTCCACAAAAGATGTCTTTCCATAATGATGATTCCTACCCAGCAAGCCCTGCAAAAGAACCATTTGTTTGGTAAGGGGGGAAAAGGGTTGTCATCACCACCTCATCCCTCAAAAGCACATGTAGAAAAATGAAAATTGGGCCATCCCACAAAAATCATGAATGGATGGATGATCTGATTGCTCAATCCAAACAGCATATATATGTGAGATAATTTTAGGTGGCTCTGTAGAACTTCCATGGACAAAACTACAGTACAATATCCATGATACTCATGTTGTGTAATTACTGCTTCATATGTAATTGAGATCATCAACCTAGGAATTCTTTTGGGGTCACTTTTCTGCACCCAGTAAGACTTTCCCCAGTATACCATATTCTCAATAGGTAGTGCACTCGGTTCCTCAACAGTCAACATGAATAACACCGTGTTCCAAGTAACTACGTGACGTTTAAGATGTGCACAACAAAAATAACAAAAAGAAGATATCCTGAGATGTTCAAGTATTAACTTGGTAGTTCAGGCAAAATACAAGCAATTAAGTATATGATCAGCAGAAATAAACCTTCTCCTTCCTACTAGGTTTAGAGAAAAATGGATTGCTGATCTTCCATGGCCAACCAAGCTGAAAACACTTTGGAGACCTGAAAAGGACAGTGCGGAACTTTATGGAAAAAAAATGAATAACAACAAATTAATGGAACCCAATAGCTCAATTGATCTACCTACCAGAAGAACTCATTGAAATCATCATAGTTTCTCCACGCAGAATGTGGCGCTCGCCCATTGTCATTGTTGGCTGCTTCCTGTAGAGTACACAGCATTCAAACCACTCGATAGGAGTACAACCAAATGTAACAAGCTAAAATAGCTCCAAGCAGATATCCCACTTACAGCAGCGATGATTTCATACATAGGAGAAATGACTTGGTCAAGAAATGATACGCCACCATTTGAAATGCAGCTTTCAGCGGGCTCTGCAGTCTGTCTCCGTATAATCTCCTCCAGTTCTCTTGCTAGCTGTAGGAATATAAAGGAGCATGATTTTCAACAATAAAAGTTATATTCCCTCCGTCATAAAATATAGCAACTTCTAGCGTTCAAAATTTGTTCCGAAATATAGCAACTTCTCCACTAATCACAACCTTCCCCCATTTAATTTCTCCACCTACTTCCTTTTCTCAACCAATCACAATCTTTCCCCATTTAATTCCACCTACTTTTTTAATACCCGTGTACAAGACCAAAACTTATTATATTTTCAGAGGTAGTATTTGATATTTTATACAACTTAAGAGCATCTCCAAGAGCCTTTCTAAATTTCACAGTCTAAATCATCATTTGGGGAGCCATTTGCGTAAAAATCTTTCTACAACTTTTCACTCTCCAACAGATTTTCTATATCTCATGCGCATTCTAGAGAGCCATTCTTGTCTTCTATTTTTGGCTAGCGAAAAATCTGGAATAGAAAATGACTATATTTGGATGACAATTTAGAAAAGCTGTTGGAGGTAGTTTCTCACAAAAATCTCTATTCCTAGCATTTAGAAAGAATATGGAGTCTCTTGGAGATGCTCTAAGTTAGTCAAAGGTGATTAGTTATTCAAACATCAGTTGGATATGTCACACTAACAACCATTCCCTACATAACAAATATTTGTCATTTTGGACATGTGAATGGCCTCATAAGTATTATATTGTATGCATACAGACAAATCTACGCATATGACTTTCATATTCCAATCCAAAAATTTTAAAGGAAACTGATAGTCAATCTTTGAAAGGTTTGGCCAGAAGTGTTTCGAGTATCGGTGACTGCAGAGAGAGAAGAATTGAAGACCATTAGAATGAACAGAATTTTGCAGATTTCTTTGCTTAGAATAAGACATTGTCACTTTAGAAACTGAAAATGGAGAATATGCTAATGATTAGCGGAAAACAATTCAAATTCCAAGCAGAGACAACAGTGTGCTAATTTGGCAACAAGGTAACCAAAGAAGAATATTTTTGTATGTTAAACTGGCATAGGCATGTTCGTAGAAAAACAGGCATAGGCAGATAGACCTAGCTTCTTTGGGTGCAATACTGTACGGTTGTAAACATTTGCAATAAACTAGTAAAATAAAGTAATGATCAGTTAAACATGCACAAAAAGTAGTACAGAGTAGAATCTTCTGCGAACTTACATGATGAAATATATAGCATAAACCTTCTGGAAGAAATCGTACGTTAGCAGCCTCTCCCCATATAAGGTAGTATAAGCACACATATAGCAACTTCTTTTCTTTTGTCAATGACTCGGCACTAAGAGAAAATCAGGTAATCTCTTGGTTATAAATAAGATACAGACAGGAATAAGAAATTGAATATGTTGATCAACATCACAAATCATACTTGTTCCAGACAGGGGGAAGCGGCAAATAATTACACCATTTGATGTAGTTATCAAGGGACTTGGAGAAAACAACATGCACAGCTCCCTCGTCGATTTTCTGACAACAAATAAAAACAATGCTAACGAGCTAAGGATGGAAATATGAACAACATAAAGCGACATGAAATTGAGTACTCTTTGCACCAGGCCTGGTATTAAACGGTGCAATATTTAAATGGTATTAAAAAGTACCCAGAACTTTTGCTGGTAAATATCTAGAATCGGGATCATTCTGTGCCATGGAACCAATTCTTCCCAAAAAAAAATATTGTACGGCATAAAAAATTAGGGTGCAAAATATGCATACCGGTTCATTCCCTGGTAGTTTCCCCAGTCGAGACTGTTCATTTGCCAACAGGTGAACAACATGCTCCCGTTGATTAGTCACATTGTCTTTCTGCAACCATTGTGACGTTTCAGTTCCATGAAGGCAACAAGATTCTGAAATACTGCAGCATGGATCAAGAATGACCCAGGAAGTTGTAAGTGCAGTTCCACACTAAAAGGTTGTCTCCCATGACGCTGTATTTCCTTCTTAAATATTTTCGGAATAACACAGGCTGACATATATTGTCTTTTCCCCCCTCATTTTCAACCGCCTGTAATATTGCTCGTAATTTTTAACTAGATGCCGTTTACATCCATGTATCTTTATTACTTCTTAGCATTTCATATAGAATGCTCTACATTATGTTTCCTTTTATATCAAACTTAAATGCTTGCTGGAATGTATTGTCCAAGTCAGAGAGCAAAATAAAGAAAAAACATCAAGATCGAGGAAATTACAGTAAATGTTCTTTTCTTTTCCTTTTCCCCTCATCTTCAACAGTGTAATAAAAATCATGGTCATAATCTTGAACTAAATGTGAGTTTACATCCATGGATCTTTATTAGCTCTTAACATTTCTGACCATAGAGAATGGCATGCTCAGAAACCACATTCTTCAACAGTCTGGTTTATCGAAACTCACATTATGCTTTCTTTCATATTATAATATTGCTTGACAGAATGTAATATCCAAGATCAGGAAGCAAAATAAAGAAGAAACTACAGCTAGGAAATTAGTTGAAATGTACAGTTTCAATTATCTCAAATGTATATGCTGCACATTTCTACATAAATTTCACGGTTACTGTTGTAACATAAAACAACAGATGGGTACATGTACCCTTGGACTTAGGGGAGAGAACAGAGCCAAATCATGTGGAAAGTGAGAGAGTGTCCCCTTCTAGGGTTCGACCATCCTATATAACATATGGAGAGGCTGGCATAAGGGAAAATCCCCCTTCTGCCCCTTGACTACAGAGCCCAAGCAAGGATAATTTTGTATATTACGTATGAATTACAGGGCATGACCCATGGGTCTATCCTCCAAGTATACTCTTTGGACATTTTCCATTGGGTTTCTAGCCTATTCCTAACACTCTAGGTCTAGGGGATAGGGGTACCTATGCACCAACAGTTAGTCAGAGCATCCAAATATAAAACTATTTCGCAAATGGCAAAACTCAATTGCAAAAAAAGAGAGAACCTGTACATCCTCAATCATATTGAACAGCATATTTACAATTAAAACAAACTGGATCATGCATGACAGTAACAGTATGACATACAGTAGTAATTACTAATACTAGCACGAACATTTTCACTTAGGTTTGTGATTAAAACATATCTTCTGTTAGCAGTACCATTAATGGACTCACTCAGTTATAAGCCAACAATATGATCGTAATTATGATTGTCTTGGAAACCACAATCCATATAGTTTACTACGGTAGGTGCATCATATACAGTACTAACCTGAAAACCAAATACACAGTGCAAGAGATCCATCATATCGGAATTCCTAGCATCAGGGACAGAGAAGGTGGCAGGGAGCCAGGGAAGTTCCCTATGGTACTGCAAAGCTGATATAGCTGCCCTTACCTGAGATGAAATGACATGAAAGTAGTACAACCAGACCACAGTTATATGTAAAAAATGGTAAATACTAACGAAAAGGATAGACACTAAATTTTACCTCTGGAAAATTGACAATGGCGTTAGTTGTAGACAAAGCATCTAGAGGAATAATGTTATAAGCCACAACATCCTCTGTTCTTTCTGCATCTTTTTGCATGACTCTTTTCATCTGAATATTACAGAAAGGGATGTTATTTATACACAAAAAAATGAAACATTTTATTGATCTCAAAGTGGGTTAAAAAGGAGCAAAACGAATTCATTCAACGGTGCTGTTTGAATTCACTGTTAACTGGTAACAAAACATTCGAGAAAAGGTACTATTGCCTGCTGACCTGAGGCTATTTGCATTTCAACACATCGTACTAGCAACAAAATGTCAGAAAGAATAATACTCCTTGCCAGTGAGAAATTATTACTTTTACTGTTCAGAGACCAGAAGATACAACTTTGACCAACAAACAACATTATGTACGTAAAGGTTGAATTATTAAAGAATGTTCTAGAAATAGCATGGACAGTAAATATACTAATGTGTTGAGTTCCGATTGTCAGAGCAATTGTCTTGTTAATTTTACTTATTTGCAACTAGAACAATACAACAATAGTCTTCTAAAAACTAATTTATCTATTATGACAAAAATCTATACATACACGAAAGGGGCTGTAGCCTAGCGGTTACGGTGCTCAAGTAGCACCTCTGGTCCTGGGTTCGACTCCCCAAGAGAGCGAATTTCAGGCTTGAATAAAGAAAAAAAATGCCATGGGGCATCCCTCACTGTTACCGTTCAAAAAAAATCTAGAATTTTAGTGAATACATTCATACACTACCACTTTACCAGTATCTTACTACAGACCAGTAGCGAAAACACAGTCCAGACTAACCACTCAACCATAATTACATGGCATGGAAAGCAGACCTTTATCGTTTTCTTTTTTATATATAATTGAAATTTAGTAGATAAAAAAACAACATGAACAGCTATATTATCAAGGTGAGCAACAAAAACCTCTTCAGATATCAACTTGTCCGCATCCTCAGGTGAAATTTCCCTTGTTATTTCCTCTATAACTGACCATAAAACCTTCAAAGTAGCAAGGACTTTCTTGCGCTTCAGAGTTTTGCGTTCCAACCTACTCAAACAATCAGAGTGGTTAAATCAGATATGATGGGCGACGTCCGATGTTCAACAATTGTGCTTGAAAAATAAGCATATTGAACAATAAATTAAATTAGCAAACTTTCAGCATTTTAGCTAAGTTAGGTGAGAAACATAATTTCATAGAGAAATACATACTCTCCAAGGTTACCGCTGAACACAGCAGATTCTCTCAACTTCATTTCATCTTCACACAACTCATCAACTTTATGCTTTTCTCTGTATAGCTTATAAAATTCCTGCAGTTTAGCAACATCCTGACTTCGATCTATAGCACCACCTTCCCTTTTTGCTAGTTTTTGCTGAAAAATTTAGACAAACACTTTTAGAAAAATAAATTTAAATGTCAAACCCATCTACTTATTTAGTATAATTCAACAAGCCCTGGTTCCAGAGATGTCACATGTGTTGTAAATGAGAAGGAATCACAAGGCAATATTGCATACTAAAATGCTAGAGTACTGGCCGTATGAAATAAACATAGTAAATTCATAACAAGAACACTTCAAAATGATACACTTTTGTAGGGCTGGTAGAGCATAAGATTGTGGCGGTTGACACCATGGGTCGATGCCACCATTCTACTTCTTAAAAAACAAAGATGTGAAATCACTTATTTGTATTGTATTCTCTTATGTATGGCTTTTACTGACATAGTTTGACTGTATAGATGAAACTCAATAAGGTTCTATCTTGGAGGCTGTGCCAGATGTCCAAAACAACATGTGATTATGAAAAGACAAAAAATAACAAATCATATAGAACGGTATGAACATACCCTGATAACTGACATTAAACCTGTTTTGAACTGCAGCACACCTCTCCCTTCGCTATTTGGATCCAGATTTTGGGCTAGCGTGTATGCATGCTCACATACTGCACATTGAAGAATAAACACAAGAAATTGTCACCAAACTGCATTTAAACTTCATATGGGAAAGTTAATTCAGTTGCTAAAAGCTGACTCAATTCATATCGTTGATACACCCTTCGATTTGTGGAGCAAGTCATAAAAAAATCATTGCCAGATTAGTGGCTGAAAACAGGAAACGACCTTAAGCAGCCAAGCACAGTTCACCGACAAAACAACCTTAAGCTAACATCAGTTTTTACATAAACAGGGATAAATATTAACTAATCTCCTTTGAGTCAGTAAAAGTTTACTATTAACTGACTGGAAAAAGTGCCAAAAGCATAGGCAGTAATATAAGCTTCTCTTCTCTGTACAGAGAGTTCAGAACACAGCTGAATTAATTATGGGCTGTTTGCAGCAGATTCAGTAAGTTGACTGATTTCAATTTAGCTTAATGAAAATAACTAAAGACCGACTGGTGATGCAGATTGCTCATTGCAGAATGCCAGATTCTAAGACACTAGTAGCATATACTGGTCAGAGTGTACATCCAATCAGAGTAAATCAAAGTTTGAAAAGTCACTTTAACCATATGAACAAGTATGTTTGGTAGCAAACCCAGGCTAGGAGCACGAAACCACATCAAAAACCAGTAAAGCACTAGTCCGACTGTAACAACTAAATATGGTAGATGGTACTAGGCCTGATACAAAAGGCTAAAACAAGCTAAAAAAACAAAAGTACTCCTAATGAACTAGCATAATCAATTCGTGTAGGCGATACTAACTGCAGAAAATACCAGGAAAAACACCACTAAGTAAACACTACTAATAACTGCATAGGTAGGGCAATTCTGAGCCGCGGCGACCCATACAGCTCACTAGCCTAACGGAGCAAAAAATGGTAATGAAACTTACGAATCCTGGCGACGGTAGGGTCCTCATCCTGGACCTCGTCCGCCGCGCGAAGCACCTCATCGATGTGCACGTTGTTGCCGAGAGACGACGGCACATTCCCGGCGATGCCGGTGACGGGCGCCCCGAAGGCGCCTGCCAACCGCTCTCCCCGCAGCGCCGCCCGCACCAGGCGCTCCCAGTTCGCCGCCGCCCTCGCCATCCCGTGAAGTGGATCTGTGGATGAGAGATCAGAGCTAGGGTTTTCCACTCGGCCGCGTTTCAGGGGCTCGAGCGGAGGGGACGAAGAAAGCGTGGGGATATCGCGGACGAGTTTTTTTTATTATTTAGGACTCTCGTCGATGGGGGTTAGGACAGTTAAACTTAACTTTGATAAAATTACACTCTTAACCTTCGCATTTTTATTTTTCCGTCTTTTCTTTTTTTCTCTTTATTTTTTATTATTTCCTTTCATGTTAAAACAGAGATGTCATTGCAGCCCGCCCAAACGACATACGAAACATACCTCCTTCTTCACAAGGCCATCACCTCTACTATCCAAACAGGATACCATATATCCACGCTGACCATGTTTGAAATGAGAACTATGTAGCAAGCTGTTCATCTTCACGTTTGTTTCACATTTGTCATTATTTGTTGAAGTATCATATATGATACTTAAATTGCATAAATTTAAAATAAAAATAAAGTGTTAATTGTATCAATTATTTATGACGAAAGCATTGAAGATCTTATTTATTACTTGCTTATTCTACTTGGTATTGCGCTGTAGATAGTGGAATGAAAGCAATTGAATTTTTCCAATCAAACCAACAAAAGTCTGAACCTGAATCTCTTGCCTCTAATGTAAGTTGAAAAAACAAAAGAACGTTGAACATGATCAATCAACAAAAATAGAAGATAACCGATTTCTGATTTCAGAATCAAAATTCAAATTCATATATACTGTTGTACTAACTTCGCATAGAAAATAAAGTCCACCAAATTGGGTGTTCCAAATGCTACGGAAGAACAATATCAAAAGAAAATAACCTAGAAAAGAAATATGAATAAAATAAAATAAGATACAACAGCTCTAAACCAACAATATGCCAACATTGACATAATCCAGTATCTTGAGCCGCCGAATAGAACCTAAAACATTAAAACACAACATTCATAATTAAAATCAAAGGAGTAAGAAATAGTTCAAGTATTACATTAAGGTTAATAGTATACATATCAGATTGCATACCAATTGCATACAGATCAGATTTTCTTTCTTGGTTTCAGAAGCCACACTCTAAATTCTTCTTCTTTTTTGGTGTCATTTTCTTTGGCACAGTCTTTTTTGGTGGCACAGTCTTTTTTGGTGAACTTAGAACAGTGGTCTGTGAGCTGGTGTCTTCTCCCGTTAACATAGCAAGACGTCTACATATGAAACAACTTAATTATTTTATTTGCTAAATAATTAATATACATCGGACGGTAAATAATTGTGCATACCTTCTAGTCATCGTGCCTGGGCTTTCTTGCAATCTTGCTTCCGTAGTGGTTTTTTCTGGTGTGCTTTCAACGACCGGCCTCTTCCTAGGCTTCCTCTTTCTGCAGGGAAGAGCTCAAAATATTAAGTGAGAGTTAAAATTACTAAAGCAATATTACAATTAATTATACCTCTTTTTTGTTCCATTCATAGGACACTTGTAGCTGCTTTGTCTGTGACCTTTTGCACCACATCTCTTGCAAGTCACAGGGCCCCTAATCATCTGTTTCTTGCCACCACCGCCTTCAAGACAACTCTTGATTCTCAACTTCTTTTGCCTACCAACAGTCCTCTTCCCAAGTGGTGCACACACACGAAATGGCATGTCTATCTTTGGCCATTGTGTTCTGTCTGTCATTGGCTCAATTACTCTTTCATATGCAGCTCTGAATTTCTCCACTGAGTAGTACTCATGAACATAATCTTCCAAGTCCACATTCCTCTGTGTTGTTAGAAAGGCTAAAGTATGCTTGCATGGCTTCCCTGTGTGCTGCCATTCAAGGCAAGTGCATTCTTTATTTGCCAAATTAACAATGTGCCTAATACCACTCTCCGAAACCTCTGCACTCCAATTTCTAGATGAGATCACCTTCAAATGGCCCAGTCCTCGAGTATTTGCCTTTAGTTGAACCATGACAGCCGGCAAGATTTTCCCATGCAATCTTTCACCAATCCTTCTCCTCTTCTTCCATAGCACCATGATCATTTCCCTTATCTTGTCTGCCAGATCAATTACAGGTAGGTCTTTGATGTCTTTGATCCAATTGTTGAACACCTCTGCCAAATTATTAGTGATATGTTCAGACTTCATATCTGGGTTGAATGCACACATATACCATTTCAGTTTATGATGTTCACTCAACCAAGGCCACACATCTGGTGCTGCTGAAAAAAAATTTACTCATATGCTGCTCAAACTCCTCATACCTGTAAGCCCTTGCTGCAAGCCACATCTGTCCAAAAGAGTCTGCATCCCACCTTTTGATGAAATTCTGCATGAGGTGCCAAAAACACTCCCTTCTTTCAGCATTAGGAAATTTGGTTTTCACAGCATTCTCCAAGCCTTTACATGCATCAGTGCAAATAGCTAACTGAACATGGTCACCTAATGCCTTTTTTAGCTGAGCCATAAACCAAGTCCAATTTTCTTCATTCTCAACATCAATAAACCCAAAAGCAACTGGATACATCCAATTGTGACCATCTAAAGCTGTTGCTGCAGCAAGGTGACCATTCCACCTACCATTAAGTGATGTAGCATCTATGCTAAGGTATGGGCGACATCCTTCCTTGAATCCTTCAATGCACGGCTTAAGTGCACAGAAGAACCTATGAAAGTAAACTTTACCTTCTATCTCTTTTATCTCGATTTCCAAAACACTTCCAGGTGACCTCTTCAGGACCTCTTCTTTCCAATTGAACAACATTTCAAAACTTTCTTCCCAACCTGCATAAATCTCTTTAAGAGCCCTCTCCCTTCCCTTCCATACAGTGTCATAATGGATAGTGACACGGTAATCATTCTGCAATTTCGTTTGTAGTTCTTTTGCACCTATTTGAGGATTGCTCCTAAGAATGCGCACAGCCTTGTCTGCAACCCAAGCCTGAGATGGTGTTATAGTCTTGATCCTGCTTGTTGAAGTACAAGTATGGTAATTTCGTAAGCAAGTGATCTGCAAAAAAAATGTTCGTTAGCTACTAGAACAGAAACATGCAAAATAAAATCAAGTTAGCTAGTTGCACATAAATAAACACACCTTTATTGTTCTGTTATCACTCTGTCTGCTACCAACTATACTCCATTCACATTTTTCGTCCTTACAGAAACCTCTAAACTTCGTTTTGCAAGATTTCTGAGTGCCTAGTTCAAACTCCTCATTAATAGCATATTGCCTAACTGCCAGACGGAACTTGTCCATTGATGGGTACAAAGCACCAATCTTCATGGTTGGGTGATCCTTGTCATATGAAATACACCTCTCGCCATCAACATGATCACTCACAGGACTGACAGCACCATCGGTTGTGTCAGTTGTTGGTTGTTGATTGTCTTGTTTGGATCTACATTTTCTAGTAGCCTCTTGTGCAACATGCCTCTCTCTCTCATCCTCATCCCTCAAGCCTAGAAGCACGTACAACTGATCATCTTTCATCACTTCGACTCTTCCTTCCTCATCTTGGCTCTCTACTATATGTAAACTATTCCAATCAACATGATTCGGCTCTTCAGTATCAGTTGTGGGTTCAGTGGTGTTAGTAGCCTCAAATCCTTCTTTGTCTGAAATTAAATGAAATTATACTTGTCAAGCACCAATTTCCAGAGGAAAACAATCAAGTATAGACCAATGCACACAATTAGAAAAATTTTGGAAGCCCTCAAACCCCAAATACAGTATGCATTATTAAGCAAGCATTGATAAACAAATTCTAGCTTTTTCAAAGAACAAATTATAGTCATACAATAGTCTCAGATCATTACAGTAAGTGACAAAAAAGTAAAAGAATGTAAGCTGCTCTCTAATGCAAAATAAAGATGATACTGGCATGTTGTCAGTTGGTTGCCTGCGGGCTGATCCAAATTCAAAAAAAAAATTGGTGCAGTTCAGATGTATATTATGCATACCATGCAGATAAGCCGTGGCATATGCATATGTCAGTTATGACATATTCTTCTTGTCCGCTAGTTAATTAACATGAACAAACAATAAATTTAGAAGAGAAGCATAATTTGCATATGGAGAAGAGATAAAGATGTAATAACCATCAGCACAGCACACAATCAAGCCCTACAGCCCCAAAAAATTGTACTAAAAGATTGGTGCCGTACTATAATATTTGTCAATCCTAAATGTGCTAAACAGAGATGATTCATCACACGAAACAAGGAGAACTAAAATTGGTTTCTAAAATAAATTTTAGTACATAGAAATTCTAACCCCATCCGTCAACTTCATATGCGGAGGTAGCGATGGAGATCAGATTCAGGTTCATCTGCGGAGGCGTCGCGGCCATGGAGATCGCTCGAATCGTCAAGGCGATGGAGATCGTCTTCTCGTCGCGAGGAGGCAAGAGCAAGGGCGATGGAGATCGAGTACTCTAATCGCCAAGTCTCGTGCGAGCGACAGGGGAAGGAGGAGAAAAAACCCGTACATCGTTTGGGCTGCAGGGCAATTCTGTCCTAAAAAAGAAATAATAAAAAATAAAGGGAAAAAGAGAAAAGACAGAAGAATCAAAGTGCGAAGGTTAAGAGTGTTATTTTATCAAAGTCAAATTTAACTGTCCTAAATAATCAAGACCCTTCGAAGGGAGTCCTAAATAATCAAAAAACTCTATCGCGGACTATAGCTTTTCTATTTTTATTTTTATCGCATTTTTCGCGTTTGGCTAACGATTTGAAACCTATGGGGGCGGATCAGAGAGAAAATTGCTATTGTGTCACTTTGAAGAGTGGATTTCGTTGTAATGTCACTCCACGAAGTTGCTTTGTTAAAATGTCATCGTCAACTACTGTCAACACGCTGCTTTGCATTTTTTTCATTCTCACCAGATTAACGGACGAAATCACTTGTGTTGTGACCAATGTGCCCTGGCTCATTCTTTAGCTCGGTGCCCCTGACCAACAAATAGAATACTCACGTCTTTCCTTTTCCTTACATTTGAAGAAAACCTTTCCACCATGCCTCATCGATCTGCAAATCCCAGTAAATAGCCAAATGGTTCGTCCCTCTTTCTTCAGGCCTCACATCAAAGGTAAAGAATTTGTAGATAACTGAAACCAAAATACCCAAATCCAAACCTCCTACCACACCCCGAGGATTGATTTCTATATGAAGGAAGATTCCATCGAAAAATCCAAGGAACAAAGAAATGCGGGGATTTATTTTTTTCACAGAATATGTCACTCACCGGAGGACGGGTGAGGCAGCGGCAGCGGGAGGGAGGAAAGGTGGTCGAAGGCGGCCTTGGCGGCGATGTTGTGCACCTCCTTGTCCGACCGTGCGGCGTCATCCGACGTGCGGAACTCCGCGCCGTTGACGGAGACGGTAGCGCCAAAGAGCGGGGCGTGGGCGAGGCCCGCGCAGCGGGTGGGTGTACTCCGGCGGCGCCACCGCGCCGCGGCACGGCTCCTGCGGCTTGTCTCACCGAGCTAAAGAATGAGTCGGGGCACATTGGTCACAACACAAGCGATTTCGTCCGTTAATTCGGTGAGAATGAAAAAATGCGAAGCAACATGTTGGCAGTAGTTGGCGATGGCATTTTAATGAAGCAACTTCGCAGAGTGACATTACAGTAAAACTCACTCTTTAAAGTGGCACAATAGCAATTTTCTCCGGATGGACGTTCGATATTTTCTGAAATATCGTTGTATTATCTATAATCTATAATATATATCTGTATCTATATCTATAATCTATATCTATAACTATCTATAAAGCAAGTAGTGTTTCCACCCAAATTTTATTTTGTCTGGCTATTTTGTAGAGAACTCCTTGAATTTTTCCAAAATTAACCCACAATCCGCCTGGCTATTTTTTAAAAAAACCCAGTTATACGTGCGATATAGCTTATCTTAACTACTTAAAAATCTATAACTTTTCGACCATCAAATCGTTTTTTCCTCCAAATCTATAAGATTTCCGATCCGTATAACCTCTTGTTCCATTGTTGTCTCACTTTCCTCACCTCCGACAGGCGAGCCCGACTTACGCGCCTCTTGCGTCGCCGCGCATTGCCCTGAGCGGCGGCCGAGCACACGCTGCACGCGTAAGCTAGCGCGCCGCCGTCGATATACATGTAACTTATCCTATTCATCAATATATTTTTCTAACTAATAATATCCGAGTCATAAATATTTTAAACTTTTACCAAATTTCTAATCGGTTTAAAGTATCAGTAAGTCAATATCTATTTTCATTATATTTTTAACTTAATTTGGTGAAATTAAATTAACTTAGACTAAATGTCTATCCGATACTATTTTTTAATCAAGGTCCAGTGGTACATAAAGTCGAAGATACCCTTGCTTTCAAAGTTATATATACATATATAATTATCTATAAAGCAAGTAGTGTTTCTATCCAAAATTTTCGTTTGTCTCTCGGTTATTTTGCGAAAACTTCTTGAGTATTTATAAAATTAACCCGCAATCCCAATGCTGAAAAGAAAGGAAGGCTTGGATGAAAAAAAGATATCCTATGTCCTCTCTTCCGTCCCCATCCACGCCGCGCCCGCGCCGCGCATGTAGCCCTCCCCCCGTCGTCGCTCGGAGCGTCCGTGTCGCCGCCTGTACCTTCACCCTCCGTCTACTTCTCTCCCTGCGTCGTCGTTCGTTACAACGCACGAGCATTTTGCTAGTATTGTTATAAATTGATTCACTGTTTGATAGAAAATATTTCAATAAAAATATGAAGAAAATATTTCATTGCATGAACAAAAATATCACAACTCTTCAACAAACGTGTTGCAACATATAAAAAAATATATCAAGAATTTAAAATTTTCGAGGGTGAAACACAATCCAATTATACAAAAATTTCGGACAGTGTTGCATCACATACTAAAAAATATTTCATCGATCTAAAAAATGTTTCAACAAAAATGTTTCTATCGACAGTGTTGAATCACATGTAAAGAAATGTTTCACCGATATATAAATTTTTTTAATAAATATGGTTTAGTTGTTTGTATCATGGAAAGAATATGTTCCTAAGTTACGTTTGCTAGCCTAGCGGTTATGATGCTCAAGTAGCACCTCCGGTCCCGAGTTCGACTTCCCAAGAGAACGAATCACTATTTTCGTTCAAAAATATACATACACATAAAAATATATCACATCACTCTTATTATTTTAGTGAATATATTGATACACTACCAAAAACCCAATCCGAGACTAACCATTCAACCATAATTACATGGCATGGAAAGCATACTTTTTTCTTTTTTATATATAATTGAAATTTAGTAGATAAAAAACAACATGAACAGCTATAGTATCAAGGTAAGCAACAAAAACCTCTTCACATATCAACTTGTCTGCATCCTCAGGTGAAATTTTCCTTGTTGTTTCCTCTATAACTGACCATAAAACCTTCAAAGTAGCAAGGACTTTCTTGCGCTTCAGAGTTTTGCGTTCCAACCTACTCAAACAATCACAGTGAATAAATCATATATGATGGGCGACGTTTGATGTTCAACAGTTGTGCTTGAAAAATAAGCATCTTGAACAATTGTTTGGAAAACCCTTGCTGTTTGCGCAAAAGCAAACCTTAGCCAAACCCTTGTCTCCATGCATTCATTCTCTCCCCCTTCCGGTGTGACTTGCTGAGTACGTGGAAGTACTCATCCTTGCCTCTTCACCAGAACCTGAACAAGAAGCTGAAGAAGAAGACGAAGTTGAGTAGGCTTTGTCCTGCACTCTGGAAGATGCCTGTGGAAGGGTTGAAGCCACGTGGCCAGCGTCAAGCTTAGGCTTAGGCCCCTTTTTCCTTTTGCCGCTGCTCTTTTGTAATCTTTTTGTAATGTTTCTAAGAAGTAAAATTGTAATATCAATAATTGTCGTATGTGTACCATGGCTGGTCCTGGACAGGGATTTTAATACACATATAGATTCGGAAATTCGGGTCCGAATTTTTGGGCGTGACACCAGCCCTCGGTCACAGTCATGATTTTGACCCGAGGGAAGGAAGGTGTACCATCCCGAGGACATGAGTGGCCACCATCTTGGCCACAACACGAGAAAAGCTTCGAAGGAACTTCGGCCCTTCGCGAATGCGTGCTACCAACTCTTCCTCGGCCTCGTTAACAGGCGCCACCTCGGGGTCCGCTTGGGCCAGGAGAGCTCGAGCCCCTTCTCGGTATAGCTCCCACCGTTCTGTGGTGGTCTTCAGATGACCCTCAAGAGCGCTGTCCTGCCTACGGATAGTGTTCCATCGAGCTATGCGGAAAAGGGTTAGTTAATGACGTCGGAGAAAAGGGGTATGGAAGAGAGTAAGGAAGGACATCAATACTAACACTTACTCTCTGCCTCCTGCCTCGTTGTTTTCGACGCTGATAGAGCGGCTTCGGCCTCGGCCGCGATCGCCAACTCCTTCTCCGCCTCCTCCCTCACCGTTTTCGATGCTCACAATGCAGCCTCAGCATCGGCTTTTGCCTTAGCAAACGCTGCTGGAGCGGCCTCGACCTCGGCTTTTGCCGCATCGGCCCTCCCACGTGCCAGCACCAACTCCGTTAAAGTGGCCTCGACCTTGTCCTTTCCCATCATCGTCGCCAACTAGTCCTCTTCGAGCTTTTCGGCCCCAGCTCGGTAAACAACATCATATAGCGAGGTTTGGGGTGAGAAAGGATCGAGGAAAGGGACCAATATTCTTACGTGTTGCGGCATCAGCTAGCCTAGCTTCGAGGTGTTGGGTCACATTAGTGGACGCGGAATCCCGAGAGACCCCCTGCGAGTAAGGCTCGTAAGGTATGATGCCAAGGAAAAAGGCAGGACGACAGATTGAAACTCACCGAAAAGGCTTCTTGGGCACAACGTAATGCCCACTCAAACATGGCAGCCCACGCTTCGACCGTCGGCTAATCGCCAGCGTTGGGCTGGAGCACAGCCGCCGATTGAGGGGAGGACTTGTCCTCGACGCCCTCCCTCGACGCCCTCGGCGAACAGCTCCCTGGAGCCCGGGGGATCCTCCCCTGGCTGTTGCCATAATGGAGAGTGTCGGAAACATGTCAGAATCGGGGTGAGGAAAGAATGCATCCCAGTTTACTCTCGAAAACACCCCCTCACCGGCAATCCTCCCCCGTCACGTCCTCACTAGGGCCATCTCCGAGGCCCACCCCGGCAGCTGATCTGGCGTCACCCTTGGAACCCCTGGTGGCTGGGACATTCTCCTCCCCTCGGGCGACGGAGCGGCTTCTTCTCGGCGTTCCCGGTCGTCGGCTCGGCTCCGCCTCGGTGGCCTCTACGGGGGCAAGCGTAGCGGAGCCGTCGCAACGGTTTCGGCCACCTCTTCCTCCGTCATCTTCAGCGATGGTTCCTCGACCACCACTGAAGGTTGTTCGACGGGTGGGGCAACCGCCCTTGGGACGGCCTCGGGTGCCTCGATATACGGGGGTGTGCTGATCCGCGCTGCTGTGACCAGGGGAAAGCCTTGGTCGCCCCCATCGGGACCTCGGAGCCTGGATTGGTTTCATCGACCGGTCTGTGTCCATGCAACCTGTCAGGGCCAAAACGCCAAAAGGTAGGAAGACAGTGGGCGGATATGGAATGAACCTGGTTGATGACGTGAATCCGAAGCTAAGCCTCCTCGGTACCTTCTGTGGAGGCACCAATGCCTCTGGCCTCGCTGGCCTTCCCAACCCCGACGATGATGACACAGGCCCAACGTCTAGCTCCCCCGAGTCCTCCTCGTTGGAGGAAATTACTAACTTCCTCTTCACGCCAAGGAGCTTTAGGCTCCCCGGCGCTGCCCTCTCCACCTCAGGCTTTTGCTTCGGGCGCTCGGGCTTTTTCCCCTTTGGGTCCTGCGTTCCGCGGGAGAGTCGGATCATGGGTCTCTCATGCTTCGCCAACCCGGGGATCGGCGATAGAGACACGAAGGCGTCCAACCCTATCATGTGTTGACGCACCTAGCAATTGAGGCTTCGGGCATACACAAATGCAAAAACAAGCAAGTAAGCAAAACGACGGATGAGTTAAGGCCGAGGGTTGACTCACCTTCGGCCTCAGGCTCTTGAGACTGAAGGCCCTCGGGCCTCCCGGTGTGAGGATGGCAGAGCTGGAGAAAAAGGTCGCCAACTTTTTCCCCAACCGACCGCGGGCCATCTTCTCTTCCAGGGACAAGTCGCTGGAACCCGAGTACTTGTACGCTGGCATAACCCTGTCCTGGGCCACCCGAACCCCGGTTAGACCCTCGTCCCAAAGGCCTTCGATCCTAGTCACCAACTCCTCCACCTGGTCACGATCGGCTTTGGGGCAGGGAGCCGTCCAAGTGGCTGCTAGGACTGGCATGCAGTATATCTCTAAGGAGATTGCCAGTGCATGGTTCCCAATATAAAACCACTCGTTGTGCCATCCCTTGTTTGAGGTAGTAAGGTCGAGGGGGATGTAGCGTTGTGATGTCTGCTCCCGAAACTGAATCTCGATCCCACCGACCACGCCGCCAACTGACTTTCAGAGACAGAAGTAGTGGCGAAAGAGATTGAAGTACGGGCCTATCCCAAGATAGGCCTCGCAGAGATGGATAAAGATCGAGAGTTGGAGGATGGAATTAGGGATGAGATTGCAGAGCGAGATATCATAATAGATCAGAAGGCCTCGAACAAAGGGGTTAGCCGGCACTCCAAAGCCGCGGAGGAGGAAGGAAGAAAAGAAGACCAACTCCCCGGAGTCGGGAGTTGGGAAATCTTCCCCTCGTTCGCCTCCCTGTCCGCCACGTCGACTCGGCGAGAAACCTGGCCCATCCGATCCGGGCAGGAGCTAACGACGCGCGTAACGTGCCTCGGTGAGCCCATCCCCGGGCCCGCCATGGTGCTTGCGAAACCTATCCTGGCCGTTGGTTTCGCGTAGCCTCTGGGCGGAAGAGTTGCTGACGTTGGATGAGCCGTTACCCAACACCGCATTAGACGGGGTTGATGGGACGTGATGAGCACTTTGTTTCAAACTGTCAGTAACCCGCGCGCGGGGCACGAGCACCCGGGCGCTCACGTCGCTTCGACGAACAACTTACCCGGCGCCTTATTTCAACCTTACCCTCGAGCTGGGGGTTTCTGTTTCCAACCACTATTAGCCCGCGGGCTAGGGTGGCTTGACCAATAGCCTTTGGGCTACGGTCTGTTTCTAACTACCATCATTCCTCGGGTTATAGATGACGTTTTTGGCCCCTGGGCTAGGGCGTCCTGACCACTAGCTCTCAGGCTATGGTCTACTCCATGTTCCACCGATCGCTGCCAGCTTCCGAGCTAGGTTTTCGGTGATGATACTTAAAGTTTGAGCCTAGATTTGGATGTACCATCCAACCCCAGGCTTGGGGCTACACTGGAAGGTGCACCTAGTCGGTGCACCAACCAAAGACATACCTAAGAAGTTTGAAAGTATAAACTCATGGCTTTGGCTTGAGAGTGACTTTGACCCTAGGCCCGGATGTACCATCGGCCCCGAGGCTCGGGGTTACACGGCGGTGCACACAGGCGGTGCACCTGCCAAAGCACGATCCGAAAAGCCTCGAGGGCTGGTCGGAGGACCTAAGGGAGACCAGACCCTAAGGGCGAATGATCCATGCGTCCACAGGTGGATCCATTATTATGGTGAGGTGTGGCATCCGCCATAGCTCAGCTAACCGTGGAACCTCCCCGGCAGAGCAGGCAGAGCTGGAGTCCGCCGGCCGTGCGTGCTTTGGCTGCTAATCTTCGACAACAAAAACATGATTAGGCTCAATCAAAAAAGGCCCACATAGAGGTAGCCCATGAGGCCAGGAAGTCAGGTCGTCAGCCATCTCGCTGTCTTCTTCCCAGTTTGCAGTGCAGTTTCCAATTCCATCACGAGCCGCCAGGCCAACGACGTTCGTCAAGGCCATCGTCCTCATGCCGGACAGCTCTATGTAGGTCAGTAGGTGTGCCTGGTCAACACCGGCTCCAGGACGCCCTTTATCTCCGGGCTGGACCTACGACCGCTCAAGAGCACGCTCTACCTGCAGGCCGCAGGCAAACGTGACGCAGGGTTTGGTCCTCGTCAGCCGGCTCTGAACTTCGGGCTAAGCTATGGAACAAGGCAGCACGCCGGAGAGCTCTAGGGCGCAACGAGAACCCGACGACCCTCCTCCGTTGAGCGATGGTAGTGGCAACCAACAAAAAGGGGAAGAAAAGAAAGGGTAATGAAAGTTGTGTTCTTGTATGTTCAATAATAAATTTCATCATATCTTTATTAATTCGCCACAGCAAGCTGATGATTGGCTCAATGATTTGATGATATGCTATACTAAGCGTGAAATATTTAAGGAAGTTGATGATGAAAGGATTATGAATCGGTTTCAAGCTATTAAATGGCGGAGAATGAATTTACCTCATCCTCCACGACGATCTTAATGCCCAATTGATACGTGCTATCATTGATGTTTGACATTGTCTTTTAGTATATTTTGAAATATCAATTATGAATTGTAATATAGCTTTGGTCGTTTAATATATTCCTTAATTAAAGCATGTCATTTCTATGTTACACTTCACCATACAAAACCTTTAGTCAAAAGTTCTCCACAGGTGGATTTTGATCCTGGATCCGCCACTGCATGTGTCGTTAGGCTCGGGGGCTGCTTTGGGGTAGGCTCGGGGGCTGCTTTGGGGGTGTTACCCCAGGGTAGCTCACGAAAGTGAAAGATATCTGGCTGAAGTGGACCCAAGGGCCTTGACGATCGAGCTAGCCGCCCGACCTTTGCCAGGGTCGGCCACGCTAGTCCAGATCGGGAGCAACCACCCTGATCTCCCCTTCGGCGTTAGCTCTCCCGACCCCAGTTTGGAAGACCAACTCGGCGTCCCAGTCTGACCTCTGCGACGATGCCGACCCAAGAAGACCAAGACCGCCACCTCGGGAGGAGGCTTCTTCTCCAAGGTATTGCAGAGGAAGACATGGATGACGTCACCTGACAAGACTGCACACAAGATGCCCACAGTGATTAGGGCCCGTAGGACGTGTGCGTGCACGCTTTTGAGATATTTTCTTGTACCCTTTCTTTGCTTTAGGGCATAGCTTTTTTAACCCTCAAGTCCTCTTGTAACTGTCCCCTTGAGCTATAAAAGGGAAGGTAGATGACGGAGTTGGGAAGTCGATTCTCTGGAGCTTGAGGCAAAGCCCTGACATTTTGCTTCCAGGCTTTAGAGCTCACAAACATTGTACTCATTCTCAGTTCATACATCACCCCAACAAAAAATACTAAGATGTAGACCTATTATTCTTTGGGAGGGCTGAACCAATATAAACCCCTTTGTCTCTTGTCTCGTTTTGTGTTCGAGTCGACCATCAGACCCTTTTGGTAGGCGTCCCGACCACTCTTTCACCTTCCTGGACAACCCTTGGGAGGACTGACCGACCACCCGTCAACAGTAATAGAATGATTTGATGATTGATTGGTTTTTTCTTTCAATCAACTTTTAGCGTCCTATGTTTATAGGATGAGTGGACTTACTTCTCATGGTCTTTTTCACGTCTTAGGCTTAAAAATTAACTAGAAATCTGGTTTAAAACAAGAAAACACGAGCACTGGACTTAAACTCTGTGCTAAAGGTCTGACCTATATGACAACAATTCATTGTCTGGTCTGACCAGCCATATGATGACGATCAGATCGGCTTTCACTAGTTTTCAAATTTGACAAGAACTTGCTATAAATTCAAACTAGTGTCAAATTTTTGTGTCAACACAAACTATATCTAGTTTGGAAGTTAAGAGACAAAAGCTAAGTTAAACCGTGCAGAAAGTTCAAGGACGGTAAATAGACATTTTCCATAGTTCGACCCATTATGCTTATATAACGTCCATGCGAAACTAGCTTCACTAGGAATTTGGGAAATTCGCTTCGTCCGTAGAGTGGTAATCACAGGACATTTTGAGTGTCCTAAAGAGGAAACAGTCGCAAGTATGTCAACGTTTTCCATGCAATCCGAAAAAAAAGACACCCATTTTGGAGCCAAGGAAACCTAATAAGTCTAACAGACACCCATTTTGGAGCCATTGGTAATTTAAACTCCGAAAAAAAACCTGGTACCTTAAATTGCACAAGACATGGTCACAAGTCTCAAGTTAATAAAATGGCTGTTCACTGTACGTATCAAAATATTAACGATCAAAAGAAATGCATCAACACAATCTAATAGCTTTTCATAATATCAGTTGTATTAACAAAACATGAAAGCTAACTCCACAACTAAAGCTACTAAACAACAGTAGCAATCACAATTAGAAACACTAAGGTCAATACAACAGACAGGATACATCGATGACTTTGCGTCCTTGAAATATATACATCCTACTGCTCGGAGAGAACACAAGGATTGTAAAGCTGCACTATCTGAATGGGATGCTTAGATGGATGGGAGCAGCTACAGTCATACTCCCGCATTTGGATTGTTTCCAGCAAGAATGAGAGAGATCTCCAAACCTCTGCGGAAAGCCTGGTAAAATAGAAGTCGGGTCTGATAGGTGGATATGAAAGGAAACCAGGAAAAGATGGCTATCGGGACAAAAATGATCATTCCTGTGCCAGCATCGTACAGGCGAGCTAGAGAGCGCACTATTTTCCATAGACCTAGTTTCTTCACAATAGGTTTCCACGCCACAGCGATCTGTATTATAAAAAAACATGAGCATGATATTAATGATAGAAAACAAATACAAAAGGGAACATCAAGTATTAGGTGTTAGGTGCTTCCAACAAAGAAAATAGTAAAAAATTTCAACTCAACATACCACTTGTACAAAGAGAAATAAAAAGGACAATTAGCACTGGGTAAATGAACTACTCCCTCCGGTTAACAACATAGAGAAATATATGAAGCTTGACTTTATTTTGTCTTCGAGGTGAGTGTATAAAATCTAAAATATGAGATTATGCGTAGTTTCCAAGACAAATGTGTACTAACAATTTTATGTTTTCAAACCAAGTACTTCACGATTTATTGATAGTCAAAGCTTCCAAAGTTTATCTGGAAAACATCAAACGCTAGGTATTGACCAGAGAAAGCAGCTTTAATGGTGCAAGGAGTAAGGCCAAAAGAAATTTTCGGAGGTTAAGTACTTCTGTGAAATACTCTAGGAGAATAGTGATCGTCATGCAAAATATTAACTGAGTTAACTTTTGCACCATCCTGTTTGATGCTGTAATCGTTAGGTACAGAATGCAATGGACATTGATGTTTCTATAAAAAAACTCACCGAAAGAACTCCCCAGCCAGTTGGCACAAATGCTAAGATGGCAGCAAACACATCTGAGACACTAAGGCTTGTAAACACAACTGCCACAACCAAGCCCGCCAAAACCATCAGTAACGCAATGCTTTTGATAAGACGGAGGAACAACTGGAAATGCACCATGGCCTTGGGATTCAAACCGAATACCTGCAGTTTAATACAATAAAGAGAACAAGTTAATATCCGGATATGTGATATTACTCGGATACCTCATATAGTACATAAGGAATTCACATACCAGTAGGAGTAGAAAAAGGCCACCAAGCACAGCCCATGATATCCAATATATCTACAAATCAAATTAAATGTTTCATTATATTGTCTCCATTAACTAGACCAATAAGTGAAGATCAAAATATAAAATCAAATAGTATGTACCAAATTTCCGATTAAAAAAATATTTCAGTTCTTTGTGTTCAATATCAGAGTATTAATAGCACATTGAAATAAAAACTACTTTCACAAAGAGAAAAAAAACTAAAACATATTTGGTCAACGAATTTCATGCCAACAAGCAAACCAAATGGATGCTGAAAACATACCAATAGTGCTTTACTTGATCCACTTGCATCCATATGGTAAACAACTCCATACTGGAAGATGAAAAATCTTAAACTAAGTACAGTTTCCAGTATCCTCCCACCAACGTTGTGAATATGTGCCTGAAAAAGAAATGTTTGATATTAACTGTTATTCAATTACTTCTAGCTTGGTAAAAGCATCCATTTTGGAGCTTATCATTACTTTCTTCAATTCGGTCATATGCTAAGAGTAGAAAATAGAAGCCAATAGAAGTGTCAGCGTTGACACAGTAACTGCAGAAGAGGAATCAACGAAACGAATAACAAAAGTGGCCTCAAGACCTTACAACAAATGTGACAGTAGATTCTCATGATATTGTCAAGCTGCAATAAGATATTACTCCCCCGTCCATGAATATAAGCATTTCTACGCTCTTTAGTAGAGATTAAGGTTGAGGAGAAAACACTTTGGTGGTCCTCCTTAAATGAGGGATGGATGGGGGTGGGAGGATGGTTGGGGGTAAGATAGGAATAAATTTGAATGAGAGGTGATTTATGTGACAAGTAGTACTGTGGAATGCTTATATTTGTGGACAACTTTTAAAAGCTTGGAATGCTTATTTTTGTGGACAGATGGAGTAGTGAAAAGAAGTGGTCTTTTCATCGTATGGAAGAAAAGATTAGACACAATTAAAAATGCTAATCATATACAGGCAAAATTCAGTTACCAGTTCTTCATCCCACCAGGCTTCCCAACTTTCTTCTCCCTTAACCCCAATACCACCTCGGTAAAACAGCCAATTCGTCCAGTCTCTGAAATCCTCAACGACCCTGAGAGAGGTAGAGAGCTATTTTAATCCTGATAATTAGAATTTCAAACATAATTACACAGAGTAACACGTGCATATAGAATGCTTAGCGGCTTACTTCTGCCATTCAAATCCAGATGGATTGAATATGTAAGGAGCAAAAAGCCAAGAAACTGCCATAAACCAGCTACTTATGGAAAGTAAAATGTAGCCAACTGCTCCACCATCATTAAAACCATACACTAAAAAGGTAACTAACAAAAGAGCAACCTCCAACCTGTGAAAAACAAGAGCAATCATCACAGACAGTAGTTGCACACAATTTTGAGAGTAAAATCAGGTGACAACAAACCCTTTCACAAAGTGGCTCCTGGAATAAAGACGGTAATTCTCAGCAAATTTGATATGCCGTACCACAAAACCCCTACCGGTTGCTCTGTACTGGTAATTCAGAAGAAATGCATCAGATCAATACAGAGTAAAATTCAGAAATAGATAAGCATCACTTAAAAACAAAGGTCCCTACCTTTGCACCACCATGTAGTATTGTGCGGCCAAAATAGTGAGTTCTTGTTCCCAGGGAGAAAGTAAAAAATACAGAGCTAAGTTGGAACTGCATGATGAAGCTGACAAAAGCCTGCATCAGACATTCAAATGTAAAAATGCATTTCTCCAGGCAAAATATATAGACAATAGAAACAACATAGGCAAATAAAGCTAACAGATGCAGAAAAATCTATACAATATTAGAAAGGTAAGCTCCACTCAACAAACAACCAGCTATATTACAACAGCCAATAGGCGAAGACTGAATCTTTCTGTTGCAGTGAAGCACATTGAATTCAAAAACATAAGATTGAATAAATGAAGACTTTGTTGATACCAGAAGAAATATGACTTGACTTATATCAAATACTGTGTTGTATTGAGAACATGTTGAAAACATTTTGTAGGAAAAGAAAAAATCCATGGCAGATAATCGAGACCATGAGTACATAATCGAGACCATGAATACTCAGATGGAACAGCTTAGGTCATTTGTTGGCAAGGTAAAAGGAATACCGTCAAGACACCAAATGCCGGGATGAAACCTAGAAACGTAGGAATAGCATTAAATACACCAATCTGGAAAAGAAACTGTGTGTTCAGAGCTGCATTCAAGGCTGTGTTCTGCAATATATCAGCCCGATTCTGAATTGATTCTCCAACTCCAGATAAAGCCTACGAAACAAATATAAATGGAATATGTCAACTACAATATAATATCCTGGTCAGATATGGCAGAAAAAAAATGTCACAAACTGAACCCAAGAAACTGGAATGTAGGGTAAAGAAAGTGCAAAATTGTGAAAGGGTGGAATACAGATGGAACACAGTGAGCGAACATTTATAACAGGAATTTCCTAGAAGGAACTAGCAAGAAAGTTAACGTGAATTATAATATCTATGAGCTTTACAGGTGCAAAAGTAGAACATAGAAGGAACACAGCATGCAAGCATTGCACCACCCAATAAACCAGTGCTTATGCTTCCAGCACATTTTACTTAAAAAATATATCATCTTGCATGGTTAGGAACGTTTCCAACTTGATATACAAAAGATAGAATAAAGAACATAGCAGACAAAGAACAATGAAAGCAAGATGCACTAATAACAAAAAAAAAAAGCTTAATAATGAAACTTCATACACATGATAGCATAGAGCAATCTGAGTGAAGTCATTACAAAAGGTGGACAATAAGCAAGTAAAGTGACATGCAAAAAGAAGTCAATTCCAAATATTATTATAGAGAGATGCTAATATCAAAGAAAGTAGAACTGATTTGTGCCTTACCAGATAGGTTTTCCCATAGAGAAATATGTACACGGTCCAAACAGATAGCTGCAAAAGAGCAAACAACTTAAGATCAGAATTTTGTTTAGAATAATAAAAACATGATTGCAGACTCAGGGGGATAGCACCTACAACAAGATCAGTATGTAGCATCAATAATCTACTTTTTGTACAAATTTAATTTTATGCATGTACCTTAAAATAATATAGTAAAAAATCCTATGCGTATAGATATAGCTTGTAGTGCACACATTCTGATCTATTATTATAAACATAGAAGTATAAAACTCAAATGTATAGTAAAATGTTTTGAAATTTACGAGTCAAAAAAATGTTTATTCATTCTGCTTTTTTCTCAGGAAAAATCCTCATCCTGAAGTGATCATATAGTACTTGGAGGAAAAAGGTGAATAAGAAAGATTTCCACACAAAAAAAATCTTTTTATCAGGTCTGATAATATTACTAGTGCCAGCCACAAGCCCACAATTGTACCAAAAGAACACAGATAATGGTAATTGAAGCGGCATTGATCTACTCCCTCCATTCATTTTTAACATGTCATTCGGGACACAATCTCCAATGTACACCTTCGATCAATACTTTGGTGATGAGACAATTGAGTACCTTTTCTTGAAATGCCCTATGGCTAGGTTGGTTTGGAATAATATTGGTACTACCTTCAGCTTTTGAAAGATTGAAAGTATTTCTCCTTTGTTTGGTGCTCGGTTAAATCAATTCAGTAAAGATATGAAAAAAAATGTTTTAGGTCTTGCTGCTGTGTTGTGGGCAATCTGGAAGTCAAGGAATAACGCATGGTTTAATTCATATGTTCTGAATCACCCAATTGAGCTGATTAGATTCATCTGTTTTTAGATTTCCTCCTGGTCAATATCGCAGATGTCACAGGAAAGGGCAGAAAAGCTGCGTTGGGGCGTCATGCTACTAAACAAGGTAGCAGATGAGATCTAATAATCAAGATTTGGCTGGAGACCAGGGGCTAGATGGCTGGAATGATGGCTGGAGCACGAAGGCAGAGAAGTGGAAACTAGGAATCGAGGTGAACACAATCCAGGAGATCTTACACCTCTTCGGCCAAGCCACAGGACTGAGATCAAATTTATCCAAAAGTGCGATCACGCCGCTATACTGTGATGAAGACAGCACGGCCTTGGTACAAAACGCTCTGCCATGCAGGATACAGAATCTTCCTATTACGTACTTAGGTCTGCCGCTCTCTAACAAAAAACCATCAAAAGCAGAGTTGCAGCAACTCATAGATAAGCTTTCGAAGAGGGTGGCAGGTTTGATACCGAAACTGATCTCGATCGACGGGAGGTTGTCCTGATAAAATCGGTTCTCCTAGCCTTGATAGTACACTTCATATCAGTCCTGCAGTTGCCAAAGTGGGCCATCAAAGAAGTGGAGCGCAAATGTAGAGGATTTCTCTGAAAAGGGCAAGAATAGGTAAAAGGAGGCCACTGCCTAGTCTCTTGGAGCAACGTCTGTGCGTCAGTGCAGAAAGGTGGGCTAGGAATCAAAAATCAAGATCTCTTTGGGCGGGCTCTAAGACTGAAATGGCCGGTGCTTAGCCTCAAGCAGCAAGACAGACCCTGGGCAGGAATTAATTTTCAGTTCGATAAGGATGTCCTCGCGATGTTCTCCTCTTCGGTGCAATACAAGCTGGGAAATGGAGCCGAGACTCCGTTCTGGTCTACAGATTGGTCTGGAAAAGGCGCCTCCAAGTGGAGATGGCCATGCCTAGCGTCCTACGTCCGGCGATCCCGACTGACGGTGGCGCAGACGCTGCATAATCATAGGTGGGTAAGAGACATTGTGGGTGCCCTATCCAACGAGGCGATCGGGGAATTCTTTCAAATGTGGGATGAGGTCCAACAAATCAATCTAACTTCCTCCCCTGACGAAATCCACTGGAAGTTTGAGAGAGGAGGAAAGTACTCGGCCGCCTCGGCGTATGCCCTGTTTTTCGCGGCTAGGGAAGACTGCCCTTACGGTGCCCTGCTCTGGAAATCAAATACCCCTTCCAGAGTCAAGTTCTTCATGTGGTTGGGCTTTGAAGGGAAGATGCTTAACGGCGGATAACCTAACTAAGAGAGATTGGCCAAGCTTTGACTGCTGCTAGCTTTGCAGCTAGGATCCCGAAACCTGCCGACACTTGTTTGTGCAATGCGGGTTCACCGCCGAAGTTTGGAGTCTGAAGCAGCAGTGGATGAATATCACCTTCCGCATCCCCCAGGAAGTCGGCAATGAGATCTCTGACTGGTGGATCGGAGCTAGAGCAGAGCCCCAGGCGAGTTACAGACCAACGTTTGACATGTTGTTTATGCTCATCTGTTGGCGAGTGTGGAAGGAAAGAAATGCGCGAACTTTTGAGAGATAAGGAAAATCGCCCCACGCGCTGGTTGACGACATCAGAGAAGAGGCTGCGATGTGGAGAGAGGCGGGAATCTTCCCAAATTGCGGCGAGTAGTCCACCGACAAATTACCGACTACAGTGAACCCCCTGTGTTTGCTGTAGCTGTCCCCCCCTGTTTCAGTCTTCCTTTACCGTTTGCAGTTTGTTCCCTTAGCCTGCGTGCTGCTGCGGGCTAGGACCGGCAACATCATACCGTTGTAAACGAACTTTGTAAACGAATTTTTTTCTTCCCACCAAACCTTAATTAATCGGTTGGTCGATGTTCGGCCAACCCGGCAAAAAAGAAACTAGGGATTACTGAAGATGCTGCTGTTTGTCTGCCTGGGAAGTAGTTGCTGGGCTGATTGTTCCTTTGGTTGTCTAGTTTGCTTTCAAGTTCCAAATCTTTTCTAGCCGGGTTGGCCAAAGAAGGGGCCAACCTAATATATTGAGATTGTGGGAGATGCGAATTTGGAGAATTATATAACTAATTTTTACAAAGACTGTTTGGACCCCATATACAAAATTCTCTCTCTGGATGAGACTTTGAGGTTTGATATACCTCAAGTGTCAGAGGAGGAGAATGAGGTGTTGGTGCCATTCAGTGAGGACGAGGTCAGGAAGGTTGTATTTGATATGGAACGCAATAAGGCAGCGGAGCCAGATGGCTTTCCGGCTGAGTTCTATCAATGTTTTTGGGATGTTATTAGGCACGATTTAATGAGCCTTTTTCAAGAATTCTATTTGGGAAGACTACCTATTCATAGTTTGAAATTTGGGATAATCACGTTATTGCCTAAGATTTCGGATGCAACTAGAATACATCAGTATAGGCCCATTTGTCTCCTAAATGTGCCGTTCAAGGTTTTTACAAAAGTGTTAAATAATAGAATCTTGAAAGTGGCAGATAAGCTAATTACACCGTCTCAGACAACCTTTATCCCGGGAAGAATTATAATGGAAGGGGTTGTAGTTCTGCATGAAACATTACATGAGCTGCATAGGAAAAAGAAAGATGGAATTGTGCTGAAATTGGATTTTGAGAAAGCATATGACAACCTTAAGTGGTCTTTTATACAATAAATCCTTAGAATGAAAGGATTTTCATCACATTGGTGTGAATGGATTTCTAAGGTTATGTCTAGAGGAAGTGTTGCTGTAAAGATCAATGATAATTTAAGCCATTATTTTCAAACAAGAAAGGGAGTGCGGCGAGGAGATCCGTTATCTCCAATCTTGTTTAATATAGTGGTACGTATATTGGCCATACTAATCTCACGTGCAAAAGAGGCTGAACAAATACATGGAGTAGCGCCGCATTTGGTTGAAACGGGACATTCAGTTCTTCAGTATGCAGATGACACTGTCATTTTTATGGATGACAATTTTGAGGAGGCCAAGAATATGAAGCTCTTGCTGTGTGCTTTTGAGCAATTATCTGGACTCAAAATTAATTTCCACAAAAGTGAACTTTTTTGCTATGGGAAAGCCAATGTTATTCAATCACATTATACTCAGGGTCTGTTTGGCACAGCTTTAGCTTCAGCTCCACCTCTTTTAGAGTTGGAGCTCAACCAAACGGTTTCAGCTCCACTAAAAATGGGAGTGGAGTTGGCTGGAGCTCTCTCACAAATTGAACTAGAGTTGGAGCTGGGTTTAGGCAGCTCCACAACTCCACTCCGGATCCAACTCCTGGAGTTAAATTTAGAAGTTGGAGCTGTGCCAAACAGGCCCTCAGCTTTTTGGATGCAATGTAGGAGTTTTCCCTTTTAAATATCTAGGAATCCCTATGCATCATTGAAAATTGCAAAATGAGGACTGGAAACATGTGGAGGATCGTTTTAAGAAAATGCTGAATGGTTGGAGTAAGATGCTATCTATGGATGGAAGGCTTGTTCTCCTTAATTCGGTCCTAAGTAGTCTTCCTATGTATATGTTATCGTTTTTTGAAGTTCCAAGAGGGGTTTTGAAGAAATTGGATTACTTTAGATCTCGTTTCTTTTGGCAAAGTAATGAACACAAAAAGAAATATAGACTGACAAAGTGGGATGTAGTGTGCACACCAAAAGAACAAGGAGGGTTGGGGGTCCTAAATTTAGATGTTCATAATAAGTGTCTTTTCAGCAAATGGCTTTTCAAACTCCTAAATGGTGACGGGGTCTGGCAACAATTGCTGAAAAATAAGTATTTAAGGGACAAATCCTTATCTCAGGTTCAATACATGCCAGGGGATCATGAAGGTCAAGAGTGAGTTCTTGTTTATAGGCAAGTTTGATCTAGGAGATGGATCACAAGTGCGGTTTTGGGAGGACTCGTGGTTGACAACACGACTCTTTAGAATGCTTTTTCCGGCACTATATAACATTGTGAGAAAAAAAAGTGCTTCTGTCAGAACAGTACTGTCCACAACGTCGTTAAATGTAGCTTTCAGGAGATCTTTGTCGGGGGCAAATTTGCAAGCTTGGTATAATATTGTTGCCATGATTGTTAATGTTCGCTTTAAAATCCAAAGTGATCGTTTTGTGTGGGGGCTACATCAAAATGGATTGTTTTCAGTAAATTCAATGTATAAGGCATTAATGGGAACCCTGGCTCTACCTTGTAATAGTGCTTTATGGAAAATTAAAATACCGCTAAAGATTAAAGTATTTATGTGGTACTTATATAAAGGTGTAGTCCTAACCAAAGATAATTTAGCTAGGCGACGTTGGCAGGGTGATAGGAGGTGTTGTTTTTGTTCCACCAATGAATAATATAACATTTACTTTTTGACTGTCATTATGCTAAATTTGTTTGGAGGATTGTTCATATTACGCTAAATCTGAAATCTCCAACTAACATACACAATTTGTTCACAGGGTGGCTACAAGGATTAAATAAAAAATGAGGTTGCAAATCCTTGTGGGGGTAAGTGCTATTTGTTGGTCACTGTGGCTAACTAGGAATGAAATTGTGTTTGACAATATGAAAGCACCCTCTTCAGAGGAACCTATTGGACAAGGCATTGGACTCTTCTACAGAAGAATAGAAGAATCGTCTGTTCATGAAAACAGGTTGTAGGGCTATTGAATCGGCAGTGATGGAGGCGTTTGCTAGTTTTGGCTGACTTTTAGTAATAGAATTGAATTTTAATTGTGCCTGGTGTGAGTCTTTTTTGTGCTTCTGGATTCTTATAACTTGTTGTGTGAGACTAATAATCAACAGCCATATGCATTAATCGATGCAGAAGCTGAGATACTAATTTATTCCCTTTTCCAAAAAAAATCGAAGGACTTGCGGTATTTTGTTGCCCAGGATAATTATGGCAGCAAATTATGATGGTGCACTTATTCTAGGTTTTAAAATCACGAATTACCCTAGTTACAAATCTTATGTGGGACGACATGACGGACATATATTACTGGTGACATATAACGGTGATTACTTGGGAGACTTCTGGTTTGCTTTCAGATCTTCCCAGGTTGTGTCTGTAGCAACTTTATTGAGTTTTAGTAGTCTTGTTGGCAGCAATGGTTGTGACAGGGATGGGATGGCACCACAATTGTGACAACCTGCTGGCATTTTGGTTTTGTTTTTCTTCTTAAGCTGTAAACCTGATGGTCGTTACCATTTCTACTGAATGGAGATCAGACCTCTCTACTTCAAAAGAAAAAAAAAGAAGAAAAACAGCAAACCTACTAACTTCAAAATTACATTATACGACAATTTTTTTATATGATGTTTAACGTCATTGAACGAATCAACGCCATATTAAAAAATGGAGGGAGTCAATCTCATTGCACTGTGTGTATTAGTAGCCAAAGTTTTAGAAGTTCAACTAAAGACATTCTAAAATGACATCTATTCGTGAATGAGGGAATAACAAGCAAGGGAAATCTAATTACCATGGTGCAGAAGTAGAACCCAATAGTTGTCACATAGAAGGACAACATCCTGAAAAAGTCAAAAAGCTGTCCTAGTCTGTATATATCCCGGCTGAGCACTTGCTCACCATTTCCTCCAGCAACTTTTCCTTCAAACAGTGCAATCTGATTAAGACCAACGTCTCTTCCCTTTCCAACCTACAGAATTATGTTTGGAACATCAATATAATGTTCACAAGACAGCAGAGTGTTGGCAACAGTTATAACACTAGAGTAGATGGTGCAGCAAAAAAGTTTGTTTAGCATTGGTAGCAGGAGATCCTGTGAAACAATATCAGCATAGAACTCCTGGTGTACATATAGAATAGAAGGTTGCAGGTAATAAAACATTTTGAACCAGGTGGACAAGGCTTTTCCCACCAACTCTCTCCCTAATCACCAGCAACAATTAGTTTGGAAAAAAAATCACCATGAACAATAACTAGCATTTGTAGTACCGTCACGAACAATTTTGGATAGCAAATCAATAGTGCGATGTTGGAATCGCCAACAAATCAAGGGCAAATCGATGTAGTTTTGAGTTTAAACTCCCAAATGTAAGAAACCCCAGAATTTGTCCAATTACAGAGAACTCTGGCATCGTGAACTTTCCTCGGATACTGACAGCGACAGCTAGCCGTCACCAAATGGAAGATAATACTTCTTCACATTACTGGATGACCTCAGATCAAGAGTTTTAGCTATCTCATTTTACATGAACATGAATGATGTATGGCATGCTTCTTCCAAAGGTAAATGATTCAATTCACTTTTGTTGTTAAATCAATCCTCCTTTATATTAGTTTTAAATACCAAAACATCCTTTCCCCCCAAAAGTTAACAGATTATGAGATCAATTAACAGATTGAATTTCCTTTTTGAAGATTTTTCTGGCCTACCATTCAGAGATTAAGGTCTTCTTGACTGATAAGCTAGATGTTAGCGCAGAAAATTCAAGACACGAATGAAGAAATTTCAGACCTGAATATACTCATGATGAGTTATGTTCCCTAAGCGCAGAGTTGAGTTGAAACCTGGAGTTCATAGATGTATCAGTAAAAAGATACAATACCATGAGTGCAACAAAATTACAGCTAACTGTTGTGGTCTGCAATTTGTAAATTATAGGCAGAAACTAGAAGATTATTGAGCATATATGGACAAAGTGATATGGTTATCACCAAACAAAAATATGCATTGACAGAACCTGAGAGAGACCCCCTATAACTAAAACAATATAAAAATATGCAGAGCATTAACAACACAGAGAACTACAGCTAAAAATATGATAGTTTACAATGTGCAAGCAGCTTCTACTCGTTTTTTAGTCTCTAGGTACTAAATAGCCTCATTTACTGAAACACACGCTGAGCATTAGAATAATAATATATCGAATTCACTAGCGAGAAGAGAGGAATAAAGTCTTTTTTGCCCTACTAACTAGCACACAGACTGTCCAACCGAGCTCAGTTCATGGATGTGCATCACCAGACGCCTAGCGCACAGCAAATGCCAATTTCACAGAATGTAATGGGCTATCATTAATAATGCCACCTGAAAGAGAGTACACATGCAACAACCAGAATTGAGAAAAAGACAGAACAATAAGGTTACTAGTCCTACCTGCATAAATATCCTCACTGATATTGATGACACGGGAGGCCTTACTTATTCCACCCCTCGTTATATGAAAAATTCTATCAAAAACATCTGGATGGCCGTAATACATTCTTACTCTGCAAAGGTTTTAGAATTCCAAATGTTGACAGTATGTAACTTGAAATGATACTCATGAAATAGAAAATATATAGTATTATGTAAAAGCACTTACTTCAGTGGATTGGCCAGAACACGCTGTCCTAATGTGACAAAACTAGTTTCCTGATTGGACATAAACGAGGCCAGAGAAGAAACACTACAAAAGAGAGATTGCAAGTTTGAACTGAGATGACTACTGAAGTAAAGCTACAACGGAAGTACTGAACAAAAATCTTGTGAAACAACACCTTCCCGTGAACACATGTTCTCTAACACCAAGAATTGAAGGCTTGTGCTTGCCATGATCCTGATAGAACTCCTCAAGCAGGTTTCTCATTTTGAGTGCCTCCTCAAAATAGTTATCCTTCAATAGCACAACCAAAAGAAAAACTCAAAACAGATGGAACAAAGAAGTAACATTTGGCAGGCAGAAACAAAAATGGTATTTTGGCAATAGTAAATCGAGGAGCAGTATAGGAGCTATTTCAATTACCATTTTTCCGTAACTATAGCCTTGTTAGAAATAAAAAAAATATGCACATAACAGAAACTTCAAAAAATGTGTAAAACATTGGATTGATATATACTGAGCCACATTAGATATGTAATATTCAATAAAAGAGGCTGAACATATAGTAAGGGATTACAAAAAAATGAGCTGAATAAAGGGCAAGTGCTTTTATTTAAATATCGGGCAAAACCAAGGAAGGTCCATCAAATAAATAATATACATAATATTTGCTCCTATATGTATAAGGACCAAACTTTGTACGAGAACTTGTCAATAATCAAAATATGAAGACAACAGCATACCTGATTCATATCAATGGTTTGCACTGCATTTCCACGGGTGAATATTATGGCATGATTTTGGTTTTCTGGTTTCCCCTCACCCAGCTTAAAATTGCCAGGCAATCTAATGGAATAAATTTCCTGCGGCCAAGTTATTTTGGTGCATAGAAGAATTAATACTTTACTCAAATAACCAAACATGATATTAAGTATTTTAGCTGAATGATATTTACTTAACAAGGGAAAGAATGGTATACTACTATAGGAGAGCATAAATAAACAATTTTATGGATATCAAGTGTAAAGTTGGATACAATGAAAACAATATGAAAAACAATGCACAGAAGGCATTAAAACTAACTTAAGCAGCAGAACACATTGTTAGCAGTAAGAGTGTACAAAGGCAAAATAACGTCTGAAACCCAATAAAACAATTAGTAGTGTTAATGGAGATGGTTCTTTCAATAGATAAGATAAGGGTAAACAACCATTAGGCAAGAGAAAAACATACTTAAAATTAATTTCTACTGACCTTGACCTTTCCATGAATGTCAACTTTAACAAGCTTTGAGTAATATTTGGTGCTAGGCTTTCCATCCTTAACGCTCTCAACAATATCAACGTAAGCAACTCTGAGTGCTTCATTTCTGAGAAAGATAATAATAAAACAAATCTTATAGGCACTATAGTACTATGAAACACGCACAAAAGAAAAGGAGAGCAAAGAGGTCCCCAGATTCTACAAAGAGGAGGAAAGCTCATTTAGCATGAAAACAAGTAAAGAGCGCAGATATTTCTAACATATAAAGTGAAGAGTACCTTTGCATTAGTAGAGCTATGTCTGCAGCTTCTGGTTTCCTCTCTCCCTTCTGCACCCCGTATATTTGGCAAGTAACCACATATGTAAATTTCAAATCAGCCTGAGCATGAGCCTCAGGAGACAGCTCAAAATGTATATCAGCCAGACCAAGACTAGTTGTAGCAAATGCAGATTCAATATCTAGCAAAGAAAATAGACACAGCAGGTTATTTATTACTTCATAAACAGCATTAATGTTTCTTACAGGGCAGTAGAACAAATACCTTCAGATTGCAACTTCTCCAAATAACTTTGCAGCATAAGGGCTTTCCTATAGTACATCATGCCACGAACTGCAGGATTAACATAGTTCAAAAACAGTTTGACATTTTGAAAAACTTGTGGAACCAAAAGGTTTTCTTTCATAAGATAAAACAACAGCAAATGAATGTATCTTCAAATTACCACAATTAATATTTTTAAAAAGTATATAATGGACACATTTTTCACAGTTTCACAAGTGTGAACCTTTGGGCTGGCAAATCATAAAAAACCATGCTAGTAAGAAATAAATACCATGGAAACAGAACATTAGCAAAATAGTATATGACATGACCATATAGGTTTCGAAAGATAACAAACCAGTTCGTGCTAAGGTCTGCCCACGGTAAGAAGCCCACAGACGTAGTTCCATCATGTCATTTGGGCTACTAAAAAGTTCGGAGTCTGTTGTATTTTCATCCCTGTTAATGCGAGCAAGGAAGTTCTTCCATTCATCTGTTTACATAACCCAACTTCATTAGACTGTGCAACCATAATAAGGAAGAGGTAATTACATTGCATTGCGTCCTTCAAGCACAAATCACAGATAGCAGCAGCACTTGCACTAACTTTTAGGCATTGGTAGTAGATGCCACATTTTTTTTCCTTCTAGAGCAAACTGTAGGAAAGCCATCTTACAAGGGAAGTCCAAACAGTGCTTTCAATAGTAACAGTGGAGGGAGAGTGAACAAACCTGGATAAATCTTCTGGAGATAAAATAGTGTACTTAAACCATCTTCATTTCTCTTTTGGAGTTCATCTTTACTATAAAGAACAGTCTCGGAGTAGTATGGAGTAAATACACTGCAAAAGGAAGTGGTGCATATCATAGGCACAGAAAACAAGAGCAACTGAACCAAGAAAAAATGACACAAAAAGGAATGCTCGGGAAACAATAGAAATTTTAACATCAAGATTCACGAGATTTAGTCATCTCAACATGGCTTTGAACAGAAATATAAGACGTAAATAGAATAATATCAAGAATTCATATTAATATGGCGTTCGTTCCTAAATTTCATCAGCAAAAAATTTTAGCAGAGTTGCACGATGAGCCCCCATACCTCCAAAACATCGCTTATGACCTTAGGCACCCCATAGTGTGCCATACCACCCACCTCTTTGACCACAACTACCCTTCAGAGTCATACTCAGACTATGTTGGTGGACACTAAAATCGCATGCGCACCAACGTTGCCACAGGATGAGACAAAAAGGTGCTAAGGTCAGTTGGTAAGGCAGGCAAGGTCAGACTAGGAGTCAAGGCAATGAAGGTTGCCCATGATGGCCAGCAGACTCAAGAATGCAAGGTCTTGTGGTCAACTTTGAACACATTATTAACCAGGTTTATCATTATTCTTTGATTCCTGCGATTAAACATATGAGTGGTTACTAGTCTAAGAAAAAGAAAATAAATTAAGGGGAGGCTGGCTAGGCTGTTTCTACAGACTATCGGCACATTTCTGTAGGATGAGACACTGAACAGAAGCAACTCCGAACTGATAGAACAAGCAGAAAATTGTAGACAAGTCTGACCTGAAAGAAAGCATTTCTGAAACAGGTCTTGCAATAGGCATCTGCATGAACAGAGAGTTTGTAAAGAACTCCAATCTCCGTCTAGCTTCCAGGTTTTTAGGAACATTTGCCGCTGACTCCTCGATGGTCAGAAGAGAGTACAATCGTTTGATCAAGTCCTTCTAATTCCATTAAACCAACATTTAAATTTATGGTTATAAAGATTCATAAGCAGATATTGTAAGAACATTAAAATTTTAACAAGAAAAACCAGTGTTAAGACAAAATACCAATCCCGAGTCAGTTGGCCACTTGAGATTATTGAAGAGACGGCCTTCCGCTCTTGCTTGCTTAATCTGTTCCCATTCATCAATGTTGCCACTAGAATTCATAAACAAAGGAAATAGGAATGAAATATTATAAACAGAACACAGCTTTGAGTAAAACATTAGAACAGGATAAATTGTAAAAAAACAGACCTCATATCAACAGAAAGCACTTCATGATGAACAACTTCATACAGATCTTGAATAGCATTAATTGCCCCTTTCCTCAGATCAGTAGACTCGGTTTCTTTCTAAAAAGCAGCACCTTAACATTAACAAATACTAGAGGAGCATGGATAAAATTTTCAAGCCCAAAAATGCATAAAACAGAAAATAACTTTTACAAACTTCTAAAATATTTAAGATTCATATCATCCCCTACAGTACTTTCAAAAAAACCGCGTACCAGGTATCTAACCTTCACAATTCTAGAAGTCAGTATCAACATATTACCTTATTACCTCAAGGCTCAATTTCATAGTGGTTTAACCATCTGGAAATAGATTTGTGTGTATGTGACCATAAGTCCTGATGATTCATTAAAAAGTAAAAAGAAAAATCGGCCATGATGGAGGGAACTTCAGAGATGCAATGCAAGAGATGCGGTTTGGTTGCTTTACATGAGATCGTGTGTTAGTGTGCGATGGTGTTTGTTTGGATCATCAGGAATATAGGAAACACTAGTTAAAGGAAGAAGATATCTAATTTGTTTTAAATAATTAATAAAAATTCAATACCCTTGTTTTCCAACTGAAGATAAAATAATAACCCTTACTGTGCACTAAGCATGTCATATATTGTCTTAACCTGGCATATCATTGTACTGGCCCCAGAAAAAGGAAATTTATCTGTGATTTTTCTGGACTAGGCCCTATGGGAAACTATTCACCATGTGGATCCCCAAACCAGGCAATCAAACCCACAGGGGTATATCCTGTAGGTTTTCAATCAAGCATGCTCTTAGTAACTAACAAACTTCCTTATATGTAAATCTGAAGTACACTACTTTGGTCCAGCCCAGCCGCAGACAAAAATAATTCAAGTTCAGAACAAAAAAGGCATGCTAGTGTTGATAACTCATGTCTATACGATGAACCATAAAAAACTTCCAAGTTTAATAAGAGTTCCAGCAGACAACAAACAAACAACATATATATATATATATATATATATATATCATATTTTACATTGTAAAACGTAATAATGCATCTTACACTGGAAGCCTGGCAAACAGTGTAAAAATGGCAGACGGAAGCCTCAAGTTTTTAAACAACTTTTACAGTAGGGTCTGGATCAAGTAGGTTGTGCTTTAAACGAGGAAACAGGTATGTATGCAAGTAAAATTTCTAATAGAAACTGAAATGTTCAATTGACATGGAACGAGAAAGGCTGAGCCCCACCATCTATAAGTTAAGCTATCAGCAAGCATGGCATGAAATCACAGTCCAATAGAGAAAAAAGAACACCACAACGTTCATTTATTTAGACAAAATTATACTCACTCCAGTCTCCATTTTTGTTCTATGTTTTAGAATCTTTACAGTCAAACCTTTTTAAATTTCAACCTTGCTTGGCCATATAAGAACTTTATTACGATTTGTAGCTATAGGGGGGTAGTAATTACCAAAATTCTTGCTACAGCAACTAGCTTGGCAATGACATTAGGCAATCTGCCGAAATGAAGATCACGCTGAATGTTCCCCTTGGAAATGCTTTCTTGGATACCAACATAAATCCTCTCCACCCTAAAAAAATAAAATCATCACCAACACGTCCCACGGATAAAAACATCTGTTGAACTAGATGAAAAGGAAGTAAGGAACAGGATGAACATAAATAAAATTCCTTACCACAGACGTCCTTCTTTATCTAGTATAGATGTCAGAATATAATAAATGCTCTGATAGCACTCTACAACAGCATATTGCATGTATTCATCCTTTGATATCCTTAGCCACAGTTCCTCTTGTGAGTCTTTACAATCAATTGCAATATCTTTGGCTAAGAAAACCTGCAAGGAAAATGAAAGTGGTTGCCAAAGTGAAAAAACAAACATAAGATGTGGAATCATCAAATAATGCCAGGGAAAGCTTTTTAAAAGCTAAAATAAGTTTTGACTTTTGACCTTGCTAGCAAGCAAAAAGAGAGGCCACTGCACAATTGGAGGAGATCCATTATTCTTGGGCATCAAGAGTAAATCCAGTTCACTGTAAGGATGAAAGATCAGAAAAAACTCATATCTAATTAAGACATTTGAAAGAACTGTAACATAGTATTCCAAGAAGCTTTACTTACGTGTTATTAATATAATCCTCTTCCCGCATATTCCTCACAATTTCATTCCAAAAGGGAGCAAATTTAGATGCATCAAACTTGTTTAATTCTGAATGCTGGTAAATTATGAATACCAGTGTCAACTTATTGGAAGTAAAGATAAAGAACTGGAAGAAAACGTGCTATATCTATAATTTATGAACAACAAAGATCTCTCTAGCTTGTCTAAACTCTAAACACGCATAGCAATCAAGATGAAAACACTCAGGAACAGCTCAACTGATCTGAGCTCAAATCAATACAAAGATGTTTCATTCATAGAATCATGGCTACATAGCACATGCATACAGGCAGGACAACCTAAAAAAATACTAAAAAACGCCATTAAGGGAGGATGAGACTTTAAGGCAAAAGCAGCAGATGACTGGTAATGGAGGGGGTTAGGACTTAGGACGAGAGTAATCATGAAACAACATTCAGAGGAAAAAGACAGTTATGTGGAAATACACAACATTCAGGAATGCCTATCTACTTAAGTGAATCTTTTAATGGAAATACACAAATGGAACCACAATACCATACTTCTTATTACCTAGTATAAATTAGTGGAGCAATACTCTAGTTCTGTTTTTTTAAAAAAAAACTAGGGGGCAAATACTCCACAAATATAGAAATTCAAGCAAAATGGAACATTTATTTTCACTGCATATCCGTTTACAAATACGTGGAACTATAAGAAAATTATGTGGGCATGCTCATCACGAAAGTGCTTTCATAATGGAAATCCCTCCGAATACGTTTTTCTAAGTTTCTAATATTGTCGGAAGGCAAATAGCCAAAGCAGGATTGAACACTCTGTAGTATAAGTCTTTTTATTGAAGGGCAGTATTATATAAATAAAGCAACTTAAGAGCATTATTGAAATATAACAAATAATGTCCCACAGCTCCACCTACAGAAAAGATAAAATAAATAAACAAGCAAAATACAGGTAACAAGGTAAATAGTACCTGACTCGATGATAGCAGCTGATTCCTGCATAAACGATTAAAACCACTTTAGTATATTCCACTCAAGTATAAATCAACAAACTATAAAAACATCAAAAACCTTTTCGGTACAGCAACATGGAGTTTATCCATGAATGCTGCAGGGAACTTCTCAAAGAATCTGTGAACTGCTTCAACAGAACTAATCTGAAAATGACATACAACCACCAGATAAGAAAAATTAACAAAACAAAGCAAAAAAAATCGAAGTACTAGCTATGCACGTATGAAGAACAGGAAAAAAAGGTCTAGAAAAAACATGCATTTTACATAAATGGGCTTAACAAAACTGGTACAATTACTTTCATATGTGCATGTTAATAGTACAAAATTATTTTCAAGTGTCTTTCCACAAATAATGCATTTTCATAGGCAGAAATATCCTGCAGACATACTGTGCAAACGTCTGCTGGAGAATTTAGGATTTGGTAAACAAGAAAAGATTTCCTCGCATAAACAATAACAATTTAACACATCAGACAGAATCACATTGCAATAGCTCAAAAGATAAAGGTCAAGAAGCGAAACCTCTCCCAGGCGATCACGTGCACCAAGGAGAAACCCACATATAGCAGACATCACGGTGTAAAATACATATATATCCCAAAGGTAAGTCTGCATAAATAAAATTTCTCTTTAGAGATGCATTTTTCCTATGTTCACTGCAAATTCAGCAGCTTCCTGCAGCACAAATAAGCCTAAGAAATAAGTGTGGGATAAGCGGAGCGGCTGAAATGTTAAAGAACTAAATGAACTTGCCCAGTTTGATTTTTTTTATTTAAATCCAATTTGATTTTTTAGTTCTGATTGTGTTGAATAGTGTATCTGCAAGTTGTTTCCTATTTATTTGTTAGCTACATTAGATTTAACTAAGTATAAGTATCTTTCTCTTGTTGGACGTTAAAGAACAGAACTTATAAATATATTTGCCATCCTATCAGGTTCAGCACACTGGAGTTATCCCTCCAGCAACTCGCGCTGCTTTGACATGCTGTCATTTAGATATTATTATTGCTCCATAATTAGATTATTTACTCAATGCTAGGACATGATGTCCCTGAATTCACTACAGTTGAGAGAGAGCAAGATAAGGGGATGGGACATAGTATAAATGCGTAGGACAAAGTTAGGAGCAAAAAAGGTTACTTACTGATACCACTGGAGCCCATAAAGAAAGAATTGTTAGAGCATTATGGTTATCTGTAAGCATTAAAAAAGTTTCAAATATTAGTACATTAAAGTGCACATCATTACACATGAAGGAACCTATGGAAACAACGTATACAACCAGAAGTAGATCCCATGCTTTGCCCACAAACATCTAGGACAGTTGCAACTTAAAAGAACGTACTAAGAAAATTATTTAAAACGCTAATATTAGAAAGAGATAAGACTCAAACAACTATTTCCAGCTACACAAGAATATGGAATTTTTAGGTATCAAGTTGTGCTGACAAAGAAAAGAAATTAACCATAGTCATAAGTATGAGGATGTGATATTCTTACTCTTCGAAACAAAGTCATGCCAAGCATACTCTAAGCGTTTGAAACTGATTATTTCCCTTGTTGGTTTAACAAGGGGTTCGATCTGCATAAGAAAGGCTATTCTGAAATGCAAGTTGATCTGGTAAAAACAGAGGGGAACTAGATAAACTAAAACTTTCCTGGAGAAAATAAGTGAATGAAAATTTTGCGCCAAGAATTGCAAGCCAGAAAGCAACATATCTACACGGTAAATAAAGTTAGCACTAGTCTGAATTCAACTTTGGAAAAAAATCACAGCACTGTGATTCAAAGTCCTAAAGGATTACTTGATGTAGTCATAAGGTCTTTCATGCATGCCTCTCCCGACATAATTGTGCTCCTTCAATATAAACCAAATGTCAGAAAATAATAGCAAAAGATATTGGATTACAATGACTTAACAAAAGACAGCTTTTAGTTAGTCAAAATGCGCCAGCGAGCAAGACCTGATGCATCCACTTTGCAAGGCGTACAACAGACCAGCGGTAGCAATAATCGGTCAAACCACGGCAGCAAGGAACACTCATAAGCAGGCCGATAATTATTTTGGCGCCCACGTATGCACTGATTACAAAGATGTATATCTTGAAGGTAGCCGAATTTGTCCCATCTTGAATTGATTTGCTGAGAAACAATCAAGCAACCAAAAATTCCAAATTAATGGTATACACGTAAAGAAGGGGATAGGTATCATCCCCTGGACTTTGGTGCGCCAGACCCTGAATTCTGAAATCAATGTTGGGGAGTTCTAGCAATTCACTAGGGCAAAGACCCCTTGTATTCTTTTTCATAGTTGAATATAAAAAAAAATCAGCTTTTTGGAAAATTGTTTGGCAATTATCCATTTGGTCTCAGATATGAAAAGAAAACATACATATATAGGTAACAAATAACCAACAAAGCCGCACTGAACCAACAGAATCGCCAAAGCACTCTGGTAATTGCAGATCCACGAGATGTTGAATAGGCACCATACATCATCAGAATGTCCAATATGCCTTCCACAGAAAAAAAAGGAAAAAGAAACAAGAAAAATTAGTCACTTACAAGAGAAATTGTGCAGATGATCATAATAGAGTAACTAAATAAGAACATCTGTGACTGACTCTCAAAAAATTTCATGATGACATAGGTTGGACCCAGGCTGAGGAGTTCCAATACTGTATTTGTGTCAAATTTACGATCATTAAAAGCAATGATCATTAATCCCTGAATGAACACAAAAACACTTAGTTTAACATTGAGCACATAATCATCCAAGGAAATATCATACCAAATAAGAATCAACTTTAAGCTAGCATTTGCAGCATCTTTTCACTATAAAAGTTGTACATGAACAAAACACCAGATGGTTGATGATTGACATAGTGGTTAGTATCAGTGAAATATATGCCATTTAAAATGTGACATATAAAAAATCATTAAGCACTTGTTCGGACAAAAGTTAAGATTCTGTCACGTCTCCAGAAAAACTGAACACACGAGAAGGCAGGTTCCCCCCTTATTATTTCCCCTACCAAAATAAATAGACAAAAGACAACCCTTTATTTTGCATCTAGCACCCCAGTTGCTGAAGAAAATGAAAAAAGAAACTTTCGGGCACACAGTCAAATCTGAGTATGTGATGTCAAATGTCAAGCAAGATAGTGAGACTCAGTTGTGAATAAAAATCTATACCTGAAACATCATAACTAGAAAAATCCAAAGGCGATGAAAGCTATGGTAAAGATGAAGAAAAGTTCTGTGCTCCACAAAAGATGTCTTTCCATAATGATGATTACCACCCAGCAACCTCTGCAAAAGGACCATTTGTTTGGTAAGGGGGAAAAGGGTTGTCATCACCACCTCATCCCTCAAAAGCACATGTAGAAAAATGAAAATTGGGCCATCCCACTAAAATCATGAATGGATGGATGATCTGATTCCTCAATCCAAACAGCATATATATGTGAGATAATTTTAGGTAGTTCTGTAGAACTTCCATGGACAAAACTACAGTACAAAATCCATGATACTCATGTTGTGTAATTAATGCTTCATACGTAATTGAGATCATCAACCTAGGAATTTTTTGGGGGCCATTTTCTGCACCTAGTAAGACTTTCCCCAGTATACCATATTCTCAATAGGTAGTGCACTCGGTTCCTCAACAGTCAACATGAATAACCCCGTGTTCCAAGTAACTACATGACATTTAAGATGTGCAAGACAAAAAATAACAAAAAAAAGATATCCTGAGGTGTCAAAGTATTAGCTTGGTAGTTCCAGCAAAATACAAGCAATTAAGTATATGATCAGCAGAAATAAACCTTCTCCTTCCTACTAGGTTTAGAGAAAAATGGATTGCTGATCTTCCATGGCCAACCAAGCTGAAAACACTTCGGAGACCTGAAAAGGACAGTGCGGAACTTTATGGAAAAAAATGAATAACAACAAGTTAATGGAACCCAATAGCTCAATTGATCTACCTACCAGAAGAACTCATTGAAATCATCATAGTTTCTCCACGCAGAATGTGGCGCTCTCCCATTGTCATTGTTGGCTGCTTCCTGTAGAGTACCCAGCATTCAAACCACTCGGTAGGAGTACAACCAAATGTAACAAGCTAAAATAGCTCCAAGCAGACATCCCACTTACAGCTGCGATGATTTCATACATAGGAGAAATGACTTGGTCAAGAAATGATACGCCATCATTTGAAATGCAGCTTTCAGCGGGCCCTGCAGTCTGTCTCCGTATAATCTCCTCCAGTTCTCTTGCTAGCTGTAAGAATAAAGGAGCATGAATTTCAACAGTAAAAGTTATATTCCCTCCATCCAAAAATATAGCAACTTCTAGCATTCAAAATTTGTTCCGAAATATAGCAACTTCTCCACCTACATTCTCTTCTCAACTAATCACAACCTTCCCCCATTTAATTTCTCCACCTAACTCCTTTTCTCAACAAATCACAATCTTCCCCAATTAATTCCACCTACTTTTTAATACCCGTGTCCAAGCCCAAAACCTATTATATTTTCAGAGGTAGTATTTGATATTTTCTACAACTTAAGTTAGTCAAAGGTGATTAGTTATTCAAACATCAGTTGGATATGTCACACTAACAACCATTCCCCACATCACAAATGCCATTTTGGACATCTGAATGGCCTCATAAGTACTATTTTGACCACTAATTTTTATTGTTACATGCTATAAAAACATATTGAAATTATATTGTCTGTAAACAGACAAATCCACGCATATGACTCATATTCCAATCCAAAATATTTAAAGGAAACTGATAGTCAATCTTTGAAAGGTTTGGCCAGAAGTGTTTCGAGTATCAGTGACTGCAGAGAGAGAAGAATTGAAGACCATCAGAATGAACAAAATTTGGCAGATTTCTTTGCTTAGAAGAAGACATCGTCACTTTAGAAACTGAAAATGGAGAATATGCTAATGATTAGCGGAAAACAATTCAAATTCAAAGCAGAGACAACAGTGCGCTAATTTGGCAACAAGGTAACCGAAGAAGAATATTTTTGTATGTCAAACTGGCATAGGCATGTTCGTAGAAAAACAGGCATAGGCAGATCGACCTAGCTTCTTTGGAGTGCAATACTGTACGATTCTAAACATTTGCAATAAACTAGTAAAACAAAGTAATGATCAGTTAAACATGCACAAAAGAATAGTACAGAGTAGAATCTTCTGCGAACTTACATGATGAAATATATAGCATAAACCTTCAGGAAGAAATCGTATGTTAGCAGCCTCTCCCCATATAAGGTAGTATAAGCACACATATAGCAACTTCTTTTCTTTCGTCAATGACTCGGCGCTAAGAGAAAATCAGGTAATCTCTTGGTGATAAATAAGATACAGACAGGAATAAGAAATTAAATATGTTGATCAATATCACAAATCATACTTGTTCCAGACAGGGGGAAGTGGCAAATAATTACACCATTTGATGTAGTTATCAAGGGACTTGGAGAAAACAACATGCACAGCTCCCTCGTCGATTTTCTGACAACAAATAAAAGAATTAAGGATGGAAATATGAACAACATAAAGCGACATGCAATTGAGTACTCTTTGCACCAGGCCTGGTATTAAACGGTGCAATATTTCAATGGTATTAAAAAGTACCCAGAACTTTTGCTGGTAAATATCTAGAATCGGGATAGTTCTGTGCCATGGAACCAATTCTTCCCCCAAAAAAGTATTGTACAGCATAAAAACTTAGGGTGCAAAATATGCATACCGGTTCATTCCCTGGTAGTTGCCCCAGTCGAGACTGTTCATTTGCCAACAGGTGAACAACATGCTCCCGTTGATTAGTCACATTGTCTTTCTGCAACCATTGTGACGTTTCAGTTCCATGAAGGCAACAAGATTCTGAAATACTGCAGCATGTATCAAGAATGACCCAGGAAGTTGTAACTGCAGTTCCACACTAAAAGGTTGTCTCCCATGATTTTGTATTTCCTTCTTAAATATTTTCAGAATAACACAGGCTGACATATATTGTCTTTTTCCCCCTTATTTTCAACCGCCTGTAATATTGGTCGTAATTTTTAACTAGATGCTGTTTAAGTCCATGGATCTTTATTACTTCTTAGCATTTCATATAGAATGCTCTACATTATGTTTCCTTTTAAATCAAAATTAAATGCTTGCTGGAATGAATTGTCCAAGTCAGAGCGCAAAATAAAGAAAAAAACATCAAGATCGAGGAAATTACAGTAAATGTTCTTTTCTTTTCCTTTTCCCCTCATCTTCAACAGTCTAATAAAATTCTTGGTCATAATCTTGAACTAAATGTGAGTTTACATACATGGATCTTTATTAGCTCTTAGCATTTCTGACCATATAGAATGGCATGCTCAGAAACCACATTCTTCAACAGTCTGGTTTATTGAAACTCACATTATATTTTCTTTTGTATTATAATATTGCTTGACAAAATGTAATATCCAAGATCAGGAAGCAAAATAAAGAAGAAACTACAGCTAGGAAATTAGTTGAAATGTACAGTTTCAATTATCTCAAATGTATATGCTGCACATTTCTACATAAATTTCACGGTTACTGTTGTAACACAAAACAACAGGTGGGTACATGTACCCTTGGACTTAGGGGAGAGAACAGAGCCAAGTCATGAGGAAAGTGAGCGAGTGTCCCCTTCTAGGGTTCGACCATCCTATATAACATATGGAAAGGCTGGCATAAGGGAAAATTCCCCCTTCTGCCCCTTGACTACACAGCCCAAGAAAGCATAATTTCATATATTACGTATGAATTACAGGGCATGCTCCATGGGTATATCCTCCAAGTATACTCTTTGGACATTTCCCATAGGGTTTCTAGCCTATTCCCAACACTCTAGGTCTAGGGGATAGGGGTACCTATGCTCCAACAGTTAGTCAGAGCATCCAAAATAAAACTACTTTGCAAATGGCAAAACTCAATTACAAAAAAGAAAGAGAGAACCTGCACTTCCTCAATCATATTGAACAGCATATTTACAATTAAAACAAACTGGATCATGCATGGCAATAACAGTATAACATACAGTAGTAATTACTAATACTAACACGAACATTTTCACTTAGGTTTGTGATTAAAACATATCTTCTGTTAGCAATACCAATAATGGACTCACTCAGTTATAAGCTTATAATATGATCGTGATTATGATTGTCTTGGAAACCACAATCCATATAGTTTACTACGGTAGGTGCATCATTTACGGTACTAACCTGAAAACCAAATACACAGTGCAAGAGATCCAGCATATCGGAATTCCTAGCATCAGGGACAGAGAAGGTGGCAGGGAGCCTGGGAAGTTCCCTATGGTACTGCAAAGCTGATATAGCTGCCCTTACCTGAGATGAAATGACATGAAAGTAGTACAACCATACCACAGTTATATCTAAAAAATGGTAAATACTAACGAAAAGGATAGACTCTAAATTTTACCTCTGGAAAATTGACAATGGTGTTAGTTGTAGACAAAGCATCTAGAGGAATAATATTATAAGCCACAACATCCTCTGTTCTTTCTGCATCTTTTTGCATGAATCTTTTCATCTGAATATAACAGAAAGGGATGTTATTTATACACAAAAAAAATGAAACATTTTATTGATCTCAAAGTGGGTTAAAAAAGGAGCAAAACGAATTCATTCAACAGTGCTGTTTGAATTCACTGTTAACTGGTAACAAAACATTCGATAAAAGGTACTACTGCCTGCTGACCAGAGGCTATTTGCATTTCAACACATCATACAAGCAACAAAATGTCAGAAAGAACAATACTCTTGCCAGAAAGAAATTATTACTTTACTGTTCATAGACCAGAAGATACAACTTTGACCAACAAACAACATTATGTACATAAGGGTTGTATTATTAAAGAATGTTCTAGAAATAGCATGGACAGTAAATATACTAACATGTTGAATTCCGATTGTCAGAGCAATTGCCTTGTTAATTTTACTTATTTGCAACTAGAACAATACTACAATAGTCTTCTAAAAACTAATTTATCTATTATGACAAAAATCTATACATACACGAAAGGGGCTGTAGCCTAGCGGTTACGGTGCTCAAGTAGCACCTCTAGTCCTGGGTTCAACTCCCCAAGAGAGCGAATTTCAGGCTTGAATAAAGAAAAAGAATGCCGTGGGGGCCTCCCTCACTGTTTCCGTTCAAAAAAAAATCTATACATACACATAAAAGTATATCACCTCACTCTTATAACTTTAGTGAATACATTGATGCACTACCGAAAACCCAGTCCAGATTAACCACTTAACCATAATTACATGGCATGGAAAGCAGACCTTTTTTTGTTTTCTTTTTTATATATAATTGAAATTTAGTAGATAAAAAACAACATGAACAGCTATATTATCAAGGTCGGCAACAAAAACCTCTTCAGATATCAACTTGTCTGCATTCTCAGGTGAAATTTCCCTTGTTATTTCCTCTATAACTGACCATAAAACCTTCAAAGTAGCGAGTACTTTCTTGCGCTTCAGAGTTTTGCGTTCCAACCTACTCAAACAATCACAGTGGATAAATCACATATGATGGGCGACGTCCGATGTTCAACAATTGTGCTTGAAAAATAAGCATATTGAACAATAAATTAAATTAGCAAACTTTCAGCATTTTAGCTAAGTTTAGTGAGAAACATAATTTCATAGAGAAATACATACTCTCCAAGGTTACCGCTGAACACAGCAGATTCTCTCAACTTCATTTCATCTTCACACAACTCATCAACTTTATGCTTTTCTCTGTATAGCTTATAAAATTCCTGCAGTTTAGCAACATCCTGACTTCGATCTATAGCACCACCTTCCCTTTTTGCTAGTTTTTGCTGAAAAATTTAGACATAAACACTTTTAGAAAAATAAATTTAAATGTCAAACCCATCTACTTATTTAGTATAATTTAACAAGCCCTGGTTCCAGAGATGTCACATGTGTTGTAAATGAGAAGGACTCACAAGGCAATATTGCATACTAAAACGCTAGAGTACTGGCCATATGAAATAAACATAGTAAATTCATAACAAGAACACTTCAAAATGATACACTTTTGTAGGGCTGGTAGAGCATAAGATTGTGGCGGTTGACACCATGGGTCGATGCCATCATTCTACTTCTTAAAAAACAAAGATGTGAAATCACTTATTTGTATTGTATTCTCTTATGTATGGCTTTTACTGACATAGTTTGACTGTATAGATGAAACTCAATAAGGTTCTATCTTGGAGGCTGTGCCAGATGTCCAAAACAACATGTGATTATGAAAAGACAAAAAAAATAAATCATGTAGAACAGTATGAACATACCCTGATAACTGACATTAAACCTGTTTTGAACTGCAGTACACCTCTCCCTTCGCTATTTGGATCCAGATTTTGGGCTAGCGTGTATGCATGCTCACATACTGCACATTGAAGTATAAACACAAGAAATTGTCACCAAACAGCATTTAAACTTCATATGGGAAAGTGAATTCAGTTGCTAAAAGCTGACTCAATTCATATCGTTGATATACCCTTCGATTTGTGGAGCAAGCCATAAAAAAAATTCATTGCCAGATTAGTGGCTGAAAACAGGAAACGACCTTAAGCAGCCAAGCACATTTCACCGACAAAACAAGCTTAAGCTAACATCAGTTTTTACATAAACAGGGATAAATATTAACTAATATCCTTTGAGTCAGTAAAAGTTTACTATTAACTGACTGGAAAAATTGCCAAAAGCATAGGCAGTAATATAAGCTTCTCTGTACAGAGATTTCAGAACACAGTTGAACTAATTACGGGCTGTTTGCAGCAGATTCAGTAAGTTGACTGATTTCAATTTAGCTTAATGAAAATAACTAAAGACCGACTGGTGATGCAGATTGCTCATTGCAGAATGCCAGATTCTAAGACACTAGTAGCATATATTGGTCAGAATGTACATCCAATCAGAGTAAATCAAAGTTTGAAAAGTCACTTTAACCATATGAACAAGTACGTTTGGTAGCAAACCCAGGCAACTAGGAGCACGAAACCACGTCAAAAACGAGTAAAGCACTAGTCCGACTGTAACAACTATATGGTAGATGGTACTAAGCCTGATCATAACTGTTGACGAAATTTAGTACTACAAAAGGCTGTAACAAGCTAAAACAAAAAGCAAAAGTACTCCTAATGAACTAGCATAATCAATTCGTGTAGCCGATACTAACTGCAGAAAATACTAGGAAAAACACCACTAAGTAAACACTACTAATAACTGCATAAGTAGGGCAATTCTGAGCCGCGGCGACCCATACAGCTCACTAGTCTAACGGAGCAAAAAATGGTAACGAAACTTACGAATCCTGGCGACGGTAGGGTCCTCATCCTGGATCTCGTCGGCCGCGCGAAGAACCTCATCGGTGTGCACGTTGTTGCCGAGAAACGACGGCACATTCCCGGCGATGCCGGTGACGGGCGCCCCGAAGGCGCCTGCCAACCGCTCTCCCCGCAGCGCCGCCCGCACCAGGCGCTCCCAGTTCGCCGCCGCCCTCGCCATCCCGTGAAGTGGATCTGTGGATGAGAGATCAGAGCTACGGTTTTCCACTCGGCCGCGTTTCAGGGGCTCGAGCGGAGGGGACGAAGAAAGCGTGGGGATATCGCGGACGAGTTTTTTTTATTATTTAGGACTCTCGTCGATGGGGGTTAGGACAGTTAAACTTAACTTTGATAAAATTACACTCTTAACCTTCGCATTTTTATTTTTCTGTCTTTTCTTTTTTTTCTCTTTATTTTTTATTATTTCCTCTCCTGTTAAGACAGAGATGTCATTGCAGCCCAAACGACATACGAAACATACCTCCTCCTTCACAAGGCCATCACCTCTACTATCCAGTACAGGATACCATATATCTACGCTGACCATGTAGCAAGCTGTTCATCTTCACGTTTGTTTCACATTTGTCATTATTTGTTGGAGTATCATATATGATACTTAAATTGCATAAATTTAAAATAAAAATAAAGTGTTAATTGTATCAATTATTTATGACGAAAGCATTGAAGATCTTATTTATTACTTGCTTATTCTACTTGGTATTGCGCTGTAGATAGTGGAATGAAAGCAATTGAATTTTTCCAATCAAACAAACAAAAGTCTGAAACATATTTCCCCATAAATATACAAACAAAGTGGCATTCATAAAAAAACTATTCATTCAAAACAACACAAATAGAAAAACCTTATGCTTCAATGAATTGTACAAAATTGCATCCAATAGTATATATAGTCTTAAAATAATCTAACAATAGCTTTTGATTATACATCCAAGTATTTGTAATAGGAATTATTCAATAATACCTTGATTAATTGATTAAAAGAATAAAGAACATACTCTCAAACTAAATTTTCACTCAAACGTCATGAATATCATTTTAATGGTGACAATACAAAACATAATATAGATTCTTAGGATTATACAAGTGGCTAAGGTTTATATTCTCTACAGGGAAGAGAGATATATCCAAAATAATATGTTGTTCGAGAAAAAAAGGGCATCGTAAGTTAAATAAACAAGCATAAACAAAAGCTCGTAACGTACTGTGCGGCCAGCAAGCAATGAAGTTCCAGAGTCTGCTATAGCTGAACAATCGATAGCACAAAATCCTGATAATGGCAAATGTGTGACGATGTACAAGGTTATTTCTCATTTAGACAGATCACATATGAAAAACAAGAGTCAGTACATATGGTCTTTCCTCCAATCAAGACATCGCCCATCTCGAACTGCACAAAGTCAATGCAAACTTTACATCAAATGTCCAAAGCACTATAGAACTTTGCGACCAACCTGCCAATATCCCTTCTGACTAACTGGAACATATGTATGGTTGCCCTTGTAGTGGCTAGGATCCACTCCTCCAAACACAATTTCACCACCTTCTCCTTCATCAGAATGTCGGTTGAACCAGAATGAGAAAACAGGGTCACTGACAAGACCTTGCTCTACCATCTTATACCTGTGATTTATACATATCATTAGGGACTATGGATCTGCTATAGGATATGCATGAATCGTCCCTATCTTGTGAAAGCATCGATTTCCTTAAGTAATAATACCACAAGTGCAAATCTAATCATCATGACAAATACACCGAAAAATATAAATATGCAACAACCAGCCAAATATATTGAGATACATGTTTTTAGCAGAATGAAGGTAGTTTGTTGTGTCTAGGATGCACCACCATTATAAATGTATCATGCATAGATGAACCGTAGTTAGAGATAGTAAAAGATTCATACAAATGTAACCAATATGTGCAAATGAGCACCTTTGCTTCTATATTGTGAACCACACATGAGAAATAAAAAACTTAGATGTCGTAAGTCAGGTTATCTTACCACACAGGTACTGCATCTCCAACGGAAATTTCCTGAAACCCGAGCCCAAGAATGCCATCGAATTTCGCAACCATGAAAGTAAGACATGGCTCCTTGGTAGCTTCAATGAACTCCTAAAGCGGTGAGGCAACAGTGTTAAAATATTTGGGACAATATGATCAGAGATAATCAGTTAACCAAGATTTATAGTGCAAACCTAATCTTTCACAACCAAATCACCTACTGTAACACTATCCTCGTTGAAAAACCTAGCAATTGAACCAATGCCATACTGAACGACAGCTGGTTTTCCTGGAGGGATGAAACAACACAAAATAGGACTGTCAAACATACAATTTTCCTTAAGCTACCATAAGGGTAGCTAAAATTTAGAGACAAACGAAAAGAAAATAAATAAGTATACTATAAGAATATATGATCATACCATTTACGAAAATGTATTTCATAACATAGCAAAGTAAGTGGTTATGTTTTAATGATATTTCAATAAAATTTCAAGTGCTGGGATTAATGTAACAAACTTTCATGTGTCTTTCTAGTTAGAAGGTGGGATGGTACATTTGAATCATTGTGGTCAACACAGACAACGATAGTAAATTGTCGCGGTCTTCCTCAATCCTGACTGCATATTGCTTTAATGTCAAACTACACCATGTAGGCACTACATCGACATAAGATCCTTTTCAAGTATGTTACGGCCATAGCAATCCGATTTTTTTATGTTGCCAACCCATGCAGAATATTTTTCCCCTTTCATCATAAATACTCTGTGATATAAAAATGATTTTTCGTTTTCATCATAAATGATTGAACAATTCAGAGGGAATAAAAGTATAACCACCAAGCAAATGTGTAATTTTCAATGAATACATGCAAATCTAATCTCTCTCTCTTTTTGGGAGAATTTTTTAAAAAAGTTTAACTTGAATAAAACCTGTAAGCTTCAACCTCCTAATTTGAATCGCACCAAAATCCAAATAACACCATCTATCATCCTTTTAACTAAGTCCAATTTTGCTTTTTCTAACAAAGCTATTTTTTTATTCACACCAAAATCCCCAAATAACTACCATGTAGCATCCTTTCAGTTACATCCAATTTTGGATTAAAAGGGCAAATTTCAACACAACCCATGAGATATGCCACCAGCTATAGAGCAAATAATAACAACAAAAGTTTAGTTTCTAATGCATCCAAATAAACTGAGAGAGGCAGACAGTCACAACATAAACTATTATGGTCGAGGAAAGTTTGAAGGCACTGACTGTCCGGACTTGTAGCGAGAGTGGAAGAAGCACGCAATCTGCATCAATCACCACCAGAAAAAAGAATCCACCATTAGCACAGATCGCAATCACAACAAGACTCTTAAGAGAATTTCCCTTGACCAACAGGTACTCACCGAGAAGTAGCACTTGGCCGACGGCACCCGGAGGTTGGAGCCGCCGGTGTCGAAGCCGACGGTGAACTCGCGGCGGAGTGCCGATGCCGATCTCCCGAAGCACCGCACGTTCATGTAGTTCTTCGCGCCACGATGTCGCCCTCATCCCCGCCACCAAGGGAGTTGGCGCCACGAGGCCCGGTCGGCGCGCCCTTCCTCGCGGAGAGCCACACCACGCCATGGCTCTTCTCATCTATCGACCGCTTCTTCGGCGCGATCCGCACAAAACCCCGCCGCCGACGCGGAGGAGGATTGGAGTAGCACGACCGCGAGGAGCACCAAGCCCACGTTGTGGGTTCCCATGGTTGTGATCTGCGGCAAATCGCGAGAAAAACCACAAACCAAATCGAAGGCGATGAGGAATTTTTCGTCAAGACCGAGATCGAAAAATCCCAATGGGGAAAGCACCGAGAACAACGGGTTAGGTCTCAACTCTCAACCGACGCTACGATCGAAAAAACGTAAAAGAAGAGCAAATTTAGTAGATAATCTCAAAGATTGTTAACTCACAAAATAAGAAGAAATAAATCAACTCGAAGGCAGGCATGGATTCGAGGTTGGAAGGGGAAAAACGAAACAAAAAATTACTAAAAAATTGGAGAGCAGCAGTTTCCTGAAACCCCGATGCACTAACTGAAAAAAATCAACACCAAAACACGAACAAAAAACATCCATCAGATATCCAACCCAGGGTAAAATCCGATCAAAACTGTCCCCAAAACAAGCGGCAGAGTGGGCAGCATCATACTTGAAAGAGTTCAGAATTCAGCAAGCAGAGCGCCAATGTCAAATACCACCAAAAGTAGGCACGTACCGTAAGCATAAGCAATGTTGGGATTTTGCTTGCTCCTCACGACCGTGTCGCCGTCTGCATACCATGCCACCTCCTCCCCCTGCCGAATCTCACGGGGGCTTCACAAGTGAAAACTAAAACCCAAATCAAACTGCATTCCCCCAAATCCAAGCGCGACCAAAACGAAACACCACCACCATAAGCAAAGCGAGACGAACCTCGGCGGCGGAAATGAACGTGACGGTGACATTCTCCTTGGGCACCGGGTCCTCGTCAAGCCGGCGAACGGCGCGCGACACGGGCTGTCGGCGAGAGCTGCAGGCGTGAGCCGCGACGAGGACGTGGTGGTGGTGGTCGTCGACATCGGCGACCCCGACTGTGGCAGCGGCAGGTGCTGCTGCGGTGAACTCCTCACCACCACTGCCGCCGTCGAAGACGCCCTCCGCTGTCGCGAAGCCGGGGGTGAGGGAGGGGTGCGTGTGAGGTTCGACGAGGCAGGGAGGGCTGCGCGGGCGGAGGGAAGCGGTGGAGTGGGTGGACGGAAGCGGCGCAGAGAACGAGCGCGAAGAGGACGACGCGTGGCGTGGTGAGGGCGGCAAAACGAGCGGTGGTTCGTTTTTTCCTTGCCCTGGACGACGTGGGTGTTCGAGGCAGGTTCGTGTGGACGCATGGAGAGATGGGTCCCACACGTCATGTGATCGTGATATGTTGGTTAATTACGGATGAAACTGGTTAATTGCGGGATGAACTGGTACATTTTATATTAATATAGATTACATGGCATGGAAAGCAGACCTTTTTGTTTTCTTTTTTATATATAATTAAAATTTAGTAGATAAAAAACAACATGAACAGCTATATTATCAAGGTCGGCAACAAAAACCTCTTCAGATATCAACTTGTCTGCATCCTCAGGTGAAATTTCCCTTGTTATTTCCTCTATAACTGACCATAAAACCTTCAAAGTAGCAAGGACTTTCTTGCGCTTCAGAGTTTTGCTTTCCAACCTACTCAAACAATCACAGTGAATAAATCATATATGATGGGCGACGTCCGATGTTCAATAGTTGTGCTTGAAAAATAAGCATCTTGAACAATAAATTAAATTAGCAAACTTTCAGCATTTTAGGTAAGTTAAGTGAGAAACATAATTTCATAGATAAATACATACTCTCCAAGGTTACCGCTGAACACAGCAAATTCTCTCAACTTCATTTCATCACACAACTCATCAACTTTATGCTGATGGTAACGAAAAAATGGTAACGAAACTTTCGAATCCTGGCGACGGTAGGGTCCTCATCCTGGATCTCGTCGGGCGGCGTGCAGCACCTCATCAATGTGCACGTTGTTGCCAAGAGACGATGGCACATTCCTGGCGATGTCGGTGACGGGCGCCCCGAAGGCGCCTGCCAACCGCTCTCCCCGCAGCGTCGCCCGCACCAGGCGCTCCCAGTTCGGCGCCGCCCCTTGCCATCCTGTGATCCTTAGATATAAGCACATGCTCACTCGCACACTCAGAGGCCGCTCGTCATAGCCCCTGCTCACCAAGCTGCTTACGATCGACCTCCGCGGCTCCGCGTGAAGTGGATGAGAGATCAGAGCCTTCGTTTATATATACCTTTTTATTTTTATTTTTATTTTTATTGCCTTTTTCGCGTTTGGTGAGACGGTTTTAAACCTTTTGAATGCGATTGCGCTCTAGAACGGGGCGTGTCGGCATGTGATGCGCATCGCGCGTTCCGCCAGGACAACCCACTCCCACTATCAAGTATCCCCACACGAGAATGGGTCTAGGCGCGGAGAATGTAATTTTCACAATTAAAAACAGTGCTAGTAGAATTATAGTTGATTACCTTGACGTCTACACGCGTGGCAATTTTAGTGAGCGTTTGGCAGGGCTCCAGATTCTATATCTTGTTATAGATTTGGATAGAACACTCCAGTAAAATAAACTATAAAGATAAAGATAAAGCTACCTTTCATCGCTCCATACTCCGGACTTCACTCAACCGAAATCGAATCTAAAGCTCGACAAACATTCTTTTAAGGTGGTGTATCTATGCCACCTATGACACGGGTAGGGTGTGGCTTCTGGTGTTTCCACGACTAGTGTAACCGGCACACAATAGGAATTTTTGGTATTTATAATTTTAATTTTTTAAAGATTTACAAAAATAATTTTCAAATTTGAAAATTTACAAAACTAGTCTCTTCCCCGCCTCTCGAGAGGGCGTGATTGATAAAACGTCCTCATCCGACATGGCGGACGGCCGTTGGGTGCCGTCCGCCGTACGGCGAAATTTTGCAGGCGCCCTTCCCGCCCTTGGTAATGGCGGTTTTTCACCGTGCACGAGGACGCCGTAAAAGGGCGGCCGCCCGGCATTTTGCAGGCGGCCCCCTTCCCGCCCTTACCAAGGGTGTTTTTTCCTATTCATACGGGGGCCGCCGCAAAAAGGGCGGGCGCCCGGCTTTTGCGGCGGCCCCTTCCCGCCCTCCGGAAGGGCGTTTTTGCCCCGGCGTATATAAGCCGAGAGTCAAAGGTTTTGTCCTTATTTACTCCTTCCCAAATCCAGAAAAAGAACAGAGAGAGGTGACGAAGAGGAAGGAGCGCGGCGAAGCCCTGGATTGCGTACTTCATCCGAGGTAAATGCAATATTCCGTCGTTATTTTTTTGTTAGTTAGTATGTAAATGCAATATTAGGAAAAATATAATTTTTTAATATATGAATAGGTATTGAATATTTTGTTATAGATTTGTAAAACAGATGATTTAATTTAGATCAACTTAGATAAATTAATCGACAATAACATTGGTAGAATAGATAGATCAACAAGGATAATTTAATGGACATTAACATAGGTAGAATAGATAGATCAACTTAGGTAGAATATGTTTGGATCTAAGTGTAAATTATGTGAGTAGATGGTAAGCATTATAGATAATCGTACGTATAATTTCGTTGATAATCAAAATATGTGTAGATATAAAGTATGATTTAATTTAATTTAGTTTACAAAATTTGACAAATTAAAATGAACGATGTACGATTGGTGGTAGATAAAACGAACAAATCAGTTCGGGATATTTTAAGATGTATACCAAAGAATATATTGTTAAAAAATTAACTTAGGCACAGAATCATCTAGGTAACATATTCGTAGTATGGAATAAACTCAATTTCAATTTGTTTGTCAGACACAATGGCAAGTAAGATCATATTTCAGATAGTTTATGGTGAAGGCAATGTTAGATACGGTCCAGAAGGTGTAGATCTGTCAGAATTTATGATGAAATCAAAGGGCATCGATAGGCCAGCCGAGAAAACATTTGAGTCACTGTATAGTTGGTTGCTACGTGGATTTAAAGTGGATACAAGAGTGAACACAATGTCTCTATCCGTTGTAGTAAATCGTGCAACAGAAGGATATTATTGAAAACTTATGCCTATAGATAACACTGAGTCGTGGAGACGTTATGTGGACATGGCACTTGAAAGGTCCTGGCCCCTTGTCATTTTTGTGGCACTGCACAAAATCAATAGCAGTAATACAATGCAAACAGAGTATGGTGAAGGTCCAAGCAATGAAGCAAGCTTGGAGGAGGCGATTGGCGTGGCGGACGAGGGGGAGAGAATCGAAGCAATTGTTTAAGAAATGGAGAGAGAGAATTCTGAAAATGAGCAGGCGAAGGGCGATGAATCATCGGACGAGGAAGAAGATGTCATGCCCGTCGATTGGGAAAAAGCTGATTTCTCTCAGCTTATTATCTCGGAAGGGCAACATGTTTTATTTGAATACAAGGATAACGAGGTCATCCAGGGTGCTAGGTATTCTCATAAGGAAGACATGAAAGAGGCAATGAAGTATTGGATGGTCTCTTTGCATAGAGAGTTTAGGGTGGTGAAGTTTACGAACTATGTGTATGATGTGAAGTGTATGAAGGATGATTGTCCGTGGCGCGTGCATGCATACAAGGGGAAATGGAGTGACTATTGGAAAGTGAGCATTGTTGGTGAGCACATATGTCTGTTGCGGGGGGTAGATAAGTACCACCACAACATCACCTCGGCATTTGTTGCCGGTGAGATATACAGCCATGTTGTTAAAAACACGGATTTTGAACCTGGCTCCATTATTAAGCACATTGAGAACAAATTCAAGTATACTATTAGCTATGCGAAGGCTTGGAGGGCGAAACAAAAGATATTAGAGATGAGGTATGGCATATTTGAAGCATCGTATGATAATTTACCTCGTCTATTAGCCACCATTGCTCAGAGAAACCCCAATACCTACTACGACATTCAGACCTTTCCATCATCTACTAATTTGAGCAAGAGCATGCTGCAAAGAGCATTTTTCTAGATTGATGCTTGCATCAACGCATTTGTGCACTGTCGGCCTGTGATGTGCATAGATGGAACCTTTCTGACAGGCAAATACAGAGGTCAAATACTGACGGTGATTGGAGCAGATGGAAACAACCAGGTGTTACCTGTGGCGTTTGCATTTGTCGAGAGTGAGAACACCGAAAGCTGGTATTGGTTCTTGGAGAGAGTTCGATGCCAAGTCGTTCGTATGAGGCCCAATGTTTGTCTCACACATGATCGTCATGCCGGCATGCTGAGGGCAATCGACTATCTTCAGAATGGTTGGCCGGAGAGGGGACTTCCAGCTAGGTGGCATGATGTTCGGAGTAGGTGGTGCATGCGGCATATGGGAGCCAATTTCTACAAACAATTCAAGAATAAGCACCTGATGGATCTATTCAAGAGGCTATGTGGTCAAAATCAAGAGAAAAAATTCAATGAGATGTGGAGAAGGTTGGATGAGCTGACAACGAAGCAAACCGACGAGCAATCTCGTTTGCCACACGTTGACGAGCCTGCAGCACCTCTTGGTCCATTACATAATGACCCGCCAACAATGAGAAGGAGGTATGCACCATCAATACATAATTTTTCTCCCACTGGATAGAGAATGAACCGAAAGAAAAGTGGTCTCTGTTGTATGACACTGACGGAGCTCGATATGGTATAATGACAACGAACCTGGCCGAGGTGTACAACTGGGTGATGCCAGGAGTTAGGGGGCTTCCATTGGTGGGTATTATGGAATTTATCCTTCATGGCACTCAGGCATACTTTAGGGATAGATTTAAGAAAATATCCCCTTTGATGGTCGATAACAACATTGTATTTGGCAACGTGGTGACGAAATATATGCAAGACAAAATTCTAAAGGCTATGAAGCACAGAGTAATCCCCCAAGGAACCCAAGTTCATAGGTATGAGATCATGTGTGTCGACAGGAGAAGGCGCGGCATCAACCGTGTTCAAGCTGTGCAGGAATGTGTGCTTCATGCGGATGGTGGTTGTAGTTGTAGCTGTATGAAGCCGAAGCTTAGACATCTGCCTTGCTCACACGTCCTTGCCGTAGCTGGGGACTGCGACATAGTTCCAGATATCTATGTGTCACCGTACTACAGGAAAGAATCAATTTTTCATACGTGGAAGGAGGAGATATATGGTTTTGGGATATCTGGATCGTACACAACACTGCGGCCACAAGTGTTCTACATTCCAGATCTGTCGAAGTTAAGGATGAAAAAGGGACGTCGTCAATCGAGACGCATCAGAAACGACATGGACGAGTTGGAGGCCGAGGGAAGGACCCTACGTTGCAGCAAATGCGATGAGCGCGGACATACATACAAAAAATGTTCAAAGAATTCAGAAACTTCAACCGTCGCAGGTGCAGGGCTTTCCGGACAGCCCTACGATGGCAGGCGTCCATCGGGAGAAGGAACAATAACGAGGCGACCACGTCCTAGACGTGCTCGTGCGGCGACTACATCGTCCGCTGGCGATGCAATGGCTTGATTATTTTGTCTGCTCCTTTCAATCTAGTGGTGATCCGATATTTGTAATATTTGTTATGTTGTTGCCATCTGTCGTGCGTGTAATATTTATCATTGTGAGATGTAAACTATTTTATTGTTGTTGTGATACTTATATGTTGTGTTTGGTAGTTTGAATTAAGACGTGCACTTTTTTGTAATGTTGAGATATAATGGACCATTTATGTCATATATTCATGTTGTTTTGTTTTTTTTCTTATAAATTGCTTATTAATGTATTCATGTATTCATGCAGGTATGGCGGACGATACACCAGCGCTTTTCAGTAGACAGGTCGACAGGGTGCACAAGTCGTACTTGTCGGCAGTGCAGGGTGCTCAGCTGACCACCTTTCGTCCACGGCCGTCGCGCGAGTTGTTGCGTGTCGATCTGCGACACGTCCAGTGGTACGATCATACTCTTTTCATTTATTGCAACATTATTATGCTTGACACTAATATCACACTATGTGTATGATATGCAGGTTACGTGAGTCTGGCCTGATCGCTCTTTGCAGACTTGTTGAGGCGCGTGCCGATGAGCACGACTAGGTGAGACGGTGGGATGCGGACCGGTCCCTAATAGCTGCTTTGGTGGATCGGTGATGTCCTGAGACGCACACCTTCCATCTTCCTTGTGGGGAGATGGCACCGACGCTGCAGGACGTCTCGTACCTGCTAGGGCTACCACTAGCCGGAGAGGCTGTCGGGCCTTTGGATGCTATTGGTGGATGGAGGGAGGACATCACTGCACGATTTGCTCAGGTGATGAGGCTACCGGGGCTCCCAGATGTTCAGGCGATCTACCCTTACGCGACTATCGGGCCTACGAAGACTTGGATTATGCAGTTCACAGTAAGTTAACTTGAAGACTTCGTTATTTTTCATTACATGTTATGATTGTTAACATGGTTTTCTCCTTTGTAGGCCGACAAGCTCCACCCCAACGCCGACGAGTACTCCGTGCGACGCTCGTTAGAGGCGTACCTTCTTTGGTTGTTCGGCTGGGTGATGTTCACCAACACATCGGGGAACACTGTAGAGAGGGGCTGATCCACTACGCCCGGTCGATAGCGGACGCGGAGATAGGCTTCGTGCCTTAGTGGAGTTGGGGTTCAGCGGTCCTCGCAGCCACCTACCGTGGGCTGTGCGACGCGTGCACGAAGACGGATCCAGGAGCGATCTTCACAGGCTGCCCTCTTCTGTTACAGCTTTGGGCTGCGAAGCGGTTCATGATCGGCCGACCAATCGTTGACACCTCTCCTTACGACACAGCACCCGCGTTCGAGAACCCAGCCGACGGGCCTACGATGGGCTCGTCGGTTTCGACGCAACGTAAGTACAAATTCTTATTTCTTTGTACTATTCAAATTATGTTGAACAAAACTTGTAACCACTTGAATATTTTATTTTCGTAGCGTTGTTACGCCCACGCCCAGGTGAGATGGAGCTACCCGGACTTCGTGTTCAAGTTGGACCGTCTCCAGCCTTACGACGTTGTCTGGAAGCCGTACACGCAGCAGGCGGTCGCAGCTCGAGCGCCTCTAGGCCTCTCGACGTTGTGCACGCGCGACTCGGCTTACTGGATGACGTTGATCCCGGTGGTGTACGACATTTGTGTCGAGCCTCACCGCCAGCCGAGTGATGAGGCGGTTCGGACCGCGCGAGGATTCCCGATGAGACGTAGCGGTTGCCGTTCCCCACCAGGACCACCGGTGAGTATTTCTATTTCAACTTTAGTACTATTATGTCGGATGAAATGGAACTAGAGTCGACCTTTACGTGTATGCAGATTGACTCGACGGGGACGCGGGAGGCTCCTCTGGAAACCACGTATGCAGCAATACGTGGCGGACTGGCTGATAGCCACCGAGGAAGTGATCGGCGAGATCTACGGCCACTCCGAGGAGAACTACACCGCCTACCTTCGGTGGTACCTACCACGGACGCGTCCGCGCGTGACCTTCACACCAGCCACGCAGCAGCAGCACCAGGCAGCGGTCACGGACACCTACCCCAGGCACCGAGACCAGGACTACTTCGTTGGGGTACGTCATGATTTCTCGGCCTTAAAGCCTTTGTACGTCATGATTCTTTTTTATTTGAGCAAAGAACCTAATTTGTTTCGATTTTTGTAGGCCGACGTCGCACGGGCATTGAATGCCGAAATCGACTCGGTGATGCTGAGGCTGGACGCAGGCATTCACCTGAACGACGTGGAACAGAGGATGACGTTCCAGCGGATGCAGACGACGACACGTTTGATCTTGCGGATCTTCTCTTGTCGTTCAGCCGTCGACGCGGTTCCTCCGCAGGGTGCTACAGGTCCATGTCCACGCGGTCCGGTACCAGGATGGTCACCACACGGCACTGGTGCTTCCACAGGTTAGTTCCACTCATTTTCATTGTGGCAACCCTACAACGTGATCTAACAAACCGAATGTCGTGTAGGTCCGACGCTACCGAGAGGGGATACGGCAGGCGCGAGTGGATCGTCGATCCCTCGGCCTTTCGCGACTCGGCCCAGCACTGCGAGCTTTGCTGGAGTGAGTGGATCCTCCGTTCCTCGTCCCCTCACTCAGCCGGGAGGTGAGCAAGCGTCGTCCGACGAGTAGTTAACAATTATTAGTTTAAGTCACTGATGCTTCACATTGCTTATATACAGGAGGATTCTACTCGGTGGGGATTTTCTGCTCGGGGGCTTCATCGTCGCAGCGGCGGGTCGGGCGGGCGACGGGGGTCGGGTACGGGCGACGACTTCGACGACTGGAGGACCCGGATCGGGACGTTCTCGCCGCCTCTCGGCTTGATGGAGCACCTCTACCACAAAGCCAGGACCCGCCACAGGAGACGCCCACGCCGGATGTCCGTGCTAGTCGTGTCGTGCCCCCAGACAGGCTGACGTACTCTCAGGGGCACGTTAGAGCACAAGCTAGGAGGGATAGGGGTAAGAGGCCTCGCCAGTAGTTTCTGTGTGCAATAGTTTGTACAAATTGTAATTATTTATTTTGTGTTTGATGTTTGTATATATCTCTGTCTGTTCGTCGCACCCACATGTCACGAGATCCTTCCGTATCGTTCGCTGCATGATACTCTTACTAACGACAAAAAAACTTTCGGCGGTGTCAGACCTGCACGAGACGTCGCTATCAGCTTTTGCCCGTGATAGTCCTGCACGATACGTCGCTATCAACTTTTGCCCCGTGACAATCCTACACGATACGTCTCGTTCAGCTGTTGCCCCGTGACGAGGCATAAACGATACATCGATGTGAACCTTCACCTCCCTGCACTATATATTGCCTAGATTCGAATACGAGCTCTTCAAATCTGCATTCTCTTTTCTACATTTACTCGTGCAATGAGATCTTCATATCATCCATTCCTTCAGCGTCTCCACTGGCGACTCCATCCTTTGAGCAGTTTTATTCCACCATGGTGTGACCGTCCGTTATGCCATTTGTGGAGATGGCTGCATACTTACGTCGTCCCTCCTCACTGCAACCAGGGGGAGACGATTTTTTCAATGCGCCAACATTGATCAGGTATGGCTTAACTGCAATGCTTTCATCTACAAAATCTTCACGCAGAAAACGCTAACTTGATTGTACATCGTGTTAACACCTTATGCAGGCATATCGTCGGGTGTGCAACTTCGTTGAGTGGATAGATACGGAGAACCCACGAACCGACGGAACACGTTACTACCCACTTAGCGAAACAAGGTCAGACTACCTTCGACGGAAGGCTGAGTACCAACGTCAAGTTCGTGCTGAAGCTTTGGACTGGCCTATGGATCAGCTGGCACTACCCACATGGCGGGAACGTCCAGAATGCCACTGTGGTCTCCGTTGCCAGGTGGTAAGATCCATAAGACAGGCAACTAGAGGACAAAGATGCTTCGTGTGTCCCGAGATTGCGGATGACGATTTTGTCGTGAGTATAATTTTTCTTTCTTTAACCTATTCGCTTGTTCCATTTTCTAACCCCGAACATCAAAAATGTGCAACCAGGAGGATGTACGTCAGTGTCCATACGAAGAGTGGATCGATACGGTTAAACCTGCTTCGATTGGTCAGACGGTAACACAACCTGAGTCGACTGAACAATTTATTCAGGCTTGGATGGAGTATGAACGTCGCGTCGAAATCGCAAGCTTAGCTTGGAGGAACAACCCACTGGGTTTTCCTAAATGGTCGGAGCGTCCCATGTGCGGTTGTAGGGATCATTGCAAGATGGCTACCTTCTTTGAACCACGAACATATGGTCGGACATATTTCATTTGCCCCAACTTAGACAACGACTTCGTTGTACGTCTTTCATTTTATCAATTCTGCAAACGTCTTTGCTCTAGTGGTTCTCTAACTGATTATATGTATTTCTTTACCAGGGCATTCAAAGGAGGTGTGGATTCACTAGGTGGATCGACAATGTCATTCCCCAATATAACGGCCTAAAAGTAACTGAATGTGAAACTCAAAAGGAGTACAACACCGAGAAGAAAAGAGAAAAATTGATGACAAGCTTATCGCCCTTGAACGGTTCCGTAGGTAGCTGAGCCTTGACTCGTCGGGGATGAGTTAGTTGTATCATGTATGAATAAGATATTTGCCATGCATTGTATCATCCATACCTAATGGGTTATGTAACAGTGTGACAAACAACTGTTTAACCATTGTTACTAAGTTAACTTGGTTAAAACAATATGTTATGATCACAGGTAATGCAAACAACATATGTACGATACCTCGAATATTTACACTTGCAACAATATTTACACTTGCAACAATATTTACATTTGCAACAATACGACGATAAAACAAATGTTCATTACACAACATATTTACATTTGCAACTATACGACGATAACATTTACATTTCAAACAATACGACAAATCAAATGGATCGGTTACATTTGCGAAAAATACAACGATAACATTTTACATTTCAAACAATACGAGAGAGGATCGGTCGATTAGGGTTTTGGTCAATTAGGGTTTAGGATAAAAACGCCCTTCCAGAGGGTGGGAATGGCAAAAAACGCCCTCTGGAAGGACGGGAAGGGGGCCGCCTGCGAAACACGGAAAACGCCCTGGTAAGGGCGGGAAGGGGACCGCCCGCAAAATGCCAGGCGTGGCCCTTTTGCAGCACGTCCCCGTGCACAGTGAAAAACCGCCCTTACCAAGGGCGGGAAGGGGGCCGCCTGCAAAATTCGCTCGCGCGTCAGACGACACCCAACGGTCGTCTGCCACGTCGGATAAAACGCCCTCTGAAAGGACGTTTTATCCAATCACGTCCTCTCAGAGGGCGGAAAGAGACTAGTTTTGTAAATTTTCAAATTTAAAGATTATTTTTATAAATTTTTAAAAAATTAAAATTATAAATGTCAAAAATTCCACGAAACCGCGACCAAAAGCTACGCGGGTTGAGTGCGTAATAGTCGTCGGGTGGATGGGAACACCAGGCTTGAGCGGGAGTATTAGGCTTTCCTCCCGGTGGGCTGGCGATTGGGAAAAGCTAGGCTATCTTGTTTTGAATTGGAAAAGCAGGCCCTCGAGTAACACCGGGCCGGAAATTGTATATGCTATAGCCCATGCGTAGGCCCATATCAGGGTAAAGCTTTCAAGCTTAGAAGGCTACAAAGGATGGAAATCTGGCCCAGCGTTCACCGAGAAGACCAAATTGTTGCCTTATCATTAGACATTCTGATAAGTAGAAACACGTCCTATATATACACAAGTTTCCGGTATTTTTTGGTGCATACTCCATATACACCAGTAAAAAAATATCGCTAAAAATTCTAAGGAAAATTGTACTGGTATCATTGCAATAGTAGGGAAAAATGGCTAGGATTTCTTTTGGTCTATGGCATTTTGTGAGTTTCAGGATTTATGCTTAGACCAAAGCATGATCACCAACTCTAATTTAATGTGAAATTTGGTGGTTAAAATTGACCGGACGTAGAACATGAAGCCATTGATGCCGAAGACATCGATGGTAGTTGGTTTGCGAATCCTCCTGTAATGGGTCTGAAATTGTCGTTCGAGTCCCTTCCAACGTCTTTGATGGGATAGAGAAATTAGGGTTTTGAAAAAAAATATTGCCGTGCGAGAGATCATCACTCATACATGCAGCACTTCTCTTTTCTTATCCTCGTAGCATATTATCCGTGCATTACAATGAAATTTTAGTTTTTAAATTCTATTAACATGTTATTATAATATCTTAATTGTTATATATATATAGTATTGACATGTGAACCCTTTGATCTTACATTATCTTTTTTTCATTCTCAAAAATAAATAGAGCTGATGATAACAATTAACACGTGAGACTTTTTTTCTTAAAATTAGAAGTTAATGATAAAATGAGGACAGAAAAATCACCATCACTACTCTTTTTTTACAAAAAGAAAAAAGGAGTATAGCTATGTAGTGGTGGAACTCAGGCCAGAGATGTCCACCTTTCGATTCCAATAGTGCGCGATGGGTGCAGGGTGCAACAGGGATTGTCCGTATTTATTGTTGTACTGTTGTACAATAGCTGATAGATGGGTTCCACACGTGGGTCCACATGTCAGCCGTTGTTACTATGTACAGTAACTGCAAAGGATTTGCATCCATGTAAGTTGACTTCATCAAAACCTCACATAATTCTCGTAGTCAACATCAACCAACACATTAAAGCCTGTTTAGTTTAGCTTCTGTCTTCTCCGATTGAAAAAGTCATCAATAAAGTGAACCAAACAGGTAGTTTTTCAGCCTAGCTTTTAAAAATCCTAAAGCCAGAATTAAATTAAAAAAGTTCAGAAACCAGAAGCTCACTTTGGGCAATTTTTATGGTTCCGATGGAAAAGTTTGAAGTAATTACTTGTTTACCATCATTAAAAAAACGGTGTAGTTCTGAATACGTCAACTCAAAATCTAGCTCTCAAACAGCCTTTAGCTTTTGGCTTTTGTCTTCTGAAGTTTCACCTTTTCAAAAGCTAAAAGCCAATAACCAGTTTCTGATTTTTGAAAAGTTAAACCAAACACGGCCTTAATTAATCAAATAAGCCATGGATGCTATTGTTTAGCTATATAAAATAAATATCCGATTAAGGTTTTGATATTGCTAATATTTTGGTTTGTTTGGGTTTGTCTGTAAACTAAACTGGCCGTTGGTTTGCCATCACAGTACCAGGTACCAACAAAAATATCGTGTAACAGTTCACTCGACGTAACATGTTTATCTGAATTATTCATTAGTAAATAAAAAATATTATGATTAAAACTTTTATATACGGATTTTTAGGAACTCAAATGTAAATGCTGTAAAATAACCACGATGAAAAAATTAAATTCAAAATTAAACTATAAAATTTAAATTTTAGCTCATAGGTATAAGTAAAAGGAAACCATGCATAATGCCCGAGTGTTTAAGTAGAAATCGGATGGTACGATCATCTTCATGATTGCAGACTACTCGTTCATGCGCTGGATTCAAACTACGCAGTGTAAATATTAGCAGAAAACAACACACAGTTACACTTAGTAATGACATGACAATATGACACACTCTTTCTCGGACACCAATTAAGCTGCACATACAGTTGACCGCTTGATTGTGTCCAAAGAAGAATTCTTCAGTTACTGTCGGACAACTGTTTACCGGTGCAGTCTTATCGGCTTAACCTGCACGAGTGCAGCAAGCTTAGAGCAGTGGTGTTGTAAACTTGTAATGCTACAACACGATGCCATTTAGACATCGAACACCATATGCACAATCTCGAAGGTGGTCACTTCAGAAAGAAAATGGCACTGGGCCCTTGCCCAAACAAACAGTCATGCTCCATAGCCATAGCACATAGGATTAGAAGAGTTGCAACAAAGTTTCTGCAAGTCCCACAACCCTACTCAACTCCAGTAAAAAAAAACTACTCAACTCGTCACTTTGCTAGCTGTTGCTATGGAGTATTTTTCAATCAACTAAAGTATTTTATATTTTAAAACGAATATAGTATTACGTTGACATCAAATGTATCTTTCTTCTGATGAATCGCCATAATGCTGGCGAAGGCGACTCTGCCTGTCTTCTCCCCTTGCATACCGTTCCGCTATGCAGTGGGCCTTTTGCACTGTAAGCATCAATCGACGGAGCTGATCATGATTCATGAGTAGCTGATGCTGGACAACAATGACGTTGTTTGGACAGATAGTAGATTAAAGTTTGTAGTAGGAGTACTAATTGTTTTTTTCTGAATCATAGCGATCCATTCCTCAAAAACTTGAAAGTTAACACAGCTTTTCAGGCGGCGAAAGCAACTACAGAACTGCATGGATAAACGCAACGCTCTTCGTCAGCAGCCTGCCCTTTATTCTTCATCATGACTGACACGATACAACTTACGAACAGTAGATCATACTGTAATTTACCTCTGGTACCAGTAGGAGGAAAAAAAATGAAAATACACGTTTTTATTGAATTTAAATACTGGTTCGAAAGGAAATAACATGAATATACTGTCGTCGTGTTATGGAATAGCGAGAGCATCGTAGCCATAACGGTGTCGTAGGGGCAGTAATGCGATGTAGCGGGTCTCGCATGGCGGGCACGAAAAACCGATGAGAAATCTTGTAGGTAGGAGAAGCGAGATCGTAGGCCCCACCGATCTCGCGGGGACTAGCCAGGACGTTCAAACTTGTCAATGGGACTGTTTAGTATGTTAGAGAGTAAAAATAAAGGTAAAGGTAGATAATTATATTATACAAAGATCATGTTACTCCTATATTTTATTGAAAATATAAATTAGAAACAAACATACTTTATATACATATCTAAAAAACATTTATACAATAATATGAAGTGAAAACACAATACAAAATATTGCTGCTCATACGAACAATATTTATACTATTTAGTCCCTTAGTCCTTTAAATAAAAGTGCTTAATATTATAAATTATTTGTTCCACGAAAACAATAAAAAGATAAATCATATATTTCTCAAAGTCCAAAGATCATCGACAACCGAGTCCCAAAAATTAATATATGGATAAACTAAATACACCCTTGGAATAAGGGTAAACTATTCTCATGAGATATCCTTAGGAGGTATGGAATAAGGATTAAACCATATCCATGTGAAATAGGTTGATGATTTTATACAAGTCACATAGAGAACTAGCATGGAAAGGACACATTTCCTGTCCAAATTTCAATCTCCAAGTAGAACATATATCATATTTGACAATAGACAACTCAGATCAATATCCCTTCAGAGACAGAGAACTAAAGTATTTGCTGCAAAATAGTCGCTTGTAAACTACTGCACAACTGCCACACATATGGATTTAGAAAACCATCCAATTCTGTCACAGATTTCAGATTCAAATCAAGAGAGGTTGCAAGAATGAATTAAATAAGATTGTGAATCTAATTTCACTGTCTTTCCCTCCCTTTTTATAGAAGTACACAAAGATATGGTGAGACAGCTCAATCTGAAGAATTGAAAGAATTGAAGATGGATTTTATGCCCCAAATCTGAACAATCCACCCACAGGCGCAGGACGAGGTCAGATTGTGGCGCTATGCGGATGGACTGGCTGGCGACGACATGAGGGTATCCGAAAAAATGATGATTTTAATATTTACTACTACCTCTATTAAGAACTAATAAACTAATGTTATTTTAATCTCTTTTAATTTTTTTATTTAAAAGTTCAGAGACTAGAATGAAATGATTAAATGACCCTAAACCAAATAGTCTCAATTTGTCGTACCGTCGTTATTTTCGCATAATGATTTACTGAAACCGTCTCGTGCTCGCATTCCCCTCCGGCGACAGGCACTGTGTTCATTTTGCCTCCTCGAATTGCGAAGTCACGTTGTCGCACAACTATCCCGTGATACACACCGAGTTGTTTGTCCACGCTACAACATCGACGGTATATTGCATCAAAAAAATTACGTCCAGTATATTTATAGAAGAAACAAATGAACACTATATTTTTATTTTTATTCTCAGGAGGATTACTCTAAGCTGTATTTCTTTTTCGAAATAACCCCAAGTTACTTTTAGTAACACCTGAGCAAGTTCACGTTCTATCTATCATACCTGCACTCTTAAGTTACCTCTTGAGGCACAGTAAATTTCTGTGCAACAATATTGTACGGCTCGATTGATTTGGTGCATGTATATGAAGATATGCACATCCAAATCAGAGATCACATGCATAGAAAAGAAGTCGCAACCAAACAAGCAGATGCATGGCGGTTGGCAGCGTAGGCCAGGGTTTTTCATTTTGTGTAGCCATACCGTATCGTCTTCCTCCTTAGCGGTAGCACGAAAATCATATGAAACCCAAAAAAATAAACAGTAGATGATTTTAAATTTGAACCGATTTCAAAACATATTACCGTGCAGCGGTTCTCGTCTGAAGCGCGCGAAAACCATGCCCAAATAATTAGTGACACAATTTTAATTTTAATCAAATTCAAATCAGTGTTGTGTCATGATTTTCGTTCAAACTAAAAAATCACACGCACAGCAAAATTTATTTTTTATAAAAAATAAATATATTTTGTGATAAAATATTTTTAAATTTTTTTAAAATACACACAAAATTATTCAAATGGAAACCGTGAAAATACCGTTCGGTATCTTCGTGACAGCCGTGAAAACCGTGGTGGTTTTCGCGATATCGGTAAGCCTGGCGTAGGCAGCCTTCCATTCCCGTCTCTGATGACCGAGCACCCCCCGCTGAATTGGAATGGTTTTTCGTAGACGGACGTTCTTTGTCGCTTGGGCGCCATCTGACGGCTGTGTCCAGGACAGGATGGGCATGCAAGATCGATGCGTGTGCAAGCGACAAGCAGCTCTCGCCGCGCAATAGATGAAAACGGGAGAAATGGAAATGCTGGACTTTTTAAATTTTGTTTTTTAAAAAATACAAATAGATTCATGAAAATTTTTATTCATGGATCTTGTTCTCGGCGACAGTGACCATGCCATCGAGATCCACATCTCAATATCGAGATCCAACGTCTTGATGTCAATGATGTCAATGATGTTGATGCTAATATCATGTCTCTTAGTGAAAAACCAAGATATCCTACTCATTAAGATAATTTTTGAGTGGCTATAATGTAAATATTTTTTTTACGTTGTCGTCGGCCAAAAAAGTTTAAAAGAATATTTACATTTTAACTCTTTTAAGATTTTTTTTACAATAGATCTTGCCGCTAGTCTCTTTAGGGTTGATCCCTTCACATCAACGATTTGGCTATTAGTGGCGAGGGTGTCAGTTCCAGCTTAATGTCGAGAAAAAAGATTTATTTTTAAAGTATTTTTTAGAAAACTTAATAAGCTTTCAAAAAATATCAAAATGTAAAAAATATAGTACTCCCTGCAGCTGCGGAGGATAGGAGTATGGCGGGCCTCAGGTCCAAATCAGCAGCGCCGGGACGGACGACGTGTAAACGTCCGTCCAGGCGTCCATATGATTCCATCCCGGGCAGGCAGGCAGGCAGAGGCAGAGGCAGGCCATTGAATCGGAGTCTGCGTCAGCGCAATGATATCTGCTCCTACTACACCTCTGCCTGACTGCCTGCATGCGCATGTCTGAGTTGGACATGAACATGACTCCATCGATTGCAATCAATAATCGCTGGCCAGGACGTACTCGTACGTGTCATTGGTCTCCTGTACCACCACTACGTACGCCGCATTCACTGATCCAGCGCACGCACGAGGTGATCAAGATCGATCGATCGATCGAGCCACAGTTTTTGGCCTTTTTCCCTTTCGTCACCCCAGCCCGTACGCGCGGCCGTGCATCCCTGCGCTGTGTTTCACTGTGTCCGTGTGTGTGTGGCGTCCATCCACCAACGCGCGGCGCGGCCCCGGCTGCCGGGCCGGCGTTTTGCACGCCGTTCGTCCATCCGTCGCTGGAATTGTCTGGTTGCTCGTCGGTCGCCTTCTCCCCGAATGATTGGATTTCGTATACGACCGCCGCGGGGGGGATCGGGACGGATTCTGGGGTGAGGGACGCGCGTGCGCGTGGTTCTCGCGGCGGCTCTAGCACGGCTCGATCGCGGTTTTCACGATCGTGGAAGCAATGCAAGCTGTTGGATTGTGTATAGCCTCAATAGCCTGGACCTCTCTCATCTGAAACGAGATCGACCAGTTGGCACCATCGAGTAGCTACTGGCTAGGCAGTTTGGTATGCAGTTCTCCGCGTACAATTTTTTTTGGACTGTTCCTTGCACGTTACTACTATGTTAGGACAGCCCCTACGTATCTTCGGCACCGGCACCGGGCCAGCTCTGACGCTGCATTGCATCCCTCATAACCTTAACCTGTTATAGTTGATCGAGTTTGTGTTCACAGTTTTTGACCACCCGGATTGAAATAGTTTGGGAAGTTTTTTAGTCAGATGACCCAAGCAAGCTGGCACGGACGATTATATATACTAACCTGGATCATATGATGCAAAGCATATGAAATGACGGCATTTCTTGTCCTTGATCGATCGTATTATTCCAACTCCACTAATTACAACCATCATCCAAATGAATAGTATTAGTTTGGTTGATTATTAAACAAATGGGACACATTATTGGACTGAAGAATTTATTCTGCTCACTTTGGACCCGCGAGTAGACTGCAAGTTTTTTTAGGGGACTTCTACTAAACTCATCATGCATGGTAGCAAAGCATATCATGTCTTGCTGCGAGGTTAGGAGCTATAAGCTACTACTAACTGTCTAGTCCTTTAGAGCTTTTGGTGCTGTAGGTTAGGCAGACGTAGCGCTTGGTGAGCTTGCATGATTAAGCTTAGCTGCATCGACGTTAACAATTTCGATTCCCTTCCATTTGGGCACCTGCCGTGTCAGGCAGGACATCTTGAACAGGGCGGGCTTATCTGCAGGGAACTGATCATGGCTCATGGGGGGTACCCATTCCCAATCGTGTGCCCGAACAAGAGGTGCGAAAGCGAAACGTCCATGCAAAAGCAAAGTGATGACGATGAACTAGCCAGAGAATATAATATCCAAAGACCGATCATTAGCTCTAACACTGACAACTTAACAAAATACTCCATCTCTATCTCATTAGCACAGACAGCTGCCTTTATTTATTTCAGATAAAGATTGTGTTGGAGCTGGCTAGATATGTCGAAAACCACGTTTTAGTTTAGGCGTCCTGGGTGTGCAAATTGCGTGCTGTGCCGTTGTGCGTGGTAAGCGCCACTGGTATACTGTAGACAAGAAGTCGGGTCAGACGAGACGGCCGCATGCAAGCCAGCCAGCTGCAAATGCAAGCAGTCTGCTGCAGTTGTAGCCTGCCTGCAGGTTGCCCTTGGCTGTACCTGGCATGGAGGATCAAAGTCAGCTGGCGGATATAAATATAGCCGCATGCAGCAAGCAAGCGTGCGACCTGGCTTACCAGTACCAACCAAAGCTGTCAGCTGGTGCAGGCAGTATCAGCTCATCTCCCTGGAGTATCTATCCAGTATATCTACGCATGTGTTGGTACGCCATGGGCAACGTGTTGGTTGAATTCGCGATAAGCGCGCGCCTGTCGCCCTCACGTTGACTAGTTTAATACGTCAGTCTCCTCTTGCCATTCCATTCCTAGGGGCTTCGACCACACATCGCCAGAAGAAAACGCCCGCGTCGCGTCGGGTGGCGCGCGCGAGAAGATCGTAGCGGACAGCGCGGTGGAGGAGCCAACCGAGGGAGTGCGTGCGTGCGTGTGGGCTGCTCTGTTGTGTGCGCCAAGGCAATTTTTTACATAGATCAAATAATGCTATGAAAAAATTTAAAATATCACATAAAATTAAATAGTAAGGTTAAAGAGAGAGAATACCTTTCATTACACAAAACTTTAATAAAAATATGAAAAAGGTGCTAGAGTTATTAAAAAATATGAGTTTAAACAATATATAATACTTGTTATGTCTAAATTTATTAGTATATAATATGCATAAAAGATAGTATTAATGCAACCTTCAATACTCGTTCAATGATTGACTTTTCTGCATTTTAACCCTATATCAATCATTTTAATCCGTCCAAACCTCCTTGCAATTATGAGGGTTAAAAAATAATCTGTTGGATGATGATTATGTGGTTCTGATGAAAAACTTTTAAAGTTACATCATTAATAATTTTTATCCCATATATTTTTTAATCTTTCCTCACGGAGACGAGGAAAAGGTGAGGAGGGAGGCGCGGCGTGGCGAGCTACTAGCAGAAAAGATGGCGAGAGAGCGGAAAGCCTTTCCTGCCTCCGTGCAGTCTGTGCTTTCCATTATTCCAGCCACGTACGTACGCGTATGGCAATACAGTGCACTGTGCATCCGATGTGGGGATAGATAGATGGTAGATGTTCAGACATATATCATAATCGATCGGCGGACATCATGAACTGCAATCATGTATTGCATGGATATTGAGAGCGAACAATCATGAGCGAGTTAGATGCACCAAATTTCCCAATTATTGCTGCAGAACTAATTTGACCGATTTGTCAAAACTGGTACCCTGGGAACTCTGCTACTACTAGTATCTTGAAGCAGCCATAATACACAACCGAGTAAGTGTAGTGGAGGGCGGATGCAGATCTGTGTGTTTAAGTTTAATCGAACCAACTATAACATATCTTCACCGTCCTCAAAACAAGTTCTCCTACAGCGCTATCTCCCCGGTACTCGAAGAGATGTCTCTTTCTGGTTACAGGGACACATCAGAATTCTCTTTTCCACGTCGAGCTGTGGGAGCATTGTTCGATAAGGCAGGCTCCTCTAATCCAAAATCGAAGGAAGAAAGCAAAGCCTGAACCCGGCGACCAATAAATAATCCTCCAGCACCCTTGCTGAGCACGATCGAATTATATATATATATTCGCGCACTATCATTCTCCCCACGCAAAGCGACAAGCAATGGCTTGGAAAACGGCTTCGTGGCTCGGACATCTGTCGACAAAAGCGACACCCCTCTGGAGTCAAAGAATGATTGACCCTCTTCTCATAGTCTCATCCACTGCTTCTTCTCCTTATCTCCCTACCCGAGGCCTCTGGGCCCATGAACTAGACCATCATTAGCCCTGTCGTTGACAGGTGGGCCCCATATGCCCCTTGGTCCCGGGGGCCCCACTGGCAGGCAAAGAGGGAGGCATTGACTGGTACTGAACGTTCTAAAAAGACGCCGCCGCGTCGCTCCCGTCCACGGCGTCCAGCTAGCGTTTTTGCCGCAGTGGCCAACAGCGGCCATGATCCACGGGAGCGACGCGGATTCGAATCATCGGCCTTGACGCCCCTGCACTTGCACTGGAACTACTAGCATTGGCTGTGTGGCTCAGTGGCGCGCATACAGCTTGCTCCACTGACGTCTGCTTCACACAAGTCACTGCCATAGCCGCGGAGGTCACACTTTTCTTCTCGTGCCTTTAACTACTTTTGGGTTCGTTTCGAAGCTAAAATTGATCCCATTTGTGAGGACTGATCTATTAGCAGCAGAAAAAGAACCGTTGGTTGCTGCACGTTTAGCGTGAAAACTTGTGGCAATAGGCTGTACAATTGAATTTCGACAATGCTATGCCGTTGCTAAGCTAGTAAGCCCATACTAGCCCGTAAAATACGAGCATATCTTGGAGTGCAAATGTGCAATGATACTGTTCAACCGAGCTACCCCGACCACGCCATTCCATATCTTGGAAGCAGAAGTTACCCTTACCTTAACTGGTGCAGTTACGGGCAAGTGTCGCTTCAGATATGATTTCTCTGAAGGAAATCGTGGGAGTCCATGACATCCATGGACTTCACCGGAAAGTAACTCCACCTCCAAGCCGGGGCTTCTAGAGGAAAGGCCATGAACCCATCGTTTTCTGATCCAACGGTCACCCTGCTCACCGGGAGCAGTTTGCAGCAAATTCAAATTCAACTGGAGGAGCCCTGCCCTGCCCCTGCATTGCCTCTCTCCTCTCCTCCTTTCGTCCTGCTTCTGCTCTCCAGCTCACCGCCAGTGCCGCCCATCACTCACGCCTCCCACCCACTGCCCCTGTCCCTCCCTCTCCTACATAAACCCCCGCACTCCCCTCCTTGTTGCCACGCCACTCCACCCTCTCCCCTCCCCACCATTGTTCAAATCGTATTAGCTCCAGTTACTCTTACAAGTCGCAAGTGAGAGCCACTGAGCCAGCATCCAGTTTGGTCTGTTTCTCCAACTAGAGTGGTGGTCGTAGTCATGAGGACTCAACGAATCCTCCTCGCCGTAGCACTGTCCATTGCTGTTTCCTCGGCCCTGCTCGCCGTCTCCTGCGCGCAGGAGCGGAAGAACTACGTGGTTCATCTCGACCCGAGGGAGGACGGTATCGCCGCCGACTCGGTCGAGCTGTGGCACCGCTCATTCTTGCCGGAGGCCACGCCGGAAGCGGCGGGGGATGATGGTCCGAGGATCATATACTCGTACAGCCACGTGCTGTCCGGGTTCGCCGCGCGGCTCACCGACGAGGAGGCTGAGGCGATGAGGAACAAGGAAGGGTGCCTCAGGCTGTACCCTGAGGAGTTCTTGCCGTTGGCGACCACCCATTCGCCGGGGTTCCTTGGGCTCCACCTCGGCAATGATGGGTTCTGGAGCCGCTCCGGGTTCGGCCGGGGCGTGGTGATTGGGCTCCTGGACACCGGGATCCTGCCCAGCCACCCGTCCTTCGGCGACGCCGGGATGCCACCGCCGCCGAAGAAGTGGAAGGGCACCTGCGAGTTTAAGGCCATCTCCGGTGGCGGATGCAACAACAAGATCATCGGTGCTCGCGCCTTCGGCAGCGCCGCGGTCAATGCAACGGCGCCGCCGGTGGACGATGCGGGGCACGGCACGCATACGGCGAGCACGGCCGCGGGCAACTTCGTCGAGAATGCCGACGTCCGCGGCAACGCCCATGGCACGGCGTCGGGGATGGCGCCGCACGCGCACCTGGCCATATACAAGGTGTGCACCAGGAGCCGGTGCTCCATTATGGACATCATCGCCGGGCTGGACGCCGCCGTCAAGGACGGTGTCGACGTGCTCTCGTTCTCCATCGGCGCGTCCCCCGGTGCGCCGTTCAACTACGACCTCGTCGCCATCGCCACGTTCAAGGCCATGGAGCATGGCATCTTCGTCAGCTCCGCCGCTGGCAATGACGGACCAGTCGCCTCCACAGTGGGCAACGGCGCGCCCTGGATGCTCACGGTCGCGGCCGGCACCATGGACCGGGCGATACGCACCACGGTGACGCTCGGCAACGGCCAGGTGTTCGACGGCGAGTCCTTGTACCAGCCCCGGAACAACACCGCCGGGCGCCAGCTCCCGCTGGTGTTCCCGGGCCTGAACGGCGATTCCGACTCACGCGACTGCAGCACGCTGGTCGAAGAGGAGGTGAGCGGCAAGGTGGTGCTCTGCGAGAGCCGCAGCATTTTCGAGCACGTCGAGCAGGGACAAACCGTGTCCGCGTACGGCGGCGCCGGTATGATCCTGATGAACAAGCCGGTTGAAGGGTACACGACATTCGCCGATGCACACGTGCTGCCGGCGTCGCATGTGAGCTACGCCGCCGGGTCAAAGATCTTGTCCTACATCAAGTCCACGCCCAAGCCGACGGCGAGCGTCACGTTCAAGGGGACGGTGATGGGGTCGTCGCCGGCGCCGTCCGTCGCGTTCTTCTCTTCCCGTGGGCCGAACAAAGCCAGCCCGGGCGTCCTGAAGCCGGACATCACCGGGCCAGGCATGAACATCCTCGCCGCGTGGGCCCCCGGTGAGATGCACACCGAGTTCGCCGACGGCGTCAGCCTCTCCTTCTTCATGGAGTCCGGCACGTCGATGTCCACCCCGCACCTGAGCGGCATCGCCGCCATCATCAAGAGCCTTCATCCGACCTGGTCCCCGGCGGCGATCAAGTCGGCGATCATGACGTCGTCCGACGTCGCCGACCACGCCGGCGTGCCGATCAAGGACGAGCAGTACCGCAGCGCGAGCTTCTACACCATGGGCGCCGGCTACGTGAACCCGTCCCGCGCCGTCGACCCAGGCCTGGTCTACGACCTCCACACCAACGACTACATCGCCTACCTCTGCGGCCTCGGCATCGGGGACGACGGCGTGAAGGAGATAACCCACCGCCGCGTCTCCTGCACCAAGCTCAAGGCCATCACCGAAGCGGAGCTGAACTACCCGTCGCTGGTGGTGAAGCTGCTGTCCCAACCGATCACCGTCCACCGCATCGTGACCAACGTCGGGAAGGCCAACTCCGTGTACACCGCCGTGGTGGACATGCCCAAGAACGTCGCGGTCACCGTGCACCCGCCATTGCTGCGCTTCTCCAGGGTCTACGAGAAGCAGAGCTTCACGGTGACCGTGCGGTGGGCAGGGCAGCCGGCCGTCGCGGGCGTCGAGGGGAACCTCAAGTGGGTCTCCGACGAGCACGTCGTGAGAAGCCCGATCGTGATACCGCCAGCGAAGGCCGTCGTGTAGCGATCGAATTGAGCAGCAAAAGCAGCTTATCTGCTCGTGTTCGACAAGAGTAGAATGTACTCAGAGTACGTTACGTGTCTCGTGTACGTATGGCGACGTAGGCGTATTACGGATCGATTTGTTGTATAGCTACGGGCTACCGATCGTTGTAACGGCAGCAAGCTCAGCTGCAATGGAGTTGTGTAAATACTGGAAAATAATGGATTTTTAGTCCGTAAGATGACTCGAATCCATTGTTTCTATTTTTTACTCTCGATCCATCCGGCATTTCAATCATTCCGTTTAATTGTATCTAGTACTGGTACAGATCATAAATCATCAATTGGACTAGTACTAGTACGCTTTAAGATCCAAGTGTACTGAGAATTCCAACGCGTTTAGAGATGGAAATGGAGCACTTTAGCTCGAGATTTTCCTTTCCTTTGGGTTGCTCGAGTTTGAAGGCCGTGAACTGATGATGGCCAGCTGCAGCTGCTGTAAAATTATGGAGCCGCTGCTTGCTCGAACCGTATGCCAACCAGAAAACGTCACAGGAGTAATAACGAGAGAGGGATGCATATAACATAGCTAGCCTGGGTTGCGCCATTACTGAAGACGCGTTCTCATACGCACACATGGATCATAACTCGGTCGTTTTTATGGCGTTCCTACCCCCCATTCACTTTCAGATGGCAACATCAATTTTTCCAGCCTGTAACTTCATTCGCTGCAACACCGTACACGTATGAGAGCTGAGCTAGTGAGATGAGCAATTCAGTACTGTTCCGACCTTGTAGTCTTGTACTGTCTCATACGTGTTGCTGCATTTTCTGAAGCTGTTCTCTTTTCTTGGTTAACAACAAATACTCCTACGCACCAAACAGTTGCCAGGTACACCATGACACCAACAAACGCCTGTTCAGGTCTAAAGAAAAAGATGTACTGTTTCCTAGTGGTAGTAGTAGCATATTAACTAGCCACACTTTGGTGGGTAGGGTCTAATTAACTTCCTGGTTTGTTAACCTCAAAGTTTGTTACAAGCCTTGCTCATGCTGTTGCAGCATTCAGATGAGAAAGCTGCTAATGGGGAGCAAACATGAAACATGGTGTACTTAAAACGAAAAACCGAGGCATGTGCTACCTTCATGGACCGCTGATTTCGTCTAGAGAGAAAGTGCCTTTCGATCGGCTTGTACTAATCGAACATTTCAGCACTTGATTTCAGCATCTGGGAGGAAAAAACCAGCTGGGTTGTCTGTCACCATCTTCTCCTCCTCCTATCTGCTCGTAGAGAGGAACAAGATCACCAACCAAAGATCACCAACCAGAAAGGAGAGTATCTCTCGTTTCGTAATAAATTTATTTTTTATCTACTTATATTTGTCTTAAAAAATATTTTTAGAGTAATCATTGCATCAGAATTTATAAATATAAAATTAATTATATTAAAAATAGATAAAACATGAAAAAATTATATTGAGATTTGATAAAGTAAGGGTATCTTTTGTATTAGTATGGGTAGGATGACAAAAAAATAAATTTATTTGGATACGGAGGAAATATCGAATACGTAGTACAAGCGACTTTGCTTGGCGTTCTGCTTTCCTCCGGCGCGCATGAATATAACCCATGATAGTTTCAGATAAAAACAGCACTGGATCTGCATGAAAAGGCACCTCTAAGGAGAGGTACGTCACATCCCTAATTCCCTACACTCTTTTGATGGTGGCAGCTGCCTGCCAGCCTGCCAAAAGGTTAGCCACGCTTAAACAGGCGGTGGAGCCGAAGTTTTGGTGGTGTTTGCTCGCGTAATCCGCCGGGTTATGACCAGCCAGGCATCTCGCTCAAGCCCTCCACGTTCATGCTGGGCACCTACCATTCCGGCATTCCCTCCTCCCTATCAGCAAAACGTTCCAAAAAGTTGATCGGAATACACCAAAAATGACTATATATCAGACCCGTTGATTGAACATCTCAGAACAGAGTTAGGAACAGAAAGTTGATCGGAATACACCAAAAATGACTATATATCAGGCCCGTTGATTGAACATCTCAGAACAGAGTTAGGAACAGAAGAGCAGTAGCAGCTGCCATCGCATCAGCAGCTCACGAGATGCGCATCATCTGCACAGTACATCATCAGAGCAGCAGAAGAGAGGAGACAGATCGATCAAGCCTGAGAAGACTTGAGAGCATTGGAGCCGAGGGGAGCAATGTACATACGCTGACACTGTTGGTGCGCGTGTGCGTCTCCCAGAATCTTGTTGATCTCACACTTGAGGCATGAGCTCGCATCGAGTCGCAGGCGACCAAGCCAGCAACAGTGGTGCATTCACAGACCGACCGTACCGACCCGGATAAGCCTGCAAAAAGGCGCCCCCTAATGGCGTCAGTGAATGACCAAGAGATGAAAATCAAATCAAATGCACACGGATGCCAGCGAGGAATGTGACGATGTGGTCCAGAGTACTGGGTTTTTACACACTGTGTTTGTGTTGGATATTTTGAGTTGCGTCCTTCCAAAGCACACAGTCAGTCAGGCCCATGTGATTAAATGGGCCAACCTGAGTCGCTGACGTGGCGCAATATTGTGGGTCCCGGTTTCATTTTTGAGCCCAACAAGCGCACGCGAAAGTGATGTCGCGATTCAGAGCTCTACACCTGATCGTACGGCTGATCTGGAACATCATTACAAACTTGTCGCAGTGCAATGCGATATGACAAGTGGGCCCTGGAGAGTACATACTGATCAGAAGGCATGCCCATGGGCCCATGGCCCATTCATTCACCCCTCCATTTCAGGGGAAGCAGCGATCAACCGGGAGGAGAGAGAGGACACGACTACACGAGTGGCGCGCGCGCATGCGACGAGATCATCGATCGATCAAGGTAGAACAGCACGAACAATTAACGCGAAATCGTCGAAATCGAGCGGGATGGACGTGGTGTGGCCGCACGGCAGCATCTGGGGCTCGTTGTCGGCGTCGCGTCGGGCGGTGATGCTCCACGGCAGCCTGGACATCTGGATCCATGAGGCGCGGAACCTCCCCAACATGGACATCGTCTCCAAGACCGTCGGCGACTTCCTCGGCACGAAGAAGAAGAAGGCGGCCAACGGCGCCATGACCAGCGACCCCTACGTCACCGTGCAGCTCGCCTCCGCCACCGTCGCGCGCACCTACGTCGTCACCGACGACGAGAACCCCGTCTGGGCGCAGCACTTCCTCGTCCCCGTCGCGCACGAGGCACCCGCCGTCCACTTCCTCGTCAAGGACAGCGATTTCTTCGGCGCCGAGCTCATCGGCGCGGTCGTCGTCCCCACCGAGCAGCTCGAGGCCGGGGAACATGTCGAGGGCGTCTACCCAGTCCTCGATCCCGCCGGCAAGCCGTGCGCTCCCGGCGCCGTGCTGCGGCTGTCGGTGCAGTATATCCCCGTGGCGAGGCTAACCATGTACCACCACGGCGTCACCCCGGGCCCGGACTTCGCCGGCGTGCCCAACACCTACTTCCCGCTGCGCCGCGGCGGGCGGGTGACGCTGTACCAGGACGCGCATGTGCCCGACGGTTCACTGCCGGATATCAGGCTGGGCAATGGCGCGCGCTACCGGCAAGGCCAGTGCTGGCACGATGTCTACGACGCGATATCGCAGGCGAGGAGGCTGATCTATATCACCGGCTGGTCGGTGTTCCATACGATCCACCTCGTGCGTGACGACGGCGGCCGCGGCGGCCGCGGCTCGCTGGGCGATCTGCTCAAGAGGAAGTCGCAGGAGGGGGTGAGGGTGCTGCTCCTCGTCTGGGACGATCCAACGTCAAGGAACGTCCTTGGTATCCAGATGGTATGCACAATGCAATAATGTGCATCACAAAATTATTTTTCGGCCTTTTTTTTTGGTATCAAACTGATGGTCACCCCACTTATTTGGCTTCTGGTCCAAATTTCATTGCTTTGTCTAATGGTAGTTGGGGTTGATGGAGTGACATTGATCTCTGAAAACCTGTGAAGAATATATTCATGCAAATACAGCTTGCCTTGTTGATCACAGTTTTGTCTGTAGGAAGGTTACATGGGCACACGGGATGAGGAGACCCGTAGATTTTTCAAACGTTCTTCAGTTCAGATACTGCTCTGCCCGCGGTCTGCTGGGAAAAGGCACAGCTGGGTTAAGCAGCAGGTTGTTTCTTTACTAGCAAAATACCCATACTTTATTATATGTAAAAGAAAATATATTATAATATGTCATGAACAAAATACACTTTTTTAATCAAATATGTTAGTAGCACTTATTTGCTTATTCAAATATATAATATTCACTTATTTGAAACAAATACTGGACTATTCTATAATATTAGAAAATATTAAAGACTACTTTGTAAAAACTGTAAAAAGAGTGATGGGGTGACCACCACCATTAGTGCTTTTTAAAGAAGTAAAGACATTTTTTTATCTTCAGTCAGCTTTGTCTCTAGTTGAAATTCCTCTGAATGCCATAATTTGCTTCATAGACACATGTCACCAGCTAACATCTTTTTAGTCAAAATAGCTGTTCTTGTGGACCATGTACTGATGGTAACAGTTGGAAATTAAACCAGGAGACTGGAACCATTTTTACACATCATCAGAAAACAGTGATTCTGGATGCTGATGCCGGCAACCATAAAAGGAAAATAGTTGCTTTTGTTGGAGGCCTTGATTTATGCGGTGGACGATATGATACACCTACGCATCCTCTTTTTCGGTCTCTCCAGACATTGCACAAGGAGGACTATTATAACCCAAACTTTGCGGTGAGATTACTTTCGCATATTGTTGATGTGCCTGTATGTGGTTTATATACATGAAAATAGTTCCTGTAATTGACGCACCTTGTATTTGCAGGTACTTGATGCCCAAGGGCCAAGAGAACCATGGCATGATTTGCATTCTAGGATTGATGGTCCAGCAGCATATGATGTCTTAGCAAACTTTGAGGAGCGCTGGTTAAAGGCATCCAAGCGCAGCGGGGTTAAAAAATTGTCGAAAGCAAATAATGACACATTGCTATGGATTGAAAGGATACCTGATATTGCAAGCATTGACGATGAAGTACATTCAAGTGACAATGATCCAGAGAGATGGGATGTTCAGGTAAGATCCTTCAAAGTTCTCGACAGCTATAGAACAAAGTATGTGACCAGACAGCACTGAACAGTTTTACCTTGGAAGCAGATATTCCGGTCAATTGATTCAAATTCTGTCAAGGGTTTTCCCAAAGATCCACGAGAAGCAACCAGTAAGGTAACTCAGATACAAATTTCACCCAACTATGCTATGTTTGGTGATTACTTTGTATTTACTGGATATAACCGTTTCCTTTGGTTGACAGAATCTCGTTTGTGGGAAAAATGTACTAATTGATATGAGCGTACAAACCGCCTATGTGAATGCCATCCGAGGAGCTCAACACTTCATCTATATTGAAAACCAGTATTTCCTTGGTTCTTCATTTAATTGGGATTCACATAAAGATGTAGGTAAGCATGAGCTCTACTGTTAGATTCAAACCTTGCATTCAACTCAACATATGCTAAATTTCTTTTCCTTCCATGGCATGTTCCATTTGTGTTGTCTAATATTAACTTTGCATGATATTTCGTGATTTATGTTGGAGAATAGTTCAAACTCTCTTGATCCTTTCATCATGACACCAAGAAATATGACAACTACTTCAAGTTATTCTTAATTTCAGGAGTTTAAATTTGTTTGTTGCAGGTGCTAATAATTTAATACCAATTGAAATAGCTCTCAAAATTGCCAACAAAATTTATGCTAATCAGAGGTTTTCGGCCTACATAGTAATTCCAATGTGGCCTGAAGGCAATCCTACTGGTGCTCCAACACAGAGAATACTTTATTGGCAGGTTAGAGCATCGCTTTTAGTCTGATCAGCTGTATATACACTCTCCTCTTACAAAGCTAATTCAATTATTGTTGTTGTTTTCAATTTAGAAAAAAACAATGCAGATGATGTATGAGGTAATTCATAAGGCATTGAAAGAAGTAGGACTGGACAACACATATGAGCCACAGGATTACCTGAACTTCTTCTGTCTTGGCAATCGTGAAGCAGACGACTGTCCTAGCACTTCCAGTGGATCAGATCCAGCCAACAACCCCCAGGTAAGACTGCAGATTACAGTACTTTTACTTCTCTCGCAGCATTGCTCCACATTATGCCAACTTCAAGATTCAGAATTGTCTTGCTGCAACCTGCCTATTCTGTATTCAGGATCAAGCTAGGAAGAACAGGAGGTTCATGGTGTATGTGCACTCAAAAGGGATGATCGTGGATGATGAGTATGTGATCATTGGATCGGCTAACATTAACCAGAGATCCATGGAAGGAACCAGAGATACCGAGATCGCCATGGGAGCGTACCAGCCCCAGTACACATGGGCAAACATGCTTTCTGCTCCTCGTGGACAGGTAAATGATCCCTTCATTACCCAAAATTTCATAGATTTCACAGTTGCGCTGATGGATTTGTTTGGTGAGCTTGCAGATCTACGGCTACAGGATGTCACTGTGGGCTGAGCACATTGGAGCAGTGGAAGAAAGCTTCAGTTGCCCAGAGAGCCTGGAGTGCACGAGGCAGGTTCGGCACATCGGGGAGCAGAACTGGAAGCAGTTCGCCTCCAACGAGGTGACCGAGATGAGAGGGCACCTCATCAAGTACCCCGTCAGCGTCGCCCGCGACGGCAAGGTGAAGCCCCTGCCGGGATGCGCGGCGTTCCCGGACCTCGGCGGCAACATCTGCGGCACATTCCTGCCCATCCAAGAAAACCTCACCATATGAAACAAAATAAGATGTTCTGTTTGCGAATTTGAGAAGGAATTCGAACCTGAAAGCAGCCTTGGACGCGTTGCATTCGTTGTAGATTTGCAGATGTTCTCTTTTCTTCATTACGATTTGGAGGATGTGAAATTTTGGGTCGGGAAGAACACAGATTTTTTAGGTTTCGCCGCGAGATTGTTCCTTAGTACCTAGGAGAGAGAGATGCGCTGTGCTGAACGGCATAGCCGCAACCCATGACGCCTCTTATCTTCGTGCGCATGGTCGCCAGGAGCCATGAGGTGGATCCTCCAGCCGCTCCCCAGCTGCCGCGAAGACCGAGCCTTGTGAGGGATTACGATGCTCCGCCGGCGATGTCTCCCGCATACAAATCCGCCGCTCGACGGAGCTCCACCGGCTCCCGTCCCGTCAGGCCCGTCAGGCCTGACGCTCGCCGACACGAACTCGTGATTCGTACACCATATCCGAGGGTGGCATCCACCGGATACAAAACAAAATTCACCCCCGACTAAATCCATCAACCCAAAAATAAACGTAAATATAAACCCAAACTTTCATATATATCGGGTTGTAAGTAACCATGGATATTAGCATAAATTCCTAAAATTAACACTCTCAACGTAACACTCTCAACGTATATAACTAACGATTTTATTTTACAAGTTTTGTTAAAACCCAATTTAGAAAGAATATAGTAAACAAATCAAGACTCAATTTCTTTTTCTTTTTATCAAGACTTAACTTGAACATTATCTTAACCCCTGTTGATTTGTAAATTCATGTATATAATCGGTCATTAAGTTCGGACTTTGTTGGAGAGAGTTCTGAATAAAGGAAAGGACGACATAACGAAACTTGACGATACTTAATCATAGATTGAACTTTCTTCATCATACGATGACATAACAGAAAGGAAAAAGTCCATATTTGGTAATCCAACTATTGCCAAAGTTTAATTTTGGCCATCCAATTACAAAACCGGGTATCGAACACCCTGAACTACTCAAATCGTTTACGTTCGGACAGCCCAGGCGGTTTTGACTGTTTTGACTGCCACGTAGCACCTATGGCTAAGTCAGCCCGTGTTGACTCAGCAATCAACCCCACCTCTCCCCGTCTCTATCTCCTCCTTCCTCTCCTCTCCAACCCCACCACGGCTACCCCCAATCCCATCTCCAGGCCACCTCCAACCTCGACGGTGTTGGGGAAGCGCGAGCGTGACGATGTGACCGGGGAGCACACCCGCATCGGCGGCGAGGCGCGCGGCCGCGACATCAACGAGCGCGTCAAGCGGTGCGTGCGATAGGTCGACATTGCCCGGATGGCGAGGCGCGCGCGAGGGAAACCTCGACCACCGCCACCTTGAGCCGAAGAGCGGGAGCACGAACACCGTCGCGTCCGCCTCGGTGAGGCGTACACGCCGCGAACGTCCAATCCAATCCCGCCTCGCCGCCTCCACCTCGTCTCGGCCATGGCGGTGAAAGCTCAACCCATCCGCGGCGCTGCTCCACCGCTCCCGCCGCCACCTCGCGCGCCGCCGCCTCCTCCCATGCCGGCGTACCACGCCGCCGGCACACACGCTGCGCATGGCCGCCTTTCCCTTTCTTCGCCACCTACTCCTGCGCCTCGTTCTTCCACGATCACCTCTACCGTGCGGGTACCAGGGCGCAGATAGTGGCCTCCACCGCCAGCGCGTTGTTCCAAGCAAGGCGGCCCTGTTGCTGGCGCCACCATCGCCACACGACCGCCTCCGCACAAGCTCATGCTATACAAGGGCGCCCCACGGTCACCGACGAGAAGTTGCAGGCGCAGGTGGCAGCCAAGGCGGCGCGAGTGCGTGTGGCCGTGCAAGCGTGGCGACCCAGCTTTGCCACGGTGGCCGCCACGGCGTCTGCACTGGATCTTGGTGGCGCGCGCGCCAGCAGCGGTGCCGCAGTGGGGTTGGAGGAGAGGAAGGAGGAGAGAGAGACGAGGAGAGGTGGGGTTGATTGTTGAGTCGGCACGGGCGACTCACCCTAGGTGCCATGTGACAGTCAAAACAGTCAAAACCGCCTGGGCTATCCGAACGTAAACGGTTTAAGTAGTTCAGGGTGTCCGATACCTAGTTTTGTAATTGGATGACCAAAATTAAACTTTGGCAATAGTTGGATGACCAAATATAGACTTTTTCCTAACAGAAAGGATTCGGACGGGTTGGATGTGGGTTTAGGTATGTCCGTGGGTTCAAGTAAACCTACGGTTAAAAAACAAAACCCGTACCCACACCCACGAACTTCGGATTCAGGTTCGAACATATCCACGGGTGGTTTTTACTATCCATGTTTATGCCCGTTGGGTACAAAGTATCCGCGGGTAGGAACCCCTAATCCGATCAAATTTGAACGGTCACGATTTAGAAGTGCTATTTGCATAAGAGCCCCTACACGTGTTAGATTATCGACTTCACCCCTTCCAGATTGGAATTAATTCCTACGGCCCAGATTCAATATCAGGAAGGGAGAAGCTTCGCAATCCAACGGCAATGAGGGGATCACCGGCCGAGTAGTCCAAGTCGCTGGCTCGCTGCACAGCTTGATGCCATCGAAGCGGAAGAGGCGTGCAGCCATGGAGCCCGCGGGAGGGGCCGCCGCTCCGCCGCCGCCGCCGCCGCAGCAGCGTCGGAACAAATCCTCGGCGGCCAACAAGGGGAAGAAGGGAGGCGCTGCCGGCGGCGGAGGCGGCGGGAGGTGGCCACCGATCAAGCCGAAGAAGGATCTCCAGATCAATCGCCTCAAGGGCACCCACCTCCTCACCGTAAGCCAACCTCCCCTTTTGACCCCAACCATGTCTGAATTCTGATGTCTGCATCCGGTATACTGCTGCTTGAATTAGTGCTTCCAGAAGGCGATTATAGACTAGATGCTTGATTTCTGCGAACCATTAGGAGCGCCAATTTTGATTTGAGCATTAGGGAAGCATCTGGGTTGGTTCTTTTGTGTTGATCTGTTGATTATAAACGAAATATTCAAATGGAATTCCTGATACAAAGTGATGAAGCCTATGGTATGATGAAATGCTATTTGATGCAAAAGGAGAAAATGCTAAGAGACCGTTCAGTTGGCATGGCAATATTTGTGCTGAGTTGATCATTGTTTCCCTTTTATTTATGAACTGAAATAGGTGCCAAACTTCTTCACTTCCGCTGAGGCAAAAGCTTTTGTCGAAATTTCTGAGAATATTGGCTTCACGCACCAGGGCAGCCTCGGACCCCTGAAGGGTGAAGCTTATAGAGATAATGACCGGATATCTGTGACAGATCCTTTGCTTGCTCAGACCATATGGGAATCTGGGATAAACAAAATATTTGAGGACATCAGCATCTCTGGCAAAGTAGCAACCAGCTTGAATCCAAATATCAGGTTCTACAGGTATGTGTGCTATCAAAAGTTGAACAAAGATGATGCACTAGCACCACACTATTGGACAAGTTGCCACTGTTCTTAATTGCTGCTTGTTGCTCATCCTCATAGGTACACTGAAGGTCAGAGATTTGGTAGGCATATTGATGAGAGCGTTGACCTCGGAGATGGTTCAAGAACATTGTATACATTGCTAATATACCTCTCTGGCAAAGGAAGTACAAAGGAATCATCAGGGCAATCTCTTGTTGGAGGGGAGACTGTTTTTTATGATCATCGTGGAGTAGTCGTTGCAGAGGTATTTTCTGATTCTGAAATTGTAATCTGTTCTATCAGATCAACTGTTTGCTAGATTAATCTGAATCAACTTTTGCTTGGTCTGTGAAAAATTGGGTCTGGTATCGTGTCAAGCTATACGTTATGTCACGTGTTTAGTCTGTCATTCATCTAGAGGAGTAAAGGTTAAGCTTGAAATTAATGTGTGCACATATTCTTTCTAGCTAAGTAAGAGTTTGAGATGCATATATGATCATGGAAACTGAAAGGATCAAACGTTGCTTGAACGAAAGAGATTTCCCATTTGAAGTTTGGTGATCTGTCACCCTTTTTTATGCTGGCAAGAGTTTATCCTGCAACACAATTTATAGTACTTCTGTTGTAGGTTGCTCCAGTACCAGGACTGGCTCTACTCCATCTTCACGGTGCCAAATGCATGCTGCACGAAGCACGCGTTGTGAAAAAGAATATCAAGTATGTGCTTCGTTCTGATGTTGTATTTGCTTAGCTGGAGAATTCCTCAAGCTTGTTTCAAAGTACTATAGACCTGAGCATGCTATAGACGAATGCTTGACGGCTAACTTTCCCGTTTTACAAACCTTTGTACGAAAGCATGTAACGACTCCAACATTGGAACTTGGAAGTGATGACTTGACATCAAATTTGTGTTTTATCTTCTGTTGCTGCATTTGCTCTGGTATGCTGCAGCTTTGCCCACGTATAAAAACATTGGCATCATGCTTAGCTTCAAGCGGTTGCAGTGGAAATCTGACGGGCACAGTGAAAACTAAATTCCAAAAGGCTATCAAAGAATACCAGTATCAACATCCTAGCCACGAAGTAACAGCACACGCCGAGGTTTAAAAAACGGACACCTACGAGGTTTAAGAAACGGACACATACGATAAGAGCGGATCTAGTAAACATCTCATCGCATCACTGTTTTGGTACAACGTAAACCATTAGCATTTCATTTCTCCTTGAAAGTATCTGATAATCTGAATCCCGGTGGTTCAAATGGTCGCATTCAAATTTAACATGACCAACGTCAACGAAAAAAAGCAACACCTATCTTCCCAGGGGCGCAGCAGCAATATTAGTTTGCTTCCGTTAATGGGAGGAACCTCGGTACGCCAGTCTTATCTCCCTTTTCACCTCAAATATAAAATCTGCACAACAAAATATGCTGTCAAGCGACGCAATGCAACATTTACACACCAAGGTTACAAATACCAGTCATTCGGCAACTTTAGCAGCCAGAAAATACTAAAATGTTTGCATGTCAAATTTCTTCAGATGAAAAATTGAACATGAATCTCAATTATGAATTAATCAAATAGTTGCCAATCACAAGATAATATATGCACAAATTTAAATAACAGAACTATAGGTGAGATTTCAAAAATATCGATATGTCAAAAACTGTTATAGGATCACAAGATGAGAGAATATGCAGGTACAGTTGATGTATACATCTAATTGAGTTTAACTTCTGGTCTGAGATACTTACGTCATCAGTTATTAATCAGTTTTGGATGTCCTGTTTCCTTGTCTATCTCCACTCTTAGACCTATGTCAGCAATCTCTGGAGTTATAACAGCTTCTTGCATCGTAAGTTCAGATACCTCCTTCTGGTTTTCCTCATTTCCTTCAAGCAAGTTCTTCACAGCAAAAAGACCCCATTCCCTCAAGTATGGGTTTTCTTCATCAACAACACACTGCTGCAAGAGTAAAATAATCGCATCCAGGTGCCTCACCTCATCTTGCACCTTTTTGCTTCTATGCAAGCAATTAGCAATCACAGCAACTACATCCCTCCTGTAACCAATGTATGGGCAGACCTTTGCAGTTGCTAAGGCTGGTTGATGATTTCCTTGTCCCCTTGTCATTGATTTTCTGATCATACTTGGGGGCTCTAGCTCACGTAAGTACGTTAGAAGATGCTTTACAAGACCTGTCTGCATCAGTGAGTCAACAGGAGTCTGTGTGTCCGATGGAGGGGATTCCCAAGCACATATATCCTTCAAGAGCACCAATGAATATCCAAGTATATCAATTGCAGGGTGACCAGTTGGAAGAGGAGAGTTAACTCGGCAAGTAAAATCCACAATCTCAGCAGCATGCTTCTGTGCATTGAAAATATCAAATGCAAAACTGTTCGATACACTGACTTCTTTAGGTCGGTTGGCCAAACATTTTGACAATTTACCCAAAAGATATGCATGCTTAGCATTAAACCTAGTTTTGCATTCATCGCTGTCACTGTGCTCAGCATCATTACCTGAGCATAAAGCTGCAAACAACGTTTCAAACTTTTGCTCCTCAACACAGATTTTGAAGAGAAGCCATTCTAACCATTCTTCATCATGGCCCACTGCATTTTATACCTCGGATTAGAATCATATCGAAGTACCATAAATTAAAAGTGCAAACAAATAAAATAACCTGAAAGCAAAATGCAAACTTCAACAACAGCCTAAGAAGTCCCTATGAAGAAGGCAACTGTATAGTAAATTTACATAATAAAGAAAACAATAAAATGTGATCGTATTATTTATCAAGTTATAGTTACGTGAAATCCTGCCCTCAAAATGTGAGGAAACACAGATTCAGCACTTTAGACATGGTGCAGGCAACTATGTTAAGACATACATGATCACAGCTCCAATCACTGGTTTGTTTTTTACTTCAATGCAACATATGAAACCTGTGTCCTGTGATAGTGTGATCCAAACTCCTTTTACTTAAAACAACACAGTGGTAATATATTTCCAGAAATGAAGTAGGTGAACAAGCGTATCTGCCAAAATGTCAAGCTAAAACAATCCACAATGCCATATCACAAACCACCCTCTTGAGTCACCAATTATATCCACGCTCAACATACTAGCAACATTAGATACTCACAGGAGAGGATATGATAGCCAATTGGACCAAAGTCACCAAACCCAAAGGACCAGATAGTACAATACCGATTTGTGTCCATGTTAGTGAGCAATTTACTTCCCCAAACTTTTCTATTGCTGAATTCTACAGCACATTACCACTTCCTGTTCATACTAATGAACAATTAACACTCACCAAACTTTTCTATTGCTGAAGTCTACAGAATGCACATCTTACTCCTTATGATGTGATTTGCAGTGTACATACACACATCCTACTCATGTTGATTTACATTAATTTCACAGAAACAAACAGTTAAACGATTCGTGCTCCCACGATCATACAATAGCAAATGAGACCTGTGTAAAGCTTGCAGCACATCTACCAGATGAATTTACTGAATCAAAAAAAAAGGCATCAACTAATTGCGGCGCACGCACCTTGCCAGGCAGTAGTGACGATTTCCACAAGTATGGACAGCCCCAACTCCTCATGGCACAGCTCCTCGAGCCTCCCGCGGCCGCCTTCGCCGGAGCAGCACGTGTCGATCACCATGCATAGTGGGTCGAGGACTTCCTTCTCCCTGACCCGCGCGAGCTCCTGCAGCGAGCCAGAGAAGAGCGCTTCCCAGACGACGGCGCGGTGGTGCTCCCCGGCGAGCGCGGCGTTGCCCAGCGCCTGGAGCCCCGCGCGCGCGACATCGGGGGAGCTAGAGGGGTTGGAGAGGGCGGAGGAGACGACCGCGGCGGGGCCCGAGAGGAGGACGAAGGTGCCCTGGTTGAGGTCGTCGCCGGCGAGGAGGTTGCGCAGGAGGCGGAGGCGGAGGAGCAGAAGGCGGTGAGTGGACGCCGGCAGGAGGTGGAGGGTGTCGATGAGGGAGTCTGAGAGCGCGGCCCGGCCCTGGGCGCTTCGGGAAGCTTCTAGAAGCGCCGCTAGAGTTTCCTCGTCCTCGATCTCCTCGGCTTCCCACATTTTTCTCTGCCCCGTCGCGGAGCGGCGGAGACACAGCTTAGCGCCGTTGCAGCGGCGCCTTCGGTTCCGTGTTGTATCCCATTTTCATCAACGCTGCCACGATCCTGACCGTTCGATCGAGCAATCGGCGGCACAGATCAGTGTCTTAGGGCTTAGGCGTGCATACACGGTGATAGGAAGAGGAAGGTATTCTAATCACTCGAAAAAGATATCTGATATTTTGAAAAGATATCTAGCATTTCGATCAGTACTAAAATTGTCCCTAGTGCTAAGCCCCTGTTTATTTTAAACTTTACGCCCTAAACTCTACTTTAAAAAATATTTAGTTCTATATATAAAGTTTTTGGCCGTTATAATAAAAATATATTTGCCCCACTCAGCACATAAAAACTCAGCACACAAGCTATTTAGTTCCTGTTGAACTCAGCACACAAGCTAAAAAAGCATAGTAATCGCAAACATGAACTCAAAAAATCAGCGTCTAAACTATTCGGAGTGTTAAAATAACACTATGTCAGAAGATTATGCAGTTATACATTAAAATGATGTTACAACATTGCAAGAGAACTCAAAATTTTCCATTCAAACCATCCACATACACTAACACAGCACAATTTTTTAGATGGCTAATCCATTTCCAAATCGATTAGCCAACCTGGAGATCATGCAAACAAAAGACAAAAAAAAATTTCGACGGATTGATTCAATCCTTTGATCCGAGTGAACAAGGGGTACCGCTACGAAGCTTCATATGGCAGGTACATATCGCTTGGCGAGCTGCTTGCCGGCCATGGTGGCGCCGCGCGAGACCCACCGATGGCGCCGCGACGGCGGCTAACCACGGCACATTGTGCCGCGCGAAGAGCGCCCGGTCGCGAGCCGGCGACGACACTGTTGATCCGGTCGTCGCGGTCGCGGCCGCGACCATGGAGCTCTCCGTCCCAGCATACATCAGCCTGATGACGCTCAGCCTATTGCCAACGCGGCGGTCGTTGCTGCCGCATGAGTTGAGCACGCGGTTGGCGCAAATCTTGGCGGTCTCCTCGGGCTCAGCGGCGGCGGTGGCGTCGCGCAGGCCGAGGGCCGCGCCGGCGACGGCGCCAGAGAGGTATCCCACGCCGTGTAGTAGGTGAGGTTCTCCCCGGAGCGGCGGCGAGCCGCGGTCGCCGGAGGAGTTGGATCCGAGGAGCAGTGCGGTCGACCATTGCGGCGGGAGGGCTAGGGTTTGGGGAGGGTTGTGGTCGGCGGCGAGACGCCGGAGAGGAAGGAAAAAGAGCTACGCGGGGTGGGGTCGAGGCGGCGGGGGAGAGCGGGGACGACGGCGGAGGAGAGCGGTGGGGGAGAGAAACGGTTGCTGAGTGGAGAAGGGGAAAAGTTGTTTGGGAGGGCATGTGTGCGTGGGGTAGGGTGGAGTACTGTGCGCGCGAGGGTAGGGTGGGCAAAGCATTTTTTTCCAAAAAAATTGTATATCTTTCTGGTCTCCAACCTTCTAAATTCAAAATTTTTACCTCTCAAATTTACATCTATGTACCTATGTGTTTAGTTCCAAAATCTTAAAAAGTAAGCAAAATACCAAATCTTTATAGGTTTTTTACAGGTTACACCTATCTGTTTAGTTTCAAAATCTAAAGTAAGTAAAATTCCAAATCTTTACAGTTTTTTTACATAAAGTAAACGGGCGTAAATCTGGATTGTTTATCTTTTTTTAATTCAGTAAATTATATCTATTTACATTATCATCTTAACTAATTATTAATATTAATAGAACTCATAAATTAACGTTAAGATCTTTTTATTGATAATAATACTATCAGTAGAATACTATGGGTAGAGACTATTACAAACATGCTCGTCGGTCAGTCAGCAGTAGCATCTGCAGGCGATATACTGGAATTTGAGAGGTTAGAATCAACGTGATCTGCTAATAAATTCGGTAGATTATTCAGAGAATTCTTGCAGCTCGCTACCGTGTGTTCCAATACAGAACATGAACTCACTGGAGATGGAGAAGAGGAAATACCATTTTACCGAGCAAGAGTTACTTGCGAGTAGCGAACCAACTAATCCAACAGCTCTAACCTAGCACGCTTTACAAGCTTCATCAGAACTTGGTAACTACACAAACACGCACGCCCTGAACCCTCTCTGCCGTTGGCTTATTGCAGCTTCAGGCCGCTGATCCGACAGCACCAGCACACATTTTCAGTGGCCATTGGACACTGCGTTGGCGGCGGCGGCTGCTGCTTTCACGGCGTAGAACCTCCGGTACATGGAGTCGACGTGGGTGAGGTAGTAGGTGCCTGGAGCGAGCAGGCTCGTGTCCTGGCTCGTCGTGAAATTCTTGGCGCCGTACCGGTGCTCCATCAGCTTCAGCGCCGCCACGAACTTCTCCGGCGCAACCTGCAGAACAAACCATTTTTTGTTGATCAGGTTCATCCGTTATGTCAATCTAGTTTTAGGTTGCAATCAACAAGATGATGCAGCAGGCGAAGCAGTGCAGCAGCTGCACTTACCACATGCCTAGACTCCAGTTTCTTGGAGACATTCAGTATGCTTGCCATGTGCGATAGGCTGAACGGATACTGGCCTTCATTGATCTTGAAAGAGAACATTGTTGATGTCAAGCCACTACCGTATGAGAACATGACAATCCTTTGACCTGCCTGGACATGTCAAAAGGGGAGGGTGAGAAGTGGTTATCACTTATCACATGAAAAGTTAATGAAGACAAGGTCAAGTGTTCTTTTTTTCCCTTTTACCAGAGTTTCATTTTTGTTATGGATCACTGATGCCAAAGCAGCATAGAGTGACGCTGTGTACATATTTCCGACTTGTTTCGGGATCAATGTAGTTGGTTGAACCTTCGAATCGTAGAGGTGCTTCGCAACTTGCTGAGAAGCCTGCATATTGAAAGTTAGTATCAGAACCACTCAGCTTATTAGTAGTCCAGAGCCAGATGATATGACCATGCAGAAAACTTTGCACCTTTTCAAGTTCTCGACTCTGGTAGCTTTCCTCGGATGACAAGCCTGAATAATGCTCCAGTTTTTCTCTTGATCCATCTTCCACCGTGCTAATTCACAGGCATAAAAAAGCGTTACAGTTAGTTCTAGTTAACTACTAAAAACTGAACAATACTAGTCAACTGTTTTCCTAGATCCTAATATGCTAAGCATGACCGACCAACCTGCATTTTCTCAGAAAATCGTTGTAGTATAGGCGTGCAAAGCTCTTCTGGACAAGCTGCAGAAAAAAATAAAAAAGGAAAAAAATTCTAAAAATTACATCAATGTATCAAAAGGGAAAGGTAAGTTGTGTGAGCATGCAACGCCCAACCAAGACTGAAGTGCAGACCGTGATCAGCATATACATGTCATGTGACAGTATGCAATCAAGAATCAGTCTAAATATGCATATATTCTACTCACTACTCACATCCGGAACCTCGAGATCTATTTATTTGAAAAGTTTTAAAATAAGATGCCTTATTTCTTTCAGTGAGAAGTGTGAACATCAAGTGTCTCTGCACGATTGTGGCTGTAATGCACTATACCACCAAGATACTACTAAACGTGATATGAGATTTTTTGGGTACCTTGTTGTATGGGGAGTGAAATACAAAATAGTCTGCATCATGAATAGAAAATTGCTTTCCCTCGAGCTTTTCATACCTGAAAGGTGAAAACCAGTGGGTTCTGAATCAATCAACAGGCTCAGCTTGACTAATGTGTTAAAGCAATATGGGATACAGCTTACTTTTTGCAGAAGACATTGTAGCAGGAATCTAATGCCATGAGATAGCATGTCTGTGATAGCTTCCCATCGACCACCTGAACAAATTGCAGATGCCATGAATAAATCAATTCCAGTGTATCTCAAGCTAGTTCTCTGTGTGCTAATCCGAACTTGGTTTGGGGTGTAAGAATTGTGTAGGCCAGAGGCAGACCGGGTATTCACTAGCAAGATCAGGCTTGTAAAAGTCATAGACATGTGCCATATGAGATGCCCTATATTTGCTTTCGAAACAAATTGGAGCATTTGGTCCAATCAACATTGCAATAGCAGCTGCACCACCAGTTGGACGAGCCGGCCCTTCAGCATAAACCTAAAGAGAAAAATGTCAGCTACAGAATTAATATTGGATGCAAAATGTCAGCATGAGAACCGTAGTATCGAACCAATAGCAACTCTGCTTGCCTTTACTTAAGGAAAAACATTAGTGGACTTGTGGTGGTGGTCAAGAACAGAAACTAAAGAAAATGAGAAAAACAAGGACATGATAGATATGAATACATGTAGCCATCGTTGGTAACCTGGAAAAAAGTCTGAAGCTATGTACACTGGTAGTCTGTACTTTGTACAATAAGAAATTTAGGCAAGAAAGTACATACAGCGCTGTCTGTGCAAACAACAAGCCCATAACGCCCATCCCATGAATTGCTCTCGACCCAATTAACACAATTAAACAAAGCAGCTGTTCCACCGTAGCATGCATTTGAGGAGTCAACTCCTTCAATGTCAGTATTACCGCATTCCTGAATTTAAACAAAGTTGTCAGAAACCTTATGAAAGCACTCCAGGCATATTAAGATAATGCTTATGCAAACAGACCGACTTCTTCCAATTCTTAGTTGTACCCAAAAGAGGTGTTAGTTCACACATGAAAACTATGGAAAATTAACAAAAAGAACATGATGTAAACAAACATGATATGTGTGTTCTTGCTGAAAGGTACAAACCTCAAATATTTGCATCAGCCATGTTTTTATGGACTTGCTCTTGTCTATTACTGTTTCACTTCCAACCTCCAAACGTCCGATACATTTTGGATCAATCTTATAGTTTTCCAGGAGTGACTTCACTACTGTCAGGCTGCATTAACCTCTTGATCAATTAGACGCTTAAAAAAGAGATAAATGAATAAGGAAGATAATGTCCTGACTCCTGAAATTAAAAACTAACATAAAATCCTTGGGTAGAATCTACCATAGTTTATGACTGTTTGACTTTATATGGCATGGAAAGGGAGTATAAGGGTCACATTTGTTTTCAGAATCACAGATAAGCTGCACATGTTCTCTGACAATACATAAGAATAGGCTGCTTTTTTTGACAAAGGAAATATAACTTTCATCCTTCGAACCAAGGATACACATAACCGTATTTGTGGACAGTAGGATTTGATCCTCATAGATGAAGTCATGTACCTACAACTCCACCACCACACCAAATGATGTTTTTCCACATAGGAATATGCATACCTCATTGAAATAACATCTTCCACTTCAGTGCAGAAGGCCATGCTATCCTGCCCAAGCCCAATGGTGTACTTCCCTTTGCTCACGCCATCATGATTCTCCAGCTCGTCCTGTAACAAACATCACATCTAATACTAGGTGAAACGTGAAATAAAGATATTAATATCGACATGATGTAATATTATTGAGATATTGCCAACACACAACCACTCTGTACAAGCTATATTACGGACAGAACCACCACCATAAAGAAAAGGTCCCGACATATCCCGGTCATCAGCAGAAGAACTCAAACCATTTTATCAGCACCCAATTCGATGTACACATGTACATAGTAAACCTGTAGACGGCAGTGTGCCCATGTCTTGGAAAGAGACTTGGAACAGCCATCACCATCTAGTTCTAGTGATTTGATCGATTGTAAACACAATCTTAAACGAGTCAAGGCCCTACACCTGTGCCAAACTGTTTCAGTTGGCATCTTCCTCAGCAAATTCTCTCGGGGAACAGCATTTTAATTAATTTCTCTCAACTCAAGCAGAAGCAGGTGCTAACATTCCACACGTAAGCCGTCAGCAATTAATCACGTCTCCCTGAAAAGGGCAGCTCTAATCTCCCCTGTACTATAAACGGTAACGTAAGCTACAACGAGTAGCACGACTAGTACTCACTACAACAATCATATATTTGTTGATTTAATTTTAAAGTTGATTTTGAGAAAGTTTTCAATCGTGATTTATATTCCAGTATTGGCTTTTAAAGCGCTAAGAGTACAACTATAAAAGTTTTACCGGTAAATTATTTTAGTTGCTTCGTTTTTTCACGGTAATCAGCCATGGAGTAAACTTGGAATCGCAACTCTGAACTCTGCGTTGCTCTCTGCTCCAGTTCACCGAAACGCGGCCGAATGCGCGCAGGTGGCCCAGACGCACGTGGCTGGGTCTCCCCGCTGCGCTGTTGGCGAAGAAGGGGGTGGAAAGCCGGAAACTCTTCACCGGAAACCGGTAGCAAAGTAAAACTCTCACCAACCGTTGATTCCACAGTTACGCAGAGAAAGCCACGCAAAGGGCGTGTGATCTTTTGTTTACTCGATCTCCCGAACAAACTAGAAAAGGGTTATCCAAAGGAAAGATGAAATCTGACTTAGATTGAGATTGCGCATAGGCAAAACTTACCTTATTTTCGAAATAAAGAACAAACTTGCACTCATGTTTGGCATTAACTTTGTAAAAATCACGTCTTTTGTAGTGGAAGAAATATGCTACAACTACGACGAGGTAGTAAGGAAGAAGCGGGAGATATGATTGATTGGTCGCTGACCTGGAGCACGCAGGTGGGCGGGAAGTAGATGTCCATGGCGAGAATGCCCACGTCCTTCCTCTCCGTCGCCATCTCCGCCGCCATCTCCCTCGCCGCCACCGCCACCGCCGCCGCTGAAACTAAACCCCGAGAAAAGAGAAAAATTAGCGGATGAGAAGCCGTTGGCGAGAGAAAGTAGTAGTAGCATGTACTACTACTACCTACAAGAGCGGATCGCTCGCACAGGGGACTAGGTGAGCGATGCGATGCGATGCGCTCGCACTATCGCACCGGTCGGTTTTATATACGCCTCCGACTGTGGATGCCTGCCTCCTCCAGTTCGTAGTGTTTATTTTTCACGGTTTCTTTTTTAATTTTTAGCGTTCCTTTGTTTAGTAGCTTTGGTAATTACTGAGGTGACAGCTGACAGCCCTCGGTAGTATCGCCTTCGATTCGCTGGTTGCCCTCGGATCCAAACACGTGGACAGAATCTGGATCTATCGAACGGCTCCCCTGCGTCGACCTCGATGCTGCCACGCAAGCAAGCGTCAACCTGCAGATGAACAGACTGATGGCGTCACGGTAAGTAAACTAAAAAGCCCTGGAGTAGTAATACTAGTAGTGGTCGTTCATGTATTGTCTCATGATTCCATAGCTGGAATCAGATCCCCTATCTGGCCGTCTTGCATCTAAGATTCTTTTTTTTTGGCTTATCAGCGTAGCTAAAATTGATTGTAAGTTTTTTAAATCATATGCTTTATTTTTCAACTAAAAACACCAATATAAAAGTAGGCCAAACGATCGATTAAACTGATTTGGATTAGAAAAGATGGAATTGGAACCGACGATTTTATCGAATTCCGTTCACTCGCAAGGATTATAAGTTGTCTGTATAGTCACAACGGGTACATGATGCTGTGCTCCCAAGAGTTCTTTCATCACCAGTGTTATAGCCGTATACTGCCATATAGTGGTATGAGCAACCAAACACACTCGTAGCATCTTCTTTCATACGGGATCCACACGCTCACGTACTTACGTCTCCTTCTCACCAACAGTTCTCGAGCCATCGCACGTCACGACCCATACGATTGACCACAATCAATGAAGACCATAAGAAAAAGGAGATGCATACTATTTTCTTCATGATCTGTAGCAGCATTTTTCACAATGAGTGAGTAGGTGCCAGGTAGTAGGTGGTGCTCGGCTAACTTGTGGTAAGCTAGGAGAAGGAAACAAGCTGAACGAGAGTGAACGGCGCAGGGCCATGGGAGTTGGTTGGCAGTTGCCACAGTGAGTGGGTCGAGTAGATATATATACATACGTGTGTGCCGACGTGAACGCGCGTCGGAACTCAATTCAGTTCTTGTTGGGAGCTTGATGAGATTGGGGTCGACTGATCATTCATCCATCCAATTCATCCATCCACGCCACGACGAATCATGGCCTCGTGGGAGATTGAAGGATGGTCCGATCTCATGTACAGTATAACGAGGATGGTTGCTGGTATCAAAAAATATTATGCGTGAGATTAAGGTCCCGTTGGGTAGGGATTCTTCTCCCTGATTTTAATCAGTAAAATCCCTGTCAAACGGGTTATTTTGCAACTGATTCTAAGAAGAATCACTTCAAGTGATTCAGCAGTTTTATATAGGGAGTGAGAATCACCTAAAAGCGTTCTCCCGAATCATCCGAAACCGTTTCTCTCAAGAATCACCGAAAATCACCTAAAATATTATTCTAATTATTACTTTATTATACCGATTCGATTCTCTTGAATCGATTCGAAAAAATCAAAATCTAGAATCGAGAATCATAGAATCGGGAGCCCTACCAAACGGACCCTAAAATAAAAGGACAGAAGAACATGATTTTTATACAGGTTCGGACATCTTAACTAACAGATAATAGTGCTACTCTTGTTGACCGAAATATATGTTTTCTTTATATATCAATATCACATAAGTATAAAATTTAGAATGATTTAATCTAGTCTTTGTCGACTTAGCGGCATGAAGCTCTCACACGTAATGATGGTTAGTATAGTTTTCTTTCTCAAACATGAACTTGACGAGATTAGAGGTAGCTCTAGATCCGTTTTTGATGCTACAGATTAGGTTTGTCTAGATTTTCCTTGATGTATGTTGGTTTGTCTTGAATTATCTAAATTTATATTGGTTTGTATTCGTCTCTGTTGGCATCCCCTCTCTCCCTGTGGGGTGTCTTGTATTTATACATTCTGATGGCCCCTTGTATAAGTAGATTTAGGGAGCCAAGTATAGACACGATCCAAATAGTCATTGTAGTGTTTAAGTAGGACTCTTTTTCTCCTTTATTATCCGAAACATCTTTTATATATGACGCATGATTATACTTGTATATGATGAGCCCCGTCGAACCTAACACAAAATTATTATATATGTTTTATCTATAACACTAACACATATATAGTAGTAGATGCTTCAATACATTTGTGATTACTAGCTAAAAATCTATGTGTTGCAAGGGATATATAAGAGATAAAAATAAAAATTATAAGTTTTTAGCATAATTAGTTAGGCATATAATGGCATCTTCAAAGGCTACCAGATCACCTCTTTTTATCCTCTTTGTTTATATCCACAAGTCATACGGTCGGATAATACAACAATTGGATACTTATAATTCATTCGTGAGTGACAAGTGAATTTGAAGGGTTTTTATATAATTCACATGTTGTGAGGATTTTTTTATAGCCTAACATGTCAGTTTGTGGTGTTGAAGACAAACTTAAACACTACCACTAGCATCATCATTTAAAGTAGTATAGACGCAGTGCATACTCCACTACGGGAAAGCCAACGTTTGCCGAGTGCTTAAATCTTTGCCGAGAGCTTTATGTCGGGCACTCGGCGAAATATAAATTTGCCGAGAGGGCTCTCGGCAAAAAAACTCTCGGTAAAAATGAACCTTTGCCGAGTGTTTGCCCTCGGCGAACAAAAACACTCGGTACACGGTGTTTTTGCCGAGTGCCAAAGTGGGACACTCGGCAAAACACTAACCGCCGTCAACTTATACCGTTTGGTACCATCTTTGCCGAGTGCCGGGCTAGGCTCTCGGCAAAAACCAACTTTGCCGAGGGCCGGGCGAGGCACTCGGCAAAAGACAACCTTTGCCGAGTGCCGAGCTAGGCGCTCGAAAAACCACCTTTGCCGAGTGTCTTTACCGGCTCTCGGCAAACATGTCAAAATTTTTCCTCATCCATCCTCCAAACTTTTTCTATTATGTAAATACATGTAATCCCTAATTATCAAATTTGGTAATTTTTCAAATGGTTTTGCTATATTTCTTTGATTTATTGTATTTTCGTGAATTTTTTTGCAAGTCTCAAATTAGAACTACAAGTGGTTAAAAAAATAAAAAAAGTTATTGCAAAAATTATATTCATGTTATTTAGACCCTTTTGAGTCAATATGTGGTAAATGAAGGGAAATTGAGATGCTTTTCTTCATGCAACATGGTTAGGAACGTGTTGACCGAATGATTTCAAAATTGTAAAAATAGCAAACGAAGTCGACTCGAGGTTGGGGTAAAAAATTGAGGAGGTTTCGAATATTTTATCATGTACGACGCTCACAAAACAGAAGATTCTCCGGAGTAGATTATAAGTGTTGAGAAGGATCGGTTAGATTTGGAGAGAAAGTGACGGCCGAATTGTCGTTTGATTTTAAATCTTTTTTCCTACGAAATAAATAGCATATATGGGTTTATGCAAAAAATTTGTAAATTTTTGAGTCCGTTTGATAATTTCTAAATTATTAGAAGCAAAAAACTAATAAAATTGTTTGCCGAGTGCAGCTCTCGGCACAAATTTGCACACGGCAAAATAATTCAAAAATATCGTCATTGCATGCTTTGCCAGGGCTAACCCTAGGCACTCGGCGAAATACGCGTTTGCCGAGTGCTAACCCTAAGCACTCGGCGAACGACGTGTTTGCCGAGAGCCGTGATCTAGCTCTCGGCAAAGATCTTTTTCCGAGTGCCCGATCGGTGGCACTCGGCAAAGGTAGGCACTCGGCAAATATCACTTATATGGCCTTCTGTTCTCGGGGCCATTCACTTCGTGAGTTAGCGAAAATACACGCCGCCGCATCGCCGCTCCGCCGCTCCCCCGCCGCCGCCGCCTCCCGGCCGAGCCCCCCGCCGCGCCTCCCGGCCGCCGCCTCCCCGCCGCCGCCTCCGCCGCGCTCCCCGGCCGCGCCTCCCGGCCGCCGCCTCCCGGCCGAGCCCCCTCGGCCGCCGCCTCCCGGCCGCCGCCTCTCGGCCGCCGCCTCCCCGCCCCTCCCCGCGCCCACCCGCCGCCCCCTCCGGCCAGCGCCCCCGGCCGCCTCCCCGGCCGGGCGTCCTCCGGCCGACGCCTCCCTCCCGCCGCCCGCCGACGCTCCGCCCGACCGCCTCTCTTCGGTATTTTTTCAAATTTTACATACAAGAATGTTTGTTGAGATTTTGTTAATAGATTTGAAATTATTTGCATTAGAAATCGATTAATACCATGTGGAACATTAGAAACAAATTGATGGCAAAAAGAAACAAATTTAGGTATTTATTACAATCAAATCAATGGTAAAAGGAATGATATGTATTGTATGCACGTATATATTTAACATATTAGTGTATATATACCCGTATGAATGGAGTCGCATCGCGCAGCCATGCCGTCGCTTGTGTGCCGGCCATCGAGCCGTGCTTCCCTATTTTGCAGGTGCCGCTGTCTTTATCGTAGTTTGTCCGTGTATAACGTAACCTTAGGCGTCTCCCGTTCGAAAGAGATACGGATGAAGATATGCGTCTTTTGTATATCTTTAACCGTATCTTTTGGAATTGTCCATGTTTTTTGGACATAGGAGAATGTGTAGATGAGTTTAATTTCCGTGGTCTAGTATTCTGGTCCGACTCAGAATTTTGGTAGTATCTTCCAGTTGTTCTCCGGATACACAATCTCCCTTCCGGGACGTGTATTTGGAGAACAAGGGGAGGTGTCTTGTCGAAATTCGTCTCGGAGCGGAGTACTAGAGCATGGAAAGTAAACTCATCTACACATGCTCGGGGGGATTAGGACCTATCTTTACCTATTAGACATTAGAGGCACTCGGTAGATGGAAATAATATTTATATGATTCTTCGATATGATAGAGGATGGATGACCGTGAGTGGATGTATACGGGCCGCTCAAGTCATGGTTCGTTGACCGATGAATGGATCGAGAAGACCGATGCTTTCTTGGAACTTGCATTTGCCAAGGTTAAAGGAGCACGAACCACATGGTGTCCCCTGTAGCAAATGTGGTAACATGAAGCGACAAACAAAAGAGATCATGGGCAAACACCTTTGCAAGAATGGTTTTACACTGATTATACCCGGTGGACGTTCCATGGTGAAGCCTACCGTGGGAGAGACGAGGTCGTCCGACAACGCATCGAGGAGTTTGATTCGATGCCGGGTAGGAGACATGTTAAATGACTATGAAGAAGCACATTTCGATGAAGGATGTAGGGAGGAGGAGCGGAGCCTACCGCAAAGGCGTATTACGACATGTTGTATGCGGCACAAGCAACCCCTTCATGGGCATACAAAAGTTTCTCAACCGGATGCCATTGCACGGCTAATGGCGGTAAAGTCCCGCTTAGCCGGAGTAGAGAGGCCTTTGATGTTATGTTGACAGTTGTTGGGAGCCCGCTTCCGAATGGTCACCTTCGCCAAAGAGCATGTATGAGGCACAAAAACTCCTTCGTGCACTTAAGATGCCATATGAGCGGATACATGCTTGTCCGAACGGATGTATCCTATTTAGGAAAGAGCATGCGGAAGCAAAATACGTGCAAAGTGTGGATCCTCTAGGTTCGTAGAGGTAGACTCGGTGATGGACATAAGAGGCGGCTCGCTATCCCCATGAAGATCTTATGGTACCTTCCGTTCGTGCCGAGGATCCAACGGCTTTACATGACCGAGGAATCCGCGAAACAGATGACATGGCACAAGCTCGGACGTCGATACAATCCCGAGAAGCTTGTACATCCATCCGATGGTGAAGCTTGGAGAAGGTTTGATGTGATTCATTCTGGGAAAGCTCTAGAGGCTCGTAATGTACGGGTTGCGTTGGCAACGGATGGGTTCAACCCTTATGGAATGGCGGCTGCCCCATACACATGTTGGCCCATGTTCGTTATTCCCCTCAATCTCCCCGGCGTCATCTTCCAACGATCAAATATATTCTTGTCGTTGATAATTCCTGGACATCCGGGAAGAATATGAGTGTGTACATGGAGCCTTTGATTGATGATTTGGTCCGTACTTGGGAGGAAGGGGTATGGACATATGACCGAGCTACAAAGACAAACTTTAAAATGCATATTTGGTACCATAACTCCCTGTATGACTTGCCGGCATATGGGCTATTCTCGCGGATGTTGTGTTCACGGGAAGTTTCCATGTCCGGTATGCAAGGCCGCTCTGAAGTTCATCTGGTTGGTCAAGGGTGGTAAATATTCTTCATTTGACAAACATCGACAATTCCTCCCTCCCGACCATCCATTCAGAGCGGGACATCAAGAACTTTACAAAAGATGTAATAATTACCGAGGCTGCACCGCAGATGATGACAGTGCCGAGGTTCGTGCTCGTTAGAAGCTCTTAAGATCAATGAAGAAGATGGTTGTTTTTCGGGATATGGTGAGCAACATGCCCGGACTCAAAAATCGCCTTGTGGAGGCTCCCATATTTTCAAGATCTTCTTCTTCCACATAACATTGATGTGATGCACACCGAAAAGAATGTCGCGAGGCACTTTTTGTACAATCATGGACATTCCGATAAGACAAAAGACAACGTAAAAGCTCGAGTGGATCAAACTATGTTATGCAATAAACCAAAGCTAGACATGGCCCCTCCCGGAGGCGGCAAGTCATGGAGAAAGCCTAAGGCCGATTTTGTTCTAACGAGGGCCCAAAGGAGGGAAGTACTCGAATGGTTCCAAACGTTGATGTTCCCGATGGGTATGCAGCCAATTTGAAGAGGGGAGTAAACTTATCTACCATGCGAATCAACGGGCTAAAGAGTCATGACTACCACATATGGATTGAGCGGCTTCTCCGGTGATGGTTCGTGGCTATGTCCCCGAGCATGTCCGGCTAGTCCTTGCGAGTTGAGCAATTTCTTCCGTCATTGTGTGCTAAGGAGTTATCTCGACTGTGATTGACGAAATGGAAAGAATGGCACCTGTTTTGCTATGTAAGTTAGAGAAGATCTTTCCTCCCAGCTTCTTCAATCCGATGCGCATTTGATTATGCATCTCCCACACGAGTGCCGAATGGGGGCCATGTGCGGTGCCGTTGGTGCTATGTAATTGAGAGATGTTTGAAGGTTATTAGAACGAAATGTAAAAATAAATGCAAGATTGAAGCTTCCATTGCGAGAGGCATACATTCGGAGGAGGTTTCAAATTTCACATCAAAATACTATGCCGACAACCTTCCTAGCGTGCATAATCCACCTCCTCGATACAATGCTGGCGAAGATGAATTGAACCTCAGTCTTTTCCGAGGCCAACTTGGAACTGCTAGTGAAGCGACCAACAAGAGATTGAATCATCATGAGTGGCGCAACATCATGCTATACGTGTTGACCAACCTCGATGAAGTGGAGCCGTATATGCGGTAAGTTCTCAAGTAATTTGTTACCAATTAGTCACTATTGTCATCGTTCAACCCTCTTGTTCTCGTTCGTACAGGAATTTCAACATCAATTTTGGCGTCAACCAAGGGAACCTACCCCGCAAGAAGTCGAAAACCTTCTAAGGCGGTGCGGGAAATGGAATGCCCGATTTTATTTGTTGGTTCAAAAATAAGGTACTATCGAAATTCTGTCTAATGCTTAATCTTTTTGCTTATGCTGGCGAAGTTTGACTCTAAAACCTGCTTTAACTTGCAGGGCAAAAACGATGCGTCTATGAGTGCCGAGTTACGACAAGTTTCTGGTGGCTGTTCATATAGGGTTAAGTCATTTTCCGGCTATGATGTGAATGGATATCGCTTTCACACAACAAGCCATGAGCGAGTCGACCCAATCGAAGAACCACAAATACGGAGTTTTTACTCCGGGCTCGATGGGGTTGATTACTATGGAAGAATAGAAGAAATATATGAACTCGAATTCCATGGTTGTAGACCTCTTAATCTGTCATATTCAAATGTCATTGGTTTGATCCTGCTCAAGTGAGACAGACTCCTAATCTTGGCCTAGTCGAAATTCGACAGTCAACCGTCCTAGCGGGAGACGATGTATATATCGTTGCTCAACAGGCGACACAAGTTTATTATCTGTCATATCCATGCCAAACGGATGACCGTCTTCGGGGTTGGGATGTTGTGTACAAGGTAGCGCCACACGGTAAACTACCCGTACCAAACAATGAAGACTACAACATGGACCCAAACACATATGATGGCGAGTTCTTTCAAGAAGATGGGCTACAAGGAAGTTTTGAGATAGACTTAACCGAAGCGATGGGGTTGGATGTAGACAATGAAATGGTTGTTGATGAGGACGCTTGGAGAAGAGGTTCGTAATGTGAAGGACTTAGAATTGCTTCAACGGTTACATTTAGGAAATGAGAGGGACGACAACATTCCTCCCGCCGAGGAGGAACCTAATGATTATATCGACCATGATGATAGTGATGATGACAATTATGATCCAGCTAATCCTGACCATGATGATTATTTCTAATACATGTATGCACTGCGTTAGCTATGTTCTCTTTATCTATTTATTTTGCATCTCTCTCTTTGTATTTTTTATATGTGTGCTAATTGGTTTTCTTTTTCTACGTGCGGGTGATTCAACAAAGATGGTGGGTGGTTTGAGTAAGTGCGCGTCGGTGTTCGAAGAGCCAAAGATGCCATTCAAGGGGCCGATGCGGTGAGGGTCCGGTAGGAGTCGCGGCGGGGTTGCCGCAAGGTGTGTGCCGGCAAGGGTCGAGGGAGGATACCCTCCCTATACCGTCCTCTAGTGAGGAGGAGCAGGAGGAGCGGGTGGAGCGGGCGGAGCGGGAGGAGGAGGCCGAGGGGTCTAGTAGCTCTAGTGACGAGGAGGAGGAGGAGGAGGGGAGGGGGGGTTGCGTTGCTCGCTCCGCAGGGGGTCCGCCTCGACCGTTTGGTTGCGAGGTCCCTCGACCCTCCCACGGCGACCGATACCTTTCGAGAGACGCCGCGATTCAGCCTCAAGGGACTCGGTAAGTAACCTTGGATGTTGTCAATACTTTTTCATTTGATTTGTTAAAAATTACAATTAAAACTAATAATTTATTGCATTTTCACTTGTCGGGTGTTGGACTGTGATCGAGGAGGTGATCACAAACGCCAAGTCAACGGCATCCTGGGTCTTCTGTGCAGAGTACACTTTCCTGGCCTTGTTCAGTACGCCGGAAGGTCGGAGCCTGCCTACACGTTTGACCACTACGTCGCCGTCCCCGATTTCCCGATCGAGATGGAAGGATCTTCAACAACAGGGCGGAGCGGGTGAAGGCCGAGTTGTGGGTAAGTCTTTTGTCAAACCACGTCCCTCAATACATCACATTCATTGCACATTATTGAAACAATGGCTTAATACATAATGTGTTTATGCAGGATTTTTTAGATGCCGGACGGATACGAGGCAAAAGCGGCTGCGGTGGCCGACAAATCGCTCGCAAACTCGTGGATCGACATGCATTACGAGGCGCGCATCCAAGCCATCATTGCATACAACGCTGCATACAACAACCGAAGGTCACCAAGTCCGAAGCAAGAACCATGACTCGACAAAGGAACAATACATGCTTGGTAAATATAACATCGGACTTTGGAACGATTAAATACATTTGATTTGATCCCGATTTCTTTTATACTTGATGACGTGTAGGTGCCTGTTTGGTGGTGCGGCGCTTCTCGATTGCTTGGGAGCGCATGGTGGATAGGTGGTGCGCGCCGAGTGGCGGAGACGCACGCCGCTTGCCGAGAGCGGCGTTTGATGATGCCAGTGCACCACACCACCAAGGCAGCCTTAGCCTCAACCAAGTATGCAGCTAGATGGGTACGTGAAGTCTATTTTTCATTTCAACGACCAATGCTCAATATTTCTTAATCCTACTATTGTTTTGTTCGCAATCGGCGTCGCATGATGGGCAACCTATCTCCCAGTTCAAGGCATGGGCTTTGGCCCACAAGGGCAAGCGACGTCCGACGTCGACTACAACCCGGAGGACGGGCCCTCGGCGTACACCAACGCGACTGTCCACGGCCGCCTCGGTCGACACTACGATGGCAAGGGAGCTCCATGGGGAGGATTTCGATCCTACTACTCGGGATATTGATGGAGAAGTCGTCATGCGGGTGGGAGGAGGCAAGAGGCATGGGCGGTCTGGATTGGCGACAACCTTCTCGACACGGCGAGTACACCCACTCGTCCCGGCTTCGAGCAAGGAGCACGAGCGAGAGCCCGGCCATACGCACACGGCCGACCGCTTCACAGACCGAAATGCAGCAACTCCGGGTGAGAAATTTTCGGTTTTGTGCTCAAGTAATTGATATTTACGATTGTTTGCTTCGTTTTGTAACATCGGGATGAAATATTGTAGGATGAGTTGGAAGAGGAGAGAAGGAAACGACGGGTTAGAAAATTCTTTTTTTCTCAATTCATTAATATTTACTGATTGTTTGCTTCACTTTGTAAAATTGAAATGAAATATTGTAGGACGAGTTGGAAGAGGAGAGAAGGAAACGGCGGGAGATTGAGATGAGGATGACCGAGATGTACGCTACGTGCAATCAATCGTCAAAACATGGGACTTCCGTCGTACCGCCACCACACTGTGTGGTATTCACTCCTCCACATCCTTTTGTAGGCACTCCGGTGAGTCACTTAACCTCGCATTTAATTTTCTTATTTGTGAATGTTACTATCTTGACAACCTATACTATTCTATTTTCCTTTTGTGCGGTCTCGTCGGCGGCATCAAATAACCCCCCAATAATGACCACGACGGTTGGGCGCCCGGCCATCTCGGTAAATCTCTTTTGAACAATTGTAATTCGGAGTATCGTATCGTGACTTCGAATTTCCTTTGCGAATTGTGGACTATGTACTATGAACTACTATGTTTATATTTTGTGGATTGTGACTGTGACTACGAATGTGAATTATATGTCTTGTGGATTGTGAATGATGCTTATGCGATGTGGAATGATGCTTATGGGGTCCGGTATGATTGAGATTGTGAATGTTTATGTTTTGTGGATTGTGAATGATGCTTATGGGATGTGGAATGATGCTTATGGGGTTGTGGAATGATTGGGATTGTGAATGTGATGTATATATTAAAAATTTGTGAAATATGCGATTGAACAAATAAAAGAGGGTTAAAATTTTTACTTTGCTGAGTGCAACACTCGGCAAAGAGAGCCTTCGCCGAGTGCAATGACCAAAACACTCAAGCAAAGATGGTAACCTGGGGTTCGGATACCCTCTTTGCCGAGTGCACGATTCGCCAGGGTCGTGGCAAAAGCACTCGGCGAAATAACCACTTTCGCCGAGAGCTTTTGCCAAAGCACTCGACGAAGTTTTAAAGTTCGCCAGAGCCGGGAGAAAACACTCGGCGAAGTGCTGGCGTTCGCCGAGTGTTTTCAACCCGGCCCTCGGCGAAATTTAAAACTTCGCCGAGTGTTTTTACGGCTCTCGGCAAACTTCTCCGTCACCGTATACCGAACCTAACGTGTACTTTTTTGCCGAGTGTCGAAGCGGCTCTCGGCGAAGATTTCGCCGAGTGCCCGATGAAAAACTCTCGGCAAAGAGCTCTTTGCCGATCCAATGTTCACCGTGTGACCTATGCCGAGAGCAACTCTCGGCGAAATTTTCGCCGAGTGTAAAACAAGCTTCGCCGAGTGTCCCAGGCACTCGGCAAAAAGGGGATTTCCCGTAGTGCTCGTCATCATAAAAGTTCAACGGGAGCTAATCAAAGCTTCCTTATGTTTTCTACAACTCATTGCATTTCTAGTTAATTACAGTTCGGAATCATATTTTATTGCCATAATTTCACTTCTAATCATCTTTTATAATACCTTTACTTTGGACTAGTCGATTTTATATATGTTCCACTTTAGACTACTCAGCTCTCTTCTTTCAGCCCTGTCCAATCTCTACGCAGGTAAAGGTATGTGTCGGGGATTGGTCCTTCAACAACACGGAAGTGAACAACTCCTTTGAAGATTCGGTCGAAGGTGAATCAAGCTTGAGCAGTCCGAAATACATACAACAAACTCAAAGCAAGTATATAGATCTAGGGCGCATGAATGTGTAAAATACTACTTCTGTGTTTGAAAGTAGATATGTGATATGCTACAAAGCAGACCTAAGAAGCTTAAAATGTGGTGAAACCAGTTCTCGACTAAGCGTTTTTTTCATCCAACCCTCTTGTAAGTGGCATGGCTCCTCCTTCTATACTCAAAGGGGAGCCAACAGTTATATTTTTGCATGGGGAAACGACTATGCCTAGTCTTGTCATTGTTCCTATGTCATATCAGTCTGGGCATACTCATTGCTGCTAATTGAGCCTACGCTGGTGCTCTGGGGAGCTGAATAGGGGGTCTGGGATAGCTAGAAAAAGCTTCTTGCATCAGTTGTCCTAAAATCGAGCTTGGTGGGCCCAGGTGAGGGTGTAGCGGATTGGTCACCCACCTTATTGCCTCGCGGCAAAGTCAAGCGCTGCACGTCGGTGCATGACACGTCGCTCTAGACCTGTTCCTTTGGGTGACACAGCTTGCTTGATTACTTTACATCTTGCCACCTCCTTCTTGCATGTGATCGAACTATAATTTCAACATGTAATTCTTCGAGCACCGCTCTGCTATGGCTTAATGCCACCACTCATCGTCCCATCATCGGGGCCACTACCCTGCATAGATTGCCGCGGGTAGGTCCTGGCCGAGCCCGAGGCAATGAGCACCACTAATAAAGTTCCTAGGTCAAGCCCAAGCGAGAAGCACCGCCAGGCTCGCTTTCCAAAGTGGTAATGATATACCTAAGTCTTGCTTTAAGGTTGTATGCACAAACCATTATATACCCGGCGGGGCAGATCGCATCCCCGGGTATGGTCCTCGCCCAGGGCACGATCCGCGTCTGGGGGCTGCAGGTATTCTCGGGGCCCCACGCGCTCCCATGTTGCTTGATGAGATATCTTGTTTACTTTGATAAGCTTCTCGAAAATGTCATTGATGAAGGAGTTTATGATGAACATAATCTTGGATAAAATACTGATACTAAAATGTATTTGTTTTAACACCTTGAAGATGTAGATCTCGTAGGTTTTCATATTCTTCTTAGTACCATGAAGATATATATATATATTGTATGTTTTAACACTCTTCTTAAAACTTTAAAGATGTAAACCTTGTAAAGCATCGGACGCCGGTGCCCCGGGGCCCGGTTCCGACTTCACGCCAGATGTCATCTTCCCATCCAATGGTTTTTGACCTAGCAATAAATTCTGTATATGTGAAAGTGATCTTGTGGGCCCATGATATGATAAGTCCCCGAGGTATGTGCACCTTGCTTCCCGTTTCTCCAACAGTATGGCATATTGGTAAGATGGAGAAGTTCACCGACGCATCAAAGCCGATGTGCTTAAGTTTATTGATGTGCCGAAGAAGTAGTTCGGAGTAGTCCAAATTACAATCTATACTATACAATACAATAGTGGTGGTTACCATCACTATTTTTTATATTTTACAAATTAGTTCATGATATTTTTATATTATAAAATAGTCTAATATTTATTTAAATCAAGTGAATAATATATATTCAAGATAAACATGAGCATTTCACCTATAGCAAAACATAGGTGTTTTACTAATAAAAATAAAAATATTTAGTATAAAGTAAAAAGATTGGATAAAAGTGGTCAATAGTAAAACTTTGGTAAGAAAAACATGGTCCAAAGTGCTATTTCATTTCATTTTTGTCATATTAGGTGATTTCTAAGGCCCACCGGCCGTTGCTTCTATCATATAAATGAATGGGTCACCTGGGAAAAAAATGCCCAAAACGTCAACGACAGCCAAAAGACCGTGTGCCACGTCACAAAATTGCTTTCTAGCCCTCCCATAGAACGGCGGGGGAGTTTCAAAGAAAAAAATTATTTTTACAAATCTTTTAATAAAAAAAATTAAAAATACTAAAAAATTCGCTGAAAATGGTCGACGCAAAGTTGCAAACGCTTATCCACCAAAATACCGAATGAATGTTGGATGTGTGGTAAGGTCTAAAATAACGCTATCAAACAACGCAGAAAACATGCAAGCTAGACTGCAAGTACAAATGGATCACAGGATCAGATCCTAGTCCACAATCAGACTATGATCAATCTCTAACAAAGAAGAGGGAAATACTATCTCAGACAGACTCTTGAGAAAGCTACTGACAACATGGGAGCTGAAGAACTAAATAACTAGTGTGTCTCGTCGTTCCTCGTCCACCTCTCCTTCTGAATCTTCAGCCCCATATACCTGTGCATGCAATGCATGTTCCACTGAATTTCATTCAAGCAAGCCCCAAAACAAGCAGCTGAACTTAGCTGAAAATGAAGGCATTTGGTTAATTACCTGCCGAGCATCATGACGGTGGCCTGCGGGTTGGTGCCGGGCGAGTACTTGAAGGTGGAGCTGTCGACGACGCGGAGGCCACGGACGCCGAGCACCCGGTAGTCCTGGTCCACGACGGCGCCGACGTGGCAGCCGCCGTGGTAGTGCCAGATGGTCATCACCGTCTCCCTGCAGTACTGCTGCAGCGGCCGCGTGTCGGTGGCGCGGCGAGGCAGCAGGTTGACGGGGAGGTGGTTGGCCACCGCCAGCCCCGCGCTGCGGCTGAACACGGCGGCCTCCATGGCGGTGACGTTGGCGTAAGTGAACCGCGCAAAGGCCCGCGACCGCACCACCCGCTCGATCGTCTCTATGCCGCGCACGCAGCGCTCGACGTCGCGCGGGTCCCGGAAGTAGTTGAACGTCACGGCCGGGTTCGCGTGGGGGTCAGCTGATCGGAGCGCGATGTTCCCCGTCGACATGGGCCCCAGGATCTTCTCCAGGATGAAGCCGCCGCGGAACGCGCGTCTGTCCAGGCGCCGCATCGCCTCCGCCGCCCGCCGCATCGCCTCCGGCGTCCGCTCCTTCGGGGGCACCGTCCCCAGCTGCCCCGTCTGCCTCCGTCGTCGTCACCGGTGCGTGCGCACGCAAACGGAACATCCATTAGTTGCACGCTGCATGCAGGTAGCCAAACCTCCACTGCGCTGCACCTGCACAACGTACCATGGGGGAGAACATGCCGAAGCTGCGGGCGTGGCGAGCGGCGCCGCGGCCGTGGAGCGGGATGCCGAACTGCGAGCCGCTGACGCCCTCGATGAAGGTGCCGAAGCGGGAGACGCCGACGATCTGGACGAGGGAGAGCGCGACGGGCACCGGGGAAGGGACGAACACCGAGTTCATGGGGTTGTCCGCCACGCCCTGCCCGACCATCGGCTGGTCCATCACCGGAGGGATGCCGTGCTTCTCCAGCTGCCTGCGAGGCCCGACGCCGCTCAGCATCAGCAGCTGCGGGCTCCCTAGTGTTCCCGCCGTCAGGATCACCTCGCTCTTGGCGCCGCTCCGCAGGTACACGTGGTGCCGCACGCCCGCCGGGTCCGTGAACACCACCCCGTACGCCACCGGCTTCTCCACGCCCTCTGCAAACAGTAGCCGTGTCAGTCTTAGCGCTAAAAAATGATTGCAAAAACCAAGTTGACGATTACGTGCCGCTGCGTCGGAAGAGGATCTGCGACACGGTGGCGTGGAGGAACACGGTGAGCCGCCTCGGGTGGGCTCGCCGGAGGAAGTCGGCGGCGGTGTGGCGCCGGCCGGATCTGTCGAAGATGGTGCCGCCGATCTTGGTGCCTGGGACGTGCTCGAGCGTGTAGCTGTTGTCCGGCGTGACGCCGGCCTGGAGGAGGCCCTCGCGCAGCGCGCACTGCCACCGCGGCACGTCGGGGCGGAACACCAGCTCGCGCTCCACCCACCGGTACGACGCGTTGACGAGGCGGGGTCCCAGCCCGTGGCGCGCACGTAGCCGCTGCTGGCGCGGGTGTAGAAGCCGGCGTTGAGGCAGCTGCCGCCGCCGAGCACGCGCGCGCGGGCGTTCACGACGCCGTCCTCGGAGACGAACCGCTGGGCGGGGGACCTAGGGGACGTGTCGGCCAGCGCGTCGGCGAAGTGGTACTCGCTGGACACGTTGCGGTTCCCGTAGGGGAGGCCGCCGCGCTCCAGGAGGAGCACGCGCGAGTGCTCCGACAGCGTCGCGGCCAGCGGGCACCCGGCCGTGCCGCCGCCGACGACGATGTAGTTGTAGTGGGACACCAGCGGCGTGTCCTGCGCGTTCCTCACGAACCGAAAATTGTACCGTTTTTGCGCTGCCACGACACGCGCGACGACATTGTCAAAGCCCAAATAAAAAACAACACATCAGCAACACGCCCACGTGAATTTTCATGTACCTTCCGGTGAGCCGGTGAGGCTAAGGCAGAGGGAGCCAAGCACAGTGGCTACTAGGAGTAAGACCACTGGCATTGAGCCGAACCTATGACCAGGCGCCATTTTGGCAGAGTAATCTTCAGATTTGAAGATAAGGAGGAGGTGTTGAGTTAATTTATACATGACGAGTTGCGATTCGATTAGATGAAGAGTAGATACCAATTAGGGTGCAGGAGATGTGCTCTAGCTCAAAGATGGACACCGAGGAATACGGGCAATGGTGGCAGAAATAATTGAGATCAGCGTCGATCAGAGCCTTTGCATGCAACGAGTTCACTAACGTGATCCAGTGGAGACTTTTTTTTTTTTTGTGTGTGTGCTTTGCAGCTTTCTATTTGGACCGCGTTTCTTCAGAGCTCTTACTAGTTCCTGGATTGGGCCAAATCACTCAAAATATTTAGTTGGGCCAAATCTATTCCTCGAAAAGGCCACATTAGTGCCGAGTCCGACCTCCACATCCTTGTCGCCGCCGCTACCTTCCCTTCGTACTTGTCGTCGCCCGCCCTTCGGCGTCCAGTAGCAGCAGGAATATGCGCCGCCTTTCCACTCCGACCACGCCGGCATCCTCCGTGAGTACGTCCGCGACGGCGAGCGGCTCCCCGGGCGGGACCTCGTCCTACTCCCGCATCTCCGCCACGCCGGGTGAGTGCTTCGGTCGCCATCGATCTTCGGTTTTTTATCTAAATTTTCTTCGTCTGTCTGTTGTGACGCATCTAGCGCTCGAATCTTCAGATTCGTAGTATGTAAAGTTCGATCAAAATTTTTATGTTTTAAAACGAAAAAAGTAATAATTTTTTTATATTTTAAAACGAAGAAAATAATAATTTTGGTTTCTCACTTACAAAGACCGAATTAGCCAGACCAATTACTCGGTTAGGAGCGAATTAAAGCCCATCCCTTCGTGGTGACCATGCATGCCTTCAGGGAGCAGAAGTGTTGGTGACGGCGTAACGGCCGAGCATTATGTTGCCGGCAGGCATTGTCAGCGGAGTAGAAGGCAGCGGTCGTCAAAGCTTCGTGAAGGCCGTGACCGTGGTTGAACAGTCGTACTCTTTCTATCTTTCTATTTTGTATTATAAATTTTATATTATAAATCGTTTAAATTTTTTATTAATTTTTAAAATTTAATTAAACTTATAGAAAATGTAGTAACACTTTTAATGCAAACCAAACGTGCTATTAAAAATATATTTAATGTTATATTTAATGAAATTAATTTTGTATATAAAGTTAGTAAAATAAAAAAATTGAATAAAAAATTAAAACGATTAATAATATAAAACGGAAAAAGTAACATTTTGACGAGACTGCATCACCTTGTTGATGATTGCCTTTGTGCATATGTCATACACGGGTTGAAATGCGAGATGCATCACCTTGTATTTTTTTTTCCAAATTTAATATAAATAGTTGTAATAAAAAAATTAACAATATATCACTTCAACAAAAGTCAAGTTTAAATTCGACCTAAGGAAAAAAATAATAGTACCACTACTATTAATTTGTTGAATTTGTCTTCTTTTTATGTGTATCTTATTGCGTGGGTTAAGTTTTAACCGTGAAATGATATATATATATATATATGTATGTGTGGCGCGCGCCATGCCCCATCCGTGTGGCGTGCCGAATCTCAATTTGAAAACTCAAATTGAAAATCGAACCGTTCAAATTATTCTACATATTAATATCGCCTTGTATATCAAATTTTACATTTTTTGAATTTTTACTATTTTATCGATAGGTCAAAAAGCAATAATCCAACGATTTGGAGTATCTATTTTATTGCAATTTTTGACCTATCGATAAAATAGTAAAAAAATTCAAAAAATATAAAATTTGATATACAAGGCAATATTAATATATAGAAGAATTTGAACGGTTCGGATTTTCAATTTGAGTTTTCAAATTAGAGATTCGGCCACGCCATACGGATGTCGTGCGGCGCGCCACACATTAGCCCATATATATGAGATGGCTACTGTGTGGCGCGCGCACAGCCATCCGTCGTGGGCGTGATCGAATCTCAATTTGAAAACTCAAATTGAAAATCCGAACCGTTAAAATTGTTCTATATATTAATATTGCCTTGTATACCAAATTTTATATTTTTTTTTTTTTATTATTTTATCGATAGGTCAAAATTGCAATAAAATAGATACTCGAAAATCGTTGGATTATTGCTTTTTGACCTATCTGATAAAATAGTAAAAAATTCAAAAAAATGTAAAATTTGGTATACAAGGCAATATTAATATGTAGAAGAATTTGAACGGTTCGGATTTTCAATTTGAGTTTTCAAATTGAGATTCGCCACGCCACACGGATGGGCGGAGCGCGCGCACACAAGACCCATATATATATATATATATATATATATATATATATATATATATATATATATATATATATATATATATATATATATATATATATATATATATATATATATATATTGCATGATGTTGCCAATTTGTTTGTAAATTACTCATAACTATTTGGATGGTTTTAAAACAAACAAGAGAACATCACCTGGTAAGGATCAAAACGGTTTGAATGGTTTTTAACCTATCAACGTACCATGCATTGTTATAGCATTTTGCGTCAGCATGACCCAGGACCAAAAATAGTTCCTTACAGCTAGAGTTTCCTTATGTTCTTTGATGGAACTCAGTCATATGCTTGAGGCCTTGAGTTAATTCAACCACTCCTTTATCAATTGGCTTCGTGACAATGGTTATCACCATGGTTGCTTTCCCGAATGTTACTGGCATGTGTTTGGTTTCCACCTTGAACTTGTAGCAAGATTGTGTATCTTGGGTAGCATCTGCATAGAAAAATTCAGTCATGTTTGGTGGAGCCATTCTTCGTATATTTCTTGTGCCATAGTCTTGTAATACCTGCTGGCTTTGTTACTGTTTTGCATTGTCCTTATCATGAATATCCACAGCTCGTATTTCTCTTGATGTGGGATGAAAATTCCTACCAGCATTCTAATAAAATCCTACAAGAACTTCTCCAGACCATAAATCAAGTTCTGCAAAAGATAGATTTTTTCTTCAGTGAGAAGGCATTATATCATCTACACAACAGAAAGTTTGGCGCCAGTTACCTTCAAGCGTATCACCTTCCGTATTGCCAGAATTAGTCCTGGCATTAGGCACTGAACATTTGTCACATCATGTCTTAAGGTGTAAATCTGGATATGTTGGTAGTTGGTCAATTCAATAGTTAAAAATAGCTGGTCAATTCAGCAACATTTCAAGCGAAAATATTCTTAATACCTCTCCAGGACCTGAGAAATTGATTGATGTGCTGGAAGCAAGGCCTGGTAGAACCATACTGTGGACACGCACCCCATCTTCTCCAAGTATCTGACCCCTTGCCTTCTCCAAAACATTAGCCCATTAGTTTTGTGAAACAATATTGTGCAACTGTAAGCTGTTATAGAGGTGAAAACTGATTCCAGTTTGTGTTTTCACTGTTTTAGAATGAACTGAACAGACTGCAATGTCCGTTTCTGTATCCTTAGATAGATAGTGATGCAAAATATTTTCCTCGTACTTACTGGATTATCGGAGTCCATATCTTCCCTGTTGTATATCTGACCAAGATCTGTTATATTATTTGCAATTTGTATTGCATCTTGTGATGGCAAGTCCTGTCAATTTCAACCATTAGTCTATCAGCCTTTGCACACCTGAGCACTTGTCTAGTATGTATTGACAAGAATGCATCTAATGCTAATAGATGATGTTGTGGTTTTTCCTTTGGCATTTGATTGATTGTTAGAATATACAATGCTTATTGCACATGATGTTCTGTATCTGTTGGTTTTGGAAGGCATATTTATATGGTGAATTAAGAGTTACGCGGAAAGGCCTATTACCGATGGGTTAGGTCTTGATTCCACTATCTCGACGTTATTGTAGTGGAACGAGGCCTGGATAGCAGCTTGTTGTAGGAGCACTGAGCCAATTGATAATGTTGGTGCGACCAAGCAACCCTGATAATGAAATCAACACATGCCATGTAAAAATGATGTTAAAGCAGCAAATATATGAGAAATGCAATAATGATATATAGCGTTACCATGCTTGCCTTCTCGCAGAATGCTGACAGCTCAGTTACTGTATCTAACTCAATTTTTGGAACATACACCACACTGTTTAAACCAAATGCCGCCGCCTGTTTATGAACCATGTTTGTGTCAATAAACAATTAGATTTCAGAAGATTGTACAGAATCTGAATGGTCTTATACTTCTTTTATCAGTGTTGTGCAGTGTGATTATTGAATTAGAGTGCACTCCTGTGGTCCTGATCACTAGTACTGGTTAGCTCATTTTATGTGAACTGTGACATTTTTCTGTTATTTGGTTACGAAGCAAATAATTATTTGGCTCATATAAACTCATGAATCGATAATAATGTAACTTTTTAGAGTAATAAGGTTACATTTTGGACAAGATTCAGTTATATTGCCCTGATGCTTCCCGTTGAATGGATCACGTTGGCGTGTATTTTGTATTGTCCGGTACTTCACAATCTCACTTTACAATGTAACTTACTTTTTTTCCCCATCTTGTAGGTGGATTGCTTACCTGTTTGACATTATCATAAACAGTTGAAGGTTCACTAAAATCAACCACCACTCCAGTTGCTCTGGACTGAAAGAACATAAGTTTCCGTTAGCAAACTGTGCATTGTACAAGTGGGTATAAGCATTTTATAGTACAACGAAGAGACCAGTACTTGTGCAATTGAGCCCAGAACCATTGTGAGATCATTGAGCACCGGAATTTCCAGGGCTTCTTCCATGCCACTTATCTAGAAGAACAATGCCAGCATTTATAAACTGTAAGAGACAAAGAACAGTCTATTTTCAAGGGAAATGGCACATTGAGTGAATGGTGAATACCTCTCCTGCATCTAGGCCTATACACTGAGAATCTATGGCCCCTGCAAGCTCCATTCCCCTTGCTTTGCTTACCGCCACTATTGCCGTTCTTCCGATTTCTTTTGTGGCCCCAATGATAACAACCTTTTCAATATACCACCAGATTTTACCCTCAGAGCAAGTTGCAGTGCTACTAGAGAAGAACATCCACAAGGTCATAAACCCCAGTACCTTGATTGTGCTCTGAGATGGCGGCATCTGCGTTGAGCAGAAGACCTTTGCTGCATTTCTCCTGGCAATCTTTCCGGATGTTCTGGTATGAGCAGAGTGGCATAAAGTAACCATGCTTTTGTTCTGAAGCTTTACAGGAATGTGTGGTTCAGGTAGCTATGTTCTCTCTATTTTCTCTTCCCCTGACCTTGAGCTATCTTATCCTGTTGTGAACGCAGCGAGCGTGTGTGGCTTGAAATCGCCTCTGTTGCACGCATACCGGCCAGGTTTCCCATACCGTATGAGCGCGGGTTACCGGCTCCCCACGGTATTATGGTTACCGCGCGAAAAAACCCGCATGAGATTCGCGTTCAAAAAATTTGAATTCAACTTTTTTAAGCCGGCAGTGGTTTCACTGTTTTGGAACGACTACCTCGCGGTCTAGGACGGTTTGGAAGATTTTTTTTAAGAAGTAGAAAATTAAGGGGAATAATTATAAGAATATATAGGAGACATTTAGAACATGTAGAACTGACATATTAATGTAACATATGAACTAAGGCATGACCTTTGCTATATGTTTTACATTCAAGAATCTCAATTGTTCTTTTTGTCATTTTAATATATTATCAGTTTAGCTTGAGAATATAATGTTAACTTTGTCCTTTTACAAAAATTTCTTCACCAACAGCATTATAATTTAAGTACAACTTACAGGATTATTTTCTGAATTAATTATCTTTATTTTGAAATTTTAAATTCGGATGAAATTTGACAAATTGTACCGCTAGTTACTCTAGATTTGTCATCTTTTATTCCTTTTAAAAAACTTATTCGATCCTAACAAATTATTTTAAGAATGGATCTTTTTTCGACGCCAACATCATTGGCGCCGTGAGCCAACATGACAACGTCAATAACGTTAGCATCATCTCTCTCACGTCCCAGTGAAAACTGTGAAGAGAGACGATAATAATATCGTTAGTGCCAAGGACCTATTTATAAAAATAATAAGGATCTATTTATAATAAAAAATATTTAAAATATTTATAAATAGATCCTTAATATCAACGACGCTAACGCTAAGGACCTATTTATAAATATTTTTTATTATAAATAAGTTTTTTAAAAAATATAAATAGGTCATGATATCGTCCTCCTTTATCTCCATATTAGTGAGTTACTTTCACCAGAAGACTAGGAGAACGATCTTAATGTCATTGGCGTCAGGGGTAAAGGTTGTGGCCTGCGTCATACCTTGAACCTGACACCCCCCGCGCAGCATGGAGGGCCTGCTCTCCCAGCCCATGTAAGTAATCAGCGGACGCGGATTTTCATCTTTCCCGGGCGACACGGCACGACGCTCCAACTTCCATCTATTTGCAAGTGCGCGACCGGCGACTCCCGTTCTTCTCTGCACAACGACGAGCCAGCGACAACGCGGCCTGCTCCGACTCCCTCTGTGGCCTCTCGTGCGGCGCGGCGACGACGGCAGATGATACAGCGCGCGCGGCGCGCGTGCGGCGGCGGCGGCAGCCGGCAGCAGGCCGGCAGCTCCAGTCCAAGTCTGGCCTACAGCGCGCGCGGCAGCGGCGGCGGCGGCCGGCGGCGCGCACAGGCCTCCCCCTCTCGGCGCAGCGCACAACCGTCCACAGGCACAGGCACATCCGCACCTGCTGCTGGCTGCTGTTCTGTTGATGAGTTGATCTGTTCTGTGCACAGTGCACGGCTCCTGGAGATGGAGTTATGTATGCGCACATAAAAAAGATCATACGACACAAACGACAGCCACAGCCAGATGAATAATGAATTGGTGAAATACACTATACAATCTACAAAGTTTGAACATTTAACTAGATGGGTTTTAGTTTGAATTAGAATTTAGAATTTAGATTTTAGAATAGAATTTAGATTTTAGAATAGAATTTAGTTTGAATTAGAATTTAGATTTTAGAATTTAGAATTTAAGTTTGAACTACAAAGTGGATGATCCAAATATACTGTAATTCAAACTTTTTACGTAATCTGGAATTTAGTTTTATTATGATCATTGACAGTTGAGGCTTTCATTGTTCTTATTCCTCCCTACATAAATTAAATTGATTTGAGATTGTGAGCATAGACAAAAGAAAGGAAAAGATTGTGACATCACAAAGAGGTATTAAGGATTGGATTATATTGAATTAGAATTTAGAATAGATTCCAATTACACGTGATAGTTAATTAAAAGTTGAATTTCTTTTTTACAAATTTAAAGAGTTTTTAGGGACAAGGGACTAGTGACACAAACCCAAGAACGTGTGATAGCGGAGGTGCTACAACACATGAAGTAGAAGAGACAGCACATGATGTCGATGGTTGGCTTAATGACTTAATAATATGTTACATTGAGCGAGATATATTCGTACTTGATCTTTGAAGTATGAAGAAAGTTTTCCGTAAAAGAAAGATAGACAAATGTAATTACCTAGATCACCTAAAAGACCAAGAATCAACTAACCGCTTCGTTATCGGTATAATCTTTAACTTCTACAACATATATCTTTTTAATTTTAGATACAAAGATTACTAATTTATATTTTTCTTTGTTGACAGATTTTTATGGACTTCTCGGTTTCCTATGTTAATTATTAATATGTTGATATATTATTGAAAAAATATAAGTTAATCATCATTTATTATTTTCAAGGTATTTTCAACAACACTTTTTTTAATATTTTGTGATATGTGTTAATGGTGTTTACAGTATGCGGTATGGTTATAGTGGTATATGGTTTGTGGAAAGTCCGTCACATCTTAAAAAAATTCTGTCCTCCGTCACTGATTGGCGTCATCATGTTGGACCACGACGTTACCGATGTTGACACAAAGATTATTTCTAAAATAAAAATTTTTAAGAGTAGAAATAAATTATTTTAAGAGTTTATTCGTAAAATAAGTTTTTAAAAAGATCAAAATCTAGGTTATACCGGCACGTTTGGGTCGAGACCGCGGGGCCCTCTTCTGCCAACTGAAGGAGCCGGTCTCAACTGCCACTGGAGCGGCTCCAACGGTACAAAGGAAGTAGCTGGAATCTTGCTTCCATTGGTTTCACCTGTTGAGACAGAGGCAAGAGCCCTGCGTACCACAGCACGTGTACTGCTCAGGTACACCCAACCGCAGATCAGATCGACTCAACTGTAGCACAAGCACAGCACATGTAAGGACGGCGTATGTAGCCGTTTGAGCTTACGTGCCACCACCCCACCGGCCGTCCCTGCGCTGCGTGTCCCTCTCTCCGCGGTCACCGCCCGCCTTGGCCTCGGGCCATCCACACCGTTCTCTTCTCGGAGGCTCAGCGAGGCAAAAGGAAGCAGAGCAAATAGATACGCAAAATTAGACAATTTGTTTTGAAACTGCGCGAATTCGTCCACAAAATCTCAGGTGAGAAACGGATGCCGTAGCAAACAAGAGTTTCCTTTGGACCAAATTAACAGAGGAAATTAAAGAAGCTACTCACATAAAATTACACTAGAGTCGCGTGTATGTTCACATATCAGAACTGATATGATGTTCCTTGCCAGTTACATTTCCTCTTTCTAATTTGCAGAGATACATCGATCGATTCCAGCTTTCCAGGGCACGGGCATGCTCTCGAACGAACACTTGTGTGTTTCATTCACGTCGACCAGTTAATCCCTCGAGTGGCGATGGAGTCCATATCCCATGTCGATGTGATTTGTGATCTAGCTGGGCTTGGACGGCGTGATCTTGATGACGAGGCCGGGGAAGACGTCATCGGGGTCGTGGACGTGCGGGTTCTGCTCCAGGATGTACGGGTCGCCGCACTTGTCGCTGATGCTGTGCAGCGTCTCGCCCTCCGCCACCACGTAGATCTCCTCGCACGGCCGCGCGGACAGCGCCGCGCCGCGCACCACCACACCACCCCCGCCGCCCGCCCGCTGGTCGCCGCTGGCGCCGGTACCACCGGGCCCGAGAGAGCACACCAGCAGCAGCGCCACCAGCGACAGCGCCAGGCACCACGACGCCGTGTCCGCCGTCGCCGCCACCCACGACGTCCACGACCCTGAACCCTGAACCCGTGTCTGCCTGCTCGCCATGACTGTGCTAGATTGCGTTGGCGTCTCGGCCTTGCTCGTTTAGTATGGGTTTGCTCTGCTTTGACGAGCGCGAGTTGTTTGTTGCCTTTGTTGCCGCTGCGCTGGTTGGAGGTGTTTATATAGCGGGAATGAGATGGTATTGGGTGGTGGGGATGTGGGGTCAGACAAGGCGATTAGCTTTGTTCAAGTATCCGTTGGAAGATAAGCTCCACGCGAGAGTGCAAGACCAAGAGGGATGGACGAGATAACCGCCTCTATTGCCGTGCAGAGATGGCAAGCATTTTCTGCGAAATTAAGGGGGAATCTTGGATAACCTAAACAACTAGTGGCTGAATCAATTCCATAGTGTAACACAGTACAAGTTCAGAAACATGATAATTCAAAATTTTGTATGAATTTCCTAGGAAAGATACTGTGACTGAAAGATTTACCCTCTAGCTTGACTGAATTTGCAAATACAATTGTAATATTCAAGAAATGATTTTACTTACTGAAAAAAACATTAGATTCTTGCTAGGTAACTGAATTTGCAAAAATGTCGTGGTAAACTTCAAGAAGTGATTTTATTTAGCCCTATTTACCGGTCTAATTGTGATGTTGTCCTTGTGTTTTTAACTTTGTGATTTTACCCTTGCGAATTTGAAATAAAGCTGTCGTCTGCCCCTGGTTTGGATGGCTGTTAGATGGTAATAAATAAACAAATTAAAAAATATCAAATATATAAAAATAACGGTAAAAAGATCAAAGTACCCTCATCTCCTTATCTCGAATGCATCCCCTCATGCGGCGGTCTCACCGGGCTAAGGCTAAAGAAGGCGGCGGCGTCGGGTGAGGCCGCGGCGGCGACTCGGGCGCGGCGGGGGTGGAGGCGACGGCGGCTCGGGGCACGGACGAGGCGGATGCGACGGTGGCTCGGGCGTGGCGGGTGGGGGCCTCTTCCATCTTCGGTGACGCGGGCGGCTTCGGCGGCCAATCAACAACGGCGCACTGTGCGTCTGCGTGCACCCAAACCCCGTCCTGGGCAACACCGTTGAGTTCATTCGCAACCGGCGCCACTTCTTCAACTGGTACACCGACCTGCTGGGCGCCATCGAGGCGTGGGGCCTGTTCGGCGCCGACCACGTGGCCACCACTGCCTGGCCGGCCGACGTCGATGACCTCCTGCGCGGCAACTTCGACAACTATGTCAGGGGTCAACTTTATTTTGTTGTGATTTCACATATATCTAATTTCAAACCAGGAGAAAAATCACGTGGGTATTTTGGTCTTTTTAAAAAAATTAACACCGTTACAACGGAATAACGAAATAAGGACAATGTGCTGCTTCGTTTTGAAAACACAAAGGTAAAAGTAAATTCACAAAGTAAAAAAACAGGGACAAAACATAAATTTAATAAAAATAAGAACAAATATACAAGAGCCTCTTTTATTTACTCACATTGCAAACGTGCAGCCTTGAAGCGAAGGTTTTGTAGGATTCGTTGAAAACTTCGTGACGAGCTGAGCGCCTGAAATGGTGGCCGGCTAGGCGCCTACAATTGTGCAGTAGTGGACCCAATGACGCTCCAAGTGGCGTTCCCCTGTCCATGATAAGCCCCTTTCGGTGCCTCCGCCGGCTGTTGGCTCACTCCACTCACCCACCCAGTCGCCGACTCGCTACTCCTGCCCTTTCAGAGTGCACCACCTCCCCCCTTAACCGACGTGAAACGACTTCCATCACTAGGCGACGACGACGACTCCTCCTTTCCAATAATCCCGTGCACTGCGGGCATGCAGCTGGAAACCTCAATTTGTGGTTCGATTCGGGGATGGCGTGGCGTGACCGCATGATCTCATTATCTGCCGTCTAATACATGCTCATCACATTAAGCAACAAGCATGGATTGGAATAGAGGGGCCAACTAGTGCAGAATTTGGTATTCTCGTTCTCGTGGAATCCTTTGCATCTGCTACAGATTTTGCTCCGCGCGTTTCGGCTTTGGAAGCTCTTTTTTTCCGTTTGGTAGTGGAATCATTTGCCAGTGCATGTTCATGATCAGTCGTTTTGGCACTCTGGTCTAATGATGTCGAACGCATGCAACAAGCCGAGAAAGGATCTTGATGAGCACCAATAATGCGTGTCCCCCAGTTGACCCCAGTGGAACATCAGAAAGGTGTGTAAGAGCAGCGAAGGGCTATTTGGATCTGAATAGGTTCAATAGAAACTGAAAGACAGACATTGGAAGATATTTACTCTGAACAAATAGAGACCAAGACGGTGATCTATTTAGTGTTCCTGAATACATATCAAACAAACAAGATTTGAAATATCCAGCTGAATGACAAAAATGCCCAAACGAAGGGCACAGCGTTCAGAGAAGGAATGAAATGAGCAGCCCAGCCCATACATATGCCAATCCAATGCAAAGCCATAGCAGGGTCATTGTACCATCTCAAGGTCCTTGAAGTACTCATGCTCAAGAGCCTGTCTAGCTGTGATCCTTTTGTTTGGCTCGTACCGAAGCATTTTCTGACAGTGAAACGAGACAAAAATTGGGTACTTTTTATGGATTAGTATGACATGCTAATGAACAAAGTGAGTGTGTTTGACTTACAGAGAGAAGGTCCAAACCAGCAGGGTCAAGAGTAGGGACAATAGTTGCAAGATCCTGGGATGAAGATTCCAGTCAAGGAGTATCAGTGGGCACAGTATATGGATGCAGTTCACCCGCCTAATAAAATGTTTATGCTGTTTTGTCATACCTGTGCCTGCCACTTGGGGAAAGCAGACTTGTAGTCAGGTAATGAGCTAACTCCTGGCCAACTTTGTTCATTTGGAGTTCCTAGTACCCTTCAAAAGTAACCAGAACACAACACATAAATCATAGAGTTTGCAAAAACACAATTAACAGAACAATAAAAGGTAATCTCAGTACGATAATAGAACCTGAATATCTTAAATAATTCATCAATCTCAGAATCACCAGGGAATAATGGTTTCTGGTTCACCATTTCTGCAAAGATACAACCTACTGACCACACATCAACTGGTGTAGAATACTGCCTTGATCCAAGAAGGATTTCTGGAGCTCTATACCACAAGGTTACGACCTGAAAAATACTTCCCATAGACATCCATTGTGAGTTAATGTGCTAGTGTGTTGAATAGGTAAATGAAAAATGAACTTTATGACGAAAACAAAGTACTTTATGAAGAAAACAAAATTTTGAATGCAAATGTATATATGTGGTCTCTAGAACAACAATCTCCGAGTCCCTTACATGAGTATAATGGAAGAAAAGTACCTCATGAGTAAACGTGCGGACAGGAATTCCAAATGCCCTGGCTAAACCAAAGTCTGCAAGCTTCAGTGCATTAGTACGCCGATCTATCAATAAATTCTGAGGTTTCAAATCTCGATGAAGAACTCTATGAGAATGACAGTAAGCAACGCCGCGGAGTATCTGATAGAGATATGACTGGAGAAAGAAGAAAACAGTCACGTTCCAAGATGCAACCACAATAAACTAATACACTTTTGGCCAAGCATGAACACAACAGGAATGTAGACATACATATATCTTTTGCATGAACAGGTATGTAGACACAATAGTGAAGAAAAGCATGAAAGCTTCCAATCATGACAATCTTTAATTTGTTTCACTGTATAACGCTATAAGCCACTCTGATCAAGTAAGGCTGCATCAACTTCATACTAAGCTACACTATTCAAATGATAAAAACATGTTGCCACATTGCATATTTAAGCAAATTTCATCATGACTTCCAATACCTCATGGACAAAGATTCAAAGTATAAGTGATGCTAATGAGGACAAGAAAATACAGGATGAGTTGAGACCACTTTGACCCAAGGTCCCAAACTTGACTGTCAGAATTGATAGTTCTGACCGAAAAAATAGTGGAAGGAAATAGAGTGCCAGTTCTTTGTGCAGTAAATTCTGAATAGTTACACAAAAACAAGCATGGCAGCAATGATTCCTATATGGGGAACATGCAGTACTGAGCTGGTGGTGGTGGTGCCATGCTGCCAGACATTTTGGCCACAGAGAAGCCCCACTAACAGTGAAGATATATTTTATTTACGGTCTACAGGATTTACGGTGGAGCAAAAACTGCTTTACAATTCATCTCTTTATTTAGGGGCGATAATCCATGATGGCCAGCTATGCCCTCAGAAGAGCACAGAAGTATTATAAAACAATTTGCTTATGAACTGGTCCTATCATGTTACTGACAGGAATATGAGAATACGAAAAGCCCAACGTTACCAAAACAATGTCAGTCCATTTCATCTCTAAAGTTTTTTAAATGCACATAGCCACATATGTGTCCAAACAGCACATGCGCATTTTTCCTAAAAAATCATGGCAGTCACAGAGCAACAGTCCAAAAATGAAGAGTGCATGAAGTAACATACACATGGGTCCTATTTCCCAAATTGTGCATTCTGGTTTATGTTAAGTATCGCTCTAGTGGAATGACAAACCAGGCACCTTCCTCCTACAATATGGAACACTGCGACAGAAAAAGTCAACAGTCCATACACCAAATATGGACAGCATAAGATGTACTGCGGGTTCCACATACATCTTTGCACCAAAATCTTGAATAACATGAGCGCTAAATTAATGAAATGAGAAGATACTAGACTTAACATTTTGTTCCACCTTCACAATGTTTCCAAGTTATAAGATGTATAACAAACCATTGATCAATAATGCTCAAGCCAATGCTTCGAGTTCAACCATATGCGGAAAATAATAGAAGCGAGACATGACAACAGATGTTTGCATTTAGGGCCACTCACCTTAATTAAAGTGGGATTTTTTGCAAACTCTGGACAAGAATCCATGAACTTCTTCAGGTCCAGATCCAGAAACTCAAAGACAAGATATATGCGCTTCTCGCTGTGCACAACATCGTGTAACCTGCAAGCAGTGATAGAGTTTCTCAGCGAACAACATTGCAAATCATCTCGCTGCCAAAGTAACAGCATTATTACTACATTGCATAAAACTATGATTAATGGTCCTAAATAAAATCAGGCCTAGCTACTGTTGCATAAAGGCAAAGGCTAGCTCGATTTATTGCCCACATCAATCAGCCAATCAATCAACCAACCAACCAATCAATCAGTCCATGATGACTAATAGTCAATCCTAAACCCTAACCGCGCGGACTAAACAAGAGGGATAATGGAGAGGACCTGACGATGTTGCCGTGATGCATCTCCTTGAGAAGCGAGATCTCGCGGATGGCGGTGGAGGGGACGCCCTCATCCTCCTGCTCAAGCCGGATCTTCTTGAGAGCGAACGTCTCGTTGGTGGCCTTGTCCCGCGCCTTGTACACCACCCCGTACGTGCCCTCCCCAATCTTATCCACCTTCTCGTACTGCGCCCCGCCGTACACAGCCACAAACAAGCAAAGGTTTGCAGGATCAAAACCGAGCCCCCCGAACAGAAACCGAATCAGATGGCTCGAAGCGCTTACCTGCTCCATCAGGTTCCCCTCCTTTGCCGCCCAATGCGACGGCGGCGGCGCGAGTAGGTAGGGTCGGCGAGGGGAGGAAGAGGAGGCGGAGAAGTGGGAGAGGACGGCGGGAGGAGAGGGGAAGGGGATTAATCGGAGGAGAGGTGGGGAAAAGCGGCAGCGGGGGGCAAAGCTGCTGCCATTGGGGGCGGGGGTCTCGCGGGGCTGGTTGCTCGCTGGTACTCCTCCCCCTCTCTTGCCTTGCCTGCTTCCCCTAACTGCCCTGGCTTTTATGTGACTCTTTTGACTGCGCCTTTCCTCGCCGCTGCCGAAGTCCCAACGCTATCCTCTTCCTCGTGTTATGTTTTTCTTTCCCTCTTCTCAGTGCCACTTGCGTGGCTTAGTATACAGTAGATATTTTATTAGAACATTGATAATATATATGACATAAGTTGGTTATATAGTAAGTCTGACCATAATGTGTATAATAGAAAAGGGTATTAAGCTAGGCCTCACATTTTAATACGATACTATTTACTGTCCCAACCATCACTTTTTGCTTCTCTCCCCCAACTTCCTTTTTCCTATACAGGCCACAGGTCGATCCGATGGCAGCGGCGACGACGCTCGCGGGAGGAGGCCGCAGCGGCAATGGCAATGGCAATGGACCTTTTCGAGGACTTAAGGCTCCCTGTATTTCTGTATTGCTAAAGTACTTAGAATGCATCTAGTAATTCATATCGTATTCTTACACCAATGCAACCAAATCAGTATTTTGTAGTATTGTTATCGACCAGTGTAGCTTTTTTATTGACTAGTGTATCTCAATATATTTCTCAATCACCAATCATCCTTTTTTATGTGTTTGGTTTTAAGGGATAAAATGAATCAGGTTAGAGCGAACATACATTTCAGGATGTTTGATATGAGATGGGACGATCATGAAAGAAAATATTTTCTTGATCAGGGTTAGCTTCATAGCTTTAAAAACTGACATACCAATCCAACCCACTTCTTTTCTCTTTCTGACATGCTAGCCACACCCTTCCAACTAAAAAAGGACTATTCCATCACTTATCCCAAACATATAAATGGAACCATTCTTTCCAATAAAAAAAGAGGATGGATTCGACCCATCCTATCTTATCCCCAAACCCTCTATCAATTGACTTGTTATTTGTAATTCAATATCTTTGTTCATGTGTTTTGTTGATACAATAAATATAAATATCTTATGTATTTATCAACTTGGTGGCTGCTTTTTTTTTATAAATGACACGTTTGTTCTAATATGATAGGGGAATGGTGGCATTGCTAGCAGAAAAACCCTAGGACCTACTTGAAAGACATTTTTTTTCATCTCCTAAATCAAAAGGTAGGAGACCAAAGAAACGAGTTCTCTTTGTTTAAGTTTTCGTGGGTATACAAACAGATTAGGTAGGTTTCCCGTTGTCTTTGTTTTGAAAAAGTTGTAATTGTGTTAAATCCATGATGGACACGGGCAGAAAGCTGATGCCAGGAATGGAAAAACAATCCAAGCCAACGAAATGTGGACGTGTTTATCAAAGACTAACTCGTACACCTGTCCCTGACTCCCTCTGTGAACAAAAAGTTATCCACTCATATATCTTATTACTGATTTTTTTTTGTCGTAGATGTGAACCCTAATACCGCCGTGGTGGTAGTGGGTGACTGGATGTATTGTGCATCTCGACATAAAAACATACGCGATGGGGCTCCGATTCCGAGCTTCTCCCTCCCTTTGCCTTGCGAGCTTTATACGCGTGGACGGAGCAAAGACACAGGCGTCAAACAAAGGGAAAGGACGAGGCCTCGCTTTGCCAACGTTGGCGACCGATCGCCCCAACCCCGGAGCGAGGCAACAACCAACGTTGTCCCGCGTCGTCGCGTATTATCCGCTTGGAAACGAGCGTCCCCCGGTCGTGTCGCGTGATTCGTTAAGGTTTTCGTCGTTGCGGGGGCGGGCGTGTGCTGCGCGCGGGGCACCGAGCTGGACGCGGCATGGTGCACCGACCCGGTGGTGGTGGGCAGCAGCAGTGCACGGCACGGCGCGCGGGCGAGCGATCGCGTGGCGCATGAAAAGCGGCGTCCGCGCGGGCATGTGGCGCGCATAAAAGCGGGAGAGAATTGGCGGGGCGCAGTGGCAGAGAGCAGCATGCGTAAAGAAAGTTTGCCCTGTACTGTCAAGTAACAACACGCACAGCAAAAGCTTTCTCCTCCTCCTCCTCCTCTGCTTTTGGCAATCGGCATTGCTTTGGGTGGCCGGGCGCCTTTGGCCCCCGCGGCCCGAGTAAGTTGTGTACCACTGTACGCCGGTCCTGCCCATCGTGCGTTCAGTGTGCGTTCAGTCCAGAGCTTTTATTAGTTTAGGTAGGTGGCAGCCATTACTGTCCTAGCGAAGTCGCGGAAACACTCTCGGCACGCATGTACTTCAGTCCTTCCTGCGCGATCCGTCGGCAGTTCAGCACAGCACGGACGGGACGATACGCTTTCTACCTTGGCCAATCCAATGAATCCGTCCATAGCCGCACGCAAGTACCCATCGATCGGAGCTCAATCCATCTTCCGCCGTGCATACTGTCCATTTTTTATCTGTCTTGTTTGTTTTAAAATAAATTAATCTTTAAATAACCATGATATCAAAGTTTATAATATTAAATGATAAGAGACTATTTATTGATTTTTGATAGATTTATAACTTCGAATTTTGCAGAATTTTCAACAGATGGATATAATCCGTTTTATATGAAATAAAAAGAGAAAACATGTCAAAAGCATAAATCTTGTAAAATCTAATTTTGGTATACTGTAACTAAGTGCAAGTGTTATGTAACTGGGTGCAAGTGAGTGCAAGTGTTATGTAACTGGGTGCAAGTGTTATGTAACTGAGTAAAAATGTACTGTAACTAAGTGTAAACTACAAGTTGAATATACAAGAAAACATGAATCTTAATGCAAGATCCCATGGATGAAAAATTAAAAGATATCACAAGTGAAATAGCAAAACTGAAATGATAAATGCATTAAGAGTAGATGAAGAGAGTAATAATTGCATTAAGATTTGATAAAATGAGATATTCTGATTTTTTTTAGTTTTATATTGATATATGGGATAAGTGAAAAATAAATTTATTTTAGAAAGAATGGGTAGCATGTTTGAAATGGCAATGATCTACTAGTCTATCCTATATTGAGATTGAGTGAGAATTAAGGGTGGTGGTGAGGAATCTTTATGATCACTTGAATCTTAGTGAATGACTTAGGGATGTTGGATTGAAAACCGAAAACTTTTTCTAGGGTTTTGCTTGGTGAGACAAACGGTTAATCGAGACCCAACTCTTGGAGTTCCTCAATAGATAATAGGATTCTTGTAATTCAAACTTTGGGTAAAAAATTTCTTGTCTCACTTGTGTATGTTTTGAGCCTTCTCTTGTGTTTCTATGTTTCCTGTTGATTTACTTCATCTCTCGCACTTTAGCAAGTCTTGGGGTTCCCTGAAGATTGAGACTTTAGCCTCAAAGTGCTAGAACCCTGAAAGTTTCTAACTAGAACACCGGAAGTTTTGGGCAGCATTGTTTGTCGGGAAGTTTTGGAGTTCTTGTCAGAACTTTCGGGCCTTGTTGAATTTAACTGCTACGTTTGAAGAAATTTTCAGAAATGGCTATTCACCCCTTCCCCCTCTAGGCGACATATACCGACTTTAAATTGATATCAGAGTCTAAGCTCTTGATAAGCTTCATCGCTTAGAGTTGATTCAATATGCCGGGCGTGGAACCAAGAGAGGAAAAAGATGCCATCGGGGAAATGTCTCCAAACAAGGATACATTACCACATGGAGATGTTTTTATACCTTTTGATTACAACAAGATTAACATCCCCTCTCAGAACTTGATCTCCGTGCCTTCTGGGCGTGCAACTCATTTTGATGAGACTCACTATGCCACTTGGAAACACAAGATGAAGTTGTATCTAATATCTTTATATCCTAGTATTTGAAAGGTGGTTTGCACAGGAATTGATGTACCCATAGAGGAGATAGACCTCACTCCGGAGCAAGAGCAAAGCATCGACCGCAATGCTCAAGCTGCCAACGCAATCCTCTCCGCCTTGAGCTCGGATAAATTTAACAAGGTTGATGGGCTTGAGGAGGCCAAGGAAATTTGGATACATTGCAAGTTGCTCATGAAAGCACACCCGGGGTAAGGAGTCCAAGATCGAGCTTTTGGAAGAAAAACTTGGACGACTCATGATGGAAGATCAAGAAACTCCTCAAGAGATGTACGATCGCATGATGCTATTGTTGAACAAGATTTGAGGACTTGAGAGTGAAGACATGACAGACCACTTCGTCGTCAAGAGGCTTCTTAGAGCCTTCGGACCAAGGAATCTCGCCTTTGTTACTCCCATTCTGAGAGAAAGGATTTCAAGAGGCTTACCCAAAACGATATCCTTGAAAGAATTATGACGCATGAGATGCTCGAAGAAGAAGCCAATGAGGTCAAACAAATGGATAGAACGCCTCCATGATCAAGAATAAGGAGATTGCTTTGAAGGTCATCGAGGAACAAGCTTCAAGCGAAGAAGAAAGTGATGATGAAGATATGACACCTATTATAAGAAATTTCAAGCAATATCTTCGTCAAGACGGCTTTGGCAAGAACAAGATGGATGATGACAATGGAAAAGCTCGACAATCCAAGAGGGAGGGCATGCTTTTCAATGTGGTGAATATGATCATTTCATTACCAATTGCCACAAAAACAATTAAGCCAAACCCAATATGACCAAGAAGAAGACCGGGCACGCTCACATCAAAAAGGTGTGGTACTTAGGTGATGAGGCGGACCCAAATAAAAAGGAAGAAAGAGATAAAGGAGTTGCTACCATTGCTATCAAGTCTTCATCATCCATCAAGGAGTGTCTCTTCAACAACTTGAGTAACGACGACGACTCCTTCAACCACTATTGCTTCATGGCCCGAGGTCGTAAGGTAATCCACCCATCCAAAACCTCTATAGATGATGACGTGTATGTTGTACTTAAGAATTTTAGAAAGCCGACCATTCAACATTTGGTCAAGCCGATGAAGGCATTGGATCACAAAGAAAAATCCCTCAAATGACAAGAAGATATACTCATTCTTAAAAACAAGAGAAACCTTGCCTTAGAGGAGTATTTGGCTAAGGAGCGTAAGAGGGTTGAAAAATTAACCGATGAACTCTCTTTGATCAATGGATCAATTGCTAGCCTAAAGGATGTCAATTACTCACTTCAATAGAAGCTTGTGGCATTGGACCAAAGTCACAAGACTCTTGAAGTACAATTTGACACCCTTTGGACTAGTTCTTCTCAATCCAATGAGACCTCTAAGTCATCTAATGCCTCTGCTAGCAACGGTTGTGCTAGGTGCTATAATTATTATTTGGATTTCCATGCTACTAACCTTGAAGTTATGGAGGCTCTTAAAAAAAGAATGAAAGGTTGAAAACCTTGGTGAACTATGGATGCATGAAGACCTACCAATCCAAAGATGCACTCTACATGACCATCACCATTCACAACAACAAGGTTGGACATGGGTTGGGCTTTTCTCCTGTTGAAAGTTGGCCCTCCAAGCGTGTTGTGGTGAATAGAAAGCAATGCTTGATGTTTGTCAGGGAGGGAACAACTCATAAGCAAGCGAGACACAATTCCCCTTGAGTTGCGAGAGCCTCGGGAGTTCTGGACATGCGACCAGGAGGTTCCTGCCAAGTTTATATGTCAAACAGAAAAATTTGACAGGAAGTTTCGGGCCTTCTTTGGTAAGTAGCTGGCAGGAAGTTATAGGCGCAATGCCAGGAAGTTCTAGCTAGAAGGTCTATAGTATGATTCATTCATGATCGTCAAAAATCATAATGGTAAGGTGGTTGCCTACTTCAATGGTGAACATAATGATGAGTATAAAGATGGTAAGGTGGTTGCCTACTTCAATGGTGAACATAATAATGAGTACTAAGTTTGTGTGTGAGTGCCCAAGGCACTTGTTACTAATTTTCAAGGACCCAAACTTCGATAAGTTTAGATACCTAAATCCTAAGCTTGATTCTTTTTGTATGCGTACTCCTTTGGTGGATCAAGTTGGATGATGAACAGTGGTTGCACCAATCATATGACAGGTGAGAAGAGTATGTTCTCAAGTCTTGACGAGGAAAGGAGGTTATCGATGTCGTAGGTCGACACGCAGGGATCCTGGGGACCCCCTTTTTTGGTTCGGCACGGGGAGCGATGTATCTTGGCTCAAACTCGTAGAAAAGACGAAATAATGCGGATGAGGCGGGAATTTATACAGGTTCGGGCTACCAGCGCGGTGTAACACCCTACTTCTGTGTGTATGTAATATATGGGGCAGGTTGCCAATGACAATGAGAGTATTCCTCTCCCTTAGACTTTGTGGTGGATAGGAGATTTCTGTAGGCTAGTTGGAGAGATTTATTTTTTAGAACGTGTACTCCTTTTCTTTGACTGGAGCGGAACCTCCTTTCTGAAGGACTTGGGTCTCCTTTTATAGAATAAGGGAACACCACAGTCCTACCTTTTCTCTACTTCAATCCACGTGAGGGAGTGGTTTTTGCCTTGTTTTGTCGGAGAAGCCATTCCATTCCTACTCCTTCCCGTTTGCTGCGTCATGGAGGGCGAAAAAGAGCGGCCGTCGTGGCCGCCATGCTGCGACGTGATGATGATCCGCCTACCCCTCCGATGGGTCCCACCGGTCGGCGGTCCATTCCATAGGGAGGTGTAGGCACCGTGCTTCCTGCGCTCGCACTCTCTCCCACGCAGCCGCCCAGTGCATTAAATGCGACTGGACAGGGCGTGAGGGGGGCGTGCGAGGAGTAGGTGGGCGGCCATACCACGGTCTTAGTCAAGGACTTTTAGCCCCTTTTGCCTCGTAATAGGCAAAAAGGGGTGATGATGGGAGCAACTGATAGCCGCGCCTCACATCGCATCGAATGCTGCGGGGCAGGCGCTCAGCTTTCCCCTATGTGAGCATTAAATGAGTTGGTTGGTAGTTGGATTCGCCCCTCTCTCTGAGAGGTGTGGGATGGAGGATGGGGGTCCGGGTGATCCCGGGCCCTTCAAGAAGGAGATCCGGACCCCGTCGTTTTGGAAGTATGATGGCCTCCGGGCAGCCTTCGGGCCAGCCCCTTCTGGGGCGGCCACGTGGCCGCCCGTGGCCGAGACTTGCCTAGCCTTTCAGGGCATAGTTTTGGCGCTCCTCGATGGACAGGGGCACCTTCCTTTTTCTTAAATGCCACGTCCACGACATACCCCCGGGCCCATATCACCGACAGAGGTGATCATGAAAATATTATTTTTGGAGATGATGATAAAGGCAAGGTAATAAGCCTAGGTAAAATTGTTATCTTCAATGATCACTCCATCTCTAATGTCCTACTTGTCAAGTCCTTAAGCTACAATCTTTTATATGTTTCACAATTATGCAAGATGAGTTACAATTGTTTGTTTATCGATGAAGATGTGACCGCTTTTAAGAGGGATGACTCATCCGTGGCATTCAAGAGGTGTTGGATTGTCCGGAAAAAATTGTGAAGGTTTTCCTTACCTTCACAAGGAAACGAGGTAATTTGAGTAAGAATCCAAGCCGAGTCTTCGGAGGTTATCTTGGTAGAACAATCCTCATCTGTGGTGTTCACTAGGAGTTCATAGGGATCTTTGTGGCCACTTGAATCCTAGTGAAGGACCTAAGGATGTTGGATTGAAAACCAGAGACTTCTTCCTAAAGTTTTGCTTGGTGAGTCAGAGGGTTAATCGAGACCTAGCTCTTAGAAGTTCCTTATCAAAGAGTAGGATTCTTGTAATCCGAACTTCGAAAAAAATTCTCTTTTCTCACTTGTGTATGTTTTGAACCTTCTTTTGTGTTTCTCTATTTTCTGTTGATTTACTTCATCTACGGCACTTTGGCAAGTCTTGGGGTTCCCTGAAGATTGAGACTTTAGCCTCAAAGTGCTAGAACTCTGGAACTTTCTAACTAGAACATCGGAAGTTCCGGGGTTCTTGTCAGAACTTCCGGCCTTGTTGAATTTAACCGCAGTTTGAAAGAATTTCAAGGAATGCCTATTTAACCCTCTCTCCCTATAGGAGACATCTACCGGCTTTCATAAGTAACTAGGAACAATTTGATTTGGTTGGCTTGAAGGATTGAAGAGGACGACATACATCTGCCAGCTGTGGTGGCTGAATTACCTTCATCCGGCCTCCATGCCTAGAATTTAGGTAGGCAGACACATCATCCGACCGCTGGCATTGATGGTAATGACTACGGTTTCTCGCAAGCATCGTCGGCCATTCCTGCATTTGGCGGTGGATTCCATTTTTTGGCGAGGGGCTCCGGGGGGAAGGGGATCTGGGGAGGTTCGATCTGAACTCCCAGCCGACGCATTCCCGACTTCTCCTCGTACCAAGAAATGCTGCGGTCGGATGGACATGAAGGTGATCCCATTCCGGCGACCGCGTGCCGTCGCGTCCTCCTTTCTCTCGTTAGCGGTCGAGGAAGAGGAAGACGGGGAGGAAGAACTAGTCGAGGTCGCGCCGTGTCGCTATCCATTGGCACGAGATCCGGCAAGGGGATGCGGGGATTCGTTCCCGGTGGCTGCCGGCGAAGGATTCGTCGGCGCGGTGGGGATCAATGTCGTCACTCGCGCAAGGCTTCACCGGACTTGGTGGAATTGGAGGCGGTGGCGGCATCGGGCATCATTGTCGGCAATTCCTCCAGCGGCTAAGGAAGAGTACAACGAGGACGAAGAAGAAGTTGAACTTGGCGATGAGGATTTTGTTTCGATTACCCAGTTATCCACAAAAAAACAAAGCAAAATAATTGTTGCCTCCATAGCACTGCATAATTTCATTAGAGACAGTAAGCTAGCTGATGAAGAATTCGACCATTGTGACCAAGATGCAAATTATGTTCCATTGGCCAGAATAGGCTCTTCTCCATCAAACGATGCAACCGATTTTTTGGATAGCCAGTGATAAATCATTTTTGGACTCGGTTGCCGATGGCCTTTGGACTTTGAGAAATATGTGATTTGTAATATTAAGCACTTTCATTTTAATTTGTAATAACATGCACTTGTTTTAATATTGTTCATATGAGTAGGGACAACAATATTTTTGGTATTGTGTTTGCAGTCCATATTATTGTATACATATTTTTTGAGGCATGTATACAGAGTATCCTTGCCTTTAATTTGTATTTTCAATGGAGTTTGTTGATTTTTAGTTTGCGTGGCTACATAGGGGTAACATGGTCGTTGTATAACGCAATTAATGAGCTTTAGTCTCTTTTAGTCCCTGCAACCAAACAAGAAGGAACTAACAATTTTAAGTTCAGGGATTAATCTTTAGTCCCTTAACTAAAATACCAAATAGGGTCTAAGTGTTTTGTCTGGAGCATTAAGTTCCCATTCAGTTTTGTCAAATACTCAAATCCGCGTGAATTTGTATTGTATCAGTATGCATAAATCGCTCAATTGTGCATGCGATTAATGGTTGATAAAAAAGTAAATGAACTATAGATAATTTCATCAAATTATTACAAAACTACAGATTTAAAGTGATGTATCACAAAACTATAAATTTATTACAAAATTGCAGGTTTAAGGCTAAGTATCGCAAAACTGTAGAATTTTGGGGTTCAAATCCTTCGCTCTAATGTTATGTTTGAGTGATTAAATTAATGGTAAACCTATAGTTTTCTGATAATTTTATTACTAAATCTATAGTTTTGCGATACTTAGTCTTAAACATATAGTTTTGTGATAAATTTATTATTAAATCTGTAGTTTTGTGATACATCACCTTAAATCTGTAGTTTTGTGATAATTTGATCAAAATATCTATAGTTTTATGAAATTTACTCATAAAAATGACTTTATTTAGTTCTTACACAGTTACACTAAGGTATTTTGATCTATCTCGATCGTTTTAACTTCCACCTCTAAAATGTAGATATTCGAGGAAAAGAAAAGAAAGAATATGTGTGCCTTGATGACTATTCATGTTTAAATTTAGAATTATTGGCTGCCAATAAGAACACAGACAAATAGTGCAATCCTATGATTGTTGCATTTCTCTGCACTCTGCAATGTAGATCAATCCTTCTCCTATTAGGGATTCTGTTTGCAAAGTTTTTTAGAAGTGCATTTGCAATTTCTTCACTGGTATCATGACAATATGAACCATTGTTAATTCATTAGAGCGCAGACAAAAAAGTTGTTTCTTTTACAATATTTGAATAGTTAATTATGAAGGAATGACATTGTTGCTTGCATGGGAAGCTAACCACCGCGCCATACCACCATCTGAATTTGGACTTGCCCCACAACAGTTAACATTATTGCCCCATAAGAATATGGATAGGTTTCATGCTTCAAATTGAAGGCAATTAATAAATTCTTGGCGTATTTGGTGGATGGTTCAACTTTAGTTTGGAGATGCATATAATGGTACATTTTTCTCTTCAAATTATCTCGAGGATATTTTTTTCCTCTGTTTCTAAGCTAGATGTGCACCTCTGTGCTCTGGTTGCACCTTTTCATTTTCAGTTTGGATGGAAATGTAAAGGAAGGCTAAATCCATATTTCATTAACTTTGGGTCTTAGCTACATGGATTCTATCCGCATTACTATGATGTTTGTTATGCGCTGAAGTGTTGTTTTTCTCAGCTAGAATGCAAATGAAAATGAAGCTTTATTTTTTGCCGGGGCAACCAAAGAGGTCGTCCGATTTTATATTAAGAGAATGAGGAAGTAGAACTTTTACAAAACGACATCAAACATGTCGTGCCTGCCTGGGTTCCCCAGCCATGCTTGAAAAGTGAAAGAAAACAAATACTGAAAACACTCGCACAAGCAAAGAAAGGAGGTTGCAGTGTCCAGGCAACACTGCAAGATTAGAATTCAAGGATCGCTATTGCCAAAGATCCCTGCTGCCTTCCAAATTTTGATCTCATCGTTAATTAAATCAGCAACATAACGCACTGATCTTGATTCATGCTGGAAAATCCTTGCGTTCCGTTCTTTCCAAACTTGCCAAACGATCAGCATAAAGAGCAGGTCGAAATTTCTCATGTGCTTCTTCCGACAAACTAATCTTGTCGCTAGCCACCACTCCCCCAGCGCCATTCCGCTCTCAGCTGGGAGAGTAATATTTATTTTACACCAGCTTTTCAATAGCCGCCACACTTCAACAGAGAAAGGACATGAAACAAAAAGGTGATGTCTGTTTTCTTCTTCCCTTTGGCCGGACGCAATGCGACTCGTGTGGCCAACCCCTTTTCGTGAGGTTATCCGTAGTAAGACACCCACCCTTTAAAAGTAACCACATAAAGAACTTAATTCGTGATGGGGCACCCGATTTTCGATAAACTTCCCAAAGGTACAATCCTCGAGTCACCGAAAAAGAGGTGTATGCCGACACCGAGGAGAACTTCCCATGTGTCGTTAGCTTCCATTTGATCACATCATCTTCAGATTTTAGTGAAACTGATTGCAATTCATCCCAAAGCTCGAAAAATTCCCCCATAGCTTGAATAGATAAAGATCCTTGCAAGTGCCGAACCCAACAATTGTTTTGCATTGCCTTGTGCACCGTGAGCCCTTTGGGTCTGCATACATAAGTAAACAGAGACGGCCATTTCCAATCAAAACTTCCACCGCCCAACCAATTGTCTTGCCAGAAGTTAGTCAAACGGCCATTACCAATAATTATCTCTGCTCCCGACTTGAAAAGTTGTTCAATATCTTGCCCAAGATTGAAATCCACCAAAGCCCATGGTCTTCCACTTTGCTCAAAGAGCTTTGCTTACCATTGCAGCCTCAAGCTCTTCCCAAAATAATCAAGATTTCTAATTTCCAGCCCTCCTTTTCAATTGGGCCACAAATTTTTGCCATGCAACCGACAATGACCACCCTTAACATGCTCCTCCCCTTTCCAAAGGAATGCACAACATTTCCTATTGATTTCTTTCACTGCCTATTTTGGCAACTGCAAGATGGTCATGAAATGGATCAGTATCGCCATCAGGGTGGACTTGATCAAAGATAGCCGTCCATCAATGTTTAGCATTTTTGGCTTCCAACCTGCCATTTTCTTCCCGAATTTGTCCATCATCGGCTGGACTTCTGGCTTTGTTGGCTTCCTTGTCGAGAGAGGTAATCCGAGGTACGAGATTGGAAAACTCTCCTTTCGGCAAGCTAAGATTGATTCTAATTTGGCACATTGTTGTTCTGAACATTGAATTGGAACAATTGTGCTCTTTGCCAAGTTCACTCTAAGCCCTGTGATTTCCCCAAAGAGAACCAAGAGCTGCTTGATAACTGTCGCTTGCTCACGGTCTGGTTTGAAGAGAACAATAGCATCATCGGCATACACTGAAATCAATGGAGCTTTGATTTGAGAATCCGACGATGAGAGTAGCTGTGCTCTGTGTGCTTGCATAACATAGCCTACAGCGCATCCATTGCTAGAACAAATAGCATTAGCGAGAGAGGGTCGCCTTGTCTCAGCCCCCTTCCCGACTTGATCGGGTCTGTGAGGTTGCCATTGATCAAAACCACCGTGTGCGAGGTTAATAGTATAGAGGACAACCATCGGCGCCAGAAGATTCTGAAGCCCCTGTATTGCAACATACTCAGCAGGAAATCCCAAGAGATAGAATCAAACGCCTTTGAGATATCCAATTTGAAAAGCACTGTGTGCTTCTTCTTTCTATGTAGCCGCATGACAATGCCTTTGACATGAATAGTTCTATCCCTTATGAAAGCAGTCTAAGTCTCTAGTAACAAAGCAGACATCTTAGGTGCCAAGCGGGTCGTCATGATCTTTGAGACGAGCTTGGAGAAACTGTGCACAAGGCTAATGGGTCTATAATCTCTCAGTGAGACAGGGTTAACTTTTTTTTTGGTAGAAGTACTATCACTGCAGAGTTCAAAAGATGAAGGTTCTGACTATTTCCCGACACAAACTTGTTCAAAGCATGCATGACATCTTCTTTGATTATATTCCAATTTGATTATATTCCAACGGCTCTGAAAAAATGAAGCTTTATTAATTGTTCTTCAAACAGACCACCAAATGATTTTGTGGTATGAACCAAGTCGTAATGCGTAGAATGTGCATTGTGCTTAGTATCTAAAACATCATGTTTTGATTTGCATTATCAAATATCGTCGTAGCGTTGGCGCGAATACTAATCAACATGGTAGCTGCTCATCGAACTGCAGTCTGCAGATGTGTCCCTTCGCTTTCCTCGTGGGACGAGTGCGTGCCTCCGAAATGTGGGCTTTGTGGTCCAGATGGGCCATGGCAACTTCTTGGCGTATGTATGAAATGCACAGGACCAAGCAAGTAGATATCATACCACCACCAGCTCATATAAATCCAGAGCACAACAACGTCACACATTTGTGGTCTGTGAACGTCACTTCTTGTTCTTCTTCTTCTCTTTCTCTTATTATTCTTTCGGGGATCCTGTGGACGTTACGTGAGTGCTAAATTGTCGAGGAACAACGGAGAACTGGCACTGATGCGATTTCACCTCCAACCAAATAGCAATCATTCTGTAATTATCGTCAATCGAATCCTTTGACATAGACCCACAAAACAATCTCACAACAGCAAAACAATACATGAGAGAGACAGAGGGAGAGAGGTGTTACTCTTTTTTGAGCCTTTTCTATCTATCCTGCCCTGAAATTGGTGTTTTGTAATTCGTTCAGCCTTTGCTTGGGCCAACTGAAAAATCGTCATACCAGGGGAGATTTCTCCTCTTCTGCTTCTCTGGTGATCTCCCGGTGCTTGTCGTCGCAATGCTGCGCTGTCTTCCTCACCTGCCTGCGCGGGCCGTTCTCCTTGTTCTCCGGCAGGAGCTTCAGCACGATGCCCATGGAGATCAGCAGAAGACCGGTGACGTGCTGCTCCGTCAATGGCTTGGTGAATATCAGGTAAGACAGGAGCAGGGTCACCGCCTTCCTCGCCGTCGTCACCTGCACACTCAACACACCAGAAATTGGTGTTTTTTGCCAGTGTATCCGATGCAAATTCTGCTGTTTTGAGGTAAGGCGACTCGCTGACCATAGCTGTTGTTGCGGCGCCGAAGAGCGCGATGAGGGAGAGCACCGAGACCTGCCCGACGAACGTGGCCATCGCCTCGAACACCAGCACGGCGTACACGTACATGTGCTGCATGCGTCTCAGTGAACATAAGGTCAAAACAGGTCACAAGTGTGGTCAATCTCCTTCAGAAAAAAACGGGAGAACTGAAGTAAGACGAACTAACTATAAACTTTTTTTGGGACACGATATTTTTTCCAGCTAGTGAGGTCAGAACATGAATAGAGTGAAGATTATTCTCTTCACATAAGTAGTATAAACAAGGATTCCATAAAGAGTGCTTCCATTAAAGAGAGCATTTGATTCTTTTCCTACCATCTGGTATACACACATTCGGAAAGTATCACGAGTGACTTTCTCAAAAAAAAAGTATCACGAGTGACGACCAAAATGGACAGATACTTTCCTGTCAATGAGATAACTGTCAACATGATTTTCTTTATAAAAAGCAAGGGAATATACACTGTTTATTTACCTGGGAACATGCACTCCACGCCCGCATCAGCTCCCCTGTTAACACCATTGGCACCACTAAGAAAGGTAGGCCAACAACAGTTGAGCAGAACAACATCTCCATCTATTTAGAAATTATTTTGCTTTGTCAGTATTTTTTTTCTGAATCCTCACAGTAGCAAAGGTCAGAAAATTGCAGTCATTGGGGTACCTGTGTGGTGTCAGGGTTCATCTTAAATATGGCTTCTTGCAGATTACCTAGAAAGGCATCCATGACAAGTGCTCCAGAAACCATGGCCACACCAATCATGCTGAAATTAGGTGATGATTGTGCGTCGGCGAGCGTGAATAGTATGAGGCCGATAACAAGCATCACTGCCGATACATACTCGTGGAATGGATATTTTCTTCTTAATCCGGGTATAAATGCTCCCATTATCATCACTGGTAAAACCTGAATTACACGGAGGGGTTTATGTTAGTGTCATTGAAATCACATCCGGACATCACCAATATTCAACGGTGACCAAACTACCACTTGGAGAATTTTTTTGGAAACAATATTATTTTAATGGAATTTTTTTGGAAACACTGGATATCAATAATATTATTTCCAAAAAAGGCACCATTTGGGAGCTCCATGGGGAAAAGAAACAAACATTTATATCATCATATCGGTTTGTGTTGTACCGCCAAAGGATAACAAATGAGGAAGCATTACATGCTGTCTTTAACCTTACGATTCTATCTTTTTTTGAAGAACTAATTCTAGTCTATTGGTTTTGTTTTGCATTCCCAAAATTGCATAATGTTCCTCGCAAAAATCTTAGTTATTTAAGCAGATAGGAGACATAATTTTTTTTGGCAAACTTTCTAGAATAAAATTGATAGCAAGGGAAGATGGGCTCAGAAAGGGGCTTATCAATAACGTTATCCTGCTTGCTAATATATTTGGTTTTGGCCATAGGAGTACCATTCCGTCCTCAAACGTAGAAAGATATTGATTGAGCTGGTAGTTTGGCACCTAACTGAACATCACTTCTGATGTTGCACTCTCATATTGGAGTCTTCTAAGCACACAAAAAAATGTCGCTTTTCAACTAACACCATGTACATGCGATTTTTTTTACTTGTTAAAAAGGTAAGGTGAACAAATCTATCCACGGAAGATAAATTTGGTACTGCTGTTTTCAACTACAGACATCGCCGGATCGCAAATATGTATTTCCAAGCTCTGAGACAGAGGAGTAGTTAACCTTGGTGGATTTGAACATAATTTGGGCGGGGTAGTTGAGGAATGCAAGGGAGCCCTTGGTGAGGCCATGGGATCCCATGAGCACAGCCGAGAGCCGCACGTACATTCGCCACGGATTAACCATCTGCTTCACCGTGAACCCCTGCAGGCGAATCAAACCCAAGTACACGAACCCCTGCACAAATGTGAAGTACCAGCCGAAGCTGCAGCACACAACAAAAAACTCTCAGAATTGCAACTGATCGCTAGCAGATAGGTGAAAGTACAGACAAGTTAGTAGGTGGTGCAGTACAAGAATCACCTGAACTGAAGCCGGTTGTACACGTATTCCTGCGATATGATAATTAAGCAGAGAAATTAGCAATGCCAATAAAGGGATAAAAAATGAATAGGGAAGTTTCATCTGAAGATATTTTGCACCGGAAATGTACATAGCTCAAAAGTCAGGGAAATGGACCAAGCAACTGTATGTATGAGAGTCTGCCTACGAGATCATGACGAAGAAAACGGGGTGGAAAAACTCAAGTATCCTCATACAATTCCACACAATTTCCGTACGTACAACCACGCAATTTCGCACAGATTGCGTGTAACCCGTTCAATTACCTCACCCGAGTTGACAAAATTGGGCGCATAATTGAAGCCTCCCAGATTTTCACACAGAATCATGGACGATATTTTTCCATAGTGTAGGATTGTAAGAAGACGAACTCACCTCGCAGATTCCATTGACAAGGTAGCCGAAGAAGAACCCCGATGAGCAGATCAAGAACTGCTGCCACCTGGGCCTGTCTGTCAGCGACACGCCAAACAGCCTCCTCCCCTGCTCCTCCCCTCCGGTCATGGCCGCCGGCCCCTCTCTCTCTCTCTCTCTCACACACACACACTAAAGTGAAGACGTATTGTATCTCCGTGTATATCACTCAAGATACTCTGCAAGAATCCAAGAAACAGGGAGGAGAGGAGATATATGGATGACGAACGGGACAGAAGTAGATACAGCGCTCTGAAGAAGGAAAGAATTAGATGCAGAAGGATAACCGCAATTATACGACCAAAAGAGTTTGCCTGCCCCTTTTTTATCTCTCACTGCTGTGTTGGCTGCTACTCTCCTTGGCCTTGAAGAGCCTCCACTCCACAGAGAGAGAGAGAGAGGGAGAGAGAGAGAGAGATTGGCTTCCGTTTTGTTCGTGGATGCAGTTGCGCAAACGAGGAAGACCCGCGTGTGCGTTACAAGAGGATGGCACCACGTACTCCCCTTGCGCTGCCTAGGAGTACGCGGGAACGACCTGTTGCTGGCGGATGCCGGCCGCGTGGCAGCGCAGACTCGTAAGTCGTCACGGTTTTTTAGTTGGGTACCGACCCTGTGTTCCATGGCAGGTGTGTCCATGATCATGGTGGGGCCATATGTGCAGGGACGTGGTAGCTGCTCTCTGTTTTTTGGAGCTTCGGACCGGGCGGTGTGGCGTCCTGCGCTGAGCTCAGTTGTTGATCTCTGCGTCTGAAATCAATGCAGGTCTTCTTCAGGGTTGGAGAATGGAGAGAGATCACATGCAATGCTCCCTCTTTTGCCCGATGATACGATATTAATTTGCAAGGCCATCGTGTGGTTGCCCGATGACACACGATTAATTTGCGTGCTCGGTGGAAAAAAGAAGATTAATTTGACTGCTCCATCCAACAAGTGCACATAAAAGTAGAGACTACTACCAGCTGTGTACCGTAGCTTATCATCGATCACAGCTGACTTGATGAATTTCCTACGAGGTTCGAATCGTTAACCAAAAGGAATTGGTACCGTGGTACACTAAACTTTCCTTTCGAGAGTAGTAACATCGGTTGAATAGCATCCATGAAGAGTTTTTTTTCATAAACGCCTAAAAGAATTGCGCGTCAATATATTAGAAGAAAACAATTTGGATATAGAAAACCCCACAAAACAACCTGTCTAGATAGGGGAACTAAAAACCCTAACGACAGAAGAACTCCTATGAACAAAAGGCTAATCGAAACACGGGACGAGAGACAAAGCTCTCCTAATCTTCCACGAAAACTCCAAAAACAACAGAGCCTGCTAGAAACCACATCCGGTCTTTCGCCCGGATAAAGTCCACTAACACCAGGACTGAGCAGAGAGTCGAATCAAACACTCTGGAGTTACGCTCCTTCCACAGGCACCAGGACACCAGAAGGACCAAGGAATCAAAACCTTCACGTAGGTTGTCCGGCAATCGGGACCTCACGGCCGACCATCAGTCCTGAAGCATGCTGTCATGTAGAGGGAGAGAGACGCCCACCCGGAAGGTAACATGACCTGTAGCTAGACCTGTCGCGTGAAGACACAACCTAGGAGGATGTGATCGACCGACTCAAGCTCTTGCGCACAGAGGGGGCAGGCTGAATGAGAGTCCAGGCCACGCTTCAGAAGGAGGTCAGCCGTCCAATAGCGCTGCTGAAGGGCCAACCAGAGGAAAAATTTGTACTTAGGCGGACCCTTAGCATGCCAGAGGAGAGGAGAGACACATCGGCCATGGGGTGCTGGCCAAGAAAGAACACCCGATATGCCGAGCGTGCCGAGTAACGTTGGTCGCTCGTCAAGCGCCAAACTAAACGATCAGCAGTGCCCGACGAGAGATGTACCAGGCTGACCACATCCGATAGAAAAAGAAACTGGGAGATGACCGGAGCGGTGAGTGCGTCGCGGATGTTCGAAACCCAGGCATTGTTAGCCAATCCTGCGGCCACCGAACGCTACCCTCGGATTCTCGCGGGACCGCGAAGAGGAGATCCGGAGCCAAAGAGGCAATCGAGCGGCCGTCCAGCCAGTGGTCGGTCCAGAAGAGGATGGACTCACCGTCGCCTGGAACAAAGAAGGAAGAGGCCACGAACAAGTCTACGACGGTCTGCTCAATCGGAGCCCTCGGACCTTCCCACAAGAGTGCCCGAACGCTATAACTAGAGCCAACGGACTCTCAGAGCAAACCCAGCCAACCTGAGATCAGAAATACCCAGGCCACCAAGCTCCTTGAGATGGCAAATATTCGACCAGGAACCCGACACTGTTCCCCATGGGCCAACTCCTTGCTTGTCCAAAGAAACGTCCTCTGTTTCTTGTCAATGTCTTTGATCACCCAGACCGGGAGGCCGATAACCAATGACACATGGACAGGAATGGAAGAAAAAACTGACTAGACCAGAGTAGTGTGGACGGCCATAGTAAAGAGACACTCCTACCAAGGTGAAAGGCGAAAGGAGACCTTATCCATTAGCGGCTATAAAGCCACCTTTGACAACTTATGGATGGACAGCTTTGGCTGCAAGGCTGCCTTTGATAGAACCTATAGCTCCAGGCTAGGCATGGATCTAGTAGGTAGGAGCGGGGACTCACCGTCGGGCTTCATGGACGAGCTCGCCATGGGGTCGGCGGTGATGTCGTCGACGTTTGCGATGGGGTTTTGGTGGACTTCCCGCCGCTCACAGCGCCCCCTTGATCGGTCTAGGGTTTAGGGTTTGTTAGGAGCGAAATCGTGCGCGAACTTTTCTCGACGTCCGTGTCCCGACTTCCTCCTTCCTCTTTATATGGCGCTGCGCGACGGGGGCCCACCAACCATGAGTTGGTTGTGCGCCCCCGATCAGGGCGCGGATCAAGCGTGTCAACGGTCGTTGGACCGTTGCACGGGAGATCAATCCTAACATTCTCCCCCTTGATCTCACCTTAGCTGAACTTACTATACTTAACTTGATACCCATTTCATCATAGATCGGTATATAGAGTATGTATCATCACAATAGTCAGTTACGTACTATCGGATTCAACAACTACGATACACTTTTCCACTTTGAAATGGATTCTTTGTCTCGCTTTGGGCCCCTCTCTATCCAGGAATCATAGGCTTTCCCGTAATCCCATACCGGCTAAGTGTTCTCTCGAACACATTGGGCGGTAAGCCTTCGTAAGCGGATCCGCAAGCATTTTCTTTGTACTTATATGCTCAAGACTAATAGTGTGATCCTGAATATTTTCTTTCACAACATAATACTTGATGTCAATGTGTTTGGCAGCACCACTTGACTTGTTGTTATGAGCATAAAACACTGTTGGCTCATTGTCGCAGTACAATCTGAGTGGTTTTTCAATGCTGTCTATCACTCTCAAACCGGGTACAAATTTCTTTAACCATTTCGCCTGTCCCGTGGCCTCATAGCATGCTACGAACTCAGCGAACATCGTAGATGACGCTGTAACAACTTGCTTGGAGCTTTTCCATGATATAGCCCCACCCGCGAGAGTGAACACATAACCTGACGTGGATTTTCTATCATCTAAGTCTCCCGCAAAATCCGAATCTGAGTACCCTTCTATTTCAAGGGATTCAGTTCTTCTATACGTTAGCATAAGGCCTTTTGTGCCTTGCGTGTAACGCAGAGCTTTCTTAACCATTCTCCAGTGATCTATGCCTGGATTACTTTGATATCTGCCAAGTATCCCGGTTACATAGGCTAAGTCAGGGTGTGTACATACTTGAGCATACATTAAGCTTCCGACAGCTGAAGCATATGGAACCACTCTCATCTGATCGATCTCATACTGGTTCCTGGGACACAAAAAATTCCCAAATCTATCGCCCTTGACTATGGGAGCAGGCGTAGGTTTGCTCGCATGCATACTATATTTCTTCAAAATCTTTTCTAAGTATGTCTTTTGCGATAAGCCTAATACCCCTTTTCTTCTATCTCGGTGAATCTCAATTCCCAAAACGTATGATGCTTCACCAAGATCTTTCATCTCAAAGTTTGAGGACAGAAACTTCTTAGTCTCCAATAACAGACTGACATCACTACTTGCCAGTAAGATGTCATCCACATAAAGGATGAGGAAGATGAATCTCCCATTCTTGAACTTTGCATAAACACAATTGTCCTCCTTGTTCTCATCAAACCCGAACTTCCTTATTGTCTCATCAAACTTTAAATACCACTGTCTAGAGGCTTGCTTTAATCCATAAATAGATTTCTTAAGGTGGCATCCCATACTTTCTTTTTCTTTTATGACAAAACCTTTCGGTTGTGCCATGTAGACATCCTCATGGAGATCTCCATTGAGAAATGCCGTCTTTACATCCATTTGATGTAATTCTAAATCATAGTGCGCCACTAAAGCCATTATTATCCTAAAAGAATCTTTGCATGAGACTGGAGAAAATATCTCATTATAATCTATTCCTTCTCTTTGTGAAGCCTTTTGCCACAAGTCGCGCCTTATATTTTTCGACATTTCCTTTGGAATTACACTTAGTTTTGTAGACCCATTTGCAGCCTACTGTCTTGGCTCCTTTGGGAATTTCTTCTAAATCCCAGACTTTGTTGCAACTCATAGATTTCATTTCGTCTTCCATGGCTTCTTGCCATTTGGACGAATGAGCGCTTCTCATGGCTTCTTCAAATGAGGTGGGATCTCCCTCCATTTGAATTTCTTCACTTACATATACTTGATACTCATTTGGGATAGCCGATTTTCTAACTCTTTGAGACCTCCTAGGGGCCTCAACATCTGGCGCACTCTCTGAGTTGGGCTGTTGTGGCTCTTCCTCATGCGTGACAACAGGTTCTGTCGGATCCTGAAGGACAGATTCCTGACTTTCATTTGTTGCCATGGGAGAACTGACAACAGGTGTCGTCACCACAGTGTCATGCACCGTCGGTGCAACAACAACAGGTATTGAGAAAAAATGTTCTTGAATCATCGGAGTAGATACAAATACCCGCTTCTCTTCAAGACTAATCTCTCGAGCTACCATGCTCCCCCTCATCATCTCATCCTTCAGAAAAACATCGTGTCTCGTTTCCACAAACTTGGTATGTCTGTCAGAACAGTAGAAACGAAACCCCTTAGATTTCTCTGGATAGCCAATAAAATGGCAACTGACTGTCTTGGGATCTAATTTCCCAATATTCGGGTTAAACACCTTTGCCTCAGCTGGACAACCCCACACACGCATATAGTTTAATGTGGGTTTTCTCCCTGTCCATAACTCATATGGAGTTTTAGACACGGACTTACTAGGAACCCGATTAAGTATGTGAATGGTGGTTTTTAACGCCTCCATCCACAAGTTAATCGGTAGAGTAGAGTAACTTATCATACTTCTCACCATATCCATCAGGGTACGGTTGCGTCTTTCAGCTACTCCATTCTGCTGAGGCTCGTCCGGTGTAGAGTATTGGGCAACTATGCTATTTTCCTGTAAAAACCTTGCAAAAGGTCCAGGAACTTGGCCATACGGGGTATGCCGACCGTAGTACTCCCCCCAACGGTCGGATCTTACTATCTTTATCTTTAAATCGTGCTGATTTTCAACTTCAGCCTTGAATATTTTGAACTTATCTAATGCTTCTGATCATTCTTTAATAGGATAAATGTAGCCATAACGAGAATGGTCATCTATGAATGTTATAAAAGAATCATAACCATCCACAGATGTCACAGGAAACGGACCATAAATGTCAGTGTGTATGATTTCTAGAATTCATGTGCTTCGTTTGGCGTCTTTCTTTATTTTCTTGACGTACTTTCCTTTAATACAATCGATGCATTGATCTGAATCTAAAAATTCTAAGGGCGGAAGAATTGATTCTTTCATCAACCATTCAATCCTCCCCCTCGAAATATGGCCTAAACGGCAGTGCCATAATTTTGAAGACACATCATCAATTCTTTTCCTTTTATTGTTCACATTCATAGATGATGAGGCATTCTCATTACTCAAAACATTAACAGTATCACTGAGTGATAACAAATAAAGCTCATCTTGTTTAAAAGCTATGCATAAACACTTATTATTCAACTGAACCTTACATTGTCCATCTCCAAAAACACATTGAAATCCATCACGATCTAATCGTGGGACACTAATCAAATTTCTTCGCAAAGAGGGTACATAGAGGACATCGTGTAAATGAAGTACAAAACCATCTCTTAATACTAGCGGGAGTTCTCCAATGGCTTTGGCTTCTACAGCGACGTCGTTTGCAACTTTAATTATTCTTTCTTTTCTTTGCAGCATCCTCATCGTACTGAATCCCTGTGGAGAATTAGCAACATGGACAATTGCACCTGAGTCAATCCACCATGTAGATTTTTCATAACTTACATACAGGGACTCATCTACAAATGTGATAATATCCTCACCTCTCTTGCATAAGTGCTTTAGGAAATCCACACAGTCTTTCTTATAGTGCCCCTTCTTTTTGCACCATAAGCACTGGTCCCTTTCTAGCTGAATGGATTGAGGTCTTTGATGGTAATCAGGCTCAGATCTTTGATTGTAATCAGGCATTGGTGCTTTTCCATGTGGCCTAGAGGAGGAGGCATTGTTCCACCGAGGTTTCCTTGTGGCTTAGATGGGGAAGAATTATTATAATTCTTCGGAGAATTATAATAATTCTTCCTCTTGTGGTTCACATAGTTAATGGAATCACCACGTGAACCCTTGATCCTTTCCTCCTCTTGAACACACATGGCAATTAACTTTTTAATTCCCCAATTTTCGGCGTGAGTTGTAGTTAACAACAAAAGCCTCAAATTCCTTGGGCACGGAGGCAAAAATCAGATGAACTAAAAATGCATCACTTAGCCTCATTTCCATGGGTTTTAACTTGGATGCCATGTTGCTCATTCTCAGGATGTGCTCCCTGACACCACCACCAGTGTACCTCTCTGTTACAAACCTCTTTATTAGAGTGCTTGCATATGCTTTTGAAGAGCCAGTAAACTGACTCTCCACTCGTTTTAGGTACTCTGTGGCAGTCACACACTCCGGGATTGCACCCCTTATAGCCTCAATAATGGAGCTCTTGATCACCATCAAACACTTGCGATTTGACTGGTCCCACTTGGCTCGATCAACGTCATATTTCATCCTTTGTGGTGCATGATCACGCACTCGCTTGTCAAAATCAGCTTGGCTTTCCTCTTCACCTCTTATGGGATCAGCAGGAGATATGGGACACTCAGCCGTCAATGCTAGATCAATATCGGATAGCGCAAGCGCTATCTCAATGTTTTCTCGCCATGAGTTATAATTTCCTCCGTTAAGAGGCTCAATGGACGATATGTAACTCAGCGGATTACCTGAAACAAAAAATCCATAAACAAGATTTGAATTAATTCGACGTTGGTCAAATTAAAACAAATTGTTCGTCACATTTAATTCTATATCACCGTTGGGCAGAAATAGAATCAATCATTCACATGTCAACATACTCATTAGCATAATAATTTTATCAACAACTTTGGTCAGTAGACAAAATCATCATACTACATGAAAGTATTCACATTTTCTAATTAAAATGTCCCGTTGGTTCTAAATTAATTAGAAAAAGTAAAAGCTAAACTTAACGTAGCGGAAACTATACTTAGCCTTGAAACGTAATGCAGCGGAAACTATACTTAGCCTTGAAACTTAATTTATGAACATTAACTCATAAGGTAATGAAAGAAATGATAATAATAAAAGATAATAAATGCACAAAGGAAGAAAAGAAAAAATACGTGCGCAAGATTGTTCATGCGACCCACCCTTTAACATCGTCACTGTTCGAGTCGCAACCCGGGCTCGGGCCGTAAAGTTGAATCCCACCGGGCTCATTCGTTCGGCCGATCTTGACCGTTGGATCAAGATCGACGGCGCCGCGCCGTTGCGGGTGGGACAAAAACGCGCGACGGAAACCCTAGGGTTCACCCCGCACTCTGCGCGTCTCCCCTTTCCCCGCGCCCATCTGTTCTTCGCCGCCGCCCTGCTCCCTCCCCTTCGCCGCCTTCTCCCCTTCGCTTCTCCCCCTCTCCCGCAGGCCTCCTCGCCGGCGTCGCGTTCACCCGAGGGTGAGCGCGGCGCCGTCAAGTGGATCTACGGGTGGGGATTTCTGCTTGGCCGCGCGCACGCGTGTGTACAGAGGAAAAAAACGATGGAGGGCGGCGAGGTCGGCGAGCCGGCGGCATGGATCCGAGGATCATCAAGTATGTTCCTTCTCCTCAGATCCCTTCTTTTGTGTGTTCTTGGCCCCTTGCGGTTTGATCTCGATTAAGGTCTAACCCTAGCTAGAACCGTCGCCTAGAAGCTCTGATACCATTGATAGAACCTATAGCTCCAGGCTAGGCATGGATCTAGTAGGTAGGAGCGGGGACTCACCGTCGGGCTTCATGGACGAGCTCGCCATGGGGTCGGCGGTGATGTCGTCGGCGTTTGCGATGGGGTTTTGGTGGACTTCCCGCCGCTCACAGCGCGCCCTTGATCGGTCTAGGGTTTAGGGTTTGTTAGGAGCGAAGTCATGCGCGAACTTTTCTCGACGTCCGTGCCCCGGCTTCCTCCTTCCTCTTTATATGGCGCTGCGCGACGGGGGCCCACCAACCATGAGTTGGATGTACGTCCCCGATCAGGGCGCGGATCAAGCGTGTCAACGGTCGTTGGACCGTTGCACGGGAGATCAATCCTAACAGCTGCGGCAGCTTACGAAGAGTTGACTGTCAATGTGTCTCAACTCCAAACAGACAACTAGTATACTCGTTGTACCATGCGAGTACGCCTCCACATGTTTCCATCATTTGACCAACTAGCGTTGCTTGAATTCGACATCGTTGCGCGCTCGACGCATGGTTTCTTAATCCTGCACGCTCGATTCATGAACGCCATCGCGATTACTCATTTGCAACGCGCGAATCCACTCAAAGTATTGCTATCTCGGTAGCTCCTACTCCTAGATCTCCATTATTTTTCGTCTGATGTTCTAGATTAATATAGGCATTGTATGGGGATAACACAAAAGATGATATCGTGTCTCGTTAAAAAATTCAACAGCAAACCACATTGCTGTGTAATGTGTACTCCTATGTGGTTATGTGATGTCTTTCCTTTGTGAATTGTGACCCGGACTAATCACGAGGGAAGGGAACAATTCTTTTATAGAATCCACAGAACATGCACAACCTGGCCAACCCATAGACTTTGTATGGCCTCTTTCCTCATCGGGTTGGGCCGTTGTATGGGCTCCGTACGGTGCAGCCATAGCAAGTTGCATAGTATTGCCCCAAAATAGGAACCAAAGGAATAAGTCTATTTGGTTTTCTCATCATTTACCTTTGATCAAACCGTATCCTTTAACCATAAAACCGAGTAAACACCTTCCCCAACTTCGAGAACCGGCATAAATCTACTCCTAAGACAGTATTAAGTCTGGTTTTAGCTTACATGACGTATTGACTAGGTACTTACAATAAAAGAATAGGTGAGACCCACATGACACTTATAGTAAAAGAATAGGTGAGACCCACGTGGGCTCATCTTTGGAATACCATCTTCTTCCTCTAGCCTCCTCCTCCATCTCTCCACCTCTCCTTCTCTTCCTCGTGCTCTCCAGGCTAGCGACTGGCAAGGAGAGAAACGGTGGTCGGCGGGACAAGAGCGAGGCGGTAGCGGCTCCTCTTTACCGAGCAACGTGGGCGGTGACGCCTCATTGCGCGGGGGGTGGACAGATCTAGTCACTCTTGGCCACTCCCCCCTGCTCCCCTGCGAGCTCACCGAGGTCTCCTGCTGTCTTCCTCCGTGCGACCTCGAGCTTGAGATCAACAGTCGTCGCATCGTCAAGTTTGGTGATGCCACCATTGCCTGCGCCGCTTGGGGGCTCAGTGACGCCACCCGTGCTGCTCCCCTCCATCTTCGTCGTGGGAGCCCAAGCTCCGTCTGCGCCACCGCGAGCTCGACGGCCACTGGGCTCGCCCCAACTATCATCGTCAACCTCTATCCCGTCGTCGCCCACCGGATCACCTCTTGACTCATGTCACTTCGCCGTTGTCGGCCACGCCGTCTGGCTTGTCTCGCTTTCGTGGCTGCCTACAAGAAGAGAGGGAGAGAGAGGAGAGGAGAGAAGTAATGGAGTCATCCCGTCCACATGCATCAACTCGCCCCCGTTGGCCTCGCCACATCCGCGCGCCACATATGGAGGGACAACATCCTCCCCTCTTCCTCCTCCCCGATGGTGGCCAGGCGACCCTCCCCTCCCCCATGGACACCGCTCGCCGACGATGGTCACGACGCTGAAGAGCTGGAGAGGAGGGCATGGTCGGGGCAGGACTACTAAAGTCCATCCTCCCAAGCTCCACCGCCGCGTAGATAGGAGGCAGAGGCCAATGTGTGAGGGCACAGGAGGCGAATCCCGCCGCAACCGCCCTCTCCCTCTCCTCCTCTTCGCGTGCGTTGCCGGCCGTCAGTCTGTCCTCGAACCCCAGAGAAGAAAGGGACGACGAGAGAGAGGGGTAGAGAGAGAAAATGGTAGAGAGGGAGAAAGTGAGACTGACAATGGGGCCATTATTTTTTTTCTATTTAGAATGTCATGTAAGTGCTATGTAGTATAAAAATCACTTACAAAACATCCGAGGAGTCTATTTGTACTGGTCTTCAGAGATGAGGGACACGTTATACCCGATTTTGCGGTTGAAGGATGTGATTTGATGAGGGAAAAAATAGACTTACTGTGGAACCAAAATATTCCAATCTGACCAGAGGCCCATGGAAGTTGTACACAAGCGTGCAAGACTCCAAACGGCTCGTATCAGAGGGAGTTTCTCGTTTCTTGTCGTACCAGAAGTCTTTCAGGTTCCGGAACGCTGTCCATCATCAAGCATATACGATAGTTGGTACTCGCAACATTGAATTATTAATCTGCTATATGTACTGATTCATCTTGGAAAGTCATAAAGCCCATGACTGAAAGCACTCGCTCTTGCATCATACACATCCTGTTTTTCAACGAGATTCGGCGTATAAACCCTGTCACGTTAACGCTCAAGTTAACGTCCACACAAAACGTTACACCCGCTGCAGCTTGAAACTTCACCGGCGGCACGTACACCTCCACCCCTACTGTGGTCGCACCATCAGTGCCAAGTCGGCGACCAGCTCGTCCACCAGCGCGTCCATCACGAGCCCCTCCACCTCCGCGCCGACGTCCCGCTCCTCCTCGGCGACGCACATCCACCTCCGGCTCCGCTCCATGTCCGCCACCACCGCCCACCCGGAGAACACCACGTCCCCGACGCCCCACCGCTGCCCCGCGCCGCGCGCCCAATCCCCGGCGGCGCACAGCAGCGCCGCCTCCTCGCGATCGTTGGGAGGCATGGACGACGCGCGGAGCCGGTCCACTCCCTCGGCGAAGAAGTCGAGCAGGAGCCACTCGGAGATCTCGTCCGTGACAACAACCGATTCGAGCAGCCGCGCGAGCAGGCGGTGCTGCTCCTCCTCGCCGTGATCAACATCTTGGTCGTCCGTGCATTGCCGTTCGCCGCCGGAGCGTGGCGTCGTTGGCGCCGTCGTCGCGGTGTCATCAGAAGAACTAGTCGAGTTGCCGTTGAGATGCGTGCGCTCGGTGCTCGCGTCGCGGGACAGTCCGGAGGAATCCGACTCGGTGAATTGCGCCTCGAGATCCACGGGGACGACCACCTGCGTCAGGCCTTCCAGCCGTCGGATCTTGTGCAGCAGCTCCGCCTTCGATCCTGCACGAGATTCATGCGACCGGCTGTCAGTTGACGGCTTTTTCTAATCAAACTACTGTAGCAGAATCAGCAATTACTACAGCTGGTTTTGTTTATAGCAGACGATGCATCGGCATCGACCTTGATTGGTGTACCGCTCGATCCACGGTAGTTGACCTGGGGACGTGATTCGGACAGTCGTCACAATCACATGCTCCATGGGTCAGCAGTACCTACCACACTAGTCCCGGACGGTTTGTTAATGCACAGAGGCAAGAGTCAAATTGTTTCTTCTACTCTCTTGAGATTAGTCGTCACACGCGAACCACCGGTGCAGGGCTTGGAAACGGCCGGCCGGCCGGCACGTTTCCCTTTTTACAATGCGGCTGCGACGCTGCGTGCCTGTGGTCCATGCATGTACGTGTAGGTGCGTGGAGCAGGTTCCAGAACGGAAACAACAGTTGAAGAGTTGGCGCGGCGTTAATGCCCATATCCTGTCCGGGCAATGCATTGTGTGTACTGCTAGTGCTAGTGCAACTATTGAATTAGCTAGATCCTGGAGCGGCACACTAATCAAGCATCAAGCTAGGTAGATCAGGCGCCACCGCTCTAGCACAGTACAGTACGTAGCATATATGACAAGGAACTAATTAACGACTGAATCGGCAACAGATCAAGGAGAGCGAGAAAAGATAGCTTACTCTGGAGCTCGGCGAGGCACTGTTGGAAGGACGGCGAGCACATGCCGGCATCGCTTCCTTCCTCGCCGTCGTCGTCATCGAAGGGGAAATCCATAACGGACACAGGGCTGAGCTGTTGCTTGTCCTCCATCTCCAAATTGCGCCCCACGGGCTCGCCACCTACATCCTCCTGCATATGCATTCACGTACTATGACATTAGCATTGCAATTCTATCTGCTTATTATGACCATGCTTAAGTTGCTGGTGCAGCTACTACAGTGCAACGGATTCACAGTACATACGAAACGGTTTAAGGAAACAGTCGTTTTTCTCTCCGGAAAAGACAGGCTCAACAGATGGAGAAGAGCACCAAACAACATAACACGAGTGATATCGACAGGTTTTTTGTTGCTAACTACTCCTTGACAAGAAGGTCATTAAGTCCGGTTTGGTCACAAGGAGCAGCAGTACAGCACGGCCGCCGGGCCGCCGGCCGTAGATACAACAAAATTAAAGAACGAGGTTTGGCACGATTTTGGCATATTTGGCATCCGTAAAACCTGATGCTAATGGTCTCGTGTGATGAGATGAGGTGGCCTGGTTCCTCACAGGCAGAGCCGGAGAGGTAGCTACTGTCTTCACTTCTTCAGCAAACCGACACATTCCACGGCTCCACAAAATGCTACTCCAACCTGGCTGGGTTTTAATGTACTTGTCATGGTTCACACACTACTCGGATCTGCATAACTACATAGAGTAGTACTGTACTCGGTAATTTACTAGTCATGGCTCCGGGACGGGAGAGACGATATTGCTAATCCCAAGAGCTATCTTAGCGTGATGTTAGGCACGGCAAGCTAGCTGCTTGCCTGCTCCCAAGTAAAAATAGCTATAGTAACCATAGCACTCGCAATCCTGATCAATGATCCCCTGTAGATTGCTACTACTGGTAGGAGTAATAGGAGTAAGAGTAACTACTCTTAAAAGGAGACTTAATTTTCACTGCATCTACAGACTAGAGTTCCTGGGTACTTGATGGAGTGGAGTCTGGAGCTAACAGTGTGATCAGTTACTGCGCCTGGCCAACTGAGGTTGAAGAAAGACCACTCCCATTTCAGAATTCAGAGGCAGATGAGCAATGGTATTTTTGCAAAGTCGAGTAGGTCCAGTTGCCGGTTGCCACAGGACCAGGAGTTGTCGAATGCCGGCATGGCGGCATCCGCTCGCCGTCTGTCGGTGTGTAGCCGATCACTCGAGTTGACGACGAGGCATGCGCGGCCGGGGTGGTCAGGGTACAATCCAAGGCTACACTAGTCCCTTCAGTCGCATCAAACCCAGGGAGAATATTTGGGTTTCACCAATAAAAAGTGTACCCGTCCATCATGTCTCCGAATAGGGACTAATTTAAAAGTTTCTACAGTAATCCACTCATATGCCCCCGGTTTCAAAAACCACAAGAAGCACTCCTAAATTGGCTCGTAGCTCATGTCCCTCTATGCATCAAATTAATTGGGCCATGTCTTGATTGAAAATGATATAATTCTACAACTCTAGAAATCCAGGGAAATTTTCCTGTTCGAAATGAGGCCTCTGAGCTTCACAAGGACACGCTTCAAAATTCAAAGATGACTTCTAGAACAGAACGAACACTAATGCCTGATGATTAGAAAAAAAGAGGTAATTAAAAAATGACAGCTATTTGCAGTTTTGCTCGTGATAGAGATTTAGACTTGATAACCGAACAGTTGCACGGATGATTTTGGCCCACAGCATGCATGGGCATCGTGATCGATCACCACCACACTCGATTGTATTTATGCCATCCCAACTAACTAAACGCACAATAATAGAAGCAGCATTAACACTCACCTTATGCCCGTCTCCTCCGGCGTCGGCAGCTCCACGGAAGGCGACGCTCCCCGTGCTTGACTGCGACGTCTTTTCGTACTCCGACGCTGACGCCGATGCGCACTTCTCCTCCTCCGTCGTCGCCAGCTCAGCCTCTGACTCGGCCATGTACTCACACTCCGACGAGGAGCAGCTGCTCACCACCGGCGACGGCAGCCCGAGCGAGTCCCTCTCGTCGACGGCAATGTCGTCTTCCTCGTCGTCATCATCGCGGCGCCTCCAGAGGCCTTCCCTGAACCGCCGCGAGAGGCTCCTGGAGAGGCGCGAGATCTTGGAGAGCGTGCCGGGGCTCTTGTGGAAGAAGTTGTAGAAGGAGTGCGACCGCGATGAGCTCCGGCGGAGTCCGGCCTCGATGAGGAGGCGCACCGGCGGCGCGAGGTCTCCGGCCACTCCCTCGTCGGCAACGGGGAAACGCGGGTAGGCGCGGAAGCCTTCGCTGCTGGACTGCTCCAGGAAGTCCCGCAGCGTCAACGGCGTCATTCTCCTCGGCGCCGCCGCCGCCATCGTCGTCTCCGCAGCGGCCAGTGGAAGTGTGGATCGAGCCGCGTGGTGGCAAGTGGCAAGTACTACGCTGTTGCCATGTACGCGCGCGCGAGAGATGCACGCGGGGGTTGCGTTGCTGGCAGCGTGGCAGCGTGGGGTGTTGAGCTGAGACGGATCGGTGGATGCGCGGCGCAACAGGGGGGAGTAGTAGTAGTGATTAGTGAAGCCTCGCGGCTGTGGCAGATGGTCAGATGGACCCTGGTGGGCTCAGCTTAAGTAGAAGTAGATGCACGGACGCAGTGCGCGTTTAAAGATTATTGCTGCTACTCCGTATTCTAGTGGAGCAGCGGACACCACTCGGCCTTGGCAACGAGCAGGCGGTCTGGTAGTATTTTTCTTGAGCCGGTCCCGTCGGCAGAGTATTGTACGGAGTATTCGTCGTATATCCCAGGTGTAATCGCTGTTTTACAAGAGTAGATACGTAGCATGTGTGCTGTGTGGTCTTTAACAAATATAGTGTTCGGGTCACTGAGTGATGTAGAGCAAGTCAATTAAGTGATACTTGGTGTAGTACGTAGTTTCAGATTTTCCTTTACAACCATCACTGGTCTACTATATGGATTTGACAAATAAAACTGCCAACTGCCGATATGTGGAGAAGTCGTTTGCCTACTTGTGTCTTGTCTATATTAGGCTGCCGAACTCCATGCTTCACTAAGCACCGCATTTTACTCCAGATTATTGCAGCAGTTCACCGCCTCCTGTATGGACGCATTGTTTAGGTGAACAACAAACTCATGGCCTGACATCTGTGTGCTGACTATATATCTGATACGTATATGCTGTTCGTTTTATATGCGTTGATTTGCAGCCATTCGCAGCAAGCCAGAAATATATGATGTCGTTAATTTTCTTATCTTTGTGTTTCCCAATCTGCATACCTTAGATCTCCTTACGAGTCTTGTACATATCCCTGAATTCACTCCCCTGTCAATATTGTCAAACGAGTACCATCGATGATCGATCCAATTTACTTCCAAAATCAAAGCAGGCAGCAAGCTCTGCTCTACTCATTTGATGTATTCTGTTGCTCTGACAACTACTCCGGCTTTGTACTCGCTGTACATTGCGGCAGTAGAGGTACAGAGCACATCTTGCTCGACCACGCGCATATTTTGTCGCCTGAGACAGTAAACGGTAAACCGATCGATTTACTACTATTCTACCGAGACGACGGTGAAGGTAAGGCATTGACCTGTGAACCTTCCTCACTGCTTCCGCGTGGTCAGGATTGGTTCGTCGCCGGCAGCGATGCATGGATGGATTCCGTTTCGTTTTTTCAGGTATAGGCCGTGTACACAGTATAAAACAGTAGAAAAGTACGGATGCGCACATGTAGCCATGTAGGTAGGGGCCAGATATATCATAGTAGTATATGTATCGTCCCGTGTTGTTGTTAATTACGACTAGTAGGAGCGTACAGTAACAGTACGCAGGAGGTGTGCCTAGATTTGGGCTCCAGCAATCCATCCAGCTGTGCCATTAAACTTTAGATACCCTTGCCTCTAACGCCGGCCTCTTCACCCCTGAATTATGATATGAGAAGCCGGATGCTGTCAGTTTCAGACTTTTCAGTCAGTATAAACAAACAAGTTGCATGAATCGCCACTAATGGTACTGCCATGCGTGCCGGCAGATGCAAACCAAAGAGAGAAAACAGTAGTAGCGGCGTCGAACAAAACGGTCCATAGATGAGCTCCCTCAGTACTGCCAAGTGCCGGATGCAAGCAGAATCAGTGTGTGTGTGTCACCGCCGGCACGATCCGCGATCCGCAGCCGCAGGCAATGTGGCGGGATGAGGAGGCCATTCCAGCTGCAGGCCCGCGCCGTACCCCGGTGGCCCGCCCGGCGTCTCGGAGTCCTCGAGGAGGTCGTCGCAGGAGACGAAGAGCGTGTGCTTGGCTTTGAATACGCGCGGAGGAATCCCGGCCGGGCCGCCATGCCATTGCGCGGCATTGCCAGCCTGCCTGTTGCAGATACCCAGCTGGTGCCGGTCGATCTGCGTCGCGGCACGGAAGGACGTGATCATGCTGTGCCGTTCGCCACCGCAGGCGTACTCGTCAACGGTAGATCGCTCTCGCACGCACCACGCAGCAAGTCTAGCAACAGCAATGCGTGCGCTCGTCACGTGCGCACGGCCCCGCGCCTCGCGCGTTCGAGACGGGATCATCATCAATCGCCTGCGCGCCTCTCTCTCTCTCTTTCCAAATCCGCCGGGTTTGTTTCGCCCCGCCACGCGCCCGCCGAGATGCCGGGCGCGCCGCTGTGGTAGAAATTGGCAGCTAGCGTGCGTGCATGTTGAGGACGACATGTGTAAGCCACCTGGCGTGTCGTGTGTGGGCGTGGGACGCGCGGCAGAAGGGATATCGACAACCTCACCACTACGTGCAACTGGGGTTGTGCAACTGTATGATAAACTGCCAGAGTTATAGCAATCGTGAGGCGAGAGAGACCCAGGGCCTGTTGCGATGTACACCGCGCGCGCACCGCGACATTTCTCCCGCGGGCAACGACTCTCACGTAAACGTGCCTCAACAGAAATGAGCACTCAAACTCATGTTCGAGTTTAGGGCTTGAGCAAAAAAGGCTGACTCAACCGCAAGATGGTCCGAATCAAACTCTTTTTTCTTAAACTACAACGAGTCCAAATCTAACCAGGCTAGTACTACTACTTTACCCATAACAATATACTCCATGTCACATGTTTAATGTCTAGTTGTCAAATGGGGCATGCATGACCTGCTTTGTTTAGTTAGAGCAACAAGGTGATTATTACAACTAGAGAACTGGATAATTTAAATTTAATATACCACTTTAAAATTTTATTTCTATAAATATTATTACATGTTAAAACATATTTAAATTTCATATATAACTCAACTAGCTCATAAGCTATAATTTCATATCAACTTTTCTATTATGTTTCTATATGTTTAAATTTTATGTACAACTTTTAACTTTTATTTTTATATAAATATAATTATATCTTGTACTTAACTATATCAATACATGTATATCGTGTATTTTGTTATATTTCAAACCAGTTTTTTTATTAATGTGAGATAATTTTTAGCCTTCAAAACGTCGAAACGGCCATGGTGCCTTCTGATAAGGTTGTTCCATGTTGCCGTCCGTAGCGGTTGACGAGGTTGACGGCCGTGCGGTCGGGACCTTCGCTCTGATACATACATGTTTGGATCCACTGTCTCTGTCACATATGAAGGCAATGCCTTCATGCATATGGCGTCATGAGTAGTTGGTGCGGCCTGGATTTAAGCATACTGACCTCGTATTAGGACCAACCGAGCCAAGAGTTATGACTGCATAACTTCAACTAACAATATTTTTTTTGCTACTAATTGACTGGTGAGTGCTCTTGCATACGTGCACGAATTTTGGTTGTTACGCACTTTGTATGTATTTCTCCTTTCCTAGCTCTTGATGTGGATATGCTTTGGTGCAAAGATTACTTGTAGCGAGGAAAGATTTGTCGGTATATCAAGTGATGTCACATAAACTTGTTTAGATAACACAACCTAGGGATTTATCCTGTATTCCTGTAACATTCACTCATTTTGGCATCAATCTTCATTTGTATTCTTTCACTCTCTTACCACACCACATTTCCATGACCCAATTTATGCGAGAATCCTGTCCTACTTTAAGAGAAACTGAACCCATAATGTTTGATGCCCTCGATTCCAAGGACAGACTCTGAAATGGCACACATTTCATTTCTGCAAGTGAGGCCCCGAAAGACAGCAGCTAGCTCTACGTGTAATTACAACCGGCGTGTTGCCATTTTCAGTCACAACATATCATTTAAGGGAGAATCCCATCGCATTTACTCCTAATCTTTGATAGTGACCTCTCGTCCCAGGAAAGAAAAATCCTGCCAAATGCGGTACGAATTTTGTGTCAGGAGCGTCGTTTTCAGCCATAATTCGTCTACGGATAGCTGATAGGAGTACATCAGTGGAGTGACCATATACCGTATACACGTAACAGGACAACTACGATAAAAATCAGTATCCTGCTCTGCTCCGTTCCTACCTCACATACGTGACGAGTACGTACTACGTAGGCACAGAATGCATACGAACACATGGAAAATACATGGTGTCCTCCTGTAAATGCTACGCACCCGTGAGTCCATTTCAGGAATGGTTCCACAGGCTCATGCCGTCCTCGTCCTCGTCGTCCTCCGGCGACACGCCACCGACGCCGTCCGTCGCGGGGCTCAGCCTCGGCGGGCTCATCATCAGGCCCTCGGCCATGCTCACCAGCAGCCGCGGCATCTCGAATACGTCGTCCTCGTCCACGACGCGCTTTTGATCACCCGCCCCAGTGGCGACGGCGGCCTCCGGCGCCGCGCGAGACGTGCTCGCATCGGCGGCGCGCTGGTTGCCACGGTGACCGGAGCCGATCATCGCGGCGGCCGCCGCGGCCGCTGCGCGGATGTCGTCAGGGGAGCTGGAGGCTGGCGCCGGGCGCGACGTGGCCGTGCCGGTGAAGTTAAGCGCGGCGTCGGCGCCGCGCAGCGCCAATGCTGCGACGTCGTACGCCGCGGCGGCCATCTCGGGCGACGGGTACGTGCCGAGCCAGATCCTGCTGGGCTTGCCTGGCTCGCGGATCTCTGAGACCCACTTGCCGCTGCGGAGCCGGATGCCGCGGTACACCGGGTGCCTCGTGTCCGCGCGCACCCGCCTCCCGGTCAATGGCAACATGCCCGAGCTCTCGTCTTGATTCATCTCGATACAAACAACGAAGCGAATACAAACAGAGTGCGCTACACAGCCAACACAGGTGAAACTGAAAATGCAGTAAACAACATGCACAAAAAAAAAACGTTCACGAAATGCAAGTGATCATGCAGGATCTTGACGAGGGTATAAAAACAGGGGAGTTAGGTGGTGAAAAATATTTGACACGCGTTTGGGAGTAGCTTGCTTTGCCAGAGATTAGCTGGGGAGCACAGGGTGCAACAAAGCCTAAAGTTTTGATGCTCTTTTCGAGGGGGTCGAATAGCGATGCGCCACGTTGGGTGGACTTAGGTTGTTAAAAATGTCTCTAGTGCGCGCGCAAAGGATATTATTGCCTTTTACGTATGTTGTTAAGGATATCCGAGTAGCACATGTGCATCTTATCACAGTGTCATTCCAAGTTGACTGGCTAGATTAGTAGGTCAGAGGATCGTTGTCACGTTGACCCGTTCTCGCCTGACGCCAGTATAATCATAGTCCACCACAAAAGATGAAAAAGGAAAGAATACATTGCTCTTGCGCGACACCTAGCACATCCGGAAACAGGATCACAGTGGTTCAACAGTAAGATATTTACAGATTTGAGGACCTTTCGGTTGATACGGTGGTGTAAAGATGTCACAATGAATTCAGAACATATATACTGAGACCATACAGTATAGAAGAAAAATGTCAGATATACGTACTTTTTCTTCATCCTGTTCTCTTGAGTGGGAAACAGTAGCAGCTTAAGCCTTCAGCATCCTCAAGTAGTCGTCGATAATGGACATAGCAGATGAGCGGTACCCGGAGCCAAAAAGATTGTAGTGGTTCAGATAGTGGTACAGAAGATACATGTCCCTCCTCTTCTCAAATCCTGGCTGTTTCGGCATCACCTGTACCAGCAGAGTAGAGCATAAATTACCCATTTACACCCTCCATCAAAATACAACGAAATAATTGAGTAATCTGTAATCCATCCGACAGAAGACACGATAGTAAAATAGATAGGGGGCGAGGGAAAGGCACTAAACAGAAATGTGACCACATGCTGCATCAAGAATGCAGTTAGAAGAAAAACGGGAAGTTGGGGATATTTTGTGGGAATGATTCTCAAGCGGTGCACTATTTGATTACTACAAGTCATAAATCCTGTAATCAAATATATGACGTTTATTAAAAAAAGTAGAAAAGGTAGTCTCTATGTTTGCTCTCATGGTCTAGAAAATTCTCGCGTTAATCACTACACAAAGAGAAATATCTGCATAGTTTGTGGTTGGTCCAAATGATGACATAAATTGATTACATACATATATTATCTACACATGGGCCAGAAAATAAAGTGCTAGTGTAAATTAAGTCACTAAAGTATTACTATTTGATATTTCTATTGTCCTGCCAGACCTATACCAAAAGGAACGTTCTTACTACAGTTTTTCAGGTCCATCCTGCAGGTTCGCTAGCTTTATAGGCAAACAAAAGGCAACTATAGAGAAACTCTGAAATGTAACAAATAGGTCCATCCTGCAGGTTCGCTAGCTTTATAGGCAAACAAAAGGCAACTATAGAGAAACTCTGAAATGTAACAAATAATCAACAAGTTGGATGGGTTTCAGCATTTCAGAGTATGAAATGCACTCTTAATCTGAAGTGCTGGTGCTTAAAACAAATACATGGAACAGAACAAGAAAGTGAGTACCTCAAAATAGGAGCTATAGAATTCCCCACCAAATCCAGCACACCATGACATACCAAACTCCGCTTCATTGTGGCCATCTGCCGTTAAACAACAATAAGTTTCCGTCAACGAATTGTCTACTGGTCATGACGTGCCATAGGTAAGACCACCAGTAATCCAGGCATATCAACATGAATACAAAAAACTTGGCATGCCATAGGTAACACAAAATTATCTTCAGAAGCATACAATGTATATTTGCCTTCAAAGACAAAATAACAAGAAACCCAGTTTACTGCTAATGCAACCAATAATCATGGTTCTCACAAAATTAGAAAAATGTACTCCAGGAAATATTCTTCAGTAAAAAAATTATATTTGGAATCCATAACCATGGTTTTGGAATTCGAGACAAGGAACAGTGAATATTACTTACAGTAGCAAGCTGGGTCCAATATAACAGGTTCACCATTAGTATCAGAACTTATGTTTCCACTCCATAGATCCCCATGAAGCAAGCATGGCTCCATAACAGCCCCTTCAAAAAGTGGATGCATATTCTCGATCAATCGCTGACCTGTGCTTAAGGAGCAAAAGTTAGCAAAGATGAAGGACCACAAATCAAGAGAAAAATGACAAGCATATTAGTGTATCTCATACAAAAGATGAGAACACAGATGCTTGATTTATCCTCCTTTCTCCTATGCACCTTTTTCGTATATCGCCGAATCTCCAAATCGTTGGGTTAGCAACTCTAATTGGAAGCCCAATCTATGCTTTGAGTAAAACTCAATCCAGTCAGCAGTCCAAGTGTTAATTTGCGGAGTACTACAGTAAAAGAAAAGGATGATTAGAAGAGCTCAAGATAGAAATTGCAATGGAACTTGATTGATGTGCCATGTTTCACCAAACTTATAGTGTGCGGACATAAGGGATATGGTACCTTCCAATTGTATTGTCAACATAGAAACCATAGCCCTTATCAGATTTGGCAGCTTTATGCATTTCAGCTAGTTTCCTTCCCAAAGCTGACTGAAAACAAATGGTTTGTTAACCACAAAGGATTTTAGGAAAAGGTTGCAATCTGAACTATATTTGCATAACTTTACCTGGTCACCTCTAGAGCGACCAAATTCAATAAACTCCATGATTATAAAAGAACCACCAGTTGGCAACGATCCAACCTATAGCAACAGGGACATAGTAAATAATAAATAAAAACTGAAGAAGTTTAAGTCCTGTGAAGAAGAAAAAGAAGCTGGCTCAGGTAACTGGTGAAAAAACAACATAGCATATGCCTACACAGCCATCTATGTAACTGGTTGCATGTTAAGTCCAGTCCAATCAGCGAATACCAGGCACCCAAGATGATGTAACACATATCAATATCAGAGGAGAAGAACTAGAAACATGTACTTTGATGCTAATCAAATGGTAGAACTCTTAGTTAGTTCTGGATATTAACAAATCATGGATATACATCCATCGTGTATGTGTAGGACAATAAAACCACTCATGTGCTTAGATGCAATGTACTGTACTGTTCTATGCTTACGGAAAAACACACATGTTCATGCATCTGATCCTTTACTAACCCCTTTTTATTTAGAGGAAAAACCTTTACTAACCTTGTATGGCAATGGAACACGGATTGAATTTGTGTCATACATGGACTTCAAACCAAGAGCCTCCCCTTCAAACATAGATGGACCAATACGCCTGGCACACAATGCAATGTACATTTTCTGTCATTGCCACTATAAAACCCATATCATGTCTAGTTGCAGAACTCCAAAGACATCATTGATTCAAAAAGGAACTTGGCACACCTATTGGTCTTCACAAAGAAGGAGCCAGCATCGGTCTTGTAGCACTGAGCAGAGTTAATGCAGCCACCGCCGATGGAACTGACCCCGGTGATCTTCGTGGCCTTCCCTTCGGTGAGAATCCATTCCCTGATTGGATCTTCGCCCAATGCGGCCACTGGCAAATTGTGCAAAGCCGGCTAAGAGGGAAACACGAACAAAACAACATGGTGCATAACATCTACAGCTATTGCAGCAGCGCAATTGTGCAATGCCATTAAACTACCCATGGAAACTGGAATCAACAGCCACCACCCCACCACTACACTATTTGCGGCTGCTCCGAGTAAACCCAGTCCCCTATCCAAACTTCATATCGAATACTCTCCTCACCGGAACCAGAACTATAGTCTAGAATCGACAATACAACCATACATGAGCCCGGAGAATCTAAACTGCAAAATTTGGGCGAATGGCGAGCTAAGTGAAGAGGTGAGGTAGGAAAGCGGGGGAGGCGGGGCTTACTGATGAAGAGCCTGGAGGCTGCGCTTCGGGGGCAGGCGGAGGCGGAGCGGCGAGACGGCCGATGGCGAGCGACGCGGGGGAGCCGGGGAAAGGGGGAGGAGGTGGAGGGCGAGGCGGCGGACAGCAGCGCCACGTTTGCCATCTCGTCCGTCGCGCTCGCTTTCTGCCTGCCCACCGAGTTCACCGCGCGCCGCGCTGCGGTTGGCTGCCACCGGGATGGTGTAACTGTCAATGAGAAATACCATAGGGCCCTATCTGCAACTGTCCCTGTCTCTCTCCGATTTGGGCCTTATTAGCTAATGGGCCTTTATGCCGGAGCCCAGGACTAATCGCTCTCTCTTGGGGAATTTTTAGCATTTTTAACTTTTTTAAAGATTTACAAAAAATAATTTTCCGTTTCGAAATATTGCAAATCTAGTCGCCTCCCCGCCATCTGAGAGGGCGAGATTTAAAAATTGCTCTCCCAGAGGGCGTTTTCGCTAACGTGGCAGATGACCGTTGGACATCGTCTCCCGCGTCGACGGTTTTATTAAAAAAAACCCTTGTCGCTCTTGGTAAGGACGTTTTTTAACTGTAGATTCGGGGGGCCACTTGCAAAAGGGTGTCCATCTTGGCTTTTTTTCAGGCGGCCCCTTTGCCGCCCTTTCAGAAAACGTTTTTTGGTCGTTCCCGTCCTCTGGAAGGGCTTTTTTTGCCGCCCCACATAAAACCTGAGCCCACCCCAGTCTGTCGTCATTTGCAGCGCTCACAACTCCAGAAAACAAGAGAGATAGAGGGGTGAGGAAGAGGAAGAAGAGCGACGAAGCCCTGTTAGATTGCATACTCCATCCCAGGTAAATGCAATATCCCGTTGTATCTTTTTGTTAGTTAGTTTGTAAATGAAATATTAGGGAAAATGGATTTATTTTTAATATTGTCGCCAGTAGGTTATGCGTGCTACATGTGTGTAATAATGATAATTATTTACTCTATGTTGGTTGTTTGTATATAATCCGTTCGCCGCACTCACATGTTACGAGAACATTCCATGTCGTTCGCTGCACGATACTCAAAGAAACGACAAAAAAACTTTCTTGCGTGCGAAAGACGTGTACGATCCATCGCTATCAGTTTTTGCCCCGTGACAAACCTACACGATACGTCGCTGTCAACTTTCGATGCGTGAAGGAATCCCCACTCAGCTTCTGCGGATGCTTTTCCTCGACAGATTCATTCAATTTGCGCTGCCTAACGTCATGTCAAATCCGTGCAATAAGTAAACTCAACTTACACGGAGGTGTGCCTCGGATCCCTCCACTATATATTACTTCGATCCGAATACGAGCTCTTCGTATATTCACTCTGTTTTCTACACTTCCACATACAATGGATTGTCCATTCGTTGAGCGTCTCGACTGACGACTCCATCCTTTGGGCGGTTTGATTCTACTATGGTGTGACCGTCCGTTATGTCATTATGGGGATGCCTACATACTTACGTCGTCCCTCACCACAGAAACCCGAGGGAGGCGATTTTTTCAATGTGCCAACATAGATCGGGTATAGCTTATCTGCAATGCTTTCTACTATAAAATATTCACACAGAAAACGCTAACTTGACCGTACATCATGTTAACACTTCATGCAGGCATATCGTCGGGTCCGGAACTTCGTTGAGTGGATAGAGATGGAGAACCCACGAACCGATGGAACACGGTCCTACCTACTAAGCGAAACAAGGTCAGACTACCTTTGACGCAAATCTGAGTACCAACGTCGAGTTGGTGCTGAAGCTTTGGATTGGCCTATGGATCAGCTCGCACTACCCACATGGCGGGAACGACCAGAATGCCATTGTGGTCTCCGTTGTCAGGTGGTAAGATCCATAAGACAAGCAACTAGAGGACAACGATGCTTCGTGTGTCCCGAGATTGTGGATGACGATTTTGTTGTGAGTACCATTTTTTCTTGGTTAACCTATTCGCTTGTTTCACTTTCTAACCCCGAACATCACAAATGTACAACGAGGAGGATGTACGTCACTGTCGATTCGAAGAGTGGATCGATTCGGTTAGACCTGCTTCGATCGGTTCGACGGTAACGCAACCTGAGTCGACCGAACAATTCCTTCAGGCATGGATGGGAGTATGAACGTCGAGTCGAAATCGCAAGTTTAGATTGGAGGAACAACCCACTAGGTTTCCCAAAATGGTCAGAGCGTCCCATGTGCGGTTGTAGGGATCGTTGCAAGATGGCTACCTCCTTTGAACCACGAACATATGGCCGGACATATTTCATTTGCCTCAACTTAGACAATGACTTCGTTGTACGTCTTTCGGTTTATCAATCGCGCTAATGTCTTCACTCTAGTGGCTCTCTAACTGATTACATGTGTTTCTTTACCGAGGCATTCAAAGGAGGTGCGGATTCACTATGTGGATCAACAATGTTATTCCCCAATATAATGGCCTAAAAGTAAGTGAATGTGAAACACAAAAGGAGTACAACGCCGAGAAGGAAAGAGAAAGTTGAAGACAAGCTGAACGCCCTAGAACGATTCTGTAGGATAGCCGAGCCTCGACTCGACTCGTCGAGGCCGACTAAGTTCTATCATGTATGCATGGCATTGGTTCCGTGATTTAATTACGTGCAATAATTCTTATGAAACATATGCCATGTATTGTATCATCCATATATGATGGGTTATGCAACAACGTGGCACACAACTGCTTAACCATTGCTTCTAAGTTAACTTGGTTAAAACGCTATGTTATTGTAAATGACGTGTACAGTACTGAGCTACGAAGCAAACTCTGAGTTAAAAATGACATGGCCAAACTTCCTTTAGATTTGCAACAATACAAATTATGGACGAAATATGGGAAAAATCGATCCATAGAGGCCAATTAGGGGGTAGGGTTTGTTGCATGCAGGAAAAAATCGCCCTTGTAGAGGGCGGCCGCCTTTTTTGCAGGCGGCCCCCTCAAGCTACGGTTCAAAAACGCCCTCTGGAAGGGCGGCAAGGGGGCTGCCTACAAAAAATCCAGGGCGACCGCTCTTTTGCAGACGGTCCTCTGAATCTACAGTTAAAAACACCCTTGTCAAGGATGGCAAGGGTTTTTTTAAAAACGTCGGCCGGCGGATGAAGCCAAACGACCGTCCGCCACTTCGGTGAAAACGTTCTCGGGAGGGCGATTTTAAATCTCGTCCTCCCGAAGACGAGAGGCGATTTGCAATATTTCAAAACGAAAAATTATTTTTGTTAATCTTTAAAAAATTTAAAATGCTAAAAATTTCTGGACTATGCAGTAGAAGTTGACGGGTCAATGTAATCGGCAACGGCTTTGAAAGCAGGATTTAAATAGCCTAATTGTTTCACTTATTATAGATGTTTATTATTGACCAAAATTTGACTTTTAAAACTTACTACTTTCATTTATTTATTTTATATTATAAGTTGTTTTGATTTTTTATAAGTCAAACTTCTAAATTTATAAAAAATATCACAATATTTTTTACAATTTAGTGTGTGTTATTATATTTTTATAAACTTAATCAAACTTTAAAAAATAAAAAAACAAAGCGCCTTATAATTTTTAAGTTATTTTTATGATTCTTTTCATCGGAATTTATTTTACAGTGTCGAGTCGTTAAAGATACGTGCACAAAAATCTACTCATAAATATTTTTTAATAAATGGTATCTATAACTATCTATAAACTATAAAGTAAGTAGTGTTTCTACCTAAACTTTTGTTCTGTCTAGCTATTTTGTAGAAAACCCTTTGAGTTTTTTCAAAATTAACCCGTAGTTAGTGGTGGATACCGGCTCGGCTCGGCTCGTGGCCGACTCGAGCCACTCGCGAGCCACTTTAATACAAGGCAATTTATGTACAAATTACATTTCATTTTTTGTATCTATTAAATATGTAAATATATAATTGAAAAAAAGTAAAAATTGATATATTAAGTCCATAATTAACGTAATAACACTTGTCCATCGGTAATTATCCATGCAAATGTAATGATGCATCTGGATTAGATATTATTACTATTATAATCTAAAGCATTAGATCCATATTGACAAAATGATAAAATTTATTGATTTATTATTACATCAACAACAAAACAAGCAAAAGAATAACAAAACAAACAAAACATTACACTCTGCTTTGTACATTGCATCGGCTCGTTGAGCTCACGAGCGGCTCGCGAGCTAACTCGAGCTAGCTCGTTATAGCTAACGAGCTAAACCCTTGACGCAACTCGTTAGCATTTCTCAACGAGCCGAGCCGTGCTTGAGCCAACCACGAGCCGAACGAGCTAGCGAGCCACGAGTATTTCGTCAGCCCTACGCTCAGTCCTAATGCTAAAAAGAAAGGGAGGACTTGGATGAAAAAAACCACCTTCGCCCCTCCCTCCCCGCGCCCTCCCTCCCATCCCCATCTGCGCGCGCCCGCGTCACGCCGCGCTCCTTCCTTCCATCACTGCTCGGAGCTCCCGCGCCCCTTCATGCCGTCCTTATTCATGTCGCGTCGACTTCACCGTTGCAATGCACGGCACAATTGTTAGTTGATAAGTATACATAAGTAAAACAACAGGGCTATTAGACGCAGCGACATGAAAAAAAAGAGAGTAGTGGAATTGAATGTCACCTCTTCTGTAACTCACAGGATATTAAACACAAGAATACAAGAACTTAGTGCCTTTGAATGCTTTATTAGAAATAAAATATAGGAATTTGGGAGAAAGTTTGTTTGGTAAGAGAGAGAAATAAAGAGAGTGCGTTGGAAAAATAAAATATGAGCTATGAACTAATGCTTATTATTTCTTTGGAACGAGGCATGTGAAATCAAATCATAGCATATTTTTAAGTTGCATTCCTTCGATCCAAAGAACACTATAGAAATAGAATTTTAATGATTTGACTCCTTTGCAAAACCTAAAAAGGAAAATCCTCCAATCCAAACGTAGCTCAACCCCTGAGCATTGCAGCGGGCAATGACCAAAAAAGGTGTAAGAAAAATTACGAAGAACATATATTATAATATGTCGTCAGTATACATCATACAGAGGAAAGGTGATAAACCGAATTTTCTCAATACTACGTCAATAAAGATTTCTTTTGCAGAATACACTGTATATAAGACTATGCTGAGATTCAATTTGCCCATATTGTTGTGCTCATCTTCTCCTGACAATTGCTGTGCAACTGTATCGAGGATAGGCCTATTAGATCACCGAACGAACAAGAAGAAAATTATGCTGAACAACGATGCTGAAAACTTCATACTCAAATGAAGAAAATTCAGATATTAGATTGAACCATTTTATACACGATTTCATTTTATTGTCACAACAAACCTTCAAACATGTTTCCCCCACAAATCAACGACAGAAACAACAGCAGTACAACGCAAAGATCTAATCTTTACCGGCTCCGGCGTCCACCTCTTCCACAGCATCGGCGGCGGCGGCAGCAGGCACATCTCCGGCATCCACCTGTTCCGCCGCATCGGTGGCCGCGGTGGCAGCAGGCGCATCTCCGGCATCCACCTCTTCCGCAGCATCGACAGCGGCAGTGGCAGCAGGCGCATCTCCGGCACTTGCACACTGGTATGGATCTTCCTCGTCTTCCAACGAGAGCGCAAGGGGCACCCTGATATCCCTGTAGCTGCAGACGTATGGCGCGTCACGGCCGTGATAGGTGCCGGTCCACTTCCCGTCGTTGATGTGGCTGGCGTCCCACACGGACGCGTACAGGAACATGGGCTTCTCCGGCCACGGCTCGCCGGCGAGGCGCTCCTCCCTCCGGATCAGCTCGCCGTCGATGCGCCACTCGATGGCCTCGGCGCCCCAGGCGATGGCGTAGTGGTGGAAGCCGTCGGAGGAGTCGAACGGTAGGACGTGGATCTGCTCCCTCCCGCCCCCGCCGGCGACGTGGAAGTTGGTCTGGACGGCGCACTTGTCGTGGCCGAGGAACTCGAAGTCGATCTCGTCCATGTCGCGGGAGCCCTCGAGGGAGGAGAGGTAGAGGTTGTAGTTGAGGCCGGCCGTGTCCCCCGCCGGCGCTCGGATGGTGGCGGCGACGGCGCCGCCAGGGAGGAAGCGGCAGCGGGAGCGCCAGCGCGCGCCGCCGCGGTCGTCGTAGGTGACGTGGATCTCGCCGTCCTCGGAGGCGTGGTGGCAGGCCTCGGGGCAGTAGTCGACGGCGATGTGGGCCAGTGGCTCCGTGCCGTCGGGGTGCAGGTGCAGGTGCACGTGCGGCGACTCAACGGCGATGCATTCGGATTCCGACGCCATGATGGACAGGGACAGGGAGAGCTGGGCAGCAGTCCAGCAGAGGAGTGGAGAGTCCAACTCACGAACAGCGCCAAGAAGTAGTGTCGTAGTTGGGCTTGATCCAAGACATGCGCCGCTACATCCGCGCCGGGCACGTTCGGCAGGTTTCGAATTGTGTTTGTATTTGTCGGGGTACCATGTTTTTTGGGTATGCCTCATGAAGTATTGATCCAGTAGTTGTCAAAGTATTTATGGGTAAGTAATTTCTCTGTCTCAAAATAGATTATTTATTAGTAAAGATTAAGGTTTAGAAAGAAATGATTATTAAATGACGTAGTATTGTTGGGAGTGAGAGAGTAACTGATGGTGGTAGGATGAAAATTTTTTTGAATCGGAGATAATTAATGTGACAGAATGTATTCTAAAAACTCTTTTGATAAAATTTAAGGTAGAGAAAGTAGAATACATATCCATAACCATAGTGCTTCGATTTCGGGTTGAGCATAATCATACCAATGACTGAAACTTTAAAATTTTAGCCCACTTTAAAATCTTATTTTCAAAATAGATCTGCAAAAAACTTAGGGCCTGTTCGGCTAGTCAGTCCTGCCCACGTAGCTGCTGCAGCTGCAAACAAATGTTTGTGTTGGTCCGGCTTTCGCGGTTTTCGCCCGTTTCGTGGAGGTGCGACACGGCATCTCCGCAGTTTCGTTTAAATAATTTCGTGAGAATTTAAAAATTTGAAAAAATTCATTTTAACACAAAAGTATATATATATATTATTAAAAATATAAATTTCGCGATGTTTGCCTCGAAAATCGCGGTATATGGCGCGGTTTGAGCGAAAATCGCAGCACGACGCAGATTTAGATTTAAATCACGGTTTTCACGGTTTTCGCGGTACGCACGAAATCATTCAAATTCAAATGTGTTACTGTTCATCGCCGACGGTTTTGAATTTCGGCTGAAATCGCCGTGCCGCCCAACCCTAGTGTTGGCTGCACAACAGCGAAATTAAATACTGATCCTATGTAGTATTGTTATCTTGACTGACATGGAAGCCCCATACAAATCGGGTCCATATATCAGTCACTCAACGTCAAAGACAATACTATAAAAGATTCTTTTCCGCCGAACAGAGCCTTAACAAAAATAAACCTTAGCTCAGTGCCAGCCTTAACAAAAATAAACATTAGTTATAAAAGATTTTTTCCGCCGAACAGAGCATTAACAAAAATAAACCTTAGCTTAGTGCCAGCCTTAACAAAAATGAACATTAGCTATAAAAGTTTTTTTCCGCCGAACAGAGCCTTAACAAAAATAAATCTTAGCTCAGTGCCAGCCTTAACAAAAATAAACATTAGCTATAAAAGATTTTTTTCCGCCGAACAGAGCCTTAACAAAAATAAACGTTAGCTCAGTGCTAGCCTTAACAAAAATGAACATTAGCTCAGTGCCAGCTACAACCGAGGTATAACATTTCAGCTCGACTTGCTAAGATGGCACAAATTCTACATTGGAAGGGATTTGGCGCTGACCCCGTATTACAGTTAAAATACTTATTGTTTCATTCCAAACAGTGTTGAAGCGTACCGGTAAGAAGGGCATTATTCATTATGTGCATCAATGTGACCTTCTACTAACGTGGAGCGTGCCAGCTCGGCAGGACTCTCAACGCCGAAGAATATGGCGCCGAGATGTTCTCCCTCAACACGTTCAGGTCGGGTTTTCTAAAAAAGTTATTTTAGTTGTTTCTTAAAACAAGTTTTTGAAAAGGGCCAATTTGTCAAAACTTCAGTCCAGGATGAGTGGACAAGAAAATACAAAGTGCAATCAAACAATACCTGAAAAAGTGTTTTATGATCCACAGTAATTTGCAGCAGTGACGAAAATACTAGATATACATTATCTGGCAGTACTCTCACGAATTTATACCGTATGATACTGTAAAAATAAGAAGAACCAGATCCCTTATCTAGGAGCATCACGAATGGAATTTCAGCTCCTCATTGACTGCAAATTCAGTCTTAAAGTTTACATGACTGATAGTTTACTTGAGCCAGAGCCAGAGCGAGTGCTACTCAGGCCAGGATCAACCTCAAACCAAAAGTTGTTACACATAACCCTCGAGCAGCACGCATCCATTTATCTCCTTGTGCTCCACATCCTTCAGTGGAAATGACTGGGTCCCACCAAATGCCAGGTCGCTCGGTCCTTTGCTCACATTCCAGATAGGCTGGAGCTCCACAACAACCTTCTGTACCAACTTCTCCTCATGAAAATTGTTCAGAAGCGATGCGATGCCTCCTCCAGCCTCCCTGAAATCCACCAACACACTACATAGCCCTCGTTGTGCAAGAAGTTGAAGAATGGACTCCAGGTTCATCCGATCAAGGACTAAAACCTCAACTCCTGCTGGCTCCACACTGATAGGAATATCAGTTAGAACTACTGCCTCGGATGCACACTCTTCTTTGAGAAACGGAATGTTTACTTGGGAATTTTCGCCCTGCGCCATGATGATATAAATAGGCTGCTTTGCACCAGCTTCATGGGATATAGGCAAGGTATTCGTCTTGGCCAAATTGCTTGAAACTATTACTCCATCGTATTCTTTCAGTAACTGCGAGTAGTATCCACCTGGTTGATCAGCTCCGCTCCCAATTTGATTTATGACGACTCCATTCATCGAGAGTGTGGTTCTGTTATTCATGTGGCAGATAAAAAATCACCAACATTCCACATTGTACTTCAAACAAAAAACAGTTGCAAAGATATTTGCATATTTACCTTAGAGTTGCAAAGGCCTTCCCAGTAAGCATGCGATGGATGTAAGCCTCGTTTAGCTTGCGGCAAGACGCTTCTTCCTCCACGCATAACCTCACATCTATCCCGGCACTTTTGAGCCTTTCAATCCCCTTTGATGCCACAATAGGATTTGGGTCAGTCATCCCCACCACAACATCCTTAACTTTCGCATTGATGAGAGCTTCAGTGCAGGGAGGTGTCCTCCCGTAATGGTTGCAGGGCTCTAAGCTCACATAGGCCGTTGCATTCTCTGCTAAATCCCCAGCATCTCTTAGAGCAAATACCTGGAGTAGGCAATGTAAGGTATACTATGTTAGGGACTTAGGACATTATTATCAACTTCATTATACATTACATGACAAGTTCTTAAGTAGGCTATGGACAATATTCCCTACAACAATGCAATGTACTACTGGTATTCACAACGAGCTTCGTTGTATTAATATTTACAATTTCCCTCTTTTCCATATGCACACATTGCAATGAGGTTGACACGTTTCAATGTTACAGATGGTGTGCCTAAAAATCAAGATTAGGGTGAATTCTTAACACACAATGAACCAATGATTGCATTAAGATTGAACTGATGCCACAACTGTCAAAATTTTTGATCTTGCACCAAAGCAACACAGAAAGAAACCTTTCTAGTACTATTATTTAACGTATCCGATAAAACAAACTTAAAAAAAGTAAGGGCCTATTCAGATTGCTGCCAAAATAAACTTTTTCAAAATTTGGTAATGTCAATATTTTGGTAAATTGACAATATTATCAAATTTTAGTAGGATAGATTAAATGTATTTGTTCAAAATGGCATCAATCTAAGAGTGCGAGAGAGGTGACCTCGGCGTGGGGCTGGCCGGCTTTGGGATGGAATCCCTCGCCGACGACGCGGCCGTCGCGGACAACGACACAGCCGACCATGGGGTTAGGGCTGGTGTGGCCGGCCGCCTTGCGCGCCAGCTCCACGCAGCGGCGCATGTAGTGCCCGTCCATGTCGGTCGCTTGCGCCTGGCACCGCACGCCGCCAACGAGGCCACGGCCCCCTCGGACTGCGAAGCGAGCGCTACAAGGAGAAGCCGTCGAGGCGGCGGGGCGCGGAGTGAGGTGGGTGTGCGAGACAAGCGAGGAGGCCATGCCCGTGTAACAGAGTCGCCGAGGAGAGGAGTTCCAATCCCCAATCCGACGAGCCGTTTGTGGGATAGAAAGCGAGGTGGTTACGGCCTGATCTGACCTGACTGACGGATCCGGGAGCCTGTTTGGGTTGGAGTCTCCGGGTCACCCAAGCAACCCTGCCTACCATCTAGGGTTGAAAACGAACGGAATTTTTCCGTCCCGATCCGTTCGTTTTTCTACATTTAACCCGATCGTTTTCATATTTTTGGAAAAATACGGAAATGGAACGGAAGTAGAAATGATATTTTTTCGTCCATTTTTACTGAATTCCGTATTTAATCCGAATATTTTCGGATTGTATCCGGATTTAACTCGAATTTTAGACTCATGAATATTTGTGTCTCGAAGGCCCAGTCGTCTAGGCCTATCTAAACAAAACCTACCATATCATTCATCCATCGAGATCCTTTTGATTTGAAGTGAATAATTGTATGTCATCATAGACCGTTCATATCAATTATCTTATAATTTTGATTGGTTGGTAGAATTATCTTAATATCTTATTAATTATAAAAAAAACAAGACGTGGTTAGAAGATATGTAAATTCCGACTTAAGTTCCGGTTCCGACCGTTTCCGTGCACTTGTATATTTTGATTAGTTTCCGAACCGTATTTTCCGAACCGGATCCGTTTCCGCTAAATAATATAGAAACGGAAGTAAAAATGGGGTTTTTCCGTCCGTTTCCGTTCGTTTTCATCCCTACTACCATCACACCGCCGTGCCACTGCAGAGCTAGCGCCGCCGACGAGCGAAACAAGCCCCGCCATGGCTTCAACTCCCGAAGTGGGAGCACGTGGCAAAGATAGCCGGCGGCGACAAGGAATCCGCCACGGCCGTCGACGACCGACCCGATCCATCGCCGTCCTTCGATCTCCTTTTGGATTAAGTCTGTTCTTTGCCCCAACTTCAATTTTCACATATACACCTCTCGAAATATTATTAAAGGACGTACATTTTGCAATATATATTTTTATAGAAAAAAATATTATAAAAATTATATGAATTTAATTTTAGAATTTTAAGCTAATATTTAATAATTATATGCTAATGAGCTATCCTATTTTTTAATAAAAAAATTTCAACCACATACATAATGAACACAGCCTAAGAGCATCTCCAGTAGTTTGCTAAAACAACTTGCTATCCTAATCTATTTAGTAAAACCACAAAATACACCCTCCAACAGTTTGGTAAAGCAACTTGCTATTCCTATCAACTTGCTATTCTCAGGCCTCGCACTGCCATATTTGCACAGTCGGAGAAACTTGCCATTCGCGAAATTTTCCGTCGCCCTCCCCCGCGCCCGCGCAAGCGCCTCCCTTCCCGCGCGCGCCAAGTACCTGTTCCCGCGTTTCTCCCTTGCGCGCGCGATGAGAGATGCCCGGGGTATATATCTAGTCGGTCGTCGATGTTTCTTCTGTTTCATCACCGCGCGCCGCCGCCGTAGGGCTTCGTCTTGCGCGGGTCAATTGGCGTCGGTTCCCTTCATCGCCCGGCGGGAGGATCAAGGGTCCAGTGCGGTGCACAATTCGATCTGGTCCGTTCTACGATTCCCTTGTTTGGTCTGCGATCTGGTCTGCAATCTGGTCCGCGATTCCCTTGTACTTTGCACAATTCGATCTGATAGTCATGAACAGAATACATGGTCGATTGATAACATCGTTTGGTTCCTGGAAGGAGATTAAATTTGTCATGGTCGATACATGATCTGATAGAATACATGCTTGATTCATAGGAACGCCGTTGATGCCAATATAGGGTAGATCGATAGGGTGTTGGGTTGCTGATTGTTCATCTATTGCAAGTAACTGTGCTATGTCCGCCTCATTGGGATATCTGAGGTATTCATCTCCAAAAATTTCAACAACTGCAGTAACAAACTTACGTAGGCTCTCTAGTGCGATACTTTCGCCAATGCGAACGTACTCATCTGTCGCATCAGCTGAAAGCCCATAAGTGAGCATACGCATTGCGGCCGTGACTTTTTGAAAGCAACTCAATCCAAGCTGATTGGCCGCATTTCTTTTCTACACAAAGTACTCATCGTGCGCTTCAACAGCATTCATTATGCGTACGAAAAGTTCCTTAGACATCTTGTACCTGAACAAAACAAAAATAAAGTTTTACAACAATAATATTTCAGCACGTAATAGATAATTAATCTGAATAATATTTCAGCATGTAAAAGATAATTAATCCGAAGGTAAAGAACAACAACCTTCGACGGAACATTTCAGAGCCGTATGTTGGATTCTCCGCCAAGTAATCTCGATACATCCTATCATGTCCACCTTCTCTATCACGGCGAAGATATCTACGACCTTTGACAGAGCCACCGTGTGGTCCTTTGTCATCGGAGAAACTTTGTACAATTCGGGCAGCCGCTAATATCAGCGAGTCATCGTCATCTGATGATTCTTCATCCAATTGTCTTCATGCACGGGATCTCTTCCTAGGCATGATTCCTAAAGGACAAAGATTATAGAATGAACAATGGCCTGTAGAATATTTGAAATCATAGCACCGTGGAAGACGATCATGGGAGGTGAGGCCGACCTTGATGGGAGCGGGAGATGTCTGTCTTGGTGGAGAAGATGCCTGCGTTGTGGTAGATGCTAGCCGGCGGCTTCGAGGTACGAGATGCGACGGCGGCCTTTCAGGTACGAGATGCGGCGGCGGCCTTTGATGTACGAGATGCGGCGGCGGCTATTGATCACGAACCTACGAGGACGTTGCTTTCACGTACTTATCGAGATGATGATGGAATACGTCGCGGTGCGCGAGAGGAGGCCCGTCGGGTGGCGCAGAATGGGCTGGGGTAGGCCTTCTTTTTTTAAGTTTAGCAAGTGGGTTTACCAAACTATTGGAGATACATCTGTTTTCCCCTTGTCATATCTTTTAGCAAGTTGCCAAATCACAAGGATAGCAAACTACTGGAGATGCTCTACATGTCCTCCTCATCGTATCCATAGATTAGATTTCATGGTAGTATTAATGTGATTAAATTAAGTCCATAACACTATTAATGAATGAATTCAACATTCTAATCAACATGAAAAATAAAAAAAACTTTGTGAGTTAAATCACCACCTCACCTTCTTTCTTTATTTTTTTCTCTCATTTCCTCCCCTTCCCTCATCTCCTTCATACCGAAGAGCGCCGGTGATGAGCTTCGACCTCATCATTGTCAGCGAGCTGGGGAAGCAGGAGTACCGTGACCTGGCGCGGGAGGCCGTGCACCTGTGCCTCTCGTGTCGAGCCTCTCTGACCACACACCAGTGTCGAGCACCTTCGGATTGTCATTAGTGAAATGATCCATTTATACTGTCTTGGACCTAATTTAATATGATTTTTCAATTTGGAAGGTAAGATCTTCGGTTTTGTAGTTCAGGGGTATCATTTATACCCAACAGAAAGATGAGGGACGCAAAGTGGGCTTATTTCATCTTTTCCTCATCAGTGTTGGGCCTTGCGTCTTAGGCCCTGTTCAAACTGCATCTCTTGGTTCATAAGCCCAACTGTTTGCGACAAATTCAGGCCCATATGATTCACGTCAGTACAAAACCTCGGATTATAAATTCAGAGCTTCCTGTCTGTCCACACGGTAGGGGGACTAAAATCCAAACGTGTCAGTCTCCCAATCCAAGGGAAGAAGCGCCCCGTCCCTCCACCACGAGTCATCTCATCTCATCTCAATCCACACCAATCGAATGGTGAAATAGCCGTGGAGAAGAAAGCCACTGCTCCTCTGCTCCAGTCTCCAGGAGGAGTGGAAGGTCTCGGCAAACATCAGGTAGCCGTCCCTCCTTTATCCACTTCGCTTCTCTGCAACGCTGCCTCCTAATCCCTGGTTAGCAAGGTAATTAATTGATCAGACCTTCCTAATCTCACTGCTTCCTGCACCTTGCTTCCACTCTAGCAAGGTAATTAGCCAGTTTGTGTACTTGACAGATTGGCTGGTTTCAACCATGTACTGGTTCTATTTCCAGACCAGCTTAATCGGCAGAGAGTACAGAAGTAGCTAAATGATTGGTGCTTTGGTAGACATGTGTTGTATGTGCATTTGATTTTGTGAATTTTCTGTGGCTCTCTCGTCTTTGGTTACTTCAGGAAGGGAAGATGAGCACGTTAGACGCCACACGAGCAGAGCTCGGCCTTGTTGTTCTGTACTTGAACAAAGCCGAGGCCAGGGACAAGATATGCAGGGCGATCCAATATGGCTCAAAATTTATCAGCAACGGGCAGCCTGGCACGGCACAGGATGTCGACAGGTCCACCACCCTTGCTCGCAAAGTTTTCCGGCTTCTCAAGGTCACAGCGATGATCCTATCCTGTTTGCTACTTGCTGGTGTCAAACAGCAGTTATCTAAGCGTCAGGAAACTGATGTTTTTTGAACTGTTTCTGTCTTGCATTTGCAGTGGGTCAATGATCTGCATGCTCTTATCAGCCCTCCTGCTAAGGGGACTCCACTTACACTGGTCTTGCTTGGGAAGGTATTTCTTTTTCTTCTACAAAAATTCCAACCAAGAATTCTCTGCTTGAGAATGATGTGATTGTTAACCAATGGCTTTTACAATTGCAGTCCAAAAATGCGCTGCTCTCGACGTTCTTGTTCCTGGACCAATTTGTATGGTTGGGAAGAACAGGGATATACAAGGTTGTCAAGATTGATACACGGTTCAACAGTTGTTTTTGCCTTGTGTTGATATACAAGGTTGTCTAACTTATGATTTACTATCAAAATGAATTTTCTGTTCTTGTTGCTAGAACAAGGAGCGCACGGACCGGATTGTCAGGATATCCCTCTACTGCTGGATGGCTTCTTCAGCCTGTGCAGGGTTAGTTGAGGTATAACTACTTCACTGCAATTTTTTTACCCCATTTTGATAGTCAATAAAAATCACTGAACATATATATTCCATTTGGCAGCTTGGAGAGCTTAAGAGGCTATCAAAATCAATGAGGAAGCTGGCCAGAGAGCTGAAGGATGCTGACAAATACGAGGTATGAATTCTTCCATCATCTCGGCAGCCGATTGGCAACTGATGATGAGTTCAGATACTTCATAGAGCTTATGCAGTTAACCTTCTCGTTCTGTTTCTGCTCGGTTCGTAGAATGAACAGTACAAGAGCAAGATGAAACAGTCGGATGAACGTCTGCTAGCACTGGTGAAGGCGGCCATGGATGTGGTGGTGGCCATAGGGCTTCTTCAGCTGTCACCAAAGAAGATCACTCCAAGGGTAACAGGGGCGTTTGGATTCGTCACCTCACTCATTTCCTGCTATCAGGTACCCATTGAATCTGTTCATCCTGTCAATGTTCTTGGAGAATTTTCAGTGAGAGGCGTACTGAAATTTTGTACTCAACTGTCCCATTTTGCCATGCAGCAACTTCCATCTCGTGCTCCCGCAACCAAAGTGAAGGCATGATGTTAATTGCCGTTGTAGCCCAAAGGGAGCCCATCACTGGAATCTGCAGACGTCCATGGATTGTGAGATAATCTGTCTATGATGATCAGTATAGAATACTTCAGTTGTACGTATGGTTTATGGCTTCACACGATACCCTCCTGAACTGCAATGAACATGGTTATGTGTTCATGCATGTCTTCTACTTGTATGTGCCAACATGGCTACCAAATTTATACTCATTTGAATATGTATGCCCACTACTCCCCGACATGCTAGTAGAATAGAAGTACAATAATTTGTTTTGAGAGAGAGAGAGATGTTATTATAGTTCTTCACTAAGTATCTATATATGGCATAACACTGCATATGTCACTACTGCAGTTTGGTGCGTCATCACGCTAAAAGGTGACACGCTACCAGCCGATGAACACTTGACTATCACTTGGGCAAATTGAGCAGCTAATCATCATGGACAAAGATCATGTGCCCACTCAAGCAAGGCGCACGCGCGAGCGCGAGTAGAGTTGTTTCCACATCATATACAGAGTTGTGTCCACATCATACCCCAATTTATCTCACTGTCATGCTGATAGCGTCATCATGTCGTCCACATTAGCTTACTGAAATGTTCACACTAAACAATAACTTGAGTACATCGGCTCTCCATTAATTTCGGTTTCAGCAGAGAGTATAATTTGCTTTCCTACATAGTATCCATCACAAAAATATATAACACCTCAGTATATTCAGTAAGATGAGCATTTGCACTGCACAAGCCCCGTTCCATAGACTGAAAACAAGATGTGATATTTTATACAGGTTATACAACAAAAAAATAAACTTGGCAACGTAACGTGTAACTGGTGAAGCTCTGTAGTTACAGCTGCTAGTCCCTACTGAAGAGGCTGCGCAGCTTGCCGCGCTCCAGCCTCTCTAGAAGCTTCTTGGCGCCGGCGACGTCCATGTCGGAGAGCTTCTTGAGGTATCCAATGGCGCCGTGCGAGATCATCAGCTTCTTGCACCTCTTGGCCGCGGCGAGCGACAGGAGGCACGCGATGGCGTACTTCTTGGCCGTGTTCGCTGGGCTCGGGTCGAGAAGCTGCACCAGGCATGGCACGCTCTTGTCGTCTCTCCTCACCTCCCTGGCGTTGGGAGGGTAGCTCATGAGGCTCGCCATGGCCTGCGTGGCGACCTCGCGCGCGCCGTTCGACTTGGAATCCAGCATGCGCACCAGCAGCGGCACGCAGCCGTGCTCGCCGACGACGCGCTTCATGTCCGTGGTGGTGGAGATCCTGCAGATCGCCGCGGCCGCCGCCTGCTGCGCTCCGGTTGACCCAACCCTGAGCACATGCACCAGCCGCGGGAGCACGCCGAGCGACACGAGGCTGTCGGGGGAGACCGCGCCCACCAGGTTCCGGAGCGCGCTCACCGCGGACTCCTGCGGCAGCGGGCCGTCGAGGTAGACGAGCAGGCTGCGCAGCCCGCCGTCCGACACGACGGCGCGCCGGAAGCTGTCGCTGCTCGACGTGAGGTTCTGCAAACAGTCGGCGGCGTACTCCTTGGAGCCGAGAACGGTGCCGCAATCCAGCAGACTGACCATGACACGGACGATTCCTTCGTCGGCCAAAGCTTGCCGCACTTCTGGCACCGCCGAGAGGTTCTTGAGCGCGCCGGCCGCAGCGGACTGCGAGATGGAGTCCCCTGTCTGGCAGATCTCAATGAGCGGGCGTGCGCCACCGTGCCCGGCAATGGCGCGGGCTGTGTCAGGTGACATGGACATGCGCTGCAACGTGATGACAGCCTTCTCACGGCCGAGGAGGCTGCCGGACTCGGCCAACCGGATGAGCGGCGGCAGCGCACCCTCTGACACGAGTAGCCCCTCGCAGCTGCCGGACTCCGCAAGCTGGCATATCACCGTGGCGGCCTTCTCCCGCACCTTGGGCGCCGGCGCCGTGAGCAGCTGCACCAGAGCGGCGACATTGGCGCGACCAAGCACCGAGAGGACGCTCTTCTCGTCCTTGTTTAGCGCCTCGAGAAGACCATCCACCGCCCGGTTCTTCGCCTCGGTGTGGCCGATCTGCAGCCTCGCGAGCAGCTCCCGCACGTTCGCCTGCGCCGCCGTCGCCGTCGCCATCGCCTCGTCGGTCGAAGGCGGCGGCGTGAATGCATCGGACAGCACGCCGGTCTTGACAAGCAGCGCACAGTCTCGAAGGTTGAGGTCCAGCTTACCAGCGAGCGCGTCGATGGCGCTCTGCATCTGCAGCTTCCCGGCTGCCGGCGGCTCCCGGCACCGCGCTGCGAGCTCCGCCACCTCGGCGAGCGTGGCGGCCACCGACTGCAGCAGCTCGCGGCACAGCGCGTTCTTGGCGAAGCAAGGGTGGCTGGACAGGTCGGACAGGAACGTTGGGAGCCTTTCCAGCTTCGCGGCGATCGCCTTCCACCGCCCCGGGAAGCCCTCCGCGGCGCCGGCCGCGCCCAGCGCCGGACGCACCATCGCCCGGACGCGTGCGAGCAGCTCGACCACCGTCTCCCCCTCGCCGTCTCCGGCCGCGGCCGGATGCTTCCGTAGACTCATCTCCTGGTAGATTTCGCAGCAGTGCTCGTCGTGCCTGTGATCTGGAGTGGTTGGAGAGTGAGCTCGCAACTCAGTGGTGCTAGGATGCTGCTAGCTTATCAGCCTAAGAGAGGAGGAAGCTAACAAACAAAGCAAGCAAGACTGGAAAAGAAACAAGGGAACAAACACTAGAGAAGAAACGAGCAGGGAGACGAAGGAATCCTCCCGTTTTTTTTAGGCACAAAAACAACTAGGAGGACCATGAGTAGCTAATCGCCATTGCAGCGTGGAAAGATACTTGCAACCATGAGCGCTACACTAAGCTAAGCTAACCCCCCTTTAAAAAAGAAAAAAAATTTCTTAGATTTTGGTTGGGTGAGACGTCTCACGTCAATTGCCGTACCAAGGCGGCAGAGGCAGTGGAGATTACGGGTTGGTAGGATGTGCCCTCCCCTGCTGGATTTCGCATCTCTTTGACCAAGGTTTAATGCGTCAGCCAGATGAGGTTAAAAACAGAGTGGGTTTTGGACTCGAGGGGAATGAGACGAATGGCCGGCACGAAGGACTAGATGGTTTATAAATCTACTGCATGTTGCCAGTAGTGGTACTTGCCCAAGCAGGAGGGGCACAGGCACACCGGACACCACTTGCCACTGGTCATCTACAGTACGAGGCAAAATTCCAACATCCTCACCTGTATCAATCAATGAGCAAAAGAAAAACAAAAAGGCTCGTGGTACTACAGCAAGAGCTGCTACATATTAATTTTATTTCTACCTCCTTCAAATTATTTCGAAATAAATTTATTTTTTAAATAATCATTACAATAAAATTTATGAAATTAATGAATACTTGTATTAAAAAAGATAAAGTAAAAAAAGTTACATTAGAATTCGATAAATTAGATATATTTTAGTCTTTTGATTTTGTATTGATATATATTGATATGTATGAAATAAGTGAAAAATAAATTTATTTTTAAACAAAAGATAATGTTAGTCACTAGGCACACGGCGATTACAGCAAAAGCAAGCCGGTAATTGCCGTGTCTTTGCAAGAGGGGTGGGGGGTGTAAGATTTGCGATTTGGTAACAGTACAAGTACTTTCATGTATTTTAATCAAAAGATCATGTGCTTTCTTAACACACAGAGTAGCAGACCAAGGACGCGTTGTCATTTTGACAAGGCAACGAATCAACGAAGGCGGTAAAGGCTGGATCCATCCTAACTAAACCCATGACCGTAACCGCCGCGATACTGCTGAGCCTGGTGGGTCCCACGCGTCAGTGAGACAGAGAGTGTAAGCAACAAACTTTGCGCGACCACTAGAAAAAGCGCGAGTGGGCGCCGTGGCAAACCGTGCGCACATGCGACGCGATGCAACCCAACTCACGTACTTCTACTACAGTAGCAGCACGGTAATGGTGGGGCCAGGGTTGTCAGACACCGAGGGGCAGCGGCATCACGAGTCGAATCCGACCGAGCCCAGCAACGGCGCATCGGGTTCCAGTGCTCCTGATCAGGTCGGGCTCGAGCCACACTCGAGTGCGCGTGGTGCACCGGCCATCCAAAGGCGAGCCTGTCCCGTGGGGCCCGCGTGTCATCGAGAGCACAGATGGGTTTCTGGGTTCTTGACTGGACGAGGCGCCCAAGGCTTCTTCGGTTTTGGTGGATTTACCGAGACGTCCCTGTCGATCCTCATCGCGATCACGCCTGCCTAGTGTCAAATGACTGTTATGCCCCCTATCCTGCATGCAGCTTTTTTCACCTCTGATACGAATGAAAAGACTGCAAACGTTTCAGTTGTGTTCAGCTAACAGCTGCAGCTTTATCATTCCGATATGATTTGCCCCTGGTTATGTTGTGAACGTGAACAAACAGGAGTACTCCGTACTCCAGATAATAAGTTGAGAAAAAGTAAATCCTCCCCTGCAAGGTTACACTGGTGAATGGTGATGGAGCCATCAAAGATTTAAATCCGAATTCCCACGAATATTACATATAAATAAGTTGGTGGGTGTATTTTCTCTAAAATTTTTTATTGGCTAGGAGTTGCCCATCTCTATCTTGAGTTTATATTAGAGAATGTATTTACGAAAGTACCAATGTGACGTTGCTTATGTTATATTTTCTTTATATCAAAATATATCGAATGGAATACATCCTAATATGAATTCGAACTCGGACAGGTGGATAGGGAGCCTATTCGGATTTGTAATCGTAGGATATGATCCATCCAACTAAAAATTTTATATTTTAAGATCGAGAAAATAAAATATGGCTGTGCAATGTCTCTTTCATGTAATTGAATAAAAGAAAAGGAGAGATCGAAGGGAAAAAAACTTATTTTGCAATTCACGAGTAAAGGCTATTCTTGTGACGAAAGAATTCAAACGAATTTGCTTTCTTGCAAATAAGATAAGCAGGCTGCGAGCGTGACGTATCGAAAGGTAACAAAAGCAGAGGAAGAAAGTGGATACTTGGCTTGGAAGATGAAATAAATACAAGACGGTAAAGCAACGTAGTAGCGCTAGATTCTACGGCACAAAAGGCTTACGTAAATTTGATGACATGCCAATGTAATAGCAAAAGCTTTGTCCAAAATATATAGAGTCAAAAGAAAGCCATTACCTCTTAGTTCCGCCGCGTCTCGTCGTCTGCTCTTCTTCCTCCCCTCCACGACGGCGACCGCCAAGACGCAGAAGAGTCCGAGCAGTGCTGTGATCAAGATAGAAACCATCAAATGCTCATGAGCTCATCAACTTCCTCTCCGTCTTTGTTACTCTACTCACTTGTGCGTGCGTGCGAGTGGGAGAGAAGACTATAGAAGAAGATGGGGGAGCAATGGCTACTTGTCCCTGCCGGTTCTCGCGTCTGTTCTCTGCCCCGACAAGTGCCTCGTATGCCTGTGCAATTGTTTGGGTTTTGGCACCTTGTTGCTGTTGGGCTCGGCCAGCCGTTTTCAGTGAAAGATAATTTGGATTTCGGACCATGGGCCAGCATCATCCACACCATCAGTACACCACCGCAATGGTCACCGTCTCTCCATGTGAACTGATGAATCACAACATGCTCCATCCAGGACGCCTGATTAATGCAGACTAATACAATTCCTGTGATAAAAAGTATAGCGTTAAATTGGTGTTGACAATACCATGGGATCAGATGGTCCAGAGTGGCTGATGGTATGCGTGCAACCGAGGCGATTTTTAAGCCACACACACGCTGGGTTCACAACAGGATAAGGTAGCTCAAGGTTTGGGAAAGACAAGACAAATAGAGAGGACACATACATAGCTACTTGAACCTTCCCTTTCCTGTAAGCTCCGTCTTCAGAACAAAAGCATGGCTACTTTATGCCATTCTGTTCATACCAGAGCATCCGGAAAGATTGGCAAGAGAAATGCAGCAGCAAAGGTCTTCTGCTCAACGCAGATGCCACCATCTCAGAGCACAATCAAGGTACTGTGGGTTATGACCTTGTGGATGTTCTTCTCGAGTAGCACTGTAACTTGCTCTGAGGGTAAAATCTGGTGGTATATTGAAAAGGTTGTTATCATTGGGGCCACAAATGAAATCGGAAGAACAACAATAGTGGCGGTAAGCAAAGCAAGGGGAATGGAGCTTGCAGGGGCCATAGATTCAGTGTGTACGCCTAGATGCAGGAGAGGTACTTACCATTCACTGGATGCACCATTTCCCTTGAAATTAGACCGTCTCCCCGCTGCAATAGCTGCTTGTTCTTTGTCTCTTACAGTTCATAAACGCCGGCATTGTTCTTCTAGATAAGTGGCATGGAAGAAGCCCTGGAAATTCCGGTGCTCAATGATCTCACAATGGTTCTGGGCTCAATTGCACAGGTACTGGCCTCTTCATTGTACGATAAAATGCTTATACCCACTTGTACAGTGCACAGTTTGCTAATGGCAACTTATCTTCTTTCAGTCCAGATCAACTGGAGCGGTGGTTGATTTTAGTTAACCTTCAACTGTTTATGACAATGTCAAACAGGTAGGCTATCCACCTACGATATGGGGAAAAAACTAAGTTACATCGTAAAGTGGGATTGTGAGGTACAGGACTATACAAAATACACACCAATGTGATCCATTCAATGGGAAGCACCAGGGTAATATAACTAAATCTTGTACCAAGTATAACCTTATTACTCTAAAACAAGCTTATTAAGGCATCGCTATAGCGACGCTTAGGCGTCGCCCAGCGGTAAGACGGTCGGCGACCTGTAAGGCGCGACCTCGCCTTGTCATGCTGCCCTAGGGCGTCCGCTCCACGCCATGGCGTCGCCGCAGCGTCTTCTAGGGCGGTAAGGCGGCAGTTAAAGGCGACGCCTTGGCTAGATGGGCCCAGCAAATCAGCGCTTAATGATTCCTGGGAAACTTAAACGTTTTAGGAAGGCGATCAGTCACCGCCATATTTCTGCCTCCCGCCCGATTCTTCCCCATCTAGTCCGCCCCATTCTATTCCTTCTGCCCCATCGTCTTCCTTCTCCGCTAAGAACAGAGCAGGCTGCCCCATCGTCTTCGGTCTACCCTATCATCTCCAGTCTGCCCCATCGTCTTCCTTCTCCGCCAAGAACAGAGCAGTCTGCACGGCGAGCGGCGATCCTAGCGGCGACGCCTTCCTTCCGCCTGAACGAGGCGGCGATCACCGCAACGATAAACCATGTCTACGCACTGCAGATTCCGCTCCACCTTCTTCACCATTGATGCCTCTCAAGCGCGAGCGATCCGATGACGATCCGAGACGTAGAGCAAAGTCAAATGGTCTGGATGGAAGTATGGGTATTGGACAAATCGAAAACAGAGACAAGGTAACATGCAATCTTTGCAAGGTTGTTACTGCAAGTGGAATCAAGAGGTTGAAAGAGCACCTTGCTGGTGGTTACGCAGATACAACCATGTGTTCCAGAACTACAACTGAGATTAGAAAAGAGATGAGGTTGTATCTTGAAAGCCACAAAATATCTAGACCAATTTTCCTTGATGATGATGTACTGGATGTAGAGAAGCAGCATGCAGATGAAGATGTGGAAGTGTTGGAGCAGGAACCTCCTGTCAAGCCAAGCTCAGGGACAGCCACCAAGAGAAGGAGAGCCGCCTTTCAATTCAAGGCTCTATTAGGCACCAAGTCCAAGGCAAAAGAGAAAGAGACCACCTCAATTGCTGCAAAGATTTGCAAGAGACCTAAGCAAATTGTATATGAAAGGTGCTCTAGTTCGTATCAACCCACCATAGAGGCTGCTACAAAGAGCAAGGCTGACCGAGATTATGTGAGCAAACAATGGGCTTTGTGGTTCTATGAGTGCGGTGTGCCCTTTAATGCAGTGAATTCAAGGCAATTTCAGATTGCTTGTGAGGCCACTGCGCAGTATGGCTCAGGGTATGTGCCTCCAAGTTTTCATGATCTCGGAGAGCCTATGCTTCATGAGTGTGTGAAAGAAACAAGCAAACTAAAGGAGGACCATGAGAGAGCATGGAAACAGTATGGATGTACCCTTATGTCGGATGGATGGACGGATAGAAGGGGTCACCACTTGATCAACTTCCTTGCTAATAGTCCGGGACTTATTTCTTGAGTCCGTCGATGCATCATCCGAGCAGCATGATTCTAAAATGCTTACGAAATTGTTGGAGAAGAGAATTGACGCCATTGGAAGAGACAAGGTTGTGCAAGTGGTGACGATAATGGTGCAAATTATAAGGCAGGAAAACTTTTGATGGAGAGGATTCCAACATTATTTTGGAGCCCTTGTGCAAAGACACCTTGTTTGGACTTGATGTTGGAAGACATTGGCAACTTGAAAGAATTTAAGAGGCCCATTGGACAAGCCAAGCGTGTCACCACATTTATCTATAGGCATGGGAGAATTCTAAGTGCAATGAGGGAGAAAACGGTGGTATGGATCTTGTTAGACCTGCAGACCACAAGGTTTGCCACTTGTTTTCTTCGAGTTTACATAAGCACCGTGATGCTCGAGGGCTCTCTTTGTGAGTGAACCATGGGCTGCAATGAAATTGGCAAAGACAGGCTAGGGGGCTAGTGGGCGACACGGTTTTTCTAAAGATTTTTGGTCCTTGGTCGAAGATTGCTTAAGAGCATCGGCTCCACTTATTATTGTGCTTAGAGCGTAGATGGAGATGAGAAACCAGCCATGCACGAGGTGGCGCCCGATGGAGCATGCAAAAGAGAGGATCAAGCTGAGTTTCCCAATCAAAACAAGCAAGCATTGCTTAAAAAATCATAACCATCATTTAGGGCGTTGGTTAAGCAAATGGATCATCCATTGTATGGAGCAGCACTTTATTTGAACCACTGTAAATTTTTGCCATCCAAAAGAAGGAGATGACAGGTATGTTCTTGAGTTGAGTTGTTTCAATGATGTGCTTGCAAGAATGGAGAAATACAATGTTCGTAACAAAATTGATGAGCAAGCCATGCATTATGAGGATCGGCGAGGACCTATGTTTGCAAACAGTTTGGTTGTGAAGAATTTAGAGACAAAAAGCCCACGTAAGTCACTATCTTAATCTTTAATTCTGCACATTAAAGATTTTTACTGTTTACTCATGTGCTTTATTCACTCTAGTTGATTGGTGGCGTTCTTATGGTGGCCGATCCTATGACCTACAAAAGTTTGCAAAACGTGTGTTAGTCTGTGTGGTTCCTCATCCGGTTGTGAGCGGAATTGGAGCACTTTTGAATTTGTAAGTTCTAAGTCATTATAGCTTCTTCATTCATGACTTCAATTGGTAGCTTCCATTCTTAATTCTTCTCAATGATGTTTTGTTGTAGATGCATACTAAGAAAAGAAATCGATTCTTTGCACAAGAGGTTAAATGATTTGGTATTTGTATCATACGATAGGAAGATGAAGAATAGGTTCCAAAAGAGAAAGGAGAAACCAGGGAAGAGCTATGATCCTTTAGTGATTGAGGACTTTGATTGGGACAATGAGTGGACCGACTCATCATTTGTGCACAAGGAAGGTGGTCGTGGCTGTGTGAATGACCCGACATGGGATCATGTTGATGAAGTACTTGGTGCATCTAGCTCGCTTGGAGGTCGCAACCTTCCAGGACATGCTGCTAGGTCTTCCCTGAAATTGGACACGGTCGCCTAGGACCTACCAAAGGCGTCCAAGATCGGTGATTCAAGAAATAGAAGAATCGACAATGACGAAGTTGAAGAAGACCCACGTGATGATGAGGATGTCGGTGAAAGTGATGAAGATGCTAGAGGAGAAGATGGTGCAACCAACCAGGAAGAAACGGGCACTCCGAATGAGGTTGATGATGGTTTTTGAGGAGAGATAGGAGTGTTGGAGTGGAATTTTTATGCTTCTTCATGTTTGCGTTGTTGCTGATTTAGGATTATGTGTCCTTGTGGACTACTTATGCTACTTCTATTTCATATTTTGCTATGCTAGTATGTTACTGATATTTGCTAGCTATCTAATATCATATTTGCTACTTATCTATTCTTATATTTGCATTAAAATTTGTAGTGTTGTAACTGCTGTTATGCATTATTTCTATGCGCGTAAGGCGTCGTCTCGCCTTACGCCTTAGCGCTTAAAAGATAAAAAGAGGGTCAGCCGCCTCGCCTCGCCTTACCGCTTAATAACTATGCTCTAAAAATTTACATTATTATCGATTCATGAGTTTATATGAGCCAAAGAATTATTTGTTCCGTAACCAAATAACAGAAAAAGGTCACGTTCACATTCAATGAACTAACCAATACTAGTGACCAGGACCACAGGCATTGGCAGACTTACAGGGTGGTCCGGGTGGGCCCTGGCCCACCCAAAAGGTGGCCCACCCGGACCCCCCGGCCTACAAAATTTTCGTCCATGGAAGATATCTCACCGATGATTGTCTAGTCATATTTATTGAGCATGATATTTTTTTAAAAGTGGATGAAGAGGATATAAGAGCATCATCAATAGTTCATCTAAATGATGCTCTATATTAAATTTAGATGTTTTTGATAAAAAAACATGGTCCAACAAACCACCCAAACTATCATCTAAAATAGATGATCACCCAAATTGGACTTCTGGTCATTCAAATGGAGGAGACTCTCCTATCATTCAATGGACGGGACTCTCATATAAATTTTGAAATTTATGTTTGGGTGGGTGATTTGGATGATCTGCTGTAGATAGAAGATATATGAATACTCTATTTAGATGGGTAATCCTCTATCCATTTAAATTGAAAGATAAGATTTGAGTGGACTATTGGTGATGCTCTAATAAATACGTTTATGGTCATGAGAAAACACAGAACTAACAAAAAACCATAGTCTGTAGCCAAGATCAAATTAGTTTTTTTTATCAAATTTAGTTTCTTTTGTATCAAATTTAGTTTTAAATACTCTTTTTAGTGCCTTTTAGTAAATTTTATACATATATATTGATCATTATATATGTGACATATTAATTTTTTTTTACTCGAATCATCCTCACTTACCCTCGCCTCGTCATTGTCGTCATCGGCCCACCCAAACCTAAATTCCTAGGTCCGCCAATGACCACAGGAGTGCACTCTAATTCAAGTCACACTGCACAGCATTGATAAAGAAGTACAATGCCATTCAGATTCTGTACAATCTTCTGAAATCTAATTGTTTTTATCGACACAAACATGGTTCATAAACAGGCAGCGGCATTTGCTTTAAACAGCGTGGTGTACGTTCCAAAAGTAGAGTTAGACACAGTAACTGAGCTGTCAGCATTCTGCGAGAAGGCAAACATGGTAATGGTAATATTATATATCATTATTGCATTTATCATATATTTACCGTTTTAACATCATTTGAACATGACTTGTGCTGATTTCACGATCAGGGTTGCTTGGTTGCACCAACTTTATCAATTGGCTCAGCGCTCCTACAACAAGCTGCTATCCAGGCCTCATTCCACTACAATAACGTCAAGATAGTGGAATCAAGACATAACCCATTGGTAATGGGCTTTTCCATGTAATTCTTAATTCACCATATAAGTGTGCTTTCCAAAACCACCAGATACAGATCATCATGTGCAATAATCATTGTATATTCTAACAATCAATCAAATGCCAAAGAAAAACCTCAACAACACCTATCAGCATTAGAAGAACTCTTGTCAATACATACTAGACAAATACTCAGGTGTACAAACGCTGATAGACATTAATGGTTGAAATTGACAGGACTTGCCATCACAAGATGCAATGCAGATCGCAAATAATATATCAGATCTTGGTCAGATATATAACAGGGAAGATATGGACTCTGATAATCCAGGAAGTGTGAGGGAAATATTTTGCATCGCTATCGATCTGATGATACAGAAACGGTCATTGCAATCTGTCAAGTGCATTCTAAATCAGTGAAAGTACAAACTGGAATGAATTTTCACCTTTATAACAGCTTATAGCAGCACAAGATTTTTTTCACAAACTAATGGACTAATGTTTTGGAAAAGGCAAGAGGTCAGATACTTGGAGAAGATGGTGTACATGTCCACAGTATGGTTCGACCAGGCCTTGCTTCCGGCACATCAATCAACTTCTCAGGCCCTGGAGAGGTATCAATAATATGTTTGCTTGAAATATGGCTGAACTGCCCCCCGTTTTTAACTATTGAACTGACTAATCACCAACATTTTCAGATTTACACCTTAAGATATGATGTGACAAATGTCCAATGCCTGATGCCAGGACTAATTCTGGCAATACGGAAGGTGCGACGCTTGAAGGTAATTGCCAGCAAACTTTCTATTGTGTAGTAGATGATATAATGGCTTTTTCATTAAAGAAAAATGTTTCTTTTGCAGAACTTGATTTATGGTCTCGAGAAGTTCTTGTAGGATTGTTTAGAACGCTTGTAGGAATTTTCATCTCAAATACCGAGAGTTAGATACCTTCCTTGCAGAAGATAAGTTAGATACCATCAGTTATCAGTTGGAGGGACTTGCGAGAGAAAAGATTTGATAGTAAGGAAACAATCGTAAAAACTTAAGAGCAGAATCAGATGAAAGGTGGGGAATGCAAAACATGCCGGCTCCTCGGCCGCCTCCGCCTCCGCTGCGAGTCTGCGACCTTGCAGAGTTTCTTGGCACGGTGGTGGGGTCCCACGTGCCGTGCGGTAGGGGCAGCTCTCCTGGGTGTGCGCGTGCGAAGCGGCAGGATTCCCCGTGGCTGCAGCCTGCAGCTGCAGCCGTCGGCGGCGGAAGTAGGAGTAGCATAGGCTCGTCTTCCACATCGAGTGCTGGGAAACGCCGCCGCTGTTGGCGGCCTCCGATGAAGTGGGTGCGTCTCCACTCTCCAGTGAGGGGTTCTGCGCTGCTCCTGCGGGCTGCAGCTGGTCCTCCATCTCCACGGCGCGGCGGCGGGTGTGGGAATGGGAAAGGTTGTTTGCCTGCTTTGAGCGAAGCGGGGGGCCCTGAGCTCCCTTTTCGCTTCTCTTTGGGCTTTGCCGATTCATGGCCCTTCATCTGCTCAACTCAAAAAAAAAAACTTTTGAAGGGCAACTCAGTGAATAATTTAAACTCGATTGGAAAATCGCTCACTTACATTTTTATCTACAGTCATTTTAATTTTTATTACAAAATTTATAGAACATCGTAGTATTTTTAACATAAAATAAACAAATTATTGAAATATATTTAATGTTAGATTTAATAAAATATATTGCTAAATTTTTTATAAACTTAATCACAACTTAACACTTAACTAAGTATTTAGTAAAAACATAAAAACGATTTAACACTTAACGAAGTATTTAGTAAAAACATAAAAACGATTTGTATGAAACGAAGGGAGTACGCGGAGTCATTCTTCTTCTAATCGTGACCAAGTCAAATATCCTCAACCCACGTCCAACATACTTGTAATTATATAGTCCCGAAATGCCTATTACTAGTATTTTGAACAAGTTTCTCTTCGGGTTGATCTAAAATTTCCCCTTAATAACCACTAAAATGACCCAAACTTTTCCTCCCCTTGGTTTCTTTCTAGCTAGCGTGAGACTGGGGGGCCTATCTGTCATGGAAAAAAAATCGTGTTCCTCGGAATGAGCTCAGCAATAAATAAACAACAGCAGAGCATATAAACATGATCAAGATTGAGCGCAGTAACAATCCATTTGTTCTTCTCTCCAGATCAGAACAACTGTATTTTCTCGACGAAGTTACAGAGTGTTTCACAGATGTATGCAAGGAAAACTAACTACAGAGAGTTTAAAACCCGGGTGGTTCTGTAGCAGCAAGCCTACACAAAAGGGTCTTCGTCTAACACACCACCTAAATCATCTTCATCCATTAACACGCCACCTATAATAATATCATCTTCATCCATGAACTCTTCAGGTCCAAGAAGCACATTCATTATCGCTAGATGCCTCATCCGCCTGTACCTAGCAACAAGCGAGTGCCACTCCAGCGATTCACTGCCATCGTCCAGCATTGCGTCCTCGGTGCGTAGGATTTTTGCATCCGGCAAGTACTTGAGGACTGAATAACCAGCAGGATCAGAGGTATCAACCATGAAAACTGGAGAAAGTGAACGCCCTCTCACTTGAGCATGGCAGACACTGTGAACCATTTAACATGCAAAAAGCGTAGCAATTATCAGCATTTGTACCGTCCATATTCAAGGAAATTTTCAAGTGCATATGCAAAGAAAATTCTACTGCAGAGATAAGCTTTCATGTTTTCATAGTTATACCAACATTATATATAAATGCACATCCTATATCCTGAGCATACAAGCATAAGCAAAGAAACGTAATATGCCACCATATAAAGTGTAACAACAAAATTGCAGTACAATTACCATTGCATAAAAGTAGGTTTCTAATGTGCACAATTCTGTTCTTCAAGGTGCAGTAAAACCAGTAAAAATGTGTACCCTAGTCCTAGTCCAAGCCAGAGTGGCGATATAGAGACTCTAAATTTGCATGTGTTGTCATGCTGATTTTTGGTAAAAGAGAATCTTGCCATCCTCACTATTTGTTGAACAAAAGTATAGCAGCAAATATAAGGTGACCAATCAACGTAAGTAGGCTAAACATTGAGAAGAACTTACCATATGTAGTACCTATCATCTGCTTCCTGCTTTTGTACTCTGCCCAATAGTTCAACCTTCACTACACCACCAATGCAAAGGACTGGACGCGGGAGCTTGAAGGATTGTAGCACATTTTCCTATCACATCAATGTTATGTCATCAGTAAGGATGGTACATTTACACATTTGTAGTGTTGCTTCATTAGATCATTACAGCATCACTAATATCTCGATGCATGATCATGTTCAGCTGGAAAGAAAACATGCTTGGAATTTGGTAACAAATTACAGCATCACTAATATCTCAATGCATAATCATGCCCAGCTGGAAAGAGAACATGCTTGGAATTTGGTAACAGATTGATCCTTAACTGTTTCGCATGTGAACCATTTAAGTAAGCTACAACGCTTACATTTTAAGGATATAATTGCTCTTATTTTCTTTAATAAATTCATAATTGACAACAAACCCAAATGTAGAAACAAAATTATCATGCTAATGGCACATAACAAGCATCAAGGATCCTCCCCTTTCTTTCAAATTAATATAAACTGGATGGCAATCCTGTAACAATTCACTGTTGTTTGTAAGGGAACAAGCACACAAAGGTAACAGCCTCCTACTCAAATACTACATCCTTCCTTTTATGTATGATGTAGGTTAGTTTAAAAATGAACTAACCAACGTCATACAAAGAAAACCAGAGGGATTACATGATAGAGTAGTAACAAAAAAAATGATGTCACGAGAATCGCTGATTTCAGATAACATGCAACTTTGTTGTATACTTCTGGATGCCAAAGTGTGTGTGTGGTTTTCATATTGATAAATGCAACGAGACAACTTCCTATATAACCGTCAAAACAATCCAAACTACTTTCACAAGTATATATGTGCCTCTTCCTACCTCAGGGCCTGTCCTGAGCTTTTAAGTTGTCACACTGTGTTAGGATAAAACCTAATACAACAACCATACTTCATTCATCATGATCTTAATAAAATTGAATGGGCTTCCTTTGCCACCGGCTCGGCAGGAAAAAGGAAAAAAAACTTGCCCAGGTATACCAACTTAGGAATTTCCAAAAAAGTGATACAACTCTATTTTATATGTTCCACTTGAAGCAATTGATCATGGCAGGCCGAATAAAGCATCTAAAAGCAGAGTCTTAAGATGAAGTTGCTCGGCTGTGGACAGGTCAAGAAAATAGTAAACAAGAAAAGGCCCCAACAACTCACCTGCAACATAGGGAACTCTGGTGAAGTGTAAGTCCACACATAATTTTCGTCAGCAATTGCCATCAGATTCTCATCCTCGACCGTAACAAAGGAATCCGACCCATGTCGCTTGGAATGGCCCATCCGGAATCTGACTGCCTTTGAAGAGTATATCGGATGTCCATACTGAAAATAAGCTGGAAGTTTGAAACAGAGGTCAGTGTAATCTATGCAATCAAGCAAGCAACTTGTCAGCCAAATCATCTAGGGGCGTTCGGAAATTCACGGTCTTAATTAGACATATCCTGACTCGTACCTTTGAATGGTTGTAGCTTAATCTCATCTACGATGCACATATCACAGTTGAGCCTGTACGTCAAGCTCTCCGGCGCGTCAGGATCGTCGTGGCCGCCGCTGGACCAGTAGGAGGGTCGGTGCTTGACCCGATCGTGTGGTATGAGCGTGTTCTCGATGGTCTCGTCTGGGAAGTTGTCGGTGCTGGAGGCACCGATGCAGTGCAGGATGCAGTCCATGGAGGGGCTGGTGGAGACGAGGGCGCCGCTGAGGTAGGAGTAAATCCTGTAGTCCCTCTCGAGGGCCTTTAGCTGGACGTCATGGCTGGACTCGGCGTGCGGCGCGATCGGTGGCGGCTGCGGCGATCTGCTCACCTCTTCCGCGCTGGTGAAATTAGCGATCTCTGGGCATATCCGCAGGCACAGGCTCTTGCTGAATTCGTTCTCAACAACTGCACAAAACAAAAAAAAAGAAATCAAAACTAAGCAGCGTGAACACGATGCAAGCCACCGAAGGGAGTGGTGGATTGGGAGGGGAACTGGAGAACGGGAAGAGCGGAGGGGGAGGGGGGCGGCGAACCGAATCGGCGCCAGGAGCGGGAGGCGGCGGCGGCGCGGACAATGTCGGCGGGGTCGTCGAGGCAGCAGAAGATGCGGGCGGAGGCGTCGGGGCCGACCCAGTCGACGAAGTCCCAGCCACGGGGGTCGTCCACCTCCATCTCCATGGGGAGCATACTCTGCCTCGCTAGATTGAGGAAGGAGAGGAGAAGAGAAGCGCACCGCCTGCCTTTCCCCTTGTCGTGGGGAGACGAGACGCCCAACGCAACGCAACGCCGCTCTCCACGGCCTTTCGTTGCGTTCTCGCCTTGGTTTCTTTTTGTGTTTTGCTGCGGCCTGTGGTTGCCTTGCGTGCGACGGTTTTTGTGGTGGGCTTCCGTTCCGGGGGGCGCACCGCAGCGGTCGGAAGGACCCGCGCCTTTTCCGCTCTCCGCGCCCTCGCGCCTGCATGTCGCGTGTGCCCTTGGCGTGCTGGACCCCAAATGCGTGGGCCGTTTACACGAGCCACGTGTCAGCCCGCCGCCGCTCGACGGTTGCATGACCCACGTGTCAGACCGTCAACGTTCTCTCTATCTTCTTGCTTCATCGGCAGTTAGGTGACGTTGCAACTGTTCCTTTACTTTTTTCTCTTTTCCCGTTTTAGATTTCCTTAACTTTAACTAAATTTAATATTTTTAACTAAAAATAAATATTTGATGCTATATTTAATTAAGCTAATTTGTGTTGTAGGTGTGACAATTATGAAAATTTGACTTAAAAAAGTTAGAACACCTTATAATGTAAATTGGGTGGCATTTTTTTATTTTTATCGGGGGTAGGTCATATGTTTTTTCTTGTGATAAACCTGGATTGGAGTACAATCTTCGCTCGCATGCATAACGCACAGGGCACAGCAATGCTGCTTTCGCTTGAGGGATGGGAAAAAGAAAAAAGGAAGTAGCTAGCTAGAGGTGGCTTGTGGATCTTTATGGGCCAGAAGGGGACCAAATCGTTGGCTATGGTCCACAGCCGTAATGGGCCGGTTCAAATTATGTCGGGGTATTTGTTGGGCCTGCGTACAATCGCATGGAGATTGGGGACCGGGAAGCCTTCTCAACTCCTCATATCAGCTTCTCACGATTAACTCTCTCTATATCATGTCAAAACTGACTGAAACCAACAAACATCCATCAATCTCCCCCAGTGACTAATGAGTATAACAGCATCCTCAGAAGTTGGAGAGCAAAAAAAGGGGGAAATTCACTTATGAAGTAGTATATCCTTTTCAACATTGCAACAGGCAACTACCAGCAAAAAAAGCAAAACCTGAAAACTATGCTCGTATGCTTACATCAGTAGAAGCACTCTGGAGCCGTGAAGGTAACTGAGCTCAAGACAGTCCCCTCAGCAGCATGGTCACCATGAGAAAGAGCAACAAAGCTCGCTTACGCCGCCGTACAAAAAAATTTCACCCCATTCTTCCATTGCATACAATAAGCCCAAGTTAAAAATGGTAGGCTATTATCTACACTACACTACCTACAAATCAAGTGTACAAACTCACTTTCACTTCTGAGAACTAATCACCTTCTCTTGCTGAAATCCTTTGGGATATATCAGCACTGAATCGACGCAGAGACCACCTTTCGTATGGGTGCAATCGATCTGGGCCAACGAGAACTTCAGCTTGATTGGTTGTTCAGTCGTCGATGCGACGAAATCACCAACATGGTAAAGAATCCAGCTTCCTGGCTCGTCTAGGTAGCACTGGGACAAGGCGTGCTGGCCGTCTGACGTAGAGAGCTGGAAGCGCACAGGCTTCTTGTCCCAGCCATGGATCTGCTCCGAGCTGCAGACGTGGCGACCGAATCGTGTGGATGCCTTCCCAAGATGGAGCCTGAAGTAGAGGCTGTAGGTCCCTGCTGGGAAGCAGAATTCGAGCTCTCCAACCACCTCGAACCACCAGATCTGCTGCAGATATGCAACCGAATTGAACCTGCATCAAGAAGCAAATGGCTCAGATTTGTGTACTTGATGATCATATACTGGAAATTGAAAATTGATCATTTGCAACAAGGAGAAGGTGGCTGCCATTGCCAGTACCCAGAAGGTCAGAAGAACTAATTTCAACAGATATAAGAACTTGGGACAAAGATGTAAAGAATTCATTGTTAGTTGTTACCTAGATTCCGTGGTTGGCATGTGAGCCCAGTATCTCCTGTCATCAATTCCCGTTATCACCAATGATTTCGACGACAAGGCTATGCAAACACCGCCTTTGCTTTTCTCCAACCATAATTCCTGAAGTACACAGCAGAAGCACACAGTTGGAAAATTTGTGCATAGAAAATTATCCTATTCAAATCAATGAAAAAAAAGTAGTACTCAGTTTTGCTACCACGACAAGTTTAATCACACATATTTTACATCAGTTAAGATCGCACACATGATTATCCTAGTACCGAGTACCGACAGTTGCTTAGACCACATAAATCAAACACTTAAACGCCAAATTGCAAAAGCAAATATTATATGGAAAGCTACCGTGGAATCAAATTCCATACTTCACGTAAGATTAAGAACATGTAAACACAGTTCTAACAAAAAAATCCCTCAAGAAAATACCAAACATAGAGATGCACGGGGCAAACAGTACCAAATTTTTTTTTGTTTGGGCATCTCTTTGGCTATTTTTTGTAATAAAAATCTTCAGAACCTCAGAACATGATAAAAGCGTTTGATTTTTTTTAAAAAAAACTAGAGGTATAGACTCCGACCATCTCGGAACCCACGCTGAATTACAATTCAAACTCCTGAACTCAAAATCAAAACATGAACCGTCGTAACAAAATACCAGAAAAAATGTCACCTTTTTGCCACCGTCAAATGGCACAGCTTTCGCGAGCCTCGCGTAGACTTCCTTCTTCCCCATCGTTCTCCTCTTTCCTAATCCTACCCCATCCCTCTCCATGGCGCCATCGACGAACCCCAGGAGATACCCATAATTCTCCGGCAGCTTAGCTTCCCACACGAAGTCCGCCGCCGCGGCGCCGCGGAACGCGCGGTTGAGCCGCGCGAGCCGGCATATCTCCGGCGCGTCCAGGTGCCGTAGCACCTCGGCCGCGCACAGCTCCGGCAGCTCGCCCAACCCGGCGCCCGCGACCTTTCCGACGGCCTCCATCCCCGCCGCGAGGTCTGACACGCCCGCGCCCATGCTCCCTCTCGCTGCCTCCGGTCTCAGCTTATCTCCGAGGAAAAAGGCCGCGCCTTTTATTGGATTCACGCGCAGCAATGGGGAACCCGCTTCCAATGCGGAATCAATCCCCACGACGAAGAGGTGTCAGTGATTCCAGCGTACCTGGTTCGAATAACCGGCGGGAAATCCAGTTCTTGCAACAAAAGCCTCCCAAGATATGCTTTACGCTGCAACTTTTGGAGGGTCTTGCACTCTTGTTGCGGGAGAGATAAAGCATCAGATGCCAAGGACTCGTGCGGGGCAAGAGTGCAAGACTATCGCGGAATGGAATTTGTGCGAGCTCGCGCGGTTCGTGAGGTAAAAACACGACCTGCGGTCTCCGGAGATGGAGAAGGCAAGGGGAGGGGAAGGCAGGAAGGCAGAAGTGGGTGCTAATTTATGCTGCGAGAATTCTCTGATCAGCGACATTTTTTTTCCTCCTTAAAGTTCAAACCATTTGAAAGTGCTGAATTGTCCAGCGATTGCGACTAATTCCGTTTTAACTCCTTACCTGATCTTTTTGTAAGTCAATGACTAGTATGTAAGTATTTCTTGAACAATACTAAGGATACCAGGGACACTTTCAAAAATATCACTACCATGGCCTTTCTTTTCTAGAGTACGGCATGTTTTGTGAAATATTTTTTTAGTAGGAAAAAGTACAAGATTATAATAAAAAAGGTCGTAACAAAAAAACGAAAGAATACCACCACCCACACAACGTATGGGACCGGCCATCGCTAAGCGTGACCGACCGTCGCTAAACCAACAAAGAAACTACAGTCGAGATCGCGCAAAACCCAACACTTACAACCGACACGAAACCCCGCTCTATCCACATCTTTGGAGGTGAGGGAGAGAGGGTAAGAGAGAAGAATGAAACCGTCCTCCCCCTAGGCCCTCTGATGTGGCCAACTTGCTAAAACTAGGACGCGACACAAGAGGACATGAATCTATAGCGCACGAGTTGTTTGAGAGGTTTCGGCAAAGGGCTGCCTAGACAACGTATCCAAGAAGAGAAGCGACGGAGCACCGCTGCCGCCGTCCGTCGAGGTCTCCAAGAGAACCGGGACTAGGCTTTCACCCGGCCACCCGCTAGAGGGGATGAGACGGCACGAAAACGCCCTCGGGAGGAGGAGTGACGCTCGAATGACACCGTTGCCGGCCCGAGCAAGGCTGGGTTGGGTTTTCGCCCATCGTCCGCCGCCTGCCTATTTCACAACTTCCCCACCAGTGCTTCACCACCATCTAAACCTCTGCCGACGCGTAGGCACCACTGTGTCGGCGTCCCCCACCGGCCTCCCGCCTCGCCGTCACCGGCCGTGCCTAGTCATGTCGCATCGGCTCCGCTCTCGCTAGCCGCACTCCTCACGTCGTGCCGGCCACCGCCTCCACCGCCAACGGCCAAGCCTCTACACGCCTCCTTGCGCCGCGACCGCGAGCCGGCCACGCCTCGTCGCGCCACGCCGGCCGCGCCACGCCGGCCTCCACACTGGTTGCGCCTCGCCGGTCTCCTCCACCGCAGCCACGCCTCCGCACGTGCGCCCTGCTGGAATCCTCCTTCTGCTGCAGCATCCAGCCGTCGGCCTTTCCCAGTGCCGACACAGGCACGTCGCCTCCGGTCGGATCCAGCGCGGGGAAGCTAGATCCAAGCACGAGTCTGTCGGATCCGGGTGCAGCCACCAGATCCGCGGTCTCTGTCATCACCGCCATAGTGTCGTCACCATCCTCGCCGCCATCAGCCACCGCCGCCCGCCGCAGAGCCCCTGCCTCGTCGCCGTCGCCCACCCATCCTGCCACAACCTCTCCTCGGTTGAGTGACGTGATGCGGTTCCCGACGCTGTCGCTATCCCTACAACCATAAAGACTCGCCCCTGCCGTCACCGTTGTCATTCCCGCCGCCATCCGCCGCTCCGTCAGATCTGGCCGGAGCGACACGAATCTGGCGGTTACCGCCGCCACCGCCCTAGGCGTCTCCCCTAGCCGCCTGAGCATAAGGTCCGTGAGGAGCCCTGCCGTCGCCGTCCTTGCAGTCGCGTGGCTTTGCCGACGGCCGCTCGGGCGGCGGCGAGGCAGAGAGGGAGAGGAGGCGGCCAGGTCGTCGCCTCCCGAGCCGTCCCTGGGGGAGGGCGACGCGAGAACCCTTCTCCCGGACCAAATGTTGTGTCTCAGTCCATGTTTTATGAAATAACAATTGTTAAAACCTAAAGGTGAATTGTAAACGGTCCCTAACATCAATTTCTTAGCATTTTCATAGGGACCAGGGACTTGTGGACTTGTTCAGGGGAAGGCGTATACATGTCTGAAGGTTTTCTTCATTTTTCTTTTCTTTCAGAAACATTTCTGAAGTCTGAACAATTCTAAGCTGCAGAAACTTCGTTCTGTGCTACTAGTAGCTTTCTACTTCAGTTTCTTCATTTGACGAGACACGCGGCTACCTAGAAGACGTAGTACTACTCTACGTTATCTCCAAGTAACCTTCGATGTGCCAGAAACCCCAGAAGTAACTTTCAACCATAGTAAATGAAACTTGGCGCCTATCTCCGGTGACCTGAGACAACGTGATTTGATAATCAGACGAAGTGATCCTTGCTTAATCTGAAAGTGTAACTAAATCTTTTTTGAGATGTTTTACGATGTTTGCTAGGTACCTAGAAGTATTAAGAGATGGAGCAATATAAAATCAAGATAGGGGTAGATACGGAACAAAATTATTATAATCAATGATACCGACGTAATTAACAAGTAAATTAGTTGTAATTCTCTTTTAGGTGAATACCTTTGCTTAATTGAATTGGTACCTTGGCATCTTTGCATCTATTTGGTGATCTGGTCATCGCAACGATCGCTTTTTTTTCTCCTCGATCGACCTTTGTCTAGGGTTTGAATCGGAGGTTGATCGATGGAGAAGTTATCGGATGCTGCCGCCGCCTCAGCCTCCCTGACGACGCTGGTGCGGTGCGCTCTCTGATCGGCCGTGGCCGGCAACGATCATGACAACAACGGCGTATTCCAGCTCTCCGCCGTCGCCTTTACCTCTTCAGTTCTCCATGTTGCTGCTGTTGCGTCTCTCAAGGTAGTATCTGCTAGAGCTTAGAGACGAAGCTTTTCGATCATAACTCGATCTCTTGCTGAATTAACTGGTGGTTACATCAGAGGGTTCTATCTAGTCATGCTATACGTATTTGGTTCAGTAAAAAAGATGGATCGAACCAAACGTCAGCACAGGAAATGATATCGAATTCAAGCTGATAAATTGATAATCAGTTCCACGTAGTGCAGGCTCATCTACATTTTTATTGTTTTGTCGATACCAAGAAAAGAGAAATTAAAATTGGTAAAGACAACCACGGAAAAAGAGCACAGAGCTTGAGACAATATGCAAATATAAAAAATATAATGCAAATAATGTAATAGAGAGAAGATGGAGATGACTTACCACGTGTTAAAGATGGTGATGAAGTACCTATGTAACTACAACTAATGCTATGACCTATAGGCAATTGTACCCTTTTTCATCTCCTAGCAAATTATCTTTTTATCCTTTCTACCTAAATAACTATATCAATACTTAAATACCTTTTATATAATACCTTTTTCTTCATGAAACATTGGATTTTTGTCATTTTTGAAATGCAAATACCATAAAACTTCTCATCTTTTTTTACATAAAACTGAAACTAAACCTGAAGAGCTAGACTTCCAGAATGGTCATTTTAAGGTGGTATTTAAGAGGTGGGACCAATCTCTACCTGTTCTGAAAGAAAGCTTAGCCACCTGGCCCGACAAGAAATCTAGTGAACAAGTACCTAACGATCGAAACCATAATTTGTGCCTCACTAACCGCCCTGGTGTAAAGACCAAATAAAGCATGAATGATCAAGTGCTTTTGCAATAAGAAAAATGCACTTGCATGAGTGACATATATGCTTTTCTCACTTGAATTATGCATCTTAAATTATTAATTACTTGTCTCATCCTATATATTATTGGCTGGCTGCCCACCGAATATTTGTGTTTAGTGTCACGGTCGTGTATAGCCAAACGAAATATTCAGGTATAGGTGGTGTAAATAAGCTCAAAGTCTTCTTCTGAGACATAATATATCATGCTTGGCATAAGAAACCCAGTTGTTTTTTTAATAATAATCCAATTGTTTTTTAGCAACAAGAAAATCGACTTTGTATAGTACCATGTTAATAAAAATATGACATCTTCATTGTCCAGATAATTAAGAGTCACCAGCTATTGATCAGGGCATTCACAATGCAAACTCTATTATGGTTTTTATCCCTATTTATTATTCCCTTATTTATTGAGATTTGCGACGTCGCATGAGAGAGAAGGTTGAAAATGAAGAAATCGTTTAGTCCTCGTGAACCGAGGGAGAGGACGCTCGCGTTGAGGCGAATGTCGTGGTTTCTTCGGATCCACTGCATCGTTCGGCAGCGGGGGTGTGGAGGGGCCGACGTCGTCGCGTCCGCCGAGTCGTCGGGCTGCCACGTCCGCGGCGGCAGCACCAAGGACGACGGCAACCTCCGCGCTGGGGTGGCTGGCGTGCACGCGAGCGATGTAGCTTGGCCATGTCGACGCGCTCCGAGAGCGGTGACCCTGTTCGCTGCTGCCCAGCACCTCGTCTGACCTCGTCCGCGCGCCGTCGGGGCCATGCGAGAGCAAGCACACGGTGACCCCGTCCGTCGCCGTCCCCTCCTGGGCCTAGCCCCGTCCGCCGCCGCGCGGCCATGCGGGAGTGGCAAGCGGTGACCCCGTCCGTCGCCGCCCGCCACCTCGCGGCCCCATCCACCGCCCTTCGCCCGCATCCCCGAAGTCCCGACAGGCGGCGTGCAGCGCGAGGCTGGCTGCGGGCGGCGTGCAGAGCAGCGCGCAGGGAGCATCACCTGCGAGCCGTCCACCCGTCCACCACCTGCTCGATGTTATGTCCACCTGGACTGGCCACCGCATGTAGTGTCCTGACTTTCTCATCGATAGCTCTATGCACAAAGGCGTTCGGATACGCAGACGGAGTGGACGCGTTTTTGGCAAGTACCACAATCAGCTCTCTTTGCGATGCATATTTAATTTTTGTCTATAGAAATTACTATTAATGATTATGTATTAGGGATGATAGTTTCTTGTTGTAAAGTTTTGGAGGTATGTAAACTATAGGTGTTTTTTATTGAAAGTGCCCTCACTGTTGTACCCCAGCACAAAATCCATTGGACGCCTTAATAATCATCGATTATTTACACGCCACTCTCCTTTTAAAAACCAAAGTCCAAGCACTTTTGGTCCCTACCAGAAAGCAAAGCGAAGCAAAAGATGCCACAAAATGCACCTTTCCCGGTTGCCTCTCCCAGCTGGCCAGCTCACATCAACATCTCCAAGTTGCACTTTTTTCTGAATGACCTGATTAATTAGGTTCGCCCTGGACCCAGTTATACCCAAACCAGTTGGGTTTTCTTTTGTGCATGGGTCCCTCGGAGCCTCCTCCGTGTGGATAAAACCGGATCAAAATATCGCCCTGCCATTGCACAGGTGCGTGGATCTGAGTCAGCACACACAGGGATGGTACACGTGGCGGCATACTAGGAGCTGCACACGTGGATGGAGATGAAAAGAAAGTGCACTCTGGTGCAATGTTTAGCCTTTTAATTGTGTGGTTGGGGTTGGTTGACAGTGCTAATTCAGAGCTGTTTGGTGTCCCGTAGCTATGTCCGCCTTACTCTTAGAGTTTTGTTGTTACTATTAGTTGGCTCCGAGTGAGACACCGAAATTTTACATGACTTTTGCAGAAATTTGTCTGAAAAATGTGGAACTGGAGAACTTCCTCGTGCGTTTTACGTTTTTGTCAACTGTATCCAATGTAACCACCCTGAAGGACTGTGCAATGCCAAGGGCTCTTGCAGAATTGCAGTTGCAGATAGCAAAGCTGACGAAGATGGCAGCTAGAAGCTGAATTGGCTGGAGATGGATTACACCGACAGAAGATGCCGGTGTTAGCTTTCGGCGTTTCAACTTGCAAGCATTTGGGTTGTTGAACGAATCGCTGAGATGACTCATCTCCGTCGCAGATTATCGTACTAGTCGTCGTAGGACAGAAAAAAGAAACACCAATGGCCCGACGCTGACGCAGATTGTAATTGGAATCTACTCACACATGAATGAATGATTGATTAAACTAGTGTACTACAGGTCGGCATCCTCTCTCACGAGGATGTGTTCTGAAGAGGTTTCTGGTTTTCACTGAATCAATCTGTACCACGCAAATGTGCAATTCTCGCGAGACCTCCAAACCACAGCGAAGAGAAGTTTGAGCGATTTCATTGAGCCAAAACTGAATCTTTCAGTCGATTTCACTGAACAAAAACTGATATTTTTTTTCAGTCTATTTTGTTTTCATTAAACAAAAACTGAATCTCAGTCAATACAACGATACGATCTTATCTTTGTGTTTGTTTGAACTACATTTTTCGGTTTTACGGAAAGCTAGCTTTTTAAAAAGCTAGTTTACGGTTATTAACTTTTGTAATAAATTTTTATCTTCTTAGAATACGAAAAGCTAGAAAAACTCATTTCAAATACCTTTTTAGCTTTTCATTTATTTTCTCGAAACTAGCTTTCCAATTTTTCGAAAGCCATCTCGAAAAGCCTCTATTTGTTTTAGCATTTAGCTAGAAAGATACCCAAAAAGCTAAAACAAATACGATAAATACGACCTTAGAACGTAGCTGCATTCTTTTGGGCAAATAAAAATAACACTGAACCGGGAAAAAAGATCCACAGCAAAGGATTGGTGCAGTTCCAATCACACGTCGCGATGGCCACACCGAATGCGCTGCACGCATTATTCCTCTTCTTCTTCTTAGGTCGCTTTTCTTCGCTCTGCCCCTTGCTGCACTGTACCAGCGATAAGCGTGGAGCTCCATGGCGGTCTCGACCGCGCAGAGCAACAGCGCGCCGCCGTTAGAGGGGAGCCCAGATTCGTCGAAGGCGACAAGTAGGCTGAACAAATGCGCGGTCTTGGTTAGGGCCACCGGCTTCGACGACACCACCTCGCCTCTCACCACCCTTAGGGTTGAAAACGGACAAAAAAATCTCGTCCCGTACAATTCGTTTTTTCACATTTGACATGACCGTTCTCGTATTTGCGAAAAATTTTGAAAACGGAACGGGACACGGGATGAGGAAATCTGGAAACGGGAAAGGGGTTTTCCGTCTGTATTTTCGAAATCCCGTATTTGAGCAGGATATTTCTGTATTTTTTTGAATTTTTTCGTTTTTGCAACAGGCTCAACATAGCCCAGCCCATGTAAGCGTAACCCTAGCCTCTTAGCATATGAACGCACAGCACATGACGGCTCCCTCATGCGCCGACGCCGTTCTGCTTTGCCGGCGCCGACGCTACCTCCCTTCCCTCATGCGCCCTCAACTCTCAGCCTCAGGTCTCACGTTGCCAACCACCGGCAACCGCCACCAGCCGCCCGACGCCTCCCCCTCCGTGCACGACGCATCCCCATCGCGTGACGCCGTCAGCCCTCCAGCTCGCGACCGTCGCCAGCCCCCAACACCCCCTCCTCCGCACACGGCGCCGACGCATCCTCGTCGCGCGACGCACGGTGCCCCTTCTCCGTGTGTGTTGCTTCCTTTCTTGGGCCAGTAGTACTAGTCTATTTTTAATTGACCATGATAAAATCCTAGTACCTGATATCTGCTTTTGATACTAGTACTTGATATATGCTTTTGTTTACTTGATAAAATATTAGTTTTGTTTATGTGATTATGATTTATGAGTATAAACATGTGTGATATTCTGAAATAGGTTTCTGGTTTTCGACTGTTTTTGTTAAATTTTTGACAGTATTGGTTCGTTTCTGTACACCCACATATTTCGATTTCGTATTAAAACCTGATCCTAATTAAAAAATATAAAAACAAAAAAAAATTTCACCCGTTTCCATCCGTTTTCAAACATTACGGCCCTCGTCACCGCCGCCACAGCAGCTTGAGCACTCGTTCTCCCCAACATCAAGTTTTTTTGGTTTTTTCCCCTTCTGGGCTTCTGGCTACGACTCAAATAGCCTAGTAAACTGTTGGGCCGATGCATAGGCCCATTAAAGGCCCAAACTGGTGACCAGGCCGGCCCAATACTATTTTACCTATCTACCTTGCGATGTGTCAAATTCTAAGCCAGGCCCTCGTCTCGCATCGCTTCGCTCCTCGCCTTCTCCTTCCTCCGCCTTCCTCCCCGTCGCCTCGCGTCGCGCTCCTATCTAGGGTTTTGGAGCAAAACCTAGCTTCGATCCCAGCGCGCATGGACGTGGAGGGCGAGGTCCCGGCCGCCGCGGCTGAAGCCGTGGCTAACGGCCTCGGCGGCGCGGAGCCCTCCCCAGTGCCGGTCTCCGCCGAGCAGCTGGACGTGGAGGCGTACGCTGCGCAGTACACGGGGCGGACGCGCCTGGCGCGCCTCCTGTTCATCGCCGAGAGGTGCGGGGTGGAGGCGGTGGAACTCGAGGCGCTGCGGATGGCGTATGACGAGATCAAGCGTGGGGAGGACACCATGTTCCACCGCGAAGTCACGAACAAAATCAACGGCCGCCTCGGCCCGAAATACGCGCTTGACCAGGCCTGGACCGATTCCGTCAACCGCCGCGCCGAGCAGCGTAAGGAGAAGCTCGAGAGCGAGCTCAATGGCTACAGGGTGCGAAAACCTAACCACTTAATCCTTATGTTTAGATAAAATTGGTACTTCATTTGCGTTAGTCTCTGCTCGTGATTTGATGAGTTTGAGCATCGGAATTAATCCTTATGTTTAGAAGAAATTGGTACTTCCTTTCCGTTAGTTTCTGCTCGTGATACGATGGTTTAGAGCATTAGAGCATTGGAGGATATGGATTATGGAAGCATGCCCAAATCGATGGCAGTCACTAACTGGCGACGGTATTGGTGTGGAGTACGCTTAGTTAGTTCCATGTATGTCCTACTATGTGGATCATGGACGACTGTTCTGCTTTGCTCTGATTCCCACCAGAGTATGATATATGTTGGGTGAATATGTTCGTATGATTCCTAGCACGTTTTTTGTGATACATTTAGGTAATTTGTGTAGTTAACTAGAACTTTTCAATTTAGATGCTATTTTCTTGGGTTGCATTGATGCAATTACTTGTTAGATTATGATGCAGTGCTGAATTTTGGATTCTGGGTGTGCTGCTGTAGCGGCTGGTTTTGGGTCTCAGTGCAAGTGCATGGATTCTGTGTTCACCAAACTATTAGGATTGTGGCCTCTTTGGGTGTTGAATCTTCTGCTGATGTTGTATATGGCCAATAATTGGGGCAGAAATTATCATGGATAAGGATAGATTTTCTAGTAATTCTTGATATCTCTGAATGAGGCTAAAAACAACTAGTTTTGGAGGAGGTGTATTAGTGAAAATAGGCACAACATTCATCAAAGCCTGCATAAACTAGCATAAACTATCTTCTATTGTTTGTCTCTCTTTTCTTTTGTTTGGCTTTGGGTTCTTTTTTGCTTTGTGGCCTTGTTGTGCATAATTCTATTCTAAGGTGATGGCATATTTATTGAAGAAACTAACTTTTGTGGATTTATTTTGTTTCTCAAATTGCAGACCAACCTTATCAAAGAGAGCATCAGAATGGGTTACAATGACATTGGTGATTTCTTCTATGCTCATGGCCACCTTTCAGATGCCTTCAAAAGCTACATCCGGACACGTGATTATTGTACCACTTCCAAGCACATAGTTCAGATGTGTATGAATGTGATTCTGGTTAGCATTGAGTTGGGACAATTTCCACATGTTTCCAACTATGTCAGCAAAGCAGAGCAAACCCCAGACACTTTGGACCTTATCATTGTTGCAAAGTTGCGAGCGGCTGCAGGACTGGCCTACTTGGCAACAAAGAAGTACAAACTTGCTGCCCGTAAGGTTAGTCCTCTGGAACCCCCCTATGTCGCTTACCTTTCCCCTAAGGTTATCAAAGGAGTAAGATGAGGCAAAGTGCGCCCCCAGCACCCGTTTTATCCGTGCTTATGTTTTACTTGCTTTTGAAAACCCAAGCTGCCATTCGTTGATGCTCTGTCCTGGTCTGTCAAGTTGCTGGTGTACAAGGGAAGCAATGATGGCAATGGACAGCAGTATAGTGAAAAGCACTGGGATTTGCAATGATGGCTATTGGCAGTGGTAGTACCGACTTCAAGCTCCACCCTTCTCAATTTGCCTCCTGTAGCCTGTGATCTGCCTCTTAAGATGAGGCGACAGCTGTGATGGCCATACTGGACCTCCTAGACGCCCTGATAACCTTTTCCCCTCATGCTTAACCTTTTAAGCCAAATTTTATAGATACAGATGGTTGTAAGTCAAATCTTTTTTATGCTTTGACACAAAATTTTCATTTCTGAACTTTATAAAAAAAATGGCAGCATGCTCAATAAAATTTCCTAGTTACATGTGCTATGGAGATCTATGTACTTGTTCTAGCACACCTGTGCACACAACCTATTTTCAGAGAATTGGATGCCAACAATTGTAAAGTATATATTGACTCATATGTCATGTTCTTTGTTAGCATAGAGTTTGTTGCTGAAATTATTTTTTTCCCTTGAAGTTTGTTGAGACAGGACATGAACTAGGAAACAATTATTCTGAAGTCATAGCTCCACAAGATGTTGCTGTCTATGGTGCTCTTTGTGCACTTGCTTCTTTCGACCGTTCAGACCTAAAGGTTTGCTTTCTCTTCGCTTATTTATTGTCTGGGTGTGTTCCTTTAAACCACTGTACTCAAATATGATTGAATAACCATTTTTTACAGAGCAAAGTTATTGACAACATTAATTTCCGAAACTTTCTGGAGCTGGTGCCTGAAGTAAGGGAACTTGTTAATGATTTTTATTCAAGGTAACATTGTAGCTTCATGGGTTCCATTCCTCGTCTTCATATTCCTGTGACTTGTTTTTCCAACGATTATTTATTTCACAGCAAATGTCAGGGGTGAATCGATTTTGCGTAATGTATCTTATATCCCTTTTTCTACATCTCATGATAGGAGGAAATGTACACTAGTTCTATTATTGTGGATTTGTGGAAAAACCTTGTGTCAACAAGTTAATTTAGTACTCAGCAAAGTACTGGTGTACCACATAAGTATATATAAACATCTGTTTCCCTGTTTTTTTAGAACATGCTAAATGAAATCCATCAATGAAAGATTAAATGCATTTGTTAATCCAAAACCGGGCATAATACCTTATTCCATTGCCAACTGAATCGCATTCAATTACTGTCCTTTTATATATATTGCATTTGTCTCATCAGAACAGCCTCAGAGGTTTGTAGTAAATTGATATCACATAATATGAGAAGTATTTTCCTTCAAACGGTGTAGTCCTCAAAATTCTCTTATAATTTATAAGAACATTTAATCTACAGTAGTCTTGATGTAGAACGCGAATGATTATTTCTTTCAAATTCATACCTTATTTTGTACAGTATGGTGTAGATACATGTACCTTTGAGTTTTGAATCTAAAATACCATGAAAACTTGATTATATGCTGAAATTTGGCATAGTCCTTGTTAAAACCACTTGTTCCCACCTTATAGATTGTGTGCACTTCTTATTTAATTCCAAAGCTTTTCCGAGGTCACACATTTGTTCGATTCATTCTGATAGATTGCAGTTTACCTTTTTAACTAATGTGTGCTATATCTGCTAACTATGAAATCGTCAAACCAGTCGCTATGGATCATGTTTGGAGCATCTTGAGAAGCTAAAGCCAAACCTTCTGCTGGATATTCATTTGCACGATCATGTAGAAACTCTATACATGGATATTCGCCACAAAGCTATCATACAGTATACGCTTCCATTTATATCTGTTGATCTTAACACGATGGCTGCTGCTTTTATGACATCTGTTTCCATGTTGGAGAAAGAGCTAGCTGCACTGATCACTGAGAACAAAATACAGGTACTTTAGACTATCGGCAACTTGTCTAGAAATTAAAGGTCATGTTGGTTTGCTCATTTGTGATTTTCTGCAGGCTCGGATAGACTCCCACAACAAGATTCTTTATGCGAGGCATGCTGACCAAAGAAATGCAACTTTTCAACGTGTCCTTCAAACAGGCAATGAGTTTGAGAGAGATGTTAAGTCTTTGCTTCTGAGAGCTAACCTCATCAAACATGATTTCAACCAAAGAGCTGGACAAAGGAAGATGTGAACTCTGCAATTGCTGTTGCTGAAACAAAGCGTGCCGGCTTATCCTTTTGGACACATTTGTTTTGTACCTAAAAGTGTATGGGTCATGGAGAAGTTTTGGTGATGAATCATGAATTAGACTGATGACTGAGCATGCAAGTCTGTTTAAATGCGTTTTACTTTTGCGGACAATTGCTTGCTTGCTGTGGTTTTAGATATGATATGCTGTGTAAACATCTCTGGATATTTAAGCATCTAGAGACATGACAGAACGAGCTGTCATGTGCACTTTTGAGGCCAAGCTATTTTTTAAAAATATAAATGCTTACGCTGGTATTGTGATACATAGTAACTCTAACTTACTCTTCTACTTGTTTTGTGGTGGTTTGCATGATGACGCATTTTTCTATGCGATTTTGACCATCTTATGAGATGATCCGACTATTTTACTCGCAGGTCATGAGTTGTTAACCCTGGTTCTGCATAGCGCATCACATGTCATCCCATTCTGCACTTAACTATATTGAATATGTTTGGATTACCCAACCACTTGGTCAAATGGAATCTCCCACATGTGGTGATCAAAGCTGACAATTTTAGACCATGCTGTAACTATACATGCCAGTTGGCAGCTTGTGGAAGACGAGCTGTAGGTAAATACTTGTTCATACAGGTTCAAAGATTTGTTAATTTGGAAGAAGTGATGCAGGGACAGATGAGAGATTCCAAGACTCAATAATTGCAATACAAAGAATGAATCAATTATACAGGAGATAGGAAGAGTGGAAGACCCCGACGAGCCTGCCTACAGTATGAGATCGATCAAGAATTCTTCTTTAATCTATCTACAGATAAACAGAATATGTGTTTGCAGCATCATACAGGATTACGCAAAAAAAATACAGAAAATTTGTTCATTGACTCCTTGTATTTCTCAGTTCGAGCAGGTCCATCTGGAGGTTGGTACACAGCTGAGGTAGTGACACCAGTGGCAGCTGTCGTTGGCGTTCTGCCCGCGGAAGAGCATGGTCATACCAACCGCGAATCTGCAAAAGTTTAACACGAACAGAGCACGAAAAGAATGAGTTCGGCCCACTTTGCCAAATTCACCGACAGAAACTCAACGACTTCAATAGTCAGCGTAGTGGTTGCGGCAACTATAACAAATGGTATACAGCGTGGCTGTCATCTAGGTGCATGTTAGCTAGTACGCGGGAGGAGAAAAAGGGCAAATCGAGCACGTTATTATATTGGAATTTGGACGACGAAAGGGGCCAGCTTAGCACTATAATAATGATCTAGGAGCATTTTTTGTGCATAAGAAACTAGCAAGTTGGTGTTGTGCGGTTTGTGCCTTTGCGTTGTGCTGCTCTGGATGCTGTCATTTCAAATGCCACTCTAAGAATCTGGGGTGCAAGAACAAGCCCAGATCAACCTCACCACTTAGTTGGCGCGTCAAAATCTATCCATGCATGTGGCGCACTCAAGAACGCACATACCAATCTACTCCCTTTATATATTTTTTTTCTTCCTTTCATATAATGAACAACACTAAGAATTCTGGTGCTATCTCCTCTCTTACCATGAAATACGAGTGTCGTGATCCTGGTGAATTGTGGCGGCTTAAACTGAAAGCGGAATGGTCTGAAACATGTAGTAATTCTTACCCAACAATGACGAGGGCAGTCGCGATGGCAAGCAATATCCACTGGTAGACGAGGTACTTCTTGGAGCTGCACGGGCTGCCGGAGGGGAGGCTGTAGCGCTCCATCCAGCCGAAGTGCGGCCGCATCAGCAGCACGAACCCGAGAAGGAAGCCCGTCAGGAAGCCACCGATGTGCGCGAAGTTGTTCACGTGCGGGAGGATGCCGAGCGCAAGGTTCACCGCGATCACGAACAGGAGGGTGATCACGGCCGCGACCTGCAGCAGATCAATATCAATTAATTCAATTCGCTGCGATGTGAAATGCCTGAATTTTGCAAGAATTGTTAGAAAAAATGTTTCATTCCTTCCCATCGTTTCTTACATATCATCCAAATAATCATAAAATTTTAAAACAATTTAATAACATAAATTAATATAAAATATATCACTATACAAACATTTTAAATTTTTTAAAAAATAATAAATATAACTACAGATATACGTTACTAGTTTAATTTATTATTTTTGTTGTAACTTGTAGAAACCGATTTTAGCCTTTCATGTTTGTGTGATGATAAATTTTATATTAATTTATGTTATTATTTTTTAAAAATTTTTATAACTATTTAGATAACATATAAAAAACATATTTCCTCGTCCATCTCCAAATTGTTACCGCTGAATAATTACTGGATATTGCAGCAGATGACACAAAGCGTGTATGTACCTTGTTGGTGTAAATGGTCCAGTTGGTGAGAAGCTCCGCGAGCATGGCTCCGAGGAGACCAAAGAGAGCACCTGAAGCACCAACCGAGATGTGGTTTCTGATGAACAGAGAGGATAGGACGCTGCCGCCCAGACCAGACAGGAGGTAGATCGCCCCAATTCTCACTGCAAGATCAATCAGCACAAGAAACACCAATTCAGATCTTTGTGTTGCAATCGAACAGCATACTTGATTAAAATGAGAGAGATGGAAATGGTATCAGTTGGGAGTTGTTACCGTATCCGAACTGCTGCTCGAGGCGCAGGCCGATGAAGATGAGGCTGAGCATGTTGGCCACCAGGTGCAGAACACCGGCATGCAGCCAGATGGACGTAATGAGGCGCCAGCCCTGGTGCTCGTGCACGACCTTGTCCCACACAAGTGCTCCCATCTTCTGTAGCCTGCAAGAACATGATCGATCAAGTACATTACATTGTGTCAGGCACTCAGGCCCCATGCATGCATGCATCCCCTATGCACTTATTAGTTCGTCCAGAAATGGACAGACCACTCCATATCCATCTTTAATCAGTTCGTCCCACGCTGTACATATGATTCAAGTGGTGGCCTATATCAGCCTACTAGCAGTCCAATGCAAGTTGATTAATTTTTGAATCATATTCGTGTCATATTATGAAGGAGTTTAATTGGCGATCGATACTTACGTGGCGGAGGAGGGGCCGAGGAGAGGGTTATCGCGGAGAGGCTGGAAGGAGAAGCGGCCGAGGAATCGGGCGATGCACTTGCCGGCGCGGGGCGGGGTGTGGAGGGGGCAGTTGTTGGCGTACATGGTGAGGACGAAGACGACGATGTTGGCGACGAGGAACGCCGGGACAATCCACGGCACCCACTCCCTCTCCCCCTCGTGCTGCGGGTACAGCGGCGACGGCACCTTCCCCACCTCCTTCCTCCTCGCCCCCTTCTCCACGTCCGCGTGCGACGTCGCCATTGCCGCTCTGATCTCTTCGCCTTTGCCTTGCCTTGCCTTGGCCTTGCTCGCGTTCGATCGAGGTGCAGGCAGCTAGCTAGCTAGTGGATGGAGTGATGAGGAGGTGGACGGCGAGATGCGCGGGGGAAGAAGCGGGAATAAATAAACGAGCGGGCGCGACACGTCTCGCGGCGCGCACGACGGGTTGCTTCAATGGTGGGGTGGGTCTGTCTCATCGTGTGAATTGTTGCGGCCGCGCGCCGCCCGCAGTTACTGTCTCGTCACAGTTTGACCATGTCCGGTTGTTTGAATCGGCAAATCAAATCAATGGTCCAGATCTCACCAACTAGCGCTAGTTTTTTCTTCTTTTTTGAGACACAACTAGCACTAGTAAGCAAAACCAATTTGCATGTTAATATTTGGTCCAAATTAATGAATTTATGTATTTTACCCAGTGGTGTCACGTTGACTACTCGAGTTATGATCTCTCTAGCGGAATGACACAGGCGTACTATTGTATCGAATGGCTACTGTTGACTTTTTTACGGTAATGTGCATACCGATCACATGGGAGGTTTTTTTGCTTATGTAGTGGGAGCGACTATTCTATTCGTTTAACGGATCGCATCAAGGTAGAGAAATGGCGTTAATTAAGTCACGAAGTCGCGATTTCCTTTGGGAACTAGTAATTTCCAGGCTAAGACTACCTGCGCAATGATTGAAAAGCAAGAGTTTGGTTCGGTTTCTTTATCTTTTCGCGGATGCCAGTACGCGCACCTTACTGTAATTTGGTTGCCAGGGCACCGACAAGGCGTGTGCGATTCAGCGATTCGCATGCAACCCCTCGCTATTCCTTACCGAAAAAGCAACTGACACCTTCTTTGTCTGGCTATGCTAATGGTGGTCATCGACGCCGGCGACTCATGGAACTTGTGGGAAAACGGACTACTCGATTCTGTTCTGGCAAAGGGAGGGACCAATGCATTAATCGGAAAGAGACGAGACGAGCCGTTTCTTGCCGCGGTAGCACACAAACTGCACGACGAGCTCCAGTACCTTGCTTGAAGCGATGCCCAACCCAACCCAACCCAACAGCTACATGCGGCGATGCGCGCCTGTGGATTATTCCTTTGCCGGTGTTGCAGTGCAGGAGCAGGGCAGGAGGAGAGGAGGAGGGCGAAACGGCCGTGCTGCTGTTTGGTTCGGCGTCCCGGGCTGGACACATGCGGCACGCGGGTTTCTCCCGTCTTTTCTCGCGTCGCGTGCGTGAGTTGGCCTTGGCCATCGCATGCTGCCATTTGGGGCGGACGCGGAGTAGTCGCGGAAGGAAGGTATACTAATGTACAGGGAGTATAGTATAGCTGGCTCGACGAGTCACTCACTCGGGATGGGCGGCCGCGGCTCGTTTCGGTGTCGGTTTGGCCTCCTGCGCCGGTGGGTGGTGCGCTCGGTTGGTCGCGTCCGGATTGGGTTCGATTCGATTCTCGCGTGCATGTGCGAGAGCTGGGCTTAGCTCATTCTGATTGGAACTGGAAACTAGAATTGGAATAAGGTGTTGGTTCGTTGTGCTGCGCGGCTGGATCGTCTTGTCCTGTGTCTGCGTGTGTGTATTAGGCGATTATCTTCTTCTCCCTGTTAAAGTGGTGCTGCTACTGATTGCGGAGTCTAATTAACAAGTTATATGTATGATGATGATGGCGTAACGCCAGATTAGCAAAGCTGTGTCTTTTGCGTTCCAAATGACGAGATGCTGTCTGATGCATGATTAAAGCCGCTCTCTATGGGGGGAGGGGAGGCGGGGGGTAGGAGAGATAATTTTGTTTAGGATTATTTTCTCTAGTACATTTTGATTGTAATATTTTATGGATGAATCGATGGCTCCGTTCATAGGTTACTGAGAACGAAACCATTAATTTATGCAAGATGTATTATCGTATAGAAGTGCATAACAAACAGCAAGTTGAAGTTGAAATTTATCCGTCATAATAACCAGCAAGAAAATTCTTTGTTTCATCTCGGATTCCACTCCCCGGCAAGTTGAAGTTAAAACCTATCCGAATTCCGGCATAATAAACAGCCGCACAGCTTGTCAAGAGTTACAGTCCGGCCGACCAGTGGCCCATCCTAGGCCTTTGGAATTCCAGCCCAATCCCAAATCCCACCAAGGGGGTGAGCGGGCTGGAAGCCTGTGAGGCTGTGGAATTTTTAGCATTTATAATTTTAATTTTTTAAAGATTTATAAAAATAATTTCGGATTAAATTTGCAAACTAGTCCTTCCCGTCCTCGAGAGGCGAGATTTAAAAATTCATCCCAGAGGACGTTTTATCGACGTGGCATACGGCCATTGGGTGCCGTGCTGCGCGCGCGCATGTAATTTTGCATTTTGCCCTTCCCGCCTTACAAAAGGTGTTTTTCACAGGTGAACAGTGATGAACAGTCAGTAAAACATGGTGAACAGTAACATGAACAGTAAAAACGCCCTTCGTAAAAGCGGGAAGGGGGCAAAATGTAAAATTACACGCGTGCGGCAGACGACATCCAACGGTCGTCTGCCACGTCGGATAAAACGCCCTCTGAAAGAACGTTTTTAAATCTCGCCTTTCCAGAGAACGAAAAGAGACTAGTTTTGCAAATTTTGAATCCAAAAATTATTTTTATAAATCTTTAAAAAATTAAAATTATAAATGTCAAAATTTCTGAGGCTGTGATACTGAGTGGTTATCACTATCAACACGCGATGCGTCCGGTGACCGTGGCTCGGTGATCCATGCTCGCATTGAAAAGCCATTGGTTTTTGCGGTGCACTCGACATCTCTCGATCGGCTGTGCAGTGCTTCTGAGAACCTGTTTGGATAGTAATGATAAAGGATTAAATATAAATTATTTACGAAACATATTTATAGAATAATTCGTAAAACAAACCTAATGAGCATAATTACGTGCTGATTTGAGCGATGTGATGTTATTATAAATATTCGTTATTTGTTAATTATGAATTAATTAGGTTTAATAGATTTATCTCGTGAATTATCCTTTTAATTATTTTTATAATTAGTTTTTATAATTAGTTTATGTTTAATTTTTTAAATTGATGTATAGAAATTGAATGCGACGAGAATTAATTTTAGTCCGCTATCACCCCGTGAGTTCCGATCGCTGTTGTTTCGGTGTAGCTGGCTAGCTGAGCTGTGTATGCCATGCCCGTATGCTCTCCGTTATCACCGTCTCACTGGGTCGTAACGCATTCGGTTGCCCACCTCAACGGTTTTGCCTGAGTTACGGACACTCGGGCAGGCTGAAAAAAGGTAGAGATGCAAGATGTACAAAACAAAAGAGTCCACATTGTATAATACTATCACTTTCTTTCCAAGGTTAAAAAGAACATTTTTGGGTAGCATCTGGGCCACGCCATTTTACAACCCAAAAGAAAAAAAAAGGAGCAGCTCATTGTACACTGCCCTTTCATCTATATCATTATCATCGCCAATCCGCGAGTAACGAACAACCTTACCCTTTAAACCAAGTAATGTACCGGTGGGACACTATAACTTAGTATCAGCGTTCTGAACTGTTGCTTCTTCTGACTGCTACATATACTCAACCGAAAATGGTCCTAAGAACGGTGTCTCCAAGCCCAGGAACCGCAGACAGGAAGTGCCCGGTTCCGGGGAGCTCATGGTAGTTCACCCAGCTGAGTCGGCTGGCGAGGTATCTCTGCAACACCACCGGCACAAGCCCGTCCTCGTCGCCCTGCCAGATATGCACAGGGCATGGCGGCTTCGGCAAGCTCATCGGGTCAAATTCCCATTTGCCGAACATCACCATCATGTCGCGGTAGTACGACTCGTGAATGCCTTGTTGTGTCGCCAAGTCCATTTTCTGCAAACCACATACCACATAACCGTTAAGCAAAAAATGTTCAGACTTGAGAAATAAGGGCATCACAACTATAGCTTGTAGTGATAACGGAATGCTAGCTGAAATGGAAGCAACGCAGGCTGACCTTCTGGAATGAGCCATCCGCCTTCATATTTCTGCGTATCTCAGCATCGCGCTTGTTGGGGAGGGGAGTGGTGCCAGCCACAACGGTGGATGTGGGAAGCCAGCTCTGCTCCATCCACCAGTGGAGGATGCTGGGTGCATGGTGTGACACACGCAGCGCCCACTGGTCACCCACTTCCTGCTTGTTGTACACCTCGGCAGCCAGATCGGCAGGGAACCCCGGCCACCAGTAGTTCACCACCGGCGCCATCATGGCTGCTCCAGCAATCCTGTACGCACAACAATGACCGCTATTGTCAGTCACTCCTCTTGACACCAACTTACTGCTTGGTTTGTTACATTGCTGGACATGATTGACACTTTGACAGGCACCGTGTTGCTCACCTTTCTGGGATGTACTTGAGGGCGCCCCAAACAGCATGGCAGCCGAGGGAGATACCAATCACATAGAACTTGGGGCCTAATCCTAGAGCATCCGCAAGCTCCTCAACATCGAGGGCAGCGCTCTTCACAGACCGGTTGGGGTTTGGATCACTCTCACCATATCCAGCGCGATCAAAGCCTACCATGTACACCCCCAGCTCCTCAGCCACCTCCTGAAAATCACGTCAGTTTATGAGTTGGCATGCGCCAGCCACCACAATGCAGAATGAAAGGGCGGTAGGGTATCTAAAGTTAAAAAAAAGTACACAATTAACGTTTGAAGAGAAAATGTACAGTCGAGCCATTCATATGACAAGGTCAACTGGAAAATGAAAATTTGGCACTGACAATTGACAAGCTCAACAATTAGGAAAATGAATCTGAAGTTGAGGATATGGCATTTGTACATGGTCAGTCATGAAACTAACTAATCAGATTTTAGAATTGAAAAGACCCATTTTACTCAACCTCCTAAATTATCCTGTTGGTTAGGTTGACTTGGATTTAGCTATCTCCAAAACTAAAGAGTTGTCTTGAAAAGTGATTGGCTAGAATTGCAATTCATTACCACCGACAGAATCCATCTCATTTTTCCAGGCGGTAAAAGTGGGCAACGGGATGCCATGAAGCAATTAGGCCAATCAGGAGGGAAATGTGCTGGCAATTGAGTGATGGGAACAGCAAAAATGAGCAATTAAGAAGGTAAATCAAGCATTAAAAAAATCTGAATTTGGGGATTTAGTCGGTCTGCTGCGACTGCATCCATGCTTGCTCAAAGGAATGGCACATTCATGAAACAATCTTTTGAACCAAAAAAGCTACTGCCTTTCCGATGGATATTCCTCATCAACTATAGCATCGATTCCGTCATAACCCTGCCTTGACGCCATTCCCAATTTCGCGCCATAGCAAGCTAGAAGAGAACCCAAAATTAGCAAACCCGCGAGAGTGTGCGCTGACCGGCGAGGGGCGGACGGAGTCGAGGCGGGAGCCGGTGAACCCGTGGGAGAAAACGACCTTGTACCGCGCGTCCTCCTTCCGAACGCCGGACTCCGCGTAAGCCAGGTGCCGCCCGTCCCTCAGCCGCACCCTGGGCGCCGTCACGGGAGGCCCGCTGGGCGACCCGCAGATCCGCCGCGGCGGCGGCGGTGGCACCACAGCGCGGGCGATCCAGCTGCCCAGAGCGCCAGCGAACGGGCCCAGGGCGGACCCCGCACCCCTCTTGGCGGCGCAGTTCAGCATCGGCGCCGTAGTCAGCAGCTCCATTGCTCCGGGGTGAGCTCCCGGCGGGCGCCGCCCAAGTCGGCAGAGAGATACGGTGGATTCTTGGTGGCTGGGTAGGTAGGCTTGTTTTGTACAGGACGCTTGATAGTAGTAGCAGCAACGTGGCCACTGTGGCGTGGCGTGCGATCCAGCATAGGTTGACGTGAAGCTAACAATTTTCTCCCCGGAATTCGACAGATGGTTATCTAGAAGAGTTGCCTTGGTCATTAGTAGAGGTTAGTCTGTGGGAAGCACGTAGAGCCGTAGAGGAGCACTCCTGCTCGTCAAAGGTCCGGTTTTGCAGTGGTGATAATAAGAATATACGAAGGAAAAAAGTTCGAATTATCTTCCTAATTATTGTGCTAGTCGAATTACCTCATAAACTATAATCTACGAAACCAGACATTTTTACATCTCAAACTTTTTTATACCAGACAAACAACCGCGGTTTTAATCACGCGTGACAATCTAGTCAGCTTAAACATAATAAAAGTTAGTGGGCCCCACGTGTCAGCATCTTCTTCCTCCTCTCCTCCCATCTCTCACTCTCTCTTTCCCTCCTCCCACAATAGGAGCAATGAGGAGGAGGGCGGAAGGTGGCGTAATCCCCGGAAGATAGCGTCCCCGCTGCATCCTCCTCGTCTCGCACCGGCCCCGTCGCCCGACGGAATCGGCCGCCGCACGACAAGATTCGGCGACTAGGTCGATGTGGATCCAGGACCTCCCCAGCGACGGCGGCAACGACGAGCTCAACGGCGCCCCGTCCACCAGCGCGAGCTCCTCGGCAACGGCGGAGCGGCGGAGCCCGCTGCCCCAGCGTTGTGGCCTTGCCACGGCAGATCTGGAGAAGTTGGCCGCGGCCGGCGACCCGGTCGACGACGAGGCGAGGACGGGGATCCAGTCCCCATGGCGGTGTGGACTCCATGGCCACTGCCGGCTTCCGCCTCCAACAGCCTCCCAGAGGAGACCTCGAGCACCGAATGCCCCCTCCCTCGCTGATGCCCTTCCCGAGCAAGCTCAAGCTCAACCAGCGGCCACAGCCTCCAGCGCCCTCCCCGCCGCCGCCAGTCGCGCCCTCCTTGCCGCTCGCCGCTTGCAGGCCCCAGCGCCCTCCCCGCCGGTGACTACCGCCCAATGCAGATGGAGTTGGTGGGAGATAGAGAGAGAGAGAGTGAGTCTATGACATGTGGGCCTTACGATTTTTTAATCTTTTCCTGATCGAATTGCCAGTATGTCATGTAGAACTAAAGCCGTCTTGAACGACTTTGAACGAGTAAGAGGGGTAAATCATTCGGTTTAAAAAGTTTATGATATAAGATGTTCGGTTTCTTTGTTTAAAACAGTAATGACTTTTTCCTAATATGATTGTGGGTAAGGTCGATGCTCGTCAAATTTTTTAAACAAGATAAATAAATAAACATCATATTAATGATCTTGTCTATTAAAAATAGAATGAGCATTAGGATTGGACCAATTTGCCTTGACCTTCACGTGAGCAGACAAACAAGACACCGAATGATTCTTTTTATTTTAAAAAAATCCTGAATGACCTGGCCATGTGTGTTTCGAGTGGCATGATAGCGTATCCAGCATTAGTACGTGTTAATTTGGGGTGCCTTTTGCCTGTTATTTTTTTTAAAAAAATGTCATTTTCTCTCTCTATTTTTAAGGGTCCTTACATTGGTTATGCAAGATAGAAGAGGAATATCACTTATTTTCTCTATTTAAGTATTTATTTAGATTTATAATTAAAATTTTTTATATTTTAGAATTAAGTATTCAACCGCTCGTTTAGAAAGTGCTTCAATCAAAACTGACAATAACTGAAGCTCACGCGAACTTGGAGGGGAACGTAACTCCTAATAACAGTATTTGCTTCCATGTAAGAAAAAGAAACATGTGGCCGTCCATGCTGGTATTTTCTGTATCTAACCTTGACGTACTGTAACTCCTAAAAACAGTATTGAAGTCCCGTAAAAAATAACAGTATGAAAGAAGATTCCGTCGAATACGGCTAAATTTTAGGCGAGACGGAGTACACGACAATTCAGGCAGTTCGGACGCTTAGGCTCTACACAAACGACATGTCCATTACTTCAGAGAGCAGTAATCAGACGCTTACAGGCAGCTAACCATTTGGAGTTTCGGATGGCCGACAGCAAAAGCTCCCATACTGATACAGGCATCTTTCAAGGCGAAAGCTAGCTTAACAGAAGAATTAATCCTATGATCTGGCCGGGATGCATGCATGGCAGCACATCAACCGTTAACTAGAGAAGTATAAAATACACTTCATCTGGCCCTACACCATGATATATCTTAATTAGGCACTGTTCTGCTCAGCTCATTCGCCGAATTATTAAAACAAATTATTTGTTCCACGTTTAAAAAATATGTTTTCTCATAAAGCTTTTTTCTACTATATTGTTAAAAACCTTGTGTTTTAAGTTATTTGTTAACTTTTCTGTAATCAAATAGATAACTTCATGACAATAATTCACAATAATCTAAATCAAACGGGACCTTACTTTGCTGGCGGTGAGATCATTGAGAATTTCAGATACAGCTCTTGACACAGTTGGGCTGATCTAGACAAATAGATATAGCAACCGCGACCTAACATTCCTGAAAGACTTTTTCCAAGAGAGACTTGCACAGCAAATTTTTTATACCGGGCAATTGATTCTTTGCAGCACGGAACACACCCACCAGCTCATACCCGACTTTTTCCTCCGGTACAGCTTTGCAGTCACCGACAGTCTCTTTCGCGCCAGAGAGCTAAGCTAATGGACTAGTCGATTCATGATTAGTTAGTAGTCACCACCAAAGCCATGTCTTTAGAGCTGTGCTGCCTTTTTTTTCAATTTCTTAATATATACTTGTGCGTGTAAAGAAATTTCACAATCCAATATAGCTATAAGCTAGTATGTCAAGAAAAGTTAAAACTAAAGAGAAGATCGTGCAGACATTTTCGATCAAATTGAATATTTAAATGCCTGAAGGAAATAAATCAAGGAGCAGGAGGCAGTAGGCATGCAGATGGATCATGGATGTCTATGGGTTATATTACCTGTGATGCGCGGACGCTGTCCTCGCGGGAGCCGGTGAAGCCGTGGGAGAAGACGACCTTGAAGCGGGCCTTGTCCTTGGGCACCCCGCTCTCGCAGTAGGCGAGGTGGCGGCCGTCGCGCAGCCTGAGCCTGGCCGCGGTCACCGGCGGGCCACCCTCCGTGCTGCACAGCCTCGGCGCCGGCGGCTCGACGGCGCGGGACATCCATCCGGCGAGCGATCCCAGCAGCGCCGTGGCCGGCGCCGGCGTCACCACGCTGCCCTTCGTCGCCCCCTCCTCGTCCCACACCTGCGGCATCGATGTCACCCACATCCTCCCGTTCCCGTGCGCCCGCGGATCGAGCGAAATGTGGTAGGTATATGATATGCGGTGTGGCCGATCGGTTTGCTCACCCGCTACCGAGCGCAGGTGTCAACTACCGCTACTTATAAGCGTGTGATTACGCCGTTGCGTGAGTTGGTGAGTGACCCGATCGAACGGCTGACCGGCTCTCGCTCGGTTTTCCCAGAGAGAGAAAAAAAGTTGGTGATCAGTGACCACTCACCTACCCCGTGGTTTGGACGGGTGCATCGGTTGGAATACAGAATAGTTGTACTGGTTGGTTAATTACTTGGCGGGAGGATGGCCTCGTGGCGTTTGACCGGGCAAAAGCGCCAGATATTAGACGGGCAATTTTTACTACAACATACTTAAATTTTATATAATTTACGAGTAAACATTATAAAAATCTGTTATGTTTAAAATATCAAAGACTAGTTTAAAAAATACATAAAAGACGATAATTTACTAGAGGACACTTTCGACTAATTTTGAATATATTTCTTAAAAAGATGAGAATATTTCTAAGGTCAAAAGCTGCTGAGTCGAGGCTAAAGTGAAGATAAAATATGATGTATGTATTGTATTTAAAGTGATGATAAATTTAGAGTCGCATAATTTTTAAATTTTCACTCAACAGGTCCCAGTGGTGTTCTCAGTTATTCTTAAGAATTTACATCTTCAATTGAGCCAAAAGTGTTTTTTAAAATTTTAGGTATTTTATTGCAAAATTTGTGATTTAGATGTTGTCGTAGTACGAGTGGTCAGTGCGTGGAGGCTTTCTGTGGCGTTGGTTGGTGGTTCCAAGGTCGCCGGGATATGTTAACGCGGAGTCGCAGAGGCGGAGCAATATTTCCAACAACTACTACTACAGTACTACTCCACTGATCTGCCTGCCTGAAATGTAGCGACTTTTGCGCGTTTTTTTTCTTTCCGGCGGGTAAAATTAACGTGCGCCCTTGAGCATGGGCGTGAATGCAGTGAAATGCGATCGATCATGCGGTTGCCACTTACGAGTGCTCGGCCGCCGGCCGCAGCCGAGGATAATATGATCAGTTAAAGGGCGCGCGCACTATTGCATTTTCCGCCTGGAAGTGGAAGTAGACATGGATGGATAAAATCGCACATTACCCAATACATGCAGGGCGTGGATATGGTGCTGAATGAATCACGTGGAAATCGTGCCTAGCTCCGGTACAGTGCTGTTCTTTACGAAGCACGTAAGATATGTATACGTCAGAGGCTATCTTATACTTTAGAGGCGAAAGTTGTACTGCAAGTCCTAAAACAGTTGTCCAAAGCCTAGAAGAAAAAAAACCAGATCAGTAGTTGAACCTTTTGATCGTAATGATATTATAACGTATATATAGATTGATCGATATACAGTTCAATAAAATTATAGTTGCATGCCAAATCCGACTTTCACTTTAAAAATCTAGCTCTTCAAAAAACTAAAACAAAAAAATCCGCTAGTCATCATACGACCATGCCCACCACTCATAGATGGAGTGTGCCCCAACTCGCGACGTAGGAGGTGAGCCATGGCCGGGCCCATAACCCTACGAGGAATCATGTCACTCCTGCATGTTTGCGTACCTGCCTGTGCGCATCAGCTTGGCCTTGTGAATCCATGGCTCGTGGTTCCGCCGCGTTGGGCGAGCCTGTGGCTTCGCCTCGCGATCCCTCCCTCACACACTCCGGACTGAGCGGCGATGGGCTGAACGAGGCACTAACGAAGAGAGACACCGGCAATGTTGCTATGATGGCACAACAATCAGGATGCCGACGAGTTCACCCTCTCATCTACAAGATCAAACAACCACCCTAGCCTCCTCCTCGATTGCCTCCGGTGCTTCTCTACCATGATTGAAGAGTTGTGCCGCCTAGATTGCTCGTCGGCCCTAAAACTAGGTGGCGGAGAAGGGGCCTCGTTGACCGAGCTACGGAGAAGGAGGAGAAGAGGGGGGATGGCGACGGTAGCCTCCTCGAACGAGCTGTCGTCGTGGCCTCGTCGACCGTTGGTGTTACCTCATCAACCGAGCTATGGAAAAGGAGGAGAAGAAGAGGGGGACGGCGGCAGCGGCCTCCTCGAACGAGCTAATGCCACTACTTGACCAATCCGCTGCAGGATCTGATATGGGGGCCATCAGATTTGAAGAAGCGGTCGCCTCCGCCAAATCTGAAGCAAGGAAGTAAGAGCCTCCTTGACCACCATTGCGACCTCATCGACTGTCAACACTGCCTGACCGGTCTGCTACGGTATCTGAGGTGGGGGTTGCCAGATCTGAAGCGAGGAAGTGAGAACCTCCTCAACCACCGTCAATGCCTTCTCGACTGCTGGCGCGACCTCCTTGACTCATCTGCGGTGGCTGTGGCGTGAGGAGAGATGGCGGCACGCAGTGGAATGAGAGAAGATAGCAGCGAGAGAGTTGGTCACCATTGAGTGGAGCTTGACATGAAGATATGGAAAAGAGCGTGGGTAGCTCACCGTCGGTGTCGGCTCATGAAGTGAGAGACACAGAGTTCGGTGGGTGTCAATGGGGAGAAGAGAGAGGGAGGAGAGATTTTATATTAATTTCTGAATTATAGGGTGTTTAGTGTTAAATTTTGGGCCTCTTTATAAGTTAAAAAAATGTGAGGAGTAAATAAAAAATACTAGGGGCTGAAAATAAAAATTTAAGGCTATCATGTGAAACAATTTGTATTGTGGGAAAATAGTTTTTTATGTTAGTCTCATCCTAGATGTCCCTAACGAGGTATCTCTCTTTCTCCATCCAGAGTAAAAGCGTGATGGAAGATCTCTGTCTTGGACCAAAATTCTCGCAAGAAAGTTGGAAGCTTTACAGTGATGATTGCTTCTACACACTTTGGATTTGTCAGCCGTTCTTTTTTTTTCTCTCATTTCTCCCTCTCTCGAGGAATCAGGATGGCGTGCATTCTGCCATTTGCATCATTGCATGTATACATGCAACATTTTGGTTTCATTGCTCACGCTAAGCAAGACGTTGATGCTGGACCCCAAGAATTATCAGACAGGCCAACTGCCGATCAGTCATGTCCCTTATGGCTTGTTAATTGGCATGGGAAACGCCATATGGAAATATACGTGTTCGGTCAATTCAATAAGGGTAGACCATTTATTCATCTTCATTCACTCGTTACGAAAAATTGAGTCCTTACAAGTAGGAACTCCAATAGTGCCACTGTCTTGCCATGGTTTTTATTATTTCTTTTAAAATTTGATCTTATCTACATAAATTTTTGTCTATCAATTGATTTTTTCTCTTAAACGAATTCACTGAAGAACCATATCAAATTTTAGTGTTAACACGCATAGCTAAATCTAGTCCTGCATTATGAATATGTAGAATTAGTAGTATCTGATATATAAATCAATCATATGAGCAAAATACAGTGTTTGGTAATGTATGTAAATGTGTGTTCCTATTTTTATTGATTTTAATTTTCTCGAATAGTTGGCTCTTACATTTAAACTTTACCCAACTAGTCATAGCCCTCGAGCATCGAGAGTCAACTCATAGCTCTATCATTTTGTATGACTTGAGGTCGTCTTTCCTGCAAAGGAGCTTCAAGGATCAGAATTTGAGCTATTCGGTACTTTCATAATCATTAAGAGAAAAAATATGTAGCATGCACACTTATTAGGTCCCTAAATTTCTGTTTAGTTGGATTAACAAATAAATAGTAAGCCTATTTTTTAGTATTGTCTTTCCAAACATATTACATAAAATATCACCTATAAGTTTTTTTAGTGGTCCATTCTTTCACGGCTTATTATTATCCACCAGGTTTATGCAATTTACTCTAGAAAGTTCCAAAACATCCCTCTCGTCAAGGGCCACAATGAAAGATTCAAAAAGAAAAAAAAATCACTATGGAAGATTAAAAAAAGGCCCACTATGAAGTATACAAAGTATATAGAGGAATAAGTCTATTTTGCCTCCCTAATCTCTTATTCCTGATTGAATCGTCTCCCTCAATCACAAAACAGGGTATAACATCTCCCTTATTTTCGAAAACCAATGTAAATTGATTCCTTCAGTGGTTTTGGAAGCGTTTTTTACGTGGCTTATGGGACCCATGTGTCAGGGACTCTCCTCTTTCCCTCTCTCTCCCTCTCTCTTGCCACAACGTACGCCAAAGCCACGCTCAGGACGAACCCACCGACAAGCCAAGAATTGAGGTAGCCGGTTGGGGGCGCCCCAGATTGTCACCTTGTTGGTGGCGAGGACGATGGCCATGGCACGAGAGCAACGAGGAGGAAAGACACGTCATGGTAAAAGTTGACCCTATAGATGGCGACCTCATGTGCAGTGCGCTCGATGTCGGTGCAGCCAATCACGATGAAGGACATGAGCATCGTGCTTCCCAACACGCCATTGAGCCCCACGGTGGTGGTCTCCCCTTCTCCCCCACCATCACCATAGGCGAATGACGCAATAGTGGAGAGCACGTCTAGCGCGCCATTCCTGAGCGACATAGTGTCACGGCACGACGTAGCCATGCGAAAATCGCTGGCCATCAAGCCAATCGTCCTTAGCGAAGTGCTCACACCTATCCCCATAGCTCTCAACCCGAAGGACACCACTAGAGGCTTTGTCGCCTCCGTTGCGCCCCCAGATCCCAATCGCCTAATCCCCGCCCCATCTCTGTGGTGCAGGAGAGATTGCGGCAACAACTTTAGATATATTTGTTATATCCATCACATTAGACAGATTTATCGGCTCATTGAGTACTAGATTATCATATACAATATCATGTTGCATCGGTTAGGTCTGACCTACTAAATTACTATTGATAATATAAGTCATGTTAAGCCGATAGGTTTATTCTAATGTTTCATCGGAGGGTTAGACGATCTTATTTGATGTGTTAAAATTCTCTTTGATGGTTTTACTATTTTGGTTTTTAATGCATGATCACTTTGATCGGTGTCGTATCAGCTTGTTTAAATCTATCATGTAATTATCAACCTTATGTTGCATCGATTTGGTCCGACCTATGAGATTATGGTTGTAAGTTAGATTTATTTAAGTCAATAGGCATCAATCATTGTTTTATCGGGGTTTCAGCCGATGAGTTATCTGGATATCGTTTAAGTGTTGCATCGTCTTATAAGGATTATATACAAGTTTAATTTAGCCGATTGTAGCAAAGGTTTCAATTATCATCTAATCATTTGGATTTGATGTTCATCGGATTACTAGCCGATGTATGCTTTAACCATCGGATCAACATTTATTATATTATATTATTATCGACTGATTGGTTTGTTGGATATTTGCTTCATTATATTTATATCAGCCAATTGGTTTATTATCTTAGTACATTATTATCACTTGATTGCCTTTATATTATTATTTATTCAAGTGTAAGAATCTATACCTACCAAACCTATAGCCGAACGTTCAAAACCCCATCGGCTATCGGCTATCACGCTATCGGCCGATTCTACATTAAAGCTATCGGCTATCGGCTGACACATAGCTCAGGCCAATCAGCCTTACATCTTGTCAGTTGCAGGATCAAACTGACTAGCACACATGCATCTCATCAATATTTCAGGACCTGCACTAAAGCTAAGCAGATCTCCAAGGTTATTGTGTGTATCGACATAGTTTGCATCAACACGGACTTGGTACCATCGGTCGGGGCGCGAATTTTTCGCCAACAGCGTGGAGATGTGGTCCCCAGTCGATAGCGGAAGAGCCAACCAGTCGTAGAGACTAGGTCGCCCGACGACGACATAGGCAGCCGGCCTACAAGACACGGCCCCCGGTCGACGCCGGAGGAGCCGATTAGCACAGGGACAAGGTCGCCCGACGGTAGTGCAGGCAGTCAGCCTAGAGACGCAGTCCCTAGTTGACGTCGGAGGACTCGTCCCAAAGCATGGGGACGAGGTCGCCCGACGACGGCGTAGGCAGGCAGCCTGGAGACACAGCCCCTAGTTGGCGTCGGAGGAGCTGGCCAGCTGCGAAGATAGTGAGGCCTCCTAGTGGCAGTGGACTCGAGAGAGCCAAAGTGGAAGTCGCTCCCAACAGGGAACCGGATGTGATTTGCCATGACAACTCTGATGGAAGCCATCCCTTGAAGATTAATCTAGTGCTTCCTTACCTGAAGCGTCAAATGTCGATTCTATGGATCGATAAATAATAGTATTTATGAAATGTATAAGATAAAAAAAAGATGGTGACACAAAATCTAAACTGGTTCAGACCCTCGGTAAAAAGTAATACCCTAGTCTTGTTATGTAGATTAGTAATACCCTAGTCTTGTTATGTAGATTAGATCTGTATAGAAGATTTTGCAATACGACATGAGCAACAGCATGTAGCGATACTCTTTCTAAGATTCCTGATTCCCTTTATATAGACATTAGAAACCAGCTAAGGATGATAACATAATCCTCATAATCCGAGTACCTACAATCCATTTACATGAAATAAGATTTATAGCCTTGTTTTTAATTTTTTTAGATAACAAGTTAACCACATGGGTCTAGGAGACTTGGGCCACCTATGTTATTTGACACAAAGGCCTAATGTGAGATATCCAAGTACCGTGTACCCCACAAATATATAACAGAGTTAGTCCACCATTTCCTTCTTATAGAATAGTAGATAAATCGGTCTTACATGCCATGGTTACTCTTGTTTATTCACTCCGGGTGGCAGTGATATCATAGACTCAAAAATGATGCCCACCTCCAACTCAAATACCGATACAAAACCAGTATGCGATGAATCTACTTTTGCTCCAGACACAAGGTACAAATGCCTTCATCATTCGTGGGCAAAAAAAAACAACAAAAAACTGTTACCATTAATCTTGAGATTCACGTCTTGATTTAGCTCTGTTTTCAAGATCGCTGAACCGCTGGCTTAGCACAGAACTTGATCGATCTGATTCTGCAATAGAAGAACCTGCTGCAGGTATTGACTTGGATGCACCAAAAAGGTTGAAGGTCGGCTGTTGTGCCGGAGCAAACTGAGTTTCAATGGGAGGAAGATCTAAGAAACTCCTTACAGCTGGCTTCCGAAGAACTGAACCAAATGCAAAAAAAAAAAGTTTGCACGTTAGGACCACAAAAAAATAGAGGTTGCCAGAGGTCTCAAGCATGATAAATTACTTACCAAAACCATACCCAAGAGAGAACAAGTTCGATGTGACCCAGTAAAAGAAAATTGCCTGCAGAAGACACGAGAAGCTGAATACCATCAATTTCTTTGTGTTTATATTAACACCATGCATCAATTCGTCATAAAAGATGGCACTTATGACAGATCTAAAAAGGCAGACCAAAATAGGTCCTTAGCAAAAAAAAAACTACAAGGAGAAGTGCGGAACCCTGACTGTCCTTTGACAGCATATCACCATACAAGCTATGCAGTATTTGCTAAACAGTAAAACCTAACTGCTCAGTTTTCATTCTACTGTCTATCTTGCGTAGTTTTATAGTGACTGTATTCATCACTCGTACTAAGATATAAACTAAAATTTTGATATCCCTGTGCCTCAAACCTCACTTCGTCAAACTTTGGCCTGCTGATGGTGAAATCATCTTTCTTAGTTTGGTTCTTGGGGTGTTGAGTTGAAGGTCAAGCTTCTCTCTTGAGAAATGTAAATGTAGTTTTGAGTATCTCCAAACTCCTAGTTTTCTCATAATTTTACCCAGTATATGAATTATGTAAACTTAGATTCTGAGTATTTGATAGTTCATACCTTGGGAAAGTTCATCGTAAATGGAATAGTCAAAACAGCCATTACTCTAGAGAAATTCTTCATCACCTTCAACATAGGATTTCCCTCCATGCCATCTTGCATATTTAACTGAAAACCACAACATAGTTCCGTAACTAACTATACAATATCATAAGATGCATGAATTGTGTTTGCCAAAATGGTGACCTACATCATACCTCTACTGTAACCAAGAAAGTAAGCGATGTTAACACTGGGAGAATGAAAAGCTCATCAGGAGTTGTCAAATCAGTAAACCAATATACCCCACCTCCTTTGAAAGAAGGAACTTTCTCAACCATGTTTGATATCTGAAATTGGAACAGAGAAGTATAGAACAAATACTAGAAGTTAAACATCAGGTAAATGTTATTGCAAGGTGGAACACAGTATGGCATTACTAGTTTAGAAGTCATAAGGAAGTGGTGTAAACTTACGGCAAAGAAAAAGCTCATGAATATAGGTGCTTGGATGAATAGACCCTTCAATGGTGTCAATGGAGTCACGCCATGCCTGAAGACAGCCATGAATTTTTTTTTAAAAAAAAGATATTTTATGACTACCAAGTGAAAACTGAAGTGGTTAAGGTTATACTGCAGTGGCAAACTCAAATTCAGCAAGACGTGTAAATTTTCAAAAAGGGAGCACGGGCTAAGAGGCAAAAACAAGAAATGAAGAGGCACTTCCAGATCATAAGTGAACAATAATGAACAATTGAGCGGATACCTTAGGAATAGCTCGCCCAATTTCCTTTTCCCCTCTAGCATTGACTGCGGATCAGTTGACTGAAAAAGTAAACAGGATTGGTTATATCATTAATTAATAGTTATTTAAGTAGTCTTTTGGAAGGTTTAGAATTTAGGCTTCTGTGAAAAAGCTATATATATGGGATCAGTGTTGTCCAATACACAAATATGCTTTGTTGTTTTCTTCATTAATGGCATGTTTGGTTCCCCTGCTGGCTGCTAGCCAAAGCAACTGGCCAAATAGCATATGCTCGCCTACCAAGAGTAAGTATTTGGTGAAGCTCAAAAAAACTTGCGCTGCCAAGCATATCCATTGCCCACGTGAGCAAGGCGGCTCTCCAGTGGAGGGCAAAACATTTAAACGCTCACTTTTGTGATGGTTTGATCCTCTACCACATGGTTTCAAATAGATAATGGGCATTTTAGGACATTACTACACTTCCTATGAAAAATGCACTTTTAAAGAAAAGGACCAAAAACCTAGCCTACTAACCATGCTTCCTTCATCTGTTACTTGTGTCCTGGATTTTTCATTATCAGCAATGCGAGTTGAAGAGATCCAATCACGCATTATTAGTGTATGTAGTATTGGCAACTCAGCTTAGACAAACTTGACTACAGTGGAAGAGTGTTAATGGCCCTGATTGTGTCTACCTAGATGATAGAAGATAACTAAAAAGCTACCAGCTACAAGAGCATTTGACCTTTCTTTGCCTTCAAAACCACACAGTAGTATGATTTAACCACATTAGAGGTACAAACACAAGTACAAAGACATCTCAAAAGATAAAAAATATATATGTCTAGCTTCTATGTGCATATTCAATTAGCATGTCATAAAACTATGGTGTCTGCAAATAGCATGTTCAAGGTATAACATACAAAATGAATATTTAACTGAATAGAAATAAAAGCTTACAGTTCGCATCTCCAAATTAATGGCTTCAATTTCTGGCCGCATTGCCTGCGATATAAGAATTCCAACTGAGGAAATACAACTAATGATCTTGCAATAAAAACCCAACAAGACTTATAGTGTTGTCTAGAGAACAGCATTGCTATGATTAAACCTACAAATCTACATGTATTCACAAAGGAGCGCATATTGAAAAATGAAAACAGAGTACATAAATCATCCCCATTTGACAGGGAAATACCTCCATAATTGCCATGCCACCCGAACATCTAGGCACTCGAGACAATGCCCTTAGCACAATGATGGACGCAACGAAACACATTATAAGTGATTAAGTTAATAAGACAAGGGCCAAAGCAAGTAACTAAGCTCGCAGCATCGTTGTAGGATCATAACACAGGATCTGTACGTTAGAAATTGTGCAGAATTGAGAACCCAGCGTGTTCAACAGAAATGGCATATAACCACTCTCAAGGTTCAAACTTATCAGCTTTAACAAATTTGCATCTCTGATGTAATACCATGGCAGCAAATTAAACATGCATATAATTATTTGACTATTGACAGAATCTACTGGTAGCTAAAATGCACAGTTGTGAGTCGTTTACATTTAACTTCACCGTAGCCTTCATCTGGTTCAGCAGCAGTGGGACAGTTAGCGTCCGGATCAACAGTGACGTCAGCGCAATACAAGCCCACCTACAAATTATCAACGCAATAAACAAAAATCAGTTCACATAGAGGTCATCTCGATCAAATTTGAAGCTTAAAACAGCCTCGACGACGTTACCAGTTCAGCCCCGTCAAGGAATGGACGCCGTCGATGAGGTGCTGCAGGGCGGCGACCGGTGCAAACGAGTCGGCGGCTGCCGCGGCCACCTCCCCGGGGAACGGCGCCGGGACGGAGACCGAGGATGCGGCGTCCGACAGGACGTCCGCGGAGACATCGAGCTCGTCGGTGGAGCGGGGCGAGGTGGAGAAGTTGCGGTGAGACGCGTGGAGGAGGCCGAACGGGAGGGGGAGGCTCAGCGCCCGGGATCTCGACAGTGAGCCAATCACGGAGGGGAAAGGCGGAGGTTGGGTAGGGGGAGGGACGGAGGGCGAGGGATTCTCGGAGTGGTCGTGGTGAGAGGGGAGGAGGTGGGAGATGGACGGGTGGAGGCGGCGGTATAGGTGGCGGGAGAGGCCGGAAGCGAGGCTCCTCCGCGCGGAGAAAGCCATGGCGGCGGCGGCGTGCGGCGGGCGGCGAAATTGTGGGGAGATCTCTCGAGACTCGAGAGGGAGAAGAAAGGCGAATATTCCTCCCAGTATTGCTGCTACTGACACCTGGGACCTACGGTCTCGTGTACGAATGAAATATGATGGGCCCAGAGCCCTAGAATATAGGCCCATCATGAAATATCTTTCTTACATGGGCCGTTCGGCCCGTGGGACGCGTCCCCATTTCTCTCTGAAGAAGTTGTACACTTCTACTATACTAACATAGACGATCAACTGATGAGTCCTGCACAACAATAGGTTTTTTGCGACAAAAAACATACACCCCTCTCTCTCTCTCTGCGAGAAGCAAGATAGGCCAAGTTTGTTTTAGTTTTTTTTAAATTTTTCAGTTTTTGATTTTCAGAAACTGAAAAGTTAAAACAAATAACCAGCTTTTCGAGTTGATTTTTGGAAAGCTGAAAAGCTAATTTCTGATAAAATAAATGAAAACTAGAAAGCTGACTGAAATGAACTTTCGCTGGCTTTTAAGATGCTAAGAATAAAGATGGCAACGGATAAAATTCACGCGGATAGTGATATCTCAAACCCGTACCCGCGAGATAAATTTTGTACCCGTGTCCGCGCCCGCTACCCGCCACGGGTAGCAACACCCGCCCGCGCCCGCTACCCACGGGCAAAACATGCATGCGGGCATACCCGCATACCCGCAAAACATACCACATGAATAGTTCACATAAATAGTTCACCACATGACTACACATCTCACATGAATAGTTCACATAAATAATTCACCACATGACCACACATAGCAATAAGTAGAAAAAACATATTGTTCAACAACAAAGTCTTCGAAGTGATGCAAATAAATAAGACATGAACAAGTTAATTAGTCGGAATCCGCTCTAATGAAGCAAGATTTATCTTTGAGATCTTCTTTATTGTCTTCAAGACATAACCAAAAGCTATTGAACCTTCCATCACCGTCATCTATATTCAAGTTCAAACATACAGTGCGGGTAGGCGGGTTTGCGGGTACGGGTATACTTAAGTTTACCCGTATAAAAATACCCGTTGGGCATAACCCTATGCCCACGCCCGTGCCCGCCGGCACAAGTTCGCGCCCGTATCCGCGCTCGCCGGGTCGGGTACCCGCGGGTACACGGATTTTTCCTGCCCGTTGCCATCTTTAGCTAAAAAGATAAAAAAATATTACAAAAGCTAATAGTAAAAGATCATCAGCCAATAAACTGCCTTTTCAGAAAGCTAGCTGTCTAGAAAAGTTGAAAAAGAGAAGCTTAAATAAATATAATATTAGATTTACGTAAGAAAACTCGATTCACTATTAGCATTGTAAAATACTACATGCCCAAGAGCTAAACTTCTCTTGCACCGAGCAATCTCTCCATGTTTTATCTGCATTTCATTTTTGCCTTCCACTAACAGTTTGGATATGTTTTTTTCATGGAGATCACAGGGATTAGTGGGCTTAAGCTGTGCCGTCATATCGAGTGTCCTCTGGCCCACTGGGCCCGTGCAGTCTCTTCTGGCCTTTCTGAAGAACACACACTGCTCCTAGTCACTGCAGCCGGCAGCTCAGCTGTGTACGTTCACCAATTCTTTCTGTCCCTTCTCTCGCTCACTCAAACCTGTCTCTCGTACCAGCTCGACAGGCAGATTCTCCTACTGAAAGGCTTCGACTTGTCCATCTCATCTCATGACTCGTGTACTGCCTCACTGCATTGTTACTCCACTGAGATCCCACTCTACTCTTCTACTACTGTAAAGTCTATTTGGACAGTTTTTAAGTGGCTATAGCTTTTTAAAATTAAAAGCTCCTTAAAAATCTAACTTTTTATTTATATTCTGATAACCTGCAGTTACAGAATCCGTAAAATAAATTAAAAGATAGAAGCTGAGTTTTTCACCTTCTCTAATTTCTCAAAAACTGGCTACTAGAAAAAGTCTTACGCAATTTTGATTGCCATGGCTCCATGCACTCTTATTCTAGGACTTTATACCAAAAAGTCCCTTCTTTTCTGTTGCACAGTCACTTTATACACACTTGTGCAGTAACAACAGAAATAAGAAAAGCAATGTCTTGTTCTGCCTTTCTTTCCTCGTGTACTTCTCTACATGAGAACTTGTGATGCTGTACAGAGAACTATGCAGTGCAGCTAGTATACTGTATTGCCATGTCTGTCGGATACACTAATAGTGACTTGTTGACCTCTATCCCTGTTCCCTGTATAGTAACTAATGTACAGCAAAATTTTTGATGGGTTAATTCAAATAATTTACATGTCGGCTTTGGATAATGAGCCTGTAATAGTCAAACCAGCCGATCTCGCATATTAGGTTTTGGACTTGTGAAGGTATACTTCACGGAATATTAGGTTTCTCATACAGGAGTTAAGTAATCATCATGTGATAAACAATGATCTCGCATCTTTCCCCACACGTAGAAAAACCACGGACAACGAAGCATAGGGTACCTTCCTAATCCTACATTGGTCTGAGTTCAAACGGATCGATTAAGATATGCACTACTGCAATTTGATACTTCCTCAACGAGCTCAGTTTGTATTTAACTCTAGCTAAGTACTAGCTCGAGTATGGTCTCCAAGTAGGCCAAGAAACCATCCGTTTATACATGTTGACTAAATGGCAGATTTGCTGGTAAGTGATACGCAAATCCCTGCAGCTTTGTCATGAAATGGCTATAGCCCCTCGATCGAGAGCTATTACTGATATAAGACCACTGTCTTCTGAATAATCTTACTTTATAAGGTAACGTGCGCAGTATAGGTTGTTGCAGTTGGGCATAATATAGAGACAAATTCACAGTTTCGATCGTCAATTAGACCGATTTGTTGTTTGTTAAGATATACTACTACTGCTGCTGCTACTAGATTAGTTTAAATAATCAAATGCAAATCTCAGGTTCTTCCTAGCTTGGCTTCACGTGGTGCAGATGCGACGAAAAGTTAATCAGCTAACATCAGAATAAGCGCACAGAAGGGACGATGGTTCGTTGATTCTTTAATCTTACAGGTAGTACCGGCGTGAAAGGTTTTTAAGTTAGACGTATCAAACCACTAAGCAATCAGTCAAGAGCTACTCAAGATTAAAAAAAAACAATTGGGCAAGCCACATGATGGTTGCAAACTTGCAGCAGCTGCATGATATGGGATTTGGTGGTGAATAACTGTGTGGGCTACTGTGTGACGCGCCGCATAGCCTCATCTCGTGTGACATGACCGAATCTTTAATTTGCAAACTTAAATTGAAAATTCAAACCGTTCAAATTGTTCTACATATTAATATTGTCTTGTAGACTAAATTTTATATTTTTTCAAATTTTTTACTATTTTATCGGATAAGTCAAAGATGCATTAATCCAACGATTTCTGGAGTATCTATTTTATTGTATCTTTGACCTATCTGATAAAATAGTAAAAAAATTTAACAAAATATAAAATTTGATATAAAAAATATTAATATGTAGAACAATTTAAACGGTTTGGATTTTCAATTTGAGTTTTCAAATTAGAGATTCGGCCATGTCACACGAAATAAGGCTGTGCGACGCGTCGTACACGAGCCTAACTATATATATATATATTACTTGTGTACTAGCAATAATCCAGTTCAAAACTAGAACAATTCAAAATCTTGTAATCATAACAGGTCGTTGACCCGCCCTAATTTAGTGTCAGGATGACAACTAACATGTGTGAATAATTTTAGTACAGCCAAAACTCGCAGGTCATGATTTTTTTCCCATTAACTTAAGTTGATTCTTTGGCACAACCGACATGTGTGTACGTTTTGTTTCTGGCCAAGTATACAAAACAAGATTAGATGTACCACTTAATTACATGTCAACTAATATCAGGCAGAGGCGAGTGCCAATGTGTCCACGATATGATACTATGCACTAGCGACTGATATGATCAAGTAATTAAACAAATCGTATTGACGGTATCATCAAAAGAAACAGCAAACAGGAAACATTATCAATCACATGCATGGTATCATGTACTCTTTTGACATACGATGGATCAAATTGTTGAGATCTCTTTTGACATCTGGACAACAAGACAAGGAAATGGAACTAGAGAACTGAAAACTCTGAGCAGACAGGTTCCCTGATTCTCTCATCATGTTTACCGAGCTTTTCTAGACCAGTGGGCGCAGGATAAGAAGACGGATTGTTTCAAATGCTCTGATAGTTAGTAGCAGTGAATTATTGGAAGCTACAATCAGCGAATTAGTTCCTTTCTTTTCTACGTCAGGTTTGCTGAGCTCGGACAAAAAAAAAATGCATCATACATGCCTTTAGTCCTCCACCATCTTGCCACTTTGAAGAAAACGAAGGACGATGCTTGATTGGCCAGTTCAAAGTGAGTTAATTTAGCATTCATGGTCTATCTAATATCGGAGGGCTCCTTTGGATTGAAGGATTTTTATAAGAATTTTGAAGAAATCAAATCCTTAGGAAATTTTCCTATCATGTTTGTTTGGAATATAGGATTGGAGGCAAGCAAATTCCTTTGGATTGCAATCCTATAGCTCAATTTCATGGAAAATTTACACATGAGCTCAAACCTTATTTTATTTTTTCTTTGATAAGTCTAATGCATGTTGTATCTTTGTCTCTCTTCGCTCTTTAGATTCCATAAAAAATCCTATGGTCTTTTTATGTGAGCCATTCAAACACATTCTCCTTCAGTTTTTCGTGTTTTAAATTCCTATAGGTTTTATTAACATACGATATTTTAATCCTATATGTTTGTGTTTTTAAAATCATGTGTTTCAAAGTAGCCCATGTCTTTCTTTGCTTCGATCAATGATCGGATGTTTCTGTAAAATTCTAAAGGTAGCTAAAAGAAACCATTTTCTTCTTAGCTAGACCTCTCACTGATATAGTTATGGCGCTTTTATTTTTTTTAAAGTATACTTTTTCTTACTTTATTAAATACAAAGATATTATCGTATCTTTTTTATACAGTTAGTACGTACGTGTATGAACGTCTCGATATAAAAGTAGTACTAGTAAAAGAGACAACTATTGAAGAGTATCGATCAAGAAGCAGTACTTCTCTCAAGCCAGGCCAGATTGTGTTTGTTTCCTTTGACCAGATGGTGCCGCGGTCATATGACGAATGAATGTACAGCTGCTTAACTTTCTTGTCTGAAGCCGGTAACCACATGACTATGTCTGTTTATAAACTCTGTGACGACTGATGTAAGATCGAGAAGACGACAACGGGCCGAGGTTGCATGGAGACCACCGCTTTTGACTTGTGCGGTCTGATGTGAGCATGCATGTGCGCACACATACACGCACGCACCTTGTTCTTCCTTGTCTTGAGGAGGAGTGGGTCATCGATCGATCATGCCATCCATAAGCAATTGCGCACATTGTCCATCAATTCCTTCCTCGATTATGAATGCCTGATTGCAGTCGAAATAATAAATATCGTATAACGGTTAGTAGCGGATTAATGTCTGGTTAACTATTAGCGGATAGAGAACGTTAAATTTCATTAACGAAATTAAAAGAAATAAACATAAATTTAGATCGTATGTCAATATAAATATCAAATTTCACTTAAAATTTAGAATTATTCCAATTGTTCCTATATTTTATAACATAAAAATTATGAAATAAAAAATAAATATATAAAATAAAGAAGACACACGATGCTAAGTGATCCTATTCATATATATAAAAGATATCGTTTAAGCATTATAGTGATCTAATAAGTAGGTTACTATATAACGGTTGCGAAATGATATAGCGGGTTGGTATTGTATTGTGATCGTGAAGCGTGACAGCAGTCGATAAGCTTTAACATGTCATCTTTGATCTTAGCAGTCCATAAGTTTTGATATGTTATCTTTGATCCGATAACTTGTAGCGATAGCGGTCGAGATTCGTTATCATTATAGTGGCCGCTATTATCACCGCTACGATCGCTATTCCTCGATATGGCAGCATATAGTACGAAGCGAAATCCAGCACTAATTAGTACGTTGTACTACTAGCAATTGAGCCCGTTTAGCAATTAGGCTATTTATTTACTGTTATTCCTCACCTTTGAAATTTTTTGGCACTGTAGCACCCGTGAAGTCAAGCTGATCGGCCGGTAACACGCCTTTAATTACCAGAGTACCGGTAATACAGTAGTGTCTCATCAGTCATCACGCGGACTCATTGCAGGTTTTCTTTAGTTAATCAGATCGTACGAGCTGTTTGAACCGCTGGAATCCTAGGTTTGCAAAGCGACCGACCGATCGATCGCAAGAAAAGAAAAAGAAAAGGTCGGTCAAAAAGGCCATAAGCTAAACGCACTAGCACGTCGATCAACAAACAGTTTTTGTAATCCTACTAGCCGGGCGCACGTAGCATCTAGCTAGACCGTGCGTGCATATGCACAGCTAGAGAAACCCAAGGATGTGATCTCTCCCTGCAGTGACAACACATACTTCACATACACCATGTACTACGCCGCGTCGGAAACCCCCCGTGCGAGTGCGAGTGCGACGCCCAACTTCCCCATCGGAAACGACGTGTGTGATGCGCCGCGCGTGTCGACGGAGAAAGCCGGCCACGTCGCGAGGGCAAGGTTGGCCATGCTATGGCTTGCACCTTGCAGTGAGGAACAAACTACTACTTGTACTGTGTGCCAACAGCGAGGCTAATGCATGGCAAAGCCTTGGGAACTGATGCCCCGTTTAGTTCCTCCGTGTCTTAAATTTAGCCCATCGTACATCAAATGTTATTATTTTAAAATATTAAAAATAAATTATTTATAAAATTTATTTAATGACGAATCTAACAAGACTAATACATTATGATTTAACAATATAATAAATACATTATAATTTAACAATATAATATTATAATAAAACCTTTTAAAATTATAAATTAATTAAACTTAATAAATACATCTCACAAATAATTTATCCATTCTATAATTATTTTTATATTAAATCTAATCTAATGCTTTAAATTGATGACATCACTCTCAAAATCGCACGCGCACTACTACCACCACTGGGAAAGTGGGAATCTGGGATAGATACTCTCCTCTCCTAGGAAAGCAAAGCTGCGGTGAGTGAGTAGGGCCCAGTTACACAAACTACAGTCCACATCCCAAGGACGGCACGACTATCAAAGCATTTGCGAACATTGAGGCCTAGTACTGGACTGGACTGCCGTGGTGATGTCATCCTCCAGACTCGGAAGCTAGCGGGTCGACGACCACTGTTCACCCGCACCACGCATTATCCATGCCAATTTAAACTATGAACGACATGTTCTGACACGATAAAAACAAGTGATACAACGAGGGGGGATAGTGCTGAAATTGATGCGCCGTGGCGGTCAGATTTGCCATGCACGGGATGATCTACAGCTCATCAGAACAGAAACCGAATGCATTGTGTACATGGAATCGTGTAAGAAACTACCACGTCCTATCTAACCAAAAGTACTACCACTAGATAAGGCACGGCTAATCTAGTGTCATGCATGGCATTCGCATTAGGTCAGCATAACATCACACTAACCCAGTATTCTAATCACGAGTACTAGTTATTTTTTGGGTCCCCATGGTCAATGATCAGGTGATGGGGTTGCCTTTGCCTGACTTTTTGTCATCGAGCACCGGAAAGGGGGAACCCTAATTTACTCCACATGGACGCGTACAACCGATGCACGCACGCGAGTTACGGCAATGGCAATGGCAATGCATCGACCGGCACAGGGCACAAAGTCGATAGGTTTCTGTGTGTGTAGCTTCTATACATTGGAGTAGAGAGTAGCCAGGGGCCAGGGAGACCAGCTTGCTATCCATCCATTCATCCCTCTCGGTTGTCGTTCTCCCCTTCAATTCAATGCCCGGCCGTGTCAAAAGCTGTCTGTCTTTTCTTAACACGCATTGATTAGTCTGCTGCCACAAAAACCTGCTTGATTATGTCAGCATAGCATCAAGGGCACAATTATTATATCTCCTGCACCTGATCACCTCCTTGTCTGAAAGGGTGTTCGCTACTCAATGAGCCAGGCAGTGGTGAATGGCAGAATGGGTTTTACGACATGATATCCGCTTCTTTTCACCTTTGTGTTTTCCTTTTTCTGGTCCGAAGAAGCTGTACTGCAAGCACTCTACTGCAGTATATATACACAGTCAGAAATGATTAGAGTAGTATGTTTGTAGTCCTCCAGTACTATTTTGTAACGGATGGACTAGCATGTACTTCGCGCTTACAAATTTATTTTTACTCTCTCCTCTGAGAATAAAATCATTTTTTGCTTCTCTGGTTTGTCCTGAAATAATTTTATTTTTATTAATTATTGTAGTATCATAGTATATAAAAGTATAAAATAGAGTACATTAAATAGATAAAATGATAAATAATTGTATTATAATTTAATACAATAGACGTATTTCAATCATTTAATTTGGTATTAGTATATATACGATGGTTAAAAAAGAAATAGTATAACCTAATCACACGTACAGCAGCGGTAGAGAAATTAAGGTCGGAGTTAATACTACTGGTGCTATCGGGAGTAGCTGAAGCGTAGTCTGCGCCGTAGGTTGGTCACGGTGAAGTACAAAAGATCGTGGATGCAACAGTAGGTTTTAAATTAACTGCAGGAAAGGAACGGCGACTAGCTAGGCTGAGTAGAGTGGACAGCTCAACAGTAATGAAGGGCGCACACACCAGACACAGCGCTGTGACACGTTGTAGGAATCGTACGAAACGCGGGAGGCACACCGTGGCCATGTCCCCCCGTAGGAAGAGTAGATCGACCCGTCAGAATGAAGTGTACTAGTAGATACAATACCGTAATAAATTTATTTTTATCTTTTTATATTTGTCCTCAAATAAATTTATTTTTAAAATAAACATGACATCAGAGTTTTTAAAATAAAAATAATTATATTGAGAGTAATAAATATTTGTATTAAAATTGAATAAAGTAGAAGTATTTTAATTTTTAAATTTTGTGTTGGTACGTTGGGTGAGACAGATGAAAAACGAATTTGTTTTTAAAGGGAGGTAGTAGCATTGTTCATTAGCTGGGCAACCACTTATTGACCTGACATGTCTGTCCCATCAACATACATATGGCATTCTTGCTGCTTGGGGGGTCATTGTTTGATCGAGGCCTCATCAAGTACAAGCATGCACTTGTCATTTGTACTTGTACCAATCCGCCGCCGTCGTCCTACGTCCTATGGCCGGGTTTGATGAGTACCAATCCGGCCGTGCGCCGCTGCGCCGTCCCGTCCCATCGATCACACGCGCCAGGCCATGCTGCGCAGAGTAGCACAGTACGCGCGCCGTAGGCAGCTAGCGCATGCAGCGGCCGCGGCCGCCCATATGCCCCAACGCGCGCCTCACCCGGCCTCACGCCGTGTGCGTCGTGCTGCGGCAAGTACTAGGGGACGCGACGCAACCCGACCGGACGAGTAGCTTACCCGTGCCATCTGTCGATGGCTCGAGTAGTACTGGACTGCATACTGTATGCTGCCGCGTGCCACTGCTACTATCTGGAAGCCTACTCCCATGCTGCCGAGTACTCCACTCTCTGGTCTCTGCTCCCCAGCAGTTAAGCCGCATTACACTGATAGCGATCGCTACGTACTCGTACCGTGTTGACTTCCGCCAATATGATCGAGCTCGATCGATTTAATTGATGGTGCATGCATGCATGCATGCTGGCATGGTTGCATGCATGCTCCACTGACCCACGCGCAGGCGCAGCACTACAAGATACAACTATTTCTTCCAGTACATGTAGACGAAGCGAGCTGTAGAATATTAGGGGATCGGGGCGCACGCGCATGCCTCCCTGCCACTGATGAAGTCATTTTTCTTCGAGACTCCGAATATATACTCCCTCCATTCTATTTACTATGTTTTAATTTTATAATATAAACTATATATACATGTGTATAATTAATTAACAACTTTTATCTATAAGATTATTATTTTGTAAATTATTTATATTAATACCTCTAGTTTTATTTATTATATATATGTATTATATTTATTAAGGTGATTCAAACGAGCAGATGATAATAAATATTTTTTATCTTTAAGTTAAGAATAATTGTGTCTTATATTTTAAAATAGAGAGAATATTAAAAGCTAAGATTTGTAACATTGCCATGTACTAAGATTTTGCATGAGGCATCGAGCCATCCTTTCAAAGGTGAAAGCTGAAATCTGAAAGTAAACTTCCAGATGGAACAACATTGCAGTGGATGATGAGCTCGTCGGCGACCCGCGACGATACCGTGACGAGTACATCCTGGGGCCTCTTTTGATGTGCTCGCTACTTGACCTGCTGGCAATCCCTCCGGTTGTCTCCATGAACTTGACACTTCTCGAGGATTGTTGTTGAGTCAGTACATTTTGTTTTGGTCTCACCGGACTCAAACAAAGATTGACAAGAAAGTCTTCGTTGAATATCAGGAGCACTAATTGCAATCCTGCTGATTGAAATCTTGCTGGTGGTCGATGCTTAACCCGAACGATGATCTCGACATGTTCGCTGCTGTGATACAAAGATTTGGAAGATGCGCTCAAAGACCAGCTTATCCAATGCATTAGAGCAACTGGATGGCGATGTTGACTCTGCTGGCATACAAGAGCCAAAGCAGACTCATCCCCAATCATGTCCTCTCCACCAAGATCAAGCACCGTGTGTATCTACACAAGCCAACAAATGATCCCAAAACAGCATGCAGCCACCAAGCAGCATGCACGTATCGGCAACTAAAACACAACCACCAAAGAAATATCCCAAAGCAGACAATGGTTTGCATCAAGCTCAGGGCCATCATATATCCAACCGAATGGCATGCAAGGTATTAGGATTGTAAGATGAACATCGAGGCACTGCTGATAGAAACTTGGTAGTGGAGCTTCCAGATCCAGCGCAATGATGATGGGAGAAGAAACAAAAAGGGTCAGATCTGACCGAGGTAGAGAGAGGGATCGGTTATTGAGGCTAACCTGGGGTTTCATCGTGCCAGTAATCGGCTTCATCACAAATGGCAAAAGCCACAACCACCGACAGCGGAGCCCGTCGGAGAACACGTCGGCGATCCATCGACGGTTCCAGATACACCAATAGAAAACCGACAAGAGAAACCTGATTATGAGAAAAACTCGACTAATCTAAACCCTACTAGGAAGAGAAAGGAGTAGGGATAACAATGGAAACCCAATCATCGATTTCTCGCGAAAAATTTACCCATTACAAAACGAGGATGGAAGAAAATTCATCTTCACAGGAATTGAAATGGAGAAATTTTGATCCCCGTCAGGTATAACGGGGTGGATACGGACGACCATTCCTTGTCACCGCGTACTCGACTCTCCCTCAACCTCACATGTTACGAATAGAAAATTGACAGCCTAGACCAGGCGTCCACCCCACGCCGTTTCATTCTTATTTGCAAGTTGTTGAACAAGTGTTAATGAATTTTTGATGTTGACGTTGTATTTGAATTTGATAGTATGATTATGAATCACCTTTTATTTGCTTGAGTTATCGTTACTCCATACTGATGCCTACTGGTGGTGACCACCAATGTCTCTTGTTCGTGGGGACGGGTTTTCCCGTCGGGTACAAAATCCTCGTCAAGGATAGGGGATGGAAAGAAAATCTTTCATGCGAATATTGATGGGGACAGAGAATTTTTCTCCTTACGAGGATGAGAATATGAAGGCATTTTCCAACGAGGAATTTCTCCTTGCCAAGTCAAACCCTCTTCCTAAGCCGAGGAGGAAGAGGGGTCGAGTGGGAGGTGGGGGCATTTTTTCTTTCTTTTTCGCCAAGAGTTTTCGCGAGAGGCTTGCCTAAGAGTGTTTCCGGTAAACTATCACCCCTGATGAGTCGACGCCAACTTTCTCACGCGCGAGAGACAAATTCTCACAAGATCGGGGTATGCCTTGATGGTAAAACATAGGATTTTTTTCTAATTCTATAGGACTTTATTTAATATGACCATTTAAAACAAATGATTAAAAACCATTAAATCTTATTAAATTTTTAAGGAATGCCTTAATCCATACAAGTTTTGGATTATTCTTAATACGAGGTCCAACCTCATGGAGAATTTCTTATGTCTATCACTCTCATCCAATCACATTGCGTTTGTACGTTTTTCCTACGGTTTAATCAAACGATTATTTTTTTTATTTTACAATTCTTATTTTACACTTGAATTTACGTTAGAATCCTATATTTTTTATATTTCTTTATTTTTGCAGTTATGCGTTTCAAAGAGCCTGCGAATTAGGAACCATAACTACTCAGGAGTAGTACTTATTTTTAATATAGCTAAAAACGCCAACTAATTTCAGTCACTCTTAAATGCTATAGATTATGTTAAGATTCATGTAGTTCCTAGTAATCTAATCTTCTCCTCCTCTACTTCACCACAATGCCCCACGCAGCACCGTCTCCCCACCTGCTTGCACGATGCCACACTAGCCTCAGCAGGGACCGATCATCAGTAGAGATGGCAATGGGTACCCGAAACCCGAGTACCCGACGGGTTTTACCCGATAAAGAAACGGGTATGGGAGGAATTGTCTACCCGTGGGTACGTTTTTGGATGAAAACATATACCCATCGGGTATAGCGGGTGCGGGTATGGGTGTGTACTACCCATACCCGTCTACCCACGGGTAAAAAATACCCGTACGAAAAGTCTAGATGCCCTCCCTCAGCCCATTTAGCCTCATTGGCTGATATGGCCCATAAACCCTATCTTAGAAGTTAGAAACCCTAGTTTCCTTCCTCCATTCCAAATCCTCCCTAGCCGCCACAGTGCCACACACAGGCAGCCGCCGCCTCCATCCCGAGTCCCAACCGCGGCGACCCATCCAGCCGCGCCGCGCGGCCGCCCATCCCGGTCCCGGCGACGCCCCATCTTGGCCGGCCGCGGCGCCCGCCGCGCCCATCTCTGGCCACGGCGCGACGCCCCATCCCGGTCCCGCGACGCCGCATCTCGGGCCGCCGCGCGCGCCGCGCCCATCTCGGTGATTCTCGACGGCGTCCTCTGTCCGGCCGGCGCCACGCCCGCAGCCACGACGCGTCCACCACGCCACGACGCCGTCGGAGCAACGCCATCCGCGGCCACGCCGTCCCCGCCCCACGACCGCGACCACGCCATCCGTCGCCACGCCGCCCGCCCCACGACATCCGCCGCCACGCCGATCTGCCGCTACGCCGTCCGACGCCAGGCTCGCACGTCTTCACCGCCAATAGCCATGGAGGAGAACTCGGGAATAGAAGATGATAGCCGGTGATGCTCTTCCTCATCCCTAACCCTAACCAGCTCTTCTTTGGTTGAATTGTGAACTTTGAACTATGTGAACTGTGAACTTTGAAGTCTTTGATGCCTTGAATTGTGAATTGTGAACCTTGCTATGAATTTACTCTGTCGGGTGCGCTGACGGGTACGGGTAACCCGTCGGGTAAAATTACCCGCACGGGTACGGGTATGGTATCACTTCCTTACCCGCATGCGGGTACGGGTAACCCGACGGGTAAAATTTACCCTGGCGGGTACGGGTATGGGCGGGCACTACCCATCGGGTATATACCCGCTGCCATCTCTAATCATCAGTTAGCAGTGGCGGACGCGTGATTTTGAGATATTGTAAGTATATTCGATGGGATAGGATCAGAAAATTTGATATATGCCCTGTTTAGTTACAAAATTTGTTACAAATTTTGGTGAAATTTTTTTATCCAAAATCTTTTGAATAAAAACTTTTTATAAGAGTAGCTGTTTAGTTATATGTGAAAATTTTTTGGGCTCTCATGCATGTAACTCTCATGCACATCTCTCAATAGAAAATTTCACTTTTTTTACCAAACTAGTCCCAAATCTAAAATTATTTCATCCCTACTTTTCAACCCCTTGTTTAGTTCAAAAGCCAAAAAAATGACCAAAATCCAAAATATTTTTACTTTTCAGGTGCAACTAAACAGGCCATAGTTGTCTACCAGGAAAGTGGTGTGAGTAAGAGTCCAGAAGAATAGATTTGTTAAAAAAATTGAGAATTAGGTCTAATCAATTATATACATATATGATATATCCATATGTACTAATTTTGTTGCAAAAAAATCGGGTATTTCCGGGAATACCCGGAAACCCCTACATCCGCCACTGTTAGCTAGGAACGTCTACTATTTTTAGGCCTTTTCAACTATTTAGATTGTGTTAAGATTCATGCAGCTACAATAATATTATCTTGCTTCTCTCCTTCCCCACGCCGCCTAAACAACATTGTATCCCCACCTCACAAATATCGCTCGCCGACAGCGCGGCCTTCGCCTTGCCACAACCTGCACATCCTTCTCCATCACCCACCATATTTTTTTTATCAAAAAGTCAAATAGTTAAAACATATACTGAATTATAGTTTGAGTCGTCTTTTATCACTCTAGTTTTAGTTTGGGTCATACTTTATCCAATATTTTTTTACTTTAAAATAGATAATTTTATTTTTTTAATGTAACTTAATCTTTCTGTGCTTTGGACAACTGAAACTCTTTTACGCATCCACATTTTTCTCATCTTGTGCCAAAATTATGGTATACATACGGCCATGGTCCTGGAGTTCATTGGGGTGGTCCAAAATGCAATAAAAAATAAAATTACCTAATCTAAAGCATTGGTTGAAGGGAGACTAAAATAGAACTTTGACAATAAAAGATATCCTAAACTGCAATTTAGTATTTAACATATTTTACATAGTATAAATATTAAACATAGCACTGTAAAATACAAATATTACAATGTATTTTTTTTCTAGTGCTCACTATACTTACATATGTTTAATTACCTACTCATAAAAGTACTAATACAAGTTCACATAAGAAAAAAGAACAAAAACACAAAAGAGACAGAAGCTTATGAAATAGTATACACCACTAACAAACCTAGAGTTTGGACGCAACGATGACTAGCAACTGAACCGGTCAAAAAAATGTGGTTACGTTTTTTTAATTTCAACAGATCGTGTTCCTTCTGTCTCAAAACAAATACATTAATATAATTTAAATTTATAGTTTAAAATTTTAAACTATACGTTATATTTATTTTGAGACGGAAAAAGCAATTACTAAGAATAATGTCTGTCTTCAGTCGGACATATAATGTCATGGGTTATTTTCCTTCAAGAAAAAACAAATCGTATATTATATAGAGGTGTTTGTCGGGACTCCGGATTATCTTGTGAAGTGAAGCTGGATGTGCTTCATCTTCAAACAAATTTGGATAAAACACTCTAGTAAAATCAAACTATTTTTCATTAGTTTTAAATTTTAGCTACAGCTAAAATGAATGAAGTTATTTTTGATCAGCTACAGACTCATCATTCTCGTAATCACAGCACACGTGGTTTAGGTGAGGCACCAGGTGCACCTAACGATTTCCACATGCACTATCTTATAAAACTTAGACCGCGCGAGTTGACCCTGACCTCATTCCTCGTGGCATGGGTCCGGTGGGCGATATGCGGCAGAGAGATACGGCAAAGCGTACTCCAGCAGTAGTCGATTTGCAGTGCGTGTGGTGTGGTGGCCCGAAATGCCGCGCGAAAGATCATGAACGGCCAAACTGTCTTCTCGTTGAAGAGGGGGGAAAGCTATCGGCATTTGCCAAGCAAGATGTTAGAAACCAGCCGCAATGTCTTCTCCTGGAAGGGTGGCTGGCTCCCGTGCCCTTGCCTCTTCCCCTCTCCCATGGCGGAATTGATGTACTAGTACTGCTAGTAATGGAGTTTTTTTGACAGAGCAGTGGCAAAATTTGTCAAACAGTATGATGAGATCGTACTCTAGTGGTCAGCAGGAACAGGGAGGAGCCCAGGAGGAGTAGATTCTGTCTTCCTGACCCCATGCATCACTGCATCAGCAAAAGCCCTACATATCCTTATCCACTGGAAGCTGTGTGCGGTGGTCCTAGTGGAGATTCCGAGCGATTTGTCAGCGAGATGTTTCACTGCTGCTGAATCAGCCATTCAGCCCCGGCCCAGCCAAACACCACCCACTCGATCTCCAACTTGACGCGTCAATGGACAGGCCGTGTTAGTATCCGACCCAAAACTTGGCACGACGGGGAGAATGACAGCGCTCGTAGTAGCAGAAGCAAAGAAGCAGAGGTGTGAGGCAGCAGCACAGTTATGGTCACGAATTCCGCAAATGGACTAGTAGTAATAATTCCATCTCCATCTGCGGCGTACTCCTACTTGCCGCTTTTTTTTTTTCGATCGGCACCACCTTGTCCCGTCCGCATGCGGCGCGAGCTTTCTATAAATGCGGCCTCCGCTCCGCTCCTCTCCTCTCCGCGCTTTCACTCCCTCCTCGCACTGTTCGCTCGCCGCCCCTTCGCCGCGCCCGCGGGTGAGCGGACTACAGTGTCAGCTTGCTAGCTCACAGGCGATCGGTGGCGAGGTGGAGATGCTGCGGGCGGCGAAGTACCTGCTGGGTTCCCCTGGCGCCAACGGCTTCGGCTCCAAGTCCACCGCCGAGGACGTCTGCCCCGACCTCGGCTGCATCACCGCCATCATCACAGGTGCGTTCCAGTTTGCTGAGCATCTGCATGCCGCCGCCCGAGCCGATCGGTCTCCCTTTACTTTGGCCTGATTTGGTTTGTGTGGCCGCGCATGCAGGCGCGACGTCCGGGATCGGGGCGGAGACGGCGCGGGTGCTGGCCAAGCGCGGGGCGCGGGTGGTGATCCCAGCGCGGAACGTCAAGGCCGCGGAGGACATGCGGGCGCGCATCCGCGACGAGTGCCCCGGCGCCGACGTCCTTGTGCTGCCGCTCGACCTCAGCTCGCTCGCCTCCGTCCGCGCCTTCGCCGACCGCTTCCTCTCCCTTGGCCTCCCGCTCCACCTCCTCATGTACGTACGTCATCCTCCTCTCTCTCCTGTCCTGCTTCACCGACCGTACTACATCCTAGTACGCCATGGGAGCTATTAGTAGCCTTTTGCATTTGTGCTCGTGCTTAATTCGATCGCCGGACGGACGGACGGACGGTTGCAGCAACAATGCCGGCAAGTTCTCGCATGGGCAGCTCGCTCTGTCGGAGGACGGCGTCGAGATGACGTTCGCCACCAACTACCTAGGTATGTAATGTACTCTGCTACGTACTCCTACTTGTATAAATGCTCGATCGATCGTATGTTGACGATGTTGTTCAGGCCATTTTCTGCTGACGAAGCTGCTGCTGGGGAGGATGGTGGAGACGGCGGCGGCGACCGGCGTTCAGGGCCGCATAGTCAACGTGTCGTCCAGCGTGCACAGCTGGTTCGCCGGCGACTGGGCGGAGTACCTCGACCTCGTCACACGCCGGAAGATGTGAGTCAGCGTCATATCTGTCGTCGTCTTCCTCCTCGCACTCGTGCACTCTGTCCGCTAACCTTGGCATTGTGTGTGGCGGTGTAATCTCAGAGCTTACGACGCGACGCAAGCGTACGCGGTGTCCAAGCTCGCCAACGTGCTGCACACCAAGGAACTCGCCGTGCGCCTCAAGGTCCGTTCGTTTCGCCGATGTGAGTCAGCATTGGCCCTTCCTGGCTGGAGTTTTGCGTGGCAAGTTTCTCACCTCTTCTTCCGTTTTGGGCGCTGTGTGGTTCGGTTAATTCCACCAGGAGATGGGCGCGAACGTGACGGTGAACTGCGTGCACCCGGGCATCGTCAGGACACGGCTCAACCGTGACCGCGACGGCCTCGTCACAGGTGCGTACTTCTACTCTGTTTGCTCCACTGTAATTCTAGCCGGATCAAACGGCTTAAAAACAAATTAATTATTTTGGTGTTGCAGATCTGGTGTTCCTGCTGCTGTCCAAGCTGCTGAAAACCATCCCTCAGGTGATTAATTAACGTAGTACCATCCACCAAATCTGTTAATTTAAGCCCTGTTCCATGTGTTGGGTTGGGTCCTGTGCCATGTCTCGCTCGCTCTGACTGCAGGCAGCGGACGGGAGCTGAGGTTTGTGCTTACGAGTAATTATTGCACCGCTCATTACTAACCCGCGGCTCGCAGGCTGCGGCGACCACGTGCTACGTCGCGGCCCACCCGAGGCTGGCCGGCGTGTCCGGCCGCTACTTCGCCGACTGCAACGAGGCCCTGCCGTCGCCGGCCGCCACCAACCGCCACGAGGCCGAGCGGCTGTGGCAAATCTCCGAGGCCATGCTACCCTGCACGAACCAACCCAGCAAAGATGCCGCCGCTACCTGACACCAGCTGACTGGCTGATAGCCGGCCCGTATTACTACACCAGTCTCTTTTCTCTTGTTCTGCTCCATATATACATACAGCTTCATGCAATGTGTAACCTGCAAATATTATATGAGCACTAGTGTATAAATATGTAGTAGTATATCGTTAGCATTATAGCAGTAGCAGCCAGTTATATACTAGTATATTAGTGATTGTAATGTTTCAGAGAGAACTAGTAGTGGGATACTATAATACAATACGCTGTAATTTGTCCTCGAGTACCAGACTTTGCCAGTGAGATATGCACTCGTGTCGTATGCATCGATGTGCCTTTGGCTTTGCTGTTCACCATGTCAGGAAAAAGCCGACGTGTCGAGATGCGGCACGCACGCTTTGGAAACATGTACCGGTACTGGTACACTAACATGTTGCGTGCAAGTACAATGTGCATGGTTGATCGGTGGAGTTTTGCATGGGGCGAATGCATCTATGAATTGTCTTGTTCGATTGGATCCATCGATCGGCTTCCGACTTGGGGGTTGTCAAAAGCTGGTTGTGACCCCCCATCCAAAATGATTGCGCCCGTGGCTGGCCGCTGCCGATGTGGATGCTGCAGAAACCGAAGGCTTTTTTTTTTTGCGACTTGGCATGGCATCGACTGTGCCTTGGTGACCACTCGGACAATTTGAGTTTCCCTTTTCTGCTTGAGAATCACATGCCACCGCAAATGGGTCAATGCGTTCCCTATGGGACAAGAACTAGGTGATGTGTTTCCATCCAAGGAGGTACAGTGATAACATCAATGGTTATCCCTTTTGCAGTGTAATAAGATTAGTGTAGGTCATAAAAGATGTCCTAGCTCTATGACTGGCAAAACTCTACAGCATCCGCAGCACAGCTTCTCTCAGCACAAGGCTTCCCTAGAAAGTTATTACTACATTTGTTTTTTCGTACAATCGACCGTCTTATTCACAAATTTGATATAAATAATAAAAATATAAATTAAGATTATATTCTATTTTATAATAAAAAATCATAACAAAATAAATAATATTTATATTATTTTTAATAAAATGGATGGTTAAACGTTGTAAAAAATCAACATCGTTATATATTTTAAAATGTGGGTAGTATTAAAGAGGCCTCCAACCAGAGAATAGCTTAAAACCGTCTTTTGTTATTTTAAGATGAAACTTAAGTCTACAACTACAATGTGAAGTGCAGTCTAGATGTAACCTTAAGGGGCAAGGAAAGTTGACCGGAAAGACTGAAGAAGGCATACCTATTTTAGGTGCAATTTAATATGGTCTTTTCTCTCTCAAAGAGGGTCTGCTTCTTTTTTTTGGGACATGAAAACAATGTGAGAGTATTACTTAAAAAATGATGAGTGATGTTTATAGGTTCTACGAAAAGTAAGCATCACAAACAAGCTCGTCAATACATACCACTTTAATGATGCATTCGGCAAAAAGAGAGAAAGACTGTGACATGTAACCTTACTTGTGTAGTGCTAACCAGTGGAGTGAGGTGACTAGGTGAGGATGCATAGCTGTACATGGCCCACATCTTCCAGGCCTTTAGACCAGCAACAAGGCCCAGTAGGAGGAAGGTGGCCAATAAAAATATGATTGCCAAAAGATGAATCCAAGCCACAGAGTAAGGCCTTTTCAGCCTTTGGAATGGACCTGCCATTAGCAATTTGAGGAGGCGGCCCGGTGTTGCGGTTGATCTCAACCAAGCAACCTTTTTTTTAATCAGCAAAAGATGTGTGTGTGTGTGTGTGTGTGTGTGTGTGTGTGTGTGTAAGGCGTGCCTTGTGTGCGCTGCAAATCGTCAGGAAGAGACCTCAATTCGGCACAGCCGAAATGCAAATGCTGGACTGACTGCTGCTACCTTGATGACTTTGAATGAAAAGCTCGATACCCAATTAAACAGCCACATTTGACCCTGCTCTGTCATCAGTGCAACTGCAACGGAGACCCAGAAAGGAGCGAAATGTCACATGCTGCTCTAAGATGATTGGAAGAAGAAGTTGCAGTCCAGTCTCTGTTTGGATGAAACAATAATTCACTGCCAAGAACAAGAAACGATGATATGTTGCATTATCAAGACCAGCATACCACCAGCAGAGAAACTTGCAGCTGAGTGCTCGGCTCAATCAGAGCATGCACAGAACAGAGAACAGTTTCCTTCTGCTTTTCTGTCTGCGATGAGATAATGCGATTGACAACTTTTCTATTGTAGCAGGAGCAGAACTGTTCATAACCATCAGCTCCGCAGTGCACACCACTAGCCAGTGCTCACTGGAACCACGAATTGAAGACGTATCGGTCAATGTATTGCTTTCCGCAGCAAATAGATCATGTGATGTGTTTTTCTTATACACGGAGGTGACAACAACTAACTTTTGAACGCTGCATTCATGGCTTGGACAGAGCTGATCTCAAGCCGACCAGCACCTCCAGCTCTGCTCATCAATGTAACGGTGAACAACACACTTCAACGCCTCACGCATATGCTGATTTATGGCTTATAGCTGGAGCTTTTGTTCAACCCCATAACTGCCACAACAACGGCAATATGCATCTGATAGTGTCTTGTCTAAGCACAAGGAAGGCTGTGAAGCAGAGTTTAAAGGGCCGGGCCATATGCCCATAGCAGGGAGAAGAGTTTGCCATGCCTAACCAGAATAACCTTACTTGACATTGACACAACAAACAAGCCTAGAAGGCCAGGACAACATCCATGGTATGGCATTAACATTCCTGTAAGAAAACTGAAATACATGAAATATCAAGAGAAACAAGAAAAAATGGCTATGTACAAGCTAGAGTTATAGTAGTAGTAGTATTTATTTGCACTGTCCATTACTCCCTGATTTATTTGTACTGTATTGACTCTTTTTCCTCCCCCTGTTGACAAATAATATGCAGTTCCCCTAAAGTTTTCTCGGAAAAGAGAGGTACTAGTAGACCTGCATCAGCCATGTTCAACCAAAGGAATTCAAATTCTACTGTCACTAAATCAAACATGCACCATATAACATGCATTCATAACACCACAGTTCAAAGATAAAAAGGTAACTCTTTTATTCTTTTTTCGAGGGAAACAAAAAGATAACTAGTTTATCTGGACAATCTATGCGTTGGTTCCTACCTGAAAAGTTGCAGGTGTTTGTAAGGGAACTTGAGGAACGGTTCCCTCGTTTTATAAAAGACGAAAACTTGAACATGGAAATTGGTTCTCTCGGATATCGCAGGTAGCTGGAGTTCTGCAAGCTCATACCCAGCTAAGTGGCTAGTTGGCTAGCATTTTCAGAAAATAGCATTCCTTTAATAACAATATCCATTCAGCTTGTAAGTTCGAGTCAACTAAACTTATAGATGGTTGAAATTCTGGCAATGCATATCCCAGTATCTGGAATTATAGAACTGAATTGCTCCAAACTAAACATTCTAAATGCTAGAACATACTTAAATCAAGACAACTTTCTTACCATGATAAATCCACAAACAAATTTGGAGCTGCAATAGATATCACAGTCATGGGCTAATTTTTTCGGCCACCCAATTGTTGGTCCCATCTCCCTTCTGGTTTCTTGTGAACATTAACCTTTGATTGCTTTTCAAGTTCAAATAATCAACCTAAGTACAGTATAACAATTGCAGAAATCATAGGATTGCTGACGAATAGCACTAAGAAAGCATGAGCAAACATTAACATCTTTCTAGATCCAGCAAAAAGTCAAAAATAGATAACTAACCTTTTCTGGATCAAGAACCAGAAGGCAAAAGGCATCCACTGGGCCAGCTGATGGATCAAGATGAGCATCCTTAATGAGATCATCATCTGGAACAGGAAGACCTGGGCATGGTCCCAAGTACTGCCATCTCGATTTTACTGAGCTTCCAAACCAAGCTCTCTCTCTCAGCTGTGTATATAAATGGCAACCAATTTTAAATGGATCAATGAAAGTATACTGCAAGAGAAAACACAGTAACACTTCTGAGATGAATAAACCTCAAGGATTATTCTCTTCTGCTTAATGGATGAATGGATTAACAGGCACACTTCCTATACACCTAAACGGTGCATTTTTCTCAAAAAAAACTTCCGATATGTGAATTTCTTAGAATACCGTTTTAAATCACTTTTCCAACTTTATCATAGTTAATTCATTCGTTTGTACCATCGAATAAATATCACAAATCATTCATGTATTCAGCCATACAGCATAAAAGAACAAAATACTATATATTGCACAACCAAACGTGTGTACTACAGTTATGCTTCTGTCTCTAGAACATTTGGCATTTCCACTATACAGACCACTAGACCAGAGCACCAAGGAAGTATGCTATACTGGCTCTAACCTGTAGCTTGACAGGTTCGGGGTTTGAACCATCGATCACATCTATGAATCCGCTGATACGGAATTGTTCCCAAGTGTCAGTGAAGTACCAACATACCTGCAAGGCAAACAAAGTTAGAAATTCCTCTGTAGTCATTTCACAGTTGTAATAATGCAATTGTTTCTTTCGTGAACCCTATATAATAGCGGAAGCGCCAATTCTCTATATCATACCTCACCAAAGGGGCAATTCCTGATCTCACCAATCTGTTCAAATCACAACTCACATCGAGACATCCAAGGAGATTATCAGTGAGCAGCAACACTCCTGCAACAATACATTGTAGATGCGAATTTTACTAGCACATTGATTAGCAGCGCACCTTATTGCTTCGTCCATCCGTATTAATCTGAATCTTATCAGATTGCTCCTGGAAACCCCTAACAGGACCGAAATTCCCAGATCAAAACCAGTGCAAAATAAAATTTTAAGGCAAGGTAAAGAGCTACGCCTGCGGACACCTGAATACGACGGTGCGATTCGCCGGCCTCCCGCCACCACCCACCGTGGCCTGAAATTAAGATCGTTTCACTCGATTTCCTCAAAACGAGAGATGGGGAACAAGCGGATCGGGAGCGTACGAGTTGGAAGAAGGTGGAGTGCTTCAGGTGGGCATTGCCGTCCAACGCTCGCTGCAGCAGCGACCTCCATGGGCTGGAGAGCGCCGACGCGGCGGCGCCACCGCCGGCCATCTACTCCGCCGCCCGCCGCCGCCTCTCGTCCTCTCCCCTCCGCGCGGTCTCGCTAGCGCCACGCGCCCACGCCGGGATGTTGCTTTGCCGATGTTGGTGGGAGGCGTGTGCAACATCAACGGACCAGATTTGCCGAGACGATCTCCTGTGGGTCCCACTTGGGTCAGTGGGCCGAAACGGGCGAGGGGAATGAATTTAAACTTGGGTCCACATGTCAGGGACTGAAACAGCTGGGCAATAGAATTCTATGTACAAGTTAATTTTATTTGTGTTGACATCCTTCAATAAATTTATAAAAATAGCGATTTTGTGTATGCTTGGTTATAAAAAGACAGTGAGAAACTCGAGACGAAATGTTAGTCGAAGAAAATGATGTATTATTAAGATTAATAAAGATATATAATATCAGTTCTTAGTACTGTATATATACACAGCATTCACCCACTCGTTAAATCATTTTCATGATCGTATGATGTGTATCTAAATTGATGGTATACACATGTGATGTTTGAAACCTTAGATTAAGTTCACACACGTGAAACGAAAAAGTCATGTTTTAACTATTATAAACTTAACAAATTGATATATTTGATATTTTAAAACAACCTTATATATAAATTCACATGATTAGTATTTTAAAAAACGTGTTAATAAAAACCGAGATAAAATCTAAAATTTAATTAGAAAACAACTGGACCATAGATGACACTTTAAAGCTTTGATTATATCTGACAGAAGGCAACATCTTCTGTTGGAATCCTGCAGATAGGGGAATGGTGGTAATATTGTAATACTGATAGCAGACCTGAACAGTTTTTCCCTTGTTACCCTGCGACAGATATCTTGTTCTTGCTGTAAATTCTTTGCGAGAAGACGACACACAATAGTAACCGAGCCCCATTCAAGCGCACTCATGAAACACACTGAATATAACTTAGACGATTTGTCCTCTGATTAGCTTGTCATGCTCATGCAGCAGAGGAGACAACCAAGTTTGCCTTGATAGTCCTACTCCTACCGAATGCATCCAAACAGCACTGCCATGTAGTAGCACAGTAAATTGAGCTTCAGCGTTGAGCATATGAAACCAGAGAGGAAGCGATGCATGCACGAGCACGGCCGCCTGTTGCCGTACAGGCTGTGCGGTTGTTGGGAGCATCCACAATTTGTACAGTAGAGCAAAAATGTAGTAGGGTTTCTTTACCCGCTTTAGCAACAGCGTACTCTTTCTGTTTTTAAACCGACGACGTCACTGACTTTTGGATATGTGTTTAACTATTTATCTTATTCAAAAATTGTATATAAGATATAAATCATGCTTAAATTATTTTTAATAATAAAATAACTCAACAAAATAAATAATAAATTTACATAAATAAGATAAATAATCAAACATGTGTTCACATTATCTATTAAGAGACGGGGCAGCAGCACGCGATGATATGGTACGGGTGATCAAATGGCAAGTTGGCGAGGCTAATAACCTCGCTGTTTGCAGGTGACGGCGCCGCGGCCCAGGTGCCTCGAACGAATGACATACAATACACCACGGCTGCAGGTAGCAGGGGGCCAAGCCTGAAGAGCAAAAAGTGTCCATCTTGGCCTGAGAAGAGAGCACAGGAAGAGATGAGAGCACCGGCGGCAACCAAGAAGGCGACGTCGCTTTCTGTGGTGATTGCTGGCCTGCCTGAAACACTGCCTCCTCGGCCATCTGTATATCTGGAGACAAGAACACTTGCCTTGGGAGGGAATGGCGATGAGTGAGTGAGTGAGTGTGTGTGTGTGTGTTGCATTTCTGAAATTACAACTGGTGATGGACCAGAGAGCCATTATCCCCACGGGACCCTAGGCTTGATAATCTTTACTACAGTCTTGGGGATAGGCTTCACCAATCACCAGTCATCCTTGACCAGACTGGCACCGAAGAAATAACATCCACTGTTGGATAAAATGAGGCAAGGCAGCATCCAGGCTGACGATTCCATTTCCATCACCTTGTTGCTGCAGTGCAGTGCATGGCATCGGCGCCATTATCCACTGGCCAACCCTGTCAGTCGTCCTGGCACCTGCATTTTTTTTGAACAAAGATACTTGGCTTAGTAGTACGCTGCTATGCCCATTGCTACTCCTACAAGATGGCCAGACAAGAACGGGAGGGAGAGTACTTGTAACGGCAGAGCCAGCCAGCGCCGAGCTTGTCCCGTCCATGACTGTACTTTGATGCCATCGTTTTACTGCACAGATCTTTGATGAAAAGAGATCAGAGGACAACAGGCAACTATAGAAGTACTCAAAAAAAAAACTTTGAAAAGATTCTCACGAACTGTACTAGTACGAAACAGATTATTCAGCAGATTATTGCCACTGATTATCTATTTCAGAAATCAGAACCCGCGACTAGCTGGAAATTGTTCTTGAAACAAGACTTAAGGAGAGTGTAAACTGCACAATGATAGTAGTAGTAGTAGTAACTTGTTATGGCAATTTCACCTTCCTGGGAATATCACCTCAATAGGCATAGGATGGAGGAGGGATCTGGAAAAAAAGGGACGTGACAATGCAAGCAGGAGATAAAAGGCCAAGATCTGAGCATGGACATGGACCCAGCTTTAAACAAAGGCATTAACAGCAGCAATGAGTGATAGTAGAGTCCCATACCCAAAGGCCTGGCCCCTGGAGTTAGGAAACGAGCCAACTGCACCATCCCTATCCAGAAAGGCCTGCCCTCTGCCTGCACAAAGGTCCCCCACAGGCCACACCCACCTGACCATGTCCAACCACAAACCACACCACCACAGGGTTCTTTCATCCCAACACATACAACTCCAGTATCAATGAGAAGCAGTCCATCATGGACTCAGCCAGGCTATGAATCATGAAATGTGAACAAATGAAACGAATCAGTAGTATGTGCACCCCCACCACTCTGAATTTTTTCCTATCCAACAGTAGTGATTTCTAGCTCTCCGCTTGCCCATTGTCCGTCGACTATCCGGTTCGGGCAAGGGAAGTTTCAACTCAGCAAAAAATATGTATGTCTCCTGTATATATTTACGGATGGCCCTAACAGGAGCCAAAACAAAGAAAAGAAAGAAACATCACCAACATATTGCTGCCCAAACCCCCACATGCGTTTGCATAATTCTGCAAGAGGCCATTCATCTTCCCCCGGCCTGCTACAATGTGTTGACGCTGTCAAGATCTTGGAGGACCACTCGGACTTACATACAACTTCCGGTCCCCAAGCAATTCAGCTCAAGCACCAGCCATGTGACGCTTTGTGCTGAAATAATGAATCAGGACAGGCGTCAAGTTCAGCCAGCCAGGCTTCTCAAGGCTTACCAAAGCTTTTGCCATGGACTATCAATGGTAAAGGATGTGTGTCTAGTACCATGTCACACTTGCACAGGTAAGCCATAGTTCTGGAAGGATCTGATGTAGCCATCCCAGCCTGCAGCGACTATGACCTGGCCCCAGGCATGCGTAGCAGCATTCTGGCAAGAAGCCTTCAGGAACTTGTACTGAGATTTCCTCAAGGTAGACTGTGTTGTCGAATTGGATGGCAACTGCTCCTCTGGCCATGTCGCTGATCCCCTTGGAGCAGATTCCGCAAAGAAGGCACTGCTAAGAGTGAAATTTCCAGATGGTAATTGGTATAGACTATCACCATCAGGGGAATCCTCAGGATGAGAACATGATGAGCTATCATGTTCGTTGTGGAACTCATTGGAGACTTCTTGCCGTGAAGAAGTGATATTGCAGGCCAGTGAAATAGAGTTCCTTATCTGAGGGGCATTCCATGGTATTGCAATGGCCACATCATGGCAAGAAAAGTGCTCATTTGACCATACAGTCTTCACATGGTTTGTGACGGGAGCTATTTGGTTTGCATAATTCCACATGTAGATACTGGAATCATCACTAGCAGATATAATGTGATCTCCATCTGGTGTGAATGATGCAGCAACTTGACTTGAACTTCGAAGTCCTGAGAATGGAAAACAGACATGTAAACTAAGGGTCACAAAGACTTTTGAAAGTGATCTTAGAAGAGGGTGTCAGTACCTTTATAGTTGGAAATTACGTGAAGCCCATCAAGAATGCGGACTTGCGAGTCGCCGGATGTTACCATCAATTTCTTTGGATCAGATGGGCAGTACTGGTAATGCATGAAAGGAAATATGCTTTTGTAAGAATTAATTGTGACAAAAAATAGATTAGAACATGCAATATAAGAAAAATCTGCAATGCAAAGTTAGAGATTTAAGAAAAGGTACCTGGAAACCAATTATTCTTTTAAGTGGAGATTTCTTTCTTCCATTGAGAGCGACTTGAGATTCCAGCTCCAGGTGATTTTCTGCGTAAAGTTAGAGAACGAATGAATCAGAAACATACTAGCATATTTTCGTTGAGCATACTTGAAAATGTTTTAAAAGAACACAAGTCGAAGAAATTAAAGTTCCTGGTCTGAATTGACAGTAGTGGGTTTAAGGTACTGTTACAAATCAACTACCGTTACAACAACTGACTTTCGAATATCGTAATTACTGGCTTGCTGTTCCCCGATGTACGGAACATTAATTTGAATCTTGACTGAAGCATGAGGCGGCAAATTTCCAGTGCTATGTGTTTTGCAAGATCTTTGAGCAGGAAATGGTTATAACCGTCAAGGACCTCATGAATCAAAGACCTAAATTTCCACAATAATAGTTTCATCATACCCAAACTCAAAGGTAGTACACATGGCTTCTGCAGCCAATACGGGAATATTCAACTTGGCTTCAAAACATAAACCAAGAAAATATATGTTTTTCTATTTCAATCTTAGCTGTTCTTATCCAACCAAAAATAGAATTATTGTCTTCCATTAACATGCATGACCTTTCTACGAAAATAACATATTAGCACATGTTGCCTGTTCACCATCAAAATGCAGTAGTACTGTTTCCTAAGTTCCTATAGCATCTCCATTGATGACATAGTTTTGTTGATTCATCAGGACAAAATGAGCCAAACCAGTGATTGGTCAAAAAGATAGTTTGGCAGTAATGGACAGATCATTTTTTTAAAGAAAATCGTAGCATAGAAACCAGCTGGAGAAAAATCTCATGGATAGTGCTACTCAGTGGAAATAAATGCTACACTAGCATATCATAAAATGACCTAACAATTTTATCTTTCCAGCATGTAGTAAACTGCAATCCGCACACATATACAGTTTAGACAGGATCAAGAAGCAATTAGAGGATAACAACAATTCTGCTGTCTCTATTCTCATACAAGGGACAAAACAAGGCATTTCTATCATTAGCAATTTGCATATACATCTAGGATGTCGTCATGAAAGCAAGCGATATTGACCTATTAACAAACAAGGATGTTGATTCATTGAAGCTACTATCTCCAAAATCATTAGCTTGCCAATAACAAGAGCCATACATAGTGTGCTCATGATTGCATGATTACCTGATGCATCATAGTAGCGACAATTCCCAGTTATGGTCCCAACCACTGCGCCCTGAATAAAGCCAGCAGAATAAACATGTTTAACTATTTAAGTAAAATCAGAAAATGGCCACTTGGGTAAAAAACTTAAAGAACAGTTGAACGAACCTTTCCATCAGGGCGGTAACAAACCGCAGTGATTATCTCTTTGCTATCAGCCCAGTCCACAACTTGGCATCTACGAACATCCCAAATGCGAACCAATCCGTCGATACAACCACTGATAAAATAATTGTCACTGGTAGGCCGAAACTGCACACATGTCACTGCATAATACACAAAAACCAGAATGTCGGCATCAGACGCTGAGAAGAAGTATGTGCTAAATCCCGTACTTAGCAGGGAAAGGGTTTACCGTAGTTAGTATGGGAGAAAACCTTCAGGCAACTATTGCACCCAACTTGCCACAATCTTACAGTTTTATCCATGGATGCAGAAAGTAAGTCCTGCAAAAAAAAAGCAAGTAAAGTTAGATGACCATATGACAATTAAAGATACTGCAGATACATGGAAAAACCTTGTTCAATGACAACTAACCCTATTTTTTGACCACGAAAGATCCAAGATCGCATTATCATGTCCATAGAATTCATGCACAGGCACCTGGGATAATGCAAAGGTCCTATGAGGGATCACAACACAGGCTGGATCTGTAGACACCTTTGAGTTCTTATAGTGCTTGCTCTTACTCCCTTCACTGGAGTTGAGAGGAGCCAATTCGGAGTTTTCATTGACTGTGAAGAACACGCATGAAGGATCATCCTCGGCAAAGTCAAGTTCATTGGGCCTCGCTCCCTCCACCACCCGCCACACACGCACAACCCCATCCTCACCTCCAGTGGCCAGATACTGTCCATCAGAGCTAAACTTCATGGTCACAATTGCACCTTCGTGTGCCTTGATGTCTTGGCCCCTGTACAACGCAGACAATTCCTTTGACCTCTTCTTGTAATGCCTCACCTTGACCCTATTAACCTTCCCAGAGCAACTCCGACAAGAACTTGAGGATGTTGAATTCGTCTCATCGTCCTCCTCCACATCGACGACGCAGCCACCGATGCCCAGCCTCCGCAGCCATCCAAATCTCCTCCTCCTTCTACTTCCCCTGACCAGAGCCTTCTCCACAGCAGAGGACTCATCTGAATCGTCCACCCGCCGCATCAGCTCACAGATGAACGGGGACGAGCCGAAGGTCCGTTCGAATTCTGCTGCAGTAACTGTCCGGTTGGATCGCCTGTCCCTGAGGCTCCGAAAGCTCCCGTCTTTTCCCATCTCGTCGACGACAAACACTGTACCATCGTCCAAGTTCTTGAAGACACAATCCAGCACCTCCTCCGTGCCGCCGCCGCCGCCGCCTGACGCTCCCGGCTCCTCGCCTCTGTATGCAAAACTGGGGACGGCTGAGACCAACTCGACGCTGGGGCTGCCCGGGAGGATCCCTTCTGTGGCACTGGACCTCGAGCACGGCTCCTCGTCAGGCCGGACGCCGGCGGAGGGGCTCGATTCCGAGAGGCCCAAAGACTTGATGAACCTCTGACGGCGCTCTTGGACGCTGCACGGGTCGGTAGCCCACACCTCAAGCATGGGCTCGTCGTAGCGCAACCCGTCGTCGTAGCGCCCGGAGCTCGCCGGCGAAGAGACGGACGCCGGCGACATGGCCTCCCTCGAGTCAAAGAACTCATCTTCGTCATCCTCCCCAGCCTCCGAGAAGCGCGACCGCGCCATGGACATGTGCAGCCTCTCTTTCTCACCCCACGCCGTAAGAAACGGCCAAACTCACCACTCCCCGCCGCCCCAAGAACCCACCAGTGGAATGGCCGGCGACGGACGGCGGGCAGGCGGCCGGATCTCGCGGATCTCGGGGAAATCGCGCGCGGCCTGCTCCTTTATGGCGCGGCCACCGCCGTGGCGCCTCAATCTCTCTTCTCTCTCTGCGGTTCTTGGCTCTATCTCTCTCTCTTGGTGGGAAGGGAGAGGGAGATGGATGTGTCCTTCTCCTTCCTAGTTGGGTTTTGGTCTCAAGAAGGGAACCAACCAACCAACCAAAAGCTAATGAGTAGAGTAATAAAAGAAGGCAGAGAGAAGAGAGAAAAGAGAAGAGAGAAGAGGAGGATTGGTGGTGGTGATGGTGGATGGATGGGGACCTTGATCTCTGGGATCGGTTGGGAACAGGATTTGGATGGAGGCTCGTCAGCAATGGACGGATCGGACGATGCAAAACCAAAAACAAGAGCAGACTGAGCGTACAGATTTTTAATTAAAATTAGTTCATCTAAGTTTAAATTTTAGATTTAACATGATTTTTTGTTTTTGTTAATTATTTTTTAATAATAAACGATATATTTATTGATAACGAAACACATCTATGTTTTCTGTACGTTTATATGTTTTCTGAAGATGAAGATATACGTTTATATTGTTGATTGTTGAATGTCCGTGTGTTGGGAGCGTAACCGCCGGGTACGACGGCTTCTGCTTCTCTGCTGCTTTATCATCATCAGCGTTTTCGTTCGCCTTTTTATTTCTCCCGCGGAGATGCTAGTGGATTCTTCACGGAGAGCCCATGTATTTTTCTTCCTAAAAAAACGAGGATCATTGTAAATCTTCCATGTACACAGGGATTATGTTTTTTCCCACACATTTGTTTGGCTTTATCCAGTCTTCGTGAAAGTTGATGATTTTGTAAAATGCGTTGTGTGGATTGGGATTAGCTTCGCCAAATAGTTTTTCGACATAATATGGTTATTTTGGATTTTGTCCGTATACTTTATTTTACTTTTGGCCTACTATGGAACTGTTGCCTAAATTAATTTTAGTAAATTTTTTTATGTCAAAGTTTGACATTTGTCAATTTATAACTAACTATCTATAAACAAGTACAAGTAGTGTTTTCACCCAAAATTTTTGTTCGTATGACTATTTTGCAGAAAACACTTCAGTGTTTATAAAATTAACGCACAGTCCCAATAAAAAAAAAGAAAGAAATGGCTTTGATGAAAAAAAGACCTCATGCGCCTCTTCCTCCGGGCGCCCCTCCCTTCCGTCTCCATCCGCGGCGCGCCCCGCGCCCATACCGCGCCTGTTCCTCTCCCTCCCGTCGTTGCTCGGAGATCCCGCGCCACGCCCCATGCCACGCTTGTGCCTCTCCCTCCCGTCCACATTCGCGCTACGCCTCGACTTTACCCGTTGCAATGTATAAGTACAGTTGCTAATATTTGATAAAGTCAACATATGTAGATTGTGTTTGGTTTGTTTCTTCTATCAAGCTTTTGTGAGAGAAGGATTTTAAAATATCAAACTTTGGTAGTGGAGATAAGTTTTAGCAATGTTTGTATTGTTATTTTTCTAAATTTTGGTAAAGCCAATATTTGGTAGAGTTAATTTTTTTATTACACGGCAGACGTACATGTAGATGAGCAACACACTCACACCGTGCATATGCGTCTCCTAACACATGTTGAAAAATACGAAAAACCAGCGACACATCCCTATCACCCAACTGTATGTGCGTAATATTTACCAGGATTTAGTATTTTCTATTTGGTATAGTTAATTTTGGCTATAAAGTAAACAAACCCTATGATTTATTATATGCATACTAAGACCACATATTCAAAATTTCTGTCCACATTTGCAGTTGTTTACATATTGGCCTGTGAGCATGGATATTGCACAATGTTAACATAAAAATGAGTAGCAGAATCATGTATTGGTGTCGACACTGTGAAAGAACATGTAAAGGGGGAGATTGTATGGTAGTAACATGTTTACGGAACAATTTTAAGTTTGACCTACATTTTTTTATGATCATTTAGTATTTTGTGGTCCCTATGTAAACACAAGCTCCCTTGGGTTCTCAAGAGAAAAAAAAATGCAAGTATTTGATTGGAGATGTCTACCTCAGCTCTCACTTGTTCCGGCCAGGTCGTAACCGGTCCAAGTCAATGGAGGGTGGCACTAGCAATAGCGAAGCAGTGTGGCATATCTCCATTTTTCAAATATAGGTTTGCACATGCCTAACCTCCATTGCAACAAGCCTTATCGTTTGGATGCTCTGTGGTGCGATACCTGATGCTGCACACTACACTCCCATATTTCCCACCAATAAAGAGTGTGCCGCACATTTACTAGATTAATTATTTACTCGTTTTATAAGTCGAATTATCTAAAGTGCCAAGCAAGCAGAGATCCATACTGGGTTGCTAACAAGGTACTGTGATTATACAAACATTGGAACATATACTGCTACTATATACCTCCTAATCAATCTTCATGCCACTGTAATAATATTAAATTGGTCGTTGCAGTTTCAAGAAGCAATTAAAACTTGCTGATTACTTGGAGATGTCTTGCTGTCATTGCCTAGAATCTTTGGTAGACACGAGCGCATCTCTCGGTGCTGTTCTTTACATTTCCTTCCTGATCAACGGGTCTGCCCTTACTCATGTCAGTTGGTAAGGAGTACTGATCAGTTGCTTTTCTTTAATCATTAAGGGTTTAGTACGTCACCACCAATTATTAATTAGCACTGGTTGGCAGTACTGGATTTTGACTAGTTGATGGTAAATGAGCAAAGTAGCTAGGCATGACTGTCTGATGGATCCCTTGATAATTAATTAACATGGTTTGGGAGCAGTAATCAAACAAGTAAACAGATTGTTAAAAAAATTGATATACACGTAGGCGTCCTGACCTCAGCTACCTTGTTCCTCAAGCGGTAACAGGTGAGATTGAGATGGGGCAGAGTGGCAGTACTTCTTTTTTCCTTACCTGTTATTGTTGCTTTGCTCATACATGAGGCTCATGGCTGCAATTAGTTCCTTTCCGTTGGGCGACTTGCGAGGAAAACAAAAATATACTGTCGCTAATGGAACCAAGAGGCCGAAAGCAGAGTAAAACCAAAAAGTTTATATCACGAAAGGTTAGTTTAGGTGCCTTTTCTTGCCCTGCCGTATTTTGTACCACGAAGCAAAGTCGCAGTTGAGGTTGAGCAACCCAGTTTAGCTGCACGTACGTTAATCGTAAATTAAGCCTGAAACGTACGCCGCCTTGATTGGTACATATGAGAGGACCAATAATCGATGAAAAAATAATATGAGCTCAAGTAAATTAGTCCATTCAAAAATTAGTCCTAAATGTGCTAATTTGAGCTAATTTTATATGAGCCTCATCAATTTTACGTTTTTCTAAGATATGAGAAAACACAAATGATAAATGATATAGTGGTGAGGTCATAAATATATAACGTATCACTTTATCTAATCTTATAAAATTTAAAATGTAATATTCACAAATATTACGTGCATATATGCATACATAATAAGAAAAGATCGATTAGATACGGGCGGATGGCGGCCATGCATGTATGACGAAAATTAAGAAAACGCGCGCACGGGAGGACCGACTGAAGGAGAAGTGGTCGGTACAACAGTAACACACGTCGGAATTCCCGTTCCAACACGCGCAAGCTATCCGTGCTCGAAAACGAGAGAGGGGCAAAGCGACGCGTTTGGTCGGCGCGGACTCAGCTGGTGGTGGAGTCAGGAGTCAGCGCGCCCGCGCGGGTTTGGTCAGCCGCTCCGCTCGCTCGCACGCGAGCCATGGCCACCGTGGCGCGCGGCTGCTGCGTGCGCGCGGGCGAAGGCGAGGTGGACAGCGCGCGTTAGGCCGGCCACCAATCGCGATCTGTGTGTGTGCGCGCGAGCGCGCGCGTATCTCGCTCGCTCGATCGCTTGTTGGTTGGGTTTATCCCGTATCCCACCAAGCTGACGATGATCCAGTTGCGCGCGGGTGCTACTGCTACTCGATCTGATCCGGCCAAATCCCAAGGTTCACCGTGCCCCGCCGTGCAGCACAAGCTTCGGTTGTCACATCCGTTACGTGACAACGTACGTTTGTCTCTTTTCTTTGTTCTTCTTCCATCTCCTGGTCAAATTCTATCGTTTTCGTTGACAACAAGACTTTGCTTGGACGACCGACGACTAATAATGAACCCCTGCTACGTACGATCTGAGCCGTTGGAGTATTATGTATATATATGTTCACAAAGATGCATCCGGATCAGTCAAGTAGTGGAGGAGAGAATTCTAACCCTGTGTACCAATTTCGCGAGACGCATGCGCACACGTACACTAATCACTACGCACTTTGAGAGAGTGGCTCTTTGCACCTACCTTACCTACATATATAGATCTGGTATGATCCTACTTCGTCGTCTAGCTCTTCTCCTTCCCAATATCTTTCTCATTTTCCTTTTGGGACGAACATGCTGGATAAAATTAAACTGGAGAAGTAGCTAGTTAGCTGGAACAAGCAGACAGACGAGTCAAGGGTCAAATATATACCATCACTGTTAATCCTACATATATATAGAGATATAGGATCTACAGATTCGACCCTAGCCAGAGCGTACGTGACATCTTTCGCTTTAGCATCTTGATCGCTTTTTTATGCACATGTGTATACATTGTTTTCATCCGCTGCTCACGTTGGCAACAACTCCAACAACACCAACACAGTGAAGTTTCTGTACTTGCATGCCTGCAGGGAATCGCGTGCTAGTTTGTATATGCATCATGTACACAAGACGAACGACGCGATAGATCAAAAGCCCAAATTTAAGCCGCAGCACACGCGACGCGATTGAGCTCCAAAAGGATCGAGGAGTTGTTGAGGTGTGAAACCGCGCGCCGGGGCGCGGGTCGACGACTCGTACGTAGCCCGGACAGAAATTGCAATCACTTTCAATTTGGAACGTAGCAGCTACGATGACCAGATCGTTAATTAGCTAGCGATCTGGAATTCCGGGCTCGATTTGACATTGTGGCTATTCTGTTCGTTGACCGTCCGTTGATTATTGTTTTATCCAGCAACTAAAAGTCTGAAATCATCCTATCTGCAAGTTACTTTATCCGATTTCATAATATTTTAGAAAATAATACACTCTTCAAATTGTATCTTTAACTATATTTTTTCACTATAAGAATAAATAAATATATTTCTTTATTTTTATTCTAATACTTGGTAATATATATTGTTTTAGTACCTATCGAAGTTATAAAGTTTAATATTAGTCTTATTTAAAATGTCAAATTATAAAACCGAAAGAAACACTACACTTAATTTCAGCTTCTGACAACATCATTGGTAAGAAATCCTCTCCCTATATCATAATTAATGAAGCTAACCAAGACTTTGGTTTCCGAAACTTCCTGGTTTGATCACTTCTTGAATCCTGCGGAAGCATTTCCATCTTTGGACTGTTATGCCATTTGTAATTTGTTTACAGAACATTCGTCAGTTAATTTGTCTACGGAACACTATTCAACACTTAACAGTAATCAAACACTTGTTTAATTCGAGCTGCAACTAATTAACCCCCCAAAATAATTGTCAAACAGTGCGGAAGTGTGCTGTGCATCATCATGAGTAGCTTAGCAGTTAGCACTACAAACCAACCGTCCAATTAATCCGTACTACTGCTACCATGCATGCTACAACGACTCCACATATATACTTCCATGTGCCATCATGTTCTAATGATTCATTTAATGCAGTTAGTAATCGATGAACGTATTCTTTATGGCGTTTTATTGCCGTCCACTTCGTTACAACAGCAAACAAACAATTAATTATTTACTGTGATGACTTTTATCCAGATAGCTAGATGAGGTAAAAACAAGCGGTCCTGATTAACACCGACAGGCACGTTTCTAATGAGGCGGTTTTATGGTACTTTGTCTACAAAATTCCCCAAGAAGGATCAGCTGGCAATCATACAAGGCTAGGAAAATTTAAATTTTTAATTAGTCACTAGTACTAGTGTCTTTGCGCTCTAATCAAGGTACAAGGACTTATTAAACAAAAAGCCTAATGTGATGGAACATGGCACCTTCCTCGGTGGAAATAAAACTAAGCAAAGGGATTTTTAATCAAAGTTAAAAAAAAGCCGTGCTTGGTGGGAACACAAGTACACCATTGTCATTTGCTCTGGTTCCTGCTCAACAAGTGTACCTTTCGGTTCCTCCTAAACAAATCAGAGGCTGTTTAATTAGTTTAATTAAATAGCTAATGCTAGTGCCAAGCTAGGACGTGATCATGCGCACATGTGAGCAGGGGCGCTAATCACATGAGCTCAACAAAACAAATATAGGAGCTAGCTTAGCTCTAGATGTTGTTTAAGATGAAATCATTTTATCGCATTTGCTTGATATTTATGCGTGATGGATCGACGTGGATAATTAATATGCTAAATGACCTGTATTACAATAATTAACTTGCATTGCGCGTCAATTTCTTTCTTTAAATCGCCGTAGCGCCTAGTACGGACCTCGCGTGCATGCATGTGAGGTGTTGCAAAGTCGAGGGTTAATCCGGTGATCGACGTGTCGTCGTGTTGCTGGCCCCTGCAGATTAACAAAATTCTACTACTTGTGTACCATGCAATGCTTGTGGTGGCCACTGGCCAAGCAGCTTCACTAAGTTCACTGTACTCCCAACTGTTTAGCTCGCTACACAGTTCACTGTATCCAAATAAGCTTACTTAGCCCAGCTGCCTGCTAATTCAGCTCGATCTGTCAGAGTATCAGCTCAATTTGCCCCGGGTTTTCAGCTCAAGTTGCAGGGAGGAATCAGTGTGTTTCTTCATCAGTTCATGCATGCAGCTAGCATTGACATGTGGAGAGATTATGCATGATCTTCAGTACGATCTCCGCTTGCGCCAACCAAACCAACCACGAAAAAAGAAAAGCTTCATATACACCGTCTTCATACATGACACTTCGTGATATGCCACACGTGCGTTCATTCATTTTTTTCAATCCTTTTTCTTTCTTTGTTCTTTTATTCTTCCTTCTTATTCGTGTGGGAAAAGAAGAAAAAAAGAGAAAAAAATATAGAAAGAAGAAAATAAGGAAAAAAAATTGGAACTGAAATGGCCGTGTGACATGTCTTTAGTGTTCATATGACATATCAAGTAAGCATCACGTCGGATTCCAGAAAGATCGTGGTAAGTTAGAACCGAAATAATACATTTTAACAAGTTTGGAGACAAAAAAATACATTTTAAGAGTTTAGAGATTTAAACAATACATACAAACAAATTTAAGGAGTAATAATGCACTTTACTCTTAAGTTATTAGCAGCTAGCGTCCTGTGTGCAAGTGCACTGCGATGTTTCAGTTCAGGGCCTTCCTATACTAGCTAGGTTGTACTGACCGCATGCACGGCGCGATGCAAATTATAGAGCAAGTTGGATGCATGAGATGGATCAAAGCAACGCTACTTTTAGTTAGATATATCACACGTACGATGGATCTTTGTTGTAGGACATGTGTAAGCACACAACTCTTTAGTCCCAACTAGCCATCTCTTTATAATTAAAGAGAAAAAACACCATCATCATTCATCAGGGGGAGGAGCTAGCCAGCCAGCCGCTAAACATAGCTATAAGGAACTATATATGCATGCTCATCAATCAGCTCTAACCTTTTTCAGGTGTCAAGCTGCAGTGCTCATGGATTCTTTTAATCAGACTATGTGTGGCCAAAGTTCTTGCACATGTACATGCTGATACTGTCTACAAGATACTAGTAACATATATATCCAGCAAATCAATCAGAGAGAGTTGCTAGCGATCGATGAACCGAGAGAACGTGCATGGGCTAGTTGTATATTCTTCTTCCCTCCTGCTGCAACTACTCAGTGGTTGCCTCCATGCATGCAATGAGATGCTTCTCTGTATGCCATTGGATTTGGAATCTAGCGGCGAGAAGCTCAAACCGAGAGAAATTAGCTTAATAAATGGTCGACGAGGTAGCTAGCTGCCGGTGACCTGAGTGATGGCCATGCCACACACAGTCTCTGTCGAAGTGTCGATCTACTAGCTATATATCATTCATTTATTCGGTTTGAATACGCATGTATATATATACTCCTGTTACTTTGATGATCTCACTTTCAAAGATTGAACACCTAGATTGTGCTGTACATACGAGGGATGATAACATTTGTGCCTTTTGAGTTGTGACTAGGATATATCGATCGGCGAGGAATAGTCTGGCCTTACGTGTGAGCATCTGTACCTGGAGAAAGTATAATAATTTATGAATGCAACACTCAACACTGTACTTTTCGATTGTTCATCGCATGGAATTGGTAACAGCAAGCTCAACAGAGAAAGGTCGTCGACTGTCTGGACTCTCTGAATGAGAACTTATAATTGGATCTCACTGGTCACGGAACGAAGGACGTAGATGCATGCAGCCGTCCTTTTTGTTGTCTGGATCGGTTAATGGCTGGTGCTTAGGTACGTGGATCGACGATGAACCTGCCAAAGCTTAGGTTAGCCTGCTGCTCCAAAAGATAATTAAGAAGATTCAGAAGAAGAAGATGCTAGAGCTAGTCGATCTCAAGGCGACATATATGTCTGCTCATCCTGATCTGCTCTGCTCCCTCAATCCCTCTGCTGTTTTCTGTGTTCTTTTGTTGCAACTATATATGCGTGCCGTTTTACTGATAGCTCTCACTCTGCACTTGAGCAGGGAGCAGTTTGTTTGCTGAATAAACAGTGCTTAATTTGGAACCAGCAATTTCAGCAAGCCCACAATAGTATGGGCCGTTACGGCCCAACTAATATGGGTCGCACGAAGCTCGCACTCCTGTTCCGGCCCAATATTATTATGGGCCACCCGGAGCTCGCACTCCCGTGACGGCCCAACTGTTGGATGGTTAAGATTCGTGCAGCCTCTCACTCGGACTTGTCATCTGATCGCTCGAGACCTTATCGCCGTGTCGGCCTCACTCCGGCTGCCGTTTCCCGAGGCCCAAGCGGCCATCGCAATGTACTCGCCGTCGCCATCGCCATCGCCGGCGGGGTGCCCACCGGCCACCTCGTCACCACCTCCCCGCGCCAGCAGCCGTGCTACCCACGTCATGATGGTCCGCGGCGGCCGGAGGTACAGGCCGCCGTCGTCTGCCCCCGATGCCGAGGAGCCGGAGGCGCTCTCCCGCATCCTCCGCACCGAGGCCGCCGTCTCCGGCGTCTCCCGCAAGGCCGCGGCGTCGCGGCAGCAGTCCACCCGCCTCTGGCCCCGCGCCGTGCTCGAGGCCCTTGACTCCGCCGTCGCCTCCTGCCGCTGGGAGTCCGCTCTCGAGGTAACCCCAACCCCCTTGGAGGAATTAGCTACCTGCTTGGCTGATGCTCATTGTGCTGTGCTCGCTTGATTGGGGTTAGATCTTCGAGCTGCTGCGTAAGCAGCAATGGTACAAGCCGAGGTCGCAGACCTACGCCAGGTTGCTGATGATGCTCGGCAAGTGCCGGCAGCCCGCCGCGGCTACTGCCCTCTTCAAGGTGATGCTCTCGGAGCGTCTCAAGCCGACGGTGGATGTCTACACGGCCCTCGTCGGCGCGTACGGCTACAGTGGCCTGCTGGACGAGGCGTTGGCCACCATCGAACAGATGAAAGGTGTCGCGGATTGCAAGCCAGATGAGTACACATTCTCTGTTCTCATCAATTGCTGTAGCAAATTGCGCCGCTTTGATCGGATACCTGCGATTCTTGATGAGATGTCCTACTTGGGTCTACAATGCAATGCTGTTATCCATAATGCGATAATTGATGGGTATGGGAAAGCCGGCATGTTGGAGGAGATGGAGAATGCACTGACTAGTATGCTTGAAGATGGGGACAGTGTGCCTGACATATACACGATGAACTCTATCATATGGGCCTATGGGAACCATGGTAACAGGATAAATGAAATGGAAAGGTGCTACAGTGAGTTTCAGTTGATGGGTGTTGAGCCAGACACGCAAACACTCAATATCATGATCAAATCATATGGTAATGCTAAGATGCATGACAAAATGATGTTGGTGCTGAAATATATGAAGAAACGCTTCTTCTCACCCACTGTTGTTACCTTCAACATAATAATAGAAAGTTTTGGACGGGCTGGAAATATCGAGAAGATGGAGTACTATTTCCGGTTGATGAAAATTCAGGGTGTTAAGCCCAACCCCATCACTTACTGCTCACTGGTCAATGGATACAGCAAAGCTGGGTTTCTCGACAAGGTTCCTGGGATTATTCGACAGACAGAAAACACTGATGTGGTTTTAGATACTCCATTTTTTAATTGTGTGATCGATGCATATGCTAAGTCTGGAGACATCAAAATTATGGAGGAAATGCTGCATCTTATGAAGGAAAAGAAATGTAAGCCTGATAAAGTTACTTACACCACCATGATCCAGGCATACAATGCACATGGGATGGATGAAGCTGCTAATTTGTTAAAGATGGAAGTGGACATGGTTGATGGCAAGCTGCTGGTAAGTGTCTTCCACTGTTACAGTGAGCTTGTATTTCATATTAACCAATGTATGCATTAAGTATCCAAGTTGATTGATGGTGTTCACTGGTTATCTTGTTTCTGAATCAGGGATCAGTTTCTGAGGTTGATAAAAAATAATACCTATTTCCATTTTTCTTGGGGTGGTTCAAAAGTTTTGCCTAATCCAATATTGGAGAAACAGGACCTATGATGGACCAAGGGGAATGCCAGGGAAACATAACAGAGCTTGACTATGATGAGTGAATGAATTACCATCAACATAAAAGTTGGCCGGGCAAGGGCAAGCACATACTCCTAGTTGAGTGCTTCTTTGAGTACTCACTCCTAGCTGAATGCTGATGGCAAGGTAAACAGTCCATACCTCTTTTTTAATTTTTATTTTGGTATTGTCAACAGCTTGCATATTTAACTGAACTGAAACAATGGCACTTTTATTCTAGTTCTTTGCGTGTCTACTAATAATCAATTCCATGGAACAGATGAACAATCATTTAACTTTGTACAGTTGTTTTACAAATAAAATAATCTTACACTCTTCAGGTAAATATGATGGAAATCATCCAAATTATATCTTACAAACCGAAATTATAGTTCACCTAACTGTGCAATGCCATCAAATCATCTAAGAACATGTACAATTCTTATGCAGATGAATTCTCAAACCAGTTAACGCAGCTAGTTTTATGGGCAGTTGATCCATCTCTAATTGTTTAGAAGGTGCGTTGAAGTGTGATCCCAGTATGTTTGGCTGCATTCTGTTCTCACCAAGGTGTGGCACCTATTCCTTACCAACAATCAAAATTTATGTCTGATGGATCAAAACTGTTCCATAATATTCAGTGACGCCTACTAACACAGATCATCACAACGTGCTACTGCTACATACATATGCTAATTTGCTAACACATGTTCTGCATTTTGGCTTGTAACAGCTTTGAGTGGGAGATAATCAGATGGGGGACGACGACAAAGGAAGGCAACATGCATGCCAGCACTGTTAGTCCACGAGTAAAGCATTGGGGCGCAGCTGGCCAGACTTGCTCACCTGGCGGAGGTGTTGGTTCTTCTTGACATTCTGGATTGATAGACGTCGACACTCGCTAAGGGCCTGTTGGACATTGAGGATCTTGACTTGGATTATCATTAACAATTGCTGTTGCTGAACTGAAAATTCCATTGAGTTCATTGTCTTTGCATGAAAGCATCAACAGTAAGAAAGTAATCCGATTTTAAACCTTTGATAACTGAACAACTACTCTGTAATGTGCAGGTTTTCGTGCTTATGCAACAGAAAAATCTCCCATGTCTGAGGCGGCCCATTACAAAACTGGAGTTTGCTTGAAGCAGCCCATTACGGAGTACAGAATTCTGACGGCCCATACTATCTTTTATTTCTTGGCCCAACAGTATGTATAGCTTTCAGTTTATAAACCTGGTTGGCCTTCTCCGGCCTCCTCTCTTCCCCATTCCCAAACCCTAGCCTAGGAGAGGAGAGCCGACACCCTCCGCCGCCTGGTTCCCTTGCCGCCACCGCCGCGACCACGGCGGCGGGATGGAGGCGCAGCGGAGAGCGCCGGGCGGGGAGAATCCTCCTCCCGGGCGCGATGGTGGTGGGCGCGGGCGGCGTGGAGAAGCCGCGGTTCGAGGCGCGATGCCGGCGAGTGTCCGTCTGCCACATCGGATATTTCGCCTTCGGGAGGGCGTTTTCCATTCACGCCTCCCGGAGGGCGGGAGAGATTACTTTTGTAATTTTGAAACCCAAAGTTATTTTTGTAAATCTTTAAAAAAATTAAAAATGCCAAAAATCTCTGCGGCGGCCCATTACAAAGCGGAGTTTGCTTGAAGCGACCAATTACGGAGTACGAATTCGACGGCCCATACTATCTTTTATTTCTTGGCCCAACGGTATGTATAGCTTTCGGTTTATAAACCCGGTTGGCCTTCTCGCCTCCTCTCTTCCCCGATTCCCAAACCCTAGCCTAGGAGAGAGCCGACACCCTCCGCCGCCCGGTTCCCTTGCCACCGCCGCGCAGCCACGGGCGACGGGGAATTATTGGCATTTTTAATTTTTTAAAGATTTACAAAAATAACTTTCGGGTTTCGTAAATTACAAAAGTAATCTCCTCCCGCCTCCGGGAGGCGTGAATGGAAAACGCCTCCCAGGGCGAAATATCCGACGTGGCGACGGACGTGGGGGCCGTCTGCGCCGCGCGTGGCATTTTTGCGGCGGCCTTCCCGCCCTTGGTAAGGGCGTTTTTCACGTGCACGGGGCCGCTGCAAAAGCGCCGCCCGACATTTTTGCGGGCGGCCCCCTCCCGCCCTTACCAAGGGTGTTTTTCACCGTGCACGGGTGGCGCTGCAAAAGGCCGGCCGCCCGGCATTTTGCAGACGGCCCTTCCCGCCTTGCCAAGGGCGTTTTTCACCGTGCTTACGGGGCCCCATTCCGCCTTCCGGAGGGCGTTTTTGCCTAACCCTAATTGCCCTAATCGACATCGACCCACTCTCTCTCGTGTTGTTTGAGATGTAAAATGTTATCGTTGTATTTTGTGCTAATATAACAAATCCATTTGATTTGTGGTATTGTTGCAAATGTAACCGTCTTCGTGATTTGTCGTATTGTTTGAAATGTAAATGTTATCGTCGTAAGGATGCAAATGTAAATATTGTTGCAAGTGTAAATGTTCGAGGTATCGTACATATGTTGTTTGCATTACTCGTGAACATATTGTTTTAACCAAGTTAACTTAGTTGCAATGGTTAAGCGGTTGTTTGTCACGGTGTTACATAACCCATTAGGTACGGATGATACAATACAACTAACTTATCCCCGACGAGTCAAGGCTCGGCTACCTACGAAACCGTTCAAGGGCGATAAGCTTGTCATCAATTTTCTCTTTCCTTCTCGACGTTGTACTCCTTTTGAGTTTCACATTCAGTTACTTTTAGGCCGTTATATTGGGAATGACATTGTCGATCCACCTAGTGAATCCACACCTTCTTTGAATGCCCGGTAAAGAAACACATGTAATCGGTTAGAGAGCCACTAGAGCGGAGATGTTTGCATAATTGATAAAATGAAAGACGTACAACGAAGTCGTTGTCTAAGTTGGGGCAAATGAAATATCTCCGACCATATGTTCGTGGTTCAAATGAGGTAGCCATCTTGCAACGATCCCTACAACCGCACATAGGACGCTCCGACCATTTAGGGAAACCCAGTGGGTTGTTCCTCCAAGCTAAGCTTGCGATTTCGACGCGACGTTCATACTTCATCCAAGCCTGAATGAATTGTTCAGTCGACTCAGGTTGTGCTACCGTCTGACCGAGCGAAGCAGGTTTAACCATATCGATCCAATCTTTGATGGACACCGACGTACATCCTCCGGTTGCACATTTTTTATGGTCGGAGTTAAAAAATGGAACAAGCGAAAAGGTTAAAGAAAGAAAAATTATACTCACGACAAAATCGTCATCCGCAATCTCGGGACACACGAAGCATCTTTGTCCTCTAGTTGCTTGTCTTATGGATCTTACCACTGGCAACGTAGACCACGGTGGCATTACGGACGTTCTCGCCATGTGGGTAGTGCCACGTGATCCATAGGCCGGTCCCAAAGCTTCGGCGCGAACTCGACGTTGGTACTTAGCCTTCCGTTGAAGGTAGTCTGACCTTGTTTCGCTAAGTGGGTAGTAACGTGTTCCGTCGGTTCATGGGTTCTCCGTATCTATCCACTCAACGAAGTTGCACACCCGATGATATGCCCGCATGAGGTGTTAACACGATGTACAATCAAGTTAGCGTTTTACGCGTGAAGATTTTGTAGATGAAAGCGGTGCGGTTAAGTCATACCGATCAATGTTGGCGCATTGGAAAAATCGTCTCCCCGGTTTCAACGAGGAGGGACGACGTAAGTATGCGCCATCTCCACAATGGCATAACGAACGGTCACACCATGGTGGAATAAAACCGCTCAAAGGATGGAGTCGCCGGTGGAGACGCTCAAGGAATGGATGATATGAAGATCTCATTGCAGGAGTAAATGTAGAAAAGAGAATGCAGATTTGAAGAGCTCGTATTCGGATCTAGGCAATATATAGTGCGGGGAGGTAAAGGTTCACATCTATGTATCGTTTATGTCATCACGGGGCAACAGTGATCGAGACGTATCGTGTAGGATTGTCACGGGGCAAAAGTTGATAGCGACGTATCGTGCGGGACTATCACGGGGCAAAAGTTGATAGCGACGTATCGTGCGGGACTATCACGAGCAAAGCGATAGCGATGTCTCGTGCGGGTCTAACTGGGCCGAAAGTTTTTTGTCGTTAGTAAGAGTATCATGCGCGAAACGATACGGAAGGATCTCGTGACATGTGAGTGCGACGAACAGGACATAGATATATACAAACATCAAACACAAAATAAATATTTACAAATTGTACAAACTGTTGCACACAGCGACTCGCGAGGCCTCTTACCCCTATCCCTCCTAGGTGTGCTCGACGTGCCCCGAGAGTACGTCGGCTGTCGGGGCACGCCACGACTAGCACGGACATCCGCGCGGCGTCTCTGTGGCGGGTCCCGGCTCGTGGTAGAGGTGCTCCACCGAGCTGAGAGGAGGCGAGAACGTCCCGATCTGGGTCCTCCAGGTCGTCGAAGTCGTCGCCCGTACCTGACCCCCCCTCGTCGCCTCCCCCGGACCCGCCCGCCTGCGTCGACGAAGCCACCGAGCGGAAAATCCCCGCCGAGTAGAATCCTCCTGTATGTAAGCAATGTCAAGCATCAGTGACTTAAACTAACACGTGTGAACTAATCATCGGACGACGCTTGCTCACCTCCCGGTGAGTGAGGGGAGAACGGAGGATCCGCTCGCTCCAGCAAAGCTCGCAGTCTTGGGCCGAGTAGCGAAAGGCCGAGGATCGACGATCCACTCGCGCCGCCGTATCCCGCTCGGTAGCGTCGGACCTAGGCGACATTCGGTTTGTTAGATCACGTTGTAGGGTTGACACAATGAAATGAGTGGAACTAACTTGTGGAAGCACCCGCCGTGCGGTGACCATCCGGGTACTGGACCGCGTGGACGTGGACCTGTAACACCCTGTGGAGGAACCGCGTCGACGGCAGAACGACGAGAGAAGATCCGCAGGATCGAACGTGCCGTCGTCTGCATCCGCTGGAAGGTCATCCTTTGTTCCACCTCGTTCAGGTGAATGCCCGCGTCCAGCCTCAGCATCACCGAGTCGATTTCGGCATTCAATGCCCGTGCGGCGTCGGCCTACAAAAATCAAAACAAGTTAGGTTTTTCGCTCCAATAAAAAAACATAATGACGTACAAACGCTTTAATGCCGAGAAATCATGACGTACCCCAACGAAGTAGTCCCGGTCTCGGTGCACGGGTAGGTGTCCGTGATCGCTGCTGGTGTTCTTCTTGCGTGGCCGGTGTGTGAAGGTAACTCGCGGACGCGTCCGCGGTAGGTACCACCGAAGGTAGGCGGTGTAGTTCTCCTCGGAGTGGGCGTAGATCTCGCCGATCACCTCCTCGGTGGCTATCAGCCAGTCCGCCACGTATTGCTGCATACGTGGTTCCCGGAGGAGCCTCCCTTGTCCCCGTCGAGACAACTGCGTACGCGTAAAGGTCGACTATAGTTCCATTTAATTTGACACAATAGTAGTACATTTGAAATAGAAATACTCACCGGTGGTCTGGTGGGGAACGACAACCACGTCTCTACCGGAATCCCAGCGCAGTCCGAACGCCTCATCACTCGGCTGGGCGGTGAGGCTCGACGGTGATGTCGTACACCATCGGGATCAACGTCATCCAAGAGGCCGAGTCGCGCGTGCACAATGTCGAGAGGCCTAGAGGCGCCCGAGCTGCGACCGCCGCTGCGTGTACGGCTCCCGGACAACGTCGTACGGTGGAGACGGTCCAACTCGAACACGAAGTCCGGGTAGCTCCGTCTCACCCGAGCGTGGGCGTAACGACGCTGCGAAAATAAAATAATCAAGTTGTTACAAGTTTTGTTCAACACAATTTAAATATTTGAAAGAAATATGACTTTGTACTTACGTTGCGTCGAAACGAGTACGAACCCATCGTAGGCCCGTCGGCCGGGTTCTCGAAAGAGGGCGCTGCATCGTACGGAGAGGTGTCGACGACCGGTCGGCCGATCGCGAACCGCTCCGCAGCCACAGTGTAAGAGAAGGGGACACTGTGAAGATCGCTCCGGATCTGTCTTCGTGCACGCGTCGCACGGCCCACGGTAGGTGGCGCAAGGACCGCCGAACCCCAACTCCACCGAGGCACGAAGCCTATCTCCGCGTCGGCTATCGACCGGCGTAGTGGATCGGGCCCCTCTCGCGTGTTCCCGACGTGCCGGTGAACATCACCCACCGAACAACCAAAGAAGGTACGCCTCCAACGAGCATCGCACGGAGTACTCGTCGGCGTCGGGGTGGAGCTTGTCGGCCTACAAAGGAGAAAACCATGTTAACAAACATCGATGTAATGAAAAATACCGAAGTCTTCAAGTTAACTTACGTGAACCGCATAATCCAAGTCTTCGTAGGCCGGTGGTCGCGTAAGGGTAGATCGACGAACAGTGGGAGCCCCGGTAGCCTCATCACCCGAGCAAAGCGTGCGGTGATGTCCTCCTCCAATCCACCAACAGCATCCACAGCCCGACGGCCTCTCGGCTAGTGGTAGCCCTAGCAGTACGAGACGTCCCGCGGCGTTGGAGCCATCTCCCCACAAGGAAGATGGAAGGTGTGCGTCTCGGGACGCCACCGATCCACCAAAGCAGCTATCGTGGACCGGTCCGCATCCCACCGTCCGCCTCGGTCGTGCTCGTGGGCACGCGCCTCAACAAGTCCAGAGAGCGATCGGCCGGACTCACGTAACTCGCATATCGTACACATAGTGTAATATTAGTATCAAGCATAGTATTCTTGCAATAAGTGATAAGAGTTTGATCGTACACTGGACGTGTCGCGGATCGACACGCAACAACTCGCGCGACGGCCGTGGACGAAAGGTGGTCGGTGAGCACCCCACTGCCGACAAGTACGACTGTGCACCCGTCCACCTGTCTGCTGAAAAGCGTTGGTGTATCGTCTGCCATACTTGCATGAATACATGAAGCACACAATAAGCAATTTATAAGAAAAATCAAAACAACATGAATACATGACATAAATGGTCCATTATATCTCAACATAAAAAAAGTGCACGTCTTAATTCAAACTAACAAACACAACATATAAGTATCACAACAACAATAAAACAGTTTACGTCTCACAATGATAAATATTACACGCACGACGGAGGGCAACAACATGACAAATATTACAAATATCCGATCACCACTAGATTGAAAAGGAGCAAACAAAATAATCAAGCCATTGCATCTCCAGCGGACGACGTAGTCGCTGCACGAGCACGTCTAGGACGTGGTCGCCTCGTTGTTGTTCCTTCTCCAGATGGACGGCTACCATCGGAGGGCTGTCCGGAAAGTCCCGAACCTTCGACAGTTGAAGTTTCGAATTCTTCGGACATTTTTGTATGTATGTCCGCGCTCATCGCATTTGCTGCAACGTAGGGTCCTTCCCCCGGCCTCGGACTCGTCCATGTCGTTTCGATGCATCTCGACGACGACGTCCCTTTTCATCCTTAACTTCGATGGATCCGGAATGTAGAACACTTGTGGCCGCAGTGTTGTGTACGATCCAGATATCCCAAAACCATATATCTCCTCCTTCCACGTATGAAAAATTGATTCTTTCTGTAGTACGGTGACACATAAATATACGAAACTATGCCGCAGTCCCAGTGCGGCAAAGACGTGTGAGCAAGGCAGATGTCTAAGCTTCGGCTTCATACAGCTGCAGCTACAACCACCATCCGCATGAAGCACACATTCTTGCACAGCTTGAACACGGTTGATGCCTCGCCTTCTCCTGTCAACACACATGATCTCGTCAAGAACTTGGGTTCCTTGGGGATTACTCGTGCTTCATAGCCTTCGAATTTTATCTTGCATATATTTCGTCACCACGTTGCCAAATACAATGTTGTTATCGACCATTAAAGGGGATACTTTCTTAAATCTATCCCTAAAATATGCCGAGTGCCATGAAGGATAAATTCCACAATACCCACCAATGGAAGCCCCTAACTCCTCGCATCACCCGGTTGTACACCTCGGCCAGGTTCGTTGTCATTATACCATATCGAGCTCCGTCGGTGTCATACAACGAGACCACTTTTCTTTCGGTTCATTCTCTATCCAGTGGGAGAAATTACGTATTGATGGTGCATACCTTCTTCTCATTGTTGGCGGGTCATTATGCAATGGACCAAGAGGTACTGCAGGCTCGTCAACCTGTGGCAAACGAGATTGCTCGTCGGTTTGCTTCGTTGTGAGCTCATCCAACCTTCTCCACATCTCATTGAATTTTTCTCTTGATTTTGACCACATAGCCTCTTGAATAGATCCATCGGTGCTTGTTCTTGAATTGTTTGTAGAAATTGGCTCCCATATGACGCATGCACCACCTACTCCGAACATCATGCCACCTAGCGGAAGTCCCTCTCCGGCCAACCATTCGAAGATAGTCGATTGCCCTCGGCATGCCGGCATGACGATCATGTATGAGACAAACATTGGGCCTCATACGAACGACTTGGCATCGAACTCTCTCCAAGAACCAATACCGGCTTTCGGTGCTCTCACTCTCGACAAATGCAAACGCCATAGGTAACACCTGGTTGTTCCCATCTGCTCCAATCGCCGTCAGTATCTGACCTCTGTATTTGCCAGTCAGAAAGGTTCCATCTATGCACAGCACAGGGCGACAGTACACAAATGCGTTGATGCAAGCACCAATCGAGAAAAAGGCTCTTTGCAGCACGCTCTTGCTCGAATCAGTAGATGATGGAAATGTCTGAATGTCGTAGTAGGTATTGGGGTTTCTCTGAGCAATGGTGGCTAATAGACGAGGTAAATTGTCATACGATGCTTCAAATGTGCCATACCTGTCACGCCCAGAAATTCATACCAGAATTTCTGCAGCTAATTTGTGCATTACATCCTCGTCCAGGCATCAGCCGAGGTACACAAATCGACGTTATTGATAATACAGAATCCTCGTCTTAGAAACAATATAAAAGAGTTACACAAATGCGGCGGAAAGGAAAAAAACGACTTAAGCTAAACTTGACACGAGCGAAGCGGAACACCAACTCCACGGCTAAACCTTGACGAGAACAAGCCTACACCTCCTCGGAGACCTCGATCTCAACCTCGCACCGAAGGGGAAACAAGCAAGACTGAGTACAACCACCGTACTCAACAAGTCACACCGGAAAAAGGGGACATGGTGCAAGATAAATAACAAGGAAAGGTCAAGGGGCTCAATTTGCATAAACAGCATTTGCGGTATATAATAATAATATTTGAAGACAAGAAACAAGAGTAATATTTAAGCAATATTAAATAAACGCTGTCCAACGTTCAAACCACGTTGCAACACGCCCATCCATCCACCGCACTAGTCATACTTCAACATTTCATTCAAATAAAATAAATGAGACTAATCAAGGTGAATCGTCGATCGCCCGTAACCGTGGGCACGGCTATTCGAATAGTTTTTACTCGATCGAGGTGTACAAGCGTACCCACTAGACACAATCCCACAACACGTTACCGTGCGCCGGTGCACCACCACGGTGCCCGGAAAGGGATCGTGACAGGACCCTTCACATAACCCCCTCTAATCAATCGTACCACACCAAGGTTTCGCCCCCATTCCCATCGGGCAATGGGCAGCCCCTCTAGTGCCGCGGTGAATCCGGAAGCTGATCAACCCTTAAACCGGGGCCGACCCAACTCCATCACGCCCACCCTCTCGGGATACGTTAACTAGAGAGCTACGCTACGGCCCACCATTACCCATGCTTGGCTTGTGGTATGCACGGCATTTCTTCCGGGTTTCCCGAGCACCGGTCCTTAATCGTCATGAGCACGCTAACCAAAGTCCAACCATGTGCTCACGACCCACCTTTTCATAATTCAATATTATTAAAAACAAGGTCATATCTTAATACCATCGGAAGGTCAACTTTAGTAATACTCTCGATTAGTGTGATTCCCTTAAGTGAGCTAGTTGCGCTAAGCATAACTAAGCAACCTTAAGCTATCATCTAGTCACATTGGACCCCAAGTTATCAATGGTATAAGGTAAACAATCCTATAGTTGAGTAAAATAGGCATGAACATCCCATGAAATGACATTCTAAAACATATGCGTATTTGAATGAAAAAGAGGTATTTACATAAAATAGGTACAATATGGTCAATGTAGGGTATGACTTGCCTTGCTCTAGAGACGAGGAATCTCGCGACTACTTCGAAGAGAACGGGCTCGCAGGAAAACTCGGGATCTACACGACAAACAAAGCACTCAACAAACACCCTAAAAAGTCTACTGAAACAGCACTGAAAAGTATTTTTAATGGATTCTTGACATTTTTCTGGATTTAATGAAATTTGAATGGACTAAAACGGAGCTCGGATTCAAAAGATATGAATTTTAGAAGTTTAATTGTGATTTTTAAACTAAACAAAAAGATTAAATTATTTATTGCGCAATTAAGTCCCCTGGTGACGTCATCCACGCGCGCCTCGGGCTGACGTCGCGCATGACGTCGGCCGGGCGTCGCCCCTAGGGCGGCGTCGCACACCTGCGCGCGCACGCGGAGTCGGGCGGCGGCGGATCGCGCCACGTGGCGCGACCCGAGCGGCCGGATCGGCGGCGATCGGACGGCAGGGCGAAGGCTAGGGTTAGGGTTAGGGTTCCACGGGCGGCGGCGGCGGCGGCGGCGCGGCACGCGGCGGCGCGAGCCCGCAGCGGCGGCGGCACGCGAACGGAAGGAAACGATACGGAAACGAAGTAAATTAAAAAAGGAAACGGGGAACGGCGGCGAGCTCACCGACGGTGAAAAGGACGGAGACGGCGGCGATTCGGGGCTAGAACCGACGGCCAACAAAAGGGAAACGCGGTGGAGCTCGAGGCGGAGCACGGGATGGCGGAAAACCTCGCCGTTCGTTTCGGACTCGGAGAGAGAGAGAGAAAAATCGGCGGCCGTTTCGGGCGGCGGCGTTTGGCATGCGGGAAAAGCGGGTACGGGTGCGACGGCGCGGGCGGGCCGGCGTGGGCCCACGCGGCGCGAGGCGCGGAAGCGGCGAAAAAGAGGGAGGCGGCGCGGCTATGGCGGCGGCGGCGACCGGCCGGCGGTGCAAGGAGGCGGCTCGACAGGTGGGGCCCACTGTCGGTGGCCGCGGCGCAGGAGGGCGCGAGACTTTGCGCGCGCGCGCGCAACGTGGGCCTTGGCCACGGCCGAGGAGGAGGGGCGACTTGGCGGAGCAGTGTCGGGCGCGCGGCGCAGACGGCGAAGGCGGAACCGTACGGGCGGTACGGAAAAAAGAGAAAAGAAAAAGAAAAAGAAAAAAAAGGAAGATTGGGACTTAATTAAATTCCCGATTTCTTATTTAATTGATTAAAAATACTTAGAGTGCTCTAAAAATTCCAGTAAAAATCATTAGCGTATTTTGACATGCGAATTCAAGAAAAATCCTACCATGTCATTTCCATTTATTAATTGCATTTTAAAATTATAGGTTGACTCCGAGTTAATTTCAAATTAGATTATTTCGGGGTAAATTATTTAAATGAATTAGGGAAAAACCCGGGATGTGACAACCTACCCCTTAAACGGAATCTCGACCCGAGATTCGGAGGTACGCGAAGAGTTGCGGGTGCGCGGCCTTTAGCTCATCTTCTCGTTCCCAAGTAGCTTCTTCCTGGAGTGATGAGTCCATTGAACCTTGCAAAACCCGATAACCTTGTTCCGAGTCCTCCTTTCACCGACCTCAAGAATACGTGCTTGGTCTCTCTACATAGGTTAAGTCCTCTTGGATTTCAATGCAGTCCGGACTCGCCGCTCTTCGGTACCCTTAAACACTTCTTTAACTGGGACACATGAAACACGTCGTGAATACCGAGTCATGTTGGAGGAAGCTCCGGTGATAGGCCACTTCTCCTCGACGTTCCGAATCTGTATGGTCCCACGAAACGTGGTGCCAACTTACCTTTGGTTTGGAAACGGTGTACTCCCGGTGTGGTATAACGCGAAGATACACAAAATCCCCGCTTCAAAAGCGAGATCTCTTCGACGATTATCGCATAGCTCTTCGTCGGGACGCGCAATCTTCAACCTTTCCCGAATCACTCGGACCTTTTCTCTCGCTTCACTTATTACTTCGTGCCAAGCAGGGCGCTCACCCGTCTAATCCCGGAACAGGGTGTGCGGCATTTCCGTCCATACAAGTGCTTCATACGGTGCCATTTGAATGCTGGCTCGATAGCCGTTGTTGTAAGAGAATTCTGCATAGGGCAAGCTTTTGTCCCACGCTTTTCCAAAATCGAGTGCGCATGCTCTCGGCATGTCTTCCAAAATCGATTCACTCTCTCGGTTTGACCGTCTTTTTGCGGGTGATAGGCCGTGCTAAAACTCAAATGGGTACCGAGTTCTTCTTGCAACTTCTTCCAGAATTTGGAAGTAAACTGACTTCCCCTATCGGACACGATCTTCTTAGGCACGCCATGCAAACACATGATCCTTGCGAGATAAAGCTCGCCAACTTCTTCCCCGAGTAGGTAGTATGTACGGTATGAAGTGGGCCACCTTGGTGAGTCGGTCCACCACGACCCAAACCGAGTCATATCCGACGTTGTGTGGGGTAAACCCGTGATGAAATCCATTCCAATTTCTTCCCACTTCCACTGGAATCGAAGTGGTTGCAACATCCGGCGGGCCGTTGATGTTCCGCCTTCACTCGCCGACAAACATCACAAAGTGCAACAAACTCGGCTATCTCCCTCCTCATCTGACCCACCAAAACTTTTCTTTAAGATCTTGATACATCTTTGTACTTGCTGGGTGAATTGAGTATTGGGTTTGGTGAACTTTCGTAAGGATCGTCTTTTCAAATCCTTGTCTTCGGCACACACAATCTCTTTCCCATCCGGATGGTGCCATGTTCGTCTTCCGTAAAACCACGAGCTTTTCCGACTCTCATGTTCTTCTTGAGTTCGGCCATCTCGGATCCGACGCCGAGCAGCCCGAATTTGGTCAATGAGAGTGGGTTGGGCTTCCAGAGCACCACAAAACCAAAATCCACCACTTGTAGATTTAGATTCTCGAATTCCTAACTGGTCACACATTCCTTCGACACCGAGGGTGGTGCAGAACTCTTTCGGCTTAGTGCATCCGCAACCACATTAGCTTTGCCGGGATGGTAATGTATCCCTAAGTCATAATCTTTGATCAGTTCCAACCATCTTCTCGTCGGAGGTTTAAATCCGGTTGGGTGAAAATGTACTTAAGACTTTTATGATCCGTATACACTTCACAACGATTACCAATTAGGTAGTGTCGCCGGATCTTCGGTGCATGAACCACTGCGGATAACTCCGGATCATGAGTGGGGTAGTTGTTTTCGTGTGGGCGCAATTGACGAGATGCATATGCGACCACTTTGCCTTCTTGCATCAACACACATCCCAACCCTTGGCAAGATGCATCACAATAAACTTGGAAGTCCTTTGCTGGGTTGGGCAGTATCAATACTGGTGCAGACACCAACTTCCTCTTGAGCTCTTCAAAACTCTTATTGCATTCTGCCGACCACTTAAACTTCTCATCTTTCTTCAACAGTTGAGTCATTGGCTTGGCGATTTTGGAGAAGTTCTCAATGAAGCGGCGGTAGTAACCCGCAAGTCCAAGAAAACTTCGGATTTGCGTAACCGTTTTAGGCGGGGTCCACTTGGTAGCTGATTCCACATTTGCTGGATCCACGGCTACTCCTTGGGCATTCACAATGTGGCCGAGAACTGTACCTCCTTTAACCGAAAGCACACTTGCTAAACTTGGCGTAGAGCCGATGATCTCTCAACTTCTCGAGTACTGTCCGAAGATGTTGCTCATGATCCTCCTCCGACTTAGAGTAGACCAAAATGTCGTCAATGAACACCACCACAAATTTATCCAAGAACTCCATAAACACCTTGTTCATCGATTCATAAAGAAAGCCGGTGCGTTGGTTAACCCAAAAGACATGACCGTACACTCGCATACCCATACACAGTGGTGAAGGCGGTCTTGGGAATGTCCTCTTCCCGAATCCTCAACCGATGATAGCCCGATCACAGTCTATCTTGGAAAATACCTTGGCCCCTTTGAGTTGATCGAATAAATCATCAATCCGTGGTAGGGGATACTTGTTCTTGATAGTAACCTCATTGAGGGCTCGATAGTCGACACACATTCTCTTGGTCTTGTCTTTCTTTTCCACGAAAATCACGGAGCACCCCAAGGCGATGTGCTTGGGCGAATATACCCTTTTTGCAACTGTTCATCCACTTGCTTCTTTACTTGGCCAACTCGTTGGCTCCCATCCTATATGGCCTCTTGTGTATTGGGGCGGTCCGGTACTAGATCAATCCGAATTCAATTTCCCTTTTTGGTGGCATCGAGTTAAGTCTTCGGGGAAAACTCGGGTATTCTCGACGACGGGGATATCCTCTAACTTCACGGGGGTCTTGGCCGCCATTTCGGACGATTCCCGATGGAAGCATGATTCAAACTTACTATGGACTTGACTTGCATGGGAGAGCGAAAAACAACTCTTTCTCCTTTCGTATTAATTAAAGTAATGGTGCGACTAGCGCAGATCAATTACTCCCTTATGTCCGACAACCAATCCATCCCAAGAATGACATCTATGCCTTTGGACTGAAGGAGGATAAGGTTGGCTAAAAACATAGATCCTTGGATTTCTATGGTCACTGAGGGACAATACTGAGTGGTCTCCAAGTGATTTCCAGGGGTTTGAACCCGCATAGGTATCTTAAGTCCCACTACTGACAACCCATGTGCCCCAACAAATTGCTTTGAGATAAAAGAATGTGTAGCGCCAGAATCAAATAATACTGTGGCAGGAGTATAGTTTACAGAAAACATACCCAGTATAACTTTAGGAGCGGCGGACGCATGGTTGACTCGAGCCTGGATGAACCTTGGCCCAGCGCGTCTTGGCTTTGGACACTTGTCTGCAAAATGCCCTGGGTCACCACAGTTGAAACAGACCCCTGGCTTTCCTCCAGAGTCCTTCCTTGGAGGTGGTGGCTGTGATCATTGCCGGGATGGCGCCGTTGGAGGGCGCGGGGTGGAGTACGCTGTTGCCGACCACCGCCACTACTTGCCGCGATTGGAAATTCCCGGTGATAAGGTCGATGCTGACGAACAATCATGGTGGTGGGTCCATTCTGACTTCCAGGCATGAAACGCGGCCTCTGCTGATTTCCCTGCTGTTGAGGAGGTCGTGTCTGGAATACTTTTCTCTTCTTGATCATCTTGTTGCGCTGATCTTCCTGTCGAATGGCCTTGTCAACCGACTTCTCAAAGTTAGCATATTCTCCGGAGATAAGCTTGTTCGTGAGTTCATCATCCAAACCACCAAAAGCTTTTCCCGCCTTTGCATCGGTGCGCACATCTTCGGGGCATAACGGGCAAGACGATTGAACTCGTGCGGATACTCGAATCGATCTTTACCTGTTCAAGAGAACGGAACTCATGCTTTTTCTCGTGCAACTATTCCCGCAGGAATGTGTGCGGTCCAAATCGACGACGAAACTCCTCCCAGATACTGCTCCCGCCGGACGAGTAACCAAATAGTTGTCCCACCAAGGCGAAACAGGACCACATGGCGATGAGTGGCAAACGAGACTTTCTCTCGATCCGTGCACCTGCAGCAGATCTAACTTCTTCTCTATGGCATGAAGCCAATCGTTAGCCTCCATGGGATTAGTGGTGCTTGGAGAAGGTCGGCGGTCGGACACGAAGGAACTCGCGCTTGGTGGGGTGGTGGGGCGGCAAGCCGATTGTTACTGCTCGCTGTTTTCTTTGCATTTGTTGCGCATCTGCGTTGCATCGATGGTGTTGTTGTTGCATTTGCTGCATCATTGCAGCCATCATCGTGTCGTGAAGCGAGCACTTGAGCAATGGTGGGATTCTCGGGCGCCGGTGGAGGAGCATTGCCATTGGCGTCGTGAGCCTCGTTGTTGTCGGCACTGACGCCCATTGTTCTTGTTCGCATGGTCCCGGTGTTCACCATCCGAAGGAGACGACCAACCGAAGAGAGAGAAAAGAAGAAAAACAGATGGACTTAGAACTAATCTTTATTATTTGAATTCACATGCATTGTTCGATCTTGACTAAAAACAACGAAAACACCAAACATCCTTAATTGGTCAGTCATATCACACTTGATATCGACCCGCCTATCCCACACACACGGCCTAACACACAACAACTACCAAGAAGACAAACTAAGCTAAACGGTAAAACTAAGGAGGGCAACTAGAACGATTCACGAGACGAGGAGTCGAAACGCTTCCTTCGAAGATCCCCATTCTTCCGAACGGCTCTGGAGTCCTCGGACGTCACCTCGACTTGGACTCTTCGAATCGGTTGCCGTAGCCCAACCGATCCGCCTCTTTCCTCCGAGGAATCTCGAGTCTCTTCGAGTCCATGTCTTCACCGAATTCTCGAGCTTGAGTCACCGGAGACGGAGATCCAACCATTACGCCACCTCCGCCTTGATTCGCCGAGGCCGGAGCAAAGGTGAGGCGAACTCCGGCGGGAGGAACTAGAACCGGCGCTGAACCGGAGCGGGTGGAGCTGGGAAGGCGGTGGAATCCGAGGTGCCACGGATACGGACAGGCGCGGTGGTGGTCTTCCGAGGCGTAGTGCGGAGTCTAACCCCAACCGGTGGCGGAGTCCCTTCAACTCGGCTACCTCCTTCTTCGACGAACCACTTCGTCCTGCGCCGCGCGATCCTCGGCATCTTCTTGTCGTTCAGCTCTTTGGTCGCCTTGTGTAGGTCGAGTGCATCGATCCAGTCCTTTGAGCACGGTGCACATGTGACCGAAGGTAGAGTCATTCTCCTCGCCGTTGACTTGAATGCACCGACCTCCGAGGAACTACCTCGACGGGGATGGTAGCGGTAGGAGGAGGTGCGAAGGTCGGCGTCATGCAACTCCCTCATCCTGGCTAACATCGGGTAGGCGGCTTCTTGACAAGCGTGATCGACGTGCCTCCGAAGCCGTGACCTCCATGTTGGGAAGACACGTTCCCACAAACCCGTGAACCTCCAACCGAACACGGTAGGGCAACTCGCCACCGAGAGGCGCAAGCTGTTGTATACTCCGTGCTTCGGGATATCCAACCGCAAGGGCCATACGCGCCGCTCGCCACGGCTTGTCATCCCTTTTCGCATGCGTGCCGGGAACCGCCATCTATAGAAACAAAGGAGTGGGAAAATCAAAACATGCTCAAAACCCACGACCAACATCCCATTTTCGCAATTCCTAAACCCTAGACCGACTCCACTTTTCAAAACACCCCTTTTTTTCAAAACATATGCACATGAAAAGAATTAGAGGGCTCTTAAGGTTTCCAGTTGGCTTGTCCTACGATCACGGGAAGGCTCGATACCAACTTGTCACGCCGAAAATTCATACGAATTTACTGCAGCTAATTTGTGCATTACATCCTCGTCCGGGCATCGAGGTACACAAATCGATGTTATTGATAATACGAATCCTCGTCTTAGAAACAATATAAAAGAGTTACACAAATGCAAATGGAAAGGAAAAAAGCTGACTTAAGCTAAACTTGACACGAGCGAGCGGAACACCAACTCCACGGCTAAACCTTGACGAGAACAAGCCTACACCTCCTCGGAGACCTCGATCTCAACCTCGCACCGAAGGGGGAAAGAAGCAAGCCGAGTACAACCACCGTACTCAACAAGTCACACCGGAAAAGGGGACATGGTGCAAGATAAATAACAAGGAAAGGTCGAGGGCTCAATTTGCATAAACATTTGCGGTATATAATAATAATATTTGAAGACAAGTAAAACAGTAGTAATATTTAAGCAATATTAAATAAACGTTGTCCAACGTTCAAACCACGTTGCAACACGCCCATCCATCCACCCGCACTAGTCATACTTCAACATTTCATTCAAATAAAATAAATGAGACTAATCAAGGTGAATCGGTCGATCGCCCGTTACCGTGGGCACGGCTATTCGAATAGTTTTTACTCGATCGAGGTGTACAAGCTGTACCCACAAGACACAATCCCACAACACGTTACCGTGCGCCGGTGCACCACCACGGTGCCCGGAAAGGGATCGTGACAGACCCTTCACATAACCCCTCTAATCAATCGTACCACACCAAGGTTTCGCCCCCATTCCCATCGGGCAATGGGCAGCCCCTCTAGTGCCGCGGTGAATCGGAAGCCGATCAACCCTTAAAACCGGGGCCGACCCAACTCCATCACGCCCACCCTCTGGGATACGTTAACTAGAGACGGCTACGCTACGGGCCCACCATTACCCATGCGGCTTGTGGTATGCACGGCATTTCTTCCGGGGTTTCCCGAGAACCGGTCCTTAATCGTCATGAGCACGCTAACCAAAGTCCAACCATGTGCTCACGACCCACCTTTTTCATAATTCAATATTATTAAAAACAAGGTCATATCTTAATACCATCGGAAGGTCAACTTTAGTAATACTCTCGATTAGTGTGATTCCCTTAAGTGAGCTAGTTGCGCTAAGCATAACGTAACATCCCGAAAATCGAGAACCGAAATCGGAACGTAAAAATCGGAACTTTCAAAAACCTTGGCTTATTGCTTCTTCTCGGGTTTGTTGCTTCTTATTTCCACTCGTTGCATAAATTTAGTTGTGGTCAATTCCCTTTTCGGTGTATTTGGAGGTTTCGGAGTTGTCAAAACGGTGGTGCGAAAGCCGCATCGGGGTTTTAAAAGGAATTCGAGGAAAGTGCGGATTTGTGAAAACGCGTTTCGGGTAATATAAAATAAAATTTTTGGTTGGGAAAAGATAAATTAAGACACAAAATAAATAATAAAGTTCCCGAATCGTACTCGAAATCCGGGAAAGTTTTGGAAAAATATGGGAAAGGATATGGAAATTTGAAAGAAAAGAAAAAGGGATTTTTAAAATAAATAAATATGAAAAATATTATGGGAAAATAAAAGTGGAGAAAAGTTGAAAATATTATGTGAAAAATTATTTTGAATGAGGGGAATTTATTTTGGAATTTTTAGAAGAGAGAAAAATAGAAATGGAAAATTAAAATGGGAAAATCGGAAAAATCGGAAATGGCTGCTTCATTGCGCTAGAGGTGCTCGACGCCGTACCCCGCCACGCGCGCGCCGCGCGTCGCCGGCCCGTCGCGGCCGCGCCGCGCGTCAAGCGCGCACGCCACGCATTGCCCGCGCCGCGCCCGGCCCCCTACTCCCGCGCGCGCCACGCGCCGCGCAAGCGCTCGCCGCGCCGACCGCCGCGCGCCGCGCCGCGCCCGCCGCGTTGCGCCGGCCGACCGGCCAGCGCCGCGCTGCACGTGCGCTCCTGCCACCACGCGCGGCCGAGCCGCGCCCGGCCCCTACGCCGCGCGCGCCGCGCCGGACCCCGCCCGCGCCGTGCGCCGGCGCCGCGTTGCGCCGCCGTACCGGCCGCCCTTCCCGTGCGCCGCCGCGTGTCATCGCCCGCGCCGCGCCGAGCCGGACCCCCTCCTTCCACCCCGCGCCCGCACCGAGCCCCCTTGGCGCGCCTATAAAAGGCGGTGCCCCGCCGATTTTGCCGCACCGCCGCCGTTTTCCCGCCGTTTCCGAGCACCGCCGCCGAGGGCCGCCGCCGCAATCCACGTGCCGCAGTGCGCAAAGCATCCCGTGCCCCCTTTGCTCCTCCCCGAGCCGCCATCGCCGTAAGCCCTTGCGCCGCCCTTGTTCCTCACGTCGCCGCCTCTGTTTTGAAGCCCCGGTCGAACACCTTGCCGGCGATGAATAGTGCGCGAGAAAAAGAAAAAAAAAAAGGAAAAAAAAAGAAAAATAGGGAAAATTTGGGAAAAATTTTGGAAAATTTGGAAAATATTTTTGGATGACTTGAGTAAAATTTTGGGCAGAAATAAATTATTTTCTCGCATATTTTCTCGGTGCAAAGTTTGAAAAATCGGAATCGGACGTTTTGAATTTCATTTCGCATCGTTTTTAAATCCGGATTCCGTTTAATTCTTTCCCGCCATCGAAATAGGTTTCGCTTTTGTACTCAAACCCTCAAAATTCGAGCACGAATTTTCTTCGCTGATATTTTCAAACGTAATTTCCAAATTTATTGCGATCGCCGACTTGCGAAAACCCTAGGTCATCAACTCGATTCCAAAACCCGGATTTTCCTCGCAACCCTTGTTCTAACTCGAGTAGAATCTTCGGCAAAACTTTTGGAGTTGTTTTCGTGGCTTTTATGGTTCTTTTCGATCTCTCGGTATTTTGTTGAATTCTAACTGAATTCAATTAATCTTTCGCACGTACGGGTAGCGCTGAAGAAACCGGTAACGACCCCCAAGACCCCACCCCTCAAGTGTGCGAGCAAGGCAAGTCTTCACACCCTTTGAACATATCAAACCCAGTTGCGAAATGATGTTATTTTAAACTCTAAACATGCATGCTTTACAGTACCTATACTTGTTATGCCATTCCTTGCTATTGATTACCTTTAGAATTACTCATTGTAACTCGCGATGTGATACAAACAACCGAAGCATAACTTCGGTAAGCTAGCCACGCTACACTTAGATTGTGCATACTCATGACTTTATGAAAAGCCTTGTGCTTGGGCAACTACCTTAGGGAAGGTAGTTGAGATTCGGCATGTGGAGACATGAGCGCCACATGGCCATGAGAATGATGAACTAAGTTTGATGAAAATTGAAAGTACTATACAAATGTTTTAGACCGGGCGGCGGATGATTTGGGTGGATTCCGGAAAAGGCAAGTGCCGACCACTGGTCAGTGGACCGAGCCATGAGATAGCCGGAAACGAGCCGACAACCGTACTTCTCGAATGGGTATAGACCTAGCCGACTAGATAGCCGAGCGGAGGCGGTATCCTTGCATAGATGGTTCTCTATGATGTGGTTATGGGATGAGAATGAGGCTGCGGCCTTTGTTATGAATGGTGGGATTAAACGATGTTAATTAAACTTAAAGATTTGGAAAGTCTTCCCTTACCCCGGTGCGCGAACTCCTCTCACTTGCTAGAAAAGGACGACTAGAGTGCATGAGGGCTTAAGTTCATGGAGCGGGTGCTGTCAAAGCGAGGTTATCGAAAGGCTTTGCCGTGACCGTCTCATGTGTTGAGGCGTAGGCTGATTTGTTGGGCTGTCGCGGAGTACGGGTAAAGTGTACATCCCGCGGTGTGAGTGAATCAATCTATTCGAATAGCCGTGCTCGCGGATATTGAGCATCGTGACAAGACTTTCGCTTGGCTAGATTTTAAACTTAAAGCTATGGGATGGGTATGCATGATGGTTTCATTCGGTGGGTCAACTTCTCGATAAGCGAGAAGGGGTAGATTCCCGAAAAATCATGACGAACCGGAGGCGGGAAGCCATCCTTGGAATCACGAGGGATGGTAGACGAACCGTCACCGGATTAATGAACTGTGAAAGTTAAAACTTGATTGGCTAGTAGATAGGTTTGTGAAAAGAATTGTGAAACGGCTTTACGCAAAAATAACCCTAGCCATGTTCTTTGAATAACCCTATCATATGCATCAATTCTGTGTTGGCTTGCGAGTACGGTTGGTACTCACCCTTGCTATACGCACAAACCTCCGGTGATGGAAATGAAGAGCCGAGAAGACCCTACGCGTATTACCGGAGGGCGAAGGAACCGACGGCGCATACTAGACCTTAGCCCCGGTCGTCGCTGTGGCAATTGACGAGCAGCCTCTTTCCATTGCCTTATCTAAATTCTTTTTTATGTTGTATTCGGACCATAAGGTCCTGTGGATGAACAATGCCTTCGGGCCTATTAATGTAATAATGGTATTGTAAGACTATTCGTGCATGCGCACTTGATTATCCAAGATCTTGTATTCGTGGGTACCAACTACTCGATCCAGGAAATGGTACTATGAACACGAAAGATTCCCGTCTCAAAAACGGGGTCCACGAACCGGTATCGAGCCATGCGACCGTAGGCTAAGACCAAATGGCGCCCTACCTCTAACCGAGTTGGCTAAAGGGAGATATCCCTACATAGGATCGGTTTTAAACTATTATTCCGAAAATTCAAATATACCTTTTCTACATCGTATTTCCTTTTACCAAATGATTATAATAGCTCTTTCCCGCTAACCCTAAGTTGCCTATAAAAGCGAGATGTCAAACCACGACGGAACACGGGAAGTCACTATCCCGCGAGACGAGGGGTTCGTGGTACAACTTCGGTCCCTACTATGGTGTTTGAGGTACCCGGAACCACCCACCTATCACACCAAAAGGCATGGCTCCGAAATGTATCCATAGAAGCCCGCATGGGGAGTGAGACATCCTACTGCTTCCACACTCGCTACCACCGGGACCTAGCGAGAACGGCTATTCAGGGATGCGGCTCGCGAGGCCTTCCTTCGCCTTAATGCGGAACACCGTGCCGAACTCACAATGACAGAGTTCGTGCATCATCCTTATCGCGGAGAGGGCAACCCGATGCACGCACGTGGAGGCTACCCCCGCTGCTACAACCCGATGGTCACGCGTCTATCACGTTGGGCGGAGACGGCAGACGACGCTTACGAGGAGGCCCGCTCGAGATCAACGATCGCGAGTCACGCCTCAATGATCGGTCAACAGCCACCAAGGCTGTGGAGACCAGATAAACATGCTGCAGACTCAGCTGCAGGCCAATGGTGCCCAGTACGAGCAACTCTCGGACCGCTACATGGCCCGTGGGGAAGCTCGGTAGAGCTGGAAGAGCGGCTTAGGAAGAGCAAGCGGCAAATCAACCGGTGGAGGAGCAGTGCACACTCATCCCGTCTACGCTGCAGTACTTCCGCGAGCTTGTGCCATCACCTCCGCCCCGTGCCCGACCATTATTACCTTATGACTCCGGCATGCTTGGATACCTTTCAAGCCATGATGGAGCAAGCTTTATGTTGAGCACGAGCCGCACCGTACCGATGGACACCACTTCGCCGCATCCATGGGACCCACCCCGAGCTCCATACCAGTACCATCCGAGCCGGGATCGGAGAGGTAACCCCATCCGGATCTACACCGACACGGAGTCGAGGCGAGCCCATGGAAATCAAATGGGAGTCTAGCGACACCGACCCAATGGAGGAGGAAGCTCCCTCGCCGTCGACTCACACGGGAGGCCCCTCACCCGCCGGACCGCTCGCAAGAGTACGCGGCCACCGAGTCGGAAGATTCGGCGTGACTCGAGGCCACCACCTCCGAGCCGTGGGGACTTCGGTTTGCTTCGAGACGGACCACCCACTTCCGGCGCTGGCTCTTGCGGATGGTTGGATGACTAGGCGGGAGGACCTTCCCGGCTCGGCACGAACCACTCTCTATTTCCCTTAATTAGTTGATGTAGTTGGACGATATAATTATTGTTGCTATCTGGCATGAAGGACTGTGTGTGTACGGTCAATGTACCCTATATGTAATATGATGAACTGAGCATCGCCTTGCGGTGTCTTAATTCGTATGCTTATTATTATTTCACCCTGTCGTTGATTGAAGATCATTCGAAAGAACTTGAAGAAAAATCCCCAGGAACTATAACCTAAACTAGTCCGATCTCTTAATTCATCTACCTTCTTCGGATGGCACATCGCCGCGGCAGGCAACCAACGAGAACCCGCCGAACCCAACCCCTCCACTCGGCGGAGGTCATGGCTTTGCGAGACCCGGCTACTCCAAGCGATTGCTAATAATCAAGGGGTCGAGGAGGATCGAGTCCAGGAGAATTCATGAGAGCTAAGCCGCCCACTTTTTCCACGGCCGAAGAACCTATGGATGCCGAAGATTGGCTAAGAGTGATAGAGAAGAAGCTAACCCTCGTCGAGTCCGAGAAGGCGATAGAGTTGTCTTCGCTACTAACCACTGGAGGGCCCCGCAAGTGACGGTGGGACACCTACAAGGAAACACGGGCTGAAGACGCCTGGCGAACCAACATGGGAGGAATTCACGGCTGCGTTCGTGAGAATTTCGTGCCAGTGCAGTTATGAGGATGAAGAAAAACGAGTTTCGCGATCGCGTCAAGGGAACACCTCGGTACAAGAATATCTAAACAAGTTCACCCGGCTTGCCGTTACGCCACCGGTGACTGGGACGAAGAAGAAAAGATAGACAAATTCATTGAGGGACTAAATGACGAACCGAGGGGACCAATGATCGGGCAGGATCACACCGGTTCCAAAGCCTCATCAACAAGGTCGTCCGACTTGAGCATGACCAAAAGGTGGTAGAGCAATAACCGCAAGAGGAGGCTCGCTATGGCTCGCCCATTTCGGGGAACGCCACAACGCCCCAAGGGAGCCACCCCGTGCGGATGGAAGCCAAACGTTCCGGCAACCGGACGTTCTCCCGCCTTCGACCATGTCAACGGGTCGCTACACCTCGGCTTCGTACACCCACGCCAACCCTAGCCGCTCCAGAAGGAAGAATGTGAGTGCTTCAATTGCGGAGAATTCGGGCACTACTCCAATAGCTGCCCAAAACCACGCAACACCCCGTGCGCAGGCGCCAATGCAACGCCCGTCCGAGGAACCCCCACCCTGCGGCGGACGGGGTCATTCGGACCCCGCTACCCAACGAGGCCGCCACCGGGTTTCGACGTGGCCGGGTGAATCATGTGCGGTGAAGAAGCTCGGGAGGATCGAGCGTATTGATGGGTATGTTCTCTATCAACTCTACACCGGTTAAAGTTTTATTCGATTACGGAGCCTCGCATTCATTCATATCTTCCCAAGTAAGCAAACAACACCACCTACACCAAGTAGCACTTAAGAGGCCTATGTTGGTACACTCACGGGGAGACATAACGTACCCCATGCCGCATTAATGTGCCCATACGGATTAGAGACGTGGTGTTTCTCTCAAACCTTATGGTGTTATCGCCCCAAACCATAGATGTCATACTCGGAATGGATTGGTTGACCAAAAATAATGGAATTATAGACTAGAGTCGAAGGGAAGTCACGGTATCCACCCCATGGGGATCACCGATGAGCATAACTATGGATCAAAACCCAAAGCTATGTGATCAAGCTGCGGGAGTGTTCACCATGCTACCCCTAGGCGGAATGCCGGTAGTACAAGAATACCGGACGTGTTTCCCGAGGAATTGCCAATGCCCCGGATCGCGACATAGAGTTTATCATCGATCTAATGCCAGGCGCCCCCATATCCAAGAGGCCTTATCGAATGCCGCCAACGAGTTGGAAGAACTCAAGAAGCAAATAAGAGAACTACAAGAGAAGGGATTCGTACGCCCCCTCTTTCTCCTGGGAGCTCCGGTACTCTTCGTCAAGAAGAAGGATGGGAGCATGAGAATGTGTGTGGACTACCGATCGCGAACGAAGTCACTATCAAGAACAAGTACCCGCTACCTCGAATCGATGACCTATTCGATCAACTTAAGGGTGCGCGAGTGTTCTCAAAGATTGATCTACGGTCGGGATATCATCGATTGAAGATTAGAGTGGAGATATTCCTAAGACGGCGTTCTCTACACGATACGGCTTATACGAGTTCACGGTGATGTCCTTTGGATTGACCAATGCCCCGGCATATTTTATGAACCGATGAACAAGGTATTCATGGAGTACCTGGACAAATTCGTAGTGGTATTCATCGACGATATACTTATCTACTCCAAGGACGATGAGGAACACGCGGAGCATCTACGACTAATCTTGGAAAAGCTACGAGAGCACCATGTATGCAAAGTTCAGCAAATGCGAGTTCGGCTCAAGGAAGTCGCTTTTCTTGGCCACGTGGTTTCAGCGGAGGAGTAGCGTAGACCCCGCCAAGGTCGAAGCCGTTATGGAATGGAAGGCACCCAAGTCGGTGACGGAAGTTCGGAGTTTCTTGGGTTTGGCCGGTTATTACCGACGGTTTATCGAAGGGTTTTCCACGTAGCCCGACCTATGACCCAACTTCGAAGAAGGAAAAGAAGTTTGAATGGAATGAGAAGTGCCAAAAGCCTTCGACCAATTAAAAGAAAAGTTAACCACTGCCCCAATCTTGACCTTACCCGACAACCAAGGACTTCGTGATGTCTTGTGATGCCTCCGGCAAGGATTAGGAGGAGTGTTAATGCAGGATGGGAAGGTCGTAGCGTATGCTTCGCGACGATTACGACCTCACGAGGAGAATTATCCCACACACGACCTGGAATTAGCCGCGGTTGTTCACGCATTGAAGATCGGAGACACTATCGATCGGGAACCACCGTGATGTGTATACCGATCACAAGAGCTTGAAATATTTCTTTACTCGGCTGATCTCAACCTACGACGGGCGATGGTTGGAGTTGATCAAGGATTACGATCTAGGAATCCATTACCATCCCGGCAAGGCAAATGTAGTGGCCGATGCGCGAGCCGCAAAGCCCAATGCAACCACGTGGGATTGAGAGGTATGGCTAATGAGCTCCAAGAAGAAATGGCTCGACTTAATCTGCACCTGATACCTCACGGAGAAGTACACTCACTGGAAATCCAACCCCTTCTGAGGACTCAAATAGAGGAAGCCCAAAAAGGGAATGAGGAAACCCAGGAAATCAAGGAACGCATGGCCGCTGGACGCGCTAAGGAGTTTTCAGTAGATGACAAGGGAATCCTGTGGTACAAGAAAAGAATCTGCGTGCCTGAACGAGGCGGTTTGAGGGGATTGATCTTAAAAGAAGCCCACGAATCGGCATATTCGTTACATCCTGGAAGCACAAAAATGTACCAGGATTTGAAAGGAGAATACTGGTGGCCCAATATGAAGAGAGATGTAGCCGAATACGTAGCCGTGTGCGATGTGTGCCAAAGGGTAAAGGCGAGCATCAACGACCGCGGAGCTTCTGCACCACTCAAGATCCCCGAATGGAAATGGGACGAGATAGGCATGGATTTCATAGTGGGACTACCCAAGGCTGCGCGGTTACGATTTCATTTGGGTAATAGTAGATCGGCTCACCAAGACTCGCAGATTTATTCCCGTGAAAACTAACTACAACAGTGCCAAGCTAGCGGAACTATATATGAGCAGGATTGTATGTCTCCACGGTGTACCAAAGAGGATTATATCGGATCGTGGTACCCAATTCACATCTCATTTTTGGAGCAAAGTCCACGAGGCACTCGGCGGCCACCTCGCCTTCGCATCCGCTTACCACCCGCGACGACGGACGGGCGAGAGGACGAATCAAGTGCTAGAAGATATGCCGAGAGCCGTGCGTTGGATTTCACCAAGGATTGGGAGAAATGTTTGCCGTACGCGAGTTCTCTTACAACAATAGCTATCAAGCCGTCGAAGATGTCGCCAAACGAAGCTTTATTTGGTCGCCGATGTCGAACCCCATTGATGTGGTCGAAACCGGTGAACGAAATGTATTCGGGCCGACATAATCAAGGAGGCCGAGGAAAAGGTTCGCTTGATCCGGACCGACTACAAGCTGCTCAATCACGACAAAAGAGCTACGCGGATACTCGACGAAGAGAATTGGAATTTAAAGAAGGTGACTACGTGTATCTAAAGGTCTCACCACTACGGGGAACACGAGAGATTCAAAGTCAAAGGGAAACTCGCACCACGATACGTGGGCCCATTCTTGATAAGCGCTAGGAGGGAGACGTGGCTTACCAATTGGAACTACCGAGAATCTCTCCGATGTCCACCAGTATTCCACGTGTCGCAGTGAAGAAATGTTTGCGGGTACCAAGAGCAAGCCCGTTAGAAACCATCCATGTCCACAGTGATCTTACCTACCCGAGCATCCAATCAAGATACTAGACGAGGCGAAAAAAGACATGGACCAAATCATGGCGCATGTACAAGGTACAATGGAGCAATCACACGGAAGAAGAGGTTACCGGAGAGCGAAGAGTTCTGAGGACGAATACCCACACCTACTCAGAGCCGGTAAGAAATCTCGGGGACGAGATTTATTGTTAGGGGGTAGGTTTGTAACATCCGAAAATCGAGAGAACCGAAATCGGAACGTAAAAATTGGAACTTTCAAAAACCTTGGCTTATTGCTTCTTCTCGGGTTTGTTGCTTCTTATTTGCCGGCTCGGTTGCATAAATTTAGTTGTGGTCAATTCCCTTTTCGGTGTATTTGGAGGTTTCGGAGTTGTCAAAACGGTGGTGCGAAAGCCGCATCGGGGTTTTAAAAGGAATTCGAGGAAAGTGCGGATTTGTGAAAACGCGTGTCGGGTAATATAAAATAAAATTTTTGGTTGGGAAAAGATAAATTAAGACACAAAATAAATAATAAAGTTCCGAATCGTACTCGAAATCCGGGAAAGTTTTGGAAAAATATTGGGAAAGGATATGGAAATTTGAAAGAAAAGAAAAAGGGATTTTTAAAATAAATAAATATGAAAAATATTACGGGAAAATAAAAGTGGAGAAAAGTTGAAAATATTATGTGAAAAATTATTTTGAATGAGGGGAATTTATTTTGGAATTTTTAGAAGAGAGAAAAATAGAAATGGAAAATTAAAATGGGAAAATCAGGAAAAATCGGAAATGGCACTGTTCATTGCGCTAGAGGTGCTCGACGCCGTACGCCCCGGCCGCGCGCGCGCCGCGCTCCGCCGACCGTACGCGCCGCGCACGCGCCCGCCAGCGCGCGCGCCCCACCGCGCCCGGCCCCTACCCGCGCGCGCCCACGCGCGCGCAGCGCTCGGCCGCGCGACCCGCGCGCCGCGCGCGCCGCCCGCCCGCGTTGCGCCCGCCGTACCCAGCCGCGCCGCGCACCGCGCGCCTCGCCGCCACGCGGCCGAGCCGCGCCCGCCCCTACGCGCGCGCGCACGCCGCGCCGGACCCCGCCCGCGCCGTGCGCTCGGCGCCGTGTTGCGCCGTCGTCCGCCCCCCGTGCGCCGCCGCGTGTCACCGCCCGCGCCGCGCGAGCCGGACCCCCTCCTTCCACCCCGCGCCCGCACCGTGCCCCCTTGGCCGCGCCTATAAAGGGCGGTGCCCCGCCGATTTTTCCGCACCGCCGCCGTTTTCCCGCCGTTCGAGCACCGCCGCCGAGGGTCGCCGCCGCAATCCACGTGCCGCGGTGCGCAAAGCATCCCCGTGCCCCCTTTGCTCCTCCCCGAGCCGCCGTCACCGGTAAGCCCCTTGCGCCGCCCTTGTTCCTCACCGCCGCCGCCTCTGTTTTGAAGCCCGGTCGAACACCTTGCCGCGATGAATAGTGCGCGAGAAAAAGAAAAGAAAAAAAAAGAAAAATAGGGAAAAATTTGGGAAAAATTTTGGAAAATTTGGAAAATATTTTGGGATGACTTGAGTAAAATTTTGAGCAGAAATAAATTATTTTCTCGCATATTTTCTCGGTGCAAAGTTTGAAAAATCGGAATCGGACGTTTTCGAATTTCATTTCGCATCGTTTTTAAATTCGGATTCCGTTTAATTCTTTCCCGCCATCGAAATAGGTTTCGCTTTTGTACTCAAACCCTCAAAATTCGAGCACGAATTTTCTTCGCTGATATTTTCAAACGTAATTTCCAAATTTATTGCGATCGCCGACTTGCGAAAACCCTAGGTCATCAACTCGATTCCAAAACCCGGATTTTCCTCGCAACCCTTGTTCTAACTCGAGTAGAATCTTCGGCAAAACTTTTGGAGTTGTTTTCGTGGCTTTTATGGTTCTTTTCGATCTCTCAGTATTTTGTTGAATTCTAACTGAATTCAATTAATCTTTCGCACGTACGGGTAGCGCCTGAAGAAACCGGCAACGACCCCGCTGAAGACCCCACCCCTCAAGTGTGCGAGCAAGGCAAGTCTTCACACCCTTTGAACATATCGAACCCAGTTGCGAAATGATGTTATTTTAAACTCTAAACATGCATGCTTTACAGAGTACCTATACTTGTTATGCCATTCCTTGCTATTGATTACCTTTAGAATTACTCATTGTAACTCGCGATGTGATACAAACAACCGAAGCATAACTTCGGTAAACTGCTTAGCCACGCTACACTTAGATTGTGCATACTCATGACTTTATGAAAAAGCCTTGTGCTTGGGCAACTATCTTAGGGAAGGTAGTTGAGATTCGGCATGTGGAGACATGAGCGCCACATGGCCATGAGAATGATGAACTAAGTTTGATGAAAATTGAAAGTACTATACAAATGTTTTAGAGGGGCGGCGGATGATTTGGGTGGATTCCGGAAAAGGCAAGTGCCGACCCGGTCAATTAAGGACCAAGCCATGAGATAGCGGAAACGAGCCGGTACAACCGTACTTCTCGAATGGGTATAGACCTAGCCGACTAGATAGCCGAGCGGAGCGGTATCCTTGCATAGATGGTTCTCTATGATGTGGTTATGGGATGAGAATGAGGCTGCGGCCTTTGTTATGAATGGTGGGATTAAACTGATGTTAATTAAACTTAAAGATTTGGAAAGTCTTCCCTTACCCCGGTGCGCGAACTCCTCTCACCGCTAGAAAAGGACGGCTAGAGTGCATGAGGGCTTAAGTTCATGGAGCGGGTACTGTCAAAGCGAGGTTATCGAAAGGCTTTGCCGTGACCGTCTCATGTGTTGAGGCGTAGGCTCATTTGTTGGGCTGTCGCGAGTACGGGTAAAGTGTACATCCACTGCAGTGTGAGTGAATCAATCTATTCGAATAGCCGTGCTCGCGGATATTGAGCATCGTGACAAGACTTTCGCTTGGCTAGATTTTAAACTTAAAACTGTTGGGATGGGTATGCATGATGGTTTCATTCGTTGGTGGGTCAACTTCTCGATAAGCGAGAAGGGTAGATTCCCGAAAATCATGACGAACCGGAGGCGGGAAGCCATCCTTGGAATCACGAGGGATGGTAGACGAACCGTCACCGGATTAATGAACTGTGAAAGTTAAAACTTGATTGGCTAGTAGATAGGTTTGTGAAAAGAATTGTGAAAACCGGCTTTACGCAAAAATAACCCTAGCCATGTTCTTTGAATAACCCTATCATATGCATCAATTCTGTGTTGGCTTGCCGAGTACGGTTGGTACTCATCCTTGCTATACGCACAAACCTCCATGATGGAAATGAAGAGCCGAAGACCCCTACGCGTATTACCCGGAGGGCGAAGGAACCGACGGCGCATACTAGACCTTAGCCCGGTCGTCGCTCGTGGCAATTGACGAGCCGCCGCCTCTTTCATTGCCTTATCTAAATTCGTTTTATGTTGTATTCGGACCATAAGGTCCTGTGGGATGAACAATGCCTTCGGGCCTATTAATGTAATAATGGTATTGTAAGACTATTCGTGCATGCGCACTTGATTATCCAGATCATTCGTGGGTACCAACTACTCGATCCAGGAAATGGTACTATGAACACGAAAGATTCCCGTCTCAAAAACGGGGTCCACGAGTGGTATCGAGCCATGCGACCGTAGGCTAAGACCAAATGGCGCCCTACCTCTAACCAGTTGGCTAAAGGGAGATATCCCTACATAGGATCGGTTTTAAACTATTATTTCCGAAAATGCAAATATACCTTTTCTACATCGTATTTCCTTTTTACCAAATGATTATAATAGCTCTTTCCCGCTAACCCTAAGTTGCCTATAAAAGAGATGTCAAACCACGACGGAACACAGGGAAGTCACTATCCCGCGAGACGAGGGGTTCGTGGTACAACTTCGTCCCTACTATGGTGTTTGAGGTACCGGAACCACCCACCTATCACACCAAAAGGCATGGCTCGAAATGTATCCAGCTGGGAGGCAGATCCATAGAAGCCCGCATGGGGAGTGAGACATCCTACGCTTCCACACTCGCTACCACGGGACCTAGCGAAGCGGCTATTCGGGATGCGGCTCGCGAGGCCTTCCTTCGCCTTAATGCGGAACACCGTGCCGAACTCACAATGACGAGTTCGTGCATCATCCTTATCGCGGAGAGGGCAACCCGATGCACGCTGTGGAGGCTACCCCTGCGCTACAACCCGATGGTCACGCGTCTATCACGTTGGGCGGAGACGAGACGACGCATTACGAGGAGGCCCCGCTCGAGATCAACGATCGCGATCACGCCTCAATGATCGGTCAACACCACCAAGGCCGTGGAGACCAGATAAACATGCTTGCAGACTCACTGCAGGCCAATGGTGCCCAAGAGCAACTCTCGGACCGCTACATGGCCCGTGGGGAAGCTCGTAGAGCTGGAAGAGCGGCTCGGGAAGAGCAAGCAGCAAATCAACCAGCTGGAGGAGCAGCTGCACACTCATCCTGTCTACGCTGCAGGTACTTCCGCCGAGCTTGTGCCATCACCTCCTGCCCCTGTGCCCGACCATTATTACCTTATGACTCCAGCATGCTTGGATACCTTTCAAGCCATGATGGAGCAAGCTTTTATGTTGAGCACAGAGCCTGCACCGTACCTGGTGGACACCACTGCTGCCGCATCCATGGGACCCACCCCGAGCTCCATACCAGTACCATCCGAGCCGGGATCAGGAGAGGGTAACCCCATCCAGATCTACACCGACACGGAGTCTGAGGCAGAGCCCATGGAAATCAAATGGGAGTCTAGCGACACCGACCCAATGGAGGAGGAAGCTCCCCTCGCCGTCTGACTCACACGGGAGGCCCCCTCACCCGCCAGACCGCTTGCAAGAGTACGCGGCCACCGAGTCGGAAGATTCGGCGTGACTCCGAGGCCACCACCTCCGAGCCGTGGGGACTTCGGTTTGCTTCAGCGGACCACCCACTTCCGGCGCCCGGCTCTTGCGGATGGTTGGATGACTAGGCGGGAGGACCTTCCCGCTTCGGCGGCACGAACCACTCTCTATTTCCCTTAATTAGTTGATGTAGTTGGACGATATAATTATTGTTGCTATCCCGGCATGAAGGACTGTGTGTGTCAGTCAGTGTACCCCTTATGTAATATGATGAACTCGAGCATCGCCTTGCGGTGTCTTAATTTGTATGCTTATTATTATTTCACCCGTCTCGTTGATTGAAGATCATTCGAAAGAACTTGAAGAAAAATCCCCGGGAACTATAACCTAAACTAGTCCGATCTCTTAATTCATCTACCTTCTTCGGATGGCACATCGCCGCAGAGCCGCAGCAACCAACGAGAACCCGCCGTAACCCAACCCCCACCACCTGGCGGAGGTCATGGCTTTGCGGACCCGGCTACTCCAAGCGATTGCTAATAATCAAGGGGTCGAGGAGGATCGAGTCCGCGGAGAATTCATGAGAGCTAAGCCGCCCACTTTTCCACGGCCGAAGAACCTATGGATGCCGAAGATTGGCTAAGAGTGATAGAGAAGAAGCTAACCCTCGTCGAGTCCGAGAACGATAGAGTTGTCTTCGCTACTAACCAGGGAGGGCCCCGCAAGTGACTCGGTGGGACACCTACAAGGAAACACGGGTGAAGACACGGCGAACCAACATGGGAGGAATTCACGGCTGCGTTCGTGAGAATTTCGTGCCACTGCTTATGAGGATGAAGAAAACGAGTTCCGCAGCCGCGTCAAGGGAACACCTCGTACAAGAATATCTAAACAAGTTCACCCAGCTTGCCCGTTACGCCACCAGTGACCTGGCAGACGAAGAAGAAAAGATAGACAAATTCATTGAGGGACTAAATGACGAACTGAGGGGACCAATGATCGGGCAGGATCACACCAGTTTCCAAAGCCTCATCAACAAGGTCGTCCGACTTGAGCATGACCAAAAGGTGGTAGACAATAACCGCAAGAGGAGGCTCGCTATGGCTCGCCCATTTCAGGGAACGCCACAACGCCCCAAGGGAGCCACCCCGTCTGGATGGAAGCCAAACGTTCCGGCAACCGGACGTTCTCCCGCCTTCGACCATGTCAACAGGTCAGCTACACCTCAGCTTCGTACACCCACGCCAACCCTAGCCGCTCCAGGAAGGAAGAATGTGAGCTGCTTCAATTGCGGAGAATTCGGGCACTACTCCAATAGCTGCCCAAAACCACGCAACACCCCTGTGCGCACTGGCGCCAATGCAACGCCCGTCCGAGGAACCCCCACCCCGCGGCAGACGAGGTCCGCTCAGACCCCGCTACCCAACGAGGCCGCCACCGGGTTTCGACGTGGCCAGTGAATCATGTGCGGGTGAAGAAGCTCGGGAGGATCGAGCGTATTGATGGGTATGTTCTCTATCAACTCTACACCAGTTAAAGTTTTATTCGATTCTGGAGCCTCGCATTCATTCATATCTTCCCAAGTAAGCAAACAACACCACCTACACCAAGTAGCACTTAAGAGGCCTATGTTGGTACACTCACCGGGGAGACATAACCGTACCCCATGCCTCGCATTAATGTGCCCATACGGATTAGAGACGTGGTGTTTCTCTCAAACCTTATGGTGTTATCGCCCAAACCATAGATGTCATACTCGGAATGGATTGGTTGACCAAAAATAATGGAATTATAGACTGCATCGAAGGGAAGTCACGGTATCCACCCCATGGGGATCACCGATGAGCATAACTATGGATCAAAACCCAAAGCTATGTGATCAAGCTGCGGGAGTGTTCACCATGCTACCCCTAGGCGGAATGCCGTAGTACAAGAATACCGGACGTGTTTCCGAGGAATTGCCCGGAATGCCCCGGATCGCGACATAGAGTTTATCATCGATCTAATGCCCGGAACGCCCCCATATCCAAGAGGCCTTATCGAATGCCGGCCAACGAGTTGGAGGAACTCAAGAAGCAAATAAGAGAACTACAAGAGAAGGGATTCGTACGCCCCGCTCTTCTCCCCTGGGAGCTCCAAGGTACTCTTCGTCAAGAAGAAGGATGGGAGCATGAGAATGGGAGCATGAGCATGAGAATTTTCTTCGCTGATATTTTCAAACGTAATTTCCAAATTTATTGCGATCGCCGACTTGCGAAAACCCTAGGTCATCAACTCGATTCCAAAACCCGGATTTTCCTCGCAACCCTTGTTCTAACTCGAGTAGAATCTTCGGCAAAACTTTTGGAGTTGTTTTCGTGGCTTTTATGGTTCTTTTCGATCTCTCGGTATTTTGTTGAATTCTAACTGAATTCAATTAATCTTCGCACGTACGGGTAGCGCCCGAAGAAACCGCAACGACCCCGTGAAGACCCCACCCCTCAAGTGTGCGAGCAAGGCAAGTCTTCACACCCTTTGAACATATCGAACCCGTTGCGAAATGATGTTATTTTAAACTCTAAACATGCATGCTTTACAGTACCTATACTTGTTATGCCATTCCTTGCTATTGATTACCTTTAGAATTACTCATTGTAACTCGCGATGTGATACAAACAACCGAAGCATAACTTCGTGAACCGCTTTAGCCACGCTACACTTAGATTGTGCATACTCATGACTTTATGAAAAAGCCTTGTGCTTGGGCAACTACCTTAGGGAAGGTAGTTGAGATTCGGCATGTGGAGACATGAGCGCCACATGGCCATGAGAATGATGAACTAAGTTTGATGAAAATTGAAAGTACTATACAAATATTTTAGGGGCGGCCGGATGATTTGGGTGGATTCCGGAAAAGGCAAGTGCCGACCCTGGTCAGTTAAGGACCGAGCCATGAGATAGCGGAAACGAGCCGCAACCGTACTTCTCGAATGGGTATAGACCTAGTGACTAGATAGCCGAGCGGAGGCAGTATCCTTGCATAGATGGTTCTCTATGATGTGGTTATGGGATGAGAATGAGGCTGCGGCCTTTGTTATGAATGGTGGGATTAAACTGATGTTAATTAAACTTAAAGATTTGGAAAGTCTTCCCTTACCCGGTGCGCGGAACTCCTCTCCCGCTAGAAAAGGACGGCTAGAGTGCATGAGGGCTTAAGTTCATGGAGCGGTGCTTGTCAAAGCGAGGTTATCGAAAGGCTTTGCCGTGACCGTCTCATGTGTTGAGGCGTAGGCTCATTTGTTGGGCTGTCGCGGAGTACGGGTAAAGTGTACATCCACTGCAGTGTGAGTGAATCAATCTATTCGAATAGCCGTGCTCGCGGATATTGAGCATCGTGACAAGACTTTCGCTTGGCTAGATTTTAAACTTAAAACTGCTGGGATGGGTATGCATGATGGTTTCATTCGCTGGTGGATCAACTTCTCGATAAGCGAGAAGGGGTAGATTCCCCAGAAAATCATGACGAACCGGAGGCGGGAAGCCATCCTTGGAATCACGAGGATGGTAGACAGAACCGTCACCGGATTAATGAACTGTGAAAGTTAAAACTTGATTGGCTAGTAGATAGGTTTGTGAAAAGAATTGTGAAAACTGGCTTTACGCAAAAATAACCCTAGCCATGTTCTTTGAATAACCCTATCATATGCATCAATTCTGTGTTGGCTTGCTGAGTACGGTTGGTACTCACCCTTGCTATACGCACAAACCTCCAGCTGATGGAAATGAAGAGCCAGAAGACCCCTACGCGTATTACCCGGAGGGCGAAGGAACTGACGGCGCATACTAGACCTTAGCCCCGTGCGTCTGTGGCACAGCGAGAGCGCGCCTCTTTCGCGCCTTATCTAAATTCTGTTTTTATGTTGTATTCGGACCATAAGGTCCTGTGGGATGAACAATGCCTTCGGGCCTATTAATGTAATAATGGTATTGTAAGACTATTCGTGCATGCGCACTTGATTATCCAGTACTGTATTCGTGGGTACCAACTACTCGATCCAGGGAAATGGTACTATGAACACGAAAGATTCCCGTCTCAAAAACGGGGGTCCACAATAACTAAGCAACCTTAACCTATCATCTAGTCACATTGGACCCCAAGTTATCAATGGTATAAGGTAAACAATCCTATAGTTGAGTAAAATAGGCATGAACATCCCATGAAATGACATTCTAAAACATATGCAGTATTTGAACGAAAAAGAGGTATTTACATAAAATAGGTACAATATGGTCAATGTAGGGTATGACTTGCTTTGCTCTGGAGACTGAGGAATCTCGGCGACTACTTCGAAGAGAACGGGCTCGCCGGAAAACTCGGGATCTACACGACAAACAAAGCACTCAACAAACACCCTAAAAAGTCTACTGAAACAGCACTGAAAAGTATTTTTAATGGATTCTTGACATTTTTCTGGATTTAATGAAATTTGAATGGACTAAAACGGAGCTCGGATTTAAAAGATATGAATTTTAGAAGTTTAATTGTGATTTTTAAACTAAACAGAAAAGATTAAATTATTTATTGCGCAATTAAGTCCCTGGTGACGTCATCCATGCGCGCCTCGGGGCTGACGCCAGCATGACGCATGCGTCGGCCGGCGCGTCACCCTAGGGCGGCGTCGCCACCTGCCGCGCGCGCGGGAGTCGGCGCGGCGGCGGATCGCCGCCACGTGGCGCGATCCAGCGGCCGGATCGGCGGCGATCGGACGGCGGGGCGAAGGCTAGGGTTAGGGTTAGGGTTCCACGGCGGCGGCGGCGCGGCGGCGGCGGCACGCGGCGGCGACGAGCCGGCGAGCGGCGGCACGCGAACGGAAGGGAAACGATACGGAAACGAAGTAAATTAAAAAGGGAAACGGGAACGGCGGCGAGCTCACCGACGGTGAAAAGGACGGAGACGGCGGCGATTCGGGGCTAGAACCGACGGCCAACAAAAGGGGAAACGCGGTGGAGCTCGAGGGGTTTTAAAGGGGAGAAGATATCAAATCGGGCACGGGATGCGGAAAACCTCGCCGTTCGTTTCGGACTCGGAGAGAGAGAGAGAAAAATCGGCGGCCGTTTCGGGACGGGCGGCGCCGTTTGGCGTGCGGGAAAAGCGGGTACGGGTGCAACGGCGCGGGCGAGGCCGGCGTGGGGCCCACGCGGCGCGAGGCGCGCGGAAACGACGCGAAAAAGAGGGAGGGCGACGCGGCTATGGCGGCGGCGGCGACTGGGCCGGCCGGGTGCGAGGGAGGCGGCTCCGACAGGTGGGGCCCACCTATCGGTGGCCCGCGGCGCAGGAGGGCCGCAGACTTTGCGCGGCCTTGGCCCGGCAACGTGGGCCTTGGCCTGGCCGAGGAGAGAGGCGGCTTGGGCGGAGCAGTGTCGGCCGACGGCCGGCACGGCGCGGGCGAGGGAACCGTACGGGCGGTACGGAAAAAAGAGAAAAGAAAAAAGAAAAAGAAAAAAAAGGAAGATTGGGACTTAATTAAATTCCTGATTTCTTATTTAATTGATTAAAAATACTTAGAGTGCTCTAAAAATTCCAAAAAATCATTAGCGTATTTTGACATGCTGAATTCAAGAAAAATCCTACCATGTCATTTCCATTTATTAATTGCATTTTAAAATTATAGGTTAACTCCAGGTTAATTTCAGAAATTCCGATTATTTCGGGGTAAATTATTTAAATGAATTAGGGAAAAACCCAGGATGTGACAATACCTCATCTCCAATATCTTTTGTTTCGCCCTTCAAGCCTTCGCATAGCTAATAGTATACTTGAATTTGTTCTCAATGTGCTTAATAATGGAGCCTCGGTTCAAAATCCGTGTTTTTAACAACATGGTGTACCTCTCACCAGGCAACAAACGCCGAGGTGATGTTGCGGTGGTACTTATCTACCCCGACACAGACATGTGTGCTCACCAACAATGCTCACTTTCCAATAGTCACTCCATTTCCCTTGTATGCATGAACGCGCCACGGACAATCATCCTTCATACACTTCACATCATACACATAGTTCGTAGACTTCACCACCCTAAACTCTCTATGCAAAGACACCGCCCAATGCTTCACTTTGCCTCTTTCATGTCTTCCTTATGAGCATACCTAGCACCCTGGATGACCTCGTTATCTTTGTATTCAAATGAAACATGCTTGCCTTCCGAGATAACAAGCCGAGAGAAATCGGCTTGTTCCCAATCGACGGGCATGACATCTTCTTCCTCGTCCGATGATTCATCGCCCTCCGCCTGCTCATTTTCGAAATCCTCCCTCTCCATTTCTTCAACAATTGCTTCGATTCTCTCCCCCGTCCGCCACGCCAATCGCCTCCTCTAAGCTTGCTTCATTGCTTGGACCTTCGCCATACTCTGTTTGCATTGTATTAATGATATCGATTTCGTGCGGTGCCACAAAAATAACAAGGGGCAGGACCTTTCAAGTGCCATGTCCACATAACGTCTCCACGACTCATTGTTATCAATAGGCATAAGTTCCCAATAATATCCTTCTTGCACGACTCACTACAACGGATAGAGACATTGTGTTCACTCTTGTATCCACTTTAAATCCACGTAGCAACCAACTATACACCGACTCAAATGTTTTCTCGCCGGCCTATCGATGCCCTTTGATTTCATCCTAAATTCGACAAATATACACCTTCCGGACCGTATCTAACGTTGCCTTCACCGTGAACTATCTGAAATATGATCTTACTTGCCATAGTGCCTGACAAACAAATTGAAACTGAGTTCTTCCATACTACGAATATATTGCGTAGATGATTCTCGTGCCTAACTTAATTTCTTTAACAATATGTTCTCTGGTCTACATCTTAAATTTTCCCAAATCGATTTGTTCGTTCCATCTACCGCCAATCGTAACTCGTTCATTTCAATTTGCCAAAATTTATAAACTAAATTCAATTAAATCGTAGTTTATATCTAAACATATTTTGATCATCAACAAAATTATACGTACGATTTTCTATAGTGCTTACCATCTACTCACATAATTTACACTTAGATCCAAACACATTCTACCTAAGTTCATCTATCTATTCTACCTATGTTAATGTCCATTAAATTATCCTTGTTGATCTATCTATTCTACCTATGTTACTGTCGATTAAATTATCTAAATTGATCTAAATTAAACCATCTGTTTTACAAATCTATAACAAACAATTAAATTTATATTTTTCCTAATATTTTATTTACATACTAACTAACAAACAACATAACGACGGGATATTACATTTACCTCCAATGAAGTACGCAATCCAGCAGGGCTTCGTCGCGCTCCTCCTCTTCCTCACCTCTCTCTGTTCTTTTCGGATTTGGGAAGGTGTAAATGAGGTTGAAATGATTGAGAGTCGGCTATATATCGGCTGGGTAAAAACGCCCTTCCGGAGGGCGGGAAGGGCCGCCGCAAAATTGCCGGGCGGCCATGGCAATTTTGCAGCGGCCCCCGTAAGCACGGTGAAAAACGCCCTTGGTAAGGGCGTGAAGGGCCGCCCGCAAAAATGCCGGGCGGCCGGCCTTTGCGCGGCCCCGTGCACACGGTGAAAACGCCCTTGGTAAGGGCGGGAAGGGGGCCGCCTGCAAAAATGCCAGGGCGGCCGACCTTTTGCACGCGCCCCCGTGCACGTGAAAAAGGCCCTTACCAAGGCGGGAAGGGCCGCCAAAATGCCACCGCGCGGCAGACGGCCCCCACGTCCGTCTGTCACGTCGGATATTTCGCCCTCTGGGAGGGCGTTTTTTCCATTCACGTCCTCTCAGAGGGCGGGAGGAGATTACTTTTGTAATTTTCGAAACCCGGAAGTTATTTTTGTAAATCTTTAAAAAAAAATAAAAATGCCAAAAAATCTGTCTGAGGCGGCCCATTACAAAACTGGAGTTTGCTTGAAGCAGCCCATTACGGAGTACAGAATTCTGACGGCCCATACTATCTTTTATTTCTTGGCCCAACAGTATGTATAGCTTTCAGTTTATAAACCTGGTTGGCCTTCTCCGGCCAAACCCTAGCCGGCCTCCTCTCTTCCCCGATTCCCAAACCCTAGCCCTCCGCCGCCCTCCGCCGCGCCCTCCGCCGACACCCTCCGCCGCCCTCCGCCGGCGGAGAGCCCTGCCGACACCCTCCGCCGCCCGGTTCCCTTGCCGCCACCGCCGCAGCCACAGGCAGCAGGATGGAGGCTGGCAGGCCGGAGAGCGCTGCCGGGCAGGGAGAATCCTCCTCCTCGGGCGCGATGGTGGTGGACGCGGCTGGCGGCGTGGAGAAGCCGCGGTTCGAGGCGCTGATGCCGAGCGAGATGAGCGGCGGGAGGCCACAGTTCAGGAAGGTGCCGGTGCCGCAGCACCGATTCGCGCCGCTCAAGAAGGCGTGGATGGATATCTACACCCCCGTCTACGAGCACATGAAGATCGACATCCGCATGAATCTTAAGGTAGGCTCGAATTTCTCGTGGCGGTGCACTTATGATTCTGTTGATAGTCGCAAATTGCCTCATGGATATCTCAATCCTTTGAGTAGCTAATCGCCTCATGGATGTATATCTTTTGGGTAGCATGTGGTTGCAAATCCTGAATAGTGAGACACAAGTTCGTGTTGCTTTTCGGCATGATGCTGCAGTATCAAGCTTGAAATTTTACTTAGGATAAGCGATTCTGTAATACTCGTAACATTGTTGCAAGCTGTACATACTTAGTACATGCGTTGTGCTAGAATTCTAATTTAATATGGTGCTATGAGTAAATGGAGTACATAGTCCATTTTGTTATACTGTAAAAGGACACTGTTTTTTAAATCCTCCGTGCTAATTTCTTGCCCATGACCAGGACGACGATTGAGCTAACCTTGCTAACATAATGTAGTTCAATATCTACTAGTCAATGCAAGTTTGCCAAATATGTGACAATGTATGTACCTTTCCAATTCAGTGTGTAAAAGCAAGCGGCATTGATTATTTATTATAATCCATACTTCACCTAGTTTTGTTCCTAATTCTTCAGAAAGCATAGATATTTGATGTGGTGAAAGCTCACAACTTCCATCTTTTACCTGAGACACTACTAACCACAAATTCATCATAGCTTTGTGTCTGCAAACATGCAGCCGTCATTTGTAAGTCACTCCATTGGTTTATCCTTGTCTTGTGAGTTGTAACTGTTTTTTTTAAAGAAATTTGTAACTGTTTGTTACTGAGCTTAAACCACTGAATCAGTACCTGTGTTCTCTCCCGTTTGGCGAGAGGTGTTATCAGTGCTTATGTGATTTTGCTTGTGAAAAAAATGCCATATTCCTACAATTGTATTGTCGAATACTTAAGCTGCCTATCATCAAATAGACCATATATATATATAATCTGTTTCAATTATCCCAGGCAAGAAGGGTGGAGCTGAAAACAAGACAAGACACACCTGACGTGAGCAATCTTCAGAAGTGTGCAGACTTCGTACATGCTTTTATGCTTGGATTTGACATCGCCGATGCTGTTGCGCTGCTCCGTCTCGATGACCTGTATGTGGATTCCTTCGAGATCAAGGACGTGAAGACACTCCGAGGAGAGCATCTGTCACGTGCTATTGGCCGCTTGTCAGGGAAAGGAGGCAAGACCAAATATGCCATTGAGAATTCTACCAGGACTCGCATAGTTATCGCTGATACGAAGATCCATATACTTGGATCCTTTGTTAACATCAAGGTTGCTCGGGATTCACTCTGTAGTCTTATTTTAGGTTCTCCTGCAGGCAAAGTCTATTCTAAGCTAAGGGCTGTTTCTGCTAGGTTAGCAGAAAGGTATTAAATCGGCCTGTGTGGCATCATACCGTTGCAGTTTTGGCCTCGTAATATGTTGTATTGGCTGATTTGTGTGCCTGGGCTATTAATTGTATCGTTCGAAAGAACAAACTTAAAATGCTGAGAGTTTTGTAATAATACATATGCATTGTGTTTAGTTCTGTCTGGTTGGCCCCCTGTTTCTGGAAATCTATGGCCGTGCTACTGCATATATGATTGATGGGTGTATTATTTTGTGCTGACTGATGAATGGTTTTGTGATAATTATTCGAGGGTACAAATGATTAATTTAACTATCATAGAACTGAAAGAAAATAACACAGTATTATAAGAAATATATATATATATATATATATAATTTAAGAGCTTGAGAAATTTAGATGTGTTGCCATCAGTGTTTCTGTTCATATATCTGTATTTTTCACTTGAGATTTTACTTGGGATTTCAGTCGTGCATAGCAGTGGCGTGAATTGAAGTTTGTACGCACGAGTAGCAGCGGGAAGACTGGCCACGCAAATTCGTCGAGGACTTGGGCTCAAGGCAGTGAAGTGGATCAGAGAGTGGAGCCGCGTCGGTAGACGAGACATTTCTTTCAACGTCCAATTCTCCGATCTGGATAGAGTCGAGGAGCAAGTGTCACCCGTGGGAACGAGTTGATCGATGGAGCCGGCCGAGCGTCACCGCCGGCGGCTGCGGAGGGCGCACACGGCGGACGAGGCGGCGGCGGTGCTGCGGAAGGCGTGGTGCCGGCTGCGGCTGTCGTCGCGGGACCCGTCGCGGGTGCCGCCGTGGGACGCCGTCGTGCTCACGGCAGCCAGCCCGGAGCAGGCCGCGCTCTACGACCGCCAGCTCGCGTGCGCCCGCCGCCTCGGCCGCTTCCCGGCCTCCACCGCCGCCCTCGCCGTCCCCGACCCCGACGCCGCGCGCATCGGCTCCGGCGCCGCCACTCTCCACGCCGTCGCCTCTCTCGTCCGCCATCTCATCGCCCAGGTCCAACCACTTCTGTTGTGCCCTATGCACTCCTACTACAGAATCGATCCCGTGTTAACATTGTCTGAATTTTCAGGCTTCCAACGAAGAGATCACCGAATTGCTGCCCGAAGCAAGTGATTCTCCAGCAGATGACATCCCACTCAGCTCGGTGGTACGATTCATGGCGAAGAAACACATACTGCTGCTTCACGCTGGGGGTGATAGCAAGAGGGTTCCATGGGCGAACCCCATGGGGAAGGCCTTCCTGCCTCTGCCTTACTTGGCCGGGGACAATCCGGACGGACCTGTTCCGCTGCTTTTCGACCACATTCTGGCGGTTTCATCCAGTGCAAGGCAAGCTTTCAACAACCAAGGTTGTAGCTTATAGACAGAGCCACTGATTTTGAGCAATAGGTTCAATTTTAATTGGTACAGTATGATCAGGTGGGATCTTCATAATGACCGGGGATGTTCTTCCGTGCTTCGACGCCTCAAACCTAGTTCTTCCTGATGATGCTGCTTGCATCATCACCGTGCCAACAACTCTAGATGTGGCTGCTAATCATGGTGTAGTTGTAGCGGCTAAGGATGGAACTGATGGGGATAACTATTCCCTGTGTTTGGTTGATAATCTCCTCCAGAAGCCTACAGTACACGAGCTTGTGGAGGGCCAGGCTATTCGAGATGACGGGAGAGCACTGCTTGACACAGGGATAATATCAGCCAGGGGTAAAGCATGGCAGGAGCTTGTTAGACTTGCATATTCATCGAGCCATATCATGATCAAGGAGCTCATAACTAGCAGAAAAGAGGTGAGTAAATATTTCCCAACACACTGTCCAATGTTTCAGAGCAGGCTTACTCATTTATCTGCAGACTTGCTTCATCCAATCAAGGCTATGTGATTATTCTGGAAATGCATGTGTTGCGTTTGTTGTAGGAGATATCGGTCTAATAATGAGCAACTTCCCTTAAAAGACATAATCACTCGTTACTTCAGTTTGGGAGTTATTAAATAAATTTACTACAATTCTTGCAGTGCTGGATGCTCTCCTAGCTGTACAATATAATATTCTATCATCCTGAATTTTATGAAAGTTAGATGCTGTCCGTCTCTGTTTCGCTCTTGCTTTGATATGCTAGAAGCTAGTCTACTTTTCCATCTTAAAGAGAGGCACTGGCATTGTTAGGCTGCTTTATGTTTTATTTCATACTGAGACCAGATTTTCCAAACCTTTTTTCTTTGTCGTGATCAAGCTCCGAATATTCCAAACCTCATTAATCTCGTCTTTTTGGAATATTTTTTGTTAGACCAGAAATTCAAAGTGACGTCCTAAACTCATTTTATTTTGCTCCATTGCTTCCATTAGTTACATTTATCGTTTATCTAACTGTAGATTTGCCATAATATAATTCATTTCGTGTGTTCATATTGGGGAAATATCTGATGAAAACTAGTTAAGTGTTGGAAACTCGTGAAAACCATACCTAAAAGTTTTGTGAATTCAGAAAAAAATTATTAGAGATAGATTTAGATATAAAATACATTCTCGTCAAATCTCAAATCCAAACTCAAGTTCATTTGAGATAGACAAAAAAGATAAATTTCGGGTGAATAGTAACAGTTACTATTTACCTGAAATTTGTCTTTTGTTTCTCTAAAATGAAGTTGAGTTTAAACTTAAGATTTGATTAGAATGTATTTCATATCTGTATTTATCTTTAATATTTTTTTATTAATTTACAGAACTTTTAGGTATGATTTTCACGAGTTTCCAACATTTAGCTAGTTTTCATCGGATATGTCCTCGTTCATATTACTCAATCTATTGCAGATGAGCTTATATGAAGATCTAGTTGCTGCATGGGTGCCTTCCAGGCATGAATGGTTAAGGACCCGTCCCTTGGGCATGGAACTAATTGCTGCTTTGGGAAGGCACAGGATGTTCAGCTTTTGTTCATGTATGTTCTGTTTATAATTGATTATGTAGCAGTTGCAAGTAGATTATGCTGATTTTCTTTCTGGTATGGCTGTGCATTAAATTCTACTGTATTTGACAAACAGTTCACATGTTATATTTCTGATTAGTTATGTGTGATGTTATGCCTTTTGCACAGCTAAGTTGGGACCATTTTCTTTTCAGATGATTTCTCATTTTTACATTTTGGCACATCTGCTGAAGTTCTTGATCACTTGGCGGGCTCATATTCAGGACTTGTAGGGCGAAGGCACATGTCTTCGACACCAGAGACTACTGCTTGTGATATTGCGGCAACAGCTGTCATTTTGTCCAGTAAAATTTCTGCTGGGGTCTCAGTTGGAGAGGATTCATTGGTCTATGATTCATCACTTTCAGGTAGAGTTAGGATTGGCTCACAATCTATTGTTGTTGGGGTGAATATACATGAGTTACATGGGAACAGGTCTCAGATAATCAGTACTAGCTCATACTTCACATTACCTGATCGACATTGCCTCTGGGAAGTGCCTTTGGTAAACTCTGTGGAAAGAGTAATGGTGTACTGTGGCCTTCATGATAATCCAAAAGTATCTATGAAGAGAGATGGGACATTCTGCAGCAAACCATGGAGAAATGTCTTGGAACATCTTAAAATCCAGGATACAGATCTGTGGAGCTCAACCAATGAAGACAGCTGCTTATGGAATGCAAAGCTTTTTCCTGTCATGTCTCTACCTGAAATGCTGAACGTAGGTATGTGGCTTATGGGATCGACATGTGACCTAGATGGCAAAGTCGCTTCCCTGTGGAAAGAATCACGGAGGATCAGCTTAGAAGAGCTACATCGATCGATTGACTACCATCAGCTTTGTATGGATTCAAGCAAGCATCAAGCAGATCTTGCAGCCAACATTGCTAAAGCTTGCATGACCTATGGCTTGCTTGGGCGCAACCTGTTTCAACTATGTGAGGAAATGCTACAACAGGAAAATTCATGCCTAGAAGTCTGTACTGAATTACTTTCGCTTTGTCCCAGTAATGGGGATCAGTGTTCTGGTGTTCTTCCGCAGAGCAGAAGATATCAGGTCAAAATGGATCTGCTTACAGCTTCTGGAGATCTTTCCACCGCAGCTATTGTTGAAGATAAAGTGTGGGCTTCCATAGCAAGTGAAACTGCATCAGCGATTAAGTATGGATCTAAAGGTACAGTCTGTACACTAAAAGAAAATATCAGCAACTGAAATCTTGTGGTCCCAACAAACTTAATGCTATGTTTTCTGTTGCTTTTCTCAAAATGCTGTTATGTCTTCTAGGCAACGAGCTAAATGTGGTTCCTTTTACCATTATCAATATTGATGTTTCTATTAATCTAGTTTACACATATGTATGATTTTGTAGAGCCATCAAGCGATAAGTCTTCGAGTAATGGTAACCTGCATCCTAAGAAGGCTATTGTGGAATTACCAGTCCGTGTTGACTTCGTTGGGGGTTGGAGTGATACACCTCCATGGAGTTTGGAGCGTCCAGGTTGTGTTTTGAATATGGCAATGCGGTTGGAAGGGAACCTTCCAGTTGGTGCTATGATAGAGACAACAGTGGACCACCTTGGAGTTCTCATTGAAGATGATGCTGGCAGAAATGTTTATATTGATGACCTGTCTTCTATTACTTCACCTTTCAAAGAAAATGATTCATTCCGTTTAGTCAAGTCTGCTCTTATTGTGACTGGTGTCCTTAACCATGAAAGATTGTCAAAATTAGGGTTGAACATTAGGACATGGGCAAATGTTCCTCGTGGAAGTGGTCTAGGAACTTCTAGCATATTAGCAGCTGCGGTCGTTAAGGGGCTATTTCAACTTATAGAAGGTGATGAAAGTGATGCTACTGTTGCTAGAGCTGTGCTGGTAGTAGAGCAAGTAATGGGCACAGGCGGTGGATGGCAAGATCAAATTGGCGGCCTATATCCTGGAATCAAGTGCACTCAGAGTTATCCAGGACAGCCATTGCGTTTGCAAGTTGTTCCATTGCTGGCATCTCCGCAGTTGATTCAAGAATTAGAACAACGTCTCCTGGTTGTGTTCACTGGTCAAGTAAGTATGCATTTTCTGCTGTAAGCATATAGAACATAGTAGATAAACTGAAATTAGGGCTAGAAGTTTCAATTTGCAAACAGTAGCAAGTTCAAGTTCCACCATGATTCTAAGATTTGTACGTCCAAACAAGATTCAAAGCGTGCACGCCATCCATTTTCCGCATTGATTTTGCTTTGCAAGCGTATAATTTTCTCCCTTTAATGAATGTATACTCTGCACAGGTAAGGCTTGCCCACCGGGTCCTGCAGAAAGTTGTTACTCGATATCTCCGCCGTGATAGCTTGTTGATATCTAGCATCAAGAGGCTTGCTGAGTTGGCGAAAATTGGAAGGGAAGCCCTGATGAATGGTGAAATAGACGAACTTGGTGGCATAATGTCGGAGGCCTGGAGGCTACATCAGGAGCTAGACCCTTTTTGCAGCAACAAGCTTGTGGACGAATTGTTCGCATTTGCTGACCCTTACTGCTGCGGCTACAAGCTTGTCGGAGCTGGTGGGGGCGGCTTCGCGTTGATGCTTGCAAAGAATCTGAACTCTGCCAAAGAACTCAGACAGGCACTCGAGAATTCTGCCACCTTCGATGTAAAGGTGTACAACTGGAACGTTGCCATGACACCATGAAGATGTATAGAACTCCCGGAGCATATGTTTTCTTACTTTTCCTTCTGGTAAACACAAGTTGCATATACTGCTGGATCCGGGCGTCATTGTACATTTGTGCCGTCCAGTTCATTTATTCAGATATGAAGTGCATTATTTCAACAATCTAATGGTTCCAGGTATTGGTTTCTTGTATAACACTTATCTGATAATTGGTAGGCGAGTTGCAGTTCTAACTCTTAACGATGAACGTCTTCAATGATCACTAATAATTTTGTGAATGTCTTAACAATGACGTGCCGGCACATACCAGCCAGCCATGCCTGCATTGGTATGGATCGATCATGCATGAACTGATGGGCATCAGGACATGGTTTTTCCATCCAACATGACAGATTTCTGTGCCAGCCAACATGGTTTGCCCGACTGTGCTTGGCAACACAGCGGCCATCCCTATGGACAGCAGCTTCCTGTTTGTGCCAGGCAGGCAAGGTAATATGAAGAGTACTGTTCAAGATCACGATATCAATGCCTGGTCCATCGAATCTATTCTGTCTGGGACTAGCAGTCTAGTACACCGACACGATGAGGCATCCGTTTACTACTACTACTTCATGTGGTAGATCTGTTCCATGACCATCTTAAATACTTCACTGTTTGCCTAATGATGTGATGAACAGATGAAGTGGGACAGTAAGATCTTGCACTAGTGTAAATTGCAAGCTAGAAGCTGCAGAGATGCAATGGATGCCAGCTGAGTTGATCGATGCAAAAATGAACCATCACAATCATTTCATTGTACAATCCAATACAAACGGATCAAAAAAGAATATGGAGATCCGAGTTCTGATCATCCAAAGTTAATAAACTCCCTAAGAAATCAACAATCAACAAGAGCAAGGAAGCTCAAAGAGCTCTGCTCTCACAGCAAGAAGACGGCGAAGGAAAGAGCAGCAAGAACGACGGATCCAGCGCCGGCAGCGGCGGCTCGGGACGCCGCCGACTGGTGCGCTCCGGCGGGGCCGAGCGCCGCCGACTCGAACCCTGCCGGCGCCTCCGCCGGCATCGGCGCGAAAGCGGCGAGGTCGTTAGCGGTGGGCGGCAGGTAGGTGCCGTTGGCCATGGGCACGTCGACGGCCAGCCTCTGCCCCTTCCGGCAGTGGCCCGGCGCGGCGCTGATGTAGTAGACGCGGCCGGGTGTGGTGAGGTTGAAGACGGAGTTGCCGTCGTCCAGCTTGAGCACAGGGTCCGACGCCTGGCAGGCGGCGAACGCCACCGGCGTCACCTGCACCACCGAGTCCTGGCTCGGCGGGTACAGAAACCCTGCGTGCACCAGCGATCGATCAGTGAACCAGTGATCCGGTGAAGAAGACGAGTACGAGTACTAGCAATCTAATCGCGAGGCTGGCTTACAGATGGAGTCGCCGAGCGCGAAGTGGATGGATTTGGCCCAGCGCAAGTAGACGTCAGGCTTGGACGGCGGCGGGATGCCCCAGGCGTCGAGGTCGCCCACCTTGTACATCGCGCCGCCGCACCCGTCGATCAGGAGCAGCAGCGCCACCGCCGCCACGGCGACCAGAGATGCCATTGCCGACGACCCACGCATCCTCGTAGCTACCTCACTCTAGTCTCAGGCTCTCAGCTCGCCGCTTTTCCTCGCTCTTTTCTTCTTGTCCTACCAAAGCAAGCGAGCACTGCTCTCACACTACCACCTTATTCGTTTCTTTGCCTATTTATGAGGCGGTTTGGATCGTTGGAGGCAACGGGCGGAATTGACCGAGAGATGTCGCGGCTCGATCGAGCCATGTGTCGCCCGGAATCCCCGGCCTAAATCATCATGTAAGTACGTGTGGTTTGGTTTGTGCTCATAAAACGGCAGGATTAGTGGGGCTTCAGATCACTAAGCATGTGGTCCATGGCATCCTTAGCCACTAATGGTATACTGTTAGTGTTAGTAACTCGGAGTGGAGCAAAGGCTCTGTATTTGCCTGTGTCTGTTTGGCTCCAGTTGGGTGTGGGCTGGTGGTGCTGCTCATCAGACGCAGCACGTGGATCAGTGTAGGGGAGCACGTGGATTCAGAGATCTGAGCTTTTGTTTTTCTTTGCTAGATTATCGTATAGCAAGCAGTGGGAATGGGAGTTCCAAGCATGCTCATGGGGACCGTAGCTCGTGCAGCTTGTTCATGTACAAAACAGTTGCTTTGGCTAACCACTTGTTCTGACATACGGTGTACCACAGTCCATGTTACGGTCGCCTGCCGTGTCGTTGTTTGCCTCCAACTGAGCAGCGAAGCACAACCAAATTGTGATGGGCCGTCCACCGCTTTGGTCGATCGGTTGATGGGCCGCACGAGCGGAGAGCCGCCGTCAAAATCGCGGCCCATGAATCGCAACGTCGGCGAGCGCGAAAATATCACATCACACGCAAAGGCTCGTCACAAATTGGCTGGCAGGTGGCTTCGGCCTCCAGAAAGTGCTGTAAAATAAAGAGGCCGACGCGGAATACGCGTAGGCAAGATCCGTGCCGAAACCCTCCTCTTCTCCTCTTCTCTCGCTTCCCTTTCTTCCCTTCCACGCCGCCCGCCGCCGCCGCCATGGCTGATCCGCGGTTGTTCTCGTCGGGATCCGGCTCCCGAGACGACCGCACGGACGCCTCCGGCCGGCGGTTGTACAACCCCTACCAGGACCTCAATATCCCCTACAAGCAGCTCTACGACCTCCCCACCTCCCCGGAGTTCCTCTTCCAGGAGGAGTCCCTCGCCCAGCGCCGCTCCTGGGGCGAGAACCTCACCTACTACACCGGCATAGGCGACCTCTCGGGCGCCGTCGCCGGCGCCGCCATCGGTCTCCGCGACGCTGCCCGCAACGCCGAGCCCGGGGACACCGCTAAGATCCGGGCGAATCGTGTCCTCAACTCATGCGGCAGCTCCGGCCGCCGCATGGGTAACACGCTCGGGGTTATCGGCCTGCTCTATGCTGGGATCGAGAGCGGCATGGTCGCCGTGCGCGACCGCGACGACTGGATCAACAGCGTCACCGCGGGGCTCGGCACCGGCGCGCTGTTCCGCGCCGCCAACGGGCCGCGCTCCGCCGCCGTCGCGGGCGCCATCGGAGGGGTCCTCGCCGGCGCCGCCATGGCCGGCAAGCAGGCGGCGAAGAGATATGTGCCCGCCCTCTGATGCGTCCGCACGGTATTCTCTCTCTTGTGATAACAAATGGTCGAATCAATTAGTCGCCAAAAGGATGTCATTTCTTCGTTTTGCTCTCCTGGTTAATTTATTGGAGAAGGGTTTTTCCTCTCAAAATTATATTTTAGTGTTATGTTACATGTAATGGATATGATCGGACCAGATCAGCAAATTTTTGCCGTATGTTGCAAAATGTAACGTCTTCTCAAGTAGCTAGTTAGCCAGTACCGACACAATAATACATACATTTACGTTATGCTGCTGGTGAGTCCATGACAATGTGAAATGTAATGTTCATTCTAGTGTAGTTTTCCTAGATTATTATGGTGTGTGTTTCTCTTGCAATGAAACAATATGCCATAAAAGAGTAGTGCTAATTTTTGCGTGTTTCTAATCTGCCTTTGGATGTCATTCACATTATGGTGCTGCACTTTACATTCTATCAAGTGATGCATTATGGTTGCAGGTTCGAATAGACATAAAGATATTTAGTTATACCCAATGTTGATTCCTTATGTCTGTCTGAACCTGTAGTTCTCAAGGACTTCCACATGCATTCTGTTGTGTATATTGGATATTGATGATCATTGCATATTATTGTATCATTTGATGCTCTGTTGCAACTATACAGCAATGTTTTTGTTTGCATGTTCTGCATTTGACTCTTGGTACAGGTCACACTACTGACTACTACCCTGGTCCCCAAATACAAGGGATTTTGCCTATGTAACTACATAGGCAAAATCCCTTATCAAGTACTGATGTCATGCTATATTGCCATGTCACATGGTGATTGTTATGCTCATATGTTTCAATGTAAGACATTCATTAGGAATTTTTAAGGTCTTGTTTGGCATCTACAAAACACGCTGCCCGTCTTGAAGTTTGGCATTTGTAAACTGCTGGTTGATGCTGAAAGCATGTATCTCTTGTTCAGTGATGTCTAACTGAGTGTTAACTAGTCCAAATTTCAGCTCATACTTTCACCACATTTTCCCTTTTAAATGGATGTTTTAGTTTGTCTTCTCATCATCACAACACATTACAATGTTCGTGTTTTCTATCTGTTGCAGGCTTATCCTGTTCTGTTACTACTATGCATGTCTTCTTGTTCTGCAAATTGATGGTTTCCTGTCACAAATTTTCTTGGTCTTCCAACTGATCTATTGATGTTAATGCAAAGCTGAAAATCATCAAACTTTAAGCAGTGGAAGAGTAATGTATTTCATCACCAGCTTCTGTTTTCGCTCTTCTGGGTGTTTTTTCATATTGTATGCTGGCCTAGTTGGTTAGTTCTTTTCGTCCTCTTCCAGTAATGTTTTGGTGGGTTAACTCTATCATACTCTGATGTTACCATTCGGTTGGTGGGTTAGGCAGACAACTGTTCTTCTGTTGAGCTGTGTGCCTTCTGGGCATTTCTGAGATGTGGCCATCCACTTATACTTGTGCAACCCACCATTTATACTCCTTCCTAGTTATCACTTGTATGTTCGTAAAGCTTTCGACCGTTTTGGCTCGTCCAATAATCCGGTGCAGCAAACAAGACCTTCCTTTCATTTCCTTATGAGTTGCAGTGTGATGAACTACTTCACCTTATGGCAGACTGGCATCTTATCACTTGTATATTCTTAAAGCTTGCGACCTTTTTGGCTCGGACAATAATCTGGTGCAGCAAACAAAGACCTTTTCCTTTCATTTCCTAATGAGATGCAGTGTGATGAACTATTTCACCTTATGGCAGACTAGCATGTATTCAGCAGATATTTAGGCATGTAAGATGTGATAAATTCAAGAGCTTTACTGTAAGAGGATGTTACGGCAAGAATAATCCCTTCTGATCATCAAGTCAAATCTATCTTGCAAGTCGTGAGTGCCCAGTACGAGGATGTTGGATCAAGTCAGTCTGGACGCGTACAAGTATGGAAACTCCTATACACGCCAGATCCAAGATGTGAGTTGGTCTAGGCGTTCGGTATTACCGAACCGGTCGATTGGTTTGGTTTTGGTTCCTATAGAAATTGGTTTGGTTTTGGTTCCTATAGAAATTCGGTTTTTCGGTTTTTCAGAAACACGGTACCGATTGGTTCCTAAAAAACTCAGAAACACGGTATCGATTGGTTCTATCGACAAAATTTGGTTTCGGTAAATTTGGTTTGGTTTTAGTATTTATCGAAAATATCGAACAGAGTACATCACAATGTAACATTCGGTTCAATAGCTAATTTTGACAAGAATTTAACATATAAAATCATACATATAAAAAACCCTCAAATAGTAGATATTCACAAATACATAATATAAGAAGATATCCATAAATACATAATATAAATACATAATATAGTTGTTCACAATAGAACCATCAATAATATAAAAATTAAGCATAAGTTTAAACATAAGTACAGAATTAATTTTGTTACTTTGGTAATAATTTTGGTTTACCCAGGTATAAGATTCTCGAGAACGGTTTTGGTATTTTTCGGGTACTTTCAGTAGGGTTCTCGATTCTTGGTGCCGCTAGATGTGAGACGGCAAGAGATTAGCTGTAAGGGACAAATATTTCGAGGAAACAGCACGATATCTGACAAGGTGTTCTCTCTTGTGTAAAATATAACTTCGATTACGATATCCGTAGCATTTAAATTCATATAATGTCATGCTGGTGAACAACAAAAACAAATAACAAATGACAACATGAATAGCCTCTATCTCGGCTATAGCTCAATGCTTGCTGAACTATGTATTGCCTCTTGTGCCTACTACACTTGCTCCACAGATGTGAACTACTACCAGCCCATGCTCAATCGACATTGCAGAAATGAAGTTACAAACAAAAACAACAGCTCTTTTCTGCAACGTCCATCTTATTCAGCAGCCTGGTAGAAATGAATTGCAGTATGGGCTGCATGCTTATATTCGATTTGTTTGTATGATCCTATCAATCCTTAAGGATTCAGTGGCTCATCTTCATCAACCATCTCTTGTGCTTCTGCAGAAAATGTTAACCCCAACAGTTAGGAATAAAAGAAATTGAATGTCAAATCAATTTTAGTTTTTATATGTGGAGTAATGAAGAAAGATACATACTTGTCGATGATTTGTGTAGGTCAGAAACAACCATTAGCCGTCTCTGCAGGATTGCCGCCATGAAGAGGAAGATAGAACACATGCCAAACATGACAGTGATAGGGAATGCATTTACCTGCAAAATTCACAGAAACAAACGTTATTTTTGAAGGAAATTAACAGATTAGAATCATGAGATTCAGTAAGAACCTTTTCCCTTACATTGTAAAGCACCACACAAACAAACAAGTTCAGTGGTATGCGGAAGAAATTCATGATTGTGCTTCTTGCCTCCTCAGGAATATATTGAGATCTCATCTTCATGATTGATGGCCAGAATATGCCAACACATGCCTCAAAGGTACAGAAACCAAGCAGCTGCAGAGTGCCTCCAAACGAGATGCTACCTCCTTTCGCTGAAGAAGTTGGCACTAGGAACTGTTCAACATTTAGCAAGCGGATATTAGGCTCTGAATTATAAGAGAAAAGTTGACAGCAGTATAAGCAGCGTTCTTACGTTGGTGACAACAGGAAGGAAAAGGGTGAAGGCTGATATTGTAAACACGATCTGCATATAACCTTCGACCTTGAGCTTTCGGGCTAACAGGCGTGCAGCAATGGAGCTACCCAACATTGACGACAGCATGAATGTGGCAAATATGAAGCCATGAGGAATATCTTCTTCATTTGGGCTCAACGCCGGAGTCAGAGGAAGACGAAAGTATACATTGAGCCCTCAAACAATGATTGTATGGCTCCCAGTAATGCAATTTTTTCATCTAAAGATTTCAATGACGATGTCAGGATGCCAATTGTCAACTTTGATACATATCTGTTTATCTGTCAATCCAATAAGATGAGTTGAGCATACCTGAAGCAATTGCTTTGGCTGCAACCTTGAACTGGGACATCAAGTCCTTGCTTTCAGATGGATCTCCATAGTTTTCACTCCATGAAGACATTATGATAGCCATGCCAATTGCCAGGAAGCATGCAGCAGCATCAAATGGTGCCACAGGACCAAAGCCCAAGTTATCAGCAAGCAGGTTTGCAAATAGCCCGGATACAATTGCGACCAGGCCATTGCCAAGAAATATAGCCTTGGAGAATGTGATCGACAGCCATTGTGAATCAAAACCTCTCTGTGAAAGGAAATACCAAGGTTAAACTTTACAGTGAAAGATTGGTAATGCAGATAAGTAATTTACTGTGATGCATCACATTGGAGAAGTTTGCAAACGACAAGGACCATTTATTAGTTAGTTAATCAAAACCCCAGCTTTGTCACGGGAAGAAGAACACTGCATGGTGTGTCACAGCCTCACAGGCAACAGATACTTTTAGCTGGATCCTTGGATTCTTGTTCATAATTGAATGAATTATTGAATATGTCTGAGATTAATATCCATAGGAGAAGGCACATGGCCGAATAAAAGGACAATCTATAGTGAGTGTGAGGCTATCCTAAATACTCCAGCTTTATTAAATGGGCCATGCTTTTTAAATGCCTACCCTTGTGACGATGCAACTATCTTATTCTGATCCACCGACACACTGACCAGAAACAAAACAAAAAATGGTGGCTCTGAGTTTGCAACTATACTAGTACTACTAGCTACTCCATACTAGATTTCAGTCTTTTCTTTTCAGATCCTGACAAAGTGACCTTTTCCTGTATAATCTCAAACTGGAAATCCATTTTTTATGTGCCTAATTGAATTAGTAGTAAAACATCCCAGAAAAAGGTACTCCTAACTCGCTTGGATGACAAGTATGTGATTATGTGAATGAATCCAAATGACGTTCTAATAGTTTATTCACAACAAAGATAGGAATAAACTGGGTTGCTTAAGGTTAAAACATTCCAAATATGTATTCCTTATACCACTAGAACATGCCCTTCTAGATAGACAACTAAAAAAAAGGAGGAACCTTTGGATTAAAGTTAAAGTCAGACCAGATACAGCTGCAAAGCATCAGTGCGAGGGGGACACTGACAAGCAGATCTGGCGCTGCGGATAATTACAGAAATAAGTACCTTGTTGTGCTCCGCGACGAGCCATGACTCGAACGCCGAGAAGAGCAGCGAGGTGGCGATTCCTCCGAGCACGCGGCCGATCATGAGGATCTTGTACTCGGGCGAGTGCTTGGTGATGCAGCTGAGGATGTAGCTGATGCAGTAGGTGATGCACGCCCTCTTCCTCCCCCTGAACACACGCAACCGGCAGATTTCTGAGTCTCAGCGGGACACAATCTATGACAATTGGAGAGGAATTGATGAAGAAGAAACGTACTGCTTGTCGGCGAGGGATCCGACGATGGTGCCGAAGAGCATGGAGGATCCGAATCCGGCGATGAAGAGGCGGCCGATGTCGCCCTTGTCGAAGCCGTACTGGCTGTAGAGGTAGTACACGTACGGCCCTTGCAGCCAGTCCCCGGCTGAACACAACAAGATTGTTGAAACCCATCAAAACCAGCTTTCTCCATCCCCAGATCCGGGGCGGATGAAATGCGCGACGAATCGAAGGTTTCAGGGGAGTAGAAGGAAGGAAGGATCACATACACATCATGAGGGAGTAGACGAGGACGTAGTTGTTCTTGAAGGAGTTGAATGCCTGGGAGGTGGTGACCCGGTCCTTGGCGCTCTTGCCGAGCTCCAGCCCGGCCACCACGGCGGCGAGGCCCCCAAACACCAGGTAGTAGAACACCTCCATGGCTCAGAGAGAGAGATGGAAGAAGGAAGAGGAGAAGCACGGGTGGATCGGCGAGCCGACTCCTCAGCCGGTGGGATTTATACGCGCGTTTCTTGGGATTTCGGGTGCGGTGCGTGTGGGGAAATTCTGGCTAGTTGGGCGTTGGGTTTTGGGGGCATTGGAGTGGAGTGGAGTGGAGTGGCCGCCGAGTGGGGTTTGGGCAGTGAGTGTGCGTGCGCCAAATCTTCGGCCGGCACGCACTTGCGGTTGATGGGAATTGCGCTTGCTGCCGCCGCCGCGGGATCGGACGTGTGTGTCCGGGGCCCAACGGTGGGTGAGATTTCTTCCAATTGATGATGATTCCAGTGGTGGTGGATAGATGGATTTTGGCTGTTCATCTACTCGGCCGCGTTACGGACGCATTTCTCGATCGTCAGGGAATTTTTCTTGGCTGCCTGCGTAGGACCGCGTAGTATGTCATACAATGCCAGACTGCCGGGTGCTAGTACTGTAGTACAGTCGGTGGAACACCGGATTGACGGTGTCCCAGTGCCAGATCAACCAAACCTTGTTCGTTTTCTCTCCTTATCCCTCTCGAATTGATCAAGTTACTTGTGCGCTGTGAAACAAGTGTCGGCGTGAGGGTGAGGCATTGGACCACTGCAATGGACGGTGGATCTACCCTGTTACAAGAGCGCACCCTGGCAGTACACCAGTGCTTGCACGTTTTCGGAGACAAAGGCTCATCAAAGCCTACCTCACCCATGCTCATCATCCCGATCCGAGTCACAAGTTTACAAACCGTCATTTTCTAAGAACTCCTTACCAGCATCTCCAATGACTTTCATATCTCCTATTTTATTCAAATTTTAGAAGTTTTAGACTAAAATTCAGCTTTCAATAGATGTTCTATCACATTTCCTACAAATTTTCATCTTCTATTCTCTCTCCCCGTTCCTCACTTCTGAGAAACGAGATCCCATCACCTATCCGCTCTCCCGCACGCGCGGACTGGCGGCAAAAATCTCCCGCGGAAAAAATCAGCGTGCATCTTCTTCTCCCTCCCGCCGGAGCTCGCCTCACCTCCAACCAAAGAACTCGGCAGCGACACTGACAGTCTCCTCCACCATTGACCTAGCCGCCTAGGGCAAGAGATCGAGAAGAGGAGCGGAGGGAGGAGGAGATGGGGGAGTGGAGCAAGAGCAGCTCCTCAGCCTGGGCGTCCTCATCGACATCGTCGACGAGCAGTGGATGCACGACACACTCCCCGCCGACGGTAACCACCGCGCACCCTCCTCTTCCTCTCCTCCCCTTCCGCGTCGACGAGATGTTTTTGACTTTGATTTGCCGCTCGGAACGATCCCCTTTCCGTGCCAGTCTTGCAGATGTCCCCGTGCCGCCCGCCATGGCCGTGAAGACGGAGGAAGCGGAGGATCCAGCACCCGCCCTACGCTTCTTGCACCTCATTCTTCCCCCTCTCTATTGCTCAGTGTTTTTGGCAGGGCATTCCGATCGTTTGAATGAGATGATTAGCAAACTCTGGATTAAAATCAACCACTTGATTAACCACTTGGAACTTGTTGGGAGAGGATACTTGATTAAAATCAGTATTTTTAGATACATGAGTCTACACTACAATATTAAAATCAGTATTTGGGCCTAAGAAATAGGGTCCAAAATATTTTTAGGTGGCACAATCCACGGATTTAAATTTATTGAGAAACTTTTTTTCATTGGATGAGAAAATAGTTCGAAGGATATATTTTTTTACATGCATCCCAAACTGTATTATAGAATATCATTTTATAAAAATTATTAGAGATGCTCTAACATCTGATATCGTGATTATGACTAGCATTGCACTGGCAGTCTCCATCTTTGACTCGGAATGAGATGTTCCCCTTTGGTCAACGGCTCACGCTTGCAGTGTGTTTGGCCCTAGACCACTGCAGCTAGCTTGCAAGCGGTGGAGATTTTGTAATGCGATCTGATCGGTTTGGTTTGGTTTTGTCGAGCCGAGTCGCACACGGTTAGCCGGTTAGGCAGCCTCACACGCACTGTGTTTGCGTTGCGTTTGCGTGCTGGACGTACGGCGAGCCAGCGACCGAACCACCCAAATGCCCGCGTAAACGCGCCCGTGGCCCGCCCAGGGTTTTACGTTTTTTTAACTGCTCCGACAAATTTTAAAACGGTTAACTATGAGTTGGTCATAATACCGTACGTTTAAAAGGTTTATCGGTCGTAGTTTTCATACTATTTAACACGGTTATCATGATTTGATACGATATGACACGATTATCACGACACGATTATCATGATTTGATACGGTAACCAATTGAACCTTATAAACAGTGTTAGTTTGGACCATCAATTTTTTTTAATTTCATGACCTAATATTAGTTTAAATTTAAAAAATGATTTTATCTCGTTTGTTTTTAAAAATTTCTTCTTCATTTGGCACTACATTTTAAAAAGTACGTCTAGGATTTTTTGATTTTTCCGATTTTTTCAAAAAGTTTGAATTCGAATTAAATTTACTCAAACTTATCGCCGTAACCCTTTACTGTACCCCAACGATAAATGCGGTTAAGTCAAACCCTGCGCCCGCCTCCGCAACTGAACTGAAAAGCGCCACTCCCTTCCATCTTTATCCAATGGGATTACCCCTCGAGCCTCCCCGCGGAGAATTCCCACGCTCCCCCACCGGGCCGCGCGCTAGGGTTCGTTTCAACCACTTCGATGCCGGTGAGATCAGTCGCGGAGAGAGGGAGGGGGGGAGAGAGGAGGCGATGGATGGCGGAGCAGGGCGTCCTCATCATCCGCGGCGTTTGGTAGGTAGATGTCTCCGATATCCATCGCTAGTTTGCGGCGAATCGCCCTTGTGGATCCTTGAGGCGATGCCCTAATCGTGCTTTGCAATGCGGGCGGATGTACAGGCGGCGGCTTCAATGGCGATGGTTGGCGGAGCAGCGGTGCCCGCAGGTGGTACCTCATTTGGTAATGCGCCGAGGGGCGAGACGAAAGTGATCCCCCTCTCCTCGCGGGTAATCGCCTGCAACTGCAAGCGGATCGCTCGCTTCTTGGAATCCTCGGTAAGGTTCTCGAAACTTCCGATTCGGTTGTAGAATATGGTTTAGGGTTTACGTTTTTTTTTTTGCGGAGAGAATGCGGATTTAGTCGCGTCAATGGTGGGGCAAATGTAGATTTAATCACGTCATCATACCTTCAATATGGGTATTTTTGCGACATAATATGTTGAATTCTGAGTATTGTACGTGTGTTCAGTTTAAGGTGGATGATTCAGATATTTGGTTTGCAGAGTTTAGTTGGGACAGTACCTTCATATGGGTAGACAAGCTAAATTGGCATAAATAATGTCATTGTGAATTGGCAGATTTTTTTCCGGTTGATATGTGTGGTGAATTGTGTTGCAAAGTTTTTTATTTCTAGGTTTAGATTATTTGGATCATTGTTTAAGTATACAGGCATTTTACCTACACAGGCTAAATGCAGTTCTAGTGGATCTTGCACATGTATGTACACACGCATGATCTAGAGCTGGCTTAGGTAGTTTAAGGGGCCATGCTTCCCTCAAGAGCCTTGAGAATGTAATGGCTGAAGCTAGTTTTGCACGTGCTGCTGCTGCACGTAAGCAGATTATGGTGCCTGAAGCATCAACAGTTTGATCTTATTATATCATTGTTCAGAAAGGTGAAAGAAGGAATCAGGTATTTTCAGCGCTGGATGCTCCTTTAGTTTTAGGGTAAGAGAGAAATGAGAGAGGGAAAATAGGTTGTGATGTGGAGCAGCGGACAACTAGTATGTAACGATTTTGTTCAGCTTTTGATCAGCCAATTTTGTTATCTGGGATAAGTATATGGCTATTGGGGATGAGATAGTTCAGGGGAAGGACTAAGTAGATTGGATTAGAAGCACTGTGAGGATTGGAATCAGTGAGCTTTGGTTTGTTGGTTAGTTGTTTCAGGGAGGAAGAATACGGGAATATGGTGAGTAGGCTCAGGCTGTGAGGTTGAATGACCTGTAAAACAGAGGCATCTTAAGTAAATCTGAAAAGAGAAAGGGTGCCCCTGGTTGTTTTGAAGGTATAGTGATTAGTAAGTGACAATTCTAAGCAAGGGCCCAACTGTCAATCACCAAAGTGGGGATGTAGTTTGAGCTGATAGCAATAGATACAAAATAAGGTAGATTATAATATCAACAATTTATATATTGAACCGAAGAGAATGTCCAAACTAAAGTTAGGAGCCTAGCAGTAATGTTCCCTCCTTCAAATAGGGGTTGCCCTTTTTATTTGTGCATACTGCCAGCACTGATAGCTAGAGACTAGAGGTGGTATATACTATATTATAAGTTTTCTCATTTGGTATTGGACTGTAGTTATGTTTACTTTTTTAGGTTTTCATACACGGATATGTAGAAAGAGTTATAACCAAGGTGTTGTGTTTGTAAGAATTAGTTTGACCTGCACTACTTTAGTTTTGAGGTCCTGGCATATATAAGCATTGTGAAGACATACCAGTACCAAGCATCAACGTATATTTCTTTCTTAATGTCAGAACTAAGTATCGATAATATTTGTTTTGGAATATTTATGCAGTATAAATCAACAGACCATTTAGGCATTTACCTCCAGATGCTGGGTCATCTCTAGTTTTGTTAAGCAATTCCCAATCCCATGGAGAACCAGGAAACAGAGTACAGCTCAAGGTCCAGTACGGGGTTTGACATCATGACTCATATTGACGGTGGCATGTCATTTCAGAGCGCTACAGCAATCCCAGGATGACAAAAAGATTCATTTATTGATGCTTAGTAAGTCATTTTTTTCATTGAACCTATCATTTTCTTTACTCAGTATCAAAGTTACAGTTTTCCTTTTTTCCCTGCATCAAGAGCACTTGTCACTTTATTAGACTGTTCTTGTGGCAAAACAGCCCTGGTAAAGAATGGTAGCAATTTAGGCTAAACTGGGACCCCTATTATATGCATTTAAATATTTCATGCGCACTGCAAATGTAACAAAGCGTGATCAACATCAAGTAGCACTAGGCATAGTATTTTAGTCAGTCTGAAAAAAAAGGTCATTTTGCAGCTCCAAGCTCTCGTTTCCTGATTTTCTTCTGCCCTCAGAAAGTCTCATTTCCTTTTGTTTTCTGTATATTGGCATGCATAAATTTGAGACATGATAAGGTGGACCATCATCATGGATGCCCCTTCTATGCATCTCCCCGTTGGGCTAGATTTTCCTAGTTTCCCGTATGGTATGCTTCATGAAATACACTAATAAGCCCTGCTATCTGTTGAATCTTGGGGTGTTGTGAGGCTTTTAAATTGTATTATACTAGAAATAATTTTGATGCATGGTCTGTACTAAGTATATCTGTGTAATGGATCACATAAACAGTGAAATAATTGTTTCACTTTGTTCTCGTATCCTCTCATTTTTCTTGGTAATCAGTTGGTACAGACTTTGCTAGTCATAGTTATGTGGCGTGTTGGTAATTGTGGGATCTCATGCTAATTTACAACTCGAAACAGCTATACTGTTAGAAACTTTGTGTTTGTATATGAATGTGTATCGGCTTTTCAGGAGGTCAATCTGTTGTATCTCAACCTAACGGCCGGTTTAAATGAGGCATGTCAGGCATGAGATGGAAGGCAATTTTGATGGTTCGTCCTCCTATCATCTTTTTGCCTCTCTTGTTCGACAGCCATAGTTTTCAACCCACCTGATTTTTTTTTCCATACGTACGCTTCTCAAACTGCTAAACGATGTGATTTTTACAAAAAATTTATGTAGAAAAGTTGCTTTAAAAATCTATTTCAAAATAACTAATATTTAATTAATTATGCTCAGTTTTGCATGCGCAAGTGATCAACTTTTAACCTTAACAGCCGAACACAGCCATTAATAGTGTGTTTTTACAAATGTACAGGTGTCAACCATATCTGGCGTTCACTGAGGTTTTCAACTCGTTTTGTGCTGGCAACTCTGCAACTTGTGTAAGAAGGCCCGAATGGCCTTTAATTAGTCCTATGCAGCCATGCGAGGTTCTGTAGGCCTTGGTTAGAACTTAGAAATGGGCAGCATCGTGCCCTGAGCTCATATATGAACCGTACACGATCGTTCAGGTCGAATGTAGATAGATCCGCTGTACGTACTTTAAATGCACATTTTTCGCTGACAATACGGTAGATGGGAAGATAATGTGCTGTAACTTTAACCGTGGTGGATATTTGTCCCTTCATAGATCGACCACTTGCAAAAAAGAAAGCGTTTCATGTGCCATGAATGCTTATTATCAAAGCGTAAAGGTTGCTAATGGGCCATTAGTGAGCCTAAACTTAGATGAAGATCGTAAATGGGCCTAATATTTACCACTATGGTAAATGGGCTTATAACCAGACGGACCGTAAATGGGCTTAAATGTTGATCAGATGGACTGAACGTCAGTGGATATGGGCCGTAATTGGGCTCAATGTTTGCCGTATGCGAGCCTCCACGTTGCTGAGATGCGCCATTAAAGATTGACAATATGGGGCCTTTGTTGGGCCTAAGCAATACCAAAACGGGCCATAAACGGACCTTAACATTGACAAGGTCAACCATTGGTGGGTCTAAAGTTTAACGTTTCGGTTATGCTATACATTTGTCGATAATTTTTTTTAAAAAAATAAACATATGTAATTATAGTGCAATAATTACATTGTAACTTATATGTAAATTGTAAATGTAACTTTTACATAATTTTGAATAATTTGATTTTCTTTAAGACTCGTGTAAACGAGAGAACAAAATCACAACATGCGCATATGCGAGGGAATTCACTCTCACGACCTATGTTTCATGAAAACAACATGTAACCGAGGAATTTTTGAAAATTATATTGTTGGAGAAATTTTATCGACAAATGTATAGTCTTATCTTGTCGAGTTTCAAAATAATCCCTTAACTGAAATACCAGATATAACACATCCTTAATCTTGTAAAACTAGATCATATTGGGTCCCAAGGCACTATTGCTCCCAATCTTGGTTGACGTGACGGCTAAGTTAGCATGGACCCATGTAGGCCTCACCTATCAGCAGTCCTCAAACATATCTAACATAAAACATACAAGTGTTGCAACTTAGAACAATGCTTGGTTTGCAACGTATTATCGTTACATATAAACTGGATATCATTAATCAAACCGACCAAACTATCGTCCTTTTATCCTCCATCCGTCCCAAAATAGACCAATTTCAGATTGGATGGGACATTTTTTAGAAAATGAATCTGGACAAATCTTTATCCAGATTCGTTTGACTAGAAAGTATCTCATATCATCTTAAATTAATTTATTTTGGGATGGTAGGAATATGTGTCAAAATGCACGACTCTACAAACTCTAAAATTATTTGTATACAATAACAAATACCCTCAGTCCAAGTGAACAAATATTAAAGCAGCATTATATACACGAACCATGCTGCAAATACAAAATCATGGCAAGAGGTGTAGTGTACCTTGTAGGTGCAGTTCATGACAATATCTTTACACGATGGAGGAAAGAAAAATGGGACATTTTCTGGAATCGGCCATAGTACCTGGGGAACGACAATTAGAATTCATATGAATTTCAAAATTATATGCAGGGTTGTAAAGCTATCTTTCTGAATTATTAGATCAGACATTGATGAATGAATAGCCAAAAAGGAAATGAAATCAGACAAGATGGTCGCAGTCTCTGAAATAAACAATTTCAGTCTTTTAGCTTAATTGATTTTCAGAGAGTCCAGACAGAAGCATCTAATGGCATTTAGTCGCTCCAAATGCCCCTTAGGCATCGGTTGGCGGTGGAAGAGGCAAAGATCTCAGCCTCTCAGGTGATTGTCCATATCCTTTTTCTCAAATGGCCATATTTTGCTTGTTCACATCAGTGTCATCTATATGCTCTTACTGATTGGGGTCGGATGGATGCAGCAATGCATCAATGGCAATGAAACCAGCATATGATTGTGCAAAGCATTTGCAGGGGAAGGAATGGAGGACAAAACAGCTGCAAAATACAGGAGACGGCTTATGAACCGACAATTGACAGAAAAGCAGAATAGAGGGCACTGATGCATCTTTTTTGTACACAAATCGTATGCCATTGTACCCGTGCAAGACCGGGGCAAGGCCGAGGCGATCGGGCGCTATGTCTCAGTGGAAGGGAAGAGTCGCGCCCGCTCGGCGACGGCAATCGGCGAGGAGTCGACGATGCACGCGCAGGGTGCGGCGGAGACGCGGCAGTCGGTGGCGGACATGGGCTGAACTGCTGATCTAGTGCGGTGGAGGGAGAGGCCAGCGGCGGAGGGCCCGTAACAATGCGCGCTCGAGATGCGGCAGGTGGATGCATACAGATACGGCGTGGCAGAGGGAGAGGCCGGCGAGGATCCGGTGGAGGCAACGGTAGCACGAGGGAGCCCGCGATGGAGGAGCCGCCGGGAGCACGGTGGTCGCAGCAGGGAGGGGGCGCTTCGAAGTGAGGTCGGGATTATCGGAAGGGGAGGAAGAGCGACGGGACGGCGTCAGGGGCGGCGGCGAGCGATGGAGACGGGGACGCAGGGAGGAGGAGCGACGGGGGTTTGAGGGGAAAAAAAAAGAGATACTTCATTATTATATGTAGCAATTAAAGATTATCGTTAGATCCACGTGACATACACACGTAATTTTTTAATTATCAAATCTTTAAAAAAGTGACAAATAGTTAAATGACTCGAAAAAAAAGATCGAGGCGGTACGGTTTTCTCACGCGTAGTGAAATTCAGAGGAGATCGATGCGGTTGGAGGATCATGAAATGAATCTCGTCCATCAGATCCGACGGATCAAACGGTCAGAAGTAGCATTCGTAGGAACAACAACCACCACTACGATTACGATCTTTTAGATAGTAGAGAATAAATAAATTAACTATATTATGAAGTTAAAAATTAAATTAGAAGTCATGTTTATCACATCTTCAAATCCCAGAGCAAGATTGAATTTAAATTTTATATGTTGAAATTATAATGGTTTTAAAATTTTAGAAATAAAATGATCTCATTTAAATGTTATAATCCAAATTTGTGGATTTATAGCATTAGGAATACATAGTTAAAAATATTTTGTATCCGTAGCAGCTATGGTCTAAAACAGTTTTTCAAAGAAATTTATATATAAAGAGATGTCCCAAAATCGTACCGTTTGATATGTCAAAAGGCATGGCGTTGAATGGAATAGTTGCACTCCTAAAAAAAGGATGCACCCTGTATTATCCTTTTTCCGAAAATATTCTTCCGTTTCTTAATGTATAAGGATCAAAGGCGACTTTTTATGGCAAAGGGTCGTGGCGTTGACACTACACTGTACAACACTGCAGCTAAAGCACATATACATGCAATAGCATGCATGGGCCAATACTCTCCATGATTGAGTATTCAGCATATGCCATACCCTGACGGTGCTACTGCTAGGCAATCTTGCATCCAAATTTTAGACTGAACCAGCATCTTGCTGACACGCCGGTTTCCTTTTGAGCTTCGTATGTGAGCGTCGGCATATCTTATCCTTCTCTTTTTGGGCCTTCTCTTCCCTGTAACTGAGGTGTTCTGTTAATGGCTGGCCCATCCTTTTTATATGACAAAACACCTTCTAGAGACTAGAATATGTTCCCTGCATGCATGAAGCTTATCCAAAAGGGATATAAATAAAGGTTAGATTAATGGTTGGCTATTGGTTATATGTAATTAGATCAGTTACCTGTGATCGTCAAAACGAATCAGAGTACGGTGTGCAGTTGCGTACTTGCGTGGTTATTTAATATACTACGTGCATATGCTTGTTTATTCAAAGTTTAGCCATAATAATTCCAACACAGAAATGTAAAAGTCCAAGCTTTGGATTTTATTCTAGATGAGAGAACGATGGCGTGTTAAAGATGCCTAAATGCGTTAAGAGATGTTTTGTCTTGACAACAACTCCTGTTTATGTTTTCGACATTTTGTTAGTTTCCTATTTGTAGAGCTCGCAGTTCTAATTGGCGTTTTCATGACTAGAAACAGGCCGGCGCCGCGACGAAGGTTCTAGTTTGATTTTTCTGACCTTTTCTGATCGAAACGCCGTTGATCGCTTTGCTTTACCTGACCCCGCGCACGACCTGCACCTGCCTATAGCTATTATTCCCTTTGTGTCGAGTTCCAGTCCAAAGTCCAAACACGCCAGCGAGATAATTCCCTTGCTCTGACTCGTGGCGAGAATTCACGAGTGTCGATCATTTCGTTGTCACGGCTTTAATCTGGAGGAAACGAGAGTACGTGTAGTGTAACGCAGGTAATTAATTAATTGCCGCTAGCATGTATACATTGCCTGACATGACTCATGAATGGAGGCAAGTTAAGACTGCATGTGCACAAAAACGCCATGGCTGGCAGTGGCAGTTGGTTGGTTAGGCCGTGCAGCGTCCGCGGAGATGTGGCCAGAGCAAAAACGCGCGTTGACACGCAGCAGCAGCAGGAGGAGGTATAGGTACGTACGTAAATCCGCCCCGATTCCCCGTGACCGTATCGCGCGGCGGATACGGCGCAGGTGAGGCGCCGGGCGGCCGCGGCTGTACGGGCGGGGCGGCGAAAGCGACCGGAATTCAGCGTGGCGGATCGGACATCGCAGTGCATATACGGCTGAATTTTTCCGCGTGACATTGCAGGTGATGCGGTTCTATCGCTTTGTGTGCATGAAGCCTCGTACCCCAACCGCGATGCTCAACTAAGGGCGTTTGCATGGATAGACTTTAAGTTCGTGTAATATCGAATATTTAAACATTAACTTAAAAAATTAAATATGAATTAATTATAAAAATAATTACAGGGAGTCGATAACTAGTACGTGAGACAAATTTATTCAAACCTAATTCGTAATTAAATTTTATTAGATTCGTCTCGTTAATTAACTATTAGTTATAAATGAGTTTTATTATAATATCTACACTTAGATGTGCATCCAAACATCTCCTAATTTGGATCGCACTCCGATTCCGGCCGAGTCCGATCGATATGGTCCAGGGAGAGATGCCGCCGTGCGAGCGTGACCACTGCAGATGCATGCGTCGCATGATTGGTGGTACCGTCGAAAATGTCAGCAGAGGAATGCTCGCCTCGATCGGCACTGGCGCCAACTTCTCACAAGCAAAGCAACCCTCCTTCATGCTGTGTTAGACCGTCGAGTCGATTGTACACAAAAAAAAATGTTGATGCCTTGTGGTATCGTTTTCACCCCTTGCGCTCCGTGAGATTGTGACGGCGACAATCCTTTTCTTTGGAGCTCTTTTACAATTCTCCAACTAACCTCTCTGGAGGTAAGAGCCCATGATAAATCCTAGCCGTTCACTATTAAACATCTTTTTTATCTAATAAACTCCTTCCTAATAAATAAAAAAAATGAATTACCTTCCTGAACTATAACAGTAGACCGAATTACCCTCTTAACTTACACCCTTAATTATTAATACCGGACAAATAACCCCCTAGGCACTGTTTTTGACATGAGCTTGCATATGTGACCGTCAACGTGGCAATCCAGTCAGAAAAAATAAAAAAATTAATGGGCTCATCTGTCATCTCTTTTCTCAAGCCAATCTCTCCACACTTCCTATTTTATCTGTCCCTCTGCTCTCTCTCTCTCTCTCTTTGCGTGCTCCTATGGCTAGAGAAGGAGGACGAAGAGGGACCTCGCTTGAGAGGAGGCGGTGGCCGGCGACCAAGGTAGATCAACACGAGCTCGCCCAGGGGCACGAAGCTGGCTCAGAAAGGTGGCAGTCCAAGGTGAAGCTGGAGCCGTCCAGAGGTGGAGCTCGAAATGGCCACCATCTGTCGCACCTTCGCTTGTCGTGGCCACACGGCGTTGGCCATTGGTCTCAATGAGATAGGAGGGAAGATGGGGAAAGAAGAAGTGGAGGAGAATATGGTAGCTGTCGGCGAACTCACATGACGCCAGATCGAAGAGGGGGAGAAGAACTAAGAGGCGAAGGGTGAGTGAAGGCAAGGCGGGGTCCTCTGCTCCCCTTTTACTGCTTGTCGAGGTCAAGCTCTACGTGGATTCGGCCACCTCGAGCTCCACCTCTTTCGCCTGCCATCGTGCCATTCCGTCAGATCAACGGTCAATAGAGTTGGATCGAGGAGAGGATGTTGGTGCGACGGTGGTTGAGGATGGGGACGACACAATGAATGTTGGGGTGACGCGGCATGGGATGGGGTGAGGGCGGCACCACAATGGTTGGGGGCACCAACGACAAGGCAGAGGTTGAGGGCGGGGGCAACGAGGCGAATGTTGGGGACATGGATGGCGTGGTGGAGATTGGGGCGAAGATGGCACGATGGAGATTGGGGACGGGGGCAGCGAGACAAAGATTGGGGACTGGGGCGGCGCAACGGATGTTGGGGACGAGGCAGCGTGGTGAGGCGGAGGTTGGGGGCGAGGCGGCGAGGCGAGGTTGGGGGCCAGGGATGGCACGGTAGAGATTGGGCAAGGATGGCGTCGGCCATTGGGTTGAGGAAGAGGAAAGATAAAGAGTATGGGAGGGATTAGGTTAGGGAGAGATGATAAGTGGGCCCATTGATTTTTTTATAATTTCATTGCTGAGTGGATTGCCATGTTAATGGTCATGTATGCGAGCTCAAGTTAAAAATGTTCAAAACAGTGCTCAGGGGGATTATTCATCCGGGATTAATAGTCAAGGATACAAATTATTTTGGTATTTGAGTTTAGGGGTAATTCGATTGACCATTATAGATGGTTAATTCAGACTTTTTTCTTAATGAATAGCAACTGCAAAAAGTAAAAAGTAAAAGTATCACAAACAGTCATTGTCCTTCCTAATTAATCACCCAAAAATCAAGGAAGAACCATCAGAATAAACAACGTTATGAGTTTTTCATATTCCAAATATATAAGTGAAAAACAGAGAAAAATATTATTAGAACTAAATATGGATGTCAAAATAACTTTTCTAAATTGACATTGTATTCTAAGGCCTCAAACGGATGCTATGTGAAGCATAACTTATATATATTTCAAAGTTTTTGAACCAAACTTTCTTTTATAAACTGAAACTTTGTTTTTCAAATTATAATTTGGATACGCAAATTTCAATTCGAAATCAGAACATGTCTTTTCTATTTAACATTATTACGAATTTAATGTTCAATTAAAGAAATATTAACATACTCCTTATTAGGCTGCAATATTTACCTTAAATAAAATTTGCATGGCAATAAATGATGTCTTAAGACCAATATCAGCCATTGGATCATGGAACAAAGGACGGTGCATGGTAAATTGGTGTACTATAAAAAAACCGTTTGTTTTCTGGTTGGTGGTTGCTTATTACTTCATCCATTCTAAAATAAATACAACTGTATAGTTTAAACCTTAAAATAATTATAGTTATATAGTTTACTACACATTAAATAGTAACATCATTCATATATATAATCCCAGATGAGGTAAGGGTATGTATGTAATAGCTCGTAATGTAGCGTTTGCACCTTGTGAGAGGTTGCAGTGTGATGCAACGCAAATACTATTATATTTTAAAACATTTTCTGGCAAGTGTGTCGCTCAGGAAATCATCTCTTTCTCCATCCCGTGCTGCCGTGCATTGTATGTCAACGGACGGTGTCAAGACAAAGATTAATTAGATTATGACATGCCCATACCCGATACCAAAAGGCACTCGCTTGACCTCTTTAATCGACTTGTCTTTCTCACTTGTCCTCCACTGCAATTTTTCACGCAAGATGGAAGGTCGTTGTAACTGCCGTCGCACTCGATTTTTAGGCTGCGTTCTTAGCCACCGTGGGAAGCGACTAATTAGTCGGACGTAAAATAAAAAATATAATTAATTATATAATTAAGTGAGCATTAATATGTATAAAAATTTTAATTAAATTTGTTAGGTTTTAAGTAACTTTTATATAAAAAATTGTCATATAAAATGTATATAAAATGTAACGTTTAGCATTTTAAAAATATACTTAAAAAATAAATGATTGACAAGAACACATTCTTAGTGGTATTTGCAGAAAATAGAATTGATATCGTAAAAACTGAGTCGTTAAATGGCTGATTCTCTCTTAAGGATAAAAAAGCTAGTAGATATATGATGGGAAGGAACCGATGTTAATTTTCTTACGGTAAGGAGGGTAAGCATGCTCTGGAGAGTCGAACGCGAGGCTCTGCCATTTGCGCCATGCGTAGTAGTCTCTTGATGTCATCAATAACTAGATCCAAGGATAAAACAGCATATTTCTGTCCTCTCTTTTTAATGTTGTTAATTTCATCAATAAATTATGAGACCCGTTCCATTTCACTGTTGACAGCCGGCGACATGTGCCATTTGGTTGTACTATTTAATTTCGCAGCTGGTTGGCAGCTGTAAATTGTGCTGTCACCATAAAGTCCAACGGAATAACTGATCCAATTCCAAACTACAAATGGAGACATCTCACATCCTCTTGTAGAGGGGTAGAAATGCACGGCCAACTCCCAACATCCGTGCAGCCTCAACGAGAGACGCCGGTGCTGCACCGGAGAAAGAATTCAGTAGTGCGTGGTTTTTTTTTCTGTTCGCTGTTGCATTTAACTAATCCTCTCTTGCAGGCAATTAGTACAATTAAGTCAATAGTGATTCAGGCAACAGCTAGCTAGCAGATATAAAGACGATTCCTATTTTTGGCTGTTTTCTTCCAACCGTCTTTCATCCTCTCCATACTGTCTGAAAGTGATTTAAGCAAAGCTGTCCCATCCCGCTGTGATGCTAATCCAGGAACACACCGAAATTAAATTAAGGCAGTAATCACCCAGATGTGAAAAAGAAACCAACTGTTCCAACTTCCAAGTGGTCTGTTTGGATTGAACACTGATTGGATCATGAGCTATGACCCTTTGAAACTACTAGTAAAAGTAAAAAACCCCCAAAAAATGAAAAAAAAAACAAAACAAAGGAAAGACACGAATGTCAAGGGAAACTGTAACACGATTGCGCAAGACGGAATCAGATTTGGCGCCTCTTTTCATCGTCTCCCCTCCCCACCATCTTTGACCGTGCAAACGCCGTCGCGAACTCCCCCTCTTAAAGCCCCAACCTTTCGTCTCGCCACTCGACACGGCACGACACGGGAGCAAGCAGAGCGCTACTCCCAACCGAAGGCCACGCGGCGCCATGCTGCTGCGTGCCATGAGCAGCGGCGGCGTCGTCGTCGCCGTCGGCTACGCCGCCCTGGCCGTGCTGGCGCTGCGAATGGCCCTGTCCTACAAGTCGGCGCTGTACGCGCTGCGGCGGCTGTGGCGCTGGGCCGACGAGTGGGCGCAGGCGTACCAGTACCACGAGGTGCCACGCTTCGCGTGCGACGGCGCCGAGAACCCGCTGTTCCGCAAGGCAGCGCAGTACGTGGCGGCGCTGCCGTCGCTCGAGGACGCCGACGCCGCCTCCGTGCTGTCGTCCGCGTCGAGGACCAACGGCGGCTTCTCCCTGCAGCTGGGGCCCGGGCACACCGCGCGGGACGCCTTCCTCGGTGCGCGCCTCGCGTGGACCAACCGGGAGGAGGTGCTGGTGCTGCGCGTGCGCCGGCATGACCGGACGCGCGTGCTACGGCCGTACCTGCAGCACGTCGAGTCCGTTGCCGACGAGATGGAGCTTCGGCGACGCGAGCTGCACCTGTTCGCCAACACCGGCGTGGACGGGAGCACCGGGACGCCGAGGTGGGCTTCGGCGCCATTCACCCACCCGGCCACGCTTGACACGGTGGCCATGGACCCTGACCTCAAGGCTCGCGTCCGCGCCGACCTGGAGAACTTCCTCAAAGGCCGCGCCTACTACCACCGTCTCGGGCGGGTTTGGCGCCGGAGCTACCTCCTCTACGGCCCGCCGGGCACCGGCAAGTCGACCTTCGCGGCGGCCATGGCGCGGTTCTTGGGCTACGACATCTACGACATCGATCTCTCCCGCGCCGGCAGCGACGACCTCCGCGCGCTGCTGCTGCACACCACCTCGCGGTCTCTCATCCTCGTGGAGGATCTCGACCGGTTCCTGCAGGGGGGCGGGGACGCGGAGGCGAGGGCGGCGAGGGTGCTGAGCTTTATGGACGGCGTCGCGTCGTGCTGCGGCGAGGAGAGGGTGATGGTATTCACGATGCGCGGCGGCAAGGAGGGCGTGGACGCGGCGGTGGTGCGGCCGGGGAGGCTGGACGTGCACATCCAGTTCACGCTCTGCGACTTCGAGGCGTTCAAGGCGCTGGCCAGTAACTACCTCGGCCTCAAGGACCACAAGCTGTACCCGCAGGTGGAGGAGAGCTTCCACGGCGGCGCGCGCCTCAGCCCCGCTGAGCTCGGCGAGATCATGCTCGCCAACCGCTCGTCGCCGAGCCGCGCGCTGCGCAACGTCATCACAAAGCTCCAGCACGTGTCCGGGGCGGCGGCGGCGCCGCCGCGGCCGCCGCACAGGCGGAACACAAGCTGGTCCGGCGCGGGCGGGCCGTGGGAGGAGCAGGCAGCGCGCGCCAGCGCGGACGCGGCGGACGCCGGCGAGGAGGCGATCACGGCGACCGCGGCGTGCGGGGTTTTCGCCAAGGACGCGCCGATGAGGGAATTCAAGAAACTGTACGGGCTGATCAAGATCAGGAGCCGGAAGGAGGGCTCCGGCGGGTTCATGCCCTTGCACGGCGGCGAAGCGCCGTCGCCGTCGCCGGCGAACGGGCGGGGCAGCGAGCATGACAAGGAGCGGTGATTAATTAGGCGATGGTAGTACATTTAGGTGCTAGTTACCCGTTAGAAAGAGTCGAGGACCATGTCAAACAAGAAAATATTTTTTGATTTCTTTTCCGTACTTACTCGTAGTTAATTACTCTTCACCTCTTTTCTTAATTGTGGATGGAAGAAATAAACAAGAAATGGACGGAGATAATGGGATTGGGTGATGTACAATTTGTACATGAGGATTGTTTGGTTTAACAGGGTAAAACAAAAGGGCAAGATGAATTCATGAAAATTGCATGTGAAACATGTCTAGTTGGAATGCAACTCCCAACCAGAGTTTTCCATTCTGCGGGTGCGCCTTCCGCAGTAGCGTGGTTTTCACGCGAAAACCGTGAAAGACACAATTTAAATTTAAAACAAATTTAAATCAGTTATGCCGTGGTTTCGTTCAAATCGCGCAAAACCGTGTCACATACCGCGTTTTTGCGACGGACTGTTTTTTATAAAAAAATAAATATATTTTTATGATAAAATAAATTTTTCTAAATTTTTTAAACTCGCACGAAATTTTTCAAATCAAAACATGTGGCTACCGTGCTTTTTTACAGTTTGGATAACCCTGCTCCCAACTCCAAGTGCACGCGGTCCCGACCCAAACGGACGCGCAAAAGCAAGCTCTCTCGCTCTCGCAATCGCGGCGCCCGCGCGGTTCCGGCGTTCTGTCCTGCCGGGAGACAGCGACTCATCGTCGGCGTCCAGCCAGCGCGAGCGGCAGCAACAATCATGGCGTGCGTGCCATTTGAAATTTAGAAATTAGTGCGTCTCCAGCCAAGCCAACCAGCCAGCGCCCTGCTGCTACACAGCCTACTCGGAGTACAGGTGATAGCTGCGGCTGCGCGCAACGCGATGTCGCTCGCCAGCCAGGGCTTGTTTGGTTTCACAGGGCTATTAATTATTAATTATATTATTTTAGAATATTAAATATAGACTATTTAGCAAATTTATTCATAATTGATGACTAATTCGCGAGATGAATCTAATGAGACTAATTATATCATGGTTTGACGATGTGATGATACAGTAAACATTTGTTAATCATGGATTAATTAGGTTTAATAGATTCGTCTCGTGAATTAGCCTTCGACTCTATAATTATTTTTATAATTAGTTTATGTTTAGTTGTTTAAATTGATATCTAAATATCTGATGTGACACGAGCTAATTTTTAGTCACCTGATCCAAATAAGCCGGTCCAGGTCGGGGAGGGACGATGCCATGATGGGCGTACCACTACTACACCTGCTAAACACTATTGCGTTGCGCCAATCTTGGCCAGCTTGTTGCTTGTTAGGCACGGGAGCCGTTTACGATAGGAAAAGAAAATCACTTCCTATTGGCGACAATTGAATTTTTTCTCAGTACTAAATTCTTGAGAAGTTTCTACTTATATTCAAAACGGCATTAGTGTTTCTACCTCTGTTTTTTTTCCTTGGTGTCTACAGGGTTTTGTTGGTATGTATACATTACAGTAGGACAGTGGGAGTACTGAGTACTGACGAATGCGTCATGCCTGGCTCGATGCTGGACTGATGATGATGATGAGTTTAGGTGTCGGGTTGAAGACAATGATAGCCGCTAATTGCAACTGGCCTGTACAATTCCCTGTTTTCATTACGAGGTCTCTTTTATTAACGTGCGGCTGACAGGAAGATCGATGCACGAGTGTATGATCCTTCTGCCTTTGGGTTCTTGGCTACCATTTGTTTTGCTTCATTCTTCCTGCGGAGATCACGCGTCACGGCGTCAGTACAGCTGTTCCAGCTCGCGCTCGGGAGGTTTTCGTCACAGCCTAATTGATGTACTCGCAGTCTTCCTTTTTCTTTTTCTAATGCATTTTAAGGGACATCGTGTAGGGTCCTTTGTAATGGATCAAATGTCAATGATAGAGTTGAACAATACAACACAACGTGTGTTGTATCAGTAGTTCCAAATTGTAAGACAAATCTTTTATACGGTATTGAATGACATACTTTAACATTAATTTATTTTATATTATGTTTTTAACAACTATAAAATAAATATCACATAAAAATATTTTAAAATATGAATTTAGTAATATAACATGCATAATATTTAACATTGATATTATTAGTATAATCATCAATAAAAAATATTAAGTTTATTTTTTTAAAATAAAGACATCCTATCTTATAATTTAAGATAATTTGGGAGAGGGAGTAGAGTAGTAGAAGTAAATCACAGCAACGTGAAGTATGCTACTACAGTAAAAAACATCTCGAGCTAAGCAAAGGAACTCCAATGCTGGGTTTTTGGGAACCTTACCATGACAAGAAAAACAGAGGCCCTATCAGGCCTCGTTTGAAGGTGATGAGAACGAAGATTAAATATAGTCCCATATAAAACAGAAGTTATTATTATATGATTAGTTGCGTCGTAATTATGTTAAATTTAAAATTATTTGATATTTTAAAATAATTTTTATATGAATATACTATTTAGTTGTTGAAAATATGTTAACGAAAATTGATTAGTTGTTTGAAAAATATATTAACGAAAATTGAGATAGTACATCTTAATCCATGCAAACTGGACAATCGCAAGAGCCTTTTTCGCCGGTTACCGGAGGAGCCACCGGTGGCCATATGGATTCTGATTTGCATTTGCTTCTGAAACGGAGATCGGATAATCTACTGAAACAAAACTGAAAAGCCGTGAGTGCAAAGATTGCTTGTCAGGCACATAAAAGTACTGACCTGTCCTCCTCCGTCTTTTGTCCTGAATGATTGTTACACAGCCTAGGGTCAGACCACTGCAGGCCTATCTACATGCTAGTACTAGTAGGTTGTCACTTGGCTTGGCCAGGCCAGTAACTCCTGGGCACTTGGCCAGGAACTCAGAATGCAGAGCGAGTCACGGACATGATGAGCTGAATCTAATGCCTTGGCCGCTGGGTTGGACAGTGTTAGGCGTTGACGGTGAGGCTTGACCGCTTCCTCCATTCATACTACTTCCAACCTAAAATATAACAATTTTATTCCAAATTTATTTTAAAATATAATAATTTTTTCATTTATATTTCCTTATCAACCAATCACAATTTTTCATCATTTAAATTCTCCATCTATTCTCTTTTCACTAATAACACTCTTCCATTCAATTTTATCTTCTTTTCTAATATGTCCAAGTCTATAACTCTTTATATTTTGGAAACGAATATAGTGTACAGTAACAGTAGATTCCCGACCATCCAGCTTTCAGAAGGCATCGCATTCATACAGGTCAGCTGGGTGCAAATGGCACTCCAGCAAACCACAACTATTAGACCATACAAATAGTTAAGCCAATGGTAAACCTTTATACCATAAGAGTAGCATTTACATCCATCCGCAAATGGCGACAGCCATTGCTGAGTAGCAATTCAAACGCTCGGCAGGTATATGCCATGACAATACCAGATGATGAAAAAGCCAAATCTTTTTGCAGAAAGGACAAAATTAGCTATAATACTGTACTAATTAACAGCATATAAACAATATATTCTGGTGTTTTTATACAATACTATATTGGCCAAGATTGGCATCCATGGCCATCTCAATTATCAATGATAAGTGCGGCCCGAAATACTATATGGATACCGCAGTCTCATAACCACCTTACACTAGTTCCCTGAATAAATAAAATCCCAAGTACTTAAATAAATCGAGCAAATATACACAAACATACAGAAACCCAAGTGGCCATCATCGAACAGCCTTTCTTGCTATGCATCTCAAAGAGCTCTCATCTCCTTAACAGTTCGTTGCAGATTCCCAAGACGAATCCATGGTACCTCAGTTTTCCTCCCTCCCTAACAACGCACCTCAAACACCTTGTTGGAATTCGATTAGCCAAGCCTCCAGGCATGTGCCAGTGCAGGCAAACTTTTAATCGCCTGAATACTGCTTGTACTAATAAAAAAAATCTGGCTCAACCTTAACATGTCAAGCATTGTCTACCTCCCTAGTGTCGATTATTTCTTCTTGACAGTACAGTGTTTTTAGCTCTTCTTGTAGCTGAAAGTGATGAGGGAGATCCATCATACATAATGATTATCAAATACTATGCACATGGTGTCCATGTTAAGATTAAAATTGACTAACTTCATGGGTACCATATTTAAAGTTCAGTATTGCCCTATATTTTTATAAAATAGTTGCCCCCTCCCCCACAATTAGGCATTTTTAGTAAAGTATTAATGAAATAACTTTTGATCTGGACATGTTGCAGCCATATATAGTATAAATAGAATGATCCTTATTGTAGGTGGCCACAGGTGCCAATACAGGGAAGAGAACTAAACAGACGACTTACTGACCTGGGCATGTTGCAGTTTTGTTGTGATCAGTTCGTCAGTTAAGGAAATCATTCTGCAAGGTAGAAAGGTACGTTACTGCATTGATCATCAGGCAACCACTGGCATGAAAAATACATGTGTTAGTAACACATAATTCTTTCTTCCGCCAGATCAGCGGAATAAATGCCAACCAATTTTTATCAAGATGGAAGGAGAGCCATGTTACGAACAACAACAGAGATGTTGAGGCAACTGCCCCAGGTCGGTAGTCCTACAGACTAAGGACCTGCACATTTTACAGCTCGCCGCGATTTACACTGGCGGCGCTAAAGCGAGCATCGCTATGTAGACTACTCCCACTGCCTTAAACACGTGTCATGTTCAAGTCTTGATTTGAGCACAAAACAGAGCAAGGGCAGCAGGGGGCATAAGCATAATACTAGTGCAGCTATATCCAATAGTTTTTGACGTTTGGACAACACCACAAGAAGATGGCATGTTCCAATTCGGCTGAGTTGTGAACATAAGGCAATGTTGTGGTGGCTGGTAACATTGAGTACCAGGTTGCCAATTCATCCAAAAGATTAAGCTGATGGAGAACAATGAACTCTTCACTAATGCTTCAATACCATGGGCCCCCTCCCTCCCCCTCTCTCCTGTCACGTGGAGGCTCCCATAGGATTCACACGGCATATGAGTTGTATGCGCCAGCCAGAATATAAAGCTTAAGTCGATGAGGAAAACTAAGAAATTCGCTTGTACTTGAATGGTACAAGGTGGTGACCTGAGTCCGTGATGACTGGGAAATCATGGCTTAACGGCAGAGGAATGGGCATAAGCACCATGGATGTAAGGATGCAATCACCACCCCTAAATATCAGTTGCAAGTAACAAACCTACCTAGATTGCAATTCAAATATTTTGACAAGTAACGACCGTTCTCCCTCAGAAATAGACATTTCAACCTGCCAAATGATTGAGAGCAAACTATGAGTTAATGAACATTTGGTAGTAGTATTGAGAACTCTTTGTACAGACTATGTACGGACTAATAAAAAAACATGATATGTGGGAAAAATTTTGACACCAAGCTAATAAGCTGCTTACCTCTGTATCACCGTCCATATTACCAAGTCTATACTGGGTTGCTGGAGAAAACAAACGATTTAATCATAAATAAGGGGGAAAGGAACTTTCACCAAATACAGAGGAAAGTATTTACCGTCAGCTTTCTCATTCTGTTGCAAGCTACTTAGGAGGCTTGTGATGAGATCCTAAGTGAAGGAAATGGAAAATGGTTAGTTTGTCAAAAACTCAAAATACTGCAAATAATTATACTGCCCATACTTAGAGGTCACTAGATTAAGCTACTCCCATACTTGCTGAAATGTGGTCTGCTGTACAAGATTCCGTAGATGGGGAATCAGAATGGATGCAGATACTGAACCATTGCAGAGTTCCTTCCGCTTCGACTGCAGTATCAATGGGGAAAAAAGGTTATCTATTACAATCTTAAAGCGTGGATAAGGCACAAGGGCAGTGGAAACTGTACAAGAATAAGAAGGCCATTGCAATTGCATGCGCTGCACTAGCCACAGATATAACTGTAGCAAGTGTCACTGAAAAGAAAATACTAAAAATGATATGCTAAAAAGTTGAACCTTGGTTACCTTTCTAAAATCATCTAGTGGCTTAAAAATCTGAAATAAGTGTCTTAAATCAGTGTTACTGACGGCGTACTAGTAGTCAATGATATGAAGAACATACTAGTATTTTCAGAAAACATTTAGATCCATACAATGACATGACAATAGAAACAGTACAGAACAATGCCCTTAATCAAACCCTAGTTATCCAAAACTTGTAAGGTTTTGTTCAGATGCACGAAAAATTTCACTAAGAAATTCCCATCCAGCATTCTCTCCAAGAAATAAAAAAAGTTTTGTCTGAAAATATCAAATCACAGTAAGTAATTAGTTTCTACAAGTTGGTACATTATTGACACTGAAAAGCTTACCATTGGCTTAGCATCCACCGGCCAATGACCAACGCTGGCTGATTTTCTCAGTGCAGATCCCTGAGTAGCTCAAGTCATGACACATGATGGCTGGATGTGGGTTTTGAAGTAGTGTAGACTGTAGAGTACAACAGAGCTTTCAATAAAATGGATAGGGCACAAATTCTTACCTCCTGTAATTTGCGTGAAATGCCGCTTGTTGGAACTTCCTGAACCTGTCAAGTAAGATTTTATTTAGTATCCCTTGTAGTGATCTTGTTCGGTCTGGAGCACAACCTATTGAAGTGTATGCTCAGAACGGAACCTACCTTTGCAAGATCCACATTCTCAGATGTCACTGAAAAACGTCCTTTTATCTCCACCACACTACGCTTAGACCTATCTCCCAAGGAGCCCACATAGCCTGCAAATAACAGGCAGGTAATCATACTTTCCTTCAGTTCACAACCACAGTGAATTCAAATGATAGACGAGTCTGATTTATGTTACAAAAGTCTAGCAAACCTTAAATGTGGTCATTTGCTATGTTAATAATATTAACACATGACTGACGTTTATCATGTGCATCAAAAAAAGTAGTGGCTGTTTCCTACCTCCAGAAGACCGAATAGGAGCAGACAGACTATTTGCAGAAGCACGAGTAGGGAGTGCAAGAGGACCACTGAGATTTGTGGTTCTTTTCGTACCACTCTTTTGTTTATCAGATACCAACTGAACAGCCGCCTCCCTGCAGCAAGGAACAACAATAACCAAAAGCGCTTTTAAAATGCAAATGCCTTTTTGAGCAATTTGTTTCAGCAAAAAAATTATGTAAACTCCTAACTTCATAACAGTACTCACAGGAAACTCAGGTATACAAATTCAAGAAGAATAATTACTAATGTGCTTTTACAAAATCAATTATTGCATGACCTAAGTCATACATTTAAGAACTACCGACGCTTGAAAGCTCAAATAGTAGCCCATTTTAGGGAAAAAAACATCTTAAACAATACTGTTTCATTTCTGAGGCATATTTATATGTAATATTTCAAACAGGAAAGTCCAAAAAGCATGCATTAAGTTATTGGTATGAACAACATTGTAGCAGGTAAGTAATATTAAAATTAGAATAGAAAAAAACTGTGAAAACTGTTAGGCTTACCTGTCAAAAATACGACTGCTTTCAGTTATTGATTTATTATGTACACCAGAACACGGAATTGGGCCAGAGCAAGTCCTTTCTTTTTGTTTGACTTCACTACTACTGTTTTGTCCCTCAGAATCATGTTTTGATGTAGAGGGTAATGATTCGTTTTCTGACCCTTGTTTTCTACATCCATAAACTTTCCTTTCACTATCAGCATTGCCAAGTTCAGAAACCAATCCTCTGCTTGTCTCATGCATATTCCCACCTGGACTTACTGCAGTGACACAAGTTTGTTCACTGAAATGTAACAAAAGAGTGGAACATTATGAACACACTACCAGTAACACAGAAAAGCATGCATCAAGGCTCACTGAATCTTTCGCTTGATATAATTTATAAGACAAACTTCACCCTACACCACATAAAATAAAACTTGAATCCTATATACTTCGATTGGTGATATTGAAAATTACAAGCTAGGGAACAATACAGAACATCTATATCTTTTAAAGAAAACATTGCCACAAAAAATATTGCATACTGATTCAACCTGAAGTGCTTTCCGCTCAAAATTTTTGGTTGTCCAAAATGATTGCCAGAAAACGGCTCCTGCAAACAGAGCAATCATAAATGACTTGAAACGGAATCATATTTGGTACATAATTTTCTCTTACATACAAGAAATCAATAAGTTATGACAGAACATGGTGTGCAAATGTTTCTGCAGCACTCAGAATTAGCGAGAAACTATTTAACACGATCAGATCATAAGCATCTTCCAGATTTAAACAGAAGCATTTGTGGCATTACAACTGACCCAGTCTTTTGAAATTTGATAAACGGCAAGCTCTTTTTTGTGCTATGAAGTTAAACATGTGTGATACTTCATCTATTTGACACACTAAATAAAGTTTTCTCATGATCCCATCTAACTACAGTTCTTACCCTGCCTTACCAGAAGGCAGGCCTACGTCTGAAACAAAATCAAGTTGAGAGCAGCTAACCTTATCCACTTCATTTATTCTATCATTGTCGACATCTTCCTTTATTTCAGGTGGATCATCATCATGAATCTGCAAAAAGGTTGGAATCTCACTTATAAGACTAAATTACAGTCATTTACATCTTAGCAATGTAGCAGAAAGAATCAGAAAGCAATGTAGCATTTCGATATAAAACTAAAGAAAGTTGTTGTTTTACCAATGATGCTTGAGCCTTTAGATCCTCAATATCAAAGTTCCATGCGCTGACGCCTCGTTGGTACTCACTCTGTTAGATAATTCAGATGATAAGGAAACTAATCATGTAAGTGAAATAAAAGTGCAAACGTGTCTATAATAAACCAAACTATGTTTATCATGAATGTTAGTTTGTATGTGAAATAGAAGTGCAAAAATCATTAGGGTATATTGTCCATGGAGCTAATAAGTGAAAGAAAAATAGAAGTTAGCTACTGCCTGTAAAGTGGACTACCTAAAGTGATCTCTCATACAAACCATTGTGTTGGCTGAAATGTGTCTTAGACATCATATTCTTAACATAAATACAGTGACACCCTAGCATACAAGTGATCAAATTTTTTAACGTCATTTTAATTTTTAAATTAAAAAAAGCATCAAACATGAGGTTAATATGCTGGGATCTTAAATCATTCTGTGCTAGTCCTTGTTCAACCAATAACATATTCATGCATGGAAAAATAGTACCACAGTTCTAACTTCATTTTGCAAGGGCTGGGACTTGTGTAAATGCAAATTAACCGTGGCCCTCTACAAATTTCTTTTTAAGCTGCATCTACTGACCAAAATCTTTAATACTGGTATGGTCAGTGATAATAAATTAAAAACAAAGCAGCAGATTTGCCTGTAGAATGAATATATGTGATACCACCATAAAGCCTATTTCAAAACAACCAAGTTTGTGGGTAAAAATAAACTAGCTAGCATATTTTCAGGAACTCAAATGAAAGAACAGCACAAAGAGGAACTTAAATGAAACATCAATATCACAAACCATAGAAAGTGCCTCCTGTTCAGAAGAAGGCATTTTCTTCAAAGCTAATTGTGCTGCATCTTTTAGCTGCAAATGCACAGGATAACAGGAATTAATTAAGATATAATGTTTCCATCATTAAGTAAAAACAAAAGGAACGTAAACTAGCAAAACCTGGAGTGCTTTTACACGATCCCACAGAGGGGGCAAATCAGTTAAAACACTCTTAACAGTCAGCTCTGGAGGTTTTGCGTTCTTGAAAAATGAGTGCTTTAGTAACTTTTCAGCAGTTGGCCTCTTTGTTTGATCTTTGACCAGGCACATCGCAACCATTTCCTTGAAAGACTGATTACAACTGAAAAACCTTCATTAGGAGGTAAACATTGAGGCTAAAACAAGCAGATATTGCCATAAAACATAGACTCGCTACCCAAGAACTAGCTGAAAGGACTAGTACTACCTTTGAGAATCTTTTATCACGGTCATAGTCAAGGCCTGGTGGTGCATTTTGAAGGGTCATGAGAAGAACCTGACCACATAAACATCCTCAGTTCAGCAGAAAGTTTGTATTTGTAGGATCCTAAACCCAAGATTGTTTTCTATGAACAAGAAAGTTCTACGGGCATATTGCTAACTGCATGGATAACACTGTTCATCAGCAGTAATTTTAAAGTCCGAATAAGTAATTTCACGAGAAGAAGGTATGTGCATGTAGTATATGGGATTGTATACAAATGGCAGAACATGTATTGCAAGTGCAAGTACATATGTTTTCTAGTCCAACATGACATAAAAAAATCACAAAAACATCATACCTGGCAGCAAATACTAACCATGTGAAAATTTGAACATAAGACACAGATATTTGGCTGACCATACACTTATTAATTAGACTGTCACTCTTTTTCTTTTAATGAAAATGTTTCAATTTGCAAAAGAGAAAATAATTCATTGCCTTCATGGGAGGATACTTCGAGAAGGGAGCATGGCCATGTGCTAGCTCCAGTGCAGTTATTCCAAAAGACCATATGTCAGCTCTGTACAAGGACAAATAGTTGTGAGCGCACTGTGCACCTCAACAGTACAATAGCAACCAAGTAAAATATAAAGACATATATAGTAGAAAACACAGAATGTTTGAGCACAAGCAGCACTGCAGTTACATGTTGAGTGCAATGACAGAAGAAAGAAAGAATGTTCGTTATCTGCAGATGGTTCACAGAAGCATTTGATACCAAAATATACCTTATTCCCAGTGTTTTTATGGCAGTTAGGGTTCTTACCCTTCAGGAAATTTTAAATAACCAAATTAAGTTGGTAAACAAATGGTTCGAAGCTTATTTCCTGGTAAAATATTTTAAGAAACACAGTTTTATCTAAATATTGAAATTAACCTTTTCAAAATAACCAGGATACTGGTAGCTAACAGAACAAGGTTATGATATTACAACGTACTTGAAATTATATCCTGCTCCAGGCTGGAGAACTTCTGGAGCCATCCTAAAGACCAAATGACAGCAGAAAACATGTTTAAAGGTTTGCAGAACACTTATTGTACATATAGCAGAGAAAACGTAAGAAAAATCCAGTTACCAGCACGGTGTTCCCACGAATGTATTCCTGGATCTTTGTCTATCACCTCTATCAAACATACAAGCAGAGACACCAAAGTCCCCAAGTTTCACTATACCAGGACTGTCCATAAGGATATTACCCGCCTGTATAACATTACGTTGAGCAAAGCAACTGCGAAGTTAGCTGAAATGAATACTACTGTAGAAGCTAACCTTGACATCCCTATGGATATGTCCTTGCTGATGGAGGTACTCTAAAGCCTTAAGTGTTTCCTTTAGGATAGAGCCGATAACAGGCTCCTCGAAACCATCAGGATATGCAACCTTCATCAGGTGTAAACATGAACCCTCTGACATGAACGGCATTATCACCCAGAGGTTATGATCCACAACAAATGAGCAGTAAGCCCTGATGACATTAGGGTGATCTATCAAGCTCATTGTTTGTGCCTCTTTTCTTATATCATCCTGGGTACAATATGTATATATACCACTATGAGATGCTAAATACATTATTGAACTTGGGGAGAGGATCATTAAGAGACCTCAAACATCAGCCTATAACAGTAAATGCATATAATTAATTTACTGCAGGTAATATTCTTGAATCCTACTACTTAGCATTAAGATAGCAAAGAAAGATAGATGCATTCATGATCCAATGCAACAAAGGTGAAGAGTACTGCAAACAAACAAGCTATACCACAACGTCCTATACATCTAATTTACTGGATCAGTAACCCAAGACAACTGCATGTCATCCTGTAAGCCGCAAATGCACTGCCCGGAAGAATTAAATGTGGGCCTTTGCGAAGTTAACCATCCACTATCTATGAAGTTAGGCGAGGATGAATTCTCCATACAGCCACAAAACCTAATAAAAAGTCACCGACAAAATGAACAATACGAACGATCGAACTAAACAAATGCTAAAATGAATAGCATGAGTGAGTGGAACTAAATCCCGACTCCGCAAGCACAGTTACCACAACCTAATTCTTAAGTTGGTAACACGTCAATACTGATCAATAGAATAAACAACTTTAATTAGATCAAATTGTCCGAACTTGACACAGTACACACAGCTCAACTGCATCGAATCCTCCCCTGCACGACTGCACAAGGAATCCCTAGGACACGAACTAGTGAGAGAGTTTCGATCGAGAGAGAGAAAGCTCACAAGGTTACTGTTGACACGATCGAGATCCAGGCACTTCACGGCGACGGTCCTGTTGGAGGGCAGGAACACCGCCCGGTACACGACGGCGTTCGCGCCGTAGCCTACCTCCTCCAGCAGGCGGTAGTCGCCGGGCGAGGCGGTGAAGGCCGGCCCCGCCGCCACGGCGGGCAACGACGCGGCTGTCCGCCGCACACTCCCGCTCCTCACCATGGACCCCACGCTGGGCGCGAGCAGAAACCCCCGCCGTTCCGCCCCCACCTCCGGCGATCGCCGACGGTCGTTGACTCGTGTCGCGCGTACGAGACCGCGGTGGAGTGGTGACTGAAACGAGGAAGAGAGAGAGAGAGAGAGAGGGAGACGATGGGGAGAAAAGGGTGGTGGATTTTGGGTAAGGGTGAAGTAATTATTTTGGCGTGACGTGGCGAGTGTGGGGCCAAAGAGGGGGGGACCGACGGGTGGGTGTTATTTGGTGGATAGGCTATGACATGTGGGACCGAGGGTGTGGGTCCCGTTTGGCAGTGGGAGTACACGGATGGTGGCTGTGGGAGAGCAGAGTGACATGGGGTGGCAGATGCCGCCGACTGTTTGAGAGATCTCCGCCTCCCGATGTTGGTCTGTGACTAGGATCGTCTGCAGGGACTTTCCTGTGGCTGATAACGTCTTTTTGAGAAACGTCAAGTTCTATAAGCCACATCTCAAGCCTTATATTGTTCTCGATTATTAGGTAAAAGTTTTTCTTTTTTTTATTTTACATTGTGTATTCGTAGTAAGATTTTTTGAGGTGATTTGTATAGCATAGTTCATATTATTATTGTATTCTAGTATGCTAATTCAAAACTATTGTATCATGGGTTTATTATCTTTGTTGCTTGTTGCTTTGGTTCAAAAGTTAATGTTCATTAGGTTCATGGCTCAAATCGATGTCAAGAGAAAATCCCCTCCCTTTTTTCTTCTTTAATGTTCTTCGGAGAAATTATTTAAATTAAATAAGGAAAAAACCGTCATGTAAGGAGTGCCATTTCAAAATCTAGCCTGTCCGTGCTCTTAAATTTGAATAATCATTTCTTTGTGTGGTTGTACATCATACATATGTATCTCCACTGTACACTGACAAAGGCATTTTGCTCACATTTTTGCAGCTCATGATGATATTGATATATGTGCTAAAGACGAACTGTCAAGTGAGTAACATCAAAGAAAGTACTTATCACATGATATTCAAATACAACGATAGTACAATATATGTTTATGTTTAAGTACTTTTGATAGGTGGCCAACATTTATGGACCAACTAGTTACTCTCATACATAAATATTGTTTTATACGTAGAAAATATTTGACAGTGACAAAGTAAATATGGCTCAACTGTAGGTTGAAAACGGACGGAATTTTTTCCGCTCCGACCCATCCGTTTTTCTACATTTGACCTGACCGTTTCCGTATTTTTGAAAAAATTCGGAAACAAAGCGGAAGTAGAAATGACATTTTTTCGTCCGTTTTTGTGAAATTCCGTATTTAATCGGAATTTTTTTGGATTGTATCCGGATTTAACCCGAATTTCAGTCCCATCAATATTTGTGTCTTGAAGGTCTGGCTGTCTAGGCCCATCTAAATAAACCTACCATATCTTCCATTCGTCGGCATCCTTTTGATTTGAAGTGAATGATTGAATGTCATCATATACCGTTCATATTAATTATCTTATAATTTCGACTGGTTGATAAAATTATCTTAATTATCTCATTAATTATCAAAAGAATGAACAAGACGTGGTTAGAATATATGTAAATTCCGACTTAAGTTCTAGGTTCTGACCGTTTTCGTGCACCCGTATATCCTGATTTCGTTTCCGAACTGGATTCCGTTTCTGCTAAATAATATAGAAACGGAAGTAGAAATAAAATTTTTTCGTCCGTTTTCCACTACTGGAGAAACGGTTTTTCCATGCGCGCCGAAATGCATCTTCCCGTGCGGAAGGCATGCCCGCATGCGCGAAAAGGTCTGCGAAAAGATCATTTTCACGTGCAGGCAGCCCGACCGCACAGGAAGATCGATTATCCCGTGCGGTCAGCTTAAGCGCCCCACACGGGAAGATCGATTATCCTGTGCGGGCCGCTTAGCCGACCGCACGGGACTTAGAAAAATTTGGGAGCCCGCGCGCGAGTATATATAGGCCACCATCTTTTCGTGCGGACGGTTTTATAGCCCGCACGGGAAAAAGATCTTCCCGTGCGGGCGGTTTAAGCGGCCCGTACGCGATAATCGACCCCCTCTCTTTTTTCATCAAATTGGATATTAATGAAAAAATTATCAAACCGATTCAAAAAATTACCAAATTTTTCCATACATCAATATATGCTAATTATTGTTTATGGGAAATTTTTTAAAATCAAACGATAATTTGGCCGTCACTTTCTCTCCAAATCTAAACAATCCTTCTCAACACTTCTAATCTTCTCTCGAGAATCTTCGGTTTTGTGGGCGTCGTATGTGAAAATATTCAAAACCTTCTTAATTTTTTACCACAGCCTCTACGTATAATATCATGACATCCAGACAATTTTCATGATTTTCCGACTTCGTTTGCTATTTATTCAATTTTAAAATCATTTGGTCAGTATGTTCCTAATCATGTTTAATGAAGAAAAATTCAAAATTTATTATCATTTACACTCAAGCAGGTCTAAACAACATGAATATAATTTTTCCACTAATTTTATTCTATTTTTTAATCACTTGTAGTTCAAATGTGAGACTTGGAAAAAATTCATGAAAATAAAATAAATCAAAGAAATATATCAAAACCAATAAAAAATTACCAAATTTTATAATTAGGAGTTAAATATTGTATTTACATAGTAGATAAAGTTTGGAGGGTGGAGAAGAATTTTTTTCAAATTTTTGCCGAGTGCGAGAGCCCTCAAGCCGTCCGCACATGATAACGTATTTAATAAAATATTCGAAACCCTCTCAATTTTTTACCACAGCCTCTACATATAATATCATGACATCCAGACAATTTTCATGATTTTCCGACTTCGTTTGCTATTTATACAATTTTAAAATTATTTGGTCAATAGGTTCCTAATCATGTTTCATGAAAAAAAATTCAAAATTTATTATCATTTACAGGATAATGACTCAAGCATGTGTAAACAACGTGAATATAATTTTTCCACTAATTTTATTCTGTTTTTAATCACTTGTAGTTCAAATGTGAGAGTTGGGCAAAACATTCATAAAAATAAAACAAATCAAAGAAATATAGCAGAATTGTCATCATCGCATGCGGTCCAGCTTAACGGCCGCAGGAAAATGCATTATCTCATGCGGGTCTAAGTGGACCGCACGGGATAATGCGCTATTATCCATGCGGTCGGTTAAGTGGGTCGCACGGATAATCGTATTATCTCGTGCGGTCCACTTAAGCGACCGCATGTGGATAATATCTCGTGCGATCGCTTAAATAGACCACACGGGATAATGCGATTATCCGTGCGGCCAATAGCCGCCCCTGGCCGGTTTTCCGAGCATTACCTCCTATGGCCCGTCCGAAACCTACCGGGGGCTTGTTCGAAAAATCGTTTCTTCAGTAGTATTCATCCCTACTCAATTGGTTAGGCTTTTTACGGTGAAATCAATCTAATCCACCCGAATTCAAGTCCAAGAATTAACATGAATGTCTGTATTTACATATAATTATTTTTCAATGATATACAACATGTAATATATCTAACGATATCGAGACAGCCATGATGACTTTATCAGTTTTAAAATATACTGGTTTAATTTTTTAAAAATATTGATAGGGATAAAGAGTGTGCGCGCGTATTTATAGCGGTGAATGTGCGTGGGTTGGGAGCATATTTGAACGTGAAAAGAGAGAAAGGGTAAAAGGCAACGAGCCCACAACGCTGATGGGCACAGAGGATCCGTGCTGTCGGGAGCAGAGCAGGCTAGCGTGTGCCGCTGCGGCTACCAAGCCGGTACCACGGCCAAGGACGGGCTCGTACAAAAACGGACGGACTCGCCGCTTCGCGGGCCCACCTACAGCCACCGTACGATCAAAACCAGCCTCATTTATTACCACATACGCTGGGGTTGGTTGTTGCCGACATACGCGGGCCTATGATCCTAGATGGGCCGGACCCACATTGACAGCTACTACTCTCATGGGCCTAGCCGCCTACTACCCAAACAGGCCACGAGCCCAACTTATATGACAAGAGAAGTCCACCCAAAGTCCGAAGCACCCCTAGCTTCGTCTCCGCGAAACCACGCCTCGCCGCCGCCGCCGCCGCGCGACGTCCTAGCTTCCCGGACCGCCTCCGCGTGGCTGGATCCGGCGAAATAGGAGAACTCTTCTGTTCCTTGGAGGTGCGGGGTGGAGGAAGAGGGATCTGGATGAAGGCTGGGAGGAAGAACCTGCGGTGGGCGTGCAGCGAGGGCGCCGTCACGCTGGCGGAGGGCGAGAGGATCATGCAGGTCCTCGCGCTGCGCGGCTCCAACGTCATCGAGGTAGGATAAGCTCTCTCCCACCTCCAGTTCTCCCCTGAGCGTGAATTCCCTTTGCAATCCATCCGTGTGTCTTCCTTATCGCCGTGGCTTGCTCGTGTTAGGTGATGGATGCCAAGGGAGTGAAATCTCTGGCCTTGTTCCCGGCCAAGTTCCAGAAGAGCTTCTGGATCAAGAAGGGTGAGTGGTCGCGGAACTTTGGGTCAGCGTAGCTGGTCACTGTTCCCGTAGTGAAAGGAGGTCGTCTTTCTGTCGCCGGTTTATGATGGTTTGGTTGTGGGTTCTGTGAATGTGCAGGAAATTTTGTGGTTGTGGATGCCAGTGGCCGGGATCAGGCGCTCGAATCAGGCAGTAAGATAGCATGTGTTGTGTCCCAAGTCCTCTTCCATGACCAAGTCCGGGCTATGGAGAAATCCGAGGAATGGTGAGTAATGAGTTGCTGGGTTCTATGATCGTTGAGAGTTGCCTAGTACTAACAATCAGGGTTTATGAGCGTATGCAAGCTGTAGGAAATGCTGGTACTGGATAATTCTGCTATCAGTGACCAGGGTCAGCTTTTGAAATTGCTTGCTGGTAGCTGTAGATGCTGCTTTTATATGTGCAAGATGGTACAAGAAATTCCTGAAGTCTGTTGCCTCATTGAATCAAGTAGTTGTCACCAATGCATTTGTTTGTGCAACGACATGAATAGTTTGCCACAAGCTACGCATGGTGCAAAATTACAAGATCTCGGTGCAACACTTTTCCCCCTTGGTTCAAAGCATTTGGGTTTAGCTGCGAAACACAAAGTACTGCAGTCTTTCTTTCTTGTAGCATGTGTTTGGGGTCTGGTGCCATATGTCAATGACATTGGTTTAGACTTTAGAGTGTTCTGCACGCCGTTGTTTTTAATATTCTGATTCTCTTGCAACTTCCAATTTAAATTAATTTGCCTTATTTCACCAGTACTCCACATTTCATCAGCCTGAATAGTTTGCTCAAGCTTTTCTTGATCAAATATCCTTGAAAAATGATGTGAGGAATCGGTAATAACAGCAGTACAGCACAACAAACTAAGACTTCAACTTAGTTAAAATGACTCTTCTCTTGTAAACCATCAGGTTTTCTGTTGCTCTTTCCTACGAGCATGGAATTATATATTCAATTATATGTTAGACAAAGTCAGGGTGGCTTCCCTGACATCTTCAAACTGGCCCTCTCTGATTAATTCATCTTTTCCTATCATGTACTAGGCCAGCTATATTTAAGTCAACTTCTAAGGAAAGTTCAGAAGCAGGAACACAAGAAGAAACAACGCCCCAGATTGAGGAGGAACCGGATTCTGATGAAGATGATGATCTGCCACCGCTTGAGGCAAACACGAATAGACAAAGACCATTTGAACTGTATGCCGACTCAGAGAGTGATTCTGACTCTTAGACTAGTCTACATTTAAACACGCCATTGATGTTGTTGTGGTTTGTGATGGAAAAATACACCCGCCTGTACTTATGCTCAATTCTTACATTCTGCCAAAAACTGCTCAGTGTCAAAATATTCTGAAGAAGTTCGATGTCATTCAGTAGCAGGCACAAAAACCTTTCACTTGAAATAGTATCTGATTAATTTCATATGTTGCTTTTTATTGTTAAGAATGATAGTAGACCAAGTGTCTGGACTGATGCCTGATTGTGATCAACCTACTGCACTTTCTATCACCGGTTCAGAATTATTCAAGCTTGTTGTGTGTTAGCTGGTTGGCTCCAAAGCTTGGTCTGTTTTTCAGTTCTGCAGATGCTGCTAGCTGTTGAAACTCCTCGCGGCTTACTTGTCGCTGAAGCTGACTGGCCAAATCGAATGAAGAATTCAAGGATCGAAATCATTAGTCATAAGCGTGAAAAAGAATCCTTCTTGTGACGAGCTTCTAGATGAAGCAACGACCTGGTAAGATCCAGCTTCGAATTAAATTGATGATTTGCTTAGGCTGCAATTTATGTTTATGATCATGTCTGCTACTAGCACGATAAGGCCCTAGAAGACTTGATTTTATTAGTATGGTTTATATAGTCCATCAAGTCTAATTATTAGTCAGGGAGTGCGTCTGTATCGGATGAGTTGTGTCAAGGTTTAGTTCTTAAAGAATATATGTCACAATTGACACTGGCAAGCACGGATGAGTTTTTTTTTTAAAAAAAATAATATTAGGACTGATGAGCATTTGTACTGGTAAGCATGTACTCCTGGGTGGTAGCAGTCAACTACGAGAACAAATCAGAGAAAGTGAAATTTGGAACCAGCAACGTGGACCGGCTTCTTTTCTATTACGCGAATTTGGTTGAGATTTCGGAGCTTTTGGACTTGTGTATTGCACTGCGGATTTCCTACTTGCTTCTCAGTGGTTTCTCGGATTTTTGCAACCAAACCATCCCGATATTTTTGGATCACCCATAAAATATTCATTCAATCTTTCGGCGAAATTTGCTTTGGCAACATGGCATATCACGAATTGGTCTCTGCTGTGGTTCACGATTCTATTATCTATGCAAAGATCAGTGTCACAAAATTCGTTGGAGAAGGCAATTTCTTTGATCGATCATATGTACACACTCTTTGAGAAGATGAGGTGAAATCCTATATACTAAAAATCTACAAAATTTGGGCATTTTACACTTGAAAGCTGAAAAGAGAAACGAAAGGGCGTCCTCTTGGTGGCCGGCGGCGCGCCGCGGGTGGCTCACCAGAACGCCCGTTTCCGCCTGAACCGCCTCGCCGTGGCGAGCAGTCCGACTCCGACGCAGACCGCCCAAGCTCCCATCTCCAGCGCCCACGTCAACGTCTCCGCCTCCATCTCCGGCGTGTCAAGCTCGCCTTTGCAGCCATCACCGTCGTCTCCGACCACCTCCCACTCGTCATCCCCGCACGTCCCGCACTCGCAGTCGCACCCCCAGCCCTCCTCCGGTATCCCCTCCAGCCTCGTGCCGCCGCACCCTCGCCCCCTCGCCGACGCCTTCGCCTTGGCCCTCATCAGCGCACCGCCCTCCTCGAGCACCACCACCTCGGCCACCACCGCCGAGGACGCCGCCGCACGTCGGCACTCGACGCGCCACCCTCCTCCCCCGCCGCGGCGGCGCGAGAAGACGCCGTCAGCCGCCAAATCCTTCCCGGCGTACACCTCGAAGCGCGCCCCCTCGGCAACGCAGACGCGGTCGGCGCTCGCGTACGCCGCGTCGCTGCTGTCGGCGACCACCCTCCGGAGTGGCACCTCGGCGGGCGCGGCCGGCGGGAGCGCGCGGCCGTCGAGCTCCAGCGCGGCGCCGCCGATGGCAGGGAGGTAGACGAGCGAGAGTTCGCCCGGTGCCGTTGCCGCGGCCGTGGAGGAGGAAAGGAGGAGGTAGAACGCGCGGATATCGAGGCGCGCGCGTGAGCGGGAGGAGGCCGCCATGGCGTGGCCGCCGTCGTCCACCGTGGCTAAGCACATTGCTGCTGCGTACTGGATGCGATTGATTCCGGAATTCCGTGGGTTGTGTGTTGTGTCGCGTGGCCGCGAGGTGGGAGAGATAAAGCGAAGCGCGGCGCGGGAGATGGACCAGATGGAGATGCGGATGCGGACGGTGGTGGGAATCGATCGGATCGGTGGGCAGAGCGGCTCGCGGTTTTTGGCGGTGCGCACGGGGTTTTGTGGTGGAATCGGTGGTGTGCGCGTGCAGGAGCACACGGGTTTGGCTGGGTGCTCAGGTGGGCGCGCGTGGGGAGATGTCCCTGGGCTGGCTGGCTTGGATTTTGTCATTTTCTGGTTGCGATAGTTGTGCTTGTGCTAGACTACAGTACAAGGAAGCGACCCGCCGACTTGGCTGTCAACCGCGCCGAAGAATTGGTGGCTGTTAGCTGACGAAAAGTGGGGTCGGAACGTGTCGCGATCTGCGAGGGGTTCGTGCGTACAGACCGAATTTTTTTTCTTTTTAGCTCAAAACTTGAAAGGTTTTCACAAATAGACCTCTGGTGGTTTGAATTCTACAAATGGACTCGAACTCGACTGGCGCCGAGTTTTCCGACGTGGCAAATCTCGGCGCCACGGGGCCGCGACGTGGCAAACCTCGGCGCCACTATAGCCGGCGCCGAGATCCGCTACACGCTGGGGTCCCGTCTTCCTCGTCCGATTGAACGCGCCCGACGCCGCAGAGCCCTAGCTCGCCCGCCGCGCAAAGCCCGCTGTCGCCGGCCGGCAGCGCGCGGCCGCTGCCGCCGCGCCGCACAGCCGCCGCACAAGCCGCCGCTCCGGCCGCCGCGCGCTGCGCCCGCCGCCGCCCTCGGCCGGCCGGCGCCGCCGCCCGCTGCCTGGCCGCAGGCGGGCTGGCGCGGGCCGCCGCGCCAGCCACGCGCGACCGCGGCGGCCGCCGCACAGCCCCGCCTCCTCCTCGCCCGTCGCGCACGCCCACATTCGGCCGCCGCACGCATTGTAAGTTTATTTTCGAGTATGAAATAGGGGTGAAAACAGTACGGATAATATCCATTCCGTCCGAAAATCGGATACGGATAGTGTCATCCGGATAATTTTCGGATAATTTCGGATTCGAAACGGAAACGGATATTTTTCTCGGATACGGATACGAATACGGTAGAAACATTATCCCGGATAATGGATACGGTCGGATAATATCCGGATACCTCAAAATCGGATACGGATATTGTCGGTCGGATAATTTTCGGATAATTTCGATTCGGAAACGGAAACGGATAATTTTTCTCGGATACGGATACGAATACGGTAGAGACATTATCCACGGATAGTGGATACGGTCGGATAATATCCGGATACCTCATCGGATAATATCCGGACACTAGGTGTGAAGCCTTTGGTCAGTAGGCTCATGACCATAACTTCATAAGCCCAACAAAAATACTATTTTGTGATAAACTATTTAAATTATGATATACACTTATGTGAGTGAATTATTTTTTATTATGAATGTCTAAAATTACTATGCTTGATTTATAATGATATTTGATATGAAAGATAATATGGTTATGAAATTAGTAAAACAATATTGATATGGATATTTAAAATTTATCATATATGTTGCTTAGCTGAAAAATTATAAATATTGATTAGTTTGAGAAGGTTTAATATTCCGATCAATATCCGTTACCGTATTTGTTTCGATTCGTATCCGTTCCGTATTTGTTTCCGATATTATTTGTTTCCGTTTTCGTATCCGAGGTTTCCGATTCGAATCCGATTCGAAAAAATATAAAAACAAATACGGTATATCTAGTTCCGACCGTATCCGATCCGTTTTCATCCCTAGTATGAAATGTAGATCAAATTAAAATTTATAATGTGCAAATTAAGAAATTCAATGCATTTAATTTAGAATAGGCAATGTAGATACAATTTGAAAATCTGTAAAATTTAGAAATGCAACATATGTGATTTCGGATTGGAATGCAACATATTGTAGTTAAATTTTTTTGCTCTAATTATCCCACTATATAACATAAGTAACAAATATATATTTATGCCTCACTGAACTTTCGGCGCGTGAAGGATTCCACACTCACCTCCCTCCACTATATATTACTTCAATCCGAATACAAGCTCTTCATATCTTCATTCTGTTTTCTACACTTACACGTACAATGAGCTATTCATTTCGTCCTTTCGTTGAGCATCTCCACTGACGACTCCATCCTTCGAGCGGTTTCATTCCACCATGGTGTGACCGTCCGTTATGCCATTGTGGGGATACTTGCATACTTACGTCGTCCCTCCTCACGGAAACTCGGGGAAGGCGATTTTTCCAATGCGCCAACGTTGATCGGGTATGGCTGATCTGCAATGCTTTTTTCTACAAAATATTCACATAGAAAAAGCTAACTTTAATAGTGTATCACGTTAACACATCATGCAGGCATATCGTCGGGTCTGCAACTTCCTTGAGTGGATAGATATGAATAACCCACGAAACGATGGAACACGGTACTACCCACTAAGCGAAACAATGTCAGACTACCTTCGGCGAAAGGCTGAATACCAACGTCGAGTTGGTGCTGAAGCTTTGGATTGGCCTATGGATCAGCTAGCACTACCCACATGGCGGGAACGTCCAGAATGCCATTGTGGTCTCCGTTGCCAGGTGGTAAGATCCATAAGACAAGCAACTAGAGGACAAAGATGCTTCGTGTGTCCCGAGATTGTGGATGACGATTTTGTCGTAAGTACTGATTTTTCTTGTTCACCCTATTCACTTGTTCCATTTTCTAACCTCGAACATCACAAATGAACATACAGGAGGATGTACGTCAGTGTCCATACGAACAGTGGATCGATACGGTTAGACCTGCTTCAATTGGTCGGACGGTAACGCAACCTGAGTCGACCGAACAATTCCTTCAAGCATGGATGGAGTACGAACGTCGAGTGGAAATCGCAAGCTTAGATTGGCGAAACAACCCACTTGGTTTTCCAAAATGGTCGGAGCGTCCCATGTGCGGTTATAGGGATCGTTGCAAGATGGCTACCTCCTTTGAACCACGAACATATGGCCGGAGATATTTCATTTGCCCCAACTTAGATAACGACTTCGTTGTACGTCTTTCGTGTTATCAATCCAGCTAACGTCTTCCATCTACTGGCTCTCTAACTGATAACATGTATTTCTTTACCGGGGCATTCAAAGGAGGTGCGGATTCACTAGGTGGATCGACAATGTCATTCCCAATATAACGGCCTAAAAGTAACTGAATGTGAAACACAGAAGGAGTACAACGCCGAGAAGGAAAGAGAACATTGAAGACAAGCTGAAAGCCATAGAATTGATCTGTATGATACATGAGACTCGACTCGTCGGGTCCGATTAGTTTGTATCGTGTATGCATGGCATACATTCCGCGGTTTAATTACGTGCAATTTTCCTTATGAACCATATGTCATGTATTATATCATTAATATATGCTGAGTTATGCTTGTATTACTACAAAAGTTTTTTACCGTGTCAATTGCTTATACAACAGAAATACGATAGCTTATACTCACTTTTCCACGGTCGTGAAAATGTCGATTCGTGACGAAGGGTGAAGATTCGTGACGAAGGGTGAAGGAACACCGGCGACGTTGAATACGACGAGATGAAGAGAAATAGGAGAATAGGAATGTGTTAGAGGTCCAGAGGTAGGCGCCACCATAGTTGGCGCGAGGTTAGCGCCACCGTCACGGCGCGAGCTCGGCGCCACTATACCGGCGTCGAGATTGCCACGTCGGACACGGCTCCTACGTGGCGAAAAATATCGGCGTCAATAGTATTGACGCCGAGTAGATCAAACTCGGCGCCAATAGTTACTATTGGCGCCGAGATCAGGGTCCATTTCTAGAATTCAAACCGTTAGGGGTCTATTTGTACAAATCTTTCAAGTTTTGGGGAAAAAAGCAAAAAAATCGGGCGTACAGACGCGAGGGCGAGGCACCACGCACCAGTCGCCTCACTGCGTATGGCCTTTTCCTGTCAGAAAATTCATGTTCCTCTCCGCTCCCTCTGCTTTGCTTTCTTCAGCTCGCAGTCCTCTCGTGGCACCGTGTTCTTACCGAGTTAACCGCGGTACCATCTTTTTTTAAGTATCCGTGCTGATTGTACACCCCTTTGGAAACGTAGGATTTCAATTCTACAGAAATTAGAAACATAGGAACCGCGGTATCCCTTTCTTCTTACCTTTTGAATTAATCATAGGAACATAATACTATGAAAAATTTCATATCATCTTCCTATGTATAGAACAGTTCCATAGGTAAAAAGTTCTTAGGAAATTGAATCCCCCATTTGAAAGGGGCCTACACGTATGAGGATGAATCTAATTATCTGAAAGAACATGAACGGTCAGAGCAAGTGGAAGTGGAACAACGAAAAATGAGCAACATCAACGATCATTGTAGCTGTAGGTCAAGAACATCAACGATCAAAGCAAGTGGAACAGCACGAAACGATACTCCTATCAATCATTTTAGGTCAGAAAATGAGCAACACTTTTATGCAGTCAACTGTGCAATTCCTGTTGAATCTGCAAGATAGTACTAGTAGTCAATAATAGATACACAGGAGCGCAGCACTCCACGTTACAGTGCGTGCCCTACTATCCACTGCGAAGGACGCAGCACGACTCAGCTAAAAGTTTGAGCCTCTACCATACAAGCCATATTGGATGTAATGGCATGTCAGTTTCAGAAGCAGCTTGCCTACCTGACCCAACCTCTCGTCTTGTTCACGGCTGGTTGCTGCCTGGTGGATCTGGTAACAGAACCCGTCTTGTGTGTGGCAGCGGCCGTCTTTGATGTTGCCGTTGCCCGTCCTGGGTTCTTTGTCAGAGGCTCGGTCGATTTTCTCTTCAGCCTTGGCTCACCTTGCAGGCTCCTCTTCCTTGCAGCATTCTGGCTTCCAACAGGCTGGTTCTCCAATTCCCCACCAATCGATGGATTCCTTGCATCTCCTTTCCTCTTCTTCTCATTGACAACTTCTGGGGCCCCAACAATGGAAGAATTGTTGGTGACTCTCTTGTTCACAGAATCTGAGCTTCTCAGAATGTGGTGCTCCTTCTCGCTCATTGCTTCCTCTCTTGTCAACAGGTGCGCCTTTGCCTCTCCAGGAGTACTAGCAACTTTCATACAGTTGGTCGAGTCAAGTATCATGTTTGTGTGCTCAAGTGTTGTCCTTTCTTGCAAGTTATTCTCAAGATTTCTTAGCTGAAATGTGGAGAGGTTAAACTCCACATTATTTTCACCCCTTTGCTGTAAAAATGGCACAATGTAGCAGTTCTGAGAAAAGAGCTTACCTTGATCTGAAGCATAGCCTCTGTTCTCTGTGTTTCCAGGAGCTCCTGTCCTATTTCCATTGCCTACAATTTTTTTTCCAGGATGATATGTCAGCTAGGTTAGGAAATATATATTAGGGTCAGAGACACCAGCCACATGTTACAAAATCACCTTCGATTCTGCAACTGATCGATGGTGTTCCTGTTCCTTCAACTTGAGCTCCAGCTCCGTGTTCTGAAGATAATAATACAACAATAAAGCCAATCCAAACCTGGACCTTTTCCATTAATAGCCACTAACAGTTTAATGTTAAATTTCATACCGTCTGCTTAAGAACTGCAACCTCAGATTCTGATTGCTGCTGGAGTCTAAGTTTATGCTCTAATTCCGCTATCTGGAAAAAAAATCGGATGGGTATATATCTAGAGTTTAGTACCCTGTGCACTACAATAGCTACTAACATGCAACAGTAATAACCACTTTTGATCAATACCTTCTGCTGAAGGGTAGTACACATTTCTTCTTGTTTATGCTCTAATTCTGCTATCTGGAAAAAAATCGAATGGGTATATATATCTAGAGTTAGTACCCTGTGCACTACAATAGCTACTAACAGGCAACAGTAATAACCACTTTTGATCAATACCTTCTGCTGAAGTGTAGTACACATTTCTTCTTTCTCCTTTAGCTTCTCAAAAAGCTCATTTTGCTGTTTCTCTGATGTAATTTGAGAATGCATCTTAGAATCCAGCTGGCTTTCAAGCTCTTTTACCTATATCGATTACAAAAATGCAGTCAAATACATATGAAGAACAACAATTGAAGTGTTGCCCTGAACTATATGTACCTTTTCTTGTAAATCTTTGTAAAGTTGTTCTTTCCCTTTTGCTCTGTTCTCTAGATTTTGGCAGTTATCTTCCAGCTTTCTCAAGGAATCATCCTTAAGTCTGATATCCTGTTTAGCCCTTTCAAGCTGGCATACATTCACAGCAGGAAAAGTATGGAGGAGTTTATGTCATTGGCTCAGTTTCAAGGAGGTTCATATAGCCAGCTTGGAAGGAAAGGCAGTATTATTGACACTTACCACCTGTTTGACCTTTTGAAGTTCTGCAGTGTCAACCTGCCTCTTTGCTGGACCCAATTCTATACGACGAACACGACTTGCAAAGTTCAATGAGCTCAAAGTTTCTGACACATCGTTGTTGGATGGGCTAATTTGCACAAACATTAACGCTTTTGAGTCCCCTCCTATTATCAGTATGAAGAATCACCAAAAGAGCAAATTAATGATGTAGCTAAGTGAAAGACGTAGAAGATAATTGCTCAAAAAAACATAGAAGATTGGAAATAGTGAAGTGATAAATTATGAAGATGGTTCTCTTCCAGAGGAACATATCAGGTTACCTAGAGAATCTTGCAGCAAGTGTGTCAACTTTGAATTCCTGCCCAGAAAAGGAATATAAACAGTGAGAAACATAAACTGATGGATTAGACAATATACCTGTTATTTATGAAGACCACAAACCTGTAGGGAATGTGGGAATTTTTCGTGGCAAGAGCTGAAATCACATCACCCAAAGCAGAAAGTGATCTGTTAATGTTTTGTGCTTCCTTAAGCCTTTCACCTTGCACATCGGTCTTAGCTAATCGTTCACTTCCAGCCAAATCTACAAGCCAAAGCTTACTTCTTGTACATTCTCCATTCATCAGGTTCTCCGCTCTCACCATGATGCAAAGCATACTGAGGTACAGATATAAAGGTCAAAACATTTTAACCAGAAGCAAGTACTCTAGAAAAGAAAATAATAATAAAATTTTGACCAACCAGTGGGAGCGACTGCTGTGCTCATTCACATTGTTTGACCCTACAGCCCTTGCATTGCTTCCAGCTTGCAAGACATCCCAAACCTCCTTGATGTTCTCAACTTTGGCCTCCACAATGCCAGGGACATGATGGGACCCTTCACCTGCCTGTTTGATTTCCAACCTAAAATACAAAGATTATAAGTTATCACAGGATGGCAATATTATTGAACCCAGCACAGATCCTAAAGAAACAGACATACTTCTTGGACGAAGGGGATGATGCGAGCAGGTCTCTGATTTGCTCATTGTAGACCTCAAGCACGCTGACAGAAATGCTGTATGTGACAGTCTCTTTTCTCTCTTCTGCGATTTTGAACAACTCCTCCAGAGTTCTATAATTTACTCCCCTGTTCCTCTCAGTTCCTTCCATGGTAAATGTCTTCCCTGTTCCTGTTTGTCCGTAGGCAAATATGCACACATTGTAGCCATCCAAGACCGAAGTAACCAGTGGAGATGCATCGGCATACACATCAGCTGCACATCATTGGAAATTTACAGATTAGATGTTATAATGCACCATTGTTTTGATTACTAGCAACCTGTCATTTACCATTTATCTCATTGTTTATTTTCTTTAAGCTAATATAGAGCTACCATTTTGATCTTTCATGTCTAACAAAACACAAGAACTGTAAAGGACAAATAGGCCCAATAGAAACTCCAACATAGTTAGAAATACCTTGATTGTCTGTTGGCATGTAGACTCTGTCAAACTTGAATGTCTTCTTAGCTGCTCCACCATTCACAATAGTAATGTCTCCTTCTTTTGCTCCATCAAAATCCACTGCACATTTGTAACCTGATGATGTCTCATCTTTACTTAATGGGCGGCAACGACAGAAAACCCTGATATTTCCTGGAATGGCACGTACAGCCAGTCAGTAGAATGAAAATAACTATATTGCAGACTAGAAAATAATGTGAAAGCATCATAATACATAGAAGAAGATCAGAAGAGGCACCTTTGGTCTCCTCGACAATATTATGAAGTTTCTTTCTCTTGGCCATCTCTTCATAGTACTTCAGTTTAAGATCTTCACACTGTGCAACTGCAGCAAAAAAAAAAAGTGCTTACAAACTTTTTCATCAAATACTCTAAAACCTTTACAACAATGCAACTGATGGATATTACCTAATGCTTGAACAGCTCCTATCATCTTACTCAGATCAGGAACAGCGTTTGCACAGTCATGTGCTTCAAGAGATAACCGTGTTTGCTCTTGTTTCATGGCCTGAAGATTAAAAGGTTATATAACCAATACAACTTAGCACCTCATGTATTTATCAATTCTTGTTGTAGCATTGCAGACAATAAATTTGCTTTTACCTTGATTTTATTTTCCAAGTTAGATATGGCAGCTGCCCATAATTTCTTGGCATTTTCATACTTCTGGGAAACACTTCTCAGTTGATCAGCTTGTCTATCAAGGACTTGTTCTGTCAGGAACATAAAACAGTGGTGAGCATATATAAACATTGAGGAAACAAAGTTGATTATCCTGATAGCTTAGTCCATACCAATATTATCACTTTGCATGACCTTCTGATGAAGCTCTATCTTAAGTCTCTCAAGCTCCTGATTGGTAGATTCCACTGAAGACCACGCCATATAACATTCATCAGACTTCATGTTGCACTGGTTGGTTAGCTCCTCAATCTGTTTCTCATACTTTGAGATTAATTTACTTGTCCTGGTCTGCGTTGTAGATTGCTATGTATCAGGATTATACCAGATATGATTCTGTAACTGTTTGTGAAAATACTGACCTGTATAGGTGAATTCCCTGTATGAGCTGAACATCTTTTGCATAAGGCATTCCCTTCTGTAACCATGTCTGCGACTGCAAGTTCATGATTAAGGTTATCATGCTGAAAATTAGACCTTGAAGGAGTAAGTTGCATCTAATTTCAATGTCTTACCTGCTATTGCTACCGTTTTTCGAATACAGATGCCACAAACCATGGGACTTCCCCTTACTCCTTTGAAGTTTATGACAATGGCACCATCACTCTCAACTGTCACCCTAATATCACGCACCTGAAGGGGCCTGTTACCTCCAACCACCACATACACATCAAGTTCAGACAAAATCTGTACATCAATCAAAACTCAAATTATTTAGCTAAACCTGAAAATAAATTGTGATACAAAATTAAGAGTCTCATGAGTCAGTATGTTTGCCTTTTCTTCTTGCACAAGGACATCAAATGCTCTAATTCCTTTTGGCCCATAAGTGTTCACTATCTCAGCAAAATGCAGATCTAAGAAATAGTCTCCAGGAGCAAGACCATCGATTTTGTAGCTGAAATTTCCATATCGAGCTGAGTGGTAAAGCGAAGGATAGTCACCACCTTCAACTATATCCTCAGATGTCTCTATTGCATCCCCTCCTTCAAAGAAAGAATCCTCAGAAAGCTTTGAAGAGGGTTCACAACCTTCAATTGCACTGCCACCGGCATTAATGAACAGAACAGAATCATCTGTTTCATCACAGGCACAAGAAGGATAATAAGAAACACTGTGGAACTATGATGACATGACCAATTAACATTTCGATAAGCTACTTCCAAGTTCCAATTTTCAATTTAGAATTCAAGATTACGAAATATCCGTTTTGAAAGCACATGACTGATGATGGCTATCGAAGCCCCTTCTACTCGATATTACTACAGCACCACATTTGATGCAACCTTGTACTCTGACATAGAAACAATCCTATTTTCTTCAACCAATCCAATGCCCATGACTTTAGTACTATATAATGTATTATTCGTTCACTTTGAGAGCATCAAATGAGGCCAGCACACTGATCCACTTAAAAATAGCTAACATGGCAGAGAATCAAGTCAATGAAGAACCCACAATTTTAAGCAAAGAAACAATACTCTATCAAATCTACTCCAAAGAACCTAAATCGATGCGTAAAAGCTAAAGCGGTATGTGAATGATTCCACACATAGATAATTCCTGTTACATGGAGAACCTTATTAAGCTCCTAGCACAGCACAGCACCTGAAGGCCTCAAAATTGGGATTACAACTTTGATACCAAGACAGGTAACATACCAGAAAATACCAAATCTGGGTACATCCAACCTCCTAAATTTCCTCCTCCACACGCACACGCGCGCACACAAGAAAAAATAAGAGCAAATTTGGAAGCATACGTTCTAGGGTTTTCTACCCGAGCCAAATCGAGTACTCTAATTCGACCATCCTATACGCTCATATCCCAAGAACCCCCAAGACAGAATATCATAATGCACGACAATCTACCGGCGCGGAGTTGGAGAAACCTAAGCACAAGATATGCACACTGGAAATCTAAGCACAAACCAAAGGAAAAAAAACCACCTGCACGGCAGTCGCGCCGCATCAGCCCGGACAGAACCACGCGCGGCCCGGGCACCAGGATCATGGACTCCGCCGCCTCCTGCGGCGAAGGGGCCGGCGGTGCGGGCGCCGACTCCGCCTCATCGTCGTCGGCGCCGTCGCAGGCCCTCTTCTCCCAGCCCGTGGTCCACGAGAAGTCCATGGGGGTGGGCTCCCCCGGGCACCGCTCCTCCTCGCCTTCCATCGAATCCGCGAGCTGCTGCGGCTGCGGCGGCGAGGGCGGCGAGGCGGCGAGCGAGCTAGGCTAGGGTGGCGATTTGCTTGGGGAGAGATGGAAATGGGGATCGATTTGGTGTGCTGCGTTCCCCTTTCTTGTTGCCTCTTCTGCCCCCGCGGTCCGAATTCGAACTGCGGATATGAACGCCGACCGTTGTGTACTTGTGTGCGCTGCGCTGCGCATCCGACCGTTGAATCCGGTGCGCGGCCCGGCCTACCCTCACATATGCGGCCCGATTGTTCTGCTTTCACCGGATGGGTTGGCCCAAGATTACCCGCGCGGCCCATCTTTTCGGCCCAAAAAGATCGTGTACAATTTGGTCGTCTCTCCTTAACAGGGAAGTATCAGGTGCAATCACTCGGTTTGGTGCAGCTATGCAACTCTCATCTTGCACCGTTAGATCTGATATGGGTGTGCCAGATCGAGCTCCTTCCCTCCGCCACACATTTTATAGAAAACCGCCCCGCCTCTCTCCAATGGAAGTTTTACGTTTTAGTCCTTAGCGTCATCTTTTTTCCTCTATCCCTCCTTTCCCTATTCTCGTGAGGCGTGTGAGTAGAGATGGCAATGGGTGTATACTCAACGGGTTCATCTACCCCATACCCGTACCCATTGACTGAAATGTGTCCGCTCCATTACCCACACCCGCTTACGGATGAAAAATTCGCCCATACCCATACCCATTGGAGAGATGGCAACGCGGTTGTGCGCTTGCGGCGGATAGAGGCGGCGTGCGGTGAGCCCGGGGCGGTGAGCGGCACAATCGTGCGGGGCGACGCAGGTGGCAGGGCCGACGCCGGAGCACGGTGCTAGTGGGGTCGAGCGCTGCCAAGCTCGGCCTACACGAGGCAGGTGGCGGGGCCGGCGATGAGGGGCTGGCGTGCGGCGAGCCGGGCCTCGCGAGCGGCACAATCGTCTTCAGGGCGGCGCAAGTGGCGGGGCCGGCGACGAGCGTGGTGCGGCGGCACCGATCGGCTGCCGAGCTCGGTGTGGACGGCGCGAGTGGCGGCGGGGTCGGCGACGGGGCCGTCGGTGGAGCGCGCCCAAGTAACTGTTGTGCGATGCGGCGCTAAGGCTGGAGTGTTTCTCTGTGCGTGCGCGGCCGGCGCCTCCCTTGCTACGGGGAGGGGAGAGAGGGAGTGAGGAGAGGAAATGGGTGGTTTTTATACCTAGGGTTAGATTCATTGTTGGGCCTTGGGCTGCACATCTTTCTGGGCTGAGGCCTATGGGTATTATTTACCCATGGGTTAACGAGTTCAAGTGGGTATAGAACGTTCCACGACCTGTCCCACCCGATGGGTGATGTTTTTGCCTGATAAAAAAACCCATGGGTACAATATTTGAAACACATTTGACTCCTAATGGAGTAAAAACCCATCGGGTATCGGGTTATGGGTACCCATTGCCATCTCTACGTGTGAGCCGCGATTGGCAGCGCGACTAGAGGGCGGAGCGTGCAGTGATGGGAAAGGCGACGCAACACAAGTACAACGTCTCGCCACTAGACGGCCCTTCTCAACGCACCATAAAACCCAACTCGCTCGCCTCGCCTGTTGACGCCGCCAGCCTAGCCGCTACTACTCGTTTTCGATTGGTACACGTTCATTTTACATCTCTCAACTCTTATTATTGTCTACAATTCACCCCCGGACAGTAGCCAACACCTCTAACTATCAAAACCGTTTAATTTACCCTTTTTCTATAGTTAGGCAATTTTGGCATACGTGACGGTGACATGACAGTTAAATCAGCATATATATATATATATAAAATGTGAGGATCATCTGTCAGTCAAGCTTTATCTTTTTCTCTCTTTCTCATTGGATCTCTCCTCTCCACTCTCTCGGCGCATGGAGTTCAAGCTCACCAACGCCAATCTCATGGGGTCGAGCTCCCCAACTCTTCTCATGAGCTCGAGCGAAGAGGTGGGCTCCAGCTCTGGCCTCATTAGGGGAGGAGATGAGGCTGTCTCCAGTCTCGGTCATAGCGCGGCGTACACCATGGAGGTGGCGGTGCAGGCGGCATGCTGCGGCGAAGGGCTCCGAGCGGCTACAAAAGGCTTTGGCGATGGCGGCAGCACGGAGAGGAAGCAACGGGGAGATGTCGGGTCGTCGCGAGGACCAGGATATGGATCCCCTAACCTTGGTCGGACTCGGAGAAGACGGGTACGGTGGCAAGCTCTCCCTCGTCGGAGCTACATGTCACGGGTCTGCCATCTCTTCTCCTCCATCCCTTTGTTTTACTACCACTGATGAGGATGCAACGCCCGCCCCCCTTGACCAAGCTTGGAGAAGACGGGGTCGCCAGCAAGATCGACGTCGTCAGCGCTGCCTCTCAAGCAAGCTCGCTCGCACTTGCACTCACACCAAGTCGAGTTCGTTGTGAGCTTGCGGTCGTGCGCGTCGAAGTATGGGGTCATGGACCGACTGCAGAATTGACGCCGTCCTCCATTGCCAGATCGATGCCGCCGGCCATTCCCCGGCGCTAGAGAAGAGAGGGATAGGAGAGTAACATGACTTGTTAGGCAAGCTAGAGGTGACGGCGTCGAGCTCGCCTGCTGAGGTCGAATGCATGGCCGAGTGAGCTAGATGCGGTGGTCGGCGGTCGCCGGGTGGTGACGGGAAGAGAGAGGGGGAAGGAGAGGTAGTAGATAGGATTAAGTTTACTAAAGGGGTGAATTGAATGGTTTTAGAAGTTAAGAGGTGTTGAATGCCAGTTTTTATAGTTTAAGGTGTATATTAAACAAACACAAGAGTTCGATGGTATAAAATGAACTTTTCCTTTTTGATTTGCTCACGTTGCGGTCGACCTGACGCTGGCTGCTTCGCCTCTTCCGGTCCCAACTCCCGATCTAGAGCCAGCTATTCACCCCGCCCGTCTCCAACGCCACAATTTCGGTAAAATTTCCATAAAATGTATGATGGGGAGAAGGGGCTCGATCTGGCACGCACATATTAGATTCAGCAGTGCAAGATGAAAGTTGCAAAGTTGATCCTAATTGAGTGGTTTCATCTAATACTTCGTCCTCCTACATGGTACTTCCCTATCCTTTTCTACTTAACGTACGAATTAATGAATAACCACAACACTTCCTAGAATTCAAATTCTAAACGATACATTTTTTTAAAAAAACTTTCTATATACGATTTTTCTTTAAAAAGCTATTTTAAATACATTTTATTAATTCATTCATTTGTACCATAAGGTTGCCGGACTCTACTGGAGAAACCCTCTTTATCCCGGTTTATAACCTCTTTAGTTCCGGGTTTTAAATCGAGACAAAAAAAACTAAAAAAACTAAAAATGTCTATCTTTAGTCCCGGTTAATAACACCAACCGGGACTAAAGATGACAAAGTCATGTGGCTGACAAAGTCCCGGTTGGTAACTAAAGGTTTTTTTCTTTTTTTTTTAATTTTACTCCTGCTCCTAAGTTGCTCCTTGTTTATATATATATATATATATATATATATATATATATGCAATATGCATATATATATATACATAACACACATATATATGCAACAACATCAAATTAATTTTTTTCAATGCCACAAATCGAATACAACAAAATGTAATAACAAAATCATCCAATAATTCGTAAAAATCAACACCACAGATCAAATACAACAAAAAAATCATCCAATAATTCATAAAAAACATCTAAAAAGTCTAAAAAAGATCTGCCGACGCCCGGCGACGACGACGACGACAACGGAGGAGGAGGAGGTGACGAAGGGGCTGGCGGTAGTGAAGCGGTCAAGCGACCCCTACAACGATTTTTCGGGAGTCCATGGCGGAGATAACCGTGGAGCGTCACGTGTTCGTCGGTGGCGGTGTGTGGCGGCGATGACGGCAATGACGACGACGACGACGGTGATGACGACGACGACACCCCGCCGCCGCCATCTCCTCCCCCTGCCGTCGCGAGAGCTGAGGAGAGAGGAAGAGAGATCTGAAAAAATAGCTAAGGGTTAGATCGGTGGAGAAGACGATGCACGTCAGGATATATATACCCCTGGATCTGTAATCCTGGTTGATGCCACCAACCGAAACTAAAGATATATTAGTCCCGGTTGGTGGCACCAACTGGGACTAAAGATAATTTTCGCTATTTCCAAATTTTTTGGTTACGCCTAGGGTTAACAACGAGGCCGAAAATTAAATAATCTATTAAATGGGGCCAAATTAATTTAATTAAATATAGGTTTAAAATAATAATAAGTAATGCATTAAAATTTAATCACATACAGGTAATCCTAGACATTGCACCTCTCTATGTGCTTATCTAGATATTGTTCCTCTTTTGTCTTTTTCTTTTTTGGCTGTTAGGTGTGGGCGTTCGGTCTGACCGAACCGATCGGTCTTCGGTCTTTGGTTAGTTCGGTCTTCAGAAAGTCAGGACCGAACTCGGTGTTTAAAATGTCAAGACCGAGCACTTCGATCTTCGGTTAGTTCGGTTCGGTCTTCGGTCGGGACCGAAATTTTCGGACAGTCACATTTCAAGAAAACTAGCTAGTTCACTAAATAACATGATGTCATTTTCAACATAAAAGTGGTTGTAAGCAACAATTAAACAAGTTCAAATAACATACAACTTACAAGTATCAACAATTAAAGGTTCAAATAACAATTAATAAACAATAAATGAGCAAACAGCAGGTCAGCAGACAGTAGACCAAATTTCGGTCACTTTGGTTAGTTCGGGTAACCGAGGCCCAAGACCGAAGTTTATTTGGTTATTTCGGTTATTGCATTCTTGAGACTGAAATTTAATTCGGTCTTTTCAGTTTGGTCACGGTCAATTCGGTTCGGTTTTTGGTGTCGATTATTTTTGCCCACCCCTATTGGCTATGGTCCTTTTTTGAAAAAAGTTGACTTTTTCTTTTCTTTTTATATTTTTTCTTAACTTAGGTGCACACGAGAGGTAACCACATAAGATTTGAGCCTAAACAAGTGAAAGACGTGGTTGATGAAAAATTCACAAGACGTGCTCAGAATTGAAGAAAAGCTTTCGGGCTCAAAAGACAATCTTCTGAGCAGTTTTGGGAAAAAATAAAATCACACAACCGGCAAAGCGGAACGAACACATCCGAATTTTTCGATCGATTTCATATATGAAACGTCTTAATCGAAGTTTGTATGTGAAAGTTATACTTGTTTTCGAAACCGACACCAAATTAAAGGACAAAACGGGGACAATACGCTCAGAAACTTGTTACACGCACAAACTAGACGAGATGACTAGGGTTTGATGGAAACAAAGGGGAAAAACGCATGAACTGGACTCTAACACGATCTTACCAGTAACAAGACATCGACCATGACACAAACTTGATACGACGGGCTCTGAAACTGAAATATGCAAAGGCTATGGCACAGAAAGTTTTATGATAGGAAAAACAAATGTGGCAGAGAGTGACACACTGATCCGACTTCAGATCGAAAGATCCAACCCTGTAATCTTAGCATCACAACTCCTTTGGTTATCAACCGAGACACAGACCCGGTTGACCTCGCCAAGAAGGCTAATCCTCCCTTCTTCCTGCAAACCTTCATATTTCTTATTTTTCACGCACATGCTTCTCAAACTGATAAACGGTGTGTATTTTTGAAAAAAATCTATAGAAAAGTTGCTTTGAAAAACATATTAATCATTTTAAATTTTTTAGCTAATACTTAATTAATCATGCAATAATATATGTTTCATTTTACTTGCCGAAGAGGAGGGTTCCCAACCTCTCCTCCCAAACACAACGTAAGTATCATAAGTTTCACTTAGATTTTTCATTGTTTTTTCTCAATAATATGGCACTATCTAGCATAAAAGAAAACTTATTTCAATTCTTCTTTTGTAAAGTAAAGGTACATATTGAACCCGATGTAAAATGAATACAATTTATTGATACAAAGTGAGTGAAGATCTTTAGTTTCGATTGGTAACACACCGACCAGGACTAAAGATCCCTGGCGCCCTAACAGATTTTGACCGGAATCTAACCAGGACTAAAAATGTCTCGGTTCCTATTAGAACCGAGACTATTGTAGATTTTGTCAAGTGGAGCAAATATTATTTCTCCAGTAGTGCGAATGTAAAATATTTTTATTATCTAAATAATTATTTGTATGATTCAATAATTCATTTAGCTATTCAATTATTTACATACATAGACATGGATTTCTTCCCTTATTACATGGAAGAGTAGAAGATGCATACGACGCACGAACCATTATGCACGTACACCACACACGCATCTGATCCACCCCGCACCTCTGTTGTCATGTACGTTGGTTGCTCATGGTTATTCCAGTGTGTGTTCTCACGCTACCTAGTTTCATCCTGGCAGATGAGTTTAGATGCAGTACAGCCAGTACTTAATGCAGAGAGTCCAATCATTAGAGAATGGACCAAATTTGATCAGAGGCAGCTATCCTTCGAAAAGCATAAAGGGAAGGCTAGCTACAAATCACACTTGTCATTTGCCAAGTTGGTAGCTGTCATGTAATGTACGTACACCACCTAGGCCTAGGTAAGTGATCGATGCCAGCAGGTGGAGTGAATGTGAATTTTTCTCTGAAAGAACAACTAGGGCTTCTTTAAAACACATAATTATAAAAACAAAGGAATAAAAACACACAAAATTTTAATAGAAATGTAAGTATAAAATTAAAAATTAAAAAACACACAAAAAATATAAGAACGATTGTTTGAGTAGATTGTAGGAAAAAAAGTAAAAATTGGATGAAAAAGATAGACTCAAAAGAAATTTTTTCCAAGAGGTTAGAATTCTGACTAGAATTTTTTTCCATGAGGTTAGAATTCTGACTAATTTTTCTTTGAAATGTGTATTCGATTTTTAAAGCAGAGGATAAAATTTAATCATTTGTTTCAAATGTCTTTTTTGGAATTTTCTCTATAGGATTAGAATTCACCACACTTCATATGTTTTTCATACAAATTAAAGTAGTCCTTAATCTGCACACCATTATACCACCTTTTATCTAAAAATTATGTATCTATCTTTTTGGAACAATTCCAATGAATTTTGGATTGTGTGCCTCACCACATAGGAGTAGAAAGTAGCTGGCGATGACATCATCTTATCTATCAGGAAATGCAAGTTCCGTAAAGAAAGCTAAATACATCGTTTTTTATTTGTTCTCGTATGTGGAGGCGACCTCTTCTTCTTCTTCGACGTAATTACCATTTTTTATGCGAATGACGACTAATTACTTTGTCATGTCCTAGATAAGTAGAGTCACTGTCATGGCGCATGCAATTGCAGTGTAGATTGCCATTGACACAGTATAAGAATACAATCAACCACGCTTCCGTTCCATCACTCGTGGCATCGACTCATTATCAGCCCCTTGAATTAAACCAAGTAAAAATAGATTAAGCTCAATGGATTAGATGATTAACATGGACATCAGTAAAAACAGTTAAAAAAAAATTAAAGATGAACATGACCGATAGGATAAGCATTAGGCAGAATGTATCCATCTATCCATCGTCCACTCGTGACAATGACAGCCCAAACTAAAAAGCAGCAGAAAACTGAAGAAGAGATCGAGACCAAAGTTGCCAAAAAGGACTGGACACGAAAGCACACAGAAAAATACACTGAAACTTGAGAGGAGGCTGAAATCGAGATGCAGACAAGCACAGCATTGGGATCTGAATTTCTGAACTTCTGACGAGAGCACACGAGCCGTCAATTGACACGCAACTTGTCGAAAAAAAACACCCCAAAAAAAAACTACTCCTCCACTGATGCGATACGTACGTGCACCACCAACCCACCAATGCATTTGCAACGGAGAGCACAGAAAGCTACTACTAGTATACTAGTAGAATGATTGGAATACCTGAGCTGAGCTGAATGGGGAGAAATGGAGAGAGATCAGGGAACTGAATCCTGATTGAATGAATAAGTACAAAGTTAGCTGCATCATGCATGCAATGGCAATGCAATGCTGGTGTGAAACAACCACCTAGCTACAGATGCTGCCAGATTATAGGCCGGTTAGTTGTGTTGGATAGATCCATGGTTTTGTTAATACTCTGCCCATGTCAAAATCACAGCTTGTTTAGTGGCAGATGAGCCCAGTTTTATCATAGAGTATGAACACACTATGTTAGTATATTTATGACGTTCTGACTTTATACTAAACTAGTAGAGAACATACGGCGCATTTTTATTTTTTTTAGCATTGTTTGCGCGGTTGCTCTTGATCCCAATCATTCGATTCTCGATAAAGAATTCGGAGATGTTTGATTTCTGAAGAAGAGGGGATGCATGGAGGTTAATAATTCCACAGACCAATCAAATTGAATGTACTATTGAATTCAATTCAGGTGTTGAGACATTGATAAATGAAATGACAAGATTTTGTTTTTTTGTCACACCGGAAAACTGATGATGAAATGGCTAATCGAGATCTGATGATGGTGATCGGATGGGATCATGCACGAGGCTGCCTAAGTCTAGAAGAAAGCTTGGATCTTCAGAGGTCGAGGAATCCGGTCTGCCGGAGCACGGCGTTGCGGACGCGGCGGAGGTCGCGCCCCTTGAGCGTCCTTCCGGCGCCCTCCAGCACCGATGACGACCGCGTGTGCCGCCGCGCCGCCACCACGTGCGGCGGCACCATCTCGTCGTCTTCATCGTCGGACTCGTCGCCGCCGACCTTGTTGGCGGCGGCGGCGTCCTTCCCGTGCCCGCCCTTCCCCGGCCACATCGGGACCTTCACCGGCGCCGACTGCCTCTGTGCCGCGGCGCCTCCACCCGGCGCAGCCGCCCTCACAGGCACGGCCACTCCATCCTGATGCCCGTCGTCGCCACGGCCCCCGTTGGCGAGGAGCGACGACAGCCCGAATCTCTGCGGCACTGCGTGTGCGCGGCGGCGCGCGCGCGGTGGGCCCTCCGGGAGCGGCGCCGGGCAGCAGTACCCGTCGTCCCCACCACCACCGGCCGGCCACACCACATCACTCTCGTCCAGCTCGAACGACGCCGCGCCGTCGGGCCCCGCCTCCGGCTGCTTCAGGAGGCCAAGAAACCGCAGCGAGCCCGCGCCCGGCGACCGCGGCATCGCCATCGCCTCCCACAGAGCAGCCACGGATCAATCCTTGGCTCTGATCTCCCCTTCGCCGGCGGCGGCGGCGGCCGTGACCAGCGATTCCAACGAGGTGTTTGTGTTGGGTTTGGATGCCGCTCGGTGCGCTTATATACAGTGGAGAGGAAGGGGGAGGAGGGCGATGATGCGTCACGGGAGGTGGGGCCCACACTGTGGGGAATCTCCAGGTAGATGCAGTGGGATTCCTGTGTGGTTTTGGAATGCTACAGCAACACAAGAACGGATCCTTCCCATGGTTAATTCGGGGGCAGTTAGTTATTACCCTCTCCATCCAAAAATACATATTTCTTTTGTCATTAAAATAAAAATAACTTATTTACCATGTGACAAAATCAACAAACTAAAACCATGCATGTAACCAATTTATAAATTATAAGATGGTTTTTTAGGTTTTGATCATTTAATTAAGCACATAAAAATTACAAATAGATCTTAAACTTTTGAAAAAAAATAAAAAATAAAAGACTTTTTGATGAAGAGAGTACTTTGCACTTTTTTAGCATGTGCTATAATGTTTCATGTGTTGTGCACTTTTTTCTTTCGGTGCTCTTAACTGGAATGTTAGAGGTCTCAATAGTGACCAGAAAAAGGTGGTTGTAAGGGAGCTGATGTTGTCTTCTAGATCTTCAATTGTTTGTTTGTAAGAGACTAAGCTGAGTTCGATCTCGGCGAGCGATGTGTTTGTTGCCAGCTCAGGGCTCTCGAGGGGGGATTGTTATAGCTTGAAAGGATTCTATTTTCTCAGGAAAGTCGGTGCACATCGGTCAACAGTGGAGTTGAGGTGTTTGCTGGGTGACACGGTTTGGTATCTAACTTCGGTTTATGGGACACAGGAAGAAGAGGAGAAAATTCTTTTCCTTCGGGAGCTCGGTGCTGTGCAGGCCGTTGTTTCTAAGCAGTGGGCAGTTCTTGGGGATTTCAACTTGATTGCCAGCGCTTCTGATAAGAACAACCAGAGAATTAATAGGAGGCTGATGAACGCTTTCAGGGCCAAAATGAATGAGCTCGAGCTTAAGGAGATGTACATGTTCGACCGACACTACACTTGGAGTAACGAGCAACAGCAGCCCACTCTAGTTACGCTTGACAGGCTCTTGATCTCGGCTCAATGGGAGCTAGGTTTCCCTGACTCAAATCTCCAGGCTCTCAGCAGCTCTGTTTCCGACCATTGCCCCTTGTTACTGACTTGCGGCTTGGGTTACAGTATAGATCAAAGGTTCAAATTTGAATCGTTTTGGGTGAAGCTGGAAGGGTTCCAAGAGGTCGTCAAAGAGTGTTGGGAGAGAGAAGTTCAATCTGAGGATCCTTTTGTCCTGCTATACGCGAAGATGGCCAGGCTATCCAAATGTCTGTCCAAATGGGGTCAGCGCAAAATTAGTAGAATCAGACTCCAGATACAAGTTGCCCATGATATCATTTTACGGCTTGATGCCGCGTAGGACTGTCGTGCTCTTTCTGATGGTGAGAGGACTTTGAGGGTGGCCGCGAAGGGCAAATGTCTAGCGCTCGCTTCGATGGAAATGGAGAGGTTAAGGCAGAGGGCAAAAACTAAAGACCTTCAGGCTGGGCAAGCTTTTACCTCTTTCTTTCATCTCAAGATGCATTCCAGGAAGAGGAAAAGCTTCATCCCTAGACTAGAACACGAAGGGGAGGTGTTTACAACGCAGCAGGATATGCAAGGAGTGGCCACTACTTTTTTCAAGTCGCCGCTTGCTGCTGAACTAGGAGGGATTATACGGATTAACCTTCATAGCATCAGGATCAGTTCGGCATATCTTGCTTCAATTGAGGACAAAGTCTCAGAAACTGAGGTCTGGTAGGCCATCAAGGCAATGCCTAGCGACAAATCCTCGGGACCATATGGTTACTTGGGGTGTTTTTATAAAACTTGTTGGGATATTATAAAACCAAAGTTGATGGCAACGGTAAAGAAGTTTTGGCTGGGAAATTCTCGGAACTTGGATCTTTTAAATTCTTCGGTGTTAACTTTATTACCCAATAAAGAAGGGGCGTCGATGCTTCGGGATTTTCGGCCTATAAGTTTGATCCACAATTTTTGCAAAGCTGATTGCTAAACTGATGTTGTGACGGTTGGCGCCGAAACTTCCTGACTTGGTTCCTCCGTCGCAAACGGCGTTCATCCAGGAAGTATCCACGAAAATTTCTTGCTGGTTAAGGGGTTGGTGAGAGGTCTGCACAGAGCAAAGAAGGAGGCAATCCTGCTCAAGCTTGACATAACCAAAGCATTCGACACGGTTTCTTAGGCGTTCCTTCTTGAAATGTTGAGACACAGGCTTCGGGAGCCGGTGGAGACGCTGCCTTTCGGCTTTGTTTTCAACAGCGCAAACGTCAGTGTTGTTGAATGGCGCCAACTCAGAACCGTTCAAGCCAGGCCGGGGGTTAAGGCAAGGAGACCCTTTGTCACCAATGTTGTTTGTACTTGCAATGGATGTCTTACATGTTCTAGTGCAGAAGGTAGGCGAGGCAGGACTGATCTCTCTTCCACGGCTGGGCAGAAGTGCAAGATCCTTGCCGACAATCTCGCTTTATGCTGATGATGTTGTAATCCTTTTCAACCCCAATGCGTCGGAGGCCAATGCAATTAAGGAGGTTTTGCAGCTATTTGCAGATGCGACATGCCTCAAGGTTAACTTCTCAAAAAGCTCAATTTCCCCAATTCGATGCGCAAACGACACGACAAGCCTAATTCAGGGGATCTTATAGTGCAAAATTCAAGCTCTTCCAATCACGTATGTGGGTCTTCCTTTATCTTTCCGGAAACCGACCAAATTAGAGATACAACCAATGATTGATAAGTTGTCAAAGAAAGTCTCGGGGTGGAAACCTAAACTGCTAGCAGTGGATGGGCGTCTTTGTCTCAATAAATCGGTTCTGCAAGCACAAGTTTTGCACTTCGCGATGGTAATGCAGATCCCCAGGTGGGTGATCAAGGAGATAGAGCGCCGCTGCAGGGCTTTCTCTGGAAGGGAGAAGAATCTGTGAATGGTGGTCGTTGCTTGGTCACGTGGGATAAAATCTGCGCATCGGAAGGGAAGGGAAGGCTGGGGGTTAGGAACTTGAACTTTCTCAGCAAAGCTCTCAGGTTGAAATGGCCAGTGATGAATTTCAAACAGGGAGATTGGCCGTGGGTCAAAGTGGGAATTGATTTGGAAAAAAAAGTCTTGCAAACTTTTGGCTCAGTGGTTCAATACAAGCTAGGGGATGGGCGGAAGACGACCTTCTGGATGACAGATTGGACGGGGGCATGAAGTGTTGAGGTTAGGTGGTCGTGTTTGTTTTCGTACGTCTGGAGATCAAAAGTCTCGGTGGCACAAGCTTTACATAACCGACGTTGGCTCAAAGACATTCAAGGATCTCCATCCACACAAGCGTTCCAGGAGTTTTTCCAGTTGTGGACCGAGGTGTAGGGAATCACTATGACCCAAGACTCGGATGAAGTCAGATGGAAACTGGAGGACCATGGTGAATATACGGCGGCGTCGGCCTACGCGTTGTTCTTTCAAGCAAGAGAAGATAGCGCTTACGGGGACATCCTTTGGAAATCGAAGACACCGGGGAAGGTGCGGTTCTTTCTTTGGCGTGCGCCGCAGGAAAGTGTTTAACCGCGGAGAATCTCGCGAAGAGGAGCCGCCACATGATCCGCAGTGTTCTTTGTGCCGACGGGAGCAGGAAAGTTGTGAGCACTGTTCAAGCCGTGCGAGTACACGATGAGATTTGGAGGTTAGCGCGGCTGTTCTCCGGAGCACGGTTTCAAACTCCCCAAGAATCGGGTGAAGCTCTCTTGGATTGGTGGATTCACACAAGGCTGGCTTTTTGGACGGGCTGCAGGGAACGGTTCGACGCATAATTTATGCTCATTTGCTGGTTAATTTGGAAGGAGAGGAACGCGAGGGTGTTTGACAACCGGGAGCAGACGACGGCTTTGTTGTTCGAGTCAATCAAAGAGGAAGCCCGCGTTTGGAAAGAGGCGGGGGTGCTCCCATGAATCGGCGAGTAATCGCCTAGCGTGGTGGTAACAGGGCGCGCCGGCCTGTTCCTCGACGGCGCTCTGCCTCTTGTGCATTGTTTTTCTTTTTGATTCCCTAACAGCGCCACCGGTTGGTGAAGGGTTAAGATCGGCAGTCTAATGCCGTTGTAATCACTTTTTACTCCCAAATCTTAATAAAATTGGTCGACCGTTCTTCCGGTTGTACCCGACAAAAAAAAGTATTACATAGAATTAAGTGATGAGATGAGAGAGAAGTGAGAAAAAAGATGATAAGCCACAACTAAGTTAAGAGGTAACCTTCATATAATCTTTAAGCAAAATATGAGAATATTAGAGGTATTGGTATTTGTTTGTGTATTAGAGATGATATATTATATATTTTAATTTATAAGTAAATTACAAAGATAAAACTGGAGGTATCAGTTACATGTATTATATATACATAGCATTTGCTTTCATAGAGTGCGCGAGGAGCTAGCTGTTTCCCATGACGAAATGGCGTAAAATGTTTTACAGGATTGGTGTTCGTCTGCGAATCGATGTATCTGATTCCGCATCACCCTGATCCCGTGATATCTTTTGAATCGGGATCATTCGTAATGGTTACTACTTATGTTGCAACTTTTGATATATTTAATTTAAAGATATTTGTTGGGAGTGTGCGACTTATAAAGCGAAGATAGTTTTAGAATAAGACTTAGGGCCTCGTTCGTTCGTCCCTTTTAAGATTTTTAACCGTTAACGAAAAAAACTCATTATCACATAATTAATTAAATATTTTATCCTATAATATAAGTATTTCTAGAAATAAATTTGGACAACTACGTGTATACATAACTAAAAGTTGCTATACCTTATGACGAATGTATTAACTATTATAAACTTGAGAATATATTTATTTAAAATATTTAAACAACTTCTATACAATTTTTTTAAAAAACAAACGATTTAACAATTTAAAGCGTGTTAACAAATAATTAGGAAGTAGAAGTTTGAACGAGGCCTTAACCTCTGCCCCATATTAAGTTTGTTTGTGGCTTTGTATCTGATCAACACTCTCTGTCCAGCTAATAGAGTAAAAAATACATTTATTTAGAAATATCGTTTGCTATTCAGTTTATTAAGAGTAGTCAAAATTTAAATTTTAAAACTTAATTTTTAATTTTTAGAGCTGATTTTGATTTTTTATTTCATTTTTTATATTAGCTTTTAAGTAGTTAAGAAACACATACATAAAATTTTAATTGCAAATCATTTTTTAGTTTAAATAAACGATATGGCTTATTAGGCGAGCCCTTATAACTCCTAAATTAATTCTAAAATTTAAAATTGACTGCGAATTATTACAAGCAAGCATTAAGAAAGAGGAGCCTATCTGGGCCATCCAGTTATGAACCAATGTGTAGGATTCATTGAACCTTCCCTACTAGTCTCATCAAGAGCCAAACTCAGCTGCAAGCTGTGTGTGGATGTATGTGTGTGTATATATATATTTGGATTACTGGCGCGTCGCACAGTCTTATCCCGTGTGGCATGGCCGAATCTTTAATTTGAAAACTTAAATTAAAAATTCGAACCGTTTAAATTGTTCTACATATCAATATCTATTTATAGACTAAATTTTATATTTTTTTAAAATTTTTTACTATTTTATCGTATAGTTTTGAAATTTTTTATTATTTTATTGGATAGGTCAAAGATACAATAAAATGGATACTTCAAAAATCATGGAATTAATATATTTTTGACCTATCCGATAAAATAGTAAAAAATTAAAATTTGGTCAACAAGACAAGACGATATTAATATATAGAACAATTTGAACGGTTCAGATTTTTAATTTGAGTTTTTAAATTAGAAATTTGACTATGCCAGATAGGATGAGGATATACGGCGCGGATAACCCAACTATATATATATATATATAGAGGTAGTAGTCGATGGCGGTCAGTGGGAGTGTGGGAGTGACTCAGGTGGGGCTTCAATCTCCATGGTGCGATGATGGTGCTATAAGAAATTGTCGTTTGATCCCTTTTGGATGATTTAGATGGGGCTACTGTTAAAATTGTTGTGCTATAGCGACTACACCATTTACTGTGTCCTCTCTACATTTTTTTTCTACTACGAAGATATTTGCGAGTACTATAGTGGAAGTTTCCGTGTTAATAGCTAGTTGAGTTGTTTAAAATGAAATCCACATGATGCTTACTTTAAGATTGTGATTAATGCTGGAAGAGCCGTCAGTGAAGTATACTGTTTTACTGAGATTTTATTGGGTGCAACGAACTAGTAGTAGCTTGATGATGGATATGTAGATGCATGGTGACACCGGCCGGGTCAATTCTGAGGTTTTCTTGGCTGCGGTTAATACGATCGAGTAATCAAGTAGGGAGTAGATGACAAGATGTGGTGGCTACTGTTTCAGTTCGATGGTGATAGTGGCCTATGGAACGTTCCAAATCATCTTTCAACCGTGCATTGTACCTGGCATATGTTCATTCTTTTTCCTCAAGATATAGTCATACACCGCGCGTATCCTGCATAATTACAAGCAGGAAATTACTTATTTACTTGAAGAAATAGATGCACGCTTATAAAAATCTTATTCAAGGAATTTAAAATTATGAGAAACAACTTATTCGTAGCTAGTTTTTTAAATCTGAAAAAGCTGAAAAACCTAGCTCGTAACTAGATTCTTAAACTACATTTAATTTAAGAAAGTTTTTGATTTTGAAAGAAGTTGTAGATGTCAAAAATTCCTCCAGACACGTTTGAGGTATCACTCAAAGTACACATTTTTATGCGTGGTTGATGCGTAGAACATGAGAAACTGCGTTTTACCAATATTGTGCTACTCGAGGAATTCAGATCCTTGGCAAATTGGAAGCGGAAAGCGAGGGCAGTTAATTGGTTGCATTATATAATTGCCGCATTATGCAAATGCTTATGTTACCCGCGCGTGTGTACGCGGGAGGGTGGGGGAAGGGTTTGCAATGCCAGCGGCATATGCCGTGCCGCCCCTCGGTGGCACGGCGAAGCCGACGGCAATGAACAATAACAAATTTGAATTTAAAAGATTTCGTACGTACGCAAAAACCACGCGAAAAACCACGAAAACCGCGCAAAACACACAAAAACCGTGAAAAACCGTGAAAACCATAATTTAAATTTAAATCAAATCGAAATCCACGTCGTGTCGTGGTTTTCGTGAAAAACCACGCCATATCCACGGTTTTGCGCAAACATCACGAAATTTATATTTTTATATAATATATATTTTTTTGTTAAAATGAATTTTTAAATTTTTCAAATTTTCACAAAATTATTTAAATGAAACCGTGGGATACCGTGACGCACCCCACGAAACGACCAAATTTCGCGCTTTTTTTGTCGGCTTTCACGAAATTGTATACGCTGATGAGTGGTGGGGGCGAGGCGTGAATGAATGATCGGTGGCGCGCGGGTGGCTGCCGATCGTTGGCGCGCGGGTGATAACGACAGGTTGATGATTTGCGACGTGACCCCGCCGCCCGCGCTCTCTGCCTGGGCGGGGCGCCGGCCCACCACGCACGTAGGGTTTGCGCGAGCGAGCGGCGGGGCGCGCGCGCACACGCACGCACACGTCGTGTGCTCGGCGATCCCAAGCGCACCGATCCGCTCACGTCGCGCGGCCGCGGAGCACTGCGCCGATCGATCGATCAACCGCGGTGGCGGTGGCGGTGGCGGTGGCGGGGGGTCCATGACCAACGTGACACAAACCCAACACAGTACCCACCAATCGTTGCTGAGTCTTACTAAGATGTTCTCTACTACAGTTCTCTATTGATAATAAAAAATGATCAAAATGGTTACTTTTATTTAATTAAAAAAAATTCAAATCTATTTTTATTATCGTTTTTTATTATCGTCTCAGTTAATAGTAAAAATGTGGAAATATATTATTAGGAAAAATACGAAGAAATATAATTGCCATTTAATAGTGACTACTTTTTTTAATGAAATATAAACGGTAAATGTATAATCATAGTTCGATCTAAAAAATAATATAAATAATAAATTTACACGTCATCATTCTATTATTATTAATTTATCCTGAGCACCGGAGCGTGGTTCGTCCTTGTATGACTGAGCTTGAGCGTGCATGGATGGATGTCATAAGGCTCGGTCACGCCACAGTGGTAACAGATGAAAGGGCAAAAGACGAGACCTTTTTTGCTTGGGAACTATGGTCCTCATCCTAATATTAAATATAAACTATTTATAAAACTCATTCATAATCGATAAAATATTTATAAAACGAATTAATGAGTTTAATTATGTCATGATTTGATAATATAATATTACAATAAACATTGAATTAATTAGTGATTCTTCTTACAATAATCCATCAATTTTATAATTATTTTGTAATTAGTTTATATTTAATTTTAAATTATGTGACAAGAAATAAAATACATGAAACAAAACGACCCATTATCACTACACTGCGGCCACTCCGTGCAAGCTTGTCCGACGTGAAAAGATGGGAAACTACCCTACAAAGGCTGACGCCAGAGGGCCTTTCGGGCGGCAGCTAGCCTTGCCGGTTTTGTGCACGCACGGGCACGGCCATAACATTGCTGCCAACCTGGATGGACTTTTTCTCACTGTGCACAGCACAGCACACACTACACTGGCACTCAGCAGCCTTGTACTACTGTCGCAGACTTCACAATCACAGCTTGTTGTCCAACATGGATTTTAGGGGCTGTTTGGATACAACTAAACTGTTTAAGTCTCTGTCACATCGTTAAATGCTATTTTACAATATTAAATATTGATTATTTATAAAACTTATTCATAATTAGGGAGTAATTTGTGAGACGGATCTAACGAATCTAATTAAGTCATGATTTGACGATGTGATGCTATTGTAAATATTTGTTAATCGTGCATTAATTAGGTTCGTCTCGCGAATTAATCACCGATTCTATAATTATTTTTATGATTAGTTTATATTTAAATCTGTTCAAACATTCGATATGACACGAAAAAAAAGAAAATTTAGTAACTGAATCCAAATTACTATGTTATAGTAAGACCTACTACCGGTGGTAGTATTAAAGATTGTTCTTAGATTACCCAGAGAGGCTTGGAGATGGAACCTGCCGAGCCAATGGCCCATGCTAGTGCTACGTAGACCAACAAATATCGAAGAGATCCGTGAGTAGAAACGACCCCACGTTAACCTACGCATCACTGTGCCATCCCCTGAATCGGGAAAGATGCACTGCACTGCCACTAACTATGGCACTATACGCGAGTCATCAGCGAGCGAGAGTGACAGTGTACTACTGCTAGTGTGGTAGGACAGGGACCTCCTCCAATTAGGCGACTAATAGCAACAAAAGTGCTAGTGCTACTACTACTTCTATATATACGAGTTTTGTTGTGTGATGTGGCCGGCCAACACGTCGGGCCCTCCTCCCCCTGCACTGCATGGGAACATACATATCGTGTGGTGTTGTGTGGTGTGGCTGCAGATGGAGGTGTCGCGTCATGTCAGCTTCACCTTCACATACGCGCTCGCAAGACGCCAGCCGGGGCGTTGCATCACTTGTCATCGCTGCTCACAGGCTTTCCTGCCTGGATGCAGCTTTGGCTCGGCTGTGAATTTTACATCGGTCGATCTCACGGGTAAAGCCATGTTAGTAGCAGTACAGTACGTCATGGCGTCAGATGCTGTGTTGCATACAAGAGTCATCAGACATCACCGGGGTTTGAGACTATGAGAGATCGATGTAAAACTGCCTGGTTGGGGAGGTCGGATATCAGGAACGATTTATTTTTTTTTTTTGATTCGGCAGCGATCTGGCAAAGCATACTCCAACATCGCTAGGCGTTGTTAGGAACCATTCATTATTCAGCATGAGCCCTTCGAAACGATGTGAAGAACAGGGAATGAATTGAGTTGATGGAAGAAGGCACAACTGTTACTTGGGCTTACGACCTCGACGCCCGCATGGTTCACACTCGATAAACTTGAAATACAGTGCAAGGAATTCAATCATTTTAACTAGGAGTAGATGGCAATCGATACTCATCTCGTCTATAATGTGGTCGTACTTCAATGACATGGGCATGTTTTACACATACAATGATACAAAAAAATGTGTCGGACGTTGCCTATACCGGTACTTTGGCAGGAACCTACAGATCAACTTGTACTCTACAGATGCGAGGAAGGAAAGAGAACATCGGAGTAATCAAGCTGATTAAAAGAATATGGGTGGTTAAAATGGACAGGAATACATGATATCTGTTGATCGACGCACTCGTACATACAACAATAGATCAACCAGTAATGATACCTGCCAAGACATCACTTTTTCCTCGTGCAAATATGGTGTACACTAGGCGTATAGCATCTAGCCAACCATCAAGAGACTCCCAGGTATCAGCAACCTGAAAAACGAGTTAAAAATCACAGGCTGAGAATTGAGGTGATAATGACAAAGACGCTATTTCATTTTTACATACTAGTAGTATATATCGGACAGAGGGAGGGCCTAGGGAGGAGCAATAAAAATAAATGATGCTCTAAAATGTCAAGGCGGTGGTACAGTACATGTAAATTAAACTCCTGAACCACAAGCAGCAAATGAGCATGTACTTACCAAGAACAATGGCCCGTGAATTGTTTCTATACAAAGGCCAGCACCAGGTGGCAGTGTTAGATCGGAGCATGCAGACACTGAAACGATATCTGCAACAGCTACTTTAATATATTTTTTGCTTCTCCCCAAATGTCCAAGCGATTTGCTAGAAGGGCTTTCAGAGGCATTGGCCTAACATTTGCAACAAAATTAATGAGACTCAAATCCTGGTGAAATGCACATCGATAGAAACATCTCCAGCTAAAAGAAACCGTCTGAAAACTCCAGGTACTCTAGAAGTATGCTCATGTTAAAGTAGAAGAACTTACCTGCTGGAATCCCTCATGGTTTAAGACAAATTCGGACCTTTCCCAATGTTTATGTGGTGCAATGGTGTTGTCTGCTGGAGGAGCAGTTAAATATCCAGCTTTTAGATATGGTAAAGGTAGCTGCAAAGCATAGCATAACAATAAGCATGTCAACCACAGAATAATTAAGACATGCAGATTACCTGGTGTATGAATAATTGAATAGTTGCTGAAAATTCAAAATGAGATAAAATAAAAACGAAAAAAATAAGCTAATGATAAAACAAGGACGTATATATGCATCCCTTTAACACTGAGGACACACAAGTTCGCAATCTTTACCCTAATTTTCTCAATCATATTAATCGCTCTGGTGCATTTCAATATACGATTATACGCTTTTGTTTCCTCATGAATCATCATTTGTACTCAATACAAAAACCAATTACATTTAAAAACGAACTCCAATACAGGAGATGAATTGCTTAAAGACAAACTTCAAACACGAGTACAGTTGCACAGGACCCCAAAGAAGAAATACTGAAAGCATAGAGCATGCTAACATACCATTGATCGAACTAGACGTAGAGCACTGCGATAAACCTGCATCATCCACAACAACATTTCAGTACATTTACATAACGCCTAAAGATTCATGAAATGACCAATGGAATTTCAAGTTTATAACCACATCATGATGCGAGGCATAAAACGATAAGAGTGCCAAAATATAGTCGGTTCACTCATCCACAAATGCTACTATAAGATAGTATCAAAACCCACAAACTGCTGAAAGCTAGCAGCATATGCATACAGGAATTCCCAAAGGATTGTAATGGAAGAAGAAAAAATATTGCAGAATTAACAAACGTTTCTACAATACTGAACTGTACTTGTTGAATTAAAATGTCAGTTCAGTGACTTCAGTTAAGCAGGAAGAATACAATGACTAATTGACTATGAAACTCTTCTTGCTTTGTTTTCACATCTATACCTTCCAGGACGTCCCAATAAGGAAATTTAAAGGCAGAGTAGTCAAAGAGAGGAAAAGCAAATACTGAATAATTTGGCTTCAATGCATGAGCAGCTGCGACATAAATGGCGGACTGACTGTACAAGTCATTTGGAGAGACATCTGGACCTGCAGACCTCATTGTATCCTCTGCTAATCCATACTGTGACATCAAAGAGATGAAAGTTGGTTGATTATTGTTAGCAAAAAATCCAGTCAGCTAGCATGTAGGAGTATTGGCAAAGTGCTGTGAAAAAACATACCAGGACAGTTCCAAGATTGTAAATAGCCCGGTGGAAATCAAATTGCAACTGGATTGCAGATCGAAACTGCAACAGAAAAAAGACAGGTTTTGAGTTTCAGAATTGTCTTGTAGATACATTGGCTCAGAAGTAATTTCCATGACACTTAATTAGGAGGTACCATATAACTACCTTGCTTATAGCTGTTTTTATGATTGTTTGTTTATCTCGGGCTGGAACAATTGCGCTCAGCTCCTACATTATAAGAAATAATATTTACAATGAATGAAAAACATAATGTGATTATGAAGATATGTTAAGTCAGACATAAGTAACAAAGAAAGTTGTGTACCTGTAGTCCCAAACCCCAGTTGTTGAGGGCCTGCAGTTGAAGAGTGACAAATGAAATCAAGCAAAATGATGATTGATGAAAAATAAAAGGCAAGTACACAAGATAATGGGATTTGGATGCAAAGGTCTGACAAACGTTCAATTGGGTTTTCTATTTCCATACTTAAAAATCAAACAGTATTAGTTATCTTGCCCATTAAATCAGTCAATTGAGACCATCCTAACCTGGGGGCTGTTCCAATTTAACTGGACTGCCTTGTCATAGTTCATTATAGCCTGTAAAAGAAATAGAGACAAATGATCAGTTAATAAGACATGAGCTCCAACAAGTTGAAAACGATATAATAATCCATAAAATTCTAGTAAATAACTTCAAGCCATTTTTTCCAAAGTAAATAGTAAGTCAGGCTAACCAAATTATTATAAATCCTTACTCTTAATAAAATATACTATCTAACCAAAAGGAACAATGATAGAAAAAGAAATCAGATATTATGTTTGCTTCAGTGCTGCTAGAGTGCTAGGAATTGCACGCCAACTATTTACCATGGACAGTATTACTAGTTCACATGTCAATGACAGAAGAAGACAGCCATTGTACAAACAGTATTTGAACCAAAACACTTCAACAAATGCAGGAATATTTCATCAGCTCACAAATTTTGGTTTGCAATTCAAATTGTTCGCTTTTCACAATCTTAACAATGTAATTATTGCCTACTGGGAATTGAATCACTTTATGAGAAATTCAATTCTAGAAGTGCAGAAAAGATTAAATAACAGTTTTCCCTTGGATACTAGCAAAAGAAAGATTAGTCTTTGTGAAATACAAGCGCAACTATTAGCATTGTTTATGACCTGCTTCCAGAGTTCTTCAGCCTCTTTGGTACGTCCACGCATTTTGGCCCGATCAGCAATAGCAATAGCCCAGTTGTAATAGGCCTAAAATGATTAAAGAGAGGAATGAGGTGCAAGTTTGGTCAAACACATTATTCTGAACAGAAAATTATTCACAAATGACAGCTTAGTCAAATTATGAATTCTCAGAATGTCCATAGAATACCAATTTGGGCCATTTGGTACAGTACTTTAAGGCACAACAAAATACAATCTCCAATTCAGTTTCTCATAGTAGTGAAATTACAATAAACAAACTTACATCATATAGTGTTGGGCAGAGTCGTGTAGCTTCAGCGTACTTTTTGCAAGCCTCCTCGAGTAATGAATCTTTTGAAGAACTAGAATCAGGATCCACATTATCTGCACTTTCCTGAAATTATAACTAGTGATTAGAATTAAAAGATATTAGCATTGCAGAACCTTCCTACCTTTATTTTTTATTAGCAATTCTGTTTTGACTACATGGTTTAAGCAACAGAAAGAAGTAATGCAGTGTTCTCTTCAATCAACACAATAGCTGTTACATACTTTCTATAAGGAATGCAGTTCTACCTGGAGGACTAGGGCCCAATTATAGTATGCATCCGGATCTTCTGGATTTCTTTCGATGGCACTAACATATCTGCAGAAGCAGCAGAACATATCTTTAAAGCACAATCGTGAAGTAGTTATAAGTTCACAACACCAGCATAGGATTAAGTTAATCAAGTGAGAGTGTGAGACAAACAAAAACCTTTTGGCAGCAAAGGAAAGAATGCGTTGGCGAGAACGACCTTCCTCGTCAACTCCAGTGACACTATTTATCAAGTCCATGGCAACATCATGATGGGATGAGAACTGTAGGCTGTCCTGGCTGAAATGGAGCAAAGAAAGTGTTGTGACTTGTAACATGGTAGATAGCGTCGATATAATTTGGAGAATTGAGGATTAAAAAATCTATCCACCATCTCATCCATAGTAATAGAAAAAACAATTCTACCAAACCAAATAGCTTTGATATAATCATATAAATAGTAATATTGATAATGAAAACCCACAAAAACTGCATGGTGATGACTTGTTCAAATAAGCATCTATTGACTAGATACCTGTAAGTGTTTACATTTAAGTACAAACCAGGCTCTGAGGATATAGTTGGTAGGAATATTTGTCATGTACAGGTCAGAGGGAAATCAAACCAAAATATGGTAACAAAAGTGTATTTCCAGATGGTTCTTCAGGATTTTAGCACTGTCAGGACAGCCAACGTTAGACAGGACAAGGCAGCCTCTAGTGATCATGTTGCAAAATTTGAGAATCCGCTTGGGAAGCTAAGCACGGTACAATTTTCTAGTAGTTCTTTTTCCCACTCCTGCATACTGACACAACTAATTGCACTATGGAAGCATTCTCGATATAGTTAGGTTTGCTTTAAAAAATCAGAGTGCTAAAAAAAAGTAACAGTCATCTGATTCAGCACGTTATTCTAGCCACATCCTAAAAAATGGATCCGCACGTAGTAACTTGAAAACTTCACACGATCAGTCAGGCAGTCCATCGGTACAGGCTAAACTAAATACGGCATTATAACCCCTGGAAGAGACTACGTGGGACTTGAATTGGCTGGAAAAATAATATAACTGACGCGGTCTCAGACATCTAGAAGCCATTAGGACGAGCAAAGCCACTCCACTAACCAATCAGATAACCAGCGCCTTCCTGCGCAATGTCAAGCAATAAATAATTTGATGAAAAAATTATCGAAACGAAGCAGTACCACCATGCAGTTCACTCAAGTGGCAGATCTGAGGGAAGGTGTACAGCTGAGCAAGCAGCGAAGCTGAGACGCAGCTGCACAGCTCAATGGTTTCTCCCCCCCGAGTCCCGACATCCGAATAGCTTCGTACAAACCCAAAGTGAGAGCATAGAAACTGACCTGGCGCCCTCCGCACCGGCAGATCCGATCCCATTGCCCTCCGAAAGCGTGGATCTCCCCGACGAGGCCTCCCCGCTGTCCTTGAGCTCCCCGAGCAGCTCCCGCATGGTGAACGGCCTCGAGGCCTCACCCTCGGCGCCCAGAGCCGCATTCGTCTCCGAATGGTTCGCAATTGCCGATCTCGTCGGGGATTCTCCCACCTCCACCTCCTCCTCCGCTTCCGGCGCAGGAGGCTCCGCCGCGGCGGGCGCCACCACCGCCTCCGGCATCCCCGCGCCGTTGGAGAGCTCCGAGGAGTCAGCGGGCGTCGACCGCGCGGAATCCTCCATGACTGGAGTCTCGGATTAGGATCTAACTCGGCCGGAGATCTGGGCGAGGCGAGGAGAAAGAGGACGCGAGCCGGGCCGTGGTCGCTCCCGCTGTGAAGCGGATCGTTCACTGCTCACTGGAAAGAAGACAAAAGGCTTACGTGTACAAGCACTGGGGCCCACCGTCAGTCTCTCATTAGTCTAGTTGGGCCGGGCCGTGCCAACCTTGGCCGGCCCAAAAGTGGAAGGGGCCCGTACCTTCTAGAGGCTTCTTCGCCACCTCCACGGCTTCACCAATCACCACCAGCCAGAGTCCAGAGCATTCCACGGCCTCCGGCAACTGCCTACAAGTCGCGGCTCGCGCTGCCGCCATCGTCCGCCGCTCAATCGAATCCAACGGAAGCGGAACAACCCGAAACCCTCGTCGTTGTCCCCGGCCAGCCATGGCGGCGTCGCTGCTTCTCCGGGCCGTGCGCCGGCGAGACCTCGCGTCTCCTCTCGGAAACGTATGCTCCTTCCCCTCATTTCACTTCCATAGTTGCTGCCCTCCTTGGCGTAATAATCATCTGTCTAGCGGTGCGCGCGTTTTTTTACCGTTTCTTTTTTTTTACCCTTTTATGCCCCGATCCGTGACAGCGTGATGTATATGCTACCCGATTCTGTGTTAGGTTGGTTGGATCGAGGTTAATTGTGTGTGCTAATAATGCGGCATTTATTTGATTCATGGCTGCTTTAGTGTCGGGGATGACTCGTATTAGTGACGAAATTATGTAAACTTCGCGCTTCCTTCTGTAGCGCCTGAAATCGGACGATGTAGAGTTCGCTTTATATGTTTGTTCTAGGCTCTCAGTTATTTTGCAGTTACCCGCTGATCAGGCTTCTGCCTGTTGTAGAAGTGATCGTCAGTATGCTATCTACTATGATTTGTTTCAGTTTCCACTAGTATGACTAGGGAGTAGAGAACAGTAGAACACTATGTAGCTAGCTGGTGCTGGAGAATGATCGTAGCAGCATTCTTAGGCCTTTGGGCTTATGGGTCGACATGGAAGAGTAGTAAAGGTGATGGTGGAGTGCCTTTTCTTTTGCTCTCATCCTTCGCTTAAAGATTATAAAATGCGTGCATAAATATGCGACCGTACTGATTACTGACGGTAGAGAGTGTAGCATGTTTGGCGTAGCTTTGGATCAGTGAACTCCTAGACTTGATTCTTGCCCATGGTTGCATGGAAAGAAGGGAAAAAAACAGAATAGGTGGATTTTGTTTTTGCGTTTTGAATGGTAGTGATCTTGTGCTAAATATTGCTCCATTACCTGAGCTATCTGAATTTGATTGCCTGCTCCTCAATCTGATCATGTTTTTTATGCTTGCGCTTATATCTTCCCTCCTTGGCAATCTGCCTCTTCTTTTACTTTCTCATTTTAATCGTTTTTCCTTATCTTCCCATAATTTTGACAGCGTTCTTTTTTGTGAGATATATCCCATAAAATGGTTTGCTTTGCCTCCTGTCTCTTAATTAAATTCGTTTGTATTTCAGTTGACCGCCAATGTCCAGTCTACATGTGCTGCGAATGTGTGTTCAAGATGGGCTGGTTTTGCAAGAACTTTCAGGTAGTTATGATATCTTTGCTTACAGACATTGGTGTGTGGGCATTCTTGCAGTGTGCATTTAACCATTTATGTTTATATTTTTGCAGTGTAAAACCAACTGGAAATGAGGTTATTGGAATTGATTTAGGAACAACTAATTCCTGCGTTTCAGTTATGGAGGGAAAGGTTAGTTTCTTGCTGGATTCTGCGTTAGTTTCCTTTTGCTGTCTTGTTTAATGAAACTTTTGAATTAATGCAGAACCCAAAAGTTATAGAGAACTCAGAAGGAACCAGGACAACGCCATCAGTAGTTGCTTTTAATCAGAAGGGAGAGCTACTTGTTGGAACTCCAGCCAAGCGTCAGGCAGTGACCAACCCGCAAAACACCTTCTTTGGTACAAAGCGTCTGATAGGACGTCGCTTTGATGACCCGCAGACTCAGAAAGAGATGAAAATGGTACCATATAAAATTGTGAAGGCCCCAAATGGTGATGCTTGGGTTGAGACAACAGATGGCAAGCAGTACTCACCGAGCCAGATTGGTGCATTTGTTTTGACCAAGATGAAGGAAACAGCTGAATCTTACCTTGGAAAATCTGTTTCCAAGGCTGTGATTACTGTTCCAGCTTATTTCAATGATGCTCAGCGTCAGGCTACCAAGGATGCCGGTCGCATTGCAGGTCTTGATGTCCAAAGAATCATCAATGAACCCACTGCTGCTGCTCTGTCTTATGGAACAAACAACAAGGAGGGTTTGATCGCTGTCTTTGACCTTGGAGGAGGAACATTTGATGTGTCCATTCTAGAAATTTCTAATGGGGTTTTTGAGGTCAGTAGTTATAACTTAAATTCCTAGTTACTTCCTGTGTTAGTAAAATTGCTACTCTGTATAAACTACTTCTTTTCTTTCCTTAAGAGTGATTACGCTGTTGTCTCAGGTCAAAGCAACAAATGGTGACACTTTTCTGGGTGGAGAAGACTTTGATAATACTCTTTTGGAGTTTTTAGTAAGCGAGTTCAAAAGAACTGAAGGCATTGATCTGTCAAAAGACAGACTTGCTCTGCAGAGGCTACGTGAAGCAGCTGAGAAAGCAAAAATTGAACTCTCATCGACAACCCAGACCGAGATCAACCTTCCATTCATCACAGCTGATTCCTCTGGAGCAAAACATCTAAATATTACATTGACAAGGTCAAAGTTTGAAAGTTTGGTGAATAGTCTGATTGAGAGGACTAGAGACCCATGCAAGAACTGCTTGAAGGATGCTGGTATAACTACTAAAGATGTCGATGAGGTCCTTCTTGTTGGTGGCATGACAAGAGTTCCAAAGGTGCAGGAAGTTGTTTCTGAAATTTTTGGCAAGGCCCCTAGCAAAGGAGTCAACCCAGATGAAGCTGTGGCCATGGGTGCTGCTCTTCAGGGTGGCATTCTCCGAGGAGATGTGAAGGAGCTTCTCCTCCTTGATGTAACCCCTCTATCACTTGGTATCGAGACTCTTGGTGGTATCTTCACCAGATTGATCAACAGGAACACTACAATCCCCACAAAGAAAAGTCAGGTCAGTATGGTTTTAGTCCTTGAACTAGTATAACAGTTCTTGTGTATATACTCTGTACTATTTAGTCATAATACGCTAGAAATTCTTTTTTGAAACTGCGATCTGCTAGAAATTGTAATCCTTAATTTTGTGAAACCTAATTGGAAAGATCTGGATCTGTTGGTTTCTTGGCGATACAGTACTGGTAGGTTTTAGTATTTTGTTGGCATTTGGTTGTATTATGCCTATAGATTTTCATATTTGCGCAGCTATAGCATTGCCATGCTCGAAATATCTTTCTGTGATGATCTTACGGTGGCTTCCTGTTTGCTGTGTCATGCAGTCCATGGCACCACTTACTCCTATGTTGTAGTTATTATTTTCTTTGTACAATAGGACCTTAATTTACCTGTCAAGTTCTCAATACAGAATTCTATGGTTGGTTTGCATTATCTAACACTGGCCTTGCCCGGCTTCTACAGGTGTTCTCAACTGCTGCTGACAACCAGACGCAGGTGGGTATTAAGGTGTTGCAAGGAGAGCGTGAGATGGCCGCTGACAACAAACTTCTTGGTGAGTTTGACCTTGTTGGCATTCCACCAGCGCCAAGGGGTATGCCGCAAATTGAGGTCACATTCGACATCGATGCCAATGGAATCGTGACAGTCTCAGCAAAGGATAAGACAACTGGAAAGGAGCAGCAGATCACAATCCGATCCTCTGGTGGGCTTTCTGAGTCTGAGATCCAGAAAATGGTCCAGGAGGCTGAGCTGCATTCCCAGAAGGATCAAGAACGGAAAGCCCTCATCGACATCAGAAACACCGCAGACACAACCATCTACAGCACAGAGAAAAGTCTGGGTGAGTACAGGGACAAGATCCCTGCAGAGGTTGCCTCGGAGATTGAGGCGGCGATTGCCGATCTCCGCAATGAGATGGCCTCGGATGACATTGAGAAGATAAAGAGCAAGATCGAAACGGCCAACAAGGCTGTCTCAAAGATTGGGCAACACATGTCTGGTGGTTCGCAAACAGGATCACAGGGCGGAGGTGACCAGGCTCCTGAGGCTGAGTATGAGGAGGTCAAGAAGTGAAATTGACTGTTGCCCTGCATTTAGGAGTAGTAACTAATTTTGTAAGAACTTCGAGATGCTAGAGCTGTGCACGGTGTAATAAGTTACTGGGGGATTCTGTTCTCCTATGACACATCTTGAATTCCCAAGGGCGTCCAATTGTGATGTATTCTATAACCTTGTGGTTGCTTGTGTTTCCCTTGCTCGAGAGGAACATGGGCAACATGAGCTGGGGGTGAATGCGGCGGTGTCGTCAGTTGTGTGTTTCCATGATGTTTACGGTTTACCTCGTCGATCATTCTTCCCTCGAGGTCTACTAGCTGCTTATCAGCAAGATCTTTCTGTGCTCCAACATACACAGAAAATAATTATAACCTCCTCGCTACATCAGAAGTTCCTAATTTTCTCTGATTGACCATTTTGTAGTCAAAAGTAATGTAAATCTGAATCAGCCGGCCCTCGATTGAATAGGTAAATCAAGATCAAACATAAGAGACATGGGATTTGCATCTATATCAATCGAAATGAGCACAATGGTTGTGTAATGTTAGGATACAGTCTCAGTGGCCGGGTCAGAGATTAATCCACCGACCCCTTCGGCCGTATTGCCTTCGCCCAAAATAGGCGTTGCACGCTACAAATCGTGGTTTAGAAGAAGAACGAACGAAAAGGACGAGAACCAGATGCCATGGAACCAACATTCATAGCTAGATCGAGAGAGAATGTTTGGATATGCGAAAGCAGGAAAGCAATTGGAGATTTGCAGTTCAGGTCAGATCAGAAAACCTTGGCCAGGTTATGATGCAGCAACCAAGCCCGGTCGATAATCATATCGCCAATATCTTCATGTAGCAGCCAACCAAATGCAGCCATTAGCCAGCCTCCTTCCCAAAGATAGAAAGTTGAGAGATGAAAGAGCCAATGACAATGCAATGATGAAAACTTTCTCCCCTGTCAGGTCAGCCACAGAGCAGTCAAAGCTCTTCATGATTGCACCACAATCTTCCACAGTTTACACCAACTAATTTACCCATTAGGAGGAAACAGAAGAGGAAAATGTACATACCTTCGCATTGAATCTCCCCTTCGTCCGACAGACAAACATACATGCCACTACTATTTCTGATCAACCACTACAAAATAAAACTAAAAAAATTGCTAACAAAATGAAGGACTCATGGAAGCTATCTCTGAGAGGAATGAAGCCTGGTCCGAGATCCTAAAGATCCGAGATATATATGTTCCGCATCAAGATGAATGCATAAACCCTCAAAAATCACACATCCTAAGGGACCTTGAACCAGACAACATTCCACCCAGAAATAAATAGCTTCCTTCAATCCCCTCTAATCTACTACTAACATCGTGTCATTTGTTTCCCTTCTCGGCCCTAACCTCAGTACCTCACTATGCCAAAGAAGCAGAGAGGCAATGGCACTATGTATAGAGAGGCCGGCACACAAAGGAGTAGGAGACACAACCTGCACACACTCTGGTGCCGAAGTGATGATGACTTAAATGATTAGTACTGTACATCGTATGCAAGATATGCAAGAATGACACAGTGACCAATATATTCATTGAACGTGGATCATGTAATTCTGATGAAAAGTTTCTAAGGTTACACCAATAACCTGGTTTTCATCGTATACGTTCTCATCTTTTTACCCATGTATGTACAGTCACTGACAAACCGGCCGTATAGTACTTACCGGGCCCACTTGCCAGTTGCAGTAAGGTAGATATAGTCCTATGTCCTCGGTGTATGACAGGTGGGGTCCTAGCACAGCTGCATTTTCCATATTTACAAAGGAGAAACATTGAAGCGCTATGAATAGAGGCAGCTTAGCGGTGCTTGTCCAGGGAGCCGTACGTGGCGGGCGAGATGCCATCTGAGCCGTCCGTTTTGATCTGGAAAACCCCTAGTCGACAGCGGGCGGGGTGGTTGGGGTTGGATGCGTGCCTCGAGATTCTCGATTTCTGCGCTTGACTGCTTGCTCTTGTTCCGTTCCTTGCTCTGCCTAGACGACGAGGAGTAGGCGTTAGATTTGTCTTTCACGTGTTTACTGTTTAATTACGCATATTACCATACTTTATCACCACATAAGAACTTTTAAGATAGGGTCTATTTGGTAGGGCTCCTGATTTAGATACTGATTTTTCATAATTAGATTTTGGAGAGAATCAGAATCGATATAATAAAATAATAATTAGAACAATATTTTAGGTGATTTTCGGTGATTCTTGGGAGAAACGGTTTCGGATGATTCGGGGAGAAACTACTTTTTAGGTGATTCTCACTCCCTATGTAAAATTGTTGAATCACGAATCGGTTATAAAATAATCCGTTTGGTAAGGATTCTACTGATTCAGTTGAGAATCAGGGAGAAAAATCCCTACCAAATGGGGCCATAATCTATCGACGTATGTGGTGCGCCAAAGCCACCAACACATTTTGCTTACTTCATACGTCCATAAAATAATAATAGCTTTAATAATCTAAAAACATGTGTTATAAAAATTATATTTTTAAAATAGACCCGCTAAAAATTTTTATACTACTTTATTTTTTCTCGTTTTAGTCATAGACTCAGTGCTACTCTCATCTACTTCTCGTTTTTCTCGTCCATGTTGTTTTCTCTTTGTATTAATAGGGTATATAGTAAAATTTTAATTTACTGCTTAATTTATCTTGACCACATGCATGTCTTTTAGGAACGAAGAAGAGAGCTAGTACGTTTGAAATTTGAAAGGATTAGTGGCATTGGGCCATGGATTTTATCGTCCATGTTAACTGGAAGACAGGTGCCAAATATTATAGCTTTAAAAAATTTATTCATGGTTGCATATTGGTTTGTCGTTACTCGTTTCATTATTGATCTAGCGAATCGGGCAACGCGATCATAGTACACGATAAATCTTGATCTTTCAAGGGAATTAATTCGGCCAAATCTATCCTATCCGAAACAGAATGTAACTGAAGCTGTTAAACATGGAAAAGCTCTCCATTTGCAAATATGCATTAGGAGATATAGACAAAAAAAACAGTAGTGCACAGAGTGTTCAGGGCAACTAGCTAGTCCATCAGTGCCACTTATATGTTCTTTGTTCTTCATATATAGCGATAGATATAATTAAGCTGGGAATCAGTATAAAAGTGAGGGCAACATTCGGCGGAAAGATCGACATAGAAAAAAAAAGAGGCAAAATAATATATGATAACAATTATATTTTCCAACTCACGGCCAGAAAATATACAGAGCAATCAGGCATGCACAGTAGTACAGTGACTTTCTTATTTAAGGATCATTTATATTATACTTTCCATTTTTAAATATTCGTCGTTGTTAACTTTTAAATCTATATTTACTGTTTATCTATAATACCGTTCTTTTTTATTTAAGCATAAAGAGATAGCCTTATTAATGATGAAAATAGGAATTACGTTCATGCTTCAACAAAGTCTGGATATATATACATAGGGACACACAACTTTTACTCTGCGCATAATCTTGAACTCATGCCTACCCAGTTGAGCAGGAGTATATGAGCTACTCTATTTGTTTCTCTCTTTATTTTATCTTGTATACTTGAACATTTTAAAGTCATCGCATGACCTCTTGTGCTTCAGTAATCGCAGTCGCTCATGTCAATGCTTGAACTACCTCCAAGTTATCAGTCTCCAGGATTGTAGGCATGTGAATTTAGACAGCAGTGCCACATAACTGCAGAGTTTTATGAGCCACTAGGAGCACCAGTCCTCTACATTCTCTAGCAATAATGCCAACACTTGCTTCTCCAGTTTTCTCTCTGCACCTGCATAGATATTTATCTTTGCCTAGTCTTCAGGTGGCGCTTGCCATAAATTTCTCTTCCTGAACCTTAGTACTCCTGCTAGCTTGTTCACCATTATATTCTGTCCTACCGGCAATATCAAACTATAGACACCATATGACCTATATAGGTACGTACATTAAACTATATGGAATAGATTATTTCTACATGTCAATTTATTTTATTTTACTTTTGAAATCGAGCCATTAATAGCTGGTGCTATATTAAGTAAATATATTAATATTTACATAGATGTGTTCGTGTGCGAAATGAACGTAGCTCAACTAGTTAGATTTTTTAAAAACTTGATTTAAGTTTTAGACTTAATATGAATGTACATATTTATGGCTAATTATTATTTCAGTGATTGATGACATATCCATCGATAAATATCTGTGATGACTTCGTCAATTTCATATTTATTGGTTCAGTCTTTGGATGTGCTTTGGATGTGCTTTAAAAAAAGGTGTTCATGTGTATGTTTATAAGGACGAGCGTATGTACGTCTATATAAACGTTTGGATGTGTGTAATGTGTACATAGATGCAAAGTAAAAACTTGAGATCGGGAAAAGAAAAGGCAAAGCTAAAACAAGAATTGCGCTGCTTAGCGCCAGCTGCATCAATTAGTGCAATATCTCTACATGTCAATTTTACGCCATGACACCGTGAAATGTGGAGTATTGTCAAGCGTTAAATGGTAAGAAACAGACGAGATCAATATAGATGTCAATTTTCCATGATAGTATATTATTTAAATTAATTAATTTGCACCACATTAAAAGAGTGGACATATATATCACGACCTCGTTCCTATAAATAGTGAGCACACTACACCGGCCTGTACAATATGAGCTTATCACCCTTGAATTGAAACACACACCAGCGAACCAAAATGGGCAGGAGGTACATCTCCTCATCGTCTCTGATACGTCTCCTGCTCATCATCCTCGTCGTCGCCGCTGCATCCACTGTTGCGAGTAAGCAAAAAGCCCGAGATATATTGTACATGCATGTGATTTTTGGTTGTTCGTTGTTGATTTGGTCAGTAATTTAATTTGTAGTTGGGGTGATACGTACGTAGTGTCGGCGTGGGTGCAGGACTACGCGTCGAACCACGGGTGCGGGGAGACGGCGGCGGCGGAGCTGTGCGATCCCGGCGACCCGGCGGCGAACCGCGCGTGCAACGACGCCTGCCACTACAACGGCTGCAGGGGCGGCCGGTGCGTACTACTGTACCGAGGATACTTCGACGGCGGCGACGGCGACGGCGACGGCGGCCGAGGCATCGGCCGGGGTTGCCACTGCCGTTGAGGGTGTGAGATCGATGATGACCGATAGGAACAAGTTGAATTGACGGCCGAGGAATCAAGCGATCGAGGAGAATCGAAGTTGACATCGTCGGTGCGTGATGTGTGGCTCGAATAAACGGACAGCTACGATGTGATATCTATCCATCCACCCATTCAATTTCGCAATGTGGAGTTACTACATTTATTTGGTACATCGTTCGTATCGTACATTAATTTTAATTTGTACTTGAAAAAGGCAAGTAGGAAACTATTTTCCAAGCACTACTAAAAAACAAAAACATGCATAAGTGTCGACCTAATAGATAGCGGTTCAAAAAAACCGACACCTATTAGAAAACCACTTATACAATAGGTGTCGGTTTTTAAAAACCGACACCTATAATATATTATAGGTGTCGATTCTAAAAAACCGACACCTATAGTATAGGTGCTGGTTTTTTAAAAAAATCGACACCTATAATATATTATAGGTGTCGGTTTTTCAAAACCGACACCTATGCCGAGCCGCGCCTTCATGAGCCGAGCCGGCCTTCCTCTCTCTCTTTCTTTCTTATCCCCTCTCACCCTTATCTCTTCGGTCTCACACTCACTCTCACCACATCTCTCACTCTCACTATTTTCTCTCATCCATTTCTTCGGCCGGGAGGTTGGAGGGCGGCGCCGGCCGGGCGACGGGGAGTCGGCGGAAGGCGGGGGTGGCGGCGGGAGGCGGGAGGCGGCGGGAGAAGGGCGACGGCGGAGGCAGGGGCGGCGGGAGTCGGCGGGAGCGGGGGCGGCGGGGGGCCGGGAAGCGCGGGAGAAGGGGGCGGCGGCGGGGCGGGCGGCGGAGTCGACGGAAGGCGGGTGCGGCGGGAGGCCGAGGAGGCGGCGGAGAAGGGCGGTGGCGGCCGGATCGGGAGGAGGTGTTGCGGCGATGGAGAAGCCCTGCCGGATCGGCGAGGAGGCGGCGGCGGTGGAGGTACCACTCACTCCGGATCGCGAGGAGGCGGCGGCGCGCGGCGGATCGGCCGCGTCGGGTGCTTCCACGGGCGGGGCATGGCGGGCCGAGCGGCGCATGGAGAGATCCGACGGCGACAGCGGCACCGGCGACTCCACACCGGTTTTGATTGCTCGTACGTTATTTGATTTTGTTGTCCTTGTTCTATGAAGGATGAAATGGATTATTGTTGTTGATGGAATGGATTATTGTTGTCCTTGATCTATAAGGATGGAATGGATCTACTGTGAAAGTATTGTTGTTGTTGATTGTTGTTGATGATCTGTTCTTTGAATGATGAATGGGATTAGGGGCTGTTCTTGAGATGGGATTAGGGGCGGCTTGAGCCGATGCATAGGTGAGCCAGCTATTTTTTTTGAATCTGGAGAGCACATAGGTGTCGGTTCTATAACCGACACCAATGACCTACTAATTGGTGCCGACTAATTGGTGCCGGCTGCGAAACCGGCACCTATGCCAGGTTTGCAACCGGCACCTATGCCAGGTTCTGTAGTAGTGAAGTTTCAATTTGTGTTTATTTAGCTCATTCCATGGATGGTTGCATGTGAAAACGATCAAGATCGTGGATGAGCTGGTGATAGCGGGGAAGGGTGATAAAACGGCAGGAATTAAACACTAGTAACCTGTCCGAGGCATATGTACGCGTGATTCTAAGGTCCCGTTCGATAAGGATTTTTTTTCAGATTTTCAATAAAATCAGTAGAATTTCTATCATAACTGAAAATAAAAATCACGTAAAAACCAATTTCTTAAACCCTATCAAACGAGCCTTAAATACATGAGACGTCGAAAAAGCTTAAGGCCAGCCACATGGGAGAAACGCGACACAACGAGATGGGCTGAATTGGATCGGATATTGGGCTTTTCGTTTTTGGCCCGTGTAGCGAGTGTGTATCTTTCTCCAGATGTTGGGCCACAGCGCGAGGAGACAGATGTGTGTGTGGTGCGGCCCGGCCGGATTCGGCCCAGCATTGATGAGTCTGAACCATTGCATCCCTAACCTTGCATCTGTGCTACCTGGGCCCATCAGCCCAATATATTTCCCCACAACCATAGGTAGATAGATCTTCTTTCACATATGCACACACTTTTTTTAATCTTCACATCACCATCTGTTTCATAATTTGATCAAATTTATAAACAAAATTAATCAATATCTACAAGTTTCATTAAATATAATGATAATACATTTGTTTTGTGTTAAAATATCATTATATATTTTTAAACAAAATTAATCAAATTTTTAAAAAATAACTAGAAAAAATCAAAACGATTTATATATTATGAAACGGAGATATTACGTAGTTTTGCAGATAAAAGCTTTCATCAGAGAGCAAAAGGCAAACAGTTGCAATGCAAGGCCACGTTTTGGGTATAGTAATCCCCCCAATCCCCTGTGCAGGGTGGGACAGCCAGGGCGGCGACAACCAACTTGGCAGCACGGCGTAAAGGCAAACAGTTGCAATGCAAACGCCCGCGCGGCGCGGCGGCGATGGTTGAAACCTGTCCTGCTCCTGCCTGCGCCTCTCACTACGTTTCCTTTCTTCTAAAATATGACAATTTAGCGTACTAGATGAGACACATTTTATTTTAATGAATCGAAGGTTTACATTTATTAAATTATGACGTGTCTTTGTTATTATATTTTGTCACGAAAGAAATATAAGAGCTTGTTCGTTTAGCAGCTTGATTAAGCCGGCTGGCCGGCTAGTTATTATTACTATGATTAGGCACCTGTCATATATCCAAGTGATCCTGCTGTCTCATGCATCGATGAATCCATGATTGGATTGGATATATAGTAGGAGTATAGTCCTATATATCTATCTGGATTGGACTTGGACTGCACGTACAGCAATGCAAGCAAGCAGTAAATCGATCGATCAGTTTCAATTCCTGGCACGCTTGCATTCAGAGGGATGGAGGACCACACGGTTACCATACGATCGAGATCCAACTCCACCTGCTCTGCACCTCTCGTACTTGCTCTGATCAAACTGTCTCTCCATGGATGGATATTATTGGATCCCCTTAATTTATCACGCATGGATTTCGCACGATCCAGTTAATTTCCCATCGATCCCAAGCTAGGCCCACACAATGCAATGCAAGCAGCTAGCGTTAGCCATTACGTACCCATTAGCTACTGGAGGAGCAGCAGGGCTTCAACTTCAAGGAGCTGAAGCTAAATGTTTCATTTAAATTTATTTAGAGTTAGAGTGTTTGATAGGACTTCACCTTCGTTTTACCAGCATCCAGAATTCCAAACACCTCCATATAGTTTTATTGTCTTCGTTAGATCTCATATAAAGAGAGATGTATACACGGAAGAAAAAAAATTAATTAGCCAAGACTGCAGTCTATACGTACATACGTACATATCCTAGCTAGCTAGCCAAAGTAGCAAAGGTACATGCATACATTGTCTTCGATCAGCATGTACACTGTGCAAAGTTTTCAGCCCCCAACTGTTCCATGTAATTACAAATACAACGACGTACGCATGAACGGACAGTACATTAGTACTCCTCCTAAATGTGCGTATACTTAATCACGACAAGTTGCAACTGACCTGAGCTGGGTGATAATAATAATAGTGAGTAGCTAGCTAGCAACCTAGCAAATATATATCAGTAATAACGGCACCTTAATTCATGCCACTATGCGAGAGTGAAGAAATATAATAATTAAGGCAGTTGGAACTAACTTCTCTAGCTGCCAAGGAAGATCGATGTGCATGCATGGGTGGATAGAGATATTGGATGTGTGGGCGACAGCGAAAAAAGCTTATTTCTATCACCTATTCTTTCGGAGCAAAAGGATAGATAGATATTACCTTTAATAACTACATCATTTAGCTGTGGGCATTCAAAACCGTATAATTTCCAGCTGGGTAATTAATTAATATGTGTGGAAATGTGTGTATATACTCCTCGATCGGTTGTTAATTTAAAAATACTATGTTTTAGAATACACGCAGTCAAACTCAAAATTTTATATATCATAAATATTGAAAGTGTATATAGGAGTATATATATGTTAAGATCTTTTATTTTAAAATGTCATGAAAACACTTACTTACTTATTAGATTTTAAACGACTCTTACAAATATGACTAACAAATGAGTGAGTGGGTGTGTATATCGGACACAATAATGTCGGTGCTGTAATAACGTCAAGTAATTAAACAAAAAAAAAGTATATACCGGTCCTGTGTGTTGTGTGAGCTACATGAATCTGATCCAGTTTGACCGAGACCGGCATCAGAATGCAGCTAGTACGCATATCGCAGTTAATCCTTTCTAGCGTTAGTCCCATCAACAAGTAGTGACTACTCCTAAGTATTAATTAGCACCTGCAAGCAGCAGTGACGTCATGATATGATCGATCAATATTAACCTGCATGCATGCCACTGTTTTAACGTGGAGTATATACTAAGCTAGGCACGAGATGTGTACGTGTCCGGTACAAAAAGAACATTCACACACAGAGGACTATACACAGTTACACACCCAAAGTAATATATAACTATGCTATGGTAAAATGATAAAAAACATTGGAGAGGAAAATAATGCAGTAATTTTTTTAAACCCCAAGAGGGTATACTTGTATTAAAATGAGGAAAAACTAAATAGTAGCCTTTCAGGCCAAAGGCCCTAGAAAGAATATAAGAATTTTGGACGACTTCAATCCTATAGAAATTTTTTTATAAAAGCTTTGAAGTAAAGGATTGAATCATATACTATCTTAAAAATTCTTATAAAATAGATAATCCTATTAGAGAAAAGTTGGCAAGAGGTCCAACCATTTGAAAAATTTTCTCTTGAGTCTACTCCCTCCTTAAAAAAAAACAATTGGATGAGACTTTTCTATAACGAATCTGGACAGTTTTCATCCATTACTAGGAAGTATTTCTATGTTTTTTTTCTGTGATCCAATCAAACACATTCTATGTTTTTTTTATGTTAGGTGATCTTTTATTTCACACTTATATTTCTATCAAAATCTTATATTCCTATCAGAATCATATTTTTTTATTCCTCCGTCCGTTCTGTGTGTGGAAGTTACTGCCGTAATCGATCAACAATCCTTGACAGTATGGACGTATGGTACATCACAATAATTTGAAGAGTTCTGGCAGTACTCAACAGTGTTGCCTTCACCTGGAAAACATAAACATCTATATTCGCATTAAAATTCCAGTTAATTTTGATGCCATGTAGCCTTTGATGATCTTCTGATTTGTATTGATTCCTTATGTTTCAGCCGTCTGTACATTCTCAAATAATTTAATAGTTCACTACCGAGGGACTTAATTAACAAATGTGCAACTTGATAATAGTATAATGTTTTAGAGGGGTTAATTAATTTAATTGGATCTCTCAGCTTGTAGCTAGGAGTTGTACAGGCCCTGTTAGCCAGAGATTGAGAGACATGAGCAGCAGCTAGCTGCGATGCTTGTTTTTCTTGTTGGATGTTCATGCACAAAACTTTGTGTAGTACCAATTCATTCTTTCGCCCTAGCTTTTTTCCCCTTTGTTTTTCTTCTTTTTAAAAAGCATGTTCATGCATGCATGCATGCGTGAAGCTAGCTAGCGTTAGCATAAAGGAAAAGTTAATCAACAGGAGAACATGTAAAAAAGTACATGGTTTTTGTTGCTAGATACTCTGGCTATGTGGACAAGTGCATGTGCATTTCATTTCATTGCCGTAAACTTTACTATTTTCTCAAGATGACATGATGGTTCGATCGTATATATTAGCTAGTTGTCACTCTTCTTTTTTATTATGGAGATGAACAACATTCCGGCTAGCTAATTAAGGGGATATATTTAACAACAACATGCAGCTTAATTAAGGATGTTAGCTCCTTTGTTTAATACTGAACTACCTTATTTTGGACCAGCTGCTATATACATGAATTCATCATCCCCACGCAGCTGTGTACACTAATGTTTGCATTATTGCATTTTATATATATCAACCATACAAACACAAGCATTCAATTTTCTTTTCTTCACATATTTAATTTTAAACACACACACACAGAGACACACACTTTCTTTTATTCTTGATGAAGGATATTACTTAATTAATTATCTATGCCATGCTTCTCACAACTTTTCTACTACTGGAGTACTACCATTTTAATTAGCAGTAAAAATTAATCAGTTTAGGAATCAGACATGTGCATGCATACATGCATGTTACTAGCTACTAGCTCTACTAGTAGCCCTAATCAAGCTTAGCTGAGCTAGAATGGGAGTGACCTGTGTGGTACGCAACATGGGGCGTGTGGGGGTTAGAGAGGGGGTCCGCGTTTATACTCGCATCGCTCTCTGGACGCACGTTGCGCCCCACCACCTTCTCTCTCTAACCCTGCCGGGCCCACCACACAGGCTGTTACAGTGTGGCTTTGTCTGGCCACTCTCGTCCACCCTCCTACCGCTTAGAGCATGCTCTTCAACTTTAGCTTCTCACTTGAAGTTGGAAGTTTAAAGGTGATAAAAGATGGTTTTATTTTATTAGTTTATTTTATTAAAATATTTTATTTAATTTTTTTAAAGTTAAAGTATTTGGCAGAGTTTTAGCTTCACTCCACCAAGATTTTGGATTTAAAGTACTGTCAAACACCCCCTTAATTCCCCTAGCTCCTCTCTATTCTTCTTTTTTGTTTTCTTTTGTCTTTCTTATAATTAATTGATTTCTCTCTCTCTCAATGATTATGATCATCTTAGCTGCTGTGCTGTTTCCCCTTGTGATTTTACAGTGGATTGTTGAAAGAAAATAAAAAAAAGCAAGGGGGGCAACAACAAGGACGGCCTGTTGTTGTGCAGGAATCAGAGCATCGTGGGATCCAAAATGTAGGGTCCAGATTCCCCGGTCACTCTGCACCATCAAACCTGAAAATCACACATGGGCTAGCTAGCTTACTAATACTAGTACTATATATAGCTACAAAGTGACAGACAATGTTAGTAGTAAAATTTGGAGTTAATTAGTTTTAGTGACTTAACTAACCCTGGACGGAGTATGTGCTAGTATTAATTACAGGGGGGAGGTGGCCGTACGTAGCCATCCTGACAGCGCATGCAGCATCTGGTTTGTTCTGTCCATCTATCACCTCTCCTTACTCTCACATCATCATCGTCATCGTCATCTTCATCTTCGATCTGCAGCATTTCTTCTTCACATCACAGTGCTGCAGTTTCTTTCTTTCTTTCTTCTCCACCGCCCTAGTATTATATTTAGTGCAGCCCTATCGCTGCTGCTGCTACAGTAGTGACCAGTACTAGTACTAGTATACTGCTCTCCCTAGCTTTGCCTCTTCTTCTTCTTCTTCTTCCTCCTCGCCTTCCCCTTGCAGCAACCACCAGCCATATCTCTGCCAGCCTAGTACTATCTCACTCTTATCTCTCTCTCTCTTGCTGCCTAGCTAGCTCTCGAGCTAGGAGCTAGCTAGCTAGGCTTCTCCTCTCATTTCTTTCCTCTTTTCCTCACCGGCTTCTTTCCAGTTACTAGTAGCTTAATTTGGTTGTGGATGGATGCCATGGCTCCGTCTCTCTCATAGTCCACTAGCCACTCAAGAAGAGAGGAGGCCGAGCTCCATCGCTCCATCTCCTTCATGCATGCACTAGTGCTGCTGCTGCTGCTGCTCGTCGCATCGCACTCTCATCATCATCCCCACCTGACCTCAATTCCATCACTGTGACGGCCGGACGGCCTAGCAAGAGAGGGATCGACAGCGAAAGATTATTCCGTCTTTAATTTGTTGCCATGCAGCAGCCGGGGATGCCTCCATTCTCGGCCGCCGGCGGCGAGGGGGCACCGTCGCCGATCAGCAGCCGCCCGCCGCCGGAGCAGGCGGCGGAGGAGCAGCTCGGCGGAGCCAACGGGAGCTCCCTGGAGCACGACGGGCTGGGCGGCGAGGACGGCGACCGGGGCGGCGGGTCGTCGGCCGGCAACCGGTGGCCGCGGCAGGAGACGTTGGCGCTGCTCAAGATCCGGTCGGAGATGGACGCCGCCTTCCGGGAAGCCGCCCTCAAGGGCCCCCTCTGGGAGGAAGTCTCAAGGTTAGCTAGCTCCTCTCTAATCTAATTAAGCTCTTAATCCCAAGAATTAATTACTCATCCATCTGACGACCATGGCGAGCTGCTGCATGGTCAAAATTCGAGCTCAATTCTGGTTAGATTTGCATCGGAGAAGAGAAAGTTTTCTCTTGCTCGGCGGCAAGTCGCAAGAAGCTAAAGCAGCTACTAGCTTAATTGCGGCCACGACGAGACGAACACAGTGAATTTCCCAATTAAAAATGACACACATATCGCTCTCCTCCTCCGCTTTTCAGTTTCCCTTTTGCTCTTTGCGTCACTTCATCCATTCCAGCAGCACACTGCTGATGACCTGTTCGTATCAGTAATTTCCCTTGAGTTATATATGCTTCTTCAGATCCGATGTAATTAAGCATGCAGCATCAATCCCAATTCAAAGGGGTAGTAATTAATTATCTTTCGCTCTCTACCACCCACATGCAGTAAAAAAAATCTGTGGATATATATAGGATGCTAGATAGATGGATCTTTTCGGTGAGAGCAACATGCATGTAGTATGTTAGCTATAGAATGCTACTAGATGCATGCATGTGTCGCTGCTACAACAAGTTGTGATGGCAACATGAAGAAGATGACGAGGTTAATTTGTGGCTGCCATGGCATGGCGTGCAGGAAGCTCGCGGAGATGGGGTACAGGAGGAGCGCCAAGAAGTGCCGCGAGAAGTTCGAGAACGTCGACAAGTACTACAAGCGCACCAAGGACGGCCGCGCCGGCCGCGGCGATGGCAAGACCTACCGCTTCTTCACCGAGCTCGAGGCCCTCCACGGCGCCGCCGCCTCCGCGCGCCCGCACCCGCCGGTGTCCCTCGCGCCGGCGCCAGTCGCCTTGGCGCCGCCGGCCACCCCCGTCGGCGGCGGGTCTGTAAGTCTCTCGGCATTGCGCGTCCCCGCCGCGCCGCCGCCTGTCATGCAGCAGCCGGCGCCGAGGGCCGCCGCTCCTCCGCCGCCTGTCATGGATGCGGCGGCATGCGTGATGACGATGGATGACGTGAGCTTCTCGTCGGGGTCGGACACGGAGGAGACGGCGGAGGAGGGCGGGAAGCGGAAACGGAGGAGTGGTGGCGGAGGCGGCGGCGGCAAGGCGATGAGGATGTTCGAGGGGCTGATGCGGCAGGTGATGGAGCGGCAGGAGGCGATGCAGCAGAGGCTTCTCGAGGCCATCGAGAGGCGCGACCAGGAGAGGATGATCCGCGAGGAGGCGTGGCGGCGGCAGGAGGTGGCGCGCCTCGCCCGCGAGCAGGACGCCCTCGCCCAGGAGCGCGCCATTGCTGCCTCCCGCGACGCCGCCGTCATCTCCTTCATACAGAGGGTCACCGGCCAGTCCATCGCCGTGCCGCCGCCGCTGCAGCCCACGCCGGTGGCTTCCGCTGCACCGGCGCAAGCACCACCACCGCAGCATCAGCAAACAACACCACCGATTCAACTTCAGCCCCACATAATGCCGATGACGCCACAGCCCCAGCTCCAACCACAGCCGCAGAGCAAGGAGGCCAACACCGTCCGGGCGCCGCCGCCAGAGCCGCACGACACGGCGGCGTCGTCGTCGAGGTGGCCGAAGGCGGAGGTGCACGCGCTGATCCAGCTGCGCACTGAGCTGGAGACGCGGTACCAGGACTCGGGGCCCAAGGGCCCGCTGTGGGAGGACATCTCGGCGGGGATGCGGCGGCTGGGGTACAGCCGGAGCTCCAAGAGATGCAAGGAGAAGTGGGAGAACATCAACAAGTACTTCAAGAAGGTGAAGGAGAGCAACAAGAAGCGCCCCGAGGACTCCAAGACATGCCCCTACTACCACCAGCTCGACGCGCTCTACCGCAGCAAGGCCAACGCCGCCTCGCCGGCTCCGACTCCGCCGCCGCCGAGCACCGTGCTTGCCCCGGTGCCGCTATCCCAGACGGCGCCGCACGTGGAGCACGGCAGCAGCAACGGCAATGGGAATGGGTGGTCGAGTAGAGCCGCCACCGCCGCCGCCAGTGCAAACAACGGCGGCAGCTCCGGGGGCATGCAAACCAAGGCTAGCAACGGCACGGCGACGGCCGGCGGCGGCGGGTTCCCCGTCGTTTCGGTCGCCGGCGCCGGCGGCAACGGCGTGGCGGCGACGACGGATAACAAGGTAATTAGTTAAAAACGCATTGCATTAGCTCGTGCTGTGTACTTGTGCGTGCACAGGCACATGCATGTACGCATCCTTGTCTGTACGATCCGTTCTGATCGATCGACATCACGTATCAAATCTGTAAATTTAGGGATCAAAGCAAGCGCCCGTCGCGAAGGAGACGGCAGAGCAGAGGCAGCCACAGCCGTTGGCCATGAACCACAACTACGGCAACGATAGAATGGCCGACGACATGGACAGCGACAGCATGGACGACGAAGACGACGACGAATTTGACGACGACGACGATGACGACATCGGCGGTGGCAAGATGCAGGTGCAGTACGAGACGTCACATTTCCAACGGCCGCAGCTGCAGAACCAGAACGTCGTCGTCGGCCGGCCAAACGCGAGCGGCGGCGGCGGCGCTCCGACGGCACCGGCGGGCCCTCCGCCGCCTGCGGCAACAAGTGGGACATCCTTCTTGGCCTGCGTCCAGTGACGACGACGACATATATACAAACCAAGAGAAATATGCTCAGGTGGTGGCGATCTCGATCTCGATCTACTATCTCCTGTACCATATGGACCTAGCTAGCCACAGCCACTTGCATTCTTTAACTCCTACTACAACACACACTATATCGATCCCTAGTTAGCATAAGCTCGTTAAAACCTAAAAGCAAAAATTTACTGTTCCTTGCCTAGATTCCAAGTTCCAACAACCTGATCTTTTTTCCGTATATTTCTTCTCCTCCTGCACATACATTATTTATCGTCGTATACACCTTGTACATGTCACACACTCACCATGTCCATACATACATAAATGGTATTGGGGGACCTCCTGGCTCGAGAGGGAGAGATCTAGCTAGAGAGAAGCTAAAAAGGAGGTGAGATATCTTTGTACATGTGAAGGGTTTTGCGTACGTAGGTACATGTCTGTTTTCTCTTTAGTGATGTATTAACAGTCCAGTGCTCAAGTATTACAAGCTACGGCAACTGAGAGAAAGGCAGGCATGATCATGCATGCTTCTTTTTTTGGGTATACTTTCGGATGTTCTTTTTTTTTCTTTTTTAGAAATTTAACTGTTTGTTATGTGTTATGCAAGTTTTCTTTGTCATACTGTTGGTGAATTGTATACCTGGTAATTGTAAAATCATTGAGGTTAATATATATGCGGGCATATTACGTCCTTAGTGTGTGTAGCAGGCCAACTGCTCCATTACATGAGACACGGCATGGCCATATGCATGTAGTATATATTGTAGGCGTCAGAGATGCTGCCCGGTACTTGCAGTAAAATATGTCAAGTTCTGGCTATTCTCTAGAATCCAAAGTTTTGTTTATTATTCTGAGCCATTAATTTCAGTTTAGAACTTTAGATCTAGCTAGCTAGTATGCTGATCGAGTTACGTTGTGCTACCTCTCAATCCAGTACAGAAAACCACATGAAAATAATTAAACATGGAACATGCATGCCAAGTTACGCGCTTAGATCTAGTAGCTAGTGGATCTAATTCACATGTCAAATGTGAATGTTTTATTCATGGCAACAAATTAAATCGGCAATACTGTAGTTTCCAATAACATATAGGGTTGCAGTTTCCAAATTCTTTCATATGAGTTTTTACAGAGTCTTCGAAGGGTATTGAGAGGTATATATTTCTTCCATGTTAAATCTGTGTACCTAGATCGATAACTCTTCTTAGCTCAAGATTAAACACGAGAATATACATCACGACACCTCTTATTAGATGCATGAAAAACACTTCTATTATATGCCCACGATCTAAGCAAAACTTTTTTTTTACTCACTTAAGTGCTTCCTTTGGTAGCCAGCAGGAATTGCCCGACGTACGTGAGTTGAATCGTGCCATGTATTAAGATTTAGAAATACCATGAAATCCCGGCCGGCCGGTGTTCGAGACAGGCCATTTATAGAACACTGAATTTTACAGCGTTTTTTTTGCAAGACTAATCTATAGAAAATTTCACACCAAACCAACCAGAACTTCCAAATTAAAATTCAAAAAAAAATACCGAGTTAGAAATTTCATGCATGCGAGTCAACTGACAGGAGCGATGACGTGCATCGCATGTACGTAGCCGCAGGAGGAATGGTGCAGATAGAGAGGCGGATGCTTGGAGTTTAGAACCAGGGAGTAGCAACCCTACAAAATTAGTTTGGACATCAGTGGCGGATCCAAGCCGCATAAACGGTTGCAGTGCATGCAACGTATAGCGAGGTGAGGTCAGTACTAAAGTAGCGTGTCACAGACAGATAGAAAGGATTAATTTCCATTTCTTACCATTGGGTAACGAAAGAAAAAAAAGGGAGCATGGGATCGGCGGTCTGCTGCACACATCTAGTAAAATGATCCCAAGTTTGCTGCACTAGTAACTTTTCATGCGAGGTAACAATTTAGGTACTGTTTAGTTAAATTGTGTATAGTTTTTGGATTTTAGTCATTTTTATGAACCCTTTACCCCAACATGCAGCCATGTTGCAATACATATATTTACATGGATGACAGATAAAAAATTTATATGCGCATCTAAACAACTATTTTGTGTAAAATTTATGATCAAAGCTATTTTGTATAAAATTTATGACCAAAAGTTTTGAGATGTAAAAATTTGATAGTGCAAATGGAACTAAACATCAGAATAAAATTAGACTTATCTTAGAACTATGAACTATAGACATGAGAATGTCTAGATTACTACATATGGATAAGGAGTACGTCCCGATTACAACATATTATACGGAGGGAGTATGTTGTATATGTCTTCTTTTTTTTTTTACTGGCAAGTAGCAGCACGTGTGGCAACTCCACCCTGCACGAGCTAGTCACTCTTTTTTCACCCCACTAGTCTACATCTACCTACTCGCACCAACATCTTCTTGTTCGGTAGAAGCACTACTTATGTATACAGGTAGCTTAATTAATTGTTGCAATAGAAAAACTGAACAGCTGGGGATTAATTCTAAAGAAATAGGTAAAGTTAACACCATTTGAACATATTCCATGGAGCTGCAAAACTAAAGTAGCAGATCAATTATATTCTCAAACTGATTGATTATTGATATACAAGTATACGTACAATACAAGCATTGGCACTGGGGTTGCATACAAGCCCACATGGGGCCAATTTGTCTTGAATGCCTTATGTCGGGTTGCCATTTTGTTAGCTTGGCACTGTTGCCATTGCTGATGGCATAATTAGGTGGGGGAAGAACAATTAAACGGGGAAGACGCTGCGCGCGTGTGAGTTTAAGTGCCCACTCGCTCGGGCACCCAACCCTCACACTTACGCTCACCCAGCTCTCATCTCATCCTCACGTGCGTGTGACTGCTGATGTTGTGACTGTGGGCTAGCTACCTAGAAGCAGCTCTGCAGCTAAATTAAATTTGCTTCCTTTAAATTTTAGTTTGTCTAATCACCTTGTGTAAATCTGTTTCGTTAAATGCCATTCAGTTAAGTGAAAACGACTTCCATTAATAGCATTAATTAGCCTAAGTTGGTGCATAAAACTGCCCCATCGGGCTAGACTACTCCTCAATTAATTGGCACAAACAGTAGCGGGAACAGTTATATTTCCCATCAAAATTTGCACGTATGTATACTGTATAGTCAGGAGGGTAAAGTAAGATGCATCTACAGTTAAGTTCGGAGTACGTTACATGTATATATCATTTATATCAGTATACAGACGATACACAAAATTAATAACTCGAAGAAAAAATATATCAACGTGAAAATCATCAACATCCAACAAAGGGATAAATATTATTTAAAACAAAAGGATAAATATTATCTAAAAGACAGAGACATAAATGGTTAGAGATGAGCATCTTGCATACCTAAGGCGACAAACTGGTAAAGGGGAAAAGCCATCCATCCCTCCATCCACCACAGGCGCGAGAAAAGGTGATGCCAAAATGATGGGGTCACAGTGCAAATGATAAGAGGAACGAGGGGGAAGCCCTCGCCTTGATTCGGCAGCGTGTAAAATTGTACGAACCTGACTAGTGGATTAATATGCCGCCTGACAACGACACCATTATGCATGCATGAGCTGGTTTCTTTTGATCTGTTTCAGGATTCAGATTGTTGCTGAATTGTACTGTACTTGCCCATGAAAGACCAAAGAATTACGGCAATTGCTTCTTTACTACAGCAATTCAGTCAAGAAGCGTGGATGCTGAGTAATATACATGCCTGTAGAGAAGAGGGAGAAAAAAACCATAGTGCTAAATATATAGAAAACAAAATATACTGCTATAAGGTAGCAAAGAGGGGCACAAAATATGAAGATGTTATACAATTGCAACACATATGTGGTACATTAGGATCAGGCGTGGTTATACATCTAATGGAGTGAAAATGGACTGTACCTGATTGCAATGTGCCCATACTGTAGATAAGCCATGGCGACCATTCACTTCCAAACATTTGTGGTCCATTTGGGTGCTCATTGACACAATACAGCCTAACAAGTGAATCATCGGTATGGTCCCATCATGCTGGAAGGAGAGCTGAATTATAAGGGACGATCTAAGCATATCTCTCTTTTCTTGTCTTGTTTCAGTGAGGAAGTAAACTTGCATATTCTCGCAATAAAAATCTAGCAAGTTTTTGATGAACCACTTGAGAAAAAAGAATGATTTTCACTTATCTATGTACACGCTTCTGAGATTAAAAGAATTCTGTCATCTCTAACTCCAGACTTGATGATGCTACGGTAATCTTTTAAGTATGTAGAATACTAGAACCATTAAAGGTTGCCTATAATAGAACTTTAGTGACAACTATTGACACCAGTAAATCTCCTTTCTTTTTTTCCACCTTTACAAAGTGTTAGGTGCCAGCGCCACTCTGTTACCTTTTCAAGTTTCAACACTAACAGCTTAACAAAATAACAAGTGAAGTTAGGACCAATTGTTTGACAAGGATGCTTCATCAGCAAGTATGACTACAACAAGTCCTGGGCTCCTGGCAGCCTGGCCAGCATATGTAGTTTTCTTGAATATAAACTGCTGCTAAAGTGAAAATATACATCTAAAAAAGTATTGCTGTATCTAGTAAACACACTTGGAAATATTCATGTTACTCTCTCACAATGTACTCATTTGTGAATGAGCCATATACATGTACCACACAATTTAAGTGGTAAAAGCATATTTTCAAGGTCACCATCTTTCACCACTCAGTGATTATATGGGCCCAAAAGGGTGGGGTTCCAATCCAATCCGTGTGGATCTTAGTGCTCCATATGGATTGGCTGGTTACACTCTTTCGAATAAGGCCTCAGTTAAAAGATAAAAGTAAATTATGTGCACCTCGGTATTCCATTTGATACCACATCTGGATACTCCCATGTTTTACTGGGCATTCACAGGCATGGCCATGGATATCTACCATTGACTTGTATAGAGAGCATCCAAATCTCTCTGCAGGTGGGGTCCAATATACACCTGCAAGAAATCATTGATGCATTTTGCTAAGTTATTTATCAATAATATAAGTGTAATAAGGTTCTGTCTGAACAATTTTCTTGAAAAGTAATCTCCACAAGGAAAAGAGAGCCCCACAACCTCACCAGCTTAAATATATTTTTATTGGCTACATAACCTTAGGTGCAGAAATTACTGGTTTCAAAAAGAAACAACAAAGCCCGGCCAAAAAAAGAAACAACAAAAACTGCAAGTATACTGCAGAATATTAAATATTGCTACTTCACGAAAGAGCAAGATAATGCAATAAGAAAATAGTAAATCCAACCCTGAGCATTCCTGATCTTCTATGAAGATACCTAAGATGCACTCACCTTGATCATTTAAGTTTAACAATGAGCTGTTCCTTGGTTGTCTACAACAATTAAGGCCTTCCAAAGTGACATGAGTTGTCCATGCCACAACAATTGCCTAATCATGTGGATAGCCACAAACACTTTAGGTTCTGAAGGTCAAAGTGCAAAAATGTTGATCCATTTTATCCTCGTCGTACTGTGAAGCAACCCATCCCTTACAGCAGACACACTAGCATTGTCATGCCATATATATCACAGAATCACAGAACCACAGGAAGTGGCCCATCCATATCATTACCTAAAAGGCTAAGTCATCTTATTTTTGCAGGAGTTATAGTTAACAGTGATTCAAAACTATAGGGGCTTGGCTGCTGGTTGCTCATTTGAATTCCATCCAATATAGTAGTTTGAATACCCACTTGATAGTTGCTCTTTGCTACAAAATAGTTTCTTTGAAAAAGGGGAATGGGAAATGAAAAAGAATACTGAAGGTTTAAAGCCACACTGTTATCTTAAAATGCTGAACCAGTGCAACGGTAAAGAGATGTAAACTAGAAATGGGAAAATTAAGATCTTGGTGGTTATTCCTCTGCCAGAGAAGTCCAACCAAGACCAAAAGTTATACAGAATATACACCAGGTAATATGGAGAGACATTGTTCGCATCCCATGTTACCTCATCCAACTGTTGTTCCCCACTGGTGCGGTTGTGCTCTCCCTTTACACATGGCCTCATAACTAACCCATTCCCTCTTCTGCCTTTGTTAACATAGCATGGGCCATCCTGCCTCTACATATTAATCATCATTATTGTTCTCCCCCCTCAGTTGTACCCTGCATGTCCACAATATAACACTATTCTATAAGGCCTCCGTAGTACACCGATACAGTAAATATAATACAACAAATTGTTTGAAAGTGCATCCGCCACACATATAGTGAATTATTGTGTGCACTAACTGGCTAGTCTGTATGGGAACAGGAGCTAACTACAGGATGAGAATTATCTTTGAGAAGATTTATGCAAACATAGTTCCATCTACAAAAGTTAACCTATATCACAAACCCATACTCAAAAAACATGGTAATTGAAAGCTGATGGAGATGCAAGATATTCCATATGGGTGGAAGTTCCCATTCTCATCAAAGTGGCATGATTTATCACTTCACATTGATGCCCAACTGCACTAACCTTCGTTTTCAGGGCAATCTCTGAGAAGTTGTCATCATGTCACCCGTTAAGATGTGACATAAGTATTTGAGGAAGTGGGTCGGCACTTTAGATAGATAACTACGAAAATAGGTTTTAAGAGCACAAGAGGATCACACGCCACATTGTAACTAGGAAAAGAATCCTGCAGCCTTAAAATATGGTAACCTTAGTGTTGAACAATAAAAACATACGAACAAAAGTTCAGCCACTTTTCCAAAGATGTGAGTGGATTATACTTTTTTGAGGTTATTTCAATAGATAGGCTAACAATTCTCGTAGCTTCAATGGAGAAAATGAAAACTATGTTAGCCCCAAAAAAAAAGTACGGGACCTCATCAGTTAGCATCGTATCCAAAATAGGAATATTATCACCAAGCCATCTTGAAATCTCCAGATTTGCAATGAATCCAACTCATTAATCATTTAGCACATCCCATCTTAGGTTTTGCACCTGAAATGAATTCTCTGAAAATCAAATCACCAAACGAAGTATGAACCTAGTTCATGACAGCAGAGATGGTGTTGGGGTGAACCAAAAAAGTTTGGGTAGAGCCGGATCTAAGTGTTGGGTAGGTAAACGCCCCGTGAATCACGCGTTTTTCAAAGCATTACTCTTCCTGAGTGCGGGTTCGGTGATCCATGCCATGTCGGATGAGCAAGATATGTGGAAGATGGGGGGCTAGAATTGCTAATCACGTGCTAGAATTGTTTTTTTAAAATAACATCTTACATTTGCTAGATGTTTTAGAAAACTTGGTGCATCCTGCATTTAGCACATCTCCAAACTGTATCACCTTTCTATGAGACTATGACACTACGAAGTAAGGAAGATTAAAACGTTGTACAAATTTTATACCTCTAAAACTTTAAACCAGGCCATCAGAACAAGAGAACTCAACTTCAGAGATTCATTGGTATGCGATGGCTACTGAACCAATGATGTCACTAAACGATATTGATATTTATACACTAATAGCTTGAAACTGTTGTGGAGGAGTGGTACTCACTCTATAAAATAATGTGAGCATCATATGAGGAGGATACAGTGAGAACATAGTGGCACAAGCAAACACGACATAAACAGGCTAGTGACGTTAACCAGGTCCCCGTCGCGAAAACGTGCTTCTGCCTCACTTGGAATTCGACCACTGATGGTGGCGCAAATGTCAAGCAGCATTGCTCCAGAGTCCAGCCATGCCCTACATAGTGCATCTACTTCGCCAACGCTTCACTGATGTCCGATGTAACAATCAAAATTAGCATAGTTTACACATAGCTGGTTCAGGTTCAGAGTTCAGACAGTGGTAGCAATTGTACCCCAAAAAAAAACATCAAGCGACGGGGAAATCCGCATCAAAAACCTTGGTCATACAAGCTTATCATGGTGAGTATACAAATTTAGAGCGCAAAAGCATCATGGATCAGTGGATTACCGTTCCTTCCCCGCAGGCAGCCGTTGCGACCTAGAGGGGAGACCCCTCCTCTGCCCCCTCCAACCGCGACGCACTTTGTACCGGATAGAGTTAGAGGGGATAGCGAGGAGGAAGAATGCGCGGAGCGGCCTCACGAGCAGCCGCGAGGTCCAGCCCCTGCTGAAACCCTAGACCTCGCGGCGGCCTCCATCTCCATGGGCACCGCCGCGATGTCGCCGGCGAGCAGAGGCGACGAGGCGTTCGGAAGAAGCCGCCCCTTTCGCTTGCATCTCAGGTGGGCGTTGGGCCTCTCGATTGGAAGAGACGGACGTGCAGCTCAAGCCCATACTAGTCCTGGGCCTCTAAGATTTTCGACGTGAAAATAGATACCTTTGCAATTGGGCCGGCCCTTTGAAAGGCCTGTCAATTGCAGCCGAAGCAAGCCAAGCCTACCCCACAGGATTTTCCTTTTCTAATTTGAATTTTGAAATTTCTGCATTTGAAAATTCAAATGGATCGTGCTGTATGCTCGAAAGGGGAACAGAAAAGGCGAGGAGGAAGCAGTGCAATGCTATCGGGTCACATTTCAAATCCCACTAGATGCCTCCGTTTTTCTAGCGCCTCATCTATCCCTCGTCCGGAACCAAACACTTTACAAACCCTTGCAGTCATCTTCCATCCAACCTCATCCACTCAACAAAACACACTATTACTCAAGGCTACCATCTTAACAAAAAGCCACATTTATCAATAAAATTAAGTAAATTACACAACTGGTGATTATTACTCCATTTTAGAACACAGAAGGAAAGGTATGAAGTTAATATTCATATTGATTGCTGGCAGCTTTGGAGACATGGAATGAGCGAAAATCGCCAACTGATCTAGAATAAGGAGCTGACATTTCGCTATTCAAGGAAAATAATAATTTGGGACCATTGGTTCTAAAGGCAAGTCAAACTGCTTTAATCATTTAAATTAAAAAAGTAATAAATTAGCATGTTGTAATAATATATTTAGTTTAGATAGAAATATTTTATGGGATGTGTTAGATAGTTATAAATTATCATTTTATGAAGTGCTTCATATTCTTTAGATTTTATATGTTAACATTTAATTCATATAGAACATTAATTCATGCCTTAGAAACATTGTATCATTTCATGGATAGAGGGAGAGGATTATTATTTCATGTGTTTGTATTTCGTGCATCCTGGTTCATATAATTAAAATGTCACTTCGTGCATTAGAAACATTATATCATTTCATATATAGGGAAGGAGAAGTTGATTATTTTATGTTATTAGATATATTCTCCTTCTCCTTAAACAAAAGGTAGATAGGTTCAAATAATAAAATAAGCATTATCACATGTGCTAGTATTTCATTCATACTCATAGGAAGCTATTTCATGTAGAAAAATAAGCTATTATTTTATCAGATAGGTAAATATAAACCCTATCATTTCATGTGATATGAGAATGGTTTAGGCTTTATGTCAGAAAATATAAAAACTCTTGTGCTAGAATAAGGACATAGTTTCGTCCATCCGATGGACCGGTTATACCGACATGACATTTATATATTTCTCTCCGATCTCCCTAGGGACTTTGGGGATTTATTTATGCGCATTACAACATTGGAGGTTTTGGAGGAAGTCTCATTGGTGGACAACTATGTAAACAGTGGATAACAACGTCGATACTAACCAGATCGGTACCGTCTGTTAAGATAGCAACGTAGGTTTCACCAAGCCGGGGCAGTGTGTGACGAACAACTATTAAACAGGGGTTGAAACACCAATTACTGGTTAGAATTGGTGCCCCTATTAAGATAGCTAGCCGGCCTCGTTCACACATCAGAAAAAGTTAGAACTATATAAATGTTATGTTACCCCTAGTCTGGCTAACTACGGTTAATCCTCGGGTAAAGCTGGGCAGACGCTGCAAAGTCGATTGTATTCGAATACGCCATACTCCCAGTTAATGGAGTTGTGTCTATGGGTGAATCCAGTTTAATGGCATAAGTAACTTTTCTAAAATGGCATTTTAAAATTTAATCATAAATATATAAACATTTATAGAAAAGAGTAGAACCTGGGATCATATTGTTAACGACCAAATTTGGTAACCTAACTCCCGGACTTGAGCAGAGATTGAAGCGGAATCGGAGAAGATGCGTGATCTGAGAAGAGGCGGAAGCAGAATCGACTGAGTTCGAATCGGCTACGGAGCCAGTCGGCTGAGAGCGAATCAGACTAGGACATCCGATAGCTGATTCTGAGTTAGGATGAAGTGGGACCAATCTCGATGGAAAACATAGAGATAAGGAGTTGAATTCGGTTCCCAAATTGCGCATTAAAAGATATTGCCATTTATTGATAGAGTCCTGTAACGGCAATTGTATCTGTAAATTAGGAATTAGTTTAGATTTCCTATTGTAATACGGCATGAGACTATGTCCCAAGATATTGTCGTACCATGTATAGTAGATTAGATAGAAACCGTGTCTTGCACGGGTAGTTTTATTCTTGGGTATAAATAGGACCCGAGACCCCTGTAAACAAATGAATCATCACACAATCAATACAACTTTCGACGCATCGCCTCCTATTTTTTTCAGACGAACACTTGATCCGGCTTCGGGCTGCATCGTTTCGATCCCCAATTAAGGTAAATGTTTGTCATTAGTGGTGTATCTCGTCGAATTTAGTGCTTCCATCACTATGATACTCTAGATTCAATGATTTACGCTGCACTAGTTATCATGTATCGCATATAATCTAGAACAATGTCTAGATCTATCTTGACATCGGCCTGTTTCTGTCAAGAACCAGCCGCCGATAGAGCTAGATCTAGGGGTTGACCTAGGTTATACGTGGCATCCACCGTCTCGGGGGGTTTACGTCAGCTATAATAGATCTGATTGTTCTTTTTATACTTAAAGTTGCATCAATTTGACCTATTAAGTCATTCTTAGAACTCTTATGATCTATTCGGCTAGATGTATATGCTTAGAGACAGTGTCGGGGTTTCAGCCGACCTTATCTGTTTTAATATTCTTTTGGTATGTTTACTATTAGATTTATTAAAGCCGCCTCTTATATTAAGATCTTGCTCTGGTTAAATGCCCTAAGCCAGAATCAGCCTGTCAGCCACAGCCGACAGCCGACTGATCTAGGCTTAGCACATTTACCTTAGATCAACATCTTTTCATAAGATGTATCGAAGTACTAGCCGATTCATAGTTAGTCTTATGGTATCGGCTAGGCTGTTAATGCATATATTTATTATCCTTTTATATATTTAGATCAAGTGGTTAATACTGTCTCGGCATAGCCGATCTATCCCAATCACTTAGTTTAAATGTGCTTTGGGATAGCATATATATGTAAATTGATTCCCTCAGCCGATCCAGTAGGATCTAACCTAACCCTTAACACATACGTCTTTGTTTTTTCTTGTTGGTTAATAAATCAAACCAACTGACATGCCCTATATTTTATAGACAGCCAAGAAGGACCTGCACTGGAGTTAAGCAGATCTCCCAGGCCAGCGCGTGAGAGAAATTTCTCATCAACACATATTAAGGCTAGGCTTATATCTTTCTCTTTAAAGAAATCATGCTTACCATATAGTATAGAATCATGTTAAAGTTAGGCTTAGTTTATTTCCTTTAAGACATTATGTATAATATGAAATCACCTTAAGATTAGGCTTATATCATGTCATACATATCTATATAGCATAAGATCATGCTAAGACTAGGATTATATTATTCTTTTTAAAGTATCTTGCAGATTTATAGGGAAAGGGTAGAGTATAGGATTAGGCTAAAGTTAAGTTTATAATTCATGTCCTTAAATGTTCACATATAATATTTTTAGGAAGAAGAATAGAATACATCTTATACTAGAAACATATTTATAATCTATTTCTCTTGTTGATATAGCATGCATATCTAAATAGAATTGAAATCAGTTAGGCTTGTTGAGTACCATTGGTACTCACCCTTGCATATGTAATAACTTCAGGAAACACCGAAGCCAAAGAAGAACGCGAACTCTAGGTTGACTCTACACTCGGGCTACCCCTGTGGAAGTGTCGCGTCTTTTTGTATTGTTTAACTTGTATGTGTACATTATTAATTTGTAAAAATTTACAAAGTTGTTGTACCTATATTATCTCACGCATAACTAGACTCCTGGGAGGTTATGTGGTATTGTGGAGTTGACCTTTCTGGAGGAGACCCCACATCATGTCGTTACTTTCTTCTTCATCAACTGATGCCCGAAAACCGTGCAAGCCTTCCTCACCTTCTCCGGCGACCTCGCCAACGACGCAAGCTCCCGCGGCGACCCCATTGATCGTTCCGCGACCACCTTCCCAACTTCAGATGGCCACTGTCACCGATGTCCCCCTGGTATGCTCTCCTTTCTCAAGCTTTATTGCCCCTTGTCCTAGGTTGAATTTCGCTCTTAGATCCCATTTTCTTAACTATCTCTTGATTCATCCTTGTTCTTCATCAAATGTAGCACCTGAGAAACCAAATCACAATCCCAGTCTTGAAAGAACCAACTCATTACTTTCTTGGGCCGATGGGCGACGCAGACCCCTGCTATCTCATCAATGCCGAGACTAATAGAATCCCTTATAAGCAAACCAAACCCAATCTGGCCGATTGACAAACCATGTTTAGATCATGGACCTCTGGCCTGGATGGTTGGAGAACGTGGTATAAAAGGATATCGGCCTCCAAGCAATCTATATGGGAAGAAGTAGGCATAGCTCGATCAATGCTTAGCTTTGTCTTTAGCCGATACGAAGAAAGACGAACCAATGCTGTCATCGGCTACATACTTCTGGTCCGATACTCTCAACGCCTTCTTGTTTGGCCAGGACCGATGACACCAACTTTACTAGATATTAAGATGCTTACCGGCTTGGATATTTCTTCAGCTACCAACCCCTTTTCCTTGAAGATTAAATGCGAACACAAATTATCAACCAAAAATGTGGGTGGCTGGTCAGGCTATATTTCCAAGCATATTGGCACAGGCCCAGTAACTGATAGAGAGCACACAGCATGGTTGGAAAGATTCGTCTTCTATGGATCGACCTATGGCCCAACAACCAACATGCAACACCTGGCTCAAGTATTAGTGTCAAAGGGATCGATCCCCCTGGGCAAGTTCTTACTTGGAGCTGAATATCAAACTCTATGCCAATCGACAGCCAAGCTCCTCTCTGGTTCCCCTGTCGGCTATAGAGGACCTTGGTGGTTTCTTCAACTATAGCTAAACCTTTATACAATCATTGCTGCCGAAAGAAACCCCTTGTACTCATCAAGCTTTCCATCGAACTACTCAGATCGATGATGAGGAAGCCAGTACACACCGATGCATGTCCTTTGGCGAGGCAGCATCAATCTATCCTGGATCAGGGCCATCGGCTGAAGCTTTTTAGGAGTGGTTTGCCCGATTCTACGATGGATTTCCTAAAGCCGCAAGAGTTTGGTTTCCTTATGTCAGCTTTACGGACTATGAGCTCTGAGCTGATATGAGGCTGAATGATCTGAATGATGCAGCCGATCCCAGCTCAAGGGAAAACTTCATATTGGTTATCTCTCCTTGTATCCTTCCAACAGGTGTATCCCAGGATCGTAATGTACATGTATCTTATGAATTCTATCACCCAACATCGGCTGCAAGACAATTTGGATTGGGCCAGCTCCCTATCAGCTTATATTTTGCAAGAAAAATTCAGGCAAGCGGTGTTGTAACATCGGTCCTGCAGATGGACAGAATTTTGAATATTGAAGGCCCTATGCTTGGATCCTTAGACCATGTACACATCTATCTTCTGAGAAGCCAACACTTCGACAAGTGGTGGAGTGAATAGAAAAAATATCTATTTCACCTATCAGCCAACTTTTACTTGACTACAATAATTCCAACTATCAATCCTCAGGTAAAATCACTTCTCTTCTTCTCTTCAATCAGATTCATCCCTTTTATCCAATCAAAAATCACATAACCTTTACTTTGCAGGTCCCAGGCACTCCTCCTCCAGCCAAAAGCTTAAGTGGCCAGCCAATTGTATATGCACTGGCTTTAATACCATCAGGAGATTTGGTTCCATCGATCATTGGCTTCGCTGCACCCACAGTGGCATCCTTATTAGAAGGCCAGGTCAGGGAGCCGATACCCAAAACTTGTGGGAAGTGCAAACCACCGATCATCAGAACACATTCAAAGAAATCCAAAATCGCACCCTCCAAGAAGCCTACTGATAGCATTCCTCCTCTTGATCCTAGCGTTGAAGCCTTCTTGGATGAAGCAATCATGGATGAAGAAGTTGACAAGGCTACAGCTGATATAAGCGACACTAAAGACCAACCTGCAGCCGATCCTCAACCAACCGATGTGGCTTCTCCCATAAGATCACCAGCCAAATCCAGCACCCAAGCTTCACCTCGAAATAAAACCTATAAGACTAGGGTGGCGATGCGTCAAAAGTAGATGTATGAATTTGTGAAGATCAATTACAAAGACTCCGAGTGTACATATTTATACCCATAGGCTGATATGAGTCCTAATTTGACACGACACAAACTTTTCTAAAGATAAAAGGAAAAATACTCATCGGACACTAAACACACTTTCCTAAAGATAAAAACAAAACTAACTGACTCTGCCTAATTAATAGATAAATTAACATGCCACATTCTTCTTGATCTCGACCTCTTCTGGATAAATTTTCTTTAATTGATTAACCGAATATACTAATAATCCGACTGCTGGCGATTGATAATTTCCATCGGCCAATTCCAGGACTCCGAAGCCGATACTAACTTTAGGCCGATGATGACTTCGGGGCTTACCAAATTTTAGCGTTAATACATGTCGAGGAGTAGCTATGCGGAGGTGAGCTCATCGCATGCGAGGTAGAGTTTGACGCCCCCTAGTGGATGGTGCAGCGGTGGTCAAGGCCAAGCTTCGCCGCGTGGGCGTGCACGGCCAGCGCGGCCTCGCCATGCTTACCTCTTCCCTCGCACACGCCGGCGGTCTCGTTGGACCTGCTTTCTCGTCGGCCGTCATCGCCATTTACACACTTACCACCGTCTCGTTGCCGTGAAGAGAGATGGGAAAGAGAGGAGAGGGAGAGGATAGGAAGAGGAGAGTCCTTGACATGTGAGTCCCACTTACTGACTCATCAAGTCAATCGTGGTCAGCCTGCCATGTCAGCAAAAATCACTCTCCAAACCAGCGAAGAAGTTGATTTTCACCTATTTTCAAAGATGGGGGAGGCGTTATACCCGATTTTGGGGTTGAGGGACGCGCGTAGCAAGAGTTGACGGAGGCAAAATAGCCTTTTTCCTCGAAACTATACAATAAGACTAAGACATCAAAGCCCACTAACAATTATTGACCCAGTGAAGAGACGTAAGACAAAGTGTAGGCCCATTAACAGCCGTCTGAAAGCCTCTTAGTAGAACGCAGTAGGCCGTGAATTGCACAACCGACCTCAACCCCCTCATTTGTCACCGACACTTGGACCCCACATATCACCCTTTCTCCCTCTTTCTGTCTTCTTCCTCAACGGGGACGCATGCCGCCCCGTTCCACGCCACGGGCAACGGAGCGGCCACCTTTCCATAACGGGGACCGCTCGCGTCACCCGACCGCAGCACACAGCGCCAGAGCCTAGGCCCCTCTCTCGCGACGCGATCTCTCGCTGAGAGTGGGACCAAGGTCACGCCATTTGCGTACCCCTACGCCAACATTCAGTCCCAGTCGGCCACCACGACCGCCCCCGCTCTCGCTCCGTCTTGCAAGCCAAGAAATGGTGCGTGCTTCTAGTATCTTCCAGGCCTCACGCGCTATGCACGAGCCGTGCTCGCACACTATCCACCGCATAGCTGCTGGGATTAAAGCCCCCTCCTTGCCATTCTGGCCTTCTCTCCTCTCTTTCCCCTTCCCCAAGAATCCACCAATGACGACGATAGCCGAGCAAAACCAGGAAGGAAGCACAGGAGGAGCCGTCCGTGACCGCGCCGAGCGCAAGGTTGGCGAGCGAGAACACATCCCCCGTACGGCGATCTCCACCGCAAGCTGAACGACGAGTCGGCCACCCACAGCACCCCGAGGTGAGCCGTCGCGCCACAAGCCCACAAGCCCACAACCCTCCCTCTCCTGCCCTTCCTCGTGCTTTGGGTTGTTCTTGGATTAACTGGTTGTTCTTGGAGGTTTCTCCTGCTCTGCCATGTTGTTTGAGTAGTTCTTGGAGGAGCTGTTTTTTTAAAAGGTTTCTTCTTGGTTTTGGGTGGATCTGCAAGGTTTGTTCTTGGGTTTGGATTTGCAAGAAGGACAGCTTGGGATGTTTTGGTATCCAAAGCTGCACTCCTCAATTTGCAGTTAAAGTTGGAAAACACACAAACTCGCACGAGGCTGCATGCTCTTATCTCATGCCGATCCAGAGATTTTTTTTGTTCTTAGATCTCTAGTTTTCTTAAAGATAAACATGGACCGCTGCAATAAGTTGTTGTTTCTTTTACTTGGTTTGAGTTGAGCACAACGATTAAAGGTTGCAGAACAGGTTATATTTCTGTAGGCTTTTGGTTGTAGGGCGGGTTTGGCGCGGCGGATCCAACGGGGAGTAGTTTAGCCCCTCCCTAAGCCCCCTAAATTTTTTACGCCGTGTTCTACGTCGTGCCCATCAATGGCTTGGCCTGAAGACGAGGTTCACGACGGAGGCCACGCTGGACGCGCACGTGGTGGCCGCCAAGGCAGAGGGAGCAGGGGGCCGAACTGATGTCATTATCTAGTAGTACTAATAATCTTACTATATTTATTATCTTTCTTCTTTCTAATTTATCATTCGGATTACTGGAGAGGATTTATATGAGTACCTAATTTATCTAGGAGAGATTTGACATGCTTCTCTTATGGCTTTGACAATTTGGACTACTAATGTGATGTTATTGCCCTCAAATACTATCTTCGTTCGTCCCAAAATAGACGTCGTTCAAATTCATAACTAAAAATATTTATATTTTAAAACAGGGAAGTATCAAATAGGAGTAATTTTTTTCTTGTTTCATGATTATATATTCTTGTTTTTGTGGCAGTAAGTAAATTTGAGTTGTGGGTATAATATAATCATAATGCCACGACAATTGCTGGCCCCAACAAATGTTAGAATCTAGGAAGCATAATAGAAAATTACACTGTTGTGTTCCATCACCCCGCTTCTGCTGAAGAGTTGTCCGCCACATTGTGTTCGTCCAACAGAAAAATCTCACCACATTGTGTTCATCCAACACAAAAATCTCATTTCAACTGGCAGATACCACACCACACCACAGCTCCACCCCAAACCCAAGCCATAAAACCTTAGCAAGAACCATGAGAACCAAGCTTCCAAGCACTGAATTTTCAGGATGTTGATGCCAGCCTCTACTAAGATCTCTCACCACACCGTATGTCCTGTTGAAAGTTACTATGGGCTATATCGACGACGCCCGCACAACTCGGCCGGCGTGAGTTACGGATCTCATCTTGGGTTGAATCCTGATCTCTTTTTAGTTTATCATATGGCCAAAGTTGAGCTAACCATATTTCTTGTGCAGGTTTCAGATTGCACGGTCCCATGAGGAAAGTGTTTTTTTGCAAGCTAAGTGTGCTAGGTTCCAGCGCTGCCATCTAGTCGCTTTGTCAAGAAAAGATGTAGGAACTCTGTGTTTTGCACAGCTACATTACAGAAATTACCATCCCCGAATTTACATTGTGAATAAATACTACTTACATTAATACCTTTAGAGTTTGTACTATCATTTTACTTTTCTTGGACTGAATATAGCACGGTGGGTGCTCTCGAAAAGTTGCTTCGAAGAGCTTACTACTCCAAAGTTCTCGACGAGCACGTAAAACCCGTTTCATATGTACGCCTCAACATTTAATCTTCTTTCTGGTTCTTACAATATTTTTATTATTTATTGTTCATTGCATTATGTGTCACTAGTTGGATAACTATCCGCGAGAGATAGCCCAGTTGTATCCCATTTTTTCTTCTCTTCTGCTTTCTTTTCGGTTCAATTCTTTTTACAGCTTTCAAAGAGATGCATACTCCTTCCCATCTTAATAGAAAAGACACTCCTCAAAAACTAGTTGGATAACTCATGGGGCTCGGTTTCTGTAGATTTTGAATCTGAAGTTGAAGATGACATTATCCCTCTCTTCCGTAGGGGCGATCGGTAATTCAAGATGACGTCAAGCTGGATCACATTGTTATTCTGTGGTTGCTCTTGCAAGATATTCCACAAAACTTTGTATGTGAGACTAAGTTTGCTTCTATCATTGTTAACATAGTAGCATGGGCCCTGCTGCCTCTACAGATTAATTATTTGGCTAGAATTAATTTACAATTTATAAGCAATGTAAAAAAGGGGAATAACACCTTGCACGGCCGGGCCGGCCACCTGCCCTTCCCGGCTTCCCCTTGCCCGTTGGCAGCTGCCGAGCCGGCCTGCCTTGCTCGTCGGCAGTCGTCGGGCCTGGTCGCCGTGCCCGCGTGTTGTGCGAGTCGCCTGCGCCGAGCCGCCTCCCTGGTCGCGCGAGTCACCTGCCTGCACGCGTGAGCCGCCGAGCCGCCGGCCTGTGCGTGCCTGCCGCCCCCGAATTAGCTGCGCCGCCGCCCATGAGGAGAGAGCAAGAAACTAGGGTTTGCACTTGTGTTTTTCTTTTTTTTGGCATATGTCTTTTCTCACTCATAACTCATGTCTATGGGCTGATTTTAGTGGGCCGGCTGGTGCGGTGGCGCCCGAGTGGGTCGGACTGCTTTGGTGGCTTTCCTGTTAAATTTAAGTCTATTTTAGCCCCCCTAGAACACATATGTACCTAAATAATTTTAGAGGGGGCTTAGGGGGGCTAAACTACTCCGTCGGGGGTAGGGGGCTAAAGCCCCCCCTGTTGGATCCGCCCCTGCTCGTGCTCTGGGTTGTTCTTGGAGGTTTCTCCTGCTGTGTCATGTTGTTTGAGTAGTTCTTGGAGGAGCTGTTTTTTTTAAAGGTTTCTTCTTGGTTTTGGGTGGATCTGCAAGGTTTGTTCTTGGGTTTGGGTGGATCCGACGAGGTTTATGTGGGTTTGGGGAGATATCAATGACAAACTTATGTATCGTGATTGTTACTTCTTTGTTATCAGTTTTGGTGATTATCAAGACTTAGTTAACGCTTCACAACCAATAGATAATCGATGGGATGATTATGCTCCAGAAAATAAATTACCCAGGAAGGAGAACTTTGTTGGTATAAAGAAGAACCGGCCAAACAATAGGATGTTTCTGGATACTCATAACATACCTCTGGATCGTATGGAGGCAAAGGGTGTGCGGCGCGCACGCCGCCGCAGTCTTCTTCCTCACGATTTCGTACAAAGGGTGGGATTCGCACCCCCCTTCCTAGACCTTATGGTGATTCAGTACTAGAGGACTCCTCTGGCTCAAAGGACCCAGCGAGTGGCGATCGCTCGTCAGCTGGAAGAGGAGGATGACGAGCGGGTCCACCTAGGTCTTCGACAACCATAGCCAGGTTGTCTGAGACCTCCCGGGATCCTACCCCAGCCACCACCCCCAGAGGCGCCAATCGGGCCACGCGGGTAGGGGTGGGGAGGCCGAGGCCGTGGCGACGACCGAGGCCACGACGCCGGTCGAGGCGCTGGCGCTGACGTCAACGTCGACAGCGACAGTGTCACACCCAGAAATTCACACCAGAATTTCCGTAGCTAATTTGTGCACTAAGCCCTCGTCCAGGCATCAGCCGAGGTACACAAATTGACATTATTGATAATACAAAAACCTCATCTTAGAAACGATATAAAAGAGCTACACAAATGCGCGGAAAGAAAAAAAAAACTTACTTAAGCTAAACTTGACTCGAGCGAAGCGAAACACCAACACCACAGCTAACCCTTGACGGTGAACACGACTATACTTCCTCGGAGACCTCGACCTCAACCTCTGGCACTGAAGGGGGGGGAAAAGAAGCAAGACTGAGTACCACCACCGTACTCAACAAGTCATACCGGAAGAGAAGGTATGATGCAGGATAAATATCAAGGAAAGGGATAAAGGCTCAATTTGCATAAATAACATTTCAAAAATAAATAATAATAGTTGAAAGCAGTAAAACATTAGTAATAATTAAGCAATATTAAATAGACACTGTCCAACGTTAAAACCACGCTGCAACAGGCTCATCCATCCATCTGTACTAGTCAAGTTCCAACGGTTCATTCATGTTAATAAGTGAAACTAATCAAGGTGAATCTGGTCGATCGGCCGTAACCGTGGGCACGACTATTCGAATAGTTTTACTCTGATCAAAGGTGTACAACTATACCCATAAGACACTATTCCACGACACATTACCGTGTGTCGGAGTACAACCACGATACCCCGGAAAGAAACTGTGACAGGACCCTTCACATAGCCCCTCTAACCAATCGTACCACACCAAGGTTTCGCCCCCACTCCCATCGGGGTAATGGGCAACCCCCTCTCGTGCCATGGTGAATCCGGCAGCTGATCAACCCTTAAAACAAGGGCCGACCCAACTCCATCACGCCCATGCTCACTAGGGTACGTCGGCTAGAGACAGCTACGCTACAGACCCAGCCATTACCCATGCTGGCTTGTGGTATGCACGGTAATTCTTCCAGGGTTTCCCGAGAACCGGTCCTTAATTGTCATGAGCACACTAACCAAAAACCAACCATGTGCTCATGACCCACCATTGTCATAATTTATTATTATTAGAGTAGAGTCACAAACTTGACCTCATTTGAGAATTAGTTTCTAATATAATAATTGGTTAATGTGATCCCCTTAAGTGAGCTAGTTGATCCACGCATGGCAAAGCAAGCCCTAAACTAACATCTAGTCATATTGAACCCAAGTTATCAATGGTATAAGGTAAACAATCCCTATGGTTGAATACAGTAGGTATAATGATCCCAATAGAATGACATTCTAAAACATATGCGTTATTTGAGACAAATGAGATATTTGAATAAAATAGGTACAATATGATCAATGTAAAGTATGACTTGCTTTGCTCTGGAGACTGAGGAACCTCGGCGACTACTTCGACGAAAACGGACTCGCCGGAAAGCTCGGAATCTACACGACAAACAAAGCACTCAACAAAACACCCTAAAAGTCTACTGAAACAGCACTGAAAAGTATTTTAATGGATTCTTGACATTTTTCTGGATTTAATGAAATTTGAATCGACTAAAACGGAGCTCCGATTAAAAAGATATGAATTTTAGAAGTTTAATTGCAATTTTTAAACTAAACAGAAAAGACTAAATTAATTATTGCGCAATTAAGTCCCGGAATGATGCAAGCATTACGCGGGCGGCAAGGGCTGATGTCATGCTGACGTTAGCATGGAGCGGCGCAGTCAGTGCTGACGTCAGCGCTAGGGCTGACGTCAGCGTTTGCTCACGCAAGCGGTGCGGCCGGCTTGGTCCATGGTGGACCAAGTCCATGGCGGAAGGCGAAGGGACGGCGGGGACGCGTGGCGCGCATCGGCGAGGGGACGGCGGCGATCGGACGGCGGTGGCTTGCGCGCGGGCGAGCGGTCCAGATCCGCCCGATCCGAAAGATGGTGGCTAGGGTTAGGGTGTGGATGACGGCGGTGGCCGGGCGGATGGCTGACACGCGGCGGCCATCCGGGGCATGGCGGCCGGATCGGACGGCGGGGCGAAACGGCGGGATCGGACGGCTAGGATGCGCTCAATCCGACCGATCGGACGGCGTGGGATAGGCGGCGCTAGGGTTAGCGTTTGCGCGGGGACGGCAGCTTGAGCTCGCCGGCCATGGCCGAGCGGCGGCCAGCTGAACTCCGGCGGCACGGGAAACGGCGACGGTAGGCAGCGCGAAGCACGGGAACGGCGTGGCGCAAAGCGCCGCGGCTCGAGAGCGGCGCGGGAGAGGCGACGCGCGCGGGAAAACCAATAAGAAAGGGCGGCGACGGGCTCACCGAAGATGGGAAAGAACACAGCGGCCGACGGCGAAGCAAAATTGGGCGACGACGGATTAGGACACGAGAAATGGCGGCGCAAACGGAAAAACACGGGGGAGCACGAGGGGTTTTTTATGGAGGCGCAAGGAAGCCGGATTGCGCACGGATTGAGCGTGAATCTCTCGCCGTCGGTTTTGGACTCGGAGAGAGAGAGCGAGATATTTGGTAGCCGTTTCGGGCCGGCGACCGGTGCTGTAGACCCCCGTTTTTGAGACGGGAATCTTTCGTGTTCATAGTACCATTTCCCTGGATCGAGTAGTTGGTACCCATGAATACAGTACTGGATAATCAAGTGCACATGCACAAATAGTCTTACATTACCATTATTACATTAATAAGCCCGAAGGCAATGTTCATCCCACAGGACCTTATGGTCTGAATACAACATAAAACAGAATTTAGATAAGGCAATGGAAAGAGGCGGCGGCTTGTCAATTGCCACGAGCAACGGCCGGAGCTAAGGTCTAATATGCGCCGTCGGTTCCTTCGTCCTCCCGGTGATACGCGTATGGATCTTCGGCTCTTCACTCCCATCACCGGAGGTTTGTGCGTATAGCAAGGGTGAGTACCAACCGTACTCAGCAAGCCAACACAGAATTGATGCATATGATAGGGTTATTCAAAGAACATGGCTAGGGTTATTTTTGCGTAAAGCCAGTTTTCACAATTCTTTTCACAAACCTACCGACTAGCCCAATCAAGTTTTAATTTCATAGTTCATTAACCCGGCGACGGTTCGTCTACCATCCATCGTGATTCCAAGGATGACTTCCCGCCTCCGGTTCGTTATGATTTTCTGGGAGTCCACCCCTTCTCGCATCTCGAGAAGTTGATCCACCAATAATAAAATCATCATGCAAACCCATCCCAAATTTTTAAGTTCAAAGTCTAGCCAAGCGAAAGTCTTGTCACGATGCTCAATATCCGCGAGCACGGCTATTCGAATAGATTGATTCATTCACACTGCAGTGGATGTACACTTTACCCGTACTCCGCGACACCCAACAAATGAGCCTACGCCTCAACACATGAGACGGTCACGGCAAAGCCTTTTGATAACCTCACTTTGGCGATCCGCTCCATGAACATAAGCCCTCATGCACTTTAGCCGTCCTTTTCTAGCAGCGAGAGGAGTCTGGCGCACCGGGTAAGGGAAAACTTTCTCAATCTTTAGGTTTAATTAATGTCGGTTTAATTCCACCTTTCATAACAAAGGCCGCAGCCTCATTCTCATCCCTTAACCACATCATAGAGAACCATCTATGCAAGGATACGCCTCCGCTCGGCTATCTAGTCGGCTAGGTCTATACCCATTCGAGAAGTACGGTTGTGGCTCGTTTCCGGCTATCTCATGGCTCGAGTCCTTAATCGACCGTGGTCGGCACTTGCCTTTTCCGGAATCCACCCAAATCATCCATCCCCGAGTCTAAAACATTTGTATAGTACTTTTCAATTTTCATCAAACTTAGTTCATCATTCGCCATGTGGCGCTCATGTCTCCACATGCCGTATCTCAACTACCTTCCCTAAGGTAGTTGCCCAAGCACAAAGCTTTTTTTGTTCATAAATTCATGAGTATGCACAAATCTAAGTATAGCATGGCTAAGCGGTTTACGAAGTTATGCTTCGGTTGTTCGTATCACATCGCGAGTTACAAGGAGTAATTCTAAAGGTAATCAATAGCAAGGTATGGCATAACAAGTGTAGGTAATTCTGTAAAGCATGCATGTTTAGGGTTTTAAAATAACATCATTTCGCAATTGGGATCGATATGTTCAAAGGGTGTGAAGACTTGCCTTGCTCGCACGCTGGTTGAGTGGGGTCTTCCGCGTAGTCAGTGTTCACCTCTTCGGACGCTATCCGTACGTGCGAAAAGAAGGGTTGAATCCAATTAGAATTCAACAACATCAACGAAAAAGAAAGAGATCTCAAAAGGATCGCGGAAAGCGGATTCCAAACACAACCTCAAACTTCGGAAATCTTAAAGGTTGAATCAACGAAAAGGATTTCAGTTAAACCGAGTGAACCATCTTGTAGTTAATATGTATTTTGCACTTAAATTTGAAGATATCCTAGAATAATTAGGTTTCTAATTTTTATATTTCCAATAATTGATCTTTAATGTTGCAATTATATTTATTAGGGTTCTTGAAATTCTAACGACAGGATAATGTCATCCATGCTTAACCAATATTTAAAAAGGTCTCATGTGAACTTCGATAACAATTTAAAGGTTGGACAATATTTGAATTCATAAAAAGAAAAATTTAATCTATAAATCATTTTCACAAAGTATTTCTTTTTAGAAGGGAAAGAATATTATACTTATTCCTAAATAATAATATTTCAAAAACCTTGTTTTATCCTAAAATATTTCCAAAATAAGTTATACATTTTCTCTTATTCCTTTACTATTTTTCTTTTTCTTCTTTTCTCTTTTTTTCCATTCCCTCTATTTTCTTCCCTTCTTTCTCTCGCTCTGCTACCACCGGCCCACGGCGAGGAGGGGCGCCGACGGTGAGGGAGGGCCGGAGCTAGGGAAGGAGGGGCTTTTCACCATCTTGGGACCACGGGGTTCCATTTCTCCACTCGGTCGAGACCGGGAGCGGTGAAGAGGGCGGCGACGCGAGGTGGTTCGGCGGCGGTGGCGCTCGTCGGCAAGCAAACTCCGGCGAGGTTTTGGCCAAAGCAAGGGGTCTACGAGCATCGGTGAGCCCTAGGGATGCTAGAGGGGGTTGGTTCGGCCGGGAGGCGCTGAAGCGTGCTGGCGACGGCGGGGTGGCGGCGGCCGAGGTAGGGAATTCGAGGGGGCTTGTCGCGGCGATTTTCCGGCGACCATTTGGCTCGGGAAGCTTAGGGGAAACAACACTTAGAGCACGGGGATAATGATGGGCACGGCTAGAGCACGGCTACGTATTCGGCTACATCTCTCTTTATATTGGGCCACCAGTATTCTCCTTTCAAATCCTGGTACATTTTCGTGCTTAGGGATGTAACGAATATGCCGATTCGTGGGCTTCTTTTAAGATCAATCCTCTCAAACCGCCTCGTTCGAGGCACACGATTCTTTTCTTGTACCACAAGATTCCCTTGTCATCTACGAAAACTCCCGAGCGCGTCCAGCGGCCATGCGTTCCTTGATTTCCGGGTTTCCTCACTCCCTTTTTGGGCTTCCTCTATTTGAGTTCTCGTAGGGGTTGGATTTCCAGAGTTTACTCCTCCGTGAGGAATCGGTGTAGATTGAGTCGAGCCATTTCTTCTTGGAGCTCATTAGCCACACCTCCCAATTCCATGTGGTTGCATTGGGCTTTGCGGCTCGGCGCATCGGCCACTACATTTGCCTTGCTTAGGGATGATAATGGATTCCTAGATCATAATCCTTGATCAACTCCACCATCGCCTTTGTCGTAGGTTGAGATCAGCTGAGTAAAGAAGTATTTCAAGCTCTTGTGATCGGTATACACATCACAATGGTTCCCGATCGATAGTGTCTCCGGATCTTCAATGCGTGTACAACCGCGCTAATTCCGAGTCGTGTGTGGGATAATTCTCTTCGTGGGGTCGTAGCGTCGCGAGGCATAGGCTACGACCTTCCCATCTGCATTAATACTCCTCCTAATCCTTGCCGGATGCATCACGGTACATCACGAAGTCCTTCCGGTTGTCGGGTAAGGTCAAGATTGGGGCGAGTGGTTAACTTTTCTTTTAATTGGTCGAAGGCTTTTTGACACTTCTCATTCCATTCAAACTTCTTTTCCTTCTTCGAAGTTGAGTCATAGGCCGGGCTACGTGGAAAATCCTTCGATAAACCGTCGATAATAACCGGCCAAGCCCAAGAAACTCCGAACTTCCGTCACGACTTGGGTGCCTTCCATTCCGTGACGACTTCGACCTTGGCGGGTCTACCGCTACTCCTCCATTTGAAACCACGTGGCCAAGAAAAGCGACTTCCTTGAGCCGAACTCGCATTTGCTGAACTTTGCATACATGGTGCTCTCGTAGCTTTTCCAAGCGAGTCGTAGATGTTCTCGTGTTCCTCATCGTTCTTGGAGTAGATAAGTATGTCGTCGATGAATACCACCACGAATTTGTCCAGGTATTCCATGAATACCTTGTTCATCGGTTCATAAAGTATGCGGGGGCATTGGTCAATCCAAAGGACATCACGAACTCGTATAAGCCGTAACGTGTAGAGAACGCCGTCTTAGGAATATCTCCGGCTCTAATCTTCAACGATGATATCCCGACCGTAGATCAATCTTTGAGAACACTGTGCACCTTTAAGTTGATCGAATAGGTCATCGATCCGAGGTAGCGGGTACTTGTTCTTGATAGTTACTTCATTCGGCGATCGGTAGTCCACACACATTCTCATACTCCCATCCTTCTTTTGACGAAGAGGACCGGGCTCCCAGGAGAAGAGGCGGGCGTACAAATCCCTTCTCTTGTAGTTCTCGTATTTGCTTCTTGAGTTCCTCTAACTCGTTGGCCGGCATTCGATAAGGCCTCTTGGATATGGGGCGATGCCGGCATTAGATCGATGATAAACTCTACGTCGCGATCCGGGGCATTCGGTAATTCCTCGGGAAACACATCCGGTATTCTTGTACTACGGCATTCCGCCTAGAGGTAGCATGGTGAACACTCCCGCAGCTTGCTCACATAGCTTTGGGTTTTGATCCATAGTTATGCTCATCGGTGATCCCCATGGGGTGGATACCGTGACTTCCCTTCGACTGCAGTCTATAATTCCATTATTTTTAGTCAACCAATCCATTCCGAGTATGACATCTATGGTTTGGGGTGACAGCACCATAAGGTTTGAGAAAAACACCACGTCTCTAATCTGTATGGGCACATTAATGCAGGCATGGGGTACGGTTATGTCTCCCCCAGGTGAATGTACCAGCATAGGTCTCCTAAGTGCTACTTGGTGTAGGTGGTGTTGTTTGCTTACTCGGGAAGATATGAATGAATGTGAGGCTCCAGAATCGAATAAAACTTTAACTGGTGCAGAGTTGATAGAGAACATACCCATCAATACGCTCTGGTCCTCCTGAGCTTCTTCAGCCCGCACATGATTCACCTGGCCACGTCGAAACCCGGTGGCAGCCTCGTTGGGTAGCGGGGTCCTGAACAGACCTCGTCCTGCCGCAGGGGTGGGGGTTCCTCGGACGGGCGTTGCATTGGCGCCAGTGCGCACAGGGGCGTTGCGTGGTTTTGGGCAGCTATTGGAGTAGTGCCCGAATTCTCCGCAATTGAAGCGCTCACATTCCTTCTTCTGGAGCGGCTAGGGTTGGTGTGGGTGTACGAAGGCGAGGTGTAGCGACTGTTGACATGGTCGAAAGCGGGAGAACGTCCGGTTGCGGAACGTTTGGCTCCCATCCGGACGGGGTGGGTCCCTTGGGGCGTTGTGGCGTTCCCTGAAATGGGCGAGCCATAGCGAGCCTCCTCTTGCGGTTATTGTCTACCACCTTTTGGTCATGCTCAAGTCGGACGACCTTGTTGATGAGGCTTTGGAACCGGTGTGATCCCGCCCGATCATTGGTCCCCTCGGTTCGTCATTTAGTCCCTCAATGAATTTGTCTATCTTTTCTTCTTCGTCGGTCGTCACGGGCGTAACGGCAAGCCGGGTGAACTTGTTTAGATATTCTTGTACCGAGGTGTTCCCTTGACGCAGATCCGCGAAACTCGTTTTCTTCATCCTCATAACTGCATGGCACGAAATTCTCACGGAACGCAGCCGTGAATTCCTCCCATGTTGGCTCGCCGGCGTCTTCACTCGCGTTTCCTTATAGGTGTCCCACCAGTCACTTGCGGGGCCCTCCACGGGTTAGTAGCGAAGACAACTCTATCGCCTTCTCGGATTCGACGAGGGTTAGCTTCTTCTCTATCACTCTTAGCCAATCTTCGGCATCCATAGGTTCTTCGGCCGTGGAAAAGTGGGTGGCTTAGCTCTCATGAATTCTCCCGGGCTCGATCCTCCTCGACCTCCCGATTATTAGCAATCGCTTGGAGTAGCCGGGTCTGCAAAGCCATGACTTCTGCCAGAGTGGAAGGGTTGGGTTCTGGCGGGTTCTCGTTGGTTGCTGCGGCTCTGCGGCGATGTGCCATCTGAAGAAGGTAGATGTATTAAGAGATCGGACCAGTTTAGGTTATGGTCCCTAGGGGGAAATTTTTCTTCAAGTCCTTTTAAATGATCTTTAATCAACAAGCAGGGTGAAGTAATATTAAGCTCACGAATTAAAACACCGCAAAGCGATGCTTAGGTTCATCATATTACATAAGAGGGGTACATGGACTGTACACACACAGTCCTTCATGCCATGATAGCAACAACAATTATATCGTCCAACTACATCAACCAATTAAGGGGAATCGAGAATGGTTCGTGCTGCCGAGCTGGGAAGGTCCTCCCGCTTAGTCATCCAACCATCCGCATGAGCCAGGCGCCGGAAGTGGGTGGTCCGCTGCTGAAGCAAACCGGAGTCCCCATGGCTCGGAGGTGGTGGCCTCGGAGTCACGCCGAATCTTCCGACTCGGTGGCCGCGTACTCTTGCGAGCGGTCTGGCGGGTGAGGGGGCCTCCAGTGTGAGTCAGGCGACGAGGGGGAGCTTCCTCCTCCATTGGGTCGGTGTCGCTAGACTCCCATTTGATCTCCATGGGCTCTGCCTCAGACTCCGTGTCGGTGTAGATCTGGATGGGGTTATCCTCTCCGATCCGGCTCGGATGGTGCGGTACGGAGCTCGGGGTGGGTTCCATGGACGCGGCGGCGATGGGGTCTACCGGGCACGGTGCGGGCTCGTGCTCAACATAAAGCTTGCTCCATCATGGCTTGAAAAGTATCCAAGCATGCTGGAGTCATGAGGTAATAGTGGTCGGGCACAGGGGCAGGAGGTGATGGTATAGGCTCGGTGGAAGTACCTGCAGCGTAGACAGGACGAGTGCGCAGCTGCTCCTCTAGTTGGTTGATTTGCTGCTTGCTCTTCTGAGCTGCTCTTCCAGCTCTACGAGCTTCCCCACGGGCCATGTAGCGGTCCGAGAGTTGCTCGTCTTGGGCACCATTGGCTGCGGTGAGTCTGCGGCATGTTTATCTGGTCTCCACAGCCTTGGTGGCTGTTGACCAGATCATTGAGGCGTGACTGCTGGTCGTTGATCTCGAGCAGGGCCTCCTCGTAACAGTCGTCTGCTGTCTCCGCCCAACGTGATAGACGCATGACCATCGGGTTGTAGCAGCAGGGGGTAGCCTCCACAGTGCAGACTGGGTTGCCCTCTTCGCGATAAGGATGATGCACGAACTCCGTCACCGTGAGTTCGGCTCGATTGATCGCATTAAGGCGAAGGAAGGCTTCGCGAGCTGCATCCTGAATAGCTGCTTCTGCTAGGTCCCGGTGGTAGCGGGTATGGAAGCAGAAGGATGTCTCACTTCCCATGCGGGCTTCTATGGATACGGCCGCCTCCCGAGCTGGATACTCTTCGGAGCCATGCCTCTTGGTGTGATAGGTGGGTGGTTCCGGTACCTCAAACACCATAGTAGGGACTGAAGTTGTACCACAAACCCCGTCTCGCGGGATAGTGACTTCCCACGTTCCGTCGTGGTTTGACATCTGCTTTTATAGGCAACTTAGGGTTAGCGGGAGAGAGCTATCATGATCATTTGGTAAAAAGGAAATACCGATGTAGAAAAGGTATATTTGCATTTTCGGAAATAATAGTTTAAAACTGATCCTATTGTAGAGATATTTCCCTTTAGCCAACCGGTTAGGGTAGGGCGCCATTTGGTCTTAGCCTACGGTCGCATGGCTCGATACCACTCTGTAGACCCCCGTTTTGAGACGGGAATCTTTCGTGTTCATAGTACCATTTCCCTGGATCGAGTAGTTGGTACCCACGAATACAAGATCTTGATAATCAAGTGCACATGCACGAATAGTCTTACATTACCATTATTACATTAATAAGCCCGAAGGCAATGTTCATCCCACATGACCTTATGGTCCGAATACAACATAAAACAGAATTTAGATAAGGCAGCGGAAAGAGGCAGCGGCTTGTCAATTGCCACAGGCAACGACCGGAGCTAAGGTCTAATATGCGCCGTCAGTTCCTTCGTCCTCCTGGTGATACGCGTATGGATCTTCTGGCTCTTCACTCCCATCAGCTGGAGGTTTGTGCGTATATCAAGGGTGAGTACCAACCGTACTCAGCAAGCCAACACAGAATTGATGCATATGATAGGGTTATTCAAAGAACATGGCTAGGGTTATTTTTGCGTAAAGCCAGTTTTCACAATTCTTTTCACAAACCTACCGACTAGCCCAATCAAGTTTTAATTTCATAGTTCATTAACCCGGCGATGGTTCTGTCTACCATCCATCGTGATTCCAAGGATGACTTCCCGCCTCCGGTTCGTTATGATTTTCTGGGGAGTCCACCCCTTCTCGCATCTCGAGAAGTTGATCCACCAGTGAATAAAATCATCATGCAAACCCATCCCAGCATTTTTAAGTTCAAAGTCTAGCCAAGCGAAAGTCTTGTCACGATGCTCAATATCCGCGAGCACGGCTATTCGAATAGATTGATTCATTCACACTGCAGTGGATGTACACTTTACCCGTACTCCGCGACAGCCCAACAAATGAGCCTACGCCTCAACACATGAGACGGTCACGGCAAAGCCTTTTGATAACCTCACTTTGGCAGTACCCGCTCCATGAACATAAGCCCTCATGCACTTTAGCCGTCCTTTTCTAGCAGCGAGAGGAGTCCTGGCGCACCCGGGGTAAGGGAAAACTTTCTCAATCTTTAGGTTTAATTAATGTCAGTTTAATTCCACCTTTCATAACAAAGGCCGCAGCCTCATTCTCATCCCTTAACCACATCATAGAGAACCATCTATGCAAGGATACTGCCTCCGCTCGGCTATCTAGTCAGCTAGGTCTATACCCATTCGAGAAGTACGGTTGTACTGGCTCGTTTCCCGGCTATCTCATGGCTCGGTCCTTACCGACCGGGGTCGGCACTTGCCTTTTCCAATCCACCCAAATCATCCAGCCGCCCAGTCTAAAACATTTGTATAGTACTTTTCAATTTTCATCAAACTTAGTTCATCATTCCCCATGTGGCGCTCATGTCTCCACATGCCGTATCTCAACTACCTTCCCTAAGGTAGTTGCCCAAGCACAAAGCTTTTTTTTTGTTCATAAATTCATGAGTATGCACAAATCTAAGTATAGCATGGCTAAGCAGTTTACCGAAGTTATGCTTCGGTTGTTCGTATCACATCGCGAGTTACAAGGAGTAATTCTAAAGGTAATCAATAGCAAGGTATGGCATAACAAGTGTAGGTAATTCGTAAAGCATGCATGTTTAGGGTTTTAAAATAACATCATTTCGCAATTGGGATCGATATGTTCAAAGGGTGTGAAGACTTGCCTTGCTCGCACGCGGTTGAGTGGGGTCTTCCGCGTAGTCGTGTTCACCTCTTCGGACGCTATCCGTACGTGCGAAAAGAAGGGTTGAATCCAATTAGAATTCAACAACATCAACGAAAAAGAAAGAGATCTCAAAAGGATCGCGGAAAGCGGATTCCAAACACAACCTCAAACTTCGGAAATCTTAAAGGTTGAATCAACGAAAAGGATTTCAGTTAAACCGAGTGAACCATCTTGTAGTTAATATGTATTTTGCACTTAAATTTGAAGATATCCTAGAATAATTAGGTTTCTAATTTTTATATTTCCAATAATTGATCTTTAATGTTGCAATTATATTTATTAGGGTTCTTGAAATTCTAACGACAGGATAATGTCATCCATGCTTAACCAATATTTAAAAAGGTCTCATGTGAACTTCGATAACAATTTAAAGGTTGGACAATATTTGAATTCATAAAAAGAAAAATTTAATCTATAAATCATTTTCACAAAGTATTTCTTTTTAGAAGGGAAAGAATATTATACTTATTCCTAAATAATAATATTTCAAAAACCTTGTTTTATCCTAAAATATTTCCAAAATAAGTTATACATTTTCTCTTATTCCTTTACTATTTTTCTTTTCCTTCTTTTCTCTTTTTTTTCCATTCCCTCTGTTTTCTTCCCTTCTTTCTCTCGCTCTGCTACCACCGGTGGCCGACGGCGAGGAGGGGCGCCGACGGTGAGGAGGGCCGGAGCTAGGGAAAGGAGGGGCTTTTCACCATCTTGGGACCACGGGGTCCCATTTCTCCACTCGGTCGAGACCGGGAGCGGTGAAGAGGTCGCGACGGCGAGGTGGTTCGGCGGCGGTGGCGCTCGTCGGCAGCAAACTCGGCGAGGTTTTGGCCAAAGCAAGGGGTCTACGAGCATCGTGAGCCCTAGGGATGCTAGAGGGGGTTGGTTCGGCCGGGAGGCGCGAAGCGTGCGGCGACGGCGGGGTGGCGGCGGCCGAGGCGGGGGAATTCGAGGGGCTCGTCGCCGCGATTTTCCGGCGACCATTTGGCTCGGGAAGCTTAGGGAAACAACACTTAGAGCACGGGGATAATGATGGTACCTTCAATTCAGGAAGAAATCGGCCGAGGGTGACGAATTTCGAAGTGTTGCACGGGCGGTCAAGTTAGGGTTCTTCCGCCGAGCTCCGATTCTTCCCAAAATTCAAGCAATGCAACGGCTAACTTTTGGGGAAAAACGGGAGAAAGCACGAGTGAGCAATGGGGAAGATTTGCTATGTGGCCAGCTGGGTCCGGGAGGCCGATTTATAGGCGGTCGACGGTGAGATGGTTCGGTCGACCTAGTGCGGCGATAGGCGACGAGCGCGCGCACGTCGCGACGACGTGCGGCAACTGCAGCCAACGCGCGCGCGTACGGCGAGCGCGGTGAGGGCAGTGCGCGTGGGCGGGAGTGCAGGCGCCGGGGCAAGGACGGCGTGGCGCGGACTGTGCATGCGCGACGCTAACGCGGGCGGCATGGCTAGCGTGTACGGCGTCGACTTTTGGGAGCAACGGCATGGCGCGACCGTACCGGCGATTCCCGTGTGTGACCGGAGCCGATGACGATGGGAACGTGCACGCGCGAGGTCTCGGTACGGCGGGTGAGCGGCGGCGGCGCGAACGGGGTGGTGGAACCGGTCGAACACCCGCCGATCAATGAATAGTGCCATTTCCTATTTTACCGATTTAATTTTCCTAATCCCCTATTTCTATTTCCTTTCTTCCTAAAAATCCCAAATAAATTTTGGTATTCTCAGTATACTCTCTAAAATGATATTTCCCATTTCTCCCTATTTTTCAAAATATATTTTTCGTATTTATTTTGTTTCTTCTTTTGAATTCAATAAAATAGGGTTTGAATAGCGACGAATTTCTATCTTCATTTTTTTCTTTTTTCCAAAAATATCTTTATCATCAAATCCCAATTATTCATTATCCTTCCCTCATCAATTAGGGTTTAAACCAAAATATATCCTTTTTGTAATTCACCAAATTATATATGTATGTGCTCTTTTCAAGGTACACACATTTATATTTTGAAATCATTTTCACCGGTTGAAATTTCAAAGCTTAGGGTTTTGCCCCATTTTTTCTCCTAGTAATTCTAGAAGAAAACCTTATTTTGCTTTTACGGCAATCCAGATCGAAAAACACGATAAGAAGCAATGATTCCCAAAAAGTTTTTGTGAGTTCCGATTTTTACGTTCCGAATTCCATTCCTTCGATTTTCGGGATGTTACAGTGCCGTGCGCAGAAGGGCGGTGTCGGGTGCGGCAGCGCGCGTTCGGGCCCGACGTGGGTCTGACGTGGCACGGGATGGCGCGAAGAGGGCGGACGCGGCGACGCGCATGGCGGCGCCGGCTGGGCCGTCGGGTGCAAGGAAGGCGGCCCGATAGGTGGGGCCTACCCTTCGGTAGTCTTGGGGGCGGCGTGGGGGCTCCTGACTTTGCGCGGCGCGCCCGACTCGTGGCTTCGCCACGGCCGTGAGGAGGAGCGCAAGGGCGCGCCGAGCTGGCCAGGCCAAAACAGAATGGGCCGGGCGGCAGCCGGGCCGTCACCCGATTGGAAAAAAGGCGGGAGCCGTACGAGATGAATAGGACAATGGGAAAAAGATTTTGGGACTTAATTAAATTGCAGATTTCTTATTTAATTGATTAAAAATAGTTTTAGTGCTTTAAAAATACCCGTAAAAATCTTGTTAGCGTATTTTGACACGTAGAATTTTAGAAAAATCCTACCATGCCATTTCCATTTATCAAATGCATTTTAAAATTAATTGTTGACTCCAGATTAATTCTAGAAATTTTGATTATTTTAGGATAAATTATTTAAACGATTTAGGGCAAAACTCAAGGTGCGACAGGACGGCGACGACGACGGGTGGCGGTCGCAGCAGAGGTCGGCGTGGTCGCGATGTTAACGACCAAATTTGGTAAGCAAATCCTCAAGTTTGAAGCAAGGATTGAAGCGGAATTGGAGGAACGCACGATCTGCGGAAACGAGACTGCATCGGCCGAGTCCGAATCGGCTACGGAGCTAGTCGGCCGAGTCCGAGTCGGAACAGATAGCCGATAGCCGATTCCGATTGAAGACCGAAAGAGGGGCCAATCCCAAAGGAAAGCTTAAGAGATAATTATTGGATTCGGTTTCCAAAGTACTTCAAAGATGTTGCCATCTACGGATAAGGCCCTACAACGGCAATTGTATCTTTAAGTTAGGATATTTTTGTATAGTTTCCTTTATATATAATGTCGGTTTGTTTAGAGATATTTGAGATTTAATCTGTAATAGGAATCGTTTCCGTTACGTACTCGTTGTATATTCGGGTATAAATATGACCCGAGACCTTGTAAAAACATATACACACATACATCAATACAACTTCGGCGCAACGCCAACCTTTCTGTTTTACTTTTTCTTGACGAGTTCTTGCTTTGCTCTTGGGCTACATCGATTTCGATCTCCAGGGAAGGTAATTTCTTGTTACAAGTGGCTTGTATCATCAGGGTTAGTGCTTCCATCGTCATGATACTCTCATTCTAATGTTATGATCTGCTTAATTTATCACATATGACATATAATCTAGATCAATGTCTAATCTATCTCGTGATCGGCTAATGTTTCTCTGAAGATAGCAGCTAACAGAGCTAGATCCAGAGGTTGATTTAGGTTATATGGTGTATCTACCATCTCGAAAAGTTCTCATTGGCCTAAATAGATCTCGTACTTCTTTTGGCACTTAATCTTGCATCTAATCGACCTATTAAGTCGCCTTTAGAATTATGTAGATCTATTCGGCTCAATGTTTATTATTAGAGATAGTGCGGGGTTTAGGTCTTACTGTCTAATCATCTTTTTATGTATTATTACGATAGATATATTAGAATTTCCTTTTATATTAAGATCTTAATCTACTTAAATTGTTAAGCTTGGTATCAATCATTAGGTTATACTAACTGATTGATCTTAGTTCAACGCATTTCGTTCAGATTAATATCTTTTTATAAAATATATCGGAGTACTAACCAATTTACATTAGATCTGCGACATCGGCTAGGTTATAAATGTGTATAATTATTATTCTAACGTGTTTTTTGATACAAGTGGTTTATACTTGTCTCGGTATGCTACGGTCTATCCCAATCACTTGGTCTAAATGTACTTTGGGATACCAATTATATATTTATTGATATCTATAGCCGATCGAGTAGGATCTAACCTTAACCAAACGCCTATCATTTTGTTTCTTGTTGGTTACAGAATCAAACTAACTGGCACGCATGCTCAATCACCTAAGGTGACCAATTTGGACCTGCACTGGAGCTAAGCAGATCTCCCAAGCCAGCGCGTGAAAAAAATTCTCATCAACACGCGGTCGCGCCCGTGTTCGCGGCAGAGGCGGAGGAAGGGTCGATCGCGGTGCCGGTTGAGGCGGTGCCGGTGCCGACGGCGGAGGGCACGGGCTACTCCATCGGCTATAGATATCAATAAATATATAATTGGTATCCCAAAGTACATTTAGACCAAGTGATTGGGATAGATCAGTAGCATACCGAGACATTATAAACCACTTGTATCCAAAAGCACGTTAGAATAATAATTATACACATTTATAACCTAGCCGATGTCGCAGATCTAATATAAATCGGCTAGTACTCCGATATATTTTATAAAAAGATATTAATCTGAACGAAATGTGTTGAACTAAGATCAATCAGTTATTAGTATAATCTAACAGATTGATACCAAGCTTAACATATTTAAGTAGATTAAAATCTCAATATAAATAGCAATTCTAATACATCTATCAGTAATAATACATAAAAGATGATTAGAACAGGTAAGACCGGCTGAAACCCCGGCACTATCTCTAATAATAAACATTGAGCCGAATAGATCTACATAATTCTAAAGGCGACTTAATAGGTCGATTAGATGTAGGATTAAGTACCAAAAGAAGTACGAGATCTATTTAGGCCAATGAGAACTCTTCTCATATACAATGAGTACGTAACGGACACGATTCCTATTACAGATTAAATCTCAAATATCTCTAAACAAACCGATATTATCTAAAAAAGAAACTATACAAAAATATCCTAACTTAAAGATACAATTGTCGTTGTAGGGCTTTATCCGTAGATGGCAACATCTTTGAAGTACTTTGGAAAACGAATCCAATAGTTATCTATTAAGCTTTCCTTCGGGATTGGCCCTCTTTCGGTTTTCAATCGGAATCGGCTATCGGCTATTCCATTCGACTCGGACTCACCGGCGGCTTCGTAGTCGATTCGGGGAGCCGATGCAATCTCGTTTTCGCAGATCGTGCGTTCCTCCACCGCTGTCCTTGCTTCAAACTTGGAGATTTGCTTACCAAATTTGGTCGTTAACATCGTGACCACGCCCACCTCCGCCGCGACCGCCACCCCACTCGTCGTCGTTGTTGCTGTTGCTGTCGATGTTGACGTCAGCGCCAGCGCCTCGACCGGCGCTGCGGCCTCGGTCGCCACCACGGCCATGGCCTCGGCCTCCCCACCCCCACCCGCGTGGCCCAATTGGTGCCTCTGGGGGTGGTGGCTGGGGCAGGATCCTGAAGGTCTCAGAGGACCTGGCTGCGGTTGTCGAAGACCCAGGTGGACCCGCTCGTCATCCTCCTTTTCCAGCTGACGAGCGATCGCCACTCGCTGGGTCCTTTGAGCCAGAGGAGTCCTCTAGTACTGAATCACCATGAGGTCTGGGAAGGGGTGCGAATCCCACCATTTGCACGAAATCGTGAGGAAGAAGACTGCGGCGGCGTGCGTGCCGCACACCCTTCACCTCCATACGATCCAGAGGTATGTTATGAGTATCCAGAAACATCCCGTTGTTTGGCCGATTCTTCTTTATCCCAACAAGTTCTCTTACCTGGGTAATTTATTTTCTGGAGCATAATCATCCCATCGATTATCTATTGGTTGTGAAGCGTTAACTAAGTCTTGATAATCACCAAAACTGATAACAAAGAAGTAACAATCACGATACATAAGTTTGTCATTGATATCTCCCCAAACCCACATAAACCTCGCCGGATTCAGCATCATAGCAGTTTGTTCTTCTGCATCAAGCCACCTCCTTTATTCATATGCAATTGTAAGTGAATTCACTAATTCACCCATGGTCCGAAAATCATGACACCGAGAGCCGAACAACTACAAGGAAATCAAATTAAGGCCCAAGTAAGAAAATCAAATTAAGGCCCAAGTTGGAGTTGAAATGAAATTAAACAAAAAATAAAACAATAAAATTACCGATTCATCGTGGTCAAAATCTATAAAATGGGCCGTCACGAGCATCGCTTTGGTGGGATTGGTAATAGTAGACAAAGAAATTAAGATCCGAAGGCATCCCTGCAAAGAAAAAAACAACTAAAAAACTTAGGTGGGTAAGAACTCCTTCGATTGATCAAATCGGACATAAAAAGAAAAAAAGAGTTAGCACTTTGAAAGAAACAAAAACAAGATCAAATTAAATCTCACTTTAACAACCGCCAAACCCACCTCGCAACCAAAAGGCTGCGTAAATATAACCCGCAACCTTTGATCGTCGTGCTCAACTCGAACCAAGTAAAAGAAACAACAACTTATTGCAGCGGTCCACATTTATCTTTAAGAAAACTAGAGATCTAAGAACCCAAAAAAAATCTCCGGATCAGCATGAGATAAGAGCATGCAGCCTCATGCGAGTTTGTGTCTTTTCCAACTTGAGGAGTGCCGCTTTGGATACCAAAACATCCCAAGCTGTCTTTCTTGCAGATCCACCCAAACCCAAGAACAAACCTTGCAGATCCACCCAAAACCAAGAAGAAACCTTTTAAAAAAAACAGCTCCTCCAATAACTACTCAAACAACATGGCAGAGCAGGAGAAACCTCCAAGAACAACCCAGAGCACAAGCAGGGGCGGATCCAACAGGGGGGCTGGGGGGGCTTTAGCCCCCCTACCCCCGGCGGAGTAGTTTAGCCCCCCTAAGCCGCCCCTAAAATTATTTAGGTATTGTTGACGAGAAAAATCAACACGCCGGCCTGGGAGATCTGCTTAGCTCTAGTGCATGTCCTAGAATAGATGAAGCGTGGGCGTGCCAGTCAGTTTGATCCTGCCACTGACAAGTTATGCAAAACAGCAGAACATAAACCATATCGGCCGATAGACCGATACCCAAAAACCAACTGATCGGTCGATAAGCCGATGGTGCAACTCCAACCGATGCCGATGCCAGCCGATGGCGTTAGGGTTTGAATCCATCGGCTGTGTGTTGAACAAATATTTATATAAAGGCGATCGGCTGACAATAAGATGATGATATATAACATTGCACGAACCAGTCACATGATAAAATAGATATTGATTTAAATATTAAAACGCACATCGGCTAGAAGTCCGATGTCATTAAATCCAATCGGCTAGATCCAACCTGTATACAATCCTTGCAAGCTGATGCAATACCTAGATAACTCATCACGAAACCCCGATGAAACCCTTAGTGGCAATCAACGTGTAGAGATTACTGTTCTAATCACGACTTAGTAGATCAAACCGATGCAACACTAAGTATGAAAAGAAACGCAATATCTAGACAATCAAGCCCTTGGCTGATTTTCAGGGTGGTAGATGCCTAAGCTAATCTAATCTAATATAACGATTTAGCCGGTATCGGCAAAAACCCTAAAACGAGAGACAGCCGATAGAGCCAAATTGAGATACTAAAATTAGATTCAATATAGACATATGATAAATAGTCAGGCAAGCATGCTAACTAAACCGGAGCAATCCAAGAGATTGAACGTACTGATGCAGCTTTGGACGACGTCGACATAGCCAATATGATCGCCTGATCCGACAGAACGTTGGACTTATTCCTTTGCTGCAGATCGAACCTAACCGATGCAGCCCAGCGTCGGATGCCAAGTTCCGTCGGATGTCGAACGAAGATGAAGAACAAAAGGGTGGCGATGCGCCGAATTGTATTGATCGAGAAATGATGTTACATGAACCCCGGGCTTACATATTTATACCCCGGGCTAATTCGGGGGCGGCAGGCACGCACAGGCCGGCGGCTCGGCGGCTCACGCGGCGCGGTGGTCAGCGCGGCGATGACTCGGCGGCCGGCGGCTCACGCGTGCAGCAAGTGGCTCGCGCAGCCAGCAGCGGCTCGGCACAGCGGCGACACGCGGCACGGCGACCGGCCCGACGGCTCGGCTCGACGCCGCACGGGCAAGGCAGCCGGCTTGGCGGCTAGGCGGCAGCAACGGGCAAGGGCGGGGAAGGGTAGGTGGTCGGCCCGGCCGTGCAAGGTGCTCTTCCCCTTTTTACATTGCTTATGAATTGTAAATTAATTCTAGCCAGTTAATTAATCTATAGAGGCAGGAGGGCCCATGCTACTATGTTAACAATGATAGAAGTAAACTTAGTCTCACATACAAAGTTTTGTGGAATATCTTGCAAGAGCAACCACAGAATAACAATGTGAGCCAGCTTGACGTCATCTTGAATTACCAAGCCCCTACGAAAGAGAGGGATAATGTCATCTTCAACTTCAGATTCAAAATCTACAGAAACCAAGCCCTGTGAGTTATCCAACTAGTTTTTGAGGAGTATCTTTTCTATTAAGATGGGAAGGTGTATGCATCTCTTTGAAAAGTTGTAAAAAGAATTTAAACGAAAAGAAAGCAGAAGAGAAGAAAAAATGGGATACAATTGGGCTATCTCTCGCGGATAGTTATCCAACTAGTGACACAATGTGCAATGAACAACAAATAATCAGAATATTGTAAGAACTAGAAAGAAGATTAAATGCTGAGGCGTACATATGAAACGGGTTTTACGTGCTTGTCGAGAACTTTGGAGTAGTAAGCTCTTCTGAAGCAACTTTTCAGAGAGCACCCACTGTGCTATATTCAGTCCAGGAAAAGTAAAATGATAGTACGAACTCTAAAGGTATTAATGTAAGTAGTATTCATTCACAATGTAAATTCGGGGATGGTAATTTCTGTAATGTAGTTGTGCAAAACACAGAGTTCCTACATCTTTTCTTGACAAAGCGACTAGATGGCAGCGCTGGAACCTAGCACACTTACAATAAATCACTTGTATCCAACTGACACGTCTGCTCAATCACCGAAGGTGACCAGTTTGGACCTGCACTGGAGCTAAGCAGATCTCCCAAGCCAGCGCGTGGGAAAAATTCTCATCAACACGCCGTCGCGGCCGTGTCCGCGGCAGAGGCGGAGACAGGGTCGATCACGATGCCGGTCGAGGCGGTGCCGATGCCGATGCCGGTGCCGACGGCGACGGGCGTGGGCGCGGTGGTCAAGGTCACGGCGTAGGCCGAGTCGGTCGCGGTGGCGGTCGAGGCGATGGCACTAATGGCGACAGCGATGGCGATGGCGACGGCGATGGCGAACGCGGGAGTGTGTGTGGGCGTGGGTGTGGTCACGGCCGTGGCAGAGGACACGGTACCAACGAGGGCGAGCCTGTGTTCCACCACGTTTTGGATGACGAGATCGTGTTCGACGCCGTGCCCATCGCGATGGCTTGGCCTGGAGACTGGATCCACCGCAGAGGCCACGGTGGACGCGCACGTGGTGCCGATCGAGGTGGTGGCGTGGACGGTGACGGCGGCGCGGCCGTGGCGGTCGGGGTCACGGCGGAGGCGACAGTGACAGCGACAGCAATGATGGTGGCGAGCGCACGGTCGCGGGCGTGGCAGAGGCGATCGCGGTCGTGGCCGTGTCCGTGGTGGTCGGGTTCGCGGTGGCAGTCGAGGCGATGGCGCTAACAGCAACGACGGCGATGGCGATGGCGGCGCGGGCGCGGGCATGGGCATGGTAACGGCCGTGGGAGAGGCAATCGCGGTCGCGGCCGTGGCAGAGGACACGGTACCGACGAGGGCGAGCCCATGTCCACCACGTTCCAGAAGACGAGATTGTGTTCTATGCCATGCCCATCACGATGGCTTGGCCTGAAGACGAGGTTCACAGCGGAGGCCACGTTGGACGCGCACGTGGTGGCCACCAAGGCAGAGGGAGCAGGGGGCCGAACTGATGTCATTATCTAGTAGTACTAATAATCTTACTATATTTATTATCTTTTTTTCTAATTTATCATTCGGATTACTGGAGGTGTCAGAACTAATTTAGGAGAGGATTCATATAAGAGTACCTAATTTATCTAGGAGAGATTTGACATGCTTCTCTTATGGCTTTGACAATTCGGACAGTTGATGTGATGTTATTTTCCTCAAATACTATCTTATTTCGTCTCAAAATAGACTCGTTCAAATTTGTAACTAAAAAAATTTATATTTTAAAACAGGGAAATATCAAATAGGAGTATTTTTTCTTCTTTCATGATTATATATTCTGGTTTTTGCGGCAGTAAGTATATTTGAGTTGTGGGTATAATATAATCATAATGCCACGACAATTGCTGGCCCCAACAAATGTCAGAATCTAGAAAGCAGAACAGAAAATTACACTATGTTCCATCACCCCGCTTCTGCTGAAGAGTTGTCCGCCACATTATGTTCGTCCAAGAGAAAAATCTCACCACATTGTGTTCATCTAACAGAAAAAACTCACTTCAACTGGCAGATACCACACCACAGCTCCACCCCAAATCCAAGCCATAAAACCTTTAGCAAAAACCATGAGAACCAAGCTTCCAAGCTCTGAATTTTCAGGATGTTGATGCCAGCCTCTGCTAAGATCTCTCATCACACCGTATGTCCTGTTGCAAGTTACTATGGGCTATATCGACGGCGCCTGCACAACTCTGACCGGCGTGAGTTCTGGATCTCATCTTGGGTTCAATCCTGATCTCTTTTCAGTTTATCATATGGCCAAAGTTGAGCTAACCATATTTCTTGTGCAGGTTTCAGATTGCACGGTCCCGTGAGGAAGGTGTTTTTTTGTAAGCTAAGCGTGCTAGGTTCCAGCGATGCCATCTGGTCGCTTTGTCAAGAAAAGATGTAGGAACTCTGTATTTTTGCACAGCTACATTACAGAAATTACCATCGCCGAATTTACATTGTGAATGAATACTACTTACATTAATACCTTTAGAGTTCGTACTATCATTTTACTTTTCCTGGACTGAAATATAGCACAGTGGGTGCTCTCTGAAAAGTTGCTTCAGAAGAGCTTACTACTCCAAAGTTCTCGACGAGCACGTAAAACCCGTTTCATATGTACGCCTCAGCATTTAATCTTCTTTCTGGTTCTTACAATATTCTGATTATTTGTTGTTCATTGCATTGTGTGTCACTAGTTGGATAACTATCCGTGAGAGATAGCCCAGTTGTATCCCATTTTTTCTTCTCTTCGGCTTTCTTTTCGTTTCAATTCTTTTTACAGCTTTTAAAGAGATGCATACTCCTCATCTTAATAGAAAAGACACTCCTCAAAAACTAGTTGGATAACTCATCAAAAACTAGTTGGATAACTCACAGGGCTTGGTTTCTGTAGATTTTGAATCTGAAGTTGAAGATGACATTATCCCTCTCTTCCGTAGGGGCGAGGCAATTCAAGATGACTTCAAGATGGCTCACATTGTTATTCTGTGGTTGCTCTTGCAAGATATTCCACAAAACTTTGTATGTGAGACTAAGTTTGCTTCTATCATTGTTAACATAGTAGCATGGGCCCTCCTGTCTCTACAGATTAATTAACTGGCTAGTCTGAAAATTGTTTGAAATTGCTCGGAGATATGGAATGAGCGAAAATCGCCGAGTGTTCCAGGAGCTGACATTTCAACAGCAGGTTTGTAAAATCATTGAGGGGATGAAACTCTGGACTTCGTGTGGTGCAAAATCTTTAGGGAGCTTATCCCCTTAAATAGCATCCAGGCGGTAGTGAATGTAGTTGTTTTTATTTCCTGTTATCTAAACTGAGGACACATTGCACATATCTCTATCCTTCTTAATACAACACCAGCTTTGCTAGCTAGGTTTCAAAAAATACGTTAGCTGTTTGAACATTAAATAGTTGCCTGACAAAATATAAAATACTACCTAGTACATAGGAGTAACAATTTATAAGTGCAGGAAAGCATCTCTGTCATAGCGACACAGCAAGAATGACAAGATAGATATAGGCTGTGTTTAGATCCAAAAAATTTTTGACCAAAAATATCACATCAATACTTTAGACACACATTTAAAGTATTAAACATAGACTAATAAAAAAACAAATTACAGAATCCGTCTATAAACGACGAGACGAATTTATTAAGCCTAATTAATCCGTCATTAGCACAAGTTTACTGTAGCACTTTATTATCAAATCATAGTCTAATTAGGCTTAAAAGATTCATCTCGTAAATTACATGTAATCTGTGCAATTAGTTATTTTTTAGTCTATATTTAATACTTCATTTATGTGTCCAAACTTTCGATATGACGGGATGTAAAGTTTTTGAGTGAATCTAAACAGGGCCATAGCTGTAGAGGAAGGAAAACCAGGCACCACCACCAATCCAACATGGTACATGAGCCGTTTAAGCCTAGCATGGTACAAGTAGAAAAGCAGGCGCCAAGTCAGTGACTACAACAACTGAACCAATCTGATCAAATATAATAGTAGAAAACACATGCACGATATGAGACAATCCATGAGATCCAAAATATGCAGAAGACAAAAAGAAAATGTGAAATCAGGCATATTTACTTTGTCTTGGCTTTGGTGGACAAACTAGCATATCCAATGAACATACCAACACTATCCTTGTACAACTTCTGGATGCAACATGTCATGTGTGTGTGTCCACCTCTAAATATCAATAACCTCTAAATATCAATGTAGTAGATCCTAGCAAAAAAAATGCTAACAGTTTCACTTTAATCCTAGGAAAACACCCAAGAGGTTGATATGATGAGACTTGGGTGAATAATCAGTAAGTCTAAGAGAAGCCCAAAATGCATACACTGAAACAGAAACATTGCACAGTAGGGAAGACTTACCCCATACCTCCATTTTCGCTTAACCCGCCAGCTAGTGGGTAATAACCCCTGAAACCTTATCTGTCCCTTGTTCCTACGGGCAGAGGGGAAAACAATTAGCTTAAGCAAGGATTATTATCAGGGAGAGCAAAAAGAAAAGAAAAACAGGTACCAACCATTGTTCACGAAAGCAACATGTGTAGATATGGTAAATGATGCAACAAGGGCTTGGTATAGCAAATTCTTTGGCACATCCATCTGATGCTGGCAACAATGTGCCACTGCCGAGGTGGTATTGAGCAAGGTAATGTCGCTGGTAATGGTAAAAGACAATGGTGTCACCCACAACGGTAGGAAACGCCTTGGAGCTGACACACAGATTCCTCTTGCCAATGAAGAGGGCATTGCCACCGATGCATGTCACCCGGACAGTCCTTCCCAGCATAAAGTCAGCTAGTCTGTAAACTGAGATATTATTACGAACGCCAGTGCTTAAGGCAATCACCAGAATCTCTGAGTCGCATTCTACCAGATGGTACAAAAAACGAGTGTTGCTGTTGGGTGTGTTTGCTGGGCATTTGGCAATCAACGTTGGTGGTGGCAGCCAGAGTTCCGTCCCTTCCAGCTGGGGTGGGTCGATCTGTAGGATCTCTGGTTCACCAAAGGTTAGGTGATGCTGCACCAAATACAGCTTGCCTTGGAACGCCAAGGGACTGAAAATTTTGTTCAAGTACCAGCTAGAAACCCTCCATTGCTGTTCCCCGGAGGTCGCAAAGGCTACCTGGACCATACCGGGTGACCACATCATGAGAGACACGACTTGATCGGCGCTCACGTTGATGGAGGCAACACCGATGTGTCTGACATACTCCCACTTGTCTCCCACCAGCTTGGAGCTCACGTACCTGAGGAGGGTCTCCAATGGCGGGAAGTCCAATACGTCGCCGGTGAAGGGGTGGAGGAGGCGGGTCGCGGTGTCGTGGTCGCGCTGGAGGAGGAGGATGCCGTCGACGGAGTCGAGGACGCAGTGGTCCCTGAAGAGCGGGAGGTGGACGCGGACGAAGGCGCCGGTCGAGAGGTTGAAGAAGCGGACGAAGCCGCGCAGCTTGCCGTGGCCCGGGTAGAGGCCGTGGCCCTCGGGCAGCAGCATCCACCGCCGCGGGTGGAATCGCCGGTCGACGATGCCGCGGCCACGCGGGCAGACCGTGCTGGACCGCCAGTGGGGGCAGACGGCGCGGAAGCGGATGTAGTCCCGCAAGTCGCCGGTCAGCACCCGCCACGCGATCAGCTCCACCAGATCCTCGTGCAGAGACGCCCACGGAGATGGATCACGAGTGGCGGAAGCGGCAGCGGCAGCGGCAGAGGCATCAGCAGACGTCCGCCGCCGGCGCTTGCTGCTGCACGCAGCCAAGGCCGTTGGGCGATTCTGATACCTCGACGATGACATTGCCGGCGCCGCTGTACCGGATTCCGCCGGAGGGGAAGGTGAGAAGCCGCCGGGGGTTGGATTGGTTTGGTTTGGGGGATCCTGTCCGCTACGGATATGATTTGGCATCCTTCCTTTCAAATCGTGAAGGTACCCTTGTAATCGGCCGTCCCATCGAAAGGCCGGTTTCTTGCAGCCCAAGCAAGCTTTGTTACTAGTGGTAGCAGTACAATATGTACTTCCTCCCATTACCTTATTAGAGCAAGTATAATAACTAGCTATAAACCAACTAATACATTTGTAGCCAACTACAGCACAAACTCCAAGACTACAAACTCCAAGATATTGTGTGTATGATATATGAATTGACTATTGATTGATTATAAAATAATTTAAAACTAGTAATTGGCTATACTATTGGACTTGTAATTCCTCCATCCACAAAACCAAAATAAAATTCATTCCCAAGTTCCCAACAGAATCTGGACTGATACATATTTACAATCATTTAATGGGTTGTCTCTAAATATAGTCTTAATTTCCATATCTTCTACGATAACTAGATGGATTGCATAGCTGATGACATGGGTACATGGGATGATAGTGTTACACATAGCAGCCTTGCAAGTAAATAAGGATACAATGAGCTACTCACTCACTTGAGAGCATGGATCACCGTGGATTTTTCAAGATCCAGAACAATCCTTGTGGCCTCAATGACAATCTGACCATCCAGGTAGTGTTGCCTACATACGGGCATATACACATCAGCTCCTCCAATGAGCTCGGTCTTAGTTTCCCGTGTCTTCCTCAACGTGAAGAATGCACGGCGACCACACAGCTCACAGCGTGCGGTAAGCTTGGTGACCGAGTCAGCCAATGGTATAATGTCCAGAATTGAGCCAAACTTGTTCCTGCCAGTACCACAATCATCAAATGTTAGCACAATATTTCACTGGACAATGTTGGGTTTTTGCAACCAAATATATCCTGCTTACCACGAGTTTAGTGCTAATATCCAGATTAAAAGAACATGCCTAGTGCTAACTTATTGTTTGATGCTGTACCAAACTTTGGTAGCGCCCAAGCTTGGATAAATTTTATCACTACCAAATTTTGATAGGCTGTAGATGGAAAGGATGTGTATTTTGTGCCAAAATTGCATTACTATAATACTATGACATGAACAGATGTACGTATTACCAAAATTTTGGTACGGTGAAATTTTTGATACAGTTATTGTCTACCATATTTTGGTATGGTAGAGAACTAAAGTCACCCTCACTCACTCAGTTTAGATTTCAAATAAACCATCCAGTAAGTACCTTTTGTAGTCACCGTCTAGCCCCGCGACTACAACAATTTTTCCATCACGATCAGCAGCTTTGCAGCAGAAATCATGAAGATCATCAAAGAACTGTGCTTCATCAATACCTATGACATCAACCTGCAAGAGTTATTTCAGTGACTACCATATTTTCTTTTTCATGTTGGCTCTAACATTACCAAGTCACACCATGTACATGACATCCAACAAATGTACTGTAAATAAAATAAGGCAGTGTTGTATGGGTTAAGGCAGCTTCCATGGGGGGAGATTTCTCGCCATAGCTGGCCCCTAATGGGAGAACTCCCCGCCTGGTATCGGGGGTCAGGGCCCCATTGCCATCCCTACTTCCAACTAGCAAGATTATTGTTTTGGCTTAGTAGCTATGAGAAGGACAGAAATAAGACTAGAAGGCTTCAATACAACTTGAAAGAAGATATCAAAATGTCAATCGTGATGAGTGACTGATCCTGTGGGCTGTTTATGAACAAATACACTATAAGCAAAAGATGTTACTTCTGGTACAAGCACTGGTGGAATAGGGTTTAAACCAGCAGTATATGTCATGAGCCAGATGCGTAGACCAGCTCCTTGGCCCACAGAACCCAGTATAATTTTCCAAGGTAAAGGTGCAGCCAACCATATCGAAACAAAAAATAAAAGGAACATAGCTCCAATAAAGGTAACCAAGGGTTATAAGACTACCCCAGAGAGGGGTTTTCACTCTATGCGCCCCTATCCTCACTTTATGCCAAAGTGGCAGGATCACAGTGTCACATGGCTCAATTAGGTGATTTTCAGGAGTCAGTTTGGAATGGTTTTCTGACTGCATTCATAATTTTATCTTTCTCAACCAAGTCTTTATATAGGACTTATATAGGAGAGGTCCAAACCAAACAGGAAACAAATCGCCAAATCCTAATCTTAAGGAAATAAATTAACTAGCAACGGAAATAATCTAGCAAAATCAGGAATAGCTAATTAAGGGACAGCTTGCTCCTAAAATGGCCAAAATAGCTTGTGTGCTGGGCATGTGGGGCATGGCAACTGCCATGTGCCAGCAGCTGTACATGCAGCCCCACATGGCCAGACTTTATGCCAAGTTCTCAAATTGTTCTCTTATAATGTTAAGCACACATGGAAAATGAACCAGGTAATCATCTCTTTTCTACCTTAAGAGGGGAAGCTAAATCTAAGATATATCCAAGTATAGCCAACTTGTGATGGTGTCCTTGTTTTGATTTAGATGGACAGATTGCACACATATTTCTTCTGAAGGCCCAGGGATATCAAGCATGAGTCAAATCTCATTACATACTATTTCAATATACTGCTACAGTACTTGCCTTATCATGTGCAACATGAAACACTCAGTCTCTTTGCCATAATCAATTCTTATTAACATATGCTTTTTTAACTGTTTAAAGTAACATTTTGGTGTAAGCAAAAAATTGTACATAGCCACCTTAGCTAATAATAGTCTTGTAGTAGGTCACCATCACCAGTTAATAAGACTTTCGAACAGCAATAGCTAGTAAAATCTTCAGTGACAAAATAAGTTGCATTCTAATTTTCAGGAGTTAAATATCAGTAGATATCCAAATCTACAGGGTGTCTACTAATAGTGTTCAAATTTAAAGCTACCATGGAAGAATCCAGTATATATTCATATGGTATTGTTCAAAAATGTAAAACTGGCATGTACAATAGTCATGTTTTCTGCAGTTTAAATTTCTCCAAAACAGAAATACCTTGGCACTCAAATCAACAAATCTTTGAATTGAGATTTTTGCTGCCATGGTCCTCACAAAGATGAAAACTTCAAATAATACTACCAACAGAACCTTAATGGCAGGCACGAAAACAACTAAATATAACTAGTCAAGAAAATGTACAGCTTTAGTGTTGGAGCCACATGTGCCAAAAACATTGACCTATGGAAAATATTCCCTACGCATCTGCAAGAACCTACTAAACTAAGAAAAGCAGTGCAAAGTCTGAAACACGCATATCCTGAATCAGTAGAACATATACATAGGGTAGTAGAAACTGCAACATTTAAAATATTGATTACCTTATCGTAAGCCTCTGTTCCTAATTTATCTTGGAAACTTGAAAGCTCAGGTAGAGCCCAGCATGGCATCTTTGTGCCATCATGAGTTACGACAGAATCCAATCCATACCTATTGTCCTTGTCAGACTTGATGAGTGCCACGTTCCTGTTTTTCAAGGGGTGAAAAATGTCAAAATGTCCATAACCCACTCAAGAAACAAAGTTCCTTAGACATTCAATTTCTCAATTTTCACATATGACGTGTTAATGTTCCATTTGACATAAAACTTTGTACCACAAAGCAGACACCCTAATCAGAGCACACCCATCTGAAACAAGGCATTGGATGGCATTCCTTAATATATGGGGCAAATTGGATCTGTGCCATTACAAATGTGCCTATTCAGATAAATGCCATTACAATTCGTCTATTCGTAGCCGTGCCACTGGAATTTTACAAAATTGGGACCATGCCATTGCCGTCACGTTTTCCATCCATCTCCTTCCTTTTCCGTCTTCTTCCTTCTCTCTTCCCATCTTCTTGTGTTGACCGCGCCGGCCGGCAAGCTCTGGCATCCTCGGGAGGAGGAGGAGCTCCACGGCAGCAGCGACGACAGTCGAAGGGGAAGGGGTAGGGCTAGGAGGGTGGCGGTCGATGGGGCCGGGGACCCTCGCCCTTTGCCTCTGCTCCTGCAGCTAGGGCCCTGCCTGCAGCGTCGATGCCTCCACCAACCTGGATCTTGCCAATCCCATCCTCTTCGACTGGCAGAAGGAGCTCGCAGGTGGCGGCGAGCTTGAGCTCGAGTAGGCTGGGGACAAGAGTGCTCAAGAGCCACCACCATTGTCATTGTCGTCGACTCACCCATCTGCAGCAGCAGATCCAGACAGCAAACCCCGTCCTATTCGGCCGGCGGGAGGAGATCGAAGACAAGCGGCCACGACAGGAGATGTGGCGCGTCCCTTTCCTCGTCGACACTAGAATAGGTCACCCGCCGTCGAGCGTGGAAGCAGAGAAGGTCACCCTCCGATGAGAGCGGAAGCGAAGGAGGCCGCCATGTTGCTCCCGGATTTCGAGGTCACCAGCACCTAGCACGCGTGCCCAGCCCAACCCTTCCCCTTCCTTTTCTCGCCGTCATTGTCGCCGGTGAAGCTCATCGCCATCACCTTCCACTTGCCAGTCAAGCTCAAGGGAAGAAAGGGAAAAAAAAAAAGGAGATTGATGGAAAACATGACAGCAGTGGCGCGGTCCTAATTTTGTAAAATTTTAGTGACATGGCTACAAATAGACGAATTGTAATGGCATTTATCTGAATAGGCAAATTTGCAATGGCATGAATCCAATTTACCCTAATATATAAAGGCGTGTCAAAAATGTTCACAGAGACTCTTGTCAAGTATTTTCTATAATCTTTACATTAATACCATGAATCAGGACATCACTAGATAACGAGCACCATAAAAACATATATAGAGTTGTTAGATGCAAGATTCTGGGTGAGGGATATTAGTAAGTAGCCCGACTATGTGTGAGAAAACAGCGAAGAAGGAATACCTGCCAGTGCCGGCCTCGACCTGCACGCGTCGGAGAAGGGCCGTGGTCTTCCCGGCGAACATGGGGCCCACGATGACGTGAATCTCGCCGGAATGCGACGGCCAGGCCTCCATCGCGGAGCCGCTGCAGCCTCCGCCTCGAGACTTGGCCGCCGCCGCAGAGACCGGCCTCACCGCACCGAGGCTGGGGCGGGAAGGATTCAGCCGGAAAGGGAGTGCAAGGGAAGGGGGCCGCAGAGGGGAAGCGCCGGAGCGGAGGAAGGTGGAGGCGGCGAGGAGGGATCTCATGGCGCAAATGGAGCTCATGCGGGAGGTATTTGTAGAGCTAGCTGGTTGGGGAGGAGCGGGGAATATCTTTTCAACCCAACCTAAATTCGAGGAGGAGACAATTGGGTAGGTAAGATGGCAGGAATAAAGCATGGAAGATTTCGAATCGAGTTTTGAAATTTTGGAGAGGGAAGGTGACACTGACACCAGCAGAGTGGAGCACCGGCGCCGCCGCTGCTCGCAGGATGGAGATCGGCGGCGGCGGCGGGAGAGGAGATGAGAGGGGAGTCGAGGCCGAGGGGTCGGCAATGGACTGGATTGAGCAGGTTGCGAGTTGGGTCTCTCGATTGGGCTTATTATGGGCCTCTTGGATTTCCATCGTGAAATGCGTAGATGCATTTCCCGTTGGGCCAGCCCATCAAAGGCCAGCTTCTTGCAGCCCAAGAAAGCCCAGCCCGGAAAATGAACTTTTTTTTAGTTTTTTGGGAAAATGAAAATTCTGTGAGCCCCATTAAATTTCTGCATTGTCAAAATTTAAATGGACCGTACCGTATGCTTAAAATGGAAAAAGAATAAAATTATATATTGACTCCAAAGATTGACTCTTTGATTACGCTGATAATTGTGTGAATGACAAATAGTATCATCTGTGTCTATATAATTATAGGTCCAATGTTAAATTTGCAAACGGACAAAATATTTCAAGTGTCAAATCTTTAAATGTCAAAAAAAAAGGAGAGGACAGAACAGACAGTGCAATGGATCGGGTCACATTTCCAAATCCTACTGGATGCTCCATTTTTTTCCTAGCGCTATCCACTTGCAGTTGCCAAGCCTCCTAACATTTTTTGTCAGATCGTGCTTTCGTTTAGACAGACACTTATAATAAAAGTACTAGTGGACTAACAACTAAACCTGATCACCCCATCTCCTTCTGTTTCTTTAATTAATCCGCTAATCAATGGTCAAGCAGCCGCTCACTCTCGTGATTGGAAACCGACACGAATTCAGAGTGGATACGTGACGCGATCGCAAACTAAATTTCCACCGTATGAAAAAACTAGAAATCGTGATATTCCCTTCATTTTCATTTTGGATAGTATCATTTTCGTTTTGGCTGAGTGCACGGCGTCGTTTTCGGATGGGGAACAGGAGAAATTTTGATTCCGTTTTCCAGTTGATTTGTTGGTTCATTTGAAAGGAACGAAATGCGATAATCTTTCGAAACAACGCGAAGACGATGGCGCAAATAGCAGATGATATAAATGAGGAAATCGCGGTGTGGTTTAAAGCTGGGATTTTTTTCCCAAGCAGCGAGTAGTCATCAGTGGTAGTAGTTCGAGGGAGTTGAGTTCTGTTCAGTTTCAGTTTTCGGTTTCTGTACAGTTCATCTTTTCGAGCCTTTGCTCGTCTGATCAATTGGACTAAGGCCTGGCCTTGGTTTGGACCGGCACGCTCGTGTCCTTGATTGTAAACCTTTTATTCCTCTAATCTTAAAAATTGGCCGGCGTTCCCAGCCGTCCCGGCAAAAAAGAAATTTTGAAAGAAAAAGTTTATTGATTTGTGTACTTCATTAGAGTGGACGAAACGGCTGCAATTAAAACTTGGTCGTCTCATTTCGTTAAGACGTCTTCGTCTCCCTTTCTATCTCACGCTTGTACCGGGATGGGCCAATGCCTGAATAGCACGGGCTTGGCCTTCCTCTGATGTGATTAGTGGAGTTTAATCTGGACACGTCGGATGGCGACGTACGGCCAGAACCACACCGGTCAATCAGGTCATGGCTCTCATCGATGGCTTAGCTTTATCCCTTTCCTTATCTGCGATTAATTAGACGTAGCAACGGCCAGCAGCAGAAGCACTCTCGTCTGAAAAATATTTGGCATGATTCCCACATTCTCAAAGATGATACCCATTATGTTCAGTTCAGAGTTTCAGACTTTGTTTATACACGCACTAGCAGCTTTTCTTCAGAGTCTAGCAGACTTGTTAATGGCGGTTGCGTGTACCAAACAGAGATTTGCAATATGCTGTCTTGTGACGGCTAGTGAAGCTGATTAATACAAGATGGAATCGGAACAATGCAGAATGCCAAAAATTTATGCCGTCTGAATCTCTGAAATGCACTGTCTTCTCGCTGGCTAGTATGTGCAAACAGGATACAGTCGATGGAAGGCAGCGACCAAACAGCATCAGAGTGGAATTATTCTGCAGAACATACTACAGGACAGTGCCAAACATCTGAAAACATGTGATTCGGAACATACATATATGTAGCAGCTATTAACACGGCCTTTCCAATATTCAGACTGCATGGGTTAATTCTGTGCAAAGCTTAGTTGGGATTAAGGGCTACTGATTCTGTGATTTTCTGATTTTAGACTCTGATTTTCATATATCATATTTTGAAAAGTATCATAATCGGTATAATAAAGTAATAATTAATACAATATTTCAGATGATTTTTGAGAGAAACTGTTTCAAGGGAAAAACTGATTTTCAGGTGATTCTCACTTCATATATAAAATTACTTGAATCACTTAAAATGATTATTCTCAAAATCAATTGCAAAATAACTTATTTGAAATCAATACCAAACGGAGCCTAAATGCTGCACCTAAAGATTATATTATTGTCTGATACTCCAGCTAGCTAGCTCTTTAGGATCATGCATGCAAGGATGTCATTATTGAGCTAAGAAAGCAAGCTTAGTTCTGCAATGCAAGTATAGTAGTGTAGTATAGAGATGAATCCTTTTGCTGATTCCCACTGTCAGAAGGATTCAAACCGTAATGATCCAACTGACGACGACGTGGTTTCTAACTGATTCGATCGAGCTCGCGGCAAAAATGCTAATTAAGCGAACCTGTTGGTGAGTGCTGCGGTAGTCGTCGTATGACGTCACCCACAGTTATGTCCGCTGTTCTTCAGAAAGAGGAATTTATATTATCAGTCATACAGCATTAATAAGAAAAGGAAAAACTAAACATGTCACTCACTATGAAATTATGTACACTAAATTCTCCTTTGTTTATTCAAAACATACATGTTTTGTTTTGTTTTTTTAATAGCTGCCACTGCTAAATCTGAAATTAATTTGGTGCACCTAAACTCAGCTATGGGATGGGGGTGTTTGGTTCAAGGACTAAAAGCTATGGGGGTGTTTGGTTCACGAGCTACCCGTCACATCGAATGTTTAGATGTTATTTTGAAGTATTAAACATATATTATTTACAAAATAATCGATGTTTAATTCGCAACACGAATCTTGAGTCTAATTATATTATGATTTGATGACGTGATGTTACATTACATATTTTCTAATCGTGAATTAATTAGATTTAATAATTTCGTCTCACGAATTAATCATCGATTTTGTAATTATTTTTATAATTAGTTCATGTTATGTTTAATCGTTTAGATCCGATGTGTCAAGACTAAAATTTCCCATCCAAATACTCCCTATATATACGAACACCAGACGACGCAGCCCAAAAACCGGCACGCGTCTCGCGGAGGGAAACCTGCTTTTGCTGGGAACAAACGAAACCAAGCGAGAAAATGTTGCTGCACCGGCACCGGCACAGGCTACTCTGCTGCGGCGGCGGCGTCGCCACCGCCCCCGGCCGGTTCGGCGGCCATGGCATCGCAGATCATCAGCAGGAAGCCGCCGGCGGCGCCAAGAACGTGGCGGCCACGTCGTCCGCGAGGCAATTGTCGTGGGCGCAGGTGGAGGCCATGACGCGGGGGTTCACGTCGGCCGTCGTCGGGGAGGGCGGCTTCAGCACAGTCTACCTCGGCCACGTCGCCGGCTCCCTCGCCGCCGTCAAGGTCCACCGCAGCAGCGAGCGCCTCCAGCGCGCCTTCCGCCAGGAGCTCGATGCCCTCCTCCGCGTCCGCCATCCCCACATCGTCCGCCTCCTCGCCTTCTGCGACCAGCGAGGTATAGGTCGCTCGCTCTGTGACCAAGAAGCTAGGCGACTCCGGCGACTATGTCGACCTCACTGACAATCTGTGACGACGCATGCAGACGAGGGCGTGCTGGTGCTGGAGCTCGCGCCGAACGGGAACCTGCACGACCAACTCCACGGCGGCGGTGGCGCAATGCCGTGGGCGCGGCGGGTGGCGGTGGCGCTGCAGGTGGCGCGGGCGCTCGAGTACCTCCACGACCGGTGCGAGCCCCAGGTGGTGCACGGCGACGTCAAGTCCTCCAACGTCCTGCTCGACGCCGCCATGGGCGCCAGGCTCTGCGACTTCGGCTCGGCGCGCGCGGGGTTCTCGGCGGCCGTCCACTGCCCGCGCCCGCGTCCGTCGGCGCTCGCCGTGCTCGGCTCCCCGGGCTACGTCGACCCGCACTACCTCCGCTCCGGCGTGGTCACAAAGAAGAGCGACGTCTACAGCTTCGGCGTGCTGCTGCTCGAGCTGCTCACCGGCATGCAGGCGTTCTGCGACGGCATGCTGCTGACGGCGGCCGTCGCGCCCAAGCTCAAGGGCGCCGGCGCCGACCCGTTCGACGTGCAGAAGCTCGTCGACCAGAGGCTAGGGTGCCAGTACAACGCCGCCGAGGCGGTGACCGTGGCGACGCTGGCGGCGGCGTGCGTCGGCGACAACCCGAGCCTCCGGCCGTCGATGGCCGACGTTGTACGGACCCTGGAGAAGCCCGTGCAGAAGGCCGGACGGTGACGTGCAAAGTTGTAAGCCGTAGGATGGTTAGATGTGACGTGGCAAGTATCAGGACCGTATGATTGGACGCGGCAAGAAAGCAGTAGAGACGAAGCGTATCAAAAGAACCAAGCAAGCAACGATCGAGGGTTTGGTTCGGACAAGGACTTTTTTAGAGGATAAAAAAGCAGCTTAATTTTTGTGCAGTTTTTTCTTAGTATTTTGGTGGCCGATCATTGTTGTTCATCTTCTACTAGGTCGTTGGCAAAAGTGCATTCAATCCACATCCACTGCATGCATATTTTTTAGATGTTTTTGCACGCCTTCTTCCTGCTTCAGCAAGCACCAGCACGTAAAATTAAACGTGCACAAAATCTGTAAATATATTTGTTCAGAGAATCAAAACTTGTATGTTTGCATTTCTCTCCTCCTTCTTTTGTTTTCTCCAAGACTGTATATATGTTGCCAACTCATTGCTCACATAGCACTCCACAATTGATTTGCAGTATCATCATCATTCAGTACCATGTCTGTCAATGGTGTTGTCGCTCTGAAATAACTGGATTTTTTTCATTACCCACAGAAAGAGACAGGGATTATATTTGTTCAAGAACAAAAGCACATAATCCATCATAAATTCACATAGACTACAACCAAATGGACTGGACGAAAGCACAAGTTTTTTTTTCGTTTTTCAGAAAAAACAATGAACAGTAATCTTGTACATCCAAGGACGAACTGGTCTTGGCGCCGACGGGACGGACGGCCGGCCGGCGAGGGAGAGGAGGTAAGTATGTGTAGCTCTCGGCGAGGCAGAGCGCCGGTGAGGTGTCCCGGTCGTTGATTGCACAGCCAAACCACCGGAAAATTGCCGCCACATCTCTTTCAGCAGCGGACCTCTCGCGGTCATGCCATGGCATATAGAACTTTAGCTAGAATCCAATGTATAAATACATACACATACCTGCTTAATTAATCACATGATGAGAGATGTTTGAAAATAAGCAAACGATGTAGGCCAGTATCCTGTCATGACGTTGGCACATCGAATCTTCAAGTATTTATACTACTGTATACTAGTACTTGAATTGAATTTCTGAATGTTTGTGGCATTGAAACAATTGTGTTTATGTGCTTGGGTGTGAGGACCGCATGAGCCATGTCAGGGGAGTATGACAAAATATAGAACTTGGCTAGATCACGCTTACTTACGTCTCAACCACTCCTCTGTGTTAGAGACGATAGGCAAATAAATGACAAAGAACACAGACAACATGAAAAATCCTTTTAAGATAGGAGAGGAAAAAAAGTACAAACAACAGCCAGCAAAAAATTCACTATATCAGATATTATAAAACGTCAGGGATTTACAATCTTAATCTCATATCCCGAACGACAACATACAAAAAGTATTTATAGAGATGAAACTCTAAAGGCGATGACCCGGCCCAAGCCTCCGACAACGGGCCTCCGCTTCGCTCCGTTTGAAGTGACCTTTATCTATGGATAATTGAATTTGAATCACAACTCAACACTCTGCTCTCTGTGATGAATGGATTATGGACGAATTGGCGCCCAACAACCAAATTGGCTTTCTGTCTTAATGGAGGAGGGACTGCTTCTTCATTTCATTTCAAATCTGTATTCATGCCAACAAGGCAAAACACACTTAACTTTCTATTGTATCTGTACTTTGGTCCAAAACTTCAAATCTTCAGTGCAGCAATAATTTGATCTTGTGGGGAATGGCTTTAGATTTATCTTTAATTAGATGGTTGCGGCTAGCCTCTTTCTTTAGTGCAATTGCTCTGTTTGCTTTTGGTAATGCTAACAGCTTTCTGCTTTAACTATCTCCTCGGTTTTCTGAAGCAAGTGCCTGCCATTTTCTGACTACAACTCGTAGAACAGAGAACTGCAAGTTGCCTCTCTCTCGATCTCTGCCATTTTTTACACATGTATGGAGAAGAAGAGCAAACGCATGCACATGTGAGAGGAAATCGATTGCTCCGTGGTTGTGAGTGGTCAGAGAGAATGTTGGTGATCGAATCAATCGGCGGATAGCAAGAACAGGATAATGCCAGCTTGTAGGTATCCATGATCCATTCCAATCTGGAGCTAGCAAGAGGACAACGGCAGGCACTGGCGTGGCAAAAACGGGTGTGCACGATGTGTCTGTCGTTGGGATCTCTGTGCTGTGATAAAATGATCGCATCATGTGGCGATGATTGGGTGAATCAGCATGGCCATTCGTATGCAGCAGCACATGCTCAAGATGGCAATAGGTAAAATCCGTACGAATACACACTCAGATATCTAAATCTGTGAGGAAAAAACCATGCCCGCCACTCGTCACGGGCATAAAACCATGTCCGTGGCCGCTACCCACGGATATATGTATGCCCATGCTCCCTTAGTCAGCGGCGGCGTTGGGTCAGGAGGAGGACGAGGGGGAGTGAGCGAGTGAGAGGCTGAGCGCTTGAGTGGATGGGCGAGCGAGGGATGAGGGATTGCGGCGCAGGAGTAAAATGAATCATAGTCGCGACACATCGAAAACCTAAGCTGAGTTTATATATATTGGTGAAATTAATGCCATATGTCAGCAGTTATAGCGGGACTGACGAGTTTGTGGGTATGGATATCATTTTTTTACACCCGTTAACAACTATCCATTGGATCATCCACGCCCGTGCCACATGCGTTGATTGATTCATTGCTGCTAGCTTGCTTGACACAGTTTTGATGTGGTCAAGACCAGGGTTACTGATGCCGGCGGCATATGCCGTGCCGCCCTCGGCACGGCGAATTTCATCGAAATTCGCGAAAGCCGGCGGCAATAAACAGTAACAAATTTGAATTTGAACGATTTCGTGCGTACAGCGAAAACCGCGCAAAAACCGCGCAAAAATCGCGAAAACCGCCCAAAAACACGCGAAAACCGCGAAAAACCGCGAAAACCGTAATTTAAATTTGAACCAAATCAAAATCCGCGTCGTGCCGCGGATTTCACGAAAACCGTGCGAAAACCACACCATATACCGCGATTTTCGCGGCAAATATCGTGAAATTTATAATTTTTTTAATAATATATATATATATTGTTAAAATGAATTTTTTTCAATTTTTTTAATTTTCACGAAAAATTTTTAAACGAAACCATGGGGATGCCGTACCGCACCCGTGCGAAACGACCGAATTTCGGCAACCCTGGTCAAGACTACTTAGCACGGTTGGCAGTTTGCCGAGATTTGCCAATCAGAAACCAGTCAGCCCAGCACGCATGCAGGTGCAGCACACAGCGGTTGGTCTCTCCGGTGGCAATGGCATATTGGCATCACTCATCTCCAGCTCGATCGAGAAAGCACGCAGGCTCCACGAAATTTTGGCATTTATAATTTTAATTTTTTAAAGATTTACAAAAATAATTTTTGGATTCAAAAATTTGCAAAACTAGTCCCTTCCCGCCCTCTGGGAGGGCGGGATTTAAAAAACGCCCTCCCAGAGGGCGTTTTATCCGACGTGGTAGACGGCCGTTGGGTGCCGTCTGCCGCGCGCGTGTAATTTTACATTTTACCCCCTTCCCGCCCTTACGAAGGGCGTTTTTTCACTGTTCATTTTACTGTTCACCATTGTTTCATCTGTTCATCAATGTTCACTATATTGTTCGCTCTGTTCACTATTTATCTGTTCATTACCGTTCACCGCACAAGAAAAACGCCCTTGTAAGGGCGGAAAGGGCCAAAATGCAAAATTACACGTGCGCGGCAGACAACACCCAACGGTCGTGCCACGTCTGATAAAACGCCCTCCAGGTGAATCCCGCCTGGGAGGGACTAGTTTTGCAAATTTTTAAATCCAAAAATTATTTTTGTAAATCTTTAAAAAATTAAAATTATAAATGCTAAAAATTCCAGGCTTCACCTCGCGAGCATCTCTCGATTCGATTCCACACGGCATCACGCGCTGGCTTATGGCCCGCCACGAAAGCCCTCTTCTTCTCGTTTGGGCCCATAAGTTCGTTCAAACCAATCAGTTGGCCCATGTCCTAACTCAACCCTTCTTGGGCCGAGATTGATTAAACTGGACTTGCTTGACGGAGTTGTGGTCTGCGGTTCCTCTCCTTCCTATTTGGGGAGGTGGCCGGCTATGTCTATACCGGGCGGGCCCATGGCCCGATGATCTTAGAATTTTTGCATTTTTAATTTTTTTAAAGATTTACAAAAATAACTTCCGAGTTTGAAAAATTTCAAAACTAATCTCCTCCCGCCCTCCGGGAGGCGTGAAGGAAAAACGCCTCCCGAGGGCGAAAAATCCGACGTGGCGACGACCGTGCGGTGCCGTCTCCGCCGCGCGGTGGTTATTTTGCGGGCGGCCCCCTTCCCGCCCTTGGGAAGGACGTTTTTCACCGTGCACGGGGCCGCCTGCAAAAATGCCAGGGAGGCCGGCTTTTTGCGGGCGGCCCTTTCCGCCCTTTGTAAGGGCGTTTTCACCGTGCACGGGGCCGCTGCAAAAGGCCGCCGCCCGGCATTTTTGCGGCAGCCTCCTTCCCGCCCTTACCAAGGGCGTTTTCACCGTGCCCAAACCCTAATTGCCCGATCGACATCGACCCACTCTCTCGTGTTGTTTGAGATGTAAAATGTTATCGTCGTATTTTGTGCTAATATAACAAATCCATTGGATTTGTGGTATTGTTGCAAATGTAACCATCTTCGTGATTTGTCGTATTGTTTGAAATGTAAATGTTATCGTCGTAAGGATGCAAATGTAAATATTGTTGCAAGTGTAAATGTTCGAGGTATCGTACATATGTTGTTTGCATTACTGTGAACATATTATTTTAACCAAGTTAACTTAGTTGCAATGGTTAAGCAGTTGTTTGTCACGGTGTTACATAATCCATTAGGTACGGATGATGCAATACAACTAACTCATCCCCCACGAGTGAAGGCTCGGCTACCTACGGAACCGTTCAAGGGCGATAAGCTTGTCATCAATTTTCTCTTTTCTTCTCGGCGTTGTACTCCTTTTGAGTTTCACATTCGCACTTTTAAGCCGTTATATTGGGGAATGACATTGTCGATCCACCTAGTGAATCCACACCTTCTTTGAATGCCACGGTAAAGAAACACATGTAATCAGTTAGAGAGCCACTAGAGCGAAGACGTTTGCATAATTGATAAAATGAAAGACGTACAACGAAGTCGTTGTCTAAGTTGGGGCAAATGAAGTATCTCCGACCATATGTTCGTGGTTCAAATGAGGTAGCCATCTTGCAACGATCCCTACAACCGTACATAGGACGCTCCGACCATTTAGGGAAACCCGGTTGTTCCTCCATGCTAAGCTTGCGATTTCGACGCGACGTTCATACTCCATCCAAGCCCGAATGAATTGTTCGGTGGACTCGGGTTGTGTTACCGTCGACCGATCGAAGCGGGTTTAACCGTATCGATCCAATCTTTGTATGGACACCGACGTACATCCTCCTGGTTGCACATTTTTATGGTCGGAGTTAAAAATGGAACAAGCGAAAAGGTTAAAGAAAGAAAAATTATACTCACGACAAAATCGTCATCCGCAATCTCGGGACACACGAAGCATCTTTGTCCTCTAGTTGCTTGTCTTATGGATCTTACCACTTGGCAACGTAGACCACAGTGGCATTCTGGACGTTCCCGCCATGTGGGTAGTGCCAGCTGATCCATAGGCCAGTCCAAAGCTTCAGCGCGAACTCGACGTTGGTACTCAGCCTTCCGTTGAAGGTAGTCTGACCTTGTTTCGCTAAGTGGGTAGTAACGTGTTCCGTCGGTTCGTGGGTTCTCCGTATCTATCCACTCAACGAAGTTGCACACCCGACGATATGCCTGCATGAGGTGTTAACACGATGTACAATCAAGTTAGCGTTTTCTGCGTGAAGATTTTGTAGATGAAAGCAGTGCAGATAAGCCATACCTGATCAATGTTGGCGCATTGGAAAAATCGTCTCCCCCTGGTTTCAGCGAGGAGGGACGACGTAAGTATGCAGCCATCTCCACAATGGCATAACGGACGGTCACACCATGGTGGAATAAAACCGCTCAAAGGATGGAGTCGCCGGTGGAGACGCTCAAGGAATGGATGATATGAAGATCTCATTGCAGGAGTAAATGTAGAAAAGAGAAAGCAGATTTAAAGAGCTCGTATTCGGATCTAGGCAATATATAGTGCGGGAGGTGACGGTTCGCATCTATGTATCGTTTATGTCCACACGGGGCAACACTGATCGAGACGTATCGTGTAGGATTGTCACGGGGCAAAAGTTGATAGCGACGTATCGTGCGGGACTATCACGGGGCAAAAGTTGATAGCGACGTATCGTGCGGGACTATCACGGGCAAAAGCGATAGCGATGTCTCGTGCGGGTCTAACTGGGCCGAAAGTTTTTGTCGTTAGTAAGAGTATCATGCAGCGAACGATACGGAAGGATCTCGTGACATGTGAGTGCGACGAACAGACATAGATATATACAAACATCAAACACAAAATAAATATTTACAATTTGTACAACCGATGCACACACGGCGCTACGCGAGGCCTCTTACCCCTATCCCTCCTAGGCCGTGCTCGACGTGCCCCGAGAGTACGTCGGCTGTCTGGGGCACGCCACGACTAGCACGGACATCCGGCGCGGGCGTCTCTGTGGCGGGTCCGGCTCGTGGTAGAGGTGCTCCACCGAGCGAGAGGAGGCGAGTACGTCCCGATCCGGGTCCTCCAGTCGTCGAGTCGTCGCCCGTGCCCGACCCCTCGTCGCCTCCCGACCCGCCCGTCTGCGTCGACGAAGTCCCCGACCGGAAAATCCCCGCCGAGTAGAATCCTCCCGTATGTAAGCAATGTGAAGCATCGGTGACTTAAACTAAAACGTGTGAACTAATCATCGGACGACGCTTGCTCACCTCCCGGCTGACGGGGGACGAGGAACGGAGGATCCGCTCGCTCCAAAAAGCTCGCAGTCTTGGGCCGAGTAGCGAAAGGCCGAGGAATCGACGATCCACTCGCGCTGCCGTATCCCCCTCGGTAGCGTCGGACCTAGGCGACATTCGGTTTGTTAGATCACGTTGTAGGGTTGACACAATGAAAATGAGTGGAACTAACTTGTGGAAGGACCAGCGCGTGTGTGTGACCATCCGTGCTTGGACCGCGTGGACGAGGACCGTAACACCGTGGAGGAACCGCGTCGCGACGGAACGACACGAGAAGATCCGCAAGATCTTCCGTGCCGTCGTGCATCCGCTCGAAGGTCATCCTGTTCCACCTCGTTCGGTGAATGCCTGCGTCCGGCCTCGGCATCACAGTCGATTTCGGCATTCAATGCCCGTGCGGCGTCGGCCTACAAAAATCAAAACAAGTTAGGTTTTTCGGTCCAATTAAAAAACATAATGACGTACAAAGGCTTTAATGCGGACAAATCATGACGTACCCCAACGAAGTAGTCCTGGTCTCGGTGCACGGGTAGGTGTCCGTGATCTTGCCTGCGTGCGCTCGCGCGACGGTGTGAAGGTCACGCGCGGACGCGTCCGCGGTAGGTACCACCGAAGGTAGGCGGTGTAGTTCTCCTCGGAGTGGGCGTAGATCTCGCCGATCACCTCCTCGGTGGCTATCGGCCGATCCGCCACGTATTGCTTGCATACGTGGTTCCCGAGAGAGCCTCCCTGCTGTCCCCGTCGAGACAACCTGCGTACACAGCAAAGGTCGACTATAGTTCCATTTAATTTGACACAATAGTACTACATTTGAAATAGAAATACTCACTTGGTGGTCCCGTGGGGAACGGCAACCGCACGTCTCCGGGAATCCCAGCGCGAATCCGGCGCCTCATCACTCGGCACAGGCGGTGAGGCTCGACGGTGATGTCGTACACCATCGGGATCAACGTCATCCAAGAGGCCGAGTCGCGCGTGCACAACGTCGAGAGGCCTAGAGGCGCCCGAGCTGCGACCGCCGCTGCGTGTACGGCTCCCGGACAACGTCGTACGGTGGAGACGGTCCAACTCGAACACGAAGTCCGGGTAGCTCCGTCTCACTGAGCGTGGGCGTAACGACGCTGCGATAATAAAAAAATCAAGTGGTTACAAGTTTTGTTGAACGCAATTTAAATATTTGAAAGAAATATGACTTTGTACTTACGTTGCGTCGAAACCAGTACGAACCCATCGTAGGCCCGTCGGCCGGGTTCTCGAAAGCTGGTGCTACGTCGTACGGAGAGGTGTCGACGACCGGTCGGCCGATCGCGAGCGCTCCGCAGCCCACAGTGTAAGAGAAGGGGACGGCTGTGAAGATCGCTCCCGGATCTGTCTTCGTGCACGCGTCGCACGGGCCACGGTAGGTGGCCGCGAGCACGGCTGAACCCCAACTCCACTGAGGCACGCCGCCTATCTCCGCGTCCGCTATCGACCGGGCGTAGTGGATCAGGCCCCTCTCTGCAGTGTTCCCCGACGTGTTGGTGAACATCACCCAGCCGAACAACCAAAGAAGGTACGCCTCCAACGAGCGTCGCACGGAGTACTCGTCGGCGTCGGGGGTGGAGCTTGTCGGCCTACAAAGGACAAAACCATGTTAACAAACATCGATGTAATGAAAAATATCGAAGTCTTGAAGTTAACTTACTGTGAATTGCATAATCTAAGTCTTCGTAGGCCCGGTGGTCGCGTAAGGGTAGATCGACGAGCAGTGGGAGCCCCGTAGCCTCATCACCGAGCAAGCGCGCGGTGATGTCGTCCCTCCATCCACCAACACCGTCCACAGGCCCGACAGCCTCCCCGGCTAGTGGTAGCCCTAGCAGGTAGGAGACGTCCTGCAGCGTCGGAGCCATCTCCCCACAAGGAAGATGGAAGGTGTGCGTCTCAGGACGCCACCGATCCACCAAAGCAGCTATCAGGGACCGGTCCGCATCGAACCGTCTGGCCTGGTCGTGATCGTGGGCACGCGCCTCAACGAGTCGCAGAGAGCGATCGAGCGGACTCACGTAACCGCATATCATACACATAGTGTAATATTAGTATCAAGCATAGTGTTCTGCAATAAGTGATAAGAGTTTGAACGTACCGCTCGACGTGTCGCGGATCGACACGCAACAACTCGCGCGACGGCCGTGGACGAAAGGTGGTCGGTGAGCACCCCGCACCGCCGACAAGTACGACCAGTGCGCCCGTCCACCGTCTCTGCGAAAAGCGCGGTGTATCGTCCGCCATACCGCATGAATACATGAAGCACACAATAAGCAATTTATAAGAAAAATCAAAACAACATGATTACATGACATAAATGGTCCATTATTTCTCAACATAAAAAAGTTCACGTCTTAATTCAAACTAACAAACACAACATATAAGTATCACAACAACAATAAACCAGTTTACGTCTCACAATGATAAATATTACACGTAGGACATATGGCAACAACATGACAAATAGTACAAATATCAGATCACCACTACATTGAAAAGGAGCAAACAAAAAATCAAGCCATTGCATCTCCAGTGGACGACGTAGTCGCTGCACGAGCACGTCTAGGACGTGGTCGCCTCGTTGTTGTTCCTTCTCCAGATGGACGGCTACCATCGGAGGGCTGTCCGGAAAGTCCTGAACCTTCGACGGTTGAAGTTTCTGAATTCTTCGGGCATTTTTTGTATGTATGTCCGCGCTCATCGCATTTGCTGCAACGTAGGGTCCTTCCCCGGCCTCGGACTCGTCCATGTCGTTTCGATGCGTCTCGACGACGACGTCCCTTTTTCATCCTTAACTTCGATGGATCCGGAATGTAGAACACTTGTGGCGCAGTGTTGTGTACGATCCAGATATCCCAAAACCATATATCTCCTCCTTCCACGTATGAAAAATTGATTCTTTCCCGTAGTACTATGACACATAAATATCGAAACTATGCCGCAGTCCCATGCGGCAAGGACGTGTGAGCAAGGCGGATGTCTAAGCTTCGGCTTCATACAATGCAGCTACAACCACCATCCGCATGAAGCACACATTCCTGCACAGCTTGAACACGGTTGATGCCTCGCCTTCTCCTGTCGACACACATGATCTCGTACCGAAGAACTTGGGTTCCTTGGGGGATTACTCTGTGCTTCATAGCCTTCAGAATTTTGTCTTGCATATATTTCGTCACCACGTTGCCAAATACAATTTTGTTATCGACCATTAAAGGGGATATTTTCTTAAATCTATCCCTAAAATATGCCTGCGTGCCATGAAGGATAAATTCCACAATACCCACCAATGGAAGCCCCCTAACTCCTCGCATCACCCAGTTGTACACCTCGGCCAGGTTCGTTGTCATTATACCATATTGAGCTCCGTCAGTGTCATACAACAGAGACCACTTTTCTTTCGGTTCATTCTCTATCCAGTGGGAGAAATTACGTATTGATGGTGCAGACCTCCTTCTCATTGTTGGCGGGTCATTATGCAATGGACCAAGAGGTACAACAGGCTCGTCAACCTGTGGCAAACGAGATTGCTCGTCGGTTTGCTTCGTTGTCGCTCATCCAACCTTTTCCACATCTCATTGAATTTTTCTCTTGATTTTGACCACATAGCCTCTTGAATAGATCCATCAGTGCTTGTTCTTGAATTGTTTGTAGAAATTGGCTCCCATATGACGCATGCACCACCTACTCCGAACATCACGCCACCTAGCGGAAGTCCCCTCTCGAGCCAACCATTCTGAAGATAGTCGATTGCCCTCAGCATGCCGGCATGACGATCATGTATGAGACAAACATTGGGCCTCATACGAACGACTTGGCATCGAACTCTCTCCAAGAACCAATACCGGCTTTCGGTGTTCTCACTCTCGACAAATGCAAACGCCATAGGTAACACTGGTTGTTCCCATCTGCTCCAATCGCCGTCGATTCGACCTCTGTATTTCCCAGTCGAAAGGTTCCATCTATGCACGCACGGGCGACAGGTGAACAAATGCGTTGATGCAAGCACCAATCGAGAAAAAGGCTCTTTGCAGCACGCTCTTGCTCGAATCATTAGATGATGGAAATGTCCGAATGTCGTAGTAGGTATTGGGGTTTCTCGAGCAATGGTGGCTAATAGACGAGGTAAATTGTCATACGATGCTTCAAATGTGCCATACCTCATCTCCAATATCTTTTGTTTCGCCCTCCAAGCCTTCGCATAGCTAATAGTATACTTGAATTTTTTCTCAATGTGCTTAATAATGGAGCCTGGTTCAAAATCCGTGTTTTTAACAACATGGTGTACATCTCACCGGCAACAAACGCCGAGGTGATGTTGCGGTGGTACTTATCAACCCCCGGCAATAGACATGTGTGCTCACCAACAATGCTCACTTTCCAATAGTCATTCCATTTTCCCTTGTATGCATGAACGCGCCACGGACAATCATCCTTCATACACTTCACATCATACACATAGTTCGTAGACTTCACCACCCTAAACTCTCTATGCAAAGACACCGCCCAATGCTTCACGCTCTTTCATGTCTTCCTTATGAGCATACCTAGCACCCTGGATGACCTCGTTATCTTTGTATTCAAATGAAACATGCTGCCCTTCCGAGATAACAAGCCGAGAGAAATCAGCTTGTTCCCAATCGACGGGCATGACATCTTCTTCCTCGTCCGATGATTCATCGCCCTCCGCCCGCTCATTTTCGAGAATCCTCCCTCTCCATTTCTTCAACAATTGCTTCGATTCTCTCTCCTCGTCCGCCACGCCAATCGCCTCCTCTAAGCTTGCTTCATTGCTTGGACCTTCGCCATACTCGTTTGCATTGTATTACTGCTATCGATTTCGTGCAAGTGCAACAAAAATAACAAGGGGCCAGGACCTTTCAAGTGCCATGTCCACATAACGTCTCCACGACTCGGTGTTATTAATAGGCATAAGTTTCCAATAATATCCTTCATTGCACGACTAACTACAACGGATAGAGACATTGTGTTCACTCTTGTATCCACTTTAAATCCACGTAGCAACCAACTATACACCGACTCAAATGTTTTCTCGCCGGCCTATCGATGCCCTTTGATTTCATCCTAAATTCGACAAATCTACACCTTCGGACCGTATCTAACGTTGCCTTCACCGTGAACTATCGAAATATGATCTTACTTGCCATAGTGCCGACAAACAAATTGAAACCGAGTTTATTCCATACTACGAATATATTTCCTAGATGATTCGTGCCTAACTTAATTTCTTTAACAATATGTTCTCTAGTCTACATCTTAAATTTTCCCAAATCGATTTGTTCGTTCCATCTACCGCCAATCGTAAATCGTTCATTTCAGTTTGCCAAATTTTATAAACTAAATTTAATTCACTCGTAGTTTATATCTAAACATATTTTGATCATCAACAAAATTATACGTACGATTTTCTACCATCTCTCACATAATTTACACTTACATCCAAACACATTCTACCTAAGTTGATCTATCTATTCTACCTATGTTAATGTCCATTAAATATCCTTGTTGATCTATCTATTCTTCCTATGTTACTTGTCGATTAGATTATCTACATTGATCTAAATTAAACCATCTGTTTTACAAATCTATAACAAATTATTCAATACCTATTCAAATATTACAAATTTATATTTTTTCTAATATTTCATTTACATACTAGCTAACAAACAAAATAATGCCGAGATATTGCATTTACCTCCAATGAAGTACGCAATCCAAAGGCTTCGCGCGCTCCTCCTCTTCCTCACTTCTCTCTTTGTTCTTTTCCGGATCCGGAAAGGTGTAAATGAGGCGAAATGATTGAGAGTCGTCTTATATACTGCCATGGGTAAAACGCCCTTGCAGGGGCGGGAAGGGGGCCGCCTGCAAATTGCCGGGCGGCCGTGGCAATTTTGCGGCGGCCCCCGTAAGCACAGAAAAACGCCCTTGGTAAGGGCGGGAAGGGCCACACCAAAAAGCCGGCGCGGCCGCCTTTTGCGGGCGGCCCCGTGCACAAGTGAAAACGCCCTTACCAAGGGCGGAAGGGCCGCCCGCAAAAAGACCGCCTCCCGGCATTTTTGCGCGGCCCCGTGCACAGGTGAAAAACGCCCTTCCCAAGGGCGGGAAGGGCCGCCCGCAAAAGCCACCGCGGGAGACGGCCGTGCGGGGCCGTCGCCACGTCGGATTCTTCGCCCTCCGGGAGGCGTTTTCCCTTCACGCCCTCCCGGAGGGCGGAGAAGATTAGTTTTGAAATTTTTCAATCTCGCAAGTTATTTTTGTAAATCTTTTAAAAAAAAATTAAAAATGCAAAAAATTCGATGATCTTAGGCCTCTACTCGGGCTGATCTCGCTAACAGTAAGGCTTATTATCTTAGCTAGTCACTGTTTGGGACAGGCAATAAACATTTGTGGATTGTGGCTAGGTCCAGGCTATTAAACATTTTTGGGTCCGTCAACGTTTATCAGGAATGGACCTAAGGCCTGGACCCTAGGTCCCTGTCCAGGCTTATCCCCTGGCTTATCTCGTAGTTGTAAGGCTTCAAACATATTACCAAACATATTATCATAGTTGAGCTAGATCATTACTGTTAGAGCAGGGCGTGGCGTAGGCACTTATGAATTGTGGCTAGATTGGATCATGCTATTAAAAATTATTGGGTCTGCCAACATCTATATGCTTATGCATTTGACATGGCAAACAAACTAAGCCAAAGCCATCTAGTCCACATTGAACTGGTCGAAATACAGTATATATCTTTGCATGAGTATATTCTTTAACACTACACTCATTTTAAAATATATGACATTATTGACTTTAAAAACATACATGATACATTTGACTATTCGTCTTATTAAAAATTTACGTAAATATAAAAAATGTAAGCCAGAGTTAAAATACCTTAATAGTAAAACAAATCAGAACAAAATAAATAATATTATATTTTTAATAAGATAAAATGGTTACATATATGTATGAAAATCAACAAATTCATAATTAAAAAATTGTAGGGAGTAGGAATCAATATATATGCTAAATTTAACCCAGGCACAACACTATAAATGTCAATTTTTATGTATGCACTTCTACTTCATAACCATTTTTTGATCTTTGAGTGCCGGGCTATCTAACAACACTAGCTCCAAAAGCTCTTGATGTGTCATGGTGGACATGAATTTGTAACTGCATGCAGGATTCCAGCTCAGAGAGTTTCAAGCTGTTGATAAGATGATATCTCATCCCTGATTTCTGGTGCCCGTTGTTGTATCATCTACCACATTTAGAGCTGATGCTTTTGATCATTAATATAAGGGGGGAAATGAGGAACTGATGTTTTTATCACTAATCTGAGGAGAAAAATAAATAACAGTTGCTTTTAAATCACTAATCTAAGGAGAAATTAAGAACTGATCTTATCACTAATCCAAGGATGAAAAAAAACAGAGATGAACTGATGCTTTTGCCAAGAAACCCGGAAGAAATGATCCAAGGATGAAAACTTTGGTTGAGCATTTTATACTACGAAATTCTACCTATATATAGGCGCATTGCCCCTCTCCCATTTCTCACCAGCATCACTCCTAACAATCTAGCTTCGATCACCTTCCGATCAAGCTGCAACAATGGCGAACGGCGTGGTCGACTACTTGCTCCAGGACCCGTGTCTTGTTCTGTGGCTCGTCCTGGCCTCCATGGCGTTGGCATTGCTGCACCTCAGGCGTGCACGCCGTGGGGCGCCGCCGCTGCCGCCGGGTCCGCGGCCGCTGCCGATCATCGGCAACATGCTCATGATGGGCCAGCTGACGCACCGCGGGCTGGCGGCGTTGGCGGCCAGGTACGGCGGCTTGCTGCACCTCCGCCTCGGCCGCGTCCACATGGTGGTGGTGTCCAGCCCGGAGCACGCGCGCGAGGTGCTCCAGGTCCAGGACGGCGACTTCTCCAACAGGCCGGCGAGCATCGCCATCGCCTACCTCACATATGACCGTGCGGACATGGCCTTCTCGCACTACGGCCACTTCTGGCGCCAGGTGCGCAAGCTCAGCGCCGTGAGGCTCTTCAGCCGCCACCGCGCCCAGTCGTGGCTCGTCGTCCGCGACGAGTCCGCCAAGCTGGTCGGCGCCATTGCCAGGAGCGCCGGAGCCGGCGAGGCCGTCGACCTCGGCGAGCTCATCTTCGGGCTCACCAAGGACGTCATCTTCCGCGCCGCCTTCGGCATGCGTGACGGCGGCGGCGTCCACGGCGAGCTCGAGGTTCTCCTGCAGGAGTTCTCCAAGCTGTTCGGGGCGTTCAACGTCGGGGACTTCATCCCGTGGCTCGCGTGGCTAGACCCGCACGGCATCAACCGGCGGCTCCGCGCGGCGCGCGCTGCTCTCGACGGTGTCATCGACAGGATCATCGACGAGCACGTGAACAACCCCGCCGGCAACGAGGACGCCGACATGGTGGACGACATGCTCGCGTTCCTCGACGAGGCCGGACGAGAGCAAAGCGGTCGCGGCGGCGAGCTGCCGGGCACGCTCCGGCTGACGCGCGACAACATCAAGGCCATCATAATGGTACGTGCCATTATGACACTACTACCATGCACTTACGTATGCACGTACGTCGCGTTGCTTCATGGAGTTGGCTACAAGTGCAGGACTTCGTCTTTGGCGGGACGGAGACGGTGGCGTCGGCGATCGAGTGGGCGATGGCGGAGTTGCTGCACAGCCCCGGCGATCTCCGGCGGCTGCAGGCGGAGCTCGCGGAGGTGGTCGGGCTCGGCCGCGGCGTGGAGGAGGGCGACATGGAGAAGCTCCCTTCCTCAAGTGCGTCGCCATGGAGACGCTGCGTCTCCACCCGCCGATCCCACTGCTCCTCCACGAGGCGGCGGCGGACTGCGTCGTCGGCGGGTACTCCGTGCCGAGGGGCGCCCGCGTGGTGGTCAACGTCTGGAGCGTCGGCCGCGACCCCGGCGCGTGGAAGGACGCCGGAGCGTTCCGGCCGGCGAGGTTCATGCCGGGCGGCGAGGCGGCGGGGATGGATCTCAAGGGCGGATGCTTCGAGCTCCTGCCGTTCCGGGTCGGGCCGGAGGGCGTGCCCCGCCATTGTGCTCGGGCTGTACGAGCTGGAGCTCGTCGTCGCGCGCCTCGTCCACGCTTTCAGTGGGCGCCGCCGCACGGCGTGGCGCCGGAAGAGCTCGACATGGCGGACGGCTTCGGCCTCACCGCGCCGCGCGCCGCGAGGCTTCGCGCCGTGCCGACACCCCGGCTCACCTGCCCGATGTGACAGTGTGTGCAACGCTGTTCGAGTGTGGCTGCGACAGTGTGAGCGTGTAATCTGGTGTAGACATCGTATGCATCATGTGTGCACATGAATAATTAAAAATATAAATAACTTGTGGCTTTGGATTTCGACTGAAAATTTATGTCATTTCGAAAGAAAATTTGTCTTATAACTCAAATCGATTTATTTTTTATTAGTTTTTAGTTACGTATAATCCTTCACGAGATATAGTGGACGTGACATTACGATCAAATAATAGTTTATCAGTCTAGATATCAATCTAACCTTGAAGCTTTTGCTCTTTGACTTATTAGTCCGATTCAAAATTTAAAATTTAAGACTAACTTTAGAGTTGATTCTAATGTTTTTTCATCGTAAACATTGACTTTTAAATCATTAAAAACATATATATATATATAAGGTTATCTTTAAATTATAGGTAAAACAATGGGATTGTTAAAATTGATGGTCCTTGATGCCTTTATAATTTGTTTAACGTTTTTTGAGTGTGTATGAGTTTGATTATATGTATCTTAGATATCAGAAACGTTTATAGACAATTACATCATAATAAAGTGAGATGCTTTTATTATTTGGGTTCTGTTTAGCTCCGCTCTATATTGAGAGCACGTACTCTATAAACTTCTACGATAAAGTTTATGGAGCAAAGTGTTTATGAAGCAGTCTAAAAAAATTTTTAAACAAAACCTGAAGCACTCCGTGGACCGTGGTTCCACGTGCCAGGTCGACGTGGTCTTCTGGAAGAATTGTACGCCTCCTTTTGAAATGGAATAAAAAATTGGAAAAAAATCTACTGCTGCTTGGTGCTCATTCGGGAGGTGTGCTGCTGCTCTGCTGCTCTCTCCCCCAAAATTTGACCGGGCGTTGGCAGGAAAGAAAACCGCCTCGACGCCGTCCAACGGAAGCGAGCCAAGGCGTAAACCCTGCACCTAATCGATCGCCGGCGAGGCGATGGCGACGACGCTGACGCCGACGCAGCGCTACGCGGCGGGGGCGCTGCTGGCGCTCGCGCTCCGCCAGGCCCAGATCCACCAGTCCGTCCTCCTCGGCGCCCACGACGACGACGAGGAACAAGGGCGCACCAGCACCAGCAGCGGCGGCGGCAGCAGCTCCTCCTCCTCCGGCGGCGCCGACGCCGACCTCTGGACGCACGACTCCCACGGCCTCCTCCGCCCCATCTTCAGGTCCGCGCGTTTTCTCGCTCCTTTCCGCTTGTAAATTTGGGGTTTGAGATGAATGCTCCCGCTTTACTTGGCGATCGGGGAGCTCTGTTAGATTCCTGGAGATCGATCCCAAGGCGTGGTCGGGGCTGGAGGAGACGGCGGCGTCGTCCGAGGCCAAGCATCACATCGGCGCGGTACGGCACTGCCCTTTCTTCCCTCGTACTGTAATTGGCCGTGCGGTCTGGTCAGTGTTGCAGAGATCGTTTGGGGTTTAGGTGTTTGATTATATGCCTACAAGACTGTTCAACTTCAATTTCCGCGTGTGCTTGACCAGTGAAATTTGTGTCTTATAGCATCTCATATCACTCTCGTTTTGTAGTTTTTAAGGATAATATTTGAAGAAGATGGCGAAATCTCCTCAGACAGATCTATTCAGGAGCTTGCCTTGGCAAAAGGAGTTGATGTGATGGTAATGAGTTTGGGCAATGACAGTGAAGTGGGTGACACAATTAAAGAGGGGGATCAGGATGCTTTGCCTAGCATCTCTGGAACAGATAAATCCCAAGGGGAAAGCTCACATGATGACCTATTAGGAATCAATAAATTGATCTTGGATGATATTCCTGCTAACAATCACCGGAAGATGGCATTGCTGTTTGCTCTTCTCTCGGCTTGTGTTGCTGATAAACCTGTGTCACAAGAGGAAGAAGACAGAAAATCATCCCGCTTCAGGAAAGGTTATGATGCTCGGCATCGTGTTGCTCTTCGGCTGCTATCAACATGGCTTGATGTGAAGTGGATCAAAATGGTTTGTATAGGCTAAACTTTTTTCTTTCAATTCAGCAGAGTAATCACTAAGGGTACCAAAAAAATATCCTAAGGCAATTAAAGAAAAACCAACCCCATGATTTACACATGTTTTTCATGTTTCTCCAAATTTGTCACCAACCATGCTTTCACTGTAGGAAGCAATTGAGGTTATGGTTGCATGCTCTGCCATGGCAGCAGCAAAAGAACAAGAACAATCACAAGAAAGCACATCACCCAAAAGTAAATGGGAGAAATGGAAGCGTGGAGGAATAATTGGTGCAGCTGCCTTGACTGGAGGAGCATTGTTGGCTATTACCGGGGGTATAAAAAAACTTCAGAAATTATGCGGGATGCTAAACATCTTGACTAGTGTCTGTTGCTCATACTACTCCAAATGGTCGATTCTTTCCAATTTGACAGGTTTAGCTGCTCCAGCAATTGCTGCAGGGTTTGGTGCTCTTGCTCCAACGCTGGGTACACTTGTCCCTGTTATAGGAGCTAGTGGATTTGCTGCTATGGCTACCGCTGCTGGATCTGTTGCTGGCTCTGTGGCAGTCGCTGCATCATTTGGAGGTGTGTGGACATGTTCTTCCAAAAGTCAAAACAATTTTGGTGATATTGTTTTGAGCTTTCGTTACTTCACGTTACATTGCTATCAGCTGCAGTCTCTCTTTCCTTTCGTCAAGAATATGCACACATCACTTTTAGGGGCGCATTTTGCAATCAGATAATAATTCGATGGGTTACCAGTAGAAGGATAAGACACAACTATACAATATTACCCAAAAATAGAGAGACAAAAATGGATAATAGATTAATGAGAATAGTTGTGTGGTGTGGAAATGTCCTAGTAGTCATGCTTATCATTTGAAATGATATTTTCAATTAGCTGCTGGAGCTGGCTTGACGGGGAGCAAAATGGCCAGAAGAATTGGGAGCGTGAAAGAATTTGAGTTCAAACCTATTGGTGAAAACCATAATCAGGGTGTGAGTTCCTTTTCTCTTTCTGATGTGTCAGCAAATTTCATTCCACTAGATTTTTTTCACCCTTTTAGTTGTCAAACTGATCTGACCTGGTTAAATGTCTCCACGCTTTCAGCGCCTTGCAGTTGGCATCTTAATTTCCGGATTTTCTTTTGATGAGGATGACTTTTGTAGACCTTGGGAAGGATGGAAGGATAACCTAGAGAGGTATAGAATGTTTTTTGACATTTTCTTTTTGCTGATCACTATTCTAGTACTTCATCATGTGCTTACCAGCTAAGAGCATCCTTAAAAGTTCAGTTTTAGAGTTGAATAATATCTGGCAGGTACATCCTTCAATGGGAGTCTAAGCATATAATTGCAGTGAGTACAGCAATACAGGATTGGCTGACATCAAGTAATATTTGTAATTTTGCCATTTACACTATCAGCAATAACTTCTAATTAACACTGTTGTTTATGATTCAGGACTTGCTATGGAATTGATGAAGCAAGGTGCAATGAGAACCGTATTAAGTGGTCTTCTTGCAGCATTTGCATGGCCAGCTACACTGCTTGCTGCTACAGACTTTATTGATAGTAAATGGTCTGTTGCTATTGACAGGTGATTGCAAACTCTTCCATCTCTTATGTTCCTTGCAGTGCTCACTGACTTTCTACATTATTGGTATTCTTCTGTTGATCGACACAGAAGTTTGTGTATTCAAATTTATGAAGATTGTGGCATGATAACACTTTAGAATAAACTTTTAATGCATATATCCCACAGTACATATATTGCAGCTAAAGACATTCTAGCAATTTGTTAACTTATCCAATCAACTGTATTTTCTCAGATCAGATAAGGCAGGAAAAATGCTTGCTGAAGTGCTTCTCAAGGGATTGCAAGGAAATAGGTAACTCCATATGCATTTATTTCATTTAGCTATGTTGGTCGCTCAGAAATATGTCCCCCTAATGCCAAGATTTTCCCAGGCCTGTGACTCTCATTGGGTTTTCACTAGGTGCACGTGTTATATTTAAGTGTTTACAGGAACTTGCTTTATCGAGTGATAATGGTACCTGTTCTGTAACCATCTCCATCTATTCATCTGTAGAGTTATCTTTATTTTGGTAGCAAATAATCACTTGCATCCATCTCTATCTCTTGTTTGCAACCAGAGGGACTTGTTGAGAGGGTTGTTCTTCTTGGTGCTCCAGTTTCAGTGAAAGGCGAGCGGTGGGAGGCTGCGAGGAAGGTAATGGCAATGAAAGCAATTTTTTCTCTATTATCTCTGTAGGAATGGTGCAATGTGGAACTACAAGAAACAGTTAAGTTGCTGTTCTTTAACCCAACATCTTCCCCTCGGCACTTAATTCGCTCACTTGTCCTCATGGCAGATGGTTGCTGGAAGATTTGTGAATGTGTACTCCACAGATGACTGGATTCTTGGTGTTACTTTTCGTGCAAGGTAAACAGATTTATGATTTCAAAGCTCTGATTTATATTGGATGATCATTGCTCCCAGAATGGTCATATCACCATTCCCCCTTGTGAGTTATGACTTAAGACTAAGTAATCAATCCTCTCGTGCAGTCTGCTTACACAAGGGTTGGCTGGCATCCAGGCCATTGATGTTCCTGGTGTTGAAAATGTAAGCATCTGGGGTGCCATTCTTGTGTTCTTACTGAGTTTCATCGATCTTAACACATATTTTTGTGCAATTGACAGGTCGATGTTACGGAGCTTGTCGATGGCCATTCGTCTTACCTGTCGGCAGCACAACAGATACTGGAGCATCTTGAACTAAATACCTACTATCCAGTTTTTGTTCCCCTGAGTGCAGCCAACGAAGAAACAGATGTAACAGTTACACAGTAATGTGGCTTGCAGGTCCGATGAAAATCGTATTACAGACAACCAAATGTAACAGACTAACAGTTGAAAGTGTAAACCAGTCCCAGCCCGAGGCGAATGTTCCTGGTTGATGAGGCTTGCTGTTTCTGGCCGTGTCAAACAATCGTTTCCTTTGCTGTGTTCGTGAATCGTGATTCCGTTCCGTGGCCTGAAGATATGTTTATGGTTAAACCCAACTTTATCTGGGCCGAGTCAGCTTGGAATCTAGACCAGAAATAGGCCGAAAGAGAACGCTACCATATTGCAAATACATTTATTACCGCAGTGACATGTTGCCGCACAACTGCCTATTGAGATAAAATGGACACGGATACAGGAGAGACACAAAAAGGACATGGCTACAGGAGAGCCACGAAATGGATATTGGATACAGGAGCAGTGACGATAACCGATAAACTAGTCCACAAGTCCCTTAATACAAATTCCGTAATCAGCTGCCTAACTTGTACTGTTGTATATCTGACCTTCGACAAGTCATCCTCTACCAAATTTCGGTGTACAGTATCAGTATGTCAATACCACACGTGACATCATGTATATTATTAAGTAGTAGTATCATTTATAACTAGTCAAAATGCTAAATAATTATCCTAACGCAGCAATATTAATACCGAACATATTCTGTCAACATAAGACACATCAGGAACTAAACCGATATATCGCTATTTTCCGATACATCTGGCGGATCAGGCCTCGAAGAAGCAAATAAGGGAAACAATAATAGAGATAGGGATACAGAGATGCAGTTCAATTGAACCAAGCAAAATGAAAATAGGCCGTGTCCCCAAAAGAGTGGAATCTGCTTGGGCAGTACATTCAGTCATCCTCCTATGCTAGGGCTAGACATATACTCCTTAGTCCTTGCTAACAGTTGAATGAAACCAAGAAAAAGGTTGTGTAGGCTCTATGTTGACTACCACTGTAATTAGGCTATACAAAAAGTCAAAAAATATGGGCAAAGAATGCAAACCCTCGTTATCTATTGCAGAGATCAGGGGTGCAGGTAGTTACAAGATGCACCCTTCCTGCAGTAGCCATTCTCATGAAATTTACATATCCCCCTCTGAGTTTGTCCCCTTGGGGTTGACCTCGACGATCCACCAGTGCCAAATCCATCAGACCTACTCCTAGAGTAGTTTGAGCTAAGAAGCCAAGATTCGCTTATTTGAGAGTACCTGTCACGGTGATGACTCCGCTGGCTGCCCCGATTAGCATTACCAGCAGACGGATTCCAGTTCTTGGTGTCCCCTAACGCCTCCCCTGAAGTAGCAATATTCAAGTCAGTAGTAATTCCGTGCTTTCTTGACGCTTCTCCAGAACTTCTACTCAAGGGTACTGCTGTTTCATGGTTGAGGGACAAGTTAGTATTATGGTTAGTGTTCCGTGCTGTATCCACATTTGAGCCATCATTCGCTGATGGCTGAGAACCTACGAATCCTGTGTTCTTGTTTATCATTGATACTGACACATCATTTGCTTCTGGATTCACCTAATGTAGTGAGAACCCAATGTCAAATGGAATGTCATACACAAAGCAAATATCAAAGGCTGACACGATGTTGGAATATCATTACCTGCTCAACCAATCCCCAATCTGCGCAAACACCTGACTTTGGAAGCCCCACCTCCTCCCCTGGCGTGGTACTTCTTAGAACGCCTCCATTATTTCCGTGGGTGACATTTACTTCATTGATAAAATGAGCAGTGCTACCTGCTGGAGAGAGAAAAATTTACAATGCAAAATTAGTAGGTGTATGCTAAATACCACAAACTGTTTAGGATTACTGGATGCATGCTAAACCATCAGCAGACTAACCAGATGAATATTGGAGAGCCGGTGTTTGTGTGGATAATGGCCAAATATCACTGATTGCATCGTCCTGGACACCCCATAAAGAAGAACCAACAGAATCTCCTTGATAGTAGCCATGTTCACCCCAAGGGGATAATGCAATGGGGCTAGAGCATGTGGATAAAGCAATGGGGCTAGAACATTGCGGTTCTTCCTTGGTTGAACCAGACAAAAAACCTTCTAATGCTGTTGTACCATCCATGTAAAAAGTTCCACAACTTTGCTCCATCAAACGTTCCAAGAGATTTTCAGACATGTCTATGGACTCAACTCCAGAGGCAGGATTAACTACCATGTCATCTCTTATAACAACAGTTGATTCAACATACAGTTCTTCTTTAACATTCGAGTCTTCACCTTCTAAATGTGTCTTTTCTATATCAGATACTGATTTCAAAGCACCATCCCCAGCCGGAGGAGATTTTGGAAAAATAAAAGCAAGTGAAGAGTTTTCACCTACATCAGCAGAAGCTATTTTTTCAGGTGCTAATGATATTGATCCAGAAAGGTCCAGAGCAAGTTCTTTACTCTCAGATATCAGAATGGGACTAGGACACTCACGTTCAACATCTTGGTTATCAAGAGAAGATTCGGAGAGAATCTTAGACTGTGGAGACACCTCTTTACTCTTAGATATCGGAGTTGGGCTAGGATCTTCACGTTTAATATCTTGGTTATCAGAACAAGATTCAGGGAGAATCTTAGACTGCAGAGATAGCTCATTACTCTCGGGTATCAGAGTTGGACTGGGATATTCACATTTAATATCTTGGTTATCAGGAGAGGATTCAGGTAGAATCTTAGACTGCCGAGGTAGCTCTTCACTCTCGGGTATTTGAGGTAGACTAGGGCATTCAGGTTCAATATCTTGGTTATCAGGAGAGGATTCAGGGAGAATCTTAGACTGCCGAGATAGCTCTTTACCCTCGGGTATTTGAGGTGGGCTAGGGCATTCAGGTTCAATATCTTGGTTATCAGGAGAAGATTCAGGGAGAATCTTAGAATGCAGAGATAGCTCTGTACTCTCGGGTATTGGAGGTAGACTAGGGTATTCATGTCCAATATCTTGGTTATCAGGAGAAGATTCAGGGATTGTCCTTGACTGTGGGGATATCTCTTTACTCCCAGATATTGGAGGTGGACTAGGATATTCATGTTCAGTATCTTGGTTATCAGGAGAAGATTCAGGGGTAGTCCTTGGCTGTGGGGATAACTCTTTACTCTCAGATATTGGAGGTGGACTACGATATTCATGTTCAGTATCTTGGTTATCAGGAGAAGATTCAGGGGTAGTCCTTGGCTGTGGGGATAACTCTTTACTCTCAGATATTGGAGGTGGACTACGATATTCATGTTCAGCATCTTGGTTATCAGGAGAAGATTCAGGGAGAATCTTAAACTGTGGAGACTGATTAACTGACGTGTTTGATATATCAGCTTCAAGTGTTTTTTGTTGATTCATGATCCCCTCCATCTTGCATGTATCAGAAACAGACGCAGAAGGAGCTGACTGTGGGCTGCAGATTGGTGCTCTTTCCGAGTGACTCATCGTACCAGAGGGTGAACTTGAACCTCTGTCTTCAACAGGAGTTGCTGGTGCAAAGCTTTTAGCCTTTGCAGAAGCAATTGAAGAATGAAGTTCATCATGAGTGCATAGATTGGTTGTTGAACTCAAGCAAGAGCCTTCATGTTGACTGGAAGCTGTCCTGGACTCAGATGGACTCCAGGCAAATACAGGGCTGGGAACATCTCTCGTGATCCGTTGACTAGGAAGTTTCTGCGAAAAATCCTGCCTCGAATTCAGATCCTTCCCAGAACCTGCTTGTAAACTACTTTTAGGATCATGTTGAACCTGTGACCACGAAGCATAATGATTGTGGTGAGATTCCATGTTACTGTGTGCACTAGAACTTGTCTGCGGCATGGATGGACTCCACAGTTCACTGTTGTGTTGATTGTTCCATTCACCAGAGCGTCGTCCCTGTACTTCATCATTTTGCAAGTCCGATTGTCGATGTGGACTTCCAGGAAATGGAAGAGAGCTTGAATGCTTGATCTGACACATCGCTTGACTATTTGAAGCGTTAGCGTCATTCGGTGGAAGTGAGTCTGTCGAGAGTGATAACCTGTCATCTAAAGAGTTTACGCTTTCCCTTTCTGGAGCAGAATGCTTAGTAGACTGAACAGTTGTTTCAGAAGAATTAAGCATACTATAACCAACAGGAGAAAGAGCTTTATTGAGATCCACAATTTCACTGTTTCTGTTTTGTCCAGTGTCTGCTAATTTTGATTTACTACTTGTAGTAACAGATGCAGGCTGACCAAAATCTTTTGGTTGTTTTGAGAGCACTTCAGTCAACAGCAATGATCTCTCTTCACTCTCAAATGTAAGCCATACTCTCATATCACGCGGGAAGTAACTTGTCCATTTGGATAGCTGCAAAAGAGTAAACGGGCCCTGAACATTTCCAGAAGGATCCTTGTAGTGCCAGACTTTTTCTGGTTCCATGTCACTTGATACTACTCCAGAAGATGAAAGTGACGTAGTTTCACACGTGGTACTCTTTACATTAGTGCCAGACTTTGGAATATCCATACCAATTGATGAATGGGAATTCTCAAAGTTTCTTGCTGCTCCTGATTTACGCTCTGTATTTTGTTTAGACAAGTTTTTGAGATGGCGGGTAGCATCACAATTCTTTTGTGCAGTGTTCAAATATTTAACTTTAACGGGTGAAACGAATGGATCTGATCTTGCGCAATTTACATTACGTTCAACTGCACATAACGAATAAGCAATGCTATCAAATCAAACATTAAATTTGTTCAATGCTAAAAACTGCAATAACTATAAACTAGTGCAAGAAGTTACTATCCAACAGATACCAGATGACTAGTTGCAGCATAATATTCAAAATTTTAGAGCATTAACATCTCAAGGATAAAAGTACCAGCTTTCTTGTTGCCAAATTCTTCATCAGATTCATAATCAGGATCCATATGCGAGTCAACATGCACGTCAAGAACTTCATTAATTCTGCGTGCTCTTTCCTCAGGAGTGTTGAGAAGCTGAAGCTTTTCCACACATTCTCTAAGTGTACGATGCAGTTAAGGATAAAAAAAAGCAAATTCAAGCTGTTTGGCTCAAATAATGTCCTAACATGGGCAGAACAAAGAGGTCCCTCTGCCTTCATAACAAACAGCAAAACAACAAAATAAAAGGCTAGTGGCCAAAGATTTTCATAACAGAATATGAATGATCTGTGCATGTTAAAAGCGTCCCTCAACACTAAGAACTTTTTAAAAAATCTGCAAATATATGGTTTGGACTCTTTGAAAAGAAAGACCACACCTAGCCAGCCAAAAAAAAAAACACCAGAAAAAGTAAGAAATACAAAAGTAGCAAATGATAATAAAGGTCAAAGAGGATATTCCTTTCTGCGCCCAGTTTCACTTGCACGGTCACGAAGATGGCACAGCTTCTGCTTTTCGTTTTCTAACCACTGAAAGAATTTAAACAGTAGCAGATAAATATATCTTTTGAAGAAAACAAATATTAATAGAAAAGCTAGAAACATAATTTTCCTTTAGTAGGATTGTGCTCACATCATTCACTCTTACAAATTGGAAGATATTGGCTTTCTCTTGGATATCACCCTGAATTAATAAGACAGAATATAACACAGATCAAACCTATACATATCTTGTTAACATGAAAATCAATTAGATCATTGGGGTATAATTTCATGTAGCAGTACCACTTTCAGTCGGCTAATTAGATCATACTTCATGCTCTGCCTTAGGCGCTTGCATTCCTCCTACACAAATAAATATAAACAATCCATTGAGCCAGAAAAAAGGAGATGACAAGGAAATCCAATGGTAGCTCAGCTAGATGCACATTTAGAACACACCAAACCAAATATTATACTCCGCAGACCGAAAGAGAATTTCTGATAGGGAAGAAACAGCCAGGCACATATAACACAAATCCTTTTCTTCAAAGGCTGAGAGAGGGAAAGTCCCATATGTCCAATAATCTTAGCATTTGTAATAAATAAATCAATATGCGCCATCAAAACATATATGTTATTATTATAAAAAACAGTAGAAGTTAGCTTAATTATCTTCACTGCAAACAACACAAAATTGTAAAATAAGGAATGAAATTGCATATCAATTCATGTTCCAACATAGACACCAGAAATGCTATATGAAATTCATTGAGAGAAGAGAACAAAATAAAAGACTTGACCTCTGTAAAATCCTGATTTGATACTGTGTCCATCGTGATAACCTCCTTTTTGTTTAAGTTCATTATCTCAAGTGCAAAATGTGTCATCTTCTTCCCGACGCTGTATTTTTCTGAAACCTTATGTGTCCCTACACAAAAAACTTATATTCAATTAAATGAATAACTGTATAGATAGATGTTAAGAGGTTAAATATCTTACCGACAACTTTCACCAGACGATACATATCTTGCTTCTGACCAAGTCCCGAAATTCTTATCCTCACAAAAGCACCAGAAATTTTGTCCGAGAATGTGGGATCATCAATAAGATCCTCCATCAAGCTACGCCGCAGGTAAATTAAGTTAATATTATGCATATCAATTGCTGCATAATCTTCAGGATTAGCCTGTGGTTCTCTTTCCATCTTTTTATGCATCCTCCGCCTCCTATCAGGAGAGAACTTTGCTGCCATGTCATTATATCCACTGGCATGATCTATTTGAGCTGAATTAGGATTGATAATCCCTTGGCTACCATCATTTACTGCAGAAGGCTCACTCACAAGAAAGTGCATCTCCAAAAGCTTCAACATCTCAAAATGAGCAACACGTGTTTTCCTGAATAAACGGTGAAGCCTTGAATCACAGATAATTTGACTCTTTCTTTGAGGGTCACGGAGGTTGTTCTGTTTTATATAATCAAGCAAAAGACCCTGAACATCAAACTGGGAAATAAAAGATTGATCACCATCTCTCATGTGCCCTACAAACTCCAGTAGCTCTGGCGAAGCCCATTTGGTGTCTACCGGCAAGGACGCCTCTTCAGTTGGTACTTTGTTGGGCAGGGTTCCAGGATCTCTAGTAACAGTCTCAACCTTTTTTGTGGCAATGCTACAATCAGAATTTGGTTTCCGACGTTTTCGACCCTTTTTTCTCGAAGAATTTCTCTTTCGCTTTCCTGAGGAGCAGTCAGAACCAGCATCATCGTCATTATTAGCATCATAAAGGTCATCAGATGACTCATCCTTTTCTTTCCTAGTGTAAGTAGTAGGTGCATTCCATCGAGACTTGGCGCTAGTTAGTTCTTCCAATGTTAATGAAAGCTTCCCTTTCAGATCCAACCAATATAGCTTGAACAGGTATTCCCAGCTATTTTGATCATCAAAATCAACAACAATCTGCAATGAACTCAACACACACATGACAAGGCGTGAAACTTTTAGAATTTGAAGTGCAAAGCTACAATCTATGAAAAAAGCTGAGATGCAAGAACATGAAATCAAAGGAAACATATAGCAGAGCTTTAGCAAAGATGCAACTTGAACAGGACCTGCTATTGAAATCACTTTCAAATCGGTGCAAGCGCACACATCTATGTTCCAATTGGGATTGTAGTGTGCGAACATGTTGCTGTTGTTATTATTTTGTGTGTGCAATTATTCCCTTTTTTTTTTAGAGGAGGGGAGGGAAGGAGGATGGGGGTTACGATTAACGGAGGCCGCCCAATATACATGCCGCATACAATTTCTTCTGGAGAAGGAATGACCAAACACAGACTTTTTGAGAAAAAAAGCAGAATATTTTTGTGGTTGGTAATAGGCATACCTTTGCATCACCTTCATCTTTGGATTCTATCAACAGTATAGTTGAATAACAGGTATCGCAGAAACCCTTGGTCCCCCTGACACTGAAAAATTTACCTTGCTTGATGCATACTTTGCAAAGGGAGTATGTACATGTATAGCACATGTAGTGCACTGCCTTTTCACAGCTGCTGCATATGTGCCAACCTGGCGCAAAATGTGAGGAGTGCAATTTTAGTAGGTTTATGTGAACTGCGGAGTCTATATGTTTTTCCTATGCAAAATTGTAGATACTACCAAAACTTTATTGTAAAACTATGCAAGTCATTATCAGAACCATCATGAGCAGAAGTTTGGAAATAATAATAATATCTTTTTTTTCCCCTTTTGCTCTCAGATTTGGATTTATCTGAAATATCAGTCCATGATTTCTTGCATGAGGAAGAACCTTGTTCATTCAATCATGGAAAGGTAGTGCTTCTTCTAGCATCCCACAATAAGACAGCAACACAAGTGTACCATGCAAAGATAGCTAGAGCAGTTCTCAAGGCGCGCATCCGACAGCTCAAATCGATTCTAACACTGATTGGGCGATGAATCATCTCCCCCCAAGCTACACAGCAAACACGGCGTGCAAGTTATCTATTATTATCCACCTTCATGTTTCCATCTGGTGCCTTAGGCTATTATTGGTAACGACGACCCAATAAATATGTTATCACATTTATGCTCAGCTTGCTTAGCAGTGAGCAGCAGGAAAGCAAAACAATGGCAAGCAGGATGAGCTCACCGCAATTCCACTTGCTGCGAGATTGGAAGAATGCCTCATCGCGCTTGATGCAGGCCGGATGGTAGACCTTAGGGCATCCCCTGCATGGAGGAAAAACACAGCGCGTCTCTCAGTTGAATTTTTCCAAGGCATCCAAAAACGCAAGAGAGCTCGCAACATCCACCCACCCACCTCCGATCGCACACGACGAGGTTGCCCCCGTCGAAGCAGATGAAGCAGACGACCTCCTCCTCGTCCTCCCTCCTCCTCGCCGCCTTCGTCGCCGGGACAGGCGCGGCCGCCGCCCCGTCCCTCTTCTTCGGCGGCCTCCCTCTCCTCCTCTTGACCCCCACCACCGTGAGCGCCTCGGCCGTGGCCTGCGGCGGCTGCGCAGGCAAGCCGATGATCGATCCGAGGAACTGCGAGTCATCCATCCCCAGCGCGGCCCGCGCGGGCGGCGGCTCCCCCTCCGATGCGGCGGGTGGGGGCGGCGGGAGTCGCAGCTCGGGAGGCCAGTCCGCCTCGGCTGGGGATAGCAGCTCTGCGCCGGCGGGGGCGGCGGGGCCGGCTGCTCCCTCCATGGATCGGCGATGGGTTCACCGGCGGTCGTCGGCGGCGGTCCAATCCGGCGGTCGCCACCTCCCCCCCTTCCTATGGGCCGCGTCAAGCGTGTGAGAGGGGAACAAGAGAGAGAGCGACCGGGGAGGAGTAGGAGAGGAGACCGGAAGAGAGAGAGAGAGAGTGGAATACTAGTGGGAAGAATAAATGAATACTACTTAATTTCCGCTTTTGCGAGGGGGCTTTGGGGATAAAAGCCACGGCGTGCAGCCTCTGCCTCTGCAGGTGCAGGTCGTACACGCAAGGAGACGGAGAGAGCGCCGCGCCGGCTGAGGCGAAGGCGAGAGAGAGGAGGTGACAACACATGCGGCGGTCAGGTTGGTCAGTGGCTGCTTGCTCCTCCCGCTGCCGCTGCGCTGCGAAATGGTATTTTCGCGGTTTGGCCCCTGCACCTGTGTTTGTCTGCGGTTGGAGAGAGGTGTGGACTCGACTGGACGGCGTTGGCTGGTTGGTTAGGTGCGCCTTCATAAAGACGCACGCCACGCTCGAACGCTGCGCTTTTGCGTACTGGGCCGCAACGAAACGCGACTCCCACACTGTTCCCTCACACACCGTATAGCCGGCTTTTGGCTTTTGACCCGCGCGTGGCTGCCTCGTCTTGCAAACGATACACACGGTACGTTACCGATACAGTGAAAACCATTTTCGTATATCACATAGATGCGAGCGATATCCTACGATTTCGTTTGTGTAAATTCAAAAAAATTATTTTATTATAAAAATATATTTATTTTTCAAGAGAAATAAGTTTCACTCACTTCGTCGCAAAGTTCGAGCGAAAACCGCGGCACGATATTGATTTAAATTTGATTCAATTTAAATTACGTCATTGTTCATTTTGAACGTGGTTTTCATGGTTTTAAACGTGGTTTTCGCACGGTTCAGATGAAAATCGTGGCACGACAAAACGTTTTAAAATCGGTTCAAATTCAAAACCGTTGACTATTTATTTCTCGTGGTTTTTGTGTGATTTTCGTGATACTGTGGAGGAGAAGGACGACAGCTACACAAAATGAGAAACGCTGTGCTCAGCTCACGGGACGGGACGACCGGGATATGCCCATATATTCTGCTGGGTTTCACGTGTGGTTTTGAGAGAGGCCAGCAAAAACTCTCGTCCGCGCTGGCTGTCCCTTCGTTTTTCAGTATAACGTGCTTGCGACGAGCACAAGACGTACTTGGCGTACACCCACTAGTAGGCTGCTACAGTAGGTAGATTTTTCTTTTTTGGGCCGTCGTATCGGAGGAGCCTGAACTGAAGCGTGATGCTTTGATCTACGGGAACTGAGATGGAAGTGAAAATTACTGCTCATCTCTCAAAGCGGTGTGTAGCTGTCGTTCTCTGACGGTGGCATCACGTACGTACACTCGTACAGTACGTAGCATGTATTGTGAGTACGACGAATAAGGAGAGAGGTACGTCGGCTTTTTGCGGGCCGGGTGTGGCTACGCCAATGCAGCAGCAGAGCCGTACATGGGTCGCGTCAAGATCATGCGTCGCCACGTAAGACGCGGCACGTTGAGCACGACAAAAAAAGGCACATGTTTCGTTCTCACCACGCGCGCGAGAGAGATTGGAGTGTTTTCTTCTTCTTTTTTTTTTCTTTCTCCTCGTCGTCGTGTCACCCTTTTACAGCTTCGCTTCACAACAAGGAAGCGGCCAGCACGCTATGCCTCGGAACGGAGAAAGCGTGAACACTTATATAGCTTTGCAACCTTTGAGACAGACTGTTGATAGGATTATTCTTGTGATTGTTTACGTTTTGTTATAAAGGTAAATTAAATATATTAAGAAATAAACCTAACAAATATATTTAAACATGCTATGTAAGCAATACACTACAAGAAAAAAAATTCAAGCCATTGTAGTAGAAGGAAATTTTTTTAAAAAAAAATTAGAGGCGTTGAATAATCCGCTGGACCGACCAAAAAGAACATCAGTACATGTCTATGCCGCCGCCTTGTGGTTAGTAATTCACAGCATGTCAGGATACGACGTACAGTGACGCACTGTGATTTTCAGGGAGTAAGAGAGCTGCCTGAGCTGTACACATCACCCCTTTCTACAATCTCGACTATGTAACTAATGCGTGCCGAGCAGGAACAGCTCGCATTTGACCATTCCACGCAGCCCTGCTGCCTTCTCGTATCGCTATTAGAATCTTTAAGATACGAACGCAATCCGGGATTGCAAATTAGCATAGCCCAACCACACATTCCAGGATTAGGAACTAGAGGAATAGGAAAAAGAACGAGTGATAACGTACGAAAAATCATTTACAATGAAGAACTGATTAATCAATCAATCAACCAACCAACCCACACAAAAGGGCGGCAACGGATGGAGAATGCAGCGGTCACATGATATACCATGCGATTAACAAAAACCTATATGAATTTCTTTTGCCTATTCCAACCTTATTGGTACAGTAGTACAAATCGTAGTAATGCAATGCGCATACATGGCAACTTTACAATCGGTTTGGTGGAAAAACCTAGCAACTTATATAAACACACAAAAACCTAGGGCAACGCGGGTATACAAGATGGCAGGGTGGTGGTAATGACGGAGCAAAACGAACCTTACACACTATGGCGATGAAGGGGCCTTACAAGGGCCCAAAAAATCTAGTGCTTTCCCGGTGAAGAATCTGAGCGGAGGGACTACTCCGCCAGCCCTTTCTCTTCATTGACCTTCAACCACACGTCGTCTTGGCAGCAGCAAGATGCTTGTGGTGATGTTAGATCCTCGCATTAAACAACTGTCATGTACATCAAGATGCTATTTGTTTCTTCTTTTTATAGCAACCCAGCTAGCATTGCACCAGGGTCGTTGTATGTGGCAGGTACTGCTGCTGGAGGCAACTGTGGCTGCACCGGAACGGGAGGTGAGGCTGCTTGTACCCTTGGGATATCAATTAAATGTTCCTTGATGTACTCTTTCAACCTGTTTGGCAAAATCCCGAGATCAACTTTGGTTTTCCTAGTAGCCATTAACCACAAGATACAATAAATATAATGGAACGAGATTTACTCGAATGTCAAATACTGATCTCCTGATGCCACTGTGAGCCGGAGTTGAGTTCTATCTTGTGGATCAGTTTCGATTCTGACCTGCAAATGGTCAAATGAAGTTGGCAAAGCTATCAGGCCAATTCTTACATGATCAAAATTCAGAATCCTACAATACATCTAAAAGGAATGCCGTAATTTATGAAAAGATCACACGTACAACAGAAACATGCAATGATAGATGACACAGCAAGTACTGAACTGGAAATAGATAAGCCAGATATTTCAGATTTAGAGACTGATTGGTTGTTCTACAGAGTTTTGCTACACTAATATTTGATGGTATGACCGGTTGAAACTGCTGGCAAGGAGGAACAGGCGTTCTGGTAAGGAATGCCCAAACTGGACTTTGCATCAGCGAAGACTACTGCTTATTTATCTTAACACTACTGCTTACTTGTTGAATCCATCATGCTAAAGACAATACAAGCAGAGATACACTGAATCATGAGTAATACAAAAATACTAGGAAAACCATGAGTACTGATTTATTTCCTCTTTAGTGAAATGTAGACATGTTGTTGGTCCACTATCCAACCAAACGTGACAATATTCTCATGGCTGCCATTTGGCAGGTGCAAATGAACTTTCAGAAAAAAATGGTTCCGGTGTGCTACTTTGTGTAAAGAAATGGGGTTAGGTTCGAATCTGACCCAAGTGACAAGTCAAGTACAAAATGGGTCCAACACAAAGAACAGAAGTGTGTCATGAATCATGAGTCATTAATCTGTAAGTCTCAACAATTTACATTTGTATATGATGTTAATGTTATGTTGGGCTTCCCTTGGGTTTCAATTACTATTATGTATTAGAAGGGATTAAGACAGAAGAGCCCAGAAAAAGGATATCATACGAACAAGTTGCATTCAACATCATGATTCTTCAGAGTGTGTGTTATCATGTAACCAAACCAATAAATTAAAGGAAAGTACACCGATATACTTACCAGACAAAGCATAGCACGGGTTGTTTCAGAAAAGAATGTAGTGCATGCAACCAGATTGTTTGGGTTATTATCCTAAAAAGGAACAAGAAGTTCAAAAGTGAAAAAGCTTGGAATTTGAACTGAAAGCTGAAAACACAGAGAAAAATCACACAACATACAAGTCCAGGAGCAACCGCCAAGTGAAGGCTCATGAAAAGATTAGCCATCTCAGGAAGAGGTAATGGTTTCACACCTTTAACCTGTTAAGCTCAGTTAACAAGATGTCCTTTAGAAAGACTGATATAACAGCTACTTCACTCAGTAATGCTAATGAACATATTTCTTTGTACTTGCATAGAAGATTTATACACTGTTCACTGACCATCAACAACAAAAGTGAAATCTTACCACTTCTTGAACTTTTAGATTTTGAACATTCAATGCTTTCCACTGGGGGAAAAACTCTTCAGGGGAAAGAGTTAGAGGTTGCAAGAATTTATTCAATACAACAGGGAGCCGAAGTTTGACATTCACCTGGATACAAGGCAAAGGCACTATTGTTACCTTGTGACAAGAAAAATGTGAATACCTGGACACTCAGGAAACATCAAAAGATAGTGCACTTACCAGTGAAGTTCCAAATGTATATGAGAAATCAAGAACAGCGACATCTCTACTTGCACGAAGATTCACAACCTCGAGTGGAATTTGGACCTACAGAACGCAAGAAAATGAGGATTGAGCGGAATTAGGAAAGAACATTAAAAAATTTGAGTATTGCACTGCATCACTTAGTACCTGTGCTCTTGGAGGAATAGTATCAGGAACTGATGAGAGTTCCGTTTTTAAATGGCTAGGAGGCAAAATCAGAGCCTGAACTGATACAAGTGGCGCCGTATTTTTGTTTCCCAGGAAAAGAACAAGACGACCATGATGAGCACGCCATTCTGCTTTTAAACCAATCTAGAAACGAGGCCCGGTAAGAAAATGGATCCATGCAGAAGGTTAAGGCATGAATACATATTTGGATATGCAAAAATACTTATGCAAACCTGAATGTGAGGATCCTCATACAGTACTCCACTATCTTTTGAGCATAATATATGAAACTTCTCCTCAACATTTACAATAGGCTGTATAAGGTAGGGTAGTCAGAATATATCATTCCATTATATAAAATAAAATAAAATTAAAAGGGGCACAAATGCTATGAGAAAGTACACAAGTACCTGAACTGCATTCGACTGATCCTCAAGGGTTGCTAGTGCCAAATCACCAACTGGACTTTGATTAGTATCCAGTCCTTGAACAGGGTTTTGTTCTACAGCAGCAGGAGGACCCTCTATTGCAAGAGGACCCAAAAGATCTGCAAGGAGGTCTGCTTGAGAAGCAGGATGCGTTGTAGGAGGCTCAACCTTGCTCTCAATGTTGGTCTCTGGAATATTTTCGACTTTACTCTCAACTTCAACTGGAGCACCATTTTCTTTCGGAAGTTCTACTGGAGGTTCTTCATAAGTAACGTTCCTCTCCTGAATATCACAAATATTAACTTCATCAGATACATGAATTATATCCAGTGTATGTCACAATTGAGATGAAGATAGTACTTCAGTGGTATTTTGACTTGGCATCTTCACAAGAGTGAGATGATTAGATGCCGGTACCGATCCATTTACAGGTGGCTGATCAGCTACGACAATAGCACTCGATGTCTGTTGCTGACTTCGTAATTTTATAGCACTTTGCTCTGCTGTGTCAACCTCAGCATCTTCAGCCTTCTTCAACAGAGCAGACTAGATTTGACAAGTAAATCCATAGTAAGAAAAACAAATCGTTGTTAATGGTACAAATGCAAGATAAGTTATATAGTAAACTAAGAGTACACATGTAAGATGCAGATTTAATACACTAAATTGTGAGAATATATGTGGCAGGATTAAGATTTAATACCATAAACTGTGAGTATACATGTAACAGGATGCAAATTTACCTCACGTTCAGGAAATTTTGGCATTTCTGCTAGCACATCTGCCAAAGCAGCACCTTTCCTGCTTAATTCAAAATACTCAACTGCTCTCTGCTGTATTTCAACATCAATATAACTCTCATACCTGAAATAATGTACGCACATGTAAATAAATGATTTGACCATAAAAAAGGTTCTGCACAATCAAAGGATGATGGATAAATTAGTACTTCTTGAATATTGTCAGGATTTGTTGCTGCAGTCCCACATCAGGAGGTTGAGTGTGCATCAGTATCTTGGCATAAGTTGACAGAAGAATAGCAACAGTACTTGTCCTGATGAAAATTTCACGGTGCATATATCACACAAGGATAGATGAAGATATTATAAGTAAATTAAAGAGGCTTTTAAAACTTACGATACTGTTGGAAGCTTGTCATTTATTATAGCAAACAACTCCTTAGGACTACAACCAGGTCTTCGGGCCAATAGGTGGCCATACTCCCCAAGAAGGTATGCACTCACCTGTAAAAGTACAGTGTAACGTAAACAAATAAAGCATGACAAAAATAATTGAGAATAGTTGCTAGGAAAATGGATTCGCTTACAAACAAATAAATACAGAAAGAAGGTCTCCGTTTAATCAAAGCATTGAATTGTGTTTATCATAACTAGGCATATTCTTTATTTTTTCATTGCAAGGCTAACACACAACACTGCCGGTGAAAGTGTTTGTTAGGTGTAGAGCAGAATTCATAAGACCAAAGTCACTTAGAAATACTGAAAAATTAGATTTCATGGAATCATGGTACAACTGTATGAGTTCAGGTGGTGAAAATACCTTCACCATTGTTTCATGCAAAGCAGGCTTGTCGAGGTATTCTCTAGCTTTTGCTGCAGCATATGGCTGATAAAATTTACAAGTCAAACTTCAAGTTCAACAAACAAAATTGAGATGGCTATGGGCAATCAGAAATATGCAAGAACCTGCAGATCTTCATTGTTGGTGACAAATTGTACCACTCGATACCATATATCATCACTTACAAAATCTCCTGCTTTGTCTATCAGCTGCAGAATAACATCGACATACCTATAGAAAGAAAGTTAGATATTGGTGAAAATCATCAATTTCCCATAAAACTACTGCAATGCTAGCTAGAGTTACTATCCTACAGGTAGTTCAGAAATTCTATAAAGAAACACCAGGTTGATCACTGCTTCTTAAGTTATTAACTTGCTATTATTCTATACAAAGTGCATTGTTTGCTACTGCTTTCATCCTGCGTGAAGGACATCAATCAATAAAAACGGATGACAGGCTGATCTATATCAAATCATCTACAACACCCATTCTAGAGCTGCACCAGATGAGATTTGAGGTTTCTCAATTTCACTATACCGGAGAAGCAAAACATCTATGAATGCTAAGATCTCAAGTTCAATACCACAAAGACACGGTGACTTGGTGAGAACTGACAAGTAGACAAGTTATATATAGCCTAATAAATAAGTATTCTTTTCATCTATTATAGTCTCAAAATAGGTAAGGTTACCACTATGCAAATATGTTAGGGTTAAATTTGTTCATTTATGAATACATCACACACTTATGATCTAAAACAATAGCTCACATTTCACAACAAAGTAACTGGAAAAATTGGCTGCATCGCCAAAAATACTTTACCATGAAAGATCTGGAGCGAATTTCTCAGCAAGGATAGCTGCCTTCAGGGACAGCTCTTCGCGCATTGCAAATTCAGCTGTGTTAAGATACTGAGAAACAAGATAATAACTAGTCTTAGGATTCACATAACAAGACCAACAGATGACATCGACAAACAACATGCCAGCAATATTTTTCGAAGTTTATTTTTCATCCGAGAGACAACTATTTCAATATTATATACCTGCAATAACTCCTCGACAATTTCCTTTGCATTTGTAACATCACACATACCATATAACAGATCAAGAGCCCGCCTTCTAATACTGCAAGGTGATATACATATAAGTACATAGCGTACCAAAACAATAGATTAAAAAAATTTCAAAAATCAAACTGAATTACTGAATTGTGAAGGAAATGACTGTAATATGGTACAGTATATAATCCATTTTTCATCCTCTATTAGCGCAGTACTAGTTATCACCCTTGACCCTTTTATCACTAAGCTCCTCTTCTGGCAACAAATAGTTTGATACGAACATCAACAGTTATTAAGTCATGTGTGGAGCACCTTGTATGAACCATGTATTCAGGTGTTCAGGATTCAGGAAGTGGTTGCGAGTCCACAAAACTGAGATTAGTCTAAATCATGTTTTTTTTGCTCAAATAATACCAAGTCCATTTGTGGCTAGTGTAATGCCTATGCAGACACAGAAAATGGAAGGCCTTAGGTACCTGATATCTGGATCTTTCAAAGAGGTAATAATCTGGGCCTGGTGCCTTTTAATGATATCCTGTACATCTGTTACTAACAGCATCCTAGACATGTTTTCCTGTGAAGACAGATGAAAAACCATCACATTATGGCAAAGTTTTCACTCATGGGATTTGATGTGAATGAAGCATTTATAGACTATCAGGAATGTGAATAAAACATTACCAAAGTACCAAAAAACATAGTATTACCAAATAGTATTACTGTTGCAAAGTACAACTTACCAGACCAAGATACCTAATATTTGGTTCCCGAACTGCAATAAACTTCCCAAGAAGAGCCACGCACTGGGACATCATCTCCTTTTCAGCATCAAGATGCATAACCTATAATCGGGAGAACGTATAGAAGCATTCTAAATGCGTGATAAGCTTTATTTTACCCCAGTGGTGAAACACTGGACACTAATCAAGATAATTGTACGAATATAAAAGTAGGGAAGGATGTTTTAGTAGTAGAAGTTTTAGTATGAACTCACAAGAGCAAGAGCTTCAAAGAGAACAGCATGTGAGGCATTATTCTTGTTGACGTTTTTAACAACATCAGTACCCATCAAAATGCGCTGTAAAACCTGAAGAATGAAAGAAGTCTCATTACAATTCAAGAACTGTGTTGTATACGTGAAGACCAGAAGTGAAACAGTCAAAATAGTTGTACCTCAAATAAAGCTCGTCTTGCACCAGGATCTTCGATTGTAGGGAAGTACTGAAGAGCTCTCATTGTCTTAACCTGTATATAGAAAATTTAAGCTTGAAAAACAGTTGGATACATAGAGAAAATACGAATCCAATGGGCACAACAGACTCATATATTTCTTTGAATAAACCAGCAAATAATAGCTGAGGCATAAAAACAATACAAGGTTCAGAAGCAAGTTATCATGATTTCTTCTGCCAATACTATATTCATGATGTCTTCTGGGAATAAAGATTTGACTCATCACCTAAATAACAGAAAAAACTAGACTTCCAATTATAGGAACTCTGCCAATAGTCAATAGATTTGCATTCTTCTCATGCACAGCACAGAATGTATATTTGATTATATCTACTAGTAGTAAACTTTGTGGCTTAGTACACAAGTAATGGAGAACAACACATCAAGACTGAGGCCACACAAAAATATCAACAAAGACTTATGTAGCCCCAACTTTAATGATGAATCAAGCATTAAAGCTAGATGATACCAAGGAAAGAAAAGCACCTGAAGCCACGGAGATGGAATTCCATAATAGGTGTATTCTTGTGGGATATCTTGGTTTCTTGCCATCCTCTCCAATATCCTTACACATTTTGGAAGGCAATTCCAATATGCTTCAGCATTATTAGATACCAGTGAAACAAAAAGGCTCATGACAGATGTCAGTACGCCCAGATCCCGCTCATCTAGAAGCTGTGCCATCCGATCAGACCTGATATATGTAATACAATGAGCAAATTGATTTAGTGGAGTGAAGAATAGAACATCGCATTCTGCTATTACCAGCCATCGATATTCACAACATCAGGGTTCTTCCTATAAAGCCGCAGAAGGCATAGTGCTGCCTTCTTTCTGACCACGGGACGGCAGCTACTAGAAATCTGACAACAGCAGGATGCTTGATCAATCCAACCACTCACATCATAATGAAAGGACATGATGACTAAATACCATTCACTTACAAGAAGTTTCTGGACATCTGGGGCCAGTGACTCGGAAAACTCTTTCCCACCAATATTACCTACCTGAAACAGATTTTAGTTAAGAGATTAATCCATACACAATAGTTTTTCTATTTTGGAAAATAGTCATTAAGTAGTCCTTTTATCTCTAGTTGCTTGGAAACCCATATGTTCAATATCTAAAAACACTGCAAATTAATATATGTTCAGGTATTTAGAATGCTACATAACAATAAGTCATGAACTATAACTCCTTTTATTTCAGTAGTATGTTATGATTACGAACCATAAGGAAAGTAGCACACTGAAGACCATAAGGAGAGAAGTTTTATATTTGTGGACAGAGGAAACATTAGATTCAAAGTATAAGATATTAAATAGCAGGTAAAGGTCTAGATGAAATTTTTTTTTAAAAAAAACTTGATAGAAAGTATGTTATGATTGCAAACCATAAGGAGTGAAGAAGTTTTATATTTGTGGACAGAGGAAATATTAGATTCAAAATATAAGATATTAAATAGCAGGTAAAGGTCTAGATGAAAATTTTTTAAAAAAACTTGATAGCTTACTGAGGAATTTTATAATCGCTCTCAGGCTTCTTTAGTTGCTGATTTTTCTTAAACGTAACTTAATGCATCTTGAAAGTGTGACTGCCTAATAGGTTCTTCCTCAGTAACGCAAGTCTTACTTTCCAGCATAATGTATTTGATGGTTGGAGAAAGGAAGCTTATTAATATAGTGGATAGTGGATAAGTCATCAGAAAAAACATGCATAAGATTAAAAGTAAAAAGAAAAAGGTAAAGCAGAGTTCCATACCATTGTCAATGCTAAGCACTGAAAAGTCTCATTCCGTCCTATTATGTCATTGCGTACTGTATTTATAACCATCCGTAGGAAATCATTATTTTCATTCAATAAGCAAGATGTCACGATGTACCCAACCTGCAGCATGAGTGATACAGTACCAATTAGAAAACAAAAATGTGCCGTCTTGATAGTTTTACACCAATGTGCATACCATTATTGGAAAAGGATGTGGCAATTAGGATTAGAGCTGCAGTTTTCACCTGTTTCTCAGGATACTTCGGAGCAGATATCAAAGAAACAGTTTCCATGTGCCCAAAGTCAACATCATAACCCAGCATATATATGTAAAGCATTTTCCATACATACTTTTTCTTCTCGTAAGGCGATAGTCCCTGCAAGACGATAGATCATGGTGATTTTTCAGTAAGGTTGAAATTTCCTGTCAGTTGTTTGGGCCTCTGGAACGCGGGAATTTTCTCCGTTTCCTGAGGGCATTGCACTGATTCCTTCAAAAATCCCATAGAATTCCTATGTTCCAAAGGAGGGCTTGAGGATTTCAGTCGCTTCCAGGGTTGTAATTAGTGCTTAACACCATTAATCCAAGGGAAATACATGGCCCTTGATTGACATTATATATTGACTTGTGGAAAGGGAAACGGCTATCTTTGGTACTCTAACTAAATTAGGGTCGATATAACTGTTGAGGTATAGTGGTTATAACATGCAGATAATGCCTTATAAAACAAAAACAAATATGGAATTTGTGCTAATAACATCAATATCTCTTCTTGTCCTTACAAGTTAAGCTTGTATTTTTTTCATACACAAGTAAAGCACCTGACATAATGTAAGGCAGTAGGCCAAACTGAAGTATCAAGGTATGATAAATTTCTATTTAATCTGACTCCACTGAGCTCCTCTATGCACAATGAGGCATATAGGCATATGATCAACATTACACTGCTGCAGCAGCCTCATGTGCCAAACATCAAGCCAATGGCATGGCACATTTAACTCGTACTATCTTGTGGATAATTAATTTGGGAGTAGACTTTTAGAATCGTGTCCCAATTATATTTTGTTCACCATCCATTATTAATGTCGTTTTTTATAGAGCTAATACAAAACTTTTGAAACTTGATAAAAATATTTTTTCCTGGGGTCATGAAGGTTTTCTGCTAGTGGATTCGTCATAAAGAAACTAAATGTTTAAAGAAGTTTATTACGTCCATTTTGCAATTACGACTCAGCATTGCATATGCAGCCTCATTACACCGAGAGCTCAACTGAAACACTAACTGTGAGCATCAGGCATCATCAGACAGCTTGCAAGTTGCAACTAGGAAGGTTGAACAAAATTCGCAGGCCAAGCCAACATCGCTACAGAGCTCCTCCCTGACACGAACTGCTACCAGATAGCCACCCCTAGGCCTCATCGAGCGGGGTCAATTCGAGCAAAAAGAAAACCCAAACACCTCAATACGACAAATGCGCTCGCGCACCTCTCTACGGCGGGGGGGAGGGAGACGGGGGATAGCGTGTGACCTTCTCGTTTTTGAAGCGCGTGCGGATGTTGCCGAGCTCCTTGTCGACGCGGAGGCGCTCCTGCTCCTTGTTGTGGCAGTTGCGGATGTCGCTGATGAAGACGGAGAGCCCCCGCATCCCGGAGAGCGCCATCTCGTAGAAAAGCCCAGATCCGCGTGCCGCCCCGCGAGATCTGGCCGCGGAGCAGCGGCCCCCGCGATCGTAGGGGAGGAGCAAAACCCTACGCGGCGGCGGCGGCGGCGGGGTGGATCGGCGGGTGGGTGGGCGCGCGCGGCGGCGGCGAGGAGGTGGTGGAGGAGTAGGAGGAGGAGGGGTTTTGATTTGATTCAGTCTTCGCCTCGTCTTCTTCCTTCGTAGGTGGCGGTGGTGGTGGGGGAAGAGGAGGAGGAGGAAGGGAGAGAGGGAGCTCTGATCTGTCTCGCTCGCTCGGCTCGGCTCGGCTCGGGCTCGCCTGCTGGAATGAGCCGCTTTTTCGCTGGTTTCTCTCGAAGGTTTCTCTCGTCTACGCCAGAGGAGAAAAAAAAAAGAAAAGGGGAAATGGGTGGTTGCAACTTGCAGGTTGGTCGGGTTGAATGAAGTTTAAACTGCTTCCCGGGGTGACGTGTCTTTTTTGCTGCACGAGATTTGGAGTTGACCTTCAATTTCTATTTAGCAGCAGCACTGGGCTCACCGAAGGTTTTTTTTTTATTTTGGGTTACATTTTTCTTAATATATATGACAGAAGTTTTATCAAATTCAACAAATTATATCGAGGTGATAAGAATTATGATTATACTGAAAGCATTGCAGGTTTCTACGTAACTACAATATGCACACAACCAGCTCCACACACATATATATATACATGAGTACATTATTTTAATGCATGCTTAAACAAACGAAAATGTTCACTGAAATATTTTAGCGGGTTACATAGAAAATGTTTTGCATACATACCTTCATAAGTATACTCCTTAACACACACGCTTAACATATAGTTGATAATATTTGTTGATAACATCTGCAACATATGTATATATTAGTGCTAAAAAGTATTATAATAAAATCATATATTTATTAATATATATATACTAACAACTATGTCGTCGTTGTAACGGATGAAGTCGGGCGTGGCGCGGATGGGGACGGGAGGGAGAGGTGCAGGCGTGGCGCGGAAGCTCCGAGCAACGATGGGCGTAGGCGTGACACGAGACGTGGTGTGGATGAGGACGGGAGGGAGGGGCACGGGAGGTTAAGCCCTTTTTTTTTATATTGAAACTACATGTTAATTTAAAATTGTAGGTGAACCAACAGTCAAATTTGCTTTTTATGTTTTGTTCAAAACGACACGTATTACCAACCTTTGGAGAGAGCAGTACGTATCAAAACGTGAATTCCGGCAAGCTGGAGTAGTGTGGTAGAAACTTATGTTGGGACGGGTTGGTAAAATGCAGAAAAGGCATTATGTCAGCTAACGGCCTAACAGTGAGAGATGAAAGATAGGAGAACAAACAAATGAGATTAGAGATCTGTTATAATAACAAATGTAGTGTTATGGCTAACATGTGAAGCGGTTTCGACAATAATGAAACTCGATGAATTGATAAGGTGACATATAAGTGGTGGAGCACATGGCTTAATTCATGCAAAGTAATGAACTGTTTGGAGCTTGCCATGTGTGAACTAGTCTGGTAATGGTAAAAAATGAGATGGTGCATTATAACCTAGACTTAATTTCAGTAGGGCTTTTTTTTTGCCAGTAAGTCAGACACCATGCGACAAAATTTTGTAATAATAGGATTCACCTAACATGGGGCTAATCAGCCATGGGCTCCATCCATTCTAGGTGCACGGGTATCCTGCTTAAATAATGCTAATGATGACGCGGGTCTGAAATAAACAAAATTTTCTAATATCAACACGAAGTATCTGCAAAAAAAAAATTATAAATCGCAATGTTTTACTTGAAACGTCAAAAAAGGTGATAACATAGCACTATTCTTCGGAAATTTACAATTAGAAAGACCATAGAATTAACTCAGTCCATTGCAAAAGCGGTTCTTTTAAGTTTTATCACCAATCAAATTTGGGGCATTGACCGGTCAAAACAGATGTACTACTCCAGTCAGCATAGGATTCTATAGAGAGACACACCAATTTAAATGAAGTCTCTGAACTTCTGAAGTCTGAAAGTCTCACTGACGAAATAAATGGACAAAGAAGGGCCAAAGCAAAGCACGCCATCTTGTGCTGTGCCGCATCTGCCATCACAACTGAGAAATGTTTGCCACCGTATCAGTAAAAAAACGACCTTAAATGAAGCTCAAAACCCTTCACATTACTAAAAAAAATGTTTTTGAATCTGATCACTTCACATCACAGCCTCATGGCTGGTTCAAGATTACAGAATCACTCTTGAATTTGGTCATTTTTCAACAGTTAACATCATGGGTTCATGTTTGTTTAAAGATTGCAGAATCACTCCTACCAACAAACATGTCACGTTAGTCATCAGTTGCATGCTTCCTAGTTGTCATGACACGCCGGCACTGTTCTTCCGGCCAGGAAAATCCACAAGGTGACAAGCTCCCATCAACTTGGACGGACAGACGGACAGTTCCACTTGCCATTGTCACCGTCCACCATCAGTACAGCAGTACAGCTTAAACTAATCCGTGTCATATTTGAACATCAATTTAAAAAACTAAACATAAATTAATTATAAAAATAATTACAAATCGAAAGATAATTCGCGAGATGAATCAATTAAGATTAATTAATCCATAATTAGCAAATGTCTACTGTAGCATCATATCATCAAATCATGACGTAATTAGGCTCGTTACATTTGTCTCGCGAATAATCCATCGATTATAAATAAATTTTATAAATAGTCTACATTTAATACTTCAAAATAATATCTAAATATTCGATATGACAAGGACTAAATTTGAGCCCCTTGATCCAAACAGACCTTAAACTTCGCACAACTGCTCGATCAGTGCGAGAAGCATAATGAGGTTGTTCAAGCATACCCACACCAACCTATAGGTTGGCATGCTGTGTTCTGCCTGACATATTTCAAAGTTTTGATCAAGTTGCAGAAGTCCACATAATAAGGCCCCGTTTGGGAGCAAGAAACAGATCCGTTTCTCGACAGAAACGGAAGAAACGTAGCCAAACGGACTTCTTACAAAGTGTTACGAGGAGAAACGTTTCAAAATTTACATGGCTCCGGTGAAACCGGCCCGCACTAGTTTCTCGCATTCTCTAGCCGTTTTCCCACTCCACCCCTCGAGTTCACGGGCGGGAGTTTGTGGCGCCGCCCCAACATCTTGCTCGGCTCGCTCGGCACCACCGCCCCCACCATCCAAACCGTGCCGCCGTCGCCACCATCCAATCCGGTCGCCGCCGTCCACCCCGCCTCGAGCAACTCGGCGCCGCTTCCCAAGCCGCGCGCTCCGTCCTCAGCGCACCGCCTTCCTCCCCACCACGCGCGGCCCTCATCTCGCTCGGCTCGCTCGCGCCGCCCCGCCATCCAATCCGGCCGCCGTCCACCCCGGCTCGAGCGCTTGGCGCCGCCTCCCAAGCCGCGCGCCGCTTCTCAGCGCGCGCCGCCGTCCCACCGTGCGCCGCCTTCCCCCACCCCATGTGCGCGCCTTCGCTCGCTCGTGCGGCGTCTTCCCCCGCGGACACCGTTGCCAACAGCCGAATAACGCCGGTCCTACTCGGATCCGGAGCTCCACCGTCGCCCAAGCATAGATCCGTAGCTCCACCGTCGCCCAAGCATCTCCACCAACCGAACAAGTGAAGGTATACCATTATTTCGAACATGTGATGATGTGTTGGTGATTTTTGAGTGTGATTCTTGTAGCTTTGCTCTGTATAGCGATCGTGGGACATTTTTGAGTGAAATATTCTGTCCATATTTTTGAGTGAGATATTCTTGTAGCTTTTGATTTTGATGCAATGATCTGTAACTAGATAGGGACCGATGGGTTTATGGGTTCGTTTTCGTGATCCGGGGCACGCTGGATTGGGGATCAGTGGAATCGTGGTCCTTTTTGCGATCGTGGTGCAGTGCACAAGTTTGGGGAGATTTGGTGATATGAAGATATTTCATGAATAACCCGTAGGTTTCGATTTTGGTTTAGTTCATAACTGAATTAACATGGTGTGGTGGCTGTTCTTAGTCAATTCGTTGGAGCGTGGTACAAAATCACGAACCTTGGTTTCGGTAGATTGGCATGCTGGTCCGTATAATTTGTGCGTGACATATGGGTCATAGGTTCAACAGGGTGATAGTGTGTTTGATGGTTTTCCACGATCTAATTATAAAAGTCACTACTTTTAGTTTGGGTGGTTAGTTTTGGTCGTGGCAATGTGTTCCGATGATTTTACCTTGTCCGTGGGAATTGTTCCTGTGAAGTCCCCTGGTATAGAAAGGTAGATGAACTTTGGTTTAATTGAATTGTGGCCATTGGCTAATCAATTAATTTATAAATCCTCAACATTATTCATTTATAAGCAAATGTTGGAGAACACTTGTGATGCGGGGTTTCTTGGAGCCATACTTCATTTGAAAGAAAAGATAATCGCGCTTTTGCTCATATGTGTGTAATATGTCCATATTTTTACGAGTTGGAAGCCAAAATCTCATAAAGTTCTTACACTTTGGTTGTTATCCTACTACTCAAATTGAATAGTGTTTTGTGATATGTCACTTTACTGGACTCATCATGTCTTTTCACTAGAGTAATTTCATAGCCTTTTGTAGACTTTTTCTTTCAAGGAACTGTTGAACTATTAAATTCTTAATTACGAGAGTGGCTTGTGTGTCCTCTATATATTATGTATAACATAGATATTTGTGTTTTGATTATGGTGCGAACTACTTGAAATTTTTCATTGTTGCGGTAGATGGTGACATTGCTGATTGGAACGACGAGCATACTAGAATTGTGTGCAAGTTGTTTGCTGAACAAGTGAGGTGTGGAAATCGTTCGAACACACATTTGAACAATGTAGGATATGAAAATGTTATAAAGAAATTTCACGAAGAAACGGGAATTCAATATGGTAGAGTTCAGTTCAAGAACAAATGGGCCAAGTTGAAAGCAGATTATCTTTGTTGGAAACAATTGTTGAAAGAAACAGTTTAGGTTGGAATGAGAGCAAAGGGACTGTGGACATGCCCGAATCATGGTGGAAACTTGCTAGAAAGGTTAGAAAGGTTATGTTGAACTTATTTTTGTTTTTTACATATATCACAAAGTTTCAGGGTTCCTTAACAAGTTTGATGTGTGTTTTACAGAAAATTCCAGGTTGCGGTAAGTTCAAAGCAAGGGGCCTTCAAAATGAGGACGATTTGAAGGTAATATTTGAGGACCTTCGTAACACGGGTGATGATCATTTTTGTGCATCATCGGGTGTCATGTCGCAAAGTCCCCAAGTTGATGCAAATATTGTTGAGGACGTGGGGGATTCGGATGGTGCTATTGAGATTGACAAAGTAACGCCACCAACCAAAAAAGCTCGTTTTGACTACAAAGAGAAAGGAAAAAGCCAAAGACAAGTGGAGGATTGTGGATACAAGATCAACTTAACAAAATCGTCACTTGTAGCGAGAGGTCCACAGCTTCTATCGAGTCAATAGCAAAAAGGAGGACAATTCGAATGCTCCATCAAGGAAGTAATGACGATTGTGAAGGAGTGTGGTGCTACCCCGTACTAAACAACACTTCATTGCTACCGAGCGTTCACCAAGAGATCGGAAAGAGAGATGTTTATGACTATGGATACTCCGGAAGATCGGTTTGCTTGGCCGACCATGAAGCACTTTGTCAAATATGGTGCTTGTGTAAGCTTGTTTTCGATATTCGTGTGATTGTTTCTTTATGCATGAATTTGTATTTCAAACATGTTATGCTCTAGACTTGTCTTTTACTTCATTTTTATGCTATAGGCTTGTTTGAGATGTAATAGACTTGAGACTTTATTTATGATATTTGTGTGCGTTTTGAGACTTGATTGTGTGCTGATTTTAACAAGTGTGTGATAGATTTTATGATATGTTCGAGTATTTTGTATGAGTATGTACTTATAATGGTATTGTCGTGTTACGATGTCGTCAACGATAGTGACAAGAGTGAAACCGACTCCGATTGTGATGATAGATTACAACTTATTGCTGCTCATCAAGAGATGCAAGGGAACATGGCCTCCGCAGTTATGCTTTTGAACCGGTATTATATGAACTATCATGATAAAAATGCACCAAGGACCTCAGTACTAAGTGGATATGGATGGGTTATGGAAACATTAAACACACCGGAGAAAGTCATAGAATGTTTCGGATGAATGAAGGTCTTTTTATGACATTGCATGACATGTTGGTTAGTAACTATGGACTCCAATCATCCATCCATATTAGCTCAAAGGAGTCACTTGCAATCTTTTTGTGCATTTGTGGTCAAAATAGATCCAATAGTTCAGTGCAAAATACTTTTAAGCATTCGGGGAGACAATCGGTAGGAAATTTGATGATGTCTTGCAATGCCTAGTTAGAATGTGCAAGGATTATATTAGACCTTTGGACCGTAACTTCTCCAATGTGCATAATAGGATTAGTGGTGATCGGAGGATGTGTCCACATTTCAATAATTGCATTGGAGCCATAGATGGAACACACATCTTAGCAACACCAAATCCATCGATTATGTTAGATACATTGGTCGGTCAGAGTTCCGACCCAAAATGTCATGGCAATTGTAGATTTTGATATGTGTTTCACCTATGCTTCTATTGGACAGGGTTCTATGCATGATACAAGTGTCCTATACCATGCTATAGAACATGACATGGAGAGCTTCCCACATCCTCCAGTTGGTAAATAACGTATTTACTTTCTTTTATTTTTATTGACTTATTACAAAAATTATACTTATTTCTTTTCTGGATGTAGGAAAATATTATGTTGTTGATGCGGGATACCCAAATAGGCCGGGCTACTTAGCACCTTATAAGGGACAAAGGTACCATGTTCCTGACTTTAGAAGGGGCGATGCTCCTAATGGTCAACAAGAGGTCTTCAACTTTCTTCATTCAAGCTTGCGTAACGTTGTTGAGCGCACCTTTGGAGTATGGAAGATGAAGTGGAGGATTCTTCTTAGGATGCCTAGTTATCCAATGGCTAAACAAAAAATGATTGTGGCGGCTACTATGTGCATGCACAACTTTATTCGTGAGAGTAATGCACCCGACAAGCAATTTGATAGATGCGATCGAGATCCGATTATATCCCAACAAGACCTCAAAGATATGCAAGACATCAACCATCTCAAAATTCAACTACGAGACCACATCGAACCTAGTGACATCAACATGGATAGATTCCGTGATGATCTAGCGAGATCTATAATGCAAGCTAGAGCCTAACTTTATTTGTCACTAGTAATTTTTTGAATTATTGTATTACAATGTATGTGGTATCATGTTTTTTAATTTTGATCACAATGAGTTTTGCCCAAAATTAACATACCAACTACCACAATACAAGGGGCAAATTCGTACATTTCAGCTTCTCACCTACTTTTCTGAATCTGAATCCATCAAATCTGCCAAACGGTTCTATAACTGATTCTGATTCTTTAGAGAAACGTTTCTCGGGAGAATCTGAATCCAAAACGTTTCTTACAGAATCTGGAGCCCTACCAAACGGGCCCTAAAATTCCAGTACTCTGGAGGGCATCCTCTTTCACCCCAAATGAACTAAACTAACATCTCATCTTGAAAAAAGTCATTTTGCTATATCCTTAGTCATCTTCAGGTGGCAAGAATTCAACCATTTGCATTCTCCTTCCAGCAACAACAATTCAGTATTTCAATAACTACAAAAACAGGATGATTCTTGATTGTGCTCTACAAATTCTGAAAAATAGAGGTTCAACCTTTTCACAACAATGTTTCCATGTATTTCAGTAACTACAAAAACAAGACTGCATCAAACTCAAGGTTTCTGAATAACTAAATACATAGTGTACACATTCATGCATGACATGATCCAGCTCCAAACAGAGAAGATTTGCAGGTCAGAGACTCGGAAGAGACTTGCTTGATCACCATATCTGTTATTTGTTAAAGGACACTCCAATGTTAACCTTCAGAACTATTTTTTTCAGCAAAACTAGCAATATTCTGAGCTTGTTTGGGGCTCCTGCTTATAGGTTTGTCTTCTGGCTTTTTCCAATTGAACTTGCTTGTCAGCGGTCCCTCAAAGAAATGGTGGTTCCTATAGCATGGAACAAAGAATCCGTCCAAGCAGTCAGGGTCCAATAGCCCTCGAAGACGTTGGGCGAACTCGGAATTCTCTTGATATCTGAGTACCAAATCTTCCACACTGTCTCCTGCACAGTTAGATGCATAAATCACCACAGCATGGTCGTCCATGTTTCTTGACCCCTTCCCTCTATAGACAGTGTTAGCATCTGTTACCTCAAAATAGTCCTCGAGTACATGCATAAATCACCATAGCATGTCTGCCCCAGTCTTGAGCCCGGTCTGCATCGCCTCGGCCACCTGGTCGGTGTGGGAGCTTGCAACAGTCTCCAGCTCACCGATGAGCGTCCCCAGAGACCCTAAGACTGTTGTCTCGTCGGGGAATTGGTGAGGAGGAGCGTGCTTGCCCAAGCTCTGAGCGACCACATCAAGGCAGTCGTAGTTTCTCGTGCAGGACTTGTCGGAGGGCGGCCAGGTTATCCTTGGAGTCAATCAATGGCTTCTCCAACCCTTTCCACTGGTTCTCGTTCCCGGCGATCAGTTCCCACAGCTTCATGTTGTCCGCCCATACCTCCTTCAGCTAGGCCCCCCAACTCGGCAATGCGGTCGTCATCAATAGTCGCAGTCTTTGTGAGCCTGTTGACTTCTGCGATGACGTCCTGAGAACTCCCCTTGAGCAGGTGACAAGCCTATAGTAGCTTGTCGGTTGCCGAAAACGAATCCTGTGCAACCAGGGGCCTGATGTCAGAGGTGGTGACGGAAGAGCGGCGGCCACGGTAGGCATCGGTGAGCTCCGATGCTTTGCCCAAAAACAGAGAGGGAAGGGCTGCAGTCGAAAACCATCCAGAGAATCATAAGACAAAAGGATGTTTCAGAATGACAACGAGGAAATACGAGAAGGCAATTCACCTTGTCTTCGTCCGCTTTAACAGATTACCCCTCCCGTAGGAGGCCGGCTTTGCGCTGGAAGTGGTCTGCATGCAGAGAAGGGTGAGATTGGTAAAGGTACCATAGTTGTCAGACGAACCTGGGACTGAAGTCTTTCCTCGAAGCCACTCGTCTTAATCAACGTGCCAGCACCAATAGTCCTCGCCGGCGTGGGCCAGCGCTTCTTCTTGGTACTGCTGCCTCCATGCGCGAGGATAATAGTTGCTTGCTCGGGCATCGCCTGCTCCTTCAATGAAGCAGACACCTGGTGGTCGATCAGGGGACCGACGACATCCATCAAAGGCCAAGCCTATAAGAGTTGGGATTACTATTCCTACGAGCAAAGATATAATTGACAGAAAAAGTAGTCCATATACTTACATTCACAATGGTGTCCCGCTTAGCTGGCGGGAGGTCACATATTGACGCGGGGATGTCGGTGGCAGCGGATGGCGGATCGACCACCACCTATCCCACGTGGTCTGCCACGGTCGAGTCGGAGAGGGCTGCAATAAAGATGAACATCACAAGATCAGAATTGGGAATAATTCGAGGTGTTTGAGTTCTTGGAAAACTTTGAGTTATATACCCAGAAGCGATATCCACATCTCATCCTGTGCCCCTGTGTACTCATATGCAGGGTGGGCATGGGCCTGAAGAGGCTGGATCTGACGACAAACAAAGTCTTGGACGACTTCGTACCCAGTCAGACCTCGTTCTCAAAGGTCATTGATTTTATCAACAAAACCCTTGGGAGTCAGAATAGGTTTGCAGGTCCATGACTTGGAGTGCATGGTTTTTCTTTAGGAACACAAAGACAAGGAGCGGTATCATCAACCTGAAGATAAAACCAGTTGTTCCTCCAGTACCTCCTCAAGGATAGGCAGTTGAAGGGGATGTATTGTCCCTTCATCTTGTCCCTAATATGGAAACCACAACATCCAGAGGTTGTAGAGGTCATCATCCTTCTAAGTTCATAGAAGTATCTAAATAAATCTAAGAAGGGTTGTACCCCGAGTTACGTCTCACATAAATGAGTGAAGATACTAAGGAAAGCAATGGAATTTGGGTTCAAGTGGAGAAAGTGGATGTCATAAAAATTAAGAAGAAGCAAAAGGAATTCGGAAGTAAAAGGTAGAAAGCCACATTGGACGAAATAGGTAAGAGTAATGATTTGCCATAGATTGGGCAGGGGATCAGTACCTCCTTTCGAACACTCCAGCACATGCGTGCTCGGTAGCGCTTCCTCCAGCTGCATCTTCGCCAGAGCCTTGTCGATGGTGACGAATTCCGGGAGATCCATGAAAGTTGACGGGGAAGGGGATTGGTGAAGTTTGTGGTTTAGGGGTTTCTTCTTGCTAATGTGAAGGAGCAGGTGCGCAAAGGGAACAGATAAATGGTTGTTTGAGCAAATGGAACCCAAATAGATCTCATAAGTGGGTTTTATAAGTTGCGTCCGATGGTTCAAATTTCAAGAAAGAGAGAGAAATACCCAACATAGCTTTTGTGGATTTGTTTATAGCAGTTTAGAGTTTTTGACTTCAATCCAAATTCAAGTTCAAAACGAGTTCTCGGTCCAGGAAAAGAGAAGGACCTTGTCTCATACTCTCCCCCTACTTGGCTATTCGAGAACAGTTGGACGAGTTCGACAAGGGATATTTACAGGAGTTTTATCGAGAACATTGTTTCAATCATTTGTATTGAAGTCGAAGGCTACTGTCAGTGTCAAGGTTAAGGCATACCTTCTATACATGGGTTAGTGGTATACGGAGATACCATATGCCTAACAGTATACGAGAAAGTATTTTTTGATTAAGGAAATACAACGGATCAAGAATATTATTATCTTTTCGAAATAGAAGGTGTCAGAGTCCTACTCGTGAAAGATAAGGTCTCCTCAGCCTGTATCATGTTATATTTCTTCGAGTTATACTTGAAGAAGAAGATGATATTCGCATAAATACAATGACCCCCACAAAGGAAGGGATATCAAGTTACAAAGTCGTAGCCATATCCATATCAAGATACAATCCAGAGGAAGTTTAAACCCTAGTTGCTGAATATATTTTGTCGGGCCATTCTCGATGGGTTCTAGTCGACGGATTAATTCAATCATCCATTTTCCCCATTATAATTCTTGTGGTATTCTCATTCATATATACATATAAACTGGATTAGGGTTATTACTTATCTTGAGGCCCGAACCAGTATAAAACCTTATCTTTGTCTCGTAGATTCAATCTCTCGTATATCTTGGTTTTAACGATCTCCATACTCCATGTTGATGGTCATTAAGTACCGGTTTTGACCGCCAATTGCCATAATAAATAAAGGGAGAACTAACATTTCTTACATGTATATTAGTTTTAAATAATATAGCTCCACATGTCTTGGAGAATTAATGTGCATGCAGAGATTACACAATAAAGTGAATGAGAAATGAGCTGGTATGCAAAGAAATACACCTCTGATGAATCACGTGCAAGCACACGGATTAAAGGGCCCATAAGTCAGCTCAAACCGACCTAAATTAGAGCCAAACCACTAGAAACCGCCTTAGGGGCCCACATGTCAGTGTCCTGAAGAAAGGCGGTTGAGAGAGGTGGGGCCCAGGGGTCGATCAACCCTTGGTTCAGCCAAACCGACCTGGCCTCCCCTCATCTCCACGCTCCATGTGGCAGCTCCTGGTTGCTCCCCAATGACGGTTGTGGAGATTACCGACCTTAACAACTGTCATGAGCAGCCTATTTAAGGAGTAGAGCTTCTCATTCCACAACGTACACTCAAGGAACAATTCTCTCTATCTACATCGTATTCTCTATTGTATTAGTGGAGTTAGGATTAGAGTAATTTTTGGTCATATAATCTTCTCGGAGATTCTGTTATGTCTTTAGTACTTTACTCTTCTTGTAAGACTATAGTTGCAATAAAAGAATTATCTTCTTTACTTAGTAGTGTTCATAGTTCATATACTACTTTATTAGTTATGTGTGCTATGAATAGGATATACTTTATTTATCTGCTTCATTCAATTAAGCCAGTCGATCTATGGTATGGTAACGGTCCAATGATCTTAACGGGTTATACTAGTTCTAACTTGTCCATTTGAAAAGTGAAAGTCCCAAAGGAATTAGTGACATTAATTATTAACATAAGCATGGTGTTTAGTTTAGTTAAATGACGTTGGATATGAGTGTGCCCCACGAAAAGCGAGGTAGGTGGCAGGTAGTGACAACTCTGTCCGTCCTCTATATTCCTCCACGTTCAGATATGACGTATGATTTCGTAAAATGTCATAACCATGTTGGTAGACTAGCAGGAAATAGTCTCTTGGTAGAACCTGGGTGTCTAGAACTAAGTCATAACCTTGTAAGTATGTATTTGTTAAGTGTATACTAGACATTAGTAATATATAAGTATGTATGTCCTTCTCCACTATACATTATTATAGAGATGAATTGCCTATGTGTTACGCTACCCTATATCATTATTATCCTTATCCTTGTTTAGACTTTGGATATATTAGCTTGATTATAAATATATGAACTATATCTTTACGTCGCCATCTTCCCTGCGAAAAAACAAACACGATATTCTTAGAATACTCTTGGGTGAAATGCTATAGCGGTATCCGTGTGCTTGCGGATTTATCTGTGATCATAAGAAATACCAACACTCTACAAATACCGTAGGTGAGTATCGCCCATCGACATAGTCGAGCGATAGATGGGTTGGTTTTAAAGGGTGTATGACTTGATTAATTTAAAGCAGCGAGGATTGTAACAGGAAAATAATGGGAAAATCCTTTCAAATAGGTAAGTCTGTGTGACAAACGATTTTGCCACTCGAAGTTATAAGTTTGGTAATTGGTTGCCAAGTTGAAAAGGTCCGTATAAAATTTTAAAAATTGTCCCGAAAAATTCATATTTTGTTCAGTCTATATGAAAAGGTTCATAAACTTGCAGATGTATTATCTAGTCTCTAAACGTTCAAAATGTAATTTTTTTGGATCCATGGCTTTGTCATGGGTGACATGGGTCCCAACATGCTCCGTGTTTGATGTGGCATGCCATGATAACCACTACGTACCAATGAGACTCACATGTTATTCATAAAAAACAATAAAATCAAAAGGCATATTTTTCTTGTCATTCATGGTAGAAGAAATTATGTTTTTTAATTTCGATAAGAATAGGACTATTACATTGTTATATTTTGGGCTGGAGACGATGTGTCCTATTAGGCTATTCCAAATGAGAAGTTTTATGAGGTTTTATTTTTATTAATTAGTATATCACGTAGAATTGTTTGTTGACATAACATGAAATTAAACATGAAATTAAAGAAAAAAAGAATCGGTTTCATCTAAAAAACCCTGTGTATACAAATATAAAATCTCTATAAGTTTTGATCATATAAAATTACATCATAAAATTATATATTGTTAAGGAAAATAGTTTTAAACATTATTTTATTTTATTCCGTTAGCTGTTTTGAAAATATTAATATAAAATTTTTTTTATTGGGATTAGGATTAGGGTTACATTCCCGCCGCATGTAACGAGTCAAACAGTCTTTTACCGACATGGAACCAGGAGAATTTCAGATGTGCGGCTGCGATGGGATTTGCTGCACCCGGCCGTGTGTGCGGTGCCATTGCGTGGCATCTGCTTTGAGGGTTGGATGCAAAATGCAGTTGATCCTTCTTATCTGTTATGACAGACATAAAGGATTGTTCTCCAGCTGCTTGCACTAACTTGCTTTGTGACTTGGAACCACTTATCTCTTCATGCTATGTGTTACTACTACTTTCTTTTTTCAGAAAAAAAACCTTATTTTGTGATATTATTATTGCACTATGTTCCCAACCAGTGGCGGAGATTCATTAGGGCCAACATGTGTCATGGCCCCTCCAATGTTTTCTCATTTGCCATATAAAATACATCATTTTACTGCTATGTTTTGTTAATGGCCTCCTCTTATTTGTATAATTCAACTCTACATACTAATAGCCCTCCCTGTTGATTGTTGATTGGCTCAAGCTCCGCCACTGTTCCCAATTAACCTAATTTGTCATATTTACTGTTACAGATGATGAGCCGGTTGATGAAGTCAGTCTCCTGGGATTTTGCCTTGGTCAGGCAGGCGTCATAGCGGCAGATGTATGTTTTACAGCATTACAATCTTCTCCCTGTGAACCTCTTACATCACTCTCTCTCTTGCTATAACATGTCAATCTCCTATGTTTCAGTTGATTGCGGACTTAATAATATACTTCATGCCGGATGATTGAAACTTGAAGAAATAAGAAAAATATTTCCTGCTACACAGGACATAAGGAAGAGTCTAATGCACCTAACACTAGTATTACTGCAAGCTATTGAAACCCTTAGTTCCTAACAAAGAATTACTGGAAGCTATTGAAATCCTAACAAAGAGAAGAGAAAAAAATGAACACATAATAATCTTTGGGTAGTTTCAGGATATGCCATCTTAATCAATATTATAATCTGTGGACTACTACTGCACGGCTGCACTTATTTTCTGCATTAATATCGGTTTGTCCGTCTCAGAATAGAAATACTGTTGAATTGTAATTATGTTAGCCGACTTGTGTGGATTGCAGCTTCTTGCATGCTTTGACAATATTCCTATATATGGACCGATAGTATTTCGTCCTGTTGCCTGTTGGGCAGGCCTGTGCTGACTTTTGAAGTATCTTCAGTTCCAACAGCGCAGGAGAGACATATGTTTATGTTTGTTTTATGCTGACAATATTGCTGTATTTTTTTAATAAATTTAGTTAAAATTTAAAAAGTTTGACTAAGGGAAAAAAAATCAAAAAACATCTCTGTAATACGAACTGGAGGGAGTATTTGATAAAACCGGGTGTGTTTCTTGGTACCGGTTTTCTCTGGTACCAACATAGTTTGCACAAGGCTGATACTTCTCAGTGGTGAAATGAAACGGCGAGGTGAGCAGCAGCGACGCCTATGTGAATGGTCGTGTACTTTTATGGCCTGAACTGGAGTACTGAGCATTTTTGCGCGTTCACACAAATTCAGTACTCTTCCCTCCAAAGCAAGGAACAATGCTTTGTTTTAGAAATAAACATTGCCAAACATCCTGCTTAAGTTAGTTATAATATTTGCTGTTGGGTTTCATTGCGAGCTATGTTATAAAAAAAACGCAACTACTTCCGTCTTTTTCTTATCGTTTTAATCATCCAACCAGTATTACTTCACACTCCTCGTTCTCTCCCCTCCTCATTTCCTCTCCTTTTAAGGGACGAAGGGAGTATTTTCCTTGTGTCTAACCCCATAACACACACAAGTGATAAAAACTAACTTTTCATCTTGAAAAAGATGTCATTTTGATACATCTTCCTTGTCATTTTTCAGCTGACAAGAACTCAACCATTTGCATTCCCCTTCCAGCAACTGCAATCCAGTATTTCCTCTCTGTACTGAAAATACAACGATCGTGAGAGTTCAAAAGACAATTAATTACAAGGAAATCATATACACACAGAAAATCCTCACCGGTCATGTACAACGTCCAAAGTTTCTGGCTCAGGCACGCTGATGATAACATGGGAATACTCAGTGAATTTGCCAGATGACTCCATCTTCCAACATCTTATTCTTTGATCAAGGCCAGTAGAGAAAGCCCATGTGCCATCCGTCCAGATGCCTACGACAAGCATGCAAATGCAGAAGTTACTTCGTCAAAGCAGGATTAAAGTGAAAGGGATAAGTTTATGCAAATTGGTACTAACAGTGACAGACCTTTAACTGCTGAACTGTGGGCAGAAGGAACCCTATGTTGACAAATAATTTTAACTGCACCATTGTCAGGTGAGTCTAGGCTTGTATTTATTGTGCCATCCTGCAGAGATCCTATTGTAAAACTGAAACAGTGAACAGCTTGATCATCCCCACCGCTTATGACACAGTAAGACATGCCAGGTATCGAGTACGAGCAATCCCTCATCTCTGAGACATGGAGGCAGTTGACGCCTGACTGGTGAACACCAGAGAATTTGTGCATTGGTGTCACTTCAGGTATATTACATGATCGGAAACTTGAGAATACATAGTTCTGGTTTGTGGCATCACTTTCTTCCACACTAGAAGTTTCAGATGTATTTTCAGCGGCATTTGGAGTATTCGGATTGCTCCCATCAGGGATGGATGTCTCTTCATTTATCTTTTTCAAAGAACGGCCCGGCAGTGTTCTCCACCTGCGCCGACCGCCTTGACTTCCTCTTCCTGTTCTGGGTCGCTTTTGGCAATCAATGACCATGTGTGGTTGAGTCTCTGATACTAGTTGCATAAATCCATGAATAGTATCTGTAAGGTCCCAGAAAGTAATGCTACCATCTGTAGATCCACTCACAACAATGTATGTATCTGCATGGTATGCAGTGTCTGAAAAACAGAGTTAGAACTTCATTATACTGAACATCATTATCAGACACCTTTCCCCCAAAACTTCCACCCCACACACCCACACACAAAGAAAAAAGGAAAAGCAAAACAAAAACAGAACTGGCCTTTGCAGTTGACACTAGCTGCAGCAATAATATGCTTGAGCACCAGAACTGGTGATCCCTGTGGAGCCAACAAGGCAACATCAAACCTGTACACAGAAGGAGCAGCTGGTTATATAGCCAATAATACTACTAGAAACTTTAGTTTACACATTTATAGTGCATACCATAGCCTAGAAGGCAAAAGAAGAGCACGGAGCACAACTGTAGCGTCAGAGCAAGCAACAACAACAAAACACACTGTCAAACTGACAAAAAAAAGAAAATGGTTAAGATTATCCTTATTCTTTCAAGAGAATGATACAAAAGGATACGCTAGACCCTATGTTGTCAGCAGTGCACTAGTGTAGGTTATCAGATCTTACTTGGTGGAAGGATGTTCCAAAAGAAATGCTGTAACCGAAAGATAACGCCAGTCATTTTCCAGCTGATCCACAATAAACTGGTTGGGTTGCATCATAGAGGAATCCCCTTCCTCATTATTCTTTTTTACATTGCCAGTTTTAAACCTATTGGAAAGCTTTGGAGGCATGTGGGTAGAAAGCCATTGAAATGTCATGGTTGAATCACCATTCAAGCTTTGCTTGGAGTCTATATCTAAGCCACTAGAACAGATATGTCTATTTTCTGCAACTTTAGGCTGTAAAACCCAAGTAGTCAGGACTTGCTTTGATCCAACGGATATTAATAAGGAAATGTTGTCCTTGTTTTTGACTAAAATGTCATCAGAGTTGCCATTAGGAATGATGTTACATGATTTATCTAACAATGTGTAGCCCTTCTGCACGAAGCATATCGCTCTCACAGCTGATCCACCAACATGCTCCCCCAGCAGCTTGGAGGAACACCATTTTCCAGCACTATTAATTGAGTTCCTGTAACAAACATCAAGACCAAAAGGTATCATTTAAATCCTTGCAAAAAATGATGCCGTTTACAGAACACCTGAAATGAGCAGCTATACTTTTTCAACACTGCATAGAATAGAGAACCAGAAAGTTACATCGAGCCGTGCTCGATGCTTGTGTATCAAAGACAAATCATTACCCTGTAAGTCGCACGGTTCCATCCTCACATCCTGTTGCAATATACAGATCTGAGCTCTTCTCAGGATTTGAATAGCCTGCTGGATCTATGAAGCACAAAGAATGCACTTCTCTTCCATGGAACTGCATATGGAAAACTTGAGGAAGCAATTTCTTGTCTTGACATGGTGCCCAGTGCCTACGAATGTGAATGGTATGATCCTGCTAGAAAACCAACAGGATCAATTTAACTATGTGAGCAAAAATATATAGCACCTCAGGTGACTCACTTTTATAATTTAATAATCCACACACAGTAAGGAGTATAGAGTGGTCAACACGCTAAGAGCCATATAAATGCAATCTAAACTTGCAAATACAGCACAACAAAGAGAGAAGGAACCACAAGCAAGGGAAACACAAACCTTAACAAAGGCAAAACAATTCTGATACTCAGGGACCATGCCAAGATAATATGAACAAGGACGGCGCCACCCTCCACAGGATATTTGAAGCAGCTACAGAAGACGAAAATTCAGAATAACAGATTAAGTGAACTATTGGTTCTATGTTCCAATGGCCCAATTCATACAGCATGTACCTACTTACATTTGTTTCATTTTCAAGGTCCCAAATGATAAAATCTGCAGAAGTGAAACCTATTGCATAGGTGCTAAGCAATTGCTTTTCTGAGGCATGATGAGGAAATATGGATTGAACGGTGCCCAACTCTTTTACTTGTCTCATTCCAAAAAATTCAATCTTTTGCACATTTCTGTCATACCTGAAAAAGCAAATGCAACCATCTCCCCCTGTCTATAAAATGTTCAAGGATCAGTAGTGAATGCCAGGCTAAGTTCATGAACTCAATCAAAGGAATAACAAAAGCACCCTAAACATACAGTGTGAATTTGAAGATGATCAGAAGTTGAGGTAATTATATGAACACTTGTGACACTAGAAATTCCATGAGCTCCTTTAAAATAATCACATGAAGGCATATTCTGTTGTGTCCCACAGCTCTCATGTTCTACCAGTACTTTAGGGAAAGGAAAGACAGTGATGTTACCCTTCTTATCACCAGCTACAAGGATCTGCATGAAATAAGAGAAACATCACATGTCACATTTGCATATGTTTTGTCCATGAAAACTATGATCAAATCAGATAAGTTATTTCGTTCTTTCTAGCAGGATCGCAATTCTCTTCTACCAAACAGGCTACCAATTACATTTTTTTCTTATTTGGCTCTTCTTTCTGCTTGGTATGAATCAGGCACTAGTATTCTAGCTACATAACCCTATATAGTCAACATTCCTACAACCATAACATTACCATCTGCTGCTCACACAAAATATTACATCAGTCAGCAATTCAGCATGTTTGATTTTTCCTTCAAAGAGAAGGTGGAATGTTCTAAAATAGTTACCTCATCCTGAGCAAATGCATCTAAGCACATGATTCTTGCCCCAAAGGAAGATTCAAACACAGCAATAAGAGGAACCTTCTGAGATATAGTGATATCAAGGGTATTTGAAAGAAGGGCATTCCTTATGTCCCATAACTTAAGCACACCTCTAGGATCAGCTGTGAAAATGTGTCTGCAAAGGAGAAGGGAAATTGGTGAGAACAATGAATGCCTGCCGACTGAAGTATTTAAGTGAAAAAAAAAGATCGACCATTTCACAGACCTACATTCAAGCGATTTGCACCAGTATACTCCTAGTAGCTGCCTATCTTTTTCTGCTGGCCAGGTAAAAGATGAATTTACTTTAGGTCCAAGATGACTGGCAGTTAAATGGACAACAGTAACATTTCCACGTCCATCTCCAAGGGAAATGATATCATCCCTATTCAGTGAAATGTCTGAGTGCATTACCATAACATCCATGCAAATAATCGGTGCCACCTCAGCAACTTGAGTAACCTTGGTCCATCTTACATCGTTGGAATTAGAGAGCTCAGCATGATGCAGATATCCATTGTTTGTGGCAACATAGAGATCATTTTCTTTTACAAAGTGTAGGTATCGTACATACTCACTTTTGCTGTGATGAACCAAACAAATAATTACTTTCACAGGCACACTACAAAACTACAGAAAATAGAGATAACATGTAGATTATGACAAATCACAGAAACACCATACCTGTCCATGGGCCCATACTGTCCTGACACTGTAGGGGATGATATTGAAAAGACCTCAGAATCATAATTGACTTCGTCTGAGACCACCTTGTCTTCCATTTTGTCATGACAAGATGAGTTATAAAGATGGTGCACTTTGATGGCTGAATCAAACCCCGCGGTGACAAGCAGTAGTGTGCTTGGATCATATAAACACCGCCATATTCCTCGGCCGCTGTAAAATGGAAGCAGTACCGCAAATTTAAGTCATCCTAAGGGTGACATTTCTTCCTGTCCAAATTGTTAAACTCCAGCTAACAATCTAACTAAGTGGTCTACCCAACTTACATGTGTTCCCTGAACTTCTTGATTAGCTTTCCGTCCATAGCCCAGATGCAACAAGAACAATCCTCACCGACTGTAATAACTAACTAAAAGGCCGGTTCAGTTGGAAACATTAAGATATATTTAGGACAACTAAAAGAGCTCAGCTAGAAAACTTAAACTATATTTTAAGTTAAAAAAAGTTTGGCCAACTTACAGAATTAGATACATAGCAATCCCATATTCTAGCACTATGCCCAAAAAGTGTGAGTTTCGGTATAATCCGAACATCATCTTGCCCATCTGCCTTATTGACAAAGTTCTGTGACTGAGAACTCAACATCCAGATGTGAGCACTGCCATAACAACGAAGCTAGGTAGATGATAAAAGTAATACGGAAGACAGAAGCATTGAAACAAAAAATGTTCCAGCAGCACGACAAGTGAGCATAGAAAATCTAGTGTAGAGAATGCAGAAGGAAGTGAGGGAAAATGAACCAACCTACGGTCATCGGAAACAGACATGAACTTTGATCCATCAGAGGACCAAGCTATTCTAAATATTGAACCTTCATGTTCCTTTAACCTTCCAAGATGAATTGTTATATATTGCTTATCACTAAAATGCATATTCTCATAGTCCTCTACACCGAGAGTGTCGCTCTTGTATGAGCATAACAAGGATTTTTCCAGAGCTTGGGGTACAATTTTCCAAATAAGAATCTGTGAAACAAAGTTACTACTCAGAACGAATTTCTATACAACAAAACTCTCCCTAAACCAAAGAATTCTTTTTATCTCAGGTTTTACTTGTCGTAAAGTGGAGCTGAAAGAGAAACAGCTCAGAGCCTGCAAAACTTACCTCATTTAAAATTGTTCCAGAAGCCACAAGAAGAGATTCAAGAGAGTTTCCCCACATTCTCATCGAATATAGTAGGCACTTCTCTGAATCCGGAAAACAACACCAGAACCAAATGTCAAACGAGCTTTCAGCACAGAAGATACCATATCTCGTTAGGACAAACGGAACACCGAGATGCTCAATTGCTCATCTAACCTGGTGATTTCACTCGGGCATGCAACACACGCTGGCTCAAATCCCATAATGCCACTGAATTGTCACTCAAACCGATCGCGAGTAGCCCATCAGCCTGCTCCCAAAACAAACTAACCACCATTAAGTACAAAATAGTGGTTTTCGCCACAGAAGCAAGTAGCTAGAGCCTCAGCTAAGCTTCATACCTCCAGGAAGCAGGCGTCCAGCACCCAGTGATCAAATCCAGGGAGCCTCTGCTCCAACTCCAACCGCACGCTGCACGCTTCGCCATCCTCCGCGTCGACGCGAATCCTGAAAATCTTCACCCTCCTCTCACCAAACACTACCACGGTGACATCGCCAGGAGACGAACCGTCCGGGCAGCGGGGCTGGATGCCGTGGACGCGGACGCCGTCGAGCACTTGGAAAGAGGCGACAAGCCTGGTGGCGTACACGTCGTAGACAAGCAGCTCCGATCCTGTGCCTGCAGCAGCAAGGCGAGCAACACCATAGGTACCCCCACCCATTCACTGATGCAAATACGCACGGAGGAACACAGAGAAAGGAGGTGGAGGTGATACCGGCGAGGAGGAGGGGGCCCGGGGAGGAGGGGAGGAAGGAGAGCGCGGAGACGTCGCCGAGGTAGGAGGCCGGCCGCAGGTGGTTGCCGGCGGCCATGGGGAGGAGGAGGAGGGAGCCGAGCTGGAGTAGGGTTTTTTCTTTTTAGGGTTTAGGCCATGGCCGCTTGGGCTTTGGGCTTTGATAGAGAGAGAGAGAGAGAGATTCCGGTTGGGTTCGGTGAGATTCTCTCTCTTCTAATATTCTTCGTTGCTTGCAAGTTATTCTGCTCTTGCCAGATTTCTTCCTGAAAATCCCAAGGAATTTACGATTTTTCCAGAGGCGAGATTGAATCTAAACTGTGGATTTCCAGAAATTTGCATCAAACTTCAAACCCGGTTCAAAAATGCCACCAAAAAACGCACCCTTTGATGTTGTATTTGTCGTGTGTGAGGAGAACATCTTTGGATGAAATTCAAATATTGAATTGCATGGCAAATGCATGCTACTAGTAGTTAACATCTCGCAATAAGAAAAGGAAATATTTTACAACAAAACTCGTATATTTTCTTGCACGCACACTTAAAACACACGAGAACGAATGAAGGGAATCAGTACTTGATCCTGGAGATTGTGAAAGCAAGCGGTGCAGGTAAGAAAAATCAACATCACTAAGAATATTTTCAAATGCAATGTCGTACAACCAAAACTATAATGCTGTGGATATATCTTCAAGCTGCAAAATCATAAATCTGGCTATCTGATCAGTATATGACTAAGGCAACAGTACAAAATTTTAGATGTAGCTCCCACAAAGAAATCACAACAGGGATTTCTGACTCAGTTATTGTCAGTTTTTGCATCTAGCTTCTTTTCAGCTTCACTGATAATCTCTAGTTGTTCCAAAAAACTGGTCAGTTTTCTCATGTCCTCCTCCTGGACATTCTGTGGAGCCTTCTCTTTATAACCGAAAGCTTCCATTTTCTGTGATAGGGCATGTTGCAGCCTGCGTGCACGGGTAATTGAAAGTGTTACTGGTAGCGCAGGGTACCACTGAAACATAGGAAAACGTCCTTAAAGATATTTTGAGCTAACATAAGCACGCTTACTTTTGAATTTCTTCTCTTTTTTTCCTTAGCTTTTCAAGCTCAACTTCTGCATTGAGAGCTCCTTGGAGTTGGAGGCATACAGACAAATCTTTGTTCACAACAGCTGTTGCACAGTCAGGTGGTGTTTCATCATTCTCTGTCAGGATCTGGATAAAATTTGAAATATCAGATCAACACTCCATTCCAGGTTTCAGTATGAATTTCAATCCAGATAATTTTGCTAATAGACAAAAAGGGAATGCACACATAATTGTAGAGAAGTTTAAGGCAGCACCTTTAGAGATGATATAGAAGAAAGAGTCACAACTAGAGACTGATAACATTGAACAATGGCAGCAATCTCTTGGCCTCGGCAAAGCGCAAAAGCAGGCCGTCTGGTCATGGAAAAATCAGCAAAGAAAAAGAGTTAGGTATCGAACAAAATGAATCAATCAATCAAGTAACAAGACATCATGGACATTACAGGAATAACATAAGCTAAGCTAGATGATTATACACACACCTCTCGTTTGTATCAGTTGGTGGCTTCAGAGATCTTAGTTTGTTGACAGTATCCGAGGCAATATCTATTTCGTTTTCAAGCTTATCATCTGCCCATTCCTGTCATAACGGAAGATATGTTTCATTGGGTAATCGTGTGCTATTATATATTGGCTCAATTATATTTCTAAATATAAATTATGTCTTCTTTTTAAGACAAATGTACTACCTTAACAAGGGATGGGTACTCTGATACCATAATGGAATCTTTCCGACAAGAATCTTTAGGCAGAGGAAGACGCTGCCAGAGCTCTTCAGTTACATAAGGCATGAATGGGTGGAGCAAGCGCAAACCGGTATCTAAGCAAACCCATAAGGCATCTCTAGAGGCAGCTCTTGCTGATTCGAACTCTTGAGAGTCATTGAAGAAGTTAGGCTTTATAGCTTCCATAAACACATCACATAGTTGGTACTGCCACCATGAATATATAGCAGACGTAGCATCAGTTGAAAATTTGTATGCTTCTAACGAGGTGACAGTTTTGCCAATAGCCTTGTTAAGCACTGACAATATCCATTTGCATATTGGTGGCATTGTAGTTACAGAAATAGTTGCAGGGGGAGTGTAATGATTGCCAAGCTTGCCCATCGCAAAACGAATGGCATTCCATAATTTGTTGCACCATTGTCGATATCCAACAACTCGTTTGATATCCAGGTTTATCTTGTCAGACTGTGGACAAGAGATACCATTAGAAGATGAATTGCAAGCATGACATGACAGAAACACAAATGGATGTGACTACAACCTGAGAAGTGTAAGAAACCAGTGCAAAACGGAGGGCATCAGTACCACATTCAGCAATGCCATCAGGAAAATCTTTCTTCTTCCCATCGCTGGCAATGTTCAATTCATTTGGATCCAGATTGCCTTCTTCCAAACGTTTGAGGAGACCTTCCAGGGGAATACCATTTATCACATCAACAGGATCAATGACATTACCAAGCGACTTAGACATTTTGCGTCCATGAGCATCCCGGATCATAGGGTGCAAATAAACCTGAGCAAGAGAGCAGAGCCACAGTTTAAGCATATGTGTTCAACAAGAATCCATAACTTACCAATGTAAGTTATACTTCTAATTGCAGCTAAATGTGTCTTAGGTTACTAAATAATTCAAAATATAGATGTTAAAGTTGGAGACAAAAGGTAAATTTTGTGTGTTCATCTATTAGGATAGTTCCCAATCAACCATGTATCGTGCCCAGTTGAAGTAGGATACAGACAAAAGTGTAAAAAATGTTCAAAATTAACAAACTAGAGTCCATTCAGATGAAATTAGTGTGACCTATTGAAACAAATGGTACAACAGAAAATAGTGATGTTTATTTCTCCTTCATTTTAACATCCACAGCTAGCAAAATTGAAGATAGATTTCTTCAGGTTTGAATTTTGATCAGAGTTATACTGTAGTATTAAAGCATAGTTTCAGCCGTGCTATAAAAGATAATGGTATCAATTGGTTAATAAGTGTAAAAAATGGACGAAATGTATAGGTTGCACTACTAAAATGGTATAATGTAGTTTTAATGGTATAGAAAGCACATTTGTGCCACTTGTCATTACCTTCTGAAATGGCACATCACCACCAAGTTGCATCCCCATCATCACCATCCGTGCTACCCAAAAGAAGAGAATATCATGTCCAGTTTCTAGCACCGAACCAGGGTAGAAAGCTTTAACGTCAGCTGTATCATCTGGCCAACCAAGTACGGTTAATGGGAAAAGACCAGATGAAAACCATGTGTCCAACACATCAGGATCTTGATGTAACTCGAATTTCTTCCCAGGATACTTTTGATGTGCCTCCAGGTTTGCTTCGCTTTCGTTTCTAGCAACAATCCAACAGTCATTATCAGAACCCAGAATTTTCTCTTGATCATCTTCTAGTACAACATACCAAGCAGGCACACGATGTCCCCACCAAAGCTGCCTTGAAACACACCAATCACGTATATTTGCAAGCCATCTGTAAGGATATAACAATGAATGGATCATTTTCTTCTGATTTCATTACTTTGACATGATGCCATTTGCAATAGATGGCATAATTCTAAGAGACAAAGGAGAAGGTGATAGACATACCTATACCAGTCCTGCTCATACTGTTGTGGAATAATTTCAATTCTTTTGGACCTTACAGCATCAATACCTGCTTTTGCCATGGTATTGCAATTAACAAACCATTGGGGTTTTATCATAGGCTCCACCACATCATTAGTTCTTGAACAAACACCCAAACACATCTCGTTCTTTTTTGTCTCCTTGTACAAGCCCTTATATTACAGACAAAAAAGGGGTAAGGATAAAGCTTCAACAGAACAGAATCCATATCAAACCAAATGAAAAAAGAAGAAGACACAAACAGAAAATAAATTGGTGAAAGTACCAGATTACGTCAATAATTGAATGCTAGTTTCCACATCATTATTACTCAACTATAAAAGCATTAACCAAATGCGGGCCTCAAGATTTAATAGAATCAGTGATGTCGACAGAAACCAATACATCATATTTCTCAGAAAAGTAATGCTATGCTAAGAGGCTCATTAATAGAAAATGAGAGAGGAGGGATGGAGGGATAGAACAATGCCAAAGGTAGGAATCCTTCATGATATATTGCACTAACTCCTTATCGCTTACACTAACCTTAATGGTATGTTCACAATTTTGTCTTATTCACTGATACAATTTTGCAATGATGCATAAATCCATAACAAGCCAGCAATAATCCATAAACAATGTTCAGAGACTATGGATCACAAGACGATGTGATAGGACGATTAAGCAAATCTAGCAGTACCTTTGCCTTCAGTGCCTCAATAACAGCAACTCGAGCAGCGAATCTTGGCATTCCTTCAAATTGTGCACCTCCATTGTTGTTTATTTTCCCATCATCTGTGAAGATATTGATGAACTCAAGGCTGTGTCGCTTTCCAACCTCAAAATCATTTGGATCATGGGCAGGTGTAATCTGCATAAAAGACCAGCAAACGACAATTGAAGTGTATGCAGAAGATCCAAGTAGATGAAATCAAATAGAGATAGTCAAGTACTCAGAATCAGCTCCTACCTTGACAGCCCCAGTACCGAAAGTGGGATCCACTAACTCAGCATCGCAGATTATTTTGAGCTTTCGGCCATTGAAGGGATGAATTGCATACCTACCATGCAGATGCTTGTATCTATTATCCTCAGGGTGAACAGCAATTGCTGTATCACCAAGCATTGTTTCGATTCTTGTTGTTGCGACAATGATCTCACCCAATCCTTCCTCAAGTGGATATGCAAAAGAGATCAACACGCCGAATTGTACAGTTGTATTATAACCAGGAACCTTTAACATGGTTTCTTCTTTAATATCTAGATAATCAACCTAAAAAAACAGAAATTCCAAACAGATATCGATTTTAGTCATGTGTGCAACCAAATCCCCATAACAGACAATTAAAAGTCTCAATAACAGGAAAGAAAAAGACTAAGATGGCAATCAAAAACCAAAATCAACCGTACGGAAACAAACATGTAAAACATAACTGTACAATCAATAAAAGGAACAAATGTTCAACTCTAACAACAAAACAAGGCGATGAAACTGACCTATATATCAGGCCTTGTTTGTACAACCTTACAAAAGCTTCAGTTACAGCTTTCGATCTTGGTTTATCCATTGTAAAACACTGTTCCAAAGGTAGAGAGGAAGTTGCTATTCAGAACTAAACTATAAAAATAATACATTGTTCATACTGTCTCCTAACAACAGAAAATAGGAAATGTACCTCACGGGACCAATCAAGTGAGGCCCCAAGCCTACGTAGTTGATTCAATATGGTACCCCCATATTCATCTTTCCATTTGAGAACCTGTCCAGAAGATGATAGATAAAACAGAATAAACAAGAGAAAGGTAGATAAATGGTGAGTGAAACTAATCAAATAAAATACACAAGACTTTCAATGCATCATACATGATAATGTGCTCGCCAAAATTTTCATACGACATAGAACATTAGATTCATTTTTATATCCTTATGATAACGGTAATAAATTGTTTGTTTACAATCAAAAGAATATAGGGAGTTAACAGGCACAAACTTTTGTTCAGGAAAAAATATTGCTTACTTCAGATACAAATTCTTCACGCCCTATGTCATGCCTTGTCAATTTCCTTTCACGCATAAGCTTCTTCTCCACTACAACCTGATATACAGGACAGATTGTTAAGTGGTATTTACTGTTTCAAAACAATGCAGAAAGAAAAAAGGAATTAAGCAATTATCCAACAACGTGAGATCAAATAGAAGAAATTTAAGAGGTAAAAGAGATTATTGCTTTAGAGGTAAAAAAATACATGGTGAATAAAATTGAGCAACATGTGTTGACAATTTATTTTGAAAAACAAAAAATCTTACAAAAATGCCAGCATTTCATATGGATCTTTTGAAGCGCTTTCCCATTGGTGACTGAGCGATTGGTAAGTAAGTTGATAGAATAAAACTAACGAAGATATGTTGACTAAACTATATTATCTGCAGATGAGTGTTTCGTAAGATAAATTTCAGATGATGGTGAACCAAATCCAAGATGCAGACCTGTGTAGCAATGCCGGCATGGTCGACTCCTGGAACCCACAGAGCATTATAGCCTGACATCCTCCGCCAGCATATAATGGCATCCTGCATTGCTTAAATGCATGGCAGTTATAATCATTATCTTATGTCTAGCCAACAGCTACAACGTTACAATGGTTCTATGTCTCCGCAAGAATAATGATGACTACCTCTATAGCCACTGTAAGTGCATGGCCTATATGAAGTGCTCCGGTGATATTTGGAGGTGGTAAAACCTGAAAAGAAATAATTTAGCTGCTTGGCAGCACAGCAACGCATCTGGAAATAATCGGTTGTATGTAGAAAAGACTATATTGATTCCATGAAAAGCAGCTCGCTAAATCAGCTCATGTAATACCTGGTGCAAACTTCAAAGTATGAGCCACTTACTATAACAAATGGAGGCTTTTAGCTTGCGGGATCTGCCCCAAAATATCCTGACGATTCCCACCAGGCATACCATCTGCATTAAAGTGTGGAAATACAAATGCTTGCAATTCAATTAGGCCTTTCTTACTCTATGAATTATAAGATAAAGACAATGTAGCATCTCACGATTTCTCACCAGCAGCTGGGCTATACTGCTTGGCCATTTGAGATGCAAGAAATTTTTCTGCCCATGAGGAGTGTCTGTATCAATGAAATCCTCGGGATTCTCATCCTCAACAGCTTTCTTCCTTTGCTTCTTCTCACTTTTTTTAGGACCATCTGAAGCTGCCTGTGCCTACAGAAAAGCCAATCAGCATAAAAATAGAAGAAAATCCATCTCCACAGAGCATTTCACTAAGTAGCTATCTGGTTTACATTCAATAACATAGAAAATCACTAATTATGTTTCAACCTGGAGCCTAGCTGCCTCCTTTGCCTTTGCCTTGAGCCTTTTTTCCTCTTTCTCTTTTGCCTGTGTGAAGAATAGTTCACAGATCAGTGACTTTCGACATGTGCAATAGTAAACATTTTGTGTTCTGTCATTGTGAAAATCAATGACATTTTGACCATCTGAGGCCAGCTGGTGGCAGAGTAGTAATCTAGGCCACAGGAATGAATAACTAATACTGTAACACATATAATTCTAAAAGGCAGGTCAAGTCCACGCAGAATTTGATCAAATACCTTCTGATCTTTTTTCAACTTCCGCTCTAACTCTTTCTCATCAAGTGGCTGCATGTGTCATCCAGAAGAAAAGAAAAAAAGAAAGTAAATCAAATGAGCAACTGTATTGAAACAGAACACACATTGAATGTACTATAACACCGTGTATCACCCAACCCCAAGAGTTAAAATGGAAACAAAATTAACCATAAAATCGAAGGTACACATTACACTGGGTACACATTAACGTGGGGCATGGGGTTCAGCTGAACCCTAATTTTTTTAGAACCAAACTGCTATTACAGTATTACTACTACACCACGCTACTGGATGGGTTAATTCGAGCGATAGAAATAAAATCCAGCTCCGAGTGGACCTCCAATCTCTACCCATGACGACTCATCAAGTGGAGGTTTCGTTATTGCAGTTGGAACTGACCTGCTCCATCTCCGACTGGTCTACGCAGGCAGAGCGCTGGGCGACCTCGCCGGCGTGTCGGCGACCTCCCCGGGAAGAAGGCGGCGAGAAGAGGCGGCGGCGGCGGATGTCGAGGAGGAGAGAGGTAGGGAATAGGAGGGTGGTGAAAAGATGAGATCATGGGCCTTGGGCTGGGCCGTGGATAGCGAAAAATATCTAGTGGGCTATTGGACTTTGTACTAGTAATTGTCGGTATTTTCGGTCAAGGTGAGCCCAACAAGCTCGTTTGAAAATGACGTAGACGATGGATAAAACTGAGTTTGACAATTATTTGAGTGCGTAAATACATGAACTAGATATTAGAAAGTTGATAAATTGATTTTGAAAATGTTTTATAAAATGCTGATGATGAAATTCGTACCGGTTTAAGAGTTTAGCATATATTCAGAAGAGAACTATGAAAATGCTTTTTATCGGACGTTCGGGAAAAAATGGACAAGTGCATAAGTAATACAGATGCATGCAGTAAATGCATACTAGGAAATTCAAAATTAAAATGATTTTTTCTCTTTAACTATTTTTAAATTACAAACTAATTAATCATATTATTGGATTCGTTACAATTAAATTTTTAACAGACTATATTCTGACGATTTTTTACTGAAATATTTTTTTAAATAAGTAAACCATCTAAAACATTTTCATTAAAAATGATTTTTAATAATAAATAAAACATTTTTTAATAACTTATATTAAATCGAACATACGATCCGTAACCGTCTTCGAAGATCGGGTCTAGAATCATACCGTGAAAAAATACCTATAACGTAGGCTTAGTCGGTTTTGCCACCGAAAGTCTGGTTGGTGAGTCACAGATGTTGACTCGGCGAAAACCTGACAAGCTGAAATTCTTTGAAACCAGCGTGCTTTGTGATGAGGCTAAAGAGGATTAGCCACCGCACATGTGGATGTTAACCGATGAGCACATCGTGCAGCTCACCAATCCTTAGCGTCCACGACAAAAGCATATGCAAAGCTTTAGCTTGCCAAAGAGAGTCAGATGGAGATTAGAGAACGCAACAATTAGTCAAGGAGGATTCCTGAACCGAAGCCTCTACGCGTGGAAACGCCTACGAAGTTTTGTTGACAACTTAGACATAATGACATGCTAATGATCATTCCGGTGAAGATGACATTTCACCCGGAAATCCTTTATAAGAGACCTCAGGGTTATCATCCAACACTCTTTCACAGTTCTGGGTACTTCTTTCTGAACCAACCTTCCATCTGCAGAGATATCCACTATTTCAACACTTATTCAGATGGCTCAGGTATGATGCAACTGATGACTTCTTCTTCTTCTTCTTGCTCCTCCTTGATTTCTGAACCTTTCCATGTTGCTTTTGGTGGTTTTCTGCTACTGAAATTCAAAATCTTCGAGCTGAAAGAACTTATGGGTGTGTTCATCGTTTGCAGCAGAAGGTGGTGCTCAAGGTTCCAACCATGACTGACGACAAGACGAAGCAGAAAGCGATCGAAGCCGTCGCAGATATCTACGGTAAACAACTAGCACATCCTTTCTTGATTGTTCTTTGCAGTTTGGATTACACATGCGAGTACTGAAAGACTGAATAAGTATGCTCCTGTCTCGACTCTCTGAAAATCAGTTCAGCTAAGAGAGACTGAAATGGTTTATGTGAGAGACTTGCAACCATCTTGTTGATTCCATTTTATTTTCAATCGTCATTCGTTGTTCAACATCTCATATAATTATTCATAAAGATAGCTTTACAACCAATCAATAACTGGATTCTTGTGAGAAAAAAACAACGTTAGGTGGAGTTCGAGTGTGATACCTGATCAGACTCGGTGACGTGAGTCAAGCAGTAGGTCGTCCACATGGAATATTATTATAGATTTATGGGTGAAGAGAATCAAAATTCAAATGGTTCGTCCTTGTGTTTCATGCAGAGAGTTGGTGCAGATTGGCACCTCTGAATAAGTGGATTGGTTATGACTTATGCTGACATGAATAGCATGATTAATTGGAAAAATAGTCCAAATACAACCCCTGAAGTGACAAACTTATTTTGAAAAATGAATCAGCTCTGGTCAGAAAGTGCATCGAGATCATAATAAAATTAGCCATGAACTAGCAAAATAGTGCTCGATTAGTAAAATAGGTCAGATTTTTTGTTTGGCCGTGAGAGCAACTGTTTCTCTGCACTCATTCTGGAAGAATGTAATCACTCTTATATTGATTAATGAAATCCCTTTTCCCCGCAAAAAAATGTAACAAATAACAATGGAGCATCATCCATCATTTCTTCTGGGTTTGCAGGTATTGATTCGATAGCTGCAGACCTCAAGGACAACAAGATGACCATCATAGGCGACATGGACACCGTCGCGATCGCGAAGAAGCTGAGGAAGCTCGGCAAGATCGACATCGTTTCGGTTGGACCTGCCAAGGAAGAGAAGAAGCCAGAGAAGAAGGAAGAAAAGAAAGAAGAGAAGAAAGAGGAGAAGAAAGAGGAGAAGAAGGAAGAAAAGAAAGACAAGAAATGAAGCAACTCATCTTGAAGCCAATATCATCACGCAAACGGCAAAACAAAAGCTTGATTCCCCTCCTGAGTGCTGTCCCCATTTCGAAATGATCATTTTGTACACTATATTATACACACCCCACAGCTACAGCATCAAGCCTTTTGCACATCACGTCGAACGTTGTTTTCTCATCATGTTAGCTATAGCTATTAGCTAGCTGCCAGTGCAGGTTACAAGAAAGAGAAAATACTGAGAATGTGGTGGGCAACTTGCAAGTCATCTCATCAGATATTCAGATCCATGATTAGCTGCAGATAATTTACTTAAGAGCATCACCAGCACAGCTTCTGCAGGAGCTGGTTGTTAGAATGAACATTTGAGCAATGGAAATCTGACAAAGACCCTGCACCGTTCTCTGATTATGACGAGAAGGAGATGGATAATCCATAGCCACCATGCAACAAAAACAAGATCTTTGCCTCACGCTCAGAATGAAGTACTAAAACCAATTGATCAGAATGAACTTTGGTAGCAAATTAAAACCAATCCCAGCTACGAATGGATGTCAGTATTTCACTCAAACGCACAAAACTTAGGAGTACTATCTTTATTGACAGTGGCAATTGAACATGACCATCGATTAGGATTTATGGAAGAAACAGAGTGAGAGCAGCATCACTGTCAGGAGAAAAATGCTTCTGATGCATTCTGCACAATGTGGTGGTGTGGATGGAAGAGTGAAAGTGAAACCACTTCAAACGAAGGCACAGAAGCAGTTCATCTGTGAACGAGCATGAAAAATCAGAGAAGTTAAAAACACTACCGCGAAATGCTCGCACCGCAACGCTCCAGAGCTTTTTCCAATGGCGTGTTCGCTTCCGATATGGACGGACCTATGGGGTGGTCTGCGTGGCCCACCCAAAAGGAGGCCCACCCAGACCCCCACCCTGCTGCTATTTGTTTCCTGCGTGATCCCTCGCGACGGTTTGTCTCCTGCCGTCCTGCATGCTGCGCGCGACGAACGATTTCCAAATCCCGATCCCTAGTGGCGATCCTGGCTCGGCTGTCCGGCTACTGTTGCCTACTGCGCCCGGTTGCTGAACGAGGTTGGAGCCGACGAGGAGCTGGACGAGGATGAGAACAAACAACTACAATCTAGATTCCAAAGACCCGGTATGATGAGCAGAGTAGATTTGAAAGGTTTATGGTTCTTGGTCTGAATTTTCTTCTTCTCTTCTCAAATTCATCCAAAATTTATGAAAAAAAAGAATATATATTTCGATTTCGAGTCGTCGGTAATTAATGATGTGTCACTAGCAGGAAAACTGTATTTTTTTATGAATTTCTTAGTAGTTTACATGCAGTCTTCTGAGTGGATTTTCATAATTTTTAGTCAACTAGACATACATAGTTTACGGGAGTACAGAACAAATGAAGCCATTAACAAGTCTCGTAGCCAAGATCGGGTTAGTTTCTCCGTATCAAATTTAGTTTCTTTGTATAAAATTTAGTTTTAAATACGCCTTGTTGGTGCATTTTAGTAAATTTTATACATATATATTGGTCATTATATATGTGATATGTTAATTTTTTCGACTCGAACCACCTCGTCATCGTCGTCCTCAGCCCACCTAAACCTAAAATCCTAGATCCGCCAATAGCTTCCGATCATGTCCACGTCGCCCGGTGATGGAACTGATAGTTTTGCAAAAAAAAAGTCATATCTTTAATTGATAATCTTTCTTAAGTCCCTCGTCGAAGGTTTCTATGTTATGTATTTTTTTCATAAAGGCCCTTTATGTCCTTCTATATCTCATGTGAATGACAACAAATTCCAAGTTTAGGACTGCGCTGTGAAAAAGGAAATGTAAGGGAGTTTTCGGCAAAATAGACCATCCCTATCCCCTGCATTTCCTCCGAAACCCTACCTACTATTGTTCCTCCTAGGGATGAAAACGGTCGAGAAAAGAACTTAACCATTCCCGTTCCTATATTTTATTAGCACCCTACCCACTATTGTTCCTCCTAGGGATGGAAACGGTTGAGAACGGTCGGGAAAAGACCTTAACTATTCTCGTTCCCATATTTTGTTAGCGGGATCGAAAACAGGAACAGGATAGACGGACGGGAATACGAATTCGGTAATACGGGGGCAACGGGAATGGTCGAAAACGGTCAGGAGCATATCAATTATGATCAGGAATAGGTAAAAAATGGAAACGTTGACACACATATTATCTAGAACCTGCACACAAATAAGCAACCAACTATAATAATGCATTGTCATATCCAACTCTTTTTTAACCCAAAACTTTTTTAACCCAAAACCATGGTGATTTTACATAACTGTTACCTCTTTTTCAGCAGCACCTGCTTTACAAACTACAATTGATACAGCCAACATAGCATTCACTCCAATCTCAGCCTATATGATGCAGACATACAGTGTCAATAGTTATTATCTAACCAGGAGAACAAGCAACATAAGCTGTACTGAGTTGGCATCTACAAAGTTTTAAGCTTAACACTAAATTAAGATATTAGTAAAGAAGTAAGCTTTAAAAATTATTATAGAAAATAACACATCAATTATTTTTATCAGTAAACCTAAATGTTATGAATCATTGTTAAGAATTATCCTGTATATAATCTCTCATTGTAACTCTCAACAAATAGAGCTTAACAGTGTAGGATTAGGTTAATTTCATAAAATGAATATGGGATAAATACGAAAAAAATTTCAGATAAATACGGGATCCGCGAATACGGTCGGAAAAACACCTAACCGTTTCGTTCTTGTTTTCCGTTTTTCGTATTTTTCCGTTTTCATTTTTCTTACGAATACGATATTTGGTCGAGATTTTCGGTATTTGGTATCGGTCGATATGAGATTTTTCCGTACCTGTTTTCATCCCTAGTTCCTCCACCCCTTCTCTTCCTTTCCCCTGCCTTTGCACCGCCACTGCTTTGCCTTGCCTCCCCCGCTTCTCCTCGCCGACAACGGCTTGCCCCTCGTGCTCTCCCCTGTTCTTCCCCATCTCTTGGCGCTCCCCCCCACCGCTCTTTTCCCAGTCAAGCAAAGGGAGAGGACGGTGCGGCGCTGGATACCATGGAGTGGTGATGGAGTTCAATAGTAAGGAGGTCGATCTGCTGGCCCATTGCTTGACCCAGTGCGCAAGGGCAAAAACAAAAAAAAAAAACCTTCATGCTGGATCAGTGCATGACTGATCTGCCTCCCATCCTCTGTCTAACACTTGCCAACCGTATGTTTCACTTTTTCTCAGATGAGTGCAACTTGAAACCAATACAAACTGTTAATTGATATACTATTTAACTTGCCATACAATTTTTTGGGGATTCACGTTACATTTATTAATTGTTCGTAGAAAGAAAATGAACCTTCCAGTTTCTTTCTAAGCTGAATTTTTCATATGTTAAGTGTTAGTTACATAAAAGAGCTAGATGCTCGGGGCACAAGGTTGCAGGCAGGTCAATATGCTTTAGAGCTGTAAATTGGTTGCTCTGTAAATCCTGAGCAGTCTGTGCTTTGTTTTGCTCTGTGAGGACAAACTGATTTTGAGAAGCTAGAAACTCAAGTGAATTTGGCAAATACCATTATATTGTTCTTTTTTGCATATGATTTTGAGGTGAAGTCCACTTGGTCAATTAAGTTGTAGCCAGTTCCATATCAGATCCCACAATCTAAATGCTCATTTGTACTATATGTAATACTTCCTGAACCATTTGCACATTTTGTACAACTGAAATATTTCATCCCAAAATTTTTTTTTCCTTTTCATACTTCTCAGGCAATATGAACAGAAAAAGCCTCGATTTAACCTATATAATAGACCAATTAAAGTGGTTCACCAGCCATGCTCTCACATCGTCTGTCTCCATCAACAATCTTTTTCATAGTTTGTTGCCTGTTTTTATATGTTAGTTTTAATGGTTTCATATATGTTCTTATAACATGCTATAAATTATCATTGTCCTTCGCAAACAATATTAACATTTACTTCATGTATTTTTTTAACTTAACATTAACACATCACAGTTTCTCCTCACAATCTGAATGGTATAACTAACGATGCTATGTCTAATCCACTAAACAAACTTTAACTCCTTCGGGTCTCCTAACTCCTCATTTACACAACTAAAAATAAACATAAACATTAGGGCGCCAACTCTTTCGGGTCTCCTACCTCCTCATTTACACAACAAAAATAAACATTAGGACACCACGAAGCGCGCCGTAGGTTCTTCTCAGACGAGAGCGACGGTCTTCTCTTTCAGAAAAAAAAAACAAAAACAAAAAACAGAAGTCTTTTATCATTCAGAAATTGCAGAACAGTCAGAAAACAACATGCGTGTTCACTCGACTCTGTCTTAGCTCCCCTCTAATTTACAGCGAGCAAACTTGAAAGAAAACACCATTTTCTCGACTTTTTAACATGATGTCTGTTATGTTCGGTGTGAAAACTTTTTATTATTTTAAAAATCAACTAAATTCGTTTTTATTTTTAATATTAATACTTAATTAATTATATGTTAATATTTTTTATATGTGACTAATCACCCGTTTCCCCTGTCTGTTAGAACGCGCCCGCAATTCAGATCAACCCTATCAGTAGCGAATTCTTGGGTGAACCGAAAAAACACTGGCCAAGAGCTCGGCGAGCGTTTTTTAAAAAAAGCTCGGCGAGCGCAGAAATCCATCTTCTTGGTCTCCGCCGCGCGCGCGGCTGACGGACTGGGTCCAGAACAGCGAGAGCGAGGTGACGCGAACCGCCGCGACCATGATCCTGCTGCAGACCACCAGAAGCGCGGTGAGCTCAGGTAGGAGGCTAATGGCGGCCGGACGTACGGGTCCTGGACCGGCGAGAGCTCGCGCTTTCGATGGTTCGGAAACCGGGGAATCGGGAGACGACGGGGAAGTTGAGCTAGGCCGAGCCCTACCCACGCCACGGAGGCAACGCAGTCGTCGCCGTCGGTAGGAGCCATGGCGATTCCGACGGGGCGGAGCCCGAGACCAAGGATTGAGCGATGGATACGCATGGTCAATTTCTTCCCCCGTTTGCTCGGTGTCAGTTCAGAGATTGTAACGCTGAACTTGATCGTGTTCGTTCAGAAGCATGGAAGACTTCTTTTTCCTTTTCCGGCTCTTCCATCTCTGCATGCTAGTGCTAACCAGGTTCTAATCCTTAAACCTAACCGTATGGTTGTTCAAATTCTTCGGCTGTGCAACCTGACAGAGTGCAGAGCTCGACTCAAACTGCATCTTCAGAAACATAACAGTACTGATGGTATTTACCTGATTATCATTTTTAAGCAGCCTGTCAAACCTGTTGAGGTTGTCATTCGATTTGGCCCAAAAACCGGTGAATGGATTGGTCATGTTCTTCCAGAGGATTTTAAATCATGCAATATGTACCACCCAATTCTGCTAGGCTTGATTAGCTATGAACACACACTCGTAGGGATTTCTGTTCATTACCCATTTTTGGGCCTTTACTGATCCAGGCCACCGAGCTCCAGACTCCATAGCACATCTTCTCGGCCTCTCAGGAGTCAGGAACCCGATGAAAGTTGAGCCCAGTATATGTTGCCAAATTGAAATTGGGTTTTTGCGAGCAGCCAGCTTCACTGAAAGTCTGAAGCATCATTACATCAGGCTTCATCAATGATGCCTTTTGTCTGCAGCGAGCGACCGCCTAACGAGCACCTACCAACGGACCAACCTCCTGAATTAACCACCTGAACGATTCAATGCACAGTCCATACATGGCCATCGCCGCCGGCCGGATTAACTGATGACCATGCTTCTCGATCGATCGATTTATGGGCAGCGGTACAATTGTCAATAATATACCGATCCTCCTGTCAAGTGTTTATTCTTTTAACTTTCTGACAGGCGTATGGTTAGTAACATAGCTTTAAGTCGATGGCAAATTAACGCAAAACATTTAAATGAATACATCACACATGCATAATAACTGTAATTTAATCCGTATTTTTGAATAATATCGATTAGATGAATTGACCTCGTTCAGTTGTCAGAGAAAGTAGCTCGTGTCTATACTTGTGTGTACGTGGCAGCAACAGTCGAGACACGTGCGTAGCACGAGAGGCAGACACGTACGGCTGTAGCAGCTCACTCGATCGGCTATAAATACGAGGCGAACTCGTAGCTAGCTATCGTCGGAGAAGGGATGAGGACGATTAGGAAGGTATTGGTGGTGGTGGTGGTGGTGGCGATGGTGGCGGCGTGCGGCGGCGTCGGAGGGACGCTGGCGGCGGGTGGGTGCAACGCGGGGCAGCTGACGGCGTGCGCGGGGGCGATCGCCAGCGGGGCTCGGCCGACGGCGGCGTGCTGCTCCAGCCTGCGGGCGCAGCAGGGTTGCTTCTGCCAGTTCGCCAAGGACCCGCGCTACGGCCGCTACGTCAACAGCCCTAACGCCCGCAAGGCCGTCTCCTCCTGCGGCATCGCCCTCCCAACCTGCCACTCATGATCCATCCATCCATCCTTCCTTCCTCACTACTTGTACTTCTACTTCTACTTAATGCAAGCATGTAGCTTGAATAAAGGATCCATCGATGTATACACTTGTATGCGCGGCTGTCTTGTCGCTGCATAGTATAATCGATATTCTGAATTTCTGATTTGTGTGTCAATTTAAACTGTCAAGATGCATCGGTTTGCTCATGGCCTATACTACGTGTGGGGGCGCCTATTGCGCGCATGGTCGCGCGGGTTTCGCCCCTTCTATTCTATTCTTTCCTATATGTATATATATAAATTTTATGGATATCAAAAAATTTTGACGTATACTAAAATTTTGACTATATGTATATATATAAATTTTATGGATATCAAAAAATTTTGACGTATAAAAATAAGTAAACATTTATATAAATTGTATAGTCTCTTCTCTATATACATATAGATGTATATATATAAATTTTATGTATACAAAAAAACTTTAACGTATACAAATAAGTATACATTTATACAAATTGTATAATGTATACAACTTTTATATACATGGGCTGAATTGTACACAAACTTTATACACATGGATGAAAGAAATAAAGCCCGCCTGAGTGAATAAATTGGACCGATCTGTTAAATAAAAAATACTAAAAAAGAAAATCTTGTAGACCAAATTTGATAACGGTCAATTTGATCGTGTAGGTTGGGTCGAAAAATAAAATTTCGAAAATAGCAAATGGGCCAAAAACGAAAAGCGTGTGTGCCTTGTCCTTCTCTAATCTCTACTCCCAGTCCCACACGTGCAGATGCAGGGTCGCAGCCGTACTGGCGCAACTCAACGCAACTGACGCTGGGCCGGAGTGAGGCCCATACTAATTGGGCCGGAACGGTATTGCTAGCTACGTGCGGCTTATCCTATTTGGGCCGGAAGTGTACTTCCAGTTGCGTGCGGCCCATACGAAACTAGGACGGAAGCCACGGAAGTCCGCCCCTTGATAGTTGGGCCGGAACCTTACTGGGTGGGTTCGGAACGAGTGTGTGGCCCGCCTGTCAGCGGCCTGTTTAGGTTAGTGCTTAAAAACCTTTTGTACGCACAAGTATATGGCTTATCGAATTTGACCAAAATTTGGTTTGTTAAAAAATAAAATTTAAATACAAAGATCTTATGTTTTTCAATATTGTTTGAGTACGTATGTTTAATCGGGGCAGCTGTACTTTCAAGAATGTGAGTTTAATTTGGGCCCAAAATTAACTGTGAGGCAAAAGTATGCTTATCAAAAACATTTCTGTTACCGTACTTGGGCCCAAAAAGCGTGACAAAGTGTAGCAAGTAAACAAAGTACTTAACATCTCACATTGCTTTCTACAACCTGTATCTTTTGTGAGAGAGAGAGAGAGAGAGAGAGAGTCTACACCTGTAGGTATATATATGGTATATCTGAATATCTGATGGGACTCAGCATACAGTACTCAAGTACTGCTAGCTAATCATGCTAATCAAGCTGGGGGCCAACCGAATCATGCTAATCAATTACAAGTACTGTACTGATGACAGATTAGCTCATAATTATGTGCTAATCCTTTATCAGGTGGGCTCGATTAAGGAGACATCCTAACTGTTAGGTGGTGGTGATCGATATAGGATCAGAGCTGGCAACCAACACCATGATCGATATCATAGAAAGCCCATATAAACGCATCGTCAATTCGTCATCCATCACACAGCCCCAATTCGCTGTCCACCGTACAAAGCTAAGCTAACCGCTATTTGCTACCTCTGCACATATATGTATTGCTTCGTTTCTAAGGTTAGATCAACAAATGCATCCAACATTTGATATTCTTTGCAGTTTGAATATCTTAATCACGCACCAACATTAATATTATTAACGTACAGAATCAGCGATCGATCAAACAGATTATTAGCTTATATATGATATTGTTGCAGCAGTTTCAGACGTTGAACGCACTGATGATACCGGTTTTGCTGATCGATCTTATTTTTAGTTTAGTTGCACACATATAGAGTACTAGTGTGTTGAGTTGAGCTGTTTGTCGTCCTGGACCTGGAGCATCAACGTACGGAAATTAAATGATTTATTACATTCTTTTCTCCTGAAAAAAAAGGAGTAAGAACAGCTAACGATGCACTACTTAGCTACACGGAATATTGAAGTCCAGTTCTTGTCAAGTGGACTGAATATATAAAGGCGACAGATTGGCAAACAAAAGTAGGTAATTCTTGTTCCACCATACTACTAGTACTAAATACTGAACTTTAGTATCTTCTTGGAGTACTAATGATTGATGATTCTCACAAGATTAAACTAAAGGTCTCAGAAGATTAAAGCTAGGCAACCTGACAAATTAGATATTATAACCTGCCATGTATGAATTTTTTTTTCCAAACGATCAGATCGTCGTCGACGCCTTATATATTAGCTAAATACCCATACGTTAAATAACTTGATCATAGATCATAATATGTTTTAGAGCTTGAAAAACAAAATAAAATCATTTTTGTTGGCTAATCATCAGTCCACATTTGCACAATTACTTTATATACATATATTAAATATTAAACAACATCGCTACTTCTAATAATAAAAAAAATAAATCTAAATTATTTATATTCTATTGGTTTAAACAAATACTTTACCTTTTACCTTTTTTTCTCTAGCTTGCTAGCTGCTTTTTCTGTTTTTAGGCCCCACATGACATCCGTAGTGATGGTGACAGAACCATCATCACCATAACCATCATCATCATTACTCTTTTTTTTAATATAGTAGAGGAGAATAAACTGTTTTATTTTAACCAAATCTACTATGCACAGTTAATTAAAAACTGAACGAAAACCGTCACTACAAACAAACACTTTCAAAAAGCCTAAGGACATGAATTCTGATAGTTAATTAGGCAGGTAGTGCTTTCCAGCCATGAATATAGACCAGACCATATGGTTACTCTGTACTGAAGTAACCTCAGAGTACCAGGGTTTTTGTTTTCCACGAGAACCGACCGAAAATCTAAAAAACTCAAGGTTTCGATGCATAATAAAAGTAGATCTCGAGTGAAATTTTAAATGGATTTACGAATTTAAATTTTAAACAGTAAAATTCAACCAAAATATACTTTAAAATGTCATAACGCTATGGGTCGAAATCCAACAATTAATTGGAATGCTTTTTTTTATAAAAAAAAGGTAGGTCATATACTAACCCAACTTTTATAGGAAGCCAACACGACAACAATTACCTGAAACACTCGAAAGTTGAACCCTGGGTCAGACAAGCTCATGCAGAGCTTGGAACATAGACAAGCTGATGCATGTTGCACAGTTGCAATCTCCATGGATAGATGAGATGGGCTTACCTCCTCGAGTTTTTTTAAAAGAAAATTAATATGAGACGGTGTCTTTTCATTAAATATAACCGAGCCTCTAGATCAGGGTTTTCGATTCCATGGATTTCGTCACGAAATTCACGGTTTTTGCCGGTTCCGACAGTAGCGAAATGGTAGATGCACGAAAAATTTGATAGATTTCGGGAATTCAAAAATTTTGGAGACTTTTATTAAAAAAATACATCAAGTAGATCTCGATTTTATAAGAATTATGATATTTTTGTACATGAAAATACACAAATTTTTGGCCCTTAAAAATTGTTTTCTGTTTCGGGAAAAAGAAAAAGGGAAATTACAATGTTTTCATGTAATGTTCATAGAGGCCTATTGAAGCAATTCCGTGGATTTCGTCACGAAATCCACGGCAAGGTAGCAGAGGGCTTCCCGCACAAAATCTTACGAAAACCGTCGGCTTATGAAGTGCATGCTGTCGCGGGAAGTTAGGTTTTCGTCGTATTCAGTGCTTTTCGTATGTATTCGTCACTGTTTAGTATGATGTTTACAAATTGTAAAAAAGTATTCACTAATTATATTAGCACAAAATACTTATATGGCCCCATATTATTTGTACAAATTTATGTTTGCATACTATAATATGTATTCCTAGATTTATTTTCTTCATCGAAAGCACTGCGCACGCAAGCAACCAAACAAATTACAGAGAAGGAAGAGAGAAGAAACCTCTAGTTCTCTCACTACTGAATAAATTACAAGGCCATTTTTATCAATAAATTATATTAATTTAAACAATATACATAGTTATCATTATTCTATTTTTTGTTTTTTACTACATGTTAAACACCACATTAAGTATTTTCCCTCCGTAATTCATACAACCATACTTATATCAATATTATACATATTAATATAAATTTTTTCACACAAACATATTAGTGTAAATATCATAATTATGTATTCACTAATTTTAGTATTTTTCCTAATTTTTTGGACATCATTTACATATTTTTCACGACGGTTTAGCTATTTTTCGCACTAATCTTCACAGTTTTCGTGCGGAATCTGCGGTAAGCACGAAATTATTCAAATTCAAATTTGGTCACTGTTCATCACTGACGGATTTCGCACGAAATTCGCCATGCCGACGAGAGATATGCCGACGGAATTGGAAACACTGCTCTAGATACGTGGGCAGCTTGAGTTTGTATGAAGGTTTTAGAGCTAACCAAGCGGCAAATATGGCGAGAGAGCGCCTGTGCTGTGCATGGATCTCGGTGGTCGCCGGCCCATGGCAACGGCTTAACAACCTGGAACATCAAAGATGGCGGCTGTCATTGGCCCCAGGCTCGTAAAGCAGCTTAATTGGTTGGCGCCGGCCGGCCTAGCTCTAGAGATGCCAAGACGACATGACGCGCACCCAGCACCAAATTATTACTAATATATATATATAAAGTAATTCTTCGCTTTAGCTTAGTAAGTTAATCGATCAATTACCCAATTAAATTAAATTAATGTGTACTGGCATATATGTTAGTGCGACCCTGGAATGTATGTGTGTTAATCGATGTATGTTCTTATATATATTACCAGCTCACGGCCTGCCTGGAACAGTACGTCGTCCATCACTCTTGCTAATTAACTAAGCTACCCTTGATTGTGACACGAACTCAGAGCTACCATTTTCCTCTATATACATATAATCCATCCTCCTCCTGTCCAGCTAACGGTTTACGCTTAGCTAAGCTATAGCTACCTCTTGTTTTGGCGATACCATTTGCTTGCTGCTCGAATCGATCTCAGCGTCGCCGTCGCTCGCCTCGTCGGGAGCAAGAATTGAAGGAGACCTAGCTAGCTAGATGGCGGAGGAGGCGAAGAAGGTGGAGGTGACTAAGGACATCGCCGAGGAGAAGGCCGTGGTGCCGCTGCCGGCGCCGCCGGCCACCAAGCACGACGACTCCAAGGCCATCGTCATCGTCAAGGGTACGTCGCAAAACCTCATCTCTCTCTGCGATCGATCGATGTCATGTCCACTCGCATGCAGTTTCAGCTGTTTCATCTCATCAACTAGCTAGCTTTTTAAGTTCTAGTACTTGCCAAATATTATCCTTGGTGAGATATCTATGATATATATGATGCATGTCTGCTTGTTTCTTGCGTAGAATACCAGCAGGACACACTGATTGTTCATATATGGTTTCAGTTAACTTAGCTAGCTAATGGTTAGGCTTCCCATAGTAGAACTAGATGAACTAGAAGTTGCTTATACTTGAGTTTGGAACTTTGGATGTCGTTTGATATGATCAGGCTCATGTTTGGGATTTTCAAGAGTTCCCCTTTATCCGGTACTTATTGCAACCTGACTTCAGAAAAAAAAACAGTAGTAAGTTCAAACAATTAATGAACAAGTAACGGTTAGGCTTCACCAAGTTTAAACAAACTGCTACCGCACAATTTGAAAATAGATGGCTAATCAATGAGGAAGTATATGTTGAGTACCACACTATCATTCTACTTGCTTATTAAGTGCTGTGCAAAAAACTGAACGAATTTATTCTCTATTCTGACATATCCATTCTTCTTTCCCACCAGATGCTGAAGCTACAGGAGGTTCGGCTGAAAGAGGTACTAACACATAAATGATCATCTGAACTCTCATTTTAACCAGCAAAAAACACTTCATATTCATGCTTAATTATGTGCTCATCACTTCATTTTCCCATTCTTCAGATGCTTATCTCGCAAAAATTGTGTCGGAGAAGAGATTGGTACTGATCAATGCCTGGGAGGAAAGCGAGAAAGCTAGAGCAGAGAACAGGTACTATATCAAAACATGATCTTAAAAAAAAGGTACCATATCAAAATACTAGCATTTAATTGGTGGTTGCTTAAAAGCAAAAAAGGAATTAATCAGGGCACTGTAGTACGTTATTACTGACATGGAACATCACCTCTTTCACTGGTTAGCCAAATTCGATGGTGATCTATTCTTACGGTGCACTCAAAGTACTACCTTTCAAATCTGACGTTGCACTCATACCAACCAACCTGAAATGCTGACGGAACTTTCTTTCTGTCTCTGTCATTTCCCTTTGTCTGAAACAACAACAGGGCGGCCAAGAAGCTGTCCTACATCACTTCATGGGAGAATGCAAAGAAAGCAGAGATGGAGGCTGAGCTGAAAAGGATCGAGGTAGACAGATCGATCACCACTCCTAATTATATTTGGAGTGACTTTTAACTGTTAACTAACTGTTCAGTAACAAATAACAATTTTTGGGTTACTCTGTGACTGCAGCAAGAACTGGAAAAGAAGAAGGCGGCGTACGAAGAGAAGCTGAAGAACAAGCTGGCATTGCTGCACAAGACGGCGGAGGAGAAGAGGGCGCTCACCGCGGCGAAGCGTGGCGAGGAGCTGATCATGGCGGAGGAGATGGCCGCCAAGTACCGTGCAAAGGGCGAGGCTCCGACGAAGCTCTTCGGCCTCTTGAAAGCCTGAGAAAAATGATGATGAGATCAATATCATCATACATATGCTGCGATTTGGTGTTGTTATATTAGTCTGGGACTTACAGCGTTTGTATATGTGCATGCATGGCATCGGTGTTTGCGTCGTGTGTATGTCGTCTAATTGAAGGGCCATTTGTTTGTATTTTGTCAGTTGGGTGGCTTCATTTCTGGTGCATTTTGTAAAGGAATTGTGTATATGCATAGGGAGTGCAGGGTCTGATGGATTATGAATACGTTTATTCTTTCATGAAGATTTGTTAGTAATTAAACATTCGTTAATTGTTGCGTATTTTCAAAAAAAAACAGCTTAGTTTGTTCCTTTTCTCTGTTGAAATATAGCACATGAAAATTTCTTTTATGCCTAAACCTTCGGCCATCTTGTATAATGAAAATTTCGTTCGTATAGCTATTTTACAGAAAATTTATTGAGTGTTTATAAAATTAACCCCTAGTCTGCCTAGCTATTTTGCAAAAAACCCATTAAGTATTTATAAAATTAACCCGTAGTCCCAATGTTAAAAAGAAAGTGAAGGCTTGGATTAAAAAAAAGACCTTCTGCGTCCCTCCCTCCCGTCCCCATCCGCACCGCACCTACGCCCCTTCTCTCCGTCGCTGCCGGAGCTCCAGCGTCACGCCCGCGACCTCCCTCCTGTCCCCATCCGCGCCACGTCCCCTCCCTCTCGTCGTTACTCGGAGCTCCCGCGCTGTCGCCTGGACCTTCGCCCTCCGCCTGCTTCCCTCCCTGCGTCATCGTCACTGCTGTCGACTTGTCGCTTGTTGCAATGCAGAGGATATTTATTAGTAACAACTATGCAAGCAACTATGAAGAGGGTCGGAGAATAAAACTCCGACACTCTTTGACTTCAATTTTTTTCTCAGACATCAATGGTGCTTCCCCCATCTAAAGTTGTTTTAGTTATCTGAACATCTGGTAGTGACAGAAACATATACCTTTTTTACTTCACGATTCCACAATCACATTTGCCATATAACTGATAAATCAGGGCATAGCACATATCCTTCAGCCGATCGTACTCACCCAGATACTTGAAACAAAACAGTTCCAACTCTAATCTGAACTTGAGTATTCTAACACGTGGTTTCACCGTCTTGCTCAAAATCTAGTTTTGTCGAGACATCAACGCCACCAGAACAGGGTGCTCGTTCCGGTTGCCGCCGTCGAGGTCTGCCACCGCCGTGTCGCCATCCGCCGCGACCTCCAATTTGCCATCATACGCGGAGGCATGACGGAAACCTTGAAAGCCGTCTCCTAGAGGAGAAAGCGTATAGTATGCTGTAAGACTTTGCAACTGCAACCGCGATCCGGTTGGGGATATAAAATTCGAGGGACCCACTCGTCAGCGGAAGGGTACAAAGAGACAGACAAACCGAGGAGGAGCCCACCACCAGCAGCCACCACGGCGGCGGCGGCGCCATCACCAACCCCGCCTCCTCCTCCCACCACCCACACCTACAATACAAGTAGTGGTCGTCGAATCCGCGGCCGCGCTCGCCTTAGCTTCCGCCGCACGCGGCGCATGCCTCACCGCCCTACCCTGGCCCAGCTCCGCCGCCTCCTCCTGCCTTGCTCCTCTGTCCCCGTCCCCGTCCCCGGCGCCCGCCGCCTCTCCTCCCTCGCGCCATGGCCTCCTCCATCGCCGCCGCGGCGCAGGCGCAGCCAGGTAAGCAACGTTCGTTCACGGTCGATTTTCATTTTGCCTCACGATGACGGGGTTGGGGATGAATCGATTCGTGGCGCGCAGGTGGTGCTGTGGCTGCGGCGGCGGAGTATGAGGACGTGCTGGGGCGGCTCTCGTCGCTCATCACGCAGAAGGTGCGGGCGCACAGCGGCAACCGGGGCAACCAGTGGGACCTCATGGCGCATTACCTCCAGGTCCATTTCTGCCTCCACTTTCCAAGTATGATAGTAGCCTATTGGTATTGGAGTAGGATGGATGGGCTGTCTGATTCGATTTTCGATCGGGTGGATTTGGCTGTTGATGTGCAGATTCTGGAGCTGGAGGAGCCGATCACACGGATGAAGGTGATTCATGTCGCAGGGACCAAAGGGAAGGTAAACTAAATTACCTGATGATCAATTCCACCTAGAAATAGAATCGCTACATGTCGTGTGGTTTCCATTTCGATGAAGAATGTTTTTAGAGAGTAGAGATGCAAGGTACAGAAAATCATTAATGGAGCAGGTCTATGCAAAATCTTAATGCAGCCTATGTGCAGCATTAAGTTTACCAATGCAATAGTTTTCTGTTTGGTACTGCATTGCAGGGCAACCAATTCCAGAGCTTTGCTGGCAAGTTAAAAATTCTTGTAAGACTCATTTGCTTCCTTATGATGTGGAGTTTGAACAACACATGGGCTTTATCTACAGGGTTCAACATGCACATTCACAGAGTCAATCCTGCGATCATGTGGTTACAGCACAGGGCTGTTCACCTCACCACATTTGATGGATGTCAGGGAGCGATTCCGGCTAAATGGGTAATTTCCTTTCAATTGTTCTCCTTTACTTTCCTTTGCCTGTAATGTTGAATTGTTTATTGATAATGCTTCTCATGTCGATACTTCTGAATAAGTTTCTGGGCTTAGATGTGCTACACCATGTCTTTTAGTATGTTATTTGGAATTTGAATAACTATGTATTTTACTTGTTCTGATCTAGCTCCTAATTGTGAGAGCATCAGGGTGGATATTTCTGAAGAGAAGTTTTTGAAGTACTTCTGGTGGTGCTGGAATAAGCTGAAGGTATGTCTATCTTTGTTGTTTCATATGATGGCTTTCTGTGGTGGGTGCTTGAAGTTATAAAAAACAACTACGAAATAAATGATACCAGGAACTTGCGCATTTTATGTATATTGTGCTGTTCTGCTTCTTTTGTTATCAAAACGTCTAGATGATGATGCACATGGGTGTACTTTCAGGAGAAGACTGATGATGATATTCCCATGCCAACCTACTTCAGGTTCCTTGCATTGTTAGCATTCAAGATATTCTCAGCTGAACAGGTGAGATAAGAGCAAACATGTCCTGCTTTAACTTTTTTTACTGTTTGCATCTGTTTCTACACATAAAACATTTCCTTTTCTTCCTCCATTTTACTTGAATGACACTGTAATTTTAGGATTTGAATGTACTCCCTCCGTTTCATATTATAAGTCGTTTTTGACTATTTTCCTAGTCAAATTTATTTAAGTTTGATCAAGTTTATAGAAAAATACAGTATCTTTTTCAACACAAAACAAACATGTTGTCAAAATATATTCAATGCTAGATTTAATAAAACTAACTTGGTGTTTTATGTGTTGCTAAAGTTTCATATAAATTTGGTCAAACATAAAAAAAATTGACTAGGAAAAAAGTCAAAACGACTTATAATATGAAACGGAAGGAGTACTAAGGTAGTTGCACCAAAGACCTTCTCACATGTTTCCGTCTGAGACTTGGAATGTAGTGGAACCATTTATTATTTGATGTTTTACTCCCTCTTTTTTTTGGGTCAAACAGGTTGATGTTGCTGTTCTTGAGGTTGGCCTAGGAGGGAAGTTTGATGCTACTAATGTGGTATGTTCTGTTCTGTTCCAGCAATATAGCTAGAGGTGGTGTGCAAGTGTTCATGTTGTGTAATTGAAGTCCAAGATAAACTTGACTGTACTATTTTAGTATTGAAAACCTTTCTTGTCCTAGGCCCGACCAGGCTGATTGCTATTTTTCTGACCATCCTTTCATCCCATGTGAAAAGTGCGATCACAAGGCAAGTTGTACTAGTGTATGATATATTCATTGAGGTCCAGCCATATGTTGTTGTCTCCTATTTTAATCGGAGTTTAAGTTTAGTTTCTGTTTCTTCCTAACATTTATGAACTCATTTAGATCAAATACTGCATCATGAGGACACAAGTCATACAAAATGCAAGAGAATAAGTGCATAACTGGTCTATAACTTTGCATTTCTGCAGGTTGAAGCACCTGCGGTTTGTGGAATATCTTCCCTTGGATATGACCATATGGAAATTCTTGGTTAGTCCTGGAACTGGCAGTTCATGCACCTCTATTACTAGGGAAAGTAGTTTCATGCCTTTGCCATGTGCCCTGTGAACAGGAAACACACTTGGAGAAATTGCTGGGGAGAAGGCAGGGATTTTCAAGGTCTTTTTAACCACTACCCTAAAGAAGTTATACTACAAATTAGGATGGACTGTTATATTATCACTTTTTTCACTTGGAGTGTTGCCAATCAAAATAAAATCTGTAGCCAACAATTCTTGATCCTTTTGGTTCCCTTTGTGGCATCTGATATTAACAGAAAGGAGTTTCGGCCTACACTGCTCCACAGCCAGAAGAGGCTATGATTGCTCTGAAACAAAGGGCTTCGGAATTGGGTGTATGTTTTGTTGTCAAATCTTCCTTTTGTGCTGTAATATTTGTAAACTCGATACTTAACACAACTGAAAGCATATCTGAACATAAGCTAGTCTGTTCCTTCTGAAGGTTTCACTTCAAGTTGCACTTCCTTTGGAACCCCATCAGTTAAAAGATCGACGTCTTGGATTGCATGGTGAACACCAATATGTAAATGCTGGCCTTGCAGTTGCATTGGCTAGTACGTGGCTTGAGAAGCAAGGACATGCAGACAGAATGCCACTCAACCAAACTGTAAGCCTCAATAAATAGTTCATGCTAATTTCTATATATATAAAGAGGACGGTATGACAATTTATTTCCGTTCTTATGGAATTTAGGGCCCCTTACCAGATCAGTTTATTAGTGGGCTGTCAAATGTCTTTTTGCAAGGCCGAGCGCAGATTGTTACAGATTCACAAGTAAACTCAGGAGAGGAACATAAAGACTGTTCTTTGGTTTTCTATTTGGATGGGGCTCACAGTCCTGAAAGTATGGAAATTTGTGCTAGATGGTTTAGCCATGTTACTAAGGAGGATAGGACAGTACCATCTTCCATGGAGCGGTCTCAGTCTTGTGGCAACTCTCAAAAGGCATGCCTCACAGCTTCTCTAGTTTTATCATACTTGAATGGACTTGATTTTGCGTGCATCATATCATCGACTCTCCTTTCCCCTTTTATGAAAATTTACCTTTGGACCAATTACAGATTCTTCTATTCAATTGCATGTCCGTGAGGGATCCTATGAGGTTGCTTCCGCATCTTGTGGATACATCAACTCAAAATGGTAGGTAAAAGTGCTTGAAATGGAAATGAAGTCGATATTCACTCATCTATCTAATACTCCCGCATTATAATGTGTACTGGTTGTTTCCAACAACTTGAGTTCTGCACAAACTTATTTGTTCACTGTGATTTCACTTTCAAGTTTAATTTTTTCCTGTTATCGGTTGAATGTTGTTTCATTTAACTCAGGGGTCCACTTTGACATGGCTCTTTTTGTGCCAAACCAATCACAATACAACAAGCTTGGTACCAATTCATCAGCTCCTGCAGAGCCCGAGCAAATTGATTTGTCATGGCAATTGTCACTTCAAAGAGTGTGGGAGAAATTACTTCATGGTGATAAAGGTTCTTCTTAACTTGATTGCCTTTAGCCATTCATGCTTCTTCTATTGGTCCTACGCAGTTTTCTTGTTGAAACAAGTTATTTTTAGCCTGAAGATGATATCTGAATTTAGAATCAAACGATGCAGGTATGAACAACACTTCCAGTGAGCAAAGTATGGTTTTTGAATCACTTCCTCTGGCAATCGAGTGGCTGAGGACAAATGCCCGACAAAACCAATCAACTTCTTTTCAGGTAGGTGCTTTCATCGAACTAACAACATGGAACTTTTTTTTCAAAAAAAAAAGAATCTGCATGATAGTGTTTCATCCTAATATGTATTCACACATTTATAACTAGAGTGCCGTCAACAAATGGTACTTTATGTTCACCATAACTGTCCCGTAATATGTGATCTTTTAGTTTTGGCATGTGGTCATGTTTATTGATCGTTCTCTGTTTTGCATAAATTCGGTTTCGGAAACGTTGTAACATGTGCACGCGAGCTACTTCCACACTTGGCGCTGATACACTTATGTCTGATACACTGAATTAGGTCCTGGTTACTGGCTCCCTGCATCTCGTTGGTGATATTTTGAGATTGGTCAAGAAATGATACTAATTCTTGGAATGATATACACTTAGAAGTTCAAATTGAAGCTGAGCATTTCGTGGTTTACGTTTAAGATCCCCCCCTGACGGCAACCGGACGGTTACAGAATACAACAATTTCAGGTGTTTTGGTTTCTATGCTGACCAGGCAGCTAGCTTCGTGTACACCCTTGTTGTTATGTTATACATGGCTGCTGATGCCACTGTAATCCGTATTCTTTTGCCCGGAAAACTTCGATACAATTCATGAATTGAATACATGAATAAGATGGTGGCAATCATGAATAGGATATACTTCTCTGATCTAGTGAAGATGTGACGATTCATCCATATAGTCAACTCTGAATGCCTAACTATATAGCGGTATACATGATTGATGTACTGATTTCATTTGATATCAAAATGATAGGAGATAACTGTATTTTCTCGTGAAGACTGGCTTTGCACGCTCTCGACAACGCTGCTACACGTGAGACTTGCGACTGGGCATTTCTGATGGTCCAAGACTGCTATTTCCTAACTCTGAAAGATCACGACTGCTCTTGTCCTGAATGAAGATTGCCATTAGCTCTACTGTTAAAGGCCTTAAATCTTATTTGGCATGTTGCTCACATGAAGCCAATATTTTTTTAGATAATGACATGAAGCCAAATGGTGAGGAAAGCACAAGCCAATCTTCCATGTCACAAAGTCTTAGTTGAATCTGTCTTATCAACAGAGGAAAGCACCCTGTCGATACAGATGGCCGATCATAGTACTCCCTCTGCCGCTCTTGTCTTGGTCACTGTAAAGTTTTTGCTGGCTTATCTTAAATGATTCTTTTAACCTGTACTATACATCATCAAGTGATGAGTGAAGTTTTTGACTCGATTGCCAGGTTGTCTAGCCTGCAGGCTATAAAGTGAACAACCAAGACAAAATTTTCTAGTGAAGATTTCTTGCAGCTCCAGGTTTCCAGCTTCCAGCTAGCTAGCTTTTCTTCCCTTCATCTTTGGCTCTTCTTGTAACAACACTATCTAGCCGCCTCCATTATGAGCTCATGGAGTGTGAGATTTATGCTGCTCCTCACTCTCACTCTCACTCTCCTTGGAGCAGAGCTGACAGGCATCTGCCATGTTCGCCGGATAATCCCGAGCTTAGAGATCATCACGGTGCAAGAAGAAGGGGAGTCGCCGTCGCCGTCGCCGCCGAGCAAGGGCCACGGCCACTACGGCGGCCTCTTGGCGAAGGAGACGGCACCACCGCCCGGCGATGCTCTCCGTCGCCATTACTACAGCAGCAGGCGCATGATGCAAGAGGAGGAGGATCATGCTGTGTCTGCGTCCAAGCGGGTGGTGCCGGAGGGCCCAAACCCACTGCACAACTGATCGATCGATCGATCGATCGAGGTAGTAGTGTTTATCACTGCAGAAGTGCAGAATTGATCAATCAGCGGACGAGTATGTATAGGCGAGCTTGTATTGTAATCGACCGATGCAATTAATTAACGCAAGTTATAGCACCAGGTAGCTACTAGTTATCTTGCTTGATGAATGGCGAAAGAACAAATGATATATGGTGCAGTGATCGCTTGCGAATTCATTCATGAGCATACGCATCATTTACTGTAGCTAGCTAGCTAGCATGCTGGCACTCCAGCTAGATGAAAATGGCATGCTTGTTCTTCATTTTCCCCATGAACAGGAGATTAATTAGGATAGAAACATGTCAGGACCAATATAATTAACCAACCAGCCGGTACAACCACACTGTACTGTACTGTACAGCTTGCAATTGAGGTACATTCATGACAGGATAAAACAGGTTCAAGGTACTCTCGTTCTTGCATATTCCGGGCAAGGAAAAAGGACGGCGTTTATGTGATGAACACGATCGCACATGTAAAACCTCAGGATTTCGTTTCAATACTTTTCCCTCATCATCAACTCAGGAGTTTACCAACCATGCGTCCTATCCAGGACTGAATATTTTGTCAGGTGTTCAGAATCTACATCAGCTGGTTACCCACGGGGTCGACTGTGAAGTGTAGCTCAAGAGATTTCTCCACAATCGGTCGGAATTTTGATGCCCACATCTGTATTTCACAAGTCATTGTCAATTTTCAGTACTTTACATTATGCAGCTGTTAACAGAGTGATTACATACTTGGACTACTAAACGGTGCCTGTATTTTGGTGCAACAATTCAGTGTTCAGGCCTTCATCTGCTAGTTGCAAATGTATCATCATTATGTAAATCTAGTTCGATTCATGTTTATTATTTCCAATGCAATAGGTTAGGGTAAGATACTCCCTCCCAGAAAACTGTTATTAGCACATTATTTCTGTATACAACAGCAGGTTCTGATTTCTGAATATCCTAATTTGCTAGAAAGGAATTGAACGGAAAGAAAGACCAATTTTCAGAGGAGTTGGCTTCTGCCGTTCTATATTATTTGCTTCTATCAATTTTTTGGTCCAGATATCAAATGTGAATTCATGCAAGTAGAGAAACCTTACATCCTTGTATTCCATGCCCTCCCTGAATAACCTGAAGTCATCAACTGCAGGAAACAAGAAATTCAGTAAGGAGCCCATGTGAATCTGTCCATAATCCAGCTTTGTTCTGCATCTCTATGGATTTTTAATTTCAAGTAAGGATTTAGAATTATTGATCACTTACATGATGGAAAACGGATAACTGCAGCATGACTGAAACCACTGTCCATATGATTCAGACAGCAGCCTGGTACATGTAAAACAGCACACTTCGTTATCTGAGGTTGAGGAAAATTGGAAAATTTAGTAAAAAATGTGTCGTAAGAAATGACACAGTTACCATTTTTTCATACCTAAGGTTGCCTGAACAATGTAAGAACTGCATTGACTGATGAACCTCTGAAGAGAAGCTAATGCATCCTCCACTGAATCTCTGGATGCACTTTCCAAGAAAGATATCAGTAGCATGAACTCCACTCCGTAGTTAAAATCCTGTTGGGAAAGCAAACTTAGGCTCACAAACAAAACTTGTGGAATATCTTTCAAGACTAAACCACAGAATAACAATTTAAGCCACAGACTGAAGTTATCTTGAATTACCTCTCCTCTACGGAAGAGAGGGATAATGTCATCTTCGACTTCAGATTCAAAATCTACAGAAACCGAGCCCTGTAAGTTATGCAACCAGTGACTCTCACAATGCAATGGACAATAAATAGTCAGAATTTTGTAAGGACCAGAAAGAAGATTACATGTTGAGGCGTACATATGAAACGGGTTTTACGTGTTCATCGAGAATTTTGTAGTAGTAGGGACTACTCTGGAACTTTGTAATGTCGTCTTTATGCTGAAAACGCATAAAAACAGCATGCGTAAAGTTCTCCGTGTTGGGGTCCTCTATGCGCCCTGCATCCAAGAGATGGATATCAAAACACAACACATGACTTTGGAGAGTTCTTCATCAATAAATACATAGATATAAGCTTCTCACCTAGTGACACAGCTAGAATACCTCTCATCTGATACTGAGAAGTATACAGGTAATCAAGCATGTCCTTCTCTTCAGCATCCGAGATATTTGGCTTGGCTCTAAGCAGAATGATGTGCTCCACAATCTTTCTGCCAAAGTTCACCAAGTCAGACTGTCCATCCATATACTCCAGAATATATATATATATATATATATATATATAAAAGGAAAAGTAAAATGATAGCTTGAGAACTTTAGAGGTTGGATGAAAGTATCGTTCTTTCACAATGTATATTTGCCAAATACGAAGTTCCAGACCTTTTCTTGACAAGGCCACCAGATGGCGCGCCATTGCTGGAACCTAGCACACTGCGAGTGCAAAAAACCACCTTCCTCATAGGACCCTGCAATCTGAAACCTGCACGAGGAATATGGTTAACTCAACATTGGCCATATGGTAAACTGAAAATGCATTAGGATTGAACCCCAAGATGAGATCAAGAACTCACGTCGGTCAGAGTTGTGCCGGCGCCGTCGATGCAGAACTAAGTAACTTGCAACAGGACGTACTGTGTGATGAGGGATCTGAGCAAAAGCTGGCGTCAACATCCTGAAAATTCAGAGCTTGGAACCTTAGCTCTCATGGTTGTTGCAAAGGTTTTATGGCTTGGATTTGGGGTTGCAGCCTTGGAGGAGCTGTGGTGTGGTATCTGCTAGTTGAAGTGGGATTTTTTTGTTGGGTGAACACAATGTGGTGGGCAATTCTTCACCAGAAGTGAGTGGCTGAAGCGTACAGCACTGTCCTTTTCTGTTCTGCTTCCCAGATTCTGATATTTGTTGGGGAGAACAGTTTTTTGGCATTCTGGTTTTGTGCACAATCCAGAATTTACAGTACTGCCGCAAAAACACAAGAATATATGATCATGAAATGAAGAAAGAAAATACCCTTATTTGAGGGCAATAACATCACAACAGATCGCACCATCGAATCATAAATACTTCCATAAAATTCAGCAATCAACAATCTGCATTGTGCTGTTACAAGAAATCACAGCAGCCCAGCTTTCCATATACATGTATGAAGTGTATCGAGCAACTAGAGGTTCATCGCTAGCAGGCTGCAATCTCTGAACTACACATTTTGTAAAACAGGAACTGCGAGGCCATAAGAGAATCAGAAAACATGTCAAATCTTCTCCATGTTTTGGGACCTCCAGTGCACTCGCTGCAAAACGCTATTCATCAAAACGCATTCAAATCAAAGCAATGATGGTAAACAAAAGAAATGCATCAGAACATTTCAACAAGTTGTCAGATGTAAGCTTCATATCTTTAGCACCAGAACTGCAAGTGCCACCAAAGTTGGGAGAACATTGCAAAGCATCACATACCGCCGCAAAAACCAGAACATATAATCATGACATGAAGGTAAGAAAAAACACTCTTGTTTGAGTGCAATAACATCACATCAGATTCAGCAATATCAATCAACAGGTTCTAACTTCGTTAACAACAATAAATCACAGAGTTAGTTAATGTGATAACTTAAACTAGACTACTGACATGATAGCCTTTACATGTTCTAATATTCTAATGTAGTCGTAGAATAGCGCGGAGTGCTCGCCCTCCAGGCCATCTCGGTGATGCCGGTTGCTGCCAGCAAGGTTGTTGCACGGGCTGCCACCAATCACCAGGTCAAAACCACCAAACCTTCTGATGAATGTTTCGATTCTTTCAGCAGTAAGATGCCGCACGTCGGCGATTTCAATCAGCGTTCCAGTTTGTGTCTGATCCCACCAGCTCTTCAGAATCGTTCGGTTCACTTCTGATTTCTCGACTGAGATCACTGTCTTCATGCGGATCCCAAGCCTGTGGAGAGCTACCTCTGCTCCTCCAATACCAGAAAACAGGGATAAGACATTCATGCCATTAGGAAACAAGTCTCTCAGCACAGAGAGATGGTATGCAACTGTATCAACTTGGAATGAATTCCCAAGAGCTCTGTACCTCTCCGTCCTGCTTACTCCCCTAGTGTGGTTTCTAGGGTATCCTAACAGGAACTCCATCTCATCAGGCTCTAGAGGAGCGACCTTATTCTTTCCAACCCAGACAAGGTTCCACTTCCTACATTCATCCAAGACGTACTTCTGAACTTGTGGAGTTGGTACATCACGGAAGTTGCCCAAAGCACAACGAATCCGTTCTGTAAGTTTCGCGCTTGCCACACAAGTTTGCAAGCAGTTGAACTGCCTCCTTGGATCCCAGGAAGGCCACCACCTCTTAGTGTTAGGAAAGGCTTCATATATTGTTTTGGGTGGTGTTGGGAGAACAGGTGACCTGTTCTCAATCGGCAGGTTATGAATATAACCCCTCTTCCTGGCAGCAGCACAAAAGTACTTGGAGTCTACAAACTCCGGCTGAATGTCATATAAGAACCTTGAGATGGTCGTCCATACACCTTTTGGAGCTAGAGCCACGTTTTCATAGTAAAAGAATGGTGGCCCAAGAGCTTGGTCAGGAAGGTTTCTGTGGACTGACCTTAACCTCTCACTGGGCAAGCTGAATCCCACCATTGGATTTGGAAGAGGCATGGGCTCTTCGTGGCTGCCGTCAAACGGCACTTGATTCCCAGATGGCCCACTTCCATACCGCTTTCTCTTCTTGCTTCCATCCACAAATCTTGTTTTCTTTCTTCCTCCAAAGGAACTGAACTCTGCATCCTGCACAATTATAAAGACGATGCTAGTGCCATTAAATTTAATGAAATGAAACAATTTATTGATTCAGATGCATTATAATCACAAGGTACCTCATAGTCAGATAAGTTTGCAGAGTAACCATTTCCTGCTTCCTGTGATGCATAGATTGAATCAACCAACACTGCTACAGACGCATCAAGACCTGGGAATTTTAAGCCAACACAGGCAGCAGAATAAGGTTCCTTCGTGTCAAAGCAGAAAATTCAATAGAGGCATACCACATCTATCAATAGCCATCTTTGCTTCATCTTCAGGAAAACCCATGTTGACTAAGGACTTCATTTTTTCATCCTTCTCTGACATCTCTTGAAAGAAACCCTGCATAAAAGCACATTAAAAGCAAATTGAAAACACTTGCTACATCTCACTAATGACTTGCAGTCCAGAATAACTCCTTAATAAAGCAACTAATGCAGGCATCGCATATACACATATACCATTTGCAAAGCCCACAATTTTCTGCAACCAAATATATGATCCTCTCTCTGATGGTTCTACAGTAGCTCTGCTAACTCCCACTACAAAGGCACTGTAAAGAAAATGCTAACTGAAGAAGCATAGAATGATGGAAGGAAGATCTGGATCAACAAAGCTCCTTTAATAACCCTACGGGGACAAGTATTGCTTTAGAGATACAAAAGACTACAGCACTGCAGTACAGCTAAGCATCTACACTTGTTTACTGAGAGTGCAAAAGAACACAGGTATGTAACTTTCTAATTTATGGGACCAGTAGTTCATTTACATAAGTATTAATAAGGGAATGTGTGCTTAGCATGAAACAAGTGCAAAAAATGGTGCAGCCATGATCAGGTAAACTGGTCAAGAAATAGACACAGCCAGTGCGTATAAATATATAATGACCAAGGAGGGAGTAATGTAAATACCTCGTCACCAGAACCATCAGAGTGGGGAGTCCTGTCACAATTGCCAGCAGTATCATATTCATCCCAATTAGTATCATCATCATCCTCCTCGTCGTCTTTAAGAGTCTGGGGGGCACAGGCTGAAGCAGAGCAGTTACCCACTGAAGCGTCACCGCCTATCGCCTGCATTACACAGCATCAATTGTACAGTAGATTAGATAATAATAAACAAAGTGATGCAACCATGTGGGCAAATACCTGATAAGTCAGAAGTAACTCAAGCAATTGCTCCGTATCTGTGTCCCCTGAAAGAAAAGGCAGCAGTTGAAACAGAAGATTCAAAATGCAACCTGAAGCAAATAAGAGAACTAGATTATTGGTATCGTTACCAATCTCCTTGATTGCTTTCAAGATCATTTCTTTTGGGAACCCCATTCCCATAAATTCAGCAACCAAAGCTGGTGGTCCTGCCCCATTGGCCTTCCCATTTGCATCCTTCAGACAGTTCCACAAACAAACACCATGTTTGATTATAATTATAGCAAAGTAATAACATGGTTTGAACGAATGAGTAGCTCGTGTGTTCAAAGATAGACCTCTATCTCCTACCTGCATCGGCCTCGTGGACGGACCAGGAGCATCTGTGTTCCTCAAGGCCGGAGCAGATGAGGTCTCGGCCTCACCATCAGTATCCCACTCGAACTTGCTATCATTGTCGCTATCTGTAGCCCAGTCCTGTGACATAAATTAAGCAACACATCTGAAATATCTCGACTAACAACGAAAACAAGGGAATTCAGAGGAGAAAAATTAACGCAAGGACTGAATCGGGTTGAATGCAGCATCTTGTATGAGGCATACTGCCACCGCTATATCAAATAGCCTCATCAAATTTCAAGGGAGTAGCCAAATAGTTAAACCCTAAATCGAAATCAAAAGGGGGAAATATTCTGTTACTCGGAAGTCCGCAAGCCCGCAGTATTCACGCGACATCACAAATCGAATTCTCAAGCACGACATCAACACAATATCAGATAATTTTAGGATCCAAAATGCACCAAGCATACAAGAAGGTATCATCTTTTCGCTATTAAACAGACCAGGAGCTCCTCCATCCCAATCCCAAAAGGAAACCCCCAGTCACAACCTAATCGTGCACGGAGCAATCCACGAACAACGACGACGACGGCGAGGCACGACCGCAATCGTCCGCCGCGGCACCGCGAACCACCGGGCGCGGCCAAACTAACACCATGCAGCAGGGAGGAGATTGGAGGAGAGAAGAGGAGGCTCGGGAGGGAGCCCTTACCACCATTCTAGAAAGGCTCCGACAAAGCGAGTTGTGCGATAATCTCTCGCCCCCCACCACCTCTCCCCCTCGGCCTCCCGTCCTCCCTCCCTCGCGCGCGAAGGGCGTCCGCCGCCGACGGCCCTAGGCGCGCCGGCGAGGAGGCGCGCGGCGGCGGAGGAGGAGGAGAGGGAGATGGCGACCACACGGCGTTGCCCTCCGCGCCCCCCTCTCGGCTCTCGACTCTCGACGACGACCCGACCAGTGTAGACGATTTGTGCTGCGAGACCGCGTCGCCACGCCAGAGCTGCCTCACTGACTCGTGGGACCCACCTGTGCGCGGGGCAGGCTTGTCAGTGACTGTTTACAAGGCGGTGTAGGGATTGGCTCTGTGGACGATACAGACACAGGGATCTTCTGCGGAGAACACATTCAGTGCGCGACGCATTCCCGGCCTCCTACAAAGGTTTCTTGGGATGTTTGGCCGCACACCAAAGTGGCCATAGATTCCTTTTGCGCGCAGCACATTTTTTCATGGGAGGTGGGAGGAGAGAGAAAAAAAGTAGGTGAACTTGTCGATTGATGCAATAATAAAGTTTTCATCTCTTAGCTGTCAAGCATTTTGTGATTTTAACAAGATATATTTTCATCCAACTTTTGGTATTTGTTGGGCTCTTTACACATTCATGAATAATTGTCAGTTTCGATAATATATATTTTGTTGGTATTTATTGAGCTCTTTTTATTCGTGAATAATTGTCAGTTTTGATAATATGTGTTTAAATTATGTTCATCAACTTATAAGAGTTGTATAACATATGAATATATGATTATGATACACTATTAAATGTTTTTAAAATGGATTTTGAGCATGAAATATAGTAGCGTCCGACGAGGGATTAATTTCGAGGGTCCGGTTAAGACAGGATAAAGAAAGAGGAGTGAGTGTCCTTCAATTTAAATTTAGAGAAGGTCATGAAAATATCGATCGTTAATGACAGCTGAGGGATAGTGATTAGTGAGACGATGATAGAGATGCTAAAGGCACTTGGGAGGAAGAGGGACAGTATGTGATGAAGACATTATTGTGTGCGTCCCAAAAGGAGTGTTTATGTGGCGGCGTTTTTGGCCGAAGTCAAGTAGATGCTAGAGACGAGAAGAGATCCAACACAGGGCATCGGAGTCGGATAGGAGAAAGATGGAGAAATGGAGAGTGAAGAATTCATAGCGATGAGTGAAAGGGGTGTGATAGGACGGGACCAAAGCAATGGCAGATCGATAGTGTAATCATCGTTACAAGACATCGATGACTTTTGTCAAAACTTATGATTAAACTATTTTATATATTAAAACATTATAATCTAATTATAATTAATATACTATGACACCGATAGATACGTGACACATTATAACACGTTATACCGATGAGAATGATTTGTGTATGGGGGTGTTGGTAGGATGCAGTAGACGTACGTAAAAGGCGATAAGGATGTTACGAGTTAGGATGAGAATGATTTGTATATGAGGGTGTTGGTAGGATGCAGTAGGCGTACGTAAGAGGCGACAAGGATGTGACGAGTTAGGACTTAGGAGAAAGCACGAGCTTAGAATGGATGAAAGGGTGGAGAGAGATCTAGACCACTCAATTCAATCCAAAGGTGAAAACTTTGAAAACCTGAATTATCCAAAAATATTACAGAAGCTATCCCTTCATTATATTATTGGTAAAATGTTTCGGATTTAACATGTAGCAAGTATGCACAAACATGGAAATATATTAAGTTTATGATGTCTTCTTGAATGGTATTTCTTCGAGAATGTAATACAATTGTCATCTATCATACATTTGATTTGTCAAGTCACGTATAAGGTGGTAGTCATAACACCACGTGAAAAATAAATCCTATTTACACCCCTAAGACAGTGTTTGTATTCATGTTTCCTCTGACATCATATATTAGAAGTAAGTAGCCTACACTATGGATCAACTACCTACACATTTTCCACTCAAACAGTTGCAACCATCATTGTGCAAAAACATAAAAATATCGTCAAGAATCAGACCCCAAAACAAGTCTACAGTATTGCTCATTGACGTGGGAGCATCACAGTCCTTATCTTAAACAGTATCACTAATGCCAGTTTGAGAGTAAAAGTTTTATTAAAATGACGTGAATAAATCTTATTTGTCTATATTTTTATTCAACAGTAGTCTTTCATGTTTACACGACACGATATATAGGAATTGCATACATATTTTCCAATATTAGTAAACAGATACAGAGATACGATATATGAGAAAATATGTAGTACTAGTGGATTAAAAAATAAATGTCTAATATTCGAGCACATCACCAATAATAAAAGTTTTATTCATAGATTTAACCACGAGTAAAAATTTACTATTAGGTGACATGATCAATATTAGGTGACATGATCAAATCTTATGTTTCTGTTTTTTATCCGTTTTTAAGTTCAACAATAATTTTTAGAATTTAACTGCATATATGGTTTGTGTATATACAACGACACCTCACATTGTAACCACTGTTCTAAAAATCAAAAAAAGTCGGCCGACTAGTCGGCCTCGGCCTAGTCTCGACGCGGTTTGGCCCAAGTATGTCTCTTAGTTGGCTGGGTCGACTAGGCGGTCCTGATCGGTTAACACGGCCTGTTAATCGGTCGTTTTTTGCCGACTACGCCAGCGATTATCACCCATGGACTCTGACGGTCTAGCCCGACTTAGGATTTCTTTGTAATTTAGCATTGTGATCACATTCATTCGCAATTCACCCGAGCCGCCGAGTGAGACCGAGACCCCCAATCCCGCCACCTCCAGCCTGCGCACGTGCCGCTTCTAGTCAACGAGCGCGCCGCCGCCAGCCCTCCCGCGCGCGTCGCTGCTAGGCACGCCACACCACTGCCCTCTGCCTCGCCTGCTACTGGGCACTTGCTAGCTACTACTCTCCCTCCATCTCGATAAGTTTCAGTTTCATCTTCTTTGGTTTTATGATATTGAGTTCTTGACTCTTGCAAATTGTAATATTCTAGTTCTATTATGATTATTGATATTATCTATGGAGTATATTCAAAATTACAAATGCAACCACATAGATTTTATAGTAGACTAGCTTGAGCACTTTTGGTTGTGACATGAAAGCTTCATAGTTCATATTCTGGAATTGTGGAGCAAGTTAGCAACTTGGCATGGAGAAGAGCGGTGGCTCAATACTAATTTGTATTATGTTTTTTACATTGTTGATGAGAAAATTTTCCACGCACTGGCCTGAGAGATTTGCTGCAGGTCCAAATTGGATTGTCTTTGGGGTTCAGGGCGTGCCAGTTGGTTTGATCCTGCAACCAACAAAGAACAAGAATAGACAATTAAATTATAATTAGATCCCACTCGATCGGTTATAAATATTCATAATATATAATCGCTATCCCAAAGTGTATTTAGACTAAGTGACTGGGATAGATCGGTAGCATACCAAGACAGTATGAATCACTTATGTCTAAAAGAACATTAGGATAAAGATTATATATATTTATAGCCTAGCCGATATCGTAGATCTAATGTAAATCGAGTAGTACTCCGATATGACTTTATACTAAGATATTAATCTGAATTAAATACACTGAACAAGGATCAATCGGTTGTTAAGATAACTTAATAGATTGATATCAAGCTTAATATATTTAACTAGATTAAGATATTAATATAAAAGGCAGCTTTAACACATCTAATGGAAATAAATCATGTAAGATGGCTAAAACAAGTGAGATCGGCTGAAACCTCGATACTATCTCTAATAGTAGTCATTAAGCCGAGTAGATCTGTATGGTTCTAAAAGCAACTTAATAGATCAAACTTAAACGATGCAACATTAAGTACAAAAAGAAACATGAGATCTAAATAAACCAATGAAAACCTTTCAAGATGATAAATATAATATATAATCCATATTAACATTGAAATCTAAACCTTTCAGCTATCATCTAACAATTAATGTTAGCCGATTAGGGTTTAGACCACAATATCGATCTAAATTATATAGCATATATGATAACTATGCAAATTACGAAGATAGGATTAGAGTATCATGATGATGGAAGCACTAACCTCGATAATGCAAGCCGTTGTGACAAGAATTACCTTTTCGCTAGAGATTAAACGATGCAACCCAACTAGAAGCAAGAACTCGTCGAAACTATTAAAAGAAAAGGGTGGCGATGCGCCGAGATTGTATTGACTGTGTATTGATTTTTCGTACACAGCCTCGGGTCATATTTATACCCGGTTACAACGAAATCCTTATAGGACATGATTCTTATCCTAACAACCATTTAAAATACGACAATATCTGGGACAAGTTCCCCTGCCGTGATACACAAGAAAACTATGCAAAACATCCTAAATTACAGATACAATTGTGTTTTCAGGACTCTATCCGTAGATGGCAATATCTCTAAAGCACTTCGAAACCGAATCCACTGATGATCTCCTTGCTTTCCTATCGGGATTGGTCTCGTCGGTTTATCCCAATCAGAATCGGCTATACCGGTTGCCCTGTTCGACTCGGACTCAGCTGACTGGCTCCTTAGCCGATTTGGGCTCAGCCGATGCGCACTCTGTTTACGAGAACCGCGTGCTCCTCCAATTTCGTTTCGATTGTTGCTTCAAACTCGGGGATTTGCTTATCAAATTTGGTCGTTAACATACATGTGTATCGTTGTTTGTGGTGCTGAAATATTGTTGAATTGATGAGCTAAAGTTCTTAAAATATGAGAATTCGGAGTATCAAGTGATCATCATATGAAAAATCATCATAAGGTAACAACTGCACTATATTTTTTTATTGTCTTTTCATGTTACATATAGTGACCAAAGTACAATATTTATGAGGAAAAATACATCACAAATTAAAAATATATATATCTAAACAAATTGACAGACTAATCCCCAACTAATCAGTCTAATCTTTAGTCGGCATCTAGCGGATCGACTTGTGACTAGCGACTTGTTGAATAAATGCAGCGCATTGGCTTCATGTATCACACAATATGACGGATGACGGCCCAGTGCATTCGGTTAGCCGACGAGCGGTGACCGGGCTCATCGCCACGCCGTCACTCGCTCCTAAGGCCCATAGAGATACAAATCACCATGGCATAGATGGACCAAAGCGCTGGATCTTACAGTCTCTCTGATGCCCAACCTTGAATTTTCCTGGACGCACAGGGCCTTCACCTATCCGATTCTTGTCTTTCTTTGGGAAAGGATATGGAACGGAGACACGATGGCCGCAAATCTTGCAAACGCAATCAACTGAAAACACACATATGTACAGGAGATTGATTGGCACAGTAAGAATGTTAAGAGAGATTGTTGACAGTGAAAAGGATTTTAAATACAGGGAAAAGCACAGGTTTAATAAATAAGGTAGTAGTAATAGATTATACATACATACTCAAGACAGGGATTATACCGCTGCGTCTTTTGTCACACCCAAGACAAAAAAACATAGGAAACTGTAACCTTCATCACCTGGTTCATCGTCTGAAACAACAAATACACACATCAGGTTCACTCTGAACACAAGCAACAACAATGCTTTTAATTGTACTGATCTTAAAGGTTATGAATCCCCTCAAAGGAGTTATCAGACAAAAAACACTATGTCTCATCAGTCAGCAAGGGTGGTACAGACAATGCAAGTTAGTGAAATCATAGTCTATTATGTACGTGATTAAGCACTAAGAATCAATAATATCTGCAACTCGATCCTATTCTACAGTCCTAGTTACAGATGACCATGTTATTTAGAATGACCTTAAAAACCAAACTGTTAAATTAAAAAGCAAACAAAACTACATTCATATACAAGATAATTTGGCCAAAATAAATTAATTCCCTCTAACAAAAACAAAAAGGCAACAAGTGGACCACTCGCCAAAATAACTTAACTTGAACATAAGTGCAACATATCACTACCTCGCTATTTACTACTATGAAATAAGGCATTAAAGAGCCAATGTAGTAAGCTGATTCATGACACTGTAAACAGGAAGGCTATTTTCCAATCACAACATAGCAATGATAATTTGAAATCTCCTACCCCATCACAGGATCACACACAGGTCCCCCCTAAAAGGGGTGGCAAACGTTTTAACAATTGTATCATACAATATAAATACATCAATGCATCAAGCTTACTATTCATATAAAAAATAAAAACATAAATACAAGAGCGATGCTATGGTGCTCTCTACTATCAATAGAAATGATTAGAACCATTCGTTTTAAGGGTAAATCAGTAATTTATTAATATAGTGATTAAGGATAACTTTGTTATTTATGTTTTTTTAGATCTATGTGGTAATCCATTGCACTGACATCACTCATATTTCATCAAAAAAGTAAAAAAAAAAGGAAGAAAAGTTTAGTCACTATTATATATCTTCACATCTATTTTTTTATAATAATATCCATCGATAAGTAGGAAGATCTGAATCCTTGAGATCAACGATAGATTACTTCCTAAGTGGACGCATGTCACAACACCGTCAAAATAATCGAGTTCATAAAAGAAGAGGGTCCTCGGACCAGGTAGGAATGAGAAGCTGCCTGTGCGCTTCCGACAAGCCAGAAAATTGCAATGTTCCCCGATACTAGTATGATTGTGCTGTGCAGAACCCACATATTATCACCTCTCCAGCAGCAAGTTGGAATTCAGAGCCCTGATTAATCAAAAGAGTACATGAATAAGCACAAGGACAGAAAACAAAACAGCAGTACTACTGTTCTCTGATGTTTGTGAGCACATCATATTCAGAGTTGTATGCCAGATAATGAGAGGATACTATTAGGATTATAGGAGGATGCAAAGCCATGGACAAAATCGGCTATTAAGATCTTTTCTCTGTTAACCTCTTACATCAATATCTCTTGCTGTACGTCCATCTCCTATGTTTCAGTCGATTGCGTTTGCGAGACTTGTGTTTATCGTCTTGCTCTTCCATACCCTTTCCCAACAAGAACATTTGAATGAGGGTATCAAGGGGTGAAGGCTCATTGCAGAATGTGCTACATTCATTCTCATGTTATACAACCTAGAACAGGAAACTTCCAGTGTGGGCATCAAAAGGATGCCAAATTCGGGCACTTTCACGGGATGCCGTTTAATATATAATCTCTGGGTACTTTTAGGATATGCCATTTTGATGTAAATAATCTGTGAACGACTCCTGCACCCATTTGCTGCATTTTTTGGTTTGTTCATATCAAAATGAAATAACTCTTGGATTGTAATCACATTGGCAGACTTGTGCAGTCTGCAGTTTGTTTCATGTGTTGGTAATCACTTCAAGCTGCTGTGAATTTAAATTTTCTTCGTCATGAAAAAAACGTACTGCCCCTATAGCTCAGTGGTAGAGCGTCAGTCTTGTAAACTGAAGGTCCGTAGTTCGATCCTGCGTGGGGGCAACCTTCTTCTCATTTTTTAAAACAAAATTCAAACAATATGTATTTTTTGTTTTACTTGCTCTTATTTTTTTAAAAAAATGCTGTGCTGAGCAAAAAATTCAAAAAACATATATTTTTTTGTTTTACTTGTCCTCATTTTTTTATAAAAAAGTTGTTGTGCTGAGCAAAATTCAAGCAACATGTTTTTTTACTTGTTCTCTCTTTTTTAAAAAAGAAGTTGCTGTGCTGAGCAAAATTCAAGCAATATGTATTGTAAGTCGTTGCCACTCGTTTACCTGTTAACAAGCTTTTTAACAGTTTCATAAATATTTGATTATAACCTGTGAAATTTCTCCAAAAACAGTCCAGTCCAAAAGGATGGATATCACAATGGGATCAATTTGTACAAAATAATGCATGACTTATGGCTACCACTATAAGAAAAAGCAAAACCTAGGGGACAGTAATAATGAGGACGGATAAAACCACCTCTTTATTAGTCGCGAGAACCTTTTATTTCACTTGGTCTCATTTTTTTAAAAGAAAATGTCGTGTTGAGCAAAATTCAAGCAATATATATTTTTTTACTTGTTCTTTTTTTTAAAAAAATGCTGTGCTGAGCAAAAAAATTCAAGAAACATATATTTTTTGTTTTACTTTTCCTCATTTTATTATAAAAAGATGTTGTGCCGAGCAAAATTCAAGCAACATGTTTTTTTACTTGTTCTCTATTTTTAAAAAGAAGTTGCTGTGCTGAGCAAAATTCAAGCAACATGTATTACAAGTCGTTGCCACTCATTTACCTATTAACAAGCCTTTTAACAGTTTCGTGAATATTTGATTATGACGTGTGAAATTCCTCAAAAACAGTCTATTCCAAAAGATGGACATCACAATGGGATCAATTTGTAATAATGCATGGCTTGTGGCTACCACTATAAGAAAATACAAACTGAAATCCCAAGGAACAGTAATAATGAAGACGAATAAAGCCACCTCTTTATCAGTCACGAGAACATTTTGTTTCACTTGTTCTCATTTTTTAAAAGAAAATGCCGTGCTGAGCAAAATTCAAGCAATATATATTTTTTGTTTTACTTGTTCTTATTTTTAAAAAAAATGCTGTGCTGAGCAAAAAATTCAAGAAACATATATTTTTTGTTTTACTTGTCCTCATTTTTTTATAAAAAATTGTTGTGCTGAGCAACATGTTTTTTTACTTGTTCTCTCTTTTTTAAAAAAGAAGTTGATGTGCTGAGCAAAATTCAAGCAACATGTATTGCAAATCGCTGCCACTCATGTAACATGTTAACAAGCCTTTTAACAGTTTTATGAATATTTGATTATGACCTGTGAAATTCCTAAAAAAAGTCCATTCCAAAGGATGAACATCATAATGGGATCAATTTGTACAAAATAATGCATGACTTATGGATACCGCTGTAAGAAAAAACAACCCAGGGGATAGTAATAATGAGATAAAGCCACCTCCACCTCCTTATTAGTCACGAGAACCTTTTGCTTTTGTTTCACTTGTTCTCATTTTTTAAAAGAAAATGCTGTGCTGAGCAAAAAAAATTCAAAGAAACATATATTTTTTGTTTTACTTGTCCTCATTTTTTTTATAAAAAAATTGTTGTGCTGAGCAAAATTCAACAACATGTTTTTTTTTATTTTTTTACTTGTTCTCTCTTTTTTAAAAAAGAAGTTGCTGTGCTGAGCAAAATTCAAGCATGCTTGAGCAAAGTTCAAGCAAAATTCAAGCATGCTTGAGCAAAATTCAAGCAACATGTATTGCAAGCATGCTTGAGCAAAATTCAAGCAACATGTATTGCAAGTCGCTACCACTCATTTACCTGTTAACAAGCCTTTAAACAGTTTCGTGAATATTTGATTAGGACCTGTGAAATTCGTCCAAAAAACAGTCCATTCCAAAGGATGGACATCACAATAGGATCAATGTACAAAATAATGCATGACTTATGGCTACCACTATAAGAAAAAACAAACTGAAATCCCAGGGGACAGTAATAATGAAGACGGATAAAGCCACCTCTTTATTAGTCACGAGAACAAACGAAGAACACACATTCTGATTCTTTCCCTCTGATCTATATATTGCCTATGTGCAGTTCTAGATTGTGTATAAAAGAATAAGCTCCAATAATCCCCGAAGGGGCACTCAGGTCCCAACTAGTATAATTTATGATTGGAAAACAACTGCTGCTGCTTTGCTGCAACAGATTTAATACACAGTAATATGTATTTTGAACTCTAGTGTTTAATATATCCAACACATCATTTTGCACCATCCCTGTAAGTTATAGATCTAGAAGTGTTTCTGTCTTCATAATATCCACTGCCTGAACCAATTCTTCTGTTTGGCTGGGGAGAAATAAACCGACCCCGAACTCCTCCAGGCCTATTCTGCACCAAGAACAACCCGTACATGCAAAGCACATAACCAAGATGCAAACCTTACTAATCCCTGGCAGCCTTGTTTCTCCAAGCAGCAATTTGCTTTGGAAAGGTGTCAAAGATAGGCTTTGGAATGCTGTCGAGAAGCAGGATTGGGAGAGGGCGGGTGAATGCATCTGGTTTTAAGTTCCACTTGCTCTTAAGCCACACAGAAGCAATGTTGTTGTCTGAATCTTGGAATTCTGGGGTGCTTGATGACTTCCTCACAGCTTGCAATCCATCACCATATGAAGGCACCGCGGTTGCTACAAGATCTTGCTGGCTGTTTATTTCCGGTCGACTGCCAGATTTTGGCCTCAGCGCCAAGCCCGGGCCGGCCTTCATCAATACACCACCACTATTGCCCTCCCTTGTTGAAAACTCAGCGTCAGATTTCTGGCGGCGTCTTATTGGCTTTTCAGCATCATCAACCTCACCATTTACAAGAGAAAAGCCCGTTGATAAGCTTCTAGCTTTCCTATGCTGACCTGGATGTGGATCAGATTCATAATTTAGTTTATTAGTTGATCTCCAATTCGTAGTTCATCATCCAAGCAGACAGTGATGGCTTTACCTATACTGTATGTCGCCATTTCAGTGCCTTCATTTTCTGGGTCCCCCTTTGGAGGTCGAGCAAGGCCATAGTAGTTCTGCAAGAGGTCCATGGATGGTGAAACTGTGCTCCGTGGTGGTTTCAGAAGTGGATCCAAGGCAGCATTTTTTGGAGGGCGACGCGTAGCCCATTCTCTGAAATAAATTATATTGTTGTTATTGCAGGCAAAGCATCAAGTATAGTAGTATACCCATCGAAAATGTCCGCAGGTATTAAGAGACTGTGGTCAGCACTGTGGAAAGGCGTCACATGGTACAATCATTAAACTAGAAAAGAGCAGCAGCTAAGCATATGCAATGCCAACTAGAGGCAAGTACTACTGAGAATCTCCAACAATGAAGTATGCGTCCTTTTACACTAGAACTCTTGAGAAGGAAAGAAAACTTTGTATATGTGAATGAGTAGTCGGTGCTATGAATTGTTCTCTTGGGACCTTAAACTATTCCCATGTTCTAGATACGTGTCTTGTGAAGAATATAAAAAGAAGTAAAAATGTGTGGGCACTGAGCAGTGAGTGCAAGCATGTGGAGTGCGGCACATCTGTTCACAGGTAGGATCGCATTCCCTTCCCTCAATTCTTCGTTGCTTTCCTGTGGATGTTTCCATCACTTGCAACTAACCCAGTGGCAGCTCCCTCTTTTGGGAGGTTCAGAAAGGAAGAGCACCTAGTTACCAGTTTGACACTACGCACACTAGGCGTTAAGTCAGTGTTCAATACTGAATAGTGATAGCGAGTGTGAGACAGACCAGCAGGAAGAAGCAGGCAGTCGGTTTCGTGTGGATTTCAGCCAAATTTGCCTACCTCCTGACCGAATTAAGTTCTTGGGTTTCTGGCTCGTTTTGTCAAGTGATGCACTAGTAGTACAAAATTGCGTACTGCTGGTACAAAGATAGCGGGTGCAAAGTCAGCTCAAATTTCTTAAGATTTTGTGCCTAATTAAATTGACTTGGTAACCGTGGAAAAGAAAAATGTATGCAACGAACTACACAGCGTGGACAAACAAGAAGAAGCGAGGTTTTTCTTTCACCGACACGCTTCCATGCCTTCCTGGTGGTGACAGTTTGGTTTGCAATAATCTCGGGAGATTGAAAATATGCAAGCGAAGATTAAGGCGTGCAATGCATCGCTCGGTTACGTAATGCGAATTCCTTTTAAAAAAAAAAGAAGGAAGAGAAAGAAAGGGGAAGAGATGCAAGGGCGTGCGTACCTGGGACGATGAGTGGCGGCAGGGGAAGAGGAGGGAGGAGGATGGGATGGGGCGGAGGCGGGGGCGGGGGCGGGTGGGTGCCTTCCGGGGAGCGGAATCCGCAGCGTCTTGTGCGCGAACATGTGCAGGTCGGTGGTGAGGCCGTTCACCCGCTTCACATCCGCCACCTGCAGGAGGGGAGGCGCCATGGAAATCGCAGACTGTTACCTAGCTTGAAGAGAAGAAGAAACGAACACTAGGATTGGAACGGAATGGAGGTGTACCTCGACGCCGTACTTGATGGCGACGCCGGCGAGGGTGTCGAACCTGCAGACGCGGTGGAGGATGTAGCGGCCGCACGACGACATGGGCGGCGGCGAGAGCGACTGCTCCACCTCCACCACCGCACTCCCGCCGCCACCGACGAGGAGGAAGACGCCGCCGCGGTGGGCGTCGGGCGCGGAGGGGACGCCCATGTGTGGCGCGCGCCCGATCCGCCCTATTCTTGGCGGGCGGGCGGGCTGCCTCTCGTCTCCTCGAGGCCTCTCCTCCTCCTCCTCCTCCTCCTCCTCCGTGGCGAGGCGGATGGCGGAGCGGGGCGTCGTCTCGTGTCGTGCTCGTGCGGAGTGGTGGCGTCGGTGGGTGGCGAAGGAAGCGCGCGCGAGTCTCGAGTGGAACGGGTCGCTGCCGCTGGAAAAATAAAGTCCTCCACTCGTGTTGTGTTTGTGTTTGTGTGTGTTTGGTTTGGTTGGCTGGTTCGCACTCGCTGACTCGCACCACCCACGCGACGCCTCTGCTCTCGTGTTGACCGTCTTGGGCTGTTTGACGCGCTCCCTCGGTCTCCCCTAGAGATGGCAACCGATACCCGTACCCGTATACGGGTAAAAAAGTAATTTTATATTTATATTTTTACAGGTAATTCTATTCAACGGGTTACCTGTATCCATCAACACACCTAACATAGTATGTACATGTAAGTTTTCATTTCAACCTCAAAATTCACAGCACGATACCAAGACACATAAAATCCTTTCATTTTAACCTTCAAATTCAAGTAAAGTAGCAAGGTTCATAACATATTTATAGGCTAAATTGGCTGAGAGTGAGCAGCTAGACTTTTTATATGAGTATTTCTTACCCACAGGTAGACGGGTATGGGTAGTACCCACCCATACCCATACCCGCACCCGACATACTCGATGAATATGTGTTTTCATTCAAAAACGTATCCGTGAGTAGAAAATTTCTCCTATACCCGTTTAAAACCTACCGGGTACTCGGGTTTCGGGTACCCATTGCCATCTCTAGTCAGTTTAAAACCTACCGGGTACTCGGGTTTCGGGTACCCATTGCCATCTCTAGTCTCCAACGCTCGCAGCATCACTCACTACCCACCTAACGCCATGTTTGTTTACAATATACATTAAGCGGATTATTAAATTAGATTAATTATTATATGCTTTTAAAAATCATATTCTTTTAAGCTATTTGTTAGACTTGTTTCTTAAAATATTTAATTTATCTATAATTCGTGATCATAATTTTGCTAGATAATCAAACAAGCAAACTCACACTAACAAGCGTTTCTTGTTGCCGCTGGTACTCGATGCTAAAAATTGCTGTCGCTTCGCTTTAGTCTCTTAAAAATGGTTAGCTTCGCTTTAGTCTCTTAAAAATGGTTAGTATCAAATGGTCAGGCTTTTTTAAATAGAATCAGTCATGATTGTATTTATATTTATGATTAATTATTTTCTAAGTAATAAACGATATATCTAAGGATAAGAGACGCATATAACAATTTCAAATCTTAATTAGAGTATGCGTGTAATATTTATGTTTATAGAGTTGAGTGTGCATGTTTCTACTATGTTTGTTAAAAAAACTATTACTAAGATAAAATTTCAACTATTTAATTCTCTAGAAAGTACAGAAAAAAGTTACACAAATATGAATTTATGAAAATATATGTTTTAACGGACACTCTTTTGTGATTGGAGTGAGTTTTTTTTATTGTTTTTACTATGTCGCGAAAGGAGTTGTAAGTTGCAACATGCCGTCTCATGGATTTCAGACAAGATAGTAATTCGTCTGATTTGGTCCCTTCGTAAGCCAATGATAAACAGCATATTCATTGATATAGGGACATATATTTATGATTAATTGTTTTTTAATGATAAGCAAGCAAGATTTATATATGATTTCCTCAATCTCAATAGGTTTGAGCCTTCACGTCGTGAGGGAATATGTTTATACTCAGGAGCGAAACCAATAGTAGGACAGCTAAGGCTAGAGCCCTACTCCTAGCCCTAAATCTCAATTAAAATAACACTTCAAGTTTAAAAAATTAAAAGAAAAATAGACAAGCATATGAAAATTACATTACATGAGCTGTAGGCTTGAGAAAATTTTGGCTCCCTTATTGATTGTACCGTGTTTTTTCTTAAAAAAAGCTGTTAATAAGATATAGTTTCAACCATTTAATTCTCTCAAAAGTATAAGATAAGGTTACACAAATGTGATTTTATGAAAAATATATGTTTTACCAGACACTCTTTTGTGATTGGAGGAAGTTTTTTTTTAACTATGCCGCGAAAGGAGTCGTAACTTGCAACGTACACGTCTTAGGGATTTCAGACAATATAGTAATTTTCTTGTGTTTGGTCCCTCCTTGCAGCCGGTGACATCTTCCTTTCTTTTCTTCTTTTTTGCAGAACGACATCTTCCAATTTTGAGACGATAAAGTACCAGATGGCATACACACACTACTGTTCAGATTAATGACATTTCAACCATATCATTTTTTTTATAAAATTGTAGATACATTTGATTTCTTACCAAACTTTGGCAAATAGTCAAAATTTTAGCAAAATTGCCAACTTATCAAAATTTTGACATTTTCAAAATTTAATAAGGTTTTTTTTGGCAATCTGAATAGCCCCAAAAATTCGAGCTCCTACTTACTGGTAGTACCTGCGTTTAGGAACGAACTACTTATTTTTACAGACACCCGTTTTCCTTCCACGGCTAATTGTGCTTTTTCACCCAACCTTGCTTGCATAATACTATCAACTAACTTCCTTTTTACCAAAACTCAGAGTTTCGTGTTGTTGACCATTACAATTAGTGTATGGAGCATGTGGATACTTGGAATACCGAATATGGCTAATGAAAACGTAGAAAGATAGTGTCAAACACGAGCAGTATTTCTTTACAAGAGTTTCAGAGTGGATTCTTAGACTGTCTTACACGTATACTAACGTACAGTTACAGTGTTCTTCTACGTGTATTTCGGTAGATAGAGCTTTCCTGACTTGAAGCAAAACGACGCCACGTCTCGGACCGATCTTGCGTGTTGAGCAGATTGATAGTTAATCACAATCGAAGTACCTTAGATTCTTCGAAACGATATATGTCAACTCTTGGCAAGTCTGACTCTTTTTTTTCAAAAAAAATGCTGATTAGAGCATGGAAGAACATTGGGCGGTTCTGACGCTCACTGAATTTTGCAGGTCCCTCGTTGATGCTGAAGAACAGAAAAAACTATGTACGCAAATGCAGATCCCAAGTTTACGATGGATTCGTGTTGTCGATCTTTGTTTTTCTTTTCTTTACTAGCACAGTTCAGTCGGCTCATGTTCTCTGAATGTCCCCACTGCAAATAAGTGCTCCGTTTCCTTTTCACTTTCAGAGTTCAGTATGGCTGTACAAGCAGTTAGGATCATCATAACCTGTTTAACATAGCAACAATCTAGTGAATTGCAGCCGGCCTATGGTAAGGAAAAGAAAAGAAAAGAGAAGAAAAGAAAAATGGTAGTAGAATATATGTACCCAAAAGCAACTTCAGTAACTAACTTTTTGAGACTTGACATCACCAAAAGTCAGCAACTGAACACATGACAAGCACCGAATAGGTCAAATAAGGTTTGGCATGCATGGTCAGGACAACACAAACAAATGACTCTCTCTAACTGATGAAAGCGTTTTAATTTAGTTCATATACTAATAACGACCCAGCTTAATAACCGGTCTCTTTCCTGATCCAGTGGCTTTTGGTTAGGTAGGTGTTGGAATGGAATTCTTGGACAAAAAAGCAGCTTTCAAGTAGCAGTAGAGCATTATTATTATTGTACTAATATATATCACTACTAATGAAAGCAGACTACATTCTGTCACAAAATGGTCCAAATATCTTCTTTCATTCATCTCCTGTCCTGGATTGCAGGGCTGGGATAGAATACAAAAATCAACATATAGTTAGTAGTATGAGTGTCTTGTCCGGCCATCGAATTGGGACAGAAACGCCTCTGTCCAGAAAAAAGAGGGCAGCTGTTGCTACTGCATTGAGTTGGCCTTTGCGTCGGTGGCATGATAGCTCAGTGATCACACTGTTCAGTGCTGTGATGCTATATCATGCTCAGTCACTGAAGCTATCAGCATAGTGACAGTGTGACACGCAGACTGCACAATTATTACAGCACTTGTTCAGTGCTGCAATTTCTCGATTTGGTGGACTAAGAGTAGCCTGATTATTGCAGCAGCGGCGCCGTTGAGATCACGGAAGACTTATGGTTTGCAAAGGGGAGCAGGTTTCGCTCTCCGGCAGGTTCCCTGCAATATTTCCTGGGCTCCTTCATTGCTCTTGCCTTTTAGTGCTGAAACATTATGGATGCGTGGGATTGATTTTGCCGTTGATCCCGGAGGTCACTTGGGGTTGTCGTGGATTAAACCCAGCAAGCAATAATAATGAATTGAAGAGCGTTCAGAGGCAGACAAGAGTGAATGGAATGGAAGACCATGACCATGACCATGATCATGCATATGCATTTGCATCGTCGGCGTGTCCATGGCCATGCATCGTTCAGTAGCAGATAGATGGCGATATGTGCAGCAGAGCGGTGTTGGAATTGCGAAGGGCGACACCGTGTATGATTCGTTGTGTGCGTGTGCCATGTGGAGGCGAAATGTGCATCGAGATTGTTGATCTTCAGAGAAGGGCAAAAGTCTGAAACTGGAGTTTCTTTTTAAGGGAAAAGGTGCTTTTTCATTATATAAATTAGAAGTAAATACAATTCTTAGGAACGAAAAAAAAAGATTAAAGATCTATGCAATTAGACAAAAGACGGTAGAAGCTCATGCAAACGCTTAGCACCGGCAAACATCCACAGCCTTGACCTCTTCTTTAATTTTGGCAAGCAGATAATTTGTAGTGGATTTCTTATGCTCAAAAATTCGCTGGTTCCTTTCCTTCCAAAGTCTCCACACAACGAGTAGAATTAGGGTGCACAAACCCTTATTGGGAACCTCTGACGTGCTTGCCTGGCTTTCTCACCATTCCAGAACCAATCGAGCCTCCTTGCGCCGACTCGAGTTGCGTCTTCCCACCCAATTTGTCACAGAAGTCCAAATTCTTTTGGAGTAGCGACATTCTGCAATGGACATTCTGCAATGAGGTGAAGAGCTGTTTTCTAGGTTGTCCTGCACAAAGGACAAACTTCATTGTTTCGTCAGTCCCTAGCCGTTAACCTGTCTGAAGTCCATACCCTATTTTAAATAATAAGTCATACATGAATTTGTATTTTTCTGGTGCCCAAACCTTCTTAGATCATCAAGTATAGAGATGAGTTGAGGGCTCCCAAACACTGTGCTTGGAATGTTGATGATGCCGAGTATTGCCTGTGTCTAATGAATTTTCAAGTAATCCAGTTAGGCTGTCCTTCGCTAAGCTCGACAAGCATCGCAGTTCATAAAGCCACGAGTTGACGGAAGAGCTCTATCGAGTTTGAGAATGTGCTTAATTATCTGCCCTTCTGTCGGAACACGGTTGAATGCTTGCTAATCCAAATCAAATACTACTGTACTGAAGTACCAACTTATCCGTTCCTCTGTCTTTCAGATGAAATACTAGTGTCACTGCAAGGCCACCTGTTCTGAATTATTATTTCAGTGAAAAATTTAAGTGTGAAACAAGAGCAATTCGCGAGGATACGAACCAAATCAAAAGCTGGAGTTGGATCAGATGCTCAGCTTGTCGTAATATCTTGTACTATTATCCAGCTGATCTTAAGTCGAGATTAATGGCGTTGGCACTGCTCAGCCGACGGCGAGGCCATGCGGCGTCAAGTGCTTCGTCGGGCAGTTGAGCTGAGGATGCACGCCGTCGTTGCGCCTTGTGAACTTTCAAGGCGGCGGCGGCGGCGGCGCCTGGGGGTGGAGGTGGTGCCCGGGGAGTTCGCCGTCGCAGACGAGCGCGGTCGCTACGCTACGGCCCATATTTATTGGGCTGGAACGGGAGTTAGACTTACATGCGGCCCATACGTGCGCTGCCACTCACGCACGGCCCATCTTTTATTTGGGCACGGTATTTCGAAGTTTATGGGCTTTCTCTCAACCGGCCCAACCCATCAAGGACAGAGCTCAAGTGCAAGAGTTCCAAAATCGACCAGCAAATGGGGTCGGAGTTTCATTCTCCGACCTACCCAAAGACTTTTTTTCTTTTTTTTTTCTTTTTCTTTTGAACGCAATCAAGCGAGAGAGGGCAAACCATGGTTATTTCTCCACGGCCAGTGCACAAGAATGTCACTTTGCTCAAGTGTTTGGATGATAGTCAGGGATAGATGAGATATGATCATCCATATTTTCAGGAAGATGATTATCTAATTTTTGTTTGGTTGGGTACTTGAGAACCTAGTTTTGTTTGGTTGGAGGGAGAAGAGATGAATATGATGAGCCACTTTTTTGTTTGGTAGAATGGATGAGTGTTGTGATCACCTTTTGGATGGAAATGGTGAGAATACCTCCTTGGCAAATAAGACCTCACATGGTATATTTTACCAAGAATCGACTGTAACTAGCCCAAAAAATTTTACCAAAACCGAATTGCTATATTTATGGCGACAGAAAATTTGTTCGATTACAGTCAATTTTTATATGCCGTTGGATTTTTTTGATTCGCTCTGGTTTCCTGCATAGCGTGCAGCATTTTACTCGATATACGGATGACATTTCAATTGTAGACCAGTGATGATCATTGAATGAACATGCTCTTAATCATTTTTAGCCCTAATTCGACATACACTGTGAACGTTAGAAAAATTACAATGTAACTGCAGTGAAGTGTAAGTTTAAAAATTTACAGTGTGATGTAAAAATGATTTGACTATTTTTTGAAAAATATGGCACCAATGGCTACTCCAAAGAAAACGTACTTAGAACATGTCATAAGTCATAATATTATATACTTTGGAGTCTCAGTAGACTAATTATAATAAAACTACCCCGCTCTTCTCGCTAGTTAATTTCATCCTCACCCTGCTCCTGCTGTCTGTCTCACTCTCTGACTAAGTGCACAGCAAATCCCATAACTTAGTACTACGCAATATCACCACAATCCAAGGGGCAAAATGAACAACAACAAAAAAGCCACCGCGCCAAAACAAACTAGAGGCAGAAGCAGCCGCCGGCGTTGTACTTGACGTCCTTCCCGCCGCCGCCCTGCTTCATCTGCTCCCCGACCTTCCTCACCGCCGGCGCGCACGGCGTCCACTCCGCCGCCATCCGCACCCGCGCCCACCACAGCCACCCACCGTTCCCGCCCTTCCGCTTCCGCCTCGCCGCGGCCGCGGCCATGGCGGCCTCCGCGGCCAGCCGCTTGTTCTCCGCGCGCAGCCTCTCGATTTCCGCCACGCCCACCTTCCTCTCCGCCTCCCACACCGCCATGGCCTCGTAGCACTCCCGGTTCCGCAGCTCCAGCCCGTACACCTGCGACTGCAGCGCCTCGATCTTGCGCCCCAGCATGCATACCCGGTGGTCCTCCCGGAGCTTCACCACCAGCCGCGCCATCTCCGCCGCGCGCCGCCGCATGTACCCGAGCTCAGCCGCCGCGGCCGCCGCCTCCTCCTCGGCAGCCGACGCGCGGAACCCCAGCCGCGCGTTCTCGCCGAGCAGCACCAGCCTCTCCGACTCCAGCACCTCCACGAGGCTCCCTTGCAGCTCGATCTTCCTCGCCGACTCCGCCTTCCGCCGCTCCGCCTCGTCGGCAAGAATATCCCGATCAATCCAAGCGGCCACCAGCTCCGCCATGACCAGCTCAGCGTCAACGGCCTCATGAATGCTGCTGCTGCTGCTGGTGGCGGTGGTCTCATGGATGACGGCAGGTGGCGGCTGGAAGGAGAGCGAGCTTCCGGCGTCGGAGGAACGGTCGTCGACGTCGGAGGAGCCGCAGTCGGAGGCGGCGGCGGCGGCGGAGTGGAAGAGATGGTGGGGCTTGTTGGCGGCGAGGAGAGACTGGGAGTAGCGGTCGGCGAGGTAGAGGTAGCGGTGGTGGAGATCGGTGAGCAGCGCCAGCAGCTGCGGCCGCTTCTGGTAGTAGTTCTCGGCGCGCTCCGCGAAGGAATGGTCCGTCGCCGTCGCCGCCGCGTCGTCCGGCACGCTCACCGCCAGCGCGCGCACGCGCTGCTCGATGTCTGCAAAACCACCATCCCACCACCAGTTGCACACGTCAGATCAACAAATTTTGCTTTCTTCTTTATAACTAATCTTGTTTTGTTACTCCTAATCAAATTAGTTCAAATTCAAACCAACCAAAGTCCAGATAAAAATTAGCTCTAGACTCCAAAAAGAGTTTTTGGATGGGACTAAAGTTTTCTTCTTCTTATCACATTAAATATTTAGATATTATTTTAAAACATTAAATATAGAATATTTATAAAATTGATCTGTGGCTAATTGACGAGACAAGCTTAATTACATCTGACAATGTGATGTTAACATAAACATTAGTTAATTATAAATTAATTATGTTTAGCAGATTCATTTCGCTCAATTAACCACTGATTTTGTAATTATTTTTATATTTAATTCGTTGTAATTATTTTTATATTTAGTTCACATTTAGTCTTTCATTCTTTCAAATTAATATCTCCAAACATCTGATATAATTCAAATTAATGTCTCAGAACATCTTATATAACTCTATATCTAAACACACGCCACCTAAGACATGCAGTAGTAGCATGTACTGTAGTGTGATAAAAAGGAAAGTAGCGGATAAAAGGGGAGGTGAGCTGAATGATGTTGTCATGGAGATGCCAAGCCTAAGCTACAAGTATGCTACATTGTTCTTGTCTTTTGGTGTAGCTGGTGAAATGGGCTGACTTTGGCATGATTGCTGCCAAACAATTTGTCACGAATAGCGAATCGGGTTCAAAATTTTTCAAATTTCGAAGCACTCGAGAAGAGAAGAGACGAGAACCCAGTGTAGAAGAAAACAAAGGCCGGCTGGTCATCATCATCATCCAGAGATTCGCCAAGACGAGTGAAGAAACAAACGAGAAGCAACAAACACACGTCAGCGATCACCCACATTTGCCTCGCTGACGCTGTCAACACAGTACTCTGAATCTGATACTCTCTTCTCTCTCCCACGGGAGGAGAGTGAGTACAGTAGTGGCCGTGCAGAATTAACTGTAGCTTACGAGATGCTCATGTCCTGGATGATCCATGGTAGAACACGGTTGAAGCATGAATGATGCAAAGCCTGTGTTAAGCTTAGCTAGAGGAAGATGAGTAGGAAGCAGATCAAGTAGTGTGCAGTGTGCAGTGATGGATGGGGATAAAACGGAGAATCATGACATGAATGCGTTATCACAGGACACCCGTGACATATCAATGTCCGCTGTATCAGCTCAGAGATTTCATCATCGCGAGGAGAGAACTTGACTGTTTCACAGCAAGATCTCTACTGTGTCAGTGGCTCATATGATCATATCTACTGCGTACACTGCAGCAGAGGTTTTAATTCCCCATGTTTTGATTTAATTAACTGCTACTGATACTACTAGCAACAACTTGCATTCATATGAGTACTCCGTAAAGAGAGGACCCCAAGACATTAAATAAAGATAAGAGTAAATTAAGCAAGCATAAGAATGAGCAATCAAAGAAACAGAAATTAAAGAATAGAGTAACGGGGCTGGGAAGAGATCGAACCTGCAATGGCCGCCTGGAGCCAAGGCGGGCACCTCGTCTGCTTCTGCAGCTGTTCTTGCTGCTGCTGCTGCTGCAGTTGCTCCGTCTCCATGTCCATGGACACGAGAGATGCTCCAAGCACGGACTGATGCCTCGATGCGATATGCGATTCGGCGCGGCGCGGCGTTGTGTTGCCTTGTCGCTGCTTAGTTCAGCACGCATATGCACAATCGCAGTGTTTTGCAGATGCAGGCAGGCAAACCTGACACACAAGGAGGCAAACCCACACGCCTAAGGGGTGAACAGGATTACTACTCCTACAGTAGAGTAGCAGACAACGTTACACTACACCTGCGTCGCTTTGAAAAAAAGAAATGAGAAACTGTAACACTGTATGCACTGTAAAAAAAATTTTCCGGAGAATACCGTACTGTGTGCGTGTGTGTGTGTGCAGGGGCATCGCGACGTGGCGTGTTGGTGAATCCAACATGTGAACAGTGTTTGTGCAGCAGTAAAAAGAAAGAGAGAGAGAAGGGACGGAATGGAGCAGAAGCAGCAGAGCAAGAAGAGGCGTCGCGAGGTGTTGTCGCTGTTGGAGGCGGGACATTGACAGGACAGGAGGAGAATTTGACTTGTTGCGCGCACCCCGTCCCGAATCTCAACGCGCTGTACGCACTGCTTCTGCTTCTGCACGGGATAGCCCGTGCCGACCGTACTGCGCTACTCCTCCTCCGTAAGTGTAGGGTTCATTGATTTTACAGTGACCGAGGCATATTGGAGTCGGTGTGTGCAAAAAAAAAAAGTTGCGAAAGACAGCGTTTCGAATGGTCAATTACAAGTCATAAATTTTTAAGTGTTTAAATTCGGAACTAAAATTTTAATTACATAACTAAACATAAATTAATTATAAAAATAATTACAAAATTAAATCGAAGTATAATTTTCAATATAAACATATTAAAACTAATTAATTTATGATTTAAAAATATTTACGATATCAAATCAAAACAACTTATTAGATTTATAAGTTTTATAAATAATTTATAATTAATACTTTAAAATAACATAAACATTCGATTCCACAAAGACTAAAATGACCCTTAGTAGTACTAATGCTTCATTCAATTAGTTTTGCCTTTTGCAGTTGAAAAAAAAATAAATTTTGATTAGTTTTGCACCAAGAAAAGAAGGGTTTTAAGTACTACAGTGGCACGTACGGTTGGACAAGGGATAGCAAGTGTCTTTTTCATTGCACATGAGAGGACAAGATGGGGGCAGTACTAGTGCACCCCAGCAATGGAATTACTCACTGTCTTGTAGTGCATCTGCTCTCTACTTTTATCAGGAGAGGCCTCTGGAATGGTTTCAAATCGTCACCCATTTTTTTTTGTGATGAGGAATATTTCAAGAAGAGAGGACTATAAGTAAAAATAAATAAATAACACCCACGAAAATCCCCAAGAAAGCAGCAGTATAAATCAGCTCTTCAGAGGTACAGAAGGTTAAAGAGAGTCATGCGAATAGAAATCCAAAGACCAGATGTTTTAACCGAGAGTTGCTACTAGTACTTGATAAGCACTTACGATTCTATGGTAGAAGAACCCGACGAGTCACTTAAAAACGGGTTCGATTGTTCAGAGAAAAGAAACCATATATGATTCTAGAGTGAGAAAGATCACACTACGAAGAGAGGACGAGAAAGAGAGAGAGAGAGAGATGAACTTACAAGTACGTCGAGTCGGGAGCGGATGCAGACGCCGGCGGCGGTTTAGCGAGGAGGAGAGAACGACGCCATTGTTGTTGGAAGAAGCTTTTGGGAGGAGGAAGCAATGGAGATGGAGTGCCTGTGTGTGTGAGAGAGAGAACAAGTCGTCGTCTTCCTCGCTTTGTACTAGAACTGGACATATATATGCAGCTCAGCTCAGGACAAGCAAGCGAACTGCTGCGCTCGTGAGCAGCCGTGACCTGTGTCTTCCAAAGGTCGCACCGTTCATCTCGGCCGTCCAGATGTTATGTACGGATGGCACGGACGGTGTGGATGTGCCTCGTGCTTGCTGAGTGGTTGACCCGACGCCGGAGAGAAACCCAACAAACCAACCAACCAACCATACTATGCTCTGAAATTGATGAATTATTCAAACAGGTGGTTCTATGAGGAATTTGAAGTCGATCGCCGTGATCTAACATCTTGGTGTGGAACTGATATCAGTTGGCAATTTAGATTTCAAAACGGGGTTTTTGAATTTATCATACGACGATGGGCGGCCACCGGCCCAGCGCTCTTGATAAATGAAAAGTGGTACGGTAACAAGGAGGTAGATAGAGAGATGAGTTTAAATTTCACCCATAATGATACAGGACGTCGAACTTAATATGGATATGTTACATTGAGCAGTAAACACACACAGGAGGGGACCTAGGATGCAGGATACGAATAGCACTTCAAAATGTACAGCCATACGGATACGAACAAGCTGTCTATATACACATGTCAGGCTAAGGCATGGCGTCAGCTACTGGTTCGTGTTCAGTGGACTAGATACATGTCTCTCTTATCTTCTTTAAAACAAACTGGATGTCTCAAATTTGGGGTCACAGAAAGTCTACGGGAAAGATGGCCGATCTCAAGTAGAAACGTTGGCAACAGGATACTACAAAATCATCTTCCGGCAGAGGTTCTATGCCGTCTCTTTGGATGGACCGTCTTTACTAGCCTCATTTTTCATGTTGTTATCTTCGCCATCGGCTTCAGCATCGCACTGCCCGCTCTCAGGTCCAGACATCTCCTCTGGACTCTGCTTCCGGCCTTCGTCGATCGCGGCGTTATCAGAATCCATTGGCAGAGCACCTTCTTCTGGCTCAGCCCCGCTGCCGCCACCATCGGTCTCTGGTGTGGCTGAAGCAACCTTCACACAGGAATGCGCCGAAAAGATATCAGCAGCGTGTTGCGGAAGTTATTGCTCGTCCAAGTTTGATCAAGAAAGTGCGTTAAGTACCTGTTGTTCCTTGGGTTGAGCTGAAGTGCCTTTTGGGTCTTCCCTCTTAGGTCGTTTAGCCTTATCACCAGGCTTTGAATAAAACTTGGAACGGACTTCAGGTGGCAAGAGTTCTTGAGGTACAACTCCTTCAATACCGTAATCACAAAACTGGAATGGGATTGAGTAGAGGTCAGATGATGCACAATTCTTTCCATCCAGCATACATTAACGACAAAAAAGTGTTGTGTGGGGGCTTCATAGCATAATGCATACCCGAGAAAAACCTTCCAAGTCCTGCCTGGCTGAAAATCGTAACCCTTTCCAGCAATACACCTGTCAAAATCATATTGGAGAGATAAAAATGCCATGCTGTTTTCATTATCAGGTCATATGGAAACAAAATTCTTGATCTCAGTGTCCATGGAAGTATGAAACAAAGTCCTCATTTTCATCACCACCGAGACTCACAAATGCCCAGGATCTCTTGTCTCTTCCTAGTGTGATTCAACCCATCTCTATCATTGTGTGGGACATGTCACGCTATGATTCATCAGTAGACCAGAACTATATCGGATTCTCTTTTGCCACACGTAATAACAATGTACAGTATCATTGCGACTAGTAGATCAAGCAATTGAATAAAGGTGTGTGTGCTTACTTCGACATTTTCTTTGAATAATGTAAGCACAGAAGTGCACTTATGCTTGATTTAATTCTCACATGGATCAACATACTCACCCAATACGAGCAACAATTAAAAGACTAACAAATATCATTCCTACCGAAAAATTGGGAGGTTGGATGACACTTGTAACATGGTAAGAGACCCAGGCTTTTTAGCATTAGTTTTAGCAGTACTCGCTTAGAATAATAATTGTATTTTAGCACCACGAGAGGTGATATATCTTCCTATCCAAGTCAGATCCTAAATGTGAATAGCCTATGCAATACCCTGTTTATTAATTGGGCTCCGGTACAGTCATCACAGAACCAAATTTTAGTATAATCATCTCAACAGGATATAGTGTTGCTGGGATCTATACTCACACGATTATTTTTGTGGTGATATTCATCCTCAATACCAGCAGATGGATCCATCTGTAAGTTACACATAAACAAATTGACATTAGAGGATTACATTAATAAATTGTTTTACTCACACCAAAAAGGACGGATGAAAAAGTTGCAAAATGACACTATATAAATTGAAGCACTTACATCTTCTGCAAGTGGTTTCCAATATTCTGTTACTGATGGCATGCAAATGCGTTCAGAATCAGTCAGAGCATTCTGCAGCTCACATAGAAATTAGAAGTCAGATGCAAAAAATAAATGATACAAAAAATGACGACTTTGGATGTTGGAGAAGTTGCATGACAAAAAGATAAAAAGTGATGAGAAAGGCACAGGAGAAACTCAATTAATGGAAGATGTATGCCTTCAAATGGTGGAGGGTTGCATGACAAAAGGATAGAAAATGACTCAGAAGGGCACAGATAGGGAACCCAATGGATGGAACCTTTTTAAACTGGATTATGAGAATCTATTAGTAACAAGTCAAACATAATAGTAATGGGATGCTTGGGAGTAGAACATACAGGGTTTTGTTCAGCCCATTTCCACAGTTGGGCAAGTTCTTTGTTTCCCAATCTCCACCTTGGCTTACTACAAGGAAGGAAAGCAAAATATCAAAGAATTAGATTGCATTTGGACATGGACTTTCTTGTATGAATTCATATTACAAATTGACATGAGAATGTGAAGTAGAATACTGGCTTGTTAAGTCAAAGAATCTCTGCTATATTTCCAATTAATTTGCTTTTTCTTACCTTTTCTGTAAATAAACCTAGACCACAAACAATGCCTTAACGAGGCAATCGATATCAAAGACCATTCTTACACTCTTCACTCATGAAAAATTATCAAACTAGTTGCATTAGCACAAATGAACACGAATTGTGAACTTCATACATATAACAACACATCTAAATCCATTACATTGTAAGTCGACACTATATAAGAATGTTGATCCGAAACAGGTGAAATTCATATTTCTTTCTTCTGACATACATAAGAAAAAACTGAGTACAAAATTGTAAAATAACTAATTTGTCTGCTCCATGTTAATTCAGATAAAGGTAGTTGAAGTTAATGCTCCCAGTGACACAATGACTAAGATATGGTTCTCCCAATACCATCAAAATTATAAACAGTATGCTTTGCGGGACGTATTTAATAAGACAATATCACAGTTGATAGCTGTTGTTCTTTTAGTTAGTACTAAAATTATTTCAGATCTAATGTAACTTTTACATATTATGATAGGCCATAGCAAATCAACAGTAGGACCAATAATAGACTAATGGCAAATTCAATGCCAGAGGAAAGGAAGTATCATACCGTTTTCTGACTCCAGCTTGGCCTGGTTTCTTTTCAAAAGGTTGTTTTTCAAATGCTAGACACCCATCTCGTTTCCACCATACCTTCAAGTTGAGCCAGCAGGAAAAGAGTCATTGGTTGAAGAATTACTGCAGTTAAGATAAAGAAATGCTTACATGCAGCTAAGAGGATACCCAATTTTTCTCCCGCTCAAGAATATGCTCGATGCTTTGTAGGAATTCCTTCCCTTTTGGTGGAATTATCTCCAGAAGCTTCTTAACACGCTCTTCACAGGAATCCATTTCCTCTTTCTGATTGTAGAGAGCATAAAGTCAATATTGAGTACATAGTGGCATTTGGGATTCCTTAATCCTGATTGTCTGTACTAGCCACTATAACCCAGTTGCATCAGGCAGGCAGTTAGTATTAGTTGGCACAGTTATACTGACAACTAGCACTGCCCAGCACCTTCACACGGTCTGGACAATTTGGGCAATCAGTGTTTGTTAATACTTACAGGCCCAGTAGCACGCTGTGAGAAGTATGCAGATAGGTGAAATGGGAATAGCTATCACAGACTACTTACGATCTCACATACCATGTACAGAAAAAGGAACTGGTGGTTTCATGAGAACTAATGCCAGCTTTGCTACATTTGCTGTTGTGACTATCACAAACTCAAGAGCAATCATGTAGTAATAAGTGAATAGTAAAAATATGGTAAGAGCACAATTTCAGATACTCGAGTCAATGTTATATAACTGTGCATGGAAAACAATCAGAAAAGTCATTTACTGGACTAACCATGCTCCCAGTTGGACCTTCTTTGTCAGTCTTTCCAGGTGCCTTGAGAAAATCAAAGAATATGAGGCACTGAACAAGGATGTGGCGTCGAAAACTTGGGTCCTTCAACTGCAAAGAAGCAATTGTTATGAGTCTATGAACAGTGAGAAATAATAGAAAATTAGTATCAGCTGATCAAAAAGTTCTTACCTCCAAACCCATCAATTTACTACTTGTCAGGTACTTAATATTGAAAGCAGCATCTTCCTCTTGGTCAAGATTGTTAAGTTTTCCATCATCGTCACTGAGAGGCTGAGCTTCAAATGTGCTTAGCACAACCTGCACTTTCATTAACAGTAAACATCAACCAGAAGTTCAGAACTAACATTTTTGCATTGGGATTGTAAAAATGTGCAAAAGGATGTACCATTAAATTGGACGCAAACTTTTGCCATCTTGATTGATTTGCAGCAGTCAAAGCAGGGTTACTAAAATGCTCCTAGAACATAAATAAAAAGAAAAAATGAGCATGAAAACAACATAATGTTCAAGAGTTAAGAAGCATGTCAGGGATCAATGATGATTTTTGAATCCCAAAGAATGACAGGGTACAAAACAGCCACCTGTAGACTCCATAGGGTATTGTAGAAGTTGAAATCCACGGAGATTCCTGAGAAAAATAGCTTACATTAGGGAGTTCTATCCTTTTACAAAGACAGTTGACTGAAGATATAAAAAATTGAATAAAGTCACACCAAAAAGACACAAGAAAAAATAATAAATATTTTTTTACCAGGATAGTCATACTCACCATCTGTAGCGTCTTTCTCGTACTTTGTTTCATTTGATGTGTTGAAAACCCCCTTAATATTGAGAGCTGATAAAATAGAAAAACAAGAAAATTGTAGTTATGTACTCCTTGCCAATAAGGGGCCGTCTAGGAGGGAAAAGAGAGATGCAATATGCAAACCTGAACGTTCCGATAATGGGAAGAAATGTGCTAGAAACATGATAATACGTCCACAGAATACCACATCGTTTGCCTGTGATATTTGAGAATAAAGGGATTCAATGCTAGTACAGAATACAAACTTTTAGGCAGGCAAAACTCCAAGAAATGTTAAGAATATACTTGTTCAATGCCTCACTAAAACAAAAGGACCACAGCATTGCAGTGTACAATACGATTTTTATGATATGCCCAATAGTTCGGTATTTTACAGTAAAGATGTCATTACCAAAGATCTTACTGAACTGTGAGCACAGCAGTCAGCTTAGTACTTGATAAAACTTCTCAGCACGGAAATAAGGAAAGCACAGAATGATTTCAATCTACAGATATTTGGACTACGAAGAGTAGATAACAGAGTATGCATAAGAAAACAGATGAATCTAACCTTTGACAATCTTCGAAGTAGTTGGTTGCAAGTTCTTAGCATAACAAGCTTGCCACGCCCGAAAAGCTCTTGCTACAAACAACTCAATGAGGTAATCCCCGTTAGCAAAACAATGGCATACATCATATGTGCCTTACAACCACTAATTTATCAAAATGTAGTACAAAAGACAAATTCTCAATTACCTTCCCCAAGACATCTTGTTTGCTCTCAATATATCCAAATACATCTTTGCAGTCTTTGATAGTTGACGTTTCTGTCAGATCTTCTAACAGCTGGAATACCATACCTCCCTCAACATGCCCTCTTTCACAAAGGAAAAGCACAATATCTAACATGGAAAAAAATGATCTCTCAAGAAAAAATAGATAAATCACTAAATAGTGCTCAGGAACCAATGTGAAGAAAGGAGCGGTGAAAGGGTTCCAACTAACCAAGAAGACGTGTTATCAGGAAACTATTTTCTCCATTATCCCCATATTGCATAATTCTTTGACCAGACTGAACTGCAGATGACTATAAATTTAGATATAAAATGAAATCAGCAACAAGCATATTAATCTGTAGGGTTGCATGACAGGCAAGTAAGGATTGCACAATTTCAACAATGGAACTACCTATCGTTCAGTTACATAGTAAATACTTGCAGTCAGTTATGAGTCAGAAGATAGAAACTTAACGAAATTTATGGAGTGAAAGGAAAAGTTGTATTACGCTAAATTGTAAATGTGAGACAGTGAGCCAAAAAATACATCAACCACGTTACTTTGTAACAATTTTGTTACAGAGAGCAAAGACTAGCGCAGGCACATGCGTGGTAAGGAAGCTTACTGCAAGTTCCTGCAGCAATTTGCGTAGAGCATTTTCTAAGGATTGGTTCTCCTCTAGAACCAGCACTGTTTGCTTCTGCAAAAATCAGATGAGCAACCAACTTAAAAACGTGTGTATGCACAAGACAAGACAAGGAAGATCAGGTAGAGTAATCCATTATCTATGAGAAAGCTACAACCCATGCCTAACTGTGGTGCATTGTGTACCTGAGGTTTAATCGCATCCTGAACGGCCTGAAGAGCAAAAGCTTCAGGGGATTCAGTCCTAGACAGCGCATCCCGGAACACTCCCTGCGAACAAAGGAGATTTTTCAAATTTAGTGCAGAGGACATAAACAATCCGACGCAAATTGACAGCAAACCCTCCGTTCATCTCATCCTCCCACACTGGCACCCCGGGGGCATACGAGATAGGAGAGTGGACAACTCACGATGATGCGGTCGCGGTCGGTGTGGCTGGAGAAGACGGCGGCGAGCGTGGAGGAAGAGGGGGCCGGTGGCCGGTCCTTGCTGAGGAGGATGCGGAGCCCGGCGTTCGACTGCGGCGGCGTGAGCTCCGCCATGGCACGGTGGATCAGAATGGAAGGGTAGGGTACTAGGGTTCGGGAGACTGACTAGTGCCTCTCCCTCCCCGCTTCCAAGCTGGAGTCGTATGTATCCCCGCGCGGGCGGCGGGCTCCGGCGGCGGAGACGCGCAGCGCAGTGCAGCGAAGCGAGCAGGCGACGGCTGATGCGGGGTAGAAAGAAGCCTCCACAAGGGGATCGAGGGAGAGAAGTCTCATGGGCCGCAATTACTGGGATTTGGGCTTCTTATTGGGCTAATCCATATCGAACATCAAGGAGGCTGGACGAAAAGCTCGCTTGACTCATGCATGACCCGCTCGGCTCGGCTCATTATGAATTGCTAACGAGTTGAGCTAACGAGCTGGCTTGCAAGCTAAAACAACCTAAGAAAACATCGAAATGGCCTAACCCATAAACATCAGGACAACCCAGTCCAATAAGATCAACATGCACTTATATCTGTTAATGCGGACCAAGACCGATCTCCTCCATCTCGCATCGTCGCACCCAGCGGCGAAACTGATAGGGGCTACGGGGCTTTAACCCTTACCCCCGACGAAATAGTATAGCTTTTCTTCAATTTTTTAGTTTATATTTATCATAAGAATAGTTTATATGCGTCGTCATCAACTTTAACCCCATAATTCGTCGTTGCTCCCACCCAGCGCTGCCGTTTCTCGCGTCGTCTCGCCACTCTCGCTGCCATCTCGTGTCGTCTCCAAGATCCGTCGGCCGCCTCGCCTCGACGGCGTAGCTTGCAGCCCCCAGCTTTTCTCCTCCTCCTCCTGATCTTTAGCTCCGTCGATTTCACCTCCTTGCTCGCGCTGCTCCGATGCACAACCTCCGAACCAGGGGCGGGCCGAGGATTTTGAACTTGGGTATTCAAAATGAAACGGACTAAAAAATTTTACAACTAAAAGGTCTAAAATTTGATATCTAGTTCTAAACTAATAATTATATAATAACACATAGTTCAACATAATTTCATAAATTCATAGAATTGACCATAAATTAAAAGTATTTAATACATGAAAGTATTAAATTACTAATTGACAATGGATCAATATATAAAACATACAGAGAAAATAAAATGACAAAATGATAAAAAAATCCTACAAATTATAGAAGAACTTTCCGATGCTTGATTTTTTGAAGTGTTTAACATAAGGAAGTACTACACTACTTATTACCATACTTTGTGAAAAACATATGCACTGCAAATCAAGTATATATCGATCAGCCCAACAGATGGTTCAAAGTTCAAACATATGCACTACATCCGCTTGTCTAATGTTTAGTCTACTTGACTACTTGAGCGACCACCAACAGATTGAAACCAAATTCAACAATTGGGGATTGAGGCATGGGGAGTTGGGGACTAGGGCAACTCTTACCTCCAGCAATCGGCGTTCACGAGGACGAGAGGGGGGGGTGTAGGGGCGGTGACGGCTCGTTGCGACGACCGACGGCCGGGCAGTGAGGTAGCCGAGGCAGGGACGCGAGGAGGCCGGCCGAGGATGGAGGAGGCGGCCGGGGACGGGGCGTCCGCGTTGGGAGGAGGCGGGAAGCCGGGCGCCGCCACCGTCGGCGCGTCGCCCGCCGGGGACAAGAAAAGGAGGGAGCGCGATGGGAAAGAAAGGGGTTAGGGTTTCTCTTTTTCTACTAAAGTGGACTATTGGGCTTATGGGCCGAGGAGAGGAGGGAGACAGGGAGTTATGTTGGGCTTCTCTGAAAAAATAAGTCTATTTTACACACCCTTTCATATATATGAAATATATATTATATATATTATTTTTTTCAAAAATCTTGGGTATTCAACTGAATACCAATGAATCATGATGGGCCCGCCCCTGCTTCGAACAATGGAGATGGCGCGAAACAGCTGGTGGTGCGGGTGAGGAGGGGGAAGTTTGAGTGCATCCTTGTCGTCTCGGGCATCAACCGCAGGCATGGAGCATGGAGCGTAGAGTTTGGGGCATGAAGAAGAAGAAAGGAAGCTTTCTGGCTTCTTCTGCTCTCAACTTCTCCATCACAGTAGGAACATTTCTGATTTTGTTTTTCGTGGTGTAACACTTCAGTGTTGTTGTATTAGCGTTCTTGATGGAGAAATTTCAGGCTTACTTTTTTTAATCTTTCGATGATTTCTCGGACAATTTTGGAGCAATTTCGTCCTGCTGCGTACAATGCTTCTATTCTATGGATGAATGGATGGACATGATCACATAGATCTGAATCTTGTTACTTGATATACATGCTCTGTTGCATACTCTTGCTGGCTCGAGCTAGCCTTTTAATGAGCCGAGCCAACTCGCTGTCCTAACGAGCTAGACAAATCGAGCTGATGCAGCCCACCGCACCATGTGTGTTATTGCTGTACTATATATATATATATATATATATATATATATATAAGATTTATAAAATAAATTCTCAATTCAAAAATTTGCATAAATATACTCATACCATACTCTTGTAGGGCGGGACATATAAATTCATCCTAAGGGAGGGTAGGGAATGTGACGTGGCACCTGACAAGAGGGACCCATCGTGACAATTTTGTAGACAATCACTTCTTGTCCTTAGAGATTTATCGCTGAGAAGGGGTTGCCTGTAAAAAAAATTTCAATGGTCGTCCCTCCCACGGGTGCCTCGTCACATAAATCATTCTATATGTCACATCCTATTATTGAGCGATTTATCCTTACAGAGGTTTTTAAAAATACAGGAATGAGTCTTTTTAATTAGTGAGATTTTTTCTAAATTGGTAGGGCAAATTTTAAAATCTTGGCCACCAAAGTTCACATGCCATCTGTACATATCTTCTGATGTATTGGTGCAATCCAGAGGCATTAGTTCCAAAAATAGTCTATGGGTTGATGGATACCCATAATATAAATTGTAAAGTCATTTAAAAATTCTCATCAACTATTTGCATACAACACCAAAACCCTTTTCGACAACCCTATCAATGCCCTTAGCTCTCATCAACTACTTGCATACAACACCAAAACTCCTTTCGACAACCCTGTTAATACCGTTAGTGATACACTTGAACTTTAACAAATCTACCATATTCTGACCATATCTAACATTGACTTCACCGTAATACAATTCAAATACCAGCTTACTTGACATATTTGTTCACGTATTAAAGTCTTGTTAACATAATTGCTAACTATGTTGCTACATATATAACTAAATAAATATGTCGGAAAGATTACTATAACATATATACATATTAGATCGACACCCTAACATCGTAACAAGATCTCGATAATTAATAACTTGCAATAATACTACTAACCAATATGTTGAAATGTTAATGGCTAATAAAATTTACCTCCGGTCGAGTTGGGATGTAGTCATCGGTTGCAATTTCTTTTTCTATCAAGATGAATATGTGTAAGTCTATCTTCCATGTATAATATTTATTGGTCATGTGACAAAACCAACATACAATTGTCATGGAGTAAAATGTTTACTCACACTGCAATATTTTATTCATGCTTTGTAAGTTAATTGTAAAAAAATTACTCTTCTCATATCACCGTCTAGTAAAACATTTACTATGCGCTAATAAGCGTTCGTGGAAAAACACTAATGGGTCGATACATAGGATTAAAAAGCGAAAACACTTGGCATTACTACCGCATAAAACACCGAGCTACTGAAAAATATTATTACCAGTAACTGATAATAAAAATACTTCTAAGAGTACGTGGATCTATTTAACTAGATAATAAAATCATTACTAACGGTACATAACTAATAGTAAAAGTCTAACTTACTAGTGTACCAAGATAATTCCTACACAAGCGAATTCAGTGAATAATTTACTAAAATGTCTACCCATCAAGAAAGATGTGGGATGGGTACCTCATTCAATTTCTACATATGTGGAATGAGTACATCCAATTTCGTAAATATTTTACTTATAATATATTATTTCATAGATTAAATCTCGATAATCATTTTACTGTATATCATTTTGAAAAGGTTCGGGGCGAAAGATGCCCAGGGAGATGGAGGCGTGGGGGTGATGAGGTGAGGGCGGAGGTGTATCTGTAAGAAGTTTGTTTATGTTTTAGTTATCACCCAACCAGGTACGCTTTAGCTGGTTCTTGCTATCACCAGCCACACACACACTCTAGAAGAGGGGATAAATAAGTTGGAGGAAAGATTCGCGGAGAAATCTACGTCTTGACCGGACTTCTCCCGTGGAAGTTTCTTAGCAATCAGTATCTAATGCAAGCGACGACGAGATCAATCGTTTTTCTTTCACCATGACTACTGTTTATTCATTCTCTCGTCCCACAATGTCCAAGTCTGAAGCCTCAACTAGCTAGTTCATGTGTCGTGATTATGGATTTACAAAATGCCCGTGCGTTGCAACGGGACGACGACGCAGAGAGAGAAGTAGGCGGAGGGCGAAGGTCCAGACGGCGGCGCGAAAGTTCCGAGCGTCGACGGGAGGGAGGGGCACAGGCGCGACGCGGATAGGGATGAAAAAGAGGGACGTAGAAAGTCTTTTTTTTCATCCAAGCCCTCTCTTTCTTTTCAGCATTAGGACTACGGGTTAATTTTATAAACACTCAAGGGATTTTCTGCAAAATAACTCTTTTTCTTATTTAACTGGGTTTTTTTTAAAATAGTCAGACGGACTACGGGTTAATTTCGAAAAAACTTAAGGAGTTTTCTATAAAATAGCCAAGCAAAACAAAATTTGGGTGAAAACACTGCTTGCTTGCTTATATATATATACTAGCAAAATGCCCGTACGTTGCAACGAGACGATGACACAGGAAGAAAAGCAGACGGAGGGCGAAGGTCCAGACGGCGCAGGAGCTCCGAGGGGTGACGGGAGGGAGAGGCGTAGGCGCGGGCGGGGCACGGCACGAATGAGGACGGAAGAGAGGGACGCATGACGTCTTTCTTTTTTATCCAAGCCTTCCATTTCTTTTCAGCATTGAGATTGCGGGTTAATTTTATAAACACTCAAGGTGTTTTCTACAAAATAACCCCTTTTTTCTTTAACTGATTTTTTTAAATAGTCAGGTGGACTGCGGGTTAATTTCAGAAAACCCAAGAGGTTTTCTGCAAAATAGTCAGGCAAAACAAAATTTGAGTGAAAACACTTTTGTTTTATGATAGTATAATAGAAGAACAAGCAGTACAGAGCAGACAAAACGGTCACTAGGTCACAGCAGACCAAAGACGTCCAATAACAGTATAAATCGATGTTTTTTTACATTATTTCATATATTCATCACAAAATCTGGAGAAGTGCAGATACATTTTGCAGTGTGTGCTAAAACATCATGATGCGACAAATTGGAAGTCCATGCATGCATCAACAACATGGATTGATTAAACTTATAAATACTCCGTCCATACTCAAAGCAGCAAACATCATATGACGAACTGGGTGCAGCATAACCCAACAAATACTACAATTGGGAATCCATTTGATCATTATTAATAGCCAGACAACAAAAGCTTTACCTAAAGTGTTTACAAAATGCAAGGTACAGTCCGACAAAGCTCCTAAATCGTTGGAACAAACAAAAAGTAGGGTAGAAATGAAGGACATGCAATTAATTTAGATCTCTGGGGGAGGTTTGACAGTATGAGAACCAATCAACCACATGGCTGGCATACTGATGCAATGGAGTAAAACCAATGAACTGGAATTGAGTTATTAGTTCGGGGTTAGGAGTAAACCAAAATTATTAGACCAGTTCAAGAGTACACACTACAATTTCCAACATTCTGAGCAAAAGGCTCCATAATAGGTAGAGGTGTAAGGGGAAAACAAACCCAAGAACACGAGACAGACTATAGTGTTTGGCTGTTGGGTTCAAATGTTCATAGCCATGGATAATTTTAAGCATTCATCATAGGAGAAAAGGCCAATGGCATTCTGAATTGAGTAACTTTGATTCAGAAAAATGAAAACAATCTTATCTTATAAAAAGAAGCCATTTGAAATACATCCGCCACAATATGCTAGTATCTGAAAGTCCACAGAAAGGATAAATAGTTCAGAAGCATCCTACACCATGTTAGCTTCCGATGGCATTCTGAATTGAGTAACTTTGATTCGGAAAAATGAAAACAATCTTATCTTACAAAAAAAAGCCATTTGAAATACATCTGCCATAATATGCTAGTATCTGAAAGTCCACTGAAAGGATAAATAGTTCAGAAGTATCCTACACCATGTTATCTTCAAGTTCATCCAAAGATAACAAGCTTTTAATTGCTGCGTATGCTGTTGTAAGGTTTGCTCTAAGCCTTGAAACTACTGGCCAGCAAACATCAGTCCAGTAACTTGCTACCAAAAATACTACTGGTTCGTTAAACTCTACACAAATTCTGACCAAATGAATGAAGAAAAAAACTAGTTATGTCCTCAATTCATTGATATCGAATGTCTGACCCCAAAGAAACCACACCTAACATCCTCTAATTGAAGACATCAAGCCGAGTATATTGTAAAATAGGTTGGAGAGTCCCAGTCAAGGGTATGGCCAAATGGGCAAGTTCTAAGAAGAAATGGAACAAACATCAGCTGTCACCATACATACAGTATATGGAAAACTAATCAGTTTGCTCCAGAATGGCCTACATCGTGATCCTCCATCCAAAATGGATGGCTTACCGAACTATTAGCCCTTTCAGGGTACAAACATTCTGCACATTCACTGCCCACAACTGCACAAAACATGAGTAGAAAAACTAGCTAGAATTCACAAACCATATTGCAATATTGCTGAGCAGAAGAACCCAATATGTTTCATGTTTCATGATCAATAAATAAGGACACTTCAGTTTTCACTTTAATTATGTAAGAAAACATCAAGAGCGTATTCATAATTTGCTTCTTCCCCAAATCACACACGAACTGAGTCAGACAGATGCAACACATATATACCCCGCAAATCCACGCGATCGTTTATCACAAATTTCTTAATTGGCCATCGCTCCAGACAGTCCAATCCCCACCCCTAGTTCTTACCGCCGACGTACTCCTCGGCGTCGTGGATGATGACGTATCCGGCCTTCTTGGGGCTCTCGGTGTCGGACAGGTCGTCGTCCTCGTCTTCGCCGTAGACCTCGTTGTAGGAGGGCGCACAGGTGGAGGCGAGGAGGGACCAGACGAGGTACATGGTCGCGGCGGTGAGGGCGCCACAGCCGAAGCCGAAGAGGAGGCCGGAGACGACGACGAGGATGTCCTTGGCGCGCTCCCTGGACGGACGACGAGGCGTCGGAGGCGGCGGGGAGGGGATCGGGGCGGCGGATCTGGAGGGGATGGTGGGGGCCGAGGCGGCGGACGCGGAGGACGGTGACGACGGTGGTGGTGAGGGGGTGGGGTTGGTGGGGTCGGGGTTGGGCCTGGAGACGGAGGAGAAGGAGATGAGGAGCGTCTGGGCGTGGCCGCAAGGGCGCCCGGATGCCACGGGGGAGAGGAGGAACACCGCGGCGACGACGGCGAGGAGGAGGAGGCGGGCGGCGGCGGCCATGGCGACGCGGTGGATTTGGGAAAAAAAAAAGTCCGATGGCTTGGTGAAGAGGAGGATGAATAGAAGGTTTGACTTAGTTGGGAAAAATGACTTGTTATTTATGGCCGGACTCTTAGGAAGGGTTCTTTTACGGTTTGGTCCCTGGACTGTGTGTTTCCTGCAAACGTGTATAATACGGGCCGAAACTAATTAATGAGTCAAAACTTTTTTAGGGTGTAAAGTGTAAAATGGCCAAGTCAAAACTCAAAACTAGGGCCGTTCTTATCTAAGTTTGAAATAAATATTCAGCCGTACGTGAACAAAAAAGTTTATTAACACTTTATTAGTTATGTATTAAATACTGTAAAATAGAAAAATAACTTTATTTAAATTTTAAGAAAATTGTTATATAGAAAAATTTTACGCAAAACATATCATTTAACGGTTTGGAAAGCAATGCTAACCGAAAACCAGAAAGTCATGGTTTGGAGTCCATGAAAAAGATCTGGTCGGTTGCGTTCGTTTCAAAAATAATAAAAGAAAAATCTTTGTTTTTTGCACGTATGTTTTCCGAACTGTGTAACAGTGTGGTAAAAAATAGAGAATTTGCTTAGAAAAATCATATTAATATATTTTTCAACTCGTTTCGTATATCTTCTCAATTTTCTTCTTTCCCTCCTCAAACACACCCTAACGGCGAAAAATAGAAAATGTCCATCATAACCGGTTAGTTCGGTCTTTTAGAATGGAAAATGGCGTTAAGTCATAACCGAAACTTCAATCCAGTTAGTTCGGTCTTTTAAAAGCTCGGTTATTTGAAATTAGTAACCGAAGTTGCCCTCACATAGTTGAAGATCGATAGTTCGCTTAACCGAAACTTCAATCTCGATCTTCGGGTAGATCGTATAGACCGAACTACAATCCCTCTCCTCCTGGCTCTTCCGGCTCGGCGGTTTGGGCCCCTCGCAGGTGGTGGCGCTCCGGCTTCGGGACGGGTGCATGGCGGCACAGCGCGCAGGCGGTGGCGATGTCGGCGACGGGGCAGTGGGGCGAGTGGCGACGCTAATGGCTGAGAGAGCTGCGACATGCGGCGCCTGAGGGGCGAGCGGCGACACTAATGGCTGAGGGACGACGTGCGACGGCCGACGGGGCAGTGGGGTGGGGCGAGCGACAACGTCTAAGGCGAGGCCGAGGAGCTGCGGCGCCCGAGGACGGGTGCACGGTGCGACACGGCGTGTAGGGCGGCGGAGGCACGACGATGCTAGCGCGGCAACGGGGCAATGCGGTGGGGCAACGGGGCAGTGCGGCTTTTATATAGATTGATTGCATCGTGTACTCAAGAAAAATGACCGAACTACCAAAAAACTTTGATCTTCTAGGGTTCTTGACCGAACTAACGACCGGTGACCAATACTTCGAGTAGTTCGGGTTCGATGTTTGGTCTCGTTTTTTATTCACCCCTAATTTTTTTACATGCGGCTGTGTCCACCATATAGAGAGAGTATGACTTTTCTCATGAAAGAATGTGACTTTTCAATCACAGCCTATTTCATGAGAATTCTATGGTCCTGGCGTTCTATCCAAACCAAAAGATCGGGTGCGCTCCACATTCCATCGTGCCACACTCTTGTATGTCCACGCATATGTCATGCCTTCTCTTTCATTTTATCTTGACGTGCTCCATCCTGTACATGCACATGCTGCTCTGCACGATGTGCGTACTTATAACAACTCTTTAGCTAAAGTACTATTTTTCTCCTAAATTGTTTATCCATGAGATCTGATTGTAACATTGTATTCATTGCAATTAATTTTTTGAATAAGATCTTACACGGTTGTATTCCGATTTAAAAATATATATGTTGCAACCATTGTAATTTGATGTTTGTGTGAGAAGTGAATGTTTCAGTTGGAATTTGACTATGTTACTTATTTTAAATTTTTGTGCGACAATGAAACTTCTTTTTAATATTGCATGTGGTATTAGTTGGATTTTTCAATAAATATCTCCTGGTATTTCACTAGGTTATTTGCAAATGCTACATCTAGTGTTATTTAAATGTTTTAAGTTCAACAGATGTTTTGTGATATCTCAATTCGTACAATTTGATGTTTTCGTCAATGTTATGGATAAGGTTACCATCAAGAATACGGTATATATATCTAGTTTTATATGTAAGGGTATGACCAAATATGGTCAAATTTATAGATAAGATGGAAATCCCTCTCCTATTAAAGGAAGACGTCAGACTTCGACCCGAATACTATAAGATCTTATCTACCCGTATCTTGCTTGAAGACATTAAGTTCTACTTGAACAATGGGTCATTTGCCTATATAAATACAATGCCCCTAGAAGAGAGGCCATCGAATCATAAAGACACATGCACAAGCCACATCAAAATCCATCGAGGAGGAAGCCCTACAGATAGCCGCCAACTCCAAGTCGTACGGGTTTTCTCATCAAGTTTAGTTTGGTAGGCTAGAATAGCTAGCTTGCATCCCTTTGTAATCGGTGCTATTGGTACCAAAACTATACATATAAACTGGATTATGGATATTACTCATCTCGAGTGGCATGAACCAATATAAAACTTCATATTTTCAGTCTTCTTATTTACAATGTCATGTATAATCTGGTATCAATGTATTCTAAATATCTAAAATATTGTTGTCATGTCTAACCCTTTGATAGTGGGGCGTCAAGTAGAGGACCCTATGCTACAAGGTTTTGCCGAGATGTCATCGAGAGGCAGATTTTATACCAAAGGTTTTTTATGATCGCTATTGCATGGGAGGAACAGCCCAACAAGCGGCCACCTCCTTCAAGTCGGAAGTATCACCTTCCGGTCTTCGTCGCATTACCAACACCTGCAATCTCTCAGCCTCTCATAGAGATCAACAGACGAGAAATCTAACAGCCATGCAGAAGGTGAGCACACAGCCATGTGGTCTTGAGACTGCTTAAGATTGTGGTAACATACAAATTATTGCAGATTGTAAATGATATCTATTTAGTCTTCACAAGCTGTGCAAGTTTAGCTTTTATATTTGTACTTAATAACTATCAACTAGTTTGGTCATTTCACCTATAATATTAGTACGTGCTTATTAATTACTATATTTGTCTCAAAATGTAACAATGGATGAGATACATCCTAACCTTGTCCAGATTCTTAATACGGAGTGGCAGAAATATTGGGGAGGCGCGGGAGGATTGGGGACGGCGGCGCGGGAGGATTAGGGCGGGGCCGTGCGCACGAGATCTGAACGATGAAACTTTTCTCCTCAATGAGCATTTCACGACGATTTCCAAACTCGTTGAAAACACCGCTCGGTCGTTTCACCGGATGGTAGCAGGTTTTCATTTCTGGCCGTTTACTCCATCTGTTACATAGTGGTATGAGTGCATATGCATTTAGTGGTTATGCGGAGCGATTTAAGTTCATTAACAGTGAAGAACATCGATCTGAATTTGTCGATCCAATTGCAGCAATTAATCTGTCAATTCATGGTCATTCACTGCATCACATAAGTAAGTCTGAACTTCTTGTCAATTTCGCTATTTACCTGAAGCCTGAACTTTTATGTAGGAAAAAAACAAAGGTTAAGCCAGAACTTCTTGTCAATCTCACTATTTACCTGAACAGCACTGGTTTGTAGGCAACAACCAGAAAAATTCCGAGCAAAAAATTTCATGAGCTATATACCTCTTTGATCGATACACATTACACAAGTTAAGTTTCACTTTCATCGCAAGAACAACTGATCTGAGCACGTATATACCATGTACAAACACAAAGCAAAATGAGGAAGAGAAGATCACTTCCAGTTCTGAGCTCTCTTGCGCGCCAGAAACATCACCATCCGCGGGAAGAACGTGGGCCTCTGCTTCGCGCCCGCCTCCGCCTCCGCCGCCGCCACCGCCATCTCAGTCCTCGGCATGTACCCTCCTCTCGGGCTCAGTATGTGCGGGTTCCCGCGCCCGTCGCCGCCGCGCGACGCATCGTCGAACACGGAGATCTCCGCGAGGCCCGTGCGCGGCGAGGCGGTGGTCTCGCCGGCCAACCGTCGCTGGTGCTCGTGCTCGGCGCGCCACTGCCTGAGCTCCCGCTCCGCCGCCAGCTTCCCGAACTCCGCTTCATCCACCTCCATGGTCGCCGCCTGGAGCGCCTGCCTCCTCTGCTCGGTCTGCTTCATCAGCTGCGCCAACTTCTCCAGGCTCCGCACCTCCGCGTCCTTGGCTTCCTTGATCTGCTTCACCGCCTCCGTCACCCGCTTGCCGGCGACCTCCTCCATCTCCCGCACCCGCCGGCTCAGCTCCTCGTACTCTTCCACCGTCAATGTCACGCTGCCTTCCACGTCCTCCCGGCTTTGTGCGTTTCTTGCCGGTTCACCTTCCGGCTGCAGCGCGGCCGCCGAGGCGGCGGCGATCTCCTCCGACATCGTTGTGGCGAGTGTCTCCCGCGTCACCGCTTCGAGGCGCGCCTCCATGGTGTCCACGGCGGCCTTGGCAAGGACCACCTCCTCCCTGGCCTTGTTGACCTCCTCCTGCGCCGATCGGGCCTTTGCCTTGGCCTGCGCAGCCTCTTGCCGCGCCTCGTCGAGCTGTGCGGGCATCTTGGTTTCCACGCCGCCATCCTTCGCTCTTGCCTCCTGCGCCGCCGTGAGCGCGGTGGTTACCCGGCTCAGCTCCTCCTCGAGTGACGGGATGGACGTCGCCGAGACGACTCCTCTCCGCCGCAGAGCAGCGAGCTCCGCCTTCTGCTTCTCCAGGTCAGCGCTCAGCGATGCGGCGGCGACGCGCAGGCACTTGGCCTCGTCCTTGGCCTTTTCGACGGTCGCCTTCACGTCCTCGAGCTCCTTCTTGGTCTTGTCCAGCTTCGCCCGGGAGCTCACCGTCGCCGCCGCCTCCTCTTCGCCGATTGTTCCTTCGACGGCGTGGGCGAACAGCTCGGCTCTTAGGCCCACCAGCTGTTCGGAAGCCGCCGCCACCATCGACTCGAGATCTTTCGCCGCCATTACCGAGTCCCTCAGCTTCTTCACCTCCTGTTCGGATACCTCCAGCACCATCTGCCATTGATCCTTGTCCTGCTCCAACGCCAGAGCTAATCTCATTCTCTTCTCCTCCGCTTCGTCATGCGCGAGGTGCGAAGCATCCAGCTCTTTTTTAAGCGCAACGAGCTCGGCAGTGAGCTCCTCGACGGCCTTGACGGCTTCCTGACACGAGGAGACAGTCCCCCGTGCTCTCGCCACGGCGGCGGCCGCCTCGGCGGCAGCGACCGCGTGCTCCTTCCGCAGGGACTCTAGCTCCGCCTTCACCGACTGCAAGTCGGCGAGCGCTGTGGCGTGGCGGTCCCTGGCGACGGCGAGCTCTGCCTTCGCCGCGGTGCTCTCGCTGACGCCCTGCTGCGTCTCCCGGAGCCGTAGCTCGGCGAGCTCCGAGTCCTGCCGCGCTCGCGCCTCCTCGGCCTGCGCCTTCTCCAAGCTTAGCCTCAGCTCATCGATCGCGCCATTGGTGCTGCCTAGCTCCTTCACCGCCTGGGCCCTGCCGGCCTCCGCTTCTTGTGATCTCTTCTGGCACTCGCCGACCTCTTCCTGCACCTTGTCAAGCTCATCCTGCACTTTCTTGCGCCTCTGGTATGCACCAGAAACAGCAAATCACAAGAAAAATCAAATGCTAAGTACTAGCTCAAGCTTAACCACAAGATCACTAGAAATGGAGTTGGATGTAAATTACTTCTCTCCAATCAAGAATTCCTCCGAACTTGCTGACGGCGCCCTTGACGGAATCGATGGGCGCCGTGGTGTCGATGCGCGCCTTACCATCAACGACCTGAACGAAGCGGTCGGCGATCTCCGACGCTTTGCTGCTGCCATTGGAGGCAAATGCATGGCTCCGATCACCTTGCTGTTGACATTGATCTCCCTCGGGTTCTTGGTGAGAGGCGGATGAAACGAGAGGTGCCGGAGCTTCGTCCATCCCACAGCATAGGTGTAGGACAAAACTGAAGATATATCTGACGGCAACATATATTACACAGAAATTAAGCAAAGTTGTTCGTGTTTGCAGATGCTCCAACTGTTCAATTGCTGCACCAAAGCTGAACGGACAAACATCTGTTCCTATTCAAACTTGTAAATTCGTGCTCTAATTACTAACAGTGGAGGAACATAATAAACCCAAAGAAGGAACAGGTTGCAATGTTGCAGTGAGGAGCTAGAATGGATGAACTAGCACACATACATGACATGATTGGAACCTGCACAAACCTCATGGCTTGCAGTTGTAGTGACAAAGAGCGCAAGAACCCATCCTATTGTTCAAGATTTCGTCATGCTTATGACCGCACCGCATGATTAGAAACAGAGGGGCAAATTCGATGCCAGGTCTGAAGAGACGAATGCAGACGAACAGGAGAAAGAGGGTGCCGAAAAATTCAGAAAAAAGAAGCAGCAGCAAAGCATACCTGGATCCTCCCCGTTGAGTTCCTTCCTTGGATGAGAGCGAGGCTGGCGAAGAGAGAGAATAGGAGAGATGAGCAGATTGGAGTTGGAGGAGGAGGTTGTAGCATAGCTAGCGTCGATTGGCCGTTGCGGAGAGTGTGGTTGGGAGAGAATGTCGCGCGCGAGCCGCGGACTCTCTCGCTCTCTCTCTCTCTCTCGTCTCCTTTCTTTCTTTTTTCTTCCCTTATTTATTTGTTTATTTTTTGAGGTCGTCGTTGATGCGATGGAAAATCCCAGCCGGTTTGGAACTAGTTTGGTCCTGCAGGGTGGAGGTGGTCTCTGTCCGGAGCGGGACAGAGACCAAATTTTGGAGGTTCTCGAGATGGGCCGCAGTCCAAATCCCTTTACGGCCCAACAAGAATGGACCGCACGCCTAATTCACAACCCCGTTTCGTTTCCGGCCCAAACTAATTGGGCCGCACGTGAGTCACACAGTACCGGCCCAATGAATATAGGCCGCACGCATGGAGACTGGAGACCTCCTCGTCTGGGCGGGTCCAAGGAGGGAGGAGGAGACAGGAGAGGAGCAGCCGTCAGCCACCGGATCGCCGCGACGCCATCCACAACACCTGAGCTCAGCGGACGCCGTCCGGATCGAGCCGGCGCCGCCGCAACCGCAAGCGGATAGGAGGACGACCGGAGGAGACGAGGTTGCGGAGATGAGGCCCGCGGTGAGCAGGGCCGCCTTCGCGTCCGTGCTGCTGGCGCCGCGCGCGGTCGGGGTCGCCGCCCGCTGCGCCTCCTCCTCCTCCTCGGCCGCCTCCCCGTCGGTCGCCGCCTCCTCGTATGGTGGGTGATACCGCGAGCTTTTCTGCTTAGTAATTGTTACCCGTGCTTCTCGTCTCATAGGTTCGCCAACTGAAATGCAGATCATGCGTCGTTTATTAAGGAAGTCGCAGCAACCGATCCGCCGGAGCATCTTAACTCGTTGCTCAATGTGCTCCAGGCACGAGGTACGACTTCACTTTCGGTGCTGAAGCGAGGCCAATTTTGTTCTCTTCATCCTTACTGTGCTATATTGCGGGAGTGGTAATAGGCCATGTAATTTGAAGATTTATGGTCGGGCGCCTCTTGCTCTTTGGGTTTGAGCAATAACCTCCGTCTAATTGATTCCATCATCATCTTAAGTAAAACTTCTATATCAAAGTGACAAAATGAACAAATTTAGTATCTAATTACTTTGTCAAAAATATATTTGCCAGGTGAAAAGCTAGTTTCTCCAGGGGCGAAAAGAGGCCTGATTCCACTTGTTGTTCCCTTATCAGAAAGTCCAGCAGGTTTGAATGTGCTCCAAACTGGATGACGCAGGCGTTTTTTATTATTCAAGTTGAGAAGCCTCTGATTCTACCTGACATATTAGTCCAAATGTAGGTAATTTAACATCACTGCTGAGATGGCCAACTGCTCCTAGTGGGTAAGTTACCCTCGATTTGCTATATGTTGTATATGTTGCCCATCTGGAGCTGTTATCTAAATTTTAGGTATGTATACCTTTAGGATGGAAATGCCTGTGGTGGAAGTTCGCAATCATGGGCTGTGGCTTTTGGCTAAGAATGTAAGTTACATTGCTTCATTTAAGTATTTAACTGTAGGTAAACATGCAACACATTACTGTTTTTACATTTTACTCGTATTTATCAGGTGAATCAGTATATACACAGAATGCTCGTTGAGGCTGATATCACTGATGATAACGCTGATGATTTATGGTCTGCTGTGGGGGACTCTGGTAAAAACCTTTACACAAAAGGTGATTTCAAAGAGTCACAGATGGCAGATCTTGATGCCTATTTGTTGAAGAAGGTTGAGGGTTAATTATAACACCCCATTTGTTAATTCTGGCTAAGAAGATAGAAGACAACTATTTTACTGATATGCTACTGTAGGTTGGCCTCTTTCCAGATGTTATAGAGAGAAAAACATCACGCCATTTCGAAAAAGGAGATTATGTAAATTCCTTCTTTTTCCTCCTTAGATACATCTGCCATGTATATATGGCACAACATACATATGAATTTCTTGTGCCCATCAGGTGTCAGCTCTAATTACTGGAGAATTCTACACTAGAGATCATTTTCCTGGATTCGGAAGGCCCTTTGTGTTCAACGCAGAGATTCTAAAACGGTATTGGACTATTGGTGTACATAGAGCAGCAGTATAATTCTGTGTCTTTCTCATCTAGCAATAGCATATTTTAGCTGAGTGATTGTATTTTCTGTCAATAGGCTATCACTATATTATACTGCTTATCAGTTGCAAAATATGAGGAATTTGTTGTCAGGCAATTCTATGTTGTCTGGCCATTCCACTGCGAGCACCTGTTGTAAACTTGCTCTTGCATGCCTTTAGTCATGCTTGCTTAGACTGACTAGAACACAAGCCTTTGTGCAAAATGTCGATTCACACTAGATCTCATATTGTTTTGACAAGAGTTCTCCATTGAGCATTTTTTTTGTATTGTATGGTGTCAAATTCAGAAGTCCAGAAAATTTTCTAACATTATATACCTATAAACAGAGTACAAAAAGAAAGTGATCTACATTAATGGCAATTGCGGTGCCATCTGTTGCATCAACTGGGTAGCACTTTGTACAAGGGTTTGGATTTAGTACCTATTATAATGTGCACAAAAGAACTGTATTCTCAATCTTTCTTGTTGCAATGCTGTTTCAAGAGTTGGGCGTACAACTGAAGCTAAAGATTCAGCTCGAGTGGCTTTGAAGTCACCATGGTGGACACTGGGCTGCACTTACGAAGTATGATTTGTGCTATTGCACACTATTTTCATTGCTGACAAGCAGCATTTCCCTATACTATTTTTTCCATCCTCCCAAAAACACAGATCAATATCTATCCGTTTTCATATGACAGGAGGCTGCTGAATTAGCTGGGTGGGAGGATGAGCAGATTGAGTTCATACGAGAGAAGGTAACTGAGGAGGGCAAGCGTGAGGATCTGAAGAAAGGAAAAGCTCCAGAACAGGTGGCTGCGTTGTCCTGATTTACTGTTTACTCCAACATGTCTGATGCTTTGCCACATTGTGCTGCTCATACGAACTGCTTTCAATATATATATATATATATATATATATATATATATATATATATATATATATATATATATATATATATATATGTGCAGGTGGTTCTTGACGAGGCAGCATTTCTAATGGATTTGGCATCGGTGGATGGGAATTGGGACGAAGTTGTTGATCGAATTGCTGGATGCTACAGAGAAGCTGGGCTTGATGACATTGCGAAGTTTATTGTTTACCGGGAATAGTTGTTTTATACATGTATTCCTACTGAACCAAAAAACATACTAGTCATTTTTGACTCGCGCGTACTAGTCCTGAAACAAACAAATTTGGTTCTTTAACTGGAAACAGTTGAGTCCGTTTGATTTTAATCTTTCCATATCTTTACATCACACTTGGTTTGAAGTCACTCATATGTCTTTGTTGCCGTGTACAGTTTCCTGCCAACGTTGCGGCGTATGACTTGCAAATGCAACCTTATTATTCCAATTTGGACAATCCAAACCATTTTTTTCCTAATAAAAAACCTTAACATGGTGAGTTTTTTCCTAATAAAAAACCTTAACATGGTGAGTTCGTCGTGATGTCAGCTTGGGCGTGACGTGGCATGCCGGCTGGATGCCAACGCAGCAACTGGTTCCTCTTTTCTTCCAAACATTGGGCCCACCTGTAAGGAAGCAGCGAAGAATTGAAGCTGGGGAACAAGGCGGCGGAGACCGGAGATACCGCACCTGTCACGACGCGACGAAGAATCTGAAGAAGCTTAAACCCTAGCTAATCGTAACTAGTAGGAATTCTCTCCCGTAACTCCCTCGGTTTGTTGGTTGCCGCCCTACGTGCAAAGCTCAAACTCCCTTCCTTGATTCTTCTCTTCTTCTTCCCTGCAGCCTCCGCCATGGACGAAGATGATGTAATTCTTCCCCAAGATGAGCTGTTTTTTTGACGAAGATGATCTAAACCTTGGCGAGTTTTTGGCGTCGCACCTGATGCCGAGCGAACCGCCGTACATGGGCATGGGCATGGGCGAGGTCGATTGCTTGCTTCAGCCAGCCACGCTGGGCGGCGACCCGGAGCCGGGGGCGGCATTCCCGCAGTTCGTCGGCGACTTGTCGGTTCAGCCACCAACCCTGGGTGGAATCGTGGAGGCGGCGTCGGCATTCCCGCACTTCACCGCCGACTTCTCCGCCCAACCACCTACGCTGGGCGGAAGCATGGAGGCGGCGTCGCCGTTCCCGCACCCGCAGTTCATCGGCGACTTGTCGGCCCAGCCACCGACGCTGGTGGGAAGCATGGAGGCGGCGCCGGCCTTCCCATACCACAACGGCATCGGCGAGGGTTCGGCCATTCCACCGGCGATGAGCAGCATGGAGGAGGCCGCTCACTTGGCGCCGTCCAATGCTCCCTTGTACCCGTTCGACGACGAGGTGTTCGAGTTGCACGCTCTCCTAGACAACGTGTCCAGGCCGGAGGAGACGGAGCAATTGTTTCAGTATGCCGCTGAGTTAGCCAAGGGTAACGATCAATGGAGACTGGGCGCCGCCCACCTCCAAGGCTTCACGATGCCATGGACGAACAACCAATTCGACGCGAATCAAACAGCCTGGCTGAGCCAATTCGACGCAGACTCGCTGCTGGGGACGACGACTCAAACCACCATCGATAACTCGGCGGCGGCCACCGACGACCAACTAGTCCAACAGATCCCTTACTCTAACACGCTGGCGTTGGACTACCCGCAGCCGCCACCGCCAGCGACAGCAGAAGCGGAGGCGATTGAGATGGCCGAGCTTTCCCGCGTGGCGTCCGAGTGCGGCGGCGAGGCGTCCATGGTGTGGTCACCGGACGAGGACAAACTGCTGCTCGACGGCCTTTCTCGGTATGCGCAATGGATCGATCAAAATATCATTCTCCGACCAATTGCAGAACTCCTATATATCTCACTGCTTGAATCTTACATTGCTTCTCTGATTTTGCAGGTTGGCCAACCAAGACAGTGTGAGCATGTGCATCGAAATTGCATATGGTCTTCCCAAGAAGACTGCAATGGATGTTGCAATGCGAATCCGATGGTTCCATGTAGGCGTATTTCACACTTTAACATGCTACATACATCTAATGCATTTTCGATCACCAGACACTTGAAAACTTTCTTGTTTTCTTATGGTCAAATGGACTAGCATATATAACTAGGGAATAACCATAACTGTATAAACCTCCATTGATCAAGCTTTTGGTCTTGTAGAGCAAGAACAAATCTGCTGCCCAAGCAGGAGTGACATCAAAAGAATCTGCAGGAGGAAAGACTGAAAACGCCCAAGCCCAGGCAGGAGTGAGATCAAAAGAATCTGCAGTACGAAAGACTAGAAAGGTAAATGCAACAAATGAATGCATGCATGTTCTTCTCAATTTTGAAGATACATTCTTGCAATCTTGAGCACACCTGTCCCAATCTACTTGTCATAAGAAATAAGATATTAAAAGGTCCAACATAGGGTGAACAAGTGAACATAGGTTTCCTCCTTTTATTACACGGCTATTAGCTGAACCTGAACAACTCTTATTTGGGTCGGCGCGCCAGAGTTTGCTAATGATTTAAAGGAGAGAGATAAAGTTTCAACCATCAAGGTTGTTGTAACTTGTGACAATACAGAGACAAGCCTTTTATTGCATATGTCACCATTTTCCTTGGCCTGAAACCCCCGTGCCGCCCTGCACTGACTGCTTCAGGAGCTTATTCAAACACTAAGAAGTGTTCTGCTATTCAGTCCTTTCCCTCAGGAGATGCTATAGGGATGAAGGCACATGTTCTGAAGTTCTTCGGAATATTTAGACAATGCATTGATGTTATATCACTCCAAATGAGTGCGACCTTAATAGTTTATCTTTCGTTAGCGGCATAAGCACCATTGGATAAATAATCCCTCTCACTGCTGTTCAATATTGTTGATATGTCATATGTCGATCAACTCTTGTGTGTTTATTGATTCTGATGTAATATTTCATTGGACAGGGAAAAGGAATTGAGAATCCTTACATGAAAAGGAACAAACATGCCCCTTCCGAAAGTAGGTTTGGCACTCCCATCATCTTTGGCATTTTCGGTTTATTCAGGGCTTCGTGCTATGATCACTCATTTTACATTGTTGTTGGTTCAAACGTTATCAATTTTCTCCTCTGGAGTACTTCAGTTTTGCTGTTGCACCGTCAATTTCAAAAGATAAAATTGCTGGTGTTTAATTTTTTATTTATAGTTTTTTAGTACAGACCGACGGGCTTTAAAGATATTTGGTTGTAAACATAATGTTTTGACTAATTAACTTGCTTCCGATCCTTATGGCCTTTGAGCAAACTTGTGTGGTCAAACTATGCCCCCTCTTACCCTATCTTTTATATGGCAGGAGCTCAAGATTGCAAGACTACTAAGACTCTAATTCGAGATAATTCTATGCTTTTGGATCATATAGATGACAAGTTGAGAACAGGCCAGGTCTGCTATATATTGCAATTTGCTGTGCTACATGTTTATATCATAGCTCTGTCTACCGCTAATTTGTTGATTTGTTTTATCTGCTAATGTGCTCTTGTTTCATAAGAATCTTCCCGTCATCTCAATTTGGTTTCTGAAAAGTTTGCAATTTAGTTTGCTCTATTGGCTTGTTTGCTGTTTGTATTACGTTTTCCTGATCGGAGATCCATGGATCGCGGAAGGGTTATGCGCAAGAGAAACATATATTTAGGATAAACGATCGATTGATGCAAGACACTTTGCAAATTCAATTCATCATGGCTTGATCTGACTATGTTGATCTGTAACTTTCTTTTTTGCTGCAGTTGGCGTGCGCTCCAGGCATGTTTGACAAAGTGAAAACGAACATGGATGCTATATTGGCGAAGTAATTAAACGAGAACCCTACCAGTTAACAACATTTGAGCAGATTATTTGGTACTCTGGAACTAAGTGACAGATATACTGTGCTTTTGCAGGATGAGGGCAATGGGCGTTAGCACGGATGAGTACAAAATAGACTTGGAAGCTCTTGAAGAGATCAAGCGGGGTTTTCATCCATCGGTAAAATCCTTTTTTTACTGTAATATTGCATATGCTCTCCGTGAGAAGTTACTACGTAATATGATGGTTCTCATTTTGCTCCCTGTTTTTCTTCTGTTGACAATTTTTCAGTGACAAATGACGCAATCGATTACCTGCCGGTTCTAACAGCAGCGATGACAAACGTGCACGAAGTTCGTTTACAATCTATGATGATTGATGAGTTGTGTTCTGATCTGTGTACCTGTTTTGAGTTTTACAGAAATCGTATGTTGAGCATATGGCTAAAGTTCAGTCATGTTTCTTTCTCTCCTCGCTAGCTAGAAGCCTAGAACATTTCATTGGTTCATCACTTATGTTGTAGGTTGTGAAAATTCTAATTGAAGCAATACTTGAATGATGCTGACCTGCATGTGTTATAGGTTGCGAAAATTCTAATTGAATCAATGCTTGAATGATGCGACCATTGTTTCGTGTTGACAATTTGACAAAAGGGGTGTGGTTTCAATTTCGTGTTTAATTTTATACACGTTCATAAATTTTTAAAAAAATATTTGAAGAAACGTCTTCCCCTCTGAATTTCGTTTTTTCATAATCGTGCTTACTCTAAATCTTTTTTTCATAATCGCGCTTAATGATAAGTGCGATTTTTAGTACTGTAGCATTCAGTTACACAAGCGGGTATAAAGAGGTGAGCCCGAGAAGACGAACGCGCTATCGCTGGCGCGTGCATCCGGTGGCGCCCGTGCGCTCACAAGAATCGGACGGCCAGGATCGATCCCGCGGTTGTTAAAACCCTAACACCTAGTAAAGAAAAGCAAGGCCCTTTCGCAGTGGGTGGCCTCGCGAGCCCTATCTCCTAATCCCCTTTCCCCTCCCCCTTCCATTCCCCTCGCCGCCGCCGCGCCGCCGCCGCCGCCGCGCGCCACCTCCTCCTCCTATCCAAGGTGAGACGGCGACATCTCCGGCATCTCCATATCCCCAGCAGCACTTACTTGATAGATAGTAGGCGCTATGCTTTTACTCCCACTGCATCAGTAGTGGTTCCTGCTTGCAGCAGCTTTTGTATGGATTTGGGGTTCCCCCCCCCCCTCGTTTTTATCAATTCATTACGTAGCGGTTCAATACAAAATGTGTGTGATTTTCCCCTTTTTTTTCTGATTGCACGATTGGGGTTTTAGCACGCGCGTTTAGGTTTAGCTCCATCCATGGCTAGATTTACTCCGTATGCAAGCAGCGGGGCGTTGGCGAGGTTTGATTTCTGCTCAGCTACTAGGTCGTGTTCTTGAAGATGTATTTAGGGTGTTAGGCCAGGAGAAATTGTCTCCTAGATTTGCGAAATCGTAGTAGAGCTGCTCCTCGGTGCTGTTTGACTTTAGTGTCTAAGAGTAACCTGACCTGTCCTTTTTCCGTTATGGCTTTACTAAAGCAAAGCACCATGTGTTTTCATGCAGATGAATGTCGACAAGCTTAAGAAGATGGCGGGTGCCGTGCGCACCGGTGGCAAGGGTAGCATGCGCAGGTGTTTTTCTTGTTTATTCTGATCGTCCACAAGTAATGCCATTGGTATTGCAGTAACAAGGATTGATTTATGCCACTGAATATTTTTCACTGAACTTCATATTATCACGAGGGAATTGCTTGTTTTAGATCTAAATAGTTTTCCGTATAAGGACATTTTAAACTTCTTGATCATCATGCATTTATGATGCATCCTTTCCCAATAGTTTCTCTCCCTCCTCTATTTTACTGCTATATGTGAAGCTCTGGACATATATGAGATGTATCTTTATTGCGCTCTTCAATGCGCTCGTAGATGTCTATCTAGATAGATAGGATATGCTGGGCTTGTATTTTCGGATTTGTTCTTTTAAACAATATCTTGTGCTGTGGCCTGTGGATTCATATGAATACTTGTTTTGCATTTATGGCAGGAAGAAGAAGGCAGTTCACAAGACTACCACCACTGATGACAAGAGGCTTCAAAGCACCTTGAAAAGAGTAGGAGTGAACACCATTCCTGGTATTGAGGAGGTCAATATCTTTAAGGATGATGTGGTTATCCAATTTCAGAATCCTAAAGGTGAAATTCTTCCATGCTGGAACTTCTATAGAATTGATAACTCACTCCCTGTTTTCTTCTGAAATTGCCTTCTTGTCTTGCCTTCCTGCAGTGCAAGCATCTATTGCTGCAAATACATGGGTAGTGAGTGGGACACCACAGACCAAGAGTAAGTCATTGCGTAAGATCTTGCGTACTGATTGTTGAGTAGCCTCATGTTTAGCGGTTAACATGAATAGGTTTTGATATTTTTCTCTTATTTGTGTTGAATTATGTGCTACAAAAAAAACTAGAAATGATTAAATGCTAATTCACATGTGCTTTGTCTGTGGTATATTATTCTTTAAGCCTTCATAACAGTATTCTCATCTGTCTGTCTTCTAATTTGGACAGAGCTGCAAGATCTGCTTCCAACAATCATCAACCAGCTGGGTATGACTCTTGCAGAGATACTTGTCATGCTAATGCTTTGAACATAACCATTCCCGAAACATCTGAACCAAGCATTGGTCTTTTAAGTATGTCCTACTCATATAGTATATGCATACTCGTGCTTGCTCACCTTTAGTTACCTATCTGCAGGTCCTGATAATCTGGACAACCTCAGGAGGCTTGCTGAGCAGTTCCAGAAGCAGGTACCTGGTGCTGATGCTGGTGCCAGCGCAGGTAATGCTCAGGATGACGATGACGATGTCCCTGAGCTTGTCCCTGGAGAGACGTTTGAGGAGGCTGCAGAGGAGAAAAAGGAGCCCGAGGAGAAGAAGGAAGCGGAGGCGGAAGGGAAGAAAGAGTCGCCCTAGTTTTGTTCATCGCCGTCGTCTATTATTGTTGTGAAGGGTTGTTGGTTCAGTGTTACCCCCTACCATGCCCGGGACGTGCTCTTCTATGGACTCCGACCTGCCTTTGCTCGTTTCCATGTGGTCCGGTTTTGTCTTGTACGAGGATTTGGTCCAATCCAACGGTGGAATTGAGTTTTACGACAGTTATAAATTATGCTTCCAATTCGCAAGTGTTTTATACCCACATTGTGTTTGTCTGACATGAGCTTGGCATAGCCCTGTGTTTGTGTGCCAGTTTGATTTACCACGAAAAATGTGTGCTGCATTTGGTTCTTTTCACAACTGTATGCAGCACTGATATATGCTTCAGTTTTGTGCATACCTGAACGTGTGAATCGCATATTCTCATGCGAAGGTTGGTGAATTTTGTTCCTGTTCGGATTTTGCCATTGTTGAATTTGATCGGAATTCGATCGGAACCGAAGCAACAGCACAAAAGAGGCCCACATTAGTCGGCCTGGCCCTGACATTTGGCCCAGTTAATTACGCCCAAATAGCTCAGTATCCAAACCGCAAAAGTGTCCTTGAAGCAACGGCTGAGATGCTCCCGATCTTCGCCGAGGGAAAAACCCTAGCCGCCACGACTCATAAAAATCAATCTCACTCCCCACCGCCGCCATCGCCACTCCAAGCACCCTACACTTGCTCATCCGCGCCGCCGCCGCCGCCGCCGCCGGAGAAGAAGAGGAGGAAGAGGAGCGAACCATGGGGCGCGTCCGCACGAAGACGGTGAAGAAGACGTCTCGGCAGGTGATCGAGAAGTACTACTCGCGCATGACCCTCGACTTCCACACGAACAAGAAGGTGCTGGAGGAGGTGTCGATCCTGCCGTCGAAGCGCCTCCGCAACAAGGTCGCCGGCTTCAGCACCCACCTGATGCGCCGCATCCAGCGGGGCCCCGTCCGCGGCATCTCGCTCAAGCTCCAGGAGGAGGAGCGCGAGCGCCGCATGGACTTCGTCCCGGAGAAGTCGGCGCTCGAGGTCGACGAGATCCGCGTCGACAAGGAGACCCTCGACATGCTCGCCTCCCTCGGCATGGCGGAGCTCCCCGGCGTCGTGCGCCAGGCCGACGTCTCCACCTCCGCCGCGCCGTACGGCGGCCGCCTCCCCTACGGCCGCCGCGACCGCGCCTAGGTGATCGCTCGCCTTCTCGTAATCAGTCATTCTTGAGCTCGCGGCGAACACAAGAAATTTTATGTTTTAATTGCAGCTTTTGTAATACAAAGATTCGGAGAACCACCGCATATCCTATTTTCTTGATTATAATCATGAGACCATTCAGCTTGCCTTGCTAATTCTGTGTTCGTGTGGTAATCTCTTGCATCATACTGCCTGTCCATCGCCATTACATTTATTACTGCTGCTAATCTGTCATGTGATGTTGTTCACTGGTAGCTTATTGGTTAACATGATCATGGCTAACTGAATGATTTAGCTTATGGCTTATGCCCAAGCCTTTCTCCTCCATTATAGCCTTGTTGGTTACCCTGATAGTTCGTTTCTGAATCAGAATTTCTGATGTCGCTGAATGTTTCGGCCACTCTAGTTCAGTCTCGTACTCATGCACAAGTTTCATCTTGCTAGTGAATGTAAGCATCTCACCTTAGCGACAAACCCAATATCGAAATTTGGTCTTCATTTCGAAGAAACTTGCAAATGCCAGTGCAGTTTTCGACGCACTACTGGGTCCGATTTTACATTGCTGAAAAGAACCCAACGTCAGGATTGCTCTGAGCCCCTACAACTAAACCACTTGGCCACTGCCTTGTACTGGGTACTTGATGGAATGGGAGAGATTACATTTACATATGCGAGAAATTTCGCAAATACTACTAGGTTCTCAGGTCTAGAACTAGTGCAAAACAAGATTTTAACACCATAATTTCCTCTTGTCTTGAACAAACAAAAATGAATCATCACTTCACAGTGGATGTAGATGGTCACACAAAGGACCAGTTGACGAAACAGAAGGCCAGGCAATGGACATTGCTGTCCTCGCCAAGCACTTTCCAAGCCACGGCCTGATCGAAAGAAACATGCCGACCCATTCCTGACATGCACACGCCTGATGGCAGGTAGACATGGCCCTGAACACATAAAACAGACAAAAGAACAATTTGGTAAGCAATGCAACATCAATTTGAATTTATTTCAACTCAACGATTTCTGATGCACTTGAGGCTGCGAGTTAAGCTAAAAGCAGTTTCTACCTGTTCCATCAATTTGGGAATGTTTGAGAACAATGCTTCTTTTCCAGGTTCATCAAAGATCCTGTCCAATGTGAGGTCTTGTAAGGCGACAAGGGAAGTTTCTAGCATATCCAGTCCTGCTTTGTTGGCAAATGTAAACACCGGTTTTTCCTGAAAGAAACCAAAACATTTGTCATACAAGATACCAAATATTGTGGTCCACACATCGCATCAGTGTCAAAAGTGTAAACCTTAAAAAAATTGAGAGCATTACTTGAGGGAAAAGTATAGCAAAATCACCCTGTAGATAACACGTTTGAGGGTCTAAGCAATCGTTAGGTCTGTTAGGTCATTATTGACAGGGGGAAATATTCAGTGAAAAACCATCAAATAAGTAAAAACCCATGAAAACATTCATATCAAATCTTTAAGTCCAAACTCAACTTCATTTGAGAGAAACAAAAAAAAAATCAGATAAATAGTGTTTTGTTACTATTTATCTGAAATTTGTCTATTTTTAGACCATAATAAAGTTGAGTTTAAACTTGAGATTTGGTGGGAATGTATATCATGCCTACACATATCTTTAGTAATTTTTTCATTAATTTACAAAACTGTTAGTCCGGTTTTCACGGGTTTTCACTTATTTGATAGTTTTCACCGGATATGTCCTCTATTAACAAAGCCCGTTTTTGTTAGCTTGCATGAAAAGATCGTAGGTCAGCTGGACAAGCGATAAGTTTTAAAGTACATGGGTAAACATTGATCGAGTGGTCTGTAATAGTAATTTATATACTAAATGAGATTAGATCAAATGATGGAACATTGATCGAGTTGAATTCATCAGATACCTTGAATGAGCAGCACAAAATAGCATCTTGGTAATGCCATAGCATCTTCAACAATTGTTCTGCATCTCCATCTGATTGACTAAGTAACTCTACCCCTAGATGGTAACTGTGCGACAACAAAATATTTGTCAGCTTCCAACCAACATGGAAAACTATCAAAATTATTCTTATTAAGTATCATCACTAGTGGCACAGGAAGAAACTACGAGTACACTTACTGGTAGCTCTGGCAAACCCATCGAGCAAGGGTTGCTGCTTCAGGGAAACCAGAGATTATCCTGTGTCCGGCATTTAAACCAGTTTGAGAGGGAGATATAGCCATTGACACTCTTTGCACAGCAGAAACAATGCTACGGACATATTGGCGAGCCATAGCTGCAACACTGTCTTGGAGATGCAACTCGTAAGGGAATTGAAAAGCGATCGTCAGAACAGATCGCAAGTTACAATCATCTGCAGATGCATCTCCAGAGGCTTGAGTTGTTGCTGAGCCTACTTCAAGACTAGATGCCAAATCTAATGTCCTACCAGAGGATGCACCATCCTGCATGAAATGTGATGGTTAAACATTTGGGCAGAGCCTAAAAAATTGTGGGTTGGAACATAGCACTTAGTGGCAGTAGACCAAAAATATATAGGGCTGGGCATTTTTTAACCGAAAACCGAAAAAATAGCCGAACCGCACCGAGCGAAGTATGCGGTTTTTTGGTTTTCGGTTTCAATTCGTGATGTTACAAAAAACGACTAATTCGGTTCGGCCTCGGTTTTTAATGCATGAAAACCGATCCCTGAGAAAAAACCAAACCCAAGCGAGCGAGGCGAACCAACCCGTGGCGTCTGCATCTCCTTTGCGTGGCGCCGCTTCTAGTTCTCCCAGCCGGAACGGCGTTGTTCTTGGATTGCTCGCTGCAGAGAGAGAGATGTGGGTGGAGATTTTGTGCGGGCTGTTGGCCTACAAGATCATCCGCCGCATCTTCTTCGCCGACTTCGACGACCCTGCCCAGCGCCCGCCTCGCCGACCTCCACTCCGCCCACGCCGATGGTCAGCGGCCAACCTCTTCTTCGCCTCGCCTCCAGGTACTTGTCTCCCGGCCCCTCCCCTCCTGTCCTCCCCCGATGCGCCCTTTCTATTCTACCTCCTCCGAGAACCAGGCTCGAGAACCTCTACTCCGGCCGCTGCTTCGTCGACGTCCGCATCCCCAACCGCGACGCCGGCAAGCGCCAGCACGTTGAACTTCCTCCCTCCGCGCCAGCACATCGAACTTCCTCCCTCCTCGCCGCCTTGGCCCGACGGCCTCCGCGCGTCCCGGCCGGCCCCCTCCCTCCTCGCCCCCTCCGCGCAGCCGCGCCGCCGCACCGCGCCGTGCCGTGTCGCGCCATCGCCCCAGCCCTCCGTGCCGCCGCCAGCCCGGCGCCTCGCCCTCCACGCCGCGCCGCCGACTCGCTAGGCTGTAGCGCCGCCCACCGCCTTCCTTTCATCGGTTTTTCGGTAAAAACCGAAAACCGAACCTAAAAACCGAACCAGAAATATGCGGTATAGTATTTAGAAAAACCGATCGGTTCTTTATTCGTCCCAAACCAAACTTTGCGTAGGAAAAAAAACGAACCAAATGTGCGGTTAAAACCGATTGCCCAGCCCTAAAAATATAGTACTACCTCTGGTTCAAAAAGGATAACATTTTAGCAAGCTTGGTTCATACATACTACTTGTTTTATTGTTCCAAGGGAATATTTGCAACCAAATGCCCCTATTAGTTCTAACTGAACCATCAGATGCAAATAATCAATTTAACGGGAGTTTTTTAACTGAATGTAGCGGGAGTTTACAAAATAGCAATTTGTTTTTTGCGTGAGTTGCACTTTGGGCCACCTTTTATTACCTAAGTTTCGCTTTAGACCATCCTCTATCCAATCTTTTCACTTTGGGCTAGGTATTTTTACCTTTGTTGTGCTTTGGACCACCCTAACATTTTTGTCTAGCCACATCCAATATCTTATTCGACAAAGATGTGAGCTACACGTAAATAGGGAATACCGTCGGCATGAGGGTGCCAATGTGCTTGATTTTGTTGTTGTGCTTGCGAAGAGGGTTTAGGTGGTCCAAAATGCAAAAATTGGTAAAAATACCTAGTCCGAAAATGAAAAGATTGGATAGAGGGTGATTCAAAGTGAAACTTAGGTAATAAAAAGCGGCCCAAAGTGCAATTCACTCTTGTTTTTTCTGTCTGTGTGGACAGAGCTGAAACATTTAAACCAGACTGGAGGGGAGAGTAAGTGAAACATTTCCAAGAGATTATTTGTCTTAGGACAACCAAAAAAATTGTCTATGAAGAGTTAAAATTGGCCAGGGTATTAACTCACTGAACAAATGAATAAACTGAGGTTACTGTAAAAGCTAAAAGACGCCCACGACTTATCACAGATTATTGCAACAGCAAATAAAGCACATAGGGACCTAGGGAACAGTCAAAAGGGTAATGGATAATGTAATTTGGAATTTGGCAGTGCTTAACTGTTTTCATATCAAGTGGTATAACACGGAAGCCGGAAGAAATCAATGGAGTTTCATCTGGGAAATCATCAATAGGTGCAAAGACAAGCTGAAAGGAGGATCCCACAGACTTCTCATCTATTCCAGTGCAGAGCTGCAAAAGATAAAGGGTATATTAGCAAACTGGAATATTTACAAGCCTCATAGAAAGCTTTGCATCTTTTACTGTACTTTGAAGGGGAAAAAGTGTAGCAATATGCTTAATATGCCCAGATAAAGATAGGCTTATGGGTTGTTAGTTGTTACATAGCATATTTTACTCTACTATAATTTGATAAGATGAAATAGAGCCAAAGATGCTCAAGAATAGATACAATGGTCAACTTATTAAGCAAGAAATTACATGTATTAAAAGCTACTGTTTTTTCTCAATTGAGAACCAACATAGTACATACCCAGACAAAAACAGAGAAATGACATTTAGTGTCTTACCTGAAGCAGGTGGATATCCCTTGAAAGAAGAGCTTCATCATGAGTAAGAGGTTGACCCTCAAGGCGAACAACTTCAAGAATCTGTTCATTATTTTCTTTTGCAAGTTAATGAAAATAAATCAATAATAACAACACTATGTGGAATTAACTAGTTAGTCACTATCCACTATGATAACGTAAACAGATCAGCAAGAATGAAAATAAGTAGTTTACTATAACCATTACTCAAATCAGTTCAACAGCAACAAGTGCACAAAAAACAGACTTTCCCCATATTCAGGAAAAGATACCTCCTCATTCTCGACTGTGTGGGCAAGTGGAATGATGATTTGGCTCCCAGAAAATCTCATGGGCCGCAACCCAGGAAGCGAACATGCACTTGTTTTCAGTGCTGAAGCCAAATATGCATCAATATTGTAATCAGCCCATTCAGATCTATGCTCCCTCAGAAATCGAACCAGTACTGCTGGAGGAACACTCTAAAATACCAAAAGAGGGAAAACAAGATATAAGGATTAACATGATTTAATAGCTAAAAGTTTTGAACATGAAAATCTAGTTCCAAAGAACTCAATCTCTGAGGAAAAAACTTTATGTGACACTGCTTTTATATTCACACCAGTGTTGGCAACAGTTATCAGCGTTGGCAGCGGTTTAGTAATAGAATTGATTTTTAATTGTGCCTGGCGTGTGTTTTTATTGATTTTTATTGTCATGTTGGATTTCTGAACTTGTGGTGTGAGACTGTAATAATGAACAGCCACATGCATCAATCGATGCAGAAGCTGAAATATTAATATATTCTCTTTTCTTAAAAAAATAAAATACATCTCCACGCAAAAAAAACTATGAAATAAGTCAACAAATTATCATCAGGCGCAGGACCAGGCAAAACATCAGAAATCTCATTAGGATCTCACTATCAAATGTTAATACAGCCGAGCAATATATTTATGTGCTTGCATATGTTGAATCACTAAAAAAGTTTTTTTCCTTTGCTTGGAAAATGACGCAACATACAGAGGGGTCATCTGCACTCCAATGAGCTAATGATTACCCTTACCTGCAGTAACATTGATGCCTTAGCACATATAATACCTCCAGGGGCTCCAAAAGCAATGCCAGCATTGCTGCTACTCCTAATTTTTTTAGTTGAGTTGCAAGCAATTACTACATCTTCAACGCCGTCTCCGCCCATTATAGACCATCCATCATCATTGAAACCACTAATGGCATCATTAAAGCCTCTAAGAAAAGCATAATATTGGTGTTAGATTAAACAGGTGAAAAAAGATTAATTGCTGAGTAATAGTTTATAAAAAAATCACCTGCTCAGCCTTTGACTAAAAGTCCGTAGGACTGCTGGTTGCCTCCCCAAGGCATACACCACTTCCCCACTTGTTTCTTGAGCAATTTGTCTGATGTGCCGGAGTGCCTTGATTTATAGGATAGACAATAAAAGGTTAGAATAAAGTAGATTGCAGAAAGTGAACTGTTCAACATATCCAAAAGGCAAATTTTATCATTAGCTGTACCAACCCATATAAATCATTTTCACCACATATCCAAAATTATGAACTTTATCCAAAAGGCAAAGTTTATCATTAGCTTGAACTCTTCAAGTTTCATAATATTGGGGGCTTTTTAGAAAAGAATTCCAATAGTATGAAACTTGAAGAGTTCATGAAAAACAAGTTTCACTTGTAATCATATCAATGAAATTTAAAAGTGAAATTTGAGCTGAACATCATTTCACGAGCGCTTACCGCAGTAGTCATTTTCTGAGCGACTACCCTTGAAGATTCATAGAGCGGCCGAAGCACCTCAGGAACACTCCATGCCTGAAAGATTAAACCAAATTGTATTATTTGTTTGACAGAATACAGAAATGACATCAAAGGACAAAAAAAACATGGTTCAATTGTACAGAAGTGTGAAAAATACCTCAAGATCCAGATGGTCCACTATGTGCACAATCGATCCCCCACCTTCACATGGGCGAACCAGGTATCCACTTGGAAGCATTTCCGCTCTCACATATTGCTGAGCAGAGGTAGCACTTGGACCACCCCCTGAACCACTTAAAGATCTCTCACAGACCTTAGAGATGGAGGAATTTTAGCGAGGGTAACATCACGTCTGAGACTCAATATGGAGTAAAAACAGTGTTCATGTTCATACATACCACAAGACTGCCATCTTCCATTGTGGTTGTGTACCGTAACGTCCAAAAATCCCGTGCAGGGACTAAAGTTGTTGGAGCATACAACTGTAAGCAAAAAACAAGTAATAATGTTCATAGCATGAAGCACATGCATTGATAGAGAAGACTGAGGAGATACCGTTATACAATGTAAAATGAAACAGTGTTAACCTGTGTGTAGACAAGTTCAACTGTTCCTCCATTTCCTGCTGGAATCATTGTAAAGACTTCCAGGTTTCGACAATCACGGAACCAAGATGGACGATCTTTCAATATCTCTACCACCTATGTAACAAAGTTATAGTGAGACACAAAATCTCCTGAATAAAGTAACAAAAAAAGCAAGGTATATGCTTATCTTCACGATTAAATTTGATGAAAACAGTTGGCAGACATGAAAGCATTAGACCTCTAAAGTGACCTCTTCAAAGTTAAGTATTTATTATAATGAATTACAATGTGTCTTAATTCCACACTCAACAGCAATGTGTTCATGAGGCGCTTCTGCTAGTATTTCTTCTTTATATATATATATATATTCCCTCCGTTCCAAAATATAACAACTTTTGGCTATATTTTGGGACAGAGGTAGTAGGTTTCTAACCATTTGCACATAGAAAGAAAACTAAGTGACTGGTGGATAGACTTGCTATCACACAAAATTTGCACATAGAAAGAAAACTAATTGACTGGTGGATAGACTTGCTATCACACAAAATAGATGCTTCAGAAAAAGTACAGACAGTGAATCCGGAGGTAACATAAAAGTACCAAACCCATGTACCCAACCAGCTACAACACTTACTTTTGTTGGTTCTAGATTCACCAAACCACAGGCACGGGCAGCAACACCACGGCAACCATGTGAAATGGCCACAATACCAACCGAATCCGGACCAGGCTTATATCATGAAAACAAAAGGGAAGTGAGCAGTTCAAGTAAAAATCTCTTAGCAGAAACCACAGAATAAATTTTTTTAAAAAAAACAGTGTTAGCACACCTTCATCCCAGGCATCTGGACCCAATCAATAGCTGTACCAGTAGCCTTTGAGAGGAACTCTGTCAAGGTCTCCTCTGCAATTGAAAGGAGCCTAGAACAAGATAAAAAGCCAGTTGAAGATAGCATGATATTGAAAGAGCAAGTCCATCCAACAATAATTCTACCTGCGTCACTCAGAACTATTTACTTACCCAGAGGGGTTACTTGCATCCCTTAAAGGGTTTTGAGGGGTAGTCACATTTGATTCACAGCTTGTATCATTTGCCAACGGAGTCTGCACCCAAGCAATTGATGTTATCAGTGAGAAACAAGGTAAAAGTAGAGCAGTCTAATGATCTCACGGACATTCTGAGGATTAATTCATATATCAATTCTAAAGGAACTGACGCATATGGCCCCAGCTGGTACAGCTACACATACATCAATTTTGGGAAGTTATACACTAATAGTACCACCACCATACTAATCTACAAAATACAGTACAGAACTACATGTTCCCGCACATGCCATGTGTATAACAAAATGCACAAAGAACAGATAACATTTCAGTGAGAACATGTTTATGCATGGGGGACAACATCAGCACCAGCACATCAAGAGCTTACATTCTGCAGCTGCTGTCGCATGTGAGCATTCTCATGAACCAATTGGGAGACCTGCTTCTGGAGTCGTTCATTCTCTTCCATAAGAAGCTTGTTCATTGCTGTCAATTTCCTGTTCACAGCCTGAAGCCGTGAAGACTCCTTCCGCTGCTTATCCCGGCACCTAGAGCAACACAAGCACAAGTATCCACTTCAGCAAACATGAAAAACGAAAACTCAAAACCATATAGATGTAGAGCCATCAGCTAAAGTAATACATTTTGCTGGCGTGCAAACAAATGAAATGATAAACAATTGACATTGCAGCCCCCCTCATATCAAAATACCGATCATCACCACAACATCAATGCAGCATTTTAGAAACATAGCATCTTCAGAAGGAAATTAACGAAATGTTATTTCAGGTGGCAGATGAAACAATCAGGGAAGACTGCCATAACAAGTTTTTTTGTCACATAGAACAAACGTAGAAAAGATTCAATTCCGTTATCATTACCTTCTGTTCTGGAACCAGACCTTGATCTGCTTTGGCTCAATGTTGGCAAGTATCGGGCACTCACGCAGCAGTTGCTGCCTGCGCGAGGAGGTTGGCTTGGGGCAATCGGCGTACACCCGCTCAAGCGCCTCCACCTGCTCAGGCGTGTAGCGCACATATTTACCGGAGTCCATCCCGGAAACCTTATCAAAGCCACCTCCATCACTGCTACTCCCTCGCATTGCCACTGCCGCAGCCATTGCTACCTCACCGATGCCAAATTGCAAAGAAGCCAACCAAGCACAAACAGAAGCAGTAAGTAGCGTCCACTACCTCCTGCTAATGAACTGTTCCGTCCTCACACAATTTGGACGCTGCTCTTATCTCCTTGCCTGCACTTCAATTTTCAGCTCGCCTAGATCCCTGGGGAAAAAAATGGAGAGCTCTTCCGACTCAGCATTTTGCGAAAGCAGTCATTTGGGTATTAAAATCTAGTGCAAAAATGCAAATGGCAGGGATTGAAGTGCACGCAACAGATTTGGTAAAGCTGAGTAACTAAGAAAGGGGAGGAAAAAAACAAAGCCTGCTAAAAAGAAACCGCTTCCTAGAATGGGGGAAGTAAAGGTTACTCGAATTCGCCCACAAAAATCTCAAAAAAAAAGAGAGAGGGAAAATCGGTTGCTAGTAGTAGTACGGAGTAGTAGATGATAAATGTAGAGTAACCCGGAAATGAGCAGTAGAGATGAATTAAAAAAGTATGCACGAGCAGCACGACAAGCAGCAGAAGATGAGAGCAGAGGCACACAGTTTGTTTCGTCCGTCCGACAGAAAATGCAAAAGCCATCACGAACCCTAGACTAGCCCTAGCTTAGATCTCGCGCGGAGGGAGGGGAGACGGAGAAAGCAGGGCAGAGTGTTGTGACCTTTACTCCGAGCCCCCTCGCCGGCAGGCGCGGAGGGGAGCGCCGCCGGGGGCACCCTCACAGCCACCCCCCACCCCCCGGAGCCACGCCCATGGATCACCGGGCCAGGAGCTCGCGGATTGCCCCAGCAAGAGCCGGATCGAACGGAGCAGTACAGGGTAGGCAGGGCAGCTACTCCTCCTCCGCCCCCCCTCAGCTCACCGTACTAGGGTTATTGGGGTGTGGGTCTCGTAATTGAGGGGAGAGCACGGGAGAGAGGGGAAAAGGTGACAGCTTTAAAGCGGAGACCGACAGAGATGTGGATGGAGCAGTCGCAGGAGAGAGAGAGAGAGAGACGAAGCACGCGCATGCACTGCTCCACCTCCACTCGATTCCCACCTCCACTTCTACTCTACTGTGCCAATGGCGAGCCAGTAGCTGCTTGCTTGCACCTATATACTCGCCACCACCACCAGCAGCAGCAACAGCAGCATGGAGATTGGAGACCGACCGAGGAAGAGGACGACGGCGTTGGCTTGGCGCCATTTGTGGCCGGGTGGGTGGGGCGGGTGGGTGCTGAGCGTGCGGGCCCCGCCTGTCAGGGAGGCTGCCGCGCGTGGCTGGGCCTCGCATTTTTCGCCCAATTGAATTCGCGGGGCTAACGCTAAGGCCCACGTGACGCCGGTGGGACCCACCACGGCCGCGGAAATGGACGCGCGTTCCGAGGGCGCCAGTGGGGGCCGCGCGCAAATCCTGAGGGGATTTACCGATATGCCCCTCCACGCCCCAGCTTGGGTAGGTGGACCCGGTGTTCCTGCACCAATGTGGTGGTGGTGGGCCCCGCATCGTGCGGTGGACGGTAGATCCATGCGCAGTGAAAAAAGAGAAACACACAAGAGCTTTCTCTCTCTCTGTGTGGGTGTGGGTTGGGGGGTGGGGGTGGGGGTTTGTTTCTTTTTACCGTTTTACCCCGTGGGGAGCACTGTTCTGTACACGGGTGTCCAAACTGTCGGTCGCTTCGCTTGCTCCCAAACAGCGCCTTTTCCGTCTTTAATTGTTGTTGTTAATAACACCACCAGGTCAGTAAAACTAATTACTACTCCGTCCAGTGAATAGTGATCAGGGTTGGTTAATTACTAGACTAGACAAGGTGTGCGTACGACTGATAGTACTTGGATAATTTAGACTACTTTTTAAGTTGGTAGTGGATGGATAGTAGCTAGCTTGGTGTTTCGTCTAAGCAAAGATATGTCTCTATCTACGACTTCAATTTGCACCTCGATCGCTGCCGCTTTTCTTCGTCACTCGATCGGATCGGATCATCTTGTATACATACGTAGTCGTCCTGTTCCAGTGTTTCCTTCGTATTCGCTAGCCAATATATATGTATGTATGCATGCACATGCATGTATTTATGTAGGTATGTATATATGCACATGTACGCGTCCTCCACTCGATTTCTGATTTTTTTTAATCTCCCATCGTACTCGTACGTATACCGGCCAAGTACAGTAACTACTCCTACCAACAATTAAACCATAGGCTTACTAGTTATTTAACGGTTGATTTATTATGCATGGTTCTTGTTAGCTAGGGGCTATATATATATATGCTGAAACTTGGAATTGTATTCCGCATGCAGGCCGGTGCAGCGAGGACATGTACAACAGTTTTTATAAATAGACTCTATTTATTGTCATGTAATTAAATTTACTAACATGAAAGAAAAAAACATGTTTGTTATACATGACAACGACTCATAGTTAATTTTTAGCATGACGAAAATTTGGTAAAGGGGAGTAAAAGAAAGGAAAAGAAGTAAGAAAAATATTATGGTATAGTAATGGTTAAAGACCATATTGTCTTAACTGTTTCAAGAGGATAGTCTTCAGATGACGTAGAACTCGTACCTTACTTTAACTTTGTGTATGCCTTAATAGTTAGCTGTGCAGTGCAGTCAAGACAAATGTCACCAATACAGGGTAGAGCACAAATAAGTATACTTCCTTTATTTTCTTTGCTGATGAATGGTGTGTTTTCGCCATTATATACATAATACCTTATCCAAATTCTGATATGCAAATTAATTAAGCTAGTTTCACTGGACACATGCAGCACACTAGCTAGCTTGTGAGGAGTAGCTAGAGAGTAGAGATCGAGTAGTAAATGAGAAGCAAAGGAAGCATGCGATAGATAGAACCAATCGGGATCAGTCTGGATTTGGAAGAGGCCGGCCGGAGAGGTAGACGACATTTTCATGGTAGGCCATGCAGAGAATTTTACCTTTCCTTTGCTGAATGGGGGGTCCCTCTGATTGCTATGCTCCAGACTCCAGTGTTCATATGCTCTGCTTTGCTTCCTCCACAATCTTTCTTTCTCTCGTCTGGATTCTAAACTTTCGAGATATGATATCTCTTTATTATTTACATGGCATCCAAATAATTATAAAAAATTTAAAAAAAAATTAACAATATAAATTAATATGGGATAGATCAATATATAAACATGTAAAGTTAAAACTCAAATTTTACAATTAGAAAAATAAATTATGGCTAGCTAACGTATATTTACAGTAAAAATAATTTCATTGTAACTTATAGAAATTGAATTTGATATTAAATGCTTATAGGGTGATTTATCGCCTAATCTACCTATTGATTTTTTCTAAAAAAGAATTTATCTATTTAGATGTCATATAAATAATAGATGTTCCCTCAAAAATATCGTTTCGTTACCTTCCCAATGGCAATAGTTGCCGCATTTGACTATAACTAGCTACTCCTAGATAGCTACTCCCTGTACAGAGTAAATTGCAAATTAAGGTAAAGGAAATAAACAAAGATTGTATGTGTGTATTCATCCCCAAGCAAAGACGTATTGCTGCACATGCTATCTCTCTCTCATATATATATATATATATATATATATATATATATATATATATTCTTGTTTTATTATTGTTTGTGTCAACCTGCAGCCGGCCTGGGAAGATAATCAATTAAACTGATTGTGTTTCTGCTAGGTAGCAGCTGAATTGATGTGTCACTCTTGTGTGCCAGGTGATGACGAAGAAGAGGATACAGGGCCTGTTCGGCTGGCTTAAATCAGCATCAGCCATCAGTCAATCAACATAATTTTTTCTCACAACAAAACAGCCCCAGCCACCAGCTACCAGACAGCTGAACAGGCTCACATACATATGTAAAACAAACGGAGGCATGCATCAACACGGTACGATAGCAGTAATATGATATATGGTACTATCAATATCCTTTTAAACAACACAAAAAACAATATGACGTTTCGTATTTATATAACAGAAAAAAATATAAATCTATAATCCTAAAATGTTATACTTAGGAAATCTAAAAAAACACCCACCGGATGATCTATAACCGAAAACCACCGTTGAAGAGAGCAAAACACAACGTCTGAGAGAAAAGAATTTCAAATGACGCCTCAACGAGGAGCTACATGAACCGAGTAATCGAAAGAATACTTATATAAAAATTAACAGGGCCGGATAATTAAGAAAGTAATACTCCTAAGTTGGTGATTCTCATGCGTGCGTGCGTGCGAAACATTAGGGCGGGAAAAGGGTAATCTTACGTTGTACGCATGCATGCACACGCGAGAAAAGAAGGGCGGCCACGTATGCATAATATTTCCAGTGCCCCTACTACCAACCTCCAAGCTGCACATGCATGCATCTTCTCCTCTTAATCTCTCATCCTCTTCGATCTTCCTCTTTTCGTAAACAAATACTACCAATATGTACATAATAATACATAGTGTGGCATTGACGTCTGTGAACCTCGACACCGTCAATTGTTTTAACATATATATGTGTGTATATATATACACACACACGTAATGATACCTGCTAGGGCTAGTTTATTGTAGCATGCGTAGTAGGAGGGCTTGGTTAGTATGGGGTTAATGAAATGTAATTAAGTTGTGGTATGCTTGTTAGTAAATTATCAGGAGGAGAGCGGAAAGTACGGGCATGTACATGCTTTGTGCTTTGGGCAAACTAGAATACATGTAGTTTATACTAGCTTTCTCTTTTGGTTTTGGAGACAAAACTACAAACATTCCCCTGCCTCAGCTGCTGCATGCCCTCCTCTCCTTTTCCATGATCCATGTTGATAATCAATCCCGATGTCGCCTTTCTCCATCATTTCCTTCTTCTTCAAGAAACACTTATACAGTACATTTAATTTTCTTGTCCATGAACTTTTGCACTCAAATAATCATCTTTCCACTTACTATTAGTAATATTCTACAGTAATCAAATGTATACTCTCTTGCATGTGAAACATATATAACCTTTGATTGCTCCACACGCCTGTAGTAGATATATCCATAAATATATATAGGTGCATGCGTGGTGGATGGCGTATTGCAACTAGTAGCAAAGTACATCGGGCGCGCTTAATTAAATAAAGTATGTAACAAATTAATGACAGTAATCAAGCACCTTAAGACGGTAGGATTTCGTTTTTGTTGTTCTAGTTTGCGGATTGAGATCCTTTCACTTAGTTCACCTGACTTTAGGGTCACTAATAGATAAAATCTATGACAAAAAAATTATATGTCAATAAAAGTTATGTGACTTAAACGGAGGATCTAATTTTATAATTTGTTTGCGGTCGTAGATATTACTATTGCTTGATTAATTAATTAATCGTTGAAGCATAAGGCTATCTATAATGACTCTAAACCATTGTCTAAAAACATTGACTTCAAATTTCAAACCACATATCATGGCAACTTGGCGAGAGCGCCGTGGCAGATTCAACGACTGAATGATTATCTGCAAATCAGAACACCGAAATTAATCCCAGTTGCAGTACAAGTAATAGTAGCTCACATCAGCTTTTGCTAGTACTGTAGCACTATTAAAGTCTTATTACTGCTTCGTGCTTCCATGCCAGCTAAGCTGATAACTTGCCGGATCTGGAAACCATCTGACGGTCAGTAGCAGCAGCAGCAGAGCTGTCTGCATGCCTGTGATCGATGGCTCGTTTGGGCTCACACTTAATTAGCTTTGCATGGTAACCAATCAATGCAGAAAAACAATCTCATGGCAATATATATACAGGTAGTCTAACATGTGAGCAGCGACATGAACACAGCTTTACCCTCACTGTGTTCAGTTTTTTTAAGAGATGTTTTTTTTAAGAGATGCACTGTACAGTACAGTGTATGGTTTCAGTCCTAAAATCTGTATTTAATTCTTCACACACTCATATTTTTTAAAAAAATATTTTGGAGGGACGTCTCTCTCCAAATCTTGTTTTTTAAAAAGAAAACAACATGGTACCTTTTCATTCAATAAAACAAAAACAAAACGAAAAAAAGTCATTCAATAAAACAAAAACAAAACGAAAAAAAGAAAGAAAATTATAGAGCCTTGTAATGAGAAAACGGTGCAAAGACTGTACCTTTTTATTCGAATAAAAAAAAGCAAATATGACCCCTAGAAACGAAAAGAAAAAATTAAATAGCCATGTAATTAGACAAAAGTCGAAATTAAATAGCCATGCAATTACAAAAGTTGATAGAAGCTCACGTCACAACGTTCAGTTAAGTTGGGCTTTGCAGATCGACAGCAGGCAGGTTAGCAGCTTCAGTAGTTACCATGATTACCCTGAACTCTGGCTGTAGGAGAGTCAATGCAAACCTAAATTGTCAAGATGGGATTGAAATTGAAGTGATTTGATGCTTTCAGCTGACTCTTATATACTAATATCTTAGTTTAGCCAGATGAATTAGCTGAGTCGCGGGTGGGAAAGAATTAAAGAAAAAACTTGTTTAGCTAACTAGGTTGGATCGGTTCAAAATTCTCTGATTGATCTAGTTTTTCTTTTAAAAAAATATTATTAATTTTTGAACTAAAGTTGTTTTTACCTCAGTTCAACTCGTTAGCTCAGCATCTCCAAAGAACTCTCCAAATATAGCTCCTTGAAGCTTTATTTAAAGAGGTTTATTAAAAATCATAGTCCAAAGAGCTCCTTAAACCCATCCTAATAATAAAGACCTCCTTGAATCTCTTTTCATGCTCTCTTGATCCAGGGAGCCGTATTGCCTCCCCATTACGCGATGTTTCTCCTCTCGCGCCGCGCGGTGAAAACTCTGTGCGTCTCTCGCGGCTTGCCCCGCGCGCGATTTTCTCGCCCACCGCGCTGCCACCTTTTTCCCCATCTAGAGCTCTCCCTCGTCGGCGTCGCCCGCCCTTTCCTGCAGCTTTCCCACTCCTACGTGAGCTCCTATATGTGCACGTAAAAATCCCCGCGAACAAATCCTGCACAGCAGCCATCCCGCAAGCAAGCAACCGTGCAAATCAATCTTTGTCGCGGCCGGACGTAACTCGTGCAAATCAATGCTTTGTCGTTGGCTGGACATAATTTGTTGCTCGACAAAACTCCTGCATGTCCACAGGCAAATCAATCTTTGCCGCAGCAACCAGGCAATCAAGAAATGCAGCAGGAGGGAGTAGATGCATTGCATTCGGCCACAGGGGAAGAAGCGTCGCATTCTTCCGCATGGAGAAAAGGGTCGCACGTTTGATCGTAGGTCAGCGATGTGCGGCAGTCGGAGCCCATAACATAGAACATCGGTTGGTTTTGCTTGAGAACATGTGACATGGCAGATTTGTTTTAAAATAGGGAGCCATTTTCTGTTATCCATTGGAGAAAGAAGTGATCTTCTTACTAAATTATTTAGCTACCTCCTTACATTATAATTATAAGGAGCCATTTTAAGGAGCTTGTTGGAGATGCCCTAACAAGAAATAGTCTCAAATGACAGAGAAAAATATAATAATTCATTAAAAAATTAGAAGAAGGCCCCATAAAAAGTTGATCAAGATTTTTTTCCACCCCGGTGCAAGCCACATGAACAAGCTCTGTTGCAATTGGGACGTAGCAATTTCAGTACATCATGAGCTGTCTTGTTTATCTGAATTTTTTTAACAACCCGTCACACTTGTGAAGTTTCATATTAATATAACATAAAAAAACAAAACAAACACATCACCACCACACCACCACCACAGTTCACCATAGGCTGGCAGCTCCTTGTGCAACCCACAGTTCACCGTAGGCTGGCAGCTCCTTGTGCAACCCAGAGAGAGTACTAGCATCAAGCCGATCATCGCTAAACGTGACAGATTGTCGCTAGACCTAAGGGAGTCGCAAACATTTCACCAAACATCGACTCCATATAGAAGAACGTCGATGAACTCCCAGGTATCCTCATGTAGAGGAGTCGAGAGGAGGGAGAGGGCGAGAGAGAAAAAGATCCACTCGTCCCTCGACCCAACCTGATGATGACAACCAAGAAAACATCAACGATCAAATTGAGAGAAGACGGCCAAGGTGAGGAATGAAAGACCTCCTAGGCAACGCTTTTAGGAAGGTCATGACGCCAGAGGCGCCACTCCCACCCATTGGACCGGGTTTTCACCAGGAAAGTCCTATCAAGGGTGGCAAGGTGGCCGCTTGACAAAGCCCCAAAAGGATGTCACGACGTCGAAAGGCGTAGTCGTTGCCGGCTCAGGAGATCCTGAGCTAGGTTTTCACCAGCAACACACTTGCCCACACTTATCGTCGCCATCCCCAAAGCTTCATGACCTAGCCAAACCTCTCCTAGCTCATAGCTCCGCTGCACCGGCCCCCTAGTGCAACTGGCCACCGCTAGCTGTTTTTATTGCCATCGTCGCCACGGACGCCAGCCTCCACCGACTCACCCACAATGGTCACATGCTATCGCCGGCCGCGCCAGCCTCTTGTCGTGCCCATGACGACCTATGTCGACCACCCTGCCTTGTTGTCGCCTGCATCATCCTTTCGCCGTCGTTGTCCGCGTCGATCTTCCCGTCATCGCCCGCGCGGACCGCCTGCGCGGACCTTCAGATCTGATGCGGAGGTGTCGGATCTAGCCATGGGGACCCCAAGTCCGGTCATGGAAATAACAACCACCACCCCTCGTCGCTCCTGCACCGGGGCCATCGGCGAGAACCCTAGATCCAATCGTGGCAGCATCGGATCTAGCGTCTCTCGTCGCGCTCGCGCCGCAGAACTGCCCTCTCTTCCCGCTGCGTGCCACAACATCTTCGCTCGCGCCACTGCGCTGCCTTTCATGGGGTTTTGCCCCACCGCCGCCATCCTGGCTCGCCGCTCGGCTTTCCGACTGCAGCGAGGTGGAGGAGAGGCGGGAAGGGGCGCGACAGCGACGACAGTGGCGGATAGGGTTTTCCCTGAGCTTCCCGCGCGTGGGCAATGCGGAGGAGTTGAAAGTCCACTGGTGTTTACCTGATTTAAGACCAGTACCAACAGATTGGTATTGTTAGTATTAAATTGGCATTTGTTGTCCTTTTGCTGCCCACAGTGGAATTTTCTGATCTGGGATGTACAACATCAGAATGACGGTGGCACATTTTGCAAACAGGCTTGACCCCTTGATGTCCGCGTCTTGTTTTGGTTGGAGAAGTGTATGTAAATGTAACTATGACATGACAACCACTAGTCTCGCAAACACAATCAACCGAAACAGAGTAAGCGATATTGATGTAAGAGGTTGACGGAGAAAAGATTTTGACACTGGAAAACATACATCTGGCACAACGGCGTTAGCTTATCCCAAGGGTAAATCCCATGATAGTGACTTCGTCAACTTTGCTCATCATTAGAAACAGAAAAAATACATAAATTAGGTTCATTGAGAACACAGTGCAATAATAATGTCACCAAGTCAGGTCTACCTTAAAAAAAAGGTAAAGTAGAAAGTCACATAACATGTAGCGATAAGCGAAATTGCTAGTGGCCGATCAGTCACGTGTGGCCTAGCTCGTGTGATCAAATCAACCCATTAGCAATTTTGACCCACGCCTTTTTAATATTTTCCTTATTTTTTAAATATTCTCATGGGTTTTTTAGGGCGACCTAATTCGTTAGCTCGTGAACAATAACCATCATGTATGTGATGACAGATAAGGACTAAGGCCGATCAATTGCTTTATGCATCCATAACCTTTTCCTTCCTATATCCAGGTATCGAGATGACCATTTTATTTGAAAGTATACCCTTTGAGAAACCAAAGTGTACATATGAAAAGTAAGGGAAGTTTTTAAAGGAGTGTAGAAAGTAAGAAAAAAAGATTGATTCGGCCAAACAAAATTAATTCCCTCACAAAATAAACAAAATGGTAACAAGTTAACCACTAACTTAAATAACTTGGCTTATACGTACCGTTAAGAAATGAAACATAGGAGATGCACATACGGTAAGATAAAAGATTTCCCAGGAGAACATACCATTGTCACTACGACGTTTTCTTCACCTCCTCAAATGGCTCATCTCCTGAATTAGCAAGTACATGAATCAGGTTAATTGAGAATATAGTGGAATAACAATGTCACGAAGTCAGGTCTTCCCAAAAAGGGAAAGTAGTAGGAAGTATATATGAACACATAGCATGAAGAGATAAGTGGTTCAAGTGAGGAAAGTTGGTGCAAGCAGCTGGAGAACAATCCATGCATTATGTATGTACTGACACATAAGAACTAAGAATAAATTGTGTTTTGCATCCATAACCCTGTCCTTCCTATATCTAAGTTTTCAAATGATCATTTTATTTAAAATTATACCCTGAGCTCAGCAGCGCGAGCTTGTAACCCGAGCGGGGGCTTCAAGGTTGTGCGAACGTTGCCATATGGCTGCTGGCCTGGGCTAGCAATGTTGTAGATGGCTCGCCCGTTCCAAGTTGTTGTAGTTGGACCCGCGGGTCTTGAGCAAAAGCTCTTGGGCCTCACGGTTTCTAGAGTGGCAGGCATTGTGTGAGGCTGGCTTCACAGAGCAGCGAAAACTGTTCGCTTCCAACGGTGGAAGGATAACGGGCCGCCGCACTGCTGGCCCACTTGGGTCTTAGCATCCTACTCCAACGGACCACAACTTTTTAAAGATGAAAGTCGTTGAGCAAAGGAAAAGTGAATGATGCGTGGGTTGGTGATTTGAACTTGCAGACGTAGCCAATAACGTTAGAGCTAGTCCACCAGCTGGTAGCTCTTTGGGAAGCGATACGTAATGTTGAGCTAATCGCACAACAGTCAGACCAAATCTCATGGAAATTCACCAATCATGGCCAGTGTTCAGCATCCTCCGCTTATAGAGCGCAATTCCTAGGGTCTACGGTCTCAACGTTTGACTTACTAATTTGGAAGGCATGGGCGCCCGGAAAGTGCAAGATGCATGCGTGGCTTATCATTCAGAATAAAGTCTGGACCTCTGACAGACTTGCGGCTAGGTGCTGGGAAAACAACGGCGTATGCCCTCTGTGCAAGACAGTCAACGAAACAACTAAACACCTGGTGGCGGAATGTCGCTACTCTAGAGCAATATGGATGGCGGTAGCTAGTTGGGTAGGGAATGAGCTCCTACAACCTACGCATTGGGAGACCACAGGCTCAATATAGGAATGGTGAGAAAGCCTGGCCTCCACGCCAGGGATTCCGAAGAAGGGTTTGCGCATCCTCATACTTCTCATAGTCTGAGAAATTTGGAAGGAGAGGAACCGCCATATTTTTGAGTGCAGGGAGTCAACGGCAACAACACTAATAGACCGGGTAAAGGAAGAGGCTAGATTATGATACTTGCAGGCGCTGGACGTCTGCTTGAGTTATTAATGTCCTTTGTATAGTCCCTTGCGAACTTTGAAGTCTTTTGCCTCTCCTTTTGTAATTTTAAACCCCTAGAGGTTCTTTTTTCCTACTTTATTAATGAGAAGACACAGTCTCGTGTTGTTTTTCTTTAAAAAAATATACCCCTTGAAAAAAGTGCACATCTTAAAAGTAAAAAGAAAGGACTACCAAACTCTTCAAACAAGTGTAGAAAGTACAACAAAGAGCAAATGATTTGACCAAACAACATTAATTCCCTCGCAAAATAAAGTTAACCACTCACTTATAACTTGGGGATACTTGTAAATATGAAGGCATATGCATTAGGAATAACAGATCGCTGTTGCCTACTGCACTACCTGTCAGGTAGAAGAGATTAGCCGTAGATACCTCTGATTTTATATTGGTATGTGTGGAAATGATGAAAAATAAATTTATTTTGGGGTGAAGGTAGTAGTTGTGATAGTAGATCACAGGATAACGAAAGTAAAGGAAAACGAAAGAGGAATCTTTATTTTTCTCTTTGACGAGTGAGCACATTATAAATTTCAGAACTATTGAAAATTCTAACTGAGAACTAGAGAAAAGGGGTAGGATACATCACCGGATGCATAGAATTGTAGTGTTGCAGACATCCTCTTGCCATCTGTTTGTCCTCCCTTTCTCTATCATAAAAGAAACAAACACAATCAGGTAGTTTGCATAATCGATGGCAAGTAGATGAAACAGAAAACAATACATATTACGAATCATTTCATATATGGTGATGATTATCATATATCTGGCGAGTGGCCAAATGTCGTCTGTTTTCATATATGATACAAATGGCGAGTGGCCAAATATCACATATCATATATGTGAGCATTGTAATCATATCGGTAGTAAAATCTTATCCCACAAGTAAGAAATAGAAAGGGTGCAGAGTGATTACTTGTGTAAGCAGAAGGCTACGATCAATTCATGTAGATAAGTTTTTTTTTTTGACAAGAATACTGCGAGGAAGCCTCCACAGCTAAAATTTATATAATTACAAGATAAGATTACTAGGCATTGAGCCAAGATCTAAGACTCCTCTCACTGAAGGTTTCAAACAGTATAAACGTATGTAGGAAACATTGAATCAAAAAAATAGAAGCTATGAAACCAATCAATGTTTTTTTGGTGATCCATGAATGGGGAGTTGAAAAGAAAGCAGATCCAATAGAGGTTTTTATTTTTGTTTGAATGAACCAGCATAGTTCATTTTTTTAATGAACCAATCAATGTTTTTTTAAAGCAGATCCCTAGAGGTTTCGACTCCCTCGTGCTTCTGTCCTCTATGAGGGTCGCTTGTGGGCTTTAGCGGGTATCGTTTCTTTTGGAGGCTGCTGGGGATTTTAGGAGCTTAGCCTCTTCCCCATTTTTTGTGTTCTCGAGTTGTATCCCTCTTTTTTTTCTTTTTTCTCTCTTTCTTTCCTTTTGTTCTCTGGCTAGCTTGGTCTATCTATACAAACTTGCTTTTATCTTCTAATATATTAACACCATATCTAACTTGCTTTTATCTTCTAATATATTAACACCATAATTTTTTGCGCTTTCGTAAAATGAATGAACCAATATGGTACGAAGTTTCATCGAAGATCTCTATGGGTCTGGCAACTATCAGCCGTCCTTCATTTTGTATGGGTAATATGATTATACGGCAGCTCTACTCTACCAACGTTGTACTCTGTTTAGTTATTCCCTCCACAAGGTGAACATCTCCTTTCCAATGTACTAAAATAAACTGTTTTCCCCTTCCAGCTATCAGATCAAAACTCCGAAACGACAATTCATCAGCACAATTGTTCAGGACCCTTTGAAACGTAGAATTAGAAAAACGTAGGGATCGAAAAAACATAGGATTTAATTAGAAAAACATAGGGATAGAAAAAACATAGGATTTTAACAGTAATAAAAGTATGAAACAAAGGATTACAAAACACAAGATGATCGTGTGATTGGACTGCACAAAAAACACATAAATTATAGGATAGATAAAACTCAAAGGAAGATTTCCATGAGGTTCTAACTCATGTTAAATTTCCTTCAAAACAACTTGTATGACAAGAGATATTCCATAGAAATTTTATAAGATTTATTTGTCTCCATTCCTTTGATTCAACGGGCTATGTAAGAAAAATCCTATAGGAATGAAATTCTCCAAAATTCCTATAACTTTTCTTTGAATCAAAGGAAGCCTCAAGGGGTGAACCAAGTGTCAAAATCAACTTCCATGATATATACTAAAATAAAAAAGTTTTAGATCATGGGTAGCTAGTACTAGTATGGAATACTATTCTTGTGCGCGTGCCATCGAATTCTGTAGATATTTATATAAATTTGTGTGGCAGAACAAGATTACAAAGAAGTAACTTTAGTGGAAAGGATCTCATATACGCTCATGTTAGATCGGCACAGGCTATTAATCAACCGGGTGGCATGCATACCCATCAGACATCACTAAATCCCCCAAACATACGATCATTAATGGTCAGATAATTTCTTTTGCATTTGAGAAAAAAAGGGATTTGGGCGAATAAAATTCACAGCCACGGAGTTTCACATGCCAAATCCAGGGAGTCTTCAACTAGAAGCCGCAGGAAGAGGAATTAAGCTAGGGGAGGAAATACGCTTAGTCCGTGTCACATCGGATGTTTGGACATCAATTTAAAAAATTAAATATGAATTAATTATAAAAATAATTGCAGAATCGAAGGATAATTCACGAGATAAATATATTAAGCCTAATTAATCCATAATCAAATCATGACGTAATTAGGCTCATTAGATTCGTCTCGCGAATTATCCTTCGATTATAAATGAGTTTTATAAATAATTCATATTTAATATATCTAAAATAACGACGTAACAAGAACTCTAATAGTACAGAGATCCAAACATGCGGCCCTAGAGATTGCGGAAGATTTCACCAAAACACATGGTAGAGTGAAATGGGTGATTAATGGGCCGAATTGAATACTGGCGGGAGTCGTACCGATCCAGATTGGGATTTGATTTAATGTCAAGCCCATAATGATAATGATCAGGCCCAAAACATGGGCTTCTTTTGCTTTCGTAGTGTGTACCAGTATGTATAATAACACCGTTCAACTAATGGAAACGGGAATAGGAAATGGTTTACATCTCCAAAACAAACAGTGTTTCAATCAACAACTTGCAACAATCTTAAAACTTATGATGCAGTAACCAGATCAGGTAAATCTTTGACACTTGGTTTAGTGCCAATTAATTCTTAGGTATTGGATCTTGAATATCGATGTGGCTGATCAGGGGCTATTAGTTTCTTACCCAAACTGAGATGACAAACTCCATGCTCCGTAGGAGGAAAAACCAAGACAATCTAGACTGGTTAACTAGCTGCTGCTACTACTACATAGATCGAACACAATTAACTAACATGCTTGATGTTGATGGCTGCTTGATGGTTCGCCTTTCTTCAATTCATTTATAGCTGGGTATAGTAGCTTAATTAAGCTCGCTGCAACAGCTTAGAACCCTAGATGACCCGTCTCCCAGTTCAGCCCAGACGCAACTCTATCATGGTAAGGGACGTATTCCTGCATATATATAGATGGACATACAGTCAGTCGCGCACAGAGCGATTAAAAGCAAGTCATAATATATAGATGGAGGTCCTTATTTTAAGAAAATTCAACCTCTGTAAACTTTTCACTGATAATAAAACCAACATCTATATATATGTTCAGTGCCACACAGTAATATCACTAGATTGATCACATTTACAAATATTTTTATATTATGCTAATTTTGTAGTTGTTGACAAGTATTTTTATATTATGCTATGGAAGAAAGCAATAGTTCGAGTTTTACATTGAAGATGATGTAAAAATTTATATGCATTATATTTTGAAATGAAGGATTGAAGATGATGTAAAAATTTTATATGCATTATATTTTGAAATGAAGGGAGCACTAACAAATTTACTTGCATGAGCTGTTGCATGAGCTGTTAATTTAGATCCTTTTTGTTTAGGCTTATAAGTCGGTTTATAAGTTGAAAAGTCTAAACCTAAACAAACAAATAACTTTTTCGATTGGTTTTTTCAAAGTAATAAGCCGCTCATACACTGTTTAACCAAAAGTTAGGTTAGAAAAGTTTTTTTCTTAAATGAGATAGAGGTATGACTTAAACATTTCTAGGACTTCAAATCCTCTGACTTATAAAACATATAAGAAAAAAAAACTGACTTAAAAGTCTAAGCCAATAAACCTACAACTAAAAAAAGCCCTTAGACTACCTCAAGTTTGTCCATGAGTTCTTGTGCCGTTGGAGCCGACACGATGATGCGGCGAGCACTCGGGCTGATGAAGCCTTCTTCCACGGCTTGGTCGATGAATGTGAGCAGGGAGTTGTAGTACCCATCAACGTTCAGCAGCCCAACCTGAAAGATGCATGGTTCATCAGGAAAAGAATAAGGCTCTGTCAGAAATCATTAGCACTGAAGATGAAATGGATAATATCATAAAAGCTAGTTTCAGAGAAGAGTGAGTGTTTATATATAGTGATCAATGCACTGAATTATACAGGATCCATACCGGTTTATGATGGATGCCTAATTGCGCCCATGTGATGACTTCAAGCAGCTCTTCCAGTGTTCCGTATCCTCCTGAATTGTTTTGCTACATACTAGTTAGTTTGTGGTACTCTAAACAAACAGTAAATCACTAGTAAAACCGTAAGTAAACAAGGGTGCCACGTTGCCACGTGGCGTATTAGTATTTGTCAGACACGCAGTGCTATTACTAGAGGATTTATTAAGAGGTAGGAGTACTAGCCATGGAGATCTTGCTGCCTTGACCTGACAAAATTCAGAAGTGGAATGCAATGCACAATTATGAAGTGCAGGCTATGCAGCGCTCACCGGGCAGGGCTATGAATGCATCAGACTGCCTCGCCATCTCAGCCTTCCTCTGGTGCATGTCGGACACTGGCCTCACCTCTCCTACTGTCTCTCCGATTATCTGCAGATAACAACATCGATCCATATATCCCCTTAAGTATCACTCAAAGAACATTGGTTAATTAATTCACTACTACGAATACTATTTTTACAGGAGACTTAAAAAGTGATTTTTGTAGACATAGGAATCAACCGTCAAGAACTAAACACCTGTGAAAATGGGTCATTTTCATAGGCGGCAGACAATTTTGACGGGCGCCTATGAGCATATTTTCTTTCGGTTTTTAGGCTCTAAAAACACGGAAAAAATGTTTTTGAATTTTACTAGACATCTAATCTATAAACGAGCAAATTGGAAAATACCATTATGTTACAGTGCTACGACTATATATGATGCATCATGCATTGTCTCTACTTAACCATTGTGAGCGAGGGAAGTACACATGATGCCAATTACCGTTGATATTACTCCTATCAGGTGGCAAGAAGGAAAGATAGTACTGTACTCTATTACAGATTCACAGTGCAAGCTATGGCTGTAAGTGCAACGAGAAATGACTGCAATGCAACAACCCTTAGAACTGACATGTGCAAGCAGGATTTTAGCTGTTGCAAGAGCCATCAAGTAATGCATGATGGGCTGATCCAGGTAGCTGCAGAGATCAATGCCCTGCCAGCCTCATCAAGGTCTTCTAGGATGCATGCATGCCTGCTTGTAAACCTTCATGGATGAGCTAGTTTGTAGGAGAGTAGTAGTGGTAGTACTAGCAAACAATAACATTCTTTTGAGGAGGAGAAGGCTAGAGAGACAGGGGCAAACGTTGCCTCGACTTTCGATGGAAGCATGTCTTTGAGGAATCATCTGCAAAGCTGCATCACTCCTCTAGTTTATACTCACGCCCGGGTTTGGATTTGTGCCGCAGGCACGCAATCGACTACAAGTACGACTAAACTGTTGTTTTCAATTTCTAAGCAGTGCCTGTTTCCCAGGAGATACTCGATTCAAGTGCTCAAGGATTACTGCTATCTGATAGAGTGTCAATTAGCCCTGGGGCCTAGTGGTAACACAATTGAAAACCATCAAGTGTCAGTGCATTGTCATGATTGAAACTTAAAAGGAGCATATACTGGTGGTGACTGGTGTTAATATAATACTAATAATAATTTCACTCGTGGTTAAGAAGAATAGCAGTAGGGGAGATGTGCAATTCATACCTCGGGGGTCATGAGAGTCTTGGGAATGACCCTGCACGCGCATGGAAGACAAGAGCATGAAATAACAGAGTGAGCACTTCCTTGTACTGGCATGCATCAATATAATGGACGTACTGCTACTATAATAAAAACTCTCTTGAATCAGACTTAACTAACTGTGCATTAAACCTAAGATAAACTGACAAAATATCATGCGTAGAGTAATTTAACATAGGAGCTATATGGCATGACGCAGTAACATCAGCGGCCTTCAAGATAGAACCTGAAACTTGACTGCTGTTGTGGTGGATTGAAATTCAGAGGCCAGGGAGAAGATGGGAAGAAGAAGAAGAAGAAGTTGAGTGTGTACCCGATGACATGTCTGCCACCGTCGTAGACGGCCTGGGAGACGAGGCCCATGAGGCCAATGCTGCCGCCGCCGTACACAAGGTCAATGCCCCTCGCGACCTGCACGGAAACAACTCTTCTTACAGCACGTACGCGTGCAGTGCAGTAGTGAATTTGTTGCACACAATAGAAGGGACATCGTTTCTGTTTCCCTAAAACTAGGGACATATACATACTACGCGTGCAGACAGGAGATGCAGAGAAACGCATGAGTATATATGTCATTTTTTCACGAACATTATAAAAAAAATTACATGTCAATATATTAGAAAAAAACGAGCAAAGCTACGCTTGGCAGCTGTGCGCTTTCTGTGGCTTGTTATTTTCTCACATGACAAAATTACCATAGGTGGTAGAGGAGCCTGTACGTACATGCTGATGTACTTCTCTTGATGCTACGTACTAACTACTGGTACTCCTTTGCAGAACGTATAGACCTGTCCGTTTTCTTTTCCTTTTGAAAGAACAACAAATGGAGGCATGCGATGTAAACCTCTCAATTTCACTATCGAACAATGCAACAACAACTGTAGTGTTTCTTACTGTACCACTAAACTGGAAATTGTTCGAACCGTTGTCACAATCTAGTCTCTTGATTAATTAGTAGTAGTACTTGTTCTCTAAAAAAAGTGGTGATGTATGTAAAGCAGCTATCTAGTCTAATTGAATAGAAAAGGGGACGAGGGTATCGTGTCGATCTATTGGAAGCAGGTTATAGCCAATATGGGTGGGTTACCACTACCTGGCAGTAACCGAATAAAAACAGATGAAACCGAATAAATTTTACCAACTTATAAAACTTGTGTGATGTGCTGCGCGGTTTCCGTTACCTACACAGCGGTAAGTGGTAACCGATGATAAAGAAACCCTAATACGAAGTAGTATGTCTAGTTAACTAGTATATCTTTTTCAGACAATGAGTATATAAAATTCGGCCTCTACACCAAACATACTACGCAAGAAGTTAAGTAGTATGTCAAACATGGCAAAGCAGGCTATCTTCACACCTGTATGTATATGATCACACAGTATATATTGTGTCATCAAATTTAAAGATTCACATCTATATTAATGATAAACCTTAGCTTCCTGCTTTAAGGTGTAATTATGGAAAGGAACTGCAATCCAAACCAAACTAAAGAGAGAGATTCATGATGCTGATAAATATAGATGTATGCTATGAGAGTGTAGTCGTTGTGTACCAGCTCTTTGGCGAGGTCGACGGCGGCATCGCGGTAGGTGGTCTTGTTGCCCTGGCTGCTGCCGCAGAACACGCAGGTCCTCTTGAACCTGCTCTCCTGTTGCTGCCTCATTCTCCTCGAATCAATCTCTCTCTGCTGCTATACCTTGTAAATTGCAGACAATGCAGCAACCAGAGCTAAGCTTAAGTTTTTGCTCTCTTTGTGTTTGTGTTTTGTGTTTGTGTTTGGGTTTGGGTGTGCCATGGTTGGCTGGTTTATATAAAGAAAGGATGGCTGGGGCCGGGCGACCAATCTTGCAGCGCGGCCTGAATGGAATGGACAGTAACAGAGCTTGTGCTTGATGATGAAACACACGTCCCATTCGGCTCTGCTGATCGTTGCCTGTTGGTACCATAGCCTGCTAGCCACCTCATTATCTTATTATTATCATATATACTGATAGCGAGCAACAGTGTGCTAATTAAAAAAATCCATGCAGGTAAATTAAATACAACTACTTGACGCCTAATTAGCAAGCTACGTACGTAGTGGTGTTTACCTCATCGACACCTCTTTAATTATTTTGCTAGTTAAATACTAGTAGTATATCTTTGGTCATCTGATGTGATCTGATCATTTTTGTTTTGTTTGGCAAGAATAAGGATAGGAACACTGAAACATGTGCTTGATATGTGCAACCCTTTGACCTCAAAACAGTAAGAATTAGATGATAATTTCTGGTCCTCCCCACCCCTCTCTGGCGTGGATACGTACATGTGGTTTCCTCCTGTCTTTACCAAACAAGCTGGCAGACACGCTCTTAATTCGCCGGTACAGTGACATCATCCACAGCTCTCCAGACTGTTTTGCATTGCTTGGGCCTCTCTAGAAAGCGAATACATAACTGGCAGGTAAACAGTAAATTTGTTGCTTCAAAAATTAATTAATCTCTGTTAATTAGAGCATTTGTGTTGGGGCTGGCTATATATCTAGTGCGAATAGACATGCATCAACACTAGACGTATAGCTAGCGAAATGATATCTAAGTTGAAGGGAAAAGGATGAGAGCTAAAGAGCAAACAACCCTATGATATCTACGACGTACCTTTTCCCCCAGCCTTTGGTTACTCAGTTTTATGTATGCATCAGGATCCAGAAAAATCGAACCTCAAATCGAGCTTTGTCCCTCGCTTTATATCTAGCCCTATGAGAAGAGAATTGTATGGTTTGTCTGCTAAAAATGATCTAGCCTATATTTACCTCAATTAGTTTCAATATATACTGGATGATTTAATTTTTTTAGCAGAGTTTGAATTGAGAATTAGACAACAAAAACTACAAAAGCTGAATGTCTTTTCCACAAAAAACACGTGTGATGGTAATATTCGTTTTATAAAGAAATTATTTATACCGGTCAAGTGAGTGACAGAGATGGTAGAGCGAGCTAGCTACATGAGATTCGGCAAGCATATATATATATATATATATATATATATATATATATATATATATATATATATATATATATATATATACATACATACGAGTTGGGTGAGAGTGGTAGTGGCGACCCCGGTGAGCAAAGGGAAGGGGATGGAGCGATCGACAGATGTGTTTTTCCTACAGAAACCGCAACAAGGCGACACAAGTAATTGGTGGTCGTCGCAAAAGCGAAGCCGACGCGACAACTCCATGATGCATGCATTGCCTGCCTGCTTGCCTTCCTTCTCATCTACCCATTTCCAACCAACGGGTCACCGCCGCGTTAACACCATCCATGACTTACATTCTTTACCATGAGTTTCCAACTCTTTCTCTTTTTTCACACACATGCTTTTCAAACTATTACACAATATACTTTTACAAAATTTTTATAAAAAGTTGCTTTAAAAAGTCATATCAATCCATTTTTTTAAAAAATAGTTAATACTTAATTAATCAAATTAATCATATGTTAATGAGTCATTCTATTTTACGTGGGTAAAAGCTTAGCTCAATCAAACTCAATAACATTTGATTAATAATCATATTAACCATATCCAATTTATATTTTAAAATATTTTTATATGATGCTAATTTCATATTTATAAGGAATATAACATGAAATGATCAAAGTAAATCACTAAAGACCACGTAAAAAAATATACGACCTTATAATTTGGAACGAAGAGAGCAGTTCGAATAGCATATTTTTCTAGGATCTCTGACTCTTTAAAAAAGTTCAGATTTCATTTAAATTTTAGGAGTTATAGAATTAAAAAATAAACTAAATACTAAAAACTAGAAAGCCTATCTTTTTTAAGATTTTCATCAGATAATTTAGAGAATGATTTTTATAGTCTCGAGCTCCCTAAACAAGGCCATAGCAATCACACACGGCAGAGGGGAGGAGAATGCGTATACGGAATTCAATCGTGTGGCCTATTTGATGTATGCATGGATGATCTTATCCAACACCCAGGAAAAAGGCGAAAGCTAAATTAGCTAGTGGCGTTTAATTTTATCTTTATGGTTGATTTCTTCCGAGTAGGAGAGTCAAACAATATAATGACGTTTCTCCCGAGCAGGTTGGGGCTGTGACCAACCGGGGGTCGCCACGTGGATCCCGCAGCCGAGCCTTTTGCGTCCACTGACTGAGTGCAGTCCATTTCCAAGGCCTTTCGGTCAAATCTGTGTCGAGGTGTAGCTACAGCTTCTTTGAGCTCGTGTGTTTTCTACTCCTCCCACAGTGCCACGACAGGAGCTTTTAATCTTGCTGTCGTGCTCCGTTTATCTGGCCGAAAACTCATTTCATTCAGAGGCAAAAATTAATGGAGCACTCATGTAGAGTAAGTATTATGCATGCAATATTCGGTCAGTGACCAGATGAATTGAGCTGCTCTAGGGTTTCCCTGCTGCAGGCTGGAGCACACTAAAAAACATCCCCTAAAGGGATGCAAATCCTCTGTGGTACTACGTATGTATGCTGCATATGTAGTAGATGTCGTTAACACGTAAATCCAAAACAGATGAGATGAGGCTCATGTGTCAGTGACACTGAGGGGATCCCTGCTCATCGATCTTGAGAGGTAGAGGTATCGAGTGCGAGGAGGAGAAGCAAAGCAGATAAAGAAGAGAGAAACGGGTGATGCAACAGGGGTGAGTGCGGATTGGGTGGGACCGTGAAAGGCATGGCGACAGGCGGGCAGGAGAGATATGATATGATCCAAAATACCATGACATTGCTTGCAGTTGCAGGAGTAATGTTGCAGAGCCCCGGCAGGAGAGGGACAGAAAGCGAGGGATCGAGGCTGCAGCGCTGCCGCTGTCGCCGCCTTTGGCCGTGGCATCATTTCTCGCCGCCGGCGGTTGCGTAGGCAGGCAGGTCGAGTGTTGGACTCTGCTGGAGTGTCCTCCGATTCAGCCTCAACCCATTCCGACTCAACAGTAGCTTGTTAGAGCCTCAAGGTCATTCGTGAAAAATATGTCACATGACGTATTGACATATTAGCGGAAAACATATAATTTATGATATGATTAAAACTTTTATATTTATATTTTTAGCGATTTAAATATCAATGTTGAAAAAAAACCTAAAAATAACTTTAAAATTAAGTTTTAAAATTAAATTTTGATATTAACACATATTGATTGGGTCAAAAGATGAGAGCTTTAGTAGCTTTAGTCTATGTTTGTTTGACCTTCTCTTTTTCAGTTTTTCTAAAAATATAGCTTTTTAAAAAGCTAGCTTTATGGCTGATGATATTTTACTATTATCTTTTGTAATAAATTTTTATCTTTTCAAGACACCAAAAGCCAAGAAAAGCTCATTTCAACCAGTTTTCACTTATCATTCATAAAAACTTGTTTTTCAGCTTTTGCTTTTCACTACCCAAAAGTCAGCTTGAAAGCTACTGTTCTAAAGGAAGCTAAAAAGCTACTCGTAAAGCCGTAACAAACAATGCCTTAGGCTTGGCCACCTATCGGTGCCACCGGTCAATACCAATGGACTAGGAGATTTATGGTCGATGATTTTCATTTCTAACCCTATCCAATGCACGCTCAAAAAACGTCCAACAAATCGATTTAACATCACTAAGTTAATCTACACAATGTTTATTTTAAAAAATATACTAAATAAAATCCGATCTCCATATCTACATTGGATATATGGTGTTATGTTATATAGTCTCGATCAGGGTTTTTCATTTCGTTTTGCCATACCATGCCACCTCCAGCAGTAGCGCGAAAACCATGGAGAAATGAACAGTAAACGGATTTGGATTTGAATCGATTTGCCGTACCGCAGTTTTCGCCCAAACCGCGCGAAAACTGCGCCAAAACCACGGTTTTCGCGGCAAACTGCAACGAAGTGAACAGTAACAGAATTTAAATTCGAACCAAATTCGTGTCGCGATTTTCGCTCAAACCGCGCCACATATCGCGGTTTTCATGGCAAACCGCACGAAAATTTATTTTTTTAATTACTGATAAATATATTTTTATGATAAAATAATTTTTTTTAATTTTTTTGAATTTACACAAAACTATTCAAACGAAACCACGGGGATTCCGTTTCGCACCCCCACGATACGCGCGAAAACCATGACGGTTTTCGCGGTATCGCTAACCCTAGTCTCGACAGTGCCTAGATACCGCTGGGCATGAATTCAGATACAAAGAACCACAAAAGATATACTAGCATCTAAAATTCAAAAGTATATGTGCATATGTTGTCATCTTCTTGAATTACACATACTAATTGTTAACCCGTACGTTGTCCGTACCATTGTTATTTATATCATAAATATTAAAATTTCAATCATACTAGGAATTTGATGGAAATTAAGAGAGATATAATAAAGAAAGAAAATCCATTGGACTTTTCAAAGGAAAAAAAATAAAAAAGAGGTTTGGGCTCATGGGAAAATTTCCTATGGAATTGGTGCAATGGATAGCAATCCATAGAAATATGATATGCTCAAATTCTTTTTTTCCAAACAATTCATAAGGAAAAATTCCTAAGGCTTAGAATCCTTTAGAAATTCATTGAATTTCCTTCATTCCAAAGGAAACTCCAATCTAAATCATTATAACATGATTTACTTAAATCATTAGTCAGATTTTTCTAATACACGTGTAAGTTTTCTCAAAATGCTCGATTGTAGTATATATTTTGGCACACCGTTTCAATGAACCACATCATTATTTATAAAGAATTCAGTGAAATACATATTTATCGATTAACGTAAAATGCTGGCACCAAATCAACTTGATAAAAATTCAAAAAAATTTAGAGTAAGTCATTAAAAAACAAAAAGTATACCTTAGTTCCAACTTTAAAAAATCGAAGTTAGAGTACACACATATAAAAAAACAATACAATTTTAGTTATCATGTTCTATCATGGCTATATGTAAGCATAAAAAGCCCAAAACTGGTCAGCCCAACAGGCTTAACAGGCCAGACCTAGGCCAATTCAACACAAATAAAACCGTGCTCTAGTAGAAATAAATTAAAGAGACGTTCTCTGTCCTGTTCTATATTATTCCCTAGCTATATTAGCGACACAATATTACCATAACTAGAGAAAATGGTTCAGTGTTGCAACAACTCCTAAAGTCAAAGTATCAAATGATATATGAACTGATTTTACATCGAACAGGCACCTCTGGTTAGAACAGTATAGGTCAAGACTCTAACCTTGATAATAAGGAGCGCACCTTGAACTAAATCTTTCTTAACACCAATAAGGTCTTCATGTGCAGAAAGACAGGTTGGTCTGAACCCGTCATAACTCTAAATTCCCCTAGCATGGCCAATTTGGTCTGTTCAAGAGAATAATAAATCACTTCCTTATGCCTGTTAAAGGAACAACATTAAAGCGTAAACTGCTCGTTTTTCCTTCCCCGCGAGTATAGCATGATGAGCCCAAGTTACGGCAGCTCCGGATGAAGGGAGAATAGGAGTATTAAGAAGAGGGATTTCCCAAGGATCTAAACACCCCAATCCCTTTTGGGGGCCAAATAAATTTAAAACGAGTGGCAGACAAATGACAAATATAGAAGACTAGCTGAACATTTGCAGTTGATCAGAATAATTCATTTATTTTTAGCCAAATCAGTTTAGTGATAGAACCAATCCACCATGCTCCATTGCAACTGGCAGTTTGGTCTCAGAAATAGCAAGAGACTAATATGTGATTATGAATTGATTGTAAAGAGTAGAACTTCTAAAACCCCATGAAAACATAATGGACTTACTGAACAGCAGGGAATAATTACAACAGCTAAGTGGCTTGAGAGTTGAGACTCACTTGAAAGCAACACTATGATTCGGCAACTGCAGAAAACGATACGACTTTGTGAGATGGCACGTTAAACAAAACATACTTCGCTTATAACCAAAACACCAACTAGAGTAGCGAGGCAGAGTCAGTTCATGCTGGATGAAGTAAAGCATTGGCTTCCACACAGTTGGCAAATCCCCTACATTAACACATTGTAACCACAACATATATAGCTATCAACTCTCCTTCCATGCTAAAACGTTCTAAGCTCGACCGAAAAATCATTGATCGTACACGGAATGTGACCTGAATGAACACACTAAAAAATTCAAGCTAGATCAAATGCGTCCAAATTACGCACGAAACAAGGGAAATAAGATTCCAAATAGTGAAATCCGAGAAACCGGGTGATTGTAAACTTAAAGCCCTATCAGAAGAGACAACAAGTATGCCGTATCCACAACATAAATGGTAAGATCAAGCATCTCAACAATTGAACCAGCGATGTTGAATGGGTGTAACCGATCGAGCGCTTTGGAAACTAGATGACCCACAAAACCCACCAAACCCCAGCGGATTATAGTGACCGAGCTATTCAGTGAATTCCACTAGGCAAATCCGCGTCAACTCCCGAATCCCAAACCCAACAGAGTCAGGCGTGAAGCCACCCAAGGGTCTCGAGAAGCTGATCGCCTCGAATCGCCACAAACGAGAGCCTGATCGGAACCGAATCGTACGAACCAGGTGACGCTACGAGTTGCGAGATCGAACCTGCGTCGTCGGCGGAGAGGGCTCTGGCTACCCCGAACCGGAGCGGCGGAGATGAGCAGGGTGATCACGAAGCTTCTAGAAGGTTCGGGAAACGCCTGCGGAAACGAGAGCCGCGCCCGCGCGGGTGGGGAGGGGAGCGGTGACGGTGAGGATAGTGGTGGCCTTTAGAAGTGGGCGGCTAGTAGGTTAGGTGAGGGAGGCGACGCGGAGTTCATCTCGCCCTCGGAGCCTGTACGTGATATTTAATGAGGTGGGAAGTGGGCCGAGAGGCGAGATCTAAAGCGCATCTCGTTGCTGATTTGAGCCCAAGTTTGAATTGATTGCTGTGCTTACACATGGGCCTTGTCGCCCGATTGGGTAAGTACAAATTCGTAGAGTATTTCGGATAGAATTAGGGAGCATTAAGTATAAATACGATAGATTAGTATAAATATGATATTTATAGTTCTTTTCTTATTGATAAAAAAAATAAAAAATGCTATCTCATTTCTCTAGTGGTTTGAGCTACTACTGCTAAAACAAACTTCAGTTTGACAAACTCTTACCCCAATTTATGCACGGTACGATTTTATTGATGTAGGGAAGCACAAATCCTATTTAACGCATACGCGCGACCAAACCAACTCACACATGGTTTTGGCTCATCGTCCACGTCAGCCATAACCATGCCAAAACCATGGTTATGTAGTTTTTTGTTTATTTTTTTCTTTTTTCCTTACACGTTCGTGTCAACGGGTGGTCGATCAGTCCTCCAAGGGGATTGTCCGAGGGGAAGTGAAAAAGTGGTCGGGACGTCCTACCGATGGGTCTGATGATCGACTCGAAAACAATGCAAGGCAAGATTTTAGACAGGTTTAGCCCTCCCGAGGATAATAAGCCTACGTTATGTGTTCTTTGTTGAGATGGTGTATAGCCCGCGTGACCTGCCATCCTTTTATAGTTCAAGGAGACAGTTACAAAGGAGTTTGAGGCGCAAGAAAGTTTAGTCATAAAGTAAAAAGCAAGTACAAATATAATCTAAAAAAGTACACGGAAATCCTTTGGACTCTAGTCGCCGTGGACATCTTGTGCGTAGTCTTGCATCGGGATCCGTCCTCCGCAAGTATCTTACGTGCAGCCCTATCGGGTGACATCATATTTTGTTGAGCTGTCCCCTCCTTGTCCCCTCTACGAGCCTTGTCGAGGACACCTTCTTTCCGAAGAGGAAAACTTGCCCTTTCCAAGTCGAAGCCGTTCGCAGAGGTCGGGCAAAGGAGCTAAGGTTGAACTAGGGGGCAGGGGTCAGGATGGCCGACCCTGAATGAGGTCGGGCGACCGACCCTAGCCTGAGGCTCCTTGGTTCGACCCAACTGGTCTTTTTTGCGTGGGCTACCCCGGGACGGTAACCCCACAGTGTGGTTCGCTCTCGTCTCCTTATTTTTCTCGTCGATGTTTTTTCCTCAACTAATTTTTTCCTATTAATTTTTTCCTAGTGTCCAACCTATTTGTTTATATTATATATATAGCATATTAAATAAATTTAAAAATTAAAATTTGAGTAAAATTTTTAAGAGAAAATTTGAACTTTTAACTCAATACACAAAAACTTTTAACTCAAATTTTAAAAAATTTCAACTCAATATTTTTTAAAAAATGAAAACTTTCAACCTAATTTTTGAAACTTTTAATTCAATTTTGAGAACTTATATAATTTCAAAACATTCAACTCATTTTTGAAGTTTTTAATTCAATTTTGAAAATTTCAACTCAAATTTTAAAACTTTCAACCTAATTTTCAAAACTTTCAATTCAACTTTGAAAACTTCTAGCTCAAATTTTTAAACTTTTAACTCAATTTCAAAAAATAAGTTGAAAGTTTTAAAAACTTGAATTGAAAGTTCTGAATTTGGAGTTTTTAAAATTTGGGTTGAAAATTTTAAAAATTTGAATGGTTTTTTAATTTTAAGCTGGAAAGTTTTTTTATTTTCTTTCTTAAGAAAAATACGGCAGCGTACGATGCACCATACGTGCGCGCCCCGAGCCGTATGCACCATGTCTACCCCCACATGACCTAGTGGACCGGTAAGACGTCCCCTCACGCCACAGTGGGTCGGTGTGGGCCTACGTGAGGCGAGTGGCTGTGCCAGTTAGGCTAACCCCAATCCAAATTCTACCAGCTATATCACATAACCATTAAATATAAAAACAAGCACACATCATTTTTTATGACAAAAACATTACAAGTTAATATATTAAAAAAATAAAATATTTACGTACGTGATCATAATCAACCGGACCGACTAACTCTAAAAAAAGCGTGAAGTAGACAAAGACGAACAAAACGAACAAAGAGAAAAAACTAAAACGACAAGAAAAAACTCCTCGAACAAAGGGACTAGCATGCACCATATACTTTCCAGTTTCAATTTGCTACTGTACTTGCTTGAACATATGGACTCCCTACAGTAGTTTGCATCTGCCACCCTATATATCTCTGTCTATTAGAATCGTTTGTACTAGAGGTATAACTGCAAGACAGAGATAGACAAGAAATATCTCATATGAGTTGTTAGTCCAAAAAGAACAAATACCAGTGATGGATACACAGGGAGGGAGAGAAGCCGCAGTTGCAAATTGATGTTCCTTCCTAAGCTCTCTTGCTAGTACTACTATAGTAGATTAGTAGTAGTATCCCAGTCAGTGTCAACGGTAGGTTTCAGTCAGTGCATAATATTCATTAACATAATAATTATATAATACTGTTATGTTCTCAACCAGAAGCTGGAATAGCTCAGTTGGTTAGAGCGTGTGGCTGTTAACCACAAGGTCGGAGGTTCAAGCCCTCCTTCTAGCGATTATTTTTAATTTTTTATTATTATGCAGATAACATCCATATATATATATATATATTTTTCATTATTCTGCTTCAAAATATTATCTAAATTATTTATTGTTCTGATCAATATAACATCCGTATTTTTTTATTATTCTGCTTCAAAATATCATCTTGCACACAGATAACATATCCATATACTCTACAATGAGCATTATTATTCAATCGTCATGCAGCTAATTTGTTACTGTTGTTTACCAGTCCGCGATCTCTGAACAACTAAACAACCTGCATATATATGCACACTGTATCTGTTTTTCATAACTGTATATATATATATATATATATATATATATATATATATATATATATAGTATATCGAAAAGCAAGAGCAAGAAGCATAAGCCAAGAGCGCAAGCTGATGATATCTCAATTCCTGCCTTTGTACATATTAATTAAGACTCTGCTCTGATCCATCAATCCATTAATTAATAGAGCTGCTGAATGTAGTAATCACTCGCGTCTTGCGGCGCAGCACAGGTTGTCCGGAAGCTCTCCATCTCTGCGATAATCTCCTCCATGCCACCGTCGCCTGGAGCTTGGAGCACTGAAAGATCTAGCTGCTGCTGCTGCTGCTGCTGCTGTTCATCTAAGAAAAAGTGCTCACTATCTTGGTGATGCAGCTGGATGCTGAACCGATCCTGATCGCTCATGATTGTTGGTGCGGGTGAGCTGATGAGTGAGTCCAGGCCGTGCAGGTGACGAGCAGTAGCTGTTGGTGCCGAAGAAGAAGTTGTACAAGTAGCAACGATGCCTACAGCTTGTCCATTATTGTTCCCCTTACGGAACACCCTGCACAGCACCCAGTCCTCCTCTCCCTCCTGCTGCATATTCTGAATTAATATATAATCAGATTCAGTTTAGTTAACTTCCACATATATAATTATGGATATATCTGTCAGTAAAATTAATGAAGCAGCTAATTAATTAGCTATACACAGTAAGTAGGAGTAGGAGTAGGAGTTAATCACGTTTGGGTTTGGGTGAAGATGATGATGGAGAAGGCGGAACTCGTGCATGACCCAGGCGGTCTTGCGGCCGTTGGGGGCGCGTCCGGAGTAGAAAACCAGCGTCTTCCTGGCGCCGGCCACCGCCGGCTTGTCCAGCTGCAGGATCGCCTTGTCCTTCCCCGTCGCCTTCCAGTACCCTTGCTTGCTCGCTCTGTTCCTTCGCCACCCCGTCGCGTACTTCCTGTCCCGGAAGCTGAAGAAATACCACTCATCCGCACCCAGCTTCGCCACCTCTATATGCCAAATTTACAAATTAATTAACTAAGTTGATTAGCTAGACTACTAGTCAGATTAACTAATTATTAAGTAGTGTCATGTACCTGGTAGGTCCCATGGCTCGCAGGCATGGAGGTCAACCTCGACGAGCATATGCATGGCCATGGTGGCCGCCGTCTGCTGCTGCTGCTGCTTGTTCCGAAGGTAGTAGCAAACCAGCTCCTCGTCGCTGGGATGGAACCTGAACCCCGGAGGCAGCTTCGACTCGATCGCCCTCAGCTCACCACCCATCATACTATCATCACTCAATCCATCCATCGATTCTTCGATCAACAAGCAATGCTACTTTACTATTGGATGAACAATGCTGAACAACACAGCTAGCTGCTGCTGCCTGGGACTCGGAAGCTAACAAGGCTCACATATATATACACATACGGATCAGAGAGAAGCAGCTACCTAGCTATATGTAAGCTACGTACGCATGCATTCATCATGTACCTGACTTCATGTATACTTTGTCGGTATCTTCAGCTAGCTGGTTGTTTTTTTATTTAAAAATTAAGATTCTTATTGATCTTTTCGAAGATAGGAGTAGCAATCGATCCATGCATGATGAGCTAATTAATCAAAGATATACTGTACTACACGTCGTTGCTGTTCTAGTTTGAATCATCTCTACAGTTCATACGATGCAAGCTGCTGCTCGGTCGGTACGTAATAGTCAGCTATAGCATGCTTGCATTTAATGCGTGTTATCAATCGCTTCGTGCATGCGTGAGGGTGTGTTTATATGCAAAACACATATAAAGTGCGCTAAAGGCTGTTCAACGACACAAATTAATCTGACTACTGCATATTTCTTCCGTCGTGATATATATATATATATATATATATATATATATATATATATATATTAAGTTTGCGTGTTCCTGGATTTTTTGTAGCACAGAATCGAAGAACAAGAAATCATCTGTGTTAGTATATATAATATACTCACCTTAACTAATTTCTAAAAAGTATTTTTATCATTGAAAAAATAATGGCGCTAGCAACAAGCTAGGACTGCAGGCTGAAAACAAGTTTTCTGAATGCCCAAACTGAACCTGCAGATGAAATTAATGGTTAATTGGTTATTCAGGCAAAGCGAAATTAATCAAGGGATCGAGGGTTCGCTAGCGATGGCTCTATATACGTGTGACGCCTTGGCTTCAAACGGATGCCACAGATGTTTGCCGCTGCTAGCTAGCTACTGAATTTGCAATTAGCTGATTGATTGTTCTCCCTTGTCTTGTCTCAGCTAATTTTTTCAAGTTGTTACGTGTGAGAGAATGTGTTGCATGCGACACGACGGAGGCTGTCACAGGCTACTATTAAAGATGAATTTTCTTCCCTTTCCTTATCATTTCTCCTGAAATTACTCGTCATTAGATGATGGTGTACTGTCCTGTTTCGCCAGTTTCATATCTTCTCGTACTTAAATGCAGGCGTGTTCTTTTGGTTTGACTTCATTCATGATATGCAACAGTACAACTTAATTACTTTTGGTCAGTGTAATGTAAACGCTAGCTGTGAACACACAGTCCCAAATAAGTAATCGAATGTGACAAAGTTCAGATTGACAGTCTATTTTCAGTTCATTAATTATATCACTAACACATTTCCGGCCGGTTAGAAAAAGTGCTCCATGCAGTATAGGCTGAAACGACCTTTTTGGAAGAACAGTACGTAGTACTAAGCTCCTAGCCAGTAGATTGTTTTTGTACAGGGACCATATATATCGAATTAAGGTGCAGTTAGAGACGGTACATGTTACTGTTTGCTTCAGAAAGCAGTACATAGTACAAAGTACAAATGTGAGTACTTGTGTAGAGCTGATCATGCACGAATGATGAGCTTTGTGGAACACAATTGTACAGCTAGCTAGAAATCTAGCTAGCTTGTCGGCAGGTGATGCTTGAACGCATGTTTCCATGGCTTTTGCTTCTGCTACAGTGCTAAGTGACAAAATTATGAACTGTATGCTAACTACGACCGTTGTTGAGGGCTTGAAAGCAACATCAGGAGTCCTCAATCTCTGACATGCACATTCAGACAATATATATATAGTTGGGCTACTGTGTGCCACGTCGCACAGTCCCATCCCGTATGACATGACCGAATCTCTAATTTAAAAACTCAAATTAAAAATTCGAACCGTTCAAATTGTTTGACATATTAATATCGCCTTGTAGAGTAAATTTTATATTTTTCGAAATTTTTTACTATTTTATTGGATAAGTCAGAGATGCATTAATCCAACGATTTCTAAAGTATCTATTTTATTGTATCTTTGACCTATCCGATAAAATAGTAAAAAATTCAAAAAATATAAAATTTGGTATACAAGACGATATTAATATGTCGAACAATTTGAACGGTTCGGATTTTTAATTTAAGTTTTTAAATTATAGAATCGGCCATGTCATACGGATGAATCGCGACGCGTCACACAAGAATAACTATATATATGTGTAAATATATATATATGGTTAATAAACTAATCATGCATATATTCGAAACGTTCAAGTGGAGTTAATTGTTTATAATTCCCTACATTAGCTGCAAACCACTAGAAGATGATAAACGTGGATACATGCAGGCAACTCTGGCAGTATAAATCGAATATATATATATATATATATATATATATATATATATATATATATATCATGATGTAAACAGTACGTATGTTTCGTCCCTGTCAGAAGATGACATTGAGCTTTGGTAAATTGGCAGTGTCATGTGGAGCAAGGTAGCTCAACAGTTTACATCATATATAGTATAGAGCCATGCATATGCATGAGAGGAAGGAACCAATGAAAGTGCAATCTGGGAAGCTATAGCTAAACTAGATACAATAATTAGGTGCTCTCCATGATTGGAGCGCCGTCACAGAATCTATTTTTCTACACGACCAAAATTGATTTTTGCAGACGAATAAGTGGCCTGTCTGCACCTAGGTATTTATGAAAATCAGATTTTTATATGTGGATAGAGAAACCGCATGCAAAAATCCATTTTTCACACACAAGCATTTAAGCCGTCCGGCTGCGATAATAAAAAATTGCAAAAATATAAAAAAAATCCAAAAATTCAAACCCTAGCAAGATCTGCTGCCACCTAGTTTCCATCGTCACCCGAAACCCTAGCCCGTTGGATCCACCCAAGCCTCCCATCATCGCCGCCGGTGGATCCACCATGGCAGGATCTGTCGTGCCCCGCCGCTGCTAGATCCACCCCGGCTGAGCCCGCGTCGCCCACCGCTATCGTCGTGGTCGCGCCCCGCCCTAACCGAGCCAGCATCTCCCACCGTCGTCGTCGTGGTCTCTCTTCGCTCTGCCGACCCTACTCCTTCGTCGGCTGAGGCGGGTCCTCGCTCGCCGGCTGCTCCACTCCTGCTGGATTCGCTGCCTCCCACTGTTGTCGCCAGAGACCACCGCTGTTACCAAAGAGGAGTGGGGAATGGGAGAGGACTTAGGAGAGGATAGTTGGAGAGGGGGAGAGGAGTGGACAGGAGGACTTAGTGGGGGAGAGAGAGAGGAGGGGAGACAAAAAAGTGAGAAAAGAGATATGAATATTTTCGCATGCGGGCCTCTTAGGAGGTCCGCACATGCAGGCATGTTAAGAGGTCCATGTGTAAAAATTAATTTTTGCATGCGGGTTTTTTAAGAAACTATATGCGAAAATACAGATCGATTTTTACAGACGTATCAGTTATTGTCCACCTACAAACTATAGGGGTTCTCTTACAGTAATATCGTTTACGTAGTAGTGTATAGTGTATGGCGCATAGCTAGATCATTGGCTATCTAGCTGTGTAGCAAACGGTATAAACGTAGTGCATATGTCTGCATGCTGAAGCAGTTGCCCCTGATTAACGCAGAAGCTTCTGTTAGTTAAATTCAGCGTTTTATTAGTTACTCTACGTGCTTATGCAAGTATGATCAGTTTCCTACACTCCTGCAGGCCTGATAGCAGCTAGCTAATAGGTGCATCATCATGTCTGAACAAACTTAACAGTGAACAAACTTAATTCATGAATGCCGTATATACTCCCTAGCTAGCTCTACATATAGGACAAAAGCAGTATATCTTTGGTAGTAAGATGCCAAGATATGTGATGGCGCGGCCATGATCGATGTGTTTGAATCTGATGATCTGATCTCGTGTGGCTTGCATTGCGTGAACATACATATATATGATATTTAGCTCCGGAACTGCAAGAATATGATGAGCTGTTTTTAATTAATTAATTTGGCGAACTGAGTCGGTCAGCGGAGTTGTATGTTGAATGATGATACAGCTAGCTAGCTTTGATTTTGGGTACAGCTCCGGACTTCCGGAGCCCTAATGGAGTAGAGTACGTAGCCCGGCCGCTGCTGATCGAGCTGAGTACGACGCAGAGAACTACGTCTCATTGTCTCAATCAGTTTTGCCAAAGGGAAATTATATATTTTAAAATCTCAAGGAACATCTCCTCCTTCATTATTTGTAACTTGGATTTTTCATTCCTCAAAAGAATATCTCTTATTTTTTTCATGTTGTCCAAAAATTATAAATTTTTTTAAAAATGATAAGATAAATAAACATGTGATATATTACTTTACAAACATATAAATTAAATTTGTACAAATATAAACAAAAATAACAAATATTCACATGTAATTTTTGTTTCTATTTATACATGTTAAATTTGAATATGAAGTTTGTGAAATGGCTTACTTTATTGATCTATCATATTGTTTTTTATACCTATTTAAATGTCATGTAAAATTGAGGGAATATATTCTTGAAAAATAAAAGAGTTTACTGGAGACAACATCTTTGGTTGAAGTGCCAAAATCCACAATAGTCCCGGTTTGAGTTGTACCCGGGACTAAAAAAATATTTTTAGTCCCGGTTTAAAAAGACAACGGATCTATAGGATCTTTAGTCTCGGTTCGTGTCACGAATCGGGACTAAAGATCATCTTTAGTCTCGGTTCAAATATTGTCAGAGGTTGTCAGAGCGTCGGAGGTCTTTAGTCCTGGTTGCTAACACCAACCGGGACTAAAGATACTATTTTTTGTTCCAGTTGGTAAACCAACCGGGACTAAAAATGATGTCAGAACCTGTCAGAGGCTATCAGAGCACCGGATTATTTTAGTCCTGGTTGGTAATACCAACAAGGACTAAAAATCAACATTTGTCCCGATTTTTTATATCAACCAGGACTAAAGAAAAAAAATCACATCGCGTGAGCTCGGTCTTATCTCCTCGTCTCCCTCGTGCGAACAACCTCTCCCTCTCTCTCCCTCTCACAATCGCATGGCGCAGGCGGCGGGTGGCGGGTCGGAGTGGTGCGGGTGGTCGGCGGTGCGGTGGCCGGGTGGGGCGGCCGACGGCGGGCTGGTGCATGCGGCTGCATGCGAGATCCAGATCTGCATCCTCCGCCTACATCGCCCCCGCCCCGCCCTCCTCCGCCCCGCAAAGCATGGTGCGGCACGGTAGCACAACAACGGGCGCACGGTAGCGGCAGCGGGCGGCGGCCGTCCTCCTCCTCCTCCCCGCGAGCGGGTGGCCGTCCCACTCCTCCTCCTCGGACGACGGCGGGCGAGCGAGCGGCAAAGATGCGGCGGGCGCCGTCCTCCTCCTCATCCCCTCCTATTTCTTTTAAGTTTTGTTCTTTAAGAATTGTTGAACTGTATTTTGGGGATTTTGGGGATTTCTGCAAAGAATCCTAGATTCAGTGTCATTCTCTTATAAAATCTTGTAAAAGTTTGTTAATGTCTCGAATTTGTGAATTAATCTGTGAATGTGATTTATGAATGAATCTGTGAATGATTTTGTTGTAGACTTTTTAGATTTTTTTCGTGAATTTGTGGATGATTTCGTTGTTGTGGACGATATGCAAAAAAAAGGAAAAAAAGGTTGGCAAGCATGTGACATGCTTGCATGTTTAGTCTCGATTGGTAAAATCAACCGGGACTAAAGATGTATTTTTAGTACGGTTATTTTAACCGGGACTAAAAATACTGATCTTTAGTTCCGCTTTCGTAGTCTCGGTTTGATAATCGGAACTAAAGGCCTTTACCAACCGGGATAGATGAGGCTTTTACCAACCGGGATAGATGAGGCTTTCTCCAGTAGTGGTTTTTCTATACTGCGTAGTTCAATTGAATAATTGAATAATAGTAGTTCAATTGAATTAATAATGCCAATGGATGCATGAGAGGCGGTGGCCCGCGAGACAAGGAGTAGTGGACTACTGTTCACTCGTCGTCTACCCCCCACATTACGATAGTTGCAAGGCCATGGCTGCAAAAATGCATGGATACTCCATTCCTCCATATGATCCAAACCAAAGCTAGCCAACCAGCAACACTTTGCGTGCTGCAGCTAGGCTCTGCGCCCTTTTTATTAGATTTTGGATCCAACCAATCATAAAACACACATACGCTAAAATCTGCATCAGCGCTAGCTGTGTGTTTTTCCTTTTACACAGAATTGCAGGGTACGTGGCCGACCGCCGGCGGTTGATCGATGCGTGCGCAATCGGGGGTGTGCGTTTGGTTTGTGTTGGGGGTGGGGAGGTGTTAGGGTGGGTTGGGTCAGAGTTGGTTTTAGGGTTTATCTATTGATCTTTGCGACAGATTTATAGCTTCAAATATTACAAAATTTTTAGCTAGTGGATATAACCCGTTTTAGATAAAATAACCAAAAAAGACAAACATATCAAAATCGTATATCTAAGAAAAGTTTTAAAATCTAATTTTGGTGACCAGTAACTGAGTGAGTGTAACTATATAAGTTGGATATAAAGAATATAAATCTTGATGTAAGTTCCTATGGATAAAAAATAAAAGATAAAAGCCCAAAAATCTGTTAAGTAAAATAGCAAAACCATTATAAAAATCAATGTCAGTCGGTACATAATCAAAGCGTTCCATGGACGAGGCCTCGGATGCTTAAAAAAAGAAAAAGGGGCAGATGGGTCAAAAGAACAATTCTCCGACCAACTCATGACAATATTGTTTTTCTTTACTAATCAAAGGTCCATACGTTACAACTGAATTTCTTAGAAATTATAAAAATATCTTTTCTTTAAGTTTTTACCAAACATCTTAGCTTATAAGCTATAACAAACTATAAATTTTGAAAGTTGATTTTGAAGTTTCTTTTATTATGATCTATTTTCTAGCATCGATTTTGAAACCACAAACAAAATAGATACAAACATTTTAAAAATATATTTTTGATTGCTTTGTTTATTTTTTATGACTTGGTAAACAAATTAAATATGTAATAAAAAGCATTATGGTTTAATAAAATCATGTCCACTGTTTTTTACTCTAGATCAAGTTAAAAATACATGTTATGGCAGAAAAAACAATGTTGTATCCTTTGATAGGGTGGTGGCAATTAGTGTGAGAAAAGGAACGGATGTAGATCTGTACTAGGAGTGCAACGTAGAGATAGAGATCGGAGGGTTGTTGTGTTTGGGGATGAGAGACCCACTCAAATTCAAAGTTGAGGGAATCCCAAACCCTCGGAATCTAAAAACGTTAGCGTAAGGCCGACATACCACGATCACCAGTAATTCAAAAGTAGTAGATTTTGGACAGATCTCACGATCTAAGATATATTCATCTCTGGTTTAATCTCCTAAACCCAATTAATTGTTTGTTTTGTGCTTTCGTTGATAATATAAGTCTGAGGCCGAGGGGGTCGATCCAAAAATAAAATGAAGGGTGAAGGGGACGCTAAACATCTTTATCTTTACCTACTTCAAAGATTCATAGTGTTTCTGTCGTCCCACTGACATACGTGTCTCTGTTATCTCACCTAACATATCACGCGACATCCCTCCCATGTGATGTTAATCATGCCCGAGTATGATTGCATGTGATAGCATAAAAATAAAAAATAAAAATCTAATCTAACTTGTCGTATAGCCAAAGCCACAAAGGTTCCTATTTATATTTCTAAAGCCACAAAGCCCATGTATTACTAGCCTACACTAGTACATAAACACCTATAAGTGCCGGTTGGCAAACCCGTGTAGGTGCCGATTTTCCAACCGGCACCTATGTGGTATCTCAAAGGTGCCGGTTTAGGAACCGACACCTTTGAGGTCTCTCGAATCAAAAAAAATTGTGGCTCGATGCATCGGCTCGAGCCGATGCATCGAGCCATTCCCCACCGTCGTCGACGCCGGATCCAGCTCCGCCCGCCCGCCCCCCGGCTGCCCCTCGACTACCGACGCACTTCCCCTTGGCGCCGCCTCCGCTTGCCCTTGGATCTGGCGCGCCGCCGCCTGCCGGGCCACCATCTCTGAGGAGAGAGGGGACTCGAGAGCAAGAGAGAGGGATGGAGAGAGAGCCGAGAGAGAGAGGAGACACCACTACCGTCGCCGTCTCCTCATGTCGTTGTCGCTCCCCTCCCCTCACTGCCAACACCGCCCCTCCCCTTTGCACGCTGCCGCCGTCGCCGGCCGGGCCGCCGCCGCTCCCCTCCCCCCGCAGCCGACGCCATCCCGCCGACGCCGCATCCACTCCTCCTCCTCCCCGTGATCCGGCGGAGTTAAGGGTGCCGCCGCTCCCTCCTCCTCCGCCCGGAAGCCGCGCCAATCCGACGCCGCATCCACCGGCGACGCTGCCCCGGCGACGCCGCATCCACCGCCTTTCCTCCCCCTGGGACCCGGCGGAGCCACGAAGGGTAGGGTGCCGTCGCCGCCGGCCGGTCCGCCGTCCTCGGATCTGGCGTGCCACCGCCGGCCGGGCCGTCGTCGCCAAGGAAGAGAGGGAGAGAGGAGAGTCGCGAGCAAGAGAGAGATGGAGCCAAGAGAGAGTAGCTTGTGTGCGTCGGCTTTATCTTGTCTCGTGCGGTTGTATGGGCTCGGTTCAAAGTATAGGTGTCGGTTTTTAGAAAACCGACACTTACAATATATTATAGGTGTCGGTTTTCTAAAAACCGATCACAATAGTATAGGTGTCGGTTTTTTAAAAACCGATACCTATTGTTTCAATAGGTGCCGAATTTATTTGACCGACACCTTTGGGATGATACCTATGTGCTTTTTTAGTAGTGCTACTACCGACTTATTCATATTTATTTTTTCTCTACTATATTATAAAAAATAAAGATGTTTTTAAATTTTGTTACGTCATCCCTATTCCGATACAAAATCATTATAAAAATTAAATATATTTTTGCCGGCTTTTGGTACGTCACCTAACACGATACAGCTGAGTTCGTTTCTTCCAGTTCGATCGCTTCCTACGACAACGGCCCAGTGCGCAACAGCCCGCTGATCGATCAGATTTCATTACCAACTCAAGCACGCATGTTTTTTTTTTTGCATGTCATGGACTCGTGCGTAAACCAACCCACCATGCCCGCGTACGTACAGACGTCCTGCGTATGTCTCTACATGGTAACCACCTAATAGACAATCTAATTAATCTATCTGACCTACTTACGCGGGCTTCGTCGATTGCCCGAGAGTCCTAAATCTAATATGTTTCAAATCGTTTTCGATTGTGTCAGAAACTAAAAATCGCATGTTTGCATGTCCTCTCCCACAGCCACAGCATTCAGCTTCCTCCAGGCATGGTGATGTTAGACTATAGGGCTCCAAGCTAGTCACGGATGTAGTAGGTAGGAGCGGGACTCACCGTCGGGCTTTATGGACAAGCTCGCCATGGGATCGGCGGTGATGTCGTCGGCGTTTGCGATGGGGTTTTGGTGGACTTTCCATCGCTCACAGCGTCCCCTTGATCGGTCTAGGGTTTAGGGTTTGTGAGGAGCGAAATCGTGCGCGAACTTTTCTCGACGTTCGTGCCCCGGCTTACTCCTTCCTCTTTATATGACGCTACGCGACGGGGGCCCACCAATCATGAGTTGGTTGTGCGTCCCCGATCAGGACGCGGATCAAACGTGTCAACGATCGTCGGACCGTTGCACGGGAGATCAATCGTGAACCTCGCCTCCCTCTCAGTTGTCGCCGCTGCTCGCGTCGACGAGCCGGTGACGAGGCGACGGTGGCCTAGGCCGGACCAATGGGATGAACACTAGTGCGCAGAAGACGGTGGCGGCACACTATATATATCTCAGGAAAACGATGAACTGTGTGTGAATCATCATCAAATAAATACTAACAATGCTACGCCTACTCTTAAAGTTGAGATGAGATGTAATTATAGGGATGCATGGCAGGTAAAGCTTGCCCTTGACGTCCTCGCCGGTAGCCTCGGCGTCGTGTGCACATCATGCATGCAGCTGGGTCGGATATGGCGGCAATCTCTGCCTGACCGGGTTACTTAGCTGTTCTTGATGAACTGATGGTGCCATCAGTGTTCTTCATGAAAAGACGATCGAATAAGCCGTACTGTCACGCCGGCGTGCGGTCAGGGCAGCTTAAAAAAAGACGTAGGTACGCGGCCGTGCTGGAGAGGACATGCACACAGCATATATACCAACACCGATCAGACGACCTTCCTCTACTCCTGCATCGTCAATGTGTACACACACTCCAGTCCATGATGTAATCAACATGCATGGCTACCACTATACATATATATGACGATGTTCAGACTGATGTCTGCATGTTTTCTATACACGGACATATATATGTTTTCTAGACATGTATATTTTTTCATTGTAATACACGGACAATTTTTTACTAGTAAATGAAAAAAAGAAAAAGGCGAGGTGTGGGGTCGGGATTGCCCAGGATGGGGTTGAGGCGTTAGGCATTGGCTTTGCATCTAGCCCAGTGACCAAACCGTCCTTTTAACAAGACGGCCCAGTTTACAGCTAGGCTCGTGCTGATTCGGCCCAGCCCAGCCCAACCCAGCAGTTAGAGATGAAACCACCCGTGATCCGGGGTGAGACGGAGAGCGTGAGAGTTGGAGACGATGGAGGCGACCGGGACCGGGAGTGGTGGGAGGGACAGCACCAAGCGCATGCGCACCGCCGCCGCCATGGTAACCCTAACCTACTGCTTTCTCCTTCCTGCGATCCGATCGATCTGGGCGATTATTTCTGACTGCTCGACGGCGCCGTTGTTCGGGGGGTTTGGGTTTTTTTGGGGGAAAAGTTGGATTCGGTCGTCAGCTGCGTTCTCCCCTCTGTTGATTGTTTGTTGGTTTGATCGAACCCACGCGTGCTCAGTTCACTTCACTTGATGCGTGCAGATTTGATTTCTTTCTTTTGTGTTGGGATGGATGCGTGCAGAGCAACGGAGGAGAGGGAGAGGAGGAGACGGCGAGCCAGGGGAGCGCGGGAGGGGGAGCGGCGGCGTCCTCCGGGGTCGTCGTCACCATGACGGAGGACGACATGGCCGTCGCGTCGCTGGAGACGGAGGACCACGTGCAGCGCATCCTCCTCGCCATCGACGCCTTCACTCGCCAGGTCCACCTCGCATTCCCTACTACTCCATTAAATTTGTGAATTTGTGATGTGATGGATCGGAATGGAATGCGATGCAGGTGTCGGAGATGCTGGAGGCGGGGCGTGCGCTGTTCAAGAACCTCGCCGCCGACTTCGAGGACCGCCTCTGCTCGTAAGACCACCATCCATCGCCATGGCCCATGGACACCACACTACATTGCTTCATATTTGCTTGGTTTCTTGATGACAAGCAGCATAATCAATCAAATCAATGCAGGATCCACAAGGAGAGGGTGGAGAGATGGGAGGAGGAGATCCGGGAGCTGCGCGCCCGCGACGCCGCCAACGAGCAAGCCCGCTCCCTCCTCCACAACGCCCAGCTCCACCTCTTCGCCACCGTCCGCCACGACAACTAGAGCATATATGCTCCTCTCCAAGCAAGTCAAATCAACGTAGCAGCAGCAGCAGCAATCTCAGTTAGTGTAAGTACACCAATTGCACATTCCATCTTTTACAGTAAGCAGGCAGCAACTGCATCACTTGTGTGTTTATCAGCAACTGAAAATGTACTAGTGCTATGTATGCATCACCATTCTAAAACAGACAGATGCTAATTCAATCGAACAGCATATATGTATGCATCAAAACCGGTTTTACAAATCTTATCTACATCACTAGATGGTGGTAGCAGCAATGTGACATGAAACTGTCTGCCCTGTCGAGTAAGAAGAAGAATAGAAGAAGAATAGTAGTACAGCTCAAGACTACTTGTGGACTACTAGACGCATGGCACATCGTGAAGCGGGTGGCCCTTGATGTTCCTCTCCATGACCCTCCTGGCGAGGGACACCTGCTTCCCCACCGCGAACACGAACGCCTTGCCATTGCCGGACGCGCCGCGGGCCGTCCTTCCAACGCGCCGGACATACTCGCTCGGGTCACGTGGGTAGTCGAACAGCACGACGTGGTTCACGTTCGCAAAGTCGATGCCTCGTGACGCCCTGCATATGCCACCACCAAATTCAATCAAATCATCACTGCCACTCGAAATCAGAATCAGTTTCATGCGGTTCACTTCAGGTGATCGATGCCTAGTACCTATCTGTGCACACCAGGAACATCGAATCAGCCGTCTGCTTGTTCAGGAACTCTTTGATGTTGGCGATCCGCTGTTCCTGATCTAATGCAGCATGGAAGGGAAGCACTTTGATCTGCGAAGCCTTCCTGTCCAGCCGCCTCAGCGCATTCTCAACCTTTCTGCAAGTCTCAATCTACCAACACAAAATAAAATTCCACCTGTCAGATGCACCGCGACCTTTTTTTAGTTGTAGAGCATATGCTGGAATACAATGGAGAGGAACTACCTTGTTGCAGAAAATAATTGTTTTACAGACATGAGATTCCTCGATTATCTTTACAAGTGCTGCTTTCTTGTTTGAGAAGGCTGTCTCCGGATTCCTTTCCTCATTGTCATCTCCACTGCAGTCCACGAGAATCTGCAATTCAACCTCTACAGATGTAAATACGAACATTCCAAAAGGTGTTTCCTAGGTAGGTTTTCTTTAAAAAAAAGGAAGAAGAAGAAAGCAAGAAATGGCCCACCTCTTCAAGACGAGAGCTTGTTCGGTGGACGCCTGGTCCCATGATTAGTTCACAGTCCGGAAATGTTTCAACAACCTTGTTGTAGATGTCGAGAGGAAGAGTGGCAGTGACAAAGAGATATTGTGTGGTCAGTGGTGCAACAGTAATCAATTGATGAAGCACTTGTTCAAAACTTTCTTCACCATATAAAATATCCACTTCATCCAGCACAACACTGTTCATAAGTATGTTCACTCATTAGTTTGATGTGTTCTCAGCTGGAAGTTTAAACTACAAAGTGAGAGAAAATGAACAAGAATGGCATACCATCTGAGGTTATTTAATTGCACGAAGCCTTCCTGAAGTAGATACAAGAAACGACCGGGTGTTGCAATAAGCACATCAAGCTCTTGATCAAGGCTTTCTAACTGTGTCTTCTGTCGAAATCCACCAGTTGCAACCATAGACCTAAAGGGTACCCCAGATTTCGATATTGACCGGCAGTTGTTAAGGACCTGAGAGATTAAAAATGTTCTAATGAGCACTTCCACCTTTTCCTAAGTTGACATAAAAAACAATCACAAAACATTGGCAACATCACATTCAAGACGTAAAATACCTGAGAAGCAAGCTCAGCAGTAGGCGTTAATACTATCACTCGTGGGTTCCTAGGAGAAGATCTATGGAACCCCTCAACTTCTTCCTTCCTCAAGTTTTGTACTACCGGGCAAAGATATGCCAATGTCTTGCCAGATCCACTTTGATCACCAATAATGCAGCTTTTCCCCTCCAAGACAGGTCGATATGCCATGTCCTGAAATAATGCAACAGGCTAGTTAAAATGCAGAACATAATCGGCCCTTAGCATTTTCATGTTATGTAAGTACACCATGAATTTATTAAGATGAAACTTTCTATGCATGACTGTATAATGGATCTCGCCATATAAACAAACACCAGTATAACTCGTTCTGAATGATGCTGCATTTTTAGGTTAGGGTCTATCAGTTGCTCCTCAAAGGGAGAGATGCTTTGATGAAGTTTAGGAATCAGATGGGAAAAATATACTAGAACCCACCCATTGTTGTATTGTGAGGATTAAGTGAAGATATACACAGTCACTTATAACAACAATTCAAGATGTTCTTCTTCACAACAATAGAAAGTAAACGTTTGAGATGTCTGCCCAAGTAGAGAATTTTTTATTGAAAAGTTATTTACCTGAATATGTGATGGACGAGGGAAGTCAAAACTTCTCAATGCACCTATAATTTCATCACTACAGCCAATTTCCTTAAAAGATCTTCGACTGAAAAATCCACTATCTAAGGGGCCCTTTTGCCTTCGATTCTGTCGTCCATATGTAACATCAGAAATGTTACCCCATCTTTTGGAGCCAGAAGTAGTCTCTGATCCCGGAAAATCCAAATCATCAGCACCTCTATACTGCCTCAAGATAGAATTCAGAGAATGCGCACCACGGGTCTTGTCGTCTCTAGATTTACTGTTTTTCCTTGTGTTTCTTGTCCTGTCTCTTTCAAAATAAGCCTCATCTTCGTCTGACTCATCAGAAGGAGATTCACTGAACCGGCTGATGCTTATGCGACCAGAATCCTCTCTCTTAAGGTGAGCTGATCTCCTTGCTAAAACTTTAACTTTCTGTGCCTTCAGTCTGCCGAAATTTCCAATACTTGTACTTCCCCCATTTTCTGTGGTGTCAAAAAAAAAAGGCCTCATTTTTGGGAAAGTAAAGAAGTTCTTACTAAAGCAAACTGAGAGATAACACAACCATCACATATGTCTGACATGGCATGTTGGCATGAAGGAATGGTGTGTTGCGTTGCTAAAAGCGTTCAAATTAATCTCATATCCCCAACCTGTTACGGCCAAATGTTGGCATAATGCACCGGGAACAGATTACTTTGAAGATGAAAAATCATTGCACAACTGTATGGAAACAGATGCAATAAGCTCCCACAACATTTGGTTACAAGATGGCGGTAAAGTGGTAGTATTGAATATTGGAACCTTTTGGGCGGTCGGGGGCGCGCGCGGTCCTGGAGAGCACCGCCGGGGATGGCATCCTGACCTCGTCGCCGTTGTCGGTGCCACCCCACACGATGACGCTGCGGCCGGTGGCCCGGTCGACGAGGCGGTAGGCGCCGGGGGTGTCCATGGGCACCCTCTCGTACCCGCGTCCCTCCTCTCCTCCTCCTTCCGCCGTGGCCGCCGCCGCCGCCCAGCTCCGGCGGGCGCCGCCGCAGGAGACGGATACGGAGCCCCGGAGCGTTGCTGGGTGGCGGAGGAGGAGGGGAAGGATGCCGGCCTGAGCACCCGCCACCTCCATCTCTCGCTGCTGCTGCTGCTGCGTGCTGCCTCGCCGTCGTCTCCTTCCTATCCGATAGAGCGGAGATATTGTTAAGTGCGGTGTTTGGGCTTGTCTATTTTATGGGCCTAAACAGGCCGGCCTCGAGCAGGTCACCGCTCTGGATTAATCCATCGTTTTAGCCCATGGCCTTTTTCTTAAAGTGGGCCCACCAGTAGACAAGTCCATAAATGGTGCTCTCCCGGATTTTTTTAATTTTTCATTTTTTATTAAAATTTCTATAAAAGTATTTTTTCCCTATGTTTTACAAATCTGTACCCTTACCACCATTTAATAGAGTTTTTTTAAAAAAAATTCTAAGAAACGTTTTTATGGCGTCATTCATTGGTGTATGTTAATGAAGAACGTATCAGATGAAAATTAGACTATTGGTGTAACTTTGAAAACTCTTCATCCGAACCACACGATCTTCATCTAAGGGATTGATTTTTTTCGTTTTAACCCCTGCGTCGTCATTTTAACCCGTCCAAATCTCCCTCTAACTGGCGGACGTTAAACGAAAAAAGCCAATCTCCTCTCTCGTGCACCAATAGTCTGGTTTTTCACCTGATAGCGTGGAAGGAGACTGACCATCTTACAAGCAGTCCCTTGCCGCCCTCAGCGGTGGTGATACGGACAGGGCTGCCGCTGCCGTCGGCGGAGGAGACGGCGGCGCCGGTGGTGGTGGAGGACTATCTCGGCTACTGGATCCACCGGCTGCTGCACACACGAGGGGGGTAACCACCAAAATAGTGTATATTTTCAAAAAAAAATTCTTCTACGAAGGCGTGGAATACCATGACTACCACCATTTCGTGGGAGGACACAGCCAGAGCAACTTTTCTGTCTTCAGCATCTGTGATTACATGTACGGGACTGACAGAGTACGTACTGGACTAGCTCCAGATGGAACTTCTCAGTTTCAATTAGCAGTAAATAAACCTTGCAATTAAACAACTGCCTATTGCTGACATCAATGTTAACGTACTCTTGTTCGTTTCAGGGCTGCAGATACCACAAGGCAAGCTTGACAAAGGTAGCTAGCTCTACATGCAGTTTGAACATTTTGCTTCAATTATCCCTTGTCTATATTAGATGAGAATATTTATTAGAGCTTAGAAAAGGGGGAGCAGACGTCGTCGTTATCAATTTTAAGGCACTTAAGCAACCAAACTTGTTGCTATTTGTCACATGCCTAACGCTCTCTCGTTCTATTTATCCTCCTTAGATGGCAGGAAACCACGTTGCGAAAGGAGAGGAAAATGGATTCGGCAACGGGAAACAGGATTAATTAGAGACTAACTGCAGTAGTAGGCAGGTCTCAGGCTCATGCAGCATGTGAAGTTTTCTATACCCTCTTTAAGTCCTCACACAGGAAAATAATCTGTCATGCAGCATCTGTACCCAGGGAGAGCCAGGCTTTGAATGGAAAGTCCCTGATGATCATAATAAAAAAGTATTTTCTTCGTCTCAAAATATAAAAGATTTTGGTCCCAAAACTCAATTGATTCGTAATACTAAAATATGTCGCATCCGATCAAAGTCTCTTATATTTAGAGACGGAGACAGAGGGAGTAGTTAATAACAAGGTTTTCTTCATGCTCCCTTGCTGATGGATCCATCCATGATTCAACAACGAAAGATGGAAACTCCACATGAGTATGACCCATGACTGAGTCATGTAGCCTCGTCGTAATCGATCTGGCCCAATTGAGAGTTGAGACTTGAGTGGATCACACCTCTCAGCTACTCAGCTGTCATTATCTACTGCGCTCTTGACCTCTTGCCAAAGCAAACACTAGCAGTAAACCATTCAAAAGATAAAATAGAAGTCCTCTTTAGCAAATACCTGCCAATCCTTCATGATGGGTTGTTGCAACATTCTTAAGGAGATCTAGAACATAAGCATCGATAATTCAAGCAACAATCACAAGATTTAGCTTTCAGTACTTTCTAGTACTCCATTTCGTAAGTAGTTACTCCCAAGTCTCAGGCTCTCAGCCGGATATATGAGCTGGAAGATATTCAATATTACAACAAATGTCACAACATATCCGTATGTATGCACAACGAATAGACAAATTTCAGGGCACACGATTACCCTTGCAACTGGGATTGAACATTGTATCAGTGAATGCAGGTTGCAGGTATATTAGTTTGTTAATGACAACAAGGGCTATCTATTTGTGATATGACACACATACATTCTGAAGAGGAGTATAATACAGTAGAACAAACCAGTGATTGCTTTTCATCAGTGCTCTTTTATGACCTCACTTTGGCGAGCCTTTCCCTTATCTGTTCAAGCTCGTCATCGTCATCAACGGCTTCCGCAATAGCAGTTCTCTGCACATTGGTGCCAATGTTATCTGATCGCTGATTGATCCTGATCGCCAAGGGACCGATCAGGACGATTAATCGTTGATTAATCGACCTGATTGGTACTACGTATACCAAAACCTATATTCTATATAGTGCATAGTATAAATCAAGCACAGTACTAATAATTTATGGCAAGATGTTCGCTTACTTGCCTTAGTATAAAGCAATCATAGTATAGAGCAACCAGCAATAGTAGCACATATTCAGTATGCTAAACCCTATGACTTGTTCTAAAAGTGATCGATAGATGCTCTGATCGGACTATTAATCGTGCCTGATCAACGATTAATCGGACGATCAGATTTCTGATCGAGCTGATTGAATGAATGTCCCTAATCGGAGTCAGGGGACCGATCAGGACGATTAATCACGATTCATCGGACGATCAGATAACACTGATCGGTGCAAGTTCCATGTAAGGTATTTCAGAACTCAGCATATTATTTTTGAAACACACAAAACTCTAGATATGGAAGAATCTCCTAGTATTGCAGAATGTGAAGGATATGTTGAATTGTTCAACATTACCTCTGCAGGTTCACTAGTTGAAGGTTGCTTCATCTTCTCCTTTTCCTTCCTGACAGCGTCTGGAAGCTCAGAGGCAGTCTCCCCAGCAATTGCAGAGAGGACCTTGTCAACCTCCTCTTCAATCTCCTCCTCAATGTCCTCATTGTCCAGCGCAGAATCCACAGCATCGTTCACCATCTCTTCCATTACACCAGCCTACACCACGGCAATCAGGAAGTAAGAACAGGTATGGGTATACAGGACAATAAAACCTTTGGAAGAGATCTGATCGTTTCATAATTCATACCTTGGTCATCTCTTTGCTGAATTCCTGCATCGTGGCAGCCACCTCTGGGGCTTTCATAAGATTGTTGACAAGTTTCATCACTTCAGTACTCTTGGATAAATGGCCAACTGTCCTGGCAGTAGCTGAAAGATGATATGATGCATTTTGTCGTTAGTACAAATATAAGCGCGGAAAATGAAAACAACACAATTACATATGATACTCTAGAAAATGTAATGTAATGGGGAGAAATAGAGTATGCACATATGTTTTTGCCCTGCTGTAACATGTAAATCGACATTAGTTGTAAAGGAGTATACTCTTTCCAACAAAAGATCCAAGGAATTCCTGCTTCCAATCACAAGCCATATTGGTTTGCTACAGCCTACAGCAACAAGATATAGCTAGTACTAGATTGCTAGTACGAATACGCTTAACCGATCCATTTGATATTCTCCTAACTACAAGGGCTTTGCTTGTATGCTAGTTTTGCAGCGAACGAATAGCGGCATTGCAAAATGGGAGATTCCCAAACAATTGGCCATAACGGCGATGGGTGTGGTCATTCATTACCGACGATCTCGCCAAGGTGCATGGAAATGGAGTTGAGCTGGGCCTTGTTCTCGTAGAGGCGGTTGACCGCCTTCCTGGACCTCACCACCTCCTTGGCCAGCGCCTGAACAACCCAAGGGAAATGGGGAATGCGTCACCACTGACCAACCAAACAATCGAATCCAATCGATTATGGATGAATCCATGGAAGCGTGGGTAAATGATACCTTGGCCGATCCGATGTCGTTGCGCTTGGCGGCCTCCCTGATGGACTTCTCCACCTTCTTCTCCTCCCTCTGCACATCTGCGCTCCGGATTCACCCGTCAGCGATCGATTCATCATCCCTCCCATCCCGAGCAGCATGGAACGGAATGTAAGTGCAGATCCAGATCCAGAAAGATGAATTCCAACCTCGGATCTGTCGCTCGATGTTGCGGCACTCGTTCCGGAGGCGGCGCTGCCACTCGCGCAGCTGCTGCTGCGGCGTCGGCTTGGGCTTGAGGAGGCTCTTCACCACCTCCATCCCTCACCTCACCTCTCCCACTCCACCGCTCCGAAGCAGAGGCAGACCAAGCCTGCGTCTGCGTGACGTCTGCGTCTGCGTGGGGAAGACGCACTTGCTGCTTCCAGCGACTATGATTGGGCCTTCATTCCAAGTTGGGCCTCTTCTTCTCATGGGCCGGAAAACCCACAAAATTAGGTGTATGTCTCCGTTGTTTTGGCCCAATCTTATTGACAAACCAAATCCCCCCTATAAATGGGGAGGAAAAAAAAGACAAACAAAAAGTTACCAAACCAAACCACCTAAAATACTTGGGATCACTTATTTGAATTCTTAAACCTTTGATTAATTTGCAACTAGAATACAGTATTAAAATTGAGAGGGATATATAATGTTTGATTTGTCGGACAATGCGGCCAAATTAGGAAGGTTGTTATGCTGTATGTGGCATGGGGCCCCGGCCGGTCAAGCACAATCCATGCATGATTGTTATCTTGTGCATAGTAATCAAAATTGATTATATAGATCGGATCATTTTCCCTTTAAAAAAATTATACATTTGCTCATGTACACACAACTGTAGACTAACTAACATGAACTAACCAACTGTCAATTTTGAGCTCGTTTTCGTGAACAGTGGGGGTAATAAAATTGATTAATTAGAGCTAGTAACCGACGCGAGATAAGATTCACCGAATATATACGTACCAACAGATGCATCTACAGGAAGCTAAGGTAACAAGAACCAGCAATTAATTTGATTTGATCGATCCCCTAATTCTTGTCCTGCGCCCCTCGATGACCCCTGGATCGTACCATCTCTGCATTACATTCTGCTTAATTAAAGGAGATCAACGAGAAACTGATGAAAGAGATTAATCTGGAATTAATTAAGCACACCGGCTGGGCGGTTCTATCGATCGATCGCCAGATGATTGCACAGTGTCCTGCCTGACTCCGACGGACGATCGATCGATGTCCATATGCTTGCCATGTAAACATATAATTGCAAAGCTCATAAATCGATTGACTGGTAATTACTACTTTCCTCCGTCCAAAAAAATTAGGATGGTATCACCTCGATTTTTAATTAATATGTAACGTGGTTAATTTTTACATATCTTATTTAAAAAACATCAATTATTTTGTTGTTGCAACTTGTTTTGACATATTTGTATATTTTGTACTAAAATTTTGAACGAGGGATGAAACGTTTTATATATATATATATATATATCAAAAAAATCAAGAGCCTCGTATATTAACAGCAGAAATTAAACGGCTAGCTAGCTAGTATAGCTATCCTACTAGTTAATTTTAATTAGGAGAGAGGTCATTGTCCAAATTGATAGGGCGAGCTAGCAATATTAGCTGCTAGGAGCCGTAAGTGCATGCAGGTGGTTGCATTGCCTACTACATGCATGTTGTGTGTTTTTCTTATATATATATATATATATATATATATATATATATATATATATATATATATATATAGATATGGAGAGAGAGAGAGAGAGTCGTTGAGCAAGGAAAAGGATCGGATCAGACGTTACAAAACATGCATAAGTTGACAAAATGTTGTTAGTTAGGGTCATTGGCACATGCATGGTCGGTCTGACGGCCTTCCATGCTATTCCATTCCACTTAGCTACTTGTGGCTATACATACTCTCGTACATGATTAATTTGCATTAATTCAGGAGGCCCACGTCGATCTTATAATAGACCATAACCTTATGTATACATATGCGTATGCATATTCAGTTACATATGTATTATCTTCATATATATTCGATTTGCATGGAAGTTTATCGGTAACGCCTCAACCACGATGATGTTGGGCGATATGATGGTGCACCCGATCTCATGCAAGCAATTCTGGTGCGTCCCGTAAGACGACGCCTAACAACACTTGGCTCTTCGACGCTCAGGGAGCGTTGATGATCGATCGGTACCGGTTTTTAGTCAATTTCTCCTACTCCAGGACACGGTAACCTGGAATGGAGGATAACCTCATCTGGCGATGGTCAAACAAACACTGTCTTATCTATCTTGTTGGCTTATTAAGCTTTCTTCGTGAGGCAACACTTTTTTCACATGTACAGACCTCTTCTAGCATCTGCAAAGTACCGGGTTCTCCTCTGGCTGATGTCTCAATGTTATGTTGTGGGTTTTCCTATGGCTTAACATTGCAAAAGCATTGTTGGACCGTCAATGTTATGTTGTGTCATGGCATGGACAACCACATCGATTGCCCCTTCTGTATCCAGGAGCAAGAGACAGCGAGCCATATCATCCTCGCTTGCGTCTTTGCTCGTCGGGTGACTCCAAAAGTCCAGATCCTTGTTGCGTTAGGTTGGCGCGTGGCATCGACTTGCGAGGGACCATCGCCGCCCCCTTTGATTCTCTCCTTCTATTGATTTCCCGACAACTATGAAAGGAGCAAAATATACGCATCTTCGATGTAGTTCCGTCATCAGTTCGAATTGTTGTCAAAAGGATCACGCAAGAAGAACGACTATGGATGACAGCAAACGTATCTCAGTTCGGAGGCTTCTTGGAGGATAAGCCCGTGCATCTTTTGTTTTCCTCTTGCTTGGGGCCCAATCTTGTAGTACCGCCTCTTCGTGCATCTAGCTACCCCCTCCCCCCTCTTCCTTGACGTTTAATTTGTGTTGCATATAAATTTTCTTTCGTTTAAATGAAATGATATGCAATCCTTTCGTGCGTTCACGAAAAGAAAGTTTTGTCGGTCATTTTTCCGAATCTGTCAGTTAGAGGCTAGGCAAGCTAGCATCATCACAACCATATATAATCACATTGAAAGGTAATTTTATCATTTTTGAGAAAGCTATCGGAGATACCTTATTTTTTTAGTGTTAAATTGGTATCTTTAGGTAGTAGGTATTTCGATATATCAAAATTTGGATATCTACAAATGCTTTGTCGTAAAATTTCTCGACATTGAACGACTAAATGAAGGCTAGGTTGATATGATATTACTACAGTAGTACTGATATGATGCAATCGAAAAGGAGATATCGATGGGCCGTGTGTACGAGCTAGTAACCGCTCTCAACTGTTTCCGTCTCAATCGTGATCCTTTTTAATTTTGTCCGACTAATTCGTCAACAAAGTGATCAATCGATCGATCAAAGCGCAACGAACGAGATCAATCATGCATGCATTGACACTGACTGCACGATTAGTAACGCAACTACCCTGCTAGTAGCTTGGAGCTGAAGCTAAACTGCAAGCATGTACGTGTGTGTATATATATGACTTTAATATCATTTTAATTAGTTAAAATCTTATGTGACTACAATTATATTTATCGACCTATTCCAGTAGCTATGTATAGGGACGATCGATGGATAAAGGGAAGACGTGTTTATTGAATTTGGATGTGGCAAAGTCCAACGTTTAGATTAGCTGCTTTAATTCAGTGTGCTTAATTAAGGCCATGGCAGGTTCAGTCCTGGTTGGTATAGTACATTAACATGAGCAGCAACCGATCGAAAGCAGATGATCAGGAGGAATGCCCTTACTGCCCCAGCAGACAAAGTTAGGTCGAAACTAGAAATTTCTACCACTTCTGGAAAAGTATTACATGCCGCACAAAACATGGGATTGATTAATTAGCTTCTGCAATAATAAAGGATTAATTAATCTCATCTCCGACAATAACATGGCGATGGATGGGCGCATGTGTGTGTGTATATATATATATGTGTATATATATATATATATATCCATAACAAGTCAAAGACTTGCATTTTTTTAACGAATTAATTAAATCCTTACAGTTGATGTATATCAACAATTATTTGTGTTAATTAGTTAAGATGTGAAATTTCTGCAAATTAATTAAGACATAAAGGGGAGGTTCATCATTCATTTTGTGTCTCCACCTGTGCCTAACGACTAACGTAATGTAAGTGACCATGCATATATGGTCACTTATTTATTAATTCAAGCAGGAGCTACCCCTGAGAGGTTCTTGCATGATGGAGAGCGAGCTGATCCTATATAAAGCCGGCCTCATGCAGTGATAATGCAGACCAGGATCCCACTAGAAAGATTAAGATACATTTGTAGCTAGGAATTAATCAAGGATCGATCGATATGGAGCAGAAGCCACCGGCTCATGCTAACAATCAGCTGCTGGTGGTGGTGATGGTGATAGTGGCGGCGGCGGCGTGCAGTATTAGTGGTGCGGGAGCGCAGCCATCGCCGGGATACTACCCGAGCAGGACGATGAGATCGATGGCGTTCGGCGATGTGTACGACAACCTATGGGGCGCCCAGCACCAGACGCTGTCGCCGGACCAGACGGCGCTGACGGTGTGGATGGACCGGAGCTCCGGCAGCGGCTTCAAGTCCAAGCGCTCCTACCGCAACGGTTACTTCGGCGCCTCCATCAAGGTCCCCTCCGGCTACACCGCCGGCGTCAACACCGCCTTCTACGTAAGTCGTCGTCGTCGTCGTCGTCGTATTTCATGCATGCTGTGAATTCATGAAGCTAGCTATGAATGTAGCTGTCGAACAACGAGTTGTACCCGGGGCAGCACGACGAGATCGACATCGAGCTGCTGGGGACGGTGCCGGGGGAGCCGTGGACGCTGCAGACCAACGTGTACGTGCACGGCACCGGCGACGGCGCCATCATCGGGAGGGAGATGCGCTTCCACCTCTGGTTCGACCCCACCGCCGACTTCCACCACTACGCCATCCTCTGGAACCCCGACCAGATCGTCTTCCTCGTCGACGACGTCCCCGTCCGCCGCTACCCGCGCGCCGCCCACGGTGGCCACAACTTCCCCGACCGCCAGATGTGGGCCTACGGCTCCATCTGGGACGCCTCGGACTGGGCCACCGACGGCGGCCGCTTCAAGTCCGACTACCGTTACCAGCCCTTCGTCTCGCGCTACAGAGACCTCAAGATCGCCGGCTGCGAGGCCGGCGCGCCGGCGAGCTGCCGCCCCTTGCCGGCGTCGCCGTCGGGCGCCACAGGGCTCAGCGCGCAGCAGAACGCCGCCATGAGCTGGGCGCAGCAGAGGTCCATGGTCTACTACTACTGCCAGGACTATTCTAGGAATCACGCCAACTACCCCGAGTGCTAGAGAGACTGCATGCTAGCCAGTGCCACTGCCAGTGGTTGAGGCATGCATCTTCAGTTTCGCATCTCTCGTTGGCGAATTCATCTAGCAACATTTCATAGGAGAGACTGAAGTTATCTTCTTTCTTCTTGTAATGACGGGGTAAGGAAAGCTAAAGCTCCTCAACCTCACCGTTAGATTTGCCCCTGTCTCGTGTTGTTGTGTGCACCACGTAGTACGAGCACCAACACGTACGTGTGTGTATATTTGGATTCTACGTGCAACACCAAATTGTTGTTAGCTACACATACCCCTACTTATTACCATTGCATATGTATGATTGGATTGAGGTGTGCAGCTGTCACCCAACTTTCACTTCAACCTGCAACCATGTTTCAAAGACCTCTGCAAAATTTCATGATATTGTACTCTTGGTAGATCAGGTGAAAGTGAAACTCTCCTTGCAATGCAACACGTACCCTGCTTAATTACAGGCATCAGCTGTCAACGTACACTGTCATTGCAAGCACTGAAGTTGTAGTCTGAGCTAGTAAATGACAGTTGCGTTGCACATCGGTTACATTACTGCAGTTTTCAGAGCACGGCGTGATGGTTGTTGCCATTCCAGAGCTGCTCTCTGCTTTCAGGAACACTGTACATAGCAAAAGGCCCTGTTTTCTAGCTTTCCTATCTACAAACTGTTTATGTTCGTTAGCATTTAGCATTAGCAGAGCTACAAAAGGTCAGGAGGAAAAGCAAAAGCTAGCCTAAAATTAAGTTTCCCTCCTTGACATGCTACCTAATTCTGAAAACCTGCAACTTTTCCGTGCTCAGGTACCCGAGATACCTCCCTCGGGATGAACTTTCTGCATACCTTAGATCCAGGACCGGTTGCTGGAGGGAGCTGAGATCAGAATGCATCTCAAACGAAGGTAGTCGCCAGGTCCGGACCCCACGCAACGACTCATCTCCATAGGCAAACAGATGTTGGTTGTTTCCATAAGGTATGATTGCGGATTTCGACATGCGGATTTCGCTCACAAATGTGCTGCATGTCCTATCTTCGGTGAAGGATGACGAGTTCCCCGCCCTCCTGATGAGGGAATGATACCCTAATTTCCCTCCACAAGAGGGTGTTGGTGTTTGTGATAGATACACTTGAGATGCTGTAGCATCCTCGGACGTATCAACCTTTGGCCGAAAGGAAGCTACTACCAAGAGATCACTTGATGAAGGGGCACATGCTGCAAGAGAAATGCACACCCGTTGATTATCTGTCCCCAATAGCAACTTCGGCCTGCAACCGAGCCCAAAGGCAAACATGAGAACCATAGTCCACCAAACTACATGTTTCCACAGATTTTTCGAGGATCAGCAAAGCACAAAGGCAAAAAAAAAAAACGCCATCATTAATAGGGGTTACATAATATATTCATGCCTTTAAACTGTTATTTTTTCGCGTACCTGCCTTGATTGCCATCAGTATCCCACATGCAGGGGCCTATAGAAGAGGCAGAGAGAAACTTTCTAGAACCGCTGTTATCAATGACCGTATGGAGAGTATGAACCGGGTGTGTAGATAAACCCACCATAGAATGCAACGGTCTTGAGGCTTGACGGATATCAAAGATGATAAGATTGCCATTCTGCAATACACAAGAAAGCGGTTCATGTCAAACTTTGCAATTACATGAACAATCTTCAGATCAGGATATACTAAAAGATTAACCTGCAATCCAGCACAAATCTGATGCGAAGATTCATCCGCAGAGCATGACCAGCCAGGACACTGCATGGTATTGTAATAGAGAAAACAATATTATTAACAAGGAAGTATTGTCGGAAGGTGCTTCGATCAATTTGTCTATGGACAATTCAAATCATTTTCATCCAGTAATGCATCCTCATTTAAGTAGCAGAACTGCATTAGGCCACTTCATCTTCGCTACTTACAATTTCGTTTCTTTTTTTTTTGTTTTGTTTTTTTTTCTGAAAACAGATACAGCTTTCATTTATCAATCTTCCAAACAGGCTAACCAAGTAACGGCGAAACAAACATTTTCACTGCAAATTTCTCAGGAGTAAAAGGATAGCAGGGTTAAATAATTACCGGCAAATCACACTGAAGAACGACACGGTCAGCCGTCATGCTGGATTAAGAACATTATGCAGTGTTATAGAAAAATAGAGCTAATACAAAGTAACAGACTACTAGATTGAAGACAAACCTAAATGACGATAGTTTCCTGCCCAGTGATGCAAAAATAGCAGAGCCATTAGGCAAGATACATATGTCCCTGACAGTTTTAGTACCCGGAGGAAGTTGTATGTTCCGAGTTTCATGATGGGAAACCATGCTAAACTGTTGACAAAAATTGCAATAAGGTGAATATTGTAAAAGTTGGTGGTGATAAGCACAATATAACATGTATTCAATTTCGCAAAGCTACCGATTTAGAAAATGTACCTTACAAAGAACATGTTCCTGTCCTACGCCCGGTGCTTTTCCAGAAGCAAGGATTGTTTGGTTAAATGCATCTATGGCCATGACTCGAAGTCCATCCATGAAGAATTCTTTCTACAAAACATGGTTATCAATTGAAAAGAATGGAACGCTTCACTTTAGTATGAAATAAATGCACGCAGGATTCAGTCACACCACAAAATATTTTTTTGTCAAACAATTGACACTACCTAAGAGGTGAAAAACATAGCTGCCCATGCTATCGCTATTGTCTAATTTTCTTAAAATAACAGAATAATAGCAATGGCTACAAAATTAAGTCATCCTTGCTATGAATTTAAGATTTTTGGCCACCTTCCAAAAGCACAAGATGTAGATTTACAAGTATTACTTCCTCTGGAGTAATCAATATAGACGCATATTGTCCATTTTACATGTCACAGAAGCTGGGAAGAAATCATGAAGGATTAGACTCTTATAGTCTAAAGCGAGTGTTCTGTCTGTACATTGTTTCTTTGTAACCTCCCTGCTTTGTTTATAAAATTTAAACTGATAAGAGCTGCCAGGTAGTGGTTCCTTTCAAAAAAGGAAAATTATGAATCATAAAGTCCCTACTGAACTCCATTTTTGCCTTGAAAAATTATGAATCATGAAGTTACTACAGGTTCAAGTTAGCATAACACGGATGAGTAAAATATTCAGTGTACACAAAATGTCAAAAGCATGTCAAAGGAAACTAGAACATAAGAATAAGAGAAACTTGAATTAGTATAACAGACATCAGTAAAAAAAGTCAACCTGAAAGACAAAATGGCAACTGTTGCTAGAGCTAAAATCTGCTGTGACTGAGGTTGGTGGCTCCAGATATGTAGTTTCAGCCAAATGCTCTGCCAATTTCTTCAATGGAATAAAAAAGTTTCACGTGAATGTTCAGGTATTGACCATTGGAAATGTAAACTTAGATGGCATTACCTGTCTCTTTGAGCTACCAACGTTCATTAATCTCTGCTCTAACACAATCTGCCTCTGCAAGGCACACATAACAAATAAATATCTGAACATGATTCTAGTGAAATGAAAATTATTACTAGTACATACATCATCTGGCACAGGAACAATTGGTGAGCACGATTGTCATCATCTAGAGTCTGAACAACGCAACATGAAGCTAAAATGGTACTAATAGGAGCCAGCATACCTTCTGAGCACTTGTCAACTCAACCAATCTCTCATTCATCTCCTCTATCAATTTCTCATGTTTCATCACCTATCCTCAATAAAAAAAATGTTGATTCCAACTATAAAGAGAAAAGGGGCGTGCAGGTGATCCAAAGAAATTGTACCTTTTCCCCAAGGGATTCAGCTTTCCCCCTTAGATACAATACTTCCTGAAGAATGAAACAGGGTTCGGTTCATGACGAAACAATTGTCGTGAGAGTAGTAACTAGTAACAAAACAAACTCGAACCTTTTCCAGATCATTGTTTGGAACTGCAACCTCCGGTGCATAGAGATTGGTAATGTCCTTATGTTTGAACCTTTTCCCACACTGAGGGCACTAAAAATCAGTACCAAAAGAGACGATTTGGTTAAGCATGAGAGCCTCTCTCTTCTCAAAGATTGTTACTGAAAGCTAAGATCGATTGGCACACATACCGTTGCACTAGCGTTACCCTTCTGCCTCAACCACCTCTCCAGGCAAGATCTTCCATAGATATGCCCGCAAGGAATACAACTACACATAGAATATTCGCATCCAAAGAACATTGAGAACCAAGGGTACAGTAGCAACTAGCAACGCATACAGTGCGAGTTTATTGTTGGATAATGCAAGGCACATGACGCGAATCGAACAAATTGACGAAGTCTAAGGCAGAGATTTGGGCTCACCAGATGCGATGAGCGCCTTGGGAGACCCAGGACTCCATACAAACGGGGCAGGCGTTCTTCTCCGCCGCGCCGCCGGAAACCCTAGCTTGTACGGGCGGCCCGCATCCCTCCCCGATACTCTCCTCCCACGGCTCTTCTTCGTCGCCCTCTCCTTCATCCTGCTCCTCCGAACTTTCATCCTCCTCCTCTTCCTCTTCATCGCTTTCCTCGTCGCTATAGGTAACCTCTACATCGAAGAGGTCGTCGTAAAGCAACTCCTGGATGAACGGCGGATGAGGAGGAGGCACGCGCCTTCCTCGGGAGCGCGACGGCATGGCTGGTAAGTTGGCAATGGCGGCAGAGGGGAGAAGTCCGAATCGAGTTTTTTTTTTTTCCGCAAGTTCTTTTTCCTCGTTTTCTTCTCGACGGAGGCAGCGATGGAGGGAGGGATAGAGAGAGAGAGAGAAACGTTGGTGGGCTGCGTCCTGCGTGCCGCGTCGGAAACATACTCATGGGCCGAATCCAACTCGGATCCTGAAATACGGCCCACTACCATTGCCCTTTTTATTTCCTCTGATATACAAGACACGCACTTCAAAACTGAGGTATATACTTTCTTATATTTGAGACATAATCTATAATCTATAATTTATATTATAACTATTTAATGTTTTTATCTAAATTTTGTTCTGTCTGGTTATTTTGCAGAAAACCCTTGAGTGTTTATAAAATTAACCTGCAGTTCATCTAACTATTTTGTAGAAAACCCTTTGAGCGTTTATAAAATTAACTCGCAGTTCACTGGCTATTTTGCGAAAAACCTCTTGAGTGTTTATAAAAGCGTCACGTCTACGTCCCTCCCTCCTCTCCTCATCTACGCGCGTCTCGACATCACCCGTTACAACGAGCACAATTGTTAGTCTTTTCATAAACTAAATTACCAAAACTAATGCTAAAGGAACATTAAAAACTCACCTATGTAAATATTTTTAAATTTTTATTTCTACTTTTAAGGTATAAATATATATGTTAGTCGGGAGGTCGGAGGTATATACCTCATAACTAATATAATATGTCGTACATATATCTCTTTATATACTTTTTAATAATCAGAAAAGCTTTGTCATTATCAATCATAAATATATTTTCTAATCGATTTAGTTAATTTAATTTTTATCACTAAAACAATAGAAAGGTATATACACTAGTACAGAACCTTCCATCCATAACGTGCCCAAATATGCCTGGAGCACTTGGGCCATCGAACAAAGTCATCTCAATCGGGTCGTCATTTGCACCGCGGATGTACTCGTCATGTACCCCAACCGCAAATAGCCCGTCGCGATGAAACACATCTTTGACGAGCCTAACTGTAAGCCCGATTGAGATAACCTAGGATATCTCAATCGGGCCATAGTACTGAGCCCGTCAGAGATGAAGGTAATCGGTGACAGGCTCAAAAATAAGGCCCGATTGAGATGAATTTATAGCCCGTCACCGATGACTCATATCGGTGTCGAGCTGTCATTAGCGCCCGTTAGAGATGTCTGTGCCCCGTTACAGATGTCGTTTAACTGGCCCGATTGAGATATAGTTCGGACACACTATAAATGCACCAGCAACCGCTGTCTGAATTCATCCCACTGTTCACTTTTTTGGTGGAAGGTTGGAGGGGGCGAATTTTTGTTATTTTTTTTAAAAAAACAGGAATATATTAGAAGTAAGTATAAAGGTTGATTCTTTTTTACAATTTAATAGTATGATAACTAATGTTTTGTTAAATTTTGTAGCGATGGATCAAGTTGGATGAATGCGACAACTTTAAAGCATCATTGCAAGGAGTATAGAGATGGCGTTTTAAGTTTTATGAACATCGCGGAGGAGGATAGGCGAAGAAGAAATAGCAAATACATGTGTTGTCCATATAGAGATTGCAATAATGAGATTTTGTTTAGCGGAGAGGAGGTACACTCTCACTTGATACAACGAGGATTCATGAAGGACTACACATGTTGGGTGAAGCATAAAGAGACAGAATCGGATAATGGTGCAATGCAGACAAGACGGCATGGTCGACAATCATGAAGATGAAGATGAGCGTGACATGTTTATTCCATCTCCATTGGGCATTGATATGGTTGATGTGGATCCTGATATGCTGCAAGAGATGTTACGTGATATTGAGGAGCAAGTTTGCGACAGTTTGCTCGGGCTGCTGCTTAATATGCCTGGAAAGACAAAGAACGGCTTGAATGCTCGCCTAGATCTGCAGGAATTGAACATTCGCAGTGAGCTTTAGCCTGTTACGGATGAAAAGACAGGAAGAGTGTACCTCCCACCAGCTTGCCACACATTGTCGAAGAATGAAAAGATCGCAACGCTGTCATGCCTGTCTGATATTAAGGTTTCTTCGGGCTATTCAGCAAGGATAAGTAAATACGTTAAATTGGAGGATCTAAAAGTGGTTAGAATAAAGTCTCACGATTGTCACGTGCTGATCACATAGAATGAAAAGATCGCAATGCTGTCATGCCTGTCTGATATTAAGGTTTCTTCGGGCTATTCAGCAAGGATAAGTAAATACGTTAAATTGGAGGATCTAAAAGTGGTTGGAATGAAGTCTCACGATTGTCACGTGCTGATCACACAGAACTTACCAGTTGCTATCAGATGTATTCTACCATCCAAAGTGCGTCACACAATCCAACGTCTTTGTGTCTTCTTCAATGCAATCGGCTAAAAGATTATAGACCCCGAAGATCTAGATCAGATGCAGGCTGATATTGTCAATACCCTGTGTCACTTGGAGATGTATTTTTCACTATCTTTCTTTGATATCATGGTTCATCTCCCTGTTCATATAGTGAAGCAAACAAAAATATGTGGCCCAGCTTTTCTAAGGGAGATGTACCCGTTCGAGATGTATATGAGAGTTCTTAAGTCGTACGTTCGAAATAGAGCAAAACCGAGAGGGAGCATCATTGAAGGGTACACGACGGAGGAGGTTCTTGAGTTCTGCATCGACTTTATGGCCGAGACTCCATCCTATCGGAGTTCCCGCATCTCGCCACGAAGGAAGGTTAGCGGGCCTTGGCACAATAGGCGAGAAAAATTGTTCCCGATCAAGCTATCTATGCGCAGGCTCATTTCATTGTGCTACAACATATGGTCAAGTAACTCCATATTTTGAGGAGCATCTAGCGAAAGTCCCTATTTTAATGGCAAATTTACACTATATAAATAATTCATCTGTTAATTATAATAATTTTTAAAAATATAATGGTAATTGTAAACTAATTTAATAAGACATATTTTAATTTATCATGGTTTTTTTAAAAAATATAGTGCTAAATGTACAGTATATTAATAATTCATCTGTTAATTATAATATTTTTAAAAATATAATCCCAACTGTAAACTAATTTAATAAGGTATTCGATGCGGATGACACATATCCGTATCGGGCCTACTGTCATCGCCCAATGCAGATGACAGTCATCCTTATCGGGCTTTGTTTTAATTCCCGATGCGAATGACACATATCCGTATCGGGCGTACTACAAGGGCCCGTCGGAGATGACTCATCCGTATCGGGCCCTAATAGTGTGCCCGTCGGTGATGACGTTGACTAGGGTTACTTAGTCAATCCCGTAGATCCAGATCCATTCACGCCTCCTCTCAGATCCACGCCGCCGCCTGCTCTCCTCGCCTCCATGCCGACCCCGAGCCCGGCCGTCTCCTCGCCTCCACACCGTCGCGTCCTCTCCTCCTCTCCTCCACGTCGCCACCGCCTCTCCTCCTCCCTCTGCGTCGCCGCCTCTCAGATCCAAGCGTGCCATCGCCGCCACCGCCTCCTCCCCTCCACGTCGCCGCCTCCTCTCAACCTCTCCTCCACACCGCCGCATCCTCTCCTCCTCTCCTCCACGTCGCTGCCTCCTCTCATCCTCTCCTCCACGCCGCCGCGTCCTCTCATCCTCTCCTCCACGCCGCCTCCTCCTCTCCATCTCCCCTCCACGCCGGCCGCCTCCCCGTCGACCCTGAGCCCGGACGCCTCCTCGCCTCGCCAAGCCCGGACGCCTCCTCGCCTCGCCAAGCCCGGACGCCTCCTCGCCGAGCCGAGCCCAGACGCCTTCTCGCTGAGGCCGGATGCCTCCTCCTCCACACCGATTAGTACACACGCCTCCTCCTCCACGCCGCCTTCCTCCTCGCAGGACGCCTCCTCCTCCATTGCTCTTCCATTGCTCACCGGTTAGTTGATCTTCCATTGCTCTTTTGTTGCTCTTATGGATGCTCAAGATGATTTACATACATATATTCTTGATGCTTGTGATGATATGGTTAGATTTATCATGCTTGGATGATTGTTAACTTTATGGAAAATTTATGCTTGGATTGGATGCTTGGAAAATTAATCTGTGCCCTGTGTTAGTTGGCTAGATCAATTAGATAATTGACAATATTAGTAGTAATTTTGGTTACAAATTTTGTCCAACCATCCCATCCTTGGATCCTGTTACTGGAACCAAACCCATTAGGTCTTCTTGCATTTCGGACTTTTCAATCTACATTCACTAATTTATTATGAGCTTCATGATCATTGTGGTAAATAGCATAGCAACATAACGTCACATGTTTTAGGAGGGCAAGTAGTGGATTTAGCACTAATGTAAACTAATGGCTGGACATTCATCCGCATATTTCTGCATCACAGATGACTGTCCGCAATGCTGTACTTCTGTTCTGACATGTACATATGTGCATGATGCACAAAATATTCCCATTTCCTTGATATTGATTGACTTTCTGTGTTGTAGTTTATATATCTAGTTGTGTTCATGTCAATTAGTTGGGGACTTATTTTTCATTTTGGCCGCAGCCTGCCATGATACGGTTTATATCAAGTTTTGTGCTGTAGATGGCTGTCATTTCCTTGATATTGATAGACTTAGTTTCTATAAGTTTTGATGCTTGTGCTGTAGATGCTTGTGATGATTGTTCTGGGATGAATTAATTTAGCCTTTTTCTTGGTCTGGATTTACTGCTATGATGCTTGAATGATATGACTGCTATACTGCTATCTTGCTATACTGCTATGATGCTTGAATGATATGGGTGAATGATAAGACTGCTATGATACTCTTGGCCCTATGATACTATTGGCCCTAACTTGTTGTTCCTTTCCTCACCTTTCTTCTCTCCACTCTTCTTCATAGCCAGTGATGAATGCTCAACATTAGACCATTTCGACAAATTGATATGTTGGACAGAAGCCTGAACTCTTTGTCAATCCGGATGGAACGACTCAAGTCAGCCAACGATGATGCTCCCAAAAGGGATGACATGGTACCCACGTCATTTCCCTTCTCGCCTCCAAAGTTTGTTCATAAGCTAAACATCAGTGGCATTAGAAGTGCATTGCTTGGTTGGATTGGTGATCTCCATCAAGTTTCCAAGATAACTCTGCACGAGACTTCACTTACGAAACATGTTCTCAACATCCTGGGACAGCTTGGCAGCCTGCAGTGCCTCAAGCTCCAGTGCAATTCCACCATGGGTAGCAGTCTATCATTCAGGAGCGAGCGTTTCAGAACCTCATAGCTCTTGTTGTCCAGGACAATAACCTCCTTGACATCATCTTTGATTACGGGGCAGCTCCAAGGCTTGAGAGAGTGATATTGTCTCTTGTCACCGTTGACTCTACCTGGAGTACAGCACCTTCAGCGGCTGAAAGAGCTCGAGCTCCATGGAAGTGCAAGCAACATAGGCGAGGTCAAATAGGCCATAGCAGAACACCATAATAATCCAGTTTTCAGACATGAGCAATGGAACGATCTTCACTGACGATTCAGAAAACTCTGAAATGTCTGATGCTTGCATCTGTGTTCTAGAATGAAGATAGTATTAGACTAAAGCAAAGCAAACTTCTTCTTTCTTTATGCATTATTGCTAAATTTTACTTGTGTTTTGGACCCTCAGTTTGTTTGATTCATATGTATCCTCCACAGTCGCCCCTGTTAAGCTTGTTATTTCCACAAGTATTTCTGTTGTATAGAATTTTGCTAGTATTCTCAATGAAATTTCCTGTAGATATGTAGCAAACATCCTCAGTGCACTTTGTACAATTACAATAGTGGCCTCCCTCATCAAAGCAATACTCATACATTTGCATGACTATACACCATCCTAGTCACAGATTGCCCAATGTCAAGGGTAATGCTCTCATTCCACGCTCACGTATTGCAGTCATTGTCAATAATCCTCTAACAAGTAGACATGCATAAGGCCCAAAATACTGCATTCCTCCAAAATCCAAGCCTTAGTTGATTGCATGCTAGGCAAAGAAAAATGCAGTAGAATTTCTGACAGGAATCTAGGATCAGCAGGCACATATAAGATGACCGAGACAATCAGTAGTGTTGTGTTGGTGACTGAAAACAAGGCCATGTAATCTGTCTCTAAATCTCTCACCATCTTGAGTAATACAAGTAGCAGAAAATGATGACCGTCCTGCCAGTTGCTACTTGCTGGTTTTAGTGATTCCATCAGCACCTAAGATTCGTACATGATACATAGAACTGCTAGGTGCTACTGTGAATCTTTCAAACCCATCAAAATGTATTCACAAGAGAATACTAAAATGAGATTCTTCTATTTGGAATTGCAGAAAGGGGAGCAAGTTTTATCGCCTATAGTACACGCGTGGAGCCGCGGATGTAAAATCCTCGACCCATTTGGCGAAGGCGAGATCCGCAATAAAATCACGATTCACCGGGAAAGAAGAATCAAATCACTCCCCTGCAATCCACCGCGGCACATGCAACGATCTAACAATCGAAGCTCATAAGGCTACTACTACTCACCTGCCAACACCTGCCAGCAGGAACACGTCGACCTTGCATCCTACCTGCTTGAACATTCCTCTTCGTCACCGCCACCGCCGCCAGGGAAGCGGCGGTGCTTGCTCGACAGCGGGTGACGAAGGGTGGTCTGATTCATTCGAGAAGAGAAATAGAGATGGTTGTTTGGGCCATAGTGGGCTTTATTAAGGTAACCCTGAATGGGCTGGGCCTCTTTTGTTTTTTAAACCGAAGGCATTCAGCGGAGAAGATCCACTCAATCTGAGCCGCAAGAACCTGATCGGACGGCTAGTAGTATCCAAGGGGGTTCGGAGTTTGAAATTCTGACCACTCCGAACCCCGCTGGTAGCAAAGAACACATGCCAGAGCGGAGCGTCGCCGCATTCCTGACCGTCTCTCTGACCGTCCTGCTATCGAGCCTGATCCCGACAGATGGAGGAGGGCACTAACTAAAAGTAGAAACGAAACGCATGTTCGTTTCTCCTCCATTGCCGCCGCGTTCAGCATCAAGATCAGTATGGTATATCCACTTCTCCAGGCACGATCTACCATAAACATGTCCATATGAAATGCAACTAAAAAAATAAGAAATGAGAGAGACATATGGTATGATTGGTCAAATTAATACAACGATCTACTAGCTAGTAGTAGCAATAGATAAATCGATCTTGATATCACCAGATGTGATGCTTGCCGTTGTAGGCCCAGGGTTCCATACAGATGCTGCAGGTTGGTGGCGTCGCTGCCTTGTTAACTCCTCCTCCTCCGTTAGCGGTGACCTTCCCTGTGCTGCTGCCGCTGCCGCCAATGATCTCTCGTCGCCCCCACGCCCACGCTCTTCTTCTCCCTGCTGCTTCATCCTCAACAACTCCTACAAATCCGCGGCGACGGCGTCACGGCCACTGTGGCGGCAGCCAAGGCATATCACTTAGAGATAATTCCTCGTACCCCTAGAAAGATTACTCTATTGTATGCCCTTAAATTTTGCTTTTAACTCCTTCTATAATCCTTTCGTCAATTAATCATTCGTCGACCACTAAATAGATAGAAAAGCTCGATTTTATCGACACATAAAATATAAAAAGTTTACGGAATCTACATTTGAAAATATAGTAATTTGTTGTGTTACTATCATGTTTATAAGTTTGTTGTATGATGATGTATTATACATTAAATTTTTTATTTAATGTATATTACAAATTATGTGTAGCATTTTAAAATGATAAATATAATAATTTAGATTCGGATAGCATTTCTTTTCAATGAGATATACAGCACGTGAAAAATCTGTTGTACTGCCATCAAAAAATATGTTACATATACTTAATTAATTAATAAATAAAATAACATTTTTTATCATTATCTAAAATTTTTTTATCTTGAATAATATATCGCATGACAAAGTCATGAATATAAATACTCATATCCAACAAACTTATACACTTACAACAATATAATTTATGTTATACACTTATAACAATATAATTTATGTGTTTTTCTTACCTGTATAGGGACAAAAGTTAACATTTTTATAAAAATTGAACGGTCAAACTAATGTAATAGGTGTGAAAAGAATTAAAACCAAAATTCAGAGGCAACAAAGGAGTGATCAAAACTCGAGAGTATATGAGGAATTGGCTCAAATCTAGAAGGAAATTTTCTTTATCACTTATATCGGGGAATTTATTAAATGGGCCGAGATAGAGTTGAGGCCCACCAAAGAGAGGCCTCAACTGAAATATCGCCATCGCTCGAGGGGTAATGCGCAAATACTAGCCCCGTCGTGGAGTTTTGTCGAGTTGGACACGGCCCGCGACGGCGGCGGCGGTGGCGATGGCGATGGCGAGGGGCGTCTCCTACGTTTCCGCGGCGCAGCTCGTCCCCATGCTCCGGGACCCCCGGATCGCCGTCGTCGACGTCAGGTATCCATGCCGCCGATCGCTGTGCGCCTGCTTTTCGCTGCTGACTTGACTTGGTTTTGGGGTTAATTCCTTCGGCGGAAGGGACGAGGAGAGGATCTACGACGCGCACATCGCCGGATCGCACCATTACGCAAGCGATAGCTTCGCGGAGCGGCTGCCGGAGCTGGCCCAGGCCACCAAGGGCAAGGAAACCCTCGTCTTCCACTGTGCCCTCAGCAAGGTTGAGTCTCCTCTCTATTAATTCCTTTTTTTCTTCATTTCAGTATTATTATTCAACACCACTTGTAAGCAATCAGCGGCTCAGCGCCTTAATTAGTTATGCTAGAGATGAGATGAGCAGGAGGTGGGTTTTTCTCTCACAAAACATGCACAAGCCTGTGGTTAAACTTGTCTTCATCAACTCTTTGATTTAGTTAGTTAGTGTGGACTTCAAAGCGGGCTTTGATGTGGCTCAAGTCCTGAAATTATCTTTTGTTGCTTGCTTGCCATTTCAAGAACTCTAATTATCTCTTGCATATTCTGTTTCTCTAAAAAAATAGTGTATCCTTTCCTCCTCTGTTGATCCACTTGTAGCAGCAAGTGGCATGAGGATGGTCATTATTTCCCTATTTCTGGGTTGCAACTATAGTAATAAATACTCATGAAACCCAGGTGTGGATGTACTGGATACTCCTAAGCCAGATGTTTCATCCTTATCTTCTAGCCAGAACAGTAATCTAGCCTCAGTCTGGAACTCTTCTCTCTGAGTTGCTGCAATAATTTTTTTAACAAGTAGGTAAAAGACTTGCATATCAGTGTATTAAGCAGGAAAAGAGCTGAAATTTTTCATCATAGAACCAGTATGTTGTACTCTTAACTATGCTTCTTGGTAAATGCACTTGCGGTTTTCCAGCAATGGCAATAAGAAACCTGAACCAAGCTATGTATGCTATGTTTCCTCCTATATTTGGATTGTGATCACTTGTGTTCTTTCATCACAAATTAGCCTTCCAAATTGAAGTTACTGCCACTGATTTTTCTTTTGGCTTATCGCCACAACCTGCAGGTGCGTGGTCCATCTTGTGCACAAATATATCTGGACTATTTGTCAGAGGCTAATGAAGATTCAGATGTAAAGAACATCCTGGTCCTTGAACGTGGATTTAATGGATGGGAACTTTCAGGGAGGCCTGTTTGCCGCTGCAAGGACGCTCCTTGCAAGGGTGTGTGCTCTTGAATATCCATATGAAACTATGCATTTACCTGTACGTTTCAAATTTGGATGCTATCTACAGACTACAGGCTAGCCATTTATGCTTTATGGTTACTACAGCACATTAAAACTGTGTATCTCACTTTGGTGGATCAGCAATTGTGCTATTATGGGGCTCCGTCCATTCAGTAGCAGTTTATGTCACTTCACGGCATGTAAACTGAAAACCACATTGGTTATTATTGAAAATCTTCCGCTTCCATTCCAAAGAATCATTCTATGGGCATCCATGTCTTTTAGCTGAAGTTGTACTGAAACTTATTTCCCTTCAGTATACTTGACGCATATTTTTTTATCACAAATCTTGCATTTGCAACACTTGTTTTGGTACTCGTTGACTTGAATTCCTTTTCCTGGCTACAATGGAGTGAATGGACGAATGTTCATTCAGAATTCAGACTAGTGCCACTTGCTGCTTCATTTTATTTTGACCACATCTTTGCTTGCTCAAATCGGGGACGAATGTTCATTCAGAATTCAGACTAGTGCCACTTGCTGCTTCATTTTATTTTGACCACATCTTTGCTTGCTCAAATCGGGCAAGTTCATGCTGTGATCTAGATATTGCTCATATGAAGTTTTGAGGGGTTTCTAACTGACTAGGAATGGTTTTATGCACTGTTATTGCACAAGACTTAGTTTGTTACTGTCGTGATTAAGAGTGATTAAGAGTTTTCTCGCTCAGTATTCAGCGAGGTCGCCGAGGAACAAACTTTGTAAAAGGGTTAATGGGATCCGTACCATTACAAATTTATTATTTTAAAAAATATCATTATTATTCATTTATTTGGAGTCATTGTCATTGTAATTTTCATTATATGTCACTCTTTACCTCTTCAACATATTTTCTAAAAATTGTAGACCAAATTAACCGTCTTGTTCCTCGTCCCTTTCTTCCTTTCACTTCTCTCTCCTCTCACACTGTATGTCTGGATCCTATCCATCCATCCCGGTTGCATCCACGAGGAGTACACAGGCTCGGCGAGCAGATATTTTCCTACGATTTTTGTTGTTTCCATGGAGAGATTGGAGACCGTGTTCTTGGCTTCCCCGATCGAATCCGTGGGGAAGCGAGCAACAAAAATCACTTTTTTTATTTGTTTGCTCCTGACTTTTGTTTGGTTCATTCCTGCTCGAGTTCAGCCTCGTGCTCTTGTCAAGCTCGTCGGCGAGCCAGTAGCGGCGGTCATCGATGAGCTTGTGGGCAACGACGACGAGCGCCGAGCTGATGAAGAACTACCTCGCTGGTGAGCTTGTGGACACTGTCATCGACACCGCCTTGCCATAGGCAACGCCCACCTCCCTCACCACGCGGACCCGCCTCATCTCGGTGAGCGCGGCGGCGGCGGCCATGGCGACGATGGGCAGCACCAGCCCGACGCCGACGTGCTAGAGTGGCGTCAGGCCGTGCAGGTTGCCGGAGAGGCGGCAAGAGACGGGGACGACCATGCACTCGTAGATGGGAATGGTGAGGAGGATGGAGCCGACGAAGAAGACGGTTAGGGAGCCCGCCGGAATCTGGAAGGAAGCGTCGATGTGCCTATCCATGGTGGTGGCCTGGGAGACGGAGAAGGTGGTCATCTGCGCCGCCGTGTACTCCGCCGTGGAACAGCGCCCGAGCGACGGCGCGGTACAAGGAGGGGGACAACCTCTAGCTCCAGCTCCTGCTTCGAGGGAAGAAGAGGAGATGAAGTAGAGAAGAACAGGAGAGAGAGGAGAGGACGAGGAAGAGGACATGGCCAATTTGGTATAAAAATTTTAGAAAATGTGTTGAAAGGATAAGTAGTAGTGAAATTAGCAATGATATTTTTTAAACTAGACAAATTTGTAATGGTATGAATCTAATTAATCCTAGAGCAAAAGCATCCAATCATCAGCTTTGTTTGGACCTGGGAGGCAGTTAGTAATCCGGTGGTGTTCATTGCAGATTTGCATGTGTGTTTTGAAGCTTCAGTGGTTGTGACTCAAAACTGCAGACTGTATAAAGGATGAGAGGAAAGATGATAGCGAAGCTATAATTCACATTTTCAGGTTATTTGTCTATGCTGAGTTTAGCAAAAGTATGTGACTTTTTGCTACATGGTTTTATGTGGTTATTGCCATTGGAGTTAGTGAATATTGATTATCATAAGATCCGAAGCGCGTGCGTTTGTGCCCACCAATCCCATTTTCTTTCCCCGATACCAATCGTTTTCTTTGGCCAGGTGGTCCAAACAAAGCGTTCATACAACAATTGTTGAGATCATGGGTTGAATCAGAGTACACAATTCAAGCTTCAAAAAAGAATCCAGAATTCAGATGACCTGCTGAATCCCCTTGCTATGTTTTGTTAACACCGTGCGTTCAAAAGAACACCTCTCTGTTTTCAAAAGAATTGGATATACAATAGTACAAAATTGCAAATATATCCGAAGACCTTAACAGATCATCGTTCTATAACACAATCTTTAATCTTTCTCTCTCAAGGGAAAAAAGGAGATTCACATTCCTCCCAATAATAAATGAATAAACTAATCCCTGTACAGAGCTCGGCAACTTGTTAGCTCAGAATGCCCTTCTCTGGTTACCCATTCAAATTACTTCGTCAATTGCCAACTATACTGTTCACCATTAAGATTGTGATTGAATGTGCGATCAAATACTGATTTGTTTTGTCAGTTGAGTGGCATGTGCAAGCTGCGCGTCATTGTTGTCACAGCTGCAACTGATCAGATGCCACATTTTTCAGCAAGGAGAGATCCTTACCACTTACCAGACCTGCTTGCTCCACACTCTGGTCTTCACCTCCTCCATGATTCAACATGCCTCCTTTGAGAACGGTCAAGCAAAATCTCAAGCTCCCTCAGCACTTGCCATGTGGCATCTCCTTCTTCCATCGGACGGTTAAAAACCAGTGCTTTACGCTTCACAGGGTCCCACAAGTTCTTCTGTATAACAGTCAAGTTGGTTGCCACAACATGGTCTAGCACCATCTCAAGACTGGCAACATCCTTCTCAGCCACTTGCAATGAGATGTCTGACCACTGTAGTACAGAAGGGAATGGCAGGCGTATATTATCAGCAATTATGACAGGAATGCAGCCAAGGAGAACCGACTCCACGAGCCGTGGGCTCCATGGAGCCCATCCTAGTGGGCAGAGGCAGAACAAGGAGCGAGCCATCTCTGATCGATAGTTGCCGTACCGCTTTCTCTTAAGGTAGAACTTGCGATTCCGACCGTAATTTTGTAGTAGCTCAGTCCTCACCTTCCTGTTAAATGTAAAAGGTAAGAGCTAGTAACAATGACCTAATGAAGTTTGATTTGCTGTTCAGGAGTCAGCGATCCATATGTAGAAGTGATGAAATTATAGTAGTTATGGATGATGCCTCAACGTAGCTATGTCTTTCAGTTTTGTCAATCAATTAAAATAAATAATGTTTTGTATTATAGAACTATCCTTAACTGATCTATAAGCCCCGTGTAGTACTAACTGCTTTTGAGCTATATGTTATGAATAGATCTAAAAGTCTAAAATCAGCAAAATGCAATAGGAGCTTTTAGAAGACACAACTGATGTGATACAGAACCTGAGAACACAGACAAAAAAAGATCTCTTGCTACTCCATTTGGATAATTGCTAGATGAAGCAACCGGAACGAGGGTTTACAATATATGCTTACTTGCTGTAGAAGCGGCCACTAATGTTCTTGGGGTGGACCTCCATCTTGCCCCGGAAGAAGGCAAAAATATCCCTTTGTGCCTTCTCCGGCTCAGATAGCTCGAGGGCCACCTCCGGAGGCACATGAGGCGGGATAACCACATGATCTACCTCTTGACACACATGAGTGCCCTGTACACCAAATGTTTGTAGCAGGATTGACCTCTTCAGGAATTCCGGTATGCCATCCGCAATAGCCACATCCTCCTGATCAAACAAAAGGAAATTTTATTGTGGTGGAGGTGTTTTCCTTGAATCTGAAAACGGTCAGCAAAAGTATGAATCTAAAGCAACTAAGTTGCATTGCTCAGTTGTGACAAGTGACAACACGGACAGGACTTCCCATAGTTGATTCTTAGGCATGCAATGGATGGTGAACTGTGTTGAATTCAATTCCAACGAACTAAACTCCATTGTGACAGCAAAAGAGGAATTTTGATGCTTGGGTTGAGAAATTTGTTCGCCCAAGCTCAATTAGGGCAAAAGAGCCGATCGCTATGAATCTTCGATTGGCCTAAATTAGAAATTTTGATGCTTGGATTTGCTTTCTCTAGAACTAGGTTGGACCCTATCACGAACCGCTCCTATGCCATTTAGATAGCAAGAAAGGAAGCAAGCAAGCAACTTGCATCATACAAGCTCAAGAAACAACAGGCATTAGTAAGTAGTACCTAACGCACAAGCAACCAGTCGAGAAGAAATCGAACGAAGCTCACCATGGGATGGAAGCAGGCGCCGAAGTCGTGCGACGCGACGAACACGTGGTCCGCCCCGCCGGAGCGATTCCAGTAGGGCATCTGCCCCCGGACTAGCTCCACCGCCTCCGCGAGCAGGCCGCGGGCGTGCGACAGCGACGGGAAGCCGTTGGCGGTGGAGAAGTTGCAGGACACGTAGACCGGGACGAAGAAGAGGTGGGCATCCTCGGGGCGCGCGGCGCGGCCGTCGTAGCCCAGCAGAGCCTCGTGCAGCGCCACCTCGGCGGCGAAGAGGTGGCGACCGCACCGCGCGTCGGCGCCCACCCAGTCGCGGTTGAAGCGGGCGGGGAGGTCGTAGACGTAGATCCGTACGGCGGCGGTGGTGGCGGAGAGGGCGGCGCGGGGCTTGGAAGGGAGGAAGGCGGCGCGGGGACGGAGCGGGGCGGTGGGCGGCGGCGTGGCGGAGAGGAAGAGGTAGACGGAGAGGGCGAACCAGAGGAGGAGGAGCCAGGTGGAGTGCTTCCGGAGCTTGTCGGCGAGGTGGTGGGCGGCGCCGCCGTGGGAAGCGGAAGCTCTCCGCTGCTTGGGATCCCTCATGGCGGGGGAAGAGCTCCCTATGCTTCCTCCCCGCGGTTGGTGCGCTTCTCTGCTCTTCTTGACCTTGATGAGCTGCCTTTCCTTTCCCTTCTTGTGCCTAATTAATTAACTAGAGATTATAATTAATTAAGCAAGTTCTATGCTTAATTAAACAGTATAATCATAATTAATACTATTATGATTAACTATGATTGTTTATTTCTAGTGTACTCCGGCCTCTTGCCATCTTTATTTATCTGTATGTATCGAATAATCCACTCTTTGTCGATGAATCTTTTGTTTTTTTATCCTAACAAGTCTTTTATTTCAATAAATCTTGATTTACTTTGTTATATTCATAATGCATATCACATAAATTAATCTTCTACTACATCGACAGGCTATACCCACGTACGGTACTTATAGAGTATGAAGATCGTTGAAACCAGAGTATACGCGAGATTAAAATAAAAAAGATGAGATACTGATTTTTATACATGTTCGATGCCCTTAACTAACAGGTAATAACTCTACTCCTGTTAGCCGGAGCCGATATTACCTTTAATGTTAGAATATACGAGTACAAGGCTAGTGTAGTATTCTTCCTTGAATATGAACTTGGCAAGATCGAAAGTAGCTCTAGATCCCTCTTATCAGCTTTGTCGCTCTGTATTGGGTCTATCTAGGCTTGTAGTCTGTGTTGGTGTTTTGTTCATATTGGGTTGATAAATTTAAATAAGATGGTAAATATAACCAACTAAGCAAAATAAATCATATTACTTAAAGCAAAACAATTATATCAGTTAAGATCGGCTAACACCCTGATGCTACCTTTATTTACAATCCAAGGTAGGTTAGTTTTTATGATTTTTAAGAATGACTTAGTAGGTCAAACTTAATTGATGCAGCACTAAGTATAAAAAGAAGTATAAAATCTAAACAATCAAGCCTTTCACTGGTTTTCAGGATGGTGGATTAGATCGACAAAACAGTTTAATCGATACCAGCAAAACCCTAAAGAAGGCTTAGCCGATACAAATAAACAGAACTATCGACTTAGATTAATTAAGATATATGATAAATAGGCAGATGCATAAGTTAGATTAGAGTATCGGAACGATGTGAGCACTAACCCTGTCGATACAAACCGCCATGACAAGTCTTACTCCTTGTCGAAGATCGAAGTTAATGTAGCCCAACTCGAAACAAGAACTTGTCGAGATGAAAACCTAGAATAGGGTGATGATGCGTCGAAAGTATGTATTGAATTGTTCTCTTTTTCCTTACAAGAACCTGTGCATCTATTATACCCATATACAAACTTGTCCATGCTGGACATTACTCAAACTCCTAAATTACAAAAACATACAAACAAGTCCCTTAAACAGACTCTTACAAAAATATCTCCAACGAATACAACTCAATAACATCCCTAATTAATAGATACAATTGCCTGTAATGAACTCTATCCTAGTTTGGCAACACTTTCGAATCCTCAACCCGAGCTCAACTTGAACCCGAGACCAACTGTATCAGCTGCCTTGTCTATATCGGCTAGCTGAGTCCGACTCCATATCGACCGATTCAGCCTTCCAGCCGATGCGCAGTCTAATTTGGCAACAACTCTCTTGCCAAATCCGCATCGACCTATTCTTTGACTTCGAGTATCTTGTCTAATTTTGTAGTCAACAGATCGCTACCACATTGGTCGAGGACCAAGTGTGTAGTCATATCTCAACCACTCATAGAGAACTGAAGATGTGATGGGATCACTACCACGCTGGTTGAGGATCAGGATTGTAGTCCTACCTCGACTACTTGTAGAAAACTCGAGAGGTGGTAAGATCGCTACCATATTGGTCGAGGACCAGGTGTAGTCATACCTCGACCACTTTTAGAGGCGCTTGAGTTGGTTGTTATATGTACATCTCTTCTAGTCAGCATGACTCACATACCCAACTTATAAGCATACCAGACGTCCGTTCGCAACCATGCCGGGTGATCAAGCCGATAATATTTGTGAGGAGATTATATGTAGCTACATTTTCACAAATATACTGGGTCGTGACTGATATTAGATGTGAGATAGGCCGTTGATCTTTGTTGGTAGGTTTGGTCCAACAACTACGTGTTTGTCCAATAACGTTCTTGATAATGGAGCATACTCGATCGCTGCCTAATAGAGTGCTCGATTATTTCTGAAAAATATTTTATAGAAGATAAGATATATAGCAGAAAGTACCAAGTACGTACTAGGAAAATTATATAAATATTCTAGTATTGTTAGAATGTAATAAACCGTAAGCAAGCATGATTTATACAAAAAATAGAGCAAACCATCGGTATTAGACCATAGTTAGCTAACATAGAAAACACCCGCATAATAGATATGGTATAAAATATGGTCTAGGTAAACATAATAAAATATGCTTTAGGTAATCATAATTATAAGGTAAAAATGTTTTAGTTGTTTTATCTTGGAAAGAAAATATTCCATTGCTCTTGAGAAATGTGTTAGTTGCCAAAATATAGTAATACGAGATCTTATTATGAATATTTAATTGTAAGGAATCCAACGATATAATTAGTTTGTAATTCGAATAAATAGTTGAAGAGAAAAAAATATTTTGAAAAAATATTATGAACATGCAAATAGTAAAGAGAGAGAGAGGGAAGAGGTGACATGTAGATGCATGCATAGACATATGGATAAAAAAATACTAGTAATATCTCTTAGGTATACCAGCTATGTGTGTAGGCTATAAACGGCTAGATGGGCCGGGTCTTCCTGTGTCGACTCAGCACGCATGCACTGTAGCGCGGTCCGACACGACACGACACGGGAAGGGATGGGCCGTGCCGGCCTGTACACGTATGCACTGTAGCACGGCCCGACATGACACGTCACGGGAGGGATGGCCCGTACCAGCATGGCTCGATCGACGTGCCGTGCAGGCCATCGCTGAGCCAGGCCGCACGCACGACATGACTCCTGTGCGTGCCGGCCCGAGCATGGCACGGCCCATGGGCCGACATGGTAGGGCAAGGCCGGCGAGGTGGCGCGGTCAGGGGCGACGGCGATGCGGACGGAGCGGTCGGGGACAGACGACGTGGGCGGAGCGGCCGACGGTCCGGATCAACGGTGGCGCAGTGGGAATCGACGACGGCGCGCGGGCGACGCGATAGGGCGACGACGCTATTGATGGGTTATCGCGCTGCGGTCTGCGGGAGGGCGAGCCGGCGCTACGAGATGTGGTCCACGGGCCGACCTCGGGCCATGGACCATTGATGGGCCCGTGCCGAGACGGTACAGGCCGGCCTTCCCTCAGGCCGTGCTTGGGTCGGGGGTGGCACGTGGGCCGACACGGCATGACCCGCTACAGGAGTCATGCCTAACAGACCGTGTCATAGTGGGCCGTGCCGGACGATCCGTTTGGCTACCTATAGTGTAGGCTTAAATCTATGAGACGATCGATGTTAAGCATTTCGGACAGCCTTTTAGTACATGTCGATCAAATTGCTGTTGGCTAACGCATGCAAAATTAAATCAGCACAAGCCGACGTAAATTAGATGATGAGTGCACGAAGCCGCTGTAGACGTACGCGGGATAATTGTTGGATTGATTTTGGAAAACCGTAGGACGAGGGACATGGGATGCCATCACACGCCGGTGCTCCATGAAAACCACATTGCTGATGAGATATGTGACCCTAACCAACGGACCACGTCGCGCCAGCTGTCCCCCGCGAGAGCCGTCCGATTTCCCGTCCGCCGTAGCGTGCATGACTCGTCGCCGTCCGATCGCTTTCTTCTGGGCATCCGGAGAACGGGTCAAGAAAAGGCTAAAAGTGGGGCCCACTCGATTTAGCTCCCCACCGCAGCATCGTCGACGCCAACTGCCTGTGGACGCGGCCTATAAACCGTGGCGTGCAACCCGCGGGACAACATACACAGGAGCCCAGTAGACCGGGTCCACGCAACCTGTGTCCCTTTCCCTCCCCCCATCTCTTCCCCTCTCGCCCGTTCTTCTCCTCCTCGCCGCGACGCGAGTGCGAAAAGCTTTTTTCTTCTCGTCTCGCGAACGCGACGCGAGATATTTTTGGCCATTCGCCTCCTCGGCCTCCTCCCCTCCTCGCCGTCGCGCCCGCGCGGGCAGGGCACGGGGAAGCCATGAACTGCCTCCAGAACCTGCTCAAGTAAGTGAGTGCGGTGGCGAGACGCCTCCTCCTCCCTCTCCCCTCCCCGGGTCGATTCGCCTTGTTCCTCACATCTCTGGATTTCCTGGTTTTTCGCCTAGGGAGCCTCCAATCGTGGGATCGAGGTCGATGAGGCGGCCTTCGCCGCTCAATCTGGTGACCTCTTCCATTCCATTCACGCGCTTGGTTTTTTTTGGTCCCAATCCTTGATGGACCGGCTCCCTTATTTGTTCCCTTCTTTTTTTACTGTCGATGGCTAGACGATGGTTCGTGGCGGGAGTCGCCGATCAAACACTGTCAAAACCGTAAGCATTCTCTTCACCTGTATATGATATGTTTTTTTTGCCGGATTATGTATTGATCTACCCGAAATTAGAGGCAGTTAGCTCGTCAAATCCCCGATAATTATCATATGATAGAATCCTCTGCAGCTTGTGTATGTGCATGTTTCACCTCATTGTGCGCTCTTGTAAAGCTTGTTCCGTGTAACCATTCCAGGCATCCGGGGCGTCTACTTCTAGCGCAGAGAGTGGCGCAGTGGAGGCGGGCATGGAGAAGTCCGATACGTACAGCACCAACATGACGCAAGCTATGGGAGCAGGTAAAGACTCGTTCTGCGTTGCGTTACTCGCAATGATAGATGCTAGCTGTACCACGACTTGTCGGATTGTAGTGGACTTGCTGGTTGCTGACTTTAATGGATAATTTCACATATGATAGATGGGGAAATTCACTAACATCATATAGATGTCACCATCAAAGTGTTGTGCTACCGTTGTGTTCAGTGTCTGTCGGGGCAAACTCACACAGTCACATTTAACATTTATGTGGCATTTTTCTTCAATCCTCATGAACAAGTCACCCTCTCATTCACATTTTTTTTCTTACTCTTACCTTCCCCTTCTTCCAGTGCGTCGACAATTGTCCTTGCAGAGGGTGCATTAGTCATATGTACAAAGATTGTTCTGCCACTGAATTTGAAACATTAAAGTATTCCTGCTTGTCCATATTGTCTTACGATTTTGATACAACTTTATAGTTTACACCGAACAGTTGAAATATTAGTTCTTTGAGGACAATGGTTGTGGCCATATTTATGGCCATATTACTGGATTACTGTCCATCATTGCTCACTCCTGAGATCATCTCTCTTTTTTCTAAATCATTTCTAGTGTTGACGTATAGACATGAGCTTGGAATGAACTACAATTTCATACGCCCAGACTTGATCGTGGGCTCCTGCTTACAGGTTCTCACATATCATCTCAACCAATTTACAGAAGAAAAAACCACTTCTTAACTCTGTCTAATTAGCTACATTCGTGTGCAGAGCCCACTTGATGTTGATAAGCTTAGGAAGATTGGTGTAAAAACAGTATTCTGCCTGCAGCAAGATCCAGACCTTGAGTATCCCTATTATTGAATTATTATTTTTTTTGTCCTCATGCTTATAAAAAGGAGTATGCTTATTATGTTTCCTGGTTTAGAAAATTTGAGCCTCTTGGTTCTTGAAAAGTATGCTGTTACTTACTGTGAATCATACCAACTATATGCAAGAGAATTATAAAATTCTGGTGACAGCTTTTTATCTCAATAACTATTGGAATAGGGGGTGTTTTTATGTCAATCTGCCTTCTTTTTAATTATATTACTGGGCTATTGGACAAAAAACCACAATTCTATTGAACAATCGTGTTTGCTCTTCTTTTTCCTGCTACTGTCTAACTTCTTCTGCAGCTATGATATTCTGCACCAATGCATATCGAACATCTCATAAAAGTAGTTCCATTTTATACTGACAGCACAGTTGATTGTGGTTTCCATTGCTGCCGAATGCTTTCTTTCAGTGAATAGTTGTGTTCCATCCTTAACCAGTTGTTCAGATATTTTGGAGTTGACATTCGTGCCATTCAAGAATATTGTCTACAATGTAAAGATATAGAGCACTGTCGTGCAGAAATTAGGTACCCAAAGTTCTATAACGTTGTTTTACTTTGAGAAACTAAGAATTTTGGTGATTTGGTGTAGCCTATGTCAAAGGCAATTTAGAAATCCCTTTATTTCCATTAACAACGTCTACAAGATGGCATAATCTGAACGTCTATCTCTTTTCCCCCTTCTCTTTTCAATTACAATTCCTATGCTCTTCTATTTCTGGAATAGATGATTCGTCTTTCCTTGAATCAGCATTTATATGTCAAATGTAGCTTTCCCCTGCATTGACTTAAATGCCTTCTCCATTGTCTGTTTTGTTCATATTTTCAAAGTCTTAAAGTGGCATAATGTTTAATTACACCAGGGATTTTGATGCTTTTGATTTGCGATTGAGGCTTCCTGCTGTGATTAGCAAACTGCACAAGCTTGTCAACCGTAATGGTGGGGTAACATATATACACTGCACCGCTGGACTTGGGAGAGCTCCTGCTGTGGCAGTAGGTTTCCATGGTCTTCTCTTTTTTGTTTCCCAAGAATTCTTACAATAGGTTTAGGTTTACATTATAATATTGTCTTCTTCTTTCCTGTTCAGTTAGTTGTTGGCCCACCCACAAAAAGGGAAGAAAAATGGCAAACACATATATACATTCCCAAATAATAAACATTAACTAGTGTCTAGCGAGTCCTAGACTATAACATAATCATCACAGGTATAGCAGTAAATTGTTCTGTTTGCACAATGATAGTACTTCAATAATCCAACAGTTTGCTGATGCCTGTCCAAGTTTCACGCTGGATTGATGATTATAGGATCAGAATCCTCTATGATTTGATGGTGTCCATTATCTTGAGAGCAGCGATATTCTAATCCTGATACCATTTTATAAATTTTCAGTTGGCATATATGTTCTGGATTCTTGGCTACAGTCTTAATGAAGGACATCAGCTACTACAGGTATCTTATGCAGTTCAGGACAGCTTTGTTCACCTTTTGGAGCACAAAACAATGTGCGTGGCAAAATAATTTTGTTCTTATAATTTGTGTGCACTGGTAATACCAATGGATACCAACTGGCTGCCTGTGTGTACATCTCTCACAACTGTCTTCTACAGTAAAGTCTGTTGGTGGTCTGGTGTTCTGTTACCACATTGCTAGTTATCTTGCTATGCTACTTGTTTCCCCTGAACATGTTTCTTCTGCAGAGTAAACGAGCTTGCTTTCCAAAATTGGAAGCCATTAAATTGGCTACTGCTGACATTGTAAGTGAACACTTACCAGTATTTCTTTTCTTTTTCCCTCGGTGTGTATTTATGATGGTTAAGATAAAAGGCACTGATTGTACAACTTTGTGCTAAGTGATGACTCTCTTAATGTTTAGCTGACAGGCTTATCAAAGAATTCCATCACTTTGAAGTGGGAAAGTGATAATTGTTCTTCTGTTGAAATTTCTGGGCTTGACGTCGGGTGGGGACAGGTATGCTTTTGTGCCAACTATGGTAGATAAATTAATGTCGAAAACTCATCCACTTGGTGGAGTTTTGTTTTAAATGACTCTTTTAAGCTTACTTTCCAGTATAGAGGCTAACTGCGGTGTTAGCACATTTTTTCTGCAGAAGGCATTCTTAATTGATTTCCTATGATTTGCATTTCTTTTGCTTACTCAGATAATTCCTTTGACATACGACAAGGAGAAAAGAGCTTGGTATCTTGAGAGGGAGTTGCCTGTGAGTATCAAAACCAGCATTATATTATCAATTTCTAGACATTATTTTTGATCACTCATCATTTTAGTGCCCTGTATAAAAATGATCACTCCTCGATTTCTAGACTTCTATTTTTGATCACTCTTCATTTTTGTATCGCTCATCATCTTATTGTTGATGCTGTATGCCACCGACGTGTAACTTCTAGCTTGATCGTCTAGAAGTCTTTACGTTTGAGGAATACTTCAGAATTTGAACTGAGGGCTCTGAAAGATTGTAACTAGAGAACCTTACTTTGAACCTTAGTTGGGAGATCCTAATATCATATGTTGACACTGGAGGCAATCGTTTTGGTCCTTTCCCTTTACAGTTATTGATTTGTCATATCAGTCACACACTTGGGCCTCATCGTTTTCTCCATACAGCATCAGCCGCTGTCAAAATTTGAATTTTCAAACTTAATTTTGCAGTTGATTTTAAAGTTTTCTCATCGAAGTTTATTTTTCAGCATTGGTATTTAAGTCGCTAAGAACACATATATAAAAGTTTTATCTATAAATTATTATTATTTTGCTAATACGCCGAATGGCGTATTATCCGTATTTGGCCAAACGATAGGGCCTTGGACTTGATTGTACAGTAGCTAACTTCACACTCACTGCTCCTTATACGTTTGCCTTTGTGTTTCCCGAAGGAAGGAAGGTATGAATACAAATATATAGTGGACGGCAAATGGGTGTGCAATGAAAACGAGAAGACGACCAAAGCGAATGCTGATGGCCATGTGAATAACTACGTCCAGGTGAGTTACTTCCTAGTTCCAAGTTCCCTGTATCTGTGGACGTGTTGGATAGGATAACGTAACTTGACATCTTCATTGCAGGTCTCCAGGGATGGTACCAGCGATGAAGAGAGAGAATTAAGGGAGCGTTTGACTGGTCAAAATCCCGATCTTACCAAGGAGGAAAGACTGATGATTAGAGAGTATTTGGAACAGTACGTTGAGCGATAAAGGTGAGTTCAAATGATTCAGACTACTAGTGTTGTGTTGCAGGAGTTTTGCTGATATGCTTAGCGTGAAACATATCATTCGGATTGGACCGCACTAATATATAACTTAAAACTGCAGAATTGACATTTGGATTATCGACTCGCTTTGGGCTCGCTACGTAACAGGGAAGACCTGCTGATGAACAACAACAAAGCATGGAGCTTCCCGATGAACAGACTAGACGGAGCTTCGAAATGTTACTGTCATGCTTGGGTCCCCATGTCAATACTATCGATTAGCTCAAATCAACCCTGTAAATGGTTTGCTCATGACGAATCGCGAGTCGTCGCTGTAAACAAACGTTGCATAAGACGAGCAATATGTGTTGCTCATAGTAACACTATGGCCGTATAACAAGGTAGAGTTAATAAGGCTGTTAGACTGTAACAAGTGCTGTTAATTAACATAACAAGTTACAAAGTCGTGTAACATATGTTAATGCTGACTCGTGAATGGAAGACGAATTTTGTTTTGGACAGTTGCTCCCGAACTGATGATCAGGTCGGTATCCCATGATGATTGATGACCTGAACCACTTTTGTTCGGTCGAACCCCCGCAACCTAATCCACAGCTGACCTTTGTTTGGTGGTAGCAGTCAGCGGTCAGCGCTAGTATGTCCTACTGTTTATGTTTGGTGGTGTGCAATCCACCACCACCAGGATGAAATGCAAAAAAGGGCAGAGATTGGGTGCAAGTCAACCGTCAAAGTCATCCGTTCTTTGGCTCGGTCACCGCCATCTGCATGCTCTTTCACAGTTTGAAGTCAAAGCAGGTTGGCTGGCTGAGAGAGATGGATTTACATGTCAGTTCCATCAAGTCAGCTCACGTACAGCAGAAGATTTTCTATGATCTGTTGACCCTACTGGACCGAACGGAAAGGGGAAAAGAAAAGAGTAATTTTGATGGTCTAATCAAGTGGAGACGCGGCGCGGCTCGCATCGCAGGAAGAGAAATGTGAATAGGGTAAAGGAAATAGACGCTTTAATTGAATTAAAAAGAGAAGAGGCAGTCCAATTAATTTGATCTTTGATACAAAAAGTGTAAGCAAATTAAGATTTTGATTCATTCATTGTACAACCGGCCCCTAAACATAGTTACATAGCGATAGCAGTGCAGTGCTTACAGGAGTCTTGGCTTGATTGCTGATACAACACAACAGTGCATGAAGTGTTTTGAGCCGCTAGTGGTGGTGTAAAAAAAAATCCTAGTACTAGCACTAAGCAAGAAGAAGAAGAAAGAAGCTTAGTAGTAATATGTAATATGAAGTTGGATGAAGCGCAGTGAGTGAGGTCAGGTGCGGGTGGGGTGGGGGTCGCCGGCGCGAAGGTGAAGCTGGTTGTTATTGGTGATGGGGCGGAAGAGGCGGTCCAGCTCGTCGAGACGGAGGCTGATGACCTGGTGGCCGGGGGTGGTGTCGAAGAGGAGCTTCCTGCAGGCGACCGGCCTGGGCTTCCGTGGCGCCGGCGGGCACGTGGCGGGCTCCCTGAGGCCCGGCGTGGGCGTCCGGCAGCAGCTGTACTCGTGGACCTCCGTGCTACCGGCGTCGAGCGGGAGCGGCGAGGCGGCCGGCGGCGACGGCCTGTACAAGTCGGGCGACGCAGACATAGAAGTCGGCCGTGTGTGTGTGTGTCTTTTGAGTGAGCGTGGTGACAAGGAGAGGGGGGTAGTATTTGTAGAGGGAATGGCGGTGTGTGTGTGTGTGTGTGTGTGTGTGTGTGTGTGACGTGATACATGATATACTACTATAGTTAGTGAAATGGAGAAGACGCGTGCACTGCAAGGAAACCGAGAAATCCACTCTTTGTTGGGCACCCCCCACCACCCACCGCTTCCTTCTTCCTTCTTCCCTAGCAAGCTGCAGAGGAAAGGAGTTTTCTCCTTTCCTTTCTTCTTCATGAAAAGTAACTGATTATATTTCTCCCTTTCGCCCGTGTACCAACAAATGTGTCCTCCCTCATTCTCTCCCTCTCCCTCTCTCTCTCAAAACCATATAATGGCTGCCGCATGAAAAACGATATTATCCATTAACACATTATTAGTGAAATATTAGAAAAAAAATAAAAATAAACTAATACGATATTTTAAAATATTTTTTTAAAAAAACTATATATCGTTTAATAGTTTAAAAAAACCTGTGCATAAAAAATTAACCGAATTACAGCCAATGTTGAGTTGGGTGCAGGTCCAGCTAAGCTTGTCGTGGTGGACAAAGAAGATAGATAAGCTCAGAGAGACAAAATGACCCACGGCAACAACTAACCTGTGTGTATTTGCCCTTTGCACCTGCAAAACTGGGGCTCGCCGTCTCTCTCTCTTCTGTCTAATCTGCTTTCCTGTACTAAAGTAGGAGGAAGCTGCGTCCTGCCTCAATTATTCATTTGATTGGGTCACGTTTAAGTTATTTAACTTATGGCTGCCTGGATTCACAAAACCCATCCATCTGGTTTGCATCCATATGCTCATGTAATACAACTACTAATAATAATACTACCTTCATTTAAAACCTTGCAGATTCGTTTCTAGAATTAGGATAGGTCAAAACATATTCTAAATAGCAACATTGTAGAACGGATAAAGATATATTACTGATAGTGAATTATTCGGTCAGGAAAATGCCAACAACATGTTATAATACTTTAGCAGCAGTTCAATTAGTAACCAATTCCCGCAAAAAGAATATCAATCAATCAATCTATCTAAGTGCGGTGCGGGAGGACGGCAATCGCGGTAGCAGTAACCTACCGCTACAGGCACAGGCAGCCGGCATAATTTGTTTTTCTCGTCCACCATTGTACTTGGCTTAATATATCTGACCAGATAGTATCAGTAATATCATCATCCTCGAACGCTTGGGTTGGGAATTGGGATCTTTTTTTTAGACAAGCTTGGGAGCTGGGAACTTGGGACACGACGAGGGACCGTGTTTGTTCGTGGTCTCGTCATCCTATTCCAACTAGATTTTAATTGGCTTCATTTTTCTGCTGTTTGCTTCGACAAGTACTCTCTTCGTTTCGTTTTATAATATATTAACATAAAAAACAAATCTATATTGTTTAAATTTACTGTGCTATGTTATATATATTTTCTCTCTAAGTTATTATATTATAAGAATTATTTTATTATAAGACGAACACATGTGTTGTGTTATAGTCCATCGAAATCAGAGCAGGACATCCCACAACGTAGGACGTGAGAGGTTAATAGAAAAAAGAAAATTAATTTTTAAACTGGATCACAGCACATCCATCGTGCGCATGATGAAATAAGTAGTATAATAATACACTCCTAAATAGAGAAAGCCAAAAGAAAAAAAAAGAGAAAGGAACGGGATAACCGGAGCGTGCGCGTAAAAGAAACGGAAAAAGAAAAATGTGAAAAAAACCGGAAGGAATCCCGGAACGGGATTGCGGCATTGCTTGCGTGGAGGACGCTTCCTTTTTTTGGGTGGACAGACAATACAGTTTTTCACCTTACAACGGGAGGGAGGGGCGCACGCGTAGCGCATAAAAAGGCGGGAGAGAGGGGCGCACGCGTAGCGCATAAAAAGGAATTGTTTTGTGTATGGCTTTCAACCTGTCGTATAAGTTATATAAAAGGCTAAAATAATCTGCATCCTATTCGGTTTAGAGTTATAGAATAATTTGTATCCTATCGATTTGGATTGGCTCGGCTCAAATTAGCTCAGATTGTAATTAAACTATTTTAAAAAAATATTATTAAGCAAAAGTTGTTTTTATCCTGCCTCTGATCGGGTCGGGTGGTTAGCTCGTTAAAAACAATCTCCATTAGCGTGTTTGTGATGGCATGATCGGACGATCTAGAATGACGATAAGGAGGTGACGCGGATCGCTTGTGGCAAATGTTGCGCTCCTATTGGCTAAGTAGCGGAGGACGCAGATAGCAGATTAGCGTGTGATTAGTTTAGTTTAGTTGTATGTGGATGTCCCCCACTGCGGGTTAATTTCGAAAAAACTCAAGGAATTTTTTGTAAAATAGTCAGGCAAAATAAAATTTTGAGTGAAAATGCTACTGCTTTATAGATAGTTATTGATTATGCTAGGTTAGCGAGTTCCACAAATTTTACATCTTCCTCTGATGAGCAGAGGCTGTGCTGGAATGCTCAATGTTAAGCTGACCAATAAAATGAAATGAAAATCAAGCAGCAGTTGCTGCAGCCAGCTCAACTCAGATAACACTTCCAGTAGCAAGCTTCTTCTAGTGAGCATTACTCCAATTCATCCATTGAGTATTACTCTATCCATCGGTATCAAAATAAGATCATTTTTATCCATCCCACACATACTAATATAAAACAAAAAGAACTATAATACCTCTAATTTATCAATCTCAATACAACTATTTTCTATTTATCTTCTTTCAATATAATTATTCTCTACTTTTACAAATTCCAATTCCAATGTAATGATTGTTCTAAAAATAAACTTATTTTAAGACAAACAAAAGAAGCTAAAAATAAACTTGAGACGAAAAGAGTAACCTAGTACGAGATATGATATGTCCTGTCCTACGAAATCTGATACGAAATACGAAATTTGATATGAAAAGAGTAACCTAGTACGAGAGATGACATATCCAGTATCCTACTAGGATGTATCACATCCCATGCTAGCTTAACCTATTTTTGGATGGAGTATACTACTAATACTTTAGTATTATTTCATTTTAAAATAAACAAATCTCCAAAAAGATGTGACATCGTAATATAATTCGAATTCATTGCATTAAAATGTATCTTGTCATTGTCTAGGTTTAAACGAAGGAAGTAAAAGGACAAACAGATAGTCCGTACTCATCGCTGTAAACAAGGGACGTTTGCCTGCTGCAAAACGTCTCTTTTACCTATGGCGTGGAACTGCGGAGAAGCATTCTTCCTTTTGATTTAGTAACCAATGCTTCCAGGAGCAGATCTGGCCACAGATACAGGAACAACAAGCTGGCTCCTGATGAAGAGATGAAGATAAAAATCTGCAGATGAAGTCACCGTGTGCCCTTGGAGTGGCTAGCAACAAGCCTGAGCAGTGCCTGCCCTGATTGATGCGCGAAATGCCTCTGCCTCAGCTGCACGTACGGGTAGCAGAGGCTGGACAGGATGTGTGCTGGTTTGGAGAAGGACATCACCTCGTACCACACCTGATCGTCTTCGTCCAGCTGCACCGAGAACCTCTCCTCCCCTGCCTGTGCACAATCAAAATATGATCATCCAACTCATTCAATTAAAAAACATGCGAAGCTAACAACCTGCAACTGCGCACTGCATTCTGAACAGTTTGGGTAACTGCACTACATAGGAAAACTAATCAAACCAAGTATACTATGTTTGATTGTATTTTGAGAGTAGGCAGCATACCAGCAGATGACCTTTAAGAGTGCCGCTACCAAACGCAAAAATGCCGCCTTTTCCATGGCCTGAGGAGTTGCCTCCATTGCCATCGGTTACATAGGCAATTTGGAGGGGCAACATGACCCAAGGGATCAGCTCCTTGTAACAGATGCAGAACCTTGTTCCAGCCTTCACCGGTGTGTCGGGTTCCACATTTGCCCAGCCTAGTGCCAAATGCCTAGATATACACCAGTTTGCTTGGTTATGGAGACCAGATAAACAAGATAACAATTTGTAGTCAAGGGCTTCGGCTTTACTTCCAGGAGAGAAGCGCAGATTTGGCATGGTTGAAGGTGGTAGTGCCAGAGCCAACCAGAACACGTGAGCGGTTCACGAAGAAGCCGCGCTCGACAAGCACTTTGTCACTTGCTTCAGCAGCTTCAGTTGTCAAGTTAGTTGTTGATTTTGGTTTTGAGGCACCATGGAGAGGTGCATCATAGTTGAAGCCACCAGCAGCTGCAAGGCATGACTTCTGCTGCTCCTGGGAGGGTCGGCTGAAGCTCAAGAAGAGGCCTCCCCAAGCAGCCATGGATTCTATTCTTGGTGCAATGCCTTATTTCCAATTCGGAAATTCCCTGTTTATTTTGGAAATTCCAAATTGAAGATTATTATGTGGGTAGTGAAACGGTAATATGCATAATTATTTTGCATAACATGGGGAGTAGTAGTGATGACATCTTCATTGCATGTACATACTGATGACAAAATATGTGTGAATGGTGCATTCTCCCCTAGTTAAGTAAACACACTATACATACTTTATGCTTGGGAAATGAGGCCTGGACAAATCATGAGGCATTATTATAATAATATCAAGCAGCATTCTGTCTTTTCGAAAAAGGAAAAACGGGTGGAATATCAAGCAGCATTTGGGCACAATCAGAGGCAGATCGATACGGGTGTCAAAAGGGGTGTAAATTCGAGTAAAATGTAATCGGTGTATGTGTGCGATGGCAGGCAGGGGCAGGGCAGCTAATTAAATTAAACATGAAGAGAAAAGAAAAGGGCTGGAGTTTGATTTGCATGAGACTGATGTGCCAAACAATTGGTGCTCATGATCATGACAGCCAGATAGGAAACGGTGCAGCAACACAACACTAATCGTTGGAGAGATACTCCAGTGCGTAGTAGATAAGAAAGGAGACCTAGGGTAGGGTTAGATGTGTGGTGAGGTGAGTAGGTGAGGGAAGGGGGATTGCAGGCTAGTGACGGCCGATCGACGCCCTGTCCTGTGGGAGACCGCTGCCCATGGTGCGGGCAGCACGGCGGTGGCGATGCCCTAAATGTTCTCGGTAAAGATTATCGGCGGTGCAGCGGTGTTGCCCTTTGAGCTTGAGGAAGGAAGGGGATAATGATATGGTACTATCTCTATACACTTGGGCCTCCACACCATCAGCCCATGACCTCTCTCTCTCTCTCTCAGTTCCCGTGCCCCTTACACATACGTTGATTACTCCAAACAAGGAAAGCTGCTGCCAGGGGCGGGCCCAAGATTTTGAACTTGTGTATTCGAAATGGAAAAGGGTAAAAAAAATTCCTACACCTAAAAGCCTAATAATTATCTTGTATAATATCACACACTAGTAATTATATAATATATAGCATACATAACACAAAATAGACCATAAGTTCACATATTTATAGAATTGATCATCACTTAAAATTGTTTAACATATAGGAGTACTAATCGGTCAACATATCAAAGTGCAAACATATGAAATACATAAAGCATAGCTAAAAGTAAAGTGATAAGAAATCTTAAAATTCGGAGATCAACTTTTTGATTCCTGATATTTTAAAAATGAGTGCTGATGTCCCCATCCTTAACTTTTGTGGAGCTAGGAATACAAAATCTTGGATTTAGAGCTATGCCAAACAGGACCTTAAATTGTTAGAATTATGCATTGTAAATTCATATACTTTAAAAAAAACACTCTACATGCATTTGTTACACAAAAACCAACATGACAGTTGACAGATACAACTGTAGGAAGGGTAGATTTGCTTAATCGATCAATTGTCAAATTCTGAAGAGAAAGACTGCTCAAATTCGGCGTCCATGAGGACGCCGGTCATGACATGGACAATAACTTGATCCTTGATGATATCCACGCACACGGATGGCACACCGTTGACGACCAATGCACCGTCAGCGTCCCTCCTCTAGGCAGAAATCCTCAACCCAGACACGGACTCCAGGACGGGCGCCACCACCTGCTTTCGGCGGCACAGCGATGCCACGTCCACGGCGCGCAGGCGGCGAGGGACGGCGGAGAAGCCGAGCACGCGGGAGACGACAGCGTAGGTGGCGTCGTCGGCCTTCCCCTCGGCCACGCTGTCGTTGTGGCGCCGTAGCCTGAGGACACGGTGGAACGACTCCGGCGAGGGCACAAAGACGGTGAAGGCGAGGTTCTTGGGGAGCATTGACACCATCATATCGCCGAACACCCCTAGGCTTGTCGTCGCGGCACCGCAGTATTCAGCAGATGGAGGCGAGGACAACGAGGTCCTTCGCCTTGAGATGCCGCTGTCCCATGATGGTGGGGACGAGGAGAGGAGAACGAAGACGAGGAAGAGGAGCATCGTCGCGAAGGTGCCGGCGGCCCTGGCATGGAGGTCCCGTTGCCGAAGCAGCCGTGGCCTGAGAAAGAAAAACCTCCTCTTCCTCCTCGCCATCATACTCATGTTCATGTATAAGGTGGTCGATCGAGGCTGCAGTCTCCTCTCTCCTGTCTGCTTGCTGATTTGTTCGATGAGAAACTGCGAATCACTGAGTCAGCTAGTTCCGGAAATCGCATTGGACAGTGACCAGAGTATGATACTGGTGGAGGACGGTGAAATATTGAGGTATGGCGAAGACTTAAGCACACAAAAATTCCTAAATATTGTCCTAGTATCATAATACCATCAACATGCAATATTTTAACGAGACAAGTGTTGAAAGTACCTTGACAAGAATAAGTTAACTTGTATACAACCAAATGATCCTAGAAGTCCATGAAAATCTGTCAAACATAGATCAAACATGAATCGATAATGTATTGTTGAGAATAAAGAAAATATAGATAGTAGTGAAATTAAAGTTATACCGATGATGGATTTTTTAGTTACGTCAAGATCGTATAGGAGATCTAGGTAACTGCATCTGTCTTTCTTTCTTTCTTTGAAAAGCCTTTTTAATACTCCGAAAATCAAGTCCTTTGAATATCTCTCGCTCAATCTAGCACACCATCCAGATATTCACCTGTTGTTTGTTCGAATGTGGTCAAGTTAGAGAACAAAATGAGGAGCTGCACAATACAACAATGGTGGCATTGCATAGACTATACTTCACTAGTACTGTACAATTTTTCTCCCCAAGTGAGGATAAACCCTAACCCCATAATCTGGTGAGATTAATTAACAACAGCAAGCATATAAGTTAGAATCATATATTCCAATTCAGTATATGTTCTTGCAAAAGAAAATCAAATCAGTTGATAAAGAAGTACAAATACGAGAGAGGGCATGCATATATGCAGAACAAAAATTGGAGGCCTTGCCTGAAGGATGTGAACACAAATCAGTGATGCTGCTGCTGCTCAAGCCTCAAGTGCTCAAGTGCTCAAGTGCTCAAGTGCTGCTGCTCAAAGTGCTCAACCACTGTGCTGCTCAAAGAGCCTCAAGTCAACTTACTGCTTGCTGCTGATGCTGTGTGCGCACCGCCGACCCAGCCCTAGCTCGGCCGCCGCAGCCCGCCGCCCTGGCTGCACCTGCCGCAGTCCGGCGCAGCCCACAGCTCCTGCCCGCCGCGCCGCCGCCCCGCCTCCCGCCGCCGCAACGCCGAGCCGTGCCTGTGCGGCCACGTCGCCCGCGGGCCCTGCGGGCTGCAACGCCTGCGCCTCCTGCAGTCCCGCGCGCCACCGCCTGCGCCGCAAACCCCGAGCGCCCTCAGTCCTCGTCCTGGCTAGGGTTTGGTGGAGTTTTGGCTGGGCAAAATGGGCTAGATCAATTGCCAATTGGGCCCAATGAAATTGTGCTAATGGGCCAACGCTGGCCCATAAGGAATGGTTTCTTTGCTTCAGGGGCTTTTTTTCCTCTTTTCTATTTTTTAAATATATATATAATCTATAATTTATAATCTATAATCTATAGTCTATAACTATCTATGTTTCTATCCAAAATTTTCGTCCGTCTGGCTATTTTGTAGAAAACCCCTTGAGTGTTTATAAAATTAATCAGCAGTCCCAATGTTAAAAAGAAAGGGAGGACTTTAATGAAAAAAAGACATCCTACGTCCCTCCCTTCCATCGCCGCACGAGCTCTCGTGTGGCCACCCGTGTCGTGCATGCGACCCTCCCTCCCGTCCCCATCCGCACCGCGCCCGATTTCACCGTTGCAACGCACGGACACAATGCTAGTCTATCTATAAAACAAGTAGTGTTTCTACCCAAATTTTCGTTCGCCGACTATTTTGCGAGAAAATCCCTGAGTGTTTATAAAATCAACCCGCAGCCTCAAATGCTGAAAAGAAATGGAGGGCTTGGATGAAAAAGACCTCCCGCGCCCTCCCGCCCGTCCTCATCCGCGCCCCCCCCCGCCGCGCTGCGCCCTCCTCCCATCGCGCCGGAGCTCCCACGCCGCGCTGCGTCCCTCTCTCCCGTCCCCATCCACGCCACGTTCCGATTTCACCGTTACAACGCACGATACTTTGCTAGTAATATATATACCTATTTTTTTTCCTTTGAACCAGGTATTTTATTACCTAAGTTGCATATTGCGCCAGGTATTTTGGCCGAGCTTTGCACTTTAGACTAGCGCCCCCACACGTCAGCGTCCAAACATCTTCTCCATCAACATACTAGATCACAGATCTCCGCTGACGAGCTCCTAATTTATTCTCTAGAATAGAATTGCACAGGGGCTTTGCTCGCCCACCCATGACGGCGGTCATCAACGAGGATGACGGGATTGCAGACGTCTAGGGATAGGCCCACTACGATTTTTATGATTTGGCATGAACTTACATCCTATTTATATTATAATGTAATTAATGAAATTGCATTGCAATTGTTTTATAATTACATTTGACAGATTTTTAAGATAATTTTCAGTCAAATGTTATATAGATAGTCCCAATACTTATATGCATGGGAAATGAGGTTTGATTCTGAAATGGTACCCACCAGCAAAGACCTGGACAGATTATGAGGCATTATAATACGTACTACTGTTCAAGCAGCATTAGTTCTGTCTTTTCGAAAAAGAAAAAAGACGGGTGGAATATAAAGCAACATTTGGGCACAATGAGAGGGCAGATCGATACGGGTGTCAAAAGGGGTGTAAATTTGAGTAGTAAAATGTAACCAGTGGCCATATGTGCGATGGCGTGTAGGGGCAGGGCAGCTGATTTAACACTTAACAGGAAGAGAAAAGAAAAGGGCTGAAGTGAGTTTGAGCAGTGTTTTTGATTTTGCGAAAATCACCGTGGTTTTTTTCGTATTATAGGGGTGCGATACGTATCCATATGGTTTCGTTTAAATACTTTCACACGAATTCAAAAATTTAAAAAAAATTATTTTATCTCAAAAATATATTTATCAGTAATTAAAAAATAAAATTTTCTCTGACGATCGTGAAAAACGCAATATGTGACATGGTTTTCTCATGATTTAAGCGAAAAAACGTTCCTTGCATTGCATACTTGATTCCAAACTTTCCTTGCATAGACTTTTCCATCTCATAATGCTATCTGAATTTCTCAACCAAAAAAAGAAAAATAAAATAAATTAACACAGAGGAGTACTAGTGGTACACAAATGCACATTCTGCTAATGATCCATCCATCCATCTCACGGACCACTTATTTCATTAATTGCAAGGCTACTTACTGGATTCAAAGTTGTTCCTGCCTACAACACCACATTACCATGTATGCTTTGTCAGTGTCAGGTAATACAAGAATTAAACACAGGTGGTCTAAAAAATAGTACTGTATCATCCAAATTAAATCTCCTATAGGGGGTACAAACTGCAGGCAGCCAAAACTGAAATGCAACAAATGAAACACTACTAGCCTTGGGGGCCTGGGAGTTGTTGATCTCGAAAAGTTTAAAGGGCGTTGCGATTACGTTTTTCTGAAGCAGCATGAATGAAGGGATCCAGCAAAACAATAGGTATGCTTGGAAACGCCTTGTGACAAGGCTGACAATGTTCTTTTCGTAGCTTCAACAAAAATCACGATTGGCGATGGTAATACAACCCCTTTTTTGAATCCGCCTGGCTAGACGGACAAAGGGCGAGAGACCTCATGCCACTAGTTTACAAGATGGCTAAAAAGAAAGGCTGCTCCTTGAGGCGAGGAAAAGAGGATGACTCGTGGCTATATGACCTAAACTTGCATGGAAATATGACATGGTCGGTGAGCCTCATTGATTAATTAGTCACCTTATGAGGAGCGGTACGTCGAGTGCATTTCACAAGTGGGGAACAAGACCAAATCACATGGAAATTCATGAACCATGGGGAATACACAGCCTCCTCAGCCTACAAGGTGCAATACTGCGGGGCTCCAAATGCGCCCTTCAAGCAACTTATCTGGAAGGCCTGGGCCCCAGGAAAATGCAAATACCACATGTGGCTCATCATACAGAACAGAGTATGGACTTCTGATCGGCTGGTTGCTCGGGGCTGGAGAAACAACGGTCACTGCCCTCTATGCCGCACTTCTCCCGAGTCAGCCATACACCTTGTAGCTGAATGCAGATACTCGTCCAGGATTTGGAACATGGTAGCTGACTGGGTGGGCTTTTAACAGTTGAGAACGGCCAATTGAAGAGAGGCTGCGTCAATACAACAATGGTGGGAGAATCTAGGGAGCACCCTGGGAGTCCCAAGAAGGCGCTACGATCGCTAATCATCCTGGTTGCCTGGGAAATCTGAAAAGAGAGAAATAGAAGAATATTCGAGCATAAGAAGGCTTCGACAGGGCATGTCCTAAGTGTAATCAAAGAACAAGGTAAACTTTGGAACCTAGTGGGCGCCCAACATTTGAACGAGATAATAGGTTCCCCTGTATAGTCGCCTATAGTCGCTTAATCTTTTTCCTTCCTTTTCTTAAGGGTGTATTTTCTTTTTCCTTTTCTTAGGGGTGTTAGCCAAGGGCAAAGGGAAGATACGCGGGATCAAGATGACTTTGTGGGCGGGAAACAAAAGTCTAGCTCGCCTCGCCTTCAACGGCCGAATTGCTGCGGCCCAGAGGGAGTTTTCGTGATCGCCGCAAAGAAACCGACCCAGCTTAAGAATCATAGATTACTTTCCGCGAGTCTATGCGCGCCGTCGAACCGGGGATCAAGGGCGATCGGAGACCTCGCTGCAGAGCGAAGAGGACCTTATGGAGCGACAGGATGGCACGGAAGAAAATCGGCTGCAGCTACAGTCAGTAATCCTGGCCGGCAATGGCAATGTGCCGGAAGAACAGCAGCCGATGCGGCAAAACCCAGATTTGCTACAACACCTCGCCCTCGACAGCTCTGAAGCCCAATAGCTCCAACACTTCATCTCAATCACCTCTGACAAGCCTAAGCAATCGCTGTTGGGGGCCCGTCCCCCACCTCCAGCTCCGGTACTCAGAGGTGCACGCCGCAAGGCAATCCCGGCGGATTTCGTGCCTTGGAGAAGTGCACGTTTGCAACAGCAGGGGGCGGGAGCTCGCAAACACGCAATCACAAAAGCTCAAATTGTTAATATGCGCAAGCTGGGGGTCCTCGATGCGACTGAAGAGCCCACCTCAACTTCTCTGCAGAACTACCAGAATCTGTTTGAAGCCCCCCTTTCTGCTCAGCATATCGCGGCCCTAGCCGAGCTACTGCAAGTTAATATCGAAGAGGCGTCACCACTGTCGACGCCAGTTGAAGAGCAGTCGGCTACAATCTCTGTAGTCTGATTTTCTTTTGGGAGTTTGGTCCATGTTGGACTGTGTTTCTTTATTTTCCATGTCGTCGTCTTTAGGCTTTAGTGTGTTGGGCTGGAATGTGCGAGGGCTAAATAATGCTGATAAACGAGTGGTCGTAAAGGATTTGGTGGTGTCATCAGGCGTCTCTGTGGTTTGTATCCAAGAATCCAAGTTAGATTCAGTTACGGGGGAGATGGTTAGAGACATCTCGTGGCCCAAACTTTGGAGCTTTTGCGAGTTACCACTGAACAAACAAGGGCAGCATCCCGGTTGCTTGGAAGGAGAGTCTTTTCACGGGAAGTGTGGTTTTTGCAGGCAGGTGGTCCATAACAGTGCATCTAAACTGGATTTTGGGGGACCAATCCTGGTACTTGACCACAGTGTACGGTCCCCAGGAAGAAGCAGACAAATTTCTTTTTCTACAGGAGCTCTCAGATGTCAGAGAGGCATGCCCGGGGAAATGGTTGATTATAGGGGATTTTAATCTGATTGCCGAAGCGCAAGAGAAGAATAACTCAAGAATCAACAGAAGAATGATGGCTGCTTTTCGAAACAAACTAAATGAGTTAGAACTCCGGGACTTATACCTCTTCTACACGCGTATACTTGGAGTAACGAACGAAGACACCCAACAATGGCAAAACTAGACGAATGATGATGTCAGCGGATTGGGAAGAAAGCTTCCCTGAAGCGTATCTACAAGCACTAAGCTCTTCAATATCCGACCATTGTCCGATCCTTTTGACTTGTGGAGGTGGCTTCTCCCGGGATAGGAAATTCAGGTTTGAGGCCTTTTGGGCAAGGATGGAGGGTTTCCATGAAACTGTGAAAGATTGCTGGGAGCGTGAGGTGTTGTCCGAGGATCCCTTTGCGCGCCTGCATGTCAAGTTGGCAAGATTAGCAAAAAGCTTATCGAGATGGGGGCAGCGCAAAATCAGCAATATTAGGCTCCAAATCCAAATGGGCAATGACATCATCTTTCGGTTGGAAATTGCACAAGAAAACAGGCAGCTTTCGGAGGAGGAAAGAAGTTTGAGAGCAGCGATTAAGGGGCGACTACTAGCACTTGGGTCTCTCGAGAGAACAAGAATTCGACAAAGGGCCAAAGTCCGTTTCTTGTCAGTCGATCAAGCATCTACCTCTTTCTTCAGGTTAAAGTTGCTGACTAGAAGGAGGAAATTGCTAATACCGAGGCTAGAGCATAATGGGACGGTTGCTTCCACACAGCTCGATATGAAGAATATGGCCACGGAGTATTTCAAGTCTATAATGGGCGAGGACTCCTCAACTTCAAGACTAATTAACCTGGACAACATCTCTCTGACAAAAGCCGAGCTGAGCGCTCTCGAAGAAGACTTCTCAGAGGAAGAAGTGTGGCAAGCAGTTAAAGATTTACCTAGTGAAAAAGCGCCGGGGCCGGATGGATACATCGGGCTATTCTTTCAAACTTGCTGGGTCATAATTAAACAAGACATAATGGCTGCTCTAAAGAAGTTTGGTGAGGGCAACACACGAATCTTGAGTTGTTAAATTCAGCTTGTTTAACCTTAATTCCTAAAAAGGAAGAAGCAGCTTTGATTAAGGATTTTCGGCCGATAAGCTTGATCCATAGCTTCGCAAAGTTAGCGGCAAAGATCCTAGCAAGAAGACTAGCGCCAAGAATGCCTGAACTGGTGCCCGCTATGCAGACAACATTCATAAAAGGCCGCTCCATACATGAAAGCTTCATCTTCGTAAAAGGATTAATTCAGCAATTACACAAAAGAAAGAAAGAAACCGTTCTTCTGAAGCTTGACATCACCAAAGCTTTTGACACGGTTTCGTGGCCTTTCCTTTTGGATATGCTCAAGTTTAGAGGATTTGGCCCGGTTTGGCGCCGACGCCTACTTGCTCTATTGCAAACAGCCGAAACAAGTGTCCTCATCAACGGGTCGGCAGCTTACCCTTTTAAGCCAATGAGAGGGCTCAGACAGGGGGACCCGCTGTCCCCGCTTCTTTTTGTGCTAACGATGGATGTGCTTCAAGCTTTGGTAAGCAAAGCAGTAAGTTTGGGGTTGCTAAGCTCAATGCAGACAGGAAGGAGGAGAAACAGGGGGCCTCTATTGCCGAATATCTCTTTGTACGCTGACGATGCTATCATCTTCTTCAAGCCCTCTGTCCTCGAGGCTCACACAATCAAGGCGATCTTGATGCTCTTTGGGGAGGCCACGAGCCTGCACACAAATCTTGGCAAGAGCAGAATCACGCCACTTCATTGTGCACAACGAAAGCTTGAGATGACACAACAACTTTTGACTTGTGAAGTGCAAGACTTCCCAATAACTTACTTAGGGTTGCCACTCTCCACGAGAAGATTGACAAAGGCCGATCTGCAGCCATTAATTGATAAGACATCAAAGAAGGTTGCAGGGTGGATACCGAAGTTGATCTCCATTGATGGGCGGCTATGTCTGGTGAAATCCGTTCTCATGGCGCTACCAACGCATTTTTTGTCAGTGTTCAAGTTGCCTAAATGGGCCATCAAAGAAATTGAAAGGAAATGCAGAGGGTTCCTTTGGAAAGGACAGGAGAAAGTTAATGGAGGCCATTGTTTAGTCGCATGGGATAGGATATGCACTCCAATTGAAAAGGGGGGACTCGGAATCATAAACTTGCAACTTTTTGGACAATCCTCACAACTGAAATGGCCAACTCAACGTCCTGCACAACTAGACAGGCCGTGGGCCAATGTCAACTTCCAGTGGGACAAGGAGGTTTTACAAATGTTTGACGTCCTGGCGACTTATACAGTGGGAGATGGGAAGCTGACACCGTTCTGGACGGGGAATTGGTCAGGGAAAGGCGCAATCTGCTGGCGATGGCCTTGCCTAGCATCATTCATCAAGATATCGAGTTTAACGGTAGCGCAAGCTTTGGTGGGGCATAGGTGGGTGAGAGACATAGCAGGCTCTTTGTCAAACCAAGCAATGGGGGAATTCTTTGCTTTGTGGGATGAAGTGCAGCACATACAATTAAGCTCACAGAAGGATGAAATACACTGGAAGCCGGGGAAAAATGGAATGTTCTCCACATCTGAAACTTACTCAGTTTTCTTCCTGGCACATGAGGACTGCAGGATTGGGGAAGTTGTTTGGAAATCCAATGCACCATCTAGGGTCAAATTCTTCATGTGGGTAGCTTTGAAGGAAAAATGCTTGACAGCCGACAACTTGACAAAAAGGGGATGGCCATGCTCTGAATCCTGCCAGTTATGTGGGAACGATCAGGAGACTGGTCGACATCTCTTTGTTCGCTGTCAATTTACAGCCGAAGTCTGGTGCAGAGTTAGGCAAGAGACAGGTTGTGACTTTCCAACTCCAAGCGAGGATGGGCGGCGGCTGGAAATTTGGTGGGAGGACAGCCAATTGCGTTTTCAGCCGAGCTACAGAGCACGTTTCGACAACATGTGCATGCTGATCTCTTGGAGCATCTGGAAAGAGAGAAATGCGCGTATCTTTGAACACAAGATCAGATCAACACTCGAGATTGTGGGAGAAATTAAGGAGGAAGCGGCGGTATGGAAATCTGCCGGTTTTGACGTAGATGGTAGCGAGTAATTCCCCCTTGTCGCTGAAGGCTGCTTGTCGGCGCAACTTTGTTTTTTGTTTCTGTTCGTAGATGCCCTATCTCTAGTCCTCTTGCTTCGCTTTATTTGATTGTCCTGGATAACGGTGTTAACCCGGAATCTAGGATCGGCAACGTTATGCCGTTGTAATCGAATAAACTTTTCCTCCCTTAAACCTTAATGAAATTGGTTCGTCGAACTTCGGCCAACCCGACAAAAAAAAAAAGAAAATCTGCATCATCTGACATGTCAAGCATAGACAATTTTCCGGATCAGGATTGCATCTTGTGGCCGCTGAGTACCTCATTGGCTCCACCTGAGCTTCAGCAAAGAAGATCACTGTGTAAGCAAAGTTGTCTAATGACCCTATGTATGAATGGAAAGTGCCAAAAATGTTCCATAAAAATCTAAGGTAACCATTGCAAAAGCAAAATCGTCTATTAACCCTATGTATGCATGGAAAATGCCAAAATGTTCCCCCCCAAAAAAACGATGGTCAAATTGACGTGTTCTTGTTAACAGCTTTTTTCTTGTACATGTGGCTTCGTTGCGTCGAGCATAAGGCATGTAATCTAGTAAAAATAATGGAACAGAAATGATGCAACTTAACCTTAAGATCAGTTTTGTATATCACATATATAGGCTTGGCAAATGTGGCAATTAAGAAGAAAATACATATAATATATAGCATAAGAGAAGAGCGAGGTTAAAATAATAATATCACTTACTCTCTTCACGGTTAGTGACATCGATATGATAATTATTTTTCCAATAAAGCTTGTTGTTGTATATAGGGCCATCACGGTGGCTGCTAAGCTGACAAATGTGTTCAGCCCATAACAAATGTTCCCCAAAAGCACCAACAGTAGGGTTGATCTCACTGGCATCGGTAGGCCTCTGGTTGCTCTCCTCCGTAACGTCGTTAATTTGAGGCTGAATGATCAGATCGCTGCTCTTGTTCTTGTTCTTGTCAGTTTTAGTTCCTGAGTAGCGTTGCACACACTTACTTGAGCAGGGTCGAAAAGCAAATATATCACACAAGAACATACTTATACGGTGATATTATCTATATCTTTATCTCTATTTTTATTTATAATGCATCTTAACAATAATTCAAATCTAACATATTTCTCTTACTCACTTATTATCCAACGTACCCTCTTTATTTCATATTATTTCATATTTTTATTGTATGTATTCATGTATAAATTTAATTGTGAGAAGTTATTCGAGATTTTTTTTCTTTTTTTGCTTACGTACATGCAGATATGCAGATTATTCGAGATTTGTTTTTTACCTTACATGTGAATTTTAAAAGAAACGATCGATTATATTACTATATTATTACATAATAGGCCAATTAATCTGTTAGCAACCATCAAATTAATAAGGGGTAGATATACTAGTATATATCCAACGCAGTAAATCCCAGCACTATCGGCAACTTACCATCCATCCGTCATCAATTAATCAGCTTTCACAAGGAAAAGAACAAATAGATTCAATAGAGGCATTGATGAGTATGGTACAACGGAGAAGTGATGAATACTGGTAATGATCGATCTCAAGGGTCAATTTTTTTATTTGCCGGGCCTGCTCAAGATAGGCCGACCAAATTTACTTAAAATTAGAAGTATATAGATAGGGTCACTTATTTCATTAATGAGTTTGCAAGGCTACTGGATTACAAGTTATTCCTAAAAGAGCACAACAATTAGCATGGATGCTCTGTCAAGCACAAGAATTATTAAAACACATAGTGGTTTTACAAGTAGTAGCATCTCCTAAATTAAACCCCTAATGTAAAGCAGTACAACTCCAGCATCCAAAACTGAAAGGCTTCAGCCCGACGAAGCTAGTACTCGTCATCTTCTTGTGTATTATTATTATTAGGCGTGCAGTAACTGTGTGTCACATTATGCAGTAAGCTCGGACTACCTCGACGATAGGCGCACGGCACAGTGGGCATTTGCCGACCCCGTGGAGCAGCTCGCTTGCGCACTTTGAGCAGGTGCACATATGCCCACATCTGATCATATGCAAGTTAACAAGGTGTTCATATTGTCAGTCATGGCTAGCAACAGTACATCATTGATCATTCTACTGTTAGTTTCTGAAAGAGCAGTACAGCACCAACCTACCTGTAAAGAAGGGAGTCAATTTGCCTGTCACAGCAGATGCAGCATGTTCCTTTCCTCGCTAGCTTCCACGCTGATCCGTCCTCTAACATCCCTTCTTCGCCTGTTAAGCTCAAGGAACCATCTCAGTTTTGTCAGACATGTACAATGATTTGGTCAGGTTTACCAACAAGGACAATAAACAGGTTGAGAGATCAACTACTGACCTGCAGGAACGGCTAGTGATCTGTTCAGAGCAGCAGAGACTTCCTGTTTGATGGAGCGCTGCAACTCCATCTGCATTTCCATGCAAGCTTCCAGCATCTGCTGCATGCTGGTCATCCCTCGCTGTAATCCGGTCAGATCATCTCGCAGAACATGGATGGCATCCCAGTCCTGCCAAACACATTCCTTCCAGTTATGATAAGCCTATCTATCTACTCCTATATGCTGTACTATATCTGAACCATCCTGAAAGTCTGAAACTTTTCAGCAAGGGTGAATGAAGGCTCACAAACTCAGAGTGACGCATGGTTTGTTGACTCCAGTTATGGTGATGATGATGAGGCAGTTCCATCTGCCAATGCCGTTGCTGTGAAAGAATCGACGGCTGGTGACCTCTGGTGTCAGAAACAGTCTGATTTGTTGCTTCATCAATCCTGTCTTCACCTTGATCCTCGCTGAGTAACCCAGTAGCTGTTCCCTGCCTTTGATAATCCCAATCAAGAGGATCATCATGCTCTTCTTGTCTTCGAACGTACGATTGTATCAGCTGGTCCAAACTTTCTCGGAAGCCACTGCGAAGAAGATTAGAGACGCTACGCCTACAAAATACAGTAACCTGGTTGTGCATTATTCAACAAAAATGTGTAAATGCCATTTCATGTTCTTCTTGCTTGGAAAAAGAAGAAGTACCTGCTTAGGAGTTCTCTGAGCTCCACTCCATATACATCATCGTCCGGTGGACTGAACCTGTTAATATTTCGGTTGGAAGAAAAAGTTGGACCTGACCTCCATTGCGCTTCAGCTTCTTGAGAATTCATAACATTCCATTCTCCATCTTCACTACTAGATATCTCTCTTGACCATAGCAGATTAGTTTGCTGCTCGTAAGTTTCTTCTTCTTGTTGAGCTCTATTGTCAGATGGACTGGAAGAATCAGATTGTTCACTGATCTCTTCTGAGGACTCCGAATCTGAATAATCTTCATATCTGTGAAGCTGTTCTTGACCAAAGTCACTTTGGACAACATCATTACTGGTTGGTATACTTCTTTGGATATCTACATATTCATTTTCCATTGATTGATGTGTCTGGATTTCATTGTGTGTAGCATTTTCTTGGTGACGAACATTTTCATGTAAGTCCAGATCTACAATAGTATCCATGGGCCCAGTGTCAGAGTGGTTTGTTGCTCTGCCATTTGTGGTAACTTCTGTTCTTGACCGAACTTCTTCCCTAGTCAACAACAATATTGTGTCACCGTGATGCTGGAAATATATGGAAAAAGGAATATATTTCAAAACAACTGCAAAAAAATGTTCATTTGGCAACTTGACAAGAAATTATACTTATAACTGTCATGTCGAGTGCAAAGGGTACTTTTGAAGCCAATTAACTAAGTCACTGAAACTCTATTAAGCAAGGTCCAATCTTTGACGGCCAAGAAAACCAACATTAGAGCAGATGATGTCAGGCAAGGGAAGCCATACCTGAATCTAGAGACTGGATGACTCTGTCTAAGCTGTCCTAATTCTCTGGCTGCCATAGAGAGTGGTCTCTCATCATTCCCAGGCCTTCCAATATGGAAGGATCTACCTCGTAGAAAAGACTGTAAAATGATAATTATGAATCCCATGAAACAAAACATCGTTTTGTCAATTATTCTAAGGGGAAAAAAATCTGTCATTAGCACTTGAAATTTTTTGTTTACTCTAATAGAAGTCAGTTTCAGATAACTAAGCTACAGCTACGTTTCAGAAAGCAATACTGAAACAATTCATGGTAGGGAACTAGGTAGCTAGGGATCGACAACAGCGTTTTTTTTTCTGAATTTATTAGTCAACGATGGATTAAACTTCACGGATTTGATAAGTACTACCTCGTTTGTACTTTTTTTCTAACTCTAACTTCTTTAGTTTTAACCAAATTTATAAAAACATATAGCAATATTTTTAACAAAAAAATTTATCAAAATATATTCAATATTAGATTTAATAAAACTAATGTTGTACTATAAATGTCGCTATATTTTTATTTAAATTTGGTTAGACTTTTAAAAAGTTGACTCAAAGCGACTTATGATAGGTACCAGAGAGAGTAGTTAACTATGTGTAATGCAGCAAGTACAGAAGAGAGGGCCAAACATGAAGCAAGTACAAGTGGGGACTTGGAAAGAAAGGTGCTCAGCTCAGGCAAACTTTTCAGCTGTTTCTTTGGCAGGTCCATCAGAATTATTTTCATGACAAACAATTCCTTGATCAAAAGAGTTGAAAGAAAGATACTACGTACTCCCTACTCTTTTTTATGACACACACATGATCAGGCGTGCAATTGCTCATGAAATTGCTGAACAAGACTCAAGAGTGAAACAACATCTATCAACTCATCTATGTGTGTGTGTGTAGTAATAAGTAAGTATCAGCAGTTGTTTAGGTGAGAATTGAATTTGAAAGGTTCGCATTCATTTTCTCATTTCTGCCAAATGAAATGCAACCGTAATGCAGATCAGGTAATAGCTTTATCCACTAGTAGTCAATTTCAACAGAGATTTCCATTGGGAATAATTAAGAAAATCCTATGTGAAGCTAAGCGATGGCAGGCAGGTGTATTTGAGGTGACCTGAATGCGGGCGCGGTGAGCGAAGGCGGAGACGGCGCGGTGGTCGGAGAGGCCCTGCAGCTCGCGCTGGCGTTCCATGGCCATGCGCGTCACCACGTCCTGCCGGCCACGGCCACGCAGCCTGGGCGTGTGCGCGCCACCGTGGGCGTGGCCGTGGCCGTGGCCCTGGCTGGCCATGCGGACGCGCTCCCTCACGGCGCGCACCCGCTCGCGCTCGGTCTCGCCAAGCAACTCCTCGCCACGCCGATCCAACTGATGGGCGCCCCCGGCCCCGCGCGGGGAGGTCCGCGACGATGCCGTCCACTCCCGCGCGATCCTCCGCACGAGCGCGCGCTCCGGCGAGCGGGCACGCCGGGCGCTGTCGCCGTCGCGGGCGTCGTCTTGCGCGCGGAGGAAGGAGGCGTCGAGCATGGAGACGGCGTGGAGGCGCGCGAGCGCGAGCAGCTCGGAGTCGCGGTCGCGGCGGTCGATCACCTGGTCGCGCGCCAGCTGGCGGCGCCTCGCCGCCCACTGCGCGATGATCCTGGACGCCGCGGCGACCGACGACGACGTCTCGGCGGCGGAGCACGCGCGGTGGTCCTTGGCCCGGAGATCCGGCTCCATGGTGACTGGGTGCTCCATGGTATCCAGTACTCACTGTGCCACTAGTGGAAGGTAGCTAGCTGCTAGCTAGGGCGGGAGAGGCGGGGTGGCATAACTTAAGTAGTAGAGGAAGACAAGCTAGGGAAGATGGCATTTTTCAGCGGGCGGGAGAGCAGAGGTGGAGGAGCTGGACTTGCGGCGATCGATCGAGGGGAAGCAAAGGAGCAAATCCCGAGGCGTGGGGCTTGGGCTGGAGGAGGAAGACGATCGGAGAGCAGTTGCGTTGCGTACGCGCGGTGGTAGCGACGCTGCGATTATTAATAGCCCACACCACACACTTTTTCTTTTTTTTAAAAAAAATAAAGCTGTTGTATCCCGGGATCCCGTCTTAACGGGATGATATCAAATAGGTATCAAATCTATTACATCATAGACATAAAATAATATTTCATAGGTACCAACTGATACCTCTTCGATATCAACTGACATCTCTTCGGTATCAACTGACACCGGTTGGTATTAGGCTGATACCCGTCGATATCAGGACTAATACCTCTAGGTGTCAGGTCATATTTGTCAGATACCAATTGATATCTTGTTGGAACCGATCAAATACCTCAGCGGTATCGGTCGATACTTATTGGGTATCATATATAAGCTGAGAGGGGAATAGAAGAAGTGACTAAAATGGTTACCGGCGGGATAGCTACGGTGACGACGGTGATGCACCCCGTCCTCACTCGGCGGCTGACGTGATGACGGCAACAGCGATGCTTCCCATCCTCCCTCGACGCCTCCTCATGACTGAGACCGAGATCCCCTCCTCCTTTTCCTCTAGAAGCTTCCACACATCACAACTCTGCCTTCACCTCCATGTGCGGCCATGGCGACTTGGGGATAGGCAACAGCCACCATGACTGTCGCCAATCACACGTCCCATCGCCGAGAGCCCCTGGCGTCGCCGGCCCCATCCATCGTCGCTGCTACCACGACACACGCTCCATCGGCAACACAAGCTCTCTCAACGCCCCCTGTTTTATGTCTCCGCCTCTATGTCCTCGTCATCGCTGGCACCACAGCATCTGTCCTTATCACCATCTGCCTCTGTACTTGTTGCCATCGTGGGGGATCAGGGTCAAGGGGGAAGGATTTAGCTGTCCTTGTCACCCTCATCACCATCTATCTCCAGCCTTGTTGTTGCCGTGGGGGATCGAGGTTAGGGGAGAAGGATTTAGCCGTCCTCATCGCCCTTATCACCATCTGCCTCTTTCACCATGGGGGATTGGGGGTCGGAGAAGAAGGATCCCGTCAGGAACAGCACGCACGGGATTTTGGCTTACAGTTTTCCAAAAAAACCACACGGACAGATACAAGGTTTCATATTGATATAGCAGGAAAAATTACAAGATTACAATCATGTGAGACTATAATCAAAATGTAAAAACATACCACCTATACACCAGCTTGAGGAAAGAACCGACATTGAATCGACCACTGCTATTGCCACACCACACATATATGCATATGATGCCACGATGATATTGATATCAAAATAAGTATTTTGCGTGTTATTTTAGATGCACTAGTTGAGTTGGATATATTATACTGCTCTTAAACTAAGATGGGATGTGTGGTTTCAATCCCAAGGTGTCGTGTTCAATTTCCCACACGCTCATAATTTCTTTTCAAAAAATGTTTGGAGGGATGTCTCTCCCTCCAAATCTCGTTTTTTATACCGCTCTTAACTTATATATGTGTTGTTATATTTTATATATAATATGTATTAAAAATAGGATATATTTAATATACAATCATTTTCTTTTTTATTTACATTCTATAAAACCATTACTATCAACCTACATTCTAATGGTTTAGATTTTATTTTTTCTTCAGTTAACGTAGTAAATTCTAGACATCCAGAATGTCAGCTAGTATCTTACTAGATCCCGGTGACGCCGTCGCTTGTATGCCATCTTTTAGCCGTCCGATTTAGATCATGGACGATTGGACGGCCAATGACTATTTACAGTATGCGGCTGATCTAAAAAAGGAGGAATGTTTTCTTCTGGACAATGATGATCAGTGTGGAGGGTACTAATACTAATCATGATTAGGATGTGTCACCTTTCCCATAAAAAAACATTCATCATTATTCCAGCATGCATCTAAGACTATAGCCTAGGAAATGTGCTTAAAATATTGTGAGTACCTTAACAAAATAAGACACGAAAAATATTTTTAGTAACCATATAAGACGATATATAAGAAATGAGCGAATACCGCTCAAGAATAAAAATCCATCTCCTTAATAATACTATCGATCTGATCATCAGAACGATTTGTGTCAGACATGCACATACAACCACTTGGATAAACCGATTAGGAGAGAATTGTAGCCTGCATGATGCATGGTTCGTAGAGTGCTACTTCCCTCTCAAAATAACTTTATTTTTCACGTATCTCATATACATCAATACAAGAATAAAAATACTATCTAGTCTCAATATATTTGTCTCTATGTAATGATAACTTGAAAGATGAATTTAGTTTGAAATAAATTTGATGATAAAAAATAAAATTATTTTAGGACTTATAGAGTAGCAAACAAAGCTTATCATTGGCAGCCAAGCATACATGAACATGCTGAATGTGATTGTCTGCATTGTTCGATCGCATGCATGGGCGGGGATGGGATGCAAATGAAATCAATCGCTTGCACAGTTTGCACGCGTGTGGATCGTCTCTGATCGATCAAGGCAGAAATATGATGGGCAGGCCGGCCGATGATATATGATATATCCATGTAGCGTAGCTAGCGATCGATCTCGATCATCTGCATGCGTGCATGCCTGCCTGCCCCATGTCTGTACGTTTACTGATCGATCGAGAGCTGCAGGGTTGCTAGCTTCTAAGTCCCTAGCTGCCAAATCCCCGAGTAATCTCGAGAGGCCTTGCCTGCTTGTTGCCTACCTCCATGGCTGGATTCCTGGGGATCCAGTTCCCTTCCAAGCTTGCCTAGTAGGCCATCCATCCATCCATGGCGATCCATCTCTACTGTACTGATTGATGTACTGACAATGACGTACGGCCGGGTCACTCTCCTCTACCTGCAGCTAGCATATATATCCATGCATATGTCTTGCTGTTGCTGCATATGCTTCTTTCTTCAGAACATGTTCATCCTTTTTCTGCTTGCACGCTTTAATTCCATCTGCATGCTTAACTCCATTAGTTGATCTGTTAACTGCATGCTGTGGTTAGCTAGTATAATCCTTATTTGATCCTCGATTTTTTTCAGCCTTTTGCTTATCAGAAAAGGGATGGATGAAAGGAGCAAAATAAACCAAATGAAATCGATCGATCGGTTTCTTTAGTTTATGATATAGTGGTAGCATTATATCTGTCTGCTTCTGCATTTTTCTATCTTATCCTACTAATATGGCACGTTTCTCTTCTATATATGTCACAACCAACCAACGTGCGTGCGTCCCTTTTGTTATTAGACGCGATTGATCGCTCGATCGATCTAATACTGTTCAGTACATGTTTACCTCTCTCACTAGGCTGATCATTTTTTTACCGATTAATTTTTTTACAATTATTTATATCAAATTTGCAAAAAAAATATACGAGAGAATATTCTTCGAGAGATTATAATCCACTCCCCATTTATTATTATTGTTATATGATCTTCAGGGTCCAGCTAATCGTATCCATCTTTCTTTGTCAGCTTCTTTAGCTGCTGTCCTTTGCTGGATTCACTCACTATATCATAATTTCTATCATTATTAGTGGTATCCAATGTCTAGTTTTCTTCTTAAAAAAACAGTGGCATCCAATGTTGGTTTCTGCATAGTATTATTTACTATTAATGCTCATTAACATTTCCGCGGAAACGAGCACCAAATGATTCTGCATTTTCAGGAAACAAAAAAAAAGAATAATCAGAAACCTAGATTTCTTTATACAGCTGCGCTTTTCATGCTCATGATCTGAAGATTAAATCAGCTGAATGTAAAGGAAGATTGGAGGAGAGGAAGGAGTGATGGTGTGTCCCTGTCCCCTGACCACCTTACATACCCCACGGTTTCAGTGACGCTCCAAGTTCCAAGGCCAGAAAAATTGAAGCCATATCATCCACTGCCTGCTTTTACTCCTCTGTTTCAGTGTCACTCCACAACAAGTCGGCCATTGTTCATCTTCTTATCCGATTGATCATCCTTCGTTTTGCTTGGACCTTGTAAAGTGGAGTTTAGTGATCCAAGAGATGCAGTTCAGTTATTCAGTCAGTCAGGTTCTGGACCACCAATGGAAACTGGGAACAAGAACATGTACCTGCAAGCCTCTTGTCTGAATTTTCAGGCAATGATCGTCAACACGTAGGTTAACGGACTGTTCAAGTTGGTGATCATGTGGTAAAGAAGCTGGACACATGTCAGCGAACAGATAGCACTGTAACTGCACAATCGCCTATGACGATCATCGATCGATCTCACCTGAACATGCAGTCACAAGTGGATGCAATCATCATGCTAATTCTTTAACATACATGTTCAGGACGATTCTGCTCAGCTACACTGAAATGTAGTGCCTCGTTAAATGAAGTACTCATCAATCCTCATTATACAAGAAGAATTGGATGGATGTCATGAAACAGAAAAGGGCCACAACCCTTGATATTGTACATATTGCTTTTTCATTATTACAATAAATAACTAATTTAGGAGAGTATGGTGACTGTACTACTAACTAAATCTCTTGACACGATCACACTGTTCTCAGGGAGAGGGAAAAAAGAGCTAATACATTTTTATCAACAGTTAATCTCACTCTTGCTGGAATGGATGTAATCTTCGGGTGATCCGAGTAACCATATTAACAAATAACGTTCACCCTCCGAGTCAATCGAGAAACCGGTATACCGGACAAAAAATAGACAAGATATTACACAAATAATAATCAATCAGTTAAAAGGGCGTTATCTTGATAAGGTTTAGTGGTAGCCTTTTTCTCCAGGGAGAAGTCACAGACTCACAGTTCACCCTATCATCAAGACCTTCAGTCTTTTGCAGCTCATGCTCCAGTACCAACTAGCAAAGTCTGGTGCACATCATATCTGCTTCAGCACTTGGCTTTTGCTCTCACATGATAACATACTGTCATGGTGCAGACATGGCTCTGGTTCATGAAGTCCATCTGCGAAAGTAGAAGGGTTTTACACTGTGTACTAGCTAGCGAGTTCCTTTATAACAGACTGAATGATAAGAGGCATTCTGTGCACCACGGTACACAATGGGATCCCATTGGTCACGAGCTCGAATCAGCTTCACAAGAAATTTTGGCTGACGCATCCAAACTACCAAGTATCAATAACTGGAAGCAACCTATGTGACAAGAATGTATACACAGGTACCTGTGGTGTCAGTCTTTGTTATGGCAGGCAATAGTTCTCCAGCAAGCTAGAACCACCGTCCTCCTCCTTTCTTGGTAGCTTTCAGTTCCATCACTAATCGTTCCCGCTGAGCCTCTACCTCTGCATACTGCAAACTCATGTTGAGTAATCGCTCCTTCATATCTCTTAGCTCTCCTTCTAGTTGCAAAACCCTGTCGTTACTACTCTCCTTGCCGTTCCCAGCAGCAGATTGCCCATCAGGCATGGGACTGTATAGAAAAGGTAAAAAAAATATAAAACATGAATATCGTGATCTTCTGAATGGAAGGCAGCAGAGATTATCAGACTAGCCATGAAAAAGATTTGCCAAAGGAGATATGCTGTCCAAGTTCAACAGTATTGATGATTTAGCAAACCAACAAAATGAAACGTTTAACAACATAGCGTAAACATATTGCATCAAGATTTATGTTCCATAAACATTGTGTAATTCAGCTTAAATCTCACCAGCAGCTCACACACATCATGTGGTTCCAAACTAATGAGCATATATATATATATATATATATATATATATATATATATATATATATATATATATATATATATATATACACACACACACACACACACATATAGCAGACTGCAGTTGCATTGTAAGAATATCAAATTTTGATTCAAAGGTTAAATGGATAACTGTTACAAAGGAAAGAAATGTGCTTCTATGCTTGGGGTTTTCTAGGATGGGTAATACATAACAAAAGGCATGCAAGTTTTGGTCAGCACTACAGAAGGAAAGGAGGAAGCTCGTCAATTCATGAAAGCGGATTGTGCAAAAATTGAGGAAGTTGCTATGGGAGTGTTTGCTAGTCATGGATGGCGGTTTACAAATAGAATTGCTTTGTAATAATTGCTTTGTAATAAGGATAGTTGTTATTTTCTTTATTCTCTCATGGATCAAACATTTGTCTTTGAGATTCATTGAATTTCTAGACCCTAAGTTTGTAATAATGGACAGCTATATGCATTTATCAATGCAGAGGCTAAAATATTAATATATTCCCTTTTCTAAAAAGTTTAGAGCAGAAGGAATACCTCTTCTGTTGAGCTCTGTACATCTTATTTTCCTCTAAAGCCTCTGCAAGCTTAGCTTCCAATACTTGGATCTTCGAATGAATGCCAGATACCTCATCAACTGGAGAACCCCCAATCTCCTGCAGTTACAAGGAAATACATGGCACAGACAGACATTAAGAACACCAATAAAATCAACAAAAATAATCATGATAAGCACTTTTTAGGGCTAACCTGCTTTCCAAGGTCCTCTTCTTTGATGTGGGCCATCTGCTCGAGCTGACTTGTAAGGTCCTCATTTTCCTGCTCAAGAGATTGTATCTTTCTCTGGTACTCGCTATTTGATCTCTTGATTCTATTAAGTTCATTCTTTAGCTCTGCTTCATGTACATGCGATGCTTCCACTGCAGATAGATCACTCTCCAGCCTTACAAGCTTTGCCTGCATAGCTATTCTGCTTCGTTTTTCTTCTTCACCATTGTCCAAAGTCTCCTGCATATTTGACATTTTATCTGTCAGCATAGCCTTCTGCGCCTTCAATTCTTCACATTCCTCAGTAACAGAACGATGTAACTCCTCCAGTTTTCCTCTTTCAAACTTAGACTCATCAAGAGAACTTTTAAGTTTGAGAACTTCGTCTTGAAGGCCCATTATTTTCTGAACTTGAAGTTTCAGACCAGATATTTCTTCCATCATTTGCTGCTTCTCATAATCACTGGCTTTAAGCTTCAATTCTAATTCACCAGAAGATTTCCTTAACTTATCTTCATTGGATTTAGCATCTTCCATCAATTTTTTCATATGTTCAGCATCTGCTGCCAACATTTCCTCGCTTTGTTTGGATGCATTAAGGGAGTCAACCAAGCCTTTAATCTTGCTTTTAGACTCCTTCCGAAGGTCTTCCAATTGAGACTCGTAATGCCTCAATTGTGCACTTACATCCTGGAGACTAGCCTCAAGTTTGACCTTGTCTGCTCGTAAGACAGAGACCTCTCGAATGGCCTCCACTGTGGCATTTTCTCGCTCCTCATGTGTGGAGGAGGCCTGTGCAGTGAGGCTCATGACCTCCCTCTCAAGATTCTCTACCTCAAGAGTTTTTTCTTTCTCAATCTTGTTTAGCATGAAATGTGCACGGTTTATTTTTTCTTCTTGCTCCGTGTGCTCCTGGAATATGCTCTCCAGTTCTGATAGTAAAGACTGCTCTTTGGAAGAAATGTCTTTCTGAAGTGAAGAAAGCTTTGCCTCTAGGAATTCTACTGTTTTGCAAAAATCAAGGTTTCGTTTTTTCGAGTTATCCAATTCCTGTTCTTGCTGAGTGAGATGGCCATGCAACTCCAATTTCTGCCTCTTTAGATCTGCAGTTTGATTCTGCAGAGAACTGCACTCTTCAATAAGGCTCTCAACTGTGGATTGCAGTTTAGAATTAGATCTCCTCAGAACCTCTGAATCATCTTGTGCTTCGGACAATTTTCTCTGAGCTTCTTGTTGTTTTTGCTTAAACTCAAGCCTTTGAGTTTCCATCTCTGCTTGCTGGCGCTCTACTTTATCTTTGAGATTGACGATAAGTGATTTAGAATCATGTATCTGCAGCTCGCTTGACTCCTTTTCATTTGTCATGTATGTCAACTGAGCTTCCAGTCCAGAAATGCGTTCCGATAGCTCTATGTTTTCCTGTTCCAGGTCCGATATATGTAGCTCTAGGTCAGCTTTGCAACTCTCCAGTTCAGTTACCTTTCTTTCCAGAACCTTATTGGCAGAAACATGGGAATCTATGCTGCTTGAAAGCACAAGGATATCTTGCCGCACCTCATCCAAGCATTTCAAGAAATGCTACTTTCTTTAAGTGATGCTTCCAGGCGTTCCTCCAACCGACTCTTCTCTGCCTGAATTTTAGAAATAACGCTTTCCATTTCAACTTTGGAACATCGCAAATCATCATTTTCCTGCTGCTGTAGCTGAATTTTGGCCTTCAACATATCTGTCTCAGGTTCACTATCCAGACCATCTCTAAATTGGTATCCTCTTGCACCACTTGTTTGAACACCTTCCCCTGCCGTGGAATGTGAACCTTCAAGCTTCTGCCTCAGCTCAGATAACTCAAGATTTCTTTGTTCTAGCTCCTCTTGGCTTTTTTGGAACTTCTCTTCTAGCTCGTAGGTTTGAGACCTAAAATTCAGCAGCTTCAGCTCAAGGTCAGCACATTTTTCCTGTAATACTTTTGAGCTAGATATTGATGCATCAGCAAAACTTCCAGTGTGCAGCAACTCCTTGCTCCTAAGCTCCTCTTCCAGTTGACATATCTGTGATTTAAGCTCTTCAATTTGCAAACTGCTTTTGTCTGGAATAAAAGGGCCCTGACCTTTTGTAACGCTACCCACTTCTTTCAGCTTGTATATAAGCTCCAAATTTTCGTCTGTTAGCTCTGAACAATCTTTCTCAAGCTCTTGTATTTTAACCCTTAAAAGTTCATTTTCTTTCTCCAGTTCAAGATAAACAGCATCAGAACCTAAATTTTCAATATTGAGCACACGATTTAGTTTCTCTCTCAACATTGTGATCTCCTCCTCTTTAATTGACAGTTGCTTAGCCCATTCTGTATCCTGTTTGACTAACGGACCCTTTTTTACAGCATCAGGGTCAGTGACATTCTTGACCTTAGAAATTTTAGATATTTCTGCTTTCTGTTCTTCTATGGTCTCTTCCAACTCCTGAAGAATAGAAACAAGCTCTATATTTGCTTCTTGAGTATTTTTCAGTTGTATGGATAAGTTTGCATTTGATTCTTTCAGAAACTTCACATCATCTTCAAGTTCCTTCTGCAGATCAATCCAGTCCCCATATTTGGAGGTTCCTCCAACCTTTTGTCGTGTGGTTACCTCTTGCATAGATGCCTTCAATTCTTCAATTTCTTGCCTATAGGAATCCCGTTCAGCATGCGCAGCAGACAGCTCAGCTTCTAGCTCAGCCTGTTGCTTGGATTTCTCGGAACATTCCTTCTTCAACATCTCCAGATCAGCCTTCAACTTGCGAGAATGCCGTTCCCACATTTTCGCCTCGTCACGGAGTTCCTCAATTGTTTCTTCAGCCGCTTCAAGAAGCTCTTTGGATGAATCAGACGTCCCTAATGATAACTGACCAAACCCATTTCCAAATGATTTTGGAGTATTCCCTTGCAACACATTTGGACCTGATGCACGGGAACTGAAAGATGAATTGTTTGATCTAAATCCATCATCACCACGACTGGCGCTAACGTAACTCACGTACGAGCTGGCAGAATCCTGCCTTCCCACATGCACACCCCCATTAGAGCTGTCTCTAGGGGATAAGTTTGTTCTATCCGCGGTACTATCTCCAGAATTAGAACTCCGGTGGGACCCAGATGCTGAGAAACTCATTTCCTGAAAAAAAAAAAGAAGATAGGGAATAATCACGCATGCATAATGCTGTTGTAAACATCATCTGCAAAATGACAGAAGTGATATATATGCCCACATAAAACAAAACATATAGACATTCATTGGAGCTAGACTTCCCACACAATATAGTTGAATATTTAGCACATGAGAAATATGCAAAACAATTTAACGATATGTGCTAATGAACAAAGGCAAATGACTTCAGAGTCAGGAGTTGGCTTTGAAGAAAAGGTCCTGAAAGTGGATATTTTGTTTCAATTCTTTCCAGGGTATCTACATATCAGGACATAGAAACTGGGGTGTTCCAACTTAGCATAACTATATGTTTTGGGAATTATCATAACTATTGAAGTAGCAAATGGCTTAGAAATTGAACAGATGGACCATCGGAAGAACCTAACATCTGTGACTAAACCAATTAGCATTTCCAGTGAAATTTAACAGTCAAATGAGAAGCCGTCTCGAGAGCCCCCAACAAGAGTGACATCCTTAATATTGGAGATATGAGCCTAAACAATAAAAAATCACATAACACGTTTTGGCGAAGACAAATGAAATTAAGATGGATAAAACTGTTTTAAACATTGGCATACCCTGTTTCCAAGTTCATCTTGAGTATTGCTACCTAACGGATTTCCTGATGAAGAGCGAACACTCCTATTTGCAACACTATCAGAGCCATCTGACTTGCTGTCAATATCATCATTGGTTGGACCACGGTCATCGAGACGGGGGGATAAATCCTTCCAAGATCTCACACCACTGCGTAGAAATGGGAACATTGTAAAGGGGAAATATAGTGGGAAAACAGTATAGTGAGACTAAAAGGCTGTGTTGTAGGACAAAAAATAAGATGAACAAAGCTGAAGCTTCAGAATTAGTTACCTCGACTTAGACTTGGTACCAAGATATTGAACCTTAAGCTGCACAGGAAGAACAAATTGCACTATAAGCCTTTTTTTTTGGAAAGAAACACATAGCACTAAGAACTGAGTCAATGTATTTGGGGGGGGGGGAATAGCTTTAGAAGGAAAAGCATAAAATCAGTAAAGTTACCTGTAAAACTGTTCCAGAGTTGCATCTCTTCAACGGCAAAGAGATAGCAGTTGGGTCCACCAAACTCAGAAAGTTAGTCAGATTTAGGAAGATCTCCCCAAGAACACCACTTTTTATGGATCCCTGCAACATGAGAATTGTTGGTAGTGACACAAACAAACAACAGTAAAGTTCGGCATCAATATGATAGGTTGGTCCAGATTACATATGGCTGAAAGGAAAATCATAACAATGCAAGCAATATCCATACCACAGAAACAACAATCTTGTATTGGCATTCATCAAATTCTTTTGACACTTCATCTTGAGAGAACCATATTGATTCCAATATGTTGTCAGGCCATTGGCAAATTCCACTGCGGGCAGCTGCTTTACTGGACTTGGCAACTGTTTTTCCAGTATCCACTGAGACAATCGAAAGGAACAGCCTGTCTGATACTGCCGGGACCTGTCAAAACACAGATCAGTAAGGTATAAAGATGGGGCAATATGCGTACCAGAGGTACTGCAGGAAATGCAGCCGAAATCATAGCACATTTTGCAGGCTTCTGTATTCATTTATTACCAGGATAACAACTAGACGCACACTATAGTTGGGACGGCATTGACCCTCCATTGGGATGTGATTTTGTGCTAGTTGTGAGAATTGAACATGCCAGTTACAAGATGAGTATAAATGCTGTGCGCTCTGAAACGAAACCTCCTGTGAATGGCACCCCAAGACGACCGGTGTGGTTGCATATATAACGGTAAAAAATGTCTCTTTTATTGGGGAAAATTGCTCCTTTGCCATTGAATGACTGAATGGATGAATTGGAGCAGGGAAGTATGGGGTGATAGGTAGCAGATGCAGGAAATGCGAAAGTTTGGATGCTAGATGAATGGAGCTCGCGAAGCGATTACAAGGAGATTCCCCATGTGAGGAACCGGAATCCGAATCCGAATCCGAATCCCATTATCCCAAGGCCCAAGGTGAGCAGGGGAAGAAGGAATGGATCGAGAGCAGAGCATGGTAGGTAGCGTACCTGGACGGCGCGGAAGTTGGAGAAGCGGAAGTCAAAGCGCTGGCCGACGCGGTCCGACGAGCGGTGGCGGTGCAGCTTGAACATCCTGTTGTCCTCTCTATCGGCGGCGAGGCGATGGGGGGGCGGTGGTCAGCGGTCGAGATTGGGATTGGGGTTTGCTTGTGGCAGAGTCGGCAGCAGCGAGGTACAGCAAAAGTTGGTGTTGGCTGGTGGTTTTGGGGAATCAACTCATGGTGGATCCGCACCTGCCCCCTCGCGCGCCATGTCTCACTCGACTGAGTTCGCCTCGCCGGGAAGAAGAAGCAGCAGAAGAGAAAGGTATAGAAGAGGTGGGGGGTGGTGGAAAGGATTCCCCTTTTCTGCTCCTCTTTCAATCGCTGGAGTATAATTAACGCCGTGGAGTAATTAATTAACTAGAGGATACTCTACTCTACTCCACTCCGGCACAGCTGCTCGCTAAGCCCAGCTAATTAAGCCTTTTTCATTTTTGGCCGTTTGTCCACGCGCTGCCCTCTTGCCATGGGAATGGCCGCCCCCCCACACCTCCGCTGCTCCGCCGTCGGCCATGGCCGGCCATCGACGGCCGGCTTTGCGCCTTGGCTTAATTAGCTACTACTCCAGCATTACTCACATTCAGCACCAGATCAATGTGCAGCTAGTACTAAACTACAGTAACCGTTAGCTGTAAATGTAACCAAACGTACGTTTTGCTTTCCTCTCATTTGCTTTGCTTCCCTTTTGCTTGCGATGTCAAGACATCTATCTATGCGTATGCATGGTTCTTGGGGTTACTTCTACGCACGTATGCCACACAAACCTTGTAGTAATTCGTCGGCTTCCTGCTGTCTCAACTCGTCTGATCATCCTCTCCTGAAACTTACCAATAATTGTTGTTTCTCTTTCAATGCCCTCCCTACCAGTAGTAGTTACAGCGTCACTGGGCTGACACTGACAGCAACACTTTATTAGTGGATCCATGGACGCACACGTCGGACACATCGCTCAATCATAGAAGTATGGCTTTCTATTGATCTGCATCATCGATACGAGTTTATATCTCGCCTTCCTTAATTTGCTGGTTTTGTCTTGTTACCACATGCATGCGTGTAACAATTCTCTGTCAACTTTTCGGGTAAGCATCAACGTTCAGCTTTCGATCGATTTGCCTTGCTGTGTGATCATGTGCATTTGCAGCACATGGATGGGATATTCTGTTGCAAATGACCGCCGATTCGTCACCTCCTCGGCTTACGCTTGTTAAGTCCTCAGAGTTTCAGACTAATTTTGCCCCAGTTAGCTTAATTATGTGCCTCACCACAACTACTTAAGCTGACCACATGATGAGCACAAATCAGGTGGCTAATCCACCCTGACACTTTACAGTCCTAACAAGCAACAACAATGTTCCAGTTTCCCAGAATTTTTAGGATCTAATTGATGTTTCAGTTAACTGGAAACCGTCGTCTCTTAAAACCGTACTAATTAAGTATCGCGATCGATCGAGCTGGTGCAGGTACAGCACAGGTTTATTATATTTGAAACAATGCGTCTAATTGGTAGGTTGGTTTGATGATAGGAATACAGTAGTGAAATCTGATTAGTTGCGGTCACATAAGGTCAATCTTTCTTTCTCGATGCATTGCATGGACCACGGCTAGCTCGACCCGTTGGGAGTGTACGATATGCAACTTTAATTAATTTGTTGTCACATGTGCCTGTCTTTTGCAGGCATTCAGGTAGCACTACATACATACTAGGAGTAGATCAGAGATGCATTGCTAATTTGCTCTCTGATTCTCTCAACAAGAAACTGATGAAAGGAAAGCAAAGCAAAGAATTGGTGCATTACTGGTCCTATGTATAATTAAGGATTATGAATTATTTTCCCTGCTTAATTGCTGCCTCAATGATTAAGAACTAATGAAGCTGGGGCCTAAGTAAAAGGCAGTTATAGAAGAAGGCCGGCCAAGCTAGTTCAGGTACAATGGTCCAGTAGCTGCACTAATTAAATTGTACGCTACATGTATGTATGTTTCCTTTCACCAACAGTGCGTACGTGCACCAATCGATCTGTGCCTGCATTGCATATATGTGTTTGTCGAGTTGGTTAGTACAGGCTACACGTAGTACGTCTACCAGTTGATGTTGATTAATTAAATTGATCAACAGATTCTTCCCTGCACTGCATTTGCATGCCTGCCTCTCTTCTCTTATCTATCGTCATTAGGTACATCTTCGGTCATGAGATCAGATCACCAAAACACAAAGCAGCTGAAGTGCTCATGCATGGTTTGTCATCCATAATAAAGTATGGACCTCCGACCAACTTGTGGTCAGGGGATAAAGAAACAGTAGCCAGTGCTCTATATCGTAACTCACCCGAGACGGTTCTATATCTTGTAGCCACCTGCAGATATTCTACCAAGATCTAAAGTTTTATGGCCAACTAGATAGGGTTCCAACAGCTGCAATCGATGCAGTGGAAGGAGGCCCAATCTGTACAGAGCTGATGGGAAAACCTAGCCAATACACCGGGTGTTCCAAAGAAAGGCATGTGATCCCTATCCCTTATGTTGTTGGTTGAGTAGGAGATCTGAAAAGAACGCAACCTGCGAACTTTTGACCGCAAAGAGGCGGCAACGGGTCATCTCCTTGCAACAATCAAAGAGGAGGCAAAGCTTTGGGGCTAGCCGGCGCTAAGCATTTGTGGGAGATCTTGTCATCCATTGTATAGAGCCCCTTTTTTTTCTTTCATTTCTTTCGGATGTAATTATTTCTTCTTTATTCAATGAAAAACACTATCATGTCATTTTTCTTTCGAAAAAAAGCAAACGGGATCGATGACCCATGCAGATCGTATAAATAATAAAGGTATAATACAAAGGAAAAAACCAGGTACAATTATGTAAATTAAAATACATACACATCTCAAAAAAAAGTAAATTGTATTCACAGTATGTTAATTTAATGGGTGAGCATAATTTAGTATAAGAAATGTAGAAAAACTTAACAAGTGGTGAAACAACTTAATTATTTTGAGTATTTTTTGCTACACACATTCAGTTTTTAAGTGCCCATTTTGTTAATATAATCATGCAGATTTGCATAAGCATACTTATTTTTTATCATTCTAGTAAGTAAAGGTCAATTAAATCCTAGTGTGTATAAATTTTTCGGTTCAGATTTGAGATGGTGAAAAAAATCCAAACAAGTGGTGTAAATTGGTTGAGCAACATAATTCTTATAGATTACATTGAAGATTGTAACACAATATCCATAATATTGCTATGTGATGGCATAGTAACATTGTGAAAAAAACTCACATAAATATTAAATTATCAAGTTTTTTTATTAGAGTACGCCCATCTACCAAGTTATTACACTTGCATATTCCTTTTTTAAGTTTTTATGCTAAATCACACCAACCTGGCATTACACTTGCATATTCCTTTTTTAAGTTTTTATGCTAAATCACACCAACCTGGCAACTCGTTCAAGGTTCTTTTTCCTACAGAGAGTGATCTTACAAAGATGGCAATGTTTAATACCGAAATGAAAGAAGGGGTGACTCTTAAGTTTCAGGATTCAAGAAAGACGAGGAATATTTTGGCCATGCTCTACCAGTGTTATGGATGAGAGTGTTAAACTTTCCAAATATTTTAAAAGAATATTCAGTTTTGTGGGCGTTGGAAACTATTTTTAGGGTTACTCAAGAGGTAGACATGGTGACTAGCAGAGCAAATAGTTTTGGTCGGTTTGGAGTGGCGGTCCTAGAGCCAGAGGCATTTTCAACGAAGCTAGATGTTGTCATTGGTAATAGGTACTTCCAGCTACATTTTGAGGTTGAGCCATATCTTCCAAACATTGGGCTGCGAGGTATCTAGAGCTCTGAAGACAATGACAACAATGAGCAGGGGAATGGGTCATCTAAAGACACTGAGATGGGGGAACCACAGTTTTATGGCAGCACAGATACAATCCCATTAAGGGTTGCAAAAATTAACAAGGCTAGAAAAGATGTGAGTAATTCAGAAGCTCGGATAGACTTGAATCTCGAGAACGATGATTTATTAAGGGAAGAGAGTAATCTAAGGGATGCAGTTTATGAATTTGCGGGGGCTAAGAAGGTGCAGTTGGTGGAGGTGAGAGCGGCAGACACCCTGGTACCTGCTAGATCATCGGCATTGGTACCCTTGTAGCAACAAGTGGTGAGAAGAAAAAAGGCCAAAGCAACAGGTGGTGGTATAGGAAAATCACGAGAAGCAACAGTCCTCAATTGAGTCTTCTATGTTTGAGGAAGAATCTTTCGGGGCGACGCAGGCGGATGGGGCAGTGCATGGTTTTATTTGCGCCTGAGGATCAACATTTGGGACACTTCTTGACGCCATGGTTGATGCAGGCGTGCCAACCGATGGTGGGTCAAAGAAGGTGATTGGAAGCGTCATGAGAATAGCAGCTTTGTCAGATGGAGAGCTTACACCTGTGCGACGCAGCAAGCGAAATGCAGATGCCACTGATGTACACTCTCTTGAGAAGGCAGGAAAAAGAGTCGTCATTAAAAACCTCGAGAAAATCCTAGGTCATCTTCAGAGTAACATATTGGACAAGACATTGGACTTTACTTTAGAACTTTAGAAGGAGGAGGATCGTCTATTCATGAAGGCGAATTATAGAGTGATTGAAGCGACTGTGATGAAGGTGTTTGCAAGGTATAGCTGACGTTTTAGCAATCGAATTAAGTTTTAGTTCTTACTAGCTTAAACTCATATTGTTTTTATTGAATTCTATTAATCTTGTTTGAGACTATAATAATAAACAATCATATGCATTAATCGATGTAAAAGCTGAGATATTAATATATTCTTTTTAAAAAACGGCAACTCGTTGTATCGTGGGTAAAAACCTAGGATTAACAACAAACACAAACTTTGAATCCGATAGGAGCATACGAAGGCGTATGGTGCCCGTTTTTGGAATTTTTGACATTTATAATTTTAATTTTTTAAAGATTTACAAAAATAATTTTTGAATTTGAAAATTTACAAAACTAGTCTCTTCCCGCCCTCCGGGAGGGTGTGATTGGATAAAACGCCCTCTCGGGGCGTATTATCCGACGTGGCAGACGGCCGTTGGGTGCCGCCGCGCGCGGCGAAATTTTGCAGCGGCTTCCTTTCCGCCCTTGCTAAGGGCGTTTCCCTGTTCACGAGGGGCGCCGCAAAAGGGCGGCCGCCCTGTCATTTTTGCAGGCGGCCCCCTTCCCGCCCTTACCAAGGGCGTTTTTTCCCTGTTTTACAGGCGGCCCCCTTTTCCCGTCCCCTGGAAAGGCGTTTTTATCCTAAACCCTAATCGGCCGACCCTTTCTCGTATTGTTTGAAATGTAAAATGTTATCGTTGTATTGTTACAAATGTAACTGATCCATTTGATTTGTCGTATTGTTCTCAAATGTGGTATACTTGAATTTGTTCTCAATGTGCTTAATAATGGAGCCTGGTTCAAAATCCGTGTTTTCAACAACATGGTTGTACATCTCAACGGCAACAAACGTCGAGGTGATGTTGCGGTGGTACTTATCTACCCCCGGCAACAGACATGTGTGCTCACCAACAATGCTCACTTTCCAATAGTCACTCCATTTCCCCTTGTATGCATGAACGCGCCACGAACAATCATCCTTCATACACTTCACGTCATACACATAGTTCGTAGACTTCACCACCCTAAACTCTCTATGCAAAGACACCGCTCAATGCTTCATTGCCTCTTTCATGTCTTCCTTATGAGCATACCTAGCACCCTGGATGACCTCGTTATCCTTGTATTCAAATGAAACATGTTGCCCTTCCGAGTTAACAAGCTGAGAGAAATCAGCTTGTTCCCAATCGACGGGCATGACATCTTCTTCCTCGTCCGATGATTCATCACCCTCCGCCTGCTCATTTTCAGAATCCTCCCTCTCCATTTCTTCAATAATTGCTTCGATTCTCTCCTCCTCGTCGCTCCTGTCGCTCCTCCCAGGACGTGGAGGGGGCAGCACCTGTGGAGGTTGGGGCAGGATTCTTAGGGTTCCAAACCCGAGCCTCCTCCTTGCGGGCCACCCGGTCAGCGAGCTCAAAGAGCTCTGTGGTAGTCCGGGGGGCCTTGGACTTGATCTTCTCCAACATAACGTCGTGGCATACACCACTCCGAAAGGCGAAGATCACTGCATGGTCAGCGATAGAGGGTATGGTGTTGCGTACCTGGCAAAAACGCTGGATGTATTTGCGCAGGGACTCGTCCTCTCCTCGTCGGACCATGTGGAGGTCTGCCTCCACTCCCGGGCGTGGGTACATGCCCTGGAAGTTGGAGGTGAACTGCCGGCACAGGTCGTCCCAAGAAGTGACCGACTGGACCGGCAGATTCATCAACCAGGAGCGGGCCTGGCCCTTGAGCACCATGGGGAATAAGTTGACCATGACGTGCTCGTCACCTCCAGCAGCCTCGATGGCTGTGGTGTAGATCTGGAGGAACTCGGTGGGATTCACCGAGCCGTCGTATTTCTCCGTAAGGGCCGGCCTAAACTTGCTAGGCCAGCGCATATTACGAAGGCTGGCAACGAAGGCCTGGCAGCCGTTGCCGGCCAGAGGGGGCGACAACGTGCGGGACCCCTTAGGGCGTCGTGGACCCTCCTGCTCGCGGCTGGGCCATAATGGCCGCTCGTCGTCCCCTGAGGGGCTCCTCCTGTGGGAAGGCCGCTGCGGCCGCTCGCCGACTGGTTGCGCCGCCTAACGAGGAGGCACAATCCGGAGCCCGCCTCATGCGGCGCTCGTCACGCGCTGCTCGATGCGAGGCGGGCGTCCTGCTCGCATATAGCAAATCTCGGGCGCCTCGGTTGGGCCGCCGTCGAGAGGCTTTCTTCCGCTCGCGGCGGCAAGCGCCGCCCGAGCCCGTCGCCGAGAGGATGAGCTCACCGCGGTATGTGAACCGCGCGGTTGGTGGCTGGAGGAAGCGAGGTCAGCGGCCAGCTGACGCTGGGCCGTGCCTACCAGCTTCGCCACGTCGTCGATCCAACGCTTGGCGTTGGATCCCTCGCCCGGGGTGACCGGGGGGTGGCGCAAGAGAGCTTCTGCCGCCTGAAAAACGCCTTCTGGCGTGCCAAACTCCAGGCGATGGTGGACGTCTCCCGAGAGGCTCGCCGCACGCCCGCTAGGGCGTGGCCCGGATCCCGCAGAGCGTTGACAGCCCGCGGGTGCTCGGCCCTCCGCCCGCAGCCCGCCGTTTCGGGGGCAGAGAAGGTGGCGCGGCCTGGCCGCCGCCGTTGCCATCAGAGGCGGTGAGGGAGACGAAGATCCTTCCCCCCTTGAGCGGAGGTGGCGGAAGTTGGGGCTATGTCCGCCCGTGTCAACCTCCTCCGCCGCCTTGTTAGCCAGGTTGCACTCGCAGGTAGTGAGCGAGCTTGAGGCGGGCCGTGGGACGTGGCCGTGAACCATAGCGAAGACGGGGAGAAAGGGTTTCCCGCAAGAAAACGGAAGGAATACGGGAGTTTAAACCAAAATACGGTGCTCTCCCCCTACCTGGCGCGCCAGCTGTCGATGTCGGAGATCGACACGCGGGAATCCGATGGACCCCCTTTCTGGTTCGGCACGGGGAGCGGTGAACCTTGGCTTAAACTCACGGTGAGGATGAGATGACGCCGGCTAACCGGGAAAAAACAAGACTGCAGAGACGCGAGGGTTTATACAAGGTTTGGGCCACCTACGAGGTGTAATACCCTACTCCTGTTCTTTGTATAGTATGGAGGATGGATTACAAGGACCGCGTCCCCCCTTCCAAGTCTGATGGATCGCGCGTTCGTAACACTGGAATGCACTGTAACTGCAATGTGGGTTCGAATTGGGGAAAACATGTACGAGCGTAACCTTGTTTATGATGGACTTGGGCCTTCTTTTATAGTGCAAGGGGACACCACAGTAGTCCTGATTTCCTCTACTTCACTCCACGTGATGGAGCGGCTCTTGCCTTGTCTTGTTGGAGAAGCCACCCCCATCTTTGTTCCTGTTGCAGCGTCATGGGGGTAGGCGGAAAAAGGTGGTCGTCGTGGCAGCCATGCTGCTGACGCGGTGATGGTCTGCCTACCTAGTCCGATGGGACCCACCGGCGCGGCCCATCTCGTGGGTAGGTGCGACACGCGCCTCCGCGCTCGTACTTTCTCCCACGCAGCCGCCCAATGCATTAACGCGACTAGATGGGGCGTGAGGGAGGCGTGCGCGGAGTGGGTGCGCTGCCATACCGTGGTCATAGTCAAAAGACTTTAGGCCCCCTTTGCCTCATGATAGGCAAAAAGGGGTGATGATGAGAGTGACTGACAGACGCGCCTCACATCACATTAAATGCGGCGGGGCAGGTGCTCAGCCTCTCTCTTTTTGGACATTAAATGGGGTGGTTGGCAGTTGGCCTCACCCCTCTCTCAGAGAGGTGCGGGGTGAGGGATGGGGTCCGGATAACCCTGACTCCTGCCGTCCCGGTCCGGTGACCCCGACCCGCCGCTGGGAGCACGGTGGCCTCCGGCAGCTTTCCGGGCCCTCTTGGGGCGCCACGTGGCCGCCCGTGGCCGGGACTCACTTGGGCCATTCAAGACATATCTTTGGCACGCCTTGATGGGTAAGGGCGGCTCCTTTTTTTCCGGATATCATGCCTTTGATATACCCCCGGGCCCATATCACCGACATTAATATATTCTTTTTTAAAAAAAACTGGCAACTCGTTGTATCATGGGTAAAAAAACTAGGAGTAACAACAAACACAAACTTTGAATCCGATAGGAGCATACGAAGGCGTTCCCGCGCCGTTTGGATTTCGTGCCGCCTAGGGTTCCGCGCCCGCCAGGCGCACTACGCGGGACGGAGGGTGCTAGACGGTTTGAATGGGCCCCCGCGCGCGTGGCCCAAATAAACTCGCCCCCCGTCCTAAGGAAAACTTGGCCTGGTGCAGCACCAGTTGTCGTGTACCAGCCGCCTGCTGTAGCAAAAAAGCATCCAGCGCTCGGCCCACACACTCAAAGAAATGGCGTCAACCGCGCCCGAACCCGACTCGGTCCCAGTCAACGCCGGGGGCTACTGTCGGTGATATGGGCCCGGGGGTATGTCAGGGGCATGACATCTGAGAAAAAGGAAGGCACCTTTGCCCGTCCAGGAGCGTCAAAGTTACGCTCCGAATGGCTTAGGCGAGCATCGGCCACGGGCGGCCACGTGGCCGCCCCAGAAGGGACCGGCCCGGAGGCTGCCCGGAGGCCACCGTGCTCCCAGATGGCGTGGTCCGGATCACCTGACTCCGGGCCGGTAGGGTCCGGGATTACCTGCACTCCCATCCTCATCCCGCACCTCTCCGAGAGGCGAGTCCAACTACCAACCAACCCATTTAATGCTCAAAAAAGAGGGGGGCTGAGCGCCTGCCACACTGCATTCAATGCGATGTGAGGCACGACCGTCAGTTGCTTTCATCATCACCCCTTTTTGCTTGTCACGAGGCAAAGGAGGCCTAAAGTCTTTGAGTAAGACCGCGGTATGGCCGTGCACCCACTCCGCGCACGCCCCCCTCACGCCCTGTCCAGTCGCATTTAATGCATTGGGCGGCCGCGTGGGAGAGAGAGTGCGAGCGCAGGAGGCGCAGCGCCAGTGCCTACCCGTGGGATAGGTCACTGACCAGTGGGTCCCGCCAGAGTAGGTAGGCGAGCCATCATCGCGTCAGCAGCATGGCTTTCATGACGACCACCCCTTTTTTTCACTTATCATGACGCAGCAAACAGGAAGGAGCCGGTATGGAATGGCTTCTCCGACAAGACAAGATAAAAACCACCCCCCACGTGGAGTGGGTAGAGAGAAGTTGGGACTACTGTGGTGTTCCCTTGTACTATAAAAGGAGACCCAAGTCCGTCAAAGAACAGGAGCTGCTAATTGGTTGACCCACTCTAGGTTGTTGTTGATTGGTCAGGAGATCAGCTTCCTGGGCGACGGCTAGCTCGTAGCAATCTCTCGTCCACCACTGACTTCGAAGGGAGAAGAACCTTCCCTTTGTTCTTGACAATTCGCCCCATATACCGCATACAAATAGAAGTAGGGTATTACACCACGTTGGTGGCCCGAACCTGTATAAACCCTCGTGTCTCCGCAATCTTGATTTCTTTCCCGCCTTACCTGCATTACCCCACTCTCATCGCGAGTTTAAACCGGAATACACCGCTCCCTGTGCCGAAACAAAAAAAAGGGTCCTCCGGATCCCTGCGTGTCGATCTACGACATCGACACAATCGAATTGAGTTTTAGTTCTTACTAGCTTAAACTCAGATTGTTTCTATTGAATTCTATTAATCTTGTTTGAGACTATAATAATAAACAATACAATCATATGCATTAATCGATGTAAAAGCTGGGATATTAATAATTCTTTTTAAAAAAAACTGGCAACTCGTTGTATCGTGGATAAAAAAAACCTAGGAGTAACAACAAACACAAACTTTGAATCCGATAGGAGCATACGAAGGCGTATGGTGCCGTTTTGGGAATTTTTAGCATTTTTAATTTTATTTTTTAAAAGATTTGTAAAAATAATTTGTGGATTGAAAATATTGCAAAACTAGTCGTCTCTCGCCCTCGGGAGGGCGAGATTTAAAAATTGTCCTCTCAGAGGACGTTTTTTCTGACGTGGCGGACGGCCGTTTGCCGCCATCTGCCGCGCGCGTGTAATTTTGCATTTTGCCTCCTTTCCGCCAAAGGGCGTTTTTTCACTGTGTAGTGAACAATGATAAACATTGAATAGTGAACAAAGGCAAAGAACAATGATGAACAAAGGCAAAGAACAGTGATAAACAAGTAAAAACACCCTTTGTAAGGGCGAGAAGAGGGTAAAATGCAAAATTACATGTGTGCGACAAACGGCGACCAACGACCGTCCGCCACGTCGAAAAACGTCCTCCGGGAGGGCGATTTTTAAATCTCGCCTTCCTGAGGGCGAAAGACGACTAGTTTTGCAATATTTTCAAACCACATATTATTTTTGCAAATTTTTTAAAAAATAAAATTAAAAATGCTAAAAAATCCCCGTTTTGGAGTTTAGGGCCCACTTGTATCTGGGCCTATTTTTGATCCGACGAAATACATGGACGGCCCATAGTATCTGGCACGCAGGGATGCAGCGAAAGGCTGCCTGGCGGGCCGGGGAAACAAACTACAAAGGGAGATATGGCCCGGCCCGTTATACACATGGGCTTTCAAACTCAATTGAACTTGTAGAGAGAACAAGAACAACGTGTATGGATGATATATATCCATCTTCGCCACCAATTCGTCATCTTTTTACCTAACATTCCGCACTAAAATCACCTATAAACATTTAGGAACAAAAACAGTCTAAATTAAAGGGTATACAGGGCCATTGATCATGACTTGTTGGTCTCTCTGCCTGCCTGTCTATATGGCTCACAATGCAGCATTGTTCGTAGCTAGCCAGTCAGGTTAAAAGTGGGACAGATAAGACGACACATGCAGAGAATTACAGAAGAGAAGATTTGGCGCGAATCAGGCCATGTACTAATTAGCTACTAGGCTTTAGAACTGATGACAGAATAAGTGATCTGAATCTATCTATCTGGTCTTTCAATTCTCTCTATAGCTGTCCAAATGCATATTACTTTGCGATCTGCATGCGTGTGCACTAATCTTTCAGTTAATGGTGAGAATTAATTCCATCATGATATATGTATGGCCATCGTCGATCTTCGCGCGATGATCGATCGATGTCGAGAACTACATTTATGCGAGATTGGTAAATTAATTAATTATGACCCGTGTAGATAGGCTTTAGAAATTAAACAGCGGTGAAAAAAGCTTGAGAGAATGATCAAGTTCGCTTGAAACTCATTTTGTCTGTCCAAAATGCATTCGAAGCTAGCTACTCTGCATGCTGCCAAAGAATTAGCTTAACTTGTTGCGAGACCGTATGTGTGGAGGGCATGCATTCCAGGACACTGCAATATAATGGCGAGAATGCGAGATGTGTTACATGTGACGTGATATGATAGATCGATCAACTAATGTAACTCAGCGCGCTCAGGCTTTCTTTCTCGGCCAGCGGCCTCTCGCAAATGTGAATCTTCTCTGACATGCGAAAGGTCCTGCTAAATACAAGTTTTTTCTTTGGCTGGTGTTCCGTCGTCGTCGTTGAACAGCCGACCTCCTCTATAAGCGTGACATTGACAATCACTCGGCTTGCCCCCTTTATGCTCAGGACTTGGAGACGATCAACAACATTCTTTTCGATTGCGTCTTCACGCGGCAAGTCTGGTTTCGTGTACTATCCCCCTTCGGCTGGTCTGGCCTCTCTCCTTCTCGTGGTAGCTACCTTCAGGATTGGTGGCCTTCTTTGAGGGCTTGCTTGTCTCCCCATCTCCGCGCAGGTTTCGATTTCCTTGTGTTGCTGATCTCTTGGCAGTTATGGAAAGAACGGAACTCAAGGGTCTTCGATTCGTTGCTTTTTTCGGTTTCGGTGGTTTTGGAGTCTGTCCTCGCTGAGGGTCGTTTATGGTCTTTAGCGGATATCGCTTCTTTTGGAGATTGCTGGGGATTGTAGGGGCCTTGCCCTCCCTCGCTTTCGGTGTCAGAGTTGTTCCCTTCCTCTCTTTTTCCTTTTCCTTTCCCTGGCTAGCCTGTTCTTGTCGGGTCTGTACAAAACGTTTCTTTTGCTAATATGCTAATATATTGACACATAATCCTTTTGCATGTTCGTAAAAAAAGACAAATTATTCACATGCATGTAATTAAGTAATCAAAGGGCTATATATCTACCTAATTTATCACTACTGCTTCGTATCAATGGCTCTGATCGTTGGACATGTTCAATCACCAAGACACTACACTAGCTAGCTTGGCGTGACGATCAGATTTGCATTAGGCAGCTAGGTTGGTAAATTTGCCTGCCAATATATTGTCCACACAATCACCCATGCGTGCATATATAGCTACCTATAGCTATCTAGGATAAACATATATATGATGCCATGGATAGATGAGATTGATCAAGCTAACAAATGTATATAAGCATCCCGATCGAGTTAAAAGAAGAATGTCTTATCATGCCTGCTTTTGGTTAAGTAGTTAAATAATAATTAGTGACGTGTCGATCATGTCGCCGTTGCTAAAATTTACAGAAAATTAAGAATTTGGAATCCCATCAGCTGGCCTGGCTCATTGTAGCAGCCTCCTGTATGCAGCTAGCTGATCAGTGATATGATGTAATATTAGTAGTGGCTTCTGACTCGTCGGTTTTAGCTAATATATGCTAGCCTTTATGATTTGAACTTGATGAAACACAATTCATTAGCTTTCTTCTAGTGTCGTATTTGTATGTCGCTTTGTGTTAATTGGTAGCAAACCGAACTACTAGTTGTCGCATGTAAAGGCGAGTGGCCTAGCAATTTGATATATTATGACATATATCTGAGTACACATGCTTCATATATATATGAGTACGTTTTGCACCTGTAGATATTTTTCAGTCTGTTGATGGCTAGTTCATGCATTATATTGCCTTGATCGGCAATTTGATGATTATTTACTACCGTTAATATGATGTGCTCATCAGTACCTGCCTTGCTAACTACTTTGCTGATCATCGGAGTAAATTAATCCGACCAATGGTCGACCGAAATCCGCGGATGCAGAATTGTATACTTAGTACGTCCTCCTTTCGTTTCGTATATTCATATTAAAACGTTTTAATTTTTTTCTCTAATCAAACTACTTTAAATTTAATTAAGTTTATAAAAACATATTAACATTTTCAACCCAAAACATACTATTAACTATTTTTTAAAAAATTATGTTAGATTTAACAATAAAATTGACTAATACTTATCGTTAGATGGAAGCTTAAGCATGAAAATAATACATTCCTGAACCCGATAGTGTCCTCTTAACGAAGCGCACTCCCATTTTTCCTTTTGTTGTTGGTTGGTGTGTGTGAGAGAGATCGAGATGCCTAAATGCACATGTAGAAAACAAAAAAGCAGAAAGATATATATTTAAATTAACAGATATAAATATAGCGCGCGGGCACACACATATATATTTTATATATCTAGCTAGCTAGTTTAAGGGCGCGGCTGTGATGATGCATGATCTGAAAGAGACAGTGTGCAAGCTGATTATTGTATGTTAGATTTAATTAGTTAGTTAAATAATGGCAACATTTAACTGCTCCATATCGATAGATATATATCCAATATATATATATATATATATATATATATATATATATATATATATCTAATCGGATACTTGTTATTAACGCTGCGATTAACCTAGCTATAGCTACCGGCCGACGCTTCTCACTGGAGCGCGTGCCAACTTAATTAATCTCGGCCCTCTCGATCGCTAATCATGCATACTTAATTTGGAAGGCCACGACACTCCGTTTTAAGTCGTACGTCTAACCTTTCTTACTTTTGAGTGTGCCAGCTAGCCAGCTGTACCACAAGTACCCGGAGACATACTACGTGGCATGATATATATTACGTACTTACGAATAGAACTATACGAACTCTCAAAGAATGCCCTCATTTCACTAAAATTTTTTAATAATATAAATTTTTTAATAATATAGATTAAGATATGATGGTTCATTTCATAAACATACAAGTTTAAATTTGTTACAACGAAAAAAATAAATTTAACTGACGTTAATTAGTTATATTTTAATTTCTTTGTAACTTATAAAAGTTAAATTTTAATTTGTATATTTGTGAAGTGACATATCTTATTTTAATATATCTTTTCAATTTTTTTAATTTTTTATAACTATGTAAGTGACATACATACAAACGACATCAAAGATACATCCTTTCAAGAGTTTAATTAAAATACATTCTCATACATATGTGTAGATACATCGGGCTCGTGCAGATACATAGGATTTCTGCCCTCTTCGTGAATTTGGCATGTCCGTGGCATGCAGTAGGGAGATCCACTATCGCCAATCGCCAATGCTCTTAATTTGTTACGGTGATGGATGTGCTGAACTCAATGCTTCTCACGACAAAGGAAAGGGGTCTGCTTTTACAGATGATGTTGTGCTCTTCCTTCGGCCATCCTCCCAGGAAATTGAGGTGATTTCAAAGGTGCTCCAACTTTTTAGGAAGCCTTCGGTCTATGCATCAACTATACAAAGTGCTCAGCGATTCCAATTAGATGTAACACAAAGAGCCTGGAACTCATGGAACGTGAACTCCCTTGTGTGTATCGAATTTCCCTTGAAAATACTTAGGGCTACCACTCTCGATAAGTGAGCTGAAGAAAGGGACCTCCAGCCACTGGTCAACAAGGTTGCATGACGGCTGCCATCCTGGAAGGCGGGTGGGCAGGCATTTGGTTTTTTCGGTTTTATCGGTTTGTTTTTTGGTTTACATTTAGTTTCGTTGCCGAAAAGAGAAACCAAAACATGTGGTAGAAAAAAGAAACCAAAGTTAAACCCCTCCAAAAATTGGTTCGGTTTTGTCGGCTTCGGTTTTTACCAAAGAAACGTTGCCCCGCTGCCTATCCTGCAATTTCTCTCCACTCGTGACGGGGTCCATCAATGTGTGCATGGTCAAAGCCAACGAAGGCTGGTGAGACAACCACCCACGCGCCGAACTGCAAAGCCGCGCCTGCAGCATGTCCTCCACGCGCAGAACTGCCTAGACCATGCGTGACAAGAAGCCTGTCCTCCAATGCGTAAGAGATTCGGTCTATTCGGTGGCTTCGGTTCATAGCGGATGAAAACCAATGTGCACACTGAACACTAAGCTACATCAAAACAACAACCGATACCCCAACCATAAACCGAGAAAACCAACACTTTGGTTTGGTATACGGTTTATTCGTGTCCACCCTTAGAAGGCGAAGCAAATGCCCCAAGCAGGAAGGCTCACCCTCATGGAATCAGTGCTAACCTCGATCTCAATCCACGTGACCATTGCCATCAATCCCCAAACTGGGTGACCAAAGAGATTGATAAGATTAGGTGTGGCTTCCTTTGGAAGGGGAAAGCAGATGTCAAAGGAGGACACTGCAGACTAGCATGGTCCAAGGTTTGCACACCCAAAATTGTCGGCAACCTAGACATTCACAACTTAAGCCAAATAGGGATGGCACTTCACACTCAGTGGATCTAGGCCTCAAGAACATCACCAAAACAAACCACGGTGTGTGCTGACCATACCAATGTCCTATCAAGAACAAGACTTCGTAGCCACCTCCACATCCTACTAGCTCGGCAATGAGGAACGCATCCTCTTCTGGGTAGATAGCTGGATACAAGGGTGATGCATTAAGACCATCGCCCCAACCATATACAGCTAGGTGCCGAGCAAGGTGCATGCAAAGCGATTGGTACAAGAAGGGTTGAACAACAAGCAATGGATACATGACATCATAAACTTCTTTGGTGTCGATGCACTCATGGAGTATCTCAGCCTATGGCGCAAGCTTCAATCGGCCACAACCAAGCAGATGTCCTAAAATGGAAATGGAGTTCCACGGGGCAATACTTGGTGCGTTCTGCCTATCAAGCCTTATTTTTAGGCATGACAACTTTCCTGAAGGAGCAGGTCTGGCGAAGCCGTTGTTGGCTCAAAATTCGCACCAATACACAAAAAGGCCTAAGATTTGTTTAGCTCCAGTGCATATCCTATCAATCGGGTTCAGGACATGCCAGTTAGTTTGATCCTACAACTAACAAGATGAAAATAGATCAACGATAAAAAGCTGATTGACTAATAAGCTGATGTGATATAGCAAGGCCAGTCAATCTCGATAGGGTTTTGATCAATCGGCTATAGGTTCGATGTAGATTCAAACAATAAGATAAATAATGAGATTCATGCTATCATTGACTAGAACCAAATTATGTATAATCATCAACAAACCATTCTTTATCAAAGACAATCTTGATAGATCGAACCAAACCGAGACAATATACGATTGAAGTTGATAAAAGAGAGAGTTAACTAGTGAATATATAAATTTGAATATGAGCCTATGCACCACTTAGAAATCGTAACAAGATAACTCATCGGCTAAAACTTCGATAAAACATTGCATAAATTTATTAATAGCAATATGATAGATCGGATCTAACCGAGACAACATAAGATTGGAGATAATAAGAAAAAACCTATTTAGCCAGATCTATACAAACATTATGAATATATCGATCAATCTAACACAACAATGTGATTAGACAAACATCAACTTAGTCATGATATCGACCTAACCGAGAAAGTCATAACTAAACCGATACGACTCTAAACAGTGATACAATTAAAGATAGAATTAATATATTAGATAAGCAATGCTTGCATCAACTTAGTTAGAATATTGGACTTAATCGAGAAAGTTCTAGCCACGCTGATACAAGCAAAGTTGACGGGACCTACTTTTTCGTCGAATATCGAACTTAAACGATGTAGCCCCGCTCGAAACTAAGAACTCGTCGAGAGTAAAAGGTGATGATGCGCCAAAATTTATATATTGATCAAGAGATGTCTTATAAAGATCCTTTTTTATATATTTATATCCTCGGGTTGATACAAGTCCTGATCAGACACTGGATAAGATTTCCTAATAAGAAAGAAAAATAACTAATCTTACATATCTAAGAGATATACTAATAAAGCATAAAATCGTATTGTCGTGATCTTCATGATTCTTCCTTGAACTTGACTTGATCTGGATAAACTTTTATCTACTAATCAACTTTTTTCCTTAATTGAATACACTAAAGAACCGTATCAAATTTTGATGTTAACAGCCCGTGCACCGCACCATTGCCGATATTTCACTTGGTTGGTAGCTCATCAACGTTGCTAGACGGCGGATCGATTGAGCAAACGCGACTTGCCTCACCTGGCAAAGTGTGTCTTTTGTGATTAACAGGAGGAAACTATGGGTGCCCGTGCAATTCTAGTGGAGGGTGCTCACTGCCATCGGCCACCACGACTGCTTCTCGATGGCGCAAAAAACGCTCGTTTAATTATGAGTTGGTGGGCTGAATATAACCAACAATCTTAGAAGAGGGTTCGACACGATGGTTACGCTTGCTGCCTGGTCAATCTGGAAAGAGCACAATAATATATAGTGTGTTCAACAACGAAGCTCGATGGCAGCCGCAACCACGGCGTGGCGAGCAGCGGGGATCTTGCCATAGCAAAACCTTTTGGTTTTGGTCGCATCGTTCCAGTTTTGTTTTTATTTTTCTTTCTCTTCTTAGCTTGTTGCGTGTGATGTAAATCTCCCTCAATCTTAGTAAAAAACACGCGCGCTAGGCGTAAAAGCCTCAGAAGCTCAGCCAACGCCTCCGTACGTTGTTGCAGGCACAAATCACTATACAGGCTGGCTGCAATGCTGCCGTGACAAGTGCAGCCGAACAGGTCCATATATACAGAAATGCACAGAGCTAGCATTATTCTAAAAAAAGGAGATATATCGAATTAGCTAGATTGATAATGTATATATATGTATGCGATATATATATATATATATATGTTAACATATATATAATATGCACTAGTTAAGTGTACAAATTACATAAATTTGCATTCCATTATACATATGGTTATTAGTTTGTCCCTCGTTATTATCTAATTAATTTGTCCCTAGCCAGAATAATAAAGCCGGTTGCACTACTGTGACGAGAGGGATGAACGAGCAGCCTAATTAGTTTACATTACCCTTTTGATCTCATGGCTTTGACTCTTAGGGTTTGTACGCTACCTAGCTTGCTTTCGGACAGAGGTGATTATTAGAATGTTGTAATTAGAAATTTGAATGAAAACCCTAGCTAGCTAGCTACGTACATGGATCTTGATGCGTATTAGTTATTCATGACATCAGGTAGCTAGACGAGTCGAGTAGTATTTATAGCCGCCGTGGAGCAAGCGAGACGAAGCACCAGCAGGCAGCGCAGCGCATGCATGCACTAGCAGAAAGCTTAGCTACAGCGTACCGGAGAGCAAGTTATCATCAGTTGAAGTAGCTAAGCTAGCTATCTGCTAGTACGTACGTGATCGAGCTCGATCACACACACTCATCACTCGGTTGAGTTTACCTAGCTAGGTGGTCGGGCGGAGAAGATGAGTCAGCTGGCGTCTGCGCCCAAGGTGGCGCTGGGATCGATCGCGTTCGCGGTGTTCTGGATGATGGCGGTGTTCCCGTCGGTGCCGTTCCTTCCCATCGGCCGGACGGCGGGGTCGCTGCTGAGCGCGGTGCTGATGGTGATCTTCCACGTGATCAGCCCCGACGACGCCTACGCCTCCATCGACCTCCCAATCCTCGGCCTCCTCTTCGCCACCATGGTCGTCGGCAGCTACCTCAAGAACGCCGGCATGTTCAAGCACCTGGGGCGGCTGCTCGCCTGGAAGAGCCAGGGGGGGCGTGACCTCATGTGCCGCGTCTGCATCGTCACCGCGCTCGCCAGCGCCCTCTTCACAAACGACACCTGCTGCGTCGTCCTCACCGAGTTCGTCCTGGAGCTCGCCGCCGAGCGCAACCTCCCCGCCAAGCCCTTCCTCCTGGCGCTCGCCTCCAGCGCCAACATCGGCTCCGCCGCCACCCCCATCGGCAACCCGCAGAACCTGGTCATCGCCTTCAACAGCAAGATCCCCTTCCCAAAGTTCCTCCTCGGCATCCTCCCGGCCATGCTCGCCGGCATGGCCGTCAACATGGTCATGCTGCTCTGCATGTACTGGAGGGAGCTGGGGGGAGGCGCCGAACTCAGCGTCGACGGCAAGCAGATGGAGGCCGTGGAGGAGGGGAGGTCGCCGTCGTCGGTGAAGAGCCCGCAGCTGAACGGCAACGGGGCGATGTTGTCGTTGGAGATGTCGGAGAACATAACGACGAAGCACCCGTGGTTCATGCAGTGCACGGAGGAGCGGCGGAAGCTGTTCCTCAAGAGCTTCGCGTACGTGGTGACGGTGGGCATGGTGGTGGCGTACATGGTGGGGCTCAACATGTCGTGGACGGCCATCACCACGGCGCTGGCCCTCGTGGTCGTCGACTTCCGCGACGCCGAGCCGTGCCTTGACACCGTGTCCTACTCGCTGCTGGTCTTCTTCTCCGGCATGTTCATCACGGTGAGCGGCTTCAACAAGACGGGGCTCCCGGGAGCCATCTGGGACTTCATGGCGCCCTACTCCAAGGTCAACAGCGTCGGCGGCATCTCCGTCCTCTCCGTCATCATCCTCCTCCTCTCCAACCTAGCATCCAACGTACCAACGGGTAATTTAAATTGCATAATTGCATTTGCATGTAATTACTAAGGAATAATTAATTAACATACGTACGTACCATGCAGTGCTTCTTATGGGTGATGAGGTGGCGAAGGCGGCGGCGCTGATATCGCCGGCGGCGGTGACGCGGTCGTGGCTGCTGCTGGCGTGGGTGAGCACGGTGGCGGGGAACCTGTCGCTGCTGGGGTCGGCGGCGAACCTGATCGTGTGCGAGCAGGCGAGGAGGGCGCCGAGGAACGCCTACGACCTCACCTTCTGGCAGCACATCGTCTTCGGCGTCCCCTCCACCCTCATCGTCACCGCCATCGGCATACCGCTCATCGGCAAGATCTGAGCATCGCCATGATCGAGCCACCTAATTAATTAAGCGACAAAACAAGCTCCATATATATATGCATGCATTGCATGCATGCAGATATATGCTCAAGTCAATTAATCAAGAGAATGAATGAATGTTGTGTATGATTCCCCCCTTTTTTTTCCCTTTTCTTTTTCGTTTTTTTTCACGCGCGTATATGTGTTGTGGTGTATGGCCGGCGCGCTTGAAATTGAATTGGCCTTGCTTGCATGCATGGTGAGATCAGCTCAGCTAGCTAGCTCAATCTTGCTTAATTATATCAAGTGTTAATCATGATGAGAAGAGCTTGCTAGCTAGCTAGCTAGCTACACATGCAGTGTACTAATTAAGCGGTGCACTGCATGCTTAAATTTCCTTATTTCAACATCATACTACACCTATGTTGATACGTGCATGTTCGTCAAAATACATGGAAAAAAAGGGTTCTACACATCTCCATTGTATATAGTATGTAGCACACTGGCTTGTTCAAACAAATATTTGTTGGCTTCTCTCTCTCTCTTTCTAGGTTTATTAATTAATTAGTTTGTTCCCTGTCACCTCAGTTCATAGAGATGCTACATAATATAATTGCTCCGTGTGTGTATATATATATATATGTATATGTATATATGCATGCAGAGTTGTAACTTAAAATGTCAGCATGCATGCTCTTGTTGCCATTCCAAAGAAGAAAAAAGAAATTGCGAGGCAGTTGGCACTCCCACAATCACGGAATCAGGTCCAAAATTAAAAGCAAATGATAAGTGCCCTCTTAATTAACAAAAAAGGAAGAAAAATAACAAGTATCGCTTTCCAAAGGCAAATCTCACTTCCTTTCATTTAAAACGCAACGAATCCAACTGTTATTCTGAATATAAATAAAATCAAGTTACCCAACAGCACACAACAGATCCACTAGCCGGCAAAAATGCAGAATACTGTGCTTGTACTTTCATCAGCCAGAAAATAGAAGATTTTAGAGTGTATGCTTGTATATTTAATTTGTTTGCCCAGCACCGACTAGTAATTAAGAGGGTTTAAATGATCTAAACTTTTGCCCGGGCGGCCGAAGAAAGAGCCGTCTAATTTTATTAAGATTTAAAAGATAGTTATATAATTGTATATATACAGGTGACAATTTATTAAAATTTGGAAGACACTTATATAGTTATATATATATAGGTGACAAATATCAACAGAAGACTGTCAAAACCGAAGAGAAAAACTGTCCGATAACAGCCTAGTAGTACATATACTTTTAGGCAGTGAATTACTGACATCTCATTGATCTCTATGTATCATGACAAAATTAACATTTTGCATCAGGGTTTTTGTTTTTGATGATCAGAGGTTACAACAATAATAAGAGAAGTTCTAAAACCTCTATTTTCTCACCTCTTGTGTTCCAAACGGCTGGGGATCCCAAATTCATGAAGGCAAATCTTGTGTTCCAAACGTCTTTAGGTTACGAACCGAATTCATGAATCCAAAATTGCATTGTACAGGGCTGGGGATCCCCCACTATCACCAACTGTGCATTTTTTCAAATGTCATTTTTATTGAAAGACAACTACTTTTTTTCATAAAGAAGGGGAAAACATAAAAAGGAGAGGAATGACATCTTTTGGATTTGGAGTATACGTGGCAAGTGTTTCATAGGTTGGCGAGGAAGATCTGAACTTTAATATAAGTATATGCTTTTGGACTTGTAATATTTTTTTACGGCATTAGGACTTGTAATTCAGAAGTTTTGTCTTTCTCATAATAGGACATTCCAATTAAACTGAAATGTGTACAGCACATGAGCAAATATCTCAGGATCGAGCATATTCTTCTCAGCGAGATTGCTCCAGAAAAAAAGGGTCAACAAAAAGCGACAATTAATTAACAGCATTTCTCGATCGATAGGAAACTGCTATGCAACGATATGTTACTTTCTCCTATATAACGTGATATCTTCCTAACCACCCCTCTTCTATAATTCACAGGATGATGCAAACCTTCCTGCTTTCTACTCCAATGGCCATCCGACAACACATTTTTAAATTCAGGCTATATTTTTTTAAGGTGATGCAGTCTTTCTATTACAAGAGACTTCATGTACATCCGACAACACATTTCTCCACTCTGCAAATATTTGCGTTGCATTTTTTAATTCATATGGCATTTTTAAGGATGATGCATGCAACGACGCTACCTCAGTACTGGCTTTGTGCATCCGACAACACATTTTTGCCAATGTATAAATGATAATAATTGTATGGGAGTGACGCTGGAAACTCACCTGCCAATGCCATCATCAGACATGCTAACTGCACCACCATAAAACTATTCAGGCAGTCAGGCAGACACCAGTTGATGCATCTACTTGGATAGCCTCCCAGCCAACTAGGTCATACACGCCTGCACAATTGGCAATGTAATCACTAAATTAACCCCTAATCTATCAAGATAATGTATCCATATGCATCACATAAAGTTGAAAGTCATCCTAATAGAAGAAATATATGAGAAATTACCTGAATGACAACTGAGAGGGTAAAGCTGTATTCTTTTACATGATGATGCATGCACTATATTTTACAGTAGATCAACAAGTAAGCTATACTGTATCAAAATGAGGAAGAAAGATGGTTAGTCCAATTATAATCCATCCTCACTTAAAAGACTAACTTTTTCTGAATAGTGCTTTCAATATTATTCAATGTTAGTAATGAACTCTTTTCAGCTGATAGTATGCATACTGGACAAGTCGACAAATATTTGGAAGGGCTTGCAATCCACAAAATTTTTTTTTGGAATAACAGAATCCACAAATTGATTTTTAATAAGATGATAATAAAATATTATATATATATATTAAAAGTAAAAATATAATAAAATGAGTATGTAAAAAATAAGTTTAATATTTGAAAGGCTCGCGTATGAAAAAAGGTAAAATTCAACCCTGAGAAAAGTTGGAGCCCAATTATTTTTTTGGAATGAGAAGACCGAATGATGCTTATATTCTAACAAATGTTTTTAACTGCCAAAATCTTCTTATGCAAACACTCTTGCAACATTAGCTAACATAAAATGAAAAATAAAGGATAGCTTGGAAATTGTTATAAGGACCAATTTACTGCTGAAGTTTGTGGCCCCCTTGTACTATTACTGCTGTCGCCTCCAGAATCCTTCAAATGCACAATAGGTTTTCTGAATCAAGAGGGATCCATCAGAGGTATAATTTGCGACCAAGATATATTTACTTAGGCATTTAAGGTGATACACTGTGAAATGACATGCTACAAGAATGTTCTTTAATGGAGAAAGGCTTCTGTAGCCTGATATCAAGTATTATGTACAATAACCAGAGCAAAACTGTATGTAGGATGGCTGAACGCATGCATGTCATCAACAATTTTTCTCTAGTCATCTTTGCATGCTTCCATCTCTGACCTGCAAAAGAAGAGGAAACTAATGGTTACAACAGGGGAGTGAAGGAAAAAAGTAGTAATTTACAATGTCAAATTCCCAAACCATCAACTTACAAATCAAAACAGGGACCAAAAGCAGGACAAAGTTATACAGCCATATCATTCCAGCCTTGAGCCAACCAACACCCTTTGCCATAGCAAAATTCAAGTCACCTTGTGCAGCTTTACGGGTTGCTACCTGACAGGAAACATCACACGTTATAATTGGTATCTAGAATATAATCACCAAGTATCTACGAACTTCATGGTTTCTACGTACTATTTCTTTGAGAGGATGAATTACGATACAACTCAGAGGGTTTTCTTGGAAGGAATTATGGTAAGCAGCAAACGAAGGATGGACTCGGCAAAAACAGAAAGAGAAAAGTTAACGATCTCACCATCTGGGTAAAAATAAAGGCAAATGTCACAACAGGTCGAGGACATCTGATATGGCAGCAATCATCTGAATGAGCAAACAGTGCAACAGCCTGATTCACTATGTTCATCTGAAGGAACAAAGCAGCTCTAATTTCCTCATCGATGCCGATCAGTGATTTACGTTCAAGTTTGCACTGTCCACGTCCTAAATAATCAACTCATTCAATTTTCCATACCAAAATAATTTTCTTTAATAACAAGAAAAGGTGCTTACTGAAAAGAAGTCTGTTGTTGTTGCAGCCCTGAAAAAAATGGCTGTACTCAGAACAATGTAGCTACCAAAAGCAGCACCGCTAGCAATGATTTTCTTAACTCTCAGTGTATCCCGTGACTAACTCAGTTTCATCCTTTCGAATAATATTGCAAACGATGTACCTGAAATCAGATAAAAGCAACAAGTAATACTTACTAATCATGAAAAGAAACAAGGGCACAGACAATATATATTGTAGAGTAAGGTCACAGCCTTTTGTAGCTGAAACTCACAGCAATTAAAAGCAGCAATCACCAGAGTCAAGCAACTTGGTAAGTCGAAGTTCCATGAAAGTAAAATAGCATGGACACCGAACTTCAATAAATATAATTATTAATGTTAGCACTGCATAATGCTGTAATTTTCAAAACATAATCACTGTTTGTACTCACCAGATGGACAGTTGATGAGACAGTGTAGATCTGCAACAAAAACAACGTATCTCAACTGACTACCCATTTTGTCATCTACACGTCAAATGCCTTGCCAGCAACAAAAACTCTTGAACTGCATCAAAATTGACTTACCATGTAGCCCTTCATCATCTGACAAATTTCCCTACTGATTTGCACAGCTGAAGAAATAGGTATCAGGGGAGGCTGAGTCAAAACAAGATCGGATTCACTTTTGGTGTAATCAGTGGCATCAGCTACTGAGATTTCAATATGAATTTTACCTATGGCATCATGATCAAGAAATTCACACCCAACCATTGCACAACGACATCCAAAATTTCTGAGTCTTCTCACTATATCACTGCTGTCCTCTGCACTAACAAATAGAGCGAGCAAAATGGTAAGAGTGGTGCTTCTGTGCTTAATAAAAAGCTAAATTGAATAAATCTTAAAGCGACATTGTTTGTAGTGTAGTAGCAGGGGTGTTTGCCACTGTCAAACAAGAACTTCTTGCAATTAATTACTTTGCTTGGAGTGACAGGAGAGGCATGAAATATGGCATCAGTTGGAAGATAAAGATCAACCTGGAAAGAGATCTGAAATCCCATTGATGTTTAAGTGAACTTCTTTGTTGTTACGAGCTAACTCAAACATTGCATGGGCAGGTAACACATTGATGCCTAGTTTTCCAAGCCTTCCACACACTTGCCTTGTAACCAACAATGGACTTTCTGAGGAGAGGGCAGGAAATATCATTTGATGAAGAATTAATTGAGATCTCAACAAGATAGCTGAGTTTCTGCATCACCTGTGAGGACTATTATATCCAAACCCAGACTGATAAGGGCATTGAGAGCATCTGCGCTATCATGTCTAAGGTCATCTTTGAAAGGTAGTAGGCCAACAAATTCCCAACATGAGTCTGACTGGAGGAAAATAACAGAAATTAAATGATAAAATTGTGGCATACATCATAAGTTTGCAAGTTTCAAGGTGTTAATACGGAGTCGAATTGCCAACCTGATGTCCTACAGCTATGGCCTGATACCCATCAACAGAAAGATTATCCATTATCATACTTATTCTCTCTTTGACTGCTTTGCTACAGCCGATGAGCAACCTATAGCATGTCAGTTTTTTAGACTACTGAACATGCCTGTACTAACACAATACGTGCAATTGTACCTTTAGCGACAATGGCAGGACTCACACGCTTCTCTCTGTGTGTGGATATTGTATAATTGACTTGCCTTTGCAGGATCGCCTTTGAATACACAGCACTTAGAACCATTTTCATCAACATATGTAGTCAGGAACATCAACTTCAGTGCAACAAAGAAACGGGCATGGTGCTGTATGACCTGAATACCAGCCCTTGCCTACAGATATTATATGCTTGTTAAGTTAATTTATACACACAAGCGCATACAGTACACAAAGAGGAGGGATCAAAATGCAACATAGTAAGATAAAAGGAACCTGTTCTGGATCATCCAAGAGGCTCAGAATAGCTGCATCAATTGGTTCAATGTACAATTCATGTTGGGATCTTGATGCCCGTGAAGCTAACACAATAGCCTGATCTTTATTAACACCTTTTGCAAACAACTCAATCTTGTCTCTGAAACAGGGTTTATTACATGTTATGGTACCCATCAAGTTAAATAGCATGACATCCATGCTTGCCAGATCTTCAAGGGCAACTGTCCCTCTACTAGCAATCCCCAGTAAACAAAGCCTTAGAGATCCAAATGCCAATGCAAGGTAGAGGACAACAGGCATTGCCATTGGAACCTGGCATAAAACAGCCACTCTGCAGCATAGCTCCAGAGCTGTGTTTCTGGGACAACAATCTTAAGACTATCTCTGCAATGGAACCAAAAAGCATAAGAGAAAAGCAGAAGCAGCCAACAAGCATGATTCCCTCTTTAAGTTGCCCAGGCCGAGTGTACCATTGTGGGTAGAGTCGCAGTGTGCTTCTAGGAATGCCACTCCCAGTTGCAATAACAGCAGTCCCTTGGCCACAGGACACAGTCCAAGCATAGTAAATGAGGAACCCGTGTACACAATCAACACACCTTTTGGCCCAGCAAGTCATTGTGTCGATTTTTTCAAACCGGAGGACACGAGCATTGGCAGGGACAATATCCCCAACTTTGAGAAATATGATATACCCAGGTACCAGATTTGCTGCATGCACATTTATCCACATCCCATCCCTCAGAACCTTCGCCCTTGGTGCATATGCTTTTGCCTCCAATGGAGCCTTAGCATACTAACAACAAGCTTTACAGTCAAGCATGCTGCCAAACTCGTAGCTAGTAAATATATAGTGATGGACATCATGGAAGATCTCTGGCCAGCTGAGGCAATGGTGAGGGACATAATTGTAGTTAATACTGTAACCCATGACATGGAGTTAAGTATGACACAGACCATGTTCCTGTACTTGGGGAAGACATTATTCCATCCCTAGAGTGAGAAGAGCTTCATCAGGAATTTTCGAAGCCTGCTGTCCTCCTGCAGCAACCATAACTTCAACCTTATGAAGCTATTTTCTTTAAATAAAATGATCTTACAAAGATTGATTTGAGTAAGAAAAGTAACTGGTATATGAGACCTGGATAATCAAGACACTGTTTTTTAAACTAGAAACCAACTGTAAAAATTAAAACATGGTGAACAATGAAACTCACAATTTGGGAAGCATTATTTTAATAAATGAAATAGTAAATGATAAATAAACTACTAACATCATAATCTGTGCTCATATTTGTGTCTCCTGCCCAGGAGAAAAAAAATACAAAACTGTTGCTTTGAACACAATGAGGGGGGAGGCATGATCTCTGTAGTATTGACCTAGAGGAAATTTATCAGATACTCGTTGAGCTGCAGCAATAATTCTCAGGAGCCATATTATAAACATATAGGGAGTGTTTGGTAGGGCTCCAACTCCAAGCTCCAGCTGGAGTTAGAGTCTGAAGCTGGTGGATAAGTGCTCCATCTATATCTATTTGGAGCTGTAGCATTTGGCAGAACTCCAACTCCACTCCACTAGGATCCAGGATCTGCAACCCTGCCAAACACCCTCATATTCACAGGTGGCTAATCCTCAGTGTAGTTTATTTTCTAGTACCATAGTACTACCCCAAGTTCTCAAGAATCATGAGTAATTGCTAATTGTCAATTGCCATTTTACACACGAGAGTACAAGTAGTTGCATTTACAAGAATAAGCCGATTAGTGTGTGTTTATAGAGGGACACCTGCTTTTATAGAAAACAAATTTAGTAGAGTTAACATGTATAGCAGACATTTGGATGGATCAATCCACTGTTGCGACACAAGTGTTCTCAACAAAAATCACACCAAAGGGAAATTATATCATTTGTCTCAGGGAAATGGCGCTGTCCCTATTGCATTGGAGGCAGCTTAGTACATGTGCAGTTACTGAACGTAACCTACGGAATTAAAATGTGCCCTACGGTGTAGAGACTCATTCAGATAATCAAGAATGCTGAAACAAAATCAGCGGCCTGGCCAATTTGATTCTAAAATAAACAAATATGCTAACACAACAATCCGCACAGTCAGAGACAGAGCGGCCTGCACCAACAACATAACATTGAGAGTATTCAACAATGCGATAATGTGATTGGCAGATTGAGTGAAACAGTAGATACCGGAGCATTCAATCATAAACGGGGGGAGGGAGGGAGAGAGAGAGGGGAGGAGAGGGACGCACTTGGTGGTGGGAGAGGATGACGACGTTGGGCCCGTGCAGGCGGAGGCGCCGCGCCGCATCCTTGTCGGTGAGGCCCGTCTTCTCCCCCGTGCCCAGCCGCCGCAGCACCTCCTCCTCCTCCTCCGTCTCCTGCGAAAGACAGCATCGTCACACTCACATCGCCGATGGGACCAGGTGATCGCCGGTAAGAAATCGGCGACCCTTACCAGCTCCGCCATTGCGCTGTCCTCCGGCGACGCCATCCCTCCCGTCTGCCCGTCTCTCTCTCTCTCTCCGCTTCTCCCTCTTAGTAATATTATTTTTTCTGTTCTCTCAAAAATAAAACAAAAAAGGAAAAGAAAACGACGCGAGGCTCACGGCCCAGTAGGCTGGAAGGCCCAAGTCGTGTTGCTGGATAGTTTCCGCTTTCTTCCTACTCAAGACGCAAAGCTTGTCGATTCGCCATGGCTGCTGCCCGCACGCCTCTTCCCCTCGTCGTCGTCGTCGCCGCGCTCTTCTCGGTGGCTCCCCTCTGGACGGCGGCCGATACCGGTGGGTTCGACGTTCGCCGCCACATCTCCACTGTCACCAGGTACACGTCTAAGCTCCGATCGCTGATCTGAGCATTTGTTCTATGGTGGGGTGGATGGGATTTTAGTTAGTTTTGGATGCTAGGGTGTTTGCGTCCTCTTACCGAGTCTGAGGCTGGAGCTAGGGTTTGTGGGGATGGATGGATGGATGGAAAGGGTTTAATCCCTTGTGGTTTTGCAGGTTGCAGGTATGATGTGGCGAGGTGACCCATTAGCGTGGCCTCCGCGCCGCCTATCACGGATGAGTGCCGCGTCATCCACCTCAATCTCGTGGTAATTCTCATTCCTACATTTTTTTAAATTTTTTTCACTTTCTTTTCGCCACGCTGTTCTAGTATATTTCCCCATGTTAGTCCAGTGTTGTGCGAAGGAGATTGCAGCAATAGCCACCCCACCATCAACTGTTGTAAGGACTTACCTCAGTTTGCCAGAATTTCTCTGAACGATTAGCATTTACCAGTTAGAAACTAGTTCAAATAGAAGAATGCACACTCTAATGTAGGTTTAGTTTTTCCACGGTTGGTTACAGTTCCTCTCCAAAATGCTAAAAACTGACTGAGTTGATTTTGTAATTTTGTTCTCAAGGCAAGGCATGGGACTCGCGCTCCTACCAAAAAGAGAATCAAAGAGCTGGATAGACTGGCGGCTCGGTTGAAGGCTCTCATCAATGAGGCAAAACAAGGGCCCGAGAGCGATTCCATGAAGAAAATTCAGTCGTGGATGAAAGGGTGGGAGTCACCCTGGAAGGGTAGCGTGAAAACTGGTGAATTGGTTAGTGAAGGGGAGGAAGAGCTATATAACCTTGCTATCAGAGTTAAGGAGAGGTTTCAAGGCCCATTTGATGCGGAACATCACCCTGATGTGTATTCCATAAGAGCAACACAGGTCAGCTAGACATAGCTTCTTGCATTTGCTTACTGCATTATTCTTCAAAACACTAAGGAATCATGCTTTACAAAGTTCTTCATATGCAGCCTTTAGAATAAGCTCAGTTTAGAATAAGGCTTTTGGCTACTAAATACACATTTTGCCTGCTTGAGCCAAAATGCCTACATCAAAGGGATATTCTACTTTTTACAGTTTTTTTATTTTGGAAAGTCAATGTAATATGGTTGATCCAAATAAGAGTGAATCCTACTGCCTGAAACAAAGCAAGTAGATTTGCACATATATTTCAACATGTTACAATTCTCTGTTGACTTGTTGAATGATCTTAAGCTGGTAAAGGATGTTTAATTTACTTCGGTGCAGCAGGTTCGACTATTGCTCTCTGTTCGAGAATGCAGGTTCCTCGGGCATCAGCTAGTGCAGTAGCATTTGGCTTGGGTCTGTTTTCTGGGTAAGGGAAGCTTGGACCAGGGAAAACCCGTGCCTTTTCTGTTCTGAGTGAAAGTCGTGCAAGTGATATTTGTCTCCGATTCTTCGATAGCTGGGAAACATACAAGGTACTGTTTCTGAACTATGGTAACACTGACACAAGATAATAATCATATTTGCAAGAAGGAAAATGTGCTCATGTGTCTTGCTGTATTTATTCCCTTCTCTTTGGGTGCTGACATTTTATATTTGTAAGACATGAAAAATGTTGAATAGGGCCTGTTCAGCTAAGAGAACACGCAATGTCGTATGTTATTATAATGGCATTCTTTCTTTTCACTAAGTACTGCTAGATGCACTCGTGTGATCAGTCTGTACATGTTATTTGATGGGTTTTGCATATACCGTTTCTTGCTTGGTGCATTCACACTTCTGCTTCTGCCTGTTGGCATGTGTATTTGGCAATTTTCTCTGGAGTTCTTGTTTTGTTGTGTGATTATCACTCTCTGTTCAGTTAGTGCTAGCGAACTGTTAATTTTACTTTAGTATGCTATAGAAGATAACTTTCCTTTGTTCATAGAACTGTGGCATCACTATTGACTTGTTGTTTTGACAAAGTATTATAACTACAATCCATGTTTAGGACTACAGAAAAAGAAAGGAGCCTGATGTTGTAAAGCAAAAGGAACCAATTTTGGAACATGTCACATTGGCATTAGTCAACCGCTATCACCTCAATTTTACAACACAAGATGTTTCTTCGCTCTGGTTCCTTTGTAAGCAGGTAACAACTTGACTTTCCTGAGGACACTAGAGTTTGAGTGATACCTATGGATATTCAGTAAGTTAATGGTTCACTTTGCAGGAAGCATCTTTACGGAATATAACCAATCAAGCCTGTCAACTTTTTAATGAAGCTGAGGTAGGTTGCTTTTGGATTTCAGTTTTCTCAAGCAATTAACCACTACACTTCTGTGCCAAACTAGCTTGTGTACTGTAATAAGAAACTGTTGTGTCTGACTGCGAGACCATTGATTATTGGCATCCTTTGTGAAGTTTTGGTGTTACATCTTCATGTATGGAGATCTTTTTGCTTGGGCCTGCTAGTTACTGGAGTAGCACATAAATGTGGAGCATAGAACTTTTCAGCTGCTGCCAGCCAGTACCATTATAAAACCAATATTTTGCATTCAGCAAGATATTATTCACATTCTTTTTTGAAAGTATGAGAGCCATATAGAGATTTATTAAGATATGCCATCTCACTTTTATTTATTTTATCTCACTTCAATCAGCTCAAGCTGTGCAGAAAATTAGACATCTGGAAATTATATACACTGCATATGAATCCTTCTAAAACTATTAATCATCATAATACTTTGTATCAATTAGGTCTGTAGTATGTACAAACATTTTGATAACTGTAAAGCAAGTTTTGAAACTATTGGCGGGCCTTGACTTACTTTGATTGAGCACAAACAAATTAGTTTGGTCAGGTTTATACACAAGAATGGACAGATGATCTGGAGAGTTTTGTGCTAAAAGGTTATGGTGAGTATTAACTGTCGGATGGGACTACTGTTGCTTAAGGATGTTCTCCAGTCAATGGAAGAAGCAATCATAGCTAAAGAAGGTACCGATGCCTCATAGTATAGATTCAGCAAATAAGTTAGCTGATAGTACCCACTTCTGCCTTCCTAAGGTTTATGCATTCATCTTGCCAGTTATCTGTATTCCCCTTAACAGTTATCTGTTGAACAGAACATCTCTCATTGACGCTCTGTGTCTTCATGTGCAGGAAAAAATAGTTGAACCCTACCTGAAGTATGACTTGGATGCCCTATGCAAGATAAGGCCGGTGGTAAGAGAGGAGCCTGCCTCGTTCAGCTCCAAGATGTTGAGTTTCTTCCTAGGTTTGTTTGTCACAGAAAGGATACCGTGTTAGTGCTCAGAATGTGAAGATGGAGCTCTAGGTTTATACTGGCAGCGGGAGCATCTTCTACCTTTTGATATTTCCTTTTCGCTTTTTCCCCCAAACAACTGCTACCGTGTCCTGTTGAGTTCAAACTGAAATCATAGCTACCACTGTTGTGAGTTGTGATCCTTGTCCTTGTGGTAGGTTGTCGAGATCATTGGACAATTCGGTATTTACTGCGATTCTCGAGTTAAAAGAAAAGGAGAGAAGATATATATTATATTGCAATTGCAGGCTTTGCAGCTGCATTATTATATCTACCATGGAAGCGTTTGGAGATTCTCAGTTTGGCGCTTCACTTCTCCCTCTTATTATTATCATGAAAATATTTTTGTGAGATAATAAATATTATTTATATATACGAAAATAAAGAAAAATGGAACGACGGGAGGCCCACGGTCCAGTGGGCTGGAAGGCCCAAGCCCAAGCTGGGTTGCGGGATAGATAAGGACTCCACCGGCCGGCTTCCCCATTTCGCTTCGCTTCCCCCAAACCGCAGGCGCACCCGCACCAACCAAAAAACCACACCTCTCACCTCTCTCCTCGCCGGCGGCGCCGCCGTCACCGCCGCCTTCTTCCTCTCCAGCCTCCCCTTCTCTCCGGCACAAGGTATGCCCCCGCCCTCCGCGCCCGCGCCCAATCCTTTACTTCGTTTTGCGTTCGTGCATAGGGTCGGCGGCCAGGTTAGGGTTTTGGCCGGGGCGACAGCCGACACCGTCGCCGTCGACTGGTCTTCGTGGATTGCTCGCTTTCGCGATACGCCTGCCGTTTGCCTCCGCGCCGCCAATCCTCGTTTAGGGTTTAACCCCATTTCGCTGCTCCGGGTTGTGATTCACGACTTTCTTACCTAGTTTCTTGCTGGGACTGGATAAGTTTCTTGCCGGGCCTGGATATGGAAAGCCGCGGCCTTGTTAGGCTGTATAACTATGAGTTTTACGGGTACCAAATGGGGGCGCCTGCCGCCTTGCAGACTAATTTTTGCCGATTACACAGGGGAACATGTCGTCCGATGAAGATCGCTGTACATTTGATTACCTAGTATCCATTTCATTGCTGTGATTACACATGTGTATCTGATACCCTATTTGGTTGCTGGATGTCTGTTTTATTGGACTGGATTGCCCAATGCCCATGCATGTTTGTGACCAGGATTAGGTGCATAGACTAGTGCCCTCTCTTCTCTGCATTTATGATGAAAAGAGTTTTAATTCTTTCAATGAACTCAACCTGTGGACCTCAAATGTGGATCAGTTAGATATGTTCTGTATACTGCCAAATGATACCGCATGAATCTGTTCGTACCTATTGGGTCGAGATGTCTACATAGTGTAGGCAGGATTAACCTAGGAACTTATCACTACTTTTGATTTTTGAAAGGGCAATAGTGGGCTATACGTCGTTTGGCGATGTCGTTTAATACCTCGAGAGTACAACTGTGGTAAGGCTGCATATGTTATCTATCTATTTGAAGCTGGATGCTCTATCTTTTTCTCTTTTTTTGATGTAGCTTTGCTTCATGTGTCATTTTGCATTTCTATGTGACTATTTACCCCTTGTGTAGCTAAAATGCCATAACTCATTCATCTTGGGTTTCTCTTTCTGTACTGTAGGCTAAACAAGATCATTCATTCCATTAGGCATAAAAAAGACCATTGTTGAATCAAAAGAGAAATAAGGTCACTATCCAATTGAAGACCAAAAACAGGGTACTCTGATTTGTTGTACAGGATAAAAGTTTGCTGAGATAATTTCCGGCTATTGGAGTACTGGTTGGTGTTATACCCCGAAAGGAGTTTCTTGTAAATTTTCTGGTGTATTGTATTTGTGGCTTTGTTATTTCTCTGGCATTGGCAATAATGTCAGAAAGTGAGTTGGCAGTAATAAAGCCAGAGGTATGACCCCTATGCATTTCTAAATCATAACTACTTTTGCTGTTTATTGGAGAGGAAACAATTGTCCTCCAGCCTTATAAGCTATTCATTTGGCCCTAATTTAATTTCATTGTGAACTCACAGGCGTTGAAGAGTTATATTTGGCTTCAGTGCTTTGATGGTTCCATACAACAAGTGGAGGAGGAGGTTGCCATGTTTTGCCCTATGATATGTCGAGAGATAGTAAAAAATGGAACAGGATCATCAAAAAATCATGCAATTGCTCTCCCAGAAAGAGTTAACCCAACGAGTTTGAGTTTGATTCTTGACTATTGTCGGTTTCATCAAGTCCCAGGACGCTCAAACAAGGTATGCTGTGATTTGAGTTTTGTTGCTCTGGCAACTCCCTTTTTACTGCTTTCTCTTCTCTGCTTGTTTCAGGCGTTCACCTGTTGCAAGTATAGACCATTATATAATTTTGCTTCCTGTAACAACCATGTTATTCCCGTAGTTGTTTTTGTTACAAGTAATAATCTTGTAGCAAAACTGCTTCTTTAATTAGTATTATTTTTATTATAAGGATCAGTGCATGATTCAGCTTATGACAGGAAACTTTCTGGAGAGGATGCTAATTCTTTTAGGCACTTAAGCATTTACTTTATGTTATAAGCGGATATAATCATTTGATGAATTTACATTGCCCAGTTATCTTATTATGGTCACATTTATTGTGCAGGAGCGAAAATCATTTGATGAAAAGTTCGTCAGAATAGATACAGAAAGACTATGTGAGCTGACATCGGCAGCTGATAGTCTCCAATTAAAGCCATTGGTTGATCTTACCAGTCGAGCGCTTGCTCGAATAATTGAAGGAAAAACACCTGAGGAAATTCGTGATATTTTCCATTTGCCAGATGACTTAACAGAGGTATAAATCACATGTGTGCTTATAGTTATCAGCATGTATGATGCTTACTGTGAACTTGCATTCATTCAGGAAGAGAAATTGGAACCCCTGAAAAATATAAATGATGACCCCAGGATCCGTTTGTTGAATCGATTATATGCAAAGAAGCGGAAAGAACTACAGGAGCGCCAGAAACTGAAGGTGAATATGATAGATTCAACCTGTTGTATTATCATGAGAAGTAGGCTTTCTGATATTAGGTCTGTGTGTAGGTCATGTGAAATGATATTTATCCCGTCCATTCAGCAGTGTGGTTCATGTTTGAATGTTGCATGTTGGAATCTTATGCTGATTTTGTTTCAGGATGTTCAAGTACAAGAAGAGCAAAAAGATGAGCGGTCACTGGATGAGATACTATGTTTTATAAATGGGGATGGAGGTATAATTACAGTGAGTTATATTGACTATATAACTTCGTTGTTTCCCTTGTCTCATTCAACCATGATTACCCTGTTCTGCTGAATAAAGCTAAGCAATCAGTAATAAGCTGCTAGGTTGTCGTCCAGGGTCAAAGTAGTTTTATAGTCAATTTTAACTAATCAGATTACAATATGGCTGCAAACATGCAACAAAAGAGCTAGTATTTTTCTTTATAGAAAGAAAATTAGCAGTTTCATGTAAAATTTGCCCATTTGATAGGTTCTGGATGTGGGAAAGCTTCTAAGAATAAGAAAAAGAACAAGAGAAGGAAGGATCATGCTAAGAACCCCCCAAAAGCTAATCCTGAACCTGTAAACAAGGTTAGGTGTCTTCACTGTTTTTTGTTGTGTGGTTATGTGGAGAACAGTCAAGTTCTTACTTATGTATTGGTTTTAGGAGGAAGTTGCTCGTGGAGTTCCAGTCAATGTGGGTACTGGTAATATTTCTAGAACACCTTGCCAAAGCTCGGATGTGCAAGATGATGTTGAGTACCCCTTTGAAGATGCTGACCTTGATGATGGACTTGATCCTGCAATGCAGGAAGAACTTGACAGGTGAGAATATGAGATTTCCTGTGTGCAGTTTTTGTTTTTCTTTGCCGTTCTTTTCTTTCCATAGTATGAGAACTCCATAGTGCCCTATTTTGCATATACTTTTTTATGCATTAGCGAATTACATGTTTTCCCCTAAAAAACAATTCTTTGTAGGTATTTGTGCTGAATTATAAGTTGGTTATTTCAAAATTCACAGCTGAAAAACAGAACGATATGATTCAGTTGTAATATGGGCCATTAACTCAACTCCTGCTTATAATTGAAGTTGCTTCTGTTCAAGTTCGTTACTCTCCTACGTCAGAGAGCGATCGACATCATTTACTACTGACATGCCTGACAAGCTTTACTTCTAACATGCAGAGAAGTGGAGGACTTTGCAAGGAGGTTGAATTCTGTTTGGCCTGAAAGAATGCATTTAGGCCAAGAAAGAAGGATTGAGTCACATATGATTGGTGGCAATGGTTCTCTGCAAAGATTTTCTGGTAATTTCTTCTATATGGATTTTTTGTGGAGAAATTTTGTGTTCCCTAGTCCAAGCGGCAAAGATTATGATTTTCTCTAGGCAAGCATCAAAGATAGACAACAGTGATTCTGTGCAGATTTTTTGCATTTATCAACCACTATTGTTTAATCTTATTTGCGTTTATGCAGGGTTCAATCACAGGTGAGAACGTTAAGCGCCAGGATCAACAAGCAGAAGCACATGAAATTTGTGCACATGCAGCTTCGAAGAGAGCTAGAGACCAGACTGGTGTCCACCTGTTACTTGAGTAACTGCTCGCCGAAAAAGCCTCGGCGCCCAGGCTTGCAGACGATGTAGATTTGTTTGCCTTGGCCATTTTCGGTGAAGGGGGCCTCTAGTTGGGATGATAGAGGTATAGCGGAGGTTTAGATCAAGGAACAGGGAAGCTTGTTACTATTTCATTGGAGCGTTGGAGGTCTGTTGACTCGGTTTTTTTCTTTGCTGTGTTGCCAATTTTCCTGAATAGAGCGAGTGTGTTGATGATAGTTGCAACTGTAACAGATGATGATGATATGAGCTGTTGTGAAAGAAATTCCGTTGATCAATTGTATGTCTGAAAATTGAGCTGCTGTTTGGTTTTGGTTCTTGAGACTACGCTAGGACTAGCGTAACGTTTCTATATCTGCTGCAGGTGGTCAAAATTTTTGTACTCTATATGGTCATCCATCAGGTTGCTTAGGCTGATCAAACTTTCCATTTGGAGCGTGTTCGGCTGGTCAAGTCGGCCGGCTGGTCAAGTCGGCTGATAAAACAGTTGGCTGATTTGCTGTGAAAAAAATATATTATTTGAACGACTGATAAGTTCGGTTGATACGAATAAGCGAATAGAGTTTTGCTCTGTTAAAACGCCCCCCGAATGTAATCCGCTGCCGTAGTCGTCGGTGAAGCCTCCCCTAAGCTGATGTAAATTCTCGTCGATCGAGAAGGAGACGGATATCTCCGTTGTCGAGCAGAACCTCCTCCTTCTAGCTAAGATCTGCTATTCGCTCCTCTCCGAGAAACCGAGACAAAGCATCTATACTCATTAAAGAAGGTAACGGTGATGACAGTAAATGAAAAAACTCTGGTATTTTTAACCATATCCTTTTACGTAATTTAATGGTAGTATAAAATAGTCTACCTATATAACGTTAATATATTATCAAATACCCAAAATGTTACTACCTAGAAAAGGTCCGATAAATCTAGATAGCCTTCCATTCTTTTTCATCTTAAAACAACGAATCTAACGAATCCAGATAAAAGTTCCAGATTTGTGACAGAGGAAGTCGAATTTAAGTTTATCATGCTAAGATATATGCAGGGATTATATTGTTAAAAACTTTATAATTAACTTGTTCAAAACAATGTTAGCAACTAAATAATTTATTTTTATTAGTAGCACGCAAAGTACAGGTATTTATTAGTTAATACAGTAAGAAGAGCGAGACATACAGTACTGTCATGTGGGAGGTTGGAGAATGCAAAGCGCGTCTGAGACGGAAGAAGCTCCTCTGATTTAAGTTAGAGGGATGTGGGTTAATGTGTTAATACTATACGATTTATATGATAAGGTCGATCAAAAAGTTTATTTAGAACAATCACGGCATAAACAATTTAATTCTATATTAATTAGATAGGATTTAGTAATTTTCTTTTTATCTTTTAAAAAATATTTATCTAGTGCCTGACTTATTATTTTTCTTTTATCTATAGAAAACTTGTATCGTATCCGATATAAATATATACACCCAAAAATATAAATATTAAATATATGCATCCAAGGTCTTTATAATTCATCTTCACATATCAATACAATTTATTTCGGTGCATCTCTATCCTTTTATTTGAGTTTGTTGTTTCGAGTTGGGCTGCATCGGTTGAGTTTGATCTTCAGCGAGAAAGTAAGTTCCGCCAGCTTCGTTTGTAACAGTGTGGTTCTTGGTTAAGTCCGATATTCTATCTAGGCCGACGCAAGCATTGTCTATCTGATATATTGGTTCTATCTTTAACTGCATTGTCATGTAGAGTTGTATCGGTTTAGTTAGGACTTTCTCAATTAGATCTGATATTCTGACTAAGTTGATATTTCTTTTATCGTACTATTGTTTTAGATAGATTTATATAACCGTTACATATGTATATATCTGTCAGGTAAATATATTTTTCTTATTGTCTTCAATCTTGGGTTGTCTCGGTTAGGTCCAATCTATTAAAATTACTGCTAATAAAGTTAACTATAGTAAGTCGATAGATTTTTATGCAACTTTCATCGAAGAGCTAGCCGATGAGTTATCATTGCTTTCGGCTTCAACTATCAGACATATCGGTCAGTTAACTAATATACACTTTAATTCACTTACATCGATCTTTAGTCGATTTATGTTTTAACCATCGATTTATACTTATCTATTGATTTATATTATATTATTTCATTGTTGTTTCTGAGGTACATCGGCTTATATAAACTTCAATCGTATATTGTCTTTGTCTCGGTTTAGTTCGATCTATCAAGATTATATTTTACAAATATTGGTTTATTGATGATTATGCATGGTTTAGTTCTAGCATAAATCTTATTATTTATCTGATTATTTAAACCTACATTGAGTCTACATTAAATCTATAGCCAATTGATCAGAACCATATCGATATCGATGACCGCTATATTACATCGGCTTATTAGTCGATCAGCTCCTTAATCATCAATCTATTTATATCTTGTTAGTTACAGGATCAAACTAACTGACGTACCTTAAACCCGAACTAATAGGACCTGCACTAAAATAAAATAATTTTTTAGGTTATCGTGTAAACGACGAATTTCACGTCAATACACTGACAAGTGAGGTCCATCTCTATGGACCCACATGTCGAGACACGTGTTTCTCGACTTAAGTTAAATAAGCCTTGTCGGACCGACACTGCCACATGTGGATTTTACTGTTAGAAAAATTAATTTGTCATGCAATTCACATGGGACCTTGTTCTGTAGATTTTCTGTATTTCTCTTGTAGTCCCTCCGTTCAATATTATAAAAAATATATTAGTATTTTCAACATAAAAAAATATATTATCAAAATATATATAATGTTAGATTTAATGAAACTAAATTGATATTTTAGATGTTGCTAAAATTTTTCTATATAAATTTGATCAAATTTAACAAAATTAAACTAGAAAAAGTCGTATAAACTTGATCAAATTTAACAAAATTGAACTAGAAAAAAGTCAAACAACTTGTAATATGAAATAAATGGAGTAAACCCCCACACACATACATATATATACACATTTTAGCCCTACGTTGCATAGGGGCCACACGCAGCGCACACGTCAAAAACCTGACCAGGCTCACGCGCGGCGCGACGCAGACCAAGCTATGCGCGCACACAAAAATCCTTCGGGCACCCAAACATTATCTTCATGCGCACGTTTCCAAACATTATCTTCATGCGTACGTTTGAACCAGATAAGCACCAGATCCCAATAGGTAGCGGATCCTATTAAAACTCTAAAGTTAAGCATGCGTGCCTAAGAGTAGATTTAGGATGGGTGACCTCATGGCAAGTGGGTAACCTTATGGAAAGTCTAGTTGCAACTTTATTTACACACAATTGCATTTTTGTGTTTATAACTTCATCTAAACACTAGTTGCGACACACCAATATCATCGACCGCCTAATTGCAACTGGTTGCAACTGTTGTTTGCTATTTTTATATCAGTTGTGACACATGGTTGCAACTCCACAATATCACCGATCACCCAGTTACAACTTCATCTAAACACCAGTTGCAACTCTACCAGTTTGTTACATTAGTTGCGACACACCAATATCACCGACCGCCCAATTACAACTGGTTGCAACTTCAGTTGCAACTTCATCTAAACATCAGTTGCAACTTCACCAGTTGTGACACCAATATCACCGAGATGAACACCAGTTGCAACTCTACCAGTTTGTTACATTAGTTGCGACACACCAATATCACCGACCGCCCAATTACAACCGGTTGCAACTTCAGTTGCAACTTCATCTAAACATCAGTTGCAACTTCATCTAAACATCAGTTGCAACTTCACCAGTTGTGACACACCAATATCACTGTGTAACTTCATCTAAACACCAGTTGCAACTTCAGTTGTAACTTCATCTAAACACCAGTTGCAACTAGCGTGCAGCTCTGATAGTTGACCAGTTGCAACACACTTGGTGTGTTGGTTGCAAACTAATCTAAACACCAGTTACAACTCCCCCAGATGTAGCATAACACGAGGACTTCCCAGGAGGTCATCCATCCTAGTACTACTCTCATGCTTGCAGGACTTTCCAGGAGGTCACTCATCCTAGTACTACTCTCGTCCAAGCACGCTTAACTTCAGAGTTCTAATGGAATCCAATGCTTTAGTGTCGGTCCCAACGAATCAGCCGATGGGTTCAGATGCGGAGTGGTGCGTCTGATTGGTTGGGTCGGTTGGTCGGGTGCATTCATGCACGGAATACATCCAGCGCGGTATAGACACACGGTATATATATATATATATATATATATATATATATATATATATATATATATATATATATATGATGTAACCCGTATAAAACACTGTTCCATAGACTTCCTTTCACTCTTTAGTACCTAGTATACTATATAATAACTGGGAATAAACCAACGAAGAACTGAGTGAACGAAGCATTTTTTTGATTTTGCTATACATTCATCGATAATTTTCTCTAAATTTGACATATCTATAATTGAACTTTCATATAATTTTAAACCGTTGGATTTGCTTCAAAATAAGGAAGAAAAAAATCACAACATGCATACATGTGAGGGGATTCACTCTCATGACCTATTTTTTATAAAAATGGTCGAGGGATTTTTGAAAGTTATATGCACGTTATATTGTTGTTGACGACCAAATTTGGTAAATTAGCCTATCGATTTGGAGTTAAGGTCAAAACCGATTTGGAGGAGATTGGGATTCTCAAAAATAGAGTGTGTGCCAGTTGCGGACCAAAGTGACTAGGGAGTTCGTCGGCTAATACCGAATCGGCTAAGGTGTTCATCGGTCGATACCGAATCGGACAAGGTAAGCCGATGTAGCCGATTCCGGTAAGATGACATTGGGATCGTTATCAGATCAGGATTAATGTGCTTCATGAGGATTGTCATACATGGATAGAGTCCAAAAAGGAAAATTGTATCCATTAATTAGGTTATTGTAAGTAATCTCCTTATAGATTGTATCCGTAAGAGTCCATCTAGGGAACTTATCCGTATGTTGAGTTGTAATAGAGATAAGAGTCGTGTCCGACAAGAACGTGTTTTATTTGGGTATAAATATAGCACAAGACCATATAATCAAGGATCTAACAATCAGTTCAATACACTTTCGGTGCATCGCCACCTTTTCCTTTTGTTTGTTTCGACAAGTTCTTGTTTTTGAGTTGGGCTGCATCGGCTTCGATCTCCGACAAGAGGGAAAGCTTGTTATGGTGACTTGCTCTCTCGAGATTAGTGCTTACATCTTTATGACACTCTAATCCTGTTTACGTAGATCGTCGAGTTATCATATGTGCTATATAACATAGATCGATATTGTTGTCTAACGCTAATCGGCTAGCATCTGTTACTAGATAGCCAATAGGGTTAGATATCAACGTCAACCTAGATTATATAGTGTATCCACCATCTTGAAAGACTTTCATCGACTTGTTTAAATCTTATGCTTCTCTTTATGCTTAGTGCTGCATTGGTTGAGTCTGACCTACTAAGTATTATCTAGAATCATAATATCTTACTTGGTTTGGTTTTCTTGTTTTCTTACGTGTTTACTTGATATGCCAAATCTGCCCTTTATATTAGATCTCACTGTGGTAAAATATATTAATCTTGTTATCGATCTGTTAGGTTATCTTAACACCTGATCGGTTCCTGTTTAATGTATTTAATCTATATTTGATATCTTAGTATAAAGTGGTATCGGAGCATTAGTCGATACGTGTTAGATTTATGACATCGGCTATGCTATAAATGCATATAATCTTTGTCTTAAAGTACTTTTAGACATAAGTGATTTATAGCACACTGTCGATCTATCCCAATCACTTGGTTTAAACGTATCTGAGATATAAATTATATATTATGGATATCTACAGCCGATAGATTAGATCTATTTTTCCCTTTGCCGGTCCTGTACATGTCGCATCGGCTCAATATTAAACGATACGTCATCGGCTATACCCGATCAACTATCGTTTCTGGATTTAACTCTGTTTTCTTTCTTTGGTTTTTTGTTGGTTTGCATGATCAAACCAACTGGCATGTCCTTGAACCCCAAAAGCAAAATTACGGACCTGCACTAGAGTTAAGCAGATCTCTCAGGCCATTGTATGTTTTTCACATCGATAATTGTATTATATAAAAGGTACAATACAATAACACCATGGTATACTATATTTACATTTATCAAATTTTTAGAAGAAAATTAGTCGATAAACTGACTGTGATACACGATAAATTGTAGCAATTCCGAAAATCTATAGCACCCTGGCCTGCTCAGATAGAAATACGTATGTACGTGGTAAACACCAATCTCAAACTATTGTCTTCTCCCTGATCCGATTAGATCACAAACACTACTAGAGAAACCATCAATGGTTGAAGTGGCAAAAACCACAGTAGTCCCGGTTTGAGTTGCACCCGGACTAGAGATGATCTCTAGTCCCAGTTTAAAAAGTCTACGAATTTCTAGGAACATTAGTCTCGGTTCGTGTCACGAACCGGGACTAAAGATCACCTCTAGTCCCGGTTCAAATGTCGTCAGAGCGTGTCAGAGTGCCGGGCATTTTTAGTCCCGGTTGGTAACACCAACCGGGACTACAGATGCTATATTTTGTCCCGGTTGATGTTACCAACCGGGACTAAAGATTCCTGTCGCTCTGACAGGTTCTGACAGCCTCTGGCGTCATCTTTAGTCCCGGTTGGTAACACCAACCGAAACTAAAGATGGCTTGCTTTTTATACTCCTTCCTCCTCCAGCTCGAGCCCAGTTACACTTGTATTCAAAATTTTTCTCCAGAGGGGAGGTGCTGCCAAAATTTTTTGTAATTTTGTTTTGGTGATAATACACAAATCTTTGCTATCTACAAGGTTAACAACTTCTTCCTCTTATGATCTATGCTTAGCACTTTGTATTTTACGGTTGTTTTCTATACATTTTCATCTCTAGATTTTTTGTAAACATGAGGAGAGAGAAAATTTGTTTGGACTAATTATTTTGCTAAGCACATTATATTGTGTTGAGAAAAAAAGTTGGGAAAATAAAGAGGAAGAAAAGTATGCTTAGCACGTAACATTTATAGGAATTTAGTCCGTACAATTTTATCTCAAAAAATATTTATGAAAAATGATGAGAGAGAATCTTTTGGATAAAAAAGTTATAAAATAGATGACAAAGGACCTTTTAAAATAGATGCAAAATAATTAATTAATTTTATGTTTATCTCTTTAAAAGACCTTTTAAAAATAATTCTATTTTTTAGAACAACACATTACGTATATTGGATTAGTATATAATAATTGTCGATTATATATATATATATAACTATTGTAATAATATTTAAATGATTTGAATTTTGTGGAATTTTCTTATGATTTTTGTGCAGATGTAGATGGATCGGCAATGGATGTACAACGCAGATCGACGATCGAGAGTTTATTCAAGGCGTCCATTATTTTTTGAGTGTGACCGATGCTAACAAGCATAAGGGTTTCATACGTTGTCCATGTAAAAAGTGCAAAAACGAGAAGGAGTATTCTACATCAAAAATTATTCATGCCCACTTGTTTCAGTCGGGATTCATGCCTCACTACAATTGTTGAACATCGCACGAAGAGGTGGGGGTTGCAATGGAAGAAGACGACGACAACATTCCGAACTGTGGTCAATACGGTGGGTTTGAAGAGAATACAAGTGGGCGAGGCGGGTGGGGATGTTGAAAACGACGGTGCCGATGACCTTGGTGAGATGTTGCGCGACGTACAGGGGGACTGCGAAGGCGTAAAGGAAGTGCAGAAATTGAAGCGTATGTTGGCGGACCACAAAAGGTCCTTGTACCCAGCGTGAACAGGGGCACAAAAGTTAGGTACCACGCGGAATTCTTACAATGGAAGGCCAAAAATGGTGTCGGTGACAAGGCATTTGGCGAGTTACTAAAACCCGTGAAGAACATTCTTCCGGAGGGAAACGAATTGCGGAATCAACGTACGAGGCTAAGAAGTTAGTCCGCCCTTTAGGACTGGAGGTACAAAAGATACATGCATGTCCTAACGATTGTATCCTCTACCGCGGTGAGGAGTACGAGAACCTAGAAGCATGTCTGGTTTGTAAAGCACTTCGATACAAGATCAGATGAGATGATCCAGGCAAAGTTGACGAACGGCCCTCGAAGAAAAGGATTCCTGCTAAGGTGATGTGGTATTTTTCTATAATACCATGGCTAAAGCGTCTGTTCAGGAACAAGGAGCATGCAAGAATGATGCGTTGGCACGCGAAAGAACGAATACAAGACGGCATGCTGACACATCCCGCCGATGGGTCACAGTGGCGAAACATCGACAGAACATTTGAAGACTTCGGCGAGGATGCAAGAAACCTAAGGTTCGGCTTAAGCACGGACGACATGAATCCTTTTGGAGAGATGAGAAGCGGCATAGCACTTGGCCTGTGACGATGTGTATCTACAACCTCCCGCCTTGGCTATGCATGAAGCGAAAGTACATTCGGATGCGGTTATTATTAAAGGCCCGAAGCAACCTGGTAACGACATTGATGTGTACCTGAGACCGTTGATCGAAGATCTAAAACTGCTGTGGAAGAAAGAAGGTGTTCCCGTGTGGGATGAAGATAAACAGAAGCAGTTTAAACTACGAGGGTTGCGTTTGTTACCATCAATGATTGGTCGCACTTGGCAACCTATCCAGACAGTCAAACAAGGGTACAACGCTTGCACCCACCGTATGGATGAGACCGAGTGTACATACCGAAACATTGTAAGAAGGTAGTGTACATGGGCCATCGTCGCTTTCTTGCTGCAAGCCACCCTGTCCAGAGAAGAGGCAAACATTTTGATCAAAAGGCAGACCATCGTACTAAACCAAAGCATCGCAACGAAAAGGTCGTGTTTGCCATGGTGAAAAACCTCAAAGTAGTATTTGGAAAGGGACCCGGCAACCAATCTGTAGCAAGTGAAGGTGGTCACGCGGTGATGTGGAAGAAGAAGTCAATTTTTTGAGAGTTGCCCTACTGGGAAGTCTTGGACATCCGCCACGCAATCGACGTGATGCACCTCACCAAGAACCTTTGCGTAAACTTGTTTGGCTTCCTAGGTGTATACGGAAAATCAAAAGATACACTTGAGGCACGTAACGATCGAAACATATGGCACAACGCGACGGCCTTCACCCGCAACCAAAGGAAAAAGGAGCCTAAGACCTAAGTCCAGCCAACTACACTCTGAGTAGGGCAGAGAAGGAAATAATGTTTGAATGCCTGCAGAGCATCAAGGTACCGTCTGGATACTCCTCGAATATAAAGAGAATAATAAGCACGAAGGATAAGAAGTTCACAAATCTAAAGTCCCATGATCGCCACGTGCCGATGACACACCGCTTCCCGTTATAATTCGAGGTATCCTTCCCGATAATGTCCGGGCAAAAATAACAAAGCTATGTGCTTTCCGAACGCAATTTCGCGAGAAGATCATCGATCCGCATGGACTAGAAGACTTTCAAAATGATGTGGTCCAATGTCTTGTCGGCTTTGAGATGATCTTTCCGCCTTCCTTCTTCAATATCATGACGCATATCCTATGCCACCTTGTCAAAGAGATCCGTATCCTCGGTCCAGTATTCCTACACAACATGTTCCCCTTCGAGAGGTATATGGGTGTTCTAAAGAAGTACGTTCGTAACCGTTCGCGTCCGGAGGCCAGCATCGCCAATGGATATGGAATAGAGGAGGTGATTGAGTTTTGCGTCGACTTCATTGAAGACCTCCGTCCCATCGGGGTGCCTGAATCAAGCCATGAAGGTAGACTACGGGGGAAGAGAACTCTTGGAAGGAAGGCAATAATGAACATAGACAATAACTTGTACATAAAAGCACATTGGACCGTGCTGCAACAATCTTCCTTGGTGGCTCCTTACATCGAGGAGCACTTGACGATTGTTCGCTCGGAAAACATCGGTAAGACGGATGCCTGGATTACACGCCATCACATTGATGCATTCCCGCTTGGCTGCGACAACGTCTCATGGGCAACGCGAGCATTGACCAACAACTAGCCTTCTTGGTGAGGGGACCATCTTGCTCGATCACCACATTCCAGGCATATGAAATCAATGGGTACACATTTTACACACGGGCCCAAGACTTAAAGAGCGCGAATCAGAACAGCGATGTCCGCATCGATGCCGTGAGATACGACGGTACGACTAGCACATATTATGGCAGCATCGATGACATATTGGAGCTGGACTATGGACCTCTGAAGGTCCCTCTGTTTCGGTGCCAGTGGGTTAGGCTTAGTGGTGGAGGCGTAACCATTGATGCAAGTGGGATGACAACGGTCGACCTGAGCAAGGTTGGATACTCAGACGAACCTTTCGTCCTTGCCAATGATGTACGACAAGTTTTCTATGTCAAGGACATGGCTAGCAAATCAAAGAAGGGAAAGGGTCCGACGAGCCAAAGCGCCACGTGGTTCTCCGGCAAAAGGAAAATCGTGGGAGTCGAGGATAGAACTGACGAAGATTACGATCGGTTTGACGGGCAACCTCCGTTCGCGGTGGCGGTTGACCCGAGTATCCTCCTATCAAATGAGGACACCCCTTACTCACGCAACGATCATAACGAAGGAATAATTGTGCGGAGAAAGTACGTGAGGACAAATGTTACATAGCTAAATTTATGTATGGACGATGTAAATTAAATTGAATCATTGAATATTATGCATTTATATCTGAAAGATCCATGTCTTCCACTTGACCTTCTTCAAGATCTATAATTACATCAAAAACCTTGGTACTATCCATAGTAGTAGGTTCCCCATCCACCTGATCTTGCCGATCAAGATCTATGATATCCCATCTAAGGCCTTGGTGTTATAAACGAAACAGACTCCCCTTCGAATGCCAATAGGTTGACTTCATTCGAATTGAGGAGCATAGATCTTTTACTGAAACATCATGTTAATTATATATAAACATATGAACATATGTTAATTATATATGAATATAAAATATATCAACATATGAACATTATAATTATACATGAATATAAAATACAATAGAACAGGACATTGTAATAATTAGTCCTGGTTTGTAAAAAAACCTGGACTAGAGGTGAATTTCAGTGGGCGGGAAAACATCTTTAGTCCCGGTTGAAGCCACCAACCGGGACTAAAGATGTCCACCTACCTCGTCACATGGCTGCCCCGCAATCTTTAGTCTCGGTTGAAGCCACCAACCAGGACAAAATATATGATCTTTACTCCCGGTTGAAGCCACCAATCGGGGCGAACATCTTTTACTTTTGGTTGGTGGATTAAACCGACTAATGTTCATATCTCGTTGTCCGAGTTGAAGCCACCAACCGGGAGTAAAGTATCTTCGTCCCGGTTGTTGGCTTCAACCGGACGAATGATGCCATGACTATATATAGCAAGGGCCTCACTGGGGATCCAACACTTAGCTGTTTTCGCACTTCGGAACTGCATCGTCTTCGTCGCCGTCGCCGAGCCCCAGGTCGCCGCCGCAGCACGCCGTCTCCGCCGTCTTCGTCGCCGGAGGACCTTCGCTCCGCCGTCTTCGTCGCCGTCACAGTTAGCTCCGCCGCTCCCAAAGATTTCTCGACATTACGCGCTAGGGTTTGGCCGCCGTCGACGCCATCGCCATCGCCGCCATCATCGCGGTCGCTGCCGCCGCGCCGCCGCCGCCGTCGCCGCCGCCCCCTCCCCACGCCGCCCACTCCCTTGCGCCCTCCCACGGCCCCGAGCCGGCCGGCCCTAAACCCTAAACGGTCGCGCGCCGTCCTCCACTCAACGCCGCCGCCGCACTCTGTGAATGTTAATATATGAATATTTAATATATGTGTATTTTCAATATATGAATTTTGAATATCTGAATTTTCTATGTATGAGTATTTTGAACATATGATTTTTGTATGTAAATGGACGTTATATGTAAATCGACGTTATTGGACTATTGAGAATTTTGAATTTTAAATTTTAAATATTTATTTAAATTTGAAATTTGAATGTTTATGTGAATTGTGAATTTTGTATTTTCGAACGAACGAGAACGCTAAAATCAACAAACGGTCGTAAACGAACGGACCGACGGACGGACGAAAGAACGAGTGTTCGTTCGTTCGTGGACAAATGGACGTTCACGAACGGACGAACGAACGTGGACGAACGGACGTCTCCTTTCCTCTATCTTTCCTTTCCTATCCACTTCCACTCCCATCCTCCTTATCTCCCTCACATCATTCTTCTCTCTTTGCCGCCGCCTCTCCGGATGAACATACTCACGGACGTGAATGATATAACGAACGGTCGGTCGGTCGTGTTCTAGCAAAGAGAAACAAAAGAGAAAAGGAAAATATAGAACGTGATCTTCTTCACAAGTCTTTTCTACGATGGAGATAATCTATGATTTTGAATCCATCTTCTTCTTTTTGTCTTTTTTAGTAGACATATATGATTTTTCTGAATAATTGATACATGTCTTAACCGAATAATTTTTTTTCATAATACTTTGATTAAGTCCTCAACCCACAACAATCAAATGGCGGATCGTAACGAGGAACAGCTTCTACATGATGAGATCGCACGAGAAACAGAGGTTTACAACGAGGAGGGGAATGAAGATACAAATCAATACCTCAACGAGGAGGGGGACGAGCAGGGGAACGATGAGGAGAATGAGGACTCTGCCTCCGCCTCCGCTGGACAGAAGAGGGCACGCGGTCTCAACAAGCGCATAGAGGGTCGACATGTCATAACGGAGGTAGAATCTGACGGTCGCCCTATTTCCCCAGAGGACGCCGCAAGGAAGTTTGTGGCGCACAACGGATGGGTGGTGAGGGATCACGTGCCCGTAAGCGTTGCCAACTGGAGGCGATCAAGGACAGGAGGAGATGAGCAGAGCTATCTCCCAGACTCAGAGAAGGAAATGATGTGGACTAATGCTGCAAACGTTCACCATCCCAGACTCACAACAAGCAAGGGGTAAAGGAATGGACGTTAAAGAAAATGGCAGAGCTCTTCAGGAACTACAAGAAAGAGTTACACAAGAAATATATCCTGAAGGGACAGACCCGACTTTGATAAGTTCCCAAAGCTCGAGATCATTGGGATGCTTTTGTTGAACACATGACTGGGGAAGAAGCACAAGCTATCATAGAAAAGAACAAGGCCAATGCAACTAAAAAGAAATACCATCACAAGCTTGGGTCAGGCGGCTATAAGAAAGCAATGGAGAAATGGGAGAAAATGGAAGCCGACCTTGAAGCGCGAGGTATCATTCCAGGCACAGCCACCTGGTCGGAACGAGCAAAGCACTGGTTTTATGCTCACGGCGGCTCATTTAATCCCGTCGATGGCACAGTTATCTTTGGTGATAAAATTCAAGGCCGGACGGAGGTTAGAGGAGGCGCTGGAGGCCACTTCCTCGGGCGCGTTCAGGCCCGACAGAGAGAAGGACGAGCTAACGCTCGGCCTCCAAAACCCAGAGCACCCGAGACGAACGCGAGGAAAAGGCGTCGTCCCCTGGAAATACGGGTTCCAAGCTGACGTTGACACATACAAGAGTCGAATGAGGTCAAAACGAGAGCACGATGCGAGGTTCGCTGAGATGGAAATGAAGCTCTCTCAGATTGATCAGATTGTGGACGAAAGGCTGATCCTAAGGTTGGCAGAGGAGCGAAGCCATTGGGTTAGCCAACGGCGGATCCAAATAGCCGCTCAACTACGGCCGAGCGCAGCACTGCGCTTCAACGGAAATGAAGGTGATTTGGCCCCACAAGCTGAACTGGGTCCGCCATGCCCCGTTGATGACATCACACAACGGACCCCATGTGAGCTGCACATTCCACTAAAGAACATAACAATAAAGGTATGTTCGTACTTTTATGTTGTACGTATATTTACTTGAATAACTTGTCAATCAATGTTCATTACTAACTAATAAACAATCTTCTCGAACAGGTCGCGTCGGGCATGGCCATTCCAGAGACCGAGACGGCACCTACCACTCCCGGCCTGTTCCACCTACATACTCGAAAGTTGAAATTGAACAGTAGAACGCGGCTATGAAGATCTCGAGCGGATATCCCCGGAGGAGACGAGCACCGACTCCTAAACGGTCGTCTCCAACTCCACCGCCTTCTCGGACTCCTCCGTCGCCACAACGAGCACCGACTCCTAAACGGACAACATCTCGAGCCACACGGTCAAGGTCAACCAGCGGTGGACCAAGAAGCAAGAGGCCTAAACTTGACCCGCTCCCACCGCCCCAAAGAAAACGGCGTACGACATGACTCCGAGGAGCCGCACGAGGCCGTCCAAGGCTGAAGTCAAGGCCCACTTCGAAAGAAGTCTCCCGAGAAGTCTCCCGAAATCCCCCGAGACCAAGGACTTCTTCAAGAAGACGTACCTAACGCCACAGCCTAAACCGCAACCTCAATCGCAGTCCGACTACGACAGGACTATTCGGAAGGCTGCTGTCAAGGTGAAGAGAACGGGCAAAGATGTACCCAGTTCAGTGTTCCAAATGTCAGATCAGACTTAAGACAATTTATGGAATCTGCTTGAATTTCAATGGATCAATTACACGGTCGTGCTCCCCTGGCTAATCTACGCTGAAATACAAGTTCAAACTTGGAAAGCCTCTTGTAAAGCCGGATCAAGTGAAAAAGCTACCAACACAGATGTACCGCTTCCACAAGTGGTACATGCAAGAATCCAGCAAGGGTGGAGAGATGGTAACGGGCAAATATTCACAGGGACTATTTCGTTGATGGAGGTGACGACTTCTATATCCGATTCAAAGACATATTCGAGCTGTACCGGCTTGATGCCCTCGACGTCTCACTTCTAGCCATGCGGGCTCTGTAAGTATCGTTCTGTTATTTCGTTTCTTACCTTCTTGTATTTAGCTGACTAAAATTCTTTTTAACCGTTGTAGAATGACGATCCAATACTGCAACATGCACGACTGTACTAAACATGGATTCATCGATCCACGCAAAATCAACGGCGTATTGGTTGATCATTTTCTTGATCCAACACTGGACAACATTTACAAGGCGCGGTGATAAACCACTTCCGGTCGTTTATCCTTCGCCCTACAAGACCTCGTAAGTATTTTCTTCTTTCGTACCGATTTCAATCCCGTGTGCATACATAAATTTTGATGTGTCATCTAAACCAATTTGCAGATTCCACTGGGTTCTGTTAGCAATTGACATGGATAACTCGCGGATCCATGTCTTTGACTCAATGGATAAACCAGAGTCCACGTACGCAAATATATTTGAACTGCTAGATAGGTAATGCCATCTTACTTGCTATTGCATATATGCGGTTCTCGGATAATTACTAGCTAACTTTCAACTGCACGTAGGGCATGGGACCTGCTTCGAGTTGATGTTCGCGGAAATTGGAAAGATAAGCTCTCCGTGAGGATGAACTTTCCAGTGAGTAACATGCTCCAAAGTTGTTTTGAATTATTACTTTGTTCTAAAATATGAAATGTATATTAAATCTGTCGTCATTTCTCCTTTAGTGTGCAAAACAGTCGCAGGGCATCAACTTATGCGGATACTAACGTCTGCGACTATATTCACCGCTTTGTGACCGATGTCACAACTATGGACGATATAGATGTATGTATAATAGTCATTCATACATTACGTCTCGATTTCTTATTCACTTCATATATTTATTTCTCGTTTGATCGAATTAATGACAGCTTATGCGAGTAAGAGACAACCTCCCCCACGAGACTTTTATACAAGTCGCTCAGGAAGAATTGATGGAATTTATAAACGAGCGAGATCATTAATTCCACGGGGGAGTTCTATTTTAATTTAAGTAACTTAACCACCGGATCCACAAAATAGACAATGTTTTGTAACATACGAAATATATGTGGATGTTGTACATATGTGTATATGTTTTGGTAATATATTACATGTATATATTTTCTTTCTTAAGTGCATTTATATGTGTGTAACTTATATATTTATATATATATATTATATAATATATATGTATAAAAATGAAGATTTTTTGTCCCGGTTTGTACGTACATGGTAAACACCAATCTCAAACTATTGTCTTCTCCCTGATCCGATTAGATCACAAATCATAACCACACCCAAAATGATTGAAATATATCTGCTCGAGCGCATAGGTTCGTGCATATATGAAATCGCATGCAAAGTGAGGTCGATCGAACCCGGCCCCTCACATCGATCGACGCAGGCCCAAAATTAATCGGAACAGCTGCAACACGACGGGATCACGTACGGGAACCAAAGATTGCAACGTATATATGTGTCAATATTAGCAATGGCAGTAGCAGGGCTAATGGTGAATCAAGGTTTTGCCGGAGAATGAATAATGGAAAAACAGGCTGCAGCATCAACGACGAATATAATGCTGTAGATTGGCATTTTGCAGGTTCATGTCTTGAAGAATCAGAAGCTTTGCCTACATATCCATCTATCGACAGTGATGCACTCGAGAGAGAAATATTTGAGATGGGTGAAGGCGTCTCAACCACTAATATAATAGCATGCCCTTAATCAAGAAAAGATGTCTTTCCCTAGTTTAGGCGGACAGACGCTCGATCATGCACTCGACGCAGCGCGCGACCCCTGCGGCGTGCCGTCCATGGCTGTCCCTCCGCAGCCCATAAATACCACCCTCATCGCACCCAGCTACATCACATCCTCAGCAATGGCATCCTCCTCCTCCCTCCTCGCCTGCGTCGTGGTGGCGGCCATGGTGTCCGTCATCTCCTGCGGGCCCCCAAGGTGCCGCCGGGCCCCAACATCACGGCGACCTACGGCGACAAGTGGCTGGAAGCCAGGACCACCTGGTACGGCCAGCCCAAGGGTGCCGGCCCCAAGGACAATGGCGGCGCCTGCGGGTACAAGGACGTCGACAAGGCTCCCTTCCTCGGCATGAACTCCTGCGGCAACGACCCCATCTTCAAGGATGGCAGGGGCTGCGGCTCCTGCTTCGAGATCAAGTGCTCCAAGCCGGAGGCCTGCTCCGACAAGCCCATCGTCGTCCACATCACCGACATGAACACCGAGCCCATCGCCGCCTACCACTTCGACCTCTCCGGCCTTGCCTTCGGCGCCATGGCTAAGGAAGGCAAAGACGAGGAGCTCCGTAAGGCCGGCATCATCGACACGCAGTTCCGCCGCGTCAAGTGCAAGTACCCCGCCGACACCAAGATCACCTTCCACGTTGAGAAGGGCTCCAACCCCAACTACCTCGCGTTGCTCGTCAAGTACGTCGCCGGCGATGGCGACGTCGTGGAGGTCGACCTCAAGGAGAAAGGTTCCGAGGAGTGGAAGCCGCTCAAGGAGTCATGGGGCGCGATCTGGAGGATAGACACCCCCAAGCCACTCAAGGGCCCCTTCTCCATCCGCGTCACCACCGAGGGTGGCGAGAAGATCATCGCCGAGGATGTCATCCCCGATGACTGGAAGGCAGACACCGTTTACAAGTCCAAGGTCCAAGCCAAGTGATGAGCATATTCAAAGAAGGAAGAATTCATCCTACTTCCGGCGCGGCTGCCTATATATGTGTTGCTGCATGCATGCAGCTATTACAATATATGGCGTGCTCGAGATCGAGAGAATTTTTTTTATGAAACAACCAAATAACTTTCCGAGCTAGGATAGTGGAGCACATACATGCCAGCAACAATATAATGGCGTGTGCTCTCCCAGCTAGCCGGCCCTGTGACAATGACTCCTCTTTTCCTCCACCGGATGCCCTTTCTCCTCCGTCTCCTGTGGCTGCTGGTCGCAGACAAGGAGAGGGGGAAAGGAGGGGATCCGAGGAGCCGTCGGGTTTATCCCGTTGTAAATCGAGTTTACCTCGTATTAGGTTTTTTTTCCTTTGCTGTATAGCTCGATGGAGATGCCAACACCCATCTTCTTCGTCCTGACTGCCTCCTTTCATGATCGGCTTGAGCTCCAAATTCAGAGCTTGATCTGCCCTGTGCCATCTTGAAGGATGCTATCGGGTTTTTCTTTGGTGTTTGAGTCAACAAGTGCAGCATATTTGTCCTATGATGGGAGGTCTTCTTCCTCCACAACGACAAGGTGTTGCAGGACATGCAAATCATCTCCGGCAAGTTGTTTGTTGCCAATTTGGTGCTCTTCTTTGTTTTTGATAGAACATTTTCAAGGTTAGACCAAATTTTCTTGGGGTTTGCTTCAACCTGCCTTGTTGGGTTTGCGGCTCGATCGTATCTTCTGCAGTCAGACTCGCCCTCACCGTTGCCACGTCGGATTGAAAGAAGAAGTGAAGTAGGGACTCGATTGCTTTTTGGTTTTCTTTTGGAGTCCTTATTTGCTTATTTTCAAGACCTCTATGTAACTTGTTTAGCTTTGAGGGTTTTTTCTGCAAATCATGTTGTATATCTATCTACTTGTTCTACTGTTGGCAACCCAATCCCTCTTTCTTTGAGAGATATGATGTTCACTCATGTATGTTGTATGTAACCTCCTATGTTGAATAAATGCATGAGCTTTCAAAACAAAAAGCTTAGACCTGTCGATCCAATCGGGTTGTATTTTGGCCTCAGTCCTTTTAACTACTTCCAATCCCGTTACCCTCCCGTGTCTTCCTTCGAGAAGTCTAGTTTGTGAATGTGCACGTGTGGCAAGCACATGTGCCCTTTCGCGTGTTCCATTTTCCTCGTAAGGGCATGTTGAAGGGTTGAGCCTGAACGGACTAATGTTCCACATAGGCTTTTTATGCTTTCCTTACTCATCATTACTTCCACTTATTTTATTACCAATTTTATGATGTAAAAATAGCATACTAGTAACTTAAATATTTATTTTTGTACAAATTATAATTTATGATAAAAAGATTCATAGCATAAAGTAAGTTTCCGTGTATAAAGTTTTTATTCCATCATAAGGTGTTCTAGTATAAATTTTTTATTCTACCATGAAATTTTCAGGTATAAAGTTGTTATCCCATCATAAAGTTTATGAGTAGAAAGTTGCATAGTTTTGATAGATATTTGTTTATGAACAAATTGACAAAAAAAGATTTAGAGCATTATAGAAAGTTTGGAGTAAATGTAGGGAGATATGTTTCATTTAAAATGCTACAATATAATAGGAATATGGTTTGGTTAAAATAATAAGTATCTTAACTAGTAAATTAGTAATGTGTAGTTTTCTTTTAGGGCAACCACAATGTGCATATGAAACTAGCCTTAAGCAATATAATATTATTTATGTTGTACTATTTTACATTGAAATGAGAGAAAGTAAAAGAATAGTGCTATGAGCAACCTTATGCTTAAGACTAGCCATAAGCAATAAAATAACATTTTTAATTTTTGCAACATGGCTTGTTCATCTACATATGAAAGAGTAAATATGATTATTTTTTTAGTGGGTCTCATCTTAAGGTCAAGAATAGACCATATACATTGTAGTATTAGTTATAAGCAAAATGATGTAAAATTATAGGGTCCACCTTATGTTCAATAAAACATTAAGCATTGAGGATGCCCTTAGGGACATCGTAAGCAAGCATTTAGTAGGCTAGTCACATCAGCCATGGTAGGCTACCTCATTACCATCGATATATTCCCTTCACCCGAAAAAGTTAGCCTTGAAAAGAATGTGACATAATCTAGTCTAATAAATCTAAACATATAGTCTAATACACTATTATATTTTTTATGTTCAGATTCGTTATACTATCTTGTGATACATATTTTTAGATTGAATTTTTTTTGAAAGTATCATGGTTTCCCAACCCTACCACTACGGGAAATCCCCTTTTTGCCGAGTGCCTAGGACACTTGGCGAAGCCTGTTTAACACTCGGCGAAAATTTCGCCGAGAGTTGCACTCGGCATAGGTCACACGGTGAACTTTTGATCGGCAAAGAGCTCTTTGCCAAGAGTTTTTCATCGGGCACTCGGCGAAATCTTCGCCGAGCGCCGCGTCGACACTCGGCAACAAAAAGTACACGTTAGGTTCGGTGACAGAAAAGTTTGTCGAGAGCCAGAAAAAACACTCGGCGAAGTTTCAATTTTGCCGAGAGCCGGGAACGTGGTTTGACAAAAGACTTACCCACAACTCGGCCTTCACTCGCTCCGCCCTGTTGTTGAAGATCCTTCCATCTCGATCAGGGAAATCGGGGACGGCGACGTAGTGGTCAAACGTGTAGGCAGGCTCCGACCTTCCGGCGTACTGAACAAGGCTAGGAAAGTGTACTCTGCACAAAAGACCCAGGATGCCGCTGACTTGGCGTTTGTGATCACCTCCTCGATCACAGTCCAACACGACAAGTGAAAATGCAATGAATTATTAGTTTTAATTGTAATATTTAACAAATCAAATGAGAAAGTATTGACAACATCCAAGGTTACTTACCGAGTCCCTTCAGGCTGAATCAGCGGGCGTCTCTCGAAAGGTATCGGTCGCCGTGGGAGGGTCGAGGGACCTCGCAACCAAACGTTCGAGGCAGACCCTCCTGCGGAAGCAGAACCAGACCCCCCAGCCGAGCCAGACCCCCAGCCTCCTGCTCCTCCTCCTCCTTACTAGAGCTACTAGACCCCTCAGCCTCCTCCTCCTCCTGCTCGGCCTGCTCCACCCGCTCCTCCTGCTCGTCGTCACTAGAGGACGGTACAGGGAAGGGTATCCTCCCTCGACCCTTGCCAGCACACACCTTGCGGCGACCCCTGCCGCGACTCCTACCAGACCCCTCAGCTGCATCGGCCCCACGAATGGCATCTTTGGCTCTTCTGAACACCGACGCGCACTTCCTCAAACCACCCACCATCTTTGTTGAATCACCCGCACGTAGAAAAAGAAAACCAATTAGCACACATATAAAAAATACGAAGAGAGAGATGCAAAATAAATAGATAAAGAGAACATAGCTAACGCAGTGCATACATGTATTAGAAATAATCATCATGGTCAGGATTAGCTGGATCATAATTGTCATCATCACTATCATCATGGTCGATATAATCATTAGGTTCTTCCTCGGCAGGAGGAATGTTGTCGTCCCTCTCATTTCCTAAATGTAACCGCTGAAGCAATTCTAAGTCCTTCACATTACGAACCTCTTCTCCAGCGTCCTCATCAACAACCATTTCATTGTCTACATCCAACCCCATCGCTTCGGTTAAGTCTATCTCAAAACTTCCTTGTAGCCCATCTTCTTGAAAGAACTCGCCATCATATGTGTTTGGGTCCATGTTGTAGTCTTCATTGTTTGGTACAGGTAGTTTACCGTGTGGCGCTACCTTGTACATAACATCTCAACCCTGAAGACGGTCCTCGGTTTGGCACGGATATGACAGATAATAAACTTGTATCGCCTGTTGAGCAACGATATATACATCGTCTCCTACTAGGACGGTTGACTGTCGAATTTCGACTAGGCCAAGATTAGGAGTCTGTCTCACTTGAGCGGATCAAACCAATGACATTTGAATATGACAGGATTAAGAGGTCTACAACCATAAAAGTCGAGTTCATATATTTCTTCTATTTTTCCATAGTAATCAACCCCATCGAGCCCTGGAGTAAAAACTCTAGTATTTGTGGTTCTTCGATTGGGTCGACTCTGCTCATGGCTTGTTGTGTGAAAGCGATATCCATTCACATCATAGCCGGAAAATGACTTAACCCTATATGAACGACCACCGAAACTTGTCTCAACTCGGCACTCATAGACACATCGTTTTGGCCCGCAAGTTAAAGCGGTTGTAGAGTCAAACTTCGCCAGCATAAACAAAAAGATTAAGCATTAAACACAATTTCGATAGTACCTTATTTTTGAACCAAGAAATAAAATCGGGCATTCCATTTCCTACACCCTGCCTTAGAAGGTTTTTGACTTCTTACGGGGTAGGTTCCCTTGGTTGACGCCAAAATTGATGTTGAAATTCCCTGTACGAACGAGAACAAGAGGGTTGAACAATGAGAAATTTGAAAAATTGGTAACAAATTTCTTGAGAACTTACCGCATGTACGGCTCCACTTCATCGAGGTTGGTCAACACGTATAGCATGATGTTGTGCCACTCATGATGATTCAATCTCTTGTTGGTCGCTTCACTAGCAGTTCCAAGTTGGCCTCGGAAAAGACTGAGGTTCAATTCATCTTCGCCAGCATTGTAACGAGGAGGTGGATTATGCACGCTAGGAAGGTTGTCAGCATAGTATTTTGATGTGAAATTTGAAACCTCCTTCAGAATGTATGCCTCTGCAATGGAAGCTTCAATCTTGCATTTATTTTTACATTTCGTTCTAATAACCTTCAAACATCTCTCAATTACATAGCACCAACGGCACTGCACAGGCCCTCCCATTCGGCACTCGTGTGGAAGATGCAGAATCAAATGCTGCATCGGATTGAAGAAGCTGGGAGGAAAGATCTTCTCTAACTTACATAGCAAAACATGTGTCATTCTTTCCATTTCGTCAATCACAGTCGGAGAACTCCTTAGCACACAGCTGACGGAAGAAATTGCTCAACTCTGCAAGGACTAGCCAGACATGCTCAGGGACATAGCCACGAACCATCACCGGGAGAAGCCGCTCAATCCATATGTGGTAGTCATGACTCTTGAGCCCGTTGATTCACATGGTAGATAAGTTCACTCCCCTCTTCAAATTGGCTGCATACCCATCAGGGAACATCAACGTTTGGAACCATTCGAGTACTTCCCTCCTTTGGGCCCTCGTCAGTACAAAATCGGCCTTAGGCTTTCTCCATGACTTGCCGCCTCTGGGAGGCGCCATGTCTAGCTTTGGTCTATGTATAACATAGTTTGATCCACGCAAGCTTTTACGTTGTCTTTTGTCTTATCAGGAATGTCCATGATTGTACAAAAAAGTGCCTCGACGACATTCTTTTTGGTGTGCATCACATCAATGTTATGTGGAAGAAGGATATCTTGAAAATATGGGAGCCTCCACAAGGCGATTTTTGAGTCCGGGCATGTTGCTCACCATATCCCAGAAACAACCGTCTTCTTCATTGATCTTAAGAGCTTCTAGCGAGCACGAACCTCGGCACTTGTCATCATCGTGGTGCAGCCTCGGTAATTATTACATCTTTTGTAAAGTTCTTGATGTCCCTTTGAATGGATGGTCGGGAGGGAGGAATTGTCGATGTTTGTCAAAAGAAGAATATTTACCACCCTTCACCAACCGGATGAACTTCGAGCTTCCTTGCATACCGGACATGGAAACTTCCCGTGAACACACCATCCGCAGAATAACCCATATGCTTGGCAAGTCATGCGGGGAGTTATGGTACCAAATATGCATTTTAAAGTTTGTCTTTGTAGCTCGGTCATATGTCCATACCCCTTCCTCCCAAGTACGGACCAAATCATCAATCAAAGGCTCCATGTACACACTCATATTCTTCTCCGGATGTCCAGGAATTATCAACGACAAGAATATATTTGATGTTTGGAAGATGACGCCGGGGGGAAGATTGAGGGGAATAACGAACATGGGCCAACATGTGTATGGGGCAGCCGCCATTCCATAAGGGTTGAACCCATCCGTTGCCAACGCAACCCCTACATTACGAGCCTCTAGAGCTTTCCCAGAATGAATCACATCAAACCTTCTCCAAGCTTCACCATCGGATGGATGTACAAGCTTCTCGGGATTGTATCGACGTCCGAGCTTGTGCCATGTCATCTGTTTCGCGGATTCCTCGGTCATGTAAAGCCGTTGGATCCTCGGTATGAACGGAAGGTACCGTAACATCTTCATGGGGATAGTGAGCTGCCACTTATGCCCATCACCAGAGTCTACCTCTACGAACCTAGAGGATCAACACTTTGCACAGTATTTTGCTTCCGTATGCTCTTTCCTAAATAGGATACATCCGTTTGGACAAGCATGTATCTGCTCATATGGCATCTTAAGTGCACGAAGGAGTTTTTGTGCCTCATACATGCTCTTTGGCAGAAGGTGACCATTCGAAAGCAGGCTCCTAACAACTGTCAACATAACATCAAAGGCCTCTCTACTCCAGCTAAACTGGGACTTTACCGCCATTAGCCGTGCAATGGCATCCAGTTGAGAAACTTTTGTATGCCCATGAAGGGGTTGCCGTGCCGCAGACAACATGTCGTAATACGCCTTTGCGGTAGGCTCCGGCTCCTCCTCCCTACATCCTTCATCGAAGTGTGCTTCTTCATAGTCATTTAACATGTCTTCTACCCTGGCATCAGAATCAAACTCCTCGATGCGTTGTCGGACGACCTCGTCTCTCCCACGGTAGGCTTCACCATGGAACGTCCACCGGGTATAATCAGCTATAAAACCATTCTTGCAAAGGTGTTTGCCCATGATCTCTTTTGTTTGTCGCTTCATGTTACCACATTTGCTACAGGGACACCATGTGGTTCTTGCTCCTTTAACCTTGGCAAATGCAAGTTCCAAGAAAGCATCGGTCTTCTCGATCCATTCATCGGTCAACGAACCGTGACTTGAGCGGCCCGTATACATCCACTCACGGTCACCCCATCCTCTATCATATCGAATAATCATATAAATATTATTTTCATCTACCGAGTGCCTCTAATGTCTAATAGGTAAAGATAGGTCCTAATCCCACCCGAGGATGTGTAGATGAGTTTACTTCCCATGCTCTAGTACTCCGCTCAGAGACGAATTTCGACAGACACCTCCCATTTCTCCAAATACACGTCCCGACAGGAGATTGTGTATCCGGAGAACAACGGGAGATACTACCGAAATTCGAGTCGAACTGAATACTAGACCATGGAAATTAAACTCATCTACACATTCTCCGCTATCCAAAAACATGGACAATTCAAAAAGATACGGTTAAAGATATGCAAGAAGACGCATATTTTCATCCGTATCTCTTTCGAACGGGAGACGCCTAAGGTTACGTTATACACGGACAAACTACGGTAAAGACGCGGCACCTGCAAAATAGGGAAGCACGGCTCGATGGCGGCACACAAGCGACGGCATGGGCTGCGCGATGCGACTCCATTCATCATCTCAAATAAAAGGCTTCGACCATATGTGCATACAATAAACTTCAAAAATATATACGTGCATATTGCATATATTTTCTACTCAAATCAAATCAAAGGAGTATAGATATGTATCTAATAAATACCATTGTTTTTACCATATATTTGTTCGTAGTAAATACCTAAATATCACTCGTTTTAATAAACACCTAAATACATGATATTATTTTGATGTGTCAATAATAACTCATAATGTTTACATAATAACAAATCTAATTTTGTTTGAACTAAATGTTACAATAACAAATAAATGTTGCAAAAGTAAAAACCATGTTTACCGAAAAATGCGGAGGGGTGGGGGCGTCGGCCGGAGAGGGGGAGCGGTGTCACGGGGAGGACGGCCGGCACGGGGAGGGCGGCCGGCACGGGGAGGACGGGGAGGGCGGCCGGCACGGGGGGCGGCCGGCACGGGAGGGCGGCCGGCACGGGGAGGACGGGGAGGACGGCCGGCACGGGGCGGCGGTCGGCATGGGGAGGCGACGGCGGCGGGGACGGCGGTCGACGGGGCGGCGGGTAGGGGCAGCGGTCGGCGGCGAGGCAGAGCGCGGGTTTGTAATTTTTGGCTAAGTCGGAATGTGAGCATGGCACGGGGAGGAGGCGGCCATATTAGAAAAGTTTGCCGTGTGCGAGGCTTTGCCGAGTGCCCGATCTGGGCACTCGGCAAAAACAAGCTTTTCCGAGGCCGGATCAGCGGCACTTGGCAAATACTTATTTCGCCGAGTGCCCTTCTCTAGGCACTCGGCAAAGATTTGCGCATTAGGGTTTTGTTCATTTTTTGTCGTGTGTGGTTCTTTGCCGAGAGCTACACTCGGCAAAAAAAACTTTAGTTTTTATGCTTCTAATAATTTAGAAATTATCAAACGGACTCAAAAATTTACAAAATTTTTGTATAAACCCATATATGCTATTTATTGCCCAGGGAAAAAGATTTGAAATCAAACGACAATTTGACCGTCACTTTCTCTCCAAATCTAACTAATCCTTCTCAACACTTATAATCTACTCAGAGAATCTTCGATTTTGTGAGCGTCGTACTGATAAAATATTCGAAACCTTCTTGATTTTTTACCCAGCCTCGACGTATGATATCATGACATTCTAACAAATTTTATGATTTTCGACTTCGTTTGCTATTTTTACAATTTTTAAATCATTCGGTCAACACGTTCCTAACCATGTTGCATGAAGAAAAACATCTCAATTTCCGTTCATTTACCACATATTGACTCAAAAGGGTCTAAATAACATGAATATAATTTTTGCACTACTTTTTTTTTATTTTTTAACCACTTGTAGTTCTAATTTGAGACTTACAAAAAAAATTCACGAAAATACAATAAATCAAAGAAATATAGCAAAACCAATTAAAAAATTACCAAATTTGATAATTAGGTATTACATGTTGTATTTACGTAATAGAAAAAGTTTGGAGGATGGATGAGGAAAAATTTTGACATGTTTGCCGAGAGCCAGGTAAAGACACTCGGCAAAGGTGGTTTTTTGCCGAGAGACTAGCCCTGGCACTCGGCAAAGGTTGTATTTTGCCGAGTGCCTAGCCCTAGCACTCGGCAAAGGTGGTTTTTTTGCCGAGTGCCTAGCCACGGCACTCGGCAAAGATGGTACCAAACGGTATTAGTTGACGGCGGTTAGTGTTTGCCGAGTGTCCCCTATTGGCACTCGACAAAATTGAACTTTCGCGAGGGCCGTGTGGAGGCACTCGGCAACCGGGCTTTTGCCGAGTGTTTTTGTTCGCCGAGGGCAAACACTCGGTAAAGTGTCCTTTTGCCGAGAGTTTTTTGCGAGCCCTCTCGGCAAATACATTGTTCGCCGAGTGCCCGACATAAAGCTCTCGACAAAAATTTTTACACTCGACAAACATGGGCTTTCCGTAGTGTACTCAATTACCGCCGATCCTCTGTGACGTGGAGGTGGTATGACCGGTGGCCGCAGAAACTATGGTTTGTTGTGATGCCGGTGGGCACCAACTGGGTAGGATGTGGTTCTTTGTAGATCCTCGTTTTGGCCGATACCCATATTCTCATGCACAGAATAGCCAAAATGTCATCAAATACATATGATCCTGGCAGGGCCGGCCCTACGTTTTGGAGGGCTTTGGAACGAACCCATCACGATTGTGTGTGTATATATATAATGATTACGTACCATATACATGTATATATGTATGTATTTACATGTATAATTCACTTGCAAAATAAAAAATAATATCAATAATAAAAGATCAATAAATAATATCATTATCTTATCTAAGAATACAACTCTATTGACATATATAGATTCTCAAAAAGATTTTTTCGGGTATTTTTTGATGCAAAATCATTAATGACGATATCAAGATCAATGGTATCTAAAACATCCTTCTCAATGCAACACATAGCCAGACCAATCAACCTTTTTTTGATATAGTTGATCTTAAATAATTCTTCAATAAATTCAACTTTAAGAAACTTTTTTCAGCTGAAGCTACAGTCACGAATACCATTAAGAGGATTCGATAAACGTGCGTATAGGGGGCGCCCCCGGTCATGGGCCCTAGGCGGTCACACCCCCTGCACCCCCTAGGGCCAGCCCTGGATCCTTGTTGAGTGCTTATAACGTCAAATTTTAAGGTTCATCCACCAAAAGTCCTTATTCGTTGTAACATACGGGCATTTTGCTAGTATATAAATATATCTGATGATCATAATAAATTAGTTCTTTTTTAAAGGTGGTATGTCCTTTTTTTAATTGAATTTCACGTAGACAATCCCTTAAAACTGAAAGCGCCAAATAATCTTATATCAAAATTTTCTGATCGAGAATTGAAGACTTGATCATGGGCCCAGGTAGGAGGACGTCATGGACCGATAGACCGTCTTGCCCACTCCACGAAGCTATGCATAGGCACCCGGACGACGGAAGGATCGATTCCATGCACCCTTAGTCGACTTGGATCTCTGATTTGTAGAGGGCGTCAGCCTTCCAGTTTTCGGGGATGACATCGTCGGCGACGAGCTTCTGGTCGGACTCGGTGGTGACGCGGACGGAGAAGGGGCCCTTGAGTGGCTTGGGAGTGTCTAGCCTCCAGATGGCGCCCCATGACTCCTTGAGCGGCTTCCACTCTTCAGAGCCCTTCTCCTTAAGTTCCACCTTCACGACGTCACCATCACCGCCGACGTACTTGACTAGCAACGCGAGGTAGTTGGGGTTGGAGCCCTTCTCAACGTGGAAGGTGATCTTGGTGTCGCCGGGGTACTTGCAGCGGACGCGACGGAACTGCATATCGATGATTCCCGCCTTGCGGAGCTCCTCATCCTTGCCTTCCTTAGCCATGGCGCCAAAAGCAAGTCCGGAGAGATCGAAGTGGTAGGCGGCGATAGGCTCAGTGTTCATGTCGGTGATGTGGACGATGACGGGCTTGTCGGAGCAGGCCTCTGGCTTGGAACACTTGACCTCAAAGCAGGAGCCGCAGCCCTTGCCGTCCTTGAAGATAGGGTCGTTGCCGCAGGAGTTCATGCCGAGGAAGGGAGCCTTGTCGACGTCCTTGTACCCGCAGGCGCCGCCGTTGTCGTCGGGGCCAGCACCCTTTGGTTTGCCGTACCAAGTACCCCTGGCTTCCAGCCACTTTTCGCCATAGCTCGCTGTGATGTTGGGGCCAGGCGGCACCTTGGGTGGCCCACATGACACGGCGGACACCATGGCTGCTGCCACGACACAGGCCAGAAGGAGACAGGAGGATGCCATTGTTGCTGATGAGTGAATTAATGATGTATGGTGGGTGGTATTTATGGGCGGAGACGGGAACGCCATGGATGGAGCGCCTCCTTCGGGATCGCGGAACCGTGCGAGCGCGGAAGGAGCTCGGGGATGGACGCATGCATGGCGAGCGCGTGTTTCGTCAGGCTTAGCGGCTTGAGCTGCATTTTTTGGATATGCTGCTCTAATTATTTGGAACAAAATCGGACGCCCAATTATTTTTGCTCTGCTGCTCCCTGCTGCATGCAACTCCTGCTCTCCCTCGCTCCCTCCTTTCTATTCCTAGCATGCATGCACGGATCTGCATGCTTAACCTTGCACAGTCGATCTCTCTCATCTATCTAATTACTCTTTTTTCTTTTAAGTTCATAATTCATATTAAAATCATGGAGAGAGCAATTAGCAAAACTTTAAATTATTTTTCCATATAAATTATTTATCTGATCCTTGATTTAATTATATCATTATTATATTTGTTATAATTAAATCTTTATAACATCATCTCACTTGATTATATTTGTAATTAGAAAATTACATGAATATTTTTCATAATTGAAATATTTTTATATTACATATGAAACATCAAGTTGTAATTATTAAAACATTAAATAATATTTACTGAAACATTCGTAAAATACCACATGCAACATTTATAGATGAATTAGTAAAACATCACAAAATATTAATTGAAACATGTGTTAACATTAAAATTTGATACAGTTTTTTAGTGGATTTGGCTAAAAAGAAAAGTTGATCAATCGATGAAAGTTTATCCAGAAGAGACCAAGTTTAAGAAGAAATCGTGAAAATCACGACATGACAATTTAATTCTTATTAATTTGACAGTATTTAGTAACTTTTCTTTTATTTTTAGGAAGTTCTATTTAGTGTTCGATCAATAATTCTACCTTTTTTTATCTTTTAAGAAACATGTGTCATGTTCGATCAAGATTTGTATTAATGCGAATATAAATATATACATTCGAGGTCTTTGTAAGACATTTCTACATATCAATACAATTACTTTTGGCATATCGTTACCATTTTACTTCGGCATGTTCTTAATTTTGAGTTGGGCTACATCGGTTTCGATCTCCGTGAGAAAATAAGTTTCGTCAACTTCGCTTATATCGGCGTGGTTACAACTTTCTCGGTTAATCCTAATATTCTACTTAAGTTGATGCAAGCGTTGTATATCAGATATATTGATTCTATCTTTATGCATCGGTGTTTAGAGTCGTATCAGCGGACTTTTTTTGGTTATGTCTGATATTTCGATTGAGTTGATGTTTCTCCAATCATATTGTTGTTTTAAATTGATTGATATATCCATCATGTTTATATAGATCTATTGGCTAAATAGGTTTTTCTTATTATATTTAATCATATACTGTCTCAGTCAGGTTCAATCTATCAAATTGCTATTAATAAGTTTATTTATACTAAGCTGATAGGTTTTTATACATTATTTTTTTGAGTTCTGGCTGATGAGTTATCTTGTTGTTATTTTTAAATGTTGTATCGGCTTATATTTAGATTCATATATTCATTAGTTAAATATATCTTTTTTAACTTCAATCTTATATTGTCTTGCTTTCAGTTCGATCTATGAAAATGTTTGTCGATGATTTTACATAATATGGTTCTAGCCTATGATTATCACATACATCACTTGTATGTGATAAGGCTTTTTTGTCTACAGGGGAGTTATTAATTTTAAATTTAATAACTCAAAATCTTTAATGGGATTTAATATATAAGATTAGATCCATGTATTTGATCTCCTATATTTTTCAGAGTTTTCTTTGAATTTGATAGCAAAAATTTGTAGGCAATACTATTTATGTAATGATGGTTCTCGTCTGGATTAGATTAGGTAAACTTAAGGCTCTAAATAGAAGTTATATATGCACTTTTTCCATCTGAAAAAAATAACTTTTGAGAATTAATCTGGATAGACAATAATACAGATTAATCAAGTTGATATTTTTTTACCAGAGAGTGCATATTACGTTCTAGATCTAGTTGACATAGAAGGAATTGATAGATAGGGGCCAATATTTTTTGTATGTAATTTTGTTTCGTGTTATTTACGCCATTTCTTGTCTTGCTTTTAAATACAGCCTGACATGGCCGGCTAGCTGGGAGAGCACACGCCATTATATTGTTGCTGGCATGTATGTGCTCCACTATCCTAGCTCGGAAAGTTATTTGGTTGTTTCATAAAAAAAATTCTCTCGATCTCGAGCACGCCATATATTGTAATAGCTGCATGCATGCAGCAACACATATATAGGCAGCCGCGCCGGAAGTAGGATGAATTCTTCCTTCCTTCTTTGAATATGCTCATCACTTGGCTTGGACCTTGGACTTGTAAACGGTGTCTGCCTTCCAGTCATCGGGGATGACATCCTCGGCGATGATCTTCTCGCCACCCTCGGTGGTGACGCGGATGGAGAAGGGGCCCTTGAGTGGCTTGGGGGTGTCTATCCTCCAGATCGCGCCCCATGACTCCTTGAGCGGCTTCCACTCCTCGGAACCTTTCTCCTTGAGGTCGACCTCCACGACGTCGCCATCGCCGGCGACGTACTTGACGAGCAACGCGAGGTAGTTGGGGTTGGAGCCCTTCTCAACGTGGAAGGTGATCTTGGTGTCGGCGGGGTACTTGCACTTGACGCGGCGGAACTGCGTGTCGATGATGCCGGCCTTACGGAGCTCCTCGTCTTTGCCTTCCTTAGCCATGGCGCCGAAGGCAAGGCCGGAGAGGTCGAAGTGGTAGGCGGCGATGGGCTCGGTGTTCATGTCGGTGATGTGGACGACGATGGGCTTGTCGGAGCAGGCCTCCGGCTTGGAGCACTTGATCTCGAAGCAGGAGCCGCAGCCCCTGCCATCCTTGAAGATGGGGTCGTTGCCGCAGGAGTTCATGCCGAGGAAGGGAGCCTTGTCGACGTCCTTGTACCCGCAGGCGCCGCCATTGTCCTTGGGGCCGGCACCCTTGGGCTGGCCGTACCAGGTGGTCCTGGCTTCCAGCCACTTGTCGCCGTAGGTCGCCGTGATGTTGGGGCCCGGCGGCACCTTGGGGGCCCGCAGGAGATGACGGACACCATGGCCGCCACCACGACGCAGGCGAGGAGGGAGGAGGAGGATGCCATTGCTGAGGATGTGATGTAGCTGGGTGCGATGAGGGTGGTATTTATGGGCTGCGGAGGGACAGCCATGGACGGCACGCCGCAGGGGTCGCGCGCTGCGTCGAGTGCATGATCGAGCGTCTGTCCGCCTAAACTAGGGAAAGACATCTTTTCTTGATTAAGGGCATGCTATTATATTAGTGGTTGAGACGCCTTCACCCATCTCAAATATTTCTCTCTCGAGTGCATCACTGTCGATAGATGGATATGTAGGCAAAGCTTCTGATTCTTCAAGACATGAACCTGCAAAATGCCAATCTACAGCATTATATTCGTCGTTGATGCTGCAGCCTGTTTTTCCATTATTCATTCTCCGGCAAAACCTTGATTCACCATTAGCCCTGCTACTGCCATTGCTAATATTGACACATATATACGTTGCAATCTTTGGTTCCCGTACGTGATCCCGTCGTGTTGCAGCTGTTCCGATTAATTTTGGGCCGGCGTCGATCGATGTGAGGGGCCGGGTTCGATCGACCTCACTTTGCATGCGATTTCATATATGCACGAACCTATGCGCTCGAGCAGATATATTTCAATCATTTTGGGTGTGGTTATGATTTGTGATCTAATCGGATCAGGGAGAAGACAATAGTTTGAGATTGGTGTTTACCATGTACGTACATATTTCTACCTGACACTGATGGAGAAAGGCTCAATAGTCACGGTTTATAACCCCTTTAATTTCGGATTGCAAATCGGGACTAAAAAACCGGGACAAAATCTTCATTTTTATTCCCAGGCAAAATAACCGGGACGAAAAAAATCATTAGTCCCGGTTGGTGTTAACAACCGGGACTAAAGATATTGACGCCAACAAAAGCACAAAATTATTTTTTATTGTTTTTTCTCTCGCTGCTCCTCGGTTACCCCAAATACACATCAAAAACCCCAAATACCATCTCAATTTGAGATCACAAATTTACATATCAGAGATTCACACATCACAAATTCATATATCAAATACCCAGATCTATCAATACAATGTCACAAATCATGAGAATACATAAAAAATACAGATCACATGCATGCCAATCGGCCGCCGCCGCGCGCCCCAACACGTCGGCACGCCGCCTCTCGCCCGCGCGGCCGCCGCCTCCCCTGCTCACGGCCGCCGCCACTCGCCCACGTGGCCGTGGCCGCCACCGCTCGCCCGCGCGGCCGACGCCTCCCGCTGCTCGTGGCCGCCGCCGCTGCCGCGCGAGAGCTTCGTGAGAGAGAGAGAGCGCTTGAGGGAGAGGGATGGATCTGAGAGCTCGGGATGGGTCTGAGAGCTTGAGAGGGAGAGGGATGGATCTGAGAGCTTGAGAGAGAGAGCTTGAGATCTGAGGAAAGAGAGATAAATCTGAGAATATGGACGATAAGACAGAGAGAGATAGAGCTGCGCGCGAGGAGATAAATCGAGGCATTTTTTTGTCCCGGTTGATACAATGAACCGAAACTAAATATTGATCTTTAATCTGGTTGGTGTTACCAACCAGAACTAAAATGTCCGGCGCTCGACGATTCGACGGGATTTGAACCACGACTAAAGATGATCTTTAGTCTCGGTTCGTGACACGAACCGAGACTAAAGGTCCTAGAGAGCGTTGCCTTTTTAAACCAGGACAAAAAATATTTTTAGTCCCGGATATAACTTCAATCGGGACTATTATGTATTTTGACGTTTCAACCAAAGATGGTTTCTCCAGTAGTATGAGTAGGCCATGATGCTATAGCTTTTCGGAATTGCTACAATTTATCGTGTATCATGGTCAGTTTATAGACTAATTTTTTTCTAAAAATTTGATAAATATAAATATAGTATATTATTGTATGGTGTAATTATATTGTAACTTTTATATAATACACTTGTATATAACTTTCAAAAATCCCTCAGCCATTTTTGAGAGCTAATCTTCTCACATGTATGCAAAAACAAATGACCCCATTGTCACACGGCCGGCTAGCTGGGAGAGCATACACCATTATACTGTTGCTGGTATGTATGTGCTCCACTATCCTAGCTTAGAAAGTTATTTGGTTGTTTCATAAAAAAAGTTGTCTCGATCTCGTGCACGCCATATATTGTAATAGCTGCATGCATGCAGGAGCACATATATAGGCAGCCGCACCGGAAGTAGGATGAATTCTTCCTTCCTGGTATGCTCATCACTTGGCTTGGACCTTGGACTTATAGACGGTGTCTGCCTTCCAGTCATCGGGGATGACATCCTCGGCGATGATCTTCTCGCCACCCTCGGTGGTGACGCGGATGGAGAAGGGGCCCTTGAGTGGCTTGGGGGTGTCTATCCTCCAGATCGCGCCCCATGACTCCTTGAGCGGCTTCCACTCCTCGGAGCCCTTCTCCTTGAGGTCGACCTCCACGACGTCACCATCGCCGGCGACGTACTTCACTAGCAACGCGAGGTAGTTGGGGTTGGAGCCCTTCTCAACGTGGAAAGTGATCTTGGTGTCGGCGGGGTACTTGCACTTGACGCGGCGGAACTGCGTGTCGATGATGCCGGCCTTACGGAGCTCCTCGTCTTTGCCTTCCTTAGCCATGGCGCCGAAGGCAAGGCCGGAGAGGTCGAAGTGGTAGGCGGCGATGGGCTCGGTGTTCATGTCGGTGATGTGGACGACGATGGGCTTGTCTGAGCAGGCCTCCGGCTTGGAGCACTTGATCTCGAAGCAGGAGCCGCAGCCCCTGCCATCCTTGAAGATGGGGTCGTTGCCGCAGGAGTTCATGCCGAGGAAGGGAGCCTTGTCGACGTCCTTGTACCCGCAGGCGCCGCCATTGTCCTTGGGGCCGGCACCCTTGGGCTGGCCGTACCAGGTGGTCCTGGCTTCCAGCCACTTGTCGCCGTAGGTCGCCGTGATGTTGGGGCCTGGCGGCACCTTGGGTGGCCCGCAGGAGATGACGGACACCATGGCCGCCACCACGACGCAGGCGAGGAGGGAGGAGGAGGATGCCATTGCTGCAGTGTTGCTGATGAGAGTGTTGTTGGTGATGTAGCTGGGCACCAATGCGGGTGGTATTTATGGGCGGAGGCGAGAGAGCCATGGACGGAGGAGCACCGCCGGGATCGCGGCCAAAGGAAAGGCGTCGGAGATGGATGGACGCATGGCGAGCGCTAGTTTAATTTGTCAGGCTGAGCGCTAGTTTCGGATACTTACTTTCTTGTGATTATTCCATGGTGGGTCCTGGGCTTCATCCAAACTTAGCCCAGCTTTCTCGTGCACTCTCAACCTGGAATTAATGGTTTAATTACAAACATGTGTCTTTCTGCAGCAGAATCAGATCGAGATTATGTATGTATATGTCTTCAAAAAATTCTTATGTCCACGATATCTAAATCTAGATAATAAGCTATATAGTTCATCCTCATTTAATATAATAAATTATACTTTTCTGCCTAACGGTGCAACCATGCCATCAAAATTGTTTGCCACGGTTGGATTATATTCACATGGATGTGAACAGTAATGATACAAGTTGACTTTGAGGATTTTCCCTCGTGTACCTTTTTCCTTATAAATAGCTATTACAAAATTTGAAAAAATAATTAATTGTAGAGTACACTAACATCATTTCACCAAAAACGACCTATGCATTGAAAAAAAAAATAACTTCGCATATAAATATTATCTAAATTTATATTTTTTATATCTCAACGCGAATTGAATTATACGTAAAATTTTTTGAAGTATTATGTATATATATATATAGTAAATTTTACTTTTAGGTCATATTTTATTACAGATGTTTTATTTTGGTCCATTTTTTAACTAATATTTTCACTTATGTCCGAGTAATCTTAATTTTGTTTTACTTTGGATCACACCAACTATATTCTCAAGCATATAAATGGATCTCGAGTATGTTGTCTTTTACTTATTAATGATCTCGAGTACGTTGTCTTTTACTTATTAATGAACTCTCATAGTAATATGTAAAGTCATTTTTTGGTATATGACAAGTTAAATATATATGGATAAAGAGTTAAGAATGATCCAAATGTGAAACAAAGGTACAAATATCCTATCTAAAAACACTGATTAAAGGGTGATCCAAAGCGAAACTCGATAATAACAGTTGACCCAAAGTGAATCGGCTATCTAGGGACGTGAACCAACAAAACCAGTACTTTCTCTATTTTATATTATAAGTCGATTTGACTTTTTTAGATAATGAAATAAATCTTGACGTTTGCTAAAAAAAACTACAGCCACTTATTACATTGTATCCTCGAATAGAGCAAACGTTCTGGCAACTTCAAAAGACTAGGATTGATAAGAAACCAACACATGAGGAGAAAACAATTATTGAAGTGTATTTGTAAACTCCATCTGAAGTTGGTGAAAATCTATATAAGTGTAATTTCTAAACTTCGGCAATCAAAATGTAATAGGTCCTTATTGTCTTCACACTTTTGAAGCTGTCCCCAAAACGGATCAGTGTGTTGCCTTGAAAACTACCTGCGTATGAGATTTATTTTGTGATTTATCAAAAACTACATCATTCCTACTCAACCATAGAACCCAACATAAAACAGATACTCCTACAGATATGAGTTTCTTAGTATTTGAATTAATACCACCAATCCAATTTCCAACCACATTAGAAATGCTATTATGAGGTTTTAGTCCAAAGAAAAATATAAACTACTCTCCAAAGAAGTTTCGCAAAATGATAGTCAAAGAAAATATGTTGAATAGTATATTTTCACGTACGGAAACAACATTCTGACTTCCGTTCCAATTCATTCTTGCTAAGTCATCCTTGGTTAGAATTACTCCCTTGAAAAAACCACATAAAAATCTTCATCTTAATATTAGCATCTTTAGTTTTCATATAAACTTGTTATTAATGAAAGATAAATACATTGATATATCATTTTGATGAAGATTCCATTTAAAAGAATCATTATTTTTATTCAAATTAGTATGCAAAACCAACACAACTACATTATGCCAATTAACTAAATTATGACCCAACGTTTTTTCTAAAAGAAACATTAAGTGGAAGAAAATTCATAACAATTGCGGTTGAGACATTTGTTCTATGAACAATATTATAAGAGATGGAAATCTATCTTGTAAAAAAATTTTCTACCCATCTATCGTCTCAAAATCTTACTTGTTCACTATCTGAATCTCTATACTATGAACTCTGAGACCATCCTGTTCTCTCAGTTGACATATGATATCCCATCTTGTAAATCTGTATTTTTTATGATTATCTCCTTGCCAGAAAAACGTGATCTATAATAATAATCTTTTTGAAATAACACCTTTCGGTATAAAAAGACATAATGAACATTGATCAAACTTGATCTAATTTGTAAAAAAATATAGTAGCATTTTTAATACAAAACAAACATACTATTAAAATATATTAAAATACAATTAATTAAACTAATGTGGTATTTGGTTAACCTAAAAAATCTAAAAAAAGAAAAACAACTTGAGGGAGTACTAAACGATGGCACATACTAGTAGCGCCACTGCTGGAAAATCCCGGTTTACAACCCCAATTAGTCTCGGGTTGCAAACCGAGACCGAAAGCAGAACTAAAGATAGCATATCTAGTCCCGATTGAAATAATTGGGACTAGTCTCGGTTAGTAACACCAATCGAAACTAAAGATGAAACCAGGACTAAAGCTTTTTTTCTTTTTTTCATTGTTTTTTGCTGCTTACATACTTTTTTCCAACGCCACAGATTGAATACAACAACATTTTTACGAACGCACGAATGCAACAACATCTAGATTATTTTTTCCAATGCCACAGATCAAATGCAACACATCAAAATTAACATCACAGATCAAATACAACAAAAAAATCATCCACATTCACAAAAAACATCTAAAAATCCACAAATCTCCAATCTCCTTGCTTCTTCTCGGGTGCTCAACTTCTGCCCGATGACACCGCCTGTCATCTCTGCTGTGCACCGCCACTGCCGGCAGATAGGGGAGAGGAGGAGTAGGGCCCCGGCGGCTCGACTAGCCGTGCACCGCTGCCCACTGCCCGCTGTCGTCACCCCTCGGCCCGCGCCACGGACAACATTGAGTACGCGAACAAGAGCAGTATGGGGTCCTGCCCCTTGCCACCTGACTTGGCGACGGCGGCGGCGGGAACAGGAGGGGATCCCTACGCGAAAGACGATGCGAGGAGGTGGGATGCGATGGCAATCTCGTTGTGGAACTCTCGCGACCCCTGCAGCGACCCCACGGCATCCATGACCTTCACGGCGACGGGCCTCTCCGCCCCGCCACTACTCGTCGCCGTCGACGGCGGGAGCGCGCTGCAGAACATGGGGCCGCCTGCTGCCCGTTGCCGTCGTCCGCCGCTCACGCTGCCGACGGAGATCGAAGGGAAGGGGGAGGGGAGGAGGCATGCGAAGATGGATAAGTCAGTGCAGGAGACGAGGAGATAGACAAGGCGCACGGAGAGGCGTGCGGCTCGACGCTGTTTTGGATTTTCTTTTTGATTTTTTCTCCCGATTGATATAAACAACCGCAACTAAAGTGTTGAAGACTTTTTGAACCAGGACTATAAAAATCATAAATTCTGTTGTATTTTTTAACCGAGAATAGATTAAAAATATTTTTTAGTCTCAGTTTATTGACTTCGAAATTATTGTGGATTTTAGTAGATGAATGAAAGACTACTTCTCCAATAGTACAGATACAAAATTGGATGGTAGTCATGCAATTCAACTACTTATTCATTTTATTCATTAGGACTTTGCAATCTTTGACGTTGGTTAGTTTATTTTTAACTTTTAATAACCAATGTCATGAAAAAGAACAGAGGCAGAGGGGGTATAATTAGTGCAAATTAATTATGACTGATTAGCTGCACGCATATATGCGGGCTTCGTCGACGCGCAATTAAATTTGGACTTGCAAATTAAAAACGCGGTTCGAATCGCGAGTCCCCAGCTGGTCTCAAAAATTAAAAAGGAACCGAAAGTTGGGTGTGGCAGGAATAACGAATTTATACTACTTCCACCTGTTAGTAGTAAGTTTATTAGAGATAATTTATATGTTATCAGTTGCCGTCTAGAATATTCGTACGACTTGACTTCACCACAAGTCCTGCAATTAGTTCCACATAAGTAACCTAATTATTGTTCGCTCTTATGTCATCGAAGTTGAAGGCGAAAACATTACTCAATTGTGAATTGTATATATAACTTTTAGGATATATATTTTCTGCATATGACATGTTCTTTTTCAAGAAATAGAATGATCAATGGTTGAATGTGTGTGTTTTCCAGGCTCCTAAATAATATGATTTTTACAAAATCTTTTTATATAGGAATTTCTTATAAAACACTTTTCAACTTTCATAATATGTAATTAATTTATTACTCCTCAAATAATTATTAAACCATTTATATTATTCAACCGTGCGGTATAGAAGAATAGGGATTTTTTTTAAGAAAATGGATATTATATGGCATTTGCTTCTATAGAAGCTACATCCTTTTATTTCCAAAGTTATTGACTTAACCAATTTGAAGGTATCAAAACAAAGAAAGACGAGAAAACAAATTTAAGACATACGCCAAGAATACGAAGAGATATAGTTTATTGAGACAGTAATATTAAAATTAGTAAATTTTTATTCAAAGTTGATGAATACTTAATCATTCTTTTCTTCTTACAGATTAAATCAAGATTACTATGGACACTTCCTAAGCTACTAAAGGTATAGAATAAGTTTAGTTATATACAAGTTTCTTATAATACTTTAATTAAAGCAACTTTTCAATTTTATAATATGTAACTTGTTCGTTTATACTCTTAAAATATTATCACATAATCATATAATCTATCATATATCATCTAACTAGATATAACCGGGCACCGAAATTCTTTGTGATGCATCATGCATCTAGCTGGTGGATTTTGAGAGTGTAGCTAGTGCCGTTGACCCAAAAGCTCGCGATCAGTTCATACTCTAATTAACTAATTAAGGGCGTGAGCAACGTGGGCTAATGGGTCAGGAGTTTTTTTACACTCCAAATACAAAAGCTCAGATTATATGTCTAACCTAGCTAATTAAATTAACTAAGTACGCCGCAAACATGTCATATTGTCATCTCTCTCAATATATAAACCCCTAACATAGCTACCTTCGTACTCGACACTCGAGTATATAATTTGTCTTGGGCTGCATTAGCTAGACGAGAATCGAGATAAGCAGTTCGGTTGTTTTGAGATCGAGGCAAAGTTTTTAGCTAAAAGCTAGCTCCTTTCATAAAAGAAACCATAGTAAGCTAAAAGGCAAAAAAAATATAAGTGTCGCACAATGGTTTCTCCAGCTGCTACAACAGAGGTACGTATACATTCAACATATATATGCTGTATCTTTTATGTATTTTAATTAGTTCGCACAGATTTTTTTTAAAATTGCTATTAGTTGCTGCACGCATGCAGTACCGTGAGATCTCCGTCCTAATAATGTTGGAATATAACATGAATGAATTGTCTGTCAGTCGTTTGAGTTTGAACTAGTTGGTGCAGATGCACCTTGACTTGTCGCTGCGAGCGATTTAACGAAAAAATAGGCTTACCATTATTACAGAAACCCTGGTAGATATCGATTGTGAAATCCGACACCATGTCTGGCCGGTTTCCTAATCAGCACCTTGCATGTGACATAGATATGAAGAATCAAATGTATTGGTTTCAAAACCAACACCTTTGAGGTTCTAGGATTGAAAAAATGTAGCTCTATGCATTGGCTCGAATCGATCCGATGCTTCGAGCTAAGATCTAAATCTCAATCCAATCAAAATCATCGTAATTCAATCAGAATAATCACAAAAATTAAATCTCAATCTAGTCGAAATCATCACAAAAAATCAATTGAAAGGGCAAGAGGAAGGCCACTGTTGCTCTAGATCTAGCCTCCACCGCCACACCTGGGAGATACGACCGCCGCTGTGCCGGGGAGACACGCCCCAAACTACACCACTGTGTTGGTGGCCACCTCCGTGTGACCATCGTTGCTGTGCCGAGGAACCTACACTAGTCGAGTAGGACACGACAGTTGGACAGTCGAGGATGTTCCATGCAAAGTGGGCGCCACTGGGCTCGCCACCGCCAACGGCATTGTGGAAGAACCTCACCATGATAGGCACCATGTAGTGGAGTTCGCAGTGTCGATGGAGGAAGGCCATGTCATGCACGATGTGGCGCCACTCGGGCACATGGTGGAGGTGTGGGCGAGTGCATGGGCCAGCGCTGGAAGCCATGAAGGGGAGGTGCGGAGGGGAGAGAGAGGTACGTGGAGAACGAGACAGAGGGATAAGGTCAAGCAAGAGTCACGAGACTTAAAAGATTCGTTTTCTCTCCATGCCTGACCTAGCTGTCCTCGGCTCAGCTCGACTCACTATGACACTCGTTTATGATGAGTGTTGGTTTTTTTTTAAAAAAACTGACACCTATAATATAATATGAGTATTGATTATTTAAAAAACCAATATCTATATTATATTATATATAATATAGGTGTCTTTTTTAAGATACCAATAATTTTGGTATCGGTTTTTATTTAGAATTGTTGTTTAAAGGTGTTGATTTTATATCTTTTCATAAGGGTATAAAAAGGTTAACATCAGTCAGTCTCTATTAAGGTTTATGGTTTATGTAGTAGTGTGTGTGGGAAAAAAAGATGGCAAAAATCAAGTGCAAAACGCGATGGCAAAAATTCCATTACCAAGTGCGAATGAAGAAGAAATGGGCTTGCAAAATCCTACACGCAAGGAGAAAAAGACTAATCCAACGAACGAAAATTGTGTGGAAAGAATGTATGAGAACTAGGTGCCAAAACTTAAACCAACGACCTAAAAGCTTTGGGAGTGGTAGTTGTAACCAGGCTAGCTGCAAGGGAGTAATGATTAAGTGTGTTACTATATGAGTAAAACGGAAATCCTACTTAATCACTTATTGGTATTTGAAATTCTATCTAAGATGCAATTAGAATGGATCTGGAGGGATTCACACTGCATTTGAGTCTGATATCATAGGCACTCAAAAAAACTTATTAACATATAAATAATTAATTTTAATTATTTTAAACTCAATAAAATGGATTTATTTTATATTTAAAGTAAATTTATGTAAAAAAAAATTTATGCAAAATATCGTTTAGCGTATTTATGCAAAAGATATCTTAATCGGATAAAAAATGGGTCTATCAGTTACCATGGCTTGTTTGGTTGCTCGAACGCCCTCGGCCTGTTTAGTTTACCTTGACAGTTACCATGGTTTGTTTGGTTGCTCGAACGCCCTCGGCCTGTTTAGTTTACCTCGTCAAGGTCCTGTTTGGATCCATGGGCTAATTTTTAGCCCTCCATCTTTTAGCCCCAATTAGCCTTCAAGGATTCAAACAGGGAGCTAATTTGGGGCTAAAGTGAATTAGCCCATCCCAAAAATTAGCCCCTTCAAGGGTGACTTATTTGGGCTAATTTGCTCTAGTATCTTCATGATGTCTATGAATTTCTTTGAAAAGACATATTTATTCATATATTTAACTTTATATATTCATGTCACAAGTCATGTACGTTCAATGTAATAGGGTAATAATACCCTTAAATTAAAGATAAATTAGCTTTTAAATTAGCCCTGGATCCAAAGGCTAATTTTTATAGGGCTAATTTGAGAGCTAAAAATTAGCCCTCAAATTAGCCCAAGGGCTAATTATTCAAACAGGGCCAAAGACTAGTTTAATTAACCTAGCGTGCGGACATGTTTGATTGGTAAATTAATATTACTGCATGTATGGTGGTTAAATACATGAACTTTAAATTCGTTTACCTCATTAATTCGGATTATAAGATTATTCCTACCACTCATGTATAACAAATATTGTCTAAGTCAAAAATATTGAAAATTGTATAAAATTGATAACACCAACGGTAACCCTCAACATCGAATTCTGACAAGATGATTTAGATTTTTTTTAAAAATAGATATTTGTATCACTTTATCCACGATTACCAATTTACCACTTTATTATAATCCCAGTTAAAACCCGAAAGCACCATGCTGAAAAAGAAAAAAAAACTTGGGCATCGGGCTATTCGTTTAATTATCACCTCATGTAAAAAAATAAAAATATAATCTTCTCATTAAACACATCAACAATGATGATGATGATTCTGTCGGTCATATCTCATCGTTGTTGCATGGGTCCCTAGGATTAATGGACTATATATCAATTTAACCAATAAAAATATGAGTAACGTATGTATTAACCTTTTTAATTAGATAATGAGAAATAATGTATGTCAATTAGATAGTAGGAAATGGTGAAATTCCGTTACAACACAGTAAAAAGGAAAGAAGAGGCAGCGGCCGGAATTCTCGCCGTGGCGGCCGCACTCGCCGGTAAACCTCTCTCCTATCTCGCTGGCGTCTCTCTCATGAGACCTGGCCTGGCCGCCGGCGACCTAGTGGCTGCCGGAGCTGGCCGGATCTGGCCGAGCTCAAGGCATGGAGGCGGAACCCGACCCGAGGGCCGGGCTCTCGTCGCCGGACTCGGAGTCGCTGATTGGTGGTTCCATCAGAGCATGGGACCAACTTGTCAGCCTTCGTATTTTATTCGAACGACGGTTTCCAAGTCTTCAACGCCGCCCGCCGCCGCCGCCGCAGCATTTGCCTTCGCCTCCCTCCTCGCCCGCCGCCGCCGGCTCAAATCTCCTCTAAGCCATCGGAGTGCGGGAGCTAGCTAGCGCGGCGCTCAAACAGCAACCAAATGGAGCTCCACCTCACCTCCCGCACCGCTCCTCCGCTCGCCGGCCAGCGGCGGCCTCAGTTCTCTCTCTTCACGCCGTCGCTTCGGGTAGTTTCCTCTCAGCTCGCCTCCCTCCCCACCATTTTTCTCGTGTTCGCTTTGCAATACGCGGGATGGGATTGCGTTGCGTTTCTACTTTTGCTGCGTGCGCTCTGGATTTGGACTAGAATGGGGAGCGAGCCCTTTCTTGTTCTTTTTTCACAAACTAACAAGTGAATCTCCTAGTTGCCCAGCGATTCCAGCGTCTAATCATACATAAATATGCTCTAATTGCTGTTCAGGAACAGTGTTGATTACTTCAAAAGGTTTTAGGGCTTTAGGCTAAATGACCATGACCATAACAAAAGCTGTTTGCTTTCGCTATTTTGCTTCTGTTTAAGATCCTCTTCTGAATCCCTGAATAAATGAATTAGGCACAAGTAAGTTGTCCATTAGGATGGCAGCATGGGCATGTGGCAATGGCTGCTCTGGTGGTGTAAAGTAGATGCCATCTCTCTGCTCCTTTTTAGTGAAATTTGTGCTTGATTGGCCCTACTGGTCCCATGAATAGATTCAGTACTGATCGTTTCTTGTCATATTGTATTTCCTTGCAAAGATGCATCTGGGTTTAAATATTTTCAACTTTCAGTGCCCTTTTGATCTGATAGAAGAATGTTTTTTCCCCCACCTTTTGCTACTGCAGATCCAGACTCACACTTTTTCAGTGCCACCTCTTTTTTCCAAGGCTCCCTGCGCGACAGGATGCCAAGCTTCTCTAGCAACTAACTACATGTATGTAACTATGAACTGTATATGATAAGTCTTACTGCCATGGGTTACGTTTCAGCTAAATCTACAAGCGATACATATTCTTCTGACTTCTGATCATGTAACTTGCAGGGAAACTTCTGCAGTGGCTGATTTGGACTGGGAGAACCTTGGTTTTGGCCTTGTCCAGACTGATTTTATGTATATTGCAAATTGTGGGCCAGATGGGAATTTTTCCAAAGGAGAAATGGTACCATTTGGACCTATAGAACTGAGCCCATCTGCTGGAGTCTTAAATTATGGACAGGTTAGTAGGGAGGTGCTACAGTGGATTGGGAACTTCAAACATTGGTAACATGTGAAATAGGTACTCTTTGAAGTCCTAAATGAGTTTAGTATGCTTCAACAGTGATTATTTTGATACATAGGGATTGTTTGAGGGCTTAAAGGCATATAGAAAAACAGATGGATCCATTCTGCTGTTTCGTCCGGAGGAGAATGCCATAAGGATGAGAGATGGTGCAGAGAGGATGTGTATGCCTGCACCAACTCTTGAACAATTTGTGGATGCAGTAAAGCAAACCGTTTTGGCAAATAAAAGATGGGTAAGAAATTTTATGTTTTCCTATGCTCTTAAATTAAGTCCTGCATTCAACAATATTTTATTTTCATAATCCTGTCACTGTATTTAATGTACTATATTTGTAGGTGCCCCCAACCGGTAAAGGCTCCCTGTACATAAGGCCGCTGCTTATGGGAAGCGGAGCTGTCCTTGGTCTTGCACCTGCTCCTGAGTATACCTTTATGATTTTTGTCTCCCCTGTTGGGAACTATTTCAAGGTTTGTGTTAAGTTTCTAATTTAACTTCTGCCAGATGCTTGAGCAACTCATCCAATATGTAAAGAACCATGTATCCTAGAGAAATATTCTTCCTTTTGCAGTAATATAGGATAGTGGAATTGTAATTAAACCACAAGCAGATTTGCTTGTCATGATTCCACCAAGAATAGAAACTCATCCCCTGTTATCTTTGCAAACTACCATATACATGCTGATTAAATTTGTTATCTTTGATTTACAGGAAGGTTTAGCCCCTATTAACTTGATTATAGAAGATAACTTTCACCGTGCTGCCCCTGGTGGAACTGGAGGCGTGAAAACCATTGGAAACTATGCCTCGGTAACTTCTGGCACTGCATCTGTGAAAGCTATAACTATTCAATTTACAGCTTCTGTGGCCATCATCTAGTTGTTATATTTGCAACTATGTACTAACTTCTATTGCTTGTTCTGCTATATGTACAGTATGTAACTATGTACCCTCTAAATTCTATTGCTTACGCAGTTAGGCTTCTCTATTGTATCAAGAGTAATTGTATTTGAAACTTAAAATGTGCACCTTTTTGTTCCTATGAAGCTATTATGTTAGATATCTATGTGGATTTCATATTATTCAGTTTTAAATGGTCAGCTCACCGCTTATTTTAATTTTTTTTCCCTTGAGACAAATAGCTGGAAATGGAAAGCTCACTCGTAATTTGTGAGAAGTGATGTTGTGGTAAAATTAGACCGAAATGGAAGTTAGAGTCAGTCAGTGATGATTTGTTTAGTGAATGCTGATACTACTAACATATGTACATACATTATGTGCTATTACTCGCACTGTTTTAATTTTAATCTGAAAATATGGTTTCTCAGTTTCCATATTTGTTGCCACCATGTAGGTATTAAAAGCACAGAGGATTGCAAAGGAGAAAGGATATTCAGATGTCCTTTATCTAGATGCCGTTCACAACAAATATCTGGAAGAAGTGTCCTCATGCAATATCTTTATTGTGAAAGTATGATCCTTATCTTACCTGTGCTTGTTTTAGCAAATCTTTTCAGTAGCTGTAATCAGAAGTAGTTTTTCCTAATCGAAGCGGGTGATGTTATACTACTTAGTCAATCACAACCTAATCAATACTTTTTTTTGTGCGCTGCACTAATTTGCATGATAATGTGTTCCTATTTAACCAATATATTTTTAGGTTTTATGCAGTGAAATGGCATAAGTTCCCTTAGGATGTGTAAGTCGTTTAGGTTCATGTTTGACCAATATATTTTTAGGTTTTATGCAGTGAAATGGCATAAGTTCCCTTAGGATGTGCAAGTCGTTTAGGTTCATGTTTGTTTATCGTCGTAATCATGTTCAACATTGCCTCTTCATGAGGAGGTTGAAATTACTCTGCCATATCTGAATTTGCTCCTGAATTAGTTGTTTGTTATGACTTATTTTTCCTGCATCAGGGCAATGTTATTTCTACTCCAGCAATAAAAGGAACCATACTGCCCGGTATAACAAGGAAAAGTATTCTTGAAGTTGCTCAGAGAAAAGGCTTCAAGGTAAATTACTCATCGGTGTCATGGAGACCAGGGAAGAAATGACTGCCTAGTGCATTTTACCTGTGGATTTTAGTTGGTCCTGTTTATAGCTACCATGCCTTCCACAATACTACATTGAATTCTTGTTTACACCAGTAACTCAAGTTTACTTGAATGATTAGCTAGATCCTATTTTCCTAGTGGCCTCGAAGAGCTGTTGTTGGCCCATCATAGGGTTATTTCCTCATTGATTACAGGAGGGAAAATTATGTTCTTTAAATGCTTTACAGTTCATTGGCAATAGCACTATTTGTGTAGCTTTAAATAATACAATTAACTTATTGTAAGGTTGAGGAGCGCCTTGTGTCAGTGGATGAGCTTCTTGAAGCTGATGAAGTTTTCTGCACGGGAACAGCTGTTGTGGTGTCCCCTGTGGGGAGCATTACTTATCTGGGGAAAAGGTGAAACTTCTGCTTTGTTTGAAATCTTATTTGCTGCTTAATACTACTAGCTTTTCATATCTTTTCACTTTGCTGCCACTCCATATGATTTTCTCACTTTTGATCAGTTCTTAGTTTTCGTTTTCATTTTCTTTTTTCTTTTCTACCTCAACTTTTACCTGGCATTTCTTGTAAAAAAAAAAACTTTTTAGCTGGCATCATATCATCCTGTTATAAACACCAATTGCTTTTACCATGTTACTTTCCTTCAACGTTTCACTGTTTTTAGTCTGAGAGTCAGCATTTTCCCTGTTTTTAGAGAACCCCAAATGCAACATGATATGGAATCTAGTATTACTAGTGCTGGTGGTCAGTTAGCTTAGCTAGTACAACTTTTGAGATTGGTTGGCTATAATAATTGTAGAGCAATTGGAGTCTTGTAGCTGCATGCAAAATTATGAAATACTTAGTCATTTGCATGAAGTGAGAAATTGAATCTTCAGAGAGCGATGAAAAGACATATAAGATGTAAAATCCGAAAATTGTACTTTGCAGGGTAGAATATGGCAACCAAGGAGTGGGCGTGGTGTCTCAGCAACTCTACACTTCACTTACAAGCCTCCAGATGGGTCATGTGGAGGATTGCATGGGCTGGACCGTGGAACTAAGCGAGTAACGGATCATCCATCTCATCTTCATCTTCACAGATTAGTAACGGATCATGTAGCTCCCTGCTTTACACTGAAGGTGCGGCGCATCGTGTTTGGCGCCATCTAATGACGAAAAAAAAGGGGAAAAATGGTGTTCTAATAATGCAAAAATGCTGCTCTTTTTATTATGGTCGGAGCAAATTCCCCATGTACTCCACTGCTTTAGTCATGGGGCTCCTGAATTCTGATCACAAGAAGAGTGTGTTCATTTATCCTGTTGTTACAAAGTAAGTAGTCCAGTATTAACAAATAAATACTGCGGCGCAGCGCAGATTTGTATGATCAAGTGATGTAAAATACTGAACTTATTAGTTTTGAATTTGTGCAAGAGATGTTTGTTTTGGAGTTGTGTTTGCACCTAATTTCTGAAGCTAATACTGCTCTCCTCTTCTCTACTGGAGTACACTTGTACTATCTATCTCCCGGCAGGAACCTAGCCGCAGCTATTCAAAATTCAGGCCCCACGTGTCAGCCTCAGAGCGTCAAGTGGCGTCCCCGGTGTCAGTGACTCGTGGCCCACATGACTGGGTCGCCTGGCTATAAAAGGTGGAGAAGAGAAGGGGACGGGGCGGGGGCCACAAGAAAGCAGAGCAGGAAATTCAAATAGGCGAATATTCTCTCTCTCTCTCTCTCTCTCTCTCTCTCTCTCTCTCTCTTGCCGGCGAAGGAGAAGGCGATCGCCGCCGCCGCCGCCGCGGCCTGCTCCTTTCCGGAGGGGAACGCTGCCATGAAGCTTAAGATAAACAAGGCCTGCGACATCGCCTCCATCTCCGTCCTCCCTCCCAGGTAATCAATTCCATCCCGCTTGCTCATGGTGGTGTGTGTTATTGGTTTCTGCTCTTGCTCATGGTGGTGTGTTTGTGCTTGTTCAGGAGGACCGGAGGGAGCAGCGTTGGCGGCGGGATGAGCGCGTCCGCTTCCGTGGCGGTGGCGTCTCAGCCGCTGTCGCAGCAGTCCTTCTCTCAGGGCGGCGCCTCGCTCTTGCACTCGCAGTCGCAGTTCTCGCAGGTGTCCCTCGACGACAACCTCCTCAGCCTCCTCCCTTCCCCCACCCGTGATCAGGTCTCCTCTCCTATACACGCCACTTATCCCTCCTTCTCTCCTCGCTCTTCACGCGTGCTCATAGATTGTTTCATTTTGGGTATTCTTTATTGATCAGTGGCTTGGTGGTTGGGGATTCCATTAATCTTGTGTCTGTGTTTGGTTTGGTCACGCCTGCAACAAATTGCTTTTGGTGTTGATCAATCGCTTCCGGTGAACTGCCTTGTGCGCGGAATTATTAGTTCAAATCATTCAGTCGCCAAATTTTTATTGTGAAAATCCATAAATACAGATTCAGTATTGCTACAGCACTTGTCAGGTTTTTTTTAATCTGCTCGCACCTGCACAAATTTGTGTGCTATAACGACACTGCATATATAGACTAATAGGCACTGCACTGATAAATCCTATCCATTTGGTCTCTCCTGTTAAACTGTTTGAAATTGACACCCTTGTATATGCAGTTACACAATTTCATTACATCAATGCCTGTTCCTTAGAAATTACTTTCGTATTATTCGTGGAAGCATTATTGATGTACAAACTGAGATTTCAGTACATGCTATTCTTCTCCTTCTTTGTAATTGAAGAGTACCTGTGCATCTAAACATAGCTTACTACTTAGAAATGAGATGTGTAGTTTTTTTTTTGTATCTTGCCCAATAACATCATGTTTCCATCGTTGTACAGAGATTTGGCTTGCATGATGACTCATCCAAGAGGATGTCTTCTTTGCCAGCCAGTTCAGCTTCTTGCGCGCGAGAAGAGTCTCAGCTGCAACTGGCAAAAGTACCAAACAACCCAATGCACCGCTGGAACCCCTCTATTGCAGACACTAGATGTAAACTCTCAAGCCCCCCGCACTACATCTGATATATCCTTCATTTCATTTATACCAGAATAGCAGCACTTCACGTTAGTTCCAGGCACACTTTTTCTCATCTGCATAGAATGTAAGATGATTGCTGCATGCTTTTATAATAGAAAGCTCAATTCAAACCGTCGTTTATCTGGACTCCACATCACTAAGTTGTTGCACTGCCATGGTATTTTCTCATCAGTACAACTGACAGATAGTATATCAGCAGGTCAGGTTAATAATGAGGATGTTGAGCGCAAATTTCAGCATCTGGCAAGCTCAGTACATAAGATGGGGATGGTGGTAGACTCAGTCCAAGGTGATGTAATGCAGTTAAACAGAGCCATGAAGGAGGCATCATTAGATTGTAAGCCCCTAACTTCCAATCATAGGAGCTTTTGTGCAACTTCTGTTTTGTTTATGAATTTTGCACTCTATTTCTGTCCTTATTCAGCAACTGGTGCATCAAATAACTGAAAGCAATTATTTGTTATGTTCAGCTGGTAGCATAAGGCAAAAGGTTGTTCTCCTTGAAAACTCGCTTCAGCAAATTGTAAGGATAATAGATGGTTCATCATTTTCTCCACTTCTCCTTTTCTTTTGTGCAACGTCAGACTTAACATACTACCGTGTTATCACAGCTTAAGGGACAAGACGATCTCAAAGCACTCTTTGAAAGCAGCACAAAGCACAATCCTGATCAGACAAGTGTTCTGAATTCTCACGCCAGCAAATTGAATGAGATATCATCGACCCTTGCAACCTTGCAGACACAAATGCAAGCAAGACAACTGCAGGGTGATCAGAAAAGTGTTCTGAATTCTAACGCCAACAAATCGAATGAGATATCCTCTACCCTTGCAACCCTGCAGACACAAATGCAAGCAGATATAAGACAACTGCGGGGTGACATCTTCAGAGTTTTTACAAAAGAGATGGAGGTACTTCCTAAGTTTCATCTGCTATGATCCACCTCCAATTTTGATACAACTCTGATAGGTCCAAGTGCCCCCAAGTGTCTACGAATTATTCTGAAAAAAAAATCATTTGCACATAAATGATTATCATTCTTGTGCATGAGCATGTGAATTTTTCTGGTATATTCAAATATGTCAGTTCACTTTCCATATAAGCATATATATTAGCTACCTAAAGTTTTCTTCTATATTCATGATACTTGAGAACCTAATGTCCAATATATTCAGTATATGATATCTTTCAGTTTTCGGTGTTTATGAGTCTGATGATGTCTAAAGAAGCAGGCACAAGTCCGTGTGAACTTAAATCTGTCATGCTCAAACCTCATCAATTCACATAGTGAAGGCAACCGATGTGATGTTTTTGTCTAAATTTGACTGAGTTTTGCCTGTTTGCACAGGGGATTGTCAGAGCTATCAGGTCTGTCAATAGTAGGCCTGCTGCAATGCAAATGATGGCAGTATGTATATTCATGACTCAAGTAATTCTAGTCATAAGTATTCCAGTGTCCTTCTCTAACTTCTTCTTTTTGGTCTTGGCTGAAGGACCAGAGCTACCAAGTACCAGTTTCAAATGGATGGACCCAGGTTACCCAGCCACCAGTAGCAGCTGGAAGGTCCCCAATGAACCAGGCACCAGTGGCAGATGGAAGGCCCCGAATGAACCAATTACCTGAAACAAAAGTGTAATTTTCTGCTCTTGGCTCCTTACATAGTTCGGTCATTAGCTAAGTATCTATTACTATTCTATAGTATGGAGAATTGAACTGAAAGTCCTCTTGATGGAATCAAATGCAAATCGGTTTTAAATCCTTGAAATCCTCTTTAAAATCAAGTGTTAGATGCAATTCAAAAGAATGATTAATATTTCCATTGTTTTCGTTACGAAGCTGGTTAAGTACTGCCGGTTTAAATCTACTAAATAGTAAATGTTCTAAATTTTGTACGATGGAACATTATCTCATTCTATTGGAAGGAATTTTGTCTGTGTATTCCTTCGATCGAGTTGTATTACTAGCATGACTTAAGCTGCCAACTGTTCTTCTTTGGATCTTTGTTGGATTTTCGATTCTGATGAGGATTGTTTGTTAATGTCAGGCTTCCTGCACATTCGGTTTATCCTGCAAAGGTGACAGATCTGAAGCCAAAGGTGGAGCAGGGAAAGGTAAAATCAGCTCCACAAAAGCCGTTTGCTTCGAGCTACTACATGGTGGCACCTAAACAGGAAGAGGTAGCGATTAGAAAGGTCAATCCACAAGTGCCAGCTAAGAAGGTAAGCCATGCAGCCCTGCTCCTTTCTGTATCAATAACCAAAGAACATGTTTACATGGCCAATTTGTTAACAAAAACCATCTCTTGCTCTCTAATTGCTAACGTTATAAAGCCAATATCACTGAACGTACCAAAATGCCATACCTTTGTATAATGCAGGTCTAATAGAGATAGTAGGTAGTTGCCTTATGTTCAGCTCGTGATAATGTTTGCTTGCTTGTGAATGCAAAATGCAGGCACCAGTCAGCATAATCATCGAGTCGGATGATGACAATGAAGGACGTTCTTCCTGCGTGATTTTGAAGACAGAAACAGGTAGCTATCAACAGCTGAACTTCCCCTCGAAAAGCTAGGCTGCATTCTTTTCGATAGATGAACAGTTGAAATCCAGCTTGAGATCTAGGGGATAGGAGAGCTGAATCCCATGCAACTAACAATTAAAAACGACGATATAATCACTGAATCTGCTTTGCCGGCTGTCATGGCGAGTGATTGCGTAGTGGAGTAGAAACAGTTTGCGTTTGATTACCCTGCTACTGCTAGTATTTACAGCTTGGCACACATGTGAACATATGATGCAGGTAGCAAGGAATGGAAGGTGACGAAGCAAGGCACCGAAGAGGGCCTGGAGATCCTGCGGAGGGCGAGGAAGAGGAGGAGGAGAGAGATGCAGTCCATCGTGCTCGCATCCTAGCTAATTAATGGTAACGGCGCATGCATCATCATCATCATCTCAAGATTGAGCCTCTGATTGTTTTAAGAAAAAGCCGAAGGGAAGAGATTAAGATTAAGACAACTAGACAAGACGAACCACCACTAACTAGAGCTAGAACCTGCTGTCCAGTGCTGCTGCTGCTGTCATTGTTGCGTTGTTGGGAGGTCGAGTGGACAACTAAGTTACCATGCCATGCTGCTGAATGCTGTACCGCATCACAAACAGACACCAACTTTCGCATATAGAGCAACCAGCTGATGCCAATATGCCTGCCATTCCTATGATCCTATCTATCTGTCCACTTAGTTTCGCATATACAAGAGTAGCGGCGCTATCATCATCTACTGCTGGCGTTCATGTCATGCACATGCCGGTTCAGTTGTCATGGAAGTGAAGGAGAAATGCCCAGCACCGACAAACCAGTCTCTGCAGCTGCACGTACGTTTTCCTTGATGGCCTCGTGCATATTATTTGTGATAGCTTGCTTGTTCGTCTCGTCCAAAGTGTTGTTGTTTTTTATGGACTGTTAATTGGGGATGCCAAAGGTAAAAGCAGCAGGTGCGTGCCAGCATTTTCGCTGGCATTTCAGTTCGGAAAAAATCATCTTAAAAAAGGAAATATTGATAAAAATTTGTTCAAATTTATTATCTCTGAATCTTGTCTTAGTTTTTTTAACGGAGGGAGCATGCGGCATCCAGTCCATTGCTAGTGCTTTGCGCTCTCTCCCTCCAAACTGGGCTGGCTCACCAAATCACCTGGTTGATTAGTATAGTCGTACTAATAATTAACGTCGCCTGGTTGAGAATGCGACAAACGCACCGCGCTTTGGTACAACATTTGCGGTTCATGATTGAGCAATAACAAGCCGTCCATCGTATCCAATATCCATCTCCCTAGCCGTTTGACAACTGAAAAGGACGGACACACACACACACACACACACACACACACACACACACACACACAATATATATATAGGTTGTTATATTATAAGATGTAAGAAGTAGTTAGTAGTACAACCGTTTCACCATCATCTTCTCTAATCCCCATTAGTACGACTATTCTGTTGTTTAGTATTTGGACAGAGCCTTCTTATTAATGCAATGAAATCCTTCTTATTAATGCAATGAAATGAAATGATGTCTCTACACTGACGTCTTCATTGTATGTTTGGCCTTCCCCTTTGTAAACTGAAGTTATGAGACACCTGACAACAAAAAAGAGGAAGTTATGATACAGCGACAGTGTGTTTGTCGTGTTGGGAAGAGTTCGTTGGACAGTAGGGCTAGCACACTGGAGTATACTGTACAATGACCGGTATATACTTATGTATATTTTCTTTATCCTAAAATATACCAACTTATTGTTAAATTAAATATTTTATATTATTACAAATCTGGACTGGTATTAGAAGTTTATATTTTGTGATAGAAAAGGTAGTAATAAGCAAAAGAATTGTTATTGTTTAAGTCACTGAACGAGCAGCCTATCTTTTGTTTGATTAGATATCTCACCAAACTTTTCGAAACTTAAGAGCATCTTCAAGAGTCTCTATATAAAAAGTCTTTATTTTTTATTTGGGTTGACATCCTTCAATAGATTTATAAAAGTAACGACTCTGTGTGCGCTTGGTTAAGCCAGCGAGAAATTCAAGATGGAAGGTTAGAAATATAGAAAAGCCTATATAAGATTTTTTTTAAGACTAGTTTTTATGTAAAATTATATATTATTGAAATTAATAGAGATATAAGATAATCTAACCTAACCGAGTAGTTATTAGGTTTTGCAAACAATTTGCCCGGCCAGGCCAGGTTTACTACAAGAAAGATGAAGCAATGATGGAGAGATGCATGCCCGTGCCTGGTAGGGGGTTAGATCAGATGGGAGAATGAAATGAACAGTAGTACAACTCCAGTAATAATCTTTCAGCCAGACCATTCGTGCCCTACCCTTAGAGCAAGTTCAATAGTACAGTCGATGGTTGGCTATTAGCTAATGCTAAAGCTACTACTGATACAATAGGTTGCCTATAAACTGGCTGCATGTAATAATGAAATAAATAATATGTATGATCAAGTGTGAAGTGTATCATTGTAGTCATTTTGTTGCAATAGAAACAACCATCAAACACCACATAGTTCACACACTTCACATACCATATCAACCAAATTTATCTTATGAGATAAACAAGTATAAAAAATACAAGGCACCACATAATTGAAATACCACGACAAGCAAGTAGATTAATCGATAATATCATCTCAGGTCCAACACAAGTCTAAACAAAAGGACGAGGTAATGTATGTTGAAATAAGAAACAAGGTAATAGAGGATAAAGCATAACATATTTAACGGTTTACATATCCAAAAGTCACAGAAACAATATGACACTAAGCAAAATACATATAAATATGTTGTCCAACAGATGAGATAACGATTTCTTCATCTAATCAACGAGAGGCCCTTGATAGTAGAACCGTTGCATGATACGACCATTGACTGAATTGCCTTCATCCTGAAATAAATTAGACAATGGTAAATTGATATGATCTATACATCACAATAAAATATTGGAAAAAACATTGGATTATGAGTTATTACCGTACCATGATTATGCTGCATATTTCCAAACTTATTCCAAATGTGCTCAATTAAATCATTTTTTAGTTGAGTATGGACCGAACGAGCACGAATAGCAGACTTCCTACGTAATACATCAGCAAAGCATGGATTATCACCACTAGTTACTTCAGGAGGCAGAACTATTGATGTCCTAGGAATTCTATTGAGGTCAATGTCACATATTGCATCCTCTCTCTCGTCTTCAACAATCATATTGTGAAGAATCATACAAGCTAACATGATTTTCCCAACACTCTTCCGTTTCCACTTCTTCGCTGGACGACGCACAATGTTGAAACGGGCTTGCAGTACACCAAAAGCTCGCTCCACATCTTTCCTTGCCCCTTCTTGACGTTCAGCATACAATTTGTGCTTCTCTATTTGCGGAAGTGATATAGTCTTTACGAAGCTAGCCCATTCTGGGTATATACCATCAGCAAGGTAGTACCCGTTGTTGTACTCATTACCGTTAACAAAAAAATGAACCCGAGGAGCCTCACCTCTTACTTGTTCAAGGAATAAAGGGGACTGATTCAGCACATTGATGTCATTGTTAGAACCAGCGACACCAAAGAAAGCGTGCCAAATCCAAAGGTCATGTGAAGCAACCGCTTCAAGGATAATTGTTGGGACTTTATAGTCACCACGAGTGAATTGACCCCTCCAAGCTCTCGGACATTTCTCCCACCTCCAGTGCATGCAGTCAACACTACCTAACATACCCGGGAAGCCACGAGACTCGTTAAACTGTAGCAAACGCTCTACATCCTCACATGTGGGGCGCCGTAAGTACTGCTCACCAAAGACCTCAATAACTCCTTGTGCAAAAGTATCCAAACACTCTAAAGAAGTACTTTTGCCGACTAGTAAGTATTAATCCAAGGAATCAGCAGGCGTGCCATATGCTAACATACGGATTGCCGCTGTGCACTTTTGAAGTGGAGATAGGCCTGTGCGACAAAAACAATCTTCTCTTTGAGTAAAGTATGGAGACCACTGACCTAGGGCTTGCACGATACGTAAAAAGAGATGCTTTCGCATACGAAATCTTGTGCGAAACATCCTCTCAGGGTACAGTGGATGATCTGCAAAGTAATCAGCCACCAGACGTCGATGGCCTTCTCCATGATCCCTTGCAATGGTCTTCCTTGATCCACGTTGGCGCTTGAGTAGCCTAGCTGCAAACTTGGCCTTTATCTTCTCTACGATTCGAGTAGCAAAGGAGTCTAGGGCATTTTGCTCAGAAATGTACTTGTCAAGGAATTTGGATGGGTCTAGATCATCTGAGGAGGATGAGTATGAGGATGAGTCTGACATGATAGTTTCAGAAATGTTTTAGGATGAGGAAGATGAGTTTGAGGATTGGTTTGAGAGGTTAAGAATGGAAGAATTCATACATATACATATATATAGGCTGATTATTTCAGGGTATGTACTAACTGCTATTAATAAACAGTCAATATGAAAAATTTGAGGCTGACTACATGTTTTTTTACAATCTGTAATTAATGAACAATCAACATGAAAATTTGATTTGATGCTGACTGCATGGTTTTTACAATATGTAATGAATGCACAAACAACACAAAAAACTTTGCCATAGTGTGTGTTATCTTTCCAAAGAAAGCTGGGCTGAGAAGTTGGGATAACTGGTTCTCAATTGCAAGTTGAAAACTTGCAACGCTTGTATGTTGTTTGGTATAGTAGAATGTAGAAGTAGGCACATATACTGTACTAGACTGACTCCTGGTGATCAAACTTATCTTTTACCAGATGTTGATTCAGTTTCACAACATAGGGGGGTATCTGGCGGTAGGTGCAGTTTCTTTACATGTAGCATCGTCAAAGGAGTAGAAGAAAACTTAAAATCTAGACAGTAAGATTCCCCCCCGTACCATTAGCCAAAATTTCAGGGATGTGATGGGAGCATTTCACTAGGCCTCAAAGTTCGAGTAATTTGTTACATCTCTCAGATAGTCAATCCTAAGACACTTCTCACATGGCAAACAGAACAAAGGTTTTTAACTTTTTTTTGCAAGAAGGCAATTATCCAGGATTTTGCAGGTTCAGTACCAGAGAGATAGCATATTGTATCTACCATTACATATCATCTCAGCAATAACCTTTTTTTAAGGTTAGCATCAGGTACACTTAAATGAAACCAGTAAACTATCTGCACTTAATAAACTACATTCCACTGTCATATAAGTCCATACCAGTACCTCAATTCCACTGTCGAATTCACAATTAAACGAATAAAATGAGGTAATAATACTTGGGCCAAGAAGGGTATTAACTTACAAATGCAACAAAATTGATGCACCACGAGCAGAGACTTAAGGTGTGTACAAGTAGTGCCAATCTCCATCTCCCCTTGACTGCTTGAACCTTCAAGTCAAACATAACTATATGATTATATCATGAGACCAAAATCTTCAACAGAGATGCAACATTACGCAGATACCATCAGGTTCAAGAAAACTGGTCATCCAAACATATAATTAAGAACATCAAGCAAGGATTACATACCTCACTGATTTGTTTTAAATATATCTTCTCTCATGCATTTCAGCATCAGTATAAACTCAATCCTCACATCGTCAGGCATCTCACTTGTGTTTTTGTTCATTAAGTCTCGATATGTTTCAATCATAGCTGTTTGCCGAGCAAGCTTCTTTCCTGCAAGGTTGTCACTAGCAACACGAATTTGAGTCTCTAAAACTTTGTCCTGTCCTTCCTTGGCTGATGTGTGCGCATCCATAAACTTGCGGATGTCATCCTCTAGCTCATTTGTACAAGCTTCGATCTTGTTCTTTCTTTTGCCATTACATTGCGCCTTAGCTGTCTTGACACCCATTGGTCGTGGGATATCTTCTTGTACATCAAGGGGGATAGCATCATTGTAATCCACTTTTCTTTTGTTTGACTTGTCAAGCTGGTCCAAATATGCATGCCACTTCGGTTGGTTTTTTAGTTCCTTCCAACAATGCATAAATAAAAATGGACCATCTTTGAAGTCATTATCATATATTTTAAGTGCCTTGTTCATCACATCATCATTAGACTCTCCACTAGCATATAAAGAATTAGCCTCCTTCCAAGAGCAACAAAAATTCCCGACCTTCTTCTTAATTTTACCAAAACGATCCTTCACTTGCTTAACATGTCTAACCCGATTTTTGGAGTGTTGTTGTTGTAAGCTGCTGCAACATCGGCCCAATATTTATCATTCCTCTTGAAATTCGACTCTATAGGATCGTTTGAGTTGTTCAGCCAGGCGCTGACCTATAATTTCAGGAAAAACATGTTTACTGCTGTTAGTAATGCAAATGACATGCATGCAATTAACAACTAAATAGCTTACATAAGTTGTGTACCAATCTCAAGTCTTCATCCTTCGTCCATGACAAGCGCTTCTCAGTCCTAGCGACATCTCCATTGTCAATATTAATTGGTTGTGATGGACTCCTTCACCAAACGATGTACATCGTTTGGTGGGGTATTGACTAAATTAAAAAAGCCACCGGACGGTCGAGATTCATTAGCCCTGCAATAAACTAATTGTTTCAGCAATATATTTTTTGAACCTACTGAAACATATAGAATGCCATGGGTATGGGGAGAAGCAAGCCATTGTTGAATAATGAGCTACTGCTTCCATCGAAAAAACTTTTTTCTAGGCTATGCGTCTAGACAGTTCTCCAGATGGATAGTTAGAAATATTTTTTTTGTGAGATAAAGGTAGTAGTCAACTAAATGTCTAAATAGAACTCAATGCATGATTACAGTCATGATAAATTGGTTCAGAAGGCCTGCTTCTTTCATTTGCTAATTAAATGAAATGTACATTATCTATAACAGTCATGAAGATAGTAGTGTACAAGCACTTAATTGCAGATTTACCTTTACCTAGTCTTTATCATTGATTTTGTGAATCTACTGAAACATATCCATAATCAAATTGTTTCCAATTTCAGTCATAAATAGATTATCAAATCTTATTAGACTAAATAGAACTTAGTGCATGATTAGTATTCTAATTTTTCAGTACAACATCACTACAATATACAAGTCAGTACACATTTATTTATCTACCACTAAAATATGTAATCACCATGTCAAATTCACAACTATCAAAATTATTTGACGAACATACCATTCTTCAAGATCAATATGCACGTCTGCCTTGCCGGCCGCAGGAGAAGGGAAAGCCAAAGAACTCTGCATCGCTTGTGACTGTGGAGATGCAAGCCAACCTGTCGGTGGCGTCGAGAACCAAAGACCTCCGTATGGATACGGTGCTGCTTGCGGCGTAGGAACAACGAGCGGACAAGAAGAGCTCCCGACGGCCTGAGGAGGCGGTGCAACCTCCCTCTTCGTCCGACGAGTCATGGTGTTGGTGGCAGGAAACTAGGGTTTGAGGTACGAATTTCTCGTGGGGGCGGGAGAGATTAGATAAGATGGAGCATGAATGGGGCTGGGAGGGAGGAGGCCATCAATCTAGCGATCGGAGGAAGAGGGGATTCTCGGAATTTTTTTGAAGCACCTCATTTTTCCTCCTCTCATATATACTGTGAAATTCACCGAGCGCGGGAGGGAGAGGAGAGGAGCGGGAGCCGAAGCGCGGGAGCCGCGGGAGGGAGGGAGAGGAGAAGCGCGGGAGCCGCGGGAGGGGGAGGGAGAGAAGAATCGCGGGAGGGAGGAGATGCGCGGCGAGTTCTGTTTCTTGCGCGCATGGCGGCCACAGTTGCACACAGAAAAGGGGATCCGCCTGGATCGGGAAGGAGATACGGATTTGTTGTGCCTGCGGGCCCCACAAACAGTAGCGCGCCCGGATTTTTTATTCCCTATCGCCCGGCTACAGATTAGTCGCTCGTTTTCTTCTCTTTCTTCAATTCTCTCTCCTCCATCTAGACATATGTTGGCTATTAGCCATCTATTGTACTTGCTCTTACCTGCAGCTGCAGGTGAACACAGTCCTCTCAGCTCAGGCACATGCACAACGGATTGCCGACGCATTTCCGAGGCTCAAAGCCCACGCCTTCTTGTCAATCAGTACTTCGTTTATCTCTTAATATCCTTATCTACTATTAAATAAAACGTTTAAATTTAATATATCTCATTTAGTATTATTGTTGTCTAATATTTAAATAAAAGATATATTTTAGGACTTTCAAACAAGGTGTCTAAGGACCAATTTGCAAGAGAGAGATTTAATTAGCAGTTTAGCAATTGCTGATAATGAGCATGGGCGATTCGTAGGGCTCACTCGTCATTGGTTACTCAGTGTCCTTCAGGCTGCAATTTAATCAGTGGCCAATAACCATGGTCGTGCATAATGTGTAAAAATTTGAAGAAATTAAACACCGCACATGTTTATTTCTGAAGACATCATTTTTACCGTTAAAAAAAACAGACATCATTTTAAGGCTCCTTGTACGCAATTGAAGCAGCTAGCAATCATGGTGTTCATCTCTTGCGTTGCATGCCTACATTACGTCGCTATTGCTGCTGCCACCTTGTTTGCTCACTAACTTCCTCGGATTCATCGCCCGTGGATTATGACATCCTTGCCTCCTGTTTGAGTAAGACATGAATACTGTATGTATCAAGAAACGTGCCAACTACCCGAACGTGTACTAATCTACTATCTTGGTTCCAAAATACAATAAACCTTGTGAATTGTCCTAATAAATCAAAGCATAAACCAAAATGTAAATCATTAAACTTAATTTTTAATTTAAATTTAAGTTATTTTCAACATAGTTTATTTTTAGCATTGGTTTTTAAATCGCTAAATAAATATATATATATACATGTTTTATCTATAAATTAATTTTTATTTTCTAATAAGTCGTTTTGATTTACAGGGAATATGAGGAGCAATCCATAAGGCATTCGTAGTTTCAGGATACGTCCTATCTAGGTTTAGGCTATTATATTTTATGACAAAGGAAATAGTGCATACAGTTGCGTTCGGCTAAACCAATGATATCAGATAGAAGAGAACATATTGCAATAGGTCAGTACTCTATTAGTAATTGTTAACTGAGAAGGCTTGCTTTACAATGGTAGTAGTATCCAACGCAACACCAATGGCATGAGTAGAGTAGGTTTGCAAGTCACAATTCAGATGCTGATTCGGTGTTAAATAACAATGGAGATTTGGTGGGGGAGGACCAACCAGATTGAGTTTAGATGTGCCTAAAAAAACAATCCATCTAATTCTATCCAAACCCAGCAGCGCAATCCACATCATAGCACCCTTCCGTAGAACACAAGGTTAGTTTAATTTGCGAAAATACGCCTCGATTTTCCATCATGTACTCCTGCAGGCTCCAGTGCCCAGGCAATTGACTTTATACGGCACTGAAATTGCTAGGTCCACAACTCATTTGTCGACAAAATAAAAGCGTGTCACATAAGTGTTTGGACATTAATTTAAAATTAAAGTGAATTAATTATAAAAATAATTATAAAATCAGTGACTAATTCATAAAATAAATTTATTAAAACTAATTAATTTATGATTAATAAATATTTACTTTAACATCACATCGTTAAATCATAACGTAATTTCAAATGAATTAATGCTGGTTATGAATGAGTTTTATAAATAGCTTTATATATAATATTTTAAAATAATATTTATGTGGCAAAATTCTTTAGTCCATTCAAACACACCAGTATTTCACTCTCAACAGAAGTGAAAATTGAAAAGAAACGTAGCAATCACTTTGGATGTTACCCAGTTGCGATTCTTTTTGCACTCCTGTAAACAAATCGACAAAAACCTGATTTGATATGCCACGGTTAGCGGTTGGTGGACAACTCTATCCGTAGCCAACAAAATCTTCATGCCATCACCATCCCAATACTTGACAAGACGGAGCCCTTTTTTTGGGATTTTACTAGCACAACAGAAAGCAACAAACCGGCAGATATCAATCACCCCCAATTTATGCTCATATCTGGGCAACTACAAACGCCTCAAGACGCACGAGATTGTATCATTTGTTACAGGCTCAAGCTCAACACAGAATTATCAAAGGTTCGCTTCAGCTTTTGCCTGCAGCTGGCCACTTTTTCTGCGAGTGGGGAAAAGTGATGCCGAAAGTCCATTTTGCTTGTGCTTGCCATGTGGTGTGGCCTGCTACAGCGCCATAGCTACCTTACCTAGCTAGCTACTGTTGCCTCCTTCCCTCCATTCTTCAAAGCCAAGGGGAGAAGAGAAGGAGAGAGAGAGAGAGAGAGAGGAAAAGCTAGCTTGTGCAAGAAAGGCTTCTGATTCCTTCCGTCATCGTTGCCAAAAGGAAGCACTGCTCAGGGCCTTCAGGTCCTAGCATCTCTTCTTCACATGGCCAACAACATGTTCTGAAGATTTTCAATGGCCGTCTTCCTCTGGTTTCTTGGTTCAGACTTCAGAAATTGTCCAAGGTCCCTGTGGTCTCTCACTTACCAGGTTAGTGTCGCATGAAGCAATATCTGTGGATTTGAGGAGTTTTTAGCATATCTCCATTTGATAGTTTTGCTTGGTTTTAACAGTACACAGATTAATAACAGAACACTGGAACCTGTTGGTTTTCTGCTGCCAGTTTCCTGCATTTCTTCTGCTCTTTCGTTCTTGGCATGCATGGTCATCAGGATGAATCCTAAGTGTTTATCAGCTAACTGCAGAGTTTCTCTCAGGGACCAAACCTGCTGCAAGAGGATTAGCTCGATGAAGTAAACTGCAGAGAACATCAGGTATATTTCAATTGCAAAGTGTAGAGGAACAAGCAAACCAACATGGGGAAGAGAAGTCAAAGACTGGCTAGGCGTCAGGAGAACAACATAGGCTGCATGTGGGGCCTCATCGGCATGCTCTACTTCCGACGTGACGCCAAGTTTCTGTTGGACAGGAAGCAAGGAAGCAGAAGGCACACTTTCAGTGGGCTTGCAGGTAAGTCTCTCCAGGGTTCATGGTTACAGTAAAATGTAATACCCGATGAACATGATGACAGCGCCAAATAGGATTGTGATCATGATCTGAGCCACTTACTTTGCTGGTAGATCTCTGAAGGGTATGGTTTTGAAATTTAATATGCATTGTGGCCATTTGGTCTATGGGTGTACATACGTAGCAAAAAAAAGAAAAGAAACACCAAGCTCTTATTGTTAACTCCAGAAAAAAGAACTGTTAGTGATTACTGTCAGTAAATATAATAGTCGATATTTTTGCTTCTCATTTGTTTTATTAACATTTTTTGCCGGGATTGTTTTATTAACATTACTAGGAATTATGTCAAATTGTGCCAACTATGTGAACAATCTAAGTAATGCAACACCTGCATGCCAATACAATCAATCTATGATATTTGGCCTTCACTAAACATTTTTCTGATGTCATACACTCTCAATAAATCCCTCTAATCAACATTATAGAATCATCTGGCAAATATGAAGGCATTCAAGAATCATAATTTGTATATCTTCTTACGACTCTGCATGGTCGCAGGTAGGAGGCACTCAAGAAAGAAATCCAAGGACTTTGAAGAAATAGATGAAGATGGGGAGGATGTAAGTTCTTTTAGTAAGCATGTGTAGTTTTAATCGTAATGACCATAGATGCTGGTGGTTGCTGTTGTCTGTTTTAATATGCAACAGAATTCTAGTGATCCTAACCATACTTGATTATTCAGTTACTCGTGTAACAAAGTAGTTTTGATGTGTGCAACTGAAAGTGCCGTATTGATATTAATGGCAGTCAATTCCTTCATGCTAAGTGTTTTCTTCAGAACCAGAACACATCTAGAGCAAGTATGGAGAAAAGAAGTCGTCCAAAATCCAAATGCAACATGTGAACTTGGTACTGCTTCGAAAACATGCACGGGAAAGTTTAGCTTAATGCAAATTGTGAAACAACAAACTTAAAAAAAAGCATGACAAAATGATCCAACATATACTTCTTTTTGCCTACTTATCATGTGTAGGCTTGGAGTTAGCAACCATTATCCATTCTTTGATGAAAGGGACTCTGATTCAAGCATCTGCATTAACCATCAGAGAAGAAAAACATTTGAGTAGACAGTACTAGCATTCTTTACATTAGAATCTGTTGGGTGTGTTCTAAGACCAGATTTGCTTCAAGTGTATGTTGGTGCATGGTAAACATCAAATAGTTTTAACTGATCTAGCTTTCCATCAAGTTTATGTTTATCATGTCGATAGTACTGCCTATTTATTTTGATGCATGCTAAAGATTTACTTCCGGGAATAAATATATTGTTCTTATATTTCTCAGAACATAGAGGAATGCGACACAAGGAAACAAACCGTCAAAAGACTAATGGAGGACGAGCTGGGTAAGGTAAAACAGGTGAAAAAGATTCCCAACGAAGAGGTTCAAAGAATATTAGCTGACCTGGGACATGATGTCTGTCTGGAAAAAAGTTCAATGCAGAGCACCAAACAAAACAGAGCCAAAAGTCACAGCACAAGCACAGCCATGGCTTCTCCATCTGGTTTGTTGGATCCAAGTGGTTCCAAATCCATGAAACAGGCAGAAGAAGATGAACTTGAATTTTCTTTAGCAGATTTTGTGGGAGAACTCTATGGGTACCATGATGAATGGCCACATGATGATCGCAAATATAAGAGTGAACTGTGTCCAGAATTGAAGTCCCATATCCATACAAAGCTTGCTTATGAGGAATCTACAGACAGGGGGCTAAAGGAGCATTTGTATGAAAAATATATTTGCAACAGAAGATCATATCAATCTAACAAACTCATAGATGCACCGGAGATGCTAAGCCCAGAGAAGGAACTTTTCTTGAAGACACTTCAGAAACCGAGTACGCATACTTTGGAGAAGGAGAACACCCAAAATAATCAAAACAGACAGGTAGTGACCAAGTTAGAGACAAGGAAAATTCTTGAAAAAGGTGAAAATACTGAGAATTCAAAACAGCACGAGGTGGCCGTCAAAACACATAGTAAAGAGGGCAGGAATATCTTTTTCTGGAGGAAAGATAAATCAATTAGAAAGGGTACATCAGAAGGAACTAATAGTAGTAAGACGGTTAACAAAATAGTTATACTAAAGCCAAATCCAAGAGGGGTCAATACTACTATAGCTAAAGCCTCTACATGTTTACAGCAGCAATCATGCACAATTCAATCTCCAAAATACAGCGCAACAGAGAGTTCAAAATTTTCAATCAAGGAAGTCAGGAGGAGATTCAAAATTGTGACTGGTGATATTAGAAGAGAAAGGCCACCAGTGTATGAAGATGATTTACAAAGAGATTCACATTGGATCCATGACTCAGTTTTTGCAGTCAGAAAGGACTCTAAACAGGTACATGAACAGACTTTACCATGGAAAGCTATGGATAAGGAGGATTTGAGACCTTCAACCAGTGGTAAGCAAAAGCAAAGGAATGATGGACTATGTGAAATTAACGGAGACATAATTACATCAAAGGATGCATCCATCTTCTATGCAGAGGCGAAGAAACATCTGACAGATATTGCAAAGTATAAAAGTCAAATAACCAAGCTTCCAACAGTTCATACCTCAAAGTCCTTGATAGGAATGCTTTCCCAACCTCAACGCAACGCATCATCACCTAGGAGTAGCCCCAGGTTAGAAGGCTGCATTGACCTTTCACCCGAAGAGACAAATATTTCTGCCATTCAACAGGATGAGAGGACAGAATATGCAAAAGAAAGAAATCTGTCTGATGAAGATTCAGGGAGTGTTGCAGGTGGTACTAGTGAAGTACTGGATAGTAAGGCTGATAAGGATAGACACTCCACGAAACAAGAAACTGCACAGGATGGTGAGTACATAATAAACCATGGTCATTAAAATTATCAAATATTACGTGGCTCTTCTCTAAGCACAAAGGAATATTTGCAGGTGACGTTATGCACATTGAAGAAATCGACAAGCCAGCTTGCTCCGAAACGATTTGCAGTGCAGGGACCACCCCAAAAGATCAGTGTAGATGTAACTCACCGCTAGTATGTTCACACCTATACTTAGTGATATTCCATCTGGTCTCCATTGTTGTTTGAGTTACAATGTAATTTATCTACACTGCAGGAAATGATTGAAGGAGTCGAACCTGGCAGAGAGCATGCAGGGATGTTGCTGAGCTATCCTGAGAATTTGGTTGAGAGCCTAGAACACCAAGAGCCAAAAACTCCCAGATCAAGTGCATCACTTGAACTTATATCACAAATTTCACCCGAAGGGAGCCATGAAAAGCAAGAGCAACCCAGCCCTGTATCTGTCCTTGATCCATTCTTCCATGAAGATGTTGAGAGTTCTGACCGTGAAACTATGATAAAACGTAACTTCTAGTCTAAACATATCAAAGTTACATTTCCTGTTGACCTTAAGAAAGTATGTGTTCTAATCTAAAAATGATGTCCTTTGGTCTTGCAATTATCCACAGGTAAGTTGCATCAAGATATGATGAGGGCCCACATACCAGATGCTATATCAGACCAATGGGTCTTCTGGGAGGACGAGGATGCCAGGCTAGGTTACATAAAAGCAATGCTGGAGCTATCAGAACTATGCACATACCAGAATCTAGAGGTGTGGTATCTAGAAGATGAATTGATCAGCCCTTGCTTGGTTGAAGAACTACACCAAGGCAATCAAACAGATGATCTAAAGCTCCCTTTTGATTGTATCTGTGAAGCTATAACAGTAATCCAGGAGACATATTTTAGAAACCCTCCTTGCTTATCTTTTCTCATGCACAAGATACAGCCACCTCCAATGGGAGAGAACCTCATCCAAGAAATAAATAAGCATATCGAGAGACATCTCCGTAATCCATTTCCGAGAACATTGAACCAGCTAATTAACATAGATCTGGAAGATGTCACTTGGATGAATCTTCAATCGGAAAGTGAAGAGATTATTGATGATATATGGGAGTTCATACTAGATGAACTATTACAAGAGGTCGTTAATGATTTGTTGATTTGAAGCTTCAATTCCATAGTCAGTGCTGGTATTTGTAGACTGGATATATAGAATGGGTAGAGTCATGACTCATAACTAGAAGTTATATTGCTGACAGTAAGCTGTCTGCATGGCAGAATCAAGAGGACCAGTGGACAAGACAAGTATTGTGTGATTTGACTGCTTGTTAGTTTGATTGACACATCTTGGGAGCGTAAGCACAGTAGGATCTTCATGACACTGATGCCAGTGCAGCATAAATTCATAATACCACAGATTCCTCATCCATATGCACTACACGTAGATTTAACACATTTGGGAGGTGATAGTTTTTCAGAACATTATGCAGCTGACAAAACAATCATACGGTGTTCTTCCAAACACTCGTGAGTATTCTTGTTATTGTGTGTAATAGTGTACAGTTGTGTGTGAAAATTCGGAGGATACATTTTCAGAAAAGCGTGCATGTGTTTAGCATATATAACTAACCAAAGAACGAACAATGTAATCTTTCAGTTTTTTTCCTGCCTGAGCGACCGTAGTGATAGACTGACATATGACGAATGCAGGTATACAAATTTACTTCTAGTGTAAATTCACAAAGGAGGGCTTGGTATCAGAGATCTCAAGCAGTTTGGACAGGCCCTGCATCTGCAATGGCACGCGAAGGCATTTGAGCAAAAGGAGCGACCCTGGACTTTGGTTAACTTTAATCCAGGCAACGATATCAATCACCTTTTTCGTCCTGCTGTGTCATATATCGTCGGCAATGGAGAAGATGTAAACTTTTGGACAGACGATTGGCTGGGGATTAGCTTTGATGTAAGATTAACTGCGTTGTTCTCTCATGTCGGCGGCCGGAAGATCATCGTCTGTGCGGCACTGCATAGCAATACCTGGATGCGTCGGTTGCAGGGAACCTTGTCCACACATGCGCTTGGCGAGTTCTTTGAATTATGGGACGAGTTGCAAGGTTTAATCTTGCAATCATCTCAAGATAACTTAAAATGGAAGCTAACACCTCATGGAGCTTTCACGACCGCTTCGGCATTCAGTTTGTTCTTCCTGGGAATGGAAGATTGCGCTTTTGGAGAAATTGTTTGGAAGTCCAGACTGTTAGCAAGAGTGTGGTTCTTTATCTGGCTGGTGCTCAAGGGGAGGTGTCTCACCGTAGAAAATTTGCAGAAGAGAAACTGGCCACATGATCCTCTATGTGCGTTGTGTAGAACCACCGAGGAAAATTGTCATCACCTCTTTGTCGCTTGCCCGTTCTTGGCGGAGGTTTGGCGAGAGTTAAGAAGATGGTGTAGTATCTTCTTTCAGCTACTAGCGGAGAGTGGGAAAGAGCTGAGGGAATGGTGGTTGCTAACAAGATCTTTTCTCGGACGAAGAACACGAAAAACTTTGATTCATTGTCATGTTAATCACATGGCAGATTTGAAAGGAGAGAAATGCCCGATTTTTTCAGAATGAGGCAAAAACAGAGCTTCAGTTGGCAAACCTAATCAATGATGAGATTAGGAGTTGGAGGGCGGCTGGGATTTTTGTTAATAGCGATGTTTAATCTGCCTTGAGCAGGGAAGTGGACGTTGTATTTTTTCCTTACGTTTTGCTTGAGCTGTTTTTAGCTTCGGCAAAAGACAGCGTAGCATTGATATATGCTGATTATAAAGGCAAAACTTTACTCCTTTTATGCTTAATAAAAATCTGGATGGCTTGTCTTTGGCCGCCCTGGCAAAAAAAAGAAACATGCTCTTCCTCTCTATTTCTCTAACCTGCGTTTGCACATCACCATGCCCATCTAAGCGGGAGGGCCTAATCTGTATATATAGAAATATATACATCATAACTTTATACATATAAAGTTTACATATATAAACTTTTCATATTGCAACTTTCTCATAAATATTTGAATCCAAATCCAAAATAAAAAAATAGGCATATATAAATTTTAGGAATAGGAATTTTGGGCATATAAACTTTAGGTGTATAAACTTTGGTACGTAAACTTTAGATGAAAAGATTTATTGGCGCGCACGTCAAAAAAGGAAATTCTAAATGTAAGCTTAAAAGGCAAAAAAAATGAACATGTTTCTTAGGGAGAAATAATTGGTTGAGTTGGAAGCGACGAAAAATAAACTGACCATCTAGTGATAGACTGTGTGAAAAAAAAATAAGAACGGGCCAAGCTCAACATAAAAAAATTGCGAGGCAACCGTCACCTGAACTTAAAAATAGAAAAAAAATGCCCCTCCCAAAAAGCACATGAACCAGAAACATAGAGAAAAACTATTGAAAAGCACATGGTGTATCTGATATACTAACGACCGATCGCCTACTAGAGATTTGGCATGTAAGCTCCGGGGAGATGACTCGAGCACAAGGCATAAACAGCGTTGTCCTGTGTGTGTTAAAAGATTATGGAGCTCACATAACATCAGTCAAGTTAAAAAAGGTGTAAGAAAATATAATTCTGCTTTTAAGACTAGTGCCATATCTATGCTTTTACAACGGGATTGGGAGATCGATAGAAATATGGATAAATGCCTTTTTTCTGGTGAGTTGATTTTCGTGTCCCTTTTGGTTGAGTTGATTTTTAAGGGACGATGGTATTCTTTTAGAAACACAGTATGCGCTCACAATATATGCACATTTATACATACGAACATACGTATAAAAGCCCTATTCTGATAAGCATCGTCAAAAAAAACTGAGCTGACAAATATTAAAATTGATAAGGTCATCATGAACACCTCGATGAGACAAGCTCTGTCACTGAAAAGACTGTTTTATGTGATGGGAACGAAGATAACTACTATATATTTAAAACATACTATATATTTAAAACATAGTTGGAGAGATAAGAAGATAAAATATAACGAACATTCACTTGTTAAAAATCATACTTAAAAAAAATATAATAATGAACTCTTAATGTTTTTCTTGAACTCTAACTTCTTCTTGATAAATTCTTGATTTAAAAGCTGAAATAGTAATATTCTCTTTTCTAATAAAAACACTTAAAAAATATGTAAAAGTGTACCACTCAACCATGAAAAGTTAAGAAAATTAGATTTTTTTTAGAAAAGAGATCTTGTATTATATGGTACTTTTGTGGTATTGAGATATTTGTAATGTTATATCTTCTCTGGCACGTTAGAAAATCCGTACTTTTTGGGTGCATGTATCCAGTTTATTTTAAAAGATACTAGAAAATATGATTTGCGAGTATATGATTTCCAGAAAAGGGATGAACGAAGAATATATAAAAATCAGCTACTGTGGGATTGGATTTCGAATTTTCTTGATTACTAATGTACCAAAACTAGACAAAATGAAATAATTTAAACTTGTACGACGTCCTTTTTTTGGTCTTAAAAAACGAAACGATCGGTTGTCACTTATACGTGCCCTGGAAAGTGCCTCCACGTGTCATCCAGATGGCTCCCGTAAAAAAAAAAGAAAACGAAATTGAAAAGCAGAGGCAAATTGGGAAAGCCCCAATCCGTTCCTCCGCCACAAACGAAACGAAACGAAACGAAACGGCAATGGCTTGAGCTTGACCAACCACCGCGACGCCGACGCCGACGCCGACGCCGAAGAGGCCATGGCGGCGCCGCCCAGGCCCATACCCTCCATCCACCGCCAACCGCCCAAGCCCACCACCACCCACGTCGCCCGCTGCTTCCCCGACCCGCCCAAAGCCCCCGCGCCGGCGTCGAGCACCAACCCGCTCCTCTCCCTCCTCTCCGCCGTGCCCGACTGGGCCGACGCCGTCTCCGAGCGCCGCATCCGCGACCGCCGCCCGCTCTACACCCACGCCGACTGGCGGGACCACCGCAGCTCCCGCCGCCACCTGCGCCACCTCCTCTCCTCCCCTCACCTCCCGCGTCATCCTCTCCCTCGTGCCCCCCGTCTCCGCCTTCACCGCCTTCGCCGCCGCCATCGCCACCTACAACACCCTCCTCCCCGCCTACGCCCTCACCGCCTCCTCCCTCCCCTACCAGCTCACCGCCCCCGCCCTCGCCCTCCTCCTCGTCTTCCGCACCGAGGCCTCCTACGCCCGCTTCGACGAGGGACGCAAGGCATGGATGCGCGTCATCGCCGCCGCCGCCGACCTCGCCGGGATGGTCATGCGCCACAACACCACGGCCGCCCACCCGGGGACGCGCGCGCTCATCAATTACATCCTCGCCTTTCCGGTTGCGCTCAAGGTTTCATTTCCTTTCCTGATGCTGTCATACGTGTGCTTGTAATTTCTGCAGTAATGGTGTCATGAAGATTCAAGAGCAGCAGCAGCAGCAGCTCATCCCTCTCGGAGAATGCCACTATGGAATGCTTGGCCCTTATTTACTTCTTGCATATGTTTTGGTCCAATTTAATTCTGTATTTATTTTTTCTAGTGTATACCACTAGTGATTCAATTTGGTCTCTGAAATTATATCTCATGCAGTTAGCTCTCACTAGTCTCTGAAAACATAAACCAGCGTTTTCATGACATTATGCCTGATGTAGTTAGCTTTCACAACACTAGCGCTGCAACTGATGATATCGTTCATGTTCTTGTCTCAGTGTCATATAATCTGCCATTCGGACATAAGAATGGACCTTCAAGGTTTGCTCTCAGAAGATGACTTGAATGTTGTTCTGAGATCAAAACATCGTCCTCGTTGTATTATTGAGTTCATTTCGCAGAGCCTCTATATGTTGAATTTCGATGAAAATAAGCGGAGTATCATGGTAACTCTTCTATCTCCATCTGCAGCATTATTGACTTGGTAATTACCTGTAACATAACTGAACATCATTTGTCTTGGAATTTTGTATGGTCCTGGTCCACCAAAACTTTATGAACCTGGTCCTGATCCAGTGTTCGATATTACTTTAGGTGTATTTAGTGATTATTATCTCCATTGTCTTGTGAGAGTCACCGCCTGTTGATCTGCAAACACTTTATGTAATCCATAATGGTACAACCTAATGCTGTTTACTTTCTTGATTGTAGGAGTCTAAACTATCTTGTTTTCTTGAAGGAATTGGTGTTTGTGAGCAGCTCATTGGGATTCCTATTCCTCTGTCATACACTAGACTTACTTCAAGGTTTCTTGTTCTGTGGCATCTCACACTTCCAGTGATACTGTGGGATGAATGTAAATGGATAGTCGTTCCAGCTACTTTTGTCAGTGCTGCCTCTCTATTCTGCATTGAGGAAGTAAGTCTCAACTTATTTTTCAAACCCAGGCTGTGCTTCCATTTAAAACTGTTCAAAATCTCGGCCTTGGTAGCTACCAGCTGCAGGCATCAATTGGCCATGGTTTTGAAGCCATCGATTCATTTCAAAACAGTGACGGCTGCCCCTTCTAGAACCTGGTGACAAGATTAGATTCAGTGTGGTTTTAGGATGCATTTATCAATATAGTCTTGCCTGGTTTTGTTTATGCTCGTCTTTTTATCAGTCTAAAATTAGTCATAACTACACATATATGGTTGGTCTTTGGAGTAACATGGAAAGGCAGCTGCAGGTGGTTGAGAATCGAGTTGTCTTAATTTTGGGAAATTCGGTGAATATGCATGCTCAGCAATTAGCCACATGAGATCTTAGCGAATGTTTCTTACTAGTACTTTATTGTGTCAAAATGTTTAGGGTACCTGTTTAGCTTTGATGCTTGAGACAAGAGGACACTTAAAGCATGTGGTCTGCTTCTCTTCATTGTGTTTCGAACTTCAAGTTCGCGCACCTGAAACTTGATAATCTTGCTTCAGCAGCTGTTTCCATTTCCCCATTCCCGACCTGTATTGTACTACCACTAACCCAGTAGCACCTGCTCACATTTCAGGTTGGTGTTCTTATTGAGGAGCCATTCCCCATGCTAGCTCTAGACGAGCTGTGCAAGCAGCTCCATGACAGCACGCAGGATGTGATGTCAGTGCAAAATTTGGTTCACAAGCGACTAGCCGCCAAGACAAAGGACCAAGACAGTGGCAGCAGGCGATGTTCAGACAACGGGTGGCCTAGCTCCAAAAGCGAACAAGCAAAAATTGATTGAGCAAAAGGTGCGGAATTATCAAGGCTATACTAGTACATGTCATTGCAAAGCAATAAAGGCCTTGTTGGTTCAATATCTATCAAAGCAAATTTTAAATCGATGGTGTGCATATCACACACTGGCTGCATATTTGCCATCCCATTCGCAGGTCCATTTTGGTACTGGGATGTATGTATGTACTCCAGTACGAGAGCTAGGGTTTCATCATCCTATGTAAAACTAATTAAGCAAGCGATCAGATGCGGTGACCTTACGTAGCCTAGTTTGCTGGAGGAAAAAGCATGCGTGTTACGGATGTACAGAGATATGGTGAATAGTTCCTAGATGTGTATATATATAAATATATTATTATATGTAGTATACAAGATTTGGACGAGCCGTGTCAGCCCGTATGTAAAGATTTGACATTACGTACTGTTATGCTGTTATCGGTAAACCGAATACAGTAGTATCTGCTACAAGGGCTTTGACACGAAGAGAAATTGCAGTTTAGTACTAGGAAGTAGCTACTACTGTATTTTAGGCCGGAGGTACTAGGGACATGGTTTGTACAAATTGATGCTTATAACACTGCAGGCTTTTCCATGAAAGATACTAGTAGCAGGTTGCCCATGTTAAAAAACGAGGCAAGAACAACATGACAGAGCTTTCGATTATAATATTATAATCATCAATGGACAAGAAGATTAGGTTTTCAATACTACTCCGACTCCGAGTAGTAGTAAACAAGAAGATTACGCAGGCGGCAGGCAGGCCTAATAATTAGAGATGTGGGATGATGCAGGGGAAAAGAGGAGAGAAATGATTGGCAACCCTACGTGGTGTAGTGACCAAAATTTAGGTAACGAAACGTAAGCCCTGAATGTGAATCGATCATCGTTGTCGGGGTGGTCACGGTGTTCTTTTGTTTGTTTTGATGCAGAGCTAGCACTACTAGTGAAAAGATTGGACTCGTAGCACATCAACAAGAGACAGATGAGCAGAAGAAAGTATGGAGGCCAGCAGGAGTATTAGTATAGGACACCTGCCATTGCCCTGCTCAGTTTAATTAAGTTGCTGGTGTTGCTCATGTTGTGTTGGCAAACAAAGAGTCCGACAGGCAGAAACCTTGCTGGTGACCTTAGTTAGGCCCAGTACTATTATTGACAAAGAGATGGAGATTCCCATCTGAACTAGTAGTAATAACTAACCTTAGTTAGGCCCAGTATTATTATTCTTGTTGGTGTCTCAAGTTGCAATCGACGAGACTACACAAAGCATATGCATGCCAATATGGCATGGCAACCACACTGTAGCGACCAACAATTCACTCACCCCTCGTCGCGTCGGCAACCCGCAGAATGGTACTAAATGTTTCTAATCGCTTCAAATTCACCATCCAAATACTACTCCCTCCGACCTTTGTGGCTTCATCCTAAAATATACGGAATACTTTTACTTGATAGCAAATTATGAACAGAGGGTATAAAGACGTGGTGTAGATCTGGACTAGGGACTAGTTGGGGCTTAAAAAAGGCTAAGGATTAGTATGGGTATGTAAATGATAAAAGTTATATTTTTGGAACTATTTGTTAGATTTAAAATCTGAAAAAGTACATGTAAATCACCCCGATTACCTCACTATCACTCCCCAAAAACAGGGTAAATACGTACTGCGAGTGGCAAGGCCAAGAAAAGAGAACACATTTGATTAATGATGATTTCGATATATGTTCTAACTAAATAAATACAGTACTGAATTAAGAATTAGTAGTAGCAGATTAGCAGCGGGAGGTAGAGATCCCTCGAGACAATAGGGACCTAATTAACCCCTACCGCCACCTACGACTACTTTTTTACTGTTTTTTTATCTCTCATTATAATTCACTCCTACTACTATACTCTTTCGTTGCCTGTGTGTGTCCCTCGTTTCGCTTTCGCCGCCTCCCCTCCTCGACCAAAAGCGCACACAACACATGAACACAAGCAAGAAAGAGTGAGAGACAAGCATGCATACATGGATTAGTAGGTTTAGATAGCCGCCAAGAGAAGAGAAGAGCATTGAGTGTGAGTGAGGGAGCATCTCCTCTCCCCCAATACTCTTGCTCCCCTTCCACTTCCAGGGAAAACCAAACCAAGCCGCTTTCTCTCTCCATTGCGCCTCTTGATCTGCCTCTCTCTCCCTCTCCGACTTCCGCCCTGCTGGTAAGCTCATCTTCTTGATCCTACCTTTGGGGCGCAGGGGCGGCAAACGCGGGATTCACTCTGGGTTGGTGGCCGATGCGGTAATGCTTAGTGTTTCGGTGTCTTAAGATGCGATTTTTTCGGGCTGAATGAAATGTGGCTAGTTCGTCTGCGGCGAAGAATCTTCCCTTGTTGCAAAAACAAAAGATTCTTCATTTCGGTATATTCCTAGGGCCAACCCCCGGGGACTAATTTCTCCAGTTTGCCTCAACAACCAAAACCATTGCTTTTAGGTGTGTTCTTCAATTTTCACCATTTTAGCTTGCCGCCTATTTCTCTTGTTTGTTTCTTGAGATCTGCTAGCCATTTGCTCCGTTTGTTATTCTGAACGGAGATAAAAAAAATTTCTTTGTTTCTGAAGCATATACATTGGAAGCATCTAGAGTTGGTAGGGGCTCATCATCTTCTTGTTCGCTTTTTCTTTCCCTTTGTTGGTATGGCATTCTCTTTTGCCCTTCCACGAGAACAAAGCGATGTGACATGTGCTGCTCATCTATTTTTTCCCCCCAATTCAGATCGCCTTTTCTTTTTTTTCCCCATCCTCCTTTTCTTTTTTGACTTAAGATGCACATACCTGACTTATGTTTCTTCTTGTTTTAGAGGATTTAACACCACTTGCGTCCTTTTGTTCATCTAGTTGCAGTGCATTTCGTTCCATTCATTCTGTACGGGTACTACAAATTGTGGAGCCTAATCTTTCACCTTGTGCCCACATGTTAGGTTTCAGCAATGGGGCAAGATGTTGCCTCCAAATGCGAGAGCCGTTCTCGGTCGGGAGCAGCTCCTGAAATTTTGCAGTCCCCTCGCCGCACCATCGGAGAAAATGCCTATCAGGACAGAAGACACCACCAGTTGAAATGCTCAGATGGCAACCTGGGGGAGCTACGCGTAGAGAGCATCCCAAATTTCCACTGCAAGAGCCTGCCCACAAGAAGCCGCAAGACCAATGCAGAGGATAGTATCGTGGGAAAGCGCGGTTCTATGTACCAGAGCTCTAGTGAAATTAGCATGATAAGAAAACTCCACGAAGGCAGGAGGAAGAAAATAGATTCTGCACTTGACGGGGATGCATTTCTGTCATTTGAGATTGTTGATTCATCCTCCCAGCCTAGCACAAGTGGAGCTTACCTTTTCTCACATCAGAATCGCCGCTCAGAAGCTAAGTCTTCTGTGGAATCTCGTAGAATTCATCGAGCATCGAGGGACTTCCTGGATCTTTCATTCCGCGAGCTTCCTGATGAGAATTGTAGGCTGGATCGGTCACGCATGGATTGCACCCTGTTGAAAAATGATGCAGGCGATGGTTTCTTGGAGATCTCACTTGAGGAAGAGGTTACCAAAGGTCCCTGCAGAAATGCAGCTTCTCAATTGATAGGTGGAGAGTCAAGTAAAGGTACAGAAGCAAACTGCCTGCAAAAGAAGATCAGTGTATGTCCCAGTGAGAGTAATTGTAGTCAGAGAGAGAGGAATTCAACAAACAGTTTGCCTGAGTCCATGTCGGCCAAGGTGAGCATCTCTGATGGCACCCGTCCATCAGAAAGTGTTCGTCATGGCATAGAGAACAGCATTAAAGTTCGATCAAGCCCCTTCAAGAAGATTCTGGACCCTATTATGAAGTCCAAATCTATTAGAAGCCCATCTCTCATGGAAGACTCCAACTATGTTACTATGCCAGTTAACAGGAAAAATTGTGTACCCCGCAAATCATTGCTGAGTGATTTCTTAAGGAGTGAACAAATCCAAGCAATTAACTGCCAGCTGAATGGAGAGAGGCAGCATATGACTGATGTTCTATCACCTGCTCATCTTCAGGCGGTTCTTAAATTGGATACCAAGAATGGTATTCCAGTTTTTGAGTTCTGTGTCGAGGGCCCTGAAGAACCCATTTCTGCTAGGAGTTGGAAAACAGGGAATGACTTGAACTGGATTTACACTTTCCACAGCGGTGGAAAACGAGCAAGTGCTGCTGGAAGGGCCTCCAAAGATGGACGTTGGTGTCCACCGCCAATTGTAGGCCAGATGCAAGTTTCTTCGTACTTGTGCTCTGAAGTTGGAAAAGATGGTGTTCTGACTAACTCTGTCATCACTGAATTTGTTTTGTATGATATTGCTCACGCAAGACGGAGCTTTTCTGTTGAGGAGAAAACTCAATGTACAGAGACTACTCAATCGACATTGTCAAGTGCCGTTGAGAAATCAGCCTCTGGTAACTGTCCCCAGAGGATTAATCTGATGGACCAGCAAAACATTGAAAGAAATAACTCAGATGTATCAACATCTTGTCCATGGTCTGAAGAAGATCTGTATCCTCATTTGGAAATTGCAGCAACGGTCATCCAAGTTCCATTTAATAGAAGCAAGTCCAAAGAACTAAAGAATGGTTTGTCACCTGGTACTGTAAAGGTGGTTACACCGAGTGGGCTGCATGGGTTACCAAACGATGATGAAGCCAGTCCATCACCTTTGCTAGATAGATGGAGGTATGGTGGAGGCTGCGACTGCGGTGGATGGGACATGGCTTGTCCCATTGCTGTCCTTGGCAATGCATATGATAATAACTGGGCCAATTCTGTCACAAAGGAAGGCGAGAATCCTATGGAGCTCTTTGTTCTGGTACACTTCACTTCTCCTATCTTGATTTTTTTTGTGTGAAATCACTTTGGGCTATGCATGTTCTGGTTTCTAAGATACTTGCTTGCCTTCCCTAACTCTCCAAAGACAACCCAAGGCTAATCGAGAACTTCTTTTAAGAAAGGTTGATCAAATTTTGTAAGTGTTAGATTTGCTCTTCCTAGAGAACTGCCCTTAGACCCACTTTTTTTTAGTATAGTAATCTTTTATTTTCGTTGTGGGCTATAAAATCATATATGTTGACCATATGGCTTGCTTTAGTAATGCCTATGAGTTTATAGGAAGAAAATCAATAGCCTTGAGGCTTATTTTGAAGATCAAGGAAACAAGACAGACATTTGACCCTTAAAACCATGTCAGTGACGTATCTAGGCTTATTCAGTATATCAATGATTCATCTCTGTTTTCATCCATGTATTGATCTTAGTCCAAAAATGAATAAGTTGTCATATTGTTCGAGCAGGGTGGCAAAGAAGAGCTCCCTGCCCTTTCCATTAAGGGCAACGAGAAAGGACAGTTATTGGTGCATTTTCATGCGCGGTTATCAGCATTGCAAGCCTTCTCAACCTGCATTTCTCTGCTGCACTGTTCAGAAGCTTCGACAGCCATGAGTATTGAGAAGGGCAAGCACAAGCTCTACTCCAGTTCACTTAAGATGCTGCTCGAGGAGGAAGTGAGCCAGCTGATCGAGGCAGTCACGGCAGAAGAGAAGAGGAAAACAAAGAAGAGAAGTGAGAAGCCACCCAGACCAGTTGTGCTTGACCCACCCTTCTCTCCCATGGGAAGAGTGTAGGTATTGTGAACAACTGTGTTCTCATGGTGTGTAGCATTATGAGTCATGATTGGGTTTCATGTCCATATGTTTTGCTGTGATAGAAGAGAATTTTTTATGTTGTTAATACAGATGGAAGGTGCGTGTAGGTTTTTTTTCTTATCTCTTTGTAGTTTTTAGCAGCTCAGTAGCAAGGCAATATATCATTGTGAATTGCCAGATAGAAGGAAGGAATTCTGTAGTTAGTAGAGGGCAATGGCAGGTTCAAAGAGGAAGGATATAAATAAAGGGAAACTTGAAAATGTTCAGCCTGCTTTCATCTTTGGAGTATGTTGTGATTGTGCATTGCAGTTTTGAATGCTATATTGTCGTTGCAGATGTCATTGCATTTTGAAGTTTTGAACTGATGAAAGCGCATTGGAACTGGCAGTTTTATGGAGTAATCTAGTGGAGTACTCTTTAGGCATTGTGTGGGATGATGTGCCAGTGCCAACTATGTATAGTGCTGGTTTTGTTTGTGTACTAAGTAGCCAACATATTATAATTCTTGAGTTTGAGCTTGGTGCATCAAGGAACGAATGGATACTCCGATCAAATGGTGGTGGATTAGGGCATCAGGCCACTAGCCACGAGTTGAGTTAAGGCAGTGGTGAACTTTTTGTCAGGATCTTGGCTGTTCATTTATGTTTGTTGCATTGCAGAATCCTATGGGTTGACTGCAAGTGCAAACTTTTTGGCTTTTTTTCAGTACAAAGATGCTATTAGTCTATCTAGTAGATGTTTCTGTTTTACTCTTCTCGAGCTAATAATGCATGATTATGTGAATAGGGGAGGCTATGCTTGTTTTTGGAAAGATGAGGTTTTGGTTGAATGGTTGGTGGGAGAAGAACTGGGCAGTCTACCAATGGCGTATGGTTATTTTGGTTCTAAATTTAGGACGTATTTAGGAGGAAATGGTGGAGACTAGGAGTTGGAGATTGTGGTTTTGGGTGCTCAATGCATATGCTGCAGCATCATTCTGAGAAAGATAATGGACCTTGGCCGTCAGTGAAGTGTCCTTTTAAGAAATTAAAACCCAACATCTACATCTATGGATGTACACAGCCAGATCGCGAGGTGTTAACTTATTTCTGGTTCATCATGAACTGAATTTGCCGTTAAACCAAAGCTGGCACAATCTTTAGTTGTTGAGGGAACATTCCTCTGTATTATGCTTAGGCTCCGTCCCAATCTCAACTTGTTTTGCACTTTTCTACGATTTATCCCTTAGGCTCCATTTGAATTTACCTATAGGTCTTGGCTGCCTTGGCAACTAGTACCTCTTTTATATGAGCGTGTTTTTTTCTAAATAGTATGTCTTTTGCAAACGACGTGTAATTTGTCGTTTACACGATGACCTAAAAGATTTAATTCCCTGCCAATTTCAGGTTCAAGGTATACCAATTAATTTATTTCTAAACTAACAAGATAGATAAATTGATGATCAAAGAGCTAATCAGCTAATAAGCTAATGTAGTGTAGTGAAGCCAGCCGATGTCGATAGAGTTTTGATAAATCGGCTATAGATTCAATGTTCATCCAATAATTAACTAAACAGTGAGATTTTGTTACAATCGGCTAGATTTAAAACTATATATAATCATCAATAAATTGTTCTTTTCAAAGACAATCTTGATAGATCGAAATGAACCAAAACAATATAAGATTGAAGTTGATAAAAATGGACTTAACTAAAAATTATACAAGTTTCAGTGTAAATGTCGACGGGATGGTCGGTCCTCCAAAAAGACTAACTGAGGAGGTGAAAGAGTGGTCAAGATGTCCCACCAACGGGCCTGATGGTTGTCTCGAGTACACAATGAGCCAAACTTTTTTTAGACAGGTTCGTCCCACCCGGAGAATAATAAGCATATTCCAGTGTTCTTTGTTAGGATGATGTGAAATTAGAATTTGAGTACAAACAAGAGAGAAAGAGTTATTGGATGGAGAATCTAGTCTCCCCCGTGCAGCCCTGCCCTCTCTTTTATAGTCCAAGGGAGCAGTTACCATGAGCTTGGCACGCAAGAAAGCTTGGTCATAAAGTAAAAAATAAGTATAGATTAAGGCTAAAAAGCATAACAGAATTTCCTCGGGATCTGCTCACCATAGGCATTTTGTGTGCAATCTGTTAGGTGATGTCATCCTTTGTCGGCTGTCCCCTCCTTGTTTTATCTGCGAGCCTTACTGTGGAAGCCTCTCTCCCAAGGACGGCCCGTTCCTTTTCTGATCGGGGCCATACACGCAGGTCGGGCGAGGGGGAGTCGTGGTCGAGTCCGAGGGCAGAGGTCAGGCTGGCCATCCTTGCTCGAGGTCCTATCCATCCGACCTTATTCCCGACACGTGGGCTATCCCGAGGTGACATCCTCGACAGTAAATTGATACAACTTAAATATTGCAAATTCAATTCAACGTGAACCAATATGTCAAAATTGATATAGTATGAGAAATATAAGTTCGATGGTTAAAATACACATCGGCTGAAGATCCGGTGCAAGTAAACTAAAATGTATATCGGCTAACTAACCGATACAACTGATATTTCAAGCCCACAATAATAACGGCAATATAATATTTTGCCATCCTTATGGAGGTGGATGGCAAAATTTTTGCCACTCCTCACTGTAGCTGTGAGGGGAATCCCGGGAATCTTACAAGAGTGATAAAAAATTAAATATCCCCAATAATAATGATAATTCATCGGCTGAAACCCTGAAACTCTTAGTAGAAATTATTATGCAAGTTAGCTCTAAAAATTTAGCAAAAACCTAATAGATTAAACTCAATCAAGACAGTGGGTCATAGATAAACTTGATAGATCTAAACAAGCCGATAAAATTCTGTTCGTAGTGTTAGATATATGATCAATTTAAGATAGTAGAACAGTTTAAAACAATATCAATCAAATCAAGACATCGGTACTCAACCGAGAAAGTAATGACTCGATTGATACATATGTAATATATATGATAGGCAATGCTCACGTTTAACTGGAATAGAATATCGGACCCAACCGAGAAAGTTTTAGCCCCATAGATATAAGCGAAGTTGACGGAACTTACTTATCGGAGATCAAAATCGATGCAGCCCAACTCGAAACTAAGAACTTGTCAAGAGTAAAAGGGTGATACAGAGATATATTAGAAAGAACTCGGGTGTATATGTTTATACTCTCGGGTTGTCGAACACTAGAGAAAACTTTATAAAAATAAAAAATATTAAATCTTATCTAATTAATAGATAGAATTAAATTTTTCATGCCACAGTTGTTATGGTTTCTTCTTAATCTTGGTCTTTTATAGATAAACTTTCATCGGTTTATAAACTTCTTTTCTTAACTGAATCCATTAAAAAATCGTATCAAATTTTGATGTTAACACACTTTCTATATAATTTTTATTTTAAAATAATATATATTTATATAAGTTAGTAATAGTTAGTGCCTAATTACTCATCTACTAATAAATCGTTTTGATTTAGGTAAGCTAAGCCTTTATCTCCTTCGGACTGGTCTTCACACTAAGTTGCTCCTCTTCTTCTTCCTTAGTGAACTGAAGTGATGCATGCATTCTTCTAACCAGTAATCCTCTATTTTTTTATTTGTCTGCTTAAAAAAAGAGAATATTAATTCTGGTACTGTAGCAGCAAGGAACAGTAGAAATAAAGGGTGATACACAATGGGGTGGTAATTAATTAATTAATTAATTAATTATAATTAACTCATGGAGTACTACTAAGTCCACTGACTCCAGTACAAGTTCCCAAACAAAATGGAAACGAGGCAACCCATCCCATTCCCATGACCCTGATTTGATTATTCACCTGACCTCACCATCGCCGCCGCCGCCGCCGCCGCCGCTGTGAGCTAGCTAGGGTTCCGACCACCGGGGGCCAAAGGCAATGGACGAGCCAACCGCCTACCGCAACCTGCGGGGCCCGTCGCCCTTTGTGTTGGCCATGCGGACCCGCCTCGCCCCGCCGCCGCCGCTGCTCTCCGATCCGCATCCGCCTCCGCCTCCGCCTCCCCTCCCCGCCGTTCCTCCCACGCTTCTACCTTCCCTCCTACCACTACCAGAGAAGCGACGCCGGGGCCGTCCCCGCAAGTGCGACCGCCTCCCTGCGCCCCCGGGCTTCTTCGCCCCGCCGCTGCGGCCGCAAGCCCCCACGCCGCGCCCGCCTCTGCTCGCTCACGGTGCTCAATCCCGTTCCTGCCTGCACTTACTAACCACTTTCCAACTCTACATGTGCTGATTTTTGCTTCATCTGGACAGGCCAGGGACAATTCGGTGGCCTCCACCCCCACGTGCTCCAAATTGATGCAGGAGAGGTATGTATTATGCCTCTCTCTCTCTCTCTCTCTCTCTCTCTCTCTCTCTCTCTCTCTCTCTCTCTCTCTCTCTTCATGCTCGGCCCCTGTGCTTGTTCATTTTGCTCGCTCAACGACCCACAGGATCACCGAGTAGGATCAGGATAGTACAAGTACAGCCGGTGACTGTCTGGTTACCATTTCTAATTAGAATTCCTACTTAGATTATATGACTCATAATTTCGGTGAAAACTGGTATTTCAAACCTTAAGTGGAATTCGATAGGGATATCACAAAAACATGGCTTCAACAGATTGGAAATGGCTCTACGTATCCTGCAAAAAGGTGTGGATTTTGTACACCACCAAATCGAGCCATATCTGTAGAAAATTCACTGAAGCAGAAAAAAGAAATTTTCTTTTAGTGCTTCTGCCCACTACATTATTTGCTAAAAGATCCATATGCAAACTTTGACAAGATTTTGCATGCTGTTCCAAGAAGATATTTTTTTTATAGTTTTCTCAAATATGCAACTGCAGAACTGGCCATAAAAATGGCAGGGTGATGTATGCATAATGGTTCTTCTGATGCAGATTATGTATGGCAACTTACTATGTTTTCTCTAATCAAATGTGGCAAGAGATTTTATTCTTCTGAAATGACCATGCAGGAAATCATACCAAAGATTACGGCACTCTCAAAGTCAAATGGGAGGATGATCTGTGTTCTTTCAGTGTTTGGAGCTGTTCAGGAAGCAACTCTGCTCCTATCATCTGGTGTTTCTACATATCACAAGGTTTAGCTTTTATTTCCATATGGGGAGGAAAACACTGCTCAAAGTTTAACCCCCCCCCCTTTGTTTTACCTTTCGAAAATGAGACAACTTAGATAACATAGTATTCCAAATATAGAAATGACAAGTGTATGTTCAAGTGATTGTTTAAATAATTAACAAAGCGGTGAGGGGGCATTCCAGTTCTTGGCCTGGATTAACTCTAGTGGGTGGAATGTGGGAGTTCCAGTGTTAGAGATGGAGGCCTTTAATTTGATCCCATCCATGTGCAGGGGTGAAATTGCTGGCATGTGTTCCAAACTAAAATAAAAAACCACAAATGTAGAAGGATGTTTTTCCTCAAAGTGAGCTTTTTGTATTATTAAACTTACTGCCAGATTATTGCCTGGCAGTTACTTTTATAAAAGCAAACGAAATAAAGTTGCAGAGTTACATAAGTACAACGCCAAACTTAAAATTGAATAGTCTGTAACCAATCAAATGAATAATATTGTTGCTTATTTAGCTAAGTTACTGTGGCAAAGTTGATACCAAAACTCTCATTCATTTCTTGCAGGGTCCTTTGGAAATAATTCGTTTGTTCGGATCCATTTTGACACCAAATGACCAAGGATGCTTGCGTGTAACCCTTGCTTCTGGCGATAGTTCTGTGATTGGTGGTGTTATCACTGGACCTCTCAAAGCTGCAACACCTGTCCAGGTATATGTTCAAATGTTGAGACACAGATATTCTCAATCAAACTTTAGTACCACATATCATGGTAACAACAGGCCACAATTCACATACATTTTTTTATATTCTTCCAGGCAGTTGTTGCAAGCTTTTACAGCGATGTGTACTGGCCAAACAGGGCACCTAAGATCATTGCACATTACCCTAATTCCCAGTGCACCATCAGGAATGGCAGCACTCTGTCTAATGAGCGTGTCAATCCAGGATATGCATCTTGCACTGCAGTGGATCAACATGAATCGAGTGAGGTTGATGTTAAGCCCTCACTCGGGATGCTTAACTTCGCATCATTTGATCAACATGAATCGAGTGAGGTTGATGTTAAGCCCTCACTCGGGATGCTTAACTTCGCATCATTTGATCAACATGAATCAAGTGAGGTTGATGTCAAGCCCTCACTTGGGGTGCTTAACTTAGCATCCTTGTAGGTAATTTAACTCAATGGAAGAGATGTTTTCCTCTGAAGATGATAGAGAATGCATCAGATAGCTCAGATTTTGTGAACCATCAAGTAGTCGTGACTTTGTGGCTTGGTTGAAAAGCAGTTATTTATAGATGGAACATTGTACTGTTGGATTTTCTTTGTTGACATTCATGTGGGCAGCTGCATATAGCTTCAGTGCTAATGGTGCTCTGATGAACTGGTCAGTCGGTATTGAAATTTTGAGTGAAGCCAAAGGGTGTGTGCTCTTGAGCTGAATCTTGACCTTACATGATGTGGCTGGCACGTTTGGTGGGAACTTGAGAATATCACAATAAGATTGGCAAGGTACAGCGGGTTACAGTAGACTGACCTCAGGAGGAATTTGCTCGGCTTTCTATGTATGGTTTACATTTTGCAAATGTCTCATGTGTAAATATGTATTGCTAACCTCATGATGCTATCCATGCTTCAAAAGGTGGCATCGTGCCTTTGAAGTTACATGGTGTAAGATGGGAGTAACAACTAACAAGAGATATTCGTTGTTGCTATTTTCTATTCTGTTCAAATTTGTACCAATCAGAAGGGAGAGATGCAATTGAATTGTACTCCACACAGAAATATAATGCGTTGCAAATGTAGTCAGGTGTGAGTGTGACTTTCTCCAAATGTTTGCTTCCAAGTAGTAGTATATGGCTGGTTTCTGGATATACATGCCATTGAAGCAAAGTTGATCTCTTTTTTTGAAGGAAAAAAAAGAAAATGGGATAAACCCGGCCTCTACATATCCAACCGGATCGCAATGGCAAAGTTGATACTAGGAAATAGATGGGCTGCTCCAGTGACCGGCACTGTCGACTTTGAGCAGCCCATTGATCGAAGAGGCAGGCTAGTTTTTTGTGGGGTTTAAGGGATAATAATATCTTGCAGTTTCAGTGAATGCGCTGCTGTATGTGGCAGGCAAAACCCAGATCAAAAGCACAAGGTTAGTCTCAACTCCCTATCCTGTCTTGTCTTGTGAACTGAAACATGCTCGCTTGCGCCGACAGAACAAGGAAAGCGGTGCTTTTGTAGGGGAGGACTGCAAAGGTGAACTTAGGTTTTTCACGGACTAAAACTATCATATTAAATGTTTAAATATTATTTTAAAGTACTAAATATAAATTATTTATATAATTTATTTATAATCGGTAAATTATAGTCCATGCGTTATAACGGACGTCATTTTATTTTATTATAATTATTCTAAAGTTAAAGTCTTGTATAATTCTAATTTATATTTTTATGTCCTCACCTGGCCCCGGGCGTCCGCCTCTGGGTCGACTGAGCGACGAGCCGACAACAGGGACGACGACGCATGGAGGAAAGAAGGCAGCAGAGGACGAAAGTCCAGACGGCGGCGCGGGAGCTCCGAGCGGCGACGGGAGGGAGGGGCGTATGCGCGATGAGACGCGGATGGGGACGGGAGGGAGAGACATAGGGAAGGAGGGGCGCATAATGATTTTTTTTCATACAAGCCTTCCCTTTCTTTTCAGCATTGGGACTATGAGTTAATTTTATAAACACTCAAGATGTTTTCTGCAAAATAGTCAGACAGACTACGGGTTAATTTTATAAAATTTCAAAAGGTTTTCTGTAAATTAGTCAGGCAAACAAAAATTTTGAGTGAAAACACTATTTGCTTTATAAATAGATTCTAATTACATCATGATTTAACGATGTGGTGCTATAGCAAACATTTGTTAATTATGAATTCATTAAGCTTAATAGATTTGTCTCACGAATTATCCTTCGATTCTATAATTATTTTATAATTAATTTACGTTTAGCTATTTAAATATTTAAATTAATGTTAACCATTCGAAGTCAATCAACCAAATGTACTACATACAAACCGAAGCAGCGGTTTGGGGTTTGGCTTGGCGCCTTGGCCGAGGCCGACTGATGGATGGATGTGGGTATCTGACTATCCGAGTATGTAAATATGGTTGAATGCTGATGGTGTATCACCGTAGGACAGGCAGATTTCAGGTGAGCTACTGGTACTCTTCTTCCCTAGTATCTATGGCCCATGGACCCTCGAATAAAATTCAAATTATTTTTAAAATCTATTCAAATTTAATGAGATTATTGTTGTTTTAGTTTATCGTATCCTACCGTAAACACGGTTACGGTTTTATAAAAAAAATAAGTTCATATTTGATCATCCAATTATTGTCGAAGTTTAATTTTGATCATCTAATTATAAAACCGGGTATCGGGCACTCTAAACTATTTAAACCGTTTACGTTCGGATAGCTCAGACGGTTTTGACTGTTTTCTTTTGCCATGACTCAGCAGTTTCCTCGACACCGGCAGCGACCTCGTCGAACCGCGCCGCGGCCATCGCGCGCGTGAACTCGTCGGCCACCCGCGCGAACGTGTCGCTCGGCAGCCGTCATCGCCGCGATCCACCGACGAAGAAGAAGAAGATCCACGCCTTCATCCGGCACAGCGCGGCGAGGAAGCACTGCGCGACGAACACGGTGAGCGCGAAGCACGACGCCACCGCGACGCTCTGCCCGGCCGACCGGACCTCCATCGGGAAGACCTCGCTGGGCACCAGCCAGCTCAGCGGGCCCCACGACCACCCGAAACCCGCCGAGTAGACGCCGATGAGGAAGATGAGCAACGCGGCGTACGCCTTGCTCGCCGCGCCCTCGTCGCCCAGCTTTGCCGCCATGACGCCGCCGATCAGCGCCTCCGAGACGAGCATCTGGGCGCCGCCGGCGAGAAGCAGCGTCCGCCTGCCGAAGCGATCGACGAGGAACATGGTGTTAGTATTAATCTTGACCAGTAGGCGTGATATATCCTTCTTGTGTATGGGCAACAACGTGTAGATGTGTTTGCATGGTAGACTAGCTAATTTGTTAGTGCATAATTAGTTAGTGTGTGTGCACCGCATCGCTTGAGTTCGCTTCTCGCGTGAGTTTGCTGCTCCGTGAGTTCTTCGCATCCTTGGACAGAGCTAACACATGAAAGCGAGCGTCGACGCCGAGGAGACGATCACCATTATCATCGTGGAGAGCAGCGACGCGCTCTCGCCCATGCCGATGGTGCGCAGCAGCACCGGCAAGTAGAACCCGATCGCGTTGATGCCCGTGAGCTGCGTGAACGCCGGTATCAGTACGGCCATGGCCAGCTGCGGCCGGTACCGGCGCCGCGACAGGATCAGCCACAGGCCGTTCTCGCCCTGCGCCGGCGCCGTTCACCTGCATGCTCTGCGAAGGCAAAGCGACGCCTGGTGGCAACCACTCTAGCCCTCTCCCCCCGCCGATCGACTCCCGCCGCATCTCCTGTGCGTCGCTGCTCTGCTCCGCCGCGCACTCCTCGGCGCCCACCTCCGACCTGTGCGCCGTGGCGCGGTGCCCGCTGGACGCGATCGAGACCGACTCGTGCGCGTCCCACGCGTGCCCGCCGCTGTACTACGCGTACGGGGATGGCAGCCTCGTCGCGAACCTGAGGCGCGGCCGCGTCGGGCTGTCCGTGTCCATGGCCATGGAGAACTTCACCTTCGCCTGCGTGCACACGGCGCTCGCGGAGCCCGTCGGCGCGGTTCAGAACCAGACGAGGTCGCTGCCGGTGTCGAGGAAACGAAACAGTTAAAATTGTTTGGGCTATCCGAACGTAAACGGGTTTAAGTAGTTTAGTGTGTTAAATACTCGGTTTTATAATTGGATGATCAAAATTAAACTTCGACAATAATTGAATGGATAATAATTAGATGGTCAAATATTAACTTATTCCTTTTATAAACCCTGCTAATCCCCGTGTTATCCGGCCTCTTGATGGGCTGCTTCTGTGGTGATAATAAAATGGAGTAGTAAATAATTAGTCTTGTAGTGTACCTTTTCTAGTACGTATGTATATGTGTATCTCTTTGAGCTTCATCAACCTGGTTGTTCCCGTAAAGCAGGACTTCAAACCTGGTTATATCAGTGGGACATTTTCCAGAGAACAGTGGCGCTAATAGCTTCCTTTCTTGCGTCTCAGGGCATCATCTTTCTGCCTTCTTCTTCTTTCTAAATCACGTCACATTGGATGAATGTTTTAATAGGTGGGTGGGCAGAGAGGGAAACTAAAATGGCATTTACCAATGCAGAATCTTGATAGCCTGGATGATCTAGTAAGAGGTTATTTGATAAGGCTCCAACTCTCAGCTCACGTTAGCTCTCTCTCTCTTTTTTTAAAGTTTATTTTATTGAAATGCTTTATTTAAATACGTTTAAAGCTGAAACGTTTTCGGCTGTACTCTAAAATATAGGATGTGGAGCACTGCGAAACATCACCAAAGGCGCATCGGAGAACCAAAGGAAAACAATAATAGTAGTACAAGTCAAAAAAATATGCAGGACTAGGACTAGGCATCACAACTGTAAGTGATCGTGATGAGCACATGCCTCACCGTAAAAAAGAACAAGGTGATCAAGTGTCACTTTAGAATCTTGGGATAAGACCAGTCAAACAAACATGACAGCTTGTATCGTGCGACTCCAAGCTGGACCTTGATGGACGGTTTAACAGTGCAGCTGCAGGGCAGGAGCAAGAATATTTTGATCCAGGCCCAAGAAATGCAAGGGCAACTTGCATATCAACATGTTGCAAGACTGTGCTGCACATGCAGTCATATGAATATGATCCGGCCAAGGCAAAACCAGTGATGCTAATGCAAATGCTGGTGCTGGCCTGGTTGGCCCTCATGCCTGCCCTTCACTTGACAAAAAGGAAAAGGACTAGTACATCTTGAGCAAGGCATAATTGGTGTGCAATGCAAGCCTGCCTTGTAAACATTTTTTTTCATCAACTGTTTCAACTTGCAGAGGAATAGAAGATCCAATCAGACCATCCAGCCAATCCAAATTAGGAGTAGTTACTAGTAGTATTACTCCATTAACTAGAAAGTACTACTGGTAGTTTGTAAACAATAGTGGAAACATCATCTAACTTGCTGGACATACTACTAAATGTTATGCAAGTCTTGTGACCACCTTCAACCTCAATGGCTCAAATGCAGCATTTGCACTGTAACAAGCAGCAGTACCAACAAGTTATTAAACAACCCTGATGCCATGCCAGTTCTCTCACCACTGATGAACAGCCATTTAAACCACCAAAACAAGCACAAGTTGAGTTGACACCAAGTAAGCAGCAAGTCTGCATTTTAGAAGAAAAAAAAATAGGATGATAGTCATACAGATCAGTTAGACAGGCAGGAAGAGCACATAGTACAAGGCAACAGGGTATTGTGCCTATCATCATCAATCAAAGCTGAGTAATAATACATCCAAGTAGAGTAACAGCTAAGAGTAAATAATTATAAGAAAGACAACATTAAGAAAAAAAATAGCCTAACCAACACAAGGAAGTTGAGAACAGCATTGGACATTGATTTTCCATAGAGCAGCAGGGCAGGGCAGGGCAGTTATTAGTCCTGGAGATCAGCTTCTTCCTCCTCATCCTCGTATTCACCCTCCTCGTCGGCGGTGGCGTCCTGGTACTGCTGGTACTCGGACACGAGGTCGTTCATGTTGCTCTCGGCCTCGGTGAACTCCATCTCGTCCATGCCCTCACCCGTGTACCAGTGCAAGAAAGCCTTCCTGCGGAACATGGCGGTGAACTGCTCGCTGACGCGGCGGAACATCTCCTGGATGGAGGTGGAGTTGCCGATGAAGGTGGAGGCCATCTTGAGGCCGGTGGGCGGGATGTCGCAGACGGTGGACTTGACATTGTTGGGGATCCACTCCACGAAGTAAGAGGAGTTCTTGTTCTGGACGTTGAGCATCTGCTCGTCCACCTCCTTGGTGGACATCTTGCCACGGAACATGGCGGAGGCCGTGAGGTAGCGGCCGTGGCGGGGGTCAGCGGCGCACATCATGTTCTTGGCGTCCCACATCTGCTGGGTCAGCTCCGGCACGGTGAGGGCGCGGTACTGCTGCGAGCCGCGGGAGGTGAGCGGCGCGAAGCCGACCATGAAGAAGTGGAGGCGAGGGAAGGGGATGAGGTTGACGGCGAGCTTGCGGAGGTCGGAGTTGAGCTGTCCCGGGAAGCGGAGGCAGCAGGTGACGCCGCTCATGGTGGCCGATATGAGGTGGTTGAGGTCGCCGACTGTTGCCAACAACAATCAATCCCCCCCGCATATTCAATCAAAAGTCAGTACGAGTAGAGATGGGTTGCAGAGACACAAAACACCAACACCAACAACAACAAGAAGATGGGTTGCATACAGCTTGGCGTGGTGAGCTTGAGGGTGCGGAAGCAGATGTCGTAGAGGGCCTCGTTGTCGAGCACCATGCACTCGTCGGCGTTCTCGACGAGCTGGTGGACGGAGAGGGTGGCGTTGTAGGGCTCGACGACGGTGTCAGAGACCTTGGGCGAGGGGAAGACGGAGAAGGTGAGCATCATGCGGTCGGGGTACTCCTCCCGGATCTTGGAGATGAGGAGCGTGCCCATGCCGGAGCCGGTGCCGCCGCCCAGCGAGTGGCACACCTGGAACCCTGCATTCCAGAAGCACGTCGCGGTTCTGTGAGCGATTCCAGATCTGGCAGATCTGAGAGAGAGAGAGAGAGAGAGGCGAAGAAATGTACTCCGTACCTTGGAGGCAGTCGCAGTTCTCGGCCTCCTTGCGTACGACGTCGAGGACGGCGTCGATGAGCTCGGCGCCCTCGGTGTAGTGGCCCTTGGCCCAGTTGTTGCCGGCGCCGGACTGGCCGAAGACGAAGTTGTCGGGGCGGAAGATGTGGCCGTAGGGGCCGGAGCGCACCGAGTCCATGGTGCCCGGCTCCAGGTCCATGAGGACGGCGCGAGGGACGAAGCGGCCGCAGGAGGCCTCATTGTAGTAGACATTGACGCGCTCCAGCTGGAGGTCGGAGTCGCCGTCGTAGCGGCCGGTGGCGTCGATGCCGTGCTCGGCGCAGACCACCTCCCAGAACTTGGCGCCGATCTGGTTCCCGCACTGCCCACCCTGGATGTGGAGGATCTCCCTCATCTTCTTCTTCTTCTTCTTCTTCTTCCTCCTCCTGGCGGCGACGAAACAAGAGGCGGTGGCGGTGGCGGCGGCGGCGGGAGGCGTTAGTGGAGTGTTAGGGTTGGGGCAGTTGGGGTGGCACGGTTTATATAGAGGGTGGGCCGTGGCCCGTGGCCCGTGGGGGCGACGAGAGACTGACGGCGTCTGCTTTGGACGAGAAGAGGGAATTCGAATTTTCAAATTCAGGGGAGTCGAGCGAGTCTGAGGTTGGTCCCACCCCCTAACGGCTAGTCACTGCATCGGACGGCGCTCTCCATTTCCAATCTTTTACACCCAACGGCCCATGTAGCGTTAGACTTCAAAACTTTGCATCACCTCGATGAATTTTTTCGTAATGTGTAAATTGTGTTTTTTATATGGAGTACTCCAGTTATTCAAAATTAATAGTTCAGTTATTCAAAACTAGTACAGTACTACATAGGACCTTGTTCCTTCAATCGGCATTTCAAAATGGATTCAGGCATACGCAACTATGGGCAGTTGCAATAGCAAAGCACCGACGATCGCAACCATCTTTATCTTATTCAATTTGGAAAATTAAAATTAATAACAGCTTTTGTAAATTCTGCACACTTTTGATTTGTTTTCAAATATATTTTATTATTCCTTGTGAAATTGTGGAATTTTCTTACAGTGGTATCCCGTTTTTAAGTATAGGATGTTTTTAACTCTAATATAACATTTGAATATTCATTGTATTAAAAAATTATATAATTATGAGACAATGTGAGTGGAGGTGCGAATCGATAGGAGGGACGATTATTAGTGTACAAAAATACCAACTTAGTCTGGCTCATTCTACCTCGTCTCCTTATCCTAAGGAGTTAAAAATCTAGCTCACCTAAGCTCATTTGCTAGCTTGAGCTCGTGATCGACGACGAGTGGTGCGGCGAGCAAAGACGAGCGGTGTGGGTGAGAAAAGAGGGGGTTGTGCCTTGCACAATAAGTAAGAAGATATGGAGTAGCTTCTCACTGTCTCGTAGTAGGAGTACAGGTGGGTCAATCCTAGGGTAAATAAGCGAAGTTCACGAGTCGGTCTGGTTTCACAAACCGACGCTTTCGGTTTGAAGGGTAGACGACAGACGAATTTTTGTTATTTTTAATTTTATTTATTAAAATATTTATAAACTTAATTTTTTGTTTGGAAAATTTACAAATCTAGTCGCCCACAAATCGTCCTCCCAAAGAGCAATTTATTCGACGTGGAAGACGACCGTTGGTCTCACCTAACAGTTGGCTATCGAGGGTGACGAAAATTTATAGCCCTTCCAGAGGCTATAAGGGGGTCGTCTGAAAAGAAAAAAACCAGACTATTCTTTTATAGACGGCCCTCGCACAGTGAAAAACATCTTCCTAACATGCTAAAAGGGGTTACGTACAAAATGTCCCTTCTTCAAAGGCCATGACCAACACGTATCTGCCACGTCAGATAAACCGTTCTTTTTCTGGAAATACGATTTTTAAAAAATCGGTCGTCAAAAAGCAATGGGCGACCAGATTTATAAATTTTTCAAACAAAAATTACTTTGTAAATATTTTAATAAATAAAATAAAAAATAACCAAAATTCGACGACGGACTATGGCACACGCAGCGATGCGGGAGGGATGGAAATGAGAGGAGAGAGGGTACGAGGAGTTGACAAGTGTTGGGTGCTGCCAAGTTGGCGTGGGATGCGAATGGAATGGCGTTGGGGTCTTGGGGAGAAGTAGGAAGCCGTTGGGTCATCTTGGGCTGTAGTCTTCGATTCCTGGGCTACTGATTTCCTGCCTCATTCGCCTTGTTAGGCCTAACGAGCAAAAAAAAATTGAGGCCATGTTTGGTTTAGATTACTCAATCGGTTACTACGAACGGATTATCTACTTAATTATAAAGATAAATTAACTATTTTTAAAAAACATATTTAAATAATACTAGCTTAAACACAAGTGGTATAAACAAAACATTTTTTCCAAACGTAAAACAAATAATCGGGTAATAATCTGAGTAGAACAGGGCCTAAGCTCAACTCGTTTACCATTCCCAGTGAGCCACTAGCCAAGTCGAGCCGAGCGAGGTTTTCGTCTAATCCAAATAGTGTTATATGAATGTTGAAACCACCTGAAGCGTCCAAAATATTGACCCCGCGATTGACCCCGCCTGTCGGCGACACAGGAGAGAGGGGACAGGAATCGGACTTCACGAGAGGGAGCAAGGCAGCGGGCCGACGGACTGGCCCGCGGGGAAGGAGAGAGTTGGGACGCCTAGTGGACTTTTTAGGAATGAGCCGAAAACGGCCCATAAACAGTGAAGGGTTTTTAATTTATGTTTTTAATTTATTTAATTAATTAAATGGACTTTGTATTATAAAATTATTTCTGGAGCTTCAAAATTTTATGAAAAAATTCAGAAAGTATTTTTGAGCATAAGAAATATTAAAAATATATTTTCAATCATTATTTTTAAAGAAAAATTTGATTTTCTCATTAATTTCACTTAATAATTTATTTTAACTCTTAATATAATTTTTAGAAATATATTATTAAATTATTTTTAATCCTAAACAAAATTGGGACGTGACACCGCATTTCAGCTTCTGTTCATGACCTCTGGCCCACACGTAAAAGGCGGCAACAAATTCTGGGCCAACCTATGACGGTGTCAATGTCTCGCCCAACGAGAAAAGTCCAATTGGGCTCCATGGATCCAACTTGATTTGCATCAATATCGGATATCTTGACCTTCTTTTTCAACTATTAATGATGGTATATTGATTTTTTTGGTTGGTTGAAGAACGGTTTTTGTTGACGTGGCTTGTTGACCTAGCCTAACCAAACGAGTTCAGCACGTCCTCTCTTTCTCCTCCCCACACCACCACGGGAGAGGCATCTCCCTGCAGCGCTCGTGCTCGACGAAGGGGCCTGCCTGGGCGCTGGCGTACGGAGGTCGGAGGAGCAGTGTCGGCTGCAGGAAGGAGCGACACCAACGACGTCGGGGAGGCATTGACGGGATCCGGCCACCGCGTTGCTGGAGCTACTCGTGAAGTGTTTCCGTCGTGGACTAGCCAAGAAAAGATCATCAAAGAAGAACTCTAATAGTCTTCTCTCTCTCTCTCTCTAAGCTCATCAATCTAGAATTAAATAGCCCATATCTAGTTTTATTTGTTGGTAATGATGCTGTTGATAAACTCACCAAATTTAACCAGGTACTGATGGTCTTTCAGGGACCAGTGACCTTTCCACCGTTCCTAGTGCCAGATTGATACTAGATCGCATCCTGCTCACCAAGTTTGACACCATTGAAGACAAGGTTTGAACTAGGCCCCGAAACTGATTTAAATTATTGCTACTGCCTTGTTGTACAGTATTCTGATGACAGTTCTTTAATTTACATATCTCTCGAGCTCCGGTCATGTTCGCTGGTTGTCGTCAGTCTTACACCGACCTGAAGAAGCTCAATGTCAAACCCATCGTTCAAACCCTGCTCAAGTGAATGCAGTGTGCCGCCATTGTGCTGCACTCGAACAGTAATGCAATCTTCAAATCCCCCATAACGTCGTCATCTTCGTGTTGCTATGTGGATCTGCCCTTTATTAACTGTTGTAGTACAAGCTGCCATGAGTACCTTTTAACACTGGTTTTTCCTGGTTTTCCCTGGAATATAATGATAGAGCATCACCTGCAATTTGGAAATTCACTTACTATTAGCTATTTCTTGCATTGGTACGATTGGTGCATTTCGGATGTCTGTTTCTGACAAAACATATTTGACATATTTACAGGTGGCTGCCATGGAGACATAGGATGTTAGGAGTTGTTTGTCAATGCAGGAGCAGTAGCAAATGCCAATTGTTCAACCTGCAATCTGCAAATGTCTTGTGTCGCCAACCTAACAAACATTCTCTGCCTCTCTGGGCCTCCAAACCTGTTGGGTTCTTTCGTGGTTGCACAGATATATCAATAATGCTCAAAGCCCAGCTGCAGCAACCGTCAACGACCATTCTCCATCGCCCAGCTGTAGACTCTTCTGAATACATTGATGCGTCTTACTTTCGCTACTATCACCATCTAATAAAGCTTTCCTTTGTCTGAGAAAGATTCTCTATAAACGTGTTGTTGTTAGAACTGGAGGAGCCTTCATCCCGAAGGTAAGTGAGCATCTCATCCTTTTCATCTGCTAGATGCCTTCCGGAAGACGTGTGGTTTGGTGTAAACGCATTAGCTAGCTAGCAATTTCCAGAGATTTATTCCTGCTTGCTTTATGGACTTGTAGTATCTGCTGTTTATTAATGGGTAGGGAGGTGGCAGGATGCATCTCGACTTGTGGAGTTATAAAGCAGAATGAACTTGACTGTCTATTCAGGACGTGGGGCTGGTTTGGTTCATATTTCATAGCCTAAAATGACCTTACCAATGTTTGGGCCACATAAACAGTAGAAAGTAAAATTTTGGTTTGGATCCAAATGTTGGCTGGCATATGCAAAAAAATAAAAATGGTGATGCCATTGACCAGAGCCAAAATGCCGGCGTGAAATCTTAACTCTTGCGCTGGCTCGGGCTAGTAACCAAACACAATTTTACCTTTCCAAACAATGGTCATACCAAAATGTGCCTATGGCCAAAATTTGGTAAGTCTCTTTTAGGCCTCAAACCAAACCAGCCCATGATGTCTTAAGAGGAACATCGAAATTAAACATATACGGGCATTTCAGAAATCTGCCCTTCTTGATAGCAAGTCGTTGAGAACAAAATCTTTTGATTCCACTATATGCTTCTCAGTGAGTGGTTACTCCCTTCGTTCATTTTTCATCTTCATCCAAAGATAACCAAACCCATCATAGAGCCAGCCATTGGCTGTGAAGAGTAGGTGCATTTCTTTTTTTGGTTGTCAGCTGAGGAGAAAAAGAAGGCAAGATTAGCATTCAGCAAAGCAGACCAGTTATATTTCGCCAGATAACCTATCCTTGTACAGTTCTCCTAACGACAATACACGTAGTTGTACTTGCATGTCCTTTTATGTAAGACCGGAAAACAAACGTAAAAGGCTATTTGTGCTATAGATGAAATGTTCTTAAAACTTTAAGCTTCAAGCATGCGGTACATACAATTCTTGGACGAGTAAACGTTTAAACTTCAGGCACTAGGCAGGCATGGCTGTCCTGTCAATCTATGATTCTATGCTGTTCAAGTGCTTGCTGAATTACCCATGTTAGGGGTTAGGCTCATGCTGGGATTTATAGGTATGGAGTACTAGCTACTAAAACATTGTTTCTTTTTTGTTGTTGTCCTGCTTCTTTCAGTTCCCTGTCCATTCCGTTCTTTCAGATTTGAGCGCTGAAACCATAACCTCTCACACTAGTACCTTTGAAAATACATTTTTGTGTTTGAATTATCTTTGCTTGTATCTCATGGCTGGATAAAAGTAGATCCTATATTTACACAATCTTTTTCTGTCGTCGTCTCATTTTCTTCTACAAGCTGAAGAAAAGTCTGGGCAATTGTGGTGTATCAAGCTTGAATTTGTAACCGAATCTGAGAAAGCTTCACCACGATACATCCATTTCTTTTCGTTTCATCTAGTGTTAGGGCTGATGAAAAGGCACCTAGCTTTAGCTCTTTCCAAGGGCACTACTCCTTGTGTCAGTACTACTATACTCAGTCATTGGCCCTTGTATTTCATCTCAGATGCTTTGATATCCTAAGACCTTTCTCATCATTTCTTGGGGCTTTCTTTGATTCGATTCCCCGGCCGGCCGGGTTCTCAAATTTCAGGCCGAACTTGTCGCAAACAAAAATTGCACTTCTTTGTGATGATCTAGTGATTCCTTCGTGGTACTAATCTGTAACTAAACTAAAGGGTAGTAGATGGATGGGGAATAAAGTAGAAGCATGTCTTTGCAAGTGACTTTTAGGTAGTGGTAAAATCATGTTGTTAGGTTGAAATTGATATGGATGACTGAGAAATAGTTCCCAAAGAAAACCCGCACATATATCTAAGTATATCCAGCAAAGTTTGCTTACGGCTAATGCTGTAGAATCGAATACAATAATTAAGCCAACCAAAAAATGGGTAAATGGTTGTAACAACAGAAAAATCAAAAACTTTTAGCAGAAATAAGTTACCGTCGTAACCGATGAAGATCCAGTCTGACCGCACATTTGCCGCCGGTTTGATTAGTGTTGTCTGGTCAATCTGACCACCGCTTTCCTGCCTGCTGCCTGCTGCCTTCTTGTCACCGTCGGTCTGACTGTCGGTCTTGTCAGTCTGACCGTCGCCTTTTAGTTAGTCTAACCGTCGAGATATAAAAACATGTATCGATGAAACTTTTAAAACTAGATCAACTTTATTGCATCAATATGTGTTTACAAATTGCATCTAAAGCACTCCTCTCTCAACTCACAAACTAGAACTGAAACCTCGAAGCAAATTAACTTTTCTCTCTCCAAAAAGTCGATATCCTTCTAGCCTCAACACATCTTCTATTTATACCCATAACGTGGTTGCCCCTAGCCACGAATCCAACTCGAACTAGGACTCCTAATCACATAGGAAACCTACGAAACTAGGGAAACAACATCCTCATATAACTCCACACTCCAATTTTCTTAAACTTGGGCTCCAGTTTAAATTTGACTCATCTTTCGATACGCACACAACACCATGTGTATGTCATATGGAAACATTCACCTCCACGTGCATTGTTCTCTAGCCTGAGCATCCCGCGTGATATCCTTGATCATCTGGCCCTCAACTTCTCCCAAGCCTAGTCTCGATCCATCATCGGTTATACTCCCGTGGCTCCAAGCAACACCTGTACATAAACAACAAAGAAACTCCATATGCAAGTATAAGTCCGCACCAACTTGACTCACATTAGCACACAATAGTATCGCATACGAATAGAAATCATCTAGAAGTCATAAATATGAAGCAATCTAGAAAATTTATGAAAATAATCCAAAACCGACTCAAACCCATAGTCTGCCGGTCTGATCATCGGGCTACCCGGTCAGATCGCACCAACACTATTGGTTTGACCGACGGCATCCGTCTGGTTAGACCAGTCTTCCAGAGCCGACAACTCCGTTCATAATCAAAAACACTATTCATCAAATTTCCATAAACACTCACATTTAACAATTTGTTCATCATTAAGATTAATCATCATATGATTCTACAAATGCAACCTTTTTACAGCCAGGAGAAGGAATTACCTTAGGTGATGCAGTTGTAGAGATCATTACTGAACTTACCGATCGGAGCAATATATGATCTTACTTTAAAGTTAACTTTTGGAGTTAGAAGAGACAGGTCAGTGATTCTATTCGGACTCGCCTTGTGTTTGCATGGTTGTGCCGGCAGCATCCTGACGACGCTGGCCCAACACGCCAGCATTTCTTTGATGTTGCCTTTTTGTTCTCAGGTGGTAATGTGTAAATCTGATGGATGAGGAACAGGCAAGACTTATCGGTTCTTTCAGTCCTTCATCAGATGCTAGCATATATCAGGCATAGCATCTTGGTTTCTTGGATGGACAGCCCCAACGTGGACGAATTTGGTACTCCAGTTACAAGTACAAATTCTGGCGACAACAGATGCTTGCCATCATTGAGGTAAAGCACACCCACTTTATATTCTAATCGATTGCTATTTTGCATCCTCATCAGAACAACACACGGTTGTATTGTGTTAGATGCTAGTATCATATTTTTTTTCTTGAGCTGATGCTAGTATCATATTTGAGCAAGGATGACACGCCTCTGGTCCATAGCACTCCAATACACACATACAGGCCTGGCCCAGGGGGGCGAGAGGGACAGAGGCCCCAGGCCCATAAATTGGATGGGCCCCCTAGGTATGTATACATTAGTATGTATATAGTAACAGTACTTGCGGCGTGACGTTTTCTTTCTTTCCTAGTGTGGTGCGCGACGTTTCTCCTTCTCTGCGGCGACGTGACGTTTCCTTTCCAATTTCTTTGCTTGGCGACGGCGCGACGCTGCTCCATCCGATCTGCTTCTGCTGCGACTTGGAGGGACACGTACAAGAAAATTCCAATCCAACACGCAATGACACTGCTTCTGCTGATCTGCTCTGATCCCTCGAGAAAAAGGTGATACAGGTTAGTTCAGTCAACCGATGAAATGATTGCTTCACTGCAATCTTTGTTCTTCTCTTATACGTTCACCAACAAAGTCGTTTGCTGAAACCACCATAAGAAATTCTCACACGCACGATACAATGCCGAGACCTTTCACCATGTTTTGATGTACCATGCCATCACCTACTGCATTTTACATTCCTTTTACTTGGTGCGAAGGGGATAAAGGAAATTATCCGTGATGGTATACAGTGTTCCTCATTAGTTTTCTTATTCTGCTGGCCTGGTACATTACTGACTATGATGCCAATGTTTTATGTTGTTGAGTTTTTCTAAAAAGAACTATGTTGGCTGATTAAAGATTTACAGTGACAGCATAGCCAACAATTTTATGGTAGGAGGAATGTTTTTCTTAAAAAAATCACAATCAGTTTTAAGAACTAGAAAGATGTATTCGACAGTGAAATTATCCTAGCTTGCAAGAGAACTGCCACTCACGATGGCTATAGAATCGGTAACTTCTGATGAATTTATCAAACTGCTTGGCGGCTTGCAGATTTTCAGTGTGACACATATATATATATTCATAATTTCAGAACTAAAAAATAGCTTAAGCAGTCGGAGTCGGATATATACTTCAAAACTACAGGTTGATTTTCTCGTTCAAAAAAAACTATAGATAGGTTACGTCAAGGCTGGAAATTGGCAGTAATAAAAAGGGCAGCGCATGAAACTTAAAAGAGGATGGATACAGAAAATAAGGATTTAGACAGGCTGAGTCCTTCTCGATGAGAGATAATACCCTGCTTTTATTTGAGGATTATATCCGTTAGGTATATATTGATCTGACGATCTGATTGTGTGTTTATGTTCTTGGAGGGCTCTCTGCCCATCTTATATAGGTTTGGGGGTAGGGTCACGAAGAGAAAAACCTAGCCAGATGCGACATCAATATTCTAATCTATTACATGGTACTATTCAATCAGGACTTTAGACCCTACCATAGAACACAAGGCAACACTATGACCAAGTTCTACTCTATTATATAATACATAGATTTGGCTCACCTCCTATTTCTAGTCGGATATGCAGGCCGTGTAGGTACTCAATATCTACATTCTCCACAGTAGCCCCCGAGACCTTCACAGTCGAGTTGCAGTTTTCTCCGTAGTTTATGCTCAATAGTGAGTGCTTCAATCTTCCCTGTGAAGGCTTCCCGAGTGCTTACTTCTTGACTTCTTAGTTTGATATCTTGCAAAGAGGTCGTGGGGAGCTCGTCAAATATTAAATAAATAGATGTATCGAATAAATGAATAAACAAGTGCATTGAATAGATGCTAGATGCACCTAATAGGTGTAGCCCCGGCTATGTGCTTAGTTAGAAAACAACTAAGCACATAAATTTCAACCAGTCAAAAGACTTAATATTAATTTATAACATATATGGTGTAAATCTCCGAATAATATAGCCCGAGAGATATATCGTTGCATAAAATATGATGCACGTAACTCTAGGCCAATCACGTCTTAGAAATATGATGCGCGTAGCTCTATGCAAACCACAGTTTAAGAATAAGAAGCATGTAACACTAGACCAACCGTGACTTATTAAAAATATAATGCGTGTAGCTCTAGGCCAACCACGTCATTGAAAATGATACCAAATAGCACCTTATTCTTATGAAAAAGAAGCCAGTTTATAAAAACTACGAAAGCATGCTATTGATCATCTTTAAAAATCGCATATCAAATGACTTTAATAAAAAGCCTTTATGCAGCGAGCAAAGAAATTTTTAAGGCATTGGGTTCACACCGTGCACATATAACAAAAACAAGTATGCTTAAGTCCCTATAAGACACACGGCTCCACCACACCTTAAAACTTGGGCTGCAAACATATTGGACCTCGGCCAAAAATGTACACCAATACCCTTAAATTAATCCGATGTACAAGTCTTTGTCTTCTCTCAAGTGACACATCTCTCGGGTGATGTGGACCAAGTCCATCCCATCCAAGTGGTTTCTAGTCTGAGTGGTTATCCCTCATGAATGCTCTATATGAATCCTGATAGGCACAAGTACTCAATTAGTGGTCTCCGTGGGATATAATGACTGATCCAGACCTTGAATGAAGGAGATAAGCTCATGGCCATGAATTAATGTTGCGCATATTTGGAATGATCTGGGGACGAAGGTGTGATCCTCGTGCTTGAATTGATGAGCCCCCAAGTATGTCGCTTGTCCTTCTGTTGCGGTTGGGGTTGTCCGTTGGTAGCAACTCATGTAACAGGCATGAAGACGAGGTCACTAGTCAAAGATGGCAGAGTAGCCGATAGTAGAGATGAGATCATCCATTAGTGACACGGTAAAGTTGGATGATGTAGAGGCGAGGTTGCCTACCAGGAGCAATGGAGATGTTGGGGCACGCGAAGTAGAGGTAGCCAACGGTAAAGATAAGATCGCCCATCAGAGGCAATGGAGACGTCGGCGATGGAGACAAAGTTGTCATCAGTAGTGGCAGAGTAGGCTGGGCCGAAGAGACATGGCAGGATGTTGATGAAGATAATGATGGTGGTGATCCAGTCATATTTCAGAGTTGACGAAGCTAGACTCCTAAAGCAAAGAACCTGGTTGACAGTAGTTGGACATAGATGAAGGTAGTGTCGGCATCAAAGGTGCCGGTGGTGATGTCAGTGATAATAGTCCATCGAATCATTGAGAAGATGTCCAAGCTTGAGTAGTATCCTTGACATTAGCACATGTGTGATGAAGATTGATGCAATGCTTCTTAATTTATGTCGATGACAGTAGAACTTGGTGTCGTAGTCATTGATGTTGTTCCAGGCGAAGAAGAGTAGTTGTCGTCCAAATAGTCGAACTGAAATGATTGGTTGATGACTCCAACCTCCATAGACCGGCAATTCAGATCTCGAACTTGACATTTGAGGAGCTTGGAGTAGACTGCGGTAGCGTCCAAAATCCCAAAAGTGATATGGTTCTTTCCTCCGACTGATTCGAACCTAGGTCGAATAAGAAACTTGCCAAGTTGTCGATGAGAAAACTGGAGTTGCTGAATAGAAAACGTCTATCGAATTTTAGTCTCGTGTTTGTGCAGCCCCCGACTCTAGGCTTAGTTGGGGAACAACTGAACATAGAGTCAAGAATTGTAGTTTCTTGTCATCGAGTAGCCATCACTTGAGTAAAGATACGTGTTGAGGATGTCTGAGTAGAAAGATTGAGGATTAGAACACCATTCGTTGTAGTATATTAGCGCGACGTTGTATTTGGTGACGCATACCGAGGTGTTGAGGTTTCGGAGACATTGAGGTTGATGAAGTATAGAACCTGGCGAAGTAGAGGCAATATAGGTTGCTGGTGATGAAGACAAGAAGATAAAGTCGCGCCAACAATGGTGGTAGAGTTGTACAGCTGTGGAGACATAGACATCAGTCGACGGCAGTAGAGGAAAACTAGTGGTGAATACGCGCGGCCATGAAGACGAGAACGTCAGTCGGTGGCAGTTGAGGCAAGCCAATGGTGAAGACGAAAATGCCTATCAACGGCAGTATAATAGGCCAACCGTGAAGGTGAGAACACCAGTCGACGACGGCGGAGGCAAGCCACTGATGAAGACGAAGACGTCCATCAACGGTAGCGTAATAGGCTAGCCGTGAAGGCGAGGACACTAGTCAGTGACGGCAGAGGCAAGCCAATGGTCAAGACAAAGATGCCCAATCGGCGGCGAAATCCACCAACCGTGGAGGCGAAGAAACCAATCGACGATAGCAGAGGCAGCCGACAGTGAAGATGAGGTTGCCAGTTAGCAATGGCAGTAGTGTAATAGGCCAGTCGTAAAGGCGATGACACTAGTCGACGAGGACGGAGGCAACCGATGGTGAACATGATGTCGCTGTCAGCAACGACGGTGGAATCTACCAATCGTGATGGCAAAGAAACCAGTCGACAACAATGGAGGCGACCGACAGTGAAGACGATGCCACCATCAGCAACAATAATGGCATCCAACAACCGTGAAGGCTAAGAAACCAATCGACGATGACGGAGGCAACCGACAATGAAGATGATGTCGCCATCAGCAAAAATGGTAGAATCCACCAACTATGGTGGCTAAGAAACCAGTCGACAATGACAGAGGCAACCGACGGTGAAGACGATGTTGTCATCAGCAACGATGGCGAAATCTACCAACCGTTGTGGCTAAGAAACCAGTAGACAATGACAGAGGCGACCGACGATGAAGACGATATCGCCATCAACAAAGGCGACGAAATCAAACAACCGTGGTGGCTAAGGAACCAGTTGGCGACGACGGAGGTAACTGACGGTGAAGACGATGTTGCCATTAGAAATGACGGCAGAATCCACCAACCATGGTGGCGAAGAAACCAGCCGGTGATGGCGGAGGCAACCCGCAGTGAAGACAATGTCGCCATTAGTAATGGCAGCGGAATCCATCAACCGTGAAGGTGAAGAAACCAGTCGGTGGTGGCGAAGGTAGCCAACGGTGAAGATGATGTCGCCATCAGCAACGACGACGGAATCCACCAACTGTGGAGGCGAAGAAACCAGTTGGTGATAACAGAGACGACCAACTGTGAAGACGATGTCGCCATCGGCAACGGCGATGGAATCCACCAACAGTTGTGGCTAAGAAACCAATCGATGATGATGAAAGCGATCGACGGTGAAGACGATGTCACCATCATCAAAGGCGGTGGAACCCACCAACCATGGTGGCTAAGAAACCAGTCGGTGATGACGGAGGCAACCGATGGTGAAGACGATGTTGTCATCAACAACGACAGTGGAATCCACCAACCATGGTGGCTAAGAAACCTGTCGACGATGACGGAATCCACCAAACATGGTGGCTAAGAAACCAATTAGCAATGACGTCAGCAATGATGGTGGAATCCACCAACCGTGGTGGATAAGAAACTAACCAATGACGGCGAAGGCAACCGGCAGTGACGAAAATGTCGCCATCAGTTCGGCGACGGAATCCACCAACCGTGAAGGTGAAGAAACCAGTTGGTTGCAGCGGAGATAGCCGGCGGTGAAGACGATGTCGCCATCAGCAATGGCGGCAGAGTCCACCAACCATGGAGGCGAAAAAACCAATCAGTGGTGATGGAGGCGACTGACAGTGAAGATGATGTCACCATCAGCAATGGTGGCAGTGGTGTAGGCTCATGGACGATTGACCACATAGCACGCCACGAGTCCATGACCGGCATCAATCACCTTAGTAGTGCCGCATAATTATATGCAAACAACAACAAAAAAACAACAAGAGATTAATATGAGATTAGAAATCAAGCTAATAAACAATAATAAATTGGAGGGGGAAAATCCTTGTGACGTCGAAGATTAAATCATTGAACTCGCCGAGATTGATCTCCCTAGCCGGATTGGATCGAGTTGGAGAGGATGAGCTTGGAGGAGTTCCTCATGGCGTTCGGGAAACCGAACGAGATTGGAGTGGTCTTGAACCTCTCCGACTAGTTTGAATCCAAGTGACAGGGGGAAAACTTACTGAAGTCATCAACGAAGAAGTTGAAACTCCCGAACCGAAAGATATGCCCTAAAGCAAAGATGATGCCGACAATGTCGGAGATTGGTTTGATCACACTTGTCGATGGGAAAGTCGACGCCACCCCTACCTGACGCGACAAGTGTTGATTCTAGAAATTGGCAATAATAAAAGAAGATAGCACACAAGACCTAAAAGTGGGTGGATGCAGAAGACAAGGATTTAGACAGGTTCAGGCCCCCTCGATGAGTGGTGATACCCTACTTCTGTTTGGGGATTGTGTCTGTGGGGGGTGTCACCGCGGAGTACCTCACGAACCGGACTCAAGGGTAACTAAGGTCGGACCGGAAGTCCTCGGACGGGGTCGATCGCCCGACCTCATCCTAGGGTCGGACGCCTCGACCTCCCCCCAGATCCGACCTTGGCGTCCTTTCCTCGACCTCAACTCATCAACCCGACATCAGGCCTCCTCGGGAAGGAAGGCTTGCTTTGCAAGACTCGTAGAGGAGACAAGGAGGGGACAACCCGATAGAAGATGACGTCACCCGACAAGGCTGGATAGGTGATACCTACGGAGGACGGTTCCCAAGGCAGGATAAGGCACAAGGTACCCATGGCGCGCAAGACCTGAAGGGATCTTTATGTACCTTTTCAGATGTTGTTTGTGCTTACTTTTTAGATCTTTTAGTCTTTTAGCTTTCTTGGCTCCCAAGTCCTCTTATAACTATCCCCCTTGGACTATAAAAGGGAGGGCAAGACGGGTCAAGAAGGGGATGATCTCTGAGACTGTTCTTGGTCAGCTTCTTTGTAAGCCCCAATAACACTCACCATTGTAATCCTAGTTCATACTTCACCCCATCAAAGAACACCACACACCGGACGTAGGCATAGTATCCTTTGAGAGGGCTGAACCAGTATAAATCTCCTTGTCTTTGGCTCGTTTGATACTTGAGTCGACCATTAGATCTATCGGTGAGACGCCCCGACCACTCCTCGTTTACCTCCTCGGGTAGCCCCCTTGGAGGATTACCGACCATCCCGTCGACAGTATCCACCGGGCGTATATTGATCGGATGATCTGATTGTGTGTTTATGTCCTTGGAAGGCTCCGTGACCATCTTATATAGCTTGAGGGGCAGGGTTATGAAGAGAAAAACCTAACATGATAGAGCATCAATTTTCTAATCTATTATCTGGTAGTATTTAACCAAGACTTTAATCGAGTCCTACTCTATTACATAATTCATGGATCCGGCTCACCTCCTATGTCTAGTTGGATATACAGGTCGTATAGGTACCCGATACCCATCTTCTCTACAGGTTATTAGGGGATCAGTCGGAACTTGGAAGCAAACAAAAACAAATGGTTGTATCTGGTTTAACACTTAAACAGTGGTAAAAATACTGTAGTTACTAAACTATAAACAAACACGAATTTGCTATAAGTATACTAGCTCACTGATCTGATGAAACAATAGTACTATTGTTTCAGTAGACCACCACAGATGCACAGCTTGTCGAAACTATATAACTATTTAGACACACTTTGGTGGCTACATTCACATAATGCAAATAAGAATCCCAATCTCACAAACAAAAAAAAATCTGCTACTTTATGCTTGTCTCTAAAAACCCAGTGCCACTTTATTCCCAATCCCTGCTGCATCCCGCAATTGTCAACTTGGTAATGTTCTCCTAACATATAATATCAAAAAGGCTATAAATATTCTTAAAACATGCACTTCTCGTGTAATTCTGCTTTCCAGGTGTCTTAAGGGTTCGATCGTGAAGACAGAATTTTGTTCTCACTGTATCTTGATATTCCTTGGTCCAGAGACACCGAGTAGTTAAGTTTGGCTAAAACCACATGGCGCCCCTTCTAGTGGCAACATTTAATTTTGGGAGAAATTAGTACATTTTTAAAACGAAAAACTCGATTGTGTATGATGATAAAATATAACATTTGTATTTTTCAGAAAAGACTTACCTTGTACTCAGTTAGCGAGTGGTAGTCAAACAAACGGGAGGTGGGAGTGAAGAATTCATTAGCCCGTTAGAACTGTACAATTGAACGCACAAATAGTACAATGCATCAAACATGTATAACCTGCTAGTTTAATTTGTGGAGGTGGTATGAATGTAGTTTGAAATTTCTTGTTACCTTTTCAAAACTTTTTGTGTTAGTCAGCAGAAGTTGACAATTTCAGATGGCTGTTTGACGCATCCCATATTAGAATACTGAATGATCTTATTCGTCTCAACATATCAGAAAAGGATTAAGTGTGACTAATCGGGAAGTCTAATCACAAATTTGTTAATATCAGTCCCCATATACAGTTAGTAATAAAACCAAACGCTGTTTCCTGGCATTTTATTTCTTTTTGGATGTATCCACAGGTTGTCAGGTAATGCAATGACCTTATTTCTTTTGGCATTATGTGTGTAATGCTTCTTGTACAATCATTCCATCAAGGTTAGGATCCTGAACTTGATCAAGCAAATAGCTGATAGAAAACCATTTGATTTAACAGTAGAGTGACACTGTACAATACTCTACATATATTGCAACCTACCAAAGTAGCCTTAACACGGCAATTGAGCAAAGTAGTAGCATGCGTACATAATAAGGAGTAATAATTTGACCATTATTAATAATTGGAGCAGATGGAGAGACACTGCCAAGATCATCCGTCAATTGTAAGTGTAAGTTGTCGGAGGGGTAATGGATCAACAGCGCCATGCGGAGACGGAGGCAAGCTCCCCGCGTTGCCAATGGAGGAAGAGCGAGCCGGCGCGCCTCTCCAAGCGGAAGCCCCTGACGGGCAGCTTCTTCAGGAGCGACTCCGCCTGCGCCTCCGCGTAGCTGCTCACTTGCACCGGCACGAACCCCGCCGACGCCAGCGTTGTCCGCCACGGCGCCGTCGTCTTGTCGCCCGCGGCGGCGGCGGCGCGCACGCACTCTTCGATCTTTGGCTGGACCCAGAAGCGCTCGATCTTGGCCGCCACATCGGATTCCGTGCCCATGGCGTCCAGTGACTCCAGCAGGGACACGGTGGACCGCAATGCCTGCAGCAGGTCACAGCCGCGGTCGACGGAGACAAGCAGCTTGGCGCCGAGCCGCCTGACCAGGTGGAGGACGGACGGCACCGCGGGCGCGGGGGGGTGGACCGAGCCGACGGGAAGGTGGACAGCAATGGCGTCGCTGCCGGCGGCAACGGCAAGAAGGCCCGTGAGGTCCGTGGCGTCGAGGTTAAAGGCGGCGAAGCGGAACGGGACGCCGAGGTCGGCGGCGAAGGTGGAGAGGGTGTCGTGGATGAGCTGCAGCTCGAGCGGGTGGTGCGACGACGTGGTGACGAGGGCGGTGACCTTGAGCGCGACGCTGGCGTGGCGGTGGGCGAGCTCATGCATGAGGGAGGCCCACTGCTCGCCGACAGCGATGTCGAAGTCGAGGACGTGGATGCAGGCGGTGGCGCAGGCGGCGAGCTCGTCGAGCACGGCCTGGACGCAGGTGAAGTGGGCGAAGTGAAGCAGCGGGGAGAGGTCGGAGAAGGCCTTGTAGGCGGTGAGCTTGAGGAGGACGTCGAGCGGCGTGGAGGCGAGGGGCGGGGAGGTGTTGGGTGTGGAGATGGAGAGGGCTCGGCGCAGGGCGTCCTTGAAATAGAAGGCGGAGCGGAGTAGCGGCGGGGCGGCGGCGGGGAGGCGGTAGTTGAGGCGCGCCAATATCTGGCGGGCGGCCAAGACGTCGCCGGCCTCGGTGAGTTTGGCCGCCTGGACGAGCTGGTCGACGGCGCCGCCGCTAGTGTTGTGGTGGGTCGTCGGCTTTGGGAAAGGGAAAGGAGGAGGTGGCTTTGTGTAGTCGTCGTCAAGGAGTGGGTGGTGGTCGTCGTCGTTGATGACCCAGTGGAGGAAGGTGTTGTCGTGGTGAGGAAGGTGGTGCTCGTCGGCGTCGTCGAGCCATGGCGGCGGCGTGGAGGCCGCGAGGGCGGGCGGGCGCAGGGGCGAAGTCAGCGTGAAGGAAGCTATGGTGCGTTGCGTGGTAACTCACGTAGTAGACTCGGCTCCACCTCCACTCCACTCCACTCCACTCGATCGGTTTATCTATCTATCTATCTCTCTCTCTCTCTCCTTCTGCCCTCCGTCGTCCGGTTCAGTGGACGCCCAACGTCAAAAAGTGCTACAAGTGGGCGTGTTTTTAGGAAAAGACAAGTCCACTTTACACCCCTAACATGAACATCTTCTGTTAGTCTAAAAATACACCCTCTAACTTTCAGCACCGTTCAGATTATCCTCCCATCCCCTTTCCTTCTCTCCTCCCCAAGCGTCTGTATGAGATCAAGCTCCCCGACCGACGAGCTCGGGCTCCCTTTCCCTCGTTGCACCCCTCAAACACCAACGAGCTCAATCTTCCCTTCTCGCTTAGCGCTTTCAACTCACCCTCTCCCTGTCACCCTCCTGAGCAGCCGGCGAGCATAAGCTCGAGTTCCGCTCCACTCCCTCTTCCTTCCTCCTCTCCCTCCCCTATCTCTTCCCGAGTGAGTGGAGGTGACGGAGGAGGAGCTAGCTTAATTGACGAGGCAGAGGTTAAGCACGAGCTCTATGTTGGAGTAATTCTTATCTGGAAATTTTTATCATATTCTCTAACTCTCTCAGTTCTCATCTGTACTAATTGAGGCAGGCAGTGATCTAGACATGTGTAAGAATATATACTCAGTGAAATAAGTTTGTATTTGTACATAGCAGCAGTAGTAGATATGTCATCCGAAAATTCTAATAGAGTGTAGTACTTTGTGTGTGTACTCAAAGTCTCTAGAGTAGTCTAGTACTCAGTACTCATAGCTAGCTACTCATGTCATGATGCATCTATAAATATGCCACCATATGCCTGTGTGAGAGATGATGTATGAATCAATCAAATTAAAGTAAGAGTACTACCAACAAGAAAGCTGCATACACAAGCATACGAGCTCCCTCTCCACAGCACTAGTGCTTAGACAAATAGTCTCCCATTTTGTCCACTCTCTACAAAATAATCAACTCCAACAACTGGTATCAGAGCGTCCAGGTTTGAGTAGGACGTATCAGATAAGCACGGCGTATCGGCATCGTCAAGTGAAGCTGCAGATATGGCTTCAAATTCGGGCATCATGGTGGCGCAGTCCATGGTTCCTGTTTTCGCGGGAGAAAATTACGACATATGGAGTATCAAGATGCGGACGCTGCTTCTGTCTCAAGGATTGTGGAACATCGTCGAAAATGGGTACGAGGAGTATTTCGCCCTAGAGACTCTTACAGAGGCGCAGAAGAAATCTCTAGCAGAAGCCCAGATGAATGACGCCAAGGCCTTGTACTTGATCCAACAAGGAGTTGCGGAAAGTTTATTTCCGCGTATTATTGGCGCCAAGAAGTCAAAGGAAGCGTGGGACAAATTGAAGGAGGAGTTTCAAGGATCGAAGAAGGTGTTGGCTGTGAAGCTTCAAACACTAAGGAGGCAATTCCAGAATTTGCAAATGAAGGACACTGAGAAGGTAAAAGATTATTTCTCCAGAGTTATTGAGATCGTCAATCATATGCGGCTTTATGGTGAAGATATAAAAGATCAACAGATAGTTGAGAAAATTTTAATCAGTCTCTCGGAGAAATATGAGTATATTGTTACGGCCATCGAGGAGTTGAAAGACTTGTCGACCCTCATAGTCCGGCAACTAATGAGCTCGTTGGAGTCTCATGAAGAGAGGAAATTTCAGCGTGAAGGGAGTTCAGTTGAAAATGCACTTCAGACAAAGATGACCTTCAGGCCTCAAAAATACAAGGTATCATGGGAATTTCCAGAAAAATGATTTTCCAGCCCAAGATCGTGGTTTTCAAAAATATGGATATTTAAGGCAGGACATGCAGAAGCAAGCTGGCCAAGAAAAAGGTGAAAAAGGTAAGTCCAGTTCAAATTTGTGGTGTGATATTTGCCAAAAATCTAGTCATACCACGAGATAAGTGTTGGAAGAAAATGACTTGCAACAAGTGCAAGAGGAAGGGCCACATTGCAAAATACTGCAGAACTCGAGAGATTAATCGGGCAAATTTTTCACAAGAAAAGAAAAGGTCTGAAGAAATGGTTTTCTCTTGTCATACTGCTCATGAAGGAAAAGATAATGTCTGGGTTATTGACAGTGGTTGCACCAACCACATGGCCGCTGATCCAAAATTATTTCGAGAAGTGGATTCATCGTATCATGCAAAAATTCACATGGGTAATGGCTCCATAGCTCAAAGTGAAGGCAAAGTTATGGTTGCTGTCCAAACTCCAGACGGTCCAAAAATTATTAAAGATGTTTTGTTGGTACCCGATTTAAAGCAAAATATGCTAAGTATTGGGCAACTTCTTGAACACGGGTATGCAGTTTATTTTGAGGATTTTTCATGCAAAATAGTGGACAGTAAAAATAATCGGTTGATAGAAAAATAAATATGGAGAAGGACATGAATTTTTTGTTGAAGATGAATTATCCATCTCAAGTGGCTCTCAGAAGTGAAGTGGATATTTCTGATCTTTGGCACAAGAGAATGGGTCATCTCAACTACAGAGCATTAAAGTTACTCAAGATAAAAGGTATGGTTCAAGGCCTTCCATTTATTTGTCCTAAATCTGACCCATGTGAAGGATGTGTTTTTGGAAAACAAATTCGGACTTCTTTTCCTAGTGGAGCTTGGAGAGCAAGTGCACCATTGGAATTAGTGCACACTGATATAGTTGGTAAAGTTTCAACAATGGCAGAAGGAGGAAATTGGTATTTTATCACATTTATTGATGATTACACAAGAATGACTTGGGTATATTTTTTAAAAGAAAAATTAGCGGCATTTGAGACATTCAAAAAATTCAAGGCCATGGTGGAAAATCAAAGTAATAGAAAAATCAAGGTATTGCGCAGCGATCAAGGAGGAGAATATATCTCAAAAGAATTTGAGAAGTACTGTGAAAACGCTGGCATCCGAAGGCAATTAACGACAAGGCTAAGTCCTCAACAAAATGGAGTGGCTGAAAGAAAAACCGAACAATTGATGATATGGCAAATTCTATGCTACAAGAAAAAGGTATGCCTAAATCCTTTTGGGTGAAGCCGTCATCGATCTGCTTTATATTTTAAATAGAAGTCCTACCAAAGCAGTACCAAATCATACACCTTTTGAAGCTTGGTTTGGTAAAAAACCTGTCATTGGTCATATAAGAGTATTTGGTAGCATTTGTTATGCTCAAGTGCCAGACAAAAAAGAGTAAAATTTGATAATAGAAGTGATCGCTGCATATTTGTTGGCTATGGATGGTATCAAAGGATATCGACTTTACAATCTGGAGCAAAAGAAAATCATCATCAGTACAGATGTGGTTTTTGATGAAAGTGCTAGTTGGGACGGAAGTCTCCGTGCTTTCAAGACTCCTTGCCAACCACTACCATCACATTAGGCCAACCACATGTGCATGGCAATTATGAAGAGGAAGATCATACTCCAAGTCCACAAGCATCAAGTCCAAGGTCAAGTTCAAGCTCCAGTTCAGATTCAAGCCCGAGCAGTGAAGAACAGATATCTACACCGGAATCGGCTCCAAGACGAGTAAGAAGTATGGTTGATTTATTAGAATCTACTCCTCAACAAAGAAGTTCAGAACAACATGAATTTTGCAATTATTCCGCTGTTGAGCCACAAAGTTTCGAAGAAGCAGAAAAACATAAAAATTGGATAAAAGCTATGAAAGATGAAATCCACATGATTGAAAAAAACAATACGTAGGAATTGGTTGATCGTCCTAGAGACAGAGAAATGATTGGAGTAAAATGGGTTTATAAGACAAAACTAAATCCAGATGGCTCAGTTCAAAAATATAAAGCAAGGCTTGTGGCAAAAGGCTTTAAGCAAAAGCCTGGGATTGATTATTATGAGACATATGCTCCGGTTGCAAGGCTAGAGACAATTCGTACAATAATTGCTCTAGCAGCTCAAAAGAAGTGATATATCAGCTTGATGTAAAATCGGCTTTTCTAAATGGTTATCTCGAAGAGTAAATTTATGTGGAACAACTAGAAGGATTTTCAGTTCAAGGGGAAGAAAATAAGGTACTCAAACTGAAGAAGGCATTATATGGATTAAAGCAGGCGCCCCGAGCGTGGTACAGTCAAATTGACAAATATTTTCTTCAAAAGGGATTTGAGAAGAGCATAAGTGAGCCTACCCTATACATCAAGAAAACAGGTACGGATATTCTAATCATTTCACTCTACGTTGATGATTTGATATATACTAGAAATAATGAGAGGATGATGCAAAATTTTAAAAGGGATATGATGACACATATGAAATGAGTGATCTGGGCCTGCTCCATTACTTTCTTGGTATGGAAGTACATCAAAATAGTGAAGGAATATTTATATCACAAAGAAAATATGCTGAAAATATTCTAAAGAAATTTAAGATGGAAAACTGTAAATCAGTTACAACCCCCTTGTTGCCAAATGAAAAACAAAAAGCAAGCAATGGAACTGATAAGGCAGATCCGACAATTTATCGAAGTTTGGTCGGAAGTTTATTATATTTGACAGCAACATGACCGGATATTATGTTCGCCGCCGCTTTATTATCGAGGTACATGTCTAGCCCAAGTCAGCTGAATTTTACCGCAAAGAGAGTTTTGCGGTATATTAAAGGGACCGCAGATTATGGCATATGGTACAAGCCGCTTAAAGAATCAAAATTAATTGGCTACACTGACAGTGATTGGGCTGGATGTCTCGATGATATGAAGAGCACTTCGGGCTACACTTTCTCACTTGGTTCAGGTATGTGCTCTGGTCTACAAATAAACAAAATATTGTTGCTTTATCTTCATACGAAGCAGTATGTTGCAAAGATCAAAAGTCGTTTCACAAGCTATCCGGTTGAGAAGAATTATGGAAGATCTTGACGAAAAATAGGATGAGCCTACTATAATTTATTGTGACAATAAGTCTGCAATTGTGATTAGTGAAAATCCAATTAGTCATGACCGGACAAAGCATATTGCTATCAAGTATCACTATATCCGAGAAGCAGTGGATCGCCGAGAAGTTAAAATGGTTTTTGTCGCACGAATGAGCAACTCGCGGATATATTTACCAAGGCTCGACAAAAGAAAAATTCATCTACAACAGAGCTGATCGAATTTCAAATGAATTAAGAGGGAGTTTGTTGGAGTAATTCTTATCTGGAAATTTCTACCACATTCTCCAACTCTCTCAGTTCTCATCTGTATTAATTGAGGCACAAGTCAAAGAAGAGGAGGCAGTGATCTAGACATGTGTAAGAATATATACTCAGTGAAATAAGTTTGTATTTGTACAGAGCAGCAGTAGTAGATATGTCATCTGAAAATTCTAGTATAGTACTTTGTGTGTGTAGTCAAAGTCTCTAGAGTAGTCTAGTACTCAGTACTCATAGCTAGCTACTCATGTAATGATGCATCTATAAATAGGCCACCATATGCCTGTGTGAGAGATGATGTATGAATCAATCAAATTAAAGTAAGAGTACTACCATCAAGGAAGCTGCATACACAAGCATACGAACTCCCTCTCCATAGCACTAGTACTTAGACAAATAGCCTCCCATTTTGTCCACTCTCTACAAAATAATCAACTCCAACACTCTACGAGTAAGCCACAACTAAACTCAGCGAGGTAGGTCTCTCAGCAAGGCGGAGCTCAAGCTCGATCTTAGTTAGGCGGCAGAGCTCGACGAGGCGGAGGTCGACGCCTATAGATCTCATCATTTGGTCAAGCTAGCTCCAAGTCCGCCATCGCCACAATTGGATATCGCCTCGTGCGCCTCACGGTCGTCTCCTTGTCTTCCTTTGCGGCGTCGATCTTGAGAACGTGTAGCCGGAGGATAGGAAGATGTGAGAGGAACAAGTAAGAGAAGGAAATATGACAAAGCGGATAGAAAGTGGAGGAGAGAGCCAAAGAGGACGAGGAATAATGTACCGGACTGACACGTGGGACTCACTACTTTCTACAGTGCCATCCAACATGGCGTCCAAGTATATGAAAACCAATTCGAAACCAGTTCAGGGGCTTCGTTTGTAGGTATTGAAAGTTACAAGGGGTAGGATATCCAATTTTGACGTTAAGGAGGCGTGCATGATACGCGGTCCGTCCGTTGTCTCTATGTATAGGAACGTTATAGTATACATATAAAGTTTGATTTTATAAGTATAAACTTTATATATATATATATATATATATTATTTATATGTATATATGTATGTACACAAAATTATACGAATAAACTTCATGCATGTACCTATAAAGTTTGTAGTTACATGCGTACACGTATAATTTCTTTTACAAAAAAAGAAAAAAATTTGAGAAAAATAAAATGTGCACACGGGCTGGCCCATTTGCCTGAATTCGGCTTGGTCCAGAGAAATAGAGAACCACTAAACAGAAAAAAGGGAAATCCTAGCATACATGCCAACATGTGCTGGGCTAAAATAGAAAATCTGACAGCGCTCAACCTGGCCCAAAAAGGAATGCTGTGTGATCGCGCGTGCAGTTGATCGCCCAATAGGGTATTCGGAGTTAAGGAGTGTATTTGAGACAAACATAAAGAGTTTAGGGGCGTAGATTAGACTAGTATAGATATAAGAGCCCAACAAGGAGAAGAAGAAAGTGGGCAGGCAGGCCCAAGTCCATTAAATTCCGTGAGGCATAAGTTGGGCCTCAACTGCACACCGCACCGGAAGACAGAGGTAGCACGTACAGCCAGGCAGGCCCAGGGATCCTCCTACTGTGATAAGGCTATAACAAATTTCACAAACCAATTTATTTAGTATAAGCTTCGCATGCCTTCCACCCAAACAATCATGGTGTGTGAACTTGTGCATTTATAAGATTAAAAATATAATAGCAAAATATCCGCATGTTGCACTTAGTAGTAACTAGATGAGTAATATTTGATCTCAACAATTTATTGAAGCACTTAAGCCTGATGATAATCATCGGACAATACGTACAGTAACCATAAAGGCATGTTTGTTTTTGGACAATTAGTTTGCTTCACATGTACGGGATGTGGATGATGCTTCTGACATGTGGGCTCGATGATTGTATCATCGGAGGAATGGATGGGTGAACGATTGCTTTGCGTAGAAGGCGGCGGATGGAAAAATTTGCATGACGAATGGAAAAAATGATACTTCTTTTAATAAGTAGATAAGCCTAGCGGGCATAAATTGGAAATAAAACATAACGATGTTAGGGGTATTATACACTCTCTCTCTCTTTGTACTCTTTGTAGGCTGAGGTCATTAATTATTATATTGAAACTTTATTTGGCGTCGATGGCCTTAGTGTTTCCTCAGCCATCAGATCAAGCGGTATTTCCCTTGGTTCGGTCTCATTGTCTTCGACTTCTGTTACCTACCCACTCATTTCTACCCCGTCAAGTGCAACGTTACGCTTAAGAAGGTATCTATGTATCGAGCTGACACGGTCTTCATTCGTTGTAGACATTGCATTTACTCTTCGAGCTCACTCCTTGGATACTTCACGTCCCCACAGACGATGCTAGGTCACGAACAAGTTTGGGGTAGGCGGGAATGTACGAATTCCTCGCATATCCTGAGAATGAACTCGAAATGAAAAGTTTGGGGTAGGTGGAAAAGTACGAATTCCCCGTATATCCTGAGAATGAACTCGAAATATAAATGCTAAATATACTGGATGATATTTTACTATTTATCATTCCCCTTGCTCCAGGATTTGGACCGGTTTAAATACCCTTCAACCGTACACATGACATTACAATTTTGCCCCTTAAGGACCTTAAAAAATTGCTATAATACCCCTATAAAGTTATGACCCTAGAAATGCATTGGTACATTCTGTGGTCCTCCGAGGGCTTTCGGTGTCAGCTAGCAGGAGTGGTTGGAGTGATCCCCGATAAAAGTACACTCATTGCTCGATGACATATTTTACAAGTCTTTGTCGTCTTGGTCGAATGCTAATTCTTACATGAGGGTTCGAATACTTTTTTTTTACTTGTTGATCCCTTGATGTTTTTTACTATAAGTAAAAGCCTTATTGAGTAGGAAAAACTATTCGAGTAGATTGCCGTTAGTGAAAACCTTTTTGAGTTAGAAAGACTGCTCGAATAAAATTTGTTACGTGTGAAAATCATTTTGACCTGTTTAGTAAAGATGTTTAGATCGAATAAAGCAGAAGGCGTTTACCACTAACCCCTAGGCATCGCCATTGGCTTTCTTTTTCTTTCGGTGTGTGCTCAAATCGACCCGAGCTTAATTTGTGCTGCCGGATGAGGTCGATTCTGCTAGATGATACCTCCTCTCTTTGCTAATGTCACCAGATCCAGATTACCTAAAATTTGGTTCTATACAGATTAATCAGCACACGAGTGCATTGTGCGATGGCTGTGGTGGGGGCGACAGCTGTGCAAGGCGGCGACGTGGCAACACCATAGCATCGGGCATCAGTGCACTTGTTTGTGAAGACCTTCAGTGGATGTGGAGATATTTTGAAGAGTACCGCTGCTTCTTATTTGCTTAATGCCTTGCGAATAGGATGTTTCAGTTAATCAGTTCACTTGTGCTTGATTTTTTAGAATTTGGAGTCTGAAAATATCTTTTTTTAACCTTTTTTTCTGACCTGATTTTGTATATGTTTCATGCGTGCTATCTAGCTGCGTGGGAATTGTGCGGGGTACCGATCGATCATTTGTTGGGCGTGGCCACGTGGGCCTTTGCGGGGATCGGACACCCAACGACGGAGAAAGGCAAATATAAAATGACATAATCACCAAGCAAAGCGACGGACGAAAAAAACAGCGGAAGACTTATGCATTTTTTAATTACTAGCAAAATTATTCGTGTGTTGGAACGAGACGACGATGTGAAAAAAGAAGTAGGCGATAGTGTAGGAGCTCCGAGCGACAACGGAAGGGAAAGATGCAGGTACGGCGCTGGAGCTCCGAGCAGCGATGGGAGGGAGGGGCGTAGGCGTGGCGCGGGGAGCGACGCGGATGGGGACGGGAGGAAAGGGCGCATGAGATCTTTTTTTTCTATCCAAACTTTTTCTTTCTTTTCAGCATTGGGACTGCGGGTTAATTTTATAAACACTCAAGCGTTTTTTGCAAAATAATCAGGTGGACGAAAATTTTGAGTAGAAACACTACGTGCTTTATATATATATATATATAACTAGCAAAAATGCCCGTGCGTTCCAACGGGTGACAAAAAATACGTTGCACACAGGATACTGATTTTTTTGTCAAGTTAATTATATAGCATGATGAATTTATGAATGTTTGGTAGTCGTGGCGTGAGACGTGGCACGGATAGGGACGGGAGGAGGCGCATGTGGTTTTTTTTTTATCCAAGCCCTCTATTTCTTTTCAGTATTGGGACTGCGGGTTAATTTTATAAACACTCAAGGGGTTTTCTATAAAATAGCCAATGGACGAAAATTTTGGATAAAAACTAGATAGTTAGTTATAGATTATAGAATATATATATAGATATAGATATAGATATGTTTCAGATCGAACATCATTTATCAAAATGATTAGAAGCTATATACAAATAAAAAAGTACGTATTTGGCCCTCAAAGTGTTACAGTATATATATACTGTAGTTGCGTTGGATTCTGTTGAAACATAAAAGGTAAAAGGAAATTATACGACCTTAACTCAACTCCACTATATATATCTATCTATACAAGTAAAAAGGTACGAGTATACAACCAAAAAAAGCATGACCTGATTGAGGCTTTACAACATCATTTCTTACTGTTAGACTGAAAATATATACTCCTACATTCACTGATCGATCAGTGATCGTCTCCTCACATGCATTTCCTGCCTTGTGCAGAGGAACGAACGAATCGATCAGAACGCTGATGCACGTACGATTCGATCGAGTTGACATCCAACATGTATGTACTGCAAAGTGCGCTCCAGTACAAACATGTCAGTCATGTTCATTCATTCATCCATCCGCAGGGTCACATGGGACTGCGATCATTATTATTTGTTTTGGATCTTACTAGTAGCTGTCACAGTACTTTTGCTTCCTGTTTGCAAAAGTAGCATGGTGTAGTATAGCGTGCTCATGCAACTCCGATTTAGCTACCAGTTACAATACTTTTTTTCATATTTTTATTTTGTATGTCATTTAAATAGTTATAAAAAATATTTATACGATTTTCATGTTGTTCTGATAGTACCATCTTAAATTATTGTATGCAATAATTTTCATGTTGCTTGCAGGAGGCTGGAGGCATATATATTGTGCAGCAGTATATATAATTCTACAAGCTAGCTAACTGCAGGCTGCAGGCAAGTGAATTGAAGGGATCGACAAATTTGGAGATCATGAGTCGAGACATTTGAGCGAGGTAAATATTGCTATATATATATTCTCAATCGACATATTTGCTGACCTGAGGACGACGGACTTCGCTCTACGTCTTCGTTGGCTCTGGCTTCAGCGCTCGGGCCATCCCTATTGAGTCGACCTCAAGGCCTCCCTCAAGCGGTGCGTCTTCGACATATTTGCAGCATCTACCTTTTTTGTGTCCGATGACGGTGCATCGGCTCTGTTTTGGACATACTAAAGGATTGATGGTCGCTTAGTGGCCTCCTTGGTGTTGGACCTTTTCTTTGTCGTGCCTCCACGTCTTCGAGCATCACGCACAGGCACTTCTGGTCTTGCTGACAACTCTTGGGTAAGAGACATTCATGACGCTCTCACGGTCCCCATCATCTCCTAATTCCTGGTGGTTTGGGATGCTGTGTTTCCCGTCCAACTCTTTCTAGGCATGGAGAGCCGTTTTATCTGATGTTGGACAAGCGATCAACGGTACTCAGCCTCGCTCGGCTTACCAGGCTTTTTTTCTCAGCCAACACTCTTTTGCTTGTGCAAATCTATTATAGCAAGCCAAAGACCATGCTAAATGTAAGTTTTTCCTTTGCCTTGCACTCCAGAAGTGTTGCTGGACGCTCGACCTTCTGCAGAAGCATGGCATTGATAGCCATTCGGCTTGCCTCTTTTGCACCGAAGAGCTTGAAACGGCGAGCCACATACTCCTTGACTGTGTGTTCACTTGTCAAGTCTGGCACCGTCTGTTGTCCATGACCGTTGGCATGACCTTGCTCCTTTCCACGTACGATTGCACGCTTCAGGTCTAGTGATCAACTTCTAGGTCCTGCCTGTAGGAACATCTTCGCAAAAGGCTTTGACTCCGTAGTCCTCTTGGGTTTTCTGGTAGCTTTGGAAGGACCGGAACTCCAGGATCTTTGATTTCTCTCTCTTATCGGTTTCAGCGGTTCTGGAATCCATCCTACAGGAAGACCGTCTGTGGTCAACTACCGACGCCACTGCTTTTAGGATTATGTTAGGAGGATAGTGGTGTGCCACCCTCCCTGTCCCGTGTATATACATCTTTGTAGTAGTAGTTTTTTTAGTTTTTCTTAGCAGATTCTTTTTATTATGTTTTGTCCATTCGGCAATGGCATCCGACAGTTACATTGCGTAACTTTTAAACTCTTTAATTCTTTACATGAAAAATATGTATCCTCGATCGGATATGTAATGTAGTGTTAGTTTGTGCCTCGCCGACCACTACATAAACCGCAGGCGGAGAAAGCTCGAAGAGCTTCCCTTCATTCGCTTCGCGGGACTCGCACGCAACACATAGCTGGAAGTTAGAGGGCCCGTACTACCTGCCTAACCCTTCGCTCCGAGGGACCGCTTGAAGGTGGATATTACAACTAATTAATTAACCAAGCTATAAAACGTTGTGGTATAATTAAGGGTGGTATCCTTAATTATTAGCTAAATTAATGTTGGTGGACGCTTAATTGGTTGTCCTACATATATAAGATTAGTCTCAATAAGGTTTTATGGGATGCTTCACATATATTAAATAAGATGTCACATCAATAAATAGATTTATAGTTTTTTCATGAAACGATGAGGAGGAAAGAGAAAAGGTTTCATGGAGATGAAACTATAGAACGTTGTTTTCAAAACCTTGAAAACCGAGTGAAACTCACAATGAGAGATTTCCTTAGTTTCATAGACTGCTTCTTATTCGTCGCATCATGAAACTGTGAGACTGGTGAGTAAAAAAACTAAAATTACTTATGAAACTGTATGATAAAACTATGCATATTTCATTGTATTTTATGATAAGAAAACTAAAAAAACGAAATCTTACATTGCAACTGGCATAACATATCGATCAGCGGCTAGCTCTCTCTGGACATCCATGCATGTTGGCTGATCAATGTCGGGGGATTATTGGACTCGACGTCCGACAATTTAATTTGATGTGGTATGTACGAGTACTGACCATAACTTGACTATTAATTAGGAGTACTTACTACTCTAGTACGATCCTGGGGACTGATGAGTGATGATTAATCCAATCCAAGGTCTGGCGGGCCATCATATCCTATTTGTACATATAGTATATATTAGTTGGGCCTGTACGTACGTGGCCTTTCTGCTTGATTGTATGTACAGCCCAGGTGCAATATACATTCATGTTAAAAGTTGTTACATAACTCTCGAAAGGTCACGGCCAGTTATTAGACATCGTAGAAATAAGATAATTAATTGTTGGACACCAAATATATTATTTTAATATATCAAGTATAAATTATAGAAAAAGAAACTTTAAGAAAAGATATGTTTGCCCATGAGTCTCGTTTCTTTGACCCGACCAGATATAGTTAGAACATGACACAGACCAGAGGAGTGAGAATGGAGTACTAGATCGGTGTAAAGTGAGAATAGTTTAGGTCTGTTTCAAACATACCCAGTCGCCTTATAAGCCAATCGGTACTTTAAATTTGCACGCTATTTCTCTCTCCGTTTGCATCAAGTTAATTGAAATCGATCGATCGGTCAGAATATATGGGCGCGTGGGCAGGTCGATGGATCATCGATCAGGTTGGCGCGGCATGCAGAGCCATATATATGCATCTATCTAATTTGGTCATTAAATTAAGAAGAAATATAATCAACAAGGCAAATTAACACACACAAAAACAAAAAGGAATTAACCTAGCTAGCTAGCTAGCTACATTTTGAAACGAAACGAAGTGAGTTGGAGTAGTTAGTAGATGAGAAATCACAATCAGTTGCGCACGATCGATATATAATATGAAGACTTTGAGTGACATAACGAGATGAATGCATATGCATGCAAGGAGACAAATTAAAATCGATCGATCGATGCATATCGAGGAGGGGGATGAGCAAGTAATTAATTAATAAAGCAGATGATCCTAGCAGCTAGGTTATAGGTTAGCATGGTGGTGGAAAGGAATTATTCTTGGAGGGGGCCTCTTGCTCTGGCTATCTTTTGGACGCCGTGCATGGCCGTCTTGTTGCTTTGCATGCTAAAAAGCAGCAGCTGGCGCGCGCTGCTGGATCGATCATTGCAGTACTAGCTATAGCTAGCTTTGTACGTAGTGGCCTTACTGGCCCCGATCGATCACGGGCTGCGCTAAACTACAAATCATGGATTTATATTATCTCATTCCGAATGCCCTTTCCATCCAGCTAACTCTTGCCCGGCGGTTTTCTTGCTATATAGCTCCCATCCATCCATCCATCCATATCGCGATCAATATATATGTATGTATGTATGTATGCGCAATTGGGCACCAACCATATCGATCGTACCCACCTCCATCCTCTCCTGCTATATATAGCTAGCTCTGCATGCATTATTTTCTTGACATGCGGTTGTACGTGCATGTATGTTTCTTGCATATATACCAATAATATACATATATGTCCATGTGCATTGCAATAGACCTGTATGAATGGAAATAGGCTAGGAGTGTGGATCAATCATAATGGACATGATCCTACCTTTTTTTTTCGTTAACGATGGTCTTTTTTTTTGTTACAAACCACTTCGTTTTCTTCGGGAGGCGGTGGTGACGTGCTCTGTGCAATGTGAGGGCAGGGAGGGTAGGAGGCGGACCAACGATATCCCCATTTCTTATATTAGTAATACGATTAGTGGTGTATGGTTAAAATAACTATTGACAACAAACTCTTAATTAGAAAACCAAATAATGTAGACCACATCACCCTCTATCAAATCTACACGCTGAGGACAAAAAACAAAACTAAACTAAAATACCATCGTATTTGCAGCTGGACTTGTCATTTCTTTCTTTATCGAGGGATTGAATTTGAACTTACATTATAGATGATACAACAACCTATTTCGTAGTTTCTAATTCCTTGATATATGCATGGTGCATGTTATATCCCTCCATCGCATTGGATATTCTAATTTCAACTAAAAAAAGATCATCCCATACAAATTTCAACAAAACTAGCTAGGTTCGGCCAAAGCCGACACAGACAGTGGCTTCCTATTCATCAGACCCCACGCGCTCCCATTCAGTATCGATTTGTTTACTGGTTTTTTAGAAAGATCGGGCGCTATATCGATATATCTTAATTAGTACTTTGAACAAAAACAAGCGTCCATGGGAACGTACCCTGCACGACATATATATATTCTGCATGCGACAAAAACCTAGGAATCGATCGATCTCGATCTAGCGTTCGACTAGTCAACTTCAGTAGTTGAGACTTGAGACATACGCGTGCCCGATATATATATGTACGTATGTGTATGAATAGTAGTCCTTATGTTCGTTTAGCTCAATCGTACCTGCATATATACATGTCATCAGATCCTTTTGATTTATTAACTATTACGTACGTACGTCCATGTGTGTGCAATAATCATGCATGCATGCTGCACACCCAATAATTTACTACAGATTAAATAGTTAGTTAACCGGCCTCTTTATATATTTTTTCATTGCAAAACTCGGTTGATATTTCAACGTTCATATATGCACACCTACCTAGCATTTGGATGCATTTTGCAGGCATGCATATGTAGGAGACAAGCTGTCAAACTTAACAGCTCAAGATATAGTATGGGTGCCATAGATCGGTTCTGATCAGACAAAACATCATTCCCGATAGCTAAACCACGCATGCAGCAGCCACATATGACCATGGATCCTAGATATTTTAGTTAGCACAGTTGTTTCTTGAGGAACATATATATAATTAATGTATATATGTATACCGACACTCCTCCCTCGCACACTGATCAGGAAAAATATTTTTTTGTGTTATTTATATACGCATGCTGAAGTAAGTATGGGGCCGGACAGCTTGTTTAATTTGGGGGAAGTCATTTATTTTATGCTCCTTAATTAAACCTGGCGTAGCTATATGTATCATGTATGATATTGAGACAGAGAGTGCGTGCGTTCAATCATATATATAATCATAACTTTACTTTGTCATTAGGTTTAATTTATCTTTAAAAGATTACACCGGCGCATCTCGAAATTAACGGAACTCTTATAATTTTAAAGATGGACTCGTCCAAATAAATAATTGAGCCCGGCCACTGGCTAGTAGCTAGTTATGGCACCCTGCTTTGGTTTGTAGAATAGTTCAATTTGCAGCTTGCATGCAGATACTTAATTCCACATGCAAGCGCAATTGAGAGAAGTGAGATAGTAGTGATAAAAATGCATGCGATCTTGAATATAATTAATATTAACAAGGAGGAGGAGTATAATATCTTTGTGTTGTGAAAACAAATTAACAGCGGCACTTAATTATTTGAGAGGAACAAACAAGACGCTAGCTAGTAGAAGCGATTGGGACCGATCGATCGATGCAACAACAAGAGGTAGCGCACGTACAGTAATACACACTAGCTAGTACGTACGTACGTGTATATATAGCAGGCAGAAGAGACCACCACAGTACGTACCCCATGCATATATATATATATATATATATATATATATATATATATATATATGATGGAGTATATATATGATGAGTACAAATTAACACACTTAATTAATTATATATATGCAGATATACATATACACGTAGAAAAATAAAGAAGCAGGTACATATAGTCGTGAAACACAATCATAATCTCTCATCAATTATAACTGCAGGAGGAAGTAAGGAAACGCTTGCATGCAGATACATATATGTATATGATTTGAAGGAAGGTAGATAGCTTAGGCACAAATAGGAGTTGTATTGTAGGTACGTCGTCGTACATACGTAGGTAGTGAAGAGTGGAAGGATGCTGCGATCGGTTCAGCTAGTTGCTGCACTGGAAGCCGGAGGGGACGGTGCGGCCGCAGTAGTTGACGAGGAGGCTGAGGTTGATGGGGAGGTTGAGGTTGATGCCGAGGATGTTGGCACGCAGCGCGGTGCAGAGGCAGACGGCGGCCTCGAGGTCGGCGAGCCCCTGGATGAGGGTGCAACACGGCTGCCGCGGCGGTGTCCCCAACTGCACGTTTATCAGCCCGTTCAGCACGTTCGCGCACACCCCGAGCTTCAGCGCGTCGATCGGGCATCGTCCGCCGCTGCTGCTGCTCCCACCGCCGCCTCCTGACCCTCCGCCGCCGCCGCCGCCGCCGCTGCTTCCGCCGCTGCCTCCTCCTCCTGACCCTCCTCCGCCGCCTGACCCGCCACCACTTGATCCTCCGCCTCCGCCTGATCCTCCGCTTCCTCCACCACCTGAACCTCCTCCGCTCCCACCACCCCCACGCCCTCCGCCTCCTCCACCGCCGCCTCCTCCTCCTCCTCCTCCGCCGGGACTAGGGCAGGAGCCGCACTGGCAGCCGCAGGCGTCGGACAAGGTGAAGAAGAGGAGGTTGAGAGCCAGGAGCGTGGCGATCACAGCAGCTTTCTTCGCCATGGCGCACTGCAGCTGCAGATCTCTATGCCTGCTTGCTACCCGGTACGTGTCAGTGTGGTGTGTGTCAGCTTCACATCTCTTGCCCTGCACTCATATTTATATCGATCGATCGACCCGCTCCGATCCAATTAATTAATCACCTACATCATATCTATCACTTAACTTAATTAACTGGAGTTTAACTAGTAAGATTTCATCTTAGCTGCACGCCACATCTCTATCAAAAGTATGGTTTCCTTTCTTCTCCCTAATTTTCAACAGAATTAGTAGAATCCCTGCCAAACGAGTTATTTTACATTAATTCTGAAAAAAATTATTTTAAGTAATTCAACAATTTTACATAGAGAGTAAAAATCATCTAAAACCATTTTTTCCTCAGAATCACTTGAGATCAGTATCTCTCAAGAATCACTTGAAATATATATACTTTATTATAGTGATTCTGATTCTCTACAGAATCTGATTTAGAAAAATCAAAATGTAAAATCAGAGAATCACAAAATCAAAAGCCCTACCAAACGGACCATATATATACATAGGGGTGGGCATTCGGTAAAAACCGCAACTTTGGTTCGGTTTTTTCCTTCTCAGAGTTTGGTTTAACACAAATGAACAACCGATCGGTCTTTATAAAAAGGGAAACCGCAAACTTCGGGTTCGGTTTTTTGTTTTTACCGAAAAAACCGAAGAACAACAGCACTGGCCTTGCTTGCGCGGAGGGAGGCAGCCGGGTCGGCCGGCCGGCGGTGGCGCGGCGTGGAGGGAGGGGGAAGGCGAGTGACGCGGCGCGGACGTGGAGGAGGCCGACCGGCGGCGGCGCGCCACAGAGGGAGGGGCCGAGAGGAAGGGCACAACACGGCCGCGCGATGGAGGGGGCGAGGCGGGGCCGGCGATGGCGCGGCGCGGAGGGAGGGGCTGGGGCGGCGGCACAGCGCTGACGTGAAGGATTCCGGCCGGCGGCGGTGCGCCGCGTAGAGAGGGAAAAGGCACGGCGCGACCGCACGGCGGAGGGGGCAAGGCGGGGCCAACGGTGGCACGACGCGCGGAGGGAGGGGGCCGATGGCGCACGGAGGGAGGAGGCCTGCGGCGGGTTGCGCTGTGCGGAGATGAAGGTCCGCGCCGAATCGCCAATGGCAGCATGCTGTGTAGGCGAGAGAGATGGAGGACGACGTGTTGTGCCGCCTGTACGGGGCGAGAGAGATGGGTTCAATTTTTTTGGTATTCGGTTTTCATACATAAAAAACCGAACGCGCACCTATTTACTCGGTTTATGCAATGTCAAGAACCGAAACCAACAACCGAAAAACCAAAAATAAATTTCGGTTCGGTTCGGTGCGGTTTAGTTTTTTTCGGTTTTCGGTTGGAAAGTGCCCACCCCTATATATACAGTGACCTAGATTCATGGGTTAATCGCAATCGCAAGTGTGTGTGGCTACCAGCTAGTATAGGCCAAGGACGAGTGTACTAGTGGGCTTTTGGTAGTAGCTTAGCTGGCCAAGGACGATCGAGTTGAAAACCCAATACAAAAGGCAAGCTCTAGCTATAGCTACCGAGCACATATATGCATGCCAGGGCCGATCGATATTTCGATATAATATCGCAAAAATCATACGAACTATTTAACCTTAATCAGTGCAAACTTTATTGTTTCAATCAAATACCTTTAACTTTTGAAATGGATATTATTCTTATGATCCAATTAACCGTGTTTCATTTAACTTTTGAAACGGATATTATTCTTATGATCCAATTAACCATGTTTTATTTGTTGTCATTTAATCTTTATAACAATGTCTCACATAATTATATTCGGATATTATATATATATATATTACTAGCAAAATACCCGTGCATTGCAACGGGACGACGACGTAGGGAGGGAAGCAGTCAGAGGGTGAAGGTCAAGCGGCGGCGCGGGAGCTCCGAGCGACGACGGGAGGGAGGGGCGCAGGAGCGGCGCGGGGCACGGCGCGGATGGGGACGGAAGAGAGGAACGCAAGAGGGTTTTTTTAATCCAAACCCTCCCTTTCTTTTTAGCATTGGGACTACGAGTTAATTATATAAACACTCAAGGGGTTTTCTGTAAAATAACTCATTTTCTTCTCTAACTTGGTTTTTTTAAAATAGCCAGGCGGACTGCGGGTTAATTTCGGAAAAACTCAAGGAGTTTTCTGTAAAATAGCCAGGCAAAATAAAATTTAGGTAAAAACACTACTTACTTTATAGATAGTTAGTTATAGATATAGATATAGATATAGATAAATTACTTTTATCATATATGCAAATTACTTTTTAGATTTGATTAAACTACTTCCTAGAATTTATGAATGTCAATTCAATAAAGCCTAAAAATAATTTACACATATTATAAAAGTGACTTAACATTAACACAAAATGAAAGTGAGTTATCATGGCATTAAAAGTAAATCTGTTATGAGGGTATAAACATGGGTCTATCTAAAAATTAAATTAAGTCAATACAAGTTATAGAACTAACTAACGACACCTTTCAATAAAAGTAACATATTCACAATACTATGAATTTATAAGAAGTAATGTAATCAAATCTAAAAGTAATTTACAAATATGATAAAAGTAATTTACACATATAATAAAAATAATTTACCACCCATATATTTCATTCATTACAATATAACAATGTAAGATATTGTTATAAAGATTTAATTATAATGGATAGACTATTACGTAAGATGTTGTTATATTTTATAGGTTTGTTCCGTAAACCTTTCGATTCATCCACGAGACAAGTGTTTACCCTCATATCGATCTAAATCGGTATGGAGGCTGGTTTGACCTCTAAATCGGCTTCGTTAGCCAGTTTAATTTTTTTAAACCCATCTTGATTTGGAGTTTTCTATATCGAGTTGGTTGACGACTTAGTTAACATCGTAAATTTTTAGATGAGTCTTTGGTTAGCCGAACAAATACATCTTTTGAAAAGATATATGTGTCGTACATACTGCATGCTACCCTCCTCTTGCCTGCCTCCTCCCCTTTGCTCAACTCTTGCTGGTACTGGTTGTATCATGTATTATATTTACATATGGGAAATTAAAGGGGAGAACATCAGGTACAACCACCAATTCAGTGCAAACATGCAACCTTTACTTTACACCGTTGCACCGTTGGATTGGAGATGTGCCATCCAGATCGAACGCCTCTTCTCACTTTATATAAGAGCGGCACACCCTCACTTTAAGTGTATTTCTAAATAGTGGTATTATTTATGCCTGAATTTATCTTTTTTCATTTTTTATAGATCGAGTTTGAATATGATTTTTTGGGAGAGCGGTAGATGTTATATACTACTCTATATTGCAGAGATTTTTAAATTTTTTTTATAACCATTATATTGAATTTGAGAGAAAAAAAGTCATACGAGGGAACACCCGTTCATGAGATTATAATCTTCGTCCATCCTACCTATTCTAAGACAAGGAAGTATTTATTTATAAATTTCAAAATGATTAAATTTTAAAATAAATGATACAATATGGTTTGCATGACGGGCGGCAGGCCCTGATCTTATCTGTACGTACGTATACTATACTTCTCGTGACAAGCTAGCTAGCTAGATTGCTGTCCATCATCATCGGCTATTCAGCTACAGATAGCAGCTTCACAATCCCGATACTACATCGAAATTCGCTTACGAGCGATATCGTCGGGTTCATATAATCCATCGAAAAACCAATAAAAAATAAAATTCAAAAAAATTGTTACAAATTAAAAACTTTTTTTAACTTAGACAAAAAATTGAGTAGTTTTGTATTTTCGATCCGTTCCAAAAGTCTACATTTCACGAAATCAAAACTGAATTTCGTGAAATTGCAAACCCCGCGGTTAGTACGAAAACTCCTAAAGGTGCCGGTTGGGAAACCCTAATAGGTACCGATTTTTTCAACCGGCATCTATTGGTCGGCATCTATAGAAAAATCAATAGGTGCTGGTCTAAGGACCGACACCTTTAAGATTAAAAAAAATCTGGTTCGTCCGAGCTCCATCACATTCATGCACAGATCGATCCAATCCACAACACCATAAATCCACATATCCATCCACGACAACATCCACAGATCAATCACAAAAAACCATAGATAAATTTAATCCTCCACAAATTCATATATCAATCATCCATGATTCATCCACAGACTTCTCCACAAATAAAAAAAATCAAAGATTCACACATCAGATCACAAACAAAAAAACCTCGAGCTCGGTCACCGTCCGACGCCGGCCGCCCGCGTCCCCGTCCCCATGCAACGTCCCTCCCACCTTTCGCCGTCGCAAATCTGAGGGGAGAGAGGGACGAGAGAGAGAGGGAGCCCGATGTCGGCTGCCGCGTCCCCGTCCCCATGCGTCGCCTCTCCCGTCGTTCGCCGTCACAGATCTGAGGGAGAGAGGGGCAAGAGAGAGGGAGACCAACGCCGCTGCCGCCTTCCGCAGCAGCGCGCCTCCCGCCGCCAGTCCACCCGCCACCGCCTGAGAGATGTGATGAAGAGACTACACAGAACGTAAGAAAAGATATAAAGGAGAGAGGAGAGAGTGATGAGAGTTGTCGATGCGTGTGCTCGACACGCGGGAATCCGAGGGACCCCCTTTTTGGTTCGGCATAGGGGAACGATGAATTAGGGTTCAAACTTGAGATGAGGTAGATGGAAGGCAGGAAAGTGGAGAAAAGCCGTAATCACAAAGGACACAGAAGAATTATACAGGTTCGGACCGCCAGGGAGGCGTAACACCCTACTCTTGTTCTTTGTGTTATATGTGGGATCAATTACAAGGATTGGTGTGGGTGTTCTTCCTGGGGGAAGCTAGAGCTGATGACTGGGATGAAAATGCTCAAGGCCCAAGGTTGAAGAGGCCGAGCAAAAGACTAATCCAGGAAGCTAACTCTCAAACCGCCGAACCAGCAGAACCTCCGAACAGTTTTTTGGAACCCCCTCTATCATGGACTTGGGCCTCTTTTTATAGTGCAAGGGGACACCACAGTAGTCCTAGCTTTCTCTACTCCTCTCCACGTGATGGGGTGGTTCTTGCCCTGTCTTGTCGGGGAAGCTACCCCTATTTCTGTTCCTGTTGCCGCGTCACGGGAGTTGGTAGAGAAAACGGGCGTCGCGGCTGCCATGCTGCTGACGTGAGGATGGGCCAACCTACCTACTTCAGCGGGGCCTACCGGTCAGTGGCCCTCCGCTTGGAGAGGGGTCGATGCATCACCTTCAGCACTCGTGTTCTCTTTCCCACGCGGCCGTCCAACGCATTTAAGGCGACTGGACGGGGCGTGGAGGGAGGCGTGCGTGGAATGACCATGCGACCATACTGCGGTCGCCGTCAAAGACTTTATACCCTCTTTCCCTCGAGACGAGCAAAAATGGTGATGATGAGCGGCTGTCAGACGTGCCTCACGTCGCAATAAATACGACGGGGCAGGCGTCTGGCCTCTCTCTAGGCATTAAATACGGTGGTTGGCAGTTGGCAGTTGATCTCGCTCCTCTCTCGGAGAGGTGCGGGATGATGGACGGGGGGTCCGGATGATCCCGAACCGTGCCATCCGAGAGAGCGGTGGCCTCCGGGCAGCCCCCGAGCCAACTCCTTCTTGGGATGGCCACGTGGCCGCCCGTGGCCCGGACCACATGAGCTGTTCAGGACGTGTCTTTGGGGCGCACTGGTAAGCAAAGGTATCTCCCTTCTTTAGATACCATATTCTCATTATACCCCCGGACCCATATCACCGACAAGAGTGATGGACACTGCGTGCTCGATTCGGATGAGAAGGACGCGCTCGGCTCGGATAAGGCCGACCTTTGGCCGGTTTATTTTTATAGGTGTCGGGTTTTTTTAAAAGACTGACACATATAATATATTATAAGTGTTAGTTTTGTATTAGAACTGGCACCTATTGCTTTAATAGGTGTCGGTTTTTGTTGAACCGACACCTATTAGGCCGACACCTATAAATATTTTTGTAGTAGTGTATCTTAATTTGGTGCATGAAAGAGATCGATCTTATCGATGCATGATGTATATATGCAGATGCATATGTGTGTGTGTATATATATACATGGAGATGTTGGATATCATATTAATGTTTATGTATAAATGAATAAAGTGTTATTCAGTTCCATGAAATAGACATCTTGTATTGATCAATAAGTACGTGACTTATTTATGAGACTCTTTATGTATGAATCTATTTCTAAACGATCCCTGATCATATATCATATTGTTGGAACAAATATGATTCTAAGATCGACATGTTTATTGATTGATGATCATGTCTCATAGATCATGGGTATGGAGATAACAAATCAATAAACATGGACATATGTGTTAGAGAACACATTGTTGGATAGACCCACCATGAGACACTACAAGAATTAATGTGCCATTAGTTGGTCTCAGGTAGTGTTGGTACAAAGTCCTTAAACCTGAGATCACCATGGATTCCAACATGTGGAGTAGCCTATTTTGGGACTACCAAACGCTATTCCGTAACTGGGTAGTTATAAAGGTAGTTTTCGGGTTTGCTATGAAACATGGAGTGGGATGTGAGTGATCAAGATGGAATTTGCCCCTCCTTTGGAGAGATATGTCCGGCCCTCGAGGTACCGGATTATGGAAATGCATGGTCATGCCGAGTTGATTGAGGAGTCAATCAACGCGATAATCCAATACGGTTCGAGTGAAAGGTTAAGCTATTGAAGGGATGGCACACATCTTGCCTATAGCTTAACTGGTATCGTGAGGCAAAGGGATTTGTGTACACATTACAGGTTCAGAGCCAATATTATTCTTGTATACTATGGTGTCAATATGTGCCGCTAGGCGCCGTTGTGCGACTGGCCTGGCCGAGTTGGACTCGAGCCGACGATCGGCTAAGCTAGACTATAGCCGAAACCGAGTATACCTGAACCTACTGTGGTCGCACGCTTAAGGGGATAAGAACAGCATTCGAGTTGGACTCGACACGGCTCGATCGGATAGGGATCCGATCGGATAGAGTCCTATGGGCTTACGACGTATGGGCGGCCAACTCTATGAGATTCGGATGGGATCCGATTCAAAATAGAGTCCTGATCGGCCACGAGTCCCAGTCGGCCAACTCTATATAAAGGGGTGAGGGGTGGAGAGCTGCGTAGGAAATCAAGTCAATTGATTGCGCCAAAATCAATCTGATCACACGCGGCTTTAGAAGTCGTCGAGATCAAACTCCACGGAAACCCTCCCCACCTTCGAGCCAAACCCTAGCCTTGCATCGCGTGCTAGCACACGGGTGTTCGGCGTTCTGTCCCCGGACGTGTGGATACCGGTAGAGGCGCTGCTACGTTGCACGCTGTTCATCGGCTGTGGAGGAATCGGCTGCGGTCGAGCGCATCGGAGCGAGGCGCGAGAACACAGTCGGACGATTCGGATCGGCTACGGCATCCGCAAATCGGCTGACTGGCGAATCGGCTGTCCCCGGGAATCGGCTACACAGTTCCAGATCGGATAGCCCTGATTGGCTGTTTCCGCTACACACTCCAATCGGTAACGATCTATCGGTCCTTACTTGCAAGTGTTCCTGGTTTGCGCGGTTAAAAGTTTTTATTTTTTGGCTAGCGTAGCCTCCGCGTAACCCTTCACTAAACATCAGTTACAACTCCACCAGTTTGTTACACCAGTTGCAACACACCAATATCGTCGACCGCCCAATTGTAACTGGTTGCAACTCTAGTTGCAACTTCATCTAAACACCAGTTGCAACTCCACCAGTTGCGACACACCAATATCACCGACTGCCCGCCCGCCCAGTTGCAACTCCAGTTGCAACTTCATCTAAACACCAGTGGAGTTGCAACTTCATCTAACACCAGTTGCAACTGGCGTGCAGGTCTAGTAGTTGACCAGTTGCAATACACTGTTGATCAGTTACAACACACTTGGTATGCTTGTTGCAACCTAATCTAAACACCAGTTGCAACTCCGCCGAAGGACTTCTCAGGAGGTCACTCATCCTAGTACTACTCTCGTCCAAGCACGCTTAACTTCACAGTTCTAATAAGATCCGGTGCTTTAGTGTCGGTCCCGACGAATCAGTCGGTGGGTTCGTATGTGGATTGGTGCGCTTGATTGGTTAGGTCGGTTGGCCTAGGTGCATTTTGTACCTGAAATGCACCCAGGCACATTATAGACACAGTGTGTGTATATAGTTGGGCTACTATGTAGCGTGTCGCACAGCCCCATCCCATGTGGCATGGCCGAATCTCTAATTTAAAAACTCAAATTGAAAATCCAAACCGTTCAAATTGTTCTACATATTAATATTAACTTTTAGACCAAATTTTATATTTTTTTTGAATTTTTTTACTATTTTATCGGATAGGTCAAAGATGCATTAATCCAACGATTTCTGGAGTATCTATTTTATTGCATCTTTGACCTATCCGATAAAATAGTAAAAAAATTGAAAAAAAATATAAAATTTGGTCTACAAGGAGATATTAATATGTAGAACAATTTGAACGGTTCGGATTTTTAATTTAAGTTTTAAATTAGAGATTCGGTTATACCACACGGGATAGGGTTGTGCGACGCGAGCCCAATCATCATATATATATATAATTATCTATAAAGAAAGTAGTGTTTCCATCCAAATTTTATTTTGTCCGGCTATTTTGCAGAAAACCCCTTGAGTTTTTCCGAAATTAACCCACAATCCACCTGACTATTTAGAAAAACACCAGTTATACATACGATAGAGCTTATCTTAACTACTTAAAAATCTACAACTTTTCGATCATCAAATCGATTTTTCGTCCAAATCTATAAAATTTCCGATCCGTATAACCTCTCGCTCCATTGTTGCCTCACTTTCCTCACCTCCAGCAGGCGAGCCCGACTTATGCGTCTCTTGTGTTGCCGTGCATTGCCCTGAGCGACGGCCGAACACACGCTACATGCGTGAGCTAGCACGCCGTCGTCGATATACATACAACTTTTCCTATTCATCAATATACTTTTCTACCTAATAATATCCAAGTCATAAATATTTTAAACTTTTACTAAATTTCTAATCAATTTAAAGTATCAGTAAGTCAATATCTATTTTCATTATATTTTTTACTTAATTTGGTAAATTAAATTAACTTACACTAAATGTCTATCTGATACTATTTCTTAATCAAGGTCGAGTGGTACGTAAAGGTTAAGATACCCTTCCTTTCAAAGTTATATATATGTATATATATATAAATATCTATAAAGTAAGTAGTGTTTCTATCCAAAATTTTCGTCCGTCTCTGGTTATTTTGCAAAAAACCCTTGAGTGTTTATAATATTAACCCGCAATCCCAATGCTGAAAAGAAAAGGAGGACTTAGATGAAAAAAAAGACCTCCTACGTCACTCTCTTCCGTCCCAATCCGCGCCTCGCCCCGCGCTGCGCCTGCGCCCCTCTCCCCGTCATCGCTCGGAGCTCCCGCGCCGTCACCTGGACCTTCGCCCTCCGCCTGCTTCCCTCCCTGTATCCTCATTCCGTTGCAATGCACGGGCATTTTGCTAGTGTGTGTGTATATATATATAGGCTTATCAGTGGCGCGCGCAGGCCATCCGTGTGGCGTGGCGAATCTCTAATTTGAAAACTCAAATTGAAAATCGAACCGTTCAAATTCTTCTACATATTAATATCGCCTTGTATATCAAATTTTATATTTTTTTGAATTTTTTTCTATTTTATCGATAGGTCAAAAATGCAATAATCCAACGATTCTCGGAGTATCTATTTTATTGCATTTTTGAACTATCTGATAAAATAGTAAAAAATTTAAAAAAATATAAAATTTGGTATACAAGGCCATATTAATATGTAGAATAATTTGAACGGTTTGATTTTCAATTTGAGTTTTCAAATTAGAGATTCGGCCACATCACACGGATGCTGCGACGCCACGAGTAACACATAGTATGTGCTTAATTTCACTATATATATATATATATATATATATATATATATATATATATATATATATATATAAAGCTGTACTCCACTCCTACTATACACCATATAGTATGTGCTTAATTTCATGCGTGCGTGCATGTTCGTGGGGAATTGAGGACGTACACGTACATGCATGAACAAATTAATTGTGCATCACATTCAGGAATCGCCCGGAAATACACGCATACTTACGTTGATCGCTAACACTCAAATATATGCACCTTGCTTACATGCATGCCACGTACTGTTGATTTATTAGGGACGAAGAAAGTACGTGCCTATCCTTATTCTTACCTTCATGTCAACTACCTTATATTGAATTATATATATATAATTAAACAGAAAAATATTATAATTGATTAAGAAGAAAGATTAGATGATAAAATTAAAAGATTGTAGTTTGTGGTTGGCAAAAAGGATAATGTAGATAGAGAAGTTATATTTTGAGATAAACTTTGATTATAAAAAATATTATATTTTGAGGCACATATATTAGTATTTGCAATTCAACAAGTTTTGGGCTGCATACACATATATTCAGACATACGTATGTCTATGATCGATCGGGATGTACGCGCGTAGATCTATAATTATTTATAAAGCAAGTAGCGTTTTTATCCAAAATTTTCGTTTACCTGGCTATTTTGTAGAAAACCCTTTGAGTGTTTATAAAATTAACCTTCTATCTAAAATTTTCGTCCGCCTGACTATTTTGCAGAAAATTTCTTGAGTGTTTATAAAATTAAACTGTAGTCCTAATAAATTATAATAAAGAAATGACATCCGTTAAACACACGAATATATTTATAGTATATATAATTGGAACTAGCTTGTCGGCTGTTCAGTACTTGCCTACTACTTGTACTTGCCCGGCCCTGCTGAATTTTGAAGCCGGCGGCCTGGAATTTGTTTTGCATAGCTAGGCCGATCGATCATCGGATTAATTTAAACCGGCCCAACTAATAATATCGACCCATGGGCGTGAGGCCCAGATAAGTTGTACTCGTTTTGCAGAATAAACACTTAATTGTTATATAGGGCTTGTTTGAGTTGCTTCTATAAGATATGTAGTTACAGAATTTGGAAAATAAATTAGAAACCATAAGCTTAAAAAGCATAACTTTTTAAAATTCTCATCTTAGGCTGGTTCTTATAATCTCGACTTTCCCTGACCATTAGATTGAGACCTAAGTCATCTTGAACCTCCAGCAACCAACGTAGAGCAAGCATAGGAAAGTAGGTAGAATCTGGGGAATGAAATCACCGATAATTAGTTATCAGAATATTAGTTAGCTGATATATATTCAAAATTTACATGTATCAAGTTTTCAGTCGATATATGCTTTAATCATCGGACATGTATTTACCATACTACATCGGTATCGATCAATTGGTTCATTAGTCAAATTTCTTTTATCATCTTTATATTATTGTTTATTTGGTTGTTTGAATTTATGTTGGATTTATAGAGGATTGATTAAAACCCTATCAATCAAACTAATTGGCATGTCCTGAACCTTAAATTTAGGACCCACATTGGAGCTAAGCATATTTCTCATGTCTTCATGTCACTACTACATAAACAATTTTTCTATACGAGAACCTCTATAGGTTATGACCGCAACTAGTCGTATCTGCAAAATCGATATTCATTTTCACATACGACTCCTTAAGAGTCCTGCATGCAAAAAGCTATTTTCACAGGCGGACCTCTTAACACACCGGATGCAAAAATAAGCCTATTTTCGCAGACAATCCTCTTAAGCGACCGCATGCCAAAATGAATTTTCGCATGCGGGCCTCTAAGATGCCCGCCTACAAGTTTGACATTTCTCATCTCTTCCCTCTCGACATCTTCAAAATTTTAAGTCATCATCCTTATCTCCTCACCTTGTCTCTCTCACCTCTCATTTCTCCACACCCTCTCACCTTATCTCTCTCCTCCACTCACCTTCTCTCCTCCTCTCCCACTTCTTCCTCCACCGTCGGGCAGCGGGCTCAGGCTGGTGGCGACGACGACTAGAGCGGTAGCGGTGGCGACGATGGCAGGAGTGACGGACGGGGACGTGGCAGCGGGAGGCTCCTTGACTCCTCTGCCACCGTCGGGCGTGATAGCAGCGGGCAAGAGGCGCGACAGCGACGGATCCGACGCCTCCTCTCCCTTTCGCGCGGATCTGGCCGCTGCTCCGCCCTCACGTGTGCGGATCCGACGACGACGGCGACGGGAGGGACAGATCCGATGCCTCCTCTCCCTCTTTCATGGATCCAACCACCGCTCTGCCACCCACGTGCGTGGATCCAACGACGACAGGGTGGATCTGGTGCTAGCGATGACGGGAGCGACGACGTCCTTGGCGGCATTGGGCTTGGCCTCCGATGGTCGACGGGCATGGGATCAGGCAGCACCGGTGAAGGAGCGGGGGCGACGGGGATAGGGTTTTGGGTTTTGATTTTTAGGAATTTCATTTTATTTTTTCATGATTTTTTGTTTTTTATGCGGACGACATAAGCGCTGGCACACGAAAAATTTGATTTTCATGTGCGGATGTGTCACCCGCATAAAAAAATTATTATTTTCGCATACCTTTCTGGCGAGATGGCGGCCCAACCGCGTAAAAAAATATGTTTTGACGACTGTATGCAAAAATGCTTTCTATAGTATTGTGTGTTGGACAAATTTTGCGTCAACGTAGCGGAACCCAGATATCACGGGAATATTCTCTTTTGAAGTCAACCCATCCCATCTAGTACCACAACCAACACCTATAAAAATGGGTTCGACCCAATCCAACCCAGAAAATTCCCTAACCAAACACTGTTGAGACCTGCATAGTAATCACATCATGATAAAAATGTTCATCCTAATGGGTCTCAGTCCTAGGCCAGGTGGCCCGAGACCTAGGTCCTCAACTGTGCATACGTATATATAGACTTAATATATACGTTTCATGCATGTAGATAGATATATATGAAAGTGAACGCAACCAGCTAGCAACTATATACAGCTTGTACCTCGATCTGACTTGCTTGCATACATATATGGCCAGCAAATTAAGCAAGTAATTAAATAGCTACTCCTACCACGTAATATGCAAATTGTTTGACGGCCGATTCGTCGACGAGACGACGACGACTTTGATAGACATATACACTACATTTTTCTTTGATTTTAACAGGCCGGCCGGGTTGGTCGTCTATAGCTAGCCTAGCCATAATAACTGACTCAAACTTGTAAGGCTTTCACACAATTGCTATTTATCTATAATCCATCGGCGGCCATTTTTCATCCATCGAGAGGGACGCCACTCGTTTGTGTGTATTTTACTTCACAAATAGTACAATGTGCAAATACTTTCTTAAAAAAATTAACAAATCAATTTAAACTCGACCAATAAAGCTAGAGTGAAAAAAGAAGGCGGCAAATATATAGGTTGGCAAATGTGCACGTATTATTTACAGTTTAGATCTAATTTCTATATATCTAGCTATTCTCTCATTTAGAGTTAAATTTTAGCACAATATATAATTTACATGTATTTTGAGAAAATGGGACATGGACTCTCGATATCTGAACTCACATTTCCGGTTATCAGTACTGTTAATTTTCTGAAGTCATACGGATCAACACACAATTTTATGGATTTTAATTTGCTAGTACATGTTAGTCTCATAAATTGTATTTTTAAGACCTCTTTAATACTATTTTATTTTTTTACTGTTTTAGCCATCGAATCGGAAATACTCCCTCATTGCACACAATTGTTTTTCTATTCGTATTAATTAATGAATGACACAATAGTCTTTTAGTTCCCCACTTAATCTGCTTTTTAAGAACAGATGGAGTATATATCCAGCATCATGGTTTGTTATTCCTGTTTCACATAGGCAAAATAATAATTAATGTGTCATTGTAAGTAGGAGATAGGGGAAGATCTAGATCACATGCAAGAGCCCAGGTCGCACTCTAGCTAAGTCCAAAAGAAAAGGGTGACAGTAATCTGGCTGTTGAATTATTAAGTAGTGTGTATCGAGGGAGTAACGATTTCCAAGTGATGCACTGGTAGAGAATATAGACACTTATAGCAGGAGATATACTACCTGTACTAATGTACGCGTTTGAATGCAACGTGTGATCAATCATTTAATAGTAGAGAACATTATTTATTATAAACTATCGAAGAGTTAACAGTATAATAAATTAGTTATAAAGTTAGTTTTATTTTTTCTTTTCTCTCTTTCTCTCAATAAATTTAATATATTTTTGAAACATGTGCAGATCTAACTTTTACATAAAAGGCAATATTTTTTATTTTTATTTATCTTGTTTTTATATAAGTATATAGCTTGTGTATAATTTACTATTATCTATGCTATAACTGCCCGATAATTAATTACTGGACTATCATCTCCCGAAGATTGCCCTAGCTAATAATTAACGTACATACACGTAATTAGCTAAGTAATATATACTGTACGGATAGTAGGTCGATCGATTAGCGTGATGTTGGGAAGGACAGGAACGTAATATGCTAGCTAGCTGGCACGTACGTATTTTTTTTAAGTACATATACATAAAAATATAAATGGACGTACTTGCCACGACGCAGATAAAGTAGTCACGGGACGAATGAAAACAAACCTAATATTCTTCTTTTATGGATGCATGATGGAACAACCATGACGTGACGACTATAATTTGTCTTTGCTTAATATCCATTGCCTTTGCTTAATATTAGTCACGTCACCGGTCAGCCGATATATAGAAATAAAATTAAAGAATCATATTTCATACATGCATGGATGTTGCGTAGATCGATCGACGCGTTCAATCCATGATACACACACTTAGGATATAATATTAATTGATGATCGGTTAATATATACTATTCTATATCTATAGCTAGCATCTGTATCTGAAATTAAGATGACTGTAGAATTAATATGCTATATAAATCTTTTTAAAAGAGGTGGATTTTCAACTTCTTGTTTATCTAAACTATCATTAAAAATCAAAAATATTAACAAATAAAGAAATATCAAATATATTAATATACAAACATCAAGTTTAAATTTGATTTTTACAAGTTATATCGAATTAAATTGAAACTAGTATATGATGTACACAATAGTTATATTTGTTATTTTTATTATAATTTATTGCATGTATGTTAATAACATTAGTAAAGTGATATATTTTATATTAATTTATCATGTTATTTTTTAATAATTAATAATTATTTAAATTACATAGAACAAAATAGATATGATGGGAACACTTTCCCTTAGAGGCTGCAGTGAGAGCAAGGTCACGAGCGGAGCAACGACTTACGTCACGACGGCCATCTGTACACGCATCGTTTCATAATAAGTTTATTTTTAGTTTTTTATTTATGTTAAAATAAGTTTATTTTTAAAGTAATTATTTTTAGTTTTTTTATTTATGTTAAAATAAATTATTGTATTGTAGTATGTGAAAATAAAAAATAATTATATTAAAAATAGATAAAGTGTTTAATAGTTGTATTTGGATTTGATAAAATCGAGATATTGTAGTTTTTTAATTTTGTATTGATATATATAGATAAAAAATAAATTTATTTTAAAATGAAGATAGTGTATTGAGGGCCAGGAACAGGATCGAAAGATCGAACGTGACAGCTTATTTGGTGTACATATACCATCCAGCCCTACACACGCATATAATGCATATATAAAGTTGTATGTTTGTAGCATCCGTTAGGTCAGACATAGCGTCTTGAAATAAGTTAATTTTGTGGCCATCGGAGACACGCTGTTATTCTTGCTTTCACACGCAACCCAAGCTAGCGACCTCTTAGTTTGTTCATTTTCTGAATTCATTTAGCTGTCACTATATAAATCGTTATTCTTTTCCATGGATTTGTAACTGCGTGTGTGTGTGTGTGTGTATATATATATATATATATATATATATATATATATATATATATATATATATATATATATATATATATATATATATATATATATATAGATGTTATTCTTGACGCGACGCGTCAGCACTCATCCCGTGTGGTATGGCCGAATCTCTAATTTAAAAACTTAAAATAAAAATTCGAACCGTTCAAATTGTTCTACATATTAATATCGGTATACCAAATTTTATATTTCTTTAAATTTTTTTACTATTTTATCGATAGGTCAAAGATACAATAAAATAGATACTTGTAAATCGTTGAATTAATGCATCTTTGACCTATCCGATAAAATAGTAAAATTTTTAAAAAATGTAAAATTTGATCTACAAGACGACATTAATATGTAAAATAATTTGAACGGTTTAAATTTTTAATTTGTCTTTTCAAATTAGAGATTCAATGTCCACACAGATGGGTTCTGCGCGCGCCACACAAGAGAGCTCATATATATATATATATATATATATATATATATATATATATATATATATATATATATATATATATATATATATATATATATATGAGATGGCTACTGTGTGGCGCGCCGCACAACCCTATCCTGTGTGGCACAGCTGAATCTCTAATTTGAAAAGACAAATTAAAAATCCGAACCGTTCAAATTGTTCTATATATTAATATTGCTTTGTATACCAAATTTTACATTTTTTGAATTTTTCACTATTTTATCGGATAGGTCAAAAATGCAATAAAATAGATACTCCGAAATCGTTGGATTATTGCATTTTTGACCTATCCGATAAAATAGTAAAAAGATTAAAAAATGTAAAATTTGGTATACAAGGCAATATTAATATGTAAAACAATTTGAACGGTTCAGATTTTCAATTTAAGTTTTCAAATTAGAGATTCGGCCACGCCACACGGGATGTGGCATGCGCGCGCCACACAGAGTACCCATATATATATATATATATATATATATATATATATATATATATATATATATATATATATTTGTGTGCGCTGGCCAGTCGTGCAGTGAGTCGAATCTCTAATTTTAAAACTCAAATTAAAAATCCGAACTGTTCAAATTGTTCTACATATTAATATTACCTTATATACCAAATTTTATATTTTTTTGAATTTTTTACTATTTTATCGATAGGTCAAAAATGTAATAATCCAACGATTTCGGAGTATCTATTTTGTTGCATTTTTGACCTATGTGATAAAATAGTAAAAAATTTAAAAAATGTAAAATTTGGTATACAAGGCAATATTAATATATAGAAATATTAATATAAGAACAATTTGAACGGTTCGGATTTTTAATTTGAGTTTTCAAATTAGAGATTCGACCACGCCACACGGATGACTGTGCGGCGCGCACACAGAGCCATCTCATATATATATATATATATATATATATATATATATATATATATATATATATATATATATATATATATATATATATATATATATTCTCAGATGATTCGTTCAATCTGATCGCTTTCAGGTGGTGGTGGGTACGACGTTGCTTAATTGTCCGAGCCCATGTAGTAGCTGTCCAGTCCAGTCCAATATTGCACAAATTGACATATCATGCCAGTCTGTTTAATTACGTGGTCATTTCGTCTCTATACATAACACATACATAGGAGTGAACAGGAAATTTGGAAACTCAGGACTCGTTAGCTCACTTGGCTCGTAACCGGCTCGGTTTGACTCGTTTCAATTTCCTAACGAGCCGAGCTGGCTTTAAAGCTCGTTAGAGGTAACAAGTCGGCTCGAGCTAGCTCGCGAGCCTAAATGAACTAAGCACATGGGTTGGGCCACCCATCAAGCATCGCACGTGGGCTGGGCTTGCCTGTGCCTGTGCACATCGGCGGTGCACCGTGCATCTTCCCCTAACCCTAGCCTCATCGCAGGTCCGTGCATCGCCCATTCCATCAAGCACCGCGCACCGCACTCAGCCACCGCAACCCGCAACTCTGCCCTGCCTATCGGCGCGCTGCAACTTTGCCCTGCCTATCGGCTGCCGCCGCCGTAGCCGCACCGTCACCGCGCGCAACCAGCCGCCGCGAGCCCACGAATCCGTGACTCTGCCCCAGCCGCCAGCGCCGCGCCATTGCGCCAGCTCCCAGCGTCGATGTCGCCTCTCGGTTGCAGCCGCCAGTACGCCAGCTCCAGCGCCATCGACGGCGCCTGCCTGCCCCGTCCACAGCCGACTCACGAGCCTAACAAGCCGGCTCGAGCTTTCAAACGAGCCGAGGTAAGTTTCCAGCTCGTTAGGATAACGAGCCGAGTCGAGTCACTCATTATCCTAACGAGCTAAGCCGAGCTGAGCGGAGCCGAGCCCAACCAAGCCAGCTTGCTATCCACCTAGTAATCGTGCTGGGTTGATTAAACTTGTTCGATGTCATGATGTATAATATGTTTGTCATTTTGTATGGTTGATGACCGACGATTGTTCAGAATTTGGACAGTACCAACCCGGTCTTCTTCTTCTATGTGTCGGCACTACTAGTTCGATCTGTATATATATACACAAACAGCTAGCTTCGATATCTCTATCAATCCATGCGTGTTTTCTCCCAAACGACGACGACTAGTTGTTTTTCAGTGACCAATCTCGGAGTGATCTCAGTGATTAGCATTACATCGAATTTACATGTACTGATCGATGTACGTACGTGTGTGTGTTTCTATATATATATATATATATATATATATATATATATATATATATATTAATTAGTACAGAGACGACAGTACGTACTGCACACAGTGACACATACATGAGAGTCAAATAATCGACAAGTAAAACTCATATTAATTAATTGACGTCGGATCGCTGGATCAGTGACTGCTCCGTGGCTTTATTGGCACCGGACCTCTTTTTGCTGTGCCTCCTCGCCTTCATAGATGGGTGCACTGTCGCTTTGGGTGCACATAACTCCATGATGCCCTAATTATGTCGACCATTTTTCAGTTTCTCCTTCTGTGAGATGAGTTGCTTCCCGTACAGCTCTCCCCTGGTTCAGCTGACTGTTTAGTCTGGCGTTGGTCGAGTAACCAGTGCTATTCGGCGCGTTCGATTTACCAGGCCCTCTTTCTTGGCCAGTACCCCCTTGCCTGTGTGCATCTGCTTTGGAGGGCGAAAGGTCCTTCCAAAAGTAAATTTTTTCTCTGGTTCGCTCTCCAGCAGCGATGCTGGACGGCTGACCTCCTCCAGAGGCGTAGCATTGACAACCACTCGGTCTGCCCCTTCTGTGCACAGGACATGGAGATGGTAAACCACATTCTCATCGGTTATGTGTTCGCTCGACAGGTCTGGCTTCGAGTCCTTTCGTCTTCTGGCTAGGCCGCTCTCTCTCCCCTTTAGACAGCTACCTCCAAGATTGATTGCCGTCGTCCAGAGCACTTCTCTCTAAGAATCTTCGCGCTGACTTTGACTCCCTTGTCCTTCTAGTCGCCTGGCAGCTACAGAAGGAACAGAACTCCAGGGTGTTTGACTCTATTCTCTCTTCAGTCTTCGTTATCCTACAATCCATCCGCTCTGAGGACCAGTTGTGGTCGTTAGCCGACCTCACTATTTTTTAAGGGGTTTCTTTTCAGTTCTTTTTGTCTTACCCTCTTCCTCCGTGGAGTTTAGTTTTTTTGCCGTTCACTCCTTGATTTCCTAGGTCTATCATGTTGTTCCCCTTTAGCGGAAGCTGGTCCAGCTTTCGTGTTGTGTGGAAAAGAAACGTCTCCTCAGTTGATGTACTGCGTATCCATGTATCTATACGTCCCTAGGGCAACATAATATTATCCGGTTCGACAATCCTTGCTAGCTACATACGTACGGCATAGCTAGAAATGAAGGCTTTTTAGAACAAAGTTAATACATATAGCTGCGGGATGCATGTAGCATATATGTATGATAGATATGACTTTCTCATCTTCAGCTAGTTTCTGCATATCTCTCTCGCCTTCAGCAGCGCTATAGCGGACTATAGATTCTCTTATCGTTTTGGTGAAAGTTTACTACTATCCAACGGTATCATAGTTATCACGAAAACCATATAAGGTTATCGTAAAAAGCCATGAGATTTCAAAAACTAACTAAGGCTATTACAGGGAGTAACGCAATAACCATTCAGTAATTAACCACACGCGATATCGTAAACCCATGCAAGGAAGGCATAGCTGAACAAGACTGCGCCGGCCGGGTATAGTAGCGGAAAAGTATTTTTTACAACTAATATATGCATATAACTCAAATAGTTATATGAATATTTCATGAAATTTGATAAGATAGATAAAGATGATATATATATATTCATATCAAACAATAAATTCTATTTGTTTGTTTGATTTTATTATTTTTCTTCTCTAATTATAGATTGAATTTAGTCTTGTATGTTGTATGTTTGTGTATAGACTTATGCCATTTTAATTAATGTTACCATTTTTTTCATAGCTATTTAAGTTGCATGTAACGAGTGCGGTTGTATATAGGTGAAAAAATCCTTGCGTATAGCAGCTACTTAACTTAGGTATAACTGATAGCGTACGCACGTGTGCAGGATCGATCAGCTCGATCGTAGAATTGATCGATGTTGAAGAGGAAGTGAACCATCATGCGTCCCCAATAAAAGAAAATGTATTGACCTAGCTAGTATTTCACAAACCATGTACAGAGTAATTAAAAAGAATTGTTTTATCTTTTGCTTGACGACGACATTGTATATTTCAGTCATATAGTAGTAGTGATTTTTAGCTAGGTACATCCTTCAAACTTCAGTTATCCTTCAATCAGAAGTAACAGTACCTCCGTACTAGTATTTAATTTACATGCATATATAGATGATGTTTGGATCGAGGGATTCGTGTCATATTGGATGTTTGGACATTAATTTGAAGGACTAAATTTGAACTAATTATAAAAATAATTATAGAATTGGTAGCTAATTCACGAGTCGAATCTATTAATCCTAATTAATTCATGATTAACAAATATTTACTGCAGCATCACATCGTCAAATTATAACGTAATTAGGCTCATTAGATTCGTCTCACAAATTAGTCCTCGATTATAAATATGTTTTGTAAATAGCCTATATTTAATACTTCAAAACATATCTAAATTATGATCCAAACAGCCCCATAATATGCATGAACTGGTGCATGCGTTAATTGCAACTGTGTGTTGGTTTCTGCAGAGTTACATCTCTGTTTCACTGCATGCATATATCATGCATCTCTTAACAAAATAATGTATGTGTATGTATGGATGGATGGATGGATGTATGCGCATCTCGATCGATCTCTGGCTGGCATGTTTTTCACGTAAACATGCATGCATGCTAATTAATTACCTGTCACGAAGAAATGATCAGAGCCAATAATATGTACAAGACGTACAAGGTGCGGCGGGTGAATCATCTCGATTCGTTGATGATGGATATACAAGTATATGCATATGTCGATCATCAGATTCAATTCACAGCAAACTAGCTAGCTAGCTTTGTTCATGAGTAAATTAATTAACACAAAAGTGGGAAGAAACTTGTATTGATGGTGTACAAATAACAAGATACAGAGACCGAGCTGATCAATCATATCAGTGATAGATCAACACGTAGTAGAGTCAATCGATAGATGTGTATGTATGTAGGATAAAACACACAGTAGTAGTAGTAAATAATAGATAGCTTGGACGAAGGTTGCGCATGTATGCAGAGTGGGGTAATTAATGGGGGTAGAATTTAGAGAGGGCAGGTGAAGTCGGAGGGGCAGGTCTTGTGGCAGTAGTTGAGGAGGAGGGTGAGGTCGACGGGGACGTTGATGTTGATGCCGAGGACGTTGGCCTTGATGGCGGTGCAGAGGCAGACGGCGGCGTCAAGGTCGACGAGACCACCCAGCAGCGGGCAGCACTGCTCGCTCTCCGGCACTCCGATCTTCAGCTTCAGCAGGTTCAGCACGTTGGCGCACACGCTCAGCTTCAGCGCGTCAATCGGGCACCTCCCACCACCGCCACCACCCGACGGCGGCGGCGGCGGCGGCATCACCGGCGGGGTCGGGGTCGGGCAGTAGGGCTCGCATGCCTGCACTGCCGCCATCTGCATGGAGATGACCATATTGAGGGCAAGGAACAGCGCACAGACCTGCAGCTTCTTGCCGGCCATCGATCTTAATTAGCTACCACTAGCAAGCTTAACAAGCAGAGCTAGCTAGCTCTCGATCTGCAGTGCAGTGTAGCTGCTTGCTTAATTGATTGCTGCTAGCTCGGGATGGTTTCCTCGGGGGCTGTTTGGGCTGCTATTTATAGGCAGCTCCAGGTGCCCAGGCAAGCCTATCGATCGTTTGCAGTTTTATTTTTATTTGATTAATTATTTGCCCATCGCGATCGTGGCTACCTAGCGGATGGCAACTAGTCTAACGTACAATTAACTAATGCCCATCGTGTCCGGGACATTCGTGCAATTGATCGATCGACATGATGCAGCTTCGCTACCTAAGGTTTAGTCAATCAATCAATTATATCAATAGTATATCAATTATATCAAGTTTTCAAAATGCAGTATATGGCTCCGACAGTATGCCACGGGTCTGGCAATGACGAGCAAATTAGGAGGATGCCGGCGGTGCACGTGAGGCACAATGGCAAGCGAGCACCAATGGACAATGGTGGAAGGCACAGACACGCTCTGCTTGGCAGAGGAGCAAAGCAAAAGCATCGACAGCGGCTATAGGACGGCGCCAGCGAGGTCTAGCAGTGATCACACCGGGGAAGAAGAGGGGAAATAAAGGCTAGGGAAAGGGGAAGACGATGGTGACTCTATTGAGAACAAGGGAGCTTGGGTGAGAAATTTCAGAGCTCGTGCAAGCTGGAGGGTTAGGGTTACAGCCTTGTTTGTTTTTGGCGATGGCCGGTGGATGCGGCAGAGGTCAGGGCGGCTCTCCAGCGGAAGGTAGAGGAGGCGGACGCACAAAGACCTCCATCGTGGGTGAGGAGGCCCAAATCCATGACTGCGACGGAAGAAAGATCCTGGCAGCGATAGAGGGAATGCTACCGTGACAGCGGCTAGTCGACGACGGTAGTGGCCAGATCAGCATAGTGCTCAGATAGCGGTGGCAGAAGAAGCTCAGACACTCTGGCACATAGAAGTTAGCCATGATCCACGACAACGACGATGACCTAGATCTCGTCACATGCTCCCTCCTCTCACTCGTCGCGCGACGACCCAACTCATCAGAAGGGGAGTGGCCCCACATAGCAGAGAGATGAGAAAGAAAGGGAGAGAGAAGAGGGAAGGTGACAACCATATAGGCACAACATAGGATCTCAGAGGCTATTTTAGACCTAGGATGACAAATTTTAACAAGTTCCAGAATCTAGATCTGCATTTTGAAAGTTTGGAAACCTAGATACATAATGTCACAAGTATAGAGACTACTCATGCACTTCACTCTGACTTAATCAATTTTTCATAATATAGTCCTTATCAATTAAATAGTAGCTTGATCAACTATTTTATTGACCTTTAATAGTCCATATATATCAATTCAAATGGGCAACTTTCCATCCATTCAATGTACAGAGTTATGATTACCAACAGGTATGTAGAGACTAATAAGAACATGCCCAACAGTTCCCCTAAATTCCAATCCTAAAAACTCATTTCGGGATTCTGTAATGAGCATTTAGGATTTAAAATTATGTTTCTCTCCAACATATAGCCTAAAACTTGACTCCCTAAACTAAAAATGTGGGCACCCCAAACTACCAAAAAATCGTTGTTCTCCCCATCATCTGGCATTATGCGATCGATCACCTCCCCTCCCCCTTCCCCTCCTCGGTAGGCGATTGATTGGGAGCATGTGTGGTGCCCGACTTGTGGAGAGCGACTTTCACAGGGAAGGGAACTCCAATTCTTGAGTAGATGACTAGCTAGGTGATCTGTTGGAGTAGTTTTTTCAACTAAAACCCTCTAATTTTAGGATTGGGAGGAGTTTAAACGGTTAGCGGTGCTCTAATAAAGTATTATGAAAATTGAAGATGCCACCACGGCTTTCAAGTGGTATTTACTTAAAGATGTTGTTCTAACCAACAGTTTAGCTAGAGGAGTTGGGATGGTAGTAAATAGTGTAGTTCTTTTTATGAAGAATGAAACAATTCATCGTTCTTGTTCTCTTCAAAATTACTATATATATTAAATATCTTTGAATATCGGTCCACGTTACTTTTACCAAATAGTATGTTTAGAAATTGGCTTGTTGGAATAGGATGTAAACTCAAAAAGACAAGTTTTAGTAGGGCCATATGCACTTTATTGGGCCACATGACTTATTGACTTTGTAGGAAAGAGGGGCAGTGGAACCGGTGGCAGTGGTGTTGAATTGGCGGCACATGAGATGGGAGTGAGGAAGGAGGGAGGGGGAGTTAGGATTAAGTGGTGTGGTCCAAAATTCGCGTGATTTATAATGAAATTTTCAGTCACAAGACGGTCCCTAAATCATATCAATTTGTTGATGCAATGACGCATCTTTTGACGCCCTTTTATGCCTTACCACCAACACGACCAATGATCCACCTAAAACTTTATGATGATATAGAATTGCCAACCACCTTGATTTGAGAAACACACTGATCAAGATGGTTTAGAAGATCAAAACTAGCTAGCCGAGCTGATTTAGAAAAATAGGATAAACACTTGTCTCATGGGCAAAACGAAAGGTTTTCGAGACAGACCTACAAAGAGGATTCACACTCTCGTAGTGAAACGGACGACTTTCAATGCAAACTGACGAAGATGGACGAAACTACGATAAAACTAGGTAAAAAGTAGATGCAATATTATAAGGACGATTCAATTGGCTAATTACGTTGTAATAGATTGTCTCAATTGACCGGCCATTGCCTTTATAAAAGGGTTGGTCTTGCCTTCTACAAGACACTCTTCACGTCAAACCAATTAGGACTCGAAAACCTCGGCCCAAACAAAGAAATTTGAGACCTGACGAAACCAGATCCGGAGTCAGACTCCACTTGTCTGACTGGCCCAACACCACTAGTCTAACTAGCCCTATGATGGTTGTCTGACCGGCCTTGTGCTGACCAATGACGGAGCCAACAATTTTACCATGTAAGGTCAATTATCATTGTTTGATATTTTAGTGGGATCATTTACGCAAAATTCAGTGGATTTACAATGAAAAATTAGTACTCATAAGGGTGTTAATGAAAAAGTTATGAGGTCAGCCGACCACACAGCTTGTACGTGGCTCCGTGGTGTTGATGAACCGGGTCCTTTTCTAGCCATATTTGTTTTGTTTCGTTCGAGGTGCCAAATTTAGATCTTAACAACATCTAGCTAGGTACTCCAAGATATGTAGATCAATCGATATGTATGTGCATCATCGATCATATCATGTTCAATTTACAGCAACTAACACAAGTGGAAGAATTAAACTTTTATTTGACCTGTTACAAATAACAAGATACAGAGATCGATCGAGCTGATCAATCATATCACTGATAGTCGATCAACGTACAGTCGATCGACATATATATGTATGACAAAGCACAGTAGTACGTACTTATTAGCTGGGACGAAGGTACTTACGTAAGGGTTTACGGATATTGATGGTAATTAAGGGAGGATTAATATATATTTAGAGAGGGCAGGTGAAGTCGGATGGGCAGGTCTTGTGGCAGTAGTTGAGAAGGAGGGAGAGATCGACGGGGACGTTAAGATTGATGCCGAGGATGTTGGCCTTGATGGCGGTGCAGAGGCAGACGGCGGCGTCAAGGTCGACGAGGCCACCCAGCAACGGGCAGCACTGCTCGCTCTCCGGCACCCCGATCTTCAGCTTGAGCAGGTTCAGCACGTTGGCGCACACGCTCAGCTTCAGCGCGTCGATCGGGCACCTCCCACCCGACGGCGGCGGCATCACCGGCGGAGTCGGGGTCGGGCAGTAGGGCTCGCATGCCTGCACTGCCACCATCTGCATGGAGATGACCATATTGAGGGCAAGGAACAGCGCACAGACCTGCAGCTTCTTGCCGGCCATCGATCTTAATTAGCTAGTAAGTATATTAGCAACTGGCAGCTGCTGCCTAGCTCAGCTCGATCGATGTATATATCGATCAGCAGAAGCTGGATTTGCTAGCTAGCTCGATCGGGATGCATTTCCTCGGGGTTGTTTGCGCTCCTATTTATAGGCCAGTTCCAGTTGTCCAATCAGGGGGATCATTTTTTTAATCGATTAAGTATTTGCCCATTGCTCGCTCGCTAGCTGATCATACAACACAGGATAACTAATTAGTAATGGCCACAGTATGCATGCATGCGCCACGTACATTCGTGCCATCGACATGATGCAGCTTCGATTCCCAGGAAATAATCAATCAATCAATCAATCAGTATAGGATAGTACTCCTATACAGCTTGTAGTAGTAGCTTAATCAATTGTCCATAATATGGTCCACATCAATTAGTTAATTAGCTTAATCAACTATACGATTGACCTGTAATAGTCCATATATATCGATTGATTAGCTTAATCACACACACATCATCAGAACGCGAGCAATTTCCTCTCCATTCAATTTACAGAGCTATGATTAACAATAGGTATATATGTAGACTAATGAGATATTGTAAAAATTAAATTAAGATGCCATTTATGATTAAGTTAATCTTTTCATGTGGCATTTTACGTAAAGTTGTTGAATTAGACAGTTTAGCTTTGAAGAATTGGGATGGTAGTACGACGTAGTTTTTTTCTGCACAATGAAACAATTCATCACTTTTTTTCAACTAAAAAGGTCCCCGCGCGAATATGCGGGCATACATTAAGTTGTGTCATAAACTAAGAGAAAAATATTAACTGGATTATATCCGCCCTACAGTCAAAAAATATGATTCCTAAAACATTCTCCTAAAATATTCTTCATCAGTATTGTTTAAATATTTTTTATAAACTATTTGTTGTCTCTATATTATATAATATTAATATACCCCTTATTATATATAATTTGTTTAATCATATTTAAAAGAAAAGATAACATTAGTTTGATTTCGAAACAGGTTTTACAAATTAATTATAAATTAAAAGTAAGGTAATTTCCTTTTTATAATTGATTATTTTTTAGCAAATCTTAAAAACCAAGACCAAGATGTGTTTCATTCGAACAATCAAGCTATTATCCTCTAATTAGTTCGTGCACCCTTGCAACATATTTATATTTAAGCATCTAAGTACTCAAAATGTAATGGTTATGGTAATGGGTGTTTTTAATTGAAAGCTAAGAACTTATGTTTTCTTTAAGAATTTTATAAGTTCGTCTATAGTTAGTTCACTTTTCTCCATTTTGTATTTTCTATTTTATTTTATACAATCTTATTTTAAGTTCATATTTTGTGGGATGATAAAATAGTGACAAAGTGTTACACCTTATATGTCAACCATTTTCTAAAAAATAATCATTTTTATAAACATCTAAGACTAAAATAGGTTCTCATTATTTATTTTTTGATGGATCATGGTGATTTGAAACTATGTTAAATATATATTGTTTGTAGAGTCCAATTTAATTATAAATGTAGGAAACAATCCATATAGGATCATTTTCTGCAAGTATGTGAAGGTCTACATAGCCAACCAAGAACACAGTTGGATGGCCAAATATAACTGCAAAGACATCATTATTTTTGGAATATGATATTTTATGATTGTTTACATGATTTAAATTATGTATGAAATTTATAATTAAATATTAAGAATTATGTACTCAAAACCAAACTCACTACAAATATTCTGTTTATTTAAAGTGCATAGCGTGAATTAAGTACAATGAGATTATATAATTGTTTATATGATGCTTATAATGTCATTCCACTTACCATACTTGTTATAACTATTGTTGTTTTCATACTATATCAGTTAGAAACCATAGTAATATTTTAAAATAAATATCTAATTTTTATCGGCTTATGTCATTGGATTATTTATAAATAATTAATTTACAGTTCAAGACCCATATTAACTATATTTTGACTTCTAAAATAAAGATGTTATTTTGAATTATATTTTGACTTTTTTATACAATTCAAACAAATATTAAAAATATGAAAAAAACAATGATATAGATTTTATCGGCTAAATTTTTTTTGGGTGAATTTTCTTCACATAATCACATCTATGTATCATGTAGGTTTTTTACCGTTGGAATACATGTTGGAACACCAACTAAATAGTTTTGAAAAGATCCAAAACAATTTGAGAATCTTAATCCCACACTAATGAAAATTTAGATTAGATTAACTTGAGAAAATAACATAACGATTACATTGTTTGCATTTTTATATATGTAGATTTCAAATTAGTGTTGTATATTTGTTAAGTAATATTTGAATCAAAAAATATGATGTGATTTTTTTCAAAAAGTTCTCATAGAATTAATAATTACATGTCAAATGAGTTTGTAAGAATGATATAGTTTTGATAATGTTCCAATTAAATCCTATAATCAGGGCCACATGTTAGGTTAGATTCTGGCCTCGACCAAGAAGTATGACGTCGACGTACATGTTAAAATCTAGAGACAATAGTCATGCATATTTTTATAAATTACGGCTAGAGATTTGGTAATAGGATTGCTTCATGAATAATGTTTTTTAAACTTAGTTGGCGTATTTTTATGATTATTTGTCATTATTAATGATTATTAAAGCAGATTTATATGTTTTATAAACTTTATGATAATTGATTGTAGCTATATTGAAGCAAATGCCGGGGTTATTTTTCTAAAAAAAATCACATACATACACATACGCGCGCGCAGTCGGGAGGGAAAAAATAACACATGTACGCGCTAGATGGAGTGATGATCAAGTGTTGCTACCGTAGCGTAGCGTAGTAGAAGAAGAGGAAGAGCAACAACACAGATGAGTAGAAGAGTAAGGGAGGAGGGCCGTAAGCCGTGGCCTTTGGCAAAGGAAGTGCGTACGTACTAGGCCCACGAGAGAGAACAGGCTTAATTAATTGGATCGCTCGCTGCCGATCCAATTCATCGGCCCAGCTAGGAAAGTCGGCCCAATACATTTCCTCACCACGCCTGCAGCTGCTGGCCAGCCAGAAAGAAAATAATGAATGCATGATACACGAAGATGAGTATCATGTCCGTACTAATCATATGATAATATTTACCAATCTATAATCTTTCTTTTTTAAAAAAAAAACCGCTTAAGTTTTTATAAAATTAACCCGCAGTTCTAATGCTGAAAAGAAAGAAATGGTTGGAATGAAAAAAAAAAGACCTCCTACGTCTCTTCCGTCTATCCACATCCGCGCCGCGTCCCGCGCCACGCTTGTGCCCCTCCCTCCCGTCGTTGCGCCTGCGCCCCTCCCTTCCGTCCCCATCCGCACCGTGTTGTCCTCGACTTTACTCCTTGCAATGCACTAGCACAATTGCTAGTGTAATGTAAATCAAAGTAACTGAAAAAAACATCAACTTTGAATTAAAAAATTATTTAGCACTTTAAACCTCAAAACTCAGACATCTAAGCTTCTAAAATGAGGCCGCGAAGTTTGCGAGAGAAGACAACGACCAGGGTAGCAATCAAATCAGGAAAGAGAAGTTTGGACGAATAAAGTTGATAGCAGCGTAGTTGGTGCGGTAGACTAGCGAGCATAGGTTGTATCTAACATTGAATACCCAAATCTAAAATAGTTTTTTAATAGTGTTACGTCAACCTTATATATAGAAAGAGACATAACAATTCTCTCAACTGAAGACCCGTTTACAGAAAAAAATATATTTTAAATATATTTTAGGTAGTTATTAAATCTTTTGCTACTATTTAAATATAAAATGGGTCTTATATTATTTATATTTTAAATATTATTGTTGAAGATAATCCTAGTAAGCTTAATTTGCATACCATGCATGGCCATTATTGGCCATTGGGTACGTACGTGGCTTACTACATATATAATACTACTATATAGTCCACAAACGTAGTACAGTAGATGCATGCCTGCCGAGATATATCATGCGTGGACGAGGACGTCGTCGTCGCCTTCAACAAGCTCCATTCCGGCGTCCGCCAGCCGCTTCTCCTTGTAGACGTAGCCCCTCGCTGCTGCCACGAACACCGCTAGGTTCACGCCGCTGATCCCAACCAGCAGCCAGTAGAAGTTGTCTAGGCTTCCGTCGTCCAGGTTGTCGGCGAGCCATGGTCGGCGGGAGGCCGTGAACTTGTGCACCACGGTGACCAGCGCCGTGCTGAAGAAGAAGCCGAGCGAGAGCGTGCTCAGGAACAGGCCCGTGCTCATGGTCTTCATGCCCTTGGGGCACTCACGCAGGAAGAAGTCCAGCTGCCCGATGTATGTGAAGGCCTCGCCGGCGCCGACGAGGAGGAACTGCGGCAGGAGGTAGAACACGGAAAGCGTGACGCCCGACATGGCGGCGTCGCGGCGCGCTCGCTCGGTGAGCGCGGCGGCGACCATGGCGAGAGCAGCGAGGAGAAGGCCGACGAAGATGCGCTGGAGGGGGGAGAGACCGTGCGGGTTGCCAGTGACGCCACGGGCGAGCGGGGCGAGGAGGCGGTCGTAGAGAGGGACGGTGAGGAGGATGGCGGCGACGAAGAAGACGGTGAGGGAGCCGGCAGGGATGAGGAAAGTGGAGCGGGGAGAGAGGCGGCGATCCATGGCGGCGGCCTGGGAGACGGAGAAGGTGGTCATCTGGGCGTACACCGTCCAGAAGAGGATGGCGGTAGCCCACGTCGGCAGCATCCGCACCACCTGCTTCACCTCCTCCACCTCCGTCACCGTGCACGCCGCCCACTTGTTCATCACCGCCGCCTCTGCCGTCTCCACAATCGCCGCATGGTCCAAGAATCTGCAGGCGGGCATATATTGGTTCGAATTTACAATGTTACTTTCTCTATAATAAAGTACAAGGCATATCACCTCTGCCTTTACCAAGCAGTACTACTATACTTTGACTACTAGTTTTTTTAATATATAATCAACAGCTCTAACATCATTATTTAAAAAAACTAGCACGGTGGCTCGTACAATTTCGTGGTTAACACATGTATAAAATTATTAAAAAAATTACATATAATTTTTTTAAAATTTATTAAATAGCCATTCTGTTGTCCTAAGTTTTTTAAATAAATCTTATCATCGTCAAGTTTTCAATTTATAGTTTTTAAAAGTGACAACAGCATCACTCCAAGCTACTTTGCCTCCCCTTTGCTAGCTAGCCTGCCCAAAAAATCGAATCTTTATAGAGTTCATAGTCTCACGAGGTTTCATTTTTATTTTTTTAAGGTCCCGTCAAACATCGGCTTACTCCTTTATAATGGATATCCTTATTTTTTTAGTTTCATTGAAAATTTAAACATCAAACCTGATTATCATTTTTTTATTTTCTAGATGTCCTGTCAACCGCCACCACTCTACTACTCCTTTACGGTTTTCTCGCTGCCCCTCCTCTCTGTTGTTATTGGGATTTTAAAATTCAAAACTAATCATCATTAGGTTTTGATTTATAGTTGTTAGATGCCCCGTTAATCATCGTTATCCTACTTCTTTATTATTATTGATTTTAAAAATCAAAATTTGTTATTGTTACGTTTCCTATCTTATATAGTTTATAGAAGTCTCGCAAGCTCACCTACAAAGTAATCGTCCATCAACTTACCATCTTTAATATTATAGATTTTGTTTTAGCTTTTATTTTGAATTTTAGTTAATCCTGTGTTATATATTAGATAGTACCTTCTTTCAATATACCTCTTTTTTATTCTGGATTTTGATTATTTCTAAATTGTATTTCTACTTGAATTCTTATTTTTCTTTTTCTACTTTTCTAATTTAATTTTATATCAAAATTTAATTAATCTTCTATTGTGTTCTAGATAGATTATTCTTTCAATATTTTGTATTTTTATTCTAATTTTAGTTATTTCTAAATTATATAACTCTATTTTTTATTTTTCTCTAATTAATATAAAATATTTTTTTCAAATATCAGTTATTCATAAATTCTATTCCTATTTGAACTCTCAATTTCTGTTTTCTAATTTCATATTTTATTTTATTTTTTATTCTAAATTTTAATTAATCTCTTGTTGTGTTCTAGATGGTCTCTTTCTTCAATATTTCTTACTGTTTTTTATTCCGAATTTTAGTTATTATACTTCTACTTGAACTACCGTTTTCCTTTTCCTAATTTAAAATTTTATTTTATTTTTTATTTTGAATTTTAATCAATCTCATGTTGTGTTCTAGATAAATTTTTCTTTCAGTAAGACTGTCTTATATAGATAATTTTAAAATACAAGTGTAATAAGACTACATGCATGGCACTAAGTGCATACATTTTTAGTTAAATTGTTAGTAAAGAAAGTTTAAATATTTACTTCATGGAAAACAAAAATATATTATATTTTAGAACGGAGGGAGCAATTGATAGGGTCAAGTGAGAAGATGGATTTTTCCTTTGATGAGATGTCTCCTCGTTTCTTGCATGTCATTCAAATAGTTACAAAAATATTTTTAAAAAATTAACAAAACATATTAATGTGACATATAGCACTTAAAAACATTCAAAGTTAAATTTGATTTTTAAAAAGGTGACAAAAATAACAAATTAAACTATAAATAATATATGTGTAAATTCACAATTATAGTTTTAATTTTGTTATAACCGGAAAAAATCGAATTTGAACTTGAATACTTGTAGGATACTGATGATGACATTACTTCACAGTACTCCTTAAGTTATCATGCAAGATCCAATCACTAGAACTCACGCCCGACAATTGCCATTGCACGTGAGCTCGTTTCTAAATACTTCTTCATGTGATTTTAAGGATGGACTGCTATCTAATGATTAGGGTTGTGTTAAGTATCGATTTTGAATGTCAACTACCTCAATAAATAAAGGGAGAACTAACATTTCTTACACGTATGTTAGTATTAAATAATGTAGTTCCATTTGTATTGGAGAAATACACTATAGATGCAAAGATTATACAATAAAGTGAAGGAAAATGAGCCTGCATGCAAAGAAACACATCTCGGACGAATCACACGCGAGCACATGGATTGAAGGGCCCACATGTCAGCTCAAACCGACCTAAAATGGAGCCAAACCACCGTGCACCGACCAAGGGGCCCACCTATTAGCCTCTGGAGCAAAGTCGGTGGGCTAAGGTGGTTACCCTGGTTCGACCGAACCAGGGGTGGCACCCCTCGGCCCCAGCCTCCACGTGTGACTTCTTAGCCACTCTCTGGTGCACTGACCTCCTTAACTGTTATACTCAACTGACATTAGGAGCTATAAAAGGAGATCACCTTTTCACATCACAACACAAGCTCAAGAAGCAATTCTCTCTATCTTACATTATATTCTCTATAGTATTAGTGGAGTTAGGCTTAGAGTAGTCTTTTCGAAGGTTTCGTTATGTCTTTAGTACTTTACTCTTCTTATAAGACTATAAGCTCATTAATAGAATTGTATTCTTTATTTAATTGTGTTAATAGTTTATATATTACTTTACTAGTTATGTGTTCTATGAGTAGTTTATACTTCACTTATTAGGTTAGTCGATCTATGCTAGGGCATCAGTCCAATGATCTTAACGGGGTTGCATTAGTTCTAACTTGTTCATCCGAAGGATGGGAATCCCGGGAGAATTAATGTCATTACTTATTAACATAAGCATGATGCTTGGGTTAATTAAATACCATTGAATGAGGGTATACCCACCGAAAAGTGAGGTAGGCGATAGGTGATGATAGTCATGTCCGTCCTTTATATTACTTAACATTCGAGTATGACGTAAGAGCTCATAAAACGCCATAACCACGCTGGCAGACTAGCAGGGAGTGGTCTCTCGATAGTGCCTAAGTGCCTAGATCTAAGTTCTAGCCTTGTAAGCATGTAATTGTTAAGTGTAAACTAAACATTATAAATATAGAAGTACATATGAACCTTAGCTCTCTTTTGTCCTTCTCCACTATCTATTATATTATTAGTAGCAAAATGCCCGAGCGTTGCAATGGAACGACGACGCAGGGAGGGAAGCATGCAGAGGGCGAAGGTCCAGGCGGTGGCGCGGGAGCTCCGAGCGACGACGGGGGGAGGGGCACAGGCGCGACGCGGGGCGCGACGCGGATGGGGACGAAAGAGAGATACGTATGAGGTTTTTTTTCATCCAAGCCCTCCCTTTCTTTTCAGCATTGGGATTGCGGGTTAATTTTATAAACATTCAAGGGTTTTTATGCAAAATAATGAGACGGACAAAAATTTTGGATAAAAACACTACTTACTTTATATATAGTTATATATATACATATATATAACTTTGAAAGTAAGGGTATCTTCAACTTTATGTACCACTTGACCTTGATTAAGAAATAATATCAGATAGACATTTAGTCTAAGTTAATTTAATTTCACCAAATTAAGTCAAAAATATAATGGAAATAAATATACTTTAAACCGATTAGAAATTTGGTAAAAGTTTAAAATATTTACGACTCGGATATTATTAGTTAGAAAAGTATATTGATGAATAGGATAAGTTGCATGTATATCAACGCGGCGTGCTAGCTCACGCGTGCAGCGTGTGCTCGGCCGCCGCTCAGGGCAATGCACGGCGACACAGGAGGCGCGTGAGTTGGGCTCGCCTGTTGGAGGTGAGGAAAGTGAGGCAACAATGGAGCGAGAGGTTATACGGATCGAAAATTTTATAGATTTGGACAAAAATATGATTTGATGATCGAAAAGTTATAGATTATTTAAGTAGTTAAGATAAGCTATATCGTACGTATAACTGGTTTTTTTAAAATAGCCAGGTGGATTGCGGGTTAATTTCGGAATAACTCAAGGGGTTTTCTATAAAATAGCCAGGCAAAACAAAATTTTGGTGGAAACACTACTTGCTTTATATATAGTTATAGATATAGATTATAGATTATAGATTATAGATTATAGATTATAGATTATAGATATAGATTAGAGATTTATCTCTTGTGTGTCACACTACCTCATTATTATTATTATTATCATCATCATCATCATTTACCCTGTTTAGACTAAAATATATCAATTATAGAATGCTTACAAATATATGTACCCACTCTTCACATGTTGCCTTTCTTGTGAAAAACAAATATGATACCCTTAGAATACTCATGGATGAAATGCTACAGTGGTATCCGTGTGCTTGTGGATTTATCTGTAAGAGAGAGAGAGGTAGGAGATGGACAAGGTCATCACGGGCGTTCAAGCCAAGATGGAGGCCCAACTCATATCAAGTTCGAGTCTACCTCAGGCTCCAGGAGTAGTCCGTGCTAAAAACATCACCCAAATCGCATTCAGACTCTGTTTTCGATGTTCTACCTATGTATGGAAAGCTAACGAGATATTTTCAATTGGCCTGGTCTCACATCAAAATTCCTTCTTAGTCAACAGGAATCTTCGAAACAAGTGGTATCCAGAATCTGTCTGGGTGTTGCATCACCGTCTTTTGGGCCGTTGGATCATGTATCGTGTTGGAGTCCAATAGGGGTGCGTCGAGAGGTCTAGAGGGTGAAGGTTAAAATCTAGAGGGGAACATACTTCGGTCGGGTAATATCTCTCAGATCCGAAGTCGTCGAAGCGTTCCTCGTCAAAAAATCCGCCTCTTGAACCCATCTCGTCAAAACCTTGAAGCACCAAGTCCCCTACGTAGCGTATCACTATTGATGGGCTATACCGAACAACGGTGTTTGTAGAGTATGGGGATCGTTAAAACTAAGGAGTATGTGAGATTATAGTAAGTAAACAACAGACAAGGATTTGTATACAGGTTCAGGCCCCTACTTATGTGTAATAGCCCTACTCCTATTGGCCGAAACCGGCCTACTCTTATTGGTCGAAACCAGTATTGCCATTATATAATCAATCTCTAACAAATATAATAGGGAGGAGAACCTAATCTAATATCTGTCGGCTAGCTGTTGTTGGATTTCTCGACTAAAAACTCGACGAGATTGGAGGTGTCTTGTGTTGCCCTGACTTTTCTGGCTCTGTATTTGGCTTATCTTGGCTTTGTCTTCGTGTGTCCCCTCTACTCCTGATGTGTCTTATATTTATATCCTCGGGTGTCCATTTTTCTATAACTAGGGAGGCAATATGGGAACGACCTGAATATACCTTGTAAGTCTTAAATAGGACTCTATTTATCTTTTCTAATCCGTAACACCTCCCGTATGTGGTATGAAGTCCCGAATAGGACTTTGTTTATCTTTTCTTATCCGTAACACCTCTCGTATGTGGTATGATTCTATATATGACTTAATATACAATGGGCTCGTGGAGCCTTAATGCACAAGTATAATATATCCCATATCTATGAGGCTGACATCTTCTAACATCTTACTTAATATGTATTTGACTAGCTAAAACTACACTTATTTAGGGATGGAGAGGGAGTAATATATTACATATTAATTTATTTTGTTGTTTTTTTGTTTTTTATAACTACTTCAGTGAAATACAATAAAAGAGAGGGCATCTCCTTGACGAACAAAAATACTTTCCTGTAAAATCATTTTGGTTGCTAAAGACATAATCCTTTGTTTTTTCATGTCATCCAAATTGTTATAATTTTCGTAGAAAAGACAATATTTCTTATTTTTATTTAAACTTATATAGGTTTAATTTAAACGGACATGTTAATTTGTGCCCTTGGGGAGAAAAACAAAAAAATCTCCATTAACGTATACCTCAGTCTCAAAATATAAGATTAGTAGGTAAAATTTGCTATGGAAATAATTAAGCCGTAGCAAAAAGGGCAGCCAAATTGGACCGATATTTTGGAATGGAGGGAGCAGTAGATTACTGAACGGCCATTTGTTTTTCTTCAGTTTAAGTTGCTGCTAATAATTACTAATTAGTGCACAAGTGAAATAAATTAGTGGGGTGACTGAAGAGAGTGCCATTGCTATGTACCTGCATAGTTTGGAGTGGGGCAACTTTTGCTTTCCCATGACGTCCTCGCCGGCGGCCTCGGCGTCATCCACGTGGTAGAGCATGGTTGGGTCGGATGGCAGCGGCAGCGCACGCTTCCTCCAGGCGGCGGCCGTCACAGCTGTGATATGCGTGACGGGGCTCCCCACCAGCTTCTTGAAGCGGTATCTGGTGGTGGCGGCGAGGAAGACGAGCAGGCCGGCCAGGATGGAGACCACGCAGACGCCGTAGCCCCACTGCCGGCCCAGGTTGTCCTGGACGTACACCAGCACGGTCACCGCCAGCAGCGACCCGATGCTGATGAAGAAGAAGAACCAGCTGAAGAAGCGCGCCATCCTCCCCCTCTCGCCGGCGTCCGACTCGTCGAACTGGTCCGACCCGAAGCCGGACACGCTGGACTTGAGCCCGCCGGTGCCCAGCGCCGTCATATAGAGCCCCAGGTAGAGCACTCCCAGCTGCGTCTCGTTGGGTGGCGCGCAGCTGCTGCTGCCCCCGGTGGGGTCCGCGCACGGCGGCGGCCGGAGTCCTGCCGCCGCCGTGGAGACAGTCAGGACGGCCATGCCCTGTCACGATATACATATATAGAAACCAGAAATACTTTACGCACGCGAGAAAGAAATTAAGATTGTTGAGACGTACGGCCGCTTGGACGGCGGTGAAGATGGCGATGGTGAGGTAGCGGCCGAGGTAGGTGTCGGCGAGGAAACCGCCGAGGAGGCAGAGCATGAAGGAGGTCCCGAGGAAGTTGGTGACGATGTTGGCGGAGGCGGCGCTGCCGAGGTGCATAGCGCCGGTGAGGTAAGTGACGAGGTTGACGGCGATGCCGAGGGTGGTGAGGCGCTCGTTGAGCTCCACGCAGAGGATCATGGCGGCGCAGGACCAGCCGCCGGTGGAGCCGCGGATGGCAGGGCGGCCCTTGTAGTCCCATGCGTCAGCAAGGGTCATGGACGACGTCGCCGCCGTGCTGATCCTCTCAGGATCCGGGAGCGATGGTGCCATCGATCGATCGATCAAACGTACTGATCTGGCGAGTTCCGGACCTACTCGATCTGCACTATCTAAGATGATCGTCGAGATGCGAGCAGAGGAAGGAGCTCTACCCGCGTCGCCGCGCCGGAGACTGACTGACTTCCAATATATTGAGCGTTACTAAATATATGGGAACTTCTGATAGCTATAATGTCTTCTAGAATCACAAGCTTCTTTAAACAGTTTATTTTTTTCACATTCTTAAAAGCTTTTAGAAAATAATTTAAAAGTTAAAAGCTGAAAAATTCAGCATTTTCAGATTCTTAAAGCCTGACTATCGATCAACCGCTTCTCAAAATCGTACCTCTCTCAAGCAAGCCCTATATATACTACAGGTTAATTTTAGTTCCATTTGCACTATTTAAAATTATTTTTAACGCATGCAAAATAAGACAAATTATTAACATCGATTATTAAACTTAAGAAATTGATTTATCTAATATTTTACAGCAATTTGTATATAAAAAATTTTCGCGTATACTATCGTGATTAATTGTTGTTTGAAGAACTTGCTAATAGAAACCAAAGTATTTTTTATATAAAAAGTTTTCGCCGTATACTATCGTGATTAATTGTTGTTTGAAGAACCTGCTAATAGAAATCAAAGTAGAATTAGAATGTGAATCTTAATCAGAATCGAATAGGCTTATTTAAACTTAAGATCAGGGAGGCAAATCCTGTCGGCTTTGTTAACTTTGTGTACCTGCACATGAACATAGCATGTTGCTGGACCTGCCTGTCGTGAGAGTTGAGAGATGGACACAACGCCCCAGGTAGCCTCACGTTCACACAGCAGGAGGCCAGGCGAATGCTGCGGGCAATGCATATGCGTCTTCTCGTGTGTGCCCACTACAGTTGGAGTAATTCTCATGTATAATCCGCAAAACAATGCACAAACGATATGATTTTTCTAGTACAGTGTGCATGCGACATGCACTGACCTCCTCAAGTTGTGCCTTGTGCGCACTGTACAGTACGGGAATATATGCCGTCCGTGGGTGCCTCCACATGCTCTCTCCTTTTTATGGCGTTCACAGTAGTGCACCCATTTGGCCGCATTCAGCCGAAGCATGACACATTAGAGATTCGGTGTCACGTTTGCCTCTGATGCTACTCACCTGAAACCCGCACCTGCAAAGAGACGTATGGCCTTGTCAGAAAAAGCAAGGAGACGTATATATGGCGCGCCTTGGGAAAAAGGGTATGAAGCCGTAACTCCTCTCCTCCAACTTGTTCGTCACAGTCGAGCAGCAGAGAATGACAATGCCACCGCTGAGGAAGCCGTTGTCGGCCAAGCTCCCGATCTGCGTCGCCTGGAGAGGGGACCAACGACGACATCGACTAGGGATTCAAGCACGCCGCCGCCATCGTGTGGGCTTAGGGAAGCCGCCGCCTAGACCGCCTCTCCGACCAGATCCGCTGTGTGCGCTCGAGGAGGTTACCGCCGTTGCGTGGGCTCGGGTAGCCGAGGGAGGAGGCCAGAGAGGGAGGGAGAGGCGCCCGCTGCTGTCGCCCTCAGGGTGGAGATTATAGGGTCAATTTTCCTTCCTTTTGCCGCATTTCGCTCAAAGGATTGAATGGAGACATTGCATCCATCAAGGTGAGAAACTATTCTAAACTCTCGAGGAGACATGCCCTCATTGTTTATATATCACTCAAATGGTTATAAGAAAAATTTTAAAAATTAAAATTAATACGTGATAAATAACTCTACAAACATGCAAGGTCAAGTTTAGCTGATACAACAGGTGAAGAAGTACCACCGCAACATCATTTTAGCTATCATTTTAGCTTTTGTTGTAACTAAAATGTATAGTAGCGTTGTTCGTAACATTGGGTTTGAACTAAAGATGAACTATTGGTCAACTTGAATACAAATTCAAATACACAAATAAGCTATGGCAACGCATGAAGGACGAAACAACAAATTGTCGAGATAAGGTAAGACACCTTTGAAACATCTTATGCTAATTTGCCTTGTTTGCTAGCCAGCATTACCCAGAGGAATATAAATACTTATTTTGATATTCATACATTACCATCATCTCGGGGATGTCTAGTTCATGCATAGCGAACCCTTTCCATTTAGGTGTGTTTATCTCAGAGTTTGTTGATTCCCAACCCCGCAACTCATTTTTAATTACGATAACTAACTCTATGTATGTTAGTTAACCAATCTTCATTTTAAGTAACTGATTTTTAATTATTGGTCTTATCTGAAAAATTATTTATCCAAAAACTAAAATCTAAACCTTAAAACTTCGAACTTAGAATATTTTTTAAAAAAATCAACCAAAATTTGAAACTTTCATCTCAATTTTTAAAAATATTCAACTCAAAATTTAAAATTTTCAATTCAATATATAAAACCGTCAACTTAGATTAAAAACTTTCAACTGAAAATATAAAACTTTCAAATTTTAAAAACATTCGACTCAAAATTTGAAACATTCAACTCAATGTTCAAGACTTTCAACTCAAAATTAAAACTTTCAATTGAAGATTTGAAACTTTCAACTCAATTGTCAAGACTTTCAACTCAAAATTTTAAAAACCTTACCCGAAATTTGAAACTTTCAACACAATGTAAAACTCAAATATGAAAACTTTCAATTCAAAATTTTGAAATTTTAAACTCCAAAATCAAAACTTTCATCTTATATTCTAATACCTCAATCAAGTATGTTGTTTATTATTTTATTTCCAAAGTCCTTAAGCACTCACAACCAATCACATACTTATATTCCAAAAGAAAACATGATTACGTTATCTTCCCAATTGTTGGTGTGTGGTGATTTGGTGGGACCATCGGACGAACGGGATGTGCGCTAGTTGCGCTCCTAGCGCAGCCGCGTAAGCTAGCTTTTCCGCATCTAATGAGCCTAACAAAAGGGTGCTGCAAAGAGCTTTTTTTCACATTGGTGCTTGCATTAATGCTTTTATGCATTTTCGTAATATACTCGCATAGTTGGTATATTTTTAACCGGTAAATACAAAGGTCATATATTGACAACAATTGGAGCCGATGGAAACAATTCAGGTGTTACCTATTGCTTTTGTATTGGTTAAGAGTAAGAACACGAAAGCGGTACTTGTTCCTAAAGAAAGTGCACAGTGAAATCATGCAGATGAAGCTTAATGTTTGTCTTATACATGATCATCACGCGGACATGCTGCAGATAATTGACTACTTGCAGAACGGTTGAGTGTGAGAAAGGGCTTCGATCTAGCTAGGTGGCCTGATGTTTGGAATAGAAGGTGCATGTGTCACATGGTTGCTAATTTCTATAAAAAGTTCAAGAACAAGCACCTAATGGATTTTTTTCAAGAGGCTTTGTGCACATAATCAACAAAAAATTGAACAAGGTGTGGAAAGGGTTAGATGAGTTGACAATCAAGCAAACAAATAAGCAATCTAGCCGACCACCGGTTGAAGGTGACGAGCCTCAAGTAGCTATAGGTCCACTGCATGACGATTCGCCTACTATGAGAAGGAGGTCCGCATCATCGATTCAGAATTTTCTGCATTGGATTGAGAATGAGCCAAAGGAGAAGTGGGCCCTTCTTGTATGACACTTATGGTTCTCGATATAGCATAACGACAACTAATCTTGTAGAGGTTTACAACAGGGTTATGTGGGGAGTATGAGGATTGCCATTGGTTGGTATTGTTGAATTTATTCTTCATAGCACACAAGCCTACTTTAGGGACCAATAGAAGAAAATTGGTCCTTCAATGGTAGACAACAATATAACTTTTGTGAAAATAGTGACTAAGTACATGGCAAATAAAATAGCTAAGGACAAGAGACAAGAAGTTGTTGCTCAAGATACCAGAGAGCGTCAATAAGAAGCAATGTGTGTTGATAGGAGCAGGCGTGATAGCTAAGCTTTTTCATTCCTCAAATTAATATATATGAACACATTTCTTTTTTATTACATACGATTATATGTAAACGAATAAATCATAGCTTAAAATAAATTTAAGTGCAAATGTTACCCTATTGTTAAAGATATTAAATTTAGAGTTTTATAATACTTAGCCTTAAAACTGTAGTGTTATGATAAATTCATTATTAAATATGTAGTTTTGTAATAATTTATCCCAAGTATCTCGTAGCTTTATGAAATTTACTCAACAAATTTTGTTGCCTTCTACACCAAACTCTTTTAGTCAGCAAATATATATGAAAATTTAGTTGCAAATTTTATTTTGCAGGAAAATAACGTCCTCCCTAAGGACGGCAAGGAGGCTGCCTGCAAAATGACATGCCTCTTGGGTAGGGTTTGCAAGTGCCCTCTCCGAGCAACAGGAGGACAGTAAGAGGGGCCACCCTAAGAAAACTAGGTCGTCCTCACTAGCATTTTTGTAGGTGGCCTCCTCCGAGAAAAAAAGCCTTTCCAGAGGGACGACAAAAAGGCCGCAAGCAAAAAGCCAGGTCGTCCTTGCCAGAATTTTTACAGGCGGCACCTTCCGCGAAAAAAACGGCCTTTGCATGGGTGGCAAGGAGGTCACCTATAAAAACTTCGTTCGCTCCGCAGTAGCCGCCTAAAAATATCCTCCGCTCGGCAGCGATCGTTAGACGGAGCCAACGAGCCATGTGGCACGTAAAAAATCATCCGAGGAAGCGTGAGGCGTCTCGTTCTATAAATTTTTGAAATAAAAATTATTTTTAAAATATTTTAATAAATAAAATAAAAAATTTAAAAATTGAAATTAAGGGAGGAGGCTTGTGGGCCGTAGCGAGAGATGGCAATAGGTAAATGTCCATCGGGTATGGGCTTCTCGGACCCATACCCACGACAACAACATGAGACCCATGGGTATACCCATACCCGGCTACGAGTGGGGAAAATTCCCCATACCCATACCCAGCCGGCTAAATCATACCCATCGGGTCACCCATACCCATCAAAATTCTTTCACAAACACATAAAGTCAACAATGAAAGCAAAGGTCAAGAAGCAAGATTGTCACCGTCCATTGACGCTACCGTGCTCGGTCTCGATCACCACCATGGCATGGCCGAGGGCTTGCGGCGTCGGCGCGGCACGGCCGAGGCGGTGGCCGCGGCGATTGGGATTCTCGGCACCGCCGCCCGCCAAAGGACTCGGGGCGGTCGAGTGCGCGACAGGAAGGGGTGGCCGGCAGCTGGCCGGTTGGAGTGAGGGGGTTAAGTACCTAAGGTTTTCACTAATGGGCTGATGATGGGCTGTGTGGTTTGATGGGCTTCTTTGAGTTTATGCTAGGTTTTTTTTACCCATGGATTAACGGGTATGGGCACTGCTAAAATATACCCATACCCACATACCCAATGGGTAAAGGATTTTTTCCGTTTAAGTACCCATGGGTAATAATTTTCCCCCATATTGATACCTTAATATGGTAAATACCTATCGGGTTTTGGGTCGTGGGTACCCATTACCATCTTTAGCCATCCCACAAACAATAATAGAGGACATGCTTATTTAATTGGATCGATCGCACGCTAGCTTGTACTAGATGTCAGGTGGTGGGAGGGCCTATGCGAGAATCGTATATACATGAGGAGTTTGCAATTTTTTGCAAAGTAGCCAACCACACATTATTTTCTCCGAGAGAAAAAAAATCTAAAAACTGAGAAGAAGGGTATGGGAAGGACTGTGATCAGCTTTAGATGGGCCGTATCGTGCTAGTAGGCCCTAAGTTTTTACTATATGAGGCTGGCCCGTAAGTTCCTTCACAACTCGGCCTAGAGAAAAAATGGTTGGGGCCTAGCTTGGGGGCGCCATTGCCGGCCGCCCATGATACACAATTAGTTAACATTCGATTCAAATCACATCCATATATGTGTTCAACATTCATGGCCTCTAAAAATGCAAAAGTCGTTCAAGATGAAGGAAGAAATACTGACACACACACACACATCACACACCAAAGTAATCAATTAATGCCGCATCATCCCATGCCATTACGTAGTAATTAAGCACCGGTTGGTTCACAACGTACTTATACAAACCTACCTAGCTACCTGCATGCGTGCGTATAAGGCTAGCTAGCTAGCTGTCGATTACATCCAGATGATAATCAGAGAAGATTATTATTGATTTCCTCAATTCTAAGCTTTGCCTGCCATCATACCATGGCCATTGCATATTGCCATTGGGCCGGATTGGGTACGTGACTTAATTACTAGATACAAACGTACCATACATGGGGACATGACATCATGCGTGGACGAGGACGTCGTCGTCGCCTTCAACAAGCTCCATTCCGGCGTCCGCCAGCCGCTTCTCCTTGTAGACGTAGCCCCTCGCTGCTGCCACGAACACCGCTAGGTTCACGCCGCTGATCCCAGCCAGCAGCCAGTAGAAGTTGTCCAGCCTGCCGTCGTCCAGGTTGTCGGCGAGCCATGGTCGGCGGGAGGCCGTGAACTTGTGCACCACGGTGACCAGCGCCGTGCTGAAGAAGAAGCCGAGCGAGAGCGTGCTCAGGAAAAGGCCCGTGCTCATGGTCTTCATGCCCTTGGGGCACTCACGCAGGAAGAAGTCCAGCTGCCCGATGTATGTGAAGGCCTCGCCGGCGCCGACGAGGAGGAACTGCGGCAGGAGGTAGAACACGGACAGCGTGACGCCCGACACGGCGGCGTCGCGGCGCGCTCGCTCGGTGAGCGCGGCGGCGACCATGGCGAGCGCAGCGAGGAGGAGGCCGACGAAGATGCGCTGGAGCGGGGAGAGGCCGTGCGGGTTTGCTGTGAGGCGGCGGGCGAGCGGCGCGAGGAGGCGGTCGTAGAGAGGGACGGTGAGGAGGATGGCGGCGACGAAGAAGACGGTGAGGGAGCCGGCCGGGATGAGGAAGGTGGAGCGGGGAGAGAGGCGGCGGTCCATGGCGGCGGCCTGGGAGACGGAGAAGGTGGTCATCTGGGCGTACACCGTCCAGAAGAGGATGGTGGTGGCCCACGTCGGCAGCATCCGTACCACCTGCTTCACCTCCTCCACCTCCGTCACCGTGCAACAAGCCTGCACCCACCTGTTACTAGTCTTCTTCTTGTTCGCCACCGCCGCCGTCTCCACGATCGCCGCATAGTCTAGGAACCTGCACGCATAGTTTTTTTTTGTTTGTTTGTTTGAGAAACGACAAATCATCCAAATAAATTGTTGAACACAATAATACTAAATATATGCATGCATTTCGGATACATCGACATGCCGGCGCTACTAGTTTATATTAGATTATATATAGTGGCAAGACCACCGCGAACAATTTATTTTGTTCAATTTAAGTTTGTAATAATCAGTTCACGAATTAGTTTAAGGATGAAGCAAAGTATATGTCACTAGTGTCCAAAACTAATCAATTACATAACATGGGCGTTGATTTAGCATGGGCAAGGCCAAGGCGGCCAGCCGCACGTACGCGTACGTACAAGCCCTCAAGTTTTGGCTCCAAATTCTAATCCATTTCCTTAAGTACTATATATATAATTGAAAGGAAAAGGTACATTTTAGCTCAATACATGAGGTCAGTCCAGTGCATGCTTAAGTACAACATTTACCTTTTTAAAAAATAAATAGATTGAAGTTACGTATAATTAAGTGAAAGTATGATATGATTCATTTGGTTATATTTAAAAAAATGGCCCCTCGTGTCCCTTTTATATTTCCTATCGGAACCCAAACTCCGTACGAACCTGCATTGTTTGGAGTGCGGTAGCTTTTGGTGGGCCTTGACGGTGGTGTCGGCGGCGTCGCAGGCCAAGCCGTCGTAGAGCATGGCTGGGTCGGACGGCAGCGGCAGCTTGCGGTTCCTCCAGGCAGCGGCTGTCACGGCGGCGATCTGCGTGACGGGGCTCCCCACCAGCTTCTTGAAACGGTACCTGGTGGTGCCGGCGAGGAAGAAGAGCAGGCCGGTCAGTATGGCGACGACGCAGACGCCATAGCCCCACCGCCGCCCTACGTTGTCCTGGACGTACACCAGCACCGTCACCGCCAGCAGCGACCCGATGCTGATGAAGAAGAAGAACCAGCTGAAGAAGCGCGCCATCCTCCCCCTCTCGCCGGCGTCCGACTCGTCGAACTGGTCCGACCCGAAGCCGGACACGCTGGACTTGAGCCCGCCGGTGCCCAGCGCCGTCATGTAGAGGCCCAGGTAGAGTACTCCCAGCTGCGTCCCGTTGGGTGGTGCGCAGCTACTGCTGGCGCCGGTGGGGTCCGTGCACGGTGGCGGACGGAGCCCTGGCGCCGCCGTGGAGATGGTCAGGACGGCCATGCCCTGTAATATGCATACTATATATGTCATGCATGATACAGAGACAATTAATTAGAGAGGGACAAGGCAGACGACCCAACTAGCTAGAGTAGTTTATGCATGCGAGAAAGAATTAAAGAAAAAGATCGATGGAGGTGTAGGCAGGACGTACGGCCGCTTGAACGGCGGTGAAGATGGCGATAGTGAGGTAGCGGCCGAGGTAGGTGTCGGCGAGGAAGCCGCCGAGGAGACAGAGCATGAAGGAGGTCCCGAGGAAGTTGGTGACGGTGTTGGCGGAGGCGGCGCTGCCGAGGTGCATAGTGCCGGTGAGGTAGGTGACGAGGTTGACGGCGATACCGAGGGTGGTGAGGCGCTCGTTGAGCTCCACGCAGAGGATCATGGCGGCGCAGGACCAGCCGCCGGTGGAGCCGCGGATGGCAGGGCGGCCCTTGTAGTCCCAGGCGTCACCCAGGGTCGCCGTCGTCTTCTTCTCAGGATCCTCGAGTACTGAGGCTGAGGCCGCCATCGATCTCATCAAATTTAACTCTGGAGAGATCGACCGAGCTAGCTACTTACGACTCTCAAGTCCCAACTAGATGATCGATCGCGAGCAAAGGATTATATATATAGGTAGCAAAACTTGAGCTGAATCTCGTTCTCTCTGCTCTCTCTCGATCCACTGCTCGTGTCGCCGGAGACTTATCGAGTGTTGAACGACTACGATATAAAGCTAGCTAGCTGGCTGCAGAGGCAGGCAGGCAACAGGTTGAACGGAATGGAAGAGACGACAGTACACTAGTATCTTAAGTTCCGTCGTGCATGTCATATCTTAAGTTTACAGGTTATTTTGTTCTTTACTTGCCGACCTCACAAAGTCAGTCGGTCAGTCAGTCAGTCATCATACATGCATGGTGCCGACTTAATTAAATTTTCTTCATCTCCTGTCAATTATTTCTTCCATCGATCTCTACATATTTGATATATTTTCTCATCGCACCAGCAAGCTAGCTGTTCTATACACTTGCCTACCATACACATCTAATCTAATCTTAGCTTGGGAATTTATAATACAATGTTCGGAACAAGGATTAATCAAAACTAATATATCCTTCTACCTTGTACCGAATGGGCCGACGTTCGGCGGGCCATCCAATGACCACCAATTAATTTTTCAGTTGCTCATCTATTACGTAGTAGTTTCTTTATAGAACTACCTTCGTACTCCCTCCATTTCAAATACGCTTTGAATTTTTTTATAATCAATTAAAGTTTAATTAAGTTTATATAAATATATAGCTATATTTTTAATAAAAACAAATATATTATCTAATAAAAATAATTTAATGTTGCAGATGTTGCTATTTTTTATAAATTTAGTCAAACCTAATATGTATTGGGACTAAAAAAACGTCAAAATCCACTATAATATGAAACGATTGTAAAAGGAGGGATTGATATTTGGTAGAAATCCAAACGCTTTAATTTTGGACGGCTCATATCACGTCAAGATTCATGCAAGCACTATAATTCATTACTGGAGAAACGATTTTCCTGAACGAGGTCCCTAATAGGTTTCAGGTGGACCATAAGAGGCCACGCCTGAAAAAACAGTCCCGGAGGGCTGGCTATTGGACTGCATGGGATAATCGCATTATCCCGTACGGTCCACTTAAGCGATACTTGATCTCCTCTTCCATTTGCTTTCATTTTTAAAAATTTTTATTGGTTAAATGCGAAGATATTTGACTTTTTTTAACTCGAGGCACGGGGTGACCCGAGCACGATGGCCACCCAATGACAAGACTTCAACACCTTGGGGCCCCGAGCTCAAAGGTCTTGAGGATGCCCCACGCTCTCCTTGGAAGGGTCCGTCCATTTAAGGAGGGCTGATTGGGTCCGATGGTTCTTCTTAAACCTTAACATTGCATTAATTGTAGCGTGATACAAACATGACATATAGCTCATCCGCAATATGGGCGACGTGGAGATGCAAGCAGCGCCTCGCCTGTCCATGTTGCCGCGAAGAAAATACGGCGCGCCTCGTGGCACGCCCTCAACATCCTTCCCCCGGGTCCACGCCTGTTAGCTACAGTGGCTGACAGGTGAGCCTAGGGACAGTTGGAACAAAGATTTTTACCTCTCTACTCTACTTGTCAGTTAGTAGGTGTGGCTGTCACAATTGGCTGTCTTGCTTGGAGGGATATAGTCAAGACTAAGCATATCAAGTTTAGAGAAGTAGGACCTACTCTTGCATGCATTTAGGAGCATTGTGGACTCCCCTTCATATATAAAAGGAGGATCCATGCCATTAAGAAAAGGGTTGGTTGATTGGCACTTTCTTCTAAGCTAGGTTAGCCAAGCGTCGGGTAAGGAAGAGTCTTCTCCTCCTCACATAGATATTTTCACATCTCATTTTATAACCCACTTTATCATCATTCATAATTTACTACAAAGATATGTATTTATGTATCCGTGCGGTCTAAATCTGCATAATATCATAAGTTCATTTGTACACATGATCAGGACCTGAACTCCTGGCCAAACTCGTAAAGGAGTTCCGTACTCCAACACCCTCTCATGACTTTTAAAGTTATAGATATTTCTAGCTAAATATATTTGTCTAAGAATTAACAAGATGCATATGCATGCGTACAAACAATATCCTAATTAATTGTACGTACAAAAATAATTAGCTAGTTGGGGGAATTTAACTACTGGATGGGAATTGATATATGAATATGTATATGTGTCAGATCGAGTACTCGCGTACTAGCTAGTAGGTCGTAACTCCGTATGCGTACACTTAATGCAACTGGAACTGACCTAAATTCACGTACGGTTATAATCAACTATGGACCAAGTACGTACGTATGTACGCATCAACATACACATGTACGCTACTAATAATTTATATATATATATATATATACACTAGCAACTATGTCCGTGCGTTGTAACGGGTCAAGTCGAGGCGCGGCGCGGATGAGGACGGGAGGGAGGGACACATGCGCGGCACGGAAGCTCCAAGTAGCGACAGGAGGGAGGGGCGCAGGCGCGGCGTGGATGGGGACGGGAGGGAGGGCGCAAAGAGGGAGGGGCACAAATAGTTTTTTTTCTATCCAAGCTCTTTCTTTCTTTTCAGCATTAGGACTGCGAGTTAATTTTTTATACTTAAGAGGGTTTTTTTTAATAGTTAGGTGGACGAAAATTTTGGGTAGAAATACTACTTGCTTTATAGATAGTTATAGATATAAATTATAGATTATAGATATACTACTTTGCAATTAATAAGGTGATCAAGAGCTAATTAAGGGCAGCAAATGTTTTTGTCATGTGCCGTACGTGTTTGATGAGGAAGCCCCTTCAATTTTCTTGGCCTGCTGAGTCGTATATATAACACTATATATGTAGTACTGAATTGAAGCTGATTGTCCGCATGCAGTCTGTACATTGAGGGAATTTCTTATCTACCCATGGATGCAACTTGATGCTCAATCCTTCGTACGTCGTTGACCCGTATCATCTGTGGTGATGGGATGGCTTGATGATGGACGGAGCAATCCAATTCAGCCCAACAATCCGATTCAGCCCAATAACCAAAGCCCGACGATCAGAGACAGCACCAGCTTCCAACAGAACATGTGTTGGGATTGCAACACAACAAAAAAAATCGATAAATTGGTTCTCAGCATGGAGCATGGGTGGGGCCGGTTGCATGAAGAGAAGTTCACAACGCCGTTGCATGCATGCAAGTAAAACCTACTCCTCTAAACTTGATATGCTTGGTCTTGTCGCTTTCGCTCCAAGCCAGTCGATAGAACGTAACAGCCACACCTACCGACTGATAAGTAAAAAGCGGAGTCTAAAGTCTTTGTTCCATTGTCCTTGGGCCGACCCATCATCCGCTGTAACCAACATAGGCTGGTCCCGAGGATGGTTGCTGAGGACGTGCCATCACTAGCGGACCCAGAATTTTATTGGAGGCTGGGCGAACAGTCAAACCCAAACCGCAAGCATAACAATTAGCCAAGAAACGTCTCATCCTTAAATCATATTTGAATAATTCAAAAACATATGTACCAATAGTCAGTACTGTCAAATGCCAATAGTAACAACCACAATTCAAAACCTAATTACCCCTAAGTACAAAAACATTGAAGAACAAAACTAATAAAAACAGAATTATTACACGATTGACTAAGTCTTCTCTCTATTGTCATTGCTGGAACAAGAACAACCAAACACAAGAATAATGAAAATTGAAAAACCCAAAACGCTTTGGTCTGTGGACGCTAAAAATCAAAACCTGAAAAAACATATCAGGATATGAATAACATCACCATGGAGTAGTATGAAATTAGGTAAAAAAATAAATTATATGCTTAAAAAGAAGAGAATTAGAAGGCACTGTATGTTGAGAGATCAAACAGTAAAAAATTTAAGTAATTTGCATCGCTCACTGTCACTCCCTGTCACTGGACCGAACAAACAAGATTGCATTGCTCACTGGACTAGAATGCAAACCATACCTACCCTGCTCCAGAAACTCCCGGCAGCGGCGCAACGCAAGAGATTGGCTCACGGGCGCACGGCATCGCTCCTGCAAATTTGGAAGAACCAAACCGTCGCAGGCAGCGTCGCTCCTTCTACCGCTGAGCCGCGCGCGTCTTTGCCCTAGCCCAACACGATGCATCATCTTTTTGCCCCAGCCCAACACACCAGTATCTGTATTTTTGAAATGGGCCTCATGGCTGTAGGCTGGGGAGCCCGGGCAGCGGCCAGGGTCGGTGGGCCCTGGGCCCGCTACTGCGTGCCACGACGCATGCCTCGTGTTCTTTGGGGCGACATGGGCATGCAAGGGGTTACATGTGTCACCACGTCTCCCAAGTAGCTATGAGCTATACTTCAAGTTTAAACCACCCTACAACTAATGTAAAGTGGTGGTTTAGACGTGATTACCGGACCTGAGCAGCTTACCTTAACGGGGCGAACCCTTCAAGGAGTGCGAGAGGCGGGCCCCTAGTTAGAGCTCAGGGCCCCAAGGGATTGAAAGCATGTTATCGGTTGGCTGGCGTGTTCGGGACACCATGGGTTCTCGGGGCCGACTAGGTCTTCGGGGCTCCCCTGCACATTTGGGCATGCTCCCATTACCGAAAGTAGATTTCACTGTTGTACCGAACGAGCTTCTTGAAGATGTCAATGAAGGAGTTCATGATGAGCATAACTTTAGGTAAGACACTGGTAGCAGCTAGCGCTCGCTTCTACTCCTACAAGATGTAGATCTTGTAGGTATCGACAGTCTTCTTGAAACCTTGAAGATGTAGATCTTGTAAGGCTTGGTGAGGCCCACAACGTCCCGAGCACCCGAGGGAAAGGGAACCCCTATTCCCACTTCTCCGACAACATGGATGACGTAGTGGTCGATTTTGTAATATGTCAGTGACAAGCATAAGACATATCTTCTATAGTTGGGTTCATAGTATATACTATATACCTAATAATATACGGAAATATATAATTTAATTAAGGAAATACAACGGATATAGAAGAAAATTGTCTTTTCGAAATAGAAGGTGTCAAAGTCCTATTCAGAGAAGACAAGGTCACCTTAGTCCGTATCTTGTTCTAGCTCTCCGAGTTCTATTTAAAGAAAAAGACGGTCATAGCTATAAATAACAAGGCCTCCTGTCGAGGGGGAGATCAAGTTACAAGCCATAGCTAAAGCCACATCGAGAAGCAAGCCGAAGGAAACTAGAGCCATATTCACCGGTAATATCTCGTTGTGCCATTCTCGATGGATCCTAGTCGACGAGTTAGTTTATTCATCTTACTCTCTCGTTATAATCCGTGTGGTATTTTTTCATATATTCATATAAACAGGAATATGTATATTACCTGTTAGTTAGAAGGCTCGAACTTATATAAAAATCTCTATTCCTTATCTCTTTTATCTCAATCTCATGTATACCCGAATTTCAACAGTCCTCATACTCTACGAATATCGTCTTTATATAACCCGTCGAGATAATCTACTAATTCTGTTAGAACTAGAGTAGAAGCAGAGGACGATGCCTCTCAAACCGCTTCAATGATCGTTGGTGTAGGCGTAGTAGTCAAAGTAGTCATAAGGATAAGGTCGCCGGCTCGATCCCGAAAGATATGCCGGCGATCGGCTGCAGGATTAATTCACGATTATTGGTGGTGAGTGATTGTACTTCGGTTTTTATGCTGGGAGACAATTTTCCTAACAGACCACGCTCCCCGCACGATTCCTATTCTGTTTTTTTTGTTCGTCGCAAGAAATTGCGATTCTATATAAACTGCCTCACTAGGCCGTCTACCTAGCAAACTCTCTCTTTCTCTCCTAAAGTCTCTTTTCTTCCCATTCCAATATATGGATATTTTGCTAATTAATATAAAAATATCAAACGCCCCATTCGATTGTTAGAGATATATCACACTGTCACGCTAGTTAGTTAAATATAATCTGCGTCGATGTTAAGGGCCACGTTGAAACCCATCTAAGCTGGGCAAGATCATCACAACTGCTTAGCAATGCAGAGTTGATGAAGCCTACAAATAATCTGGGGAAAATGCTTTGCGTCAAGCGTTTGACGCAAAGCGGTCATCGGACGCTCGCGTGGTCTTGCCTGCATCATACATATATAAATTTCAAAATTTTAATGATTTTTTTAAATTATTTATATGAATTTCAATCATTTACAATTAAATCTTTATAAAAATATTACATGGCTATATTTCGATGATTTTTTTATTTTTGATAGTAAAACATTTGAAATATAATATTTTCGTTAAAACAAATTTTAATAAAGAATAAAACATTTCTTAATAATATGATATAATACCGATTTATATCAAATCGGACGATTGGTGGACCTGCATTCGCACGTATGTTTGCTGCTGCTGCCGCCTTGTGTTTGTGTGATTTCAGAAGGAAAAGACGAGGCCCAGCCAAGTACCACTTTACTTAGGCTGGCAGCAAAGCTATATATACCACAGGCTCACCAACTTTTTCCAACTCGATCTGGGCCAGCCGGTGCGTGCAATTTCCAACTCCTACTTGGGCTGCTACTCCCTCTAGCGGCCGCCGGTCGTGAGCTTTATTTAATTTTCGGATTAATTAAAAAGTGCAATTAAACTATACTAGTACTAGTATAAATAATGGATCGATCAGGAAAACACCGATATGATCTCTCTTTATATATACGAGTTTTTTTAACATAAAAGTACACATTATTGGAGAAACGATTTTTTCATACGAGAGAAAAAGCATCTTTCCGTGCGGAAGGCCTGCTCGTATGCGCGAAATGGTCTGCGAAAAGATCATTTTCACGTGCGGGCGGCCCAACCGCATGGGAAGATCGACTATCCCGTGCGGTCGGCTTAAGCGGCCCGCACGAGAAGATCGATTATCCCATGCGGCGCTTAGCCGACCGCACGGGAAGATCGATCTTCCCGTGCGGATCGGCTAAGCGGCCGCACGGGATAATAGAGGACCGCTTAGCCGACCGCACGAAAAAATGGTCGTGCCCATTATTTTATGTATACGTTCGTTAGCCCCTATTGTCCCTCTCTTTCTCTCTCTCCTCTCGTCCTCTCCCTCTCCTCTCTCTGTAATGTTAAATGGGTCAATATATATATATTTCGCGTACGAGAAAAAAAAGACATTTAATATTATTTCATCATAAAATATATGTATATAACACAGATCGATCATGCGTAATGTTTATATACATATCAAGCTACTTTCGTCTCGCAAATTAACATAAGTCTAGCTAGAGCAACAAATTTACAAATTATTTAATGGCGATGCTCTTTTTCTCACTCCCTAATTCGTTTGAATTTATCGTCCGACGCCAGCTCGCTCTCCGGATCGTAGAAATCGCCCAAATGGTTGCAGACATCACGACGGATGAAGCGGCAAATATCTGCAACCAAGTTAAGCATGGTTCTATCGTCGAACCGGTTCGCTACAACTGGAACTTCCGTGATCTGTTTAAGAAAAAATAGTACACATATACATACGATTAGGAAAATTATACAAGATCGATAACATGTAGAGATATATTTCTCTGATGAACTTACTTCTTCAAACTTAGTAGTGTATCTCTCATAGATTCTGAGCATCTCACACATGTAGTAGCCTCAAAGGTTAATGCCTGGTGGTTGCTTATAACACTGTGTTAAATAAAATTTATTATGTGCATGTGTCAGTAATTTGAAGTTAAACACGGTATAAAATGTCGACATATATCGAGCATATAATTACCGGCCAATTTGTCTTCACAAGAAGCTTCCTCTTTTGTGGATCCTTCACCAGTCCACCTTGCCTTACATAATTATGGTGTGCTCTGTAGACAAAATAATTGCATGTTTCACTGATCAATTGTTTAATTATTCGATAGTAAAAACAGACAGAACTTATTAAATGGTGCATGATAATACTTACAAATTTAAATTGATGAGGAACTCTTTAATTTTTTTCTCCCTGTAGTGTGCCTGATCAAGCACTACGGTCAAGTGATCCCGCGGATATACTAGAAATAGTATGTAGTGATCGCTGCGAAAGATCGAAGAGATATGTTAATTATAGGGGATATTAGTAAAATATCGGTTTTACGGATGAATATTACTTACTGCAACGCATAAGGGACCATTAGGACATCTTTGTCTCTGTGCTCGAACATAGCACGGCCCAAGTAGAAGGCTACCGCGATCATCTTGTCCCTGTGCAGTTTGATGATCGCGTCCTTTTGTTTCTTCGTTTTGCTTTTGAACTCAGCGGAGTCTTCACGAATATGTAACTCGTGTTCCGTCCAGCATATCCTTGTTGGGTTAACGAACGCAGCTGGATAGTTGGTCTTTTTCGCGTCTGCGTATTGCATCCTAAGTAATACAACGAGTTATTAATTATTCACAAGTTAGTTTGTAAATCATGTCATTAATGACATTAATTTAGGCTGATACTTACAGGCAGAACGTTGCAACGAGATTTATATCAATTTTTTCCATCCTGAATAATGCGTGAAGGTCGTTGAAATCGATGATCAGCATCCCATTTGGGCCACTGGTGAACGCATCATCCGGGACCTTCACGGTAAGCATGCTGAGCCCCAATTTGGATGCCTTTAGGTACCAGTCATGCATTAGCCTGATTTCCCAGGGCATGTCTTCCATGACGCGCCACGGCAGAAACGGCTTGCCGTACTCGTACTTTGTTGGCACTTTGTCCAAAGTCCAATTTTGTAGGTCCTCCGCTTTGTTGTTCACCGATTGTTGTGAGTCCGACAACTTGGTCGGTTGATCCTGCGGCTTGTCAGTCGGCCTCCTCCCCCTAAAAGCCAAGAACCCTAAGTCTCTCTCGTCTTTGGTCATTAATTTCTTGTCATAGCTTGATCGAATCATCTTTGGGACAATCTGATGAGAGAGCTTGCTCGGACTTGGAAGGCTTGTTGTTGTAGAAGGGGCCTTTGGGGTACCGCCAATGCTGAGTGCGGTGTCGGAGGAGATTGGTGAATATGTTGTGCAATGACTTCAGGGGCTGACGACATTGGCGAATCAGGACCTTTACCCTTCTTTCCAACTTGTCTTTGACGATACACCCCTTACTCGTCCAGAATGTTCGGGGTTGCCTAATGCAGCTGTCAACTGATCGTGTTCCCTTTTAGCAATAAATTCCTCAGTTTTCTTCTTTTTGGCTATGTCTTTTAGACTTGTGGTCACACGCTCTATATCCGGATCCTCGAACAGGATTTCTCCCTCGTCGGTGACCTGTCCCGTACTGCGTGCCCACACCCAGTTTTTGCTTCTTTCTTTTAGTGCATCCACAAGCAAGGGCTTTCCTTGGGCGGCAAACTATTCTTTGGTTGCTCGCCACTTCTCTACGTGGCCATCGTAGCCGCTAGAGCCCAACCGGTGCGGGTACTTGTTCCTTTTCGTGAGGTCGGACATCTTCTTCCTCCGTGCTAAGGCTTCAGGGCTTGTCATCTTCGCCACGAACCTATCCCATTCGGTGGGCGTAATCCCACCGTAGTCTTCGAATAAGGACTTGTTCTTTTGCACGTAGTTAGTGTTCAAGTCTGATTTCCACTGCCTCCACCTCCCCCCAATCGTTTTTAATGCAAACTCTTTTCCCGAGCCTCGAACCGGGCGGATATAGAAACCACTTCGCAGCTCGTTCCATATGAAGTTCTTCAAGTTGTCATCCACCGCTCCCGGGAATCTACATTTAAAGGGTCGTGGGTTCGCGCACCCGCAAGCGCCGCCGAACTTTGTCATTTCTACCTTGGGCTCTAATGGCTTCCCATCGTGGTTCAGAGAGGTGATATAATATGTCTCCTTGGGGGTTGATTCTTACTTCTCGACCACGTCTTCTTTTTGACGTCCTCCGCGCTCGCAGACGTGTCGGTTTCTACGGACGGACGTTGCGTGTCCGTCTCGACTTCAGCAGACCGGACGACAGACTTGGCGGCCTTTCTTTTTGAGCGGCGCCTTGCTTCCATCTGTACGTACAACAGATAACGTTAAACGAGATCCTACGATAGGGATCATAACAATATGGCTGGACTTACCGCTTGCTCGATAGGGATGTAGTCGGGGTCTTCTTCAACCGGTGGTGCTTGGTGCTTTCATAACTTCGATGAACGGATCGCTTGGTTCATGCCATGTGCCTTCGCTCGAAGACTTCTCCATTGATTCGACGTTGCGTGCCTCGGAGGGAGCTTTATCGTTCGATATTTGATCAACGGTTGTTCATAACGCACAACTTGTGAAATTTGTGAACGTACAACTTGTAATATTATCTAATATTAAGGACATGCATAAAAAATATAGAGACAAAAACTAAAGAGAAGAAGAATGAAAATAATATATTTATTTCCTTCTTCTTCTCTTTATTAGAGATGAGAGATAAAAATATATATATTTTCCTATTTTGTCCGTGAGAAGATGTGAGATTGGGGGAGGGAAAGAGATGAGAGATGAGAGACCGAGGAGAGGAAGAGGAGAGAGGGAGATTAGAATATACCGAGGAGACGGTTGGTATATGTGTTTGAAAATTTAAAATCTAACCTAAAATCTAAAATTCATCCTAAAACAAACGACCGAACGACCATCGAACGAACGAACGAACGGACGGACAAACGAATAGTTCGTGCGTTTGTTCGTTTGTTCGGTCGTTCGTTCGTTCGGTCGCTCGGTCATTCGTTCGGTCGTTCGTTCGTTCGTTCGTCCGTTCGTCCACGTCTGTCCATGAACGAACGAACACTCGTTCGTTTGCTCGTCCGTGCGTTCGTTCGTTCAAATCAACTAATTCACATAAAAAATTTCACAGCAACTATTTCACATGAAAAAATTCGTCAACAAAATTCATCAAAAAAATAGCAGTCCATTTTACATTTCCATCAAAAAATTGAAGTCCTACACATCATTTCACACAAAAAAATTCATCGACAAATCCATTAAAAAATTAACAGTCCATTTTACATTTCCATCAATATTAACTTAGAGTTCCATCAAATAAATAAAAAGTTCATTTTACAGTTATATCAAAAACTCATCAAAAAATTATCTAACATTCATCCAAAATTTATCTAAAATTCATACATAATCCATTCATACACATTCATTTTCTATAAATCCATTCATCAACACATCATATTTTTCTATACTCTACTACTATCCCAAAAGCATCCATCACAGTACAATCACATCCATATTCCATTCATCCACATCCATATAATTAACTTAGCATAATCATCTTCTCGCAAGAACATAGCAAACATCCACAGTCCCGGGGTGGAGTACTAACCGGTGGCCGGCGGAGGTCGCGAGGGGATGGGCAGGCGGCGGCGACGGTGAGCCGGTGAAGGGTGAAGATCTTGAGGGCGGCGATGAAGGGGCGCCGGTTGAGGCCGGTGGTAGGGCAGGCAGGAGGCGGTGGAGTGGTGGAGGGGCGGCGGTCTCGGTGAAGGTGGCCGTGCGGGCGGGCCGGCGATGGTGGGGCCGGCGGTCTTGGGGCTGACGACGGCGACGAAGAGAGAGGGGGGCGGTGAAGGGGCGGACAACGGCCGGTGAGGTCGGTGAAGGGGCACGGACGGTGGCGTGACAGTCTTGTTATCGGCGACGGAGAGAGAGAGGATGGGGCGGTGAGGCGAGGGTTAGGGTTGAGCGGTGGTGGCGGCGAGGGTTAGGGATGAGCGGCGGCGGCGGCGGCGCTGGATCTGGCGGCACAGGATGGCGAACAGGGCGGGGATTCGGCGACGACGCTAGATTTTGGTAGCCTGACGGCGCGGTAGTTGTTTGGATTTTCGCACGGGACTTAGAAAAATTTGGGAGCCCACGCGCGAGTATATATAGGCAACCATCTTTCCGTGCGGGCGGCTTAATAGCCCACACGGGAAAAAGATCTTCCCGTCCGGGCGGTTTAAGCGGCCCGTATGGAAAAACGATCTTCCCGTGCGGGCGGTTTAAGCGGCCCGCATGGAAAAACGATCTTTCCGTGCGGGCGGTTTAAGCGGCCCGCACGGAAGATATTTTCCCGTGCGGGCGGTTTAAGCGCCCGCACGCGATAATCGACTCGTCTCTCTTTTTTCATCAAATTGGATATTAATGAAAAAAATTATCAAACGATTCAAAAATACCAAATTTTTCCATACATCAATATATGCTAATTATTGCCTATGGAAAACTTTTTGAAATCAAAAGACAATTCTGTCACTTTCTCTCCAAATCTAATCAATCCTTCTCAACACTTCTAATCTTCTCTCGAGAATCTTCGGTTTTGTGAGCGTCGTATGTGATAAAATAGTCGAAACCTTCTCAATTTTATACCACAGCCTCTACGTATAATATCATGACATCCAAACAATTTTCATTATTTTCCGACTTCGTTTGCTATTTATACAATTTTAAAATCATTTGGTCAATAGGTTCCTAATCATGTTTCATGAAGAAAAATTTAAAATTTATTCTTATTTACAGGATAATGACTCAAACATGTCTAAACAACATGAATATAATTTTTTTCACTAATTTTATTCTAAACAACAAGAAATTTGGCCATGCCACACGGAATGATGCGAATGGTGCTGTGCGGCGCCACCTATATATATATATATATATATCCTTACCGGCCGGGTTTCTGTTTATAATTAATTGATTTGTTGGTGGTGATGGTCGGCCAGGTCGGTTTAATAGTATATAGTTACTACAGGATTGATGCATGCATGATTAAACACCAAAAGTAGCCAGTGAAGGCATACATGCAGTTTCTTTATAGTGCATACAATGTTTTTTTGTGTAAGGGTACAAGTAGTAGTTAGCGCTAGCTCAGCCGCATTAGTGTTTTCCTTTTCCCTCGATACAGAGCATGTTCACTTGTTTTTACATGTCATCTTATAAAAATAATTGTTTTTAAAATTTTAAAGTAGCTCTTGGGAAAAAAGCAAATATAATTATAAAAGTCACTACACCACGACATATCGGAATAAATAGCTATCAACATCAACGTCAAACTGTCAATCGGGAAAGACATTTGCCGATACAATCACATCTTTTTTTTCCTTTTCAATCTGAATAGGTTATTTTTATGAAGTGTTATATGATTTCTCGACCTATTTTACTATTTTTTAAATATTTTGTGACAACTTTTTAGTAATATGAAAAACGAGAGGATATCTTTTTTTCATGAAAAAGGACTTAATTTTCCACAGCGCACGGTTGTCCACGTGCATCATCTCTTTACAGTATAGCCTGCATATGTCTGCATATAGTTTTAATTTAAGTTCGTATGTTTGTGATACTAGTTTTTTTAAAACATTTTGTGATACTCCATCTATTCAAAAGTCTCAAGCGTGTTTCTTTTTATGTCAGTGGGACTATGAAAAAGTCAACCCATCCGATCGATATGTACTCCGTATATACAACAAACGAAGAAAATGCATACATTGAGTAATTAACTTTTTACTTCGCATACATGTAATGAGTAATTAATTCTTGAATGCATGGAGACCCAACTCAATAGGAATTGTACGTATGTCTGATCAGGTTCCGAGATAATTAATTCAGTGCTGCTAAATGAAGAGATCTTCATTTATTTAAGTCTGAATATATCAAGACTATAAATAAAAATATTTTATTTAAAAATTTATAAAATAAAATAAGTTGAAAACATTTATATAGAAGTAATCTCTTCGATAATATAAAAAAAGAGAGGAAAAAGACACATACGGTTGTGCATGCATGTATGCACACCATATATCACTTTACAGTATAGCCCATACATGCATGCGCGGTTTCCACTATTTGTTGGCATCAGCCGGCTACCAGACCACGCGTCAATGATTGTGCTTACGTGCTACAAACTTCCTCGATCTGGTCGCCAAAAGTGTCCTCGTCTCTCAAACGTATTTTAAATCGAACTACCACTAGCAGTACTATTATTAATGAAAAATCTCAGAGAGTTCCTTCGTAATATCATAGTATTAGCTTGGTTTTTAAACTAGTTACTCGTTTCATTTCAAAATGTATTATAAAACGCGTTAAGTTTTTTTTCAATCAAAACTTCTTTAAAAACTTTTTTAAATTTGATCAACTTTATAAAAAAACATAACAATATTTTTAACATTAAATAAACATAGTATCAAAATATATTGGTTGGTTTAATGAAATCAAATTTATAAAAGTTTGACTAAAAAAATAGTGCCTTATTATAATATAAAAGGAGAGAGTATTTTGTAGTATAAATGGGTCGTCAAATTAAGTTACACTGATGACTTATGTCCATTCGCAATGATATGTTATTGTGAGTAATTAATTTGAGGGCTTGTTATAGCTTCACACATGCCTATATTGGCCCCCTGTGCTTTAATTTGGTGGGAGGAGAAGTGGCGAAACCTAGCCTAGAGTCTTTTGGTCTGACAATGGTGAAGTCTTTGGGGGGTATTGTCGAGACGCCTTCCTCTTTCTGCCTGGGCGAGACGACCCTTCACGTGAAAATCAGTTTAGGATTTTTTGGACGGGCGGCGACGATCGATTCAGGAGACGTTGTTTGGGAGGTCCCATATTTCCCACATCCAACCAATTCGGGCTTTGTTGGTGCTCTTGGAAGTCATCATTGCATTTTTTTTTCTGTCTCTCTTCTCATCCTCTTCCTCAATAACCCTTGATTTATCTATGTGGATGGCTAAGAGTTTGTACATGCGCATGATTCTCTGCTAGAGATGTTGTAGGACATCTCTTTGATGTATATTCGGTGACCGATTACGCATAGCGGCGGCTCCTGGCTTTGAAGCTTTCTCATGTTTATGTAGGAGTTGTTCAGCACGTGGTACTGTGTTGTTTTTCTCTAATCCTAGCCTCATATGACAGCAATCTTGTATTACCTCGTAGTATTAATATCCTTTGCTGGACGCTTTAAAGAAAAGCTGATCTGAATTGCACTGTAGGACTTATCTTTGAAAAGGTAAACTGACTAATTGGATAGGGCTGACTGTGTGATGTCCAATCTTAGTTGTTACAGACAACATATACATACATATATATATCATGTATATACACACACACATACATGTTATATCATGGTGAGTGGTTGCTGATGAGTCGTTAATTGGTGGTGCGTGATGAATTGGAACGGGTATATGCGCCCACAAAGTCACAAGCGCGGCTGGCCACCAGCATGCATATGTGCCTCTCTCTAGTTGGAGAGAAGAAAGGCCAAAAGCCCGTGAACGCATGCTAGCTATTGGATTGATGGGTCCAGGCAGGCATTCATCCAACACCACACAACAGATCGAGCAGTACAGAGAGAAAAAGACCAAAGCGAAAGCAGCTTTGATTTGCAGGCTGCACGGGTTGAAAGTGACAAGATCGATCGAATATATATATATATATTCATTAATGAATGCATATATGCATGTAACTCCATCTACTTAGAACACATTCAATTAACAGCTAATATGCAATACATACAACAATCGGCAACACTTTCTCATTATTTTTATGGAGCTATAGTATCTGTTCCCAAACAACCAGCCAGTACTTGATGTCTCTATTTATTTTTTTCATTGGTTGTTGTGAAAACAGACGATCCATGGCGGGGCAAAATGCGGCTCACGTACGTGTAGAGCTGACGAACAAAGTAGGTACATATATATATATCTATGAAATTAACCCAAACGTACTATGGATGGTTTCTCAACTGAGGGATACATGCATGTGTAGTACGACGACAGAGACGACGAATATATAATTGAAATTAAGTTGCAATTAATTAAGTAATTGTATTTATTAGACTGATCATAGTGAGTAGTAGTACTGGTGATGCATGATCGATCGGAAAGATGTGCTAATGCTTATAAACAGCTAGCTAGCCGATGAACAAGAAACTTAGCAAGAGGAAATATGAGAAAGAGCACGACAGGGAGAATCAAGTAGTGAAGCCCAGAACCTGCAGTCGTCGATGTAACAACAAGCAGCAGGCCGGAGATAGCTAGCTGGAGAGTGCACGCACGCATGTGTTAGTAGTAATACTTATATCTATAGCAAATCCATTGATTGATTCCATTAATTTGCAGGCATGCATACATATGTAATTAATCAAGGAGTACATGTAAGTAGTACGCAGGCATGGATGGGGTAGATGCACTGGAACGGACGTCACAAGCGACGTCTCGATGATAAGTAAGCTAGCTAGCTAGCAGGTATATGGGCATGCATGTGCACGCATGGCAATGGCGATGTATATACTAATGGGTATAAATACGTACGCAGGTGGAGTAGTGATGAATATATATGAATCGATGAATGGTAGGTATACTAGTCGAACTGGACGATGGAGCTGTAGACGGTGTTGGGCTGCCAGTCGGCGGGGATGACCTGGTCGGCGACGAGCGTCTTGCCGGACTCGTTGGTGATGCGGAGGGAGAAGGGCCCCTGCAGCGGGTGGTTGGTGTCGAGTCGCCATATGGATCCCCACGACTCGCGCATCGGCGTCCACACCCCCGTCGGCGACCCATCGCCGGCGTTCGACTCCATGAGGTCCACCTGCACCACGTCGCCGTCGCCGTTCTCGTACTCCACCAGGATCGCCATGTACACCGGGTTCGACCCCTGCTCCACGTGGAACGTCACCGTCAACCCCGGATACTGGCAAGGCACCCTGCATGCATGCGCCATACGCAACCAACAGAAATTTGCAGTTTAATTGCAGTTTGCATCGAGACGATAGGCATATGCATATATGTTTGTTGTTGTGGGCCCCAGCAGAGACGGTTGTTGTCGTTTTCGTTGGTTATTGCAGTTAGTACTGTACCTCCTGAACTGGATGTCGATGATGCCGGCGTGGCGGAGCTCGTCGTTGCGATTGTCCTTGGCCATGGCGCCGAACGCCGTGCCGCTCAGGTCGAAGTGGTACAGCGACACAGGGTAGTAGTTCATGTCCGTGATGATCACCGTCTCCGGGAGCCCCGAGCAGGCCGGGTGCCCCACGCAACGGATCTGCAAATATATTTACCGTCAGTTGATCAGTGTGCTAGCTAGCTGTACCTGTAGATTTATACAGTATGTGTCACGGGCTCAACAGATCGACTATTTACACTAGCTGCTACCAGTATCTAGTACGATCCATTTGCATGCAGCAGCAGCAGATGAGAGGGTTTGATGAATTGGCGGAGAATTCAGACAGATAATTAGTACGTACTAACTCTACTCCCTACAGTAGAGTAGAGTAGAGGGCTAAGGTTAATTGTGTACTGGACCTGGTAGCAGGAGCCGCATCCCTTGCCGTCCTTGAAGAGCGGCTCGTTTCCGCAGGACGTCATGGCCGAGAACGGCGGCAGGTTCACGTTCTTGAACCCACACGCGCCGCCGTTGTCGTCCGGGCCAGCGCCGTTGGGAGCGCCGTACCAGGTCGCCCGGGCGTTCAGCCACCCGCCGCCGCCGCCGCCACTGCTACTGCCGTTGCTGCTGCTTCCGGGGCTGGGACTAGGAGGAATGGTGGCGCTGGAATTGGAGGAGGAGGAGGAAGAAGAAGCGTTGCCACTGATGCCGCCGGGAGTAGGCTTGGGCTTGGGCGGCTTGTGATGCTTGGCGCTGCAGCCATGGGCGGCGAGCAGGCAAAGCAGAGCAGCCGCAACGCCCACGGACCAGAACGACCTCCACCTGCCCGCCATTAATTTGGATCAATTCATACGCCTGCTTTAATTTGTCTAGGCTTTGCTTTTGCTTGCTACTCCCTCCATCGCCCTATTTATATAGCTACCAAGGAAGGATGTAATTCATATGCATATATGGTCGATACAACATCCATCTCGCTATAGGTAGCTATTTTAATTTGCTCACCAGTCATCACACATACGTAGTAGATCGATCGCGCGATGGCTAGATTGCCGGCCGGGTCAGGTCACATGTGGCTGGAGGGACTCGTCATATGCTCTTGTGTGTACTACTCTACTCTATCTGTCTATCTGACATCCATGCATGCATGTCCATCCATCGCTACCATCCACCTTGCGCATCGCCCTTTTTTTTTCTTACTTAATTGCTAACTCAATTTTCCTCTCAAGGGGTGATTACCTCACTCCCTCACTTTGGCTTAGTTTCAAACATATTATTGACGTGCTTTATCATAGTAATTTTTTTATAAATAAATTTAGTACATAATAACCTAAAATAAATAGTCTAAGAACAAACTCATTTAAGAAAATGCATTTTTTCAAAACATAAAGAAAATAATCTATTTTAATAATCCGGTAAATAATTTGAAAAGAACCGAGTTAAATTTGTTATGCTACAATTTAGTTATGTAACCGTTTGTTAGGCTACATAGAGATCAATGTGATGGTATTTTCTTTTACAACAAATGTTTGTTCACCATATTGAGGCCGGGTTGCTTAGACTAATAACGATTCACCATATTGAAATATATATGTATGTATGTATGATGTATGTATGTTTGTATGTATGTATATGTGTTTATATATATAACTATCTATAAAGAAAATTTTGTTCAAATTAATCCGTAGTCTCAGTGCTGAAAAGAAAGAGAGGGCTTGGATGAAAAAAAAAGACCTCATGCGTCCCTTCCTCTCTACGCATCTCCCTCACGTCCCCATCCGTGCCACGTCGCGTCCCGCGCCGTGCCTGCGCCCCTTCATTCCTTCGCTGCTCGAAGCTCCCGCGCTGCGCCCCGCGCCGTGCCTGCGCCCCCTACCTCACGTCCCCATCCGCGCCGCGCCCTGACTTCACCCGTTGCAACGTACGTGCATAGTTGCTAGCGCATATATATATATATATATAAAGATCTGGGAAGTAATTAGATGGCAGGGTGTGTGGTTATGCATACACCAAGCACACAACATCCATGCATATGGTTAAATCCTGAATTCGGCACCAGTTATTCATTAGATTTAGAATCACGGTGAGAACTACTTCTTCTCTCCTTCTCCCTTTTTCACTCCAACTGCTGAGGCAGAGGCGGAGGGGGTGAACGGGCAGCATCGGCGATGATGACCGACGATGAGGGCGGGCAATGGTGGTGGTGACTACTGTGATGACCGACGGGCAGTGGCGGAGGGTGGGATCCGCCACCGCTGGGCCTCGCATGAGCGTGATCCACGTTGCTGGGCCTCGGACGACTTTGACCATGGCACGGATCCACCACTGCCGAACCACGGGCCTCGCACGACTTGAACCACGTGGACAGCGACGGCGGCAGCCTCGAGCGACGACCACGACGGCAGATCCCGACACAATAACGATATTGGATCCGGCGTAACGACGGCGGTGGATTAGGGTTTCTTGATTGTGGATCTAGGGTTTTTGGTTTTGGAATTTTTATTTTTTTGCTAAATTATTTTTGCGTGCGGATGGCTTAAACGTCCGCCTGTGAAAATCGGATTTTCGTACGTGCTTGTGCTAGGGTTGTCCCTTCGCATGAAAAACGCTGTTGGTCATATGAAAAGATGGATTCTGTAGTAGTAGTGTCACTTATTTAATTATTTTTATTGGATGTGCTCCCGCATATATACACATGCCCGTGCTAGTTATAACCGTCTCATCTACGAATAAGGTAAGGCTAATCTCCAAACAAGGACAGATGCAGGAAAAATGGAGGAGAGGCTTATCTCCTTCCTCCTCCACCCCCTACTCTTGCTCCTCTCTCTCTCTCTCTCTTCCTTTCCCCTCTCCCATTCTTTCTTGAGTTATTTTTTTTAAGGAAAAAGGTATTAAGCTTACGCGTAGCAAATTGAGCCGCCATATATACGAGATTGTCTGTAATAGGATCAAGTGGCAGATATGAGTGTAGCAGCAAGTCAGTGTTACTACGTTGCTATTGGACGGGAACAATCAATCACTCAATCAAGTGTATAAATCACGTGCAGAGTCAAGCATGGATCACAGGTTTTGTCTTACAAGCTAGCAATGCTTGTGTGCACGTATGTACAGCGCCAGCTTTGGACAAAAGTAACAAACAGGTCTGGGAGAAAATCATAAACAAAAGGAAATGAATCAGTAGATGGATGGTGGTTAGAAGAAGCCAGGTTACCCGTGAAATGGAATAATATATATACGTCTCGTACTTGCATCATACCGACCCGTGAAATAAAAACCTACTACAAGGGAACTCAAACTCAACAAGAGACAGCAACAGCAAATATTTAATTAATTACTCCTTATTGCAAAGCAAGTTGCAGTTCCTCAAACAAGTTCTTACAAACAGCTAGAGGCCAGCAGCCAGCTGAAGCAAGTGTGGCATGCATAAATGATTTTATCTTATATATTTATAAAATCCATCTTCATCTTCACTAAATATAGTTAATAAATATAGTTAATGTTATTTCTATTTTCTCTCCCATTAAGTCATATCACCTTAATTGTTTCTACTACTTGGATGATTGTTGCTGATTGATTCATGATTCAAATTATTTTCATCCTTTTTTCTCTTATGATGTCATTTTTACCTTTTGGATGATTAATCTATATTATCTTCGTTCATTTTCTTTTATCATTGAAGCACATTACTTTAGTTTTTCTTTTGAATAAACAAGATATGATTTAAATTGTTATAAACCATATCATTATATCATCTTAGTTATTTATAACTTTTTTCAATGGCCGATCAAATGTGAAAGTTATATAAAACATATAGAGTTATCTCATCTAGCTATATTGCATGTTATCTCTACTGTTATTATATAGAACTTCCGAGCAACACGTGGGGTTTCATCTAGTTTTAAGATAGTACCAAAATTATATATGCATATATACAATCCACTCAAATAATATTTACTTTAATCTCTATTTTATTGTTTTGACAATGAAATTTGGAAGTAACAAATACACACTACTGCAAAAACATATATAGGTGTCGACCTAATAGGTGTCGGTTCAAAAAAAACCGACACCTATTAAAACAATAGGTGACGGCTCTAAAGAAAAACCGACACCTATAATATATTATAAGTGTTGGTTCTAAAGAAAAATCGACACCTATAATATAGGTGCCGGTTTTTTAATAAAACCGACACATATGACGAGCCGAGCCGACGAGCCTTATCGAATATATCTCCACCACCACTTCCTTATCTTCTCACTCACATCTCTTCTCACCTCTCACTCTCTCTCTTCTCCTCCATACCGGCAGGCGGAGGCCGGGCGGCGAGGCGGGTGGCGGCGGGAGCCCGGCCGAGGCGGCGGGTGGCGGCGGGAGCCGGCGGCGGCGGGTGGCGGCGGGAGCGGGACGGCGGGCGACAGCGGCATCTCTTCTCTCTTTCCTTATCCTCTTGATCCGCGCCCTCCTCTCTTCTCTTTTATCTCGATTCTCGTGCTCTCTCTCTCTTCATAGGTCGACGGCCTCCTCGGGGTGGCGGGATGCGCCGGGGCGGGAGGTGGCCTCCTCGGGCGGCGGTGGGGAGGGCGGCGAGGAGCTCCTCCGTCGATCCGGCGAGAGGGCGGCGGGGCCGAGGGAGGGCGGGCGGAGGAGCTCCTCCGCCGATCCGTAGGACAACGGTTTTTGTGATCGTGGATTTTTAAATCAAAACTTGTGTTGTTATCTATGGATTGGATATGAGATATGTGGAATCGTTCTTGTGTTGTGATTGATATGTGGAATCAAAATTTGTGTTGCGATCGTGGATTGGATATGTGCATGATTGAGATATGGAATCGTTCTTGTGTTCTTGTGTTGTATTTGATATGTGGAATTAAATTGTGGAATCAAAATTTGTGGATTGATACTGCTCGGCTCAAAGCAAGCCTAAGCCGAGCCGAGCCCGATTTTTTTTTGTTTTCTTAAATTTTAAAGGTAACGGTTCTCAAACCGGCACCTATTTGGCTTTGAATAGGTGCCGATTAATAGGTGCCGGTTGGGAAAACCGGCACCTAAGTAGGGTTCCCAACCGGCACCTATACGCTCTTATGTACTAGTGACATTTGGATCCTATATTTTTGTTTCTTCTTGACTAAACAACTCCACAAATTCAGGACTAGCGTATTTTTCCTGATCTAATAATTCGGAACCTTAGAATTAGTAAATGCATGACATAATAGTTATACTCATCTGGGAATCTGGTATTTTCACGACGAAAAATGTTTTTTTATTTTCCCAGGCTAGACCCAAGCTAGAGAAGGCAGGGAGCAGGACAAGGTGAGGCTGCCGGTGCTGGACCTGAGCTCGTCGTGGTTGGGGAAAGATGGAGAGGAGAGAAATGGGTGTTCACAAATGGCCCCCATATTTTTTTTCGTTTTTCACTTATTTGTAGGTCTATGTCTATTTTTATTTCCTTATGATGATATTACGCTACAACATGGACGTCACGTCAATAAAAACTATCTAAAAACCAATCGAGGGTGTAGTTTTGCACGATTTTAATAGTTAAAGGGGTTGATATATCCCGATTTTAGCGTTGAGGGATACGAATCAGATTGGCTACTAGTTGAGGGAGTCAAGGTGGACTTTCTTGCATAGTACGACTAGGTAATGTGGGCCACGAAGCCCAGGACAAATTTGTTAAGTGGTATGCATGCATGATGCTCCTGGATTAGAGTATATCTCAATCTCTGATAATTATATAGCGGTCATGCTTAATTAGCTAGCTACAGCAGGCGAAGTTCCGAGCAGTATTCCCTTTCAAGATCTCAGATCGATAATACTTTTTGTTTTGACGAAGGCTGATGTCAAATTTTAATGAATAATTTTAAAAATATCTGTCTTACAAACAGTAAGAGCATATTAATGCTAAAAAATATTTTAATAAAATTATATATTTGTTGATATTTTTTGTTGGAGATATATCATGAGGACGTTTGGTTGAACTGATGAAACATCCGTCAAGCCGCGAAGGACGAAAGACCATCAGGCAACGAAGGAGAATAAGTCTCTTGCGAGGGCCTTCGTCATAAGGGGCCCAACAAACGGTCCAACAAGGGGCTTTTAGGGCCCACGGGCCTATTAACTTAGCCAAAAGACAATTACTATCTCTGTAAATATACTTTATCATAAGAGCGACCAAGTCAATTCCAGAGTAAATGATGGTAAAAATTAAATAAACCCCAAGAGATATGTAATGAGGATATTTACACCTTCCACTTTTCGAGCGAAGCCTGCTTTTCGGCCGATGTGCTTGTTCATCGACAACATTTCTATATATGTTATAAGATAAAACAATAGTTAAAGTTGTTTTTTGAGATTGTGTTTTTTAAATGATAAGTATTATAAATACAGAGGAAGCAGTTGTTAAACTATTATATATGACGATCGATGATCGATCGAATCGATGATTTGATTCGCGCGGCGCCTGGGTAAATATATAAAGAAATAAAAAGTGTGAATGCATGCCACCATTTCATATATAAATAAAATAAATGAATGAAAAGAAAAGAGGGAATCGATGGTAAAAGAAAGAAAAATAAAAAGGAGGGAGACGAGAGGGTAGAGAGAGAGAGAGAGAGAGAGATGAGAGATGAGGGCAGGTGAGTGCATGTGCAGCCCAACAAGGTGGCACGTTCTCGGCCTCGATCTGTGCAACCAACCATGCATGCATCCATCCACGCTACTCGATCTGGGTTGCTGCTTTGCTACAACTCACTAGTACTACTGTTTATATGTACCAAACAACTGTACTAGCTAGCTGCTGGAGTTGTTAATAGTATATAATTAAACTTAATTTATTAGATAGAATACAATGGCAGTGCACTGCGTGCTAAAATTAACTGGACTAAGTATAGTTAATTCACTGATCACTCCATATATACTCCTATACATGCATCTGTATGTAAGACCCCATCGATCAGTGACAGTAGCAGCAGGCTTTCCCTTCCTTCCCCTGCATATATATAGCAACAAGCTAAGCAAGCATCTCAGCAAGAGCGAGTGATAGATAGATAGATAGATAGAGATCGAAATGGTTAGTAGCAGCAGCAGCGGGAGGAGGAGGGGTGATGTACATGTAGTGTACCTAGTACTTGTCGGGCAGCTGATGCAGGGGTGCAATGGCGCGGGCGTGCGCGTGCAGGGGTACAACGAGAGCGCCGCCGCCGCCGCCGCGGCGTGGGGAAACGCGAAGGCGACGTGGTACGGGCAGGCGAACGGCGCCGGGCCGGCGGACAACGGCGGCGCGTGCGGGTTCAAGAACGTGAACCAGTACCCGTTCATGGGGATGACGTCGTGCGGGAACCAGCCGCTGTACAAGGGCGGCAAGGGCTGCGGCTCCTGCTACCGTGTGAGGTGCAGCCGCCACCCGGCCTGCTCCGGCAACGCCCAGACGGTCACCATCACCGACATGAACTACTTCCCCCTCTCCCCGTACCACTTCGACCTCAGCGGCACCGCGTTCGGCCGCCTCGCCAAGCCCGGCCGCGCCGACGAGCTCCGCCGCGCCGGGATCATCGACGTGCAGTTCGCGCGCGTGCCGTGCGAGTTCCCGGGCCTCAAGGTGGGCTTCCACGTGGAGGAAGGCTCCAGCCCGGTGTACCTGGCGGTGCTGGTGGAGTACGAGAACGGCGACGGCGACGTGGCGCAGGTGGAGCTGAAGGAAGCCGGCGGAGGGAGGTGGGCGGCGATGCGGGAGTCGTGGGGGTCGGTGTGGAGGCTGGACTCCAACCACCGCCTGCGGGCGCCATTCTCCATCCGCATCCGGAGCGACTCCGGCAAGACGCTGGTGGCACCCAACGTCATCCCGCTCAACTGGAGGCCCAACGCCTTCTACCGATCCTTCGTCCAGTACTCCTCCTAGCTATATATACGTTCATTCATCCCCATTTATCTCGATCACAAATTTTATTTATTCTACCATTATGTTATTAATTCCGATATCATAAGTAATATATACATATATATGGACAAGTAATTATACTTGATTAATCATGCTTGCTAGTTAGCTTAATTATATGTTTCTTATCAAATTCGTAAAAAAATACTGATTTAGGACAGAATTATAGAAATATACCGTCGTCGTTGTTTCGATAAGGCGAGAGCGTCGCGGCTAGTGATCTCGGTCGATGGCGACGTGAAAACGAGAGCGTTATTGCTCTTTCGTTTAGCGAGTAGTAGTACGCAGGTGGGATGGGGTATCGCCAGCTTTCTTGCTCCATTAATATTACTGTACCGGTCTCGCGTGGTGGGGCTACGAGAGCGGGCCGATCTTGTTCCGCACACCCGTGAGACCGTGAGCCCTGCACACTGCTACACGGTCGTTCTCGTGCTCCTAAATCGCGAGACCGCGGTGGCCTCGTCTCGCCTTCGCCACGTGCTGCTCCCGCTCGACCGCAACGTGAGACCACGGTCGGTGTCGCGTAGGAGTATCTACTGGAGTATCAGCAAGCATGCATGCATGTGTGTGCGCCAGAAAGCACGCACTATATAAATATACTCCTTGCTGGCAACTCCCTTTGTAGATGATTCTTACTCATTACGTAAAAAATATGCAGTATATATTGATGATGACAACAGTGCATTTATTCTTGATCGACACAGGCTAAGAAGAATTTTCAACCGCACAGTGCACAGATAGCAGCATGTCAGGTATGGCTCGATTGATCGATAGAGCACGATGAGTGTTTACAGTTGTGAATGATTTTTTTTTAAGAAACATAATAAGAACGTTTACGTCATGACACATGCACATCATACCTCTACAAACATCTTTAAAATTCCTCGCCTATCATAAAAACAATTAACCGACCCATGTGTTAACACTGAAATTTGGTAGTTATTTTTAAGTCTGCAAAGACGAAGCAGAATCGGATCGATTGGTTTAGTGGAGAAACAGAGACCGCATCGGATGTGGAGTGATCGGCTGCGAGACCAATCGGCTAAGGGTGGATCGGACAAGGGCAGCCGATAGCCGATTCCAGGTCCGGAATAGATAAAACCATTTCTGATGCGACAGTTTGAGGATAAATAGAAGATTCGGTTATTAGTTGCACGTTAAACGATATTGCTACCTATGGATAGAGTCCTGCAACGACAATTATATCTGTAATTTAGGAGTTTGTTTAAACTGTTAATTGTAACACGGCGTGGGTCCTTCTCGCGATAATGTTGTGTTTTAAATAGTAGTTTAGATATAGTCCAGGGTTTGTATAGATAATTATATCTTGGGTATAAATAGAACCCGAGACCCCCTGTAATGAAGGACAATCACAATCAATCAAACCTTTGGCGCATCGCCAACCTTTTTCTTCAGACGAGCAGTTTGTTTGGCTACGGACTGCATCGTTTCGATTCCCAGACCTAGGTAAATGCTTGTCATTAGTGGTATGATCTGTTGTTTCTAGTGCTTCCATCGTAATGACACATTAGATTCAAGAGTTTATATTACGCTACTTATCATATAGTGCATATAAATTAGACTAATGTTTAGATTTATCCTGTCATTGGCTAGTTCTATCAAGAACTTACAGCCGATAGGGCTAGATCTAAAGGTTAGCTGGTTTATATGTGGTATCCACCATCTCGAGGGATATAAATCGGCTGCAATAGATCAGGTTTTTTTTATAATTAATGCCGCATCGGGTTCGAACTATTAAGTCGTTTTTAGAACTATCAATGATCTGTTCGGCTAATATTTATATTGTTTAGAGACAGCGCTGAGGTTTCAGCCGGCCTTATCTGCCCTGATATGTTTTTTTTAATATATTTATTATTAGATTTATATTAGGATTGCCTCTTATATTAAGATCGTATTCTTGTAGGATGTTACTAGCCGAAATCGGCCCGCCATCGGCGGCCGACGGCCGATTTCCGGGCCATGCACATCTGGTTCAAGAGTGGTATCTTTTCATAAGATTCATCGGAGTACTAGCCGATTCATCGTTAGCTTTCCAGTATTGGCTAGGTTATCGATTCATATATTTATTATCCTTTACTGTATTTAGGTTCCACGACTGATGCTGTCTCGGTATAGCCAATCCATTCCAGTCGTTTGGCTTAAATATATTTTAGGATAGCATATATATGCTCATGGATTCTCTCAGCCGATCCAGTGGGGATATAACCTAACACTTAATGTATATTCCTTTGTTTCTCTTGTTAGTTAACAGATCAAATCAACTGGCACGCCTTGCACAACACAGGTAGCCGAGAAGGACCTGCACTAGAGTTAAGCAGATCTCCCAGGCCAGCGCGTGAGAGAAATTTCTCATCAATACCGTGTCAACTCTACTACTTAAACCCACGAGTGTGTTAGTTCCACCATAAGAAACCTATAACCAGTTAAGCTACACTCACTTTACACTCACTTTACAAGAGTGAATGGATTTTAAAATCTCGTTAGGATTTTTCACGGTGTTTGCTTGTTATTTAAATATTTATTAATTTTTTATAAATTTAATAAAATAGATTAATATGTGATATATAACTTTAAAAACATGGAAGTTAAAATTTAACTTTTACAAGTATTGCTAATCAAATTTGTTTTTTAAAACTTGTAAAAATTAATTTTGACCTTTTATTTTATTTTTGAGTGATCTATCACATATGAATATGTCTTGTTGAATTTATAAAGTTTTTTCATAACTATTCGGATAACACGGAAACAATGATATGATGTTTATTGAGAGTTTAGAATTTTTTTCCTATACTTGTAGGCAAGTTTTCACTCCATCCGTATAAAAATATTGTTATTTCTAAAGTTTAAATTTGTCTTAAAATTGTACTATTTCTTCATCTACCCCTTATCTCAATCAACTATAACTATCTCTTATTTATTTTCTTTAATCTAATTCTTTCTCCTAACAAATTATAATTTTTCACCATTTTATTTCACATAGTTGTAAATTTTTTGTAAAAATCTTCAGAAATGATTATATTTTATGGTGAATGGAGGAGTGAGTCTCACTCATATATCTCTCTCGTCCATCACATGGAGCTAGCAGTCAAAGTAGAAACAGATTTAAGTAATGAAGCTCTCATGCAAGCAGACATCCAAGGCAATCTCCAACCCTGAATCTCTCTCTGCATGGAGTCGCACATGGAGTCTAGCTGCTCCCTCTGTTTTTCTTTTTCAAGATAATGTTGTCTGCTGCCCAGCTGCCTGAAACTCTGACGTACTATAGTACAATAGTAGCTAGGGAGATCAAAAGATTCCTTCATCCGTTTGCTGTAAATTAAGCCCTGTGGACTGTGGTTGCAATCAACTAGCCGTACTTTTTCTCTTTTTTTTCTTATCTTTTTCTTTCTCCTTGCTTACATTGAAAACTTAGAGTTGAACTTGTTTAGAGATGATCCCCTCGTGTAACATTTTCTCTTAAATTCAGTGTAAATTATATAAAAAATTCTATTAACAATGTAAAGTATGGTAACATCTATCGATATACCAAAAATCATATTTAAATATGATCTATACATTAAAAATGAAAAAGATAAATCCAGATGAAAATAATACCAATACTACTATTCATATGTAGGATTTGTCTTTTTAATTTCTCAATGTATTAAGTTAAGTTTTGACTTGTTATTTAATCTCATAAAAATATTTTTTATAATTATTTGGATGGCGTTTGAACGACGTCACCTCCTTGTAGAGATACACGTAGGCTACGGTAGCATAAATCAAAATTTTTCTACGTGTAAATCAAGAACCATGCTACTATGAGATAATGAATTTTTATCACTCGACGTGTTGTGCAACGAAAGTATGTGCTAAGAAGCCGAAGGAACGTCGGGGACGTATCACGCGTCAATGTAAAAGAAGTAGTCAATCGCAGCAGCCTGATCTTCTTCTCCTCGTGTGTTCGTATCGTCGTGCTCCCAGGACGATTAGCACCGCAAACTAGCGGCGCCTCTATCGGTATCCACACGTCCAGGGATAGAATGCCACAGCGGATGTGCTAGCGTTGCATGTTGCTAAGGTTTTGCTTGGGGAAAGGTGACGGCTAGGGTTTTCTTGCTTGCACCAGTCTCATCACTGCAAGAATATATAGGATCCATAACTGAGCCTCCGAGGCCTATAGGAGTCCTACTCGGATCCCTATCCGAATTGAGCACACATTGGATCTCCATCCAATCTCCCTATTTCGGCCCGTTAAGTGTGCGACCCCTGTAGGTTTGCGTATACTCATGTATACTCAGTTGCAGCCTAAAAACTCATTTTCAATCCACGTGTCAATCGTGGCTCCTAGCAAAACATATTGGCCCACCGAACATACATAAAGATCATATCAGCTGGACCTCTAATGTATATATGTATGAACTCCTTTGTCTCACTATATCGATTAAGCTCAACGCTAGATATGTGTCATCCTTTAATAGCTTATAATCATTCCCTCGATCCTGTGATAGATTACTTAACCCGTGATTGACTCATCAATCACTTTTGGCATGACCATGTACTTCTATAATCTATAACATCGAGGGCCCCAGAGATATCTTTTCATAGGAGGGGCAAATCCCATCTTGATTATTCATATCTCACTACATGTTTTATAGCATGTTCGAAGAGTACTTTTATAACTACCTAGTCATGGAGTAGTGTTTGGCAGCCCTTAAGCAAGCTACTACACATGTTGGGAACCATGTGTAGTAACTGTCATTGAGAAACTATGGGATACGCCACGTGGAAGATGGCGGTTAGAGGCGTCAAGGTTGGTTTGGCCGAACCACCTTCATCGCCTCTAGCCGACCGACTTTCTTCTATATATGATATGTGGGCCCCTATGGCAGTTGAGGATGGTTTGACCCCTCTTTAGGTCGGTTTCGACTGACGTGTAGGCCATCTAATCCTTGTCCTCGTGTATGATTGGTCGGAGGTACATTTCATCGCATGACGAGTGTGTTTTCATCAAGAAATGACCTGCATACATATATTTACCAAGGTCCACCCACCAGAGCTCCCGGCGTGGACAATGACGCCGTCGTCGCACCGCAACCGGCGGCCTAGCGGGTAGCTGACCTTCCTCGAAGCCCACCCTCCAAGCTCCTGGGAGTAGCATAGTAGGGTGGCGCGGTGGATGCCATTGTCGGGTTCTGTCTGGACCTCGGCCAACAAACAGATCTGGTGTTCGCCATCCCGCTGCAGTCCTGAGGATCACGCCGATGTTCCCGGCGCAGAGGAGCCGGTAGTCGGATTCGCTGTAAAGTTAAGGGACCTCAGATAAACTTATTCTGTCCTTGGCTATAGCCTCTTGTTAGGGCCTCGGGTGGGCTGCACATGGGCCAGTTCAGCCAAGTTTCAACCAAGCTAAGGCGAGCCCAATGTGAAACAATACATAAGCAGCAGCAGCTTACAGACAGGATCGATCGATCAGTTGGCCTCCTCCTCCTGCTTCTTCTTCTCAATTCACCACCAAACACTTGTATTGTACTTAGAGGTGGACGAAAAACTCGCGACTCGTTAGCTCGCTCGGCTTGTGGTTGGCTCGGCTCGGCTCGACTCGACTCGTTGAGAAATGCTAACGAGTTGAGCCAAGGGTTTAGCTCGTTAGCTATAACGAGCCGCTAGAACCGGCTCACGAGCTGCTCGTGAGCTTAACGAGCTAGATACAATTTATAAAGTAGGGGTCATAGCCCATGAAAAAGCTTTTATGATGTGACAATAAGTCAATAACTTTTATGATTTTATGATGGTCAATATGGACCTAATGATTTAGATTGTAATAATAATGATATCTAATCTAGTTGCATCATTGCATTTGTATGGATGATTGTTGATGAACAAGTGTTATTATATTAATTATGGACTTAATATGTCACATTTTACCTTTTTTCTAGTTGTATATTTACATATTTGATAGACTTAAAAAAAATACATATTATTTATACACAAATTATACTATATTAAAATGGGTTGCGAGCCAAACGAGCTGGCTTGAGCCGGCTTACGAGCCGACCTCCTAGCTCGTTAGTATAACGAGCCGAGCCGAGCCGAGCCGAGCCGAGCCGGCTCGTTAGCCAGCCCTAATTACACTGGATTCATCTATCTATTTGAGTTGGAGAAGTGGTTCTAACATTTTCAGGGTTGTAGACTTGTAGTTTTTTGTACTGTTCTATTAGTACGAAATATCGTACTATTTTGTACATCTTTTTTTTTAAAAAAATCTCTTTCAAAAAAAAGTTTGTCGTCCCCGCGAACTTGCCCTAGCGAGAATGAAAAGCATTTCCGCCGTCAGGCCGGGCCAGGGTCGCATTGAGTTTGAGCTTGGCCTACCAAAACTTAGCTTGTTTAGGGATGAGATGAAGCAGTCGCTGCCTCGCTCGCTCGCTGGTGTTAATCGGTCTCAAGTCATTCTATATTCTTCACTTTTTTCTTCCAAGATTCAATCAATTCGAGTCCACCAAACGGACATCCAAAACAGGGTAAACGGAAGCTTCGGTTTTAAAAAATATTACAGTCAAAACAGGTGTAAGAATATAATTACCCATTCCCTTTCTTTTTACTAGTTACAGGCCCGTGTTGCAACAGGATGATCAGTTACTGTTTTGCCGGTTTCCAATTTTTCGTGTTTTTTTTCTTAAGGGAAGGAGAGTTGGTTTTTAAGGGAGGAAGGAGGATGGCAGAGATGTTAAAGCAGTTAAGATAGATTTTGTGTTCGTACACCCATCTATCGTCTGCGGATTCAACGATTAACATCCCACGTTAACACTGATAGTTGTTCACAGTTAAACAGTTAATGGAATGGCCGCCAAATTAATGTAAAGCATACATCCAGAGATCATAACGATGAAGTCGAAGGAGCACGAGTTTGTTAGTCAGGAGTACCTCTCTTTTCATACTGAGCTGTAATAAACTAATAATTCGGTACTCTTTTAAAAAAAGTTAAACAAGAGAACTAGATAGATAATAACCTATTGCTAAACCACCATAAATGGTTAGCGAAAATGTACAACCTAGTCATTGTCTTGCTCAAATTTTTTTAAGCAAACTCCCAAAGTTGAAGAGGATACATCATCGCTCAAGTTTGTAGATTCGCATTCAAAGTCACAAAATAGACTCATCATTCCAAGTCGCAAAATCGCAAAGATCGTTGAGCCGATCAGATCTGACGTACATCACTGCTGATAATTTCGGTTCCTATCACTAGTAAAATTGAGACCAGGACTAAAAGCTTAGCATAAAGTAACATGAATTGTCGCAAATATTACTGGGTATTGAGAGAGAATGCAATTTGCAGGTAATTTGATTTGAATGATTTGCAGAGAAGAGGGAGATTGGGTGGGTTATATTATTCCCTCCATCGGTGGGCGCAGGTGAGGTTGCAGCAGACGAAGAAGAGGGTCATGCCCTCCTCGCCGCGGGCGGTGGCCTGGAAGAAGACGGCCTCGCCGTGGCCGCAGGCGGCGCACCTCACCGTCTTTGTGCGGGGGAGGGTCGGGTCCGACGCCACGTCCTGCAGCACCTGCGTCCGCTCCCCTGCCGCGTGCGCCACCTCGTTCCGATACACGCACTTGCTCTCCGAAACCTCCTACCATTACCAACAAGATGAGGAGATCTCCTTGTCACAATCTCACAACCAAACAATACTGGTTCAATACCTGGTGCTCGCAGTTGCGGCACGCGAACAGCAGCAGCCGCCGATCCTTCTCCTCCTTAGGGTACAGGATGTTGTTGCTGCCCCCAAACCCCATTTATTACAATTTTGCAAGTAGAGAGAGCAAATCAGCAGCACCTACAACAACAAAAGCAAAGATCGATCTAGATGCGTACCACTCGCGGCAAAACTTCATGGTACTCATGGCGGCGGCGGCGGCGGCGGCGGCGGCGGCGATCCCCTTCCTCCTCTCCGCCGCAGTCGCTAGAGACGAGACTCCTTTTCGCCTTCGACTCCTCCTACCTTTATAGACCGGACCGGGCCGGGCCGGGCCGACTTCAAACTGGGCCTACTAGTCAGACTCGGACTCGGACTCCGTATCAGACGCAATGACTCTCCATTGCCAATTAGTACTAGTATATAACTTTTGCGTATGCACGAGTACCGTCCTATTAACATTTACTATTACTATTATATGCATATCATTTTATTGTTATACTCAAATCAATTACAAATGCACTGTCCAGCCACAAGTTATCCACGCCCACGCACCCCCCTAATCACCAAAACAATCGTGTCGTGTATGGCTAGTTTCACAAAACAAAACAAAATTCTTGTAATTTCCCCTCTTACCAATTAAAATAAAACAAAAATCATCCTTTCCTTAAGGATAAATCAGAACACAACTGTCTTCTTCAATTCATATGGTAGCACACGGAGCTCACAGTATGACTTTATAGCTTCTGCTAGGCACTGCTTCTCGAGGTTCTCAGATTTCACCACAAAGCTCTGTAGCGTGTCTCTGTGGGACACCCGTTCAACCTGCATAAAATGTACATAAGCCAATATATAACAAATGAAATGGCTAAATTTCCAACTTTTTACATCAAACCAAACAAGGCTACAAGTCTACTACGTACTACCTCAACAAAAGTCTCTCGTGTCTGCATCTTTACTACCAGGAACCAAACATTGCATCTCTCAAAATTAAATGAGGAAGCAGGCCACACTCTAAGGCTACATAAAAATAACAGTAAAAATGAAGGCTACATATAAATTGGGCACACATGGTCCGATCAACTGATGTTGTAATTCATCCACATGGGGGAACTAGGAATTTGTAACATATTCTTCTTTAAAAAACACTTCTTTTGTTTAAACTCTACTAGTATTACCATCTGCTCAATGATTGGCCCAGCATCGAGTTCTGGAGTAACAAAATGGCTAGTTGCACCAATCAATTTTACTCCAGCGTTGAAGGCCTGCAATCATTTAAAAATTTTATCCCCAAAAAACAATCGGACTAGTACTACCTGTACCAATTTACTGGTTTCAATACCTGCCTCGAAGGATTCCCTCCCTTAAATGAGGGAAGAAGACCATGATGGATGTTAATAATATCTTTGCCATATGCCTTGAGAAAGCCTTCAGATAATATCTGTCACAGAGAAAATGGTAAACTAACAGATACACAAGTGGTGGAAGTCCATACAAGACGGTACTGTTGACTCGTTCAATTCTTCCCAGATTTCAACCAAGAAAAGGAGAAGTATATATGTATATCTTCCAATACAAACTGCAATGAACTGTATTTAACATACTCCATCTAACAATATACATAGGTTGTGTGTGTTGGGAAAAAGAAAAAAAATGATGAAGCACATTTACCTGCATATATCTTGCCAGTACCACAAAATCGGTACCTTGAACCAATTCTAAAATCTCTTGCTCTCTTTTATTTCCTGGGCTTGTCGGTAGGTAATGATAGGGGATCCCATGTCTCTCAAGGAAACGTCTGACATGGTTATCTTTATGTCGATCATGGTTGCTGCAGAGGACAGAAAAAAATGGCATATTTGTTTTGACCAAGAAGAAATTGGATATGAATAAATACAGAGCGGTCAGATTTGATATATCGACCTTATGACACAATTGATGTCAACCGGAAGCCTTCCCTCTTGCCATCTATACAGCAAGTCAAACAAACAATGATCCTGGGAAAAGGACAAGAGAAGAGCACATGCGTGTGAAAACAGTGGTATTTCCTTCAAAAAATAAAACAGTGGTATATCTATATCAAGGCAGGTCAGGCTGTGCAAAAATGAAACAAGGAAGGAGTGAAAGTAGCACAGGGGTAAGCAAGTGAAACCTGCTTCGAAGCGAGTACAGATATCTTGTATTTTGGGTCGAGGTCAGGGACTCGAACAGTTGACCTTTGTGCACTGAAGTGTTGTGACAGATTGAGGAAGTCGGTGCGAAGCACATCGCGTGGCCATAGCATGGGATTGTAGGTAAACTCACTGCAGCAATATGTATATTTTATAACTCATTTCACAACCAAGAAAAGAGAAGAAATCCATCCATCATCATCCTTCCCATTTAAAAAGGAAGAAGGGCGGTTACCTGCGGGAGTAGAAGACGGGTTTGTCGTCAGGGACGAAGACATCGACGCTGTGGATGTTGCCACCACGCGAGGCGATGCACTCGGACAGCCGCGCCACAATGCCCACCGTGTCCTGTTCATATTCATTCAAAACGAGGAACCCACCCATAAATCGATGCATGCGGCAGGAAATGGTGGACTAAGGAAAATCAATAATGGGTGTGCCCACTCTAGGGATCACTCCACTGTTTCTTTTTTAAAAAGAAGAAGAAAGAAATCATGAAAAATCAGTGGTCAAATGGCAAATTTTGATCAATTTTTTCAAACTTTGACCAAAATGTGGTCCGGAATTCCTGAAAATCAGTGAAGTTGAGAAAAATTCAGAAATAATCGAACCCATCACTCCTGCTTGGTCCCTTGGCACAACCCATTGGTGATGCTCTTCTTTGGTACTGATGCCAATGCGTAAATGGTAAAGAGAGTGAAGCAATTTAATTTGACGTAAACACACATTAAATCTTTGAACGGTAAATTTCACATTCAGCTTTGAATAAAATATCAGTCAAGGGAGAGGATCAGAGAAGAGCAAGTAAAACATAGAGAGGTGAAGGACTACATCCACCACCTTATAAGAAAATAAGATTAGAATAACTAGCAAACAAGGCATACATTACCGGTTTAATTAATTAGTAGACATGTGTAGATGACATTCGTTTATATAGATTAATAAAGAAATAAATAAAAAAAGACACTTGCAGAGTTCCAGTGGGTGAAATAGAAACCCACGTCCCTATCGTCTGCAGTGAGGAGTCTCCACACATTCATCTTGTTATCCCCATGGTGCTTGAGTCATCTGATTCGTTACTCTCCGAATGTGATGGCTCTTGTTGGAGTAATACAAACAATTGCACGCCGAGCTTCGAATGGTAGGAGCCAAGAAACGGCATGGCTCTAGGCTCTAGCTATTCTTCTTCCTATTCACTGTTCTTCTTCTTCTTCTTGCCACGATTATGGGACTTCCACACAAACAAAACCGTAATAATAATCGTGGTTGTATTCTTTGAGGGGGTTCCATTGTAATGCTTCCTCACTGAGGGGAAATGGGAGTGACTTACAGGGCATTGGAAGAGGTGGATGCCGAGGAGGTTGCCGGCGGGGACGGCGGCGGAGAGGGGCCGGCGGGCGACGGAAAGCATCTTCTTCTCTCTCTCTCTCTCTCTCTCTCTCTCTCTCTCTCTCTCTCGACCGAGCGGATGCCTTATTCGTTTCCTAAGCGCCGACCAGGTACCTCGCCGGCGACGGCGCCTGCAGCTCCATCGCGGCCATCGCCTGCCTTTCTTGGATGGATGGAAGGGTTCCCCTGGCTGGCTGGGCTCGGAGATCTGGATGCGGTTGGAAGAGCACCACCACAGTGTTGATGGCGTAAAATAAGGAGTACGTTTTAGTGAGCGGGGAAGCGTACTCCTAGTTTACGCCATCAACACTGTGGTGGTGCTCTTCCAACCGCATCCAGATCTCCTCTCCTCCGAGGTCCGAGCCCTTGTTCGATCTTCTTGTTCCATCCAAGAAAGGCAGGCGATGACCGCGTTGGAGCTGGAGGCGCCGTCGCCGGCGAGGTACTTGGTCGGCGCCGCCATCATGATGGCCGGTGTCGTCCTCCCGCTCGCGTACATGATCTTCCGCAGCAAGCGCTCCTCCTCCACTGCCGCCGCCGCCGCGCCGTCCTCCTCCTTCTCCAAGCAGACGTAGGTGTGCTCTGACCCTTCCTATCCTATGGCTTCTTGCTTCTTCATCTACTTCCTTACATATTGGATTGGATGTCTTGTAGATCTGACCCTATCAACTCTCTCTGTATCCAGGACCAAGGGCCTCATCTGATCTCATCTCATCTCACCAACTGCTGCTGCTACATCGTCTACTTTTCAATTTTGTCAAACGACTTTGCCTTCTGCTGCTGCCATTCGATCCATGTACTACCACATTAGATAGAACCATCAATCAATCAATCTTATGTGTTTGCTCTGCTCCTCTGTGATGAGTTAAAAGAGATATTATAATTGCGCATCCTTTCGATCTTGCCTTGCCGGCTCACTCTGCTGCTCGTTCTTAGCACGTAAAAGTGCCACCAAAATATTGTCTATTACTAGGATACAATCAGTTATCGGTCTCATTTCTACCATGTTACAATACAATCAACTCCTACATCTTTTCGTCTCCCTGAACCACATAGATGGAACAATATTGAAGTTCAAAACAATTCTACTTAAAGCTGAAAACAAGTCTTAAAACTGCTGAGCAACAAGAATACCATTCTCTCTCGAATCGGCTGTCAAGGTAACAAAACAACAAAATGGCAATAGTTTCCTTTGCTTTTCCCTGCAGATACAAGACTTGCAGTTGCATGCTGCGCAGCGCAAAACAATTGATACCACGATTACTCATCATCCATCATGTAATACAAGATTGAGAGAGAACTAGCCAGGCAGGATTCATTCCCTCCATCGCCCAATGGCTTCTCCTACCCTGATCCTATCGCCAGCCTTGATACAGAAATCGAAATCTGACGTGGCCATGCCATCCTCTCTCGATCTTGCCTTGGAAGCAACAGGTGCCTCAAATACTATCACCACCGTCGATCCCATCTTAAACCCTGCTATCTGTCAATGGTACAACAGGAATTGCTCTTCACAAAATTGCAGCACAAACTAGTATAGTATAATAAAACGTTAACACGCATTGTACTTGTAACAAGCAGCTGGGATGACATTTTCCCTACCTCTTCCCCCTTTTTAACCATCACACCGGTGCCTACAGGTTCATAAACTCGCTCATCGGGAGGCTGGGAGTTAAGTATCTTCGACCCTGCCCTATTTGTCCTTAGCTCTGGTTCCATACATAGCTGCAAAATATCATTCGGTACAATATTGGTATTCACCACATGCGTAATTTGCACATATCCTCATTTCTGTCAATGGAAGATAAACTGAATAATATCATAGCGTTAATCTGCGATTTGCTGTACCAATCTTTTTAAACAACTACAGAAAAATATTGCATCTCTCCTTTCCTTGGTATGAAATTCAGACCCTAATCTACCAGACATGGCAATGGATAATCTGCAATTTGCTACCAATCTACTATCAATACAGGACACTTCATGAAAAAGGTGCAATTACAGGCAATGCATAAAGGCATAGGCCAGCTGATCCACTTCCTCATACGTAAAGTACTGAAGGGGGAGGGGGGGGCGGGGCGGAGGAGAGAGTACTTTGATAGAACCAACATTAGTAGCACCTATGGCTGCAATTGCAACAAAGCCTTCCTTCCACTGGCCTTCAAGTACTACCTACGGTTACCACAAATACATTCAGTAGGAACATAGTGCTACTGAAATTGAGAGAACTATTTCTGATTCAACTTGTTTCCTTTTCTTGACAGAAAGTGAAATTACCCTTTCATTCTCAACATACAAGTTTCTGATGGTTCGCACGGCGCGTTCATTTTGGGGGAAGAGATGACCTACAAATACAATACATTTGTCACACTCGAGTTCTTACGAAGTCTGAGATTGTGAGATGTGCAACAGGAAACAAAATAAACAAAAACCTGAGAAATGTCGGCGCTTTATAATATGCCAATCAACAGGAGAGTGAACTCGATGATAATCACCAGGGTGTAAATAAATGACACAATAGAAGATGCCTTTCTTTGGGCTGACAAGAATAAGTTGAAGTTAATACCCATAACCCGCATTTTGTCTGAATATTAATACATTCAGTAAAAGTTGCTACTTGGGACTTTGGGAGCACAAATCATACCACAGCACCACAGCAGTAATGAAACCTCAGAACAAGATAAACAACATATCTGCTGAAAGGGTGCCTACTAGTCTACTAGAGCTACAGAAGGCATAGCGACTACATCACTCAGGACGCCAAATGGTCCACATGGTAAGCAGTATATTCCTTAAAACTGAAGAGTTATATGATGCTAAACCAGCTTATGCAGTTATTTTAGATATTGTAAATTCAGATGCAAGCATAGTTACCTCCGCAGAGTTCGATCCCATAATTTGGGTTTAGCCACTGATACTCGCCACCATGATTTTGCATTTGAATCTGCAGGAGTATTTTGTTCTGTATGCTCTCTAGAAAAATCTTCTTCTTCAGCACCATGAAGAGATGAACTCGCACCGAGAAGAGAAGCAGCAGAATAAGAAAAGCCTTTCACTTGCTCAATCATAGTTCCTGGACCTCTAAGTTCTCCAAGCCGCAGAACTTTACCATCCACAGGACTCACCTAATTGTAAAATGGAATGCGCCTAGAACATCAGTCTCAAACTATCACCGCATAATTAAACAGGCTGTGCAGAATAAATATATTGTTACCAGTTACCAGACAGTTTGGGTCTGCATCAATGGGCCTTGAACCTTCTTTGAGACTACGGATGAAGAATGCCTGTAAAGAAGGGTATTCTTCTAGTGGCATAGCAGCTTCTTGCAAATCTACAGTACTCGACATTCATCATTTTATTTCAGAAAGATGGCACATAAATTTCTGAAAGAAGTGCTACTAGAAGCATTACACTATCGACGGAGAAGCAAGGTCTTTCCGAAAACTTGCCTCACGGGAATAGCAAGTATTCGTGTGTTAATCAAGAATAATGTGTACTACTCATTTCAGTGCACTAAAAAGTCTAAAACTGCATATATTTCAAAGTCATTTTGGTCAAAAGAATTATTTCAAAGCCAATCTAGCAGTGTGCAGGCACACAAAATTTGCACTAGAACTCTAGAATGCAAGTCAATCATCAGAATGAAATTACCTAATGAACTGTAATATAAGAAAGCATCGTAAGAGGAGAAGACATACTGGAGTGAAAGGCCCTAGCCCATGCTTTATAGATGGCAGGACGCATGAACACTGGAAGTTCCTACAAGATATGAAATTATTTGGATTGAGTAGGGAAATAGATAATACAGCAGTTCTGTAGTTATAAAAATACGGACCACTTCCATCAAGGATCCCCATAAACGTGACATTGAACGCAATGGCAGAAGCCTGAGAAATGAAGCCTGTATTGAGAATATCATCAGTGTGCAGTCGTTGTGTGTCAAATAAAGCCCCGGAATAGTCAGCAAATGGCTAAATTCTATTAACTACCTTGAAATCTGGTGAGAATTCCGGCTCAATTCCTTTCTCCTTCCTTTGAACAACCTAAATCAGGAAATAAAGGATGAACAGTGCATTAAACACATGGAACAGGATGAACGGATTATGTGCTTTTTATGTGAAACTGCAAAGCAGACTAGACAATGCGCTTCAAAGTTGTCAATCCAAATATTTGAAAACGTAAACGTGTAACATTAACAAATTAAATTGAGCAGATAAATTAAAGTAGTCCGTCTGTTGCTGCTAATTGCATCAATATTCAATACAGAAACAGGGATTATTGATGCTTGTGGGTATTGAAACAAACATGGCATACTTTTTGGTCTTCGTACATACGCCTAGCATGTAGAATACCAAACATGACAAGAGTTGCTGCCGTTGCACCAGGTAGAATAAAATTGCCTGGAAATCATTATCATGGTGAAAATAAGCAAGCATAATGTTAGCAGCAAAATAAAATAATAATAATAATAAAGCATATAAGATGATGTGACAATCACAGGGAACATATGTGTAGCATCAATGTGGGTGTGGGAATCCTCTAGATGAATGCAATGAAAGCGTAGAATAGTAAAGCAAACATTGCAGCGTGAAATCAAAGCAGCACTTTGAGAAGGGGATAAAAGAAGAAAAACAGGATTGGTGATGAGCTGCTGCTATGCTACCTATACCTAAACTAATACTGGTACCCAAATACTAGTGGTAGCATTCCGGGCAAGTGAAGCGGATAAAAAATCGATGCAAGACAAGGCGAGCCGAGTAAGATAAAGATTTGAGAAGGGGGGACTAGAGACAGACCTTGACCTTGGCGGGCGCCGGAGTTGGAGGAGGCGTGGAGGGGGCTGCGATGGCGGTGGGAGTGAAGGAAAGGGCGGGAAGCGAGCAGCGGCCATGGCGATGGAGATGGAGGGCGAACCCTAAACCTCCTCATCTCTCTTCTTTCCCTTGTTCTTTCTTTCTTGACTGCGGTGGCGGCGATGTCGTGTCTTTGGCTCTTCCTTCACTTTCTTCTTGTATCATTCGAGACGAAGTTTAGTGCTTGCCACGCTGTGATTATATATACTTGTGGTTAATCAAATTTGAATTTGATCATAGAAGTGTTTGGTTAGCTGTCATATATATGACAAGATTAGATCCCACGTGTAAATGCCTCTGAAAAGTATGACATGTCTTTGTTTTTCTAGCTAAGGTATGGCCAATATTTTGATGGTCTTGCCCTCGACAAATTTAATAAAAAAATTATGGTAAACATAGGTGTTGAAGAAACGAGAGTATTTTTTCGGATTTTAGGATAACATTTGTTATGTCAAATACGTTTTTCTTTAAGCAAAGTTTATTGTCAGGTCGAAAACAAAAACTTAGACTGGCAGAGAGGAGGTTAGGGCCACTCTGGCCGAGGCCCTAAAGCACCCATACTTTTATTGGTTACACATTTTTTTGTCAAGAAGAATGTGAAAAACTATAAAATTTATATATTTAAGGAGGTTCATCATGAATTTTTCATCGACGACATCTTTAAAAAGTTCGTCCAATATAATAAGAACTTCTATTTAAAAAGACACGTGAGTGAGCCCGAACCCGGTAGGCAGAGCCGAGGACCCGGCACTATATGTGTCCCGGAAACGAACCATGATAAGGGCCATTTGGCATTGTCTACTCCGGGCACTTCACAAAGATCTCTGTATAGGAGTTATGATCTCAAGGCAAAGGCTATGTGTGTCGTCAACGATCTGAGCAGGATGGTGGGCCCAATGACCTGATTGAGGGCAACACCATCATGCAATTGCATTGCGGCGTCCAAAGGATTACAGATCGAGATTACAACTCAGTCACATGCAACCAAATGGTGACAAGGTTTGAAACCACCGACGACATCGCGTCGTCTAAAGCACCAGGGACAGAGCAATGTGTTGCGCACTGGTCGGCGATCTACAACTTCACCGCCAAGCAAATGGAATCAGCGACGTTTCTATCGTGACTTGGCTTGGCCCCCCAAGCTCGATCCTGAACGGGTGACAAGAGGAGCAAGACACGGCTATCTCAGGGCCTCTTGGCAGAGGGTCTCTTGGCAGAGTACATGGGGCACGATAAAAACAAGGCCATCATGGTAATCCCACCATTAAGCATGTCAGAGTGGACAATGACAAGACATAGCATAGACATTACCTAGATAAAAACGACATTATAAACTCCTCTTTGGACTATAAAAGAAATGGGTCATGCCACTTAAAGGAAGATTGGATCTTTGAAAATCCTAAACCCTAATATATACACATTTTATAAAGCTTATGTGGCATGCTCTTACATCCTAATAGTCTCAAATATAGGAGAAAGGGTATTACGCTTTCAAACGGCCTGAACCTGTATATATGTTGTGTTCATTTTTTTACTTTTATGTATTTTTACGTATCACAAACGTTACGAGCTCAATCCTGCTTGACCGAATAACCAAATAGCCCCTACGAAATTTTCTCGCATCAATACATCATCATGTAGGACTGGCATGTTGGGTAGTGAGTTTGGCTACATCGTGAACACGTTTTAAAAAATTGTTAACTGGAACGTTGTTCTAAAAGATATTTCAAGTTTTTTCAAAATTTATAACAACCAATATTTAATTAATTAATTATATGTTAATGGTTAATGGTTTAGCTTGTTTTGTGTGCCGTGGAGTTGCCACATCCAAACTTGTAGGAGGTTGGGGCGGTGGCTGCGTCGGTGTTTGCAGGCTTGCAGCACGATTCGTGCAAGCAGCCGAACATGACCGTAATATATACGGCCCCATTTGAGTTTACTCAAGAGAAGATTAACACGTTAAACAGAAAACCATTAGCTCTTAGTTAATTAAATTTTATGGCTCAAAAAATAATTAAGTTTTAATTGTTTTATATTTAAAAATAGATCTATTTAATATTTCAGAGCAACTTTTACATAAACATTTTTAACACGAAACAAAATTTTTTAACACGTACCGTTTAGCTCGGTAGTATATTTTCTTAAAGAATAAACTTACTACATGGACAAACGAACTGAGTGTTTCTCTTAGAACGAATGAAGGCTCACCAGGGTCAAACACAGCTAAAATCAAGAATGAATTTTACATGATGGCATAAACAACACACGGCCGGTGGATGCAGAAACGTAGCAATGTACTCAGGCAGCCCCTGCTCTCCAGTTAATTATATTTGAAGTTTTAATACTAGTACAAAAAAAAATGAAAGAGTATCACCCTGTGTGTTTTATGATGATTCCAGATGACACAAGAACATCGGCGCCAAGCGTCCATGGATTCGTCACATCGATTCATTCCTCTTGCTATCCTATTATCAGAAAGAATATCTTTCTTTCATGCACCCTACAGAGGTATCACCTCCACATCATCGTGATCACTCTTGGGCTCCTCATGCTCACCCTTTGAGTTTGATGGGGCTCCGTTCTCCATACCGGGGTAAACAGGACCACGGCTTTCTGTCATGCTCATCTCTTGCAGTGCAGGTGGATTCACAACGGTCATTGGCACCGCGCTGTTCTCTGCAAGCCGCCCCTTCCTTTCACGGTGCTCCTGACAATTCGCGCACCAGTGCAAGCAGCAATGGACCATGCAAGGGTCACATGGAGAGTTCTGGTGAAAACGCAGCAGTGCAAGTTAGATGTAAGTCAAACATTTCATTGATTGACTACAACTTAGTATCGATCAAAGCTTTTCACCAACACAATCAGGAAAGATAGCATTGCCCACGCAAGAGTTCCAGGACCCAGCAATACGCTAATAAATATGACAAAACTATTCTAGCGCTTCAATTACATTAACAGATAAATCAAACCATCTGTACTTAGGGAGATTCCTATGATAATTATTGAAAGGTTGCAGAGGATCCAAAATGTATGCAAGATAGAAGCAGATCCATGAGGCAACCAGGTTTTGTTCAGATTCCATATTTAACACAGCACAAGGCGCAGTTTTATTTAATGATTCATATATATCTGAGCCAAAAAATACGGGGAAAAAAGAGCAAGAATCTCGTTCATTTTCCTGTATACAAGTGATGGGATCACTTTGTCTGAATGGCGATGATGCTGAATATTGACATAAAGGAGTGCAGCACACAACAGTGAAAGCAGTAAAGGATCTCATCTTTTCACCTTGAGATGATATTTCCTCTGAAGTTCTTGACGAAAGATGCCGGTATATGTACCACACAACCACCAGCTGAACACCAAACCTTCTCCAATCAGGAATGACGTTCTGGGATCAACACCATGAAATATTGCAGTGAGAATTGCAAGCGCAATCCCTCCTTCAACAAAGACAGCATGGCAGACACAAGGCGTTGTCCAAGGGATATCCTCTCTAAGGGCCTCAATATTGCGTCCAAAAAGAACACAAGGGCAGAACAACCCAGTTCGGCCTAACATGACAGGAGAAAACAAATATGGCAGATAGTTATTTATTCTGTCAGGTACCTTTTTTTTCTGAAAATAATACTAGAATTGGCACACGTATAAATGGACGAAATGAATAACGGTGCACAATGCTGCCAACAGTATGTACGCCTTCAACTACTCAGTATGTGTGAATATATAATGTCAGTATCGAGAATCACTCTGAAAACCTACATGTCCAAGGATTTATGTTGAAGCAGAAAATAAGAAGGCTGTGAATCATATGACATGTTAGCGTTTGAGGGCATCCTAATCCTAGTGTTAAGAGATTCACAGTCATCCTCTATATATCTGTCCAGGTTTGAAATTGAATGAAACAAACAAATTGTAGAGTAATTATGAAAGTGAAATTAAAAGGGGGAGAGAGAGAGAGAGAGAGAGCAGCGTTGACTGGAGGGAAGGAGGAGTTACAGGTGTCTGGATCGTCGGTGCAGGCGAAGATCCCGGTGGTCCAGGGCTCGTCGGCGGGCGGCTCGTAGGACTCCGGCAGGAGCTGGCCGCACTCGCTGCACCTCCTGCCCTCGAGCTGCGCGCGCGGAGGAACAGATGAGATCAGATGACAACATACTCATAGGGAGGCGGCGAAGATGGAGAGGGCGGGTAGGGCAGTACGTGCCTGCGGGACGTGGACGGGCTGGTTGAGCTCGCCGGGGCGGATGTCCTCCGCGGGGACGGGAGCGTCCTGGTCCCTGCTCAGCTTCACGTAGCGCGAGGGGTGGCTCAGGGTGGCCTCCTCCGCCATTGCTACCAACGCCGGCAGCGATGGCAAGGAGAGATTTGGCGTCGGCGATGGAGAGACCGAGATGGATCTGGTCTGTGGTCTGCTCCCTTCCCTTCCCTTTAGTATTGTATCGGTATACTTTCGCCTTCCTCTCACACACACCACACTTTATAAATTTCACTTAAGCTATTTTTTGTTACCATTGATTTATCAATGTTCTTATTTTTAAAAACTTTTGTATATATTTTAAGTATCGGTTTAAAAATAAAAGCTAAAAAATGATTCTAAAATTAACTTTCAAAAATTAATATTGTTTGTGGTTGATAAACCAACCAACCAACAACAAATAATTTATAAAAAAACAATATAGTCAAAAATGTCACATATCCTTATTTTTACCCATTTTCTCGGAAATCAATATGGGCAACCACCTAAACTCTCTCTCATCTATCTACTGTTTGAGGAGCGAGATGACCTATAAAAAAAGTTGGCTTCGAGCGGAGTAACCCATGTTAGAAAGAAGAAAGATCATTATCTGAACGTTGAACATGTCATTCCATAAGAATAAGTTTACTATCAAACACATTAGCTGTCATAATTATATGGCAATATCATGTCTCGTAACGTAATCAAATGAATAGATCTTCATAGTAATCGACTATGGCACATATACTTCAATACTATATATGTATTTTATTATTTAGAGGAAGGACCCATCTTTTTTTTTCATCCAATGCCATGGCTGAGAGTAAGGGCATGCTCTAGCATGCTTAACATGTAGCCGACAAAATTAAAGCCATATTTCAGTCATAATAGAATAAATTTATCATACTTTTTTTCAATGACCTATGTTATGATGAATGAATGTTGTTATAAGTGTGATACGAATCAAATGGACATATAACTTGATCAAACCTGTCTAACTTGAGTTGTGACATGGGTGAGACAAATTGTGATACTGAACCAAACAACCCCTGAATGACTAATGAAACACAATTTGATGTGTTGGAGGTCTTAAGCCACTAAAGTGGTTCTTATGTGGAAGTAATCCATATGGTAGTTCTTACAATGAGTTGAGTTATGTATATACAAATGCCTAGCCATACAAATAAAAATAGCAATATTTTTCTCATCTCTCTCATCTTCTCTCTCACATTTCGTACATCAGTGAAAACCAAGCTAATATCTTCTTTTATCATATACATTACAGCAACTTTCCTAACTAATATACATTGAGCAGATCCTCAATTCTTCTTTATCCTCCACATCAGATAATGATAATGATAAGCTAGATTCTATTATACTTTCTGAGAGGAAGTCTATATAAAAACATGTTAAATATATAGAGGATCGTGCATCCATGACATCTTTTATATTTCAAACATGCGTGAAGCAACAAGTAATAATTGTTTTCTACCGATAGCTATAAATATATAATTTAACCTATTTAGTAAAAAATATGTAGTTATTGTTAATTATTCTCGCTCATTTTGTCTTTAAAAACATTTCATTTTAATATTGTTGCATACAAATTATCGTACCAACGTACTAGGTGCCATTTACTTTGTAAATGTTAAAGTTTAAGAATCGAATGTCATCATACTAGATTAAACGAGAGTGCATTTTAAAATGTTATACTAAGATTAGATGAGAGTGTAGTACAATTACTCTTATAATAAAAGAAGCTATATCACTTTGAGTCTTAGTTTGTCATCCTTTATATTTCATCTGGATGTTTAGTGGTCCATTTTAGTTTCCGTTCCTCGTTTACTTGCTATCCACATGTATTTAACACGTTTGTTAAGAAACAAGCAGAACCTTTTTCATGTTCCTATATTTCAATATAAATAATATTCTATTCATTATATTTATACGTAAACAAATATACGAAGTGATTTATGCCAACAAAATTCAAGCCAAAGCAAAAGGAAAATTAGAAAGGGAAACGAAAAACTTATACTTTAAAATACTATAAAGAAATTTCCATAGCAACTCACGGTCACGGGAAATCATTTAATTAGATTTTACCAATCCAGTGTATTTTATAAATGTAAAATAAGTCCAAACATTTGGGGAAGGGGAGCCATGGCGCCGCCGCAAATGTATGAGCGCCGCCTGCTCGCGGCCGCCGACCTCCTCCTCTCCGCCGATGCGCAGGGCCAAGCGCCCCACGCCGCCCAACTCGGAGTCGGAGTCACGGCCGAGCTCAAGCCGCACCAGCTCGATGGCGTCGCCTGGCTCATCCGCCGCTACCAACTCGGCGTCAACGTCCTGCTCGGTATGTCATGTATCCTCCGAGCTAGGGTTCCCCAACTCACTCTTCTCTATCTGATTCCATTTCCATCTCGCGCGCATGGCATGCAGGTGACGAGGTCGGTCAGGGTTGTTCCTCCATTTTTCTTTTCCTTCCCCGCCCCCCGCCGAGCTTCTTCAATACTCCAGGCTGTTTATGTGCCTGCATTTGCATTCATGAATACGAGGAGTTCTTGTTCTATGCTGTTCACCTCACCTTATTTCATCTATTATCTTCGTCACACACTTTTCTGCAGCACCATGTTTCGTTACTATTGAGCCCAACCCTCACTCAAAGTTAATGATGCACTGCAAGCACTTGTTCAGAGTATAAAATCAAGCTCATGTCATGTGACTGATTTTTTTTTCCCTTCTTCTTATGTCGGACGGACCATGGCCAGATGGGACTTGGCAAGACCCTCCAAGCAATTTCTTTGTTGAGCTACCTCAAGTTCCACTCCATCTCACCTGGACCATTTTGTGTGTACCTACCCATTTAGGATCTCCTTAGGATCTTGTTGCTTTACAGTTTGGATTTTGACACCATTGGGGCCTATGATTGCAGTGGTATTATGTCCTCTAAGTGTCACCGATGGCTGGCTCTCGGAATTCAATAAATTTTGTCCTTCTTTGAGGGTTATCCAGTATGTTGGTGATAAGTTGCACCGTCGTGATCTCAGGAGAATCATGTTTCAGGATGTCCAAAAATCTTCCTTGTCATCTCATTCCACTGTATGCTATTTTCTTCCCAACTTCTTTTTTACTTGCTCTTATACCTTTCTCAACATTGCTGACACCAGCTTCTTTTGCATGCATTAGGAGTTATCGTTTAATGTCATGATGACAACCTATGACATAGCCTTAATGGACCAAGAATTTCTTTCACAAATTCCTTGGCACTATGTTGTTATTGATGAGGCCCAACGTCTTAAAAACCCATCAAGCGTATGTAAATCCTTTTCTATTCATGTACATAAAATCATAGTTGTTTTTTAATTGTATTTATGCAATAAAAACAGTTCATATTTAGTTCCTGGCAGTTGGCTTACACCTTGTACTTTTAACTGCTCATTTTATCCCTTGTACATTCAAAACCGGATCAAATCAGGTCCAAAGCTGAAAACAAAGGTGCTTTTTTGTGCAGACTTGGCTTCCCCCTTTTGGCAAGTGTGCTAACCTGGCAGGTTATCACGCACATATGCAGACATTAGTCACAGAAGATCCAACCGATGATTAAATTTGGGTTTAAAATGAATATTAATGCCTTGATCCACTTAGCTGTTTTGTGCCTCGTTCAAACAGAGGTGCTGAGTGAGAATTTGATCTGGTTTTGAAAATACAGGGGATAAAATAAACACATTCAAAATACATGGGAGTAAATGAACTCCAAATTAGAGGGACAAAAAATATGGACTTTTCATATGCTTGAGATTTTTTTTTGTAGTGCTGCTGTCATCATCTCCCTGCACTCATTGGTAGCACTGTATTGTAAACTACAAATGATGCAGTTATGCATGTATTGCTGGTTTAACTTTCAGTTTGATTGTACAATGATGGAACTCTACAATTCCCGTTTTTGTAAAATCCTTATTTTTCAAGTGGCTGGAGGACAAATTTAGTGAGTACATCATCTTGGCAGAACATTTGTAGTGTCCAACTTATTTACTTGGTTCTGTGTTTCCTCAGGTACTGTATAATGTCCTTGAGCAACGCTTTATCATGCCAAGACGTCTGCTACTAACAGGCACCCCTATCCAGAATAACCTTTCTGAACTATGGGCATTGATGCACTTCTGCATGCCTTCGATTTTTGGTACCCTGGATCAATTTCTTTCTACTTTCAAGCAAGCAGGTGATTCATTGACAGGTATTGCTTTAAATGTACAGGGATCCATTTTTTAGCTGTAGTGTGTTTCCGTGTTGCTTGGTGGCTTGTTTCGCAATCTGCGCAAACAGGCAAACAGCGCAACAGTGCTTTTATGCTGGCTGTGAGCACTTTATGCTTGATTACCATCAATTCTGGTGATTTGGTGTTAGGAAGTCTCTTCCTTTGCTAGACTTTCATAATCTCTTCTTTCTTTATGTTGTACGATATTTTCACAGGTACATTCCAAAAAAAAATTCGTAGGTACATTGTAGTTACTGGTCTTTATAAAAACCCAACAAATATTAAGAATTATTCCCTCTATCCCATAATATAAGGCATGGTCAAACTCGGCACAGTCTCTAAAACTAATCTTTAGCTTATAATTTCTCATATACTATAAGGTTTGTAACAACAAAATTATAACCATATGAAAGTAAATTCAAATGTCAGTCCAATGATATTATTTTCAGCAAATAAAATTTAATTCATATTATACTAATTGTTGGTCAAATATTTTAAAAGTTGAATCTTAAAATGCGTGCACGCCTTATATTATGGGATGGAGGGAGTAGTTGGTTATGGAAACATAAATTTGATTATTAACTCAGTGCATAACGATTGGCAACTGGCAACCGAAATTCATTGTGCTTTTCCAAATGTTTCTTTCTTAGACCAATTTTTCCACACCGACTAATTCACACCTCAATTTTGTTTAAGTACAGTATCATATTCTTTCATGTGGCTGTGGGTTTTAAGGGAGTGCCTTTCTGTTTTTTGACACTGCATTAAAACATTTTATAATTCAAGAATTTGAGGACCTTGTTTGATTTCTCAACAGGTGGCGAAGCTAATAAAACGAACAAACAGTTTAAGATCCTTAAACATGTACTGAGGGCATTTATGCTGAGACGAACTAAAGCTTTACTAATTCAAAGTGGAATTTTGGCATTGCCTTCATTAACTGAGCTAACAGTGTATGATCCTATGCTCCCCACCTTGCATTTCTTATCCTCTTTATTTTATCAACTTCATGTGATCTTTACAGGATGGTACCTTTGACACCCTTACAGAAGAAGCTATACTTGTCAGTATTGAGAAAAGAGCTGCAAACACTACTTACATTTACTGGAGGATTGTCTCGCCACCAGTCTCTGCAAAACATTGTAATGGATCAGTTTTTGTAGTCATACTGTATTAAAGCGCTTGTAGCAAAAAGAGAGTATTTTATTGAGAAGCAAGTCATTTTTCTTTTTTATAATGAGAAGCAAGTCATTTGGCATGCCATCATACTTCATAGTTTCTTCATGCCATCTACATTCTATTATTTCACATACTGTTTGGAGTTCTTTTTAGCACAAGAGTTAGGGTTTCATAAGTTTATGAATCATAGCAGAGTGCTGTGATCTATGTTTTTTTCTTAAGCTATGGTTTGTTGATATCTCATACTTTAACTCTGAGATCAATCAATAAAAAAATTCTGATAATTAAGAGCTCTTTACAAACTTAAGTTTCATAGCTGTTCTTTTGATTCTCCTCAGGTTATACAACTGCGGAAAGCTTGTAGTCATCCATATCTATTCAGTGGCATTGAACCCGAGCCTTATGTGGAAGGGGAGCATTTGGTTCAGGTTAGCTATGGCCCGTTGTTAAATGTAATGCTAATAGCCTGCTTAGTTATAGCCTAGAATGTTGAACTACAGTGTGGCCCCATGACTTGAATATGTTATGGCTGCAAGTTTTGTGGCCTAAATGGGAGAACGAAAAATGAATGCATGAATCGGGTGCTTGATTTTTAAGCCATTTTCTTTGAGTCCGAAAGCTGGCCAAAAGTGGTTCAAACTTGGACTTGAAGCAATAGGTATGGGTGCTGTCTGTTCTCTGCTGTGGAGTCTGTGTGTTGCATTGCTTGTTGTCTCTATGTTGTCAAAACTTATTTGACACGAAATTGCTCTTCAGTTTTTTCCTGCAAGCTTGAAGTTTAGGAACTTTTGGAGGGACTGTACAGATCTATTCATTAAATAGATTTATTGTAATGTTTATTCAGGCTAGCGGAAAGCTTGTCATGCTAGATCTCATTCTTAAGAAGCTCCATGAACTAGGTCACCGAGTTCTGCTATTTGCTCAGATGACTCAAACACTGGACATTCTTCAGGTTTTGTTTTTCCCCAGCTCTGCTAGCATAAATTTCCTTAAATTCTCTGGTATTGATTCATTATAATGATTTTACATCATCCGTTCAACAGGACTTCTTAGAACTGCGTCAGTACACCTATGAACGTCTGGATGGTTCAGTACGTGCTGAGGAACGGTTTGCAGCAATAAAAAGTTTCAGCTCTCAACCTACCAAGGGTGTTGTCAGAGATGATAATCAGAGTGGAGCTTTTGTTTTCATGATATCAACTAGAGCAGGGGGTGTTGGCCTTAATCTCATTGGTGCTGATACTGTGAGTCTGAATCAATTTGGGACCATAATGAATATTCTCTTGACTAAGAAATCAAGTGATGTTTTTCTTTATATTGATGTGTTTTTAGTACTAGGCAGACAGTTTTGTACGGATGAATAATGAACCTATCTTTTTTCTGATTACTTAATCTTTTGCCCACCATTTTGTAACGCAGGTTATTTTTTATGAGCAAGATTGGAATCCTCAAGCTGACAAACAGGCATTGCAGCGTGCACACCGCATTGGACAGTTAAATCATGTATTATCAATAAATTTGGTATCACAACGCACAATTGAAGAGGTCAAGACTAACTTACTAGCTGAGCTTTACTTCTACGATTAAGTTCCTTCTGAGTTTTGTTTTTTCCTTTTTTCAAAATTGAATTCAGGTCATCATGCGAAGAGCGGAGAGAAAACTTAAGCTTAGCAACAGCATTGTTGGAGAGGAGGATGCAACTGATGGGAAGGGGAAATATGTAGAAAATGAAGCTAGCGACATGCGCTCGATTATATTTGGTTTACACCTATTTGATCCTTCAGATACGACTGCAGAGACAATCAATGATGACACAACTTCGGAGAATATCAAAGAAGAGACTATGTCGAAGCTGAAATCAATGTCTGAAAACATAGTGTTGATGCGTGGTCATGAACCTTCAGAAAAGGATGAACGGGCATTCGAAATCAATCCAAATATGACAGACAATAGCGGGGCTGTTGTTACGAGGGTATCTGATTCCATTAATGTTGATCCGGATTTTAATGAAGCTGCATACTTATCCTGGCTTGAGAAGTTTAAAGAGTCTTCGCATTCTAAGGAAAATACCAGAGCTGAACTAGAAAGGCAAAGAATAGCACCTGAAGAAAACTTCCTAAAACGTGAAGCTAATAAGAGAAAGGTGGAAGAAAAGAGATTAGCTAAATGGGAATCCTTGGGGTACCAGACATTAACGGTCAAAGATCCTGACATCTTACCAAACCAGAATATTCCAGACTCTGGATCCGTCCAACTTGTATATGGAGATTGCACTAATCCTTCAATAGTTTGCCCTGCAAAGCCTGCCATCATATTCAGGTATTATTTTCCAAGAGTGAAATATGTTTTACATTCTATGAAAGGGAAATACTCCATCCTAGGATTGTTGAAGGAAACGGTATGTGTTGTACCATGATTTCTCCTCCGTAGATGCCTACTCTAGGTAGCGAGCTTAAAATATGTAGAACTTAGTATTGACATTGATCTGTTTGTCAAAATGTGTAAAATGTTGGATGTTCTTTCACATATTTTAAAGCTTCTTCTGAACAAAATCTTCGTGCTAAGTAAATTGCCTTTTTGCTGGTGCAGTTGCGTTGATAATTCAGGAACGTGGGGACGTGGAGGAATGTTCGATGCTTTGGCCAATCTCTCAACATGCATTCCAGATGCTTATAATCGTGCTTCTGAATTTGATGATCTCCACCTGGCAGATCTTCACTTGATTCAGTTAGATGGTTGTTTTCTTTACGCTAGCTCTGCAATTATCACAGCTTTTATTCCACCACATGTTCTCTTTAGTATGGCTCTAAGAAAAATTATGAGTGATTTTATAACAATCACCATTCACTGTCACTAGTTTAACTCTTTGACCATCCTGCAGTATGGTCTGTACCTATTTACATATTTTAGAGCAACTTGGAGTTTCCATCAATCGGAGTGCTCAACTACAAGGAAACAAAACTCTTGGTGCAATCCATCAAGTTGAATATATTATAGCACAATTTTGCCTTCCATCTTGAATCGTGTATCTAATTACTAGTTAACCACAACCACACCATATATGACTAAAGTTGTTGACCATAAATGTTAAAGCATTCATATGCATTGGATGATTTAGCATGTTAAGGTAGTGCCAAAAGTCCCATTCATATGTCATTTTCAATCTTTCCTCTTTAATTGGTATATAAATTATTATGTAGGTAATATTTTTTTCACTGTATTTGTGCCCTTCATGCAGAAGCCAAGTGCAACCGGAGTTTGGATGCTCCTCTATGGGTCGCACTAGCTGTTGTGCAGTCTTATAATCCAAGGCGAAAGGTTCCACGAAGTGAAATCTCCATACCTGATTTGGAGCTATGTTTATCAAGAGTGGCCTTTTCAGCCGCTCAACATTCTGGTACCGATCCCTTTTGACGTCTCCATATTAGTACTGGCAATTTAGAGTGTACATCTGATGTTGATTGTTTTCATCAAAAGTCACGCATGCTGTCAAACAAATTTAAATAGATAGCGTCCATGCAGTAAACTCAGTGTCCATGAGAGAGTTTCTTTTATTATAAATGGTTCTATGAAGTGAACTTTGCTCAATTCTTAATCCAATTCTATTCACTGGACCAATTCTAATGAACATTTCTATATTTATACTACTTAAAAATGTAAAATGTTAGTAGTGATGTGTCCAAGTCTGTCACACCATCTCAATATTTGGACTCATAATCTCTACTATTACAACATCATTCAATGAGTCCTTTTCCGTTTTACTGTTGGCTCTCCTCAAATTTTAAAAACACTTACTTATTCAATAAAAGTACTACTTAATTAAATATGTGCTTAATTGATTTAATAAGCTAGAAACTCATATCGTTCTCCATTGCAATGCACGGTCTTTTGGCTAGTTTAGTGAAATGTTTGAAGCAGAGTGAGCTGGCTGCATGTTCCTCTTTGTGGTGTTGTATTTGCATTCAGGCCAATGTATGTAGACATGTAGTTGCTGTAATGCCGATCGAATTGATCTGTTTGGATTTGTTGTTTCCCTGAAGCGAGCATCCACATGCCCCGAATCGGTCTCCAAGGTGGGTCCCAACGATCAGAGTGGTACACCATAGAACGGCTGCTGAGGAAATACTCGTCTCTTCATGGCGTCGACATCTTTGTGTAAGTTGACAAGCTTGTTCGCTAGCAATACATCAGTTGTTGTTTATGATCTGTCTGCCCTGTAAAAATATACATATATCTGGCTAATGGACAATGTCTCCTGTAACACAGGTACTATTATCGGCGAGGGAACAAGCACTAGTTGCGAAGCATTGCATTGCCCCTCACCCTGTGGACTAGGAAATGCCCTCTGTAAGATGAATGCATGCATGTACTCTGAAAGGAGTGATAAGTCGCTTGTGTAATGTCTAATGCCTCGCGTCAGTCATGAATCAGGCTAGGAAAAAATCTTTGCCTGAACAAGTGAGCCGAAAAATCTTTGCATGAACAAGTGAATCTCTTTTGGATGGGTCTCAGTGTCTCACGTGGAGTGGGCTGAGATTTACAGAATATTTTTTATTTTTAAATTTACAGAAATATATTTTTGTTCTAAAAAATATAGAAATATATCACATTCTCGGAGAGGGCGTTTTATTTTTTTTAAAAAAATTGTCCTCTGAGAAAGCGAAAGGGGTTTACATTCAAATTTTCCTGTACAGCTTGCCAACTTTATATATTTGCGATTTACAAACATATCGTATGAAGTTGGGATTGTAGTTAACAACCTTTTAATTTGAGATTTTTCATTTGAGATCATTTAGAAGTCCACATATTTGTTACAAAATCTAAAATCTATATTTTTACAAAATCTTAAATCTATATTTCAAACGACCTCTGATGAAGACAAACTCTATATAAAACTTGTTGAACTCCATACAATCTACAAGTTTACTTTGTATTTTATCAACTTTTCATTTAAAGTTATTTGGAGTGTCAAAAAGCATTACTAGTTCTTAAGAACTATGGCAATTAAAACTAGTTGGAAGTGTCTGAATCTAAATACAAAATTTACATTTATGACCCTTACCGATTTCTAGAAAAAGTGATTTTTAAAAACCGTTCTTTCATAGAGCGTTGTGCGTTAAGATTATATTTTTGTAGTTTTTGAAAATAAAAATATGTTTTTCCAATATTTTTAAAAGCTAAACATATAAATAAAAAATATTGGGATTTACCCATGTGGATGGGCCAAGATTGAGGCTCATCCAAACAAGATTGAAGCTATTTCTCTCTCTAGTAGTTTTGTCGAAGTGTTATCCCTTGATTTATTTGTGTGGCTGTGATTTATTCTCGGATGAAACTTAGTTGATCGGAAGTTTCGGGTCAAGGCTGTGATGGCCTTTATATCACATTTCGCAAACTTGACACCAAACCAAATTATCTCCTCAATTTTAATCAACTAAAACATTAATAATATCAAAACTTATATAAAAGTGGGTATCACTCGATGTTAGGGTATTAGGTCAGCTTAACGGTTAGGAACTAAGGACGAGGCCAAGTAGGATCTACACAAAATATTGAAAGGCAAAATGTTTCTTTAACAGGATGACAGCCTTTTCCTTAGCCTATAAATAGGAGTCCATTTCAAGAGGAGAGGTGTACTCGGTATGATCTGTGTTATGTCTGATGTTGTATTTTTGATTGGTTGTGTGTTCATGTATTTATTTTTTCCAGCCATGCGAGAGTAATGACTTCTACTGCGAAACATTAATAAGATAAATTAAAAAAAACAAGTTACTAAAAATAGAAGCAACTTTTATTTACATCAACATATTAACTCATGTTTGGTGATTATAACATTTTATTAAAAATAATCTTTTTCATTACTAACAATTACTTCATCCATCTCAAAATGTTAGCATTTTTTTAGATGGGCATGGGTATTAAGAAAATAGGTGAAAATGATTAGAGGAAGGTTATGATTGGTTGAGTGAAAAAATTAAATAGAGAATGGTTGTGGTTGGTTGAGAGAAGATGATAGGTGAAGAAAAAACAACATTTTAGGACAAGACATTGCTTTAGAAATAGCAACATTTTGAGACGGATGTAGTATGAAATATGAATATTAGAGATGCCTGCTTCAGTGTGTGGATTAACACATAAATAGAAGCAAAAAACTATAAATATAGTCTTGTAGCACATCTTAGCTACATGATCTACATAAAAACAATATGAATATGACAAAATAATCTTTCTGTAAAATATAGTTGGGACAAAATATGAGATGTGCATCAAGATCATCCAAACCATGAATCTCCATAGCAGAATATTTATATTTAATAACGTAGTCACAAATTATAGCTGAGCCTGTCACAAACAACCATTTGCAGGATTTGTACGTAACAAGCACAAGATAATAAATAATAAAGGGCCTTAAGGCCTAACACTTACCATCAACATTGTCGGGCTTTAAAAAGGACAACAATCAATAAGCCATTAATACAACATACATAATAACAACATATAAAAATGATGCAAGATAAGACTGTAAGGATCTTGATGCGCCTAGAGGAGAGGGGGTGAATAGGCATTTGCTCAAATTTTAAAATTCTTTTGCAGCAGATTAGTAGCACCAGGAGTTTTCGGGCTTGGGAAACCGGAGTCTCTGGGCTAGTTAGGAAAAATGCCCACAAAAGGAGTCACTAGCACAAAATTTACTTGAAATAAAAAGTGACAAGCAAGTTATATAAGCAATTAATATAGTCACCAACTAGATCAAACAAACACACAATTAGATCGAGCAATATTCAACATAATAATGGTAAATGCATAAGAGAGACGGAGACAAAAGATTTGTTTCCCAAAGTTTGAATTCTCCACAAAGAATCCCACATATCCGTTGAGGAAGCTCCCAAGGAAGCCGGGTCTTTTTTCAACCACTTTCCTCACCAAGCTAGCAACCACAAGGAAATCTAGGTTTTCAAGCAACCATCTAGGATTAGCAAGTCTCCAAGCGACCCAAGGTCCAAGCTTGGACGATGAGCCCCAATTCACTAGTGAAGCTTTCTCTACCACATAACCTCCTAGAAAATAGCTCGGTTTTCACTAAATTACCTCTTTCCTCACGGAGGTGAGGGAACCTTCACAAACTTCCTGTGGATCACCACATGCTTGGGAGCTCACAGGGCGACTCCTTGCTGTCTAGGAGGCTCAACCTCCAAGAGTAACAAACACAATCGAAGATTTGCTTGCTATTAGCCCAAGTGCTCAAAGTATGGAATGAAGCTCACTAGCTCTCAACTTATCTTTAAACTCTCTCTCAACTCCAAATCCCTTCTCTTCTCAAATCCCTTCTCTAATCTCACTCACAAAGAGTTCTACCACAAAGGTAGGATATTGGGGAGTGACTCCTTGGTTTTGGATGGTTCTAATATTGACCAAAGTTAGCAACCATGGATGGATAGGGTGGAGAGGTTTAAATACCCGAGCTCCTCAAAAACTAGCCGTTACCCATATTTCTGTGCAGTCCTGGAGTCTTCAGGACCCAGGCCCGGAGTCTCTTGGACACCCCGAAAACTAGCCGCTAGGCTCAGGTCAGTACAGGCCTGGAGTCTCCTGGATTTGGCCCAAAGTCTTTGGGAAGCCTTTTTAAGGTGCCCCGAGGTTTAATTTCAGAGCCTCCTGAAAGCCTCGGCTTGCATAGGCCCAAAGTCTCTTGGTCACTTGACAAAACTCGAGGAAAAGCCATAACCTCTTGCTCTGGAGTTCGATTTCGATGATCTTGGGCTCTATGAACAATTTATTGAAAGGGCTATCCAACCCCACCAAGAACAAGCTCTAAAACCACTCGTAGGATAGGCTAAAACTTAGGTTTCTCTTAAGGTAGTACTTGCATAGATCACTTTGAGCATCGAGACATAAGTAAAAATATCGATGTTGCATCCCTCGTAACAATACAACATTCTTATACTCAAATTCAAATAGAAAAGTTATACCAATAAGAATGCCTTCACTTCATATTTTTTCTTCACTTTGAGGGTTGCCAACATCAAAGTCATTTCATCATCCAGACGATTCTCCCGCAACTCAATAAGCATATTTGTCCCAACTCAATTATACCTTTGCTTTGATCAATTCCTTCTTGTTTACTAACAAATCACATCTTGATCTTTTGTATTGCATCTTCCATTCCTCAAATGATTGATGCGGACAACCGATAGCTTCAAGTGGCTTTGCACGGTCCATCACGACAATGTCTTCACTCACCCTTCTCCACCGGATTTGGTTTGTCGGTGCCAAGCCCCTTGTTTTGCCCTTCACTAGCGCATGGTCCATCGAGCCAAGCTTCACTTGCGCTTCACCGTCTTGCCATAGGTAGCCACTTCATACTCCGTATCTTCAATATATTCTCTTTGGTTCTCATTAGCCGATAAAGTCCATCTTCTAGCTTCTCACTCCATCTTCATTTTCATCAATCTTCAACCATGGTGTTTATATCCTTCAACATGTCCATCAACTCATGATGGAATCGATGTCATCAAGCATTTTCATCATCTTCACTTGATTCTTGTTGATTTTCGATATATGAGCTATCATCCTTTTTGTGATCAATCCACAATCCTATCACTTGATTCTCACATATGAGCCATCAACCTTTTTCTTTATGCCGGAACATAACCTATCATCATAAACTCATAACAAAGGTTAGTTCCAACAACCATTGTCATTAATTACCAAAATTACTCATAACATAGGGTTAGAGGACTTGATCTTTCACTGCAAGCATCAATTTTGGATTGTGTGATGGTACCACAAAAGATTAGGAAAGTAGGAAACTACCCATATACTTTCCAAAAGTAAAAAAACATGTTTTTGCTATACTTCTCTAGACATTTTTGTAAATTGTGAAGGTTGGTTCAAAATATAATGATCAGTTTCTTGTTGATTAGGAGTTAATTTCATTAGTTTTGTTTCTATATAGTTTTAATGTCTTTAAAGGTATGTAATTTTAGTTGTCAATAGAGCACACATACTGTTTTATTGTAACACTCTCTCATGGATGACCTTGTGTGAATAAATAATGAAACATTTATATATTAGTGCCAGGTTGTCAAAACCAATGCAGGATTTTATTTTTTTCTAATATAGCAACATAAAAAATCACATGATTAATTACGCCGATGTGCAAAATTTTAATGCAAAAGTATATTGAATTTCGTTACAGGTATGATGAAAGATACACAAATACAACAAAATGACAACTTGTCCCCATACATAAACACTGGAGCCCCAACCAAACATGCAATCCCCTCTCGAAGAAACATAAAATATTGTAAATATCCTTTCGATGTGATGATCTGGTCAAGAAATTCCGTATAGAGCAATTGAACTATGGTAACATTTAGTGAACTGAACCCCTAATTTATTGCAACTCATCGTTAAACAATTTGGATCTGGTTAAGAAATTCCATATAGAGCAATTGTACTATGAATAACAGTTAGTGAACTGAACCCCTAATTTATTGCAACTCATCATTATAAAAAACTTGTACTAGTAATTTAAATTTCATAAAACTACAGATACTCTATCACAAACCTATATATTTAAGTCGAGGTATCACAAAAATATAGATTTGATAATAAATTTATCGTCGAACTACAAATTTGACATGAAACATCATAAAACTACATGTTTAGTAATAAAATTATAATAAAATAATAGTTTTAGTACCAGATTAATTACAGAACATTTCTAACTTTAACATAATATTAGTGGTAAGGATTTAAACTCTAAAATCTAAAGTTTTGTAATAACTTTAGTATTAAATCTGTAATTTTATGATAATTGATGAGTTATATAATATAACGTTTTACATATGTAGTTTTTTAATAATTTGGTTCAAGTGTATAATTTTGTAAAGTTTGCTCCTACCAATTTATAACTGACATTCATATGAATCATCGTGCTACTCCTAGTGCTATCTTAGTTATTATTTTTTAGGGATTCCAATTAGTTAAGAGCGTAGTACGCGGCGCAACCCCGATAAAAATGAGGAAATTGACGTTCTACCTTCATCAAAACAAGGCTTCGCTAAAAAACAACTCTGTAATTGGGATCTGTCGAAACGTCACTCTCAACTAGTGGAGTTTACCAAATTGCCATTTTCTTCTTTTCTCCAATCTTTGTTGACCAAAATGCCTTTGATTGGATCTAACTCAAGTAGAGAGGTAATGTGCTGGAGGAAGGAGGAAGGAGGAGAAGAAGAAGATTCAAAAGCGGCCATTATATATAGCTGAAGTTTTGATCCATCCAGTGAGCTTTTAATAAAGCTCAGGAGACGAAAGTTTTTGCAGAAGTTGCCATCTTTTTCATGATTAATGGTGGCATGCCTGCATAAGGATTCTAAGGCGATGCTTCGTAACAGATTGAGGAGAGCAATTGGTGCCAAACAAGAAGCCGCTGTCATGGCGCAAGGGCCTCTCTTCTTCTTTCTCTTGTGCTACTGTTGGTGGTAAAGATGAGAGCAAAGATGGAAAAAAGGCATTTGGACGAACTCATCCAGTTGAGAATGACATTCTCGTGAATTCTAACTGCAGAGTGACATTCCAGAGATTTCTCAGTCTCGGGCACCCGATTCGAACAAGAAAAATCGGACGCCAGCATGCATGCAAGAATGTCTCCTCTCTTTACATATTTTTTCCTCGTAAACTACTTATACCATTATATATATTCGATCTTTATGATAACAGTGATATGTTTCAATGTGTATCTTCAAATATGTTTCACGACATTCAGGAAACTACTGTCACTACTCTCTCCGCTCTTCACTTCATCCATACATATATTTTAATGATCTTTAAAATTATTATTATTTTTAAACTACTTATCTAATTTATAATCCGATCATATCGTTATATTCATTTTAATTCAAATTTTTACAATAAAATTTCATATGATAATATTTTAATGAAAGAAAATATATGTTTTATTTCCTACACAATAACGACATCTTTCAATTCAATGCGTATTTTCACTCTATTTCAAAAAAATTTTTAAATGTTTGAATAACTGATTTTTTTCACTTAACGATTCACCTCTCATCATCTGTTTTTTTTTACAGAAAATGGGATGTTCGATTAGGAGTTTCCTTCGTATTTTAGCGAAGAGCCGTTTTAACGATGGTTGGTACTTGGTACAACATCTGATTTTGTGGGCAGAAATCGAAATAGGGCAGGGGGCAGGGGGCAGGTGGGCGTGGGCGATGACGTACGCCCCCGTGCTCCATGGTTCCCCGTCTCCCCTGACCCTGACGAACTCGAGAACACTAGGCCTCTCTCCTAGCCCTAGGCCTGCCTCTCTCACCACCACCGTGCGCTGCCGCTGCTCGTGCTCCAAGGCCAAGGGGGAGGAGGAGATGGCGGTGGTGAAGGCCATCAGGGTCCACGAGCTCGGCGGCCCCGAGGCAAGAGCAACTAATACTAGTAGTAAAAGTAAATTAGTCCGGCCGCCCGCGGCCCGCAGATCCATCATCCTGATCATTCGATCGATGAGCAGGTGATGAGATGGGAGCAAGTGGAGGTCGGCGAGCCCAAGGATGGCGAGATCCGGATCAAGAACACCGCCATCGGCGTCAATTTCATTGACGTCTACTTCCGCGAGGGAGTCTACCCTGCGCCACTGCCCTTCGTCCCTGGTCAGTCACGCTCACTCCGTTCCGTTGGTTTCTAGTCCAAATCCATATCCATTCAGGGACAGGGAGTAGTTGATCCACCACGCCGCGCGGCGCGCGCAGGGATGGAAGCCGTTGGCGTGGTGACTGCGGTAGGGCCTGGCCTGACTGGCAGAAAGGTTGGGGACGTCGTCGCCTATGCCGGCAATCCCATGGGTTCTTATGCTCAAGAGCAGATCATTCCAGCCTCCGTCGCTGTTCCCCTTCCTCCTTCCATTGATCACAACACTGCTGCCGCTATAATGCTCAAGGGGATGACTGCTCACGTTTTACTTCGCCGTGTATTCAAGGTATTCCTCTCTTTCTTCTTTCTTTCTTTCTCTAAGTCTCCCCCATGTTACTTCACTTCTTTATAACCAATCGATCATCACCCTGTTTTTTTATGCAGCGCCTACATATACTTGTGCAACTTGTACCGTATGTATTTGATCACCTCTTCTCTTTCTTAGGCTTACATTATACATTTCTTTTCCTTGTACATATAAGGAAGATGAATTTCTGATTACCAGCCATCCTACAAACATAGAATCTTCGAAAGCAAAGATAGTGTTCCCATGCGCTTCATCTCTTTGGTATAATACGCCGTAATCACGCATAAAACATTTGTGCCCAGCAAGGCAGTCAAGTCAGTCAAAGCAGCCAAACCTAAATGAAAGCACACTACAAATGAATGGTCAAGAGCTTAATTTACCTTGTCTACAATATCTTATTATCTGCCCATGTTACCACTCGAGGTATTTGCCCCCTGCCATTATTATTGTGGGCTGATATGATACTACTATCAGTTATTCTCAGAGTTTCATGGATTACCTGATCTGATTGCAATGCATGCCATTGCCACGGACTTAGTAAATGCAATTTCTATTAACCATGCACCGCACGCAGGTCCAGAGTGGTGATTGTGTTCTAGTCCACGCTGCTGCCGGTGGAGTTGGGTCACTCCTTTGTCAATGGGCAAATGCCCTTGGTGCCACAGTCATCGGGACTGTTTCAAATGAGGAAAAGGCTGCACAGGCAGCTGAAGATGGATGCCACCATGTCATCATTTACACAAAGGAAGATGTTGTGACAAGAGTCAAGGAGTTTACAGCTGGGAAAGGTGTGAATGTGGTCTATGATTCTGTTGGCAAGGATACATACAAGGTACGGTACCATTGCATCTTGCATGTGGTTTGGTTAGTGATCATGCATAATAGTTGTTATTATCTTCATTATACTACTAATAAGTTGTAGATACCTTGACCCTTCCAATGATGTACAATTTGTAAAGGCAGTACAGCTTGTTCTGTTCTTCAGGTTTTAGTACCACTTGTAGGTACTGATGTTGGGCATAATGACTTTATGTTGAGTAACAAAAAGATGCAAAGTTATCTGTATCCGGTGTCTAGTTTTATTTTTAGTTTCAAAACAATCTGCGGCGTAATTTTGTTTTGGTCTTGAATTAGCTGGTTTCATTTTATGGAGTATGAATGTAGCTACTAGAGTAGTACTAGTATGTATTAAGAATGGATGTAGATACTTTGGCCTTTCCTGATTCTGTTGGCAAGGATATATACAAGCTACTGTACAGCCTGTATGTCTTCCTCTTCCGTTTTTACTTTCTAGTAGTACCACTTCTAGGTACTGATGTTGGGCAATAATAATAACTTTATTTTGCGCAACCAAGCAGAAGATAGAAAGATATGTGTATGCAGCGCTAGTTAGTTTCATAAGAATGAGAAAAATAACTTTTGGTCTGGTCTTGAATCTGGTTTCACATTCTGTAGTATGAATTTAGGTACCAGTAGGATGTATGTACTGTATTAAGAATCCTGGTTTCATTTCCAGAAGTGGAGTGTTTTTGGGATGGAGGGCGTAGATACTAGCGCTACTAGGGAGTATGTGTTTGTACTAATAAGAATAGAATGACAAATGATTGTACTATGTGTTTCAGGGTTCGGTGGAATGCTTGGCGTGGCGTGGTATGCTGGTGTCGTTTGGGCAGTCGTCAGGTAGGCCTGATCCCATTCCGCTGAGCGATCTGGCAGCCAAGTCGCTGTTCGTGACGAGGCCCAGCCTGATGCATTACACTGCTACCCGCGACGAGTTGCTGGAATCGGCCGGCGAGGTGTTTGCCAACGTTGCGACCGGGGTGTTGCGCATCCGTGTGAACCACACGTATCCCTTGTCTCAAGCTGCCAGCGCTCATGCGGATCTCCAGGCCAGGAAGACCTCCGGCTCCATTCTGCTCATCCCAGATGATGCATCATAGTCTAGTGTAGTTATTTATTCCAGTACAAGTGTCTCTTCTCCAATGCTGCTGCTGCTGCTTTTCATGCATCATCCATCAGGTTGCCACTTTATCTGTGTCTGCGTGCGTTTCGTTTTGTTTTCATGTTGACAGGGCAGGACAAGCTTAATAAGCAACCTATAAATAAATAAATAAATAAATAAAGGGCAGCATCTTTCATTGTTTACTAAGCAGTACACTTAAATAAAGATGATAGTAAAATACATGGCCGGTACTTAAATTTGAGCGAAAGTGTCTTGAAAATTACACATCCATTATATTGTTTTAATGAACCATAGTCGGTTCAAACCACCTAACGCAGGCAGAAATCCCTTCGTCCCTTTCCATTCTCCCCTACGAGGTGATTTGGGCTGCGACTGGCAGCGCTCGACACGCGCGGTGCGGCTTCCTCGTTGGCGTGACGGCGGCCGGTGATGAATCTCCTCCACTTCAGTGGAGAAGATAAATCAATGCCTGTGTATCGTCGCCCCTACCAGCGGTCTGGAGCGGTGAATGAATCCGCATCTCGGCCCCTACCGTCGTTACATTGCCGTCTCCTAACGCCATCCTCGTCGTCGCAACCCTAGCCGACGAAATATATGGTAAAAAATAGTAGCGTTAAGGAAAAATAGAGATGTGACCAGTTTAATATACCATTTTGGTCGACTGCGACTGCAAGACGCGATCGAATTGAATCATCGAGGAAGAGGAAGAGGAGAGTCAAGCATGGCGATGCAGCGGGTGGTGGTGATGCGTCACGGCGACCGCGTGGACCACGCGGAGCCCTTGTGGGCCGCCGGCAACAATCCCCGGCCCTGGGACCCGCCGCTGACCGACGCCGGCCTCTTCCGCGCCTGGACCGTCGCCAACCGCATCCGCGCCGCCGCTGCCGCCGACGGCTTCCGAATCCACCGCGTCCTCGTCTCCCCCTTCATCCGCTGCCTCCAGACCGCCACCCAGGCCGTCGCCGGGCTCTGTGCCCTCCCCCTCTCCGACCACAATGTGCCCCTCCACCCCGACCCCGACCCCTCCCTCCCCCGCATCAAGGTCCTCTCCTCTCCTCTCCCCTTCCCTTCTTCCCCTTGCATATACTACAATCAACTCAACTCTAATGTTATTACGTTCATCAACGCCTCATCCCGCGCTTCCTTTTCATCAATTCAATTCAAAATATGCTTGAGCATGCTGCATTGTGTTCAGAGTCTTGAGACTTGACCATTATATGCTCTGCCTCATCATGTACTAGTGTAGTATGTAACTTCAGGCAGCCACAGGCCTACAACAATTCACTTGTTTACCAACCCATAACTCAACTTGCACCTGCTACAATCACAATCTCATCTTATTTGCTTGCAAAGCTATCTATAACTTCTCTTGCCTGATTGCCTCCCTCCTAGTTACATGATGGCAGCTTTTACACGACCCTGTATTCTTTCAAATGTCCATGTTTCTACCAACCTCTTTATTTTGGTACTCTTATGATAATGAGTGTCCTCATTCCTCACGGATGGGATGACATTTGCGCCTCTGTTTTCAGCTTCTTCTCTTTTGGTGGGTAATATATGTCACGAGAACGCATGTTTCATTGGGACACAAAAGTGCCGCTGAGCTTCAAATCTCAAGCTTGTTGGTTCTCTGTAACTTTTTAAACTGAGCGTTGGTCCGTCCTGTAATTTGATTGTATAATGGTTTTTTCACCAATCTCTTAATAAAATTGGTCGGCCACCGTTTCGGCCGTACCCGGCAAAAAAAAAATTGATCCCGTTTGCCTTGCCTTTCCATTTGTAGGTTTCGATTGAATATGGGTTGTCTGAGATGATGAACACTCAAGCGATGGGCCTCCTTGTTAGCCAGGTTGCTCCCAGCATCGACAGGTGGTTTCCTGATTTGTCACAACTGGAAGCTGCTTTGCCTGCTGGTACCATTGACCACTCCGCAGAGCCACTCTACCAGGAGGTCTGGCTTCCATACAGTATATACTCAATAATCATGAACATAATAACGGTGTCGTCTCGGAGAACAGTTTGCCTTGCTAAAAATCTGTTCGTGTTCAAGGGAATTAATCCTTGTTCTTTTTCTGCACAGGTACCTAAGTGGGGGGAATCTGTTTGGGAAGCAAGAAGCAGATATGCTAGTGTAATCAAGGCTCTTGCTGACAAATACCCTGATGAGAACCTGCTTCTGGTGACGCATGGTGAGGCTTAGGATTCGACATTTTGCTCTTGTGTCGCCGTGCCTATGGAAACATATTTCATGTGGGGAGAAGGAGAATGATGAATGAAACTGGTTTTGGTTGTTTATGCAGGTGAGGGTGTTGGTGCATCGGTGTCATTCTTTGAGCCGGGTGTGGAGATTTACGAGGTGGAGTACTGCGCCTACTCTGTGCTGGGAAGGCAGCAGCACAATGAACAAGGAAGCGAGGAGGGGTTGAAGAATCTGAGGGTTCTGAGCACAAGTGGACCTACAGGCATTCACTACTACTACACCACCCCAGCACCAGCAGCTGAGGTCGCCGAGCATTAGGAATTCTCAGCTCTGACCTGAATAATTCTCAGCAGCAAGAGCTTTTGTGACACGTCTTCAGCCAGTAATTTTCCTTGACTCTTGCTGTTTATTTTACCTCCCGTGCCATTTTCAGTGACGAGATTCTGATGGGTTCTTTTTTTTCCCATTTCTGTACGCTGCGTATACAAATAATAAGAGCGTAGGTTGTCTGAAACTGAGGAGGATACTAGAAACGCATGCATAGTCCGGGTAAGCAGTAGAAACAAACTGTCTTTGATGAATGGCATCGATCATGAATTGGCCATGTCCAGAAAGCAAAATGTACGTCTATATCATTAGGCATTAGCTAGATTCTTCAGCTGATCCACCTACATGTATAAAGTGCGCTTGGATTGGATGATGCTTTACGTGTGTGTACGATAATTAAACAACACAACGAGCTAGTAGCCAGCCGACAGAAAAAAGAGAAAATGAGATGCATGGACAGGCGGAGAAGATGCGCGACATATAGAAAGCTCGCACACACATCTCAGTCATCTAGTACTATTCATCTTCTCTTTCCTAACAGGAAAGGAAAGAAAGAAACTAGTCTCTTTTCGTTTCCTTTGGAGCTTAATTTACCTCTTGTTTAACAGCTTGCTCTTTAATAATAAATAATAATACATGTTGTTTGACCACCAACTATATACTTCCCACTTAAAAAACGATTTTCGCGGACGGTAAAACACGCTGCCTGCAAGAGACCTGCAAAAATATCCTATCTTTGCAAGCGAAAACATGTCATTTCGAAAGATAGAGTTTTGCAGACGGATCGATTAAGACGTCTGACTACGAAAACATATCTTCCTAGACGGTCATCACTCTATTTGGCCGCCTAGGATGATCTATGGTGCCGTCATCCTTGAGTAGCACCCCCCCCCCTCCCCCGCCGTTTGGAGGTGGGCCGTCTGCATAGTCCTCGTCTGTGAAAAATCGTTTCTTAAGTTGTGTTACCAAAAGGCATTTAAACATGACATGAGAATGTTTTTTCGTAGTACTACTACACATTCTTTTCATGGTAGAACCAATTAATAAGAGTTTACCAGAATAATTAAAGGCACGAATGCAAACCCACCGAATACATGACACGACTTTAGTCCTAAGGAGTATCTGTCTATGTGAATCTTTTTGTAGCAAGCGAGCTTTTAGCTTTAGTCAATTTCCTCCGAGGATAAGACAGAGAGAGAAAGTAGTAAAGCCACCAATTATGCATATGTATGCAGGATGAAGAATGTTGAGTATATCCATCTTATTGCTTACCATTTTCTTGCTTTGTTGAGAAATGCTACTGAATGTCTACATTAGCAGGCTGGTTTGCATGCATGTATGTGGATACTAGCTAAATAATTTAAGAAGAAATAACTTCATTTTACTGGAGTGTTCTATCAAGATTTGTTTGGACCTGGAGCGTTTGGCAGAGTTTCAGCTCCACTTCACCAAGATCTAGAACTCTACCAAACACCCCCTATATATTTCACTATAGTCGGATCAGAGAATAAAACGATAATAATATATTGAAACGAGATTTGAAGAAAGAGACATCTCTCCAAATATTTTTTAAAAAAATTATAAACATGTGAAAAATTGAATTGAAATTACACCTCTATTGTCGCTGCTTAACAAGTGCATTTCACGCATCTCACGATAATAGCATACTGATCTAGTAAGTAGTAGTTGGGGTCGATCGATCGATCTGGATTAAAGCAGGTGATGGACACTCGCTGCCTGTCAGTAAGCTGGGCTTGTCTTGTGATAGCGCTCAGGCCACACATCTCTGCAGCTTGCTAGCAGCTGCCTGCCGCCTCCTTCTTCTTCCTAGGGACTGACTAGTACTAGTATATGACTATATGTGCAGTGCAAGGTAGCTACTGTAGGCAAGGTAATTACACAGGCAGATCGATCGAGCGCCCATAACGTACGTACGACCAGCTAGCTTAGCTTCCGGCTTCAGTCTTGAGCGAGCTAGCTAGCATAGCATAGCATTAATTAAACCACCAACCCAGTATTGTTCGATCGATCTGCATCTGCTTCCTCCTCCATCCATCTCTAGCTAGCTGTTTTTTTTCTTCTGTTTCTTCTTCTTGTCGAGAGAGAGAGAGAGAGAGAGAGAGAGAGAGAAAGAAAGAAAGAAGGAAGATTATATTAATGGCCATCGGAGCGTTCGTTGAAGGAGGAGGTGGTGGCAGCGGCTACAGCGGACGCGTGACTCCGTTCGTGGTGCTGTCGTGCATCGTCGCCGGCAGCGGTGGCATCCTCTTCGGCTACGACCTCGGCATCTCAGGTACTCCGATCCAATTCACCTCACCTCGCTTGTTCATCCATGACCATGCATCATCACTCCATCTCACCTCAGCTCGATCCTGTCTGTACTGTTTAGTTACTACTGCTATTACTCTTTCCATCTCAATTTGATATTGAGACCACGTCAAAAACACATCATTTCTTCTATAACTAAATCTCATTGTTGTGTTAGACATGCATGTGAACAGAGCTATTGGATACATGGGAGGCATGCAAAGATGAATAGACATATTTTAGATGATGATTAATTTGAGAAAACCTTAAAAATCATAAGGGGTGATTAAATTGGAATGAAGGGCTCATTCATATATACCCTTTCGTCGTTTCTACTAGAATAAATTTGAACTGGTTTAATTTAGAACGAAAGAAAGCAAGTAGTTAAGAGTACTGTAGCGATACTAATACTAGCACGTAATTAATGGATGAATTTGTACTACGTACGTGATGTCTGTCTTCTCTACGAAGGGCAGAGCCACCTTCCGGGCAGAAGCATCGGCCGCCCAGGCTTTATCGCTGCTGTCTCCGCTGCGAATAGCTGTCAACATCAGAAAACGTTATCACTCATCCAGGTTTAAAAGATGCCGTTGGCTTCACCACTGTTGTCTACTCATCATTTTGATGTCCTTTTTCCTCATCAAGCTCGATCGGTCCAAATAATATGTCATCGATTAATTCATTATTTCTTCAGAGACTAATATACATAATTTGATAGAAGGAACGGATCGACGACCATCAATCCATCCGGCTATTTAAGATAACTATTTATAGCCAATGTAGTACACTACACACTGCACTGCACATGCATCATAACACTACTGCAAAACCACTTATACACTTATATACATCGACTCATAAGTACCAGTTAATTTAAAATAGACACCTATGTATTTTTTTCATCTCCATATGATGAGAAAGAACCGACATTTTTAGGTAACCATATGTACTGATTTTAGATTAAAAACCGATACTAATACTATATATATCGATTATTATTATAGATGTCAATTAATTAAAAATATATACATATTATAGATATCAATCCTTTTTAAAACCCATAGCATGTGACTCCAATGGAATCCATAATCTTCACCGCCCGGTCCGCCCACTCCTCTCCTTCGTCATACGTCCTTATCTCTCTCACACACTCCACCTCTCCGTCATTCTCCTCTCCACCCTCCTCCTCTTCATCCGTCGTCCCTCCTCCCCCCTTCTCCCTGTGCGGCGGCGGCCTCCGCCCCGCTCCGCCTCGCTGCCGCCTCCCCTTCCTCTTCAGGTCCCCACACACCCAAAAAAACCCTATCCCCCGCCACTGCACATCGCCGTCGACACGGACACCGTCGAACCGCACCATGGGAGGGGCCTCCTCGATAGCCATCGGTGGAATCGGCTTGAACTCGGGGCGACGGTGCTAAAGCATCGAAGAGCGCGGAGGAGCCGCCACCGTTGAAGGTAGAGGAGGACGCGCGAGGCGGTGGCGGCCGGGGAGGTGGTTGATGGGCTACCCGTCGTGCCCCAATCATGGACAGGAAGTGGCGGGCTGGCATGATCTTCGTGCTCGAGAGGGCCTGCCTCGAGGTCGACAAAGTTTCGCCAAAAAAATTACTTCTTTTCTTGCGCTTCTTTTTCTACCAATCCGTTCTTACTTTGGACGTGAAGTTTGGATGATTGGATTAGTTCTGTTCATATGCTTAGCTTTGATAAATTTGATCATGAGTAAACCTGCATGGATGGCTCCAGATGATTTGGCTGTATACTTTGTTAACTAATTAGATGTATTGTATCTGAACATGTCATTCTTTTGTTCTGATGATTGAAGATTTTAGTTCTACACGAATATACTTTGCATGCGACGGTGGAGAAGACCGGCGCGGAGGTGGAGGCTCTTTTGTTTATTTCGTTGAAGGCTAGAATGCTATAAGTATCGGTTGTGGATGTAATAATTGACACCCATAATTTCTATAGCGTCGGATTCAAAATCGATACCTATGACAAAGAACAAAGATGCCGACAAATTGATGCCAGCTGAGAAACCAACACTCTGATTTTCAATCGGTATCTATGGGTTTATTTTCCTAGTGTAAGCTGTTGCTCTGTCTATTCTTCTTCACTGACTTTAGACAAGAGAGAAATTCCCTCCATTTCTTCAAAAATATAAGGTATCATCACCTTTAACCCAAAGACAAAAAACATTTATTATCATCTTATCATTTGGACCACTGGAATGCATTCCTTTAAAATATATAATTAGAGATCTCGAGGATAAACCATTTAAAAATAATAATTATAATGGAGAGGATGTGCTAGTTAAGTACTATACGTATCTTATATTAGAACGGATGGAGTACTAATATTGATCGATGAATGTGGTTCAACCTGCATGCGTATAGAAGTAGTTAGTTGATTCATGCGTATCAAATGATCAATCGATTGGATGCAAGCGAAAATCACCTTTTGTACTACTCCACTTGCCTATCTGACCAATGAATACTAGCAGCGATTCAGTTATCGCTAGCTGATGCCATGAAAGCCGCACCAATATTTATGCAGCAGGTAATAGTATTAAAAGTAAACAAAAGGGAACATTTGATTAATTATTACTCCTATTTTATTGGGGAAAAAAACTCAAACAATTAAGGTGGGGTTACGTCCATGGAGCCGTTCCTGAAGAAGTTCTTCCCGGACGTGTACCATCAGATGAAGGGGGACAAGAAGAAGGTGAGCAACTACTGTCGCTTCGACAGCGAGCTCCTCACTGTCTTCACCTCCTCCCTCTACATCGCCGGCCTCATCGCCACCCTCGTCGCCTCCTCCGTCACCAGGCGCTTCGGCCGCCGCGCCTCCATACTCGTCGGCGGCTCCGTCTTCGTCGCCGGCTCCGTCTTCGGAGGCGCCGCTGTCAACGTCTACATGCTGCTCCTCAACAGGATCCTGCTCGGCATTGGACTCGGCTTCACCAACCAGGTAAGTTATCCATGCATACACTCGGAGTAATTAATTGATTAATTACTGGTTTTTTGTTTTAAGGCCTAATATACATAATGCCCTATATATAGTATAAAATTAAAGAAATACTACAGAAAACTTAAGGGAAGGTGGATATATAAAATCCTTATATAAGTTTTAGATGTCAGTGTTCATTCAATAGATGTATCAGTCTATCAGAGACAAGAAAGCAACGAAATGAAAGACAGATACACTTGCTTTTGCTAGAGTTATATATATAGACGTGGTGAGGGGCAACAAATAGTGGTGGCCGTTCACATCAGATGTATATATCAGTGCAACACCAAATAGATGGAATACCATGCAAGTCCAATTTATTTATATGCATGTGCGCTTTTTTTGAAAAAAATAAAGGTATATATATGTATGATGGATATGTAAATTCTTTTCAGTTTTATGCCAAAAGGAGAAAGAATATTTGATTTTTTTATACTGATATGTATTGCTATCTACTTTTATTTAAGTCAAAAGAATTATCTCCTTAATTTCACAAATGCTTGACGTTGGTTACTTCAACCAAAATCAGACAAAATAATATGGAGGGAACAATTTGCATGGAAATTAAATAATAACAATGGGGTTTTTTTTTGTGCAGTCGATCCCGCTTTACCTGTCGGAGATGGCGCCTCCGCAGCACCGTGGCGCCATCAACAACGGGTTCGAGCTATGCATCAGCATCGGCATCCTCATCGCCAACCTCATCAACTACGGCGTCGACAAGATCGAGGGAGGGTGGGGCTGGAGGATCTCCCTGTCCATGGCCGCCGTCCCCGCGGCGTTCCTCACCGTGGGCGCGCTCTTCCTTCCGGAGACGCCGAGCTTCATGATCCAGCGCGGCGGCGACGTGGATTCGGCTCGGGCGCTGCTGCAGCGGCTGCGTGGCACGGCGGCGGTGCACAAGGAGCTGGACGACCTGGTGGCGGCGAGCGAGGTGTCCAAGACGATCAGGCACCCGCTGCGGAACATGCTCCGGCGGAGGTACAGGCCGCAGCTGGTGATGGCGGTGCTGGTGCCCTTGTTCAACCAGGTGACCGGGATCAACGTGATAAACTTCTACGCGCCGGTGATGTTCCGGACGATCGGGCTCAGGGAGAGCGCGTCGCTGATGTCGGCGGTGGTGACGCGGGTGTGCGCGACGGCGGCGAACGTGGTGGCGATGGCGGTGGTGGACAGGTACGGGCGGAGGAGGTTGCTGCTGGTGGGCGGGGTGCAGATGCTGGTGTCGCAGGTGATGGTGGGGGCGATCCTGGCGAGCAAGTTGAAGGAGCAGGGCGAGATGGAGAAGGAGTACGCGTACCTGGTGCTGAGCGTGATGTGCGTGTTCGTCGCCGGGTTCGCGTGGTCGTGGGGTCCCCTCACCTACCTCGTCCCCACGGAGATATGCCCTCTGGAGGTGAGGTCCGCGGGGCAGAGCATCGTCATCGCCGTCATCTTCCTCCTCACCTTCGTCATCGGCCAGACGTTCCTCGCGATGCTCTGCCACCTCAAGTTCGCCACCTTCTTCCTCTTCGCCGCCTGGGTCTGCGCCATGACGCTCTTCGTCTTCTTCTTCCTCCCGGAGACCAAGCAGCTGCCCATGGAGCAGATGGACCAGCTCTGGAGGACGCATTGGTTCTGGAAGAGGATCGTCGGCTCGGACTCGGCCACGGGCTCCCCCGAAGAGCTAGAGCTACAGCACCACCAGCCGCTTCCGCAGCAGCAGAATAATTAATCACACACGCAAATTAAAGGCAGCTTGCTACCTCTGCTCTGCTCTGCATGCTAGCCACTAAGGGTTTATATTTGCTACTCCAGTATGCAGTAAATAACGAAGCATTCATCATATATAATATGCATGTAACTGATCGACTGATGTATGCATAATGCATATGATCAGTACTACTCAACAGCAACAGTCAGCGACTCGATCACCGCTATACATGGCCGGCCAAGGCGTGCCAGCCCGGGACATGGCAACACTGTTCACTGGTCCGACCCGGCACGGCACGGGAGGTGGTGGGCCATGCCTGCATGGCCCAGCGGCGCGTGCCGTGCTTGAGCTGCCACCCAAGCCCGTGGCCCGACACGGGACGGCGAGGAGGGGAGGGAGACATAGGGTTTGGCGACAGCGGCGTGGTGGCGACGGTAGCGGGCCGAGGGCGATAGGGAGAGGGAGAGGTCGGCGACGACAGCAGCACGGACGGAGGGCTCGGCGTCGGAAAGGCTACAGCGGCACGGGGGTGGAGGCAGGTCGGCGTCGGCTGCTGCAGGGGTGAAGGCGGCTCGGCCTCGACGTCGTCATCAGCTGCAGCGGTGCGGGCGGAGGCAGCTCGACGTCGGCGTCGACACGGAGGGGCGGAGGTGACTCGGGGACGGTGTTGGCTGCAGCGGCGCGGAGGTTGGCGTCGACGTCGGTTGCAGCGATGAGGGGAGGACGGACCCGGTGCGGCGGCAACGATTGGGGAGGTGGATGAGCGACAGCCGACGGAGCGTGTGCGTCTGTGCAGTGTGCAGTTAGGGTTTGATTTTCGTATTTTTAGGATAAACAGGCTGAACGGGGCGACCTCGACCCATGGCCAATTGACGTGCCCGTGCCGACACGGCATAACACGGCCACCCCGTGAGCCGTGCTTGGGTCATGGGGCCGACACACGGGCCGACACACGGCTTGTTATAAAGACCCATGCCAGGGGTGTATCCAGGCCGTGCCGTGCCGTGTCGAGCAACCTGTTTGGCCATGTATAATCACCGCCTGTCGTTCCCGCCCACAATAAGATCAGCCCAGCTCAATTGCAGCTTAATTAATTAATTAATTAAGAGACTGATCACAAATTACACACTGGTGTACTCCGTATGTGCGACCATTTGCTTGATAACTCGTCTCTGCTACGAAACGGTACACTGTTTCGACAGAATGGATGATTTCCTAAATATAAAAAATTTAGTATTTAGGAGACATCAAAAGTAGCATACAAAATGATATACTATTGTATAATCTACCTTGTTTAATATTTTTACTTCATCTGAGGAGAGGAGAGACAAATGCTTCGAATGGGCCGGGGCCCGGGATCGAGGCCTTGTCCAAACAAAGGCAGGCCTCCTCAGAGAAGAGAAAGAGAGGCAAAATGTTTTGTTGGTCTTTTTGCGGGAAAAAAAGAGGCAAAATGTTAGTGGGCCTAGCTGGCTCCGTTCCGTTCCGTTGCATTTGTTTCCATCGCCGCCGTGGGGTGCGTCTTCATCGCCACTTGATTCGCCGCCGACGAACTCCCCTCGCCTCTCCGGACAAGTAAGCTCATCTCTTCCCCCGTTCCGCTTATCTTGTTGTATCTTCCAATCCAATCCACAGATCCACTCCACTGCTTCACTGTTTGTTCTGCTTATGATGATTGATAATAGGGCTCGATCGATCGATGGTGGAGATGGATCCTCTTCCTCTTCCTCTCCTCTCCTTAGGGCATGTGATGTGAATGTGCGACTGATTCATCAGAGATGGCGCCTCCTCTCACTGTTGGAGTGGCTCTGACTGCCTCTAAATCCAGCACCTACGCCCTCCAATGGGCTTTGTCCAGGTTTACCAAAGATGACGACGCCCCCATCTTCCTGCTTATTCATGTCCTCACTAAACTCTTGACAGTACCCACACCCAGTAATCATCCTATCCCTCCCTTATCTTCTCTTCTCTTTTCTTACTATCATGCATTCATCCGGTCAGTCATTCTTCCTTTTGCAGCTGCAGCTGCATCTGCATCTGCATCTGCGTCTGCATCGTTTACATATCAATCTTTCCACTTAATTGCCGATGCTATATATTGTCACTCGCATTATTACATATTTACATGCATGCAGTGGGGAACTATATCCCAATTGATAAAGTCCGAACCGATGTTGCTGATGCCTACTTCAAGGATGTACACCACCAGGCACAAGAAATGCTCCTCCTCTACAAAAACATGTGCCATCAAAACAAGGTTACTTTCTTTCTTTCTGCTGTATCACCCGTCCTTCCTTCCTAACATGTAGTAACAAGTATATACGTGTATGAAAAATTAACTCCTCCCCTCATGGGCTTAATCAACTGACCTCAGGTGAAAGCTCAAGTATTGCTTATTGAGGGCAATGACGTGTCACAAACTGTTTCCGCTGTTGTTTCTGACTACCAAATAAACATCCTCATCGTCGGTCTAACTACTAGGACTAGGTAATCCGACTTTCGCTGCACCAATTCACTCAAAAAAACGATATACATGATCGTCTTGTTGATGATTGGACGAAATGTCCTTCAGGAAGCCATTTGGAAGTAGGACATCCTCCAAAATTTGCAAGAGTGTCCCAAGCTTTTGCACGGCTTATCTTGTATCAACAGATGGGTTGTCCTCGCTTTATTCTTCTGCGTTAGGAGGTGACTTAGCATCCAGCATACCGACAAGCAACCATGAGAGCTCCAAGAGTGATGAGCTTTCAGATGAAATGTCTTCAAGCTCAGGTAAGGATTGCCCACATGTCAAGCTAAGACGGAATATTTCTAGTATGCTGCTTTTTCCTGTGTATCTCTGCTGTGCAATATAATTTCTTCTTTCCCATTTCTCCTACTATTAGTTATTACTGCTGAAAAATGAAAAACTATAGCAGACTTACAGGAAGGTATAAGCGTATTGTTTTCAATATTTATTTGGCTTGGGAATATAGTTTTGTATACATTTATTCTGCTCTTCATCATGTGGACCTCCATATTCCCCTTGTCATCATCTGAAGGTTACTTGTTCCCTTGCTTCAGTAAATTCCAATAATAATAGTTCAGACCAGAGCCCGTTTGATTCTCCAAGGCTGCTAGGCTGCAACTTACCATCAGAGAACCCTAAAAACAGTTCCCCTGCACACCGTAACCGTTCACTTACTCTATACGATTATCTCAGTGGAAGCACTTCAATGTATCCTGACAAGGATAGAAGAGCCAACTCTTCCACTGGTACGGAAAGCTCCAAACCAAGTGAACTGAAGAGGTCAAATGAGGTGCTAAGACAAGAAAGCTCACTGCAGGGAATGCTTTCAGACAACAAGGTTAGTTGTGCAATTCGTGGGCGATTGACTCATTGTGAATTTCGGGCTTCTGGTGACATGCACATGCATCTTCAGTGAATGTTGAACTTCTGCTGTTGATCCACAACTTTGTTGATGTGCACATCATCAGTGAACGTTTGTTTTTAAGCCTCCAGTGTGATGCTTCTGATTTGATATCACGTTGTTAATCACATTGGTAATCGACATTATCGATTACCATCAGATTGATATTACATTTACTATCTACTTGTTGAATTATCAAATATGCCTGCCTCAGTCAGGTAAATGTTTGCTTAGACCTTCTGATAACTTGTTACAATGCAGGATGATATCAGTACAGAGCTTGAAAAGCTAAGGCTTGAGCTGAGGCTTATACGGGGGAAACATAAACTTGTTCAGGATGAGTCTGATGATGCATCACGCCAGGCAAGTAAAGTGGCCTTGATGCTATCAAAGAGGACGAGTTCACAGATGCAGCCCATGTTCAAACCATCTTACTTCTGATCTTTATTGATGCCAGATGGCTGAATTAGCTGCAAAGCGCCTGGAAGAGGAAACTCAACTAAGGGAGATACAATCTAGGCTGGACAAGGCCAATGATAACGTAGAGAAGCAGAAGGCACATCGACATGCTGCAGAGCAGGCGCTGAACCACGTGCAGGATCTTGTGAGAGGGGAGATTATGCAGAAAAATATGCTGCAGGTGAAAGCATCCCGCGATGCTGATAAGAAGTTGAGACTGGAGAAGCTGTTTGTGCTTCAGGGCAACTCATACTCAACGTTTACATGGGAGGAGATTGAAAACGCTACATCATCATTTGCGGACAATCTCAAGATTGGAAGTGGGGCTAATGGAACAGTATACAAGGGGTATCTCAATCACTCAGCTGTAGCAATAAAGGTCCTCCATTCTGATGACACGTCCAGTAACAAGCATTTCAGGCAAGAGGTACTACCTCCTGAATTTTATGCTTTCATATTACAAACAGGCATCACCTTATTTAAGTATTATTCATAGCATAGTTGAACTGCCATGCTTTAGAATCAAACATGTAGGGTAAAGGGACAAAGTCCAAATTCAGTAAGCAAAAGTTAGTGCTGTGTGGTTGAGACTGCATATTTCGTAGCATTATATCTGAAATCTGACTGATGAGATTAACTGTGCAGCTTGAGGTTCTGGGGAAGATACATCACCCACATCTGGTGATGCTCCTGGGAGCCTGTCTAGAGAGAGGGTGCTTGGTGTACGAGTACATGGAGAATGGGAGCCTGGAGGACCGGCTGCGGTGCAAGAACGGCACGCCGCCGCTGGCGTGGTGTGACCGGTTGCGCATCGCCTGGGAGGTTGCGTCCGCCCTGGTGTTCCTCCACAGCACGAAGCCGAGCCCCATCATTCACCGGGACCTAAAGCCTGAAAACATCCTCCTGGACGGCAACCTGGTGAGCAAGGTTGGCGATGTGGGGCTGTCAACACTGGTGCCGTGGAGGGAGTCATCAACATCATCGTCGACCATGTACAAGAAGACGGCTCTGGCGGGGACGCTGTTCTACATAGACCCAGAGTACCAGAGGACCGGGCAGGTGTCGGTGAAGTCGGACACGTACGCGCTTGGCATGGTGATGCTGCAGCTGCTGACGGCGAGGGCACCCATCGGGCTGGCGGAGGTGGTGGAGCGAGCGGTGGAAGACGGGAAGCTGAGGGACATCCTGGATGGGAAGTGGGCGATGGAGGAGGCGCTGGAGATGGCTGAGCTAGCGCTGAGGTGCCTGGAGATGAGAGGCAAGGACCGGCCTGACCTCAACACCAGGGTAGCCGTCGACCTGGAACGCCTCAACCGCCGGGCACTGCCACCGCCGCCGGAACACTTCCTCTGTCCCCTACTCAAGGTCCCCATTTCTCTCTTGTTTGTTTTACCTTATTTCTATCACTTCGCTATAATTAACATATTAATTAATATGATGAAATGCAGAGGGTGATACAAGAGCCGTGCATCGCGTCAGACGGCTACTCGTACGAGCGCCAAGCCATTGAGATGTGGCTGCGCGACAAGGATGTGTCTCCGGTGACCAATGCTCCGATGCCAAACAAGACACTTGTGCCCAACCGCTCTCTGCTCACCGCCATCACTGCCTGGAAGTCCCAGGTGGCCTCAACCCTCCCAAATAAAAAATACTTCTCCAGTTGATTAATTTGTGACAGTAGGATGTAATATCAGGTCAATTTTGTGTTCAGAGTCTACTACTCATGTTCATTGTTACTTGCACTCCTAGTTTAGTTTGGTGCATGCATCATGAGAATTATACACACACACATGCTGGGCTTGCACAGGGAAGGAAAACAAAATGAAAACCACATTCCGTATACAGTTCCTAAATTACAATCATCATTCAGTTTATCAGAGCCAAGAGGCTCAGCAATATCAAACTAGCTAGTTGAGCACAAACGCTTCCCCGATGGTGTTGGTGATGGCACGCCAAGTCGCAGCAATCCAAGCTTTTCCCTTGCCCTTGCGCTTCAAGTAGGGCACGATGTACTTCCTCATGTCACTATTGGATATACCCAGGTGCCCCCCTGGCACGGACACGAATTTCACTCTCCCCTCATCATCCAGCGTCTTGAGACCAATCCAGTCCTCCATGTACAGCTTTGTCTGCAACCACAACACAGGACATGTTGCTCTCCATGTTAGTATATAAGGCCAGAGGATTAACTCCATTCCATTTGCACTACATGCAATGCAACGCTCAACCTTCTGAGGGGGCAGGACAGGATCAAAAAATCCATCAGGATAGTAACCAAACCATGCTGTTTCCCGAGGTATCAAGACAGCGTCATCCTGAAACTATACATCAAACAATGGAGAAACATTACAGGCAGACCAATGAGTACTAAATTACCCCCATCTGGTCATAAATATTTTACGTTTAGGACAAGTTTTAGTCAAACTCTTCAAAATTGGTCCATCAATAATTTCTCAAATGCTTACTTTGAAACCAAATGTTATGTGTAGATTTCTCTTCAAAAGCACTTCGTAATATCATAAACTCATTAGATTTTATTACTTATTCTAATATAGAACTAATGGTCAACACACGCGGTGACACCACAATGATGAACAACTCCAAGTTGCTGGCTTGCTGCAGGAGCTCCAGCTCCACATATGAAGTGGCTAAGTTTAGCCATGGTGCAACCAGCACCGGCGATCTTGCACAGCAGGACTATAGTGCATCCTAGGACTGGCATCCTAATGCCGTACCAAAGCACTTTACTCCTTTTTTTACTTAATGAAATTGGATGGCCGTGGTCTTTCAGCCTTCCCGACAAAAAATATAGTGCATCCTATGCACAGATGGAACAGAGGTAGCAAACAGGTTAGCAGGGGATCAGCATCGACATCGGCCAACGATCTACCCAACTTATCTGATCGCCACCAGGATTCCTGAACCATGGTGTGGTTGTCACTTGTCTGTTCTATATGTAGATTGTAAACAGTCACCGATCTACGATAAATATTGCATTGGTTATTATTCTCATTTCCTAACAAAATGGCAATGTTAAGTCACAGGGTACTGCTGATGGGTCCATACAACTATACCCTGGTGATATGCTCCACAATTCTAGAATACAAGTAGAAATTGGACAAACGTAAGTAGACAGACATATGCCACAGACCAAATACATACCAGGGAGTTAAGGAACACAATTATTGACACTTATAAACAGATGCTACCAACAGTCTTGGAGGTTTCACATGAAAATAATCAAAATGCAACTTTGAACCATCTTAAACTTACCATGATTAATACCAAATTCTCTAAGCTGCTAAACCTTTCCTTGTAGGTGGCATTTCTTTCACCTGGTATCTCATTGTTAAGCTTTGGAAGAAAACTACAACCCTTTAAATAATCTGAAATATCCTGAAAAGCATATTAAAGTTATACAAACTTCGGTTAATCGAAACATTAACATTAAATACACATCAAGTTTTATTTCCAGTAATCATCATGCCTTGAAGAAAGATCGGTGTATCATTTCGTTAACTTATAAATTTTTTCTGATAGTTTCTAACTGCAGAAGGCAATAATGGAAAATTCAGATTAACATGCCAACCAAGCAACACAAAAAGCATTATATGTCTTCAGGGTGATTGGGAAAAAAAAGAACTCAAGTCATAAAAAACTCACAGTTGGGATTTTCATGTAACCACTAGGTGCAAGATGTGCCTGCAATTCACCATGCAATAAATTATTCCACAAAAATCCACCTAAGTATTTTCAAGTGCAGATGACTACACGAACCTGGACATAGTCTGAGTAGATCTCCATTTTAATCAGGGAATCAGCAAGAATGCAAAAAATACCAGACTGCAAATTAACAGAGATAAGCTATTATAGGTAGCTGCAGTAAAATTAACATCAAGGTACCACACACGTATTCTTGTGAAATAACTGTAACCAGGCAGAGTTCACATTCTTTACAACAGTAACAAGATTACAAGGTCTGGCATGATCTTAAAGATCCTAGCATTCACCCATTGTGTGACCAATCATAGGAAAATATCTCCTAATCATGCCAAGTCCCTCAAGAATCAAGTTGAGTTACCTAAATGCTAAAAACGATATATCTGATCTATTACCAGTTTTCAAGCTCTGCAAGCCTGCACCAAATTGGAAAATGGACTAAATGCACATTACCATCCCTACACACCACCATTGCTAATAACTTTCCATTTTGGAGCAAACAGGTGGATGGATATATGTCCACTTATATAGATTGGCATACATTATTTGTGATATGGTAATGGTGGAATTTCACAAGTCATAGCATTCAGGTAAATAAGAGATGCTACATACTGATGGTGTTAGTCTACCTTGGCAGTACCAAGTACTTTAATAGATAATGAGTGTATATGTCATCAGAAAAGATCCATGCACAATCTTGGATTATTAATTTTAAACTTTTCATCACAAACTAGATATCACTTGCAAACAACGAGATGAACTTACACCACAAAGTGGCACTGAAGCAGTACCAGCATGAGGGCCACCGAGTGAAATGAAATTCTTGACCTGTTGAAGCATCACAAGATTGAACAGCATTGTACCGTCAAGTACATGGTAGATTTAAGGTAGGAGGACAGACAAGGAGTCAAGAGAGGACACCCCCTAAAAAACACACACACACCTAAAAAAAATAAAAGTTAACTGTTCTTTGTACCCAGAAAGGACAACTCACCGGTGGCCCATCATCACAATACTCAACAACTGCTCGACCAATCAGGTTCCCCTGTGGATATGATACAACAGGTTACTAGGTTTTGAGAATACATTAAAACAGAAGTTAGTGGCTGAAGTTGCTTTTTGGAGAGTGGAGAGACAGCTGCAGTACCCAATATGTCACTAACTTGTGCCTGGAGGCAGTAATAATAACCAACGACTTAACAAACTAATCCATTATTAGTGACATGAAAACTTTAGTATTTTTCCTGAACAAATTTGTGATAGAAATGAGAATTAAAATGAGCAGGCAAAAACAGACAGCAAATCAAATTAACAATTGACACGGAATCATTTTTTTCCTGTAATGTTTTGAGTAACTAGTGCTCTGTTCTTAGAGAATATGCAGCGAGCGGAAAAAACAGCTAGCATAGCATTACAGTTGGTAAAATGGAAGTGGCGCGGACCATAAATAATACAGACAGCAGTGCAAGAGTATACCTGTGAAAGACCAACTATATTGTAACCATTGGAGAGTTCCTTCATTTCTTTTACCTGGAAAACAATGCAGTGATGATATGAATATTAAGTCGATATACAGCATCGTAGCGTAGGAAGGTACTATCGAAAAGGGAATGTTTTTTTAAGGGAAAAACAGCCCGAGGCTGCTTTTTCATTAGATATAGCAGGAAAACATACAGCCCCTAAGGGCGGAAAAGGGAATGTTGAATCACCTTACTGCAAACAATATCAGCCTGTTGAGACATAAGGGGCAAATTATTACTATGTGAAGGAATATAGAAAGAGTTATACTAGTAGTGGGTAAAGGCTAGATATAGAGTGGAAAAAAAAGGTCAAGTTGACCTGTTTCTGAAGAGGCATTAACCAAGAGTCCCATGTTCCACTTCCGATTTCACTATGCGTTTTCCATCATCAGCAGTAGCACAAGCGACACAATAAATTAATCTAATCTAATCGAGAAGGGGCAAAAAGAAAGACAAAAGAGATGTAGTAGTGTAGTAGTACAGGCAGTAGCCATGGGAGGCGGACCAGTCGGTGAGAAGGCGGGTGAACTTGGCGACGCCATGGTTGGCGCACTGGTCTCCGATCCCTGCACGCACGGCAGGTCAAACTGAAGTACTCCATAAGTAGTAGGTGTTGGAACGAAACCAAGCTGACTGAGTCTAACCGTGCAGGACGATGAAGGGCACGGCGGAGGCCGGTGGCGCGACGACGACGACGACGGCGGCGACGAAGACGAGGAGGCCGGAAGCGGCCATCGCCTCGCCTCGCCTCGCCCAAGGGAAGGGAAGCGTGTGGAGACTGGAGAAGAAGCTGCCGTAGGTGGGCCCCCTCCCCTTGGCCCACCACTTAAAGCCCCCTCAACTCATCCAACTTCATGATTTTATCCATATTTTTTTCGTAAACGGAGTTTATTCTGCCCCTCTTCTATTATTAATAAGACTTGACAATATTAAAAACATATAATCCATCCATCATAAAATATATTTATTTATGATGTTTAAATTTTATTTTAAAATATATTTATTTCTCCCTTACCATTCGTCTCAACCAATCATAATCATCAATCTTTTCGTATACACATCGTGCACACTAACTAACAAATATCATAAAAAATTTTAAAAAAGATATACATATACTTTCAATAATATTATATTTATATATAAAGTATTAACCTAAAATTCAAAATATTTTATCCATAATAAAAAAGATAAAATTTCTAAGTGTCGTAATTTCTGCCTTTTCTATTACTCCTTATGTATAATGAATTTAAAGCTGTGACTTTACATATAGGTGTAGTATTTATATTTTTTATTTTCAATGTTATTTGTTAGTTAGGGTCTGTTTGGTTCTATTAGTCCCCAAGACTAATGGAGTAGAGAAAAAAAATAAAATTTTTATTAGTCTTGGTTTACATATAAAAAAGACTAATAAGCATTAAAACATCTACGCAAAGACTTAAGTACCCTTTCACTTTTGTCCTAATTTTGGTCTGTATGTAAAAAGAAAAAGGTAAAAATGGTCCATTAGTCCATCATTAGCACCTTTGAAGGACTAGAGACTAATAAGATTTTAATCTCATTAGTTTCTTTCTCTGTTTGGTTCGCTAGTTAATAAAACTACTTTTTTATAGTGCCTCCATTAGTCCCTTCAAACCAAACACCACCAAACAGATCTTTAGTACTTGTTTGCATACAACTCGCACATTTAATTTCTTTCACCTACTTTCTTTTCTCGTCACAACCTTCCCCCTCCCCATTTAATTTTATCTTACTTCGAGTGGCTGCTACAGAAATGCTTACATTTTATTGTAGATTTGCCTTGACTTTGTGGTTTTGTCCCTATTTTGACACCAAATATTTTATATTTTCACATGGATTGGGCATCCGTTTTGACATTCACATGTTTAGCGTAAAAAAAAGATCAAGCACAAAGGTTGACATAAACTTGGACCATGTTTCGACATGAATTTAAATACTATTAAGTCTTCTTAACAGAATGGAGGAAAATACAAGTTTCACTTGAAAAGGTAGAGGTAAAGTAACAATTAAAGTTAAAGACAGATAAGAGCGCAATTGCCATAAAGGAAAAAAAGAAGATAAAACAAAAAGACAAAATACAATAGGCTGGATGCATGTAGGAGCCCAACTCCTCTTGTTGAATGAATCAAAGCAAAACAAGCGATCTGTCTACATTACTCCAGTAAAACATCAGACCCTCTCAAACGGTCAAACCAGAGAGAGAGAGAGAGTAGCAGGCAGAATAACAACAGAGAGACCGACCGAACATCTATTCAACTTTCACAACTGCAAATCATTCATTTGTACAAACAAATCAGCTACACACAACAAAACAAAACAGGAAGCCCCCCTAGGTAACTCAAATGAAGTCAAATCATTCTCCAACTAGTTACAGCATATACATACCACACTGTCAACGCACTCCTCCCCTCCCCTCTCTCAAAACAGCATATACTTATAACGGAAACATGGCCCTTCGCCACGGTTAGACAATCACACTCGCTACCTCTAGTGCAAGACACATAGCATTACCATTCATGGATTATACATTCAACTATTCAAGGTTGACTGCCCACAGATATGATGATCTGACCACAGCATACCCCTCCTCCAGCCACATCGCCACTCAGCAAGAAATCATCAGTTTGATCCTCAGCAAACAACCCCACAAGTAATCCTTGAACTATATCAATGGAGAATACAGGCAATTACAAGCTATCCCTGCCAGGAGTTAATATCTTGTCTTTGGAAGATACAACATCGCTAATTGGAGTTGTTAGAAGATGGTCTAAATCATCTGCATCACTTCCGTCAACAATGGATGCATTAGACTCCATATCATCATCTGTAGCAACAGAATCTTATCAATTACAAATGACAAGTTACAGTACTTTCACATCATATGTTCATATGGAGAACAGAATATGAAAATGGCAATTAAACTCACTGCCATGCTAGGTTTACCAAGATCTTCCATGATGTCTAACCATTCATACAAAATACCGGTAGGGATCTATTAAATGGTTCCGAACTTGTCGCAATTATTGGTTCTAATAACAAGAAATTTAGTTCACTACTTGTGAAACGGTTAATGATTTGAATGTATTAGCAGAATGTTTTGATTAATTTGGTTAATCATCGTAACCAAGTCGATTATTGGATTATACATGGAATGTAAACAAAAGACTACAAGAGTAACTATACTGTTAGTCAGTCATAGCATGGCACTTCGCTAACGTTAATTGCATAACTTTTGAGATGTTAAACTCAAGCATATAAGAAACCTAACGCTCGAATATTAGGATGCAGCTAGATTACATCAAACCTTGGGAAAATATCTCCACTAATTCAACTTCATGTTGGGAGGTAATATGGTATAAATAAATGATTTGAGTATGACCAGCTAATGCAATGTTGATAGAGCCAAGTAGAAAGAAAAAAGGAGGAAGGAAAGCATATGCCAATAATTTACCCAGGCAGTACAACCTAGAAAGGTCAACATCAAATCATGTGCTTGGACTGGTAGAAACATCTTAGGTAATTCATTTATAAGCAGTCCAACCCAAAAATGGATGTGTGCAGGAAAATAAACAATAGCATCCATCAATACACACTAACAGGGGGAAGAGAGATTACCAGGAAACTCGGGGGGATCGGTTACATCTCTGACAGCGGAAACCTTGATGCTTTCAGGCAGTACACAGTTGCAGAAAGAACCTGCGATCCCAGCAATAGTTTAGAATCATCAAAATCAAGGAACAATAGGTTATGAGTTTGTTTTGCAGAACCAAACCTAATCTGGCAAGTCGATTGACCCATCCAGGAATTGGCTTTCCAGTCAAACGCTTGCAGATGTCTGCTGTGAAATGATTACAATTCTTTGCAATCAAATGATAAGTGTCCCCATGATAATCCTCTGCAAGATCCTCTATGAAACTGCGGACTTCCGAACGAGACATATCAGTGGAACCCACACAAACGGAGCGTCTGAAGATAAAGCCAGGACAGCTTTTGGGTTCTACTTGGAAGACTCCGCTGGTTGGGTATTCATGGGCTCCAAACCCATACTCCATGCCATGCACTGCAAATGTTATTGGAGTTGTTAGGTGCTGATCCCTGGATGTCAAACCAAAAAATATAATGGTTGCAAATCAAACATGGGAATTCTATGAGCAGCTATGGCATCAGCAGACTGAAGATCTCAGAACAAATAACAGTTTGTTGGCACAGCCCACAAGTTATATATAGCAAATGTGCTAGATATGCGTGTAGCAAAAAACCGGTAAAAGTTGGATATAGCAAAGCAGTAGTGTTTAGACTTGTGCCGTTTCAACTCCATTTGGAGACCAAATGAAGTCTTGATGAGGCGATTGAACAGCTGAGCTCACAGAGAGCAGGGATCGCAAAGCCAATGAAAGCCGATCGGTTTTCGTGGTTTTCCGATGTGGATGGAAATCAATTTTCGGTTGGAATTTTGGGTGGTTTTTGACAAATTCAAATGGCAAACAGTAAATTTGATCAAAATTCAGTCAGAATTTGCCGAAAACTGTGATACTGATAGGGCTTGAAATCGAGTGGTCAACCGGTAATGCAAACCCTGGTAGAGAGTCGGACTTGGGGCATTGACAGGCTGCTATAATACAAAGGGTAAATTGCACATGTGCTTTCTAGTTAGAAGTAACGGTAGACACAAGAATTCGTGGGCGAGGGGGGCTTATAGGATGTGGTGAATTGTAGGGCATGAGAATTGTTGGTTGGGATTACTAGTAGAAAGAAAAAGGGAAAACGCTAAGGTACTAGAGTAGAAGAGCAAAGCAGGTCCCCAAGCAGCATACGGCATACGGCATACGGCATTCTAGTAATCAATCGTTCGTTGCTGGTACCTCGATTCTGACCTATCTAAGTAGTATATGCTCTAGGGTCCCGTCCATGCCGTGCCGTAGAGAAGGTAAATCTATCTTGGTGCCTATGCTAATATGCTAGTATTGTGCACGGCGGAAGGAGAGAGAGAGAGAGATAGAGAAGGGACCTTCGATGCCGGAGTGGAAGATGCCGAGGCCGAACCAGTAGAGGTAGTGGTTGATTGGGGAGATGTCGTAGATGTTGAGGTACAGCTCGGCGGTGCTGCTGCTGCTGCTTGGAGGAGGAGGGGGCGCCGCCGGCGGAGTGGCGGCGTTGAGGCGGTCTTTGGAGGCGGAGGCGGAGGCGGAGGCGGAGGAGGCGGCGGAGGAGGAGGACCACGACGCCGGGAGCACCCGCATGGCCGCTCGCGCGGGATCTGCTCCTCCGCTTCTCCCTTGCCCCTTGCCTTCTTCTTGGCCTCCCAACACCAAGAAAGAGAAAGAGAGAGAGAGACGGGAAGGGAGGCGAGGCGACTCACCTTTAACTCTGCCTGCCACTCGCCACTCCCGTTGAGTTACTACGACTACGAGACCCTCGCTCGCCGGCGCCGCAACCCCAAACATTTTAACTTCTCTTATTACTCTACTGCTACTGCTAGTACCAAATACCTGTCTTTCCCCCACCATATAGAATATTTACCTACAATCCACTAATATAAATAAATTCTAATACTATACTCGTGTTATTGTATTTTAATATATTGATAGTGTTATGTTATGGTATTATAAAACCATATGAGATGTTCCTTAGTTTTACTTCCATAATCTTAAATTAAAACCAAATGAAAAAAAAAATCAAAATCATGTATTTAGGGCTTGTTCATTTTCAACCCTACCAATATTTGATGTTACCAAAATTTGACATGTCTTGGCGCTACAAATTTTTGGTAGTATTTGACACGTTTAGTTTAAAGTCTTACTAAAATATTGGTATAGTTTTTTATAGTGAAAGATTTTGGATTTTTAGGATTTAGTATGGTAGCAATGGCAAAAATATATTTGGTTTGTTATCCTATTAAAATTTGATAATGTCAAAATTTTAGAAAATTCAAAAATAGCAACAACGTAAAATAAGCCCTTAGCTTTACTTGTAATAACCTTTAAGTAACAACCTACAACCTATCTCGGCTCAACTTGTTAACCTAACACGTTAAAAAAGAAACTTAGCTCAACTTGTTAACATGCTCGAGTTGGCTTGTTAAAATCATTCAACTGTCACAAAATAATACATGTTAGTATGTTACACAAAGACTCATAAGAGATAAGACAGTGAAGCCACCTGTCAGTGGGCGTGCGGTTGTGCGCCTACAACTTCTGAACCATGGACTTGTGGTTTAATGCATAACGAGGTAAGCTACTAACTTATGAGTTAGCTTGAGCGGGCTCATTAAGAAAATTAGCAGAATCTCAAACTCCATTTTAACTCATTAATAAATGTCCGAGTTGAATCGAGTTGCGAGTTTTTTTCTTTGTCAATAAGCTTTTTACCCCAAATTTATTTCTACGCTTGTCAATAAATACAACCAAATAGAATGGCTTTACTACCCTTCATTTATACTTTTCTCAAAAAAAGATCAGCTATTATTTTTAAGAGAGATAATTACGTATTTGTTTAGCAAAGGTAAGGAAGTAGTGCTTAATTACGAGAAAAAAGTGATTAAATTATATATAGGAAAAAATAGTTAAACTATAAGGCTATAAACTACTACCCCTAACCTAAAATATAACTATTTATGACTGGATTTAACATCACTTAGGAATATCATTTGTATTATACGATGCCAAATTTAATTCTAAATAATTATACTTTAGAATGGATGTAGTAATATTTTAGAACGGATATGGTTCAAAGAAATAAAGTTAACAAGCATGGCAATAACTACTAATATGATTAAATTGATCAAAGTGTGTGTTAGGTCTACCTCAAAGTACAGGTTGACATTGAAAAATGGCGTGGACGGGCACTACGCATCTACTACAAGAGTATGCGTACCCGCATTATATAACCTTACCTAAGCTACCTGCAGACTCATACAGAGAGAAACAAGAGCTAGGTTTATTAATGTGGTGTACTTGTACCCCACTATGGTACGGCTAGGCTAGCTACAGCAAACACCACTAACTGATCCAAAAACAAAAGGTCCAGACTATTTAGCTGAGTTTTTCTCAAAAGTTTCAACTTACATCTCTCTTTTTCACGTGCATATTTTTTTTCCCTTCACGTGCATATCTTTCAAACTGTTGTACGATATTTTTTTTATAAAAAAATTTTTATACGAAAATGGCTTTAAAAATCATATAGCTAATTACTTAATTAATTTTGTGTGAATAACTCGTTCCCGTTCTGTATACGTGAGCAATTAGTTTCCAAACCCTTGAAACGAAAGAATACCATATTCCATATTAGGTGTTACGTTACCTGCCTCATGGTCTCGTGGACGACTACTACTACTAGTACATAATATATTATACTCCTATATACTAGTGGTACATGCAAAGATCTGAGTGAGGCACAATAAATCCAACTTTATTACGAGGAGAGTTAACGTTCGATCCACATGCAATAAACCAAATGGGATGGGAAAGGAAAATAAACAATACTACTGTCTAAGATCGATGTTCAGAGCTAGCATAATAATGCATACTGCATTGTCGTGTTGTTGGTTAAACAGTGTAGTGTTGATTGTTGACGTCCTCCAAGTCGATTCCTTTCAGTTTAGCCACAGATTCCACCTTTCCTTTCAGAGTGTGCAATTCCCTCAACCTGTGGAAATTAATGTCACTCATATTTTTTTTTGATAGAAACGTCAGTCAATTCGTGAGCAGCAGAGCAGATGCAATTGAAGAAAGACTCCCATAAATGATATAGTATATAGCACAATTATTAACGACTTAACTGACCTTGTAATCTCAGCACGCCGTCTGGCTTCTTCAGCCATTTGGTTGAGCTCCGTTGACGCAGCTTTCTCCCGGCTTGCTGCAGACTGCAGGCCGTGTAGTGTACGCTTCTCGTGTGCCCAAGCAGCCACGCGAGCTTCCCTTCCGAAATCTTTCCGGTTTGTAAAAGCTACCTGAAAATGATGGGCAGCTCAAGCTTCGGAAATCGGAATGGCCGGTTCATGTTGCAGCCTGCATCACAGAGAGGTAGTAGTAGTACTAGTAGGTACTAACCTTGTTATCAATGACAAGGTTCCAGGCTTTCCCACTAAGGCCATATCGCACGGCAAATTTCATTGGGTCTAGCAGAAGGTAGACAACAATGTTGTACACCCAAATAGCCGCTGCCCAGCGCCAACCGATACCTCTGATGCTAGCAACCTCCCAGGTGACAATGGCAGCTAACACAGTGGCAATCTGCATTACAACAACACCCTCCAATTGTTACAGAAACAATTTCAGATAGCAAGGAATTACGTTCCAGATAGACTTCTCATAAATCCACTTCAAATGATTATGTTCATCTTTTCACACGCGCTAGTAAATAGCTGTTGGAAGAAACATAGCATTCGATGATATAGTGAATCTTAGTCTGCACCAGTCATGCTAAATCTCACTCAAGACTATGTGGCAAGAGTCCAAGTTGGAATCTGGACGACATGAACTACAGGCGACAAGCCTACAACTAGCTTAGCCCAATTGAAACCTCGAAAGGAAGGGGCCAAAGTATGATTCACTCTGTTCTTCAGTTGGCAATTTAATGGCATGCTGCATAAATAAAGCGAATTTTCATAAAACACAGAAAAGGTATAGTCCTAATCAGTACTAATATCAATCATCTTGTAAAAAACATGTAAAAAAGCTCTTTACTGATAATTAATTTTGATGACTTTGGTGTCATCGCTGGACAGTTTTTTTTACAACAGTACTGGACAATAACGTGTGAAGAGCACTATCATTCCATGAAGCATGCAGTTCTAAGATGTGCTGCGTGATTACTCAGTATAGGAGAATGACTACATTATCATCCAGTCAACAAAAAATAGCTATTATAAACTGCAAAAAAACACTGATAAATGAAAATTATTGGTACAAATAAGAACTCACCAGCTGAGCGATGACAAATGCAGCCATAAGCAGGAGGCCAGGTCTCTCTAAGAAGGACCAACCTCTGGAACGTGTAACAAATATCAAAGCCTGACTAATGGTGCTCACTTGAAGGTAAACTGCAGAAGCCAATTTCTCTGTGTTCCTTGCCACCAATTCGTTGTCTGTGGTGTCAATCTTGTTTATGTTCAGAGTGTCTACATTGAAAAGGTGCTGCAAGTAATGTGGAAAATACAAGTGAGTTTTGCTCAGGACAGCTAAATTCTGTTGGAAAAATAGAAATACATATGACTGGCAAGCATAAAGATAAGGTTCCTCCGAAATCTGCATAAGTAACAGAAAGGACAAGCAAATTAGTTGATAAGCTGATATTCTAGTATTACTATGTATTTTAGGCACAGTTGACATCAAATACCATGATTTCAAATAAACAGTTTCATCTCTGTTTTTTTTTTCTCGAAAAGGTACTAGCTCATCCATCGTGCTAGATGTCTAAAATAATCAATAGACAAGCATGCAAAAGATATAAAGAAATGTCTTGCCATCAAAAGAGGTACATAAAGGACTGCATTAGTCAGGCAATGGTATTCACCACAAAAAACTGTGTCTTGTAGGCTGCCCAAAAGAACAACACAGTTGTTATAGCCAGATAAGCCCCAATAATCACTCCAGTTGCAAATATCTCTGCTATTTTCCAACTGTCTGGATAGGGAGATGGTTTAACCTTATCTTTGGATATAGTCATTATGGTTCCTGAGTAGCAGATATCATTGGAAATAAATCAACAAAAATTCATTGAGCAATAACATCTATGATGATAGGACAATAAGAGTCTATCCTTCTGTTTTTCGTAAAAAAAAAACCCTCTATGATGAGTGCAGACAGCAGAGTTCTTACCATCATTAAGAATAGCTATCACAAGAACCAATAATGGAGGAAAATCAAATTTCCAAAAGCATGCCAAGAGCAAAAAACCAAGCTGCAAAGATAGGGTTGAATCAGTGAGGTAAATGTCAAGCTTGATACTACAACTTGTATATACTTGTACTAATCAGTCGTAGTCAGACGAATGACAAAGTGTAAGCAGTAGAGTTATACATACAGCATAAGAACACGCTAGGCAACACAAACTTACCACAATACGTACAGTTATAGATACAGCGTATATCTGCAAAAGGTGTTAGAAATGGTTAGAGCATCTGTCAGCTTCCTTTTTGCCAGAATGAAATACAGCTTTCTTTAAAACATGAAAAAGGAAGCAGCGCTTTTCTCTTCTAAAAGAAGACATAACTCTAATATGTTCAAGATTTGGAAAGAAGAATTCTCTGAACCATGAGAACGATATTCAAGAAAGAAATACACAGATGCAAGACACATGACCATTAACTCTGAAAAAGATAGGTAGGATCTAGAAAACCACTAGGTGGAATTGGTTGGGATCTCAGGGGATGTGAAATGAAAATTCAGGTTCTAGGGTACCAATGTATCTTATACAGTATAAGACAACCAAAGTTAATTCATAATTTAATTTCTTAATTTTTCATCCCAGGAATACTACTTTCGTACACCTCATTTTTTGTTCACTGGCCACTAGTTCGCTACCAAATAAAACCATAAAATAGTGGAAAATATTTGATTGAATTGGGGCATGATGCACCATTGTCCCCAGAAGATATAGAGTAGGGTAGCAAGTTAGAATTGTCAAAAAATACATTTAAATGCAAACTTACCGTATAATTTTTCATTCTTTGAAAAATTGCCCGGCTGGTCAACACAGCACTGATAATGACACTCAATCCAGGTTCCGTCAGAACTATGTCAGAGGCACTTCTAGCAGCATCAGTTGCATCAGCCACAGCAATTCCAATGTCTGCTTTCTTCAGTGCAGGTGCATCATTAACTCCATCTCCAGTCATCCCACATATGTGCTTTCTAGCTTGCAGCCTCTGCACAATTTCATATTTGTGCTCTGGAAGGGAAACAAGTTAGAGCGGTGGACATCACAATGAGACAGAAAATTAATGAGTACCTGGGAATACTCCAGCAAATCCGTCTGCTTGCTCAATCAGCTCATCCACTGGTAGGACAGCGATATCACCATCTTTTCTGTCACCCAGCAAAGATGAAGAAGGGTACATGTTTGTGCCCATTCCTAACCTCCGGCCTGTCTCCTTACCAATAGCCAACTGATCACCTGAAAATATTTCCAACAAACTACATTGATAATGACAGAGAGTCCAGGATATCAGGCAATTCTGCAATGTAGACGACGAATTACAGAAGATACTCAAGATAGATTAAGGGAAAGGGAGCATTTGAGGTGTTGGTTAAGCACAATTATTACAGATTTACAGTGCTATCCCTAAGGGTGTAGATCAGCAGAGTGGCCCTGTTTGGAACACATGAATTTCAAATAAAAAAAACAAGGATATACTGTATCCAGTTTAGGGTGTAAAACTGTAAATTCAAACAGTCAATGAACGTAAATTAATTTGACCTTTTAGACATCAGTTATGGTCTTCAAAGTACTGTTTTTTTACTGAATTCAAAGCACTGTTCTAATCCTTAACTTCCTCTTGATGTTGTTACAGAACACACCAAAAAAAATTGAAAGAAAACAGTAGAGGGGGTGAAATTGCATTATATAGGTATACAACAAAAGTAAAAGAACAAAAACTATATAGTATGAAAGTTGATTAATCATCTAATACCAAATTATATGGTCGGTCCTGGTATAGCTAAATTTCTCTTACATATTGATGTTTAATTGCGATTGTTTTAGGATGAACTATGTGCTAAGGAACCTTTCATTCTTGAGATGTTTATCTTTGTTGTACTATAGGTGCATCACAAGACCCATAAGAACTATGTTTGATATCCACTGTCTATGTACCTTCCAACTGCCACGGAGACTGTTATAGATAGTTGTTCCATTTCACCAAAATGGGAAACAGCCAAACAGCGTGCTGTTATACAAGGATTTACTCTACTTGTGTGAATACTTGGAAGTGTTCTTCCTAATTATTCTGAAGCTCAAAATAGCTAAGCAATCCTCAGAACAGATATGTGATGCACAGCACGGCTACTAGGTCTAGTGGGTAGATCAGCACTTTAGGTTTATTCTTTTCGGAACATCAGGATATATTAGAAGTTAAAACTTCAGATTGATTGCTATGGTGCACACAGCCACTGAGGAGGCCAATAAAGGGAGAAAAACAACCAGTCCATTTTCAAAAGACGTGACTATTCCAGTGCCAGCAAGTAATTGCTTCAAGTTTAATGTACTAATAAGGCACCTGTGATCATTTTTACACTAACTCCGAGGTCAAGAGCTCTGCGTATGGTTTCAGCACTATCATGACGAGGAGGATCAAAGAGTGGGAGAAGACCAATGAATTGCCAAGGTCCACCTGGACTTTCCTTTGTCCCTTCAGGTACTTCCTGCATGATGAAGATCCAAAAGATTTAGCTAATTTTTTAGATAAATGGACCAGCTGACCAGTAGCAACTAGCTGTTAATCACCTGATAGGCAACAGCGAGCGACCGAAGCCCTCTCTCAGCAAAATTTCCAATTACATGATGGACCTTTCTTTCAATCTCACATTTATTTGATGCCAAGTTCAAGATCTGCAGAGCTCCAAATGAAATCTCAGACCTAATCATATCTAATCATCTTCATCATTTATCTTCAACAAGAAAAATACCAAATAGGACAGACAGCTGAATTAACAAAAAATAACCAGCAGAATCTTTTGGACTAAAATAGAATTATGTACATAAAGTCATAAATTAGATCAATGGATAAAAACGAGATATATTCCTGTAACTCAAGACAGTTCAGCGGATGCTAAAAATATATATTAAGCACATAAGATGTTACAGAAAAATCTGCAGTGCTATATTATATTTTTCTATACAAAGATTATTACAGAAAGAATTAATAAAAATGTATCAAATATATTTCACACATAAATCATCACACACACAAAAAAAAGTTGTAAACTCTAAGTACTACAATATCTAATTACTTGTACATGAACATTTTTCAACTATCTGATTTCTGCATTTTTGATATGATAAGAATTTGATTATTATCAGAGTCAATCTATACCTGTTCAGGAGCACCTTTGCTAACCCTGTGCAATCTACCCTCAGCATCTAAGTATGTGAGAGCCGTCCTTTTATCTGTTGGGTTAAACGGAAGGAAATGAACTTCTTGAATGCCAGCTCGTGCCTAGCAGCAGACAGAAGAGAATAAAATAGAAGTGTTTAGGAAAGTTAAGTTGACCAGAAACTAGAAATGCGTAACAACATGACTCGTTGTCATTGGATAACATTATGTTGACCTTGTAACATATGAACCAGAAAATCACTTATAGATAGAGCAAAAGAAACACTTGAGTTGTAAACCTGAGTTAACAGATGATTGATGCCAACCCCAGCTGTAAAATCATATGATAGTTGAAAGCCACTAGATGTTTAGATCAAACTACAATGGAGAGACTTTCAATGTACAGGAATTATACAATTGAAATGATATGGAAACGTTGTTCCTCAGTGCACATCTGGTAGTTCGAGTGAGATAGGTAGATATGAGTCGATGGAATGGGTAAAATTTTTTAGGAAATCAGCAGACAAGAGTTTTATACCTCTTTTGGATCTGGTAACATGGAAACGATAGCAAAATCAATAGCATCTTGATTTTCCAATCTTGAAGCCCTTGCAGCCATCAATACTACATCCTCCTTCTCAACGCCTTTTTCAAAAACCTACAAATAAATGTTGGTGCAACGCCATCAATAGCCAGTGTGAAGGGTCAGCATGGATTAAAATAATCAAAACCATGCTCATAGTCATTTATTGATAAAGGCCCACAATTATCACAATTATTGTAAGAGAAATCATTCAAGAGCTGAAACTGCATTAAAATGCTTCCTTTCCATATCTCATTTCAATTGGGCCACGCACGCGGAAGGGCTTCGTTTGAAAATGTTGGCTCAGTAGGTGGTTAATGAATGAACTAGGCATAAGGGACAAAATTGAAATTACAGCTACAAAAATATAACATGCCAAAAGAACCCATACAACCTCAATTAAATTTTTGTCAACACTTAATTTGTTGAGTGTCAACGTTCCAGTCTTGTCACTACAAAGGACATCCATTCCAGCCATTTCCTCTATTGCTGTCATTCTCTTGGTAATAGCACCCTGTAAACAATAAAAAGGAACTAGTCACTTCTAAAATGACATTCAATTCGTTGGTAGCCAGAGTTCTTTTCACGGGGCATGGTAGCCAGAGAATTCTGGCCATCAAATAGTCATACCTGCTGTGCCAGTTTGTGTGATCCAATGGCCATAGTAACAGAAAGAACTGTAGGCATGGCGATTGGAATCCCGCCAATAAGAAGCACAAGAAGATTATCAACAATCTGGCGGTATTTCCTTTCATGAACAGCGTACATTACAAGTAACTCGATAACCATTCCGGCAGCAATTGAACAAATACAGAAGTTCCCAATTGAAGTTAGAACCTGGAAACATCCATGATTGCAGCCAAGATCATGACATTGGCAACAAAAGTTACAGTTTGTATCCTAATGAATACAGTCAGATGTGGTGAAACATGATACAAGAAAAAACATGATGAGACAGGAGACAAAACATAAACTTATGCCAGACCAATTGAGGAGACATTGCTTGCTGAAGACTCACCTTTTGAAAGTGACCAACGTGAGTAGTTGATTCGACGAGATGGGCTGCTTTTCCAAAGAAAGTATGAATTCCAGTGGCAATAACAACTGCTTCTATTTCACCTTGCTTACAAGTTGAACCAGAGTAAATTCCATCTCCAGGATGCTTAGTTACAGGTAGTGATTCACCTGTAAGTGCAGACTGCAAATTAAGTGATACATTGTGGTGTTATTATTGCTTCATATCTTTGTACCGGAATTATTCCTCTTAGCAGAATTGAGTGACAATCCTAGATGCAAAGGAGAAGGCTGAGCTGCCAGAAAAACCTGATCAATCTTGAGCGGATCTCCCTCGAGAAGGCGTGCATCCGCAGGAATGATGTCCCCGAGTTTTACGCTGATTATATCGCCCGGAACCAACAAGGATGCATCTAGTTCACTCCAGGTTCCATCACGTAAAACCTAGACATAAGTTAAAATCAATTAACTAGTATGATTTATGAATTGGAAGTCCAGCTGTCCATGTAAGTAGAGGGTATAGGCACCTTAGCTTTTGGTGCCAGGCGAGCCATCAGTGCAGCGGCAGCATTGCCAGCGTTGTTTTCCTCCATGAAGCTAATGGTAGAGTTGATAAAGAGTAGCAGTACAATTCCAACGAAGTCGTGGTAGTCAATGCGCATTCTCTGCGTGGTTGGTTTATTGATGGTTGCACTTGCAATTAGAAGCAGCTAGCTAGGTAGTGTATGCCCATAGTTGTCCAAAATCAATAAGAAGAGTGGATGATGATAATAATATACGGTACCTTTCCCCTGGCATCTCTTCCTCCGTGTGCGAGGGCGATAGCCATGATGGCTGCTGCCTCCATGACCCAGGAAAGTGGGTTCCACATGAATCCGAGGAACTTGAGCAGTTTGCTTTCCTGCTTCTCCTCGAGCTTGTTGTAGCCGAAGGTGTGGATCCTCTGCTGGGCGGCCTCGGAGGTGAGACCCTGGCGCGTGCATTTTAGGTGCTCCAACACCTCCTCCACAGGGATGTGCTCCTGCGATCAATGCGAGTTCAATTAATTGCATCCATCATATTAGTATATCCTGCATCTTTTATTTCGATTTTTGTAGCAATCAATCCAAAACCAATGCATGCTAATCCACTGTACAGAGATGGAATCGATTCAATTGCATTATATATTATATTAAAATTAGTAACCCAAAACCAATGCCTCCATGTTAATCCACTCGACTGAACTCCAGAGAGATGGAATCTATCACTAGATAATTAAATTAAATTAAATAGGAGAATATTATAATAATAATAATAATAATAATAATAATAATAATAATAAAGGGAAAAAGGAAAGAAGAAGAAGATCAACCAGGTCGACGGTCTCCTTGGTGATGGCATCCATGGCATTGGCAACCTCCACTATCATTCATTCATCTATAAACGGGGCGGCGGCGGCGGAGGAGGAGAGAGGTGGAGGCAGCGGGGCGCGGGGCGGTTATAAAGAGCATGGAGGCGGCGGCGGGGGCGGGCGGCGACCGAGAGGGATCTCCGCCCCCTCTCCTCCTCCTCCTGCGATGGCCATCGGGCTTGACGAGCCAACAACAAGGCCATCGCGCCTAGTCTAGTCCGTCTCTCTCTCTCTCTCTCGCTCTCTCTCTCTCTCTCTCTCTCTCTCTCTCTCTCTCTCCGTCCACACTGTCTCTTCTTCCGTCTCCTCCATCTCCATCTCTCTCCGCCTCTGCCTGCTCCACTGCGCACTCGTCTCCTCCTCCTTCCCCTTTCCCCCATTAGCTCTACCATCAGTGTGGGTTGGGTACAAGTATCTTTTTACATCATTGATTTTTTATAACTAATATCGTATAAAGTTCAAAAATACATTTAAAAATAATATTATGAAAAATAGCTTGCCTCTCTTTCCCATGTAGAAGTATACAAATAGATAAATAGTAATGATATTTTTAAAAATAAAAAAAGTTACAATTGCATGGATCGAATTAATCCATGATGTGATAAGATGGATTAGGAAAGGGGCGAGAGAGGAGCTACCCTCCTGCAAGACGCTGAGCTATACACGAGCTCTAAGAGAAATAGATAGAAGAGAAAGAGCATATTGAACTTACAAATAAATTAAAATTATTAGGACTAGTACACTAGAGTTAGCGTAGAATTAAACATATTTTGCATGCTACCTCACAAATAGAATTAGAGGCAGCAATTATCTCCCTTATCAAGTTTACTCTTATATCCTGTTATTGTGCTTGAATGTAACGGGTGGACTGTTTACCGATAGCTTACAAATTTTTCTATGCCTCGCCTAGGAAAAGGTTCAATGTTTTGTTCCTATTCTAAACCTCATCTCTATCTAGTGCGTGACTAGCAAGAACAGATATTGTTGTTTTGGTAATGACAGTAGAGTTGTTAACGTTGTGGTGTCAGTACGGCCAGGACAAGTGGAGTAGTATCATCTGTCGTCTGTTTCTTGTACTAGTTCTAATCGATTGAAATGAAATTGAGTACAGAATACAGAATACAGTGGGATGTGTACGCCACTATGTAGTAACAAGGAACAGGCACAGCTAGCTTTGAGAAACAGGGCCTAAGTTGGCATGCGTATGCGTTGCTGGCGGGTGTATTCCCACACGGCAATGGCAGCACTGACATGAACATTGAGTGACCTGACGACGCCCAGCTGCGGGATCTCCACGCACGCGTCCAACACATGGATGATATCCACCGGGATGCCTTCCTTCTCCCGTCCCAGCACAAGCACCTGCCCAGCCACAGCCAGTATATATATGCAGTGAGTGATGCAAACAATATGAGAGAGAGAGAGCGAGGGATTTGGAATTTTTTTCTCTCTTTTTTCACATACCGTTTTGCTCGGAAAAGAGAAGTGGTCCAGCGGCTTGCTGTTGGCCGTCTGCTCCAACCCTATCACCGAATAACCCTCCAGCCTCTTCTTCTCCAAGAACACTTTGACGCTATTCACTGGAACCTCCATCATGGGCAACCACTTCTCCGCCGTCACACTGCATGCATTGCATATTTGCAATGCCCAGTCAGAGAAACATAAATCATCCATTACCTATACATTTGCCAGCCATATACACATGCATACCTGATCAGCCGAAACTGCTTGTCCTCGATAATACTTTTGTCAGCAACGGCCAATCCAGCTGCTTTGAATATCTGCCACCAAACACCTATCATTATATTATGCACGTTTGAGGGATAATCACAGGAATGATACTGATATACCTCGCATGTTCTTGTCAGTCCAGCAAGATTAGGGATGCGATCTACCAATGATGCTACTACTATTAACTGCTGCTGGCTTTGCTTGATAGTTTCCACAGCGTGGTTTCTTGATTCCAGCGCTAAATCCAACTGCTGGTCATCTCCCTCTAGATCTGCACCCAGCAAACAAGACAGCACATCGACAAGTGATAATGAGGCAACATCCATAGCGTAGGGAGCAAAAACATAAGCTCAGTTCGTAGATAATAAGAGCATCCGCAGCTCCATCAAAACTTAGCACACCAAGCGCAATGAAAGTAACAAGCCTGTGCAAAGCCATCAATACAAGCTATTTTGGGAGGGAGTGTGAAGAAAGGAGTAACAGTATAACTGCAAGGATGCTTTTACACACCTAAAAGTAATCTTGAAATATAGTCATCGCCAACAACTGAATGGCCACCAACGTTTAATGGTTGATCAAAGTTCCTATAGGGTGTGATTTTCTTCTGAAAATCGAGCACATCTTGACTAGGCTCTAACAACTCAACTATGTTCTCATCAGTTCTGTCCTCATTGTGATGCATTTCTGCTGTGAGATCCTCATTCTTGATTGTTATTGAATCCTTTGCTATAGATTGTCTCAGATCCTCCCTCACATCCTAACATAGCTAAATATGATTAGTTTACAGTCCAATGGAGGAAAAGCAAGATCAGGTTGAAGTTCTTACATTGAGGAAGTTAATTACTCGCTCCATCACTGACATGGGAACACATTCAAAGTCAAAAGAGACCTAACAAAACATCATCTTATTCAGACTTCTCTTAGAAGAATCAAACATTCAGATCTCATAAAGAAACCATAACCTCCCCTAGAATTTGTCTAAAAAAGCAAACTAATTGTTTTCATGAAACAGGAACCAATGACCCTTAACTTGTACTAGAAGAGAAAGGGAATGTTACGAACCTCAGGGCGAGAACTAAATATTCCGGAAGGAGTCCCGGAAGTGTCAGGATTGAAAACATCAAGGAAGCGTTCAACTGAAGCTCTAAGCCTGTAATCAGAAGCACAATTTATAATTTAACACTTCAACTTTGCCGCAAATTTGGAAATTTGGAGAAACAAACGGAGTACGGAGCATGTAAGTTGAGATTTTTGGTAATTAAAAAACAAGACATTGCTTTTGGATTTCTTTTTTGCTCTGTTAACTCCATATTACTCCATATAGTTTGGCAGGATGATGCTAAGAACGCACGTAGAAATGAAATAAAAAATGTGGATGTACCTCACGCAGTCAGTATTTTCTGTCAGATATTTTTTCAAATCTTGAAAGCATCTCCTCTCAAAGACTGGATTTTCTGAACTTTCGAGTTGCAAAATAGACCCCATCTTTGATAGAACACAGTGGACAAGTAGCTGCAATACAAAATGGAGCTTCAAGTAACTAGAACAACCTAAAGCTCCATAAGAATGCGGCACAACGAAATTTGGTAATTAATCACATAGTTTAACCTGAGTAAAACCACGTAAACTGTGGTGATGAGATGTTAAAAATGGCATTATTGGAGGAAGAAGTTCATTCAGATGGTTTATCTGGGCAGCCAACTCCCGTGAATGAAGGATCAAGTTTGCAGCTATAAAAACATACGAAGATAGTGCCTGCAGAGAGGGGGCAGATAAATAAACAAATCAAAGTGGAGAGACATCTGACTAACAATGATCACCTGTTGTCGCATTTCATTGTCATGAAAAATTGGAATCAGCTGTTCTTCAGCCTGCAAATGGCATTTCATCATAAACATTGACAGTTAAAGGATAGAAGATTCTACAGGCATAAGAGAGTTATCAGTTACACAGGTATACAAGCAAGGCACGGAGTTCTCACCAATGCTGGAAATTTTAAATAAATAAGTATAGCAAATGTCTCCAAGTACTGCCGGACAGCAGGTAAATTGTTTCTCTGCAGAAAAAAGATGCTATTTGAACTTGCACAGATGCAAAGCAATAAATAACAGTAATGCATGGCAATAGTGAAATTGCTTCAGGCCCACAAATTATGTAAATAAGTAGGGAGTGGTCTATTCAACATGTTTCAATAAACCTACACAAAATTGCGTTTCCAGAGATACAACGGATTAAAATAAAAATCATAAAGATTAAGAACATTCTTACATAAAGACAGATGTGAATACTAGATGTCACTTCTTTAACAATATCATCCTCCACATACTGTGACAGAACACAGATCATCTGCCAAATACGAACTTTTCGCCTATGTACCTGATAAATATGGGACACTTAGAAATGTAGTACAAAACACAAAAGTTCCAAAGAGAAACAAAACACTTCTGATAGAAAAGACTTACACTGCTATATTTTTTGTAAAGTTCTCTTGAAATATCCTTGTCGTTCACCTTTCAAGAAAAGAGTAAATGCACAGTGTCAGAATATCAGAACTGCATTAGCTTATGCAGGGTTTTGAAACTAAACATAATAGGTAAGATTTACAGCATCAGATAGGTTTTAGAATCTGTTGTGTTTTAGAAAGATCCTAAATGGACTCCTGGCAGATCCAAAGATCAAAATTCTTCAAATATTCATTATGCACTTCTGCCATCGCCATAAAATAGAACACAGCAGCCAGAGCATATCAACAGGCACCGTTCCCCAATATAGCATACCCTGCTCCCAAGGAAAAATATTGTACCGCTGAATCAAGAAGTTTCAGTAGAAATAGTTTGCCAGATTGAAGGGCTTCTTCAGTTTCCAATCTGCTCTTTTCTTTGATTTGCTTCCATAGATGATGAAAGAGGACAGCAACTGAAACGCGAGCATACAATTCTGTATTAATGAACACCTGCAACAACATTGCCAATGCATATACAATGAAATGATCAAATTGTTCATCATTGGTGAATAAATCGAACACCCAATTGGTTTTTATCATTAATGCTGCAAAAATTAAAAAAATGATGCACACATTTTGTCCTGTTCATAATGCCTATATATATATATGCAAAATTAAGGTGATAATATATGTAGCTGTACCTCTCAAGGTGATTGCAAATAATCTTACCTCTGTGAATTCACGATCTGGGCTTTGAGCTAACATGGAAACTTCAAGCCTTGCTTCATGGTTTTCACATAGTTCAGCTTCAAAATCTTCGTCAAATGCCACTACACAATAAACATGAAATAGGGGTTTAAAAGAAGATTATATTAGAGAACAAACATACTGCTAGGATTTCTTAAAACAACATAGATGAAACTAAAGACAGAATGAGTCACTAGGAAAGATGCTGAAAAAATCCTACCTGATCCATATAATGATAATAGCTTCAGTTCCTCCATATAAAAGCTAAGAGTTTTTGGGTACATTAACCACATACCACTCAAATGCAAAGCTGCTAGGCGAACAGTTCGAGGACTTTTTGAACCTTCGCTAAGAAGATTCTCAATAAACTGAAAACAGACAGGAGTAAATTTGCCATCATTTCTTACAGAATACCAATCTGGGTGCTCAATAAAGAAGATGTTTATATTCCTTTAATGAAATAGATAAATATGCTAGCCAAATAGTCACAGAACATCATATGAATGACCTCTGTTTCCGTCATTGTTTCTCGGCATTCAGAAGGTGGACAGGTTCTCAATACTTTTAAATTCATAAAATATTGCAAGAATCATATGGAAAAAAACGCTTTATCAACAGATAACAAATGTACTTAAAGTGCATAACGCAGACTGCATATATATAAAAAAGAGTATCACTTTTGATGAACACACATCAGCAGCAGCAGCAACTAGGCATTTTGTTTGGATAAATTTGTTTCTGTCGCCACTGATTAGACAACAAGAATATTGCATTACATAAAAAACAGTTAGGAAATAAATAAAGGAGTGAGAACTGACCCATTTCAAAGGACCTGGCCCTTTTTCATTCTCCTGGTGCATTTCCAAATTAGGAAAGATGGCTGGGTGCAATATGGCGGATAACAAGGAAGCAATTGGTGCAACTCTGCGTTTATTGCAACTAAGGTGCAAGATCCAGGAAGACTTTACAAATTGCATCATCATCTGTGGAAAATAAAGATGAAACGTTAATGTCCAATAAATACTAGTTACAATTAAAGGCCTGGTTGAAATGCATGGTTTCCATAGGAAACCACACTGCTAAGTATGTTGAACAGTGTTTTTTCTGCTTTTAACTTTGGTACTTTGGTCTCTTATCCATTTATATTTTGGAAGAAGAATTCCATCGTAAGCAAACATGTTATGGCCAATATCAACACATACCAAAAATTTCCTGGGGTAAAAATAATAACATAACTTGTGGCAAAACTCTTCATACTAATTTTAACACTTTTTTCCTTCTTTCTTACCTAGCCTTCCTCTTCCCTTTACAATTGAGCATGGAAGTGGTGTTTCCCAACAATCCATCTCGGAATCCTAGTCCCAGAAATGGAGGTCGCTTGGGGTCTCTGACCTGGTGAAAGGCGATGCTTAAGTGCCTCCAGCCTCGTGAATGATGGATGGGGCTTGGGAGCCTCCAGCCTCTTGAATGGAGACATGAATGGAGGAATGGAGTGACTAATGGCCAAACAGGGGCATGGTAGGCTTTCCATCGTCGTCTCGGTTATCCACCATTCCACCTCTAACATTTCATACCCATTGGAGCAGCAGCTTACTACTTGCAATTGGTCTTAAATCAGCAATATTGGACAGTCTACTACAATCGAAGGGGTATGCCTATTTGGAGAAGTGATGGTGCGCCTGTGTGAGGAAGAAGGAAGATCAGCAAGGGTAGCTGGTCACTGGTGTAAATGGTTTGTGGAGCTTTGAGCGAGTGGCAGATCAACCTTGTTGCGTTAGAGAAGATGAAAGAAAGAAGGTAAAGGTGGAATTTAGAGAGAGGAATTTGGAAGAGTTTCTTTTATTTTATGAGGTAAAACAAACTTTTGTGGTACAGATGAAAATATTTGACAATCTTGTGGTATTACTACCTCCGTCCTCAAAAGGATGACGTCCTAGAATGCGTGCAGTCAAACCTCAAGCTCTTAAATCATTAATTGATTAAAAATATTATGATATAATACTAAAAGTGGCACTAATAGATTTTGTCATGAAACATACTTTCATATGTTATAATTTTGATGTTTTACAAATATATAATTAGAAAAAGTAATGATGAGAAATGTGCATGGAGATTGTGTCGATGTCCAAAACGACAAGTGAAAAAAGCACACAGGTACTTCCTCCATCCCAAAATAAGTTCATTTCTAGCCTAATATTTGTCCCAATTGCTAGAAATGAACTTATTTTGTCCCAATTGCTAGAAATGAACTAATTGATAGCAAAGAAAAATTGTGTTATTTATTGGTAAAATTCCTGTCCTGTGAATAGTCTAAACATCCATCTCCAACAGCCACATCCAAGGAGAGCTGGTAATTCCATTCCTACGGAATTCCCATGTTACAAAACAAGGGCCTAAATACACCGTTAAAATTTAAAGAGAGAAAAAGATATGTAATGTAAATTCAGCCAGAAACAACTAGGCGAGAAATTACAGACTCAAAGCAAATATAACCATTTGGCGTTAGCAGCTACATTTGGTGGTTAAATAGTTATAGTAGCACAGAAATGGGGAAAGGTGCCTTGGATAGTACCTCATAACTGATGCCCAAAGAGGACAAATTTCTGGTTCTCATGCTGAAGTGTAAAAGCCCCAAAACAGATCTCACGCATCTAAGGATGGCCAAGACAGAATTTTCACCAGCATTTTCAAGACTGTGAAGATTTTAAAGAAAAACTGATGTAAGAATCTAAAGTTTCTGATGTAAACAAACCACCAAAGATAAAACAAAAGAAAATAACCACGTGCAAACATAACCCTAACTTACATTAGAAAAGGACCAATCGGAATGTACTCGAGCCTATTTTTGGCTTCCTTTTCCTAAATTGAACGGACTAGGAATTGAGTTGACAAAAAAGCTCTAGATTTTTCATAGAAATCACACTAGGTAACAAGTTATGAAAAGATTAAAGCTTCTAGAGATCCATAAAACACATAGTGGTGAATTGGGTTCAAGAACCTACTCAGGTTATCAGGCAGCAGTCTCATGGTTTGGTTTACACATTAGAGCGTGAATAAAATAAACCATAGAGATAAATTTAAACAGCTAAACTCACCTTTCAATAATATCAACAAAAATAGATTGGAGAGTTGATTCTGAAAATAAAGGATAGAGCATCTTCAACTGGGATTCATTCTCACCACGGCAGCAAGAAAAGGACAGCAGCGAATCTAGAAAAAGCCACTAAATCAAAACAAGTAATTAGGAGCTATCCATATAATGAACTTATTTATGTATTATCAAAATGAGCCATGTGTGCTATAAAAGGAAATAGACATTGTTCTCACCTTCCAACACATTAAAACAGCCCGTCTGCTTCTCTTCAGAACTCCATTCACAAGGAGATTGTTGATGTTATCAAGAAAACTGATGACCAGAAAATCCAATGAAAATTTGCTGCTTTGATTTATTTGTTTTGGTTCTACAAGATCAAGAAACTGAGAAGTGCAAGCAGTAGATAGAGTAGGTAGCACATAGGATAGAGCTTCATAAGCTGACAAATGAAGTTCACCCCCAACCTTGCCCAGGGAAAAAAACAGTTAAAATGTTTCCAACATATCTTAGATGAACAAACTGCAAGTTACTGGAGACAAAATATTCAATAGCCTGTTAAAAAAGAGACTAAGAGTCTAACCTCTGTGGCATAACTGTGATGTTGGATAACTTCCCAACAGAACTCCCAGAAGAATGTCAATGTTGAACAAAGAGAAATATCAGAACAGTAATGGTTACACCATGTGACAATAGAACTAATGCTTCTCATGGACCAAATCTGTAAATAATGCAATTAGAAGTTATCAGCCATACAATTAAATGGTGAGAGAGTCTTGAAAGCAAAGGTAAAGACCCTTATTAGAAGAGATCCTCTGGCAGTATAAACACAACTGGACAAACAGCAGATTAACAAATAGATGATACTGGAGAACCCAGCTTTCAACAGACAAGAAACTACTTAATTTCCCCCACGATCAAGAGAAAAAGGTAACTGTGTAATCTTGCTTCCATTGCATCATAAAACAGCAATGACAAAAATTTCTGATAGGTGAACGATGCAAACCTCAGTTGCTACTACACTAAATTCTAAAACATTAACTTGGTTCAAACTGAAAGAAGGACAGCATGCATTTTTGAGGAAAAAAATGGCTGTATGGCAGCCTGGAAGATTTGGAAACAGAGGAACAATCAAATTTTCAATGGTATTATTACCTCAACCAGACAATGGAAAATCCTTTTCAAGGAGGAACTAAGTCTTTTTCTTTAGTTGAAGTTAGACAAGTAGACACTTTTTGTTCAATCATGGGTACAAACTCTGTAATCTTGTGACACTCCTCTAATGTAAACCGCCATAAATATTCCTTTAATATCTATAAAAGGTGACCCTAGAGGTAGGGGACTCCCCTACTGATTTTTGAGCCCCCGCCCCCCCAAAAAAAAACAACAACAATAATAATAAGAAAATAAATAAAGGATGATTAGATGCTACACATCTAACTGAAATTATAACGAATCAACATACACCCTGCAACACCAATGAGGTTGTAGAGGTAGCTAGACGACGCTGGCTTGGGCCTCCAAGCTTTCCTTTAACAGAAGATGGTAAATCCATGTCCTCTGAATTTCTTAACCAGAAAACTGAACAAGACGTCTTGCTGAAGATCACCATATTTTCCTAAAGTAGCACGTAAGCAACATGATATTCAAAAAGGCATTCCAGAAATAATCATCAGACAAGTTGAAGAAAAATATGGTTACCAAAATGATAAGCAATAATTTTGCAAGCTTCTTGTTAAGAGCATGGTGCTCTAATCCATTTGAGCTATCTGAACCTTCTTTGGAGATGGTACTGTTCTGGTGAATAAGCCTTTTGTGTTTCACCTCAAGTTCCTCGATCAAACATAATACAATGATAAAAAACTTCACTTGTATGCATTCTCCAGTTGGATATTGTTCAGAAAGCTTGTTACCATATTTCTCCAAAAACTATAAAAAATAAAAGACATATATACCAATCAAAGTTGAAGGGGACAAGCAAAATATGATTCTGATACAGATGAAATCATCTTATTGAAAAGCAAAAGGCCAAACATATAGATATCAAATAGAAATATATTAGTGTCTCTCGTTTACTCAGTAACAATAAGCAATGCTTTTTAGAAACTTAAAAGCAAGTGTGGACAAAACAAACCACAAATATTTGTGTGAAGTGCTCCTCCTCTGAGGTTACAAGAAGAAGGGTCCTTGCCCACCTCCGTGCTTCAGCTTCCCATGCACCCACATCCTCATCATCAAACAAGTATGGTCCATCCACCTCTGTGTGCTTCACGAAGGTGGTAGGGAAATCAACGAGTTTCTCCAACAAAGTGTTTCCAGAAGAACATTCTTTCTTCTGAACAAACCATTTTTGAACCTTTGGTCTCAGTTCTCCTGCAAGGATACAACAGCAGTGAGAAGATGAGATAATAATAGGGGAGCAGAAGTAGCCCTTGTCGTTCTCCTCGAAAATGAAATTAGCAAAGAAGATATTGATTGCACACAATTTTCTCCACTTCTCATGTACTATAATCGAGTTTTTCTTAACATCTCAGTGTGCATACCATAATAATCAGTAAACTCTCGAGGTATTGCAGAAATGAAGTACAAAAGCTGATTAAGTGGGATTTCAGCTGCACTTATCAATGATGTTGTGGCCTTCATGACCTGTTCACAAACTGCATTTGGTTTCAGGTTAACAAGTTGATTATTCATTACTTAACATTTGATCAAATTTCATCCTGGGGAAGAACTGACCTACCTTTAAGACGATACTTTGGATTAAAGTGTTGCTTACTCTTCTCACAAAGAATCATTAAAACATCTAATAAATCTTCAGTATTAACTTCTGTATGTGCATCACCGTTGCATTTCACCATTTCTTGCCCGGCAGAATCACATGGTAAATCATGTGTATTTAACTGACATGCGCATGAAGCAACACAAAATGCAAGAGCCATTAATCCTGCTCGGCCAAATGAATCTTGCTTAGCAGAAGAAGCCAAACTCCAAACTAAATGTAAACGGTCACTGCAAAGAATTTAGACAACATATGAAAGGAGTAGGTAAGCTTCCAGCATTTGCAAATAAGTTTTATCTAGTTATAGTGCATATGATATACTACATACAAACTACATGCACTGTAATATGTTCTTTTAGAAAAAAAAGTAGGTAATCAATTAGTTCAAATAACATTTTGTGCATATAAGTTTCCTTTATGTTATGTGTGGGGAAAAATATGAGAGGTGCATAGGGCAGGTTGCTCGCAGTTGTGATGGGAGGCTCTGATCATAATCGATTGGTGGAGAAAACCCTTTACATATTTCTTGCGTACATCCACAATAATCTGGCCACCTTGTAAGTAGGCACGTGTGAACTGATTAAACAGATTGCTAACAAATATCAAGTGGACACCCTTCTTCTCAAAGCTTCCATCTCTAACTCAAGGCAGAGACACTATTAACTTGATCCCTACTCTAACTAGTACGTTAGGCTGAGCCTTGTTAGATGTATTTGTATAGCAGTGTATATACCCACTAGTGTAGGGTGTTCTCTGCAAATTCGTACAGTTGCATTGTATACATGTTTGGCCTATTGGCCCAAAGCAACCATTTTCCTCAAGGAGCTTGTTGGCGCAAACATCATGGATAGAAGATGAACAGAAGATGGGTTATTTGGGTTAAGTTTTGAAAGTCTGTCAATCTAAGGGCACATTTGGTGGTCTTGAACTGGTGAACATGTGGAGAAAACTGTTCTCCAAAAAGTGTGTTGTTTTTTAATACTAGAAGTGTTTGGATTTTGTAAAACATGTTGCATAACTCACAACTATACATGAGTTCTTGATTTTGGCCAAGTAAGGAGGGGATTGATGGAGAAGATAAACAGAACACAGGTTGGCATGCAATTTTTTTTGTGTAGGGAAATGTGAACAGGGTGTGGTGTTGGCCAAACCATAAAATCATAACCACCATAGTTTCAATCGTTTAAAGTAGTGAAGATAACTAAAATCCTTTCCAAAATCCAAAGTACCAGAATTCGCATGCCATGTTTTCATCGAGGTGCAAAACAGGAAAAAAAAGGAGGTAGTAGTCTAAAAATCAGTACCATTTTGTCAATCTCTGTGCGTAAATACCAAAGAACCTCTGTGCACCTTTTATGATTTTTGAATCATAAACACCCTTGACACCTAAATAGTTAAATAGACAGCTCAGAACTTCAAAGGTAATAAACTGTTGAACAGTATGTAAAAGAACTGGAAAGAATAAATCAAATACTAGTATTATAAAAGAGTTAGATGAGAACGGTGCAAACAAGAAGAAGAATCTCATGATGCAAAGTTTCTTCTAAGTATCCCACTTTTTTCCTCTTCAAAAAAAGTAAGTAAGAGCAACTCAGGTGTATTAAACAAGGTAAAAACCAAGTATAATCACTCTTTGTAGCGCACTCACGATCAACTTTTGGTTTGGGCACATAATCAGCACGAAAAATTGCTAAATAATTTTGATGTGGCAGTCTAGCATCCTTTAGAATTTCAACTTCAAATTCAATGTTTCAGAAGAAACAAAAGACAGACATAAATAGTGAAACGCCTGCCCAAGGACAAAACTTGATAGGAGGTAATAATCACGGACAAAAATTTGCATCAGCTTTTAGTCCCAAGCAAGTTGGGGTAGCTAAAGATCAAACCCAAGTCAAAACGCATGAACCAAAAGGGAACAAACAATGTACTAATAAAGTAGGATAACACAACATATGAGCTGAGAATGGCTAACATCAACGAATAGGCTTCTTCAGTCATTTATCAGTTTGGTTCACAAGTAGTCTGCCGTTTGAAATATTCAGATCTATGCTTCACAAAGAAACGGAAGCTGAGGTGGCATAGTGTTCCAGGCAAGGATTTTTGAGCTAGAAGAATATGATATTCTCTATAGCTAGAGGTTCAAGAATATCTCATAAAAAGGAAATTTGCACAAGAAAACATGCAAAAAAAGGCACATGTTTGGGAATAAAACCAAAAAAACTTTGTATTACTCAGAGAAGAAGTAGATTTTATTGAAATTAGTGTAATATGAGTGTAACTGACCAAAATCCTTGTGATGAACTACATCGTTCAAACCACGTAACAGTGGACCAAGAACAAAGCCTCTGGGAACTATCTGAGGACAAACCAAGTAGTGTTCCCATGTAATATCCAAAAAGGAATGCATAACCAGGCAGCGCACTGTAAAAATCATTGATAACAGCAGATTGTAAGACAACATTGTAAGTTCTAAGCATATGCACTCTGTATATATCAATGCCAGTACTGACCCTGAGGATTATCATGAGTAAAGCCACGCTCCCAAAGAACTACCATCCAGTGGAAAAATCCTCCGAAAGATTCCATCTGAGCATGGAAAACTGTATAGGACATGTGATTTGAGTAATCACTCCTTAGTGTGGAGTCAAACAGCAGCATTACCTGGGAATAATATTTAAATTTATCAACCCATCTAATCGAACGAGCATGTGGTTACTTTATTGCTGTGCTATAACTGCTGTTCCTGGTATATATTGTGTTGACACTTAGATACACAGGTCTTAAAAAAAGATCACGTAGGAACCAACTGACCTGGTGTGTCCAGGCCGCCTCAACTAAATGTGTTCCATACTCCTGAAGCATCTCGTAGAGTAAGAAGAAAACTTTCCACCGGTCTTTGCCACTTGAGCAGTTTTCATCTGATTGGCCTCTTTCTCCAACGCCAAGGGATTTGGCCTCTTTCTGAGCCCACCTTTCTCTTTTTGTCATTGCAGTATTTGATTTGTCTTGAGCAGGCAGAGCGGCGGACCTCCTCCTGGAGCATTGCTGACCGCCATCATTCTCAGATGAGGAAAAGATGTCTAGTGATATTCTCAAGATGTACAAAGCCTGCTTCCTCACTAAAGAATCCTTGTCAACCTGGTGTGAAGAGGTGAAGCATGTCAGCACAATCAGCATGAGCATAAAGAGATAAAAGACTAACAAAAACTGATTCGGAGCAGAAACGCCCACCAGTCCCCTGCGAATTTCATCCCAAAATTCATTGACATTCCTAAGATCATAGTCTTGGACCTCGTCAGGTCCCGAGATAACATGTGGGTGTCCCAATTTCAGTGTTGACAAGTAGAGAGAGAGTATGTTATAAGCATCCAGGCGCTCAGCAGGCCCCAGTGCAAAGAGAGAAAGGCACGAGGCCCATATAGACTCCAAGAAGCCAGACCTGCACAAGACAAGACAAGCCATCACAGTTAACATGTATGTACCGCATAGAAATAGAAGAGAAAGCTTGAGAAGAAGAGCAGGCCAACCTTGAGAGCTTAAGCTGGGCTGCACCCAACTCCAGCTCCACGTTGACAAAAGAAACATCCGCGAACGAAAGGAGCAGGGGCTGTAGGAGGACCCGGGTGGCACAGGATCGATACTCTTGGCTGTGGCCGAACATCTTGAGCGCCAGCGAGGAGAGGTCCCAGGTCAAATTGTGCAGCAGCGCATTGAGACGAGAGACGCTTCCCTCAACCCTCCTCTTCCTCTCCAATAATGTGTGCTGGAGCAACGACGCCAGGACAGCGGTGGCCTTGGAGATTGGTAGAAGCCCTGGCGGCGCTGGAGGCGGCGGGTCCTCCCCAGTTTGGTACACAAACAGTACAGTGGAGGCGGGCAAATCCATATCCATGGCGGCGGCGGAGGATCGAATGCACCAGGGCAAGATGGTAGCTTCTAGAAGGTCCCAACAGGACTGGTTGGTGGAGACGGCATCGCACATCAAGGCAACCGTCTGCTGGAGCTGGTTGGCCTGGGTTTGCCTAAGCAGCGGCAGGAAGACCCTCCATAGCAGCGCGCGCAGAGAATCCTCCGGCAGCCGGTCTGGATTTCATATATTAGGATATGCCGCTAGCTGCAGGAAGGAGGAAGAAATGGGACGGAGCTTGGGTCTTCTCTTCTTACCGAGCAGGGCGAGCAGGTGGCAGAGCGCGGCGGCGTGAGGGAGAGATGCCGCGGCGGCATGGTCGGAGTGGAGGAGGGCGTGGAAGAGCTGCGAGGGCGAGGTCGAAGGCGAAGACGCGAGGACGCAGTCGACGACGCCCGCGACGGCGTCGGTCGGGACAGCCTGGAAGCACCTCTCAAGGGCGGCGAGCGCCATGGCCGCCGCACGGTTTCGTTTCAGCAGCTGCCGCTGGTCGGTGGCGGCGCCGTCCCGTCAACAAGGCAATTTTCTCGTACTAGACTGTATCAAGATGGGCTTTCCTTTCCTCAATTCGTTAAGGCCCATTTATCTGTCCATACCCTTGGCGTTCTGTCTCCCAACTATTTTCAATTGTTCATTTCCGCATTTTGTCGGATAATCCATCCTTTTCTTTTTCTTTTTTTAAAACAATTCATCCTTTTTTTAGCTTATTATTGTAACTGGTGTAAAGACAATATTAAGTATATTATCTATGGAGTTCCAACTTGCCTGTGAAAGTAACACAGTTCACAAATTCACATGAACTTGTAAACTTAACACAATTGGCAAATCTACATTAACTTGTAAATTTCAGTCAAAATTGTTTGTGTTTGTTACTTTTGTTCCCGTTCCCCTGAAAAGTTAGAGCATTTAGGTGCCTACCTGATGATAAAAGTTGCAGATTTCTTATTTGTCTGTTTCAAAATTCAACACGTATAGCTTTAGAATTCAGACAGTATCAACCATAAGAAATTTTGCATGTCACTAGGTTAATTAGTTCCTAAAACAAATAGATAAGAGAAATTGATCGGTTGCAAAAAGAAATTCTAAAGAGAGTAGCATACCACCAATTCTCTGATTTTTTTATTGGTTTAGATTACTCTTTAGTAGCCCAAAGTTTCTTCAGTGCACTAAATAGTCGTTTCATACTAAAACAGTAAATAGGCTCTCTGGGGCTTCGGCGAGAGAGACCGGATCAGCCGAGGAGATGGAGAAGGCGTCATGACCACGATCTGGCACGGATATATGACATATCCTGACCTCCGACGTACTCCTCTAGCACCGGCGGGGACATGAGGTAGGGAGGAAGGACATGATGCGGCCCAGTCGAGAAGGCCGCTCATCCAGCATCTGCCGCTGCGATGGAAATATGGAAAACGATTGGTCCAATCGATAGGCAGTTTGCAACAAGCCAACAGTACAGAGATTTGAGTATACAACATATGCACTTGATCCATCATCGTGGAGAAGCTGGACTCCTGCAACAACCAACAATGCACTAGGCGGACTGAGATTCTTTACCTCGTAAATAAATTGTGAGAACTGCACCATATGCAAGATGGTTCAGCGATCGAGTGACCAAACTTTGTAGTAAGGGTTGTCCATTCGCTCTTGACCATCCACCGTTTAAAGAATCGGTTTTACTAGTAGAGTAAGTTCATTATTGATAATTTCCAACCATTACAAGATTACACAGCCCTAGAGCATAGTTGGACACTTGGCATCGAGAAATTCCTTGAGCATGCGTGCCCCTTTCTGAGTACCCATCAACTCAGACAGCCGCTCTACCGGAAGCAGGGCCAGCTCTGCTAAGCTATTGCATTCTTCCATTATTCTTCTATAGTTTGAATCTGTCACACCAGGAAGCCTCCTCAAGAATTCAATCGCGGACGTATTGTAATTTTCAGCCCTGAAGAGAACATATTTTTACCGAGGGAGAGTGCATCAGATATACTCCATTATGCTTCCGCGTGCGTTATGCCGTTACCAAACCAAAGGGTTGGCTAATGGTTGTATACAAAAAAACAACTTACCTCACGTCATTCTCCAGAACTCCGTCCTCAGATGGCACACCAACTCTCATTGCCTTGCTCTCATCAGGTTCATCCTGGTTTGTTTTGAGTGATATGAATATATCTGCCGTGGCATGCAAGCTGCGAGACCAGACTATGCGAAGCCGAGGAAAATGCAGGACTAGTAATGAAAGCTTAGAGATTATATTTGTCGGAGATACATCATCTCCAATTTCACTTGCAGACTGAAAAATAAACAGACCATTTAGCACCTTTGAACGTGAAAAAAGTATAAAATAGCGCATTGTCGGAAATGGATTAAAATTTGCTCAAGATCGAAAGACAACTTGGGATGGCTGTTTGTAGGGAGCAAGATACCATCCATCCAAGAACGAATATCCTACCAAAGTGGCAGATAGTAGCATGAAAAGAAAATGCATGGCAGAGGTGGGCGAGGGGTACCTGAAAGGAAAAGCTCTTGTCTTGTGAGAACTCTATCAGAAGCACTGGGATCTTGTAATACCGAACCATGGTTTCAATCTGATTATAGAGACGACCAGAAGCAAAGCTTTGGAACAAGTCCGCAATGCTTTTTCGTTCGACACAGATCAAAGGAGAAAGAACATAGTCACCGACTTCCAAGGTAACAGGTATTATTCGAATACCTTTCTGGTGCAATACATTAGGAAGACTGCTCATGAATTCTCTCATGTCCACAATAACCTAGAAGGATATGCAACAATAAACATCTCAGCAATTCAGCCAGTAAAAGCAAATAATATTGTTCCTTTAGTCAAAATAATGGACGGAGGCATCACCTGCATCTCCTTCTCTGGTGGTTTTCTACCACCTGCCTTTCTTGTTAGTGAATTTTGAGATAAAAGAGCTTCTGGTTCATTTGCAAGAATTGGTCCAATGCAACGGCCATTCTGAAAAGAAGAAAGATGTGCTTTCATGTATCAGGGAAATATATGGAATTTTTATCAGGGAAATATATGGAATTTTCTCCATGTGCACAGCGGCACTTTTGCCCACATAAGGTTGACTGACAGCTAAAATAAGTACAATATGAGGTTCACATGTAGATTAGATAAAAAGTGTAATAGTAATTTAATCAAGCATAGTATGTCTGCATTCATATACTAGTGAACATTACGCAAGGATCAAGCTGAAATTAATCCTTGATGATTTAACGAATTTTAGCAGAGTGGTACACCACCTGATCAACAGGTATCATCATCAGCGACTTCTGTCTGATCAAAGATTCAAATGCTTCATTTTCCCGGCGAATGCTGGACTCAAATTTTTGTACCTCGGCAGAATCTTCATAAAAAAGAAAGTAAACTTTTAACTTCATCGATGGATTTTCTGCCTTGTATACTTCAATTTCTCTAACAAATGTCATATCTGGATGATAAACGATAATTACAGAAGGTTTCCATACATCAAGTACATGCTGATCACTGTCTAGGGCGTAAAATTGCACAGGAGGTAGTGGTTTGGCATCCACAGTCTCTCCAAAAGCAGATAAATTGTTAGCAGCCTTGTCAACAGCTGGAGCTGATGCAGAATCATCTTCTGCAGACAACTTACAAGCATCAATCTCAGGCTGTTCATCTGTTTTTCCTGATTGACCTTCAACTTCCAAATCAGTATGTTCCGTAGTATTTCTGTTTCTCAACTTAGTGGCTTCTCTCTTTGCCATGGTTTTCTTAAATTTCCCTTTCCCTTTTCCCAATGCTCTCTTCTTGCAGCTGACATTTGAATCATCAGCAAGATTTGCTTCCTTAGTTACAGTGCTTATTTCAGAGGCAGCCACAAGTAAGGCATTAGCCTCAAGCTTGCTAATGCTAACAGGACCTGCACTCTCACCAGACCTCATAGGAACTTCCCCATCTAGAACACCAAACCCTTTTGGTTGCTGAGATGTTTTTTTGTTCTTTCTATGCAATCCATGCAGTTCAGCTTTGCCAAGCAAGTACTTCTCCCACTCGACCCGCATGACCTTGTTAAAAACAAGGAAGCGTATGAAGGATTAATATGGTTTAGCTTTAAATATATCAAAATAAAACTTGCATTTAAGATTTTGATTGATGCTATTTTGCTAGCTACATTATACTTCAACTGTTACCTGATGCGAGCCTTTTGATATGCATTCTTGCAGCTGCACACATGACCGCTCATCTTTGCATGCTACCAAAACTATGCCACTCTCGTTAATTCCGTCTTTATGAACAGGCTTTACATTGTCACCATCTCCCTTTGCCTGTTCTTCTGCTATCTCCTGCAATAGTTCCTGCAAAGATATGTATAGTAAATCAGTTACACATTATTCGTAATTTATGGACAAGCACAGAGTTTCCTTGATTAATAACCTACCTGTATTATTTGGTAGGTACAGGGAAAGTTGCTAAAAGAACAGAAAAGGCTGAGTTGAATAGATTCTCAATATAATATTTACAAGAAATAGCTGGGCACAAAAGCAAAATCTTCCGTCGACTAGATTTAAAGGAGAATCTTCCATTACAAATGAAGCACATATTTAATGCTGAATGCTGCCTGAAAGAACACCGAGACACAGACCCAGGGTCACTCACCCGTAAAACCTTCCATTTAGGTGCTTCCTCTAAAATCTCCTCCACTACAACGCCCATCTCTGCATTAACCTTCTGAGAATTGTCCTTATTATCACTGGAACCCTCATTTTCTACAGGAAATAAATGGGGAATTTAACTATTTGCAACTCAATAGATGTGGCTCTAACAATTTACCACTCAACAGATGTCAATTAATTAATTGCCACCCGATAGACACATGAGCTTTATGAAATGCCACTCTCTCTGCAACTTCCCCTCTAAATGCCAGGCACACATATTCTTCTTCCAAAATTACCCCTCCCTTCCTTGCCTCTGATTAGACAGTGCCGGGATGCTCCAACTGCCACAGTGCTGCCGCCTCATGGTCCAGCGGTGGCCAGCATCACTGACTCTGACACACTGCTCCTGGCTAGAAGATGCTGGGGACATGTGAACTAGTGGAGAAAAACAATAGCCTTGGCCCTGCAATTTTCCGGGATGATTATGCAATGCAATGGTGATGCAGATGATTGTGCAAACTGCAAAACAGTGGTAGTGCGACCCAAGGATGATGCTGAGTAGATGAAAGAAGAAGCTGCTTCTTTGATTATGTGCAAATTTACTCCAAAAAGGGAGAGTGGGGATGGCTCCCCCGCTAGCGCACCTTCCTTGGCGGTGCCGGCGTGCCATGTCACCTGTATTGTCGGTTGGACAGAGAAGTCAGGGAAGAAGATAGGTGTCATGCACCCTGATCAGCTCTGCTTGAACTTATTTGACCAGATGTAAAGCAACAAGATATGTGACCACTGCGTTTTGTTTTTGGGTGATCGCAAGGAAAATGGCTGCGAAGATATTATATTAAGATTGTCTATGGAGTGGCAAATAATTAATTAGTATCTATGCAGTGGAAAGTCATTAAATAATTAATTAATATTTATTTTTCACGAGATTAAGAGGCCTATATCTAAAATCTTTAAGAAGAGGCATCAGTTACGATTGAAAGGAAATGGGCAGTAGCCGCTACCAGTTTCTTTTCCTTTCCTGCTACTAGCGCATGCCACCTTCCTCTTCTTTGTTGGTGTACCCTTGTTGTCTGCTGCAACCTTAGTACCGTCTGCTCTCACAACCTGGTAGACACGCCTTTTTGAAAGGTCAAATATCTTGTGGCTTGAGTCAGCAAATATCCAAACAGATCGGACGCCTTCAGATACTCTGAGTGTGTCCAGGTACTTGAGGTATGTCACAGCGTCATACCTAGAGAATATGCCTAAGGAGTTCTATTATTCGAATAAGAGAATTTGTGTGCGGTTCATGGAATAATCATCAGCTATTAAATATATATTGGAGCACAATGATCGGTGAAGGGCATGGAGTGAAGTAGCGGACCTGACAAGATAATCGAGCAGTTTGCGTAGCGTCCTGAGGTCGGCGACAAGCTGCTTGGTCTTCTTGCCGAGCGTGTGCCAGATGGGGTCGAGCTGCCTCCTGACGATCTCATCAAAGGACTTGAAGAGGCCCTTGTCGACGGTGAGGTCCTCGACGTCGACCTTGTTGGTCCGTCTGAGCTCCTTGAGGCAGGCGTCCATGGCATCGAGGATGGCGGCCTGGATGCCCCTCATAGGCTGAGTCATGGGGACGCGGACGTCGACGACCTCGGGCGGGGCGCGCTCGAGGTCTGCAGCAGCAAGAAGGTGGAAGCGAGGCCAGAGGTGGAGGCGTCGAATGTAGAGGCTCTTCATAGCGCGCTCCGCCTTGGCGAAGCCGGAGACCATGGCATGGGGGCGATCGGAGAAGGCATAAACAGGGAGGAGGTGGTGGTGGCGGAGGAGGCGAGCCACGAAGGCGTCGGAGGAGGTGTCGGAGGAGCGGTGGGCGGAGAGAAGGAGGAGGGCGCGGACGCGGGACGGGAGGAGGCGGGAGGTGAGGAGGTCGGCGACGAGGGCGCGGGGGGAGAGGAAGAGCGCGACCGCGGCGTGGGAGGCGTAGAGGGCGACGCGGTGGTGGGCGGGGAGGTCGGGGGGCACGTCGTGGAGCTGCAGCAAGAGATCAGGCTGGGAGTTGACGAGGCGCCGCTGGATTTGAGCTTTGAGCGGCTCGGGGGCGGAGAGGATCAGGAAGCAGCCATCGGGGGATTGGTGGAAGAGCTGGAGGAGGACGGCGGACGCAAGGGAGGCGAGCGGGAAGCCACACGAGAGCACCACCAGGCCGCCGTTGGGGTCCTCCAGGAGGTCCGCCACCACCTGCTCCTCGAAGGGAAGCATCCCGGCGGCGGCGGCGGCGACGACGGCGCTCTCTTTTGCTTTCCTGCCCTTTTCGAGTGACGAGGGAGAATGGGAGAAGAGAAGAGAAAGAGACGCGAAACCGTCATGAGATGAGAGGGGAGACGACGAACGCGCTAGGTACCGACTCTCGTGGGCCTTCTCCTCGGCCGGCCCAGGCCCATTACTGCTTTTTCTTCAATCGCCCCTCACTAGCATTAGCATGTACTACTATGGCCATTTAAGATTTAAGATTTGGTGAATATATAACAATATATAGCCAAGATTGAACTCCTCTATCTATATACTACTATACTATTGTCAGAAATAAGATTTACTCTTATAGTATAAGTGAATAAAATATTTGAACTGAAAAAACATCATCACTGATCAGACCACATAAAGATGAGCAGGTAAACAGTTGAACATTGTCTCCAATTCATGGCAGCTTTAGTTTCTTTCTTTCTTTATTTCTTTCTTTACACAGTAATCCCCTTTTCTTTAGGGTGTGTAATACTACATGTCAGTGGCTATATAACATGCCTGATTCTAATCTAGTTTCCCTTTTCTTTTATGTCCTCTATAAGAAACAAAGATAGAAAGGAATCGGCAATGAGCACAAGAACCAACTGACTGAAAGTGAATGATACCTAAGGAACACCACTGCCGGTGCTTCTCTTCACCTTGAAATACACAGGGTCTCGCAGCACCTTCACGGTTACATTGTTCCACACGTCTGTGCTGGTCGGCAGCAGTGCCATTTCCTCGGCAATCACCATGTCCTCAGGCACAACAGCCCCAAACACAGTGTAGGCCTCTTTCCACTCCCCATGGTCTGCTAAGCTGATAAAGAAATCCGGCCCTGATCCAACCCATGCAACCGATCCTCTTCGCGGTGAAGGGCAGGCTTCTTTCGCTATCTTCTTAAAGGTGAGACCATCGACTTCCAGTGTCCCTTGAAGTAAGGCATACGGTGGACCATATGCAGCCTAGTCACACAGAAACAAGGGCCATTAGGGTATAATTGTTGTCACCAAGAAGTCCAAACCCAAATGTGACATCGGAACCCCTTTCATGCAAGCGATCATAGATCATAGAAGACATACATTTTTTATGTGATCGCCTTTTGCATCCCACAAGTTCCCACGGCCTTCAGCTCGATAAAATCTGCATCCAGCGCAGTTGCGCAAGCCCAGAACCTCAATGAAGTAGTCCACAGAATGGGGTGCACAGCCAGGCAGCAACTAGATGCAGAGAAAGCATATTAGAAAGGGGAGACATTGTGGAAAATCACAAATACAGTATAATTCCATTCAACTCAAGTGGATTGACCAGAAGACAGAATTAGCACTACCTGAACAAAATGTCAAGAAATTACCATCCAAACCTCTTGACAGAGCAACCCGAGCTAACAACAGCATAGTCTCTAATGATGGATATTCACTTGGCAGCTTAGCAGTCTTACAATAAATGCATGTATGGTTTTACTCTAGACACATGTTATATCCATAATCTTCATACGTTTGCCACACCAGCCACCAGCCATGGCTCTCAATATAGTCAGACAATCCATGTAGCAAATGTAACCCCAGTGCCATTATTTGTTATTGCCAATTGTCAACAAGCATATACCATGTTCTCAGTAGAACAGATTGGAACAAACAATATTCTATAAAATCCCTGACGGGAAGAGGAGAAGCAACACAATTAGCACACCATATCTTTGTTGGCTTGAATGAATGCTCAAGGAGTAAACAAAAATGGTGTCAGAAACACCCCTTGCATATTTCAGATTCATGGAAAAAAGTAAAGGAAAAAGTCTACATACCCCCCTGAACTTTGATCGAAAGTTCATCTAACACCCCGAACTTTGAAACCGGACATCCAACCCTCCAAACTATACAATACCGTTCATATTACATGTGACATCCTAGCCCAATTAGGATTTGGCATATGTGGCCTATAAGAGCTGTGTGCGCATGTTTAGTACCACCTTACTAATTTAGCAAAGTTGAAACCAACTTATAAGGGTTTGTCCCTCCAATCATATTACTCCCTAGTTAACCTTTTACATAAAGCGAGGACAAAAATGTAAGTGGAGTGGTATGTGTGAGTGGGCTGCCGATCGGATGGGCTGGCTACGTGGTTCTGGAGGTTGTGCTGTTACAAATGGTACCAGAGCCGACCCTCGCGGTTGCACATATGGGTCAGCATGTGGGCTCTGTGTGAGGCACATGGAATGGCATATGGCACCAGCACTGAACGTGCGCTAAGGACATTTGCTAAGAGGGGCATGTTCCTAGACATTTGCCTGTGTGGCTACGTGAGTAAGTTGGACCGACGGGGACGTTGGGTCCTCTGGTTGAGGGGAGGGGGTTGACATCCTGGCCCAATTAGAATTTGACATGTGTGGCCAATGAGAGTTGTGTGTGCATGTTTAGTACAACCTTGCTACTTTAGCAAGGTTAAAACTATCTTATAAGGGCTTGTCCCTCCAACCATATCACTCCCGGGTTAACCCTTTTACACGAAGCGAGGACGAAAGTGTAAATGGGCCCACCCGTCGGATGAGCTGGCCACGTGGTTCTAGAGGGCAGGCTATTATATTACACCCTAAGGTGGTTTTCATCTAATTTGCATACATGTTGGCTAAGCTTGACTATATGACATATGCATTGGATATATATGCCAAAATCCCCACCTAAATCTTTTGTTTTTACCCCTCTTTTCTTGCTCTCGCTTACATAGGAATATCGATAGAGTACTAGTATGACATTACTACAGAGTATAAATTGGTGGCCGATGATTGACGATATGTACATATGCCATACTAACAATTCAAAACAACTGATTTAAACTCCCAAATACACAAAAACCACTATCCAAAACCACTTTAGGGGGTAATATAAATAATATTGTAAAGTTTAGGGGGTTGGATATCCAGTTTTAAAGTTCAGGGTGCTAGACGGACTTCTATCGACAGTTTAGGGGGGAATATGGACTTTTTTCCAAAAGTAAATGACACTACACCACTCCGCCAACTTCCCTATCTCTACCTACATCTAATGTTCTTTTTTGACAAAAGATATGTACCATGTGGCCATTCCATTAAATGATTGTCAAAGGGGTTTTACACTGCCCAAAGGTAAGCGCACAATACTGAAAATGAGATACATGAAGAAAAAATATGCAAATAAAATAATTGCTAAGAGAAATCTTAGATCAGTGGATGCAACTATGGGTGTATATGGCCCCGGTGCACAGCAGTTTACATCTAATATTCTTGATTCGGTCACTGAACACTAAAGAAGATTGAAAATATTCTTGCCCTCTGGTAGAGGCAAAGAGCACTTACTAGAATACGAATGGTCCCAAGGTTTGTTTCCAGGCCCACGATGCCCTGCATTAAATTATAAATCTCTGAATTAATCATGGTATTCATACCAGCAATCACAATAAGACGATTGAATTGGTTCATTTCCTGCAAAAGAAAGGTGTTTTTCTTTCTTTGAAAGCATAAGGAAACTTGTAGGCAAGGTGATACACACACATTCTCTAGTTGGATGCGCACGGCTAATCACCAAAATATTTCAAATTAAGCAAAGGCAGGGAGCACATGAAACAACTGGATTTGAAGGGAATCAGCCGAAACACATAGATGGGGATGCATATAGAGGGGGATGCATGACAGACACTAACCTCTCCTTTTGCGAAGACTAGACCAGAAGTCCACATAACATCATCTCCCTTTGCAACAATAGAGGGTGTCATCACATCCTTTTGTTTCTTGAGCCAGCACTGCATTGCAAGCAAGCGAATAAGAAGATTGTTGATCCCCAGAAAGGGGATTATATGCAAAAGTAAGAAGTGACTAAAAATGAATTTTTGGGTCTGGTCATATAGAAATGAAGACGCTAATTTGAGCAGGAGAATGAATATTTAGTCGGATTGGAGGGAGGTGGGCGAACGGACCTCCCCGAACCTTTGGGCGCATCTTTTCTTGTCCCCGCAGAATACCCAGGAATCGCAGCGGCAGTCCCCCCCGTGGTTGCACATGGCCTTGCAGGATGCGCAGCACGCGGCGGCGGAGGGCAGACGGTGGTCGGAGCCCCACTTGACCGCCGGGCCCCACAGCTCGAGTCCCTCGAGGCCCCTGCAGCAGCCGTCATCCGTCGGCGCCACCGCCATGGAAGATGCGGTGGTAGCCCGCGAAGCGGAGGGGAAGGACAAGTAGGCGAGGGAGAGTAGGGTGGCGGCGGCGGCGGCGACGAGGATCACAAGCAGGATGAGGCGGTGGCCGCGTGGACCGTCGGATAGGCGACGGGAGAAGGGGACGGTGGAAGGAGGCATTGCCGTACGCCTCCCCGCCCGCCGACGCCGACGCCGACGCCGACGCCGAGATCTCTCTCGTGTCGTCGCGTGCCGTCACGAGTTTGCCTGCCCCTATCCTACCCCTTGTCTACTCAGCATATAAGGAATTTTTATTCTATATTTCAACATATAAGGATGGAAAACAACAAAAACTACAAGAGGATATATTTGGAGCATCATTCCTAGGCCAACGTTCTGTTCAGTTTTATTTTTCACTTAGCCGGCTGACTTATCCAGAAAGACATCCAATCTATATCTATACCTATTTATAAAGCAAGGAGTGTTTCCACCCAATTTTTGTTCTGCCTAGATATTTTGCAAAAAAACCCCTGAGTTGTTTTTAAAATAATCCGCAGTCCCCACTCCCCTTTTAACTACGTCGACCTCGTCGCCGCCCCTCCCCTCATCCCCCTCGACGCCGCTGGAACTGCCATGCGGCGCCCATCCGCCGCCGCCCCTCTCCTCCTCCCCTCGCCGCCGCCCCTCCCCTCCTCAGCCGCCGCCATGGACCCCGACTCCCCGCTCGACTTCGCGCTCTTCCAGCTCTCCCCGCGTACAAGAGTCCCGGAGGAGAGAGAGAGAACGGGCGAGACGAGAGCGGAGAGAGAGAAAGAGGCACGCGGCCACAGGACACAGGTGCGGAGAGAGAGAGAGACAGGGCACGCTGCCGGCCAAGAAGGAGGCCGTGGAGGCGATGCCGACGGTGGAGGTGACCGCAGGCGACTCCGCGTCCGCCTGCGCCGTCTGCCTCGAGGACTACACCGCCGGCGAGCGCGCCACGGAGATGCCCTGCAGCTGCTATGATGGCGGGGACCCGAGGGGCGATGACGACGGCGGTGGCTAGAGACGGGGCAGGAGAGCGACGGCGAGCGCTGGGGAGGGAAGGAGCCTTCATCGGCGAGCTCCGCGAACAGCGGGCTGAACCGCAGCGGGTATGGCTCGCGGCAGGTGGTGCCCTCGGGGCAGACCGCGAGGTCGCCGTGCTCCAGCAGCCGCGACATCGTCTCTGCGGGCAAGGGCGCCTGAGGCGGCGGCGGCAGCTTGCGATCTGCTTTGTTGTTGTTTTCATTGGAACAGTTTAACTGAAAGAGTTTGTGTATCTGACGGTATTCTCAACAACTGAATAGGTCCTAATGGTACAAGCATCTTTTGATGGTGCTTGGAAACTCTCCACATGATTCATTCTTGCGGTACGAACATACTGAAGATTATTAAATATATAATAGTACTAACATATACATATGATGTGTGTGGCTGTTACTAACACAACGCTTTCTTGCAGTCGAAGGAAATATTACAGGAGCTACTAGAGAAGTCAAGGAAGAAACTAGGGTAAGAAATGGAACACTTTGCTATTCAGTTCTCTGTATCTTCCTCGTAACGATCAATTCTCGGTTCTCAAAGTACTGTGATGTTATCAACTATGCAGGTTGACACTGAATTTGTGGACGTTGTTGCTGTTAGGTAATTATCTTCCTCATGGCAGCATGTAATCCTGTTGATTAGCTCATGGCAGCATGTAATCCTGTGATGTTATCATCTATGCTGTTCGCGTATATTGCAGCTGAACTGAAGAACTTGAAGACTTTCAGAATTTTTCGTTTCTGTGTATGCGCTCACGCTTAGCAGCTGTTTAATGTGTATCCAGTGTTGCTATGGCGAAAGCAAAGAACACGTAACCAGGATACTAGGATGTGATTGGCCTCCGAGTTCTGCTCTTACGCGAACAGTGTGCCAAATTGTTAGGTACTTGGAACATTGCAAGTATCTCCCCCAGTTTCTCTTTGGTCAAAAAAAAAATTGTATGCAAGCTCTTCTTTTCTCGCGCAAAATGTAAAAGATTTGTATGTTTATGTGAAAGATTTGTATGTTTATGTGAGACCTGATTTTTTTAATACATATATTAAATAGTTAGTTGCAGCCAATGATTGAAGAATAAATATTAAAACAAATTAATTCATGGCTACAAACTAATCATAGGGCTAATTTTTAAAAGGTTAATTTAAGAATTAGCTCTTAAATTAGACCAAAACTGATGAACCAAACATACTCAAGTTCTATTAGCTAAAGCGTGACTGATATAGTTTTGGCTGAAAAGAAAAAGAGGGCTTGGATGAAAAAAAGATCCTCTTCGCTCCTCCCTCCCTGCGCCCCTCCCTCTCGTCTTCATCTGCGCCGCGCCCAGCATCGCGACTGCGCTCCTCCCTCCCATCGCTACTCGGAGCTCCCGCGCTCCTCTGTGCCGTCCCCATCCGTGTCGCGCCTCGACTTTACCCGTTGCAACGCACGGGCACAATTGCTATTAATACTTAATTAATTAAGTCCTTGAAAAGGATAGGCCTTAACGCGTTGTACATGACAGAGTCTAATATAAATATTTTTATCGTTGTTTCTTTAATTAAACTATATATTTATAAATATATTAAAATTATAATCATATGAAAGAGTTTTTATAACTACAAGTCCAATATTCACATTTTACATCTTAATTTTCTCATCTACAAATAATTTACAATTTTAAAATTTGACTACACGTACCATATGCCTTTATTAGTTTGTTAAGACTATTTCATAGAGTGCTACTTAGATCTGTGCGTGGGTGGGAGGATTGTAAATGGATTTTTTATATTTTAGATTTTTTAAAAAAATTATTTTATAAATAGACCTTAAAAAATTAGCTCGAAAATAGATTTTTTGATGCCAATGTTGTTGATGCAATGATTTAATATGATGACAGCAATAACATTTACATTATTCTTCTATCCTCTTATATAATAAGTGAGGCTAAAGGAATGATGTTAATGTTATTGATGTTGATGTTGGACCATAATATTAATGACGTTGGTGCTATGAAAATGATATATTTTTGAAATGTGTTTTTATAGGTCTTGTAAAATCAATTTTTAAAGAAGTGCAATAGGTTAGGTTGCATACAGGCATAACATGACCACGGCCGATCGGAGACCTGATCTCTTTGTCGGACCTACACCCAACAGCCTTAGCTGACATGAATCGGGAGCCATGCTCATACCCATATCTAATTGTGTTTTTTCATACCATGAGCAACGTAACTAGATAGGCGTCATTAGCTTACACATAGACAGATAGACACATGCACGGTTGCGCCGCCGAGCATCGTCACATGAAGAGAGAGACGAGTGAGGGGTAATTACTAAGGGAAAAGCTAGCTACGGTTCTCGTGTTGATTCAAGTTAGGTAGATAGATGTCGTGAGAGCATCTCCAACAAAAGTTCAAAATGGTTCTAAAAAAAGCATACAGAAAATTCTCAAAATATTTAAAGCATGAAATCAAAATTATATACAACAGATTCTCTATAAGTATCTCTATTTGATAACTAACAAACAGATTGAAAGTGTTCACTTTCTTGCCATTCTCGACAACCCAACAGTACCGAGCTCAGCTCGCCTCACTATAAAATTATTCGTCCTCTTCTTGGCGCGCCGCTGCAACAGCAGCGCACGACCGAGGCTGATCGGATCTCGCCACCATCGATGGAGCTCGACAACGTGGCTCGCCACGGATTCGGCAAGATGGGGTTTGGGTAAATTGCTCTTGCTCCTGTTGTTGTTCTTGGACAAGAAAAGCTTGGGTTTTTTCTTTCCTTGAGCTACTTGAGCCCATGGCGCGCGCGCAGATGCAAGCACTGCAGGAGGAGGTGCAGGGCTTCATGGTTTTGATCTTGCCGGTTTTCATGCAAGGCGCCGCGATCTTGCCGGTCTTCATGCCTAACTACTTTGATTATTTCTTGTGGCTCATATTCATGCTTAACTATTTTGATTATTTCTTGTGGCTCATATCGAGTTGTTACGTCAAGTCAACATGCAAACAGAATACAACCGATGTAACACTGACACGTAGCTGATGACCACCTCGGCCACCACATGCCTACTCGATCGCTACCTCCCATCATCATAGTAGATGCAGCATGCTCTATATATATGGTCTGGGCATGTCACAAAAAGATGAGGTCTGAAGTGCATTCAAGTAAGTGATGAATTGACAGCATAGAAATTATTGTCATACTATTGTCTCAGACCATTCATGATGCCTCATATTCATAATTGTGATTTCTATTACTCAGGCTTAATTTCTTTTATTTTTCCTATGGTTAAAGATGGATAATTTTAATGTTGTTAATTGAGTAATTAATGCGAAGTTAATTAAAATTATATGATTTTCTGCAGTCTCTCACACGCGAGAAGGCACTAGTGCTGTCCGAGGACATTGGCAACGTTTTTCAGAATGAAACAACGTAGCGCATTGATGCGTTGTTACTTGGAGTCATTATATGACAATGATGTTGAGTTCATTGCGGATATACTAAATGTTGCAGACAGTGGTAACGATGGAGCACATATTGGTTCAGTACCTGGACATCGAGTTATTGAACGAAACAGACTAGCGGGTCATGTTAGACTCTTTGAAGATTATTTTGCTGAATATCCTACATACAATCCAATCATGTTCAGGCAAAGGTATTAAACATTAATTATTGTAGTTCTCAAACTTTGAATTAAGTATTCATTGATGGCATTGTATCTATTCCAGGTTTCGGATGGGTCGGGCATTATTCTTACGCATCAAGGAAGCCGTTGAGGAGCACGATGAATATTTTGTTTAGAAAAGAAACGCGGCTGAAAAACTCGGGTTAAGTTGTTTGCAAAAGGTAACGGCGGCAATGCGGATTTTAACCTATGGGATAGCAACTGATGCGACAGATGAGTATGTGCGAATTGGCGAAAGCACAGCTAATGAAAGCTTGAAAAAGTTTGTGAATGCGGTTGTGGAAGTTTTTGGCCAGCAATATCTTCGGTCGCCAAATGAGAATGACACAGCGAGACTATTTTCAATTGGAGAAAGTCGAGGTTTTCCACGAATGCTCGGATCCATAGATTGCATGCATTGGAGGTGGAAGAATTGCCCAAAAGCATGGCACGGACAATTCACTGGACATATGCATGAGCCTACAATTATTTTAGAAGCCGTAGCGTCACAGGATCTATGGATATGACATGCATTTTTTGGAATGGCGGGATCTCATAATGACATAAATGTGCTACAACATTCACCTTTGTTGGCAAAGCTAGCAGAAGGGCAGGCTCCAAAAGTCAATTATACTATCAACGGACATGAATATACAATGGGATATTATCTTGTTGATGGTATTTATCCTAATTGGGCAGCCTTTGTGAAAACTATTCCTATGCCACAAGGAAACAAGCGAAAGTACTTTGCCAAAGCACAAGAAGCCGCAAGGAAGGACGTGGAGCGTGCTTTCGGCGTTCTTCAAGCTCGCTTTGCCATTGTTCGTGGTCCTGTTAATTATTGAGATCAACATACACTTGGTCAAATAATAAAGACTTGTATGATTATGCATAACATGATCATAGAGGATGAGAGAGAAACAGAGTTTGAACATGCCATGTTTGATAGTGTTAATGAACCAGTAAATGTATCTCATGAGCATTCACCTGAACTCCATGAGTTTATAGAGTCATAAAGGAAGATAAAGGACAGAGGAGTGCACTCTCAGCTTCAGGACAATTTAGTTGAGCACTTGTGGAATTGCTATGGTGACCAGTACTGAAGAAATAAAGGGATTGTTTCCATTTACGAATTGTGTTTCTCATCGTATTTAAAAATATTTGTGTCTGTTCATGAAGAAAAATTGTTTAATCTCTGAACCCATTTTTGAATATCTCGTCATCATATTTAAATTTCTGAACCATTTTTGAATATATGCTCATCATATTTAAATCTCTGAACCCATTTTCGAATAAACAAGCATTTGAAATTGCAAAGTACTGTACATGAACTGAAGAATTGAATCAAGTTACAGTGAGTTTGGATGGAATGTCTGAACATTTTTATAGTGCTGTACATTTTCAAGTGAAAGAATTGATTCAAGTAAATTAGCACTCGTTCTGTGTAAAAGAAAAGATTTATCAAATTCAGTATAAGGAATTGTTTGGAACACAAGAATTTTGCATTAAATGGTGCAATTACTCAACATGTTGACATTCCACTGTTGCAAACCAGGCCTAAAATGCAACAATACTTCTGTCCAAGATGCTATCTCTGGTCCAATCATATCGATCATCTGGCATAATATGTCCTCAAAAAGCAAAAGTTCTTGTGCCTTGCACTCCATCCGGTGCAATTGCTCCTCATAGAAAAATTGCATTTCATTGGTGATTAAAATACCATTTCCATCAAGGTCAATGCACTTAAACCTGTAAAAATTGTAAAAATTGGTTCATATGTTCAATGAATACAGTAACATAATTTTGGAAATTTGTATGTTCACTGTTGTCTTCAATGCCTGGACATAAAATAGGACAACAGCTGGTTCCACCACACATTTACATTCTAAATTAAATAGTGACAGTAATATCTTAATCAAGCTAAGTGAGACAGAATATGCAAATGCATATGAAGATAAAAACTAATAGTGCCTACCAATGACAATTATCTACGCCAATAGAACATACTTACCAATATTCAAGGTTCTCTTTATCAATCAAAAAATCATGATCTGTGTCCAACTCCCAATATTTGCAGTATATCACATAGAAGTGCTCATATGAGAAGTATCTGCATTAGGCATCAGAAAATTAACACATTTCCAAAAAAAGTAAAATTCTTGTTTGATTCTCGCATAAATAAAATAACTTGAACCCGTTCTCAGAGCCAGATTTGATCTCTGCACGCAAAAGGTCTCCAGCACTAAGATGAGTGAATCCAACGTGTTCAACACTGTTCGCACACTGTGTGCCCTTTCCACTCCCAGGACGCAAACACTGTGTGCCCTTTCCACTCCCAGGACCACCTGTATAAATTCTTGGTTAGAAATAGAAGAAAAGAACTATCTATTTACTTATATATAACTACATAAGTGCTTAAATTTTAACATATCAATCCATTGCATATCTGAAGTTACCTATAAGTTCGTTTTCCTCTAATATGGGACTTACATTATAATCAAACATAAACTAGAAGGTAAGGAGTTACCTATATCAAACACAACTGTAACTTTCTTGTCACCCAACATGTTGTCAGTGACCTCCTGCATGAGGGGCAGATTTCACCCATAAGACAAGCTATGGATTGCATAAATTCTAGTATGAGGCAAGGATGTAAACTTACAACAAAGTATTTTCTTACCTGCTGTTTATTGTAGGTAAACATACTATTTAACCTCCAGGAAACAAATAAGGGATGTACATTGGAGCATAGAGATTTAAACCTTCTATATGTACATAGATTATCCCAAAAACTAAATAATGCAATGCTGAAAGGAAACTTTAATGTGCTGAACAAAATAGTTCTATGGTTCTATAAAATAGTCAACAACAGAAAATAAAATGCATCTTATATCACAAAGATTAAAGAAGCCAACAACAAAGTGCAGCTCCACTAATGAAAAAACCATTCCACTACTGAAAAACAGAAAACATACTACTTCCATCATAGCTTTCATCCTTTAACGTCATGGCCACCTCTGAAATGAAAAGCAGGAAACATATTAACATTCCTCAAACTGAAGCTATTGGGACCAAATTATCTGGGACTGATGTTAACATGTAGTTTTGTACCTATAAATATGGTCTACACACCAAAGCGACGATTCATTATCTCTGCTTTTAGACGCTTGTAGTATTCTTGAAGCTGGCCCGACATTGAGCTCAAATCTAAAGTCATTATACGCTCTTCATCTATCATACGTTTCCTTTCAACATCTTTAGACCTTGCCTCTGCCTCCTTCTCTCTCGCAGCAGCCTCCTTCTCCCTCGCAACAGCCTCATTTTCCCTAACAGCAACCTCCCTCTCTTTCACAGCGACTTCCTTTTGTCTAAGTTCCTTGTCTGTTTCAACACGCTCTTTTTCCAACAAATATAATTGGGAGAATCTTTCATCGTCTGCCATTTTTTTCTTCTCCCATAAGATGTCCATAGTTGCAACGTGTCGGTCCTCGCGACCTTGACGTAAGCTTGCTTTCGCCCTTTTTCACTCCTGTTGGTCTTTCCGATGTGTTGTACTCAGGACTTTGAGAATCGACATCTTGGCCATTACTTGGAGTAGACATTGGAGTAGTTGATTCAGTCAATGCCTTCTGTTTCTTGTGCGTTACCTTTGAAGCCGCTAAATCCCTTTCCTTGTCAATCCATTTTTGTTGATTCCTCAACTCGTTCCAGCAATGCATGAAACCAAAAGCCTTATTGTTAGGATCTTCAGATTTGAATAGATTTTGTGCTGTACAAGCTGTTCAAAAGGAGAAATTAAATTTGAACTCCAATACAATTATAAAAACACTTATTCTTCCTTGCGTACCTTGTCTTGAACTGTTGTGCCACTTTGTCTTCTAGCTTCTATCCGGCTTAAACAACCGGAAAATCTGTTGACAGCTTCTTGAATATGTTGCCATCGCTGCGTAAGGGATTTTTGAGAACGGTCCGAGTTGAATGTCCTGTTGGCATGGAAGTAGTCATATATCCTACCCCAATAGGTGTTCCTGCCTTGATTGGTTCCATTTATTGGGTCTACATTAATGTTGATCCATGCTGAAACCAAAAGGACATCCTCCTCTTCGGTGAAATTTTTTGATCGCTTTTGATTTGATCTTCCAAGAGCAGTGTGATCATTGTTACCTTCATACGAAGGAGCTTGATGAGAGAATTGAGAGCTAATACCAAACTCATTTACTATTGCTTATTCATTGTGTGGAGATTGTGGCAATCGGGTATCTACATGGCAAGCTTATCCGACTGGAGGTAGGGATAGATTGTGCCTGCTATATCTGTAAGCCGAACTTGACTTGGGTGTTACGGTTGCCGATAGAGATAAGGCAATCGGCCTATAGTCACGGTTTGGTAAGATTGAGGAAACCGACTTAGAGTAAGATAGGGTTTCCGATCTGTAAGCCCTCCTCCCAAGACTATATAAGGGGGGTAAGGGGCGTCCCTTGAGGGATATATTCGAACACTAGATCTGAGATACGACTTCATAAGCAAGAGCTTTAGATCACGAGATCAATAAAGATACTCGGCGGATCGAATCCACCGAAACAGGAGTAGGGTATTACCTCACGAGAGGGCTGAACTGTCTAAACCTTCTTCTTCTTCTAACCCATTGTGCTTGGCGATCTCGATGCGACCCAAAAATATATTGCCGAAACCAAGTTTCGACAGTTGGCGCGCCAGGTAGGGGGCGCGCGCCGAGACTTCTTCAACAATCTCGCCGACAAGCGTGATGGGATCTCCCTCAAGACTCGGCGACTTCGCCGCCAACTTCGCCGACGACTCCTCCTTCGACTCGGATTCGAACCGCCGGAGGAAAGACCTACTCGGCGCCATTCGGGCTCCCAACACGAGATCTTCGACAATATCTTGAAGACCAAGATACGATCCACCTTCTCCGACGACGGACTTCACTCGGCATCATTCGGATTACCGAATACCGCCGAGATCTCGCGCCAATCTTCTCGCCTCCCGACGGACGCGATCTATTCGACGAAGACCTCTCGGTGCCGTTTGGGTTACCAAATGCCGCCGAGATCTACAAGAAACTCCTCTCCCCGAGTTAGCGGCCATCCACTCGGAGGAGCCTACTCCCCGCACTCGACTCGATCGGAACGATCCAGATCCGGGTTACCCAGATCAAGGGAGGTCGCCGTCATCCTCTCGTCATTCGGCTCCCGCTCATCTTCGAACTCAACGGATACCTCGGCTCCGTCGGCCGACAATCTCTACGGCATCCCTTCCGACGAAGCCGACAACTCCGACCGCCGCATGGATGTGAGCCGAAGTGCTGACGTCCTCATGGCGAGCCGATGAGTCCGACTCAGCCATGGCCAGAAGGCTTGCCGAAGAGGAGCGAGCCAGAGTGGAGCTTGAGCGCAAGACAGCCGAGGAGGATAAACAACGCAAGGACGAGGCTGACAAAAGGAAGCAGGATCTACGTGCGCGGACGATCCGCCGGAGGCCATCCTCCAAACACGGGTTCGCAACACCAACATCTTCCGGACACCGCAGCGAACGCGCCGCCGCGCTCACGCTCTTGGACACCGTCATGGAGACGGCTCCGCCAACGTGACTCCTATACTTGATAAGATAAAGACCATCGTCGCCGCCACGGCTAACGGCCATCCCACCACTTCGGCGAAGGCCGATCGAATCCGTGGCCGAAACGCCAGATAAAAGCCGGCTTCCACCTCTAAAGTCAGGAGACTACAAGAGGCCCGAGCCGGCTCGGTCGTCAACCAGGCCAAGAGGCCCACCTCGCGAGTCTACGCCGAGGTACCAAGAGCGACGGCCGACTCCGCGACAAACGACATGGACGTCCACTCGTCCACCACCGAGTCCGCCGCAACGCTCCAGCCTACCCAACCACCAACCGAAGACCCCGCCGAGTGATCTGCGGAAGTCCTCGATCGCCGCTACCGGGAGCGCGACCGACGCACTCGGGAAGATCGAAGGGGATCACCCGACAGCGGCGACGACGGAGACCGGCCTTCACTCGGAGCTCCGCCGAGTGCATTGGCCGAGTGGCTTTAAGCCCACCGGGATTGAAAGGTACGATGGCAAGACCGACCCCGAATCTTGGTTAACTGTATATACCCTTGCCATCCGAGCCGCAGTGGCGACAATAAAGCCATGGCCAACTACCGCCCGTGGCCCTCGCAAACTCGGCCGAAATTGGCTCACGAGCCCGCCAAGAGGCTCAATCACTCGTGGAGCGAGCCGAGGACCACTTCATCGCCAACTTTCGTGGCACCTTCGAGAGGCCCGCACGCACTTCGACCTCTACAACGTCATCCGGGCTGGACGAGCCCCCGAAGGATTATATTCGGCGTTTCTCCGAGAAGCGCAACAAGATCCCGAACATCACCGATGACATCATCATCGCCGCCTTCCGAAAGGAGTCCGTGATGAGCCGCTTATCGGCAAGTTCGGCGCAAACCACCGAAGACGGTGAAACAAATGTTTGAGACGGCGAACTCATACGCCAAATCCAACGACGCCATTAAGGCCGCCCGTCAAGACCGGCCCGACGAAGGGAGGACAAGCAGAGGAGGAAGCCGAAATCCTAAGAAGGATGGCGGCAACAACGGCAACCGGGCCGAAAGATCGCAAGCGCCGATCCGAAGACCTAGTGGCCGCGACCTCCAATACTCAACGCCGTCCCCGAGTCGCCGCCTACGACGCCATCATGAACGCCCGGTGCACCCACCATCCGAATCACAAGCACGCGGCGAAGGATCGCTTTATCTACAAGCGTTCAGACAAGACGCGCGCAGCTCAACAAGAAGCCGACGACGAGGCTGGCCCGTCCGGCGCCAAGAAGAACAACGCGCTGAAAATGCCGAACCTTTTCAAGACCCATGGGGAGCTCAACCACATCTTCTGGGGTCCGCTAGCCTATGAGTCCAAGTGGAAACAAAAGCTAACCGACCGGGAGGTCAACGCGGCTCAACCCGAAGTCCCTCGCATCCGCGATGGTCGGAAGTGGCCATCACCTTTGACCGCTCGGATCATCCCGACCGAGTGGTTCATCCAGGCGCTATCCACTCGTCCCCGGACCCCGTGGTCCGCAATATCGTGCTCAAGCGCGTCCTCATCGATGGGGCAGCGCCCTCAACATCCCGTTCGCCAAGACCATGGATGAAATGCATCCCGAGGGCCGAACCGAAAGCAAGCTCACCCCCTTCCACGGAGTTATCCTGTGGTCATCTTCAACACCACTCGGCACATCTCCCTCCCAGTCACCTTCGGAGCCCGAGAGAACTTCCGAACGGAGAACGTCACCTTCGAGGTGGCCGACTTCGAAACAGCATATCATGCCATCATCGGAAGGCCTGCGCTTGCCAAGTTCATGGCGATCCCTCACTACACTTACCTCTGCATGAAGATGCCGGGCCCCAACGGCGTCATCACTCTTCGCAGCGACGTGAAGCAAGCCTTCACCTGCGACAAGGAGAGCTGCGACATGGCCCAATCTCGCGAGAGATTACGTGGCCAACAAGAAGTCCGATTGGCTGCATCGACTTCGGCAGAGGGCGAAGTCCCCGCGAAGAAGATAGCCAAATCAGGATCCGGCGACGCCAAGACCAAGAAGATCTCCCTTGATTCGTCTGATCCCTCAAAAACTGCTGTAATCGGCGCCGACCTAGATCCTAAATAGGAAAGCGCGCTCGTCACCTTCCTCCAAAATAATAAAGATGTTTTTGCTTGGAAACCATCCGATATGCCCGGAATTCCTAGGGAGGTGATCGAGCACTCTTTGAACGTCAAAGATGACGCCAAACCAATAAAACAACGATTACGCAGGTTCGCACAAGATCGGAAAGACGCGATCAAAGAAGAACTCGCAAAGCTCTTGGCTCGGCTTCATTAAAGAAGTCCTTCACCCCGATCGGTTAGCCAACCCGCCTTGGTCCGCAAGAAGACAGGGCAATGGCGCATGTGCGTTGACTACACCGACCTCAACAAAGCCTCGCCCCAAAGATCCGTTCGGCCGCTTCGCATCGACCAAGTCGTCGACTCAACACCGGCCGCGAACTCCCGAGTTTCTTGGATTGTTACTCGGCTATCACCGATCGCTTGAAAGAATCCGACCGCTTGAAAACATCGTTCATCACGCCGTTTGGGGCTTACTGCTACATCACCATGCCTTTCGGCCTGAAGAACGCCGGAGCTACATACCAACGCATGATCCAAAGATGTTTCCACGCAGATCGGCAAGAACGTCGAAGCTTATGTCGACGATGTCGTCATCAAGACCAAGCGAAAGAAGACCCGATCGCCGACTTAGAAGAAACCTTTGCAAACATCCGGGCCTTCATAATGAAGTTGAACCCGGAGAAGTGCACCTTCGGCGTCCCGTCAGGCAAACTGCTCGGCTTCATGGTGTCACATCGCGGCATTGAAGCAAATCCAGAGAAGATCAACGCTATTTTAAACATGAAGCCCCCGAGTAACCAGAAAGACGTCCAGAAGCTCACTGGCTGCATGGCGGCACTAAGCCGTTTCATATCCCGACTCGGCGAACGAGGCATGCCCTTCTTCGATCGCTAAAGAAGACAGACGACTTCCAGTGGACCACGTGGCCGACAAGGCCTTTGAAGATTTCAAAGAATTCCTTACCACGCCACCCGTCCTGGCTTCGCCTCAACCCCAGGAACCCATGTTGCTGTACGTCTCAGCCACTCACCAAGTGGTTAGTACGGTCCTTGTGGTCGAACGCGAAGAAGAGGGTCGGGCCCAGAAGATCCAAAGGTCAATCTACTTTGTCAGCGAAGTATTGGCAGGAGCCAAAATCCGCTACCCTCAGTACAAAAATTGCTTTATGGTGTTCTAATAACCGCGAGGAAATTGGCACACTACTTTCGTGGTCACTCGGTCCACCGTCGTCACCTCTATTCCACTCGGCGACGTCATCCACAACCGCGAGGCAACCGGCGTATCGCCAAGTGGGCCCTAGAACCGATGCCGCCGGACTTAATTTTTAAGCCGGACGTCCATTAAGTCACAAGCCTTAGCGGACTTCCGGCCGAGTGGATGAACAGAAGAACACGTGCCTCGAGAAGACCTCCAACACTGGACCATGCACTTCGACGGATCCAAGAGGATCACCGGCTTGGGAGCGGGAGTCGTGCCGATCTCCCGACCGGGAAAGGCTAAGATATGCCCTTCACCTCCACTTCTCCGCCTCACACAACGTCGCCGAGTACGAAGCTCTTCTACATGGATCGCGCCTCGCCTCACTCCACTGGATTCGTCGGCTTATTGTGAAAGGCGACTCCCACCGGTCGTCAATCAAGTGATGAAGGATCGGTCCCGCTTAAATGACACTATGGAGTCCTACCGATAAGAGGTCCGCAAGCTTGAGGACAAGTTTGATGGGCTAGAACTCTCACATGTCCCGAGACATAACAACGAAGCCGCCGATGAGCTAGCACAGCTGGATCTAAGCACGAAGCCGCCCCAATGTACGTCTTTGTCGAACATCTCTACGAACCAACCGTCATGGCAAAGATGGCTCCTAACGAACAAACCACCAACGAAGTCGCCATGACCGACACCGACCGGAGGACGCCGCTCATCAAATTCTTAACTCAAGCAAGAGCGTCGGATGACCGGGATGAAGCGTAACGCGTCCGGCGTCGTTGCCAAGCATACGTCATGGTCGACTCCGATCTATACAAGAGAAGCCCCTCCGAATTCTAATGAGGTGCATCACACCCGAAGAAGGGAAACAATTACTCCAAGATATCCACTCGGGCATATACGGAAGCCACGCGAAGACGCACTCTAGTCGGCAAAGCTTACGGGCAAGGATTCTTCGCTTACCGCGGTCTCCGACGCGGATAAAGTCGTAAGAACCCGCGAAGGCCGCCGCTTTCGCCCGACAAAGCCATGTCCCGCCCAGAGCTTCAAACAATCCCACTTTCCCGGCCGTTCGCGTATGGGGCGGACATGGTTGGCCCTTTCAAGAAAGCTCCGGAGGTTTCACACACCTCTTCGTCGCAATCGACAAGTTCTCCAAGTGGATTGAAGCCAAGCCGGTCGCCACAATCACCGCCGACAAAGCACGGGACTTCTTCCTTAACATCGTGCACCGCTTCGGCCCCAAACGTAATCATAACCGATAATGGGACTCAATTCACGGAGGCATCTTCAAGGAATTCTGCGAAGACTTCGGAATCAAAATCGCTATGCATCGCAGCTCACCCTAAACGCAACGGGCAAGTCGAGCGAGCCAATGGCATGGTCCTTCAAGGCATCAAGGCTCGCGTTTCGACTAAGCCCTTACGCCGGCAAATGGGTCCAAGAACTTCCCTCGGTCCTATGGTCGTTACGAACCACACCCGTCGGCCACCGGCCAAACTCCTTTCTTTTTTGGTTTATGGCGCGAAGCCATGTTGCCAAACGAGATGGAGTATGAGTCCCTCCGGTCCGCAGCCTTCAACGACGAACGCTACGACCCCGACCGAGTGGATGACCTCACCCGATTGGAAGAGGCCCGCGAGGCGCCCTCATCCAATGGCCAAATACCTTCAAGGGCTCGAAGATACCACGCCGCAACGTGCGAGCACGAGCTTTCATTGTTGGCGACCGGTCCTACGCAAAATCCGACCACCAAAGACCGACACAAGTTATCTCCCTTATGGGAAGGACCGTACATAATCGCCGAAGTGACTCGGCCGGCATACCGGCTAAAGCGCGAAGACGGGTCCATGGTGGAGAACTCTGGAACATCGAGCATCTTCGACGATTTTATGCCTAATTTGACTAAGGTCTCATGTTTTCCTTGACCGCCAACCTCAAGCAAGATGACTTCTTGAGTTAGCAATGGGGAGTACACATGTCAATAAAGCTCAAGTTTTCCTCATCAACTTTTGTGCATAATTTGGTTTATCATTGTTTAATGTCCTTCGACTCGAGCTCAGTGTCTAAGGACTGAGAGTTTTCCGATGACCTAATCGAGCCTAGGCTTGATGACAATGACGAAAACTACTTAAGAAATTTCACGCAAAAGCTCGAATCAAGGCATTGACATAAATAAACTAAAAAGAGTCACAAAGTTCCACGTCACAGTGTTACGGTTACATGACATTTACAAAGCAAAGTCGAATACAAATCGAGCTTGAAGTTGTTTACTACATCAAGAGATATCTTCTTCGCCGCCTCTTGCGCCTCACTTAGCATGTCTAAGGCCCGCTCGTCCGTTGTTCCCTCGCGAAGCCCTCCCCGACCGAATGGATATCCACTGGGGTAAAGGGACTTGGTCTCGAGCAAGAGCGATCACCCCATGCTGCGCTTCGGTGATATTCTTCGTATCGTTCGGGAGCCACCGAAGCTTGTCGAAGATCTCGATTGGCTCAGCGAGCCGGCCCCAACTCCTTGATCGAACAAGGACAAGAAGATCGGCGTGGCGGCGTTGGCGACCTCTTCCCGTATCTCGTCGCTGGATTTGATCCGCCCAAGCAAGACGGCGTATTGGGCTCTGGGTCTTCATCTTATAAGCGCAAAAAGTCCCGCATCATTCAAAGCACTCGGAAATAAAGCAAAGACACGAAATTCGACTTCAAAAAGATTACCTTCAAATTCGGCCTCCATCTCGGCCTTGTCAAGGCGACCGCTTCACTGGACTCTGAAGCGAGTGGACCTCCGAAGAATTTTCTACAACGAAAGAAGATTATCAATAGCCAAGACCAACATGAGAATCATGATGAAGCCGGGAGAGGCGGGCTTACTCCCAATTGATCTCGCGGAGGTCGAGGTTCGCTTCCGAAGCTCCGCGATCTCCCTCCTTAAAGCCGCTTCTCTTGATGCGGCCTCCTCCCGAGTGGCCTTCACTGCCGCCGAACGTCCTCCAAGGAGTTTAAGTGGGGGACCACTTCTCCAAAGACTTGATTTTGCCATTGAGCGGCAATATTCTTCTGCGACGAAAGCAGTGGAGTGATCGACTGAAAGATAACGATGATATAATCAAAGAGAAAGACAAAGGCTTACGTTGAGCAGTCGGGTGGCCTCATTCAGGCTCTCGACAAGGGCATCCCTTTCATCTTTTCGGCTTGCCGGTCTAGGATGATGCCCTCGTCTCTCGCCTTCCGAATCCCACCACTCGATTCGATCGGGGAACCCAGTCTCGAAGACGCAACCTGGGATCTCTTCGATGTGGCCGGCAAGCAAGAAAGACAAATGAAGACATGAAAGATTCAAAATCGAAAGAACGAAGGAATGCTTCGAAGCAAGTCTTATCGGTTTCGGTGGCCGCCCGCCTAGGAGGAGCTGGTCGGCCGGCCTTCTTCTTCCGGTTCTCGCACCGAGTGACCCCAATCGGGCGCTTGGGCCGCAGCGCGGTTCCCATACTGTCGGCGGTTTTCGCGGGATATCCCGACCGCGCCGGGGCTCCTTCCTAGGGGCGTCCTCCTTCGGAGGCGAAGGATGTTTCTCCGGAACGCTCGCACTCGGTTGCGGGCTCTGGGGTTTTGGCTCTACTGGCCTTGGCACTTCGGGAGCAGCGGCCGGAGTCGGCCCTTCACCCTCCCGCAGGATCTATGTCTTGGGGCCTCCCGCGAAAGTGAATACAAAGAAAGATAAAGAAAAGTTTTCCGCGAAAGAGTTCGGGACTTTGGCTCCGTAACATACCGGATGATCGGCGGATCTTCGGCGCCGTCCGCGGTGATCGCCTTAGAGGCGGGGTCTCGACCGAAGGAGCCGGACGTCGTCATCCGACCTTCGATAATCGCCTCCGTTTGCTTGCACGTTTGTTTGAGTCCTCACTCGCGCCGCTCGTTTCCCGACCGGGTCACTCGAATCTTGATCCCGCCGCCGGTTTCTTGGCGGGCGATGCGGCGCGTCGTCATGAGCCACCTTGTATGGCATGGAGGTGATAGAGGCGTTTTCCTGCAGAAGAGAGAAAGTGCAACATTAAGAGACAAGATATCAAGATTGAAAGATACTATAAAGCAACCAGTCGGCTTACCGGAGGAGGAGGCCGGTGGATGCCGAATGGAAGGATCGGCGTAAATGAGGGCCCGCTCGACCGCAATCCTGGATGAGAAGAGTTTGTACATCCGAATCTTCGTGATCTCGTATGTGAGTGGATCTCGGGTCTTCCTTGGCTGGGTCCGTCCCGCCTTCATACTCGAAGGCCGGCTTCGACCGCTCCTTGATCGGCGCCGCCGGCACACGATGAAGTGCCGAGTGATTTGTTCCCCGCGAAGATTCCTCTCGCTTCATCGCCAGGATCTTCGCGAGCAGATCGTTGGCCTCATCCCAATCTTGGGCTACCGGCACGGTGCTCCAAGACGGCTTGGGGACAGGGGGAAGACCGACAAAGGCGGGCAGACTGGGTTCGAGATTACTGATGTAGAACCACTGCGTGCCACCTTTGTTGGAAGATTTCAAAGGGAGAGAAAAGTAGTCTTTGCGGAGAGATCCGCGAAGCCGGAAGCTCGCTCCGCCAACAACGCAAGGTTGGTCCTTGTTTGGATGGGGTTTCGATAGAACATACGACTAATAGATTGAAGTGAGGAAGAATGCCAAGGAAGGTTTCACACACATGAATGAAGAGTGCTATGTGAAGCATTGAGTTGGGGTTCGATGGTAGAGGTGAAGCCCATAGTAGTCCAGAAGCCCCCGAAAGAACTCGGAGGTGGGAAGGCTGAACCCGCAATAAAAGAAGGAAGTGAAAACGACGAGCTCACCGGTGTTTGTGGTCGGGAAGTCCTCCCCGCCGCCGGCGCCATCCCACAAGTTCCTTTGGCGGAAGCACGCCGTGCTTCACCATCTCCTAGAGGGTAGATTCCCTCACATCCGAGGCGGCCCATTGATCGAACGGAATCCTCTTTTCCTCCGCCATGAGAGTGGAGTTGATGGGAAGTGGATCTGGATGGAAAAAGTTGGATCTTTGGCGATGGAACGAGGGAGATTTGGCTGTGGAGGCTGGTTGTTGCAGAGAGCGAGCTCCTAGATGGATGGATTTGGGAGTGCGCAAGTCTAGGGTTCTCCGCGGTGAGCTGGTGAACAGTGCCGTGAGAAGGGGAATCGTTTGGAAGATGAAGAGGCGGGACGACCTCGCATCTTTATAGAAAGATTTGAGGGTTGCGCTAGGTTTTCGGCGAGTGGGCCGAGCCCATAAGAAAATCTACGGCCCGCCTAAGGTGTGGTCCGATACGTGTCCTTAGGGACTTAAGCGGATGAGCTTAAGCAGATTTGCCCTGGCAATATGCGCGTGTCCGAGTGCCCTATACCTTTAAAGATCCTTCCATACCGCGGTTTGCCTGACTTCATGAGAAGCTGGCACGATGCAATTTGGAAGGTGACCAACAGCTGAGTTTTTATAGCCGCCTTGGTGAACAAGGGCCGTTTGGTTTTTTGGCATTTGGTCGGGTAATCTTACCAATGCTGTTTGTTTTCCACCTTGGTGAAGATCTTTATAGATTGAGACCAAGTATTATGGCAAAAGCTATTTAATAACTTGGTCATATTTTTCATATGAATGAAAGGACTTGTTCTCCCATGAGGGATGAATGAAATACTTATTCCGGGATTACTCGGGCAAATCCACTCGGATGAGCAAGAGCTTACCGAGTACTTTTTACCCATGAGGGTTGATTGAATTATTTGTTCTGAGATGACTCGGGCAAATTCACTCGGATAAGTATGAACTTGCCGAGTAACGAGATTTCTATGATTGCTTTAGCATGAGCTAAGCATCTACATGAGAATAATTTTTTATAGTTCTTGACTATATGCTTAGCCTATTTTTGACTAACCACATAGTCGGGGGCTACACCTAATTAGGTGCATCAGGAGATGCACCTAGATATTTATTTTTGAGAATTTTTGAGATATTTTTCAGCCCTTCACAGTCTTTGGAGCCACTCGGGAAGATTCAGGCAGAGATGATGGAATCACTCGGCGCCAAAAGCACTCGGTCAAAGAGATTTTTTGGTTGAGTGCTGCTTTGGTCTGAAGCTGAGTTGTCTCGTCGACTGAAAAGGACTCGGGGGCTACTGTGGAGATTGTGGCAATCGGGTATCTACATGGCAAGCTTATCCGACTGGAGGTAGGGATAGATTGTGCCTGCTATATCTGTAAGCCGAACTTGACTTGGGTGTTACGGTTGCCGATAGAGATAAAGCAATCGGCCTATAGTCACGGTTTGATAAGATTGAGGAAACCGACTTAGAGTAAGATAGGGTTTCCGATCTGTAAGCCCTCCTCCCAAGACTATATAAGGGGGGGTAAGGGGTGTCCCTTGAGGGATATATTCGAACACTAGATCTGAGATACGACTTCATAAGCAAGAGCTTTAGATCACGAGATCAATAAAGATACTCGGCGGATCGAATCCACCGAAACAGGAGTAGGGTATTACCTCACGAGAGGGCCTGAACCTGTCTAAACCTTCTTCTTCTTCTAACCCATTGTGCTTGGCGATCTCGACTGCGACCCCAGAAAAATATATTGCCGAAACCAAGTTTCGACACATTGTTCTCTTGAGCCATAAGGTGACTGAAGTAGTTGCTCGGATACATTGAAGCTACGAAAAAAACAACGATCAAAACATAGCACACAAATGGAACTGCGTTGTTAGTAAAATACTTCATTGATCAAATCAGTTATGAACTTATCTAAAAAAATTACTTAACAAAAATCACCTTGGACATCGAGGTCATCGATTGGTGTGTCTTGTTCGCCTACAGTGTCCTCAATGTCGTCACCGGTGAATTGTGACGAGTCCTCCAAGACAGATGTTGTTCGAGCTGGCGGTCGATTGCATGAAGGCGGTCTGTGTTTGGGTTGCTCGTGGCCGTTGGTGACATTGGGAGGCCGAAATGCCGAATTCCCATGAGCTCCCATTGCCACATACAAAGGATGGACCCGGTGCGTCACTCTGCCACCGCGTGGAATCAGTTTGCCCGATCTCTCCATGCTTGCAACAAGGTCTAAAGGCACAAGACCTTAATTAATATTCCCGCAAATTATCCTTATATAACTTTAGCAAAGATTTTTGTACGAAATTTGATGATTTTGTCAAGTTTCTGTCAAAACCCATCCACATCAGTTGCTTGACACTTTGGCAGTACACAGCATGGTATTTATAAGAAAATAAATCCTTGCTCCAACCATATAAAATGAAAGCTGTGTAGGCCCTTCAGTCATGGACTTGTGTTGCCATCACTGATGAAAAGTTGGATAAGTCCTTGCACGTAGGCTAAGATTATCAGCCAGGCTTGATGCCAACCCAATCAGATTATAATGCCTAATCACAAAGTCTAACCTTTTACAAGTAAGTTTTAACCTAACATTAGGACAACTGCCCATTGTTTGACTGGTACAAGGGTATAGTCAGCAACACCAACAGGAGCACATGCAGGCCTCATGGGATGCACTTATCTTTAGTTTCACAAGAAAATGGTCTACCGGCAACAATTGTAATATACTGGTTAGCAGATGAGACAATGAACCACATTGCAAAGGAAAAGACACGACCGACTACAATAGCAGAAAAGGACTTACTATCTCAGAAAGCATATATGTAAACAGTGACATGATAGTGTAGCAAATACATGTAGATAACATAGTTATACAAAGGTTAAGAGGGAGGGACCACATCATCGCTCCAATGAAGCTAATTATCACATCACTAAGAAGCACAAAGCGATCAATCTATGTCCTTCCTCTAGTGCGAGAAATGTGAAGAAAAAACTAGAACCAAGTAGCATGCCACCAGATTATTTAATTACAGGAGCAAGCAAGAAAAGGAGAGCATATCCACATGAAGTTCATCAGCAAACCAAGAAACCACAGCCTTTGAAACCCAGGCCTATTTGGGGGTCAAGTCTTGCTGCCAAAGAACAAAAGCAATTTCTTCTGAATCAACCAACGAACCAACTCTGCTGCTTCTAGCAGTAGACATAGTACCATTGCAATGTAATGGACAACAATACCTCAAGGACATGTTCATTGGATAGCTCAGGACATATCTTGTGGCACTATGTTACAAACATTTTGAACAAGACCTTCAACAGGAATTTGAGTGCAATTGAAACTATCTCTAACTACTAAATTTCATTCCCCCATAATTAAACATGTACTTTTCACGAACAATATTTCTCGATTATTAATTAATAATCCCTCAATTATCCTTATATAACTTTAACAAAGAGTTTTGTTTGAAATTTTATGATTTTGCCAAGTTTCTGCCAAAACACATCCACATCAGCTGCTTGACACTTTGGCAGAAGACAGCATGGTATTTATACAAAAAGAAAACCTTGCTCCAACCATCTAAAATGAAAGCTACTGTATGAAATCAAACTAAATAGATATCTGCAAATGTATGAAATCAAACTAATTAGATATCCCAAATTTCCGGAGTAAGAATGTGTGCTATATTTACAACATCCTCAAACCAAAGCAGCAGCAGAAGCAGTTCAAGGAGCAGACGCCGCTCACCTGGTCGCCGCTCACCCGGTCGCCGGTCCCCTGGTCGCCCGCGCCCGGTCGCCGCAGAGGTCTTCCGCTCTCCTGCTTGTCGCGCCCTGCTCGCTGCGGCTGAAAAACCCTAGGCGACGGCCTCCGAAGCGGGCTGTAGGCGACGGTTCCTCCGCCGACTACCGCGTCTGCCCTCACTGGCCCTCGTCGAGCTCGTCGCCGAGCTCCACACCGAGCTCCACACCGCCCCAACCCTCACCGAGCTCCTCTCCGGCCCCCTCCGCCCTCTCCGCGTCCACTCAACCCACGAGTCCACCGAGCTCCTCACCGCCCCGGCCCCCTCCGCGTCCACTCAACCCATTTTCGTTCGCGCGCACAAATATGTCGCGACACTCCTTCGCTTCGCGTGGGAGAGACTGTCGCGCGCGCTAAAATGTACCAGAATTAGCATTTTGAGAATGGACGAGCTCTTCTCAATATTGAGAACTAAAATTCGATTTTGAAAATCTTTTCTTTAGAGATGCATTTATAGATTCTGTTGGACTAACTTTTTGGAGTATAATCTCAAAAATCTAGTTTAGAGATTTGTTTAGAGCTTTTGTTGGAGATGCTCTGAGTAAATGGGTCAAAGTATAAGGGATATGCCACAATAAGCTAGAAACATGGCTTTGGGTTACATATGGACATAAAAGAATAAGGCCTCGTTTGGTATTCTCAATAGAATCAGTAGAATCCCTGTCAAACAGGTTGTTTTGCAACTGATTCTAAGAAGAATCATTTCAAGTGGTTCAACAATTTTATATTGGGAGTGAGAATCTCCCGAAAACCAGTTTCTCCCTAGAATCATCTGAAACCAGTTTCTCCCAAGAATCACTTGAAATATTGTTCTAATTATTATTTTATTGTATTAATTTTGATTCTCTCTAGAATCTGATTCAGGAGAATCAGAATCTAGAATCACAGAATCAGGAGCCCTACCAAACGGGCCCTAAATACCTACATTCACCCACTACGATTATGGGCACCAAGTCGGCATTCTCACAAAAAAGGAAAACGAACCAACCGTATATACAGCTGCGACACGTCACGGAGCTGATCTTTACTATCCATCGTGTTCTCCGGCGTGAGCCACGTCGTCATGGGTGCGTCTGTTGTGCGCTTCAGCCACCCACCCTGTATGAGTGCAACCACGCTAGCACTCTCATCACCTCCTCATCGTACCAGCAGCAAGCAACAGCTATGGCGGAGCTCCAGATCTGCTCCCATCGCCTTGAGCTTGTCGTCGTCGATGACCATTCCCGTCCTGACCTCGCCAACGCAACTGCTGATGCATATCAGAGGTGAGAGAAGAGAGAGAAGGGGGAGTAAAGAACGAGGACAGTTTTGTCAAAATTCTTTTTTGAAAATTATACCGAAGAAATAAGTCTCAAATACATAGTTGTGCAGTTTTATTTTTTTATATTTTAAAACGGGTAAACTTAGATGGTGTTTGTTTGAACTTCTGCTTTCAAACTTTTCTAATAAGCTAGTTTTCTGACAAGCTAGCTTACTGGCTGATAATATTTTAATATTAGCTTTTGTAATAAATTTTTATCTTCTCATCACACCAAAATCAACAAAAATTTATTTCAATCGGTTTTCAAGTTTTCTAAACTATCTTTCCACTTTTCAAAAAGACAGCTCAAAAGCATCTTTTCAGCTTCTAAAAACAACAGTTAAAAAGCTATAGAGAAAACTGACCCCACAATTGTGGATGAATGAATTAGATTCAAGAATGAATTAGATTCAAAGGTTTGTAGCAGTAGGGACTAGGGAGAGCAGTGGCTGTTTGTTGAGAAAAGAAAATGTGTGGCCGGCTCATAGGAAGGACAAATGGAGGAAGGGGCTAGAAGCCGGAAAGGAAGGCAAAGAGGACAAGAGGAGAGGAGGACCCATGTGGCGATGAGACGATAAAGGCAGAGGCTGCCAGGACTGGTGGCTGCAGTGCAGCTGTGTCGCCTCGCCTCGCCTCGCCTCGCCTCCTCTGCCTCTGCGCTACCCTATCGAGTCGACTACTGTCGCATTCCAAATTTCCAATCCAATCCAATGGCGCTCACCAACCACGGCCTCGCGCCGCCAGCCGCAGCAGTCTGCTTGGGCCGGGTTCCTCTGCCGCCGCCGCCGCATCAGCTCGCCGTGGGCGGCTTGCGGAGGCAGCAGCGCTCGCAAAGAGCGTGGTGGTGGCCATGGCCGACCTGCTGGGCGACTTTGGCGCGCGCGACCCCTTCCCCGAGGAGATCGAGAGCAACTTCGGCGAGAGGGTGCTGGGCAACGTGGACACCCTCCACAACATCCTCATCCCCACGCTCTCCGTGCTCTCCATCGCGCGCCTCCCCCTCGACCCTAATCCCGCGCCGGTCGACGCCGCCGACGCCCGCCGCCTCCTCCACAAGGTGGTTGGCTGGCGCCTCCTCGACGACGCCCAGCAGGGCAAGGGCATGCGTTTGCAGTGCGTCTGGAAGGTCAGGGACGAAGCCTGCGGCCATGAGCTCGTCGCCAGGATCAACGCCGCGATTGACGGCGCCCCGGCCACCGTCGTCTTCGAGGCCCCCAACCAGGTCAGGGCGGAGCTGCAGACGCCCTCCGCCGGTGGCCTCACCGTCAATGACTTCATCGTCGCGGCTCGCATAGACAAGGTCAAGACGCTCGACCTTATCCCCAAGAAGAGAGTCTGGGCCTGATTAATAATTAATTTCTTCTTCATTCCCCTCCCCTTGTTAATCAATCGACCAATCAATTAGTAATAATTTTTTTTGGCTTTCAATCGCCCTGTAAACTAAACAAGGATGGATTTTTTTAATTTAAAATCTTAGTCTCTGAAGAAATTTATGGGAATTGCCCTGAATTTGTGCCAAAAAAATCCGAAAGAAAGAGACTTATTGGCTCTGTTCGGGAGCCAGGGCTGCCGCAGCCGCGGCCGCAACCACAGCTGGATCATTGTTGACGTTGAGGAGGCAGGTGATAGCCTTAGCTATGATGGCCATCTGGATGGAGTCGGCCGTGAGCTGGGCCAGCGGCTGCTGCAGCGGGACGCCGATCTTGGCGAAGGCGGCGTTGCACTGCTGCGTCAGAGACAGGGCCTCGTCCAGCTTCGCCTCCCCGGCGTCATAGGCGCGATTGTTGATCACGTCGTGCGCGCTGGCAAAGGCGAAGCCGACGCCCCGGTACAGCTTCGCGCACTCCGCCAGCGCTGGCTTGATGGCCGCCGGGCTGCCCCCGGCCTCTAGCTCCTTGATGTCATCGGCGGCGAGGTCCGCGTTGTTCACGCCGACCAGCGAGGCCACCTTGGCAAGGCCCCACGCGTCCGCGTCGTGGCTGTCGCGGTGGTGGCCGAGCTGTGATATGCACATCGCCAAGTGGACGCGCTTGTCGCTGGCGGCCGCGTCCTTGCAAGTGCTCTCCACCGTCGCGTCCACGGCCAGAGCGGCGGCGCTCAGGCTCACGGAGATGGCCAGCACGGCGGCGAGGGCCTTGCTCATTCTCATTTATTCTCGCTTCCTCGCTCTTGCTGTTTTTTTTCTTTTTATATGTGGTTACAACCTGCATCAATTTCTTTGTTTTTTGGTTTTAAGCAAGACGTGTGGACGAACACCCATGTATAGATGGAGGGAAAAGGAGAGATCCACGCGGGCGCCAACAAGTGTGTGGTCGCATGCGGCACAGCGGCAGGCGGGCAATACATGCTCCCGCCAATTTAGGCACTACTAATTTTGTTTTGTTTTCAAACGACATCAACAAGCACAAACTTTGCGACAAATTTAACTATTCGTCACTCTAAAAAGTAACAACTCATCTAAATGCCACTCCTAAATTTATATAAAAAGTCCAAATACCCTTTTAAACTTGGGATAAAAGTCCATCTAACACCTTAATTAAACTTTAAAATCGAATTCCAATCCCTTAAACTTTGTCATAACATTGTAATACCATTCGTATTACCCGTATGATAATTTTATTAGCGTCTTTAAATAACTAATACATATCATCATAGTAGGTCATTTATTTATTATTAAAGTGATGTCACATTTTTATTATATTGGTACTCAGACCAGCGAGCAAGAAGTGAAAAGAATGATTTATGCTGTGTTTATTTGATTTTCTACTTTTCAACTTTTCAGCTTTTTTGAAAAGCTAGTTTTCTTAAAAAACAAGTTTATTGGCTGATGATTTTTTACTATTAGCTTTTGTTATAAATTTTTATCTTCTCAAGACATCAAAAGCCAAAGAAAACTCATTTTAGCCAAACTTTTCACTTTTTATTCATTTTCTCGAAACTAGTTTTCTAGCTTTTCGAAAGTTAGCTCGAAAAGCTTCATGTTTGTTTTAGTTTTTCAGCTCCTGAAAAACAGAAGCTGAAAAGCTACCCAAGAAACTGAAACAAACATGAAAAGTTTTTATCATATATGCATAACGCGTATGTCACGTCATCAAACTCATCCAAGGTGCATGCAAATTTGATTAAAAATGCTTTGTATATGAATGGTAGTGTAAAGTTTGAGGGCTAAATGTCCAGATTTAAAGTTCACTTGCTAAAATGGACTTCAAATTAATGCTTTTTGGGAGGGGGAGGGGGTTGGGTATTTTGGACCTTTTCCTAAAATTACTTTTACATTTTTTGTCATCAGACAAATAAGAGTTCTTAATATAGTTTTTTTCCACTTTCGTCTATGTGGCATGATACTCTTGGCAGGTTTCCTTTGCTACTCTTCCTCTTTTCCTCTTCTTCCTCCTCCCGTCTCCTTCCAATGTGATCCAGCAGGGGGCAGGGTTGCTTGAACCCCCCCCCCCCCCAACCCCAAAACACTCATGGTGGATCCGTCCCTGGTTCCCTCCACTTCTACTAGCGTTCGTTCGGTTTTAACAAGCACCACACAACCGGTTGGTGACTGCGTCCACTACCCATCCATCTAACACCACCAACGCACTCATGCTTAATTAATAAACTCAATTAACACATGATTAATTAAAACATTTATTATTATAAACTTAAAATGGTTCTTAATGATTTTTTTAAAAAACTTCTATATAGAAAGTTTTTTAAAAATTCATACCGTTTACCAATTTAGGAATCATGTCAATAATAATCTAAGCCCCGTTCGTTTCCAATTGAGACGAAGATGAAGTTAGGGAATGGAAAAAAGAAAATCATTAGAGCATGATTAATTAAATTTTAATAATTACAAACTTGAAAAGTGGATTTATTTGATACTTTAAAACAAAATATACCATTTAGCAGCTTGAAAAGCATCTAATAGATTTCGGGTAGAATCAATTTGATCTCATGTGATATACTCCATTTGGATCCAGATTAATTCTCACGCTAACGCTATGGAGCAACTATTTTTCCAAAAAAAACTATTAAAATTTCATGTTAGCGAAAATTATCTTTCTAGAATTGCACCATTTGTGCAATTGAGCTTTAATTCGATTCATGTTTGTTGGAGAAATGGGAATCGGGGTCCCCATTCCTTAGGGACCTATTATACTATGGGCCCACAAGATCACCTTCACATATACAAAATTCATTGTCAAGTCAGAAACCACTAAAGTGGAAGAGGACACCTGGCGTGAGGTCGTAACCGAGGCACCGGGGCACCGGCGTCCGATGTTGTAAAAGGTGAGACCTACAAAATCTATATCTTCAAGGTACCAAGAAGAGTATGGAAACTTATAAGATCTACATCTTCAAGGTGATGAGACAAATATATTTTAATATCAACATTTCCTCCAAGACCATATCCATCATAAACTCATTCATCAATGACATCTTCGAGAAGCTTGTCAAAGTTAACACGACATGTCATCAAGCAACATGAAAGTGCGTGGGGGCCCATGAATACCTATGGGCCCTGGGAGTAGATCATGCCCTAGGCGAGGACCATGCCCGGGAGTGCGGTTTGCCCCGGGATATAACGGTTCGGGGGCACTGATATAGCCTTAACAAGACTGAGGTACATCATTACCATTTTGGAATGCGAGCCTGGCAGTGCTTCTCGTCTGGGCTCGAACTAGAAGCTTCATCAGCGTTGCTCACTACCCGGGCTTAGCTGGGACCAACCCCCAGCAGTCTACGCAGGGTGGTGGGCTTGGTGATGGGACGGCGAGCGGTGGCATTAAGTCACAGGAGAGCGACGCCCAGAGAATTACAACTCGATCACATGCAAAGAAGGAGGTGGCAAGATGCAAGTAATGAAGCAAGCCATTTCACCCAAAGGAACAGGGCCAGAGCGATGTGCCATGCGTCGACGGGTGACTCTTGACTTTGTCGGGAAGTAATAAGTGAAGGGTTACGCGGAAGCTATGATAACTAATAACAAAAAATTTCTAACGTGCAAACCAGAAACCTTGCAAGTAAGGGTCGATAGATCGTTACCGATTGGAGTGAAGTACAGCGGATATAGCCAATCAAGAGCTATCTGATTCGGAACAGTGCCAGCCGATTCCTGAGAACAGCCGATTCGTCGACTCACCTAATCCCTTCTTCGGTCAAATCATTACTGAGAAGTTGATGAAGACCAGTTTTCTCCTATGGAAGGTGCGGATCCTTCCCGCTGTCCGAGAAACCCAGTGCAGCCTAGCAGCCAGCATCCCGTCGACTCGATGATACACTAGGAAAAGAAAAAGTACATCCGAGGTCTCTCATCTTGTCACCAAATTATAAAATCGTCTCTCAACCGAAAAATCATATATATGGCATCCTTCAACTTACAAAACATGGTAACTCTGGATCCTTAGACGTTATTGACCCCGGTTTTGTTCGACTGGCGGCTAAGTCAGTGTGGGACCCACGTGGGCCCCACATGTCAGGGTGACCCATGTCATCACCTCTCTCTTTCCCTTCTTCTCTCCCTTCCTCCTCCTCTCTCTCTCTCTCACTTTTCTCCGTGAAGCGACAGGTGTAGAGGAGGCCGACAAGGCGAGGTGGGAGAGGAGGAGGTCCGGCGACCAACGATGGGCGACACGACAGGGCCACAGGGCACGAATGGCCCTAGGTACTTTGGCGCCATTGGCAACGGGGAGCGCGGTGCATGCGGCAACGAGGATGCCCACAAGAGGATCCCATGAGACGGCGACGAGGGGATCCCACGAGGTGAGGAGGGGAGCTCCCTCGCCAGCTTTAGCTTCTGCCGCCGTCGCCGCACCATGATCCACTTTCTCATACGGTGTTGGACGGAATGTCGCGCCGGGATGATGTCGTCACCTACGCCACCATGGTCCATATCCACCTCAAGTCGCTCGGCGGCGGAAAGCTCGAGAGGAGGCGACGACCACACGATGACCAGCCAACTACGCCGATGTCGCCGCCAAACTACTACACCTTCTCCCACTCGTCGCCGCCCCCTCCTCCTCCTCATCGCCGCTGCGAGCGACAACCAGCGAAGAGGAACTAGGCGTCGGTGGCGACGGGCCGCTCTCCTTTCCCTCCCAGATCTCCACCCCCTCTTCTTCGGCTCCACCAAGCTCTCACTGATGGCGCCCTTGCCTCGACCTCCTCCGTGCGCCCACTACCGTCGGGAGTATGGGCTCCTGCTTTCCTCGCCACGACTGGTCGAGCTCGATGATGTCGCGCCGCCGACACCCAGCTCCTCTCCGTCGTCAGAGCTCTTCTCCCCGCCCATATTCGCCAGCGTGCGTCGTCGCCACCAGCGAGGGCCATCGCCGGCCTCCACGCGCCTCCGGTTCTCCCCACCCGTCGTCAGTCGCACTCCTCCCTCACCAGTTGTCGGCCGGGCCTGCCACGCCAACCCTTCTCCCCATCAGCCGTCGCGTGCCTCAGATGGAGAGGACTGGAGGAGAGAGGAAGAGAGGTGGAGAGAGAGAAGGGAAAGTAGCGGGAGAGATTCTCTGACTTAAGTCAGGTGACTTTGGGTCACTAACATGTGGGCCCATTTCGCGATGGACCCACATGTCAGTGATCGAAAGTCACTCTGACTTAAGTCAGAGAATTCACGCCCGGAAAGTAGTTACTGATATGTGGGCCTCACATGGGTTTCACGATGACTCGGCTACCAAGTCGGACAAAACTGAGGATAATATCGTCTAAGAACTAAGAACTCAAAGTGACCCCTAGTGGTGGCCAAATGGGCCGCACGGCACGGCCCGGCCCGGGCACGGCTACGGCACGGCTCGTTAGGCACGGCTACTGTGACGGGCCGTGCCGTGTCGGCCCACGTGCGCGCCGGCCCAAGCACGGCCCATGGGTGGCCGGGCCATGCCCGTGCCGGCACGGCACGCCAACAGCCCATGGGCTGAGGCGGCCCGTTTAGCTCGGTAATGCGAAATTACCATTTTATACAAGTAGATTTGTAATGGTGCTACATACACTAAGGGCATTCGGTAAAATCACATATTTTTGATTCATCTCCATCCCTAACCCGCTAACCCTAACTCAAGTCCCTTCTCCGCCGATGCCGTCGGCCGCTCCGCCGACGCCGCGCGTCTCGCCGCTCCGCAGCCCGCGCTGACGCGGCCGCTTCGCAGAACGCCAAGGCCGCTGCTGGGCGGCCGTGTTTTGTCGCTCCGTGCCGACAAGCCGGCTACCTCCGCGGCCGCCGGCCGCTCCGCTGACGCCGCGCCGCGCTCGCTCCGCGCGACGCCGGCCGCTCCGCGCAGCCGCGCCCGTCGCTCCGCGGAGACGCTGTTGCTCCCGCGACGCCGCGCTGCGGCGCGGCCGCGCGCGCTCCGCGCGACGCGAGCCGCTCCGCTGACGCCGGGCCGACGCCGAGCCGCCGTCCTCCGCGTCACGACCCGCCGGCCACTCCTATGGCGCCGTGCCGCCGTGGGCCGTGCCGCACCCAAACCGCACGCACAGTGAGCCGTGCGTGCCGCGCCCACGGCTCGACCGGCGGCTTCAAGCACGGCACGCCCAATCGTGCCGTGTCGGCACGGCCCATCTCCATTCATGCCGTGCCATGTCGGGCCCATCAACAGTACAAACGTGTCCGTGCCGGTCCACGACAGTCCGGCCCATCTGGCCAAGTGACCCCTGGTTTTCGATTAAGGGATGATTTTGTAATTTGATGACAAAACGAGGAACCTTAAGACGTACTTTTTCCCCCGCAAAGGAAAAGGGGGAAGGGAGAGCAGGAGGCGGCGGCGGCGGCGGGAACTGGCCTCGGCGGAGCCATGCCGATGCCGTCGCGGGCGCGGCGCAGGTCCAAATCCCGGTGGCCTCTCAGCGAGCCCCCTCCCGGCCTCTTCCCCGCTAGGGACGACCTCCTCCGCCTGCTCGCCGTCCTCTCCATCGCCGCCGCAGCCGCCGCTGCCTGTAGCCTTCTCAACCGCCGCCCCAAACCCTTGTGCGACAGCGGCGGGGACTTCCACTCCACTGCGGCCTATACCCAATTTGGTGGTGACTCACTGATCTCTCGCGCGTCTTCCTTTTCTTTTCTTTTCTTTTCTTTTGGCTAGCTAACAACACTAATAATACACAGATTCATGCCAACCATGCCCTCCCCATGGACGATGCGTAGACGGAAATCTCGAGTGCGTCCAGGGATTCAACAAATATGGCAACATGTGCATAGAGGATGGGCTGGTCAGCCAAACTGCTACCAAGATTGTACTGCCCCTTTGCTCTCTTGTTCTTTTTTTTTCTTTTCATTTTGCTATGCATACCTTCCTTTTACTGCTTCTCCACATATCTATATAGTCACAGTTGCTAGAGCGGAGGATCTGCGATCAATATGCCCGTGCTTTATGCGGTCAACCTGCCAAAATCTTGGTCTGTTTTTGTTTTACTGCTCCTCATCCTCATGTTCTTCATTACGACTATGTCCCCCCTGCTTTCCATGTCCTCATGTACTTCTGTTGCCTCGCTTTCAGTTCCAAGAGCACGATATCTCAAACATGGCTGATGAGCTGTTATCCAAGGGTTTTGATGGCCTAAGTCAGGATGGAGCAAAGGTTGCAAAAATTAAGGTTCTGGACAGTGCGCGGGCCTTCTTTGAGAAAACATTCAGCTCCGACGGGTATGCTTTACCACTACTTCTCCCCCCATCTCTGACTATATGTACGGTACCTTTACATATGTGCTGTTTCCCCTTTCTTGTTTAGAGTTGAAGAGTTTAAATGTCCAGAGCTGGTTGCCGAGCTTTATAGGCCCCTGACTTGTCAAATTCGGCAATGGATCTCTAGAAATATCATGCTTGTGATAGCCTTTGGTGTCCTGGTACGTCTATAGCATTACCATCTTAGTCATGCAGTTTGTTTAAAGGCAGCTCAATTGATTATTGAACCCAAGTTTTCAGCACTGCTCTGGATTCTTTGGAGTATTTACAAGAGACAAGCATTATCAAAGAGGGCCGAACAAATATATGTTCAGGTATGAAATTCCTCTCTCTCTCTCTCTCTCTCTCACCATTCTTCCAGTTCTTTATCCCATAACGAAGGGTTATTTGCTGCTAATTTGCATAAAATGACAAAGTCTGATGTACTGTTAATAAATAAAATATGCCATGCAACTTATTATATATGGTTAATTCATTGCATTGCTATGGGCTAATTGAGTTATCGAATGGATGAACTGTATTGTAAACGTAGTTCTTGCTGGCAAAATTTGCTTGGAGTTACTGCAGTACTAGCATTCACTTTTCTGGCACAAATTCACTAGTACGTCCGCAGTTCGACCATCTCTTTCACCTTTTCCAAGCATGAGGGAGGTGGTGGCTGTGGGGAAAGGTGGAGACTTTCCTTTGTCCAAAAAACAGCAGTACATTATTTGTTTGTTGCATTTTAATTTTTCCATAACTTCTTTGGACCTTCTTGTATTTGTCTTTTGCCTGTTCTCATACAATAGGTGTGTGAGGTCCTTGAAGATAATGCCATAGATGCAAAGATTGGCAACTCTGAATGTGAGCCTTGGGTGGTCACGTCTTGGCTGCGAGATCATCTGCTAGTTCCACAAGAGAGAAGGAATGCTTTCCTTTGGAAGAAGGTAATTACCTTGCAGTATATTCCACTTAATTACATAGATTTTGACATGTATTGATTAGCATTACCCAGATTCGAATTCTTAAAGGAAATCCATGGAGTTGCTATTTTTCTGTAAATGTTACATATTATTAGATGAAAGTACGTCATATTTTCGAGCATCTGAAGCAATAATTCAAACATTTAAAATGTTTAGAAGCAATGTTTAAACAATGGGGCATAATAAAATTCAATAACATTTGGTTTCTTTGGATAACCGATTAGGTTACTATGTAATATTTGAGAAGGCACTTGTATGCGTTACATTTTATTTTTTGATGGCGACAAATTAAATTTCACATTTTTTTAGTCCTAGGTGTTCATCATTACTTACACAGCTTTTTCTTCAGTTGCTCCCATGGTATTTTGTTCTTTGACCACCGTTGCTGTTGGCTCAGCACACATAATTTCCTTGCTGCTGCCAGTTAAAATGCTGTTGAGGGAATGGCTCAAGCAGCACACATGTGCAGCTTTATTTCTGAGCAGCAGTTGACATGAGCCTCATCTTTAACTTATCAAAACTTGACTACTAAAAGGAAGCGTTGTATGGGCATTAATCTTCTCATGATCTCCTAATCGTCAGATCTGAAACATAGGGAATAGATACACGTCATCCCTCCAAAGTGTTCACCTTGTGAAAAAGATTGGATAGTTATATGGCACTAGAACTACCTTGGGAAAAGGAGAAATACACTGCCCCTAGTTTATTGACAAGTGCATTGTCCTAGGCTCAATATATATACTAGTATATAGGCATAATAGAGAAGTAACAAAATTGCCTCAGCAAGTCGCAACTTTATTGGTCTAACCTTGTAATTTATATAGCTCTGTTGCTGAAAATTTATCATTTCACTCTCCATTGTTGGTAAACTAATTTCCCTTTCTCTGTTGTATTGTGGCATAGGTGGAAGAACTAATACTGGAAGATTCTCGCATAGATCAATACCCGAAAGTGGTCAAGGGAGAGTCGAAAGTTGTTTATGAGTGGCAAGGTACAAACATCGCTCCTGCTATTCTAATAGCACGGAGTACAGACATTAACTAGCTATTCGGTGGATTGGAAGTATTGACCTGTTTGACAGATAATGTGCTGCTATTTTATTTCGTCGAGTAAATTACCTAGTGCTAGCTCATTGGATGTTCTTTTGTGGTTATATTGGTGTGTTTGCTTGTAGCGAGCGGCTCGCTCAGTGGAAAGAGAGATATTAAGAAGATGCAAGGTGTATCAGCAGGCAAGTCAAGAGCCGGTGGTGCAGCTGGCGGCGCCACAAAACTTGCGGAAGAACTGGATGCAGGCTAGAGCTGCCATTATGTACGTACAATTGTTTCTCAAGCTAGGAGTATATAGTTAAATTTGTGTGCGGGCTTGATTGAATATTTGAATTAACAATCCCACTAGTAGCTAGTAGTAGTAGTTTGTGATCTCCTTCTCTTTTTTTACAAGTATATCATAGTGTTTGGAATGTACTACTAGTAAACAACTAATGAACTAATGGAGATATTTAACTATTTATTATTCTTACAAAATGGCAATTAAAAATTGTCACTGGATCCACAAGTTATAGACACACGAGGGATCACATGTCATACAAATCCTTAATTGCCACGTCTTAAAAGTGGTAAGTAGTTAAATGTCCAAACCAATGGGTCGTAGTGTACGGTGGTATATGCATATGAATGGTCACTGGAAGATGCTGCTGACAGAGCAGTCGTCGTGAACGCGCCAGATGGTCTCGCCGAGGAGATTGGCGACGGAGAGGACGGTGAGCTGGGGGAAGCTCCGGTGGTGAAGCACGGGGACGGTGTTGGTGACGATAACCTCCTGGAAGAGGCCGCTGGACAGCCTCTCCACCGCCGGCGGGCTGAGCACGGCGTGTGTGCTGCAGGCGTACACGGCCCTGGCGCCCTCCCTGTGCAGCAGCTCCGCTCCCTGTGACACCGTCCCCGCCGTGTCGATCATGTCGTCCACCATCACCGCCACCTTCCCCCTCACGTCGCCGATCAGGTGCACCACCTCGGACTGGTTGTGTCCCCCCCGCCGCTTGTCCACGATGGCCAGCGGCGCGTCTGAGAGCTTCTTGGCGAAGGCCCGCGCCCGGGCGACGCCACCGACGTCGGGGGACACCACCACCACCTCGTCGGGGCAGATGGTCTTGCTGGCCAGGTAGTCGAGGATAACCGGCTGGCCGTACACATGGTCGACGGGAATGTCGAAGTAGCCGATGGACTGGCCGGAATGGAGGTCGCAGGCGAGCACGCGGTGGGCGCCGGCCTCCGTGATGAGGTTGGCGACGAGCTTGGCGGCGATGGACTCACGGCCACCGCGCATCTTGCGGTCGGCACGGGCATAACCGAAATAGGGGACCACGGCGGTGATGGTCTTGGCGGAGGCGCGGCGGCAGGCGTCGATCATGATGAGGAGCTCCATGAGGTTCTCGTTGGCCGGCGGGCAGGTGGGCTGCACCAGGAACACGTCGCAGCCACGCACGCTCTCCTGCAGCTGCACGTACAGCTCCCCGTCCGCGAACCGCTTGATCTTCACCCGCCCTAGCTCCATGCCCAGGTAGCACGCCACCTCCTGCGCCAGCGTCGGGTTCGCCGTGCCGGAGAAGATGCGCAGGCGACCGCTGGAGCTCGGCTGCGGCGGGACCCCCAGGGCCGCCGCCGCGGGGATCGAGAGCACGTCCGAGTACTGGCTGCCGTAGGCGCCGGCGCCGGCCCCAGCCCCGTGTGGAAGAACACACTGCAAGTGCAAGAATCCCCTCTTTGACCTGCTACTGCTAGTGCTGGTGATGGCATGGCCATGGCCAGCAAGCGAGCACGGCGAGGACGGCGGAGATATCTTGACGAAGAAGGCCATGCGGCGTATCCACTCCACTCAACCGCATCGGTGGGATAAGAAGACGGCATAATAGATTAGAAGCTACTGCTTTGCTGTGCGTTGCGATGGCCCACCAAGCTTCTGCCTCGCGATCCTACTCCTCCCCTGCTACAATCGCTTAAGAAGACACATATTGATCTTTTCTCATTTTTTTCTCTTAACTATTTTGTTATCCTGCAAGAAACCAGACACAAGCCCCTTCTATGTGTAAAATGACTTTCCTCCAAATCTACTACATATGCATTAGCATTTCCCTTCCTAGCCATATGGAATTTCCCGTGAAAGCCATCGAATAAATAAAAACCAAACGAAATTTTTTCGAAAACGCTTTAATTCGGACAACGTTCGCAGGGTTCCTCCTCAAATCATTATGCATGCATAAAAAATTACTATTAATTTTTAAAACAAATTTTCTCTCAAACTACATATCCAATTTATAATTCAATCATATTATTGTATTCATATCAATTAAATCTTTAAAACAAGATTTCACATGACTATATTTTGACGACTTTTTTTTACTGAAATATTTTTCTCCGGTAAGTGAAACATGAAACATCTATAAATATTGTTTTCTAAGCGGTGAAAGTGAAACATGTTTTACCGAATGTTGAGACATTTGAAACATTTTTACTGGAATATTTTTTATGAGTGATGAAACATATGAAATATTTTTATATATGGGATGAAACACCATCCGATAATTTATAAATCATCGGATGTTCAGGTCGTAGTCCCCTCCTTTTTCTTAATTCATCAAAAATAAAATACTATAGAGAAGTATAGGCATAAAGTACATTACTAATAAATCACAAGTCCAAACTCATTTTCATTGGGGAGGGAAAAAAGAAATTTAAGATGGGTCAGTATTGGTGGGGCTATAACTTGTTGGAGACGAGACGGAGCAGAAGAGAAGAAGAGACATGGCAGGAGCACTTGAGGAAGAGTGATAGTCTAGCGCCAGCGCGTGACGGGGGTCGGAGTCTCAGCCTCGGATAGGGAGTTAGGATATTTTTCTTGGAAAATAAATCAGCGGGCTATATACATAGGAAATGCTCAAACAACACACGCTATTCAGCTGCGCTTCTAATAAAAGAAAACAAGAGCATATCACTGATGCAACTGAAAGAAAAAAATTGTTCATCCATCTCTCTTCCGCGCATACCAGGATTCAGTGCACCCAGAAAGGTTACTCACTAATCAGCACTCCAAAAAGGAAAGTACTAGTAGTGCATGCAACTGCGCGGAGAAGTGCTCATCCATTTCCGTTGCATAAATGTAGAAATATTGCTGCTATGTTTTTTTTTGTCGGGAAGGCCGAAGGAGGCCATCCAATTTTAATATTGCTGCTATGTATACACCCTTATACTGATGATAATATACTGTTTATGTACATGTTGACTTAATCTTTCTATCTTCTACGTACAAGTACATACCTACCTTAGGATCATCAAAAATTGTCAGCTGTGTCTTGTACATGGTTCTATGATCTGATCATCCCATTTTGCCATCCAGGAAAAGCGGTGCTAGCTAGCTACCATCTCATGATCTGTTACAACGTGTCTGAGTTTGTTGTTCCTTCCCGTCTGATTTCCTGAATTCTTTGCCGTAGCCTTCTCCTGTGGTCATGTATTTTCCACAACCCATGGCCAAGCACAACGGCAGAGTATATGCCGTGGGTGATCATAGGTGCAAGAATATTGTCTGTCTGCCATAATAAATAACATAATAATTTAATTAATTGTTTCTATTATTGATCGACCCATGAAGCTCAAGACACTTGGGATGAAGAGGCTATACCTGGATCCACTCAAATCCAAGGTAGAAAGCCAAGATTCCTTCAAGAAGAGGGGAATATATCTTCCTCATTTGCCTCCTTTCGTACCATGCTGAAAATCCAAGGATGCAGAGTTCAGTTTTATATCTCTGTAGTGATTAGCATATGGCTGCTACTCTACGATTTTGCTACTGCGACTGTACTAGCTAGTACAAGAATATATATACACCTGCAAATAGTTTCTTGAGATTCTCTCGCCCAGTGTTTGAACGCATTGCTGGTGTCACCACATAAGTAGGATCTGCAATCACACAAATATATCACAACATATATATATATATATATATATATATATATATATATATACATACATACATACATATATATATATATATATATATAACTGTATATAACTTGGTTTTAAGAATTAATGCCACTTCTTTCCAAACAGGAAAGCATGCAAATTAGAGTCAACCTTTTGGGGCAGTAGCCACATAATAAAGTGATCCTGTGAGAGCCGCAGTGATGGCTGCTGCAAACGTTTGAGCAAATGGAACAAATGGAGGCACCATGCCACTCTACACATATCAATCAGCACAGTTAAGATCAGGACAAATATTCCAAAGTCAGGACTCCATTTCCATCGAACTGAAAGTAGTAGAATCCGTACCAGGGATGCAATCCCTCGAGCGTCTTTCATGAGCTCTGTGCCTCTCAGAAATATATCAGCCAACGCACCCTACAATTTCAGTTATATTCGCTCTACAAAGTGAGAATAAGGAAAAGAAAATGCATGCCAATTACTGCACAGATCATTACTGTAGTACCATTTACAATTACAAGCCATGTAGGTAAGGTAAGTACTCCGTAATAGGACTTCGAAAGAAATATAATTAAAGCAGAAATGCAGAATGGACATGAAGCAAATACCTGGACAGCGACACGATAGAATAGTTCCTCTCCAATTGAGCTAGCAGTTACAATGAGAATGAACTGCAAATTTTAAGATATAATTTTAAATCAGGTTCTTCATCAAGCAGTGGTCCATAAGCTAACATCTTAGGAGAGTTTAGATTGGCAAAAGTAGAGAACACTGAAATGTTCAATAAAATCCATATAGTAAACTAAAAAGCATGAGGAAATTAGGCAATTAACCATTTCCTGCACAGTTGGCGGCTAGATAGCATGTAAACTGTATACAGTTGAACTATAGATTTTTCCTATTTATTTGATTTTGGTTTTATTCCAAACTTTAGTTATGGCTGGATCATGTTGACAAGGCCCTTAATTTGTAATATATGCCTAAACTGTTTGAGACAGACTCTCTGTCTTGATTCAAACCATTGTAGTCTAGGACGCATCACAACTGCAGACATATATATCTTCCATTCTTTGCCCTGAATAATCTGATAATTTCTGGTCCTTGAGAGTTGAGTATTGAGAGAGAAGTTCATTTTGACCTTGCTTTAAAATCATGTTTTTATGTTTGGAGTAGTATGATAGATAGATTATTCTCTAAGGGACGTGAGGTAGGGTGAGAAGCATTCTAGAGCTATTAAACATTGTGCTTAATATACATCCTCTTTGGAGACCAGCGGTTAAACTAATTGCAACTGTATTAATTTTAGTGAAATTAAGACAGCATGATCGACTACACACAGCCTAACAACATCAGGTATGTGTGATAGTAGTGAATAATGGTGTGAAAAATGCATGTGGTTCTTAGAAGAATTTGGAGTGAATATTAGAACTAGTGTTGGTATGAGGAAAAAGAAAGGCAGAGAATGAACACAACACCTGCCATGGTGACATGCCATAGAAGAAGCTGCGAAGCTCCTCATCCTCCACATCCCTGATGGCGCGAGCATGAGGTGAATATTTGACAACTTCATCCTGCAGGAAGAAATTAATGAAATCAAAGAGAAGAGAGAGAGCACGTAATAAGTAATATATATAATTACGTACGTCGAGGATAAAGAGCAAAGCCATAATCGGCGGAGCTGCATATCCGAGTCCCTCAACAAGAGCAGAGAGAGATGGATGGAAGCCCCCTGTGCAGTCTATTCCGGCCATCTGGCATATGAATCTCCCAGTAAGTGCCATGGCGGCATAAATCCCTGCACCCATCAGAATTCAGATTCGATTCATTGTATTATTACTTGTTGCAGGAGTATCAATTATATAAAAATGGATACTACAATACCATTCATTTTGGAATTAATTTAAATACTAAAAGTAGATGAAATACTAAAAGTCAATTAGAGTAGATTAGTGTACCAATGCCATAGCTGAGCCTGACAACCGCTCCCAGCCTCTCCCACATGGCCAGCTCCGCGTCCCGGGCAGCGAAGCCCCCGCCTCCTCCGCCGGTGACGACGGGGGCGGCAGGTGGGGCGGCGACCTCGACGACCCTGGGGCCATCTGCAGCCAGGCGGCCGCTCCTCCGTTGGTCGCCGCCCCGGCCCTCAGCCGCCGCGCGGATCCAGCTGCGAACCCGAGGGGCGAAGCCGATGGAACAGTGGGTGTAGCTGAGCCTGAGCTTGCACGGGTTTGCGATTGTGGAGGAGGAGGAGGAGGAGGCCGCCGCAAAAGGGGCCAGCTCCATTAATTCACCAAGATCCCTGGCTGCCTTGAGATTCTACAGCAGCAGCAGAGAGCGCCAAGCGGATCAAAGAGGAGGTGAGACAAAAATTAATGCAGAGCCAAGAGGAGATCAGGAGAGAACTAAACGGAAGATAGATTCTTCTCTAATAATACTCCTATAGCTACTTGTATCTCTCTCCTAGTAGAAGTAGAATCAGACTCATGCAGTGCATCTAGCAAACCAGGCCATTTGATTAATGGGTTTCCGCCATTAGTTTTCTAGTGGCCGCCGGTTTTGCTCTGCAACTCTTTCTCTTCCCTCGGTTTACTAGACTGGAGTATTTTTCTGCTCTACCCACAATTCAATTCTCTCTCTCTCTCTTTTTTTTTAAAAAAACAGCCAGCAGCAGCAGCGAAGGAGCTGAGGAGAGAGGCTGAGCTGCATTTGGTTAGTGGACGGTTGCGGGACGAAAGCGGCGTGGCGCGAGGCGACTGGGCGCCCACGGATGGCAGGGATTTCCCGCGCCCAATCACCGCTTGCCGCGTCAACCAGTTGATAAGAAATACGGATCACGCGCAGATTTCATCCTTCCCTCCATCAACACCCTTCGTTGCTACTATCGTTAATTTGGTTAGAAAAAAACCATTTTACTTGATAGAGCTATTTTATTGGTTCATTTAAACCCTTCAAATATTTTTTTTGTTCATTTCATATCTCAAACTATTAAAAATAAACACATTACTCTTTAAAGGTTTTTTCCCTATATAAGTACACTCTCATCCCAAAATACGAGGTACTTTGTTTTGATAGATGTTTTGATCTATCAGTTAAAATCATTTATATTTTAGACGAAGGAAGTAGTATTTTAAAATGAAATTTGGTAGGATTGATAGATACATTATAACTTATCCCTTAGTATTTTTAGAATCTTTTTATCACAATTTACGTAGATTGGAACCACTAAGATTGATTTAAACATTGAGTTTTGAAATTTCAAGCATTTAGTCATGAAGTAGTAAAGTGAATTATTTTTAATAGTTTAGAAATAAAATGAGAAAAAATAGTTTAGTTTAGGAGGTTAAGTTAACCAATGAATTTCATTGGAGAGTAAAATGGACTTATTTCATTTAGTTATGCTAAGCTGCTCATCTTCAATAACTGCTGATTTGCTTAACTTCGCTCATGTCCGTTTTCTAAATAAACCTTTTATGCTTCTACCACGCATTATGTTAGCGTTATTTTTATTTAAAATGCATTATACTCCCTAACAACACCAGCCAAGATAAAATAATAACATTATCATTTATTTTATGTTTCCTACATATCGAGTAAAATAATAAAATACTATATAATTGAAGTACAGGCCAAGGGCCCAAGGACATGCATCTTTTCTATAGATACATATTTGACATAGAAAAGTTCACTTTTGGCCCCTCATATAAGGTTTGAGTTTGAATTATGTCCCTCGACTACAAAAATACGACACATTTCTCATCTTCCAATATCAGTGCAAATGATGTCCCGTAGTATGGAGGGTGATTTTGGTTGACGTGGTGCCATAAAAAGAATATATAAAACTGTTAACATAAAAATTTGGTACAATTCTTAATTGGATTCGGTTAAGAAAAGAAGTCGATTGATAGATGAAAGTTTGTCCAGATCAAGCTGAATTCAAAGGGAAATCGTGAAGACCATGACAATGTAGTTTTATACTTGTAGTATATCTCTTAAATATGCAGGTTTAGTTAGTTTTCTTTTCTTGTTAGAAAGTTTTATCTCGTTTTCGATCAGGACTTGTGTCAACCTGAGGGTATTAATATGTACACCCGGGATCTTTATAACCTATCTCCACGTATCAATGCAATTACTTTTGACGCATTGCGACCATTTATTTCGGCGAGTTTTTAGTTTCGAGCAGGACTATATCGGTTAAGTTCGATCTCTAGCGAGGAACTTAGCAACTTCACTTGTATCGATGTGGCTAGAACTTTCTCGGTTAAGTCCAATATTCTATTCAGGTTGATGTGAACGTTGCCTATTTGATATTTTTATTCTATCTTTAACCGCATAGTTTTTTAGAGTCATATTAGCTTAGTTAGGACTTTCTCGGTTAGGTTTGATATTCTAACTAAGTTGATGTTTCTCTAATCACATTGCTATTTTAGATTGATCGATATATCCATCACGTTTATATAGATCTATCAGCTAAATAGATTTTTCTTATTATCTTTAATCTTATGTTGTCTCGGTTAGGTCCGATCTCTTATTAATAAGTTTATTTCTACTAAGCCGATAGATTTTTATGCAATGTTTCTTCAGACTTCTAGCCGATGAGTTATTTTGTTACGATTTTCAAGTGTTGCATCGGTTCATATTTCAAATTCATATATTCACTAGTTAAATCTCTCTTTATCAACTTCAATCTTATACAATATCGGTTCAGTCTGATCTATGAAGATTGTATTTGATAAAGAGCGATTTATTGATAATTATGCATGGTTCGGTTCTAGCCGATTATAGCATGAATATCATTGTTTATCTGCTTGTTTGAATCTACATCGAACCAATAGTCGATTGATCAAAACGCCATCAACATCGGCTGGCCTCGCTACATCATATTGGTCTATCTTCTAAGTTGATGATCGGCTTCCTAAGTTGATGATCGGCTCCTTGATCATCGATCTATTTCTATCTTGTTAGTTACAGGATCAAACTAATTAACACCACCTGAACCCGAATTGATAGGACATGTATTGGAGCTAAGCAGACCTCCTAGACCTTCGTGTGATATGACATATTTTGCATCAACAAAAACGTCTGTTATATTAGGTCAAAAATATAATAACTAATTCAAAGACAAAAAATAATATAGAGAAACTATCGCCACGTTCACTTTGAAGGCCTAGAAAATAACCACATTAATCAGAGAAAATAAAAATTTACTGTTAGATCATGTGAGTCCATATTATAATAATATAGGCTCACCAATATAATTATATAAAAAATACAATAATAAGGTTATTATACTTATAGAATAGAAATAGAAACAATAATATATATCAAATGCAACTATATTATCAATAATATGATGTCACAAGAGATGTCAAATCCGAGTCCAAATCTACATAGTATGATCTCAAGAGCAAAAAAAAGCGATGGCATCAGGTGAGATCGAGGGATACGGCGACCACAAGTAAGCTCGAGGTCGATAGCGAGGCATGCTATGACCACAAGTGAGCTCGAGAATGCAGCAGCCCCAGATGAGCCCAAGAGGCCAAGAGCACGACAACTGCAGGCTTGGTTGAGGATAGTGATGTCTAGAGTGGCAAACAAGCTCAAGGTAGGCAGGGGCGATAGGATAGATCAAGTGCATGCGATAGTGGGCAAGCATAAGCATAATTAATTAAGGAAGTAGTGCCGATGGTGTTGACTGTTGAGTGAGTTCGAGGGGTGGTAGTTAACCATGGCTGCAGGTTTGGGTCTAGGAGAAAAAAGGATGAGATAGTAGAGGAGAAAGAGGGAAAAGAAAGTGTATTAATTTTAGGTATTGCGCATCATGATTTTTGGAAAGAAAATATAAACCAAAAAACTAACAGAAATTTGAATCGAGTGCGACAGATAAGATGGGGTGCAAATTTCGGCGCTATTAATGTCAACCAAAAACTATATTTCAAATCACAATTAATATATGCTATGGAATCAATTTCACCATAAAAGTTCAATCCGTACACTACTAATGTAGTGAATAGAGTAATATGCAATAGCCACAATTAAGAAAAAGTAAGTATTCACATGCTTTTTAGAGTTTGATGAACAAAATAAATAGAAATAGAACTTTAAAAAATAAATCTAGCAGCGCAAATGGACATGCACCATGCTAGTTATTATTACACATCAAACTTTAGATTGACAAAATGTGTTATTATTATCTGCACGATAGTTTCAAAATTTAGAGCAACATTAAAAAAAGTAAAAGGATAAGAAATGCCCAACCATGAAAATTAACTTTTTAAAACCAACTTTTTAATAAAACGGAGTGTCGGAACATGAAAATTAAAATGAATTTTCTAGGAGTTACTTGTACTGAGGCATGACGGAAATTGTCTTGGTGCACTAAACGAATTATATAGAGGATCAAAATTTGAAATAAATTGTCTCCTCTTTTTATTTGGATTCCAAATAAGATCTTCAAAACATGGTCAGCCATGTAAGCTGCATGTCATAAGTGTGTACTAAGTTAGAATAAATTTTATGTGCGTGGATTGTTCTGGCCTGGTTTACATGAACTAGCCAAGTTATTGTACAGAACGAGTACTGAAAAATAATTTTAAGTAAGATTTTTATACTTTTCACTATTCTTGGTAGTTAAAAAGTCAAGGATATATAATAAGGGAGAAAAACCCCTATAAACGAAATTACTGCGTCGATGCATATGTGGGCCATGCATGTTCAATGATCCCGTGGCCTTTTTTTAAGAAACACAATACAAACATTGTCTTTTGTGTGCGCATGATCTCCTGGTCTTTTTTAGAAACATAGTAGAAACGTAGGCGTCCACAACATGCGCATACTGTTGATAAGAAATTTTTTACGCGTTGGCCTGAAAAATCTGTTTAGCTCTGGTGCAGGTTCTTCTCGGCTACCTATGCTGTATAGGACGTGTCAGTTGGTTTGATCTGTTAACCAACAAGAAAAAATAAAGATATATGCGTTAAGTGTTAAGTTAGATCCTATTGGATCGGCTGCAAGAGTCAATTTACATATATATGCTATCCCGAAGTGCATTTAAACTAAGTGACTATAATAGATCGGCTGCGTCGAGACAGTATTAATCACTTAATCCAAATATACAATGGGATAATAAATATATGTTTTAACAACCTAGCCGATACCGTAAGTCTAACTGTGAATCGGCTAATACTCCGACTCATCTTATGAAAAGATATTGATCTAAGCTAAATGCGCTAAAACTAGATCAATCGGCTGCCGGCTATGGCTGACAGGCTGATTCTGGCTTAGGGTATTTAACTAGAGCAAGATCTTAATATAAGAGCCGGTTTTAATAAACCTGATAATAAATATATCAAAAAGAATATTAAAATAGATAAGGCCGGCTGAAACCCCGGCACTGTCTCTAAACATATACATCTAGCCGAACAGATCATAAAAGCTCTAAAAACGACTTAAATAGATCAATATTGATGCATCATTAAGTATAAAAAGAACAATCAGATCTACTGTAGTTGATGTAAATACCTCGAGACGGTAGATATCACATATAATCTAGACTAACCCTTAGATCTAACTCTATCGGCTGCTAATTCTTGACAGAAACGAGCCGATGTCGAGACAGATCTAAACATTGTTCTAGATTATATGTGATATATGATAACTAGCGCAGCATGAATCATGAAATTTAGAGTATCATGACGATGAAAGCACTAAATCCGGCGAGATATACCACTAAATGATAAACATTTACCTTAATTCGGGTATCGAAACGATGCAGCCCGAAGCCGGATTAAGTATTCGTCTTAATAAAAAGGAGGCGATGCACCGAAGGTTGTATTGATTGTGTGTTCATATTTTTTTACAGGGATCTCGGGTCGTATTTATACCCAAGAATAACATTATCCGTGCGAACCACGGTCTCTATCTAATCTACTATTTAAAATACGACAATATCTCGGAATATGGTCCCATGCCGCATTGCAATAAACAATCTAAACAAACTCCTAATTTACCGATACAATTGACGTTACAGGACCCTATCCATGGATGGTAATATTTTTTAACGCATAATTTGAGAACCGAATCTTCTATTTATCTTTATGCACTTTCATCAGAAACGATTTTATCCTCTCCTCTGACTCAGCATCGGCTATCGGCTATCCTTGTCCGATCCAACCTCAGCCGATTGATCTTTTAGCTGTTCGCATCATAGCCGACTTGACCTCTGTTCTTCCAATCCGATTTCGTTTCTATCTCGGTAGGAACTTAGAGATTTGGTTACCAAATTTAGCCGTTAACCCATACTCACTCCTATTAAAATTAACATAAATACAAACATCCGTGTTAAATCTAAAATTTAAACCTAGATGGACTGATTTTATCATAAGAAAACTAATCAGTTGAGTTGCTAATTTAGTAGGATTCCGTGGCCTTTTGATAGGCACATATCGCGATGGAATGAATTACACAGAAAGCAAGGAATAAGATATGGATGCATCTATGCCGTGCTCGATCCACGCACGAAACAGACAGCTGTGATTAATGATCAGTATATCTTGTAATAAAAAAAGTAAGAAAAGCAAAAGGAGACGATGGATGCATGAATGGAAGAAAGGAATTATTGGAAGAGAGGGTTAGGAGGCTGTGCTTACGTAAACGAAGCTGTACCTGTACGTGGTTCTCTCTCTCTGATTAATAAGCATCTGATCGAGATCAGCTCAGCTGCAGTTCAACACAACATATCATCTAGTACAGGCATGTGTGAGCGGCTAGCTAGCCTGGGCGTGTTCGATCCGATCATCTAGCTAGCTAGCTAGCAAGCGATGGCCCTCAACTATGTCGGCGTGGCGGCCATCAACCTGGTGGCTGCGCTGCTCTCCATCCCTGTCATCGCGGCCGGTATCTGGCTCTCCGCACAGGTGGACAGCGCCTGCGTCCAGATCCTCCAGTGGCCGCTGATCGGCCTCGGCGTCGCCGTCCTCGGCGTCGGTCTCGCCGGCTTCGTTGCCGCCTTCTGGCGCCTGCCCTGGCTCCTCCTCGCCTACTTCGTCGGCATGTTCCTCCTCGTGATGGCGCTCGCCTGCCTTGCTGTCTTCGTCTTCGTAGTCACCGCCGGCGCATCGGGTGGTCACACCGTGCCCAGCCGGGCTTTCCTCGAGTACGACATCGACGATTTCTCCGGCTGGCTGCGCGGCCGCGTGGACGAGCCAGGCAGATGGGAGCAGATCAAGACGTGCCTGGCCGCCACACCCGTCTGCTCCGACGTCAACCAGACGTACGCCACGGCGCAGGACTTGTTCTCCGCCTCCTGGCTCACCCCGTTGCAGTCCGGGTGCTGCAAGCCTCCCACGAGGTGTGGCTACACCTTCGTCACCCCGATCTCGTGGATTAGCCCCATCAGCGCCGCCGCCGACCCGGATTGCGGCGCCTGGAGCAACGACCCGTCTCAGCTCTGCTACTCCTGCGCCTCCTGCAAGGCTGGCCTTCTTCACAACCTCCGTAGGGAGTGGCGCCGCGCTGATCTCATCGTCGTCGTCGCCACCGTTGCGCTCCTCGCCGTCTACGCATTGGCCTGCTACGCCTTCCGCACCGCCAAGACCGACGACCTCTTCCGCCGCTACAGGCAGGGCTACACGTAATATAATCCCTAGTAATACAATCATGCATAAGTAATTTCCAAATATTCAACTGTCCATCCTTTTTAGTTTGATTTTACTTGTGTTTTCGTTTGGAAATCTTTTTTATTCTTTCAACTTCTTTAATGATCGATGATTTAATTTAATTGTTGAGACTACATTTTTGCAAACCGAGAAAATGCTTTAGAATGACGATTCTACGTACCCGAAAGAACTGCTGTGTATGAAAACTCCTTGTAGGCTGTAGCAGAGGATATTATAAGGATGAGCTTCAACACATGCAGACTAGAGAGTTGTTTTCAGGAATACTCAAAAGGATTGAGCACCATTGTATTAAAAGGAATAAAACTCATACAAATTTAGCCAAAAATTAAAAAGAGAGAAGCAAAGGATGGAGTAAAAAAAAGACAAAAACGAACGAAAGGACCTTAAAGCTTATTCTCGCGCTAACAATTGTAATGGCCTAGAGACCTAGCACACTACGCTGGAAGCGCCGGCGACGAAGGCCAGGCAAGCTGCCAAAGGGTAGCTTCCTGTGCCATAGCAGCAACTACCTCAGGCCAAGACCGAGTGCAAAGGTCGAACACATGTTTGTTCCTTTTTCCTTCCAAATAGACCAAGCACCAAGGGTTGCGATCGTGTCAAAACCATGATGACATTCCTTTTGCACTTTGAGACGATTGGTGCAAAGCCATTCGTGGAAGGAGACACCGGTGGGATGTTAAATTCGCTAGGATCAGTAGACATCGGTTCTAGGTAGGGTTCATGTGTGTAGATTATGAGTAATACACTAAAAGGGGGACGGATTAGGGTTTACCGGTCGAGTGAGAGGAGGAGGATTGCCCGTCGGCCATCGTCGTCGTGCGTGGGCGTGGTGGTGGCGTTTCCCGTCACTGCTGCGCCCCCGCGGTTAGATCGGCTAGGGTTTGTGGGTGAGGTTGGTGGCGGCAGTGAACCTCGTGTCATGTGCCGCCCCGGCCCTCACCCCTTTATATGACGCAGGTGACAGGGGCCCACCAGCCAAGAGGAGGCTGGGCGCCCCGATCAGGCGCGGTCAAGGATCCCCGTTGGGCCGTTGGGCCCAACAGGAGGAGATCTACTCTAACATTCTCCCCCTTGATCTCTTTACTATTACCTTTCACCTTTGTCTGTTTCATCACAAATTAACGTATAGAGCATGTCTCATCGTCACGGTCAATCGTCGATGGATTCAATAGCCACTATACACATCTCTGTTCAGAAACAGATACTTTATACTTTAACTTTTGGGCCCTGAGTCCAGAATCATAAGACTTCCCTTAAACCCATGCCGGCTACATGCTCCTTGAACAAATTGGATGGTAGGCCTTTCGTTAGCGGATCTGCGAGCATTTTTTCAGTCTTTATATGCTCGAGACTTATTGTGTGATCCCAGACTTTATCCTTCACAACATAGTACTTTATATCAATGTGTTTGGCAGCACCACTTGACTGATTGTTGTGATGTGTTTGGCAGCACCACTTGACTGATTGTTATGAGAGTACAGTACTGCAGGTTCATTGTCGCAGTATAACTTTAGTGGTTTCTCAATACTGTCAATCACTCTCAAACCGGGTATGAACTTCTTTAGCCAGTTCACCTGCCCCATTGCCTCATAACATGCTATAAATTCGGCATACATTGTAGATCCTGCAGTGATAGTCTGTTTAGAGCTTTTCCATGAAATAGCTCCCCCTGCAAGAGTGAACACGTATCCGGATGTGGACTTTGTTTTATCTGTAGCAAAATCAGAATCTGAATAACCCACTATTTGAAGTGAGTCAGATCTTCTGTATGTCAACATAAGACCTTTCGTTCCTTGCGCATATCGCAGGACTTTCTTTACCAATTTCTAGTGCTCTGGGCGTGGATTGTTTTGAAATCTGCCAAGTAACCCGGTGACAAAAGATAGGTCAGGGCGTATGCACACTTGTGCATACTGTAGACTTCCTACAGCCGAAGTATATGGCTTTGACTTTATTTCATCGAGCTCGAACTTATTTCTGGGGCATTGCCATTCCCCATATCTTTCGCCTTTCACTATAGGAGCAGACGTAGCACTGCATTTCGACATGTTGAATTTCTTCAATACTTTTTCTATATATCCCTTTTGAGACAATCCCAGTGCATACTTTCTTCTATCTCGGTGAATCTCTATGCCCAAAACATATGATGCTTCACCAAGGTCTTTCATATCAAAGTTTGAGGACAAGAACTCTTTTGTTCCCTGTAGAAGACTAACATCACTACTTGCCAGTAGAATGTCATCCACATACAGAATCAAGAAGATGAATTTTCCATTCTTGAACTTTGTATAAATGCAGTTGTCCTCAATATTTTCTTGAAAACCAAATTTCTTTATAGTTCCATCAAACTTCAAGTACCACTGTCTCGAAGCTTGTTTTAACCCATAAATGGATCTCTTTAATCGACATCCCATATTCTCTTTTCCTTTTATGACAAAACCTTTTGGTTGTGCCATATAGACTCTTTCTTCTAAATCTCCATTTAGAAATGCTGTTTTTACATCCTTTTGATGTAATTCCAAATCATAATGTGCCACTAGTGCCATTATTATTCTGAAAGAATCTTTACAAGAGACTGGAGAAAACGTCTCATTGTAATCAATTCCTTCTCTTTGTGTGAATCCTTTTGCCACAAGTCGCGCCTTAAACTTTTCTATATTCCCTTTGGAGTCACATTTGGTTTTGTAGACCCATTTATAGCCTACTGTTTTGGCTCCTTTAGGAATTTCCTTCAAATCCCAAACATCATTTAGTTTCATGGATTTCATTTCATCTTCCATGGCTTCTAGCCATTTGGATGAGCGGGCGCTTCTCATGGCCTCTTCATATGAGGTGGGATCATCCTCTATATGAGACTCTTCTGTGTTATACACCTGACAATCATCAGGAATAGCTTTTCTTCTTACTCTTTCAGACCTTCTAGGGGCCTCTACATTTTGGCACATTTTCTGTTTGAGACTCTTGTGAAGTCTCCTGATTTGGCACATCTTCTATTTGAGGCTGTTGTTGCTCGTCCTCATATGTGGTAGTGTTTTCTGATGGATCCTGAAATACAAGTTCCTCATTTCTATTCGTTTCCACCACAGGAGAGTGAACAACAGGTGTTGGGGCCGCAACGTCAGGCATTGCAGGCGCAACATCAACAGGTAGTGAGAAGAAAGGTTTCCGAATCGTCGAAGTGGGTATATATTCCCGCTTCTCCTCAAGATCAATCACTTGAGCTACCGTGCTCCCCCTCATCATTTTGTCTTTCAAGAAGACAACATGTCTCGTTTCTACAAACTTTGTATAACTGTTCGGACAGTAGAAACGATAACCTTTTGATCTATCAGGATAGCCAATAAAATGACAACTGACTGTTTTGGGATCCAATTTCCCAATGTTTGGATTAAATACTTTAGCCTCCGCAGGACTCCCCCACACACGGAGGTGAGTTAGCGAGGGTACTCTTCTGGTCCACAGCTCATACGGCGTTTTGGGCACCGATTTGCTAGGTACTCTGTTGAGAATATGAACGGCGGTTTTTAACGCCTCCATCCATAAACCCAATGGTAGGGTGGAGTAGCTCACCATGCTGCGCACCATATCCATCAAGGTACGGTTACGCCATTTAGCCACCCCATTCTGTTGAGGCTTGCCTGGTGTAGAATATTGGGCGACTATGCCATTTTCCATTAGAAACCTTGCAAAAGGTCCTGGGACTTGTCCATAAGGAGTATGCCGACCGTAGTACTCCCCCCACAATCGGATCTTACTATTTTAATCCTTTTATCATGTTGATTTTCAACTTCAGCTTTGAATATCTTGAATTTATCAATGCTTCCGATCTTTCTTTAATTGGATAAATATAACCATATCGGGAGTAATCATCTGTGAATATTATGAAAGAGTCATAACCATCCACACTCTTTACAGAAAATGGACCACAAATATCTGTGTGAATGATCTCTAATATTCCTGTGCTTCTATTTGTCCCTTTTTAATGTGTTTTATATATTTTCCTTTGATGCATCCTATGCATTGTTCTAAATCTGAGAACTTCATTGGAGGAAGAATTTCATTCTTAACAAGTCTCTCAATTCTCCCCCTCGAAATGTGGCCTAAACGACAGTGCCACAATTTCGATGAGACATTAGGAGTTCTCTTTCTTTTCTTGTTTTCCTTTGTCAACGAGGACCCATCATTTACATCATTTGAATCATTGCATATAACATTCACACTTTCATGCATACGTAGCATATAAAGTTTGTCTCGTCGGAAGGCGAGACCCACACACTCATTATTATGAATTATGCGACATTGTACTTTATCAAAATAACAATAATAGTCATCTTCTGCCAAACATGGCACACTAATCAAGTTTCTATGCAAATATGGGACATAAAAAACGTCTTGAAGTGGAAGGATAAAGTCGTTATCAAGTTTGAGATTGAGATTTCTGACGGCTTCAACTTTCACTTCAACTCCATTTGCGACTTTAACGTTGCTTTCGCTTCTTTACGTAGTCCTCGTCAAATGGAATCCCTGTAAGGAGTTGGAGGCATGAATAGTTGCTCCAGAATCGATCCACCATGTGGATTTCGAATAACTAGTATACAAGGATTCATTTACGAAAATGATAAAATTCTCACCTTTGTTTGTCATTATCATCTTTAAGAACTCAGGACAATCTTTCTTGAAATGTCCTTCCTTCTTGCAATAGAGGCACTGGTTTGTCCCCACTACGAATTGCTTTTGCTGAGGTTGGTGCTGACCTTGGGACTTTTGAGGTTGTTTGTCCTTTGAGTGGGACGGTCTATAGTTCCTTTTCTTTGGGCTACCAACGTAGTTGATAACGCCACCATTTTTGGGCCTAATTCTCTCCTCCTCTTGTACACATTGTGCAAGAAGAGTATCAAAAGTCTAGTTCTCTGGGTGCACATTGTAGTTGAGAATGAAAGCATCAAACTCTTTTGGCAATCGAGACATGATCAAGTGAACCAAAAAGTCCTCCTTCAAATCCAAGTCCCATTGCTTTAGCCTTGCATTTTGTGCACTCTTCTGAAGGATAAAATCCCTAATGCCACCTCCAGTGTACCTGTCCGTGACGAGGTCCTTTATGAGTTCTGTGGCATGAGTCTTTGAAGAACCAGTGAACTGGGTCTTTATCCTCTCTAGATACTCAGAGACATTGTCAGTCTCTGGGATTGAGCCTACAATAGCCTGCTCAATTGTATTCTTTACCACAGCCATACATTTCTTGTTGACTGAGGCCCACTTTGTCTTTTCAACTATGTATAGTTGTCTAAGGTCAGCATTCTCCTTTTCTCTTTTCTCATAGTCAGCATTAGACTCTGTGTTGCCTCTGACTAGTGCAGCAGACTCTATAGGACAGGGTGTTGTTAGCACCCAGTCCACCTCTCCCAAGATAAAAGCAAGGTCGAGCTTTCTTTTCCATTCACTGTAGTTATCTCCTTGTAAGGTTGGGATGTCTTTTATGCATCCCATCAAGGAGTAACCTCCTGAAAAATGATCATTAAAAAGTGAGAAACAAAATTATCACATAACTTTCCTATGCATTAAGCCTACATCACCATTGGGCAAAAAATAGACATAACACATAGCATGATTTGCAATTAACAACGTTGGTCAAAAAATGGCAATATCATATACCATAAGTGAAATTCCTAAAAATGAAATTCTCCTGTTGGTTCGAAATTCAATTTTAGAAACATCAATTTCAATAATATTTGTCAATTTTGCAGCGGAAACTTTAAACAAAAATATATAATTAAACTGTACAAAAATTCAATATTAGGCCGGCCCAAATCGGCCCAAAACTGTACACAGCCGCAACACATTTTTTTTTGCTTGGCCCAATTGATTTCGGCCTGCTCGGCCATATGCACGCACGGGCTCGGGGCCCAGCAACCAACAGCTGGGCCGCCGAATCGGCCCACTTTCACGTCGCGCATGCCGCGTTGATCTCGGCCGTCGGATGGATCCGACGGCCGAGCGCGGAGCTTTAAACGACCAGGCCGGCCGGAAACCCTAACCCTAGGGTTAGTTGTTTCCGGCCGCCGCATCGCCGCCGCTCTCCTCCCTTTCGTCGCCGACGCCATGGCCGACGGCCTTCTCTTTCTCTCTCTCCACACCTCTCTATATGGCCGCAGCCCCCCCCGACGACCATCGGTGTGCGGAGGATGGTGGCGCCGCCGCGGCCCTGTCGCCGGTGCGCGCGTGTGCCTCTGGGCGGCGCGCCGCCGTCGGCCGGCTCCGTCGCGGCGCCCTTTGCCCGGCGGCGGATCCAGCGAGGTGAGTTTAGTTTTTGTGACTTTTCCCTTTCTTTCTTTCGATCCGTTTGGATCCCCTTTTTTCTTTTCCGGATTTTCAATCCTTAAACCTAGAACGATGCACTAGATTGCTCTGATACCATTGTTAAATTCGCTAGGATCACTAGACATCGGTTCTAGGTAGGGTTCATGTGTGTAGATCATGAGTAATACACTAAAGGGGGCGGATTAGGGTTTACCAGTCGAGTGAAAGGAGGAGGATTGCCCGTCGGCCATCGTCGTCGTGCGTGGGCGTGGTGGTGGCGCTTCCTGTCACTGCTGCGGCCCCCGCGGTTAGATCGACTAGGGTTTGTGGGTGATGTTGGTGGCAACGGCGAACCTCGTGTCATGTGCCGCCCCGGCCCTCACCCCATTATATGGCGCAGGTGACAGGGGCCCACCAGCCAAGAGGAGGCTGGGCACCCCGATCAGGCGCGGTCAAGGATCCCCGTTGGGCCGTTGGGCCCAACGAGAGGAGATCTACTCTAACAGGAAGCACTAAGGTAGACCGAGGCTCAAGAGGATGATCCACCAAAGCTGGAGACTCATTGTTTCTTCCCGTTGATCGTAGAAGACACAGTCGTTAGTATGATTGCAACGGTCCAACAACCAATTGCACACTTGATCACGCCTTGATCGGGGGCATACAACCAACTCATGGTTGGTGGGCCCCTGTCGCACAGCGCCATAAAGAGACAGAGGAGGCTGGGGCACGAACGCCAAGAACAAGTTCGCGCACTCTCTCTCGCTCCTATAAACCCTAAACCCTAACCCGATCTAGAGGGGATGCTGTGAGCGAAGGGAAGTCCACTGACACCACATAACCAACGCCGATGACATCGCTGACGACCCATGGCATCCTCCTCCATGAAGTTCGACGGTGAGTTCTGATCTACCTGCTAGACCCGTGCGTAGCGAAAAATCCTAAACCTAACAATGGTATCAGAATCATCTAGACATCGATTCTAGCTAGGGTTAAGTCTTTTTTTTACCGGCAACCCGAAAGAGACAAGAGTCAGATCCAGGCAAAGAAGAAATCCAAGAAATGTAGGCCAAGAATCAGATTGAACCCGAAAGGGGCAGAGATACACACAAAAAAGACCAAGATGGAGTATTTCTTTTTCATTTCTTTCTTTTGAAGAGCATGAACCATACAGTACACCAACCGTAGCAAGTTTGTTTCAGGCGAAGACGTCAAAATTATAGGGCAAAAGGCAAAAATAACAACACAGAATGAATGTGCGGTATTAACCAGTAACTATACAGCAGCCACCGCACCACCACGGCATGACTTGCTAGCAAGTGATGTGAGAAAAATTTAAAGAGAGAGAGAGAGAAGAAAAAGATGAACATAACGAATTAAAAACTACTCAAGATACATTCTTGCAGTCCAAAGCAACATCTAGATAGATTAAGATGTCCCTGAATGCACTACAATCAAAAAAGAAAAGAACAATGTCATCATTTTGGGTTGGCCATCTAGATAGATAGATAGATCATGTCAGTTAGCAGCGTCGCATCGATCCCTTTGGTTTCGGTTATATATGCTGAATCCTCCTCGTATTGCTCAATCAACTAAGGAGCTCCGCCTGCATGGCCCTTCACTGCAAGCAAACAACCAACACCATGTTAAAAACATTTCTCGTGCGTTTGCAAACACGACATACACAAGCCAAAACTCATAACCATACCAGGGCTAACAATCTTTATCCTCTTAGTTATAGCTCTAACACAAGTGACCGCTGATGCTGCTCCTACCGATTTAGGCATCAAGAAAGAAGGTATATGTTAGGAAAAATAGGATGATAACACTGCAGGATACTATTAGAGCTAGCTCTGAACCTTGTGAATTGATATCCTCCGTTGGATCTTCTGCCATTGCCTTCATAGGATCTGCTAAAACTGGAACACCCTCTAATCTGTATTCATTCAGATGCACACGACAGAACCACTTAGCATCTGTAGTTTCACCAGGGACATAACATACATCACATGACAACAAAAGGGCAACATTATCACGTACCTTTGGACTTCAGCATTGGCAGGAGGGTTGGGGCAATGAACGCCTTCAGAGTCAAGATCAAGGTCAAGTAGAAGCTCCGAGAATGAAAAATCGCCATCAAATATGTCTAGATTTGTGAAGTCGATGTCAAAATCATCTTGTTTCTCCACATCAGAGGAGGTAGAGGCTTCTTCGCAGATCGGCTCATTTGAACATGGCCTATCATCACAATTACCAAAATCCAGCTTCCCTTTGACATGTTCCCTTTTGGATGACTTGTGGGAGCTTGGTTTCAAGGGGGAGCTGACGTGGTAACTCCTCTCAACAGCATAATATGCAGCACCTTTGAGAGGACTGACAATAAGAGTCTTGGAAGAAACCATGGAGCATTGAGAAGAAGCAACCTCCTGTTGGGTATGAGCATTAGCAACCGCGGAGGATGATGCCCTTTCTGTTTGATAAGCAGCGATTGGATTGCTTTGTTGAGGTGTGCATGGAGAAGAATGGACTTGAGGTTGGAGAGGATTGAATAAGCTTTTTGCAACAGATGAGCCTTGGACAGGGAGCTTAGCCATGGCTGAATGCCTAACTGAACCCATGTTCTGTTCCGGGTTATCAAGCGACAATTGAGAGGCCACAGTTTTACCTGGAATTAGATTGGAACGTGGTAAGCAAGCAATGTTTGCAATGTTACAGCAGGAATCAAAAGCCATTATTAATTCTTGTCCAAACCTAACAAGATGATACTTACCTTTTGGGTGCGAGCTGGCAGTTGGCGGGAAGCAGGTTTTCTTGGACTTTGCAGCAGACTTTGTAGCCGCCGCCTTCCTCTTCTTGGCAGGGAACGAGATTGGCGCTGCGGCTGGCGCCTGAGCTGGTGTGGACATGGCGTTTGCCTCTGATGAGTTGGAGTTGTGGACAACAACTGAGGAGGATGTCTGCGTGTAGCGTATGATTGGCGAAGCATACCCAGCGCCAGCACCAGCAGGGCCTGCTGCAGCAACACAACAAGCATATACTCTATTAGGCAACGATGGAACGATGTTCTCCTTACTCCTAGCACTGGCAGATGTCGGAGAGCAAGGCAAGACAAATCGTCGAACAGGCGGGGTGCAGAGCAAACCTGGAGGTGATGAGGCGGCGAAGAGCTGCGTGGGTGAGGAGGGCGCCGGCGCGGGGGGAGGAGGGTGATGGGGGTAGTATGCCGAGACGAGGCTGTGCATTGCGTGCATTGCAGAGTCGACGGCGAGGCGGGCCTCCTTGAGGGCGACGTAGTCGTGGAGGATGTTGGCGAGGGGGAGAAGGCCCTTGGGGGGGACGGGGGCGGCCTTTGTGAAGAGGTGGGCGGCGTCGGTTCGGAAGGCGGCGAGGGAGGCGGCGAAGCCGTTGTCGGCGAGGTAGCGCTCGACAAGGAAGGCGACCTGGGCGGGGGTGACCGCCTTCTTCTTGGTCTTGCTGTTGCTGCTGTTGTTGGAGGCGGAGGTGGGGGGAGAGGTGTTTCTGGGCGGCGGCGGCGCCATGTCTAAGCCAGGTAGATGCAGATCTCCCCTCTGCTCTGCTCTGCTCTGCTCTCTCTCTCTCTCTCTCTCTCTCTCTCTCTCTCTCTCTCTCCAAGAAGCCGATGCAATCTAGAGTACTCCTCCAGCTCAGGAATGGATTTCACTTCATTTCGTAGATTTCTGCGCGGGATGCAGTTAGCAACAAGAGGGAGAGTGGCGCGAATTGAATCGACCGGTGGGTTTTGGCGCGCCTCCTTATTCGTTTTGCCGCTCGCCCTCGTGCGCGCGCCGGGCCGGGCCTTTTGCGTTGGATAGTTTGGGTGAAAAATTTGTGAATATAGACATTTTTTTATGATCTTTCGCCTTCGATCTAAATTTTGTGACTTAGCCTTATGTCAAAATTTATGAGTATTAACCTTTAGAGAAAACGAATAAATATTTTTCTATCCCAAAATTTCAAGACCAATAGCCTTGTGCTCGTTCCGGAAAATATTTTAATATAAATTATAGGAGAAAAAATTCAATATAAATCGGCGGTGCAACCTCGGTCCATCGCACCCTCTTCCTTAGCCACGGATTCCCTCCCCATGACGGATTTGGGGCGACGGGAGAAGACGCGAGTCAAGCACGCTGGCACAATCCACAGCGTCATCGTCGTCGTCCCTCCTAATCGCAGATCAGGCGACGAGGTAGGAGGAGATCCGTGGAGGCGATGCAAGGAAGAGGCCAACATGGTACATCGTGGCCGTCGCCCAAAGTGATTGGAGAGCGGGAGAAAGAGGGAAGAACTGTCGGCTCTGACCTCGTCGTGCGTCGCCACTGCAATGAGTTGAGAGTGTGAGGAGCTGCCGGTGGGGTATACGTGGCTAGATGGGTCATGCCTCGCTGGGTCGACCCAGGCACATGTATACTGTAACACGGTCCGGTACGACATGGCACGTCGGCTCGTGGGCCATGTTGGCATGGTCCGTTCGGTCGTCCCGTGTTGTGCCTGGGCTGGCGCCGCAGCTCATGGGCCGACACGGCACGGCACGAACACAGTAGCATGCCGGTCCGGCACGGGATGGCTCATGGGCCGGCACAGCACAATGGGGAGGGGCGTGCGAACCGGCTGGCGACGCGTGGCGGGGGGTCGTAGTAACGGACCGGCAACGGCTAATGACGGCGGCGTGCGGACGAATCAGATGACGCCATGTGGCACTTTAACGGCTAGGAATTGCTAGTTTTTGAAATTAGTCGTTGCAGCTCGAAAAAATTCAAAAAAATCCCAAAAATATGAAATTTCATCCTATAAATAGGGCACCTCACCCTAGCATTCCTCCTCACCCAAGCATCCCATTTTGTGCTCTCTAGTGCTCTTTCATTAACAATAGTTTGATTTTTTTATTTAGACAAAATTTGAGCAAATATTGACTGATCATACATGGCATGTTGCTGAAAGGTTTTATCAATTTCTTAAAATGTTTCATGACTGCACTTTTCTTTCATCTCAAGTGTATTATCCAACAACTAATTTAATTTTGCATAATATTCTTGAAATTGCCACTTTGTTGAAAGAATATGAAAATGGTGAACTTTTAATGCATATTGTTTTTAGTATGAAAAAATATCTTAAATATTAGAAAAGTATTGTCGACCCCTTTTTTTGAACGGGAATCATTCGTGTTCGTAGTATCATTTCCCTGGATCGAGTAATTTGGTAACCCACGAATACAGTACTGAATTATCAGGTACAAAGTGCACGAATAGTCTTACACCAAAAGGTATATTACAATAATAGGCCCGAAGGCAATATCATTACATGCAGGACCTACTGGTCCAGATATAACCAAAATTAGAGATTAGATAAGATAGCAGACGAAAGGCAGCGGCATGTCGATCGCCTACAGACAACGACTGGGGACTAAGACCTAGTAGGCGCCTTCTTCTTCTTCGCCCACCTAGAAGTAAGCATAGGGGTCCTCCAGTTCTTCGTTCCCACCATCTGAAGGTTTGTGCGTATAGCAAGGGTGAGTACCCAACGTACTCAACAAGCCAACACGGAATGATGCACATGATAGGGTCATTCAAAGGATGGCTATGGTTTATTTGCGCAAAGCCAATTTTCACAAATCATTTCACAAACCTAACATCTAGCCAGGTCAAGTTTTAGGTCCATAGTATATTAAGTCGGCGACGGTTCTGTCCACCATCCATTGTGATGCCAAGGATAGCTTCCCGCCTCCGAGTCGTCATGGTTTTCTGGGGATGTCTTTCCCCTTCTCTCAGATAGAGAAGTTGGTTTCCCAGCACATAAATCATTATGCATTCCCTCCCATCATTTTAAAATTTATGAGTCTAGCCACAAGAGAAACTTGTCACGCCGCTCATTATCCGCGAGCACGGCTATTCGAATAGATTGATTTACTCACACTACAGTAGATGTACACTTTACCCGTACTCCACAACTGCCCATTGAATAAGCCTACATCCCTCTATATGGGACGATCATGGCAAAGCCTTTCGATAACCTCACTTTGGCAGTACTCGCTCCATGAACTTAAACCCTCATGCACTCTAGCCGTCGTTTCCTAGCAGTGAGAGGAGTTCTGGCGTTCCCGGGGTAAGAAAAAGACTTGCTCTATCTTTGATCTTTCAGCCTTCATGTCCTTTTTCTTCATGTCTTCATTTCTTCATGTTGATCGTATGCCCGATCTCTGCCTAGGTACCAACCAGCGGTACACCCCCACCGGAAGGCCCTTAACTTTCGTCCAGGCATCTCCAGTGGTGAGCCCCCACCGGTAGGCCCTTACCTCAACGCCTACACCTGAACCACTACGTGTGGATACTGCCTTCGCTCGGTTATTTACTCCGCTAGGTCTATACCCATTCGAGAAGTACGGTTGTACTGGCTTGTTCCATGTTAAAAGTCTCATGGCTCGGTCCTTACTTGACCAGGGACGGTACTTGCCTTTGCCGGAATCCACCCAAATCCATCCATCCGCCCCAGTCTAAAAACATTGGTTTTGTACTTTTATTTTTCCATCAAAACTATTTTCTTTATGATCAAGGCGATGTGGCACTCATGTCTCCACATGTCGTATCTCAACTACCTTTTCTAAGGTAGTTGCCTAAGCATATAGCTCTTTTGTAAAAATATGAGTATGCAAGATTCTAGTATAAGCATGGCTAAGCATTTTACCGAAGATATCCTCTGGTTATATCACATCGAGGGTTACCAAGATTATATCTAAAGGTAAACAATATCAAGGCATGGTATATCAAGCATAGGTATTTTGTGTATAGAATACATGTTTGAAGTTTAAATCAACATCATTTCGCAGAATAGGATCAATATGTTCAAAGGGGAGTATTGACTTGCCTTGCTCGCACGCTTGTTGAACGGGGTCTTCTGCGTAGTCAGCGTTTGCTTCTTCGGATGCTAACCATACGGGCGAATAGGAAGGATTGAATTCGTTTAGAATTCAATAAAATCCAATTAAAAGCCAAATAGATTGCAAAAGCGGCTCCTAAGACGAATCTACGGTGTTAAATGAATTTACGTTCGAGTTTGGCTAGAATCCGAGTTATAATGAGTGAGTTATAATAGTTTGAAGTTTTGCGATCGATCGATTTAATTTATTATGTGGTGACAATATTCCATGTTAATTCATTTTAAAATTTTTGAAATGTTATGGTTGGTGATCCAAAAATGTATACCAAAAGGAAATTATAAAATTCATAGTTTTACCCTAATTTATCGGACCGACAAGTCCGGGGTTTGAACCATTTTAAATTCCAAAAATAATTTTACCCTAGAGTTTGTCACTATTTGAAATTTTAAATTTTTAAAGAATTTATAAGCTAGAATTAATGTTTAGTCACAAACCAAATTATATTTAAATTTCTAAAGTGAATATCAAATAAATCAAGTTATGTGCCAATTAATATTTTACTCTTTAATCGGTTCCAAAGTAATAAGAATATGCATTTTTGCTAACAACTTTTCCCAAATATTTTCCCAAAAATTTATTTTTTTATTTTTTATTTTTATTATTTTATTTTTCCTTCTTTTATCCCTTTTTTTTCCTTTTTTTCCTTCTCTTTCTTCTTCCTTTCTTCTCTCTTCTCTCCTTTGTTTCCTCACCTCCTTCCTCCCTCTCTTCTCTCCTCTCTCTTGGCCAACCGAGGCGCACAAGGGTGGCGACTTAGGGCGGAAGGAATTACGGCAGAGGGGAGGGACTTACCGGCGGCGGCGAGGTGGCGCGCCGCGGCGACAATGGCATGGCGGCGAACGGGACGACGCGGTGGGGAGCGAACGGGAGAAAAAAAAGGAAGAGTGGGAAAGAGATGTGGTGGGGAGAGGAGCTCGGGCTCTCCTTTTATAGCGCTCGGAGCGGCGAGAGGAATGGGGGTCCGGGCGGCGCACGGCGTGAGCACGCGCGAGAGGGGGACCGGGCGACGCGGCGCAGGCACACTTGTGTGAGGGGAGGGGGCTAGGCAGCGCGCGACATGCGCGCGGGTGGCGTGGGCATGGGTGGTGCTGCGCGGCGCGACATGTGCGTGTATGCGTGGGCGGGGACAGTCTGCTGCGGAGGCCGGCGCGGCCGCAACGTGCGTCGCGCGCGTGTGAGAGGGGACCGACGCGGCGTGGCGAGCGCGGCGCGAGCGCAAGCGCGGCGGCGCGCGGCGCGCGGCGAGCGGCGGGGCGCGAGGACGGCGCATCGGCGTGCGACACGGCTCGGCAATGCGGGCGGTGCGTGGGCGGCGGCATGGCATCACGAGGACGGCGATGGCCGGCTGTGCACGGGCATGGGCGACACGGGCGGTACGAGTGGGCGGCGGTACGTGGGCGACACGCGCGGGCGGGCGGGCCGGCGCGGCGTGCGTGCGGGGGGCAGGCGTGGCGCGGCGCGGCGGGGTGCGGCGCGCGTCGCTGCTGCGGGGTTCCGGTCCGGTCCGGGTCGAACACGTGGCCGACAATGAACAGTGCCATTTTTCTTTTTCCCGATTTTTCTCCCTTTTTCTTTTTCTTTTTATTTATAGATTTTCTTTATTCCCTTTTCCCTTCTACAAATAAGAATATAACTTGGCCCAAATAAGTTTAATTAAATTTTGCATTTTAATCTTGTCTAACTTATTTATAGTTTCATTCTTTATTTAAAATTTAGTAATTTATTATTTATTTATTTTAAATTTTTTTCCAAAAATAAGATCTTGGCCCAATAGTTAACTTTTATTAAACCTTAGCATTTCCTAGTTATATCTTTTATAATTAATTAATTTTTTTTTGTTTATTTAGAAACCTTATTTGAAATTTCCTTTCTTTTTGGATTTCAAAACTCCCTCGGCTTTTCATTCTTTAAATAAATTTTCATTTTATCTATATCACGCGACAAAACCCGTAGATAAGAGGCAATAAACACGACGAGATGCAACAATACCAAAAGTTTTGTAAGTTTTGATTTTTGAATTCCCGATTTTAAATTCTCCGATTTTCGGGTGTTACAAGTATCCCCATGTTGTATGCTTTTGCATTTATTCTTGACCATAGGGGAAAATTGTGGTGATTCTTCAATATTCTATCACTCATTGGAGATACTATTAATGTTGATTATACTACCTATTATGTTGATGTTAAAAGTAAATTATATGAGGTATTTGGAAAGTATGAACTAAAGTTTCAGGGAGCTCCGCTTGCAAAGACCTCCACCTGCCCCTGCAGCAGGTAAGAAAAAATTACAGTTGGTAGAATTTGGGGTAGCTCATTTTCTAGCCATGGTAATGGTAGCAGTTCGTCAGCAGCAACTGGAGACGCTAGATCACATGGTCCCACCAAAAAATTGTCCAACTATTTGGATAGCGACGCCATCATGCATGAATCATCAGACTTCAATGTACTCGGGTGGTGAAATGATCACAAGATGTTATATCCTGTTGTTGATGAGAAATCTTTCCCATGCGCTGGCCTGGGAGATGTGCTTAACTCCAGTGCAGGTCCGTCCTTGGCTGCCTTTGATGAATTAGGTATGCCAGTTGGTTTGATCTGTCAACCAATAAAAAATAAACAGATACATGCGTTATGGTTAAGGTTAGATCCTACCGGATCGGCTCATGGAACCAACTTACATATAATTGCTATCCCAAAGCACATTTAAACTAAGTGATTGGGATAGATCGGCTATGCCGAGACAGTACAAACCACTTAATTTAAATATACATCAGGATAATAAATATATGCGTTTATAACCTAGCCGATGCTGCAGATCTAACGTGAATCGGCTATTACTCCGATACATCTTATGAAAAGATATTAATCTAACCTAAATACGTTAAACCTAGATCAATCGGCTATCAGTTGATGCAAACAGATTGATACTGGCTTAAGGCATTTAACCAGACTAAGATCTTAACATAAGAGGCGGCTTTAATATATCTAATAGTAAATGATGCTAAAACACAATTAAAACAGGTAAGGCCGGCTAAAACCCCGACACTGTCTCTAATGGTAAACATCTAGCCGAATAGATCTTAATAATTCTAAGAGCGACTTAATAGGTCATAATGATGCAGCATTAAGTACAAAAAGAAGTATTAGATCTATATGAACCGATGTAAACCCCTCGATACGGTGGATACAACATATAAACTAGTTGAACATCTAGATCTAGCTTTATCGACTGCTGTCTCTTAAGAGAGACGAGCCGATGGCACGATAGATCTAGATATTACCCTAGATTATATATCGTATATGATAAGTTACGCAGTCTATAACATTAAATCTAGAGTGTCATGATGAATTGATGATGTAAGCACTAGATTCGACGATACAAACTACTAATGACAAGCATTTACCTTATTCGGGGGTCGAGATCTAGATTCAACGACACAAACTACTAATGACAAGCATTTACCTTATTCGGGGGTCGAGATCGATGCAGCCCGAAGCGGGATCAAGAACTCGTCTAAAAGAAAAGGTTGGTGATGCGCCGAGTTTGTATTGATGTGTGTATATTTTACAAGAGGTCTCGGGTCCTATTTATACCCAAGTACAACAAAGTCCGTGTAGAACACGGTTTCTATCTATCTACTATACATGGTACGGCAATATTTCGAGAAATAATCCCACACCATGTTACAAAAGGAAAATCTAAACAAATCCCTATTTTATAGATACAATTGTCGTTACAGGACTCTATCCATAGATGACAATATCTTAACGAACACCTGGGAACCGAATCTTCTCTTTATCTTCAAGCTTCTTTATCGGAAACAATTCCATCTTCTTCTCTGAATCGGAATCGGCTATCGGCTATCCCTATCCGATTAGGCCTCAGCCGACTGGTTTCCCAGCCGATTTGATCATGGCCGATGCGGCCTCTATTTCTCCATAGATCACTTTCCCGATCCGATTCCGCTTCAATTTCGACCTTGAACTTAGGGATTTGGTTACTAAATTTGGTCGTTAACACATGCCCCCCAAGTCCGTGATAAGATAATATCGCGGATTTGTCGCTTTTTTGAATTCCCGCGCGACTTCCGTCCTATTTCGTTTTGGCTGAAAAAACTACTTAAATATTGCTTGCCCGACGCCGAATCAAACCACGCTGTCACTTTTATTCCTCAAGACCTAGCCAGAAAAACTCTCCTTCTTCCTTCGACGATTCCGGTGAACGGAAGCAGAACCCCTCCGACGATCTCCCTGCAACAGCAATCCCCTCCACCAATGGCATCCTCAAGCACCCGCGCCGACGCAATCCCCATGGAGTACCCCGAGGTCAGTTTCTCGTCGGCTCACACCCTTCACTTTGCGCAATCTGGTTTTTCTTCCTCTTGTTGATTCCATTATTCCTTCTTGCTATTTGTAGCACCTATCGCTAGCCTTCTTCATCCCGATCAGCTGTTATTTGGGCCGATTGGTAACCTAGACCCTAGTGAGTTCATCAACGCTGAAATCAATCGGATCCCCTTTAGGTTTTCTTCCCCAGACTTATCTCACTGGACAGGGACCTTTAAATCCTGGCCCTCAACAGACAAATCTTGGCCATCCTGGTATGCTAGAATGTCGGCTAGCAAGCAAGCCATCTGGGACGAGATAGGGATCGACCAATGCTTAGCTCTAACTTTAGCCGACATGTCGAAGGATGAACCACTGCTATTGGCTGCTAGCTATTTTTGGTCGGACATGCTGAACGCATTCCTCTTTAGGCAAGGCGATGACGCCAACTCTTATGGACATAGTCATGTTAACCGGTCTGGACATAACATCGGTTGTTGCCCCCTCTGACCTGAATATCAAGTGCCACCATAATTTTAAGACCAAGAGCATCAGCGGCTGGAGTGGATTCATATCAATGAACATGAAGGACGGCGCAGTCTTCGACAGGGAACATGCAGCTTTCTTGATGATGTGTTTGGAGAAATTCATTTTCTACGGGTCGAGTTGTGGGCCAACCACCAACTGGCAACATGTAGCCGAAGCATTAGTGGAGAAAAGGAAAATCCCCCTGGGGAAATATTTGCTCGGCTACTTATATCAAATGCTGAGTGGTGTGCCGATGAAGCTGGCTTTAAAACAATCTATCAACACCGGAGGGCCCTGGTGGCTACTTCAGCTGTGGCTCAACCTGCACACCTATAAAGTTGCAAATCAGCCAAGCCTGTTTGAGGCCGATTTCCCCCTAGCCGAGCCGAAACACTATGATGACGAGGAGATAACCACTCGGCGTTGTATGTCGTATGGAGAAGCTGCTTCTTCTTATTCGGGCTCGAAGCTGTCAGCCGAATATTTCAACAACTGTTTCAACAACTTCTACAACGGGTTCTCAGCCGATTCTACCATTTGGTTTGCGTATGATAAATTCAGCAAATTTGAGCGGCCAGGCGATCTTCGGTTAGATGAGATCAATTCTCCAAAGTTTGACAAGTCGAGAGAGATCTTTACCACTGCCATCTTTCCTTGCATCCTGCCGGTCAGCATCCACCAAGGACGAAACATTCAGAAGAGCTACGAGTTCTACCATCCGATGGTAGCTGCAAGGCAACTTGGGCTAGGTTAATTACCGACCGGGCTGTACTACTCAGACAAGATCCAAACCAGAGGCATTATTAACGACAAAATTGTCACGCCCAGAAATTTAGCCAAATTTCTAGATTATTTTGTGTATTAAATCCCTGTCCAGAAATCAGCCAGGGTACACAAAATGACAAATCAATAAACAGATCCAACACGTAAATAAAGCGTAAAATACTTACAGAAGAGGCACTTAGTCCTCACACCTGGAAGAAAGCAGCAGCAGCGAAAAAAAGCGATCCTAGCGAGGCTTCAGCTCCACTCCACAGGCAAACTCAACTGGGTCTGAGCCTTGGTCTTCTAACTCCGTCTTCGACTCAGAAGCACTACACTTCTGGGAAAAAAGGGGGAAATAGCAAGGCTGAGTACAACCATCGTACTCAGCAAGCCACACGGAGAGATGCAGACATGCAAAGGGAGACAAGAGTGGCTTGGGCTATTTTGCATAAATGCGGTTGTAAAATCTTTCTAGTTTAAAACAGTAAAACAATTGATTATTTAATCAAGATTAATTCTTCTACTGAACAACGTTATCTCCACGTTGAACAGGCCCAACCAAACCACCTGAACTAGTCCAGTTCCATTAAGTCAATTTATTAAGATGGGACTAATCATGGTGAATCTGGTTGATCGCCCATAACCGCGGGCATGGCTCTCGTTGATGTCTTGATCGCCTTAACGTCGGTGCATTGGTCACAGTCCAGCTGGCTTCATCGCCTTCGTTAGATGCATCAGATAGGACACGGCCGCCTTGATGCTTGATCGTTCATCTTCTATTTCCTTTGGCAGGCCGGCCACGTATTCTTCTTGGACCGCGATCTCGGTCTCAATCTGGACGAGTTCAGCTACCAATTTGTCCCAACGTGCGCGAAGCCGATCGAGTGTGGCAATCGGCTCTGTCTTCAACGCATCAAACTTGGCCTTCTTCGCCTTGATTTCTTATTGGTTAGATTTGATGGTGCCTAGTGATTTGTTCTCTCGGCGATCGCTATGCGGCTGCTTTGCCCGCTCGTATTTATGCCGATGCGCTTCAAGAAAGGTTCTTTGGCGTGATTGTATCGGCCAACTCATCAGGCTTGGCTTGGATCTCTTGAGCCGATTACGGATGGAGCCGCGTGTCCAATGAGCCTCCCGTGATTAGCGATGTCGGCTAGCGTGGTCCTTAGGTCTTCGTCAAGCGGCACCGGGGCCTTGTCAAGCTGTCTCATCGAGTCGATGAACTTTGACAGTCGAAGCCCGGGAGATCGGCTACGCTACGCCGAGCAAAGAATAGTTATAACATGGATAGAGATCATGGAGCCAATTGCGGGAAGAAAGTTATAATACTTACTTGGGTGTTGGGACCAGCGTAGCTTCGTCATCGGCATTCTTATCGCTTTGTAGCCGACGAGTGTGTTCACTTTGGATACATGGGGGCGGGTGTCGGAGTGCGAGGAGGTGAAAAGGGTACAAGGTTAAAGATCGGCTAATAAGAGAAAGTATACGAGTCAAGATAACTTGCTGAACGGAGAGGTGTCGTTTTCTTCTGGTGGCTAGCTTCTTCCTCTGCGATGTAAAGGTATAGTAAGGCAGTATGAATAAAGAAGTCAAGGGACCAAAAGCATTGAAAGTCGCTTGCGGCGTCGGATGGACGAGGCGTTTTGGTGGACTTGGCATTTTACGCACGAGAGGCCTCGTCGGTCGACGAAGTTCGAGCATACTTGTCGGAGGAGCTTGATTCGGTCATTGCGTCATCAAGGGCTTTTTCCATCTCCTCATCCTAAACCTCTTCATCGAGCACGGCGTCAACATCGGGTCGACGGGGGGTAGATCATCGGCGGGATTGGTTTTGTTTCTTGGCGAGGCTTCTTCTTCCATAGCCGGAGCGGCTGGTAGCCGATGGCTTGTCCGTTTTGCGAAAGAGGTTCGCGGGTTTGGCCGTGGAGGAGGGTTGATACCTTCGGCGCGTTGAAGCCGATTATGGATGGCGCCAACCCACAGCCGCTTGGTAGCACGCCGAGCCCATAGCGATGGCCACTCACGATAGGCTGGCAGGGAGGAGAAACATTATTCGTCTGCGAGACAAAGACGTGAATAATAAGACATGCATATTATAGCCGATAAAGGAGAAAGGACTAGAAAAGAATGGTTTACGATGGAATCATGTCGAGTCGACGGTGGTAAGATACATGGAAGCCGATCGAGTGGAATATGTGTGATTTTCATTACGCCCTATCGGTGAAGGCACTTGTCCTTGAGACCGCCGGCTCGATGACCAGCGCCAAGAGGAGGACTTGGGAGGCTTAATAGCCAAAGCATCATGATTTGTCATGCCCGATTTTCGATCGGGATTAAAAATCATCTAAAAATACATTTTCTAGAAATTATTGAAAGTGAAAGTAATTAAATCAAGCGAATAAATTAAGGAAATTAAATTTTCCTTTAAAAATCATGGTTGGAAATATTTTTGTAATATTCTTCATGCCCTAAAATACTCTACGAAATTTTCGTGAAATTTTGGAGCTCAGAAATAAACTAAATGATACAAAAAGTATTTAAGTAATTATTTAAATAAATTATTTAATTAGTAAATGGATTGTTCATATTTTTATTAAGTACCTTGGATGCCCATCTATTTTCGGATTTTCTTGAAATTATTTGAGCATTGAAAGTATTAATAAAAATACGAATATCATTTATGCGATTAAATAAAAAGGAAAAACGAATTAAAATGCCTTTCCTATTCATGGGCCGCCTTCGGCCCATTCCCAGAGTCTAATGTTTCTCCTCGATCCGGTCGAGTCGCTGCCCGCCCCCTTTGCGCAAGTCTAAAATCCGTCCCGCTCTGCTCTCTCTCTTCTCGCCAAAGGAGGTGGGGCCAGCCCTTGTCAACTTGTTCTTCTACCTCGGCTCACGGGCGACAAGCGCAACCCGCCTTCCGCGCGTCTGTGCCACTCGGCCCGCCCCTCCGTGCGTGCAGCCGCCTCCCGCTCTCTCGTGCGCCCCGCTCACTTGAACCACGTGCTACCCGCTCCCAGCGAAATGCACGCATCGGCCGCGCCCATTTCCGCCAAGCCGACCCACTCCGCCCGGGATTCGGCGCCACACGCCTCGCCGCTGCCTCCGCGCGCGTATAAACGTGCCCCAAGCGTTGCTCGCCCATTCCTCACACTCCCAGGCGAGCGCGCTCCCGCGCTCTCCTGCGCTCTCCTCCCAGTCGCTCGCCATCGAGCTCCGGCGATGCAATGTCGCCGTTCTACCGTCCCGGCCTCGTCGTTTGCACCACGCTTTGCCGCGTCGCATCCCTTGGCCGTCCCTTGCTCGCCGCTAAATCCCGTCGCATCACGAGTCTCCACCATGGTCTGAATCCGTCGCCGCCTTTTCATCTCCGGCCGGCGATTAACGCCCGCCTCGACCCACTTCTCACCTAGCACCATTACCACCCTTCCCGGTCACCGAACTACGGCGGTCCTCGCCTTCGCCGTCACTTGGCGGAGCACCGGCCTTGAGTTGACCCAAGCGTTGCCGCCGCCTTCTCCTGTTGCCAAGACCCGGTGTCGCCGCTCGTCGCCATTGAGGGCTCGATAAGAACTCCTCCTTTCCTCTCCCCTTACGCCCTCATTCGTGAACCCCTCGGTGGCTGCACGCCGCCGCAGGTGGTCTCTCGGTCCGTGCGCCGCCAGTGCCACCTTGAGCCGCCATTGGCCGGTCTCCGCGTGCGCGCACGTGTTGCCGTCGCCTTCTGAGCCGTGCGCGCCTCCGCGCCGCACGTCGCCTCTCTCGGTCGCCAGGTCACCGCCGGTGATCGGTCAAGTCGTCTGCCATCGGCCATGCCGTGCAGCCAAGCCAGGCCAATCCCAGATTGGTCTTGGTCGGGTTTTAGCCAGAGCCAGTCGAGCAAGGCCATCCGGTCCCGAGCCGAGCCTTCGGTAGCCCATCGACCCTTCTCGGACGACCTTCCCCCTTGGCCCATTCCCTTCCTCCCGAAAAAGTCTATTTCGCCTCCCTATGGACCTCCTCCCTTTTCTCCCTCTCTTCGGCCCCAGGATCAGTCCTTGGTCTACGCAAAGTCTAGATTACCTCCTTGACTCCGCTCCTTTTTCCCTTTGGTATGACCCATAGGCTTTCTCATCTTTGAGTCCACTTCTCCTCCTTGGCCTAACCCCAGAAAAGTCCAAGTCCATGGAGGCAAGGTCGTGAATGGGAAGGGGAGGTGGACTGGACTTTTCGGGGTTAGGCCAAGGAGGAGAAGTGGACTCAAAGATGGAGAAAGCCTATGGGCTGCGGCCCAAAGGGAAAAAGGAGTAAGGGGGAGTCAAGGGAGGTAATCTAGACTTTGCGTAGACCAAGGACTGATCTGGGCCGAAGAGAGGGAGAAAAGGGAAAGGGAGGTCCATAGGGAGGCGAAATAGACTTTTTCAAGGGAGGAAGGGAAATGGGCTGAAGGGGGAAGGCTGGCCCGAGAAGGGTGATGGGTCGGCCCGAAGGCCGGTTCGACTGGATGGCCCGGTCTGACCGGTCGGCTAAACCCGACCAAGACCAACGGATTGGCCGGCTTGGCCGGCTCGGCATGGCCGACGGTGGCACGACGGACCGATCACCGGCGGTGACCGGCGACCGAGGAGAGAGGCGACGTGCGGCGCGGGAGGCGGCGCACGGGTTCTGTAAAGGCGACGGCAACACGTGCGCGCACGCGGGAGACCGGCTTGGCGGCTCGGAAGGTGGCACGGCGGGCGCACGGGACCGAGAGACCACCGGCGGCGTGCGGCAGCCACTGAGGGGTTCACGAATGAGGGCAGAAGGGAGAGGGAAAGGAGGGAGTTCTTATCGAGCCCCTCAATGGCGACGAGCGGCGACACCGGGGTCTTGCAGCGAGGAGAAGGCGGCGGCAACGCTTGGGTCAACGGCGCGGGTGGTGCTCCAGCGGCGGACGACGAAGGCGGAGGACCGGCCAGAGTTCGGGGTGACCTGGGAAGGGTGGTAATGGTGCTAGGTGGGGGAGAAGTGGGTCGAGGCGGCGTTAATCGCCGGCCGGAGATGAAAAAGGCGGCGACGGATTCAGGACCATGGTGGAGACGGTGATGCGACGGGATTTAGCGGCGAGCAAGGGACGGCCAAGGGACGGTGCGACGCGGCAAAGCCGGTGGTGCAAACGACGTAGGCTGGGGACGGGTAGAACGGCGACATTGCATCGCCGGAGCTCGATGGCGAGCGACGGGGGAGGGGAGAGCGCAGGGAGAGTGGTGGGGAGCGCGGCCGGCTCGGGAGTGTGAGGGGAATGGGCGAGCAACGCTTGGGGCACGTTTTATACGCGCGCGGAGGCAGCGGCGAGGCCAGGGCGGCCGAATTCGGCGGTGGAGTGGGTCGGCCGGTGCGGAAATGGGCGCGGCCGATGCAGATTTCGCGGGGAGTGGGGTAGCACGTGGTTCGGGCGGAGTGGGGGCGCACGAGAGAGTGGGGAGGCCGGGTTGCACGCACGGAGTGGGCGGCTGAGTGGCACAGGACGCGCGGGAAGGCGGGTTGCAGTTGTCGGCCTGTGAGCTGGAGGTAGAAGAACAAGTTGACAGGTGGGGCCCCGGTCCCACCTGTCGGCGAGAAGGAGAGAGAGCAGAGCTGGGACGGATTTTAGACTTGCGCAAAGGGGGCGGGCCAGCGGACTCGACCGGATCGAGGAGAAACATTAGACTTCGGGAATGGGCCAAGGCGGCCCATGAATAGGAAAGGCATTTTAATTCGTTTTTCCTTTTTATTTAATCGCATAAATGATATTCGTATTTTTATTAATACTTTCAATGCTCAAATAATTTCAAGAAAATCCTGAAAATAGATGGGCATCCAAGGTACTTAATAAAAATATGAACAATCCATTTACTAATTAAATAATTTATTTAAATAATTACTTAAATACTTTTTGTATCATTTAGTTTATTTCTGGAGCTCCAAAATTTCACGGAAAATTTCAGAGAGTATTTTAGGGCATGAAGAATATTACAAAAATATTTCCAGCCATGATTTTTAAAGGAAAATTTAATTTCCTTAATTTATTCGCTTGATTTAATTACTTTCACTTTCAATAATTTCTAGAAAATGTATTTTTAGATGATTTTTAATCCCGATCGAAAATCGGGGCATGACAGAAATCATGATGCTTTGGCTATTAAGCCTCCCAAGTCCTCCTCTTGGCAGTTTCGGGGTCATCGAGCTGGCGGTCTCAAGGACAAGTGCCTTCAGCCGATGGTGGGCAGAATGAAAATCACACATATTCCACTGATCGGCTTCCATGTATCTTACCACCGTCGACTCGGACATGATTCCATCGGTAAACCATTCTTTTCTAGTCCTTTCTCCTTTATCGGCTATAATATGCATGTCTTATTATTCACGTCTTTGTCTCTGCAGACGAATAATGTTTCTCCTCCCCGGGCTAGCCTATCAGGAGTGGCCATCAGTTATGGGCTCGGCGTGCTACCAAGCGGCTGTGGGTTGGCGCCATCCATAATCGGCTTCAACGCGCCGAAGGTATCAACCCTCCTCCACGGTCAAACCCGCGAACCTCTTCGTCAGCAAAAACGGGACAAGCCATCGGCTACCGCTGCTCCGGTTGCGGTGAAGAAGAAGCCTGCCAAGAAACAAAAACCAATCCCGGCCGATGATCTACCCCCCGTCGACCCGGATGTTGACGCCGTGCTCGATGAAGAGGTTTAGGATGAGGAGATGGAAAAAGCCCTTGATGACGCAGCGACCGAATCAAGCTCCTCTGACAAGTATGCTCGAACTTCGTCGACCGACGAGGCCTCTGTGCAGAAAATGCCAAGTCCACCAAAACGCCTCGTCCATCCGACGCCAGTAAGCGACTTTCAATGCTTTTGGTCCCTTGACTTCTTTATTCATACTCGTCTTACTATACCTTTTACATCGGCAGAGGAAGAAGCTAGCCACCAGGAAGAAAACGACACCTCTCCGTTCAGTAAGTTATCTTGACTCTGTATACTTTCTCTTATTAGCCGATCTTTAACCTTGTACCCTTTTCAGCCTCCTCGCACTCCGACACCTGCCCCCATGTATCCAGTGAACACACTCTGTCGGCTACAGGCGATAAGAATGCCGATGACGAAGCTACGTCGGTCCCAACAGTCCAAGTAAGTATTATAACTTTCTTCCCCGCAATTGGCTCCATGATCTCTATCCATGTTATAACTATTCTTTGCCTGGCAGAGCGTAGCCGATCTCCTGGGCTTCGACCTGTCAAAGTTCATCGACTCAGATGAGACAGTTGACAAGGCCCTGGTGCCGCTTGACGAAGACCTAAGGACCACGCTAGCCGACATCGCTAATCGGCTGGAGGGCTCATTGGACACGCGGCTCCATCCGTAATCGGTTCGAAGAGATCCAAGCCAGGCTTCCAGATGAGTTGGCTGATACAATCACGCCAGCAACCTTTCTTGAAGCGCATCGGCATAAATACGAGCGGGCAAAGCAGCGCATAGCTGATCGCCGAGAGAACAAATCACTAGCGGCAGCCATCAAATCTAACCAATAAGAAATCAAGGCGAAGAAGGCCAAGTTTGATGCGTTGAAGACAGAGCCGATTGCCACACTCGATCGGCTTCGCGCACGTTGGGACAAATTGGTAGCTGAACTCGTCCAGATTGAGACCGAGATCGCGGTCCAAGAAGAATACGTGGCCGGCCTGCCAAAGGAAATAGAAGATGAACGATCAAGCATCAAGGCGGCTGTGTCCTATCTGACAGATCTAACGAAGGCGATGAAGCCAGTGACCAGGACCAATGCAGCCGACGTTAAGGCGATCGAAGACATCAACGAGATCCATCGCAAAGCGATCTCGGCTATTGCTGAATTCCTTGGGTGCTGAGTCGGCTATAATAGTTGGGGCAAAACTCATAAATCTTGTAATCTAACTGTTTCTTGTAATCGGCTTTCATTATCTCTTTTAACTGATTCAAATTATCTTCTGTAATCGGCTTGCCTTACTTGATCCCTACTTAATGCATGCCTGCCGATCACATTAAACTTGCTTGAAGACTTCAAAATTTTTGAAAAATTCGCTTTGCCTTCTTGACATCATATTGTATTGTATATGCCCCTAATTTTGTTAATGGTGTTTCCAGCATTAGAAAAATTATCAAATCAAACATCTTGTCGCTGTCGGCTAAGCTAAGCCGATGTAGAAAAGGTAGGGGAAAAACTTGGCGTAAAAATGTCCTAAAGGAGATGCGTGTGTTACAACACATCGGCTAACACGAATCGGCACAACCATAGCCGAATCATGAGTTGATCCATACGCTTGGGTAATATTTCTTTAAATATTTACCGTTCAGAGCCCTTCCAAACACTTCTCCATCCAAACCTTCTAGCATATAAGCTCCTTTGGAGACGCATTTGTGGATCTTGAACGACCCCTCCCAATTTGGTGACCACTTGCTGAATTTACTATCCCTTGATCCAATCGATAATATCAATTTCCAAATGAGTTTGCTCTCTTCAAAAGACTTAGGCACAACCTTTTTGTTATAATGGCGGGCTACTCGTTCCTTATCTCTTGTTACCTTTTCCAAGGCCCTCATCCGTGACAACACTAGGTCTTCTGATTCATCTACCATCAGGTTGCAGTAATCATCAGATGTAAACTGATCTTGTAACTGAATTCTTCTTGAGCCGATAATGTTTTTCCATGGTAGGATTGCTTCATGTCCATAGACCAGTTTATATGGAGGCACTTGGATTGATTCGTGGCAAGCCATCCGATAGGCCCAAAGTGATTCGGCTAATTGGCTGTGCCATTGCTTAGGATATTCAGCGATCTTCCTCTTTATCAGCTTGATTTGTCTCTTGTTTGAGGCCTCTGTCTGTCCGTGAGCTTGAGCATAATACGGCGAAGAATTGAGCAACTTGATGCCCATGCCATCGACAAACTGAACAAACTCGTCCGATATGAAGATAGATCCCTGATCTGTTGTTATTGTTTGACGGATGCCGAATCGGTATACGATGTGCTCCTTAACAAACTCGATTGTGTCCTTTGAATCAACCTTCTTTAAAGAAATTGCTTCCATCCACTTTCTGAAATAATCTGTTGCCACCAGTATGAATTTATGTCCCTTGCTCGAGGCTTGATTGATATGGCCGATCATGTCGATTCCCCAACCTCTGAATGACCAAGGCTTGATAATTAGGTTCATAGCCGATGTTGGTGCCCTTTGTATGGCTCCAAACTTCTGACAATCCTGGCAGCCCTTATAGTACTTGAAACAATCCTCTAGCATCGTCGGCCAAAAATACCCTGCTCTTCGAAGCAGCCATTTCATCTTGTGAGCCGATTGATGCATGTCGTAGATCCCTTCATGCACCTCACCGATAGCTACCTTGGCTTGATCGGCACTGAGGCACTTGAGCAGCACTCCATCAATCGTCCGATAGTATAAATTTTCATCGAGCAAGACATATCTCAAAGCCTTGTAGTGTAACTTCCTTGAAGCCAACTGGGAGGGGTTTTGCAGATAGTTGTAGACCTCAAATCTCCAGTCATCGGCTGTCATGGTGGCAATCTCTATCTCAACATCTTTTGTCATCGGCCTGTAGCCCGATGCCCCTTGAGCTAAATCATTGGCTTTTGCATTCTGCTCTCTGGGGATGTGTTTTAATGTTACTAGCTGAAAGTTGTCCATCAATTCCCGACATCGTTGATAATAGACCATCAGCGCATCATTTTTGCATTCATATTCACCTGACAACTGGCTGATGACCAACAGTGAGTCTCCCATTATTTCGATGGTGTCGGCTTCAACTTCTTTGAGAAGATGCAATCCCTTGAGCACTGCCTCGTATTCGGCTTGGTTGTTTGTGGCATGGGGGTTGATTGAGAAGGCAAATTCGAAGCTTGTCCCCCTTGGTGATATAATGACCAAGCCAATACCGCATCCATTCGTGCAAACCGAGCCATCGAACGTCAAAGTCCAAGGCATGATCTCCACCGAGCCGATTGAACCATCTATGTGTTCTGCAATGAAATCGGCTATGGCTTGTGAAGGGTTACGCGGAGGCTACGCTAGCAGAAAACAAAAACTTTTTACCGCGCAAACCAAGAACACTTGCAAGTAAGGGCCGATAGATCGTTACCGATTGGAGAGTGCAGCGGAAACAACCAATCAGGGCTATCCGATCTGGAACTATGCTGCCGATTCCAGCAAGCCGACAGCCGATACCCGGGGACAGCCGATTCACCAATTAGCCGATCGCGAAATCGTCCGGTCACATTCTTGTGCCTCGCTCCGATGCGCTCGACCGCAGCCGATTCCTCCACAGCCGATGAACAGCGTGCAACGTAGCAGCGCCTCTACCGGTATCCACACGTCCGGGGACAAAACGCCGTACACCCGTGTGCTAGCACGCGATGCAAGGCTAGGGTTTGGCTCGAAAGTGGGGAGGGTTTCCGTGGAGATTGATCTCGTCGACTTCTGTTGTGGATTCGGTTCAATGCGAAGCAATTGACGTCACGCAGCTCTCCACCCCTCCCTCCTTTATATAGAGTTGGCAGACTGTGACTAGTGGCCGACAGGACTCTATTTTGAATCGGATCCTATCCGAATCTCACAGAGTTGGCCGCCCATACGTCGTAAGCCCATAGGACTCTATCCGATCGGATCCCTATCCGATCGAGCCGTATTCGAGTCCAACTCGAACGCCTATTCTTATCCCCTTAAGCGTGCGACCCTGTAGGTTCAGGTATATACTCGGTTTCGGCTATAGTCTAACTTAGCCGACCGTCGGCTCGAGTCCAACTCAGCCGACACATCAGGTGCCTAGCAAAGACATATTGACACCATAGTATACAAGAATATAATATCGGCTCGAACCTGTAATGTGTACACAAATCCCTTTGTTTCACGATACCAATTAAGCTATAGGCAAGATGTGTGCCATCCCTTCAATAGCTTAACCATTCACTCGAACCGTATTGGATTATCCGTCCGTTGATTGACTCCTCAATCAACTTAGCATGGCCATGCATTTCCATAATCCATTACCTCGAGGGCCCAGAGATATCTCTCCAAAGGAGGGGCAAATTCAATCTTGATCACTCACATCCCACTCCATGTTTCATAGCAAACCCGAAAACTACCTTTATAACTACCCGATTCGGAATAGCGTTTGGTAGTCCCAAAGTAGGCTACTACACATGTTGGAATCCATGGTGATCTCGGGTCTAAGGACTTTGTACCAACACTACCCGAGACCAACTAATGGCACATTGATTCCCGTAGTGTCTCATGGTGGGTCTATCCAACAATGTGTTCTCTAACACATATGTCCATGTTTATTGATTTGGTATCTCCATACCCATGATCTATGAGACATGATCATCAATCAATAAACATGCCAAACTTAGAATCATATTTGTTTCAACAATATGACATATGATCGAGGATCGTTTAGAAATAGATTCATACATATCGAGTCTCATAAATAAGTCACGTACTTATTGATCAATACAAGATGTCTATTTCATGGAACCGAATAACACTTTATTCATTTATACATAAACATTGACGTGATATCCAACATCTCCATGTTGCCTCTAGGGCATATCACTAACAATCTCCCACTTGCACTAGAGTTAATCATGTAAGTATCTAATACCCATTGCTCTTGTGTGCACCTCATGCTTCGGTGAGGAGAGGTTTTGTCGCGGATCGGCTATGTTGAGATCCGTGTACACTTTGCATATCTTGACATCACCTCGTCCACTATCTCGCGGATGAGATGATATCGCCGAAGTATGTGTTTGGACTTCGATGTGACCTCGGCTCCTTGGCTTGCGCAATGGCTCCACTATTATCACAATAGAGAGACATTGGACCGTCGACGGTCATCACACCCACTCGAAACAAATTTCTTTATCCAAACAGCCTCCTTTGCGGCTTCCGAAGCAGCAATGTACTCGGCCTCCGTTGTAGAATCAACAACGGTATCCCGCTTGGAACTCTTCCACGACGCGCCTCCGTTCGGGCGAGAACACGAACCCCGATTGCGATCTATAATCATCCTTGTCGTTTGGAAGCTAGCATCGGTATAAACACTTACAACGAGCTCTTCTTCACCTCCATAGACTAGGAACATATCCTTAGTTCTTCTCAAGTACTTAAGGATATTCTTTACTGCGATCCGGTGACCTTCACTGGATCGGCGGTATCTGCTCGTAGCACTCAAAGCGTACGAGACATCGGGACGTATACAAAGCATGGCATACATGATGGATCCAATTGCCGAAGCATATGGAACCATACCCATCTTATTCCGCTCATCATGTGTCCGAGGACACCGATTCTTGCTAAGATTAATGCCATGCGACATGGGCAAGAAACCTTTCTTGGAATCGGGCATGTTGAACCTTTTCAACACCTTGTCAATGTATGTACTTTGGCTTAATCCAATTAGCCTCTTGGATCTATCTCTATAGATTCGAATGCCCAATATGTATCTTTGTCTCCCTAAGTCTTTCATGGAAAAACTATTTTTCAATGAAGACTTGACGGATTCTAGCATAGGGATATCATTTCCAATCAACAATATGTCATCCACATATAAGATTAGAAATACAATTGCGCTCCCACTGACCTTTTTGTAAACACAGGCCTCTTCTTTATTTTTGATAAAACCAAACCCTTTGATTACTTCATCAAAATGAATATTCCAACTCGAGATGCTTGCTTCAATCCATAAATGGATTTCGTAGCTTGCATATCTTTCCGAGCGATTCTGGATCGACAAAACCCTAAGGTTGTATCATGTATACATCCTCGCTTAGGTTTCCATTCGGAAAGCCGTTTTGACATCCATCCGCCATATCTCATAATCGAAATATGCAGCAATCGCTAGGATAATCCGAATAGATTTAAGCATTGCGACGGGCGAGAAGGTTTCATCATAATCAACTCCTTGAATCTGTTTAAAACCTTTCGCCACCAATCGCGCCTTATAGATGTGAACATTTCCATCCATATCGGCCTTTTTCTTAAAAACCCATTTACACTCAATGGTTTTGACACCATCAGTGGATCAACCAAGTTCCAAACTTGATTGTCGTACATGGATTCTATTTCGGATTTCATGGCTCCAAGCCACTTGTTGGAATCGGGTCCCACCATCGCTTCCTCATAGGTCTTAGGTTCATCGTTGTCCAACAACAATATATCACGTTGTTCCACACCGTGTACTGTCGGGCGCACGACGTGATCTTTCGGACCTCCGTGGGCTGGTGTATCTACAACCGGTGGCGCAACACTTTGCTCCTCCTGTTGTGGTTCCGTGGTCGCCGAAACGTTTTACGGTGTTTCTTGAACTTCTTCAAGATGCACCCTGCTCCCACTAACCCTTCTTGAAAGAAACTCTTTCTCCAAGAAGACACCGTGTCGGGCGACAAACACTTTGCCTTGTTGCCGATTATAAAAGTAATATCCCTTAGTTTCCTTAGGATATCCCAAAAAGAAGCACTTGTCGATTTGGGTGTGAGCTTGTCGATCGTAAACGTTTTACATAAGCTTCGCATCCCCAAATTTTGAGAAAAGACAAACTAGGGGTTGCCCTGTCCATATCTCATATGGTGTCTTTTTAACCGACTTAGATGAAACTCTATTTAGTGTGAGCGTAGCTGTTTCAAGAGCATATCCCCAGAAGGATAACGGAAGATCACTTTGGCTCATCATCGACCGCACCATGTCCAACAAGGTGCGATTTCTCCGTTCGGACACCCCATTCCATTGTGGAGTTCTGGCGGAGTCAACGTGAAACAATTCCACAATCTTTCGATGATTACCAAACTCTTGGCTCAAGTATTCCCCTCCATGATCGATCGTAGAAACTTGATTGTTTTCCCTAAATGATTACGTACTTCATTCGGAATTCTTTGAACTTTTCAAAGGATTCGGACTTATGCCTCATTAAGTAGATATAACCATATCTACTAAAGTCATCGGTAAAGGTAATGAAGTAATGATAACCACCTCTGGCCGTTGAGCTCATTGGTCCACATACATCGGTATGTACGAGTGCCAACAAGTCACTTGCTCTCTCACCGTGTCCCGTGAAAGGTGTCTTTGTCATCTTACCAAGTAAACAAGACTCGCATGTCTCAAATGATTCAAAATCAAAAGAGTGAAGCAATCCATCGTTATGGAGCTTCTCCATACGTTTCTTATTTATATGGCCTAAGCGACAATGCCGGATAAACGTGGGGTTTGTATCATTAGAGAGTTGCCTTTACGTATTAATGTTATAGATGGGAGACGCTTCAAGATTCAAAACGTATAATCCATTCACCAATGGAGCATGAAAATAGAGCATCTCTTCGAGATATATTGAACAACCATTGTTCATTGATCTAAAATCATATCCTTCCGCTTGCAAACATGAAGCGAAAATAACGTTTTAACATAGTGTTGGAATACAATAACAATTATTCAATTCCAAAACTAATCCGAAGGTAGATGAAGTGGTACGTGTCGACAAAGCGCAAGCAACGCTTGCTCCATTGCCGACGCGCAGTTCACCTCACCCCTTCTCAATCGTCTACTTCTTCTCATTCCACGCAACGACTTGCAAATATGAGCTACGATCCGGTATCAAATACCCAAGAGTCGGTAGGTGAAGTAGCAAGATTAATGTCTATAACATTAATACCGAGCGAAGTCATACTTTGCTTCTTTTGAGATCCTCCATGTACTTCTTGCGGTTCCTCTTCCAGTGGCTGTCTCCTTGCAATAGAAGCAAACGGCATCGATGTCGCCGACCCTTCTTGCCTTCTTTGCATTAGAGGCACTCGCGATCTCATCGGGAGTTAACTTCCTCTTGGTGCAAAGTTTCTTGACGGTGGTTTGCGCTTAGCCTTCGCATCATCATCACTTGATGACCGTTTTTCGGATACTCTCCTCATGTCTTTAGCATCCCATGCAATTCAGCCAAGATCCTATCCATATTGTTCATGTGATAGTTTAATATGAATGGCTCGAAGTTCGGAGGGAGCGGCGGAGAATCACATCGGTAGCCAACTCTTGGCTAAGGGGAAAACCTAGTTTTCCCGGACTCTCAATGTAGCCAATCATTTTTATCACATGCGGACGGACGGGATTCCCCTCAACAAGCACCACGCAAACAAGGACTTTGAGGTGTTGAACCTCTCGGCCCGAGCTTGGTTCTAAAACATGCCACGCAGTCCCGAATAATAGTGTGAGCATCGCTTTCTCTCATATTGCTTCGAAGCTCGGGGGACATTGTAGCAAGCATGAGACAACTTATGTCTAGGGCATTATTAGTGTGCTTCTCGTAAGCTCTCCGTGCAATTACGGTGGCATTATTTGGCAAATTCTCCGGATAAGGTACTTCAAGAACGTACTCCTTACGCTCTTGCTTGAGAACAATTCTCAAGTTGCGATACCAATCCATAAAGTTTGTTCCATTTAATTTTGCCTTTTCGAGAATAGATCGCAAATTAAAGGTACCGGGCGTAGTATTAGCCGCCATTTATTCTACAACGAGAAAAGCAAAGTTTAGCACAATGTTTATGCTATGTCTTTTGTTAAACAATTTAACATAAGACTCCCATTACGTATTTTCCACCTTCCCTATAGGTTACGTATTGGGTCAAGATCCACATGTTAGTTAATTTTCTAGTGAGCTTTGGCATCACTTGCTAGAAAATTAGTAACATCGATAAGCAACTCTTTGCTAATCACATCTCTATGTGACTCTTGTTGTTGGTGTGGCATCTCCATGCCCCGGCGCCAACCTATGCCCCAAGGCCCAAAACTGTTTTGATAGCCTTGTTAAGTAAACCAAATGCTCCTGCATGTATATGTCGACATATACCCCTCGTGTTATGATAGAGAACGGCACTCTGCTTTGGCGGACCCACCATTGACGAGCATAACGTTGGCGGGTGCAACATTTGGAAGGACATCATTAGTACTTAATATTGTGAGGGATGCTATCCTATCAAACAAACATATCACATATGAAAGCAAGTAGAATAGCATGAAATAGTATGGCCCCCTTCACATGGTGATCTCTATCTCCATGCCGGTGTAGAGGATCTCCATCTTTATCACCGTTCTTCCGAGTGCCGAATGCTTGATATCTTCAAACTAAGCTACTACTATAGAAGCTCTAATTGAAGATTACATCGACTCGCAGTCGTGAAAGAATATTACAAGCATTGCACGTATGAAAGAATATTACAGGGATTGCACATATGAAAGAATATTACATGCATCACATGCATCTCATACATACAATAGGGCCATACCATCTCAAAGCATTCTCTGCAAAACAAGTTAGGCGTAGAAACGTTTTCTACCTATCGCAGAGATACAGCACCGAGACGACCTATAAGGGGTACGCACACGGCGGTCCCTCGCGGGCTTCCGGGCAGCGCCCGAAACACCACACGAAATTCATATATCCAATCTATGAAATCGCTTACGGAAACCATGTCGACATAATCATATTATGCCGTCCCGATACACTATCAATGGAGATGGTTTGCGTAGGCGCGAGGCAGCTAACAAGATCGGACTACGAGATAACTTCGGTATAATCACATTATACCGTTCCGATACACTATCAAGGAACGCTATCTCGAAGCCGACTCAAACCGAGTTCTATGGATATTGCTTTGACGTAATCACATTACATCGTTCCGATATACTATCAAGGAACGCAATTACCATCTACTCTCCTCAACAGATCCCGTAAAACCGATTGATCTAATCAACCCGTGCGCAAAACTTGTTCCAGATCCAATCTAAAACCCGAACTAAGCAAGATTAGCTCGATACCACTGAAGGGTTACGCGGAGGCTACGCTAGCCGAAAACAAAAACTTTTACCGCGCAAACCAGGAACACTTGCAAGTAAGGGCCGATAGATCGTTACCGATTGGAGAGTGCAGGAAACAACCAATCGGGGCTATCCGATCCGGAACTATGCTGCCGATTCCCGCAAGCCGACGGCCGATGCCGGGCACCGATTCACCAATCAGCCGATCGCGAAATCGTCGGTCACGTTCTTGCGCCTCGCTCCGATGCGCTCGACCGCAGCCGATTCCTCCACAGCCGATGAACAGCGTGCAACGTAGCAGCGCCTCTACCGGTCACCCACACGTCCGGGGACAAAACGCCGTACACCCGTGTGCTAGCACGCGATGCAAGGCTAGGGTTTGGCTCGAAAGTGGGGAGGGTTTTCGTAGAGATTGATCTCGGCGACTTCGTTGTGGATTCGGTTCAATGCGAAGCAATTGACGTCACGCAGCTCTCCACCCCTCCCTCCTTTATATAGAGTTGGCGATCGGGACTAGTGGCCGATCGGGACTCTATTTTGAATCGGATCCTATCCGAATCTCACGAGTTGGCCGCCCATACGTCGTAAGCCCATAGGACTCTATCCGATCGGATCCCTATCCGATCGAGCCGTGTTCGAGTCCAACTCGAACGCCTATTCTTATCCACTTAAGCGTGCGATCCTGTAGGTTCGGGTATACTCGGTTTCGGCTATAGTCTAACTTAGCCGACCGTCGGCTCGAGTCCAACTCAGCCGACACATCAACGGCGCCTAGCGGCACATATTGACACCATAGTATACAAGAATATAATATCGGCTCAAACCTGTAATGTGTACACAAATCCCTTTGTTTCACGATACCAATTAAGCTATAGGCAAGATGTGTGCCATCCCTTCAATAGCTTAACCATTCACTCGAACCGTATTGGATTATCGTCGTTGATTGACTCCTCAATCAACTTAGCATGGCCATGCATTTCCATAATCCATTACCTCGAGGGCCAGAGATATCTCTCCAAAGGAGGGGCAAATTCAATCTTGATCACTCACATCCCACTCCATGTTTCATAGCAAACCCGAAAACTACCTTTATAACTACCCCGATTACGGAATAGCGTTTGGTAGTCCCAAAGTAGGCTACTACACATGTTGGAATCCATGGTGATCTCGAGTCTAAGGACTTTGTACCAACACTACCGAGACCAACTAATGGCACATTGATTCCGTAGTGTCTCATGGTGGGTCTATCCAACAATGTGTTCTCTAACACATATGTCCATGTTTATTGATTTGGTATCTCCATACCCATGATCTATGAGACATGATCATCAATCAATAAACATGCCGAACTTAGAATCATATTTGTTCCAACAATATGACATATGATCAGGGATTGTTTAGAAATAGATTCATACATATCGAGTCTCATAAATAAGTCACGTACTTATTGATCAATACAAGATGTCTATTTCATGGAACTGAATAACACTTTATTCATTTATACATAAACATTGACGTGATATCCAACATCTCCATGTTGCCTCTAGGGCATATCACTAACAGCTTGCCCCTTAACTGCCATGGGTGCCTGATATCTTGAGTCGAATTCTGTTAAAACAAAAATCCACTTCCCAACTCGTCCTTTTAGCACTGAAGCCGATAGCATGTATTTGATTACATCGGCTTTGAATACCACCGTGCATTCGTTGGATAATAAATAATGCCTCAACTTTATACATGAAAAATACAGGCAAAGACATGATTTCTCCACTGGTGAATACCTTGTCTTTGCGTCCAGCAACCATTGGCTGAGATAAAAGATGGCTTTCTCTTTTGCTTCGATCTCTTGAATCAGGACTGAGCCGATGGACTTGTCGTCGGCTGATAGGTGCAGTTTGAATGGTACCCCTTTTTGTGGAGAAATCAAGACTGGAGGTGAGCTTAAGTAATTCTTGATATTATCCAACGCTTTCTATTGCTCTGCCCCCCAAGTGAATGCTTGATCGGCCTTCAGCCGAAGCAAAGATGTGAACGGCTCCATCTTTTCTGAAAGATTGGCTATGAATCGCCTGATGAAGTTGATTTTGATGATCAAAGATTGTAGTTGCTTCTTGTCCTTCGGAGGCTCTATCGTCTTGATAGCATTAATGCTCCTCGGTGTAACCTTAATCCCTCTCTCATGAACAAGAAATCCTAAAAATTGCCCGGCCGACACGCCAAACGCGCATTTCAGTGGATTCATCTTCAGGCCATATTTCCTTGTCCACTCCAGAACCTGTCTAAGATCGGCTATATAGTTTTCCATCTCCCTGGATTTCAACGACATCATCGATGTAAATCTCAACCAGAGAGCCGATCATTTCATGGAAAATAAAATTCATGGCCCTTTGATAAGTTGCTCCAGCATTCTTTAAGCCAAACGTCATGACGACCCATTCATACAAGCCGATTGTTCCTGGGCATATGAAAGCAGTCTTGTGGATATCTTCTTTGGCCATAAAAATCTGATTATAACCTGCATTACCATCCATAAAACTTATGATCTTGTGGCCAGAAGCAGCATCTACAAGCAAATCGGCTATGGGCATTGGATATTCGTCCTTAGGGGTAGCTTTACCGTTCTTCTTCATTACTGGAACAATATTTGAAACCCACTCCGTATATCGGCAAGGCCGAATGAATCTAGCATCGTATAGCCGAGTGATTTCGGCTTTGATCGCATCATACATATCGGCCTTAAACCTCCTAGGAGACTGTTTGTACGGCCGATACCCCGGCTTGATAGGCAACCGATGCACAACAATAGACGGGCTAAGACCAGGCATCTCGAAATGCTCCCAAGCAAAACAATCTTTATATTCCTTTAATAATTCAATAAGCTGGGATCTACAACGAGAAGACAAATTTTTACTAATGTATGTCGGTCTAGGCCTATCTCCAGGACCTATATCGATTTCTTCGAGCTCGTCGGCCGACATAAAACCCTGCCCAAGTTTGCCATCGTCGTCGTCCATGGTGTCCTTGCCGTAGACGTTCGAGCCCTCCACGACGCCCTCAAAGTAATAATTAAGGCTCTTCGTCTCCAATAGGCTGTATGGCAGAATCGAACACCTTTAGAAAATCGGCTTACCGGATTTTGTCGGACAGACAATCAATACCATCGATTTCCCAAAGTGGCAAATCGGCGTTAGCAACACTCACTGACCTGTCGGCTGGCACAATTTCAATCTTGTCGCCTTGCCATTGGATCAAACTTTGATGCATTGTGGAAGGGATGCAACAGCTTGCATGAATCTAGTCCCTCCCAAGCAGCAGGCTGTAAGATCACTTCCCGTCGATGACAAAAAATGTTGTGGGCACGGTTTTGCTATCGACAGTCAGTTTGACATTTAGCACGCCCTTGGCCTCCAATGGGTTGCCGCCAAAGTCTTTGAGCACCATGTTCGTCTTGATTAGATCTTCGGCTCCTTTGCCCAACTTTCGAAAAGTGGCATAGGGCATGAGGTTGACTGCCGCCCCTCCATCGACTAGCATCTTTGACATCGGCTTGCCTTTAACAAATCCTTTCACATACAGTGGTTTGAGGTGCCGATTGTCAATCCCCTCTGGTTTTTCAAAAACGGCTCGTTCCGGGGAGAACGCTAATTTCGCCAACGAGTCTTCCACGCTATCTGCATCAGCCTCTGTGGCATTGAATTCGGCTGGCAATATAAAGACCATGTTAACCGATGCAGTAGCTTTTCCTTTCCCTTTTGTCGCCCTCCTAGCTTGGTCGGCTGGGCTTTCATCAGACGAACTCTCATCGGCAGTCGACGCCTGCCTCTTGATGCGCCATTGTTTTGCGCCTTGCCGACGTTGTTGCTGTCGGATTAGCCGTCGTACTTCTTCCTTTCGCCCCTCTCTCTTGAGCCGCTGGATGCTCCTCTTTTGTGTTTTAGTCAAGAGGTTCGGAGGGCACCAGGGGTTAGCCGATTGCTCATCGTCGGCTTCTTCTTTGTAGTATTCGTCTTCGTTTTTATCTTCGAAGAAGTCTTGGTGGATCGGCCCGAGCTGATCATGTACCGATTGCCGCCTTTGGTTAAGATGCACAGCCCTGGGGACGAATTGGGCAGGGCTTTGCATCAGATGATCCCTGTATTCGTCTTCATGATATTCACTGCAGGTCGAGCAGTTGTCTATTGTCGGCAGCCTCATCCCCGATTCCCGACGAGAATCGGAAAAACTGCGCGCGCCGATGCAGGTCGCGATCGTCGTGGTGTCGATAACTCGGAGGCCCCTCACCTCGGGTTCCCTAACATACGGTTGTCGCGTCGGGCCTCCTCTTCTTGCCAAAACCGCTACTAGAAGCGGCGTCGGCTATCTATGCGAATCGGCCGCCGATCGGCCGATCGGCTGGTTGGATGCGCTGTGTTGACTGGCGTAGCTTGATCTCCAATCAGCCTCTTCTCTGCCTTGGCTTCCTTGAGAGTTTTGGCTAAGCTGTGCGTCATTCTGTTCTGCCGATCAGCTCGCCTCGGGCCGGCCTGGACCATATTGACCGGAAAGGGGTTGCCATCAACTTTCATCGGCCGAGGTGAATTGGCGAACTTTAGCTTCTCGGCCTCAATAGCCGACTGGATTTGTCACCTGAAAACCTTACAGTCGTTAGTGCTATGGGAGGTAGAGTTGTGCCACTTACAGTACTTCTTCTTTTTAAGTTCTTCAGCCGATGGGATCGTGTGGTTTGGGAGGAAGCTGAATTTGCTTCTCCTTCAGCAATAAATCAAAGATCCTATCGGCCTTGGTAATGTCGAAGTAGTACTTCTCCTCCTTAGCCGTTTTTAGCAGCCATTGGCAGACGATGACCTTTTTATTTTTGGTCCATTCGGCTGCAGCAACTTCTGCGTCGTCGTCACTTGTTTCTGAGTTAGCCTCGATGATGACGTGAGCAACCTTCTTGACGGCCTTCCGTGATTTCTCAAATCTTTGCTCGTGGGCCGTCACCCTTTGCACCAGATGGGCTAAGTTGTCGAAGTCTTGAGCCAAAAACCTTTCACGGATCGGCGACAACAGTCCATGAAAACCCAAATTGGCTAACTAGGAATCAGACAGGACCAGGTTATAACAGCGGTTCCTCATTTCTCTGAATCTTTGAATGTAGTCCTCAACCGACTCCTCATGCTTCTGCCTAATGCTCGTCAAGTCCGACAGCTTTATCTCATGGTTGCCGGTGTAGAAGTAGCTGTGGAACTGTTTCTCGAGATCGGCCTAGCTTTGGATGGAATTGAAGGGCAATGAAGAAAACCATGTAAAGGTCGATCCCGATAGCGAGAGCGGGAACAAGCGAACCGTCATGGCGTCTGTAGCCGATGCCTCTCCGCATTGCGCCAGGAATCGGCTGACGTGTTCGTATGTAGAAGTATTGTCCTACCCTGAGAACTTGGAGAAATCTGGGACTTTGTATCGGTTGGGCAGTGGCACCCTCTCAAAATGTTCTGGGTATGGATACCGATACATATTGCCAGAGTCTTTCGGTTTGAGACCGAATTGATCGAGCATGACGTCGGCAATCAAATCGGCCCAAGTCTTGTTATCTTGGTTGTGCTGTATCGGCTCATATTGATCGTATTGCACGGGTGCTTGCCGATATAGAGGTGGCAGTGTCTTTGGCCGGTAATGTTGGTCATGCTGGCCTCCCTGGTATTGATATTGAGTTGGATCGATGGCGGGAAGTAGTCGATTCACCGGCGGTGGTGATTGGTCAGGGAAGAGCCGACGGCCGCCGACGTTGCACTTTGCCCCTTGTATGAGGTTGGCGACGGTTCTTGCCGCCGAGTGAAATCGAACATGCCGGCTAGTTGTTCTGGGGGAGGGAGGTTGCTGCCGGTTTAGAACGATGGGTGGCGGCCTTGAAGTCGATGCAGATGCATTCGGCTAACTAAGGACTCCTCCTGGTGGCCCTGGCTGTACTGGTGGTGGTATCGGCCGATTCTGGGTCGTCAAAACTCTGTAGTTAGGGAACTGGCCATCAGTAAAGTAAGTCAGCCCCCGCTGCAGTTGATCGGCAATCTTTGAGTCGACCACAGTGGCGATCATGTTGTTGAGGGTGTTGACCAAGATGCCACTCTGATTAACGAGAGCGTGGTGCACAGCCGAGTCGATTCGGTCTTGCAAAGTGTGCAGTTTCGAATCGTCTTGTTCTTGCTTTGGCTCCTCCATCTTGTGTTTTCCCTTTGTATCGTCTGAGGAGGATGCCTTGAAGTCGTTCATGCTAAATTTGTACTTATGGTGGACGGCCCCCGACCTGGGCTGGGTAAAAGATTGAAGGTAGTTGGCCTGCAGCTCCTCCACCATCTTCTTGTAGTCGGCCAATTGCTCAGCCGACAATTGTTTCATCTTGACAGGAACCGTGTTTTCCTCGCTGATCTCGGGGCTCTTGATGTTAACCATCACGTCGACTTTGTTACTGCGTTCTAGCCGAGTTGATGGTCCCACCAGTCGTGCCAAGAAGCGTGTTGATAAGAAATCTTTCCCACGCGCTGGCCTGGGAGATCTGCTTAACTCCAGTGCAAGTCCGTCCTTGGCTGCCTTTGATGAATTAGGCGTGCGAGTTGGTTTGATCTGTCAACCAACAAGAAATAAACAGATACATGCGTTATGGTTAAGGTTAGATCCTACCGGATCGGCTCAGGGAACCAACTTACATATAATTGCTATCCCAAAGTACATTTAAACTAAGTGATTGGGATAGATCAGCTATGCCGAGACAGTATAAACCACTTAATTTAAATATACATCAGGATAATAAATATATGTGTTTATAACCTAGCCGATGCTGCAGATCTAACGTGAATCGGCTATTACTCCGATACATCTTATGAAAAGATATTAATCTAACCTAAATACGTTAAACCTAGATCAATCGGCTATCAGCTGATGCCAACAGATTGATACTGGCTTAAGGCATTTAACCAGACTAAGATCTTAACATAAGAGGCAGCTTTAATATATCTAATAGTAAATAATGCTAAAAGACAATTAAAACAGGTAAGGCCGGCTAAAACCCTGACACTGTCTCTAATGGTAAACATCTAGCCGAATAGATCTTAATAATTCTAAGAGCGACTTAATAGGTCATAATGATGCAGCATTAAGTACAAAAAGAAGTATTGGATCTATATGAACCGATGTAAACCCCTCGATACGGTGGATACAACATATAAACTAGTTCAACATCTAGATCTAGCTTTATCGACTGCTGTCTCTTAAGATAGACGAGCCGATGGCAAGATAGATCTAGATATTACCCTAGATTATATGCCATATATGATAAGTTGCTTAGTCTATAACATTAAATCTAGAGTGTCATGACGATGTAAGCACTAGATTCGATGATACAAACTACTAATGACAAGTATTTACCTTATTCGAGGGTCAAGATCGATGCAGCCCGAAGCGGGATCAAGAACTCGTCTAAAAGAAAATATTGGTGATGCGCCAAGTTTGTATTGATGTGTCTATATTTTACAAGAGGTCTCGGGTCCTATTTATACCCAAGTACAACAAAGTCCATGTAGAACACGGTTTCTATCTATCTACTATACATGGTACGACAATATTTTAGGAAGTAATCCCACACCACGTTACAAAAGGAAATCTAAACAAATCCCTATTTTACAGATACAATTGCCGTTACAGGACTCTATCCATAGATGACAATATTTTAACGAACACCTGAGAACCGAATCTTCTCTTTATCTTCAAGCTTCTTTATCGGAAACGATTCCATCTTCTTCTCTGAATCAGAATCGGCTATCGGCTATCCCTATCCGATTCGGCCTCGTCAACTGGTTTCCCAGCCGATTTGATCGTGGCCGATGTGGCCTCTGTTTCTCCGTAGATCACTTTCCCGATCCGATTCCGCTTCAATTCCGACCTTGAACTTAGAGATTTGGTTACCAAATTTGGTCGTTAACACCTGTGCTTTTAAAACAGCACGGTACGTGTTGACGGTACCCGTATCTACGGCATCCTTCAAGTCGGCCTTTAGTCTATGCGAAAGAATTATCGAGGACAGGAGAACAAATCTGAGCAGCGAGCACGTCAAAATTCTACTAAGCGTTAAAGACTGGGAACTAGCTGCAGAACATGCCAATACACTGCTAACAGCCAAGAATTGGCTGCCCAGTTCGAGAACCTTTATTTAGATGAAGACCAAACCGAATAGCTTCAGTTTATTTTGTAAGTAGTACTCTTTTCCTTGTCATGGTTTTCTCATATTTAGATATGAGTTTTTACATGACAAAGTTTTTAATGAGGCAACATGTATCATATAAACATCAATAAAGGTCATTACTATTTTCCCCATATTGTTTTGGAATATTTTACTAAATCTGATTATTTTCTTTTTTTTATTCGGACAATTCATGTTTTTTGGACGAGGAATAGTTCTCTTTTTTTAAATTTTGGACGGGGAATTTTTTTTGAATTTTTGAACGGGGAATAGTGTCGGCCCGGGCCGAACGCACGTGGGCCTTGTCGGGCCCGTGCGGCACGGCATGGCACGACCTCCCTTGGGTCGTGCTTGGGCCAAGGGGTGGCACGTGGGGTGGCACGACATGGTCAGTTACAGAAGTCATGCCTAACGGGTTGTGCCGTAGCGGGCTATGTCGTTTGGCCTGCTATACATTGGGGAGATGAGAGAGGATACAAGGGAAGGACGAAGAAGGGCATATTTGTCCAAAAATTTTTGATGAATATGTCAAAATTATGTAAAATTGCAATGGCATAGTTACAAATAAATGAATGGTAATGGAAGAATTTATAATGGCATATATCCAATTAACCTATGATTTGTTGGTTCCAGTCCAAAATTTCGCTAGTTTTAGCATCGAGATCATTGCGCATAAAATTTGTGAATATTAACATTAGGATAAAAAATTTCATGAAATTTTGCCTTCAGGCTATAAACTCGTGAGCTCTTGCTTATGGGCAAAAACCGTGTAAAACAAATTATTTTTTCCTCTAGCCCAAAATATTGGTAGTATTAGCATAAGGATCGTTGCTTGTGAAATTTTTGAATATTAACATTAGAAAAAAATTAAGGAATTTTTTCTTCAAGCTTTAAATTCGTGTGCTATAGCCTTTGGGCGAAATCCGCATGTATTAACCTTTGGAAAAACATATGAATGTTTTCTCTGCCTAGATTTCTCTGGTATTAGCATCGGGATCATCATGTGTATAATTTGTGAATGTTATTATTTTTTAATTTTGCCTTCATGCAATAAATTTTTGAGTTATTACTTTAGAGCAAAACTCGTGATTATTAACCTTTGGAAAAATGCATGAATTTTTTTCTCCTGCCTAGAATTTTGCTACTATTAGCATTGGGATTATTGTGTGTGTAATTTTTTAATATTAAAATTAGGACAAAAAATTTCATGGACTTTTGCCTTTAGGCTATAAATTCATTAATTATTGCCTTCTAGCAAAATCCATGAGTATTAAACTTTGGAAAAAATGAATGAATATTTTGTTCTAGCCCAAAAAATTGATAGTATTAGCATCGGGATCATTGCGTGTGAAATTTGTGAATATTAACATAAGAAAAAAATCATGGAATTTTTCCTTCAGGCTTTAAATCCATGTGTTATAGCCTTTGGGCGAAACCCGCGTGTATTAACCTTTGGAAAAACACATGAATTTTTTCCTCCGGTCCAAAATTTTGCTAGTATTAGCTTCAGGATCGTTGCGTGTGTAATTTGTGAATATTAAAATTAGAGCAAAAAGTTTCATGGAATTTTACCTTTAGGCTATAAATTCATGAGTTATTGCCTTCGAGCAAAATCTATGAGTATTAACCTTTGGGAAAAACACATAGTTTTTCCTCCGTCCCAAAATTTTGCTAGTATTAGCATATGGATCGTTGTGTGTGAAATTTGTGAATATTAACATTAGAAAAAAGTTCATGAAATTTTGCCAATAGGATATGAATTCTTGAGGCCTTTGGACGAAAACCCGCATGTGTTAAACTTTAGTAAAAACGATTGTTGCACATGATATGTATGAATATTCACATAAGGACAAAAAAATGCTGTGATTTTTCCCAACAGGCTATATTTTCGTTAGTTATAGCACTTCAGCCAAATAACATGAGTGTTGGAACAAAATCCAACATGTGTGTCAAGGGCTCCCGCCTCTATTGGAGAGAGCCTAAGCTTGAATATCTGGGGAAGAGGAGTTGAGGAGAGGATAGGTGACTGTCTAGACAAATGCTCCAATCGGAGAGAGAGAGGTCCCCATTTGCCAATTGTAGGCTCTTATTATTCATGTCCCATGGGGAGTTACATTATTGCCCTTGGGCTTTTACATGGGATTGGCATTGCCTTGGGGGCATTTTAGTCTTCTAATTACATTAGTTTATACAACACCTTAAGTATGGGATTATTTCCCAATAGTACCCCTCATCTGATGGCTCCGAGACTCGAGGGGAGGAGATGATTTCTAGCACTTACTTCCTTAGGTGTTGTACTGCTCCCGAAGCTGGGCGTCAGAGACCACAACGTCCGGTGGAGGCCGCACTGAAGCGGTGGCTAGGGCACAACGCCTCATGAAAAAGAGGGAAAATGGAAGAGGACACCGAGGGGTTCGATTTATAGGTTCGGAAGAGAGGGATTGTGACAGATACGACAGTTAGAGGCAATGAAAACCCTAGGTTTGGCCAAAAAAGGAGCTTGAAACAACGTTAATTCCACGCGATGCCTACATGATTTTCGCAGATTTTTTGAGGGGAATCAAAGAGGAGGAGGTAAGGAACAAAAACCCTCAACCAATTTTGGAAACGAGCAACGGAGTCGGCCGAATTTGGCGGTGGAGGCGGCTCAGTTGGGCGGCGTCGGGCGTAGGTGGGACTCCAGTCTAAAGCTTGGGGAGAAGCTGACAAGTGGGGTCTCTGGTCTACCGGTCGGTGAGGGATTGAGGTGTTAGTGATATGCCCTAGAGGCAACATGGAGATGTTGGATATCACGTCAATGTTTATGTATTTATGAATAAAGTGTTATTCAGTTCCATGAAATAGACATCTTGTATTGATCAATAAGTACGTGACTTATTTATGAGACTCGATATGTATGAATCTATTTCTAAACGATCCCTGATCATATGTCATATTGTTGGAACAAATATGATTCTAAGTTCGACATGTTTATTGATTGATGATCATGTCTCATAGATCATGGGTATGGAGATACCAAATCAATAAACATGGACATATGTGTTAGAGAACACATTGTTGGATAGACCCACCATGAGACACTACAGGAATCAATGTGCCATTAGTTGGTCTCAGGTAGTGTTGGTACAAAGTCCTTAGACCTGAGATCACCATAGATTCCAACATGTGTAGTAGCCTACTTTGGGACTACCAAACGCTATTCCGTAACTGGGTAGTTATAAAGGTAGTTTTCGGGTTTGCTATGAAACATGGAGTGGGATGTGAGTGATCAAGATTGAATTTGCCCCTCCTTTGGAGAGATATCTCTGGGCACCTCGAGGTAATGGATTATGGAAATGCATGGCCATGCTAAGTTGATTGAGGAGTCAATCAACAGACAGATAATCCAATACGGTTCGAGTGAATGGTTAAGCTATTGAAGGGATGGCACACATCTTGCCTATAGCTTAATTGGTATCGTGAAACAAAGGGATTTGTGTACACATTACAGGTTCGAGCCGATATTATATTCTTGTATACTATGGTGTCAATATGTGCTTGCTAGGCGCGGTTGTGCAGTCGGCGAGTTGGACTCGAGCCGACGGTCGGCTAAGTTAGACTATAGCCGAAACCGAGTATACCTGAACCTACAGGGTCGCACGCTTAAGGGGATAAGAATAGGCGTTCGAGTTGGACTCGAATACGGCTCGATCGGATAGGGATCCGATCGGATAGAGTCCTATGGGCTTACGACGTATGGGCGGCCAACTCCATGAGATACGGATGAGATCCGATTCAAAATAGAGTCCTAATCGGCCACTAGTCCCAGTCGGCCAACTCTATATAAAGGAGGGAGGGGTGGAGAGCTGCCATATGTCAATTGCATCGCGTGCAACAGAAGTCGCCGAGATGAATCTCCACGGAAACCCTCCCCACTTTCGAGCCAAACCCTAGCCTTGCATCGCGTGCTAGCACACGGGTGTTCGGCGTTCTATCCCCGGACGTGTGGATACCGGTAGAGGCGCTACGTTGCGCGCTGTTGATCGGCTTCGGATCGGCTGCAATCGGAGTGATCGGCTGTGGTGGAATCGGCTGCGGTCGGGCGCATCGGAGCGAGGCGTGAGAACGCGGACGGACGACTCGAATCGGCTGATTGGCGAATCGGCTATCTCCGGGAATCGGCTACACTGTTCCGGATCGGATTGCCCTGATTGGCTATTCCGCTGCACTCTACTCCAATCGGTAACGATCTATCGGCCCTTACTTGCAAGTGTTCCTGGTTTGCGCGGTTAAAAGTTTTGTTTTCGGCTAGCGTAGCCTCCGCGTAACTCTTCAGTGGTATCAGAGCTAATCTTGCTTAGTTCGGGTTTTAGATTGGATCTGGAACAAGTTTTGCGCACGGGTTGATTAGATCAATCGGTTTTACGGGATTTGTTGAGGAGAGTTCATGGTAATTGCGTTCCTTGATAGTGTATCGGAACGGCGTAATGTGATTACGTCGAAGCAATATCCATAGAACTCGGTTTGAGTCGGCTTCGAGATAGCGTTCCTTGATAGTGTATCGGAACGGTATAATGTGATTATGCCGAAGCTATCTCGTAGTCCGATCTTGTTTGCTGCCTCGTGCCTGCGCAAACCATCTCCCTTGATAGTGTATCGGGACGGCATAATGTGATTATGCCGATATGGTTTCCGTAAGCGATTTCATAGATTGATATGGCTAGCGGGACCGCCGTGTGCGTAACCCCTTATAGGTCGTCTCGGTGTCGTATCTCTGCGATAGGTAGAAAACGTTTCTACGCCTAACTTGTTTTTGTAGAGAATGCTTTGAGATGGTATGGCCCTATTGTATGTATGAGATGCATGTGATGCATGTAATATTCTTTCATATGTGCAATCCCTATAATATTCTTTCATACGTGCAATGCTTGTAATATTCTTTCACGACCTGCGAGTCGATGTAATCTTCAATTAGAGCTTCTATAGTAGTAGCTTAGTTTGAAGAAATCAAGCATCATGCACATTGGAAGATGGTGCCGAAGATGAAGATCCTCAGCGCCGACATGGAGATGGAGATTACCATGTGAAGGGGCCATACTTTTTCATTATATGCTATTCTACCTGCTTTCATATATGTGATATGTTTGTTTGATAGGATAGCATCCCTCACAAAATTAAGTAGTAATGATGCCCTTCCAAATGTTGCACCCGTCACCGTTATGCTCGTCAATGGTGGGTCTGCCAAAGCAGAGTGCCATTCTCTATCATAACACGAGGGGGTATATGTCAGACATATACATGCAGGAGCATTTGGTTTACTTAACAAGGCTATCAAAACAGTTTTGGGCCTTGGGGTATAGGTTGGCGCCGGGGCATGGAGATGCCACACCAACAACAAGAGTCACATAGAGATGTGATTAGCAAAGAGTTGCTTACCGATGTTACTAATTTTCTAGCAGTGATGCCAAAGCTCACTAGAAAATTAACTAACATGTGGATCTTGACCCAATACGTAACCTATAGGGAAGGTGGAAAATACGTAACCTATATCGAATAATATTCGAATATTATCAATATTATTGTATTCAATAATATTCGATTAGGGTCCAGGGTTTAGGGTTTAGGGTGCGGTCCGATCTCTCACGACAGGACGGGAGTACGAACGAATGGAGGTGACTCCTGACCATGACCGGCCAAACCAAAAGGGTTACGACGCCTACACTACCGGATGTGATGTAGCCAACTACGGGGGAGTATGCAATGTCTAGATCATTTCACACCTTTTCCTTGAACATGCAAATTTTTTTTGACCTGTATCTTCTTCAAGCTACTTCAACAATTCATTTAACCATTGGATTCTTTTACTAGAATTCCACATATACTCAAATATCATAGGTTCATGGCACAATGTATGACTTACCAGTCTGTAGAAGTAAATGATTTCTGCACTTATATAAGTTACAACGCGGCCTGACAAAAAAAGTTACAATGCTAATCTAAATCATAATCTTTCACAGAGTTCTAAATATTAATCTGATGAACTGACGAAACATTGTTCGACGACCGGGGGCACCGGCGGACCCAGGGGGTGGTTCGGGTGGGCCACGGCCCGCCCAAAAGAAGGCCCACCCGGACCCTCCCTCTGCAATTTTCAAAAGGAGTCCGCGGCCCTATCGACATGCAACGCGATCGTCCTAAGGTTGGACGGTTCATCTCCGCGGCGCCGGGCGGCCCATCCACTGCCTGCAACGATCCCGTCGGCCATCCAGCCGTCCCTACCGACGATCCTGTCGGTTGTCCTTGCAGTGCTGATGCACGATCTCATCTCCCTGCCTGTCGACGATTGTTGTTGCTGTTGGTGTTGCCTGCCGACGATCTCATCTCCCAGCAGCTGCTGCTGCCTGCTGTGCTGCACAACAAGCGAAGCCGCATTCCTACACCTGCACGAGGCCGAGACGCCGGTGATCTACCGTGACTTCAAGGCCTCCAATATTCTGCTCGACAAGGTAAGCTTCACCTCGCCATGATCGATCGGCGGCTCATACAACAAGTTTAATCTACAACAAAATTCGTTGGTGTTGACCACATAATTTGCGTTGCAATTTGGGGAATTACAATTTGAGAACACAGTTTAAAAATTGAATCATTGTTTAAGCTGTAAAGTGCAAAGCTGCAAAATGAATCATTGTTTAGTAAATTATATATATATATATATATATTGGCCATTGTATATGTGACATGTTAATTTTTTCTGATTCGAACCACTCCCGCTGATTCTCGCCTCGCTATCGTCGTCCTCGGCCCACCTGAACCTAAAATCCTAGGTCCACCAATGCCGGGGTTGGGGGTAGTGGTTTTGTAGGAGATGCAAGGCATTGGTACAAGTAGTCTGAATACCTGGTGCTTTCTGAAGTCTGAATATTGTCCGAACATGTTGAATCAGCAAGTTTTCAGTGAAATCCAACGACCCGTGTGGCCCGTTCTACTGCGGAGCGTCACTTGTGAGTTGTGAAGGCCAAAGCCCAAGAACAAGAAGCTCCTGTTCCCCAGACCCCGAGTCCCAAGTTCTCAAATGGCATCCAACAAGAAGAGGACATTGACTCCTGTGAGGTGAGTTTTTCAATCTCCTTTTATCAACATTCTCTTTCCAACCAATAACAAACCTTCACCATTCACTTTTTCCACTATCTCTACTTCTCAACCAATCACAACCTCTCTTCATTTAATTCTACCTAATTTCTTAATAACCGTTTTCAACTCTAAAACTTCTTATATTTTAGGACGGAGGTAGTATTACCTTTAAACATTATGTAGTTTGTACATATGTGACTTGCCCTTGCAGGTTTGACCTCTATAAGCCAATGCATGAAATGTGGAAAGAGTATATCACAGAGCTTACCAAAAGCGCACCGTATGCATTCCACCATCATTTTTTGGTTGTTATGTTAGTACTGTTCCCACCTTCTGGTTCTTTACTTCTTGGAAGATAAAGCTTATTCTGTTATATCCTAAAACTGCGGTAAAAGGGAAAAACATTAAGTCCATGAATGTTTGGCCCTGCTGCCGTATCTCTTGATGTTAGCTTCTAACTTCACTGACCTTTGGCAGTTTGTGCTTTCTTTGATAGAATTAGCTGATAGGTTGAAATCTACTGATTTGATTCTACCTTTTTGAACTTCAAGTTTTTCAACAAGAACTATATTCTGTAATAAAATTTAGTCCACCCAGACTGCTTATGTACAAAAACTTCCTTGACTCTAAGGACTAAATGTTTTGGTATCCATCCCAAATAATTGCTGAAATCAGCTTTATTTTATGGAAGTGGACTACACAAAGTTCGCAGAGATTAAATGAATATACCAAACATAGTTCTGAACGATTAACATATTCAAAGAGTTGGAGTAAATCAACAAATGCAATAATGATTTCAACAGCTAAAATAAAACAATAGAGGTAAGGGATCAATTCATCCTTTTTCCAGAACTTCGTTATGACCCTTTTATTATGCCCGTTCTACACCATATATGAGTTATTTAGTCACAAAAAAAGTATTTATGTGTACTGCCTTCTCTGCAGGAAAAAGCAGTTATCTGAAATCCTCCTCTCAGCAGATCTTCATGGAGCTCTTGTAATAGGTGATTTATATACTTAAAGGATGAGCTGCGTATTCAATTGCTTTGTTGTTTCTTTTAGTTTCATCACAATTTCTTATGGTTCTGTGGCGTTTGCAGTGGCAGAATGCAAATCAGCCTCTTCTTATCAAGGTGTATGTGGCATCATGATTCGCGATACTGCAGAAACTTTTGGAATCATATCAGAGGACAATCGCTTCCGAGGTAATGCTTTTAACTTCCTGATGATATTTAACAGCGTATATAGGGTGAGTGCTATTTTTCTCAAGTCAGTGTCTGTTTCAATCATATAAATGCTGTTACATCGTTCTTATGTAGCTCTTCCTCCATATTATGCTCATTGAGCTGTCAACTAAAATAGTGTGAGGTAGCATATTGTCTACAATACGAAGGTGCTCTGTGATGAAAGCATATGTATTGGCTATTGCCCTTAGGGCTAGGCACCTGAAATTTCCATCCAGCAAGCTGAACGCTTCTTGCTCGAGACACCTGAGAAATACTCTTGTCAGTCAGTCCATCTACTGTGGTGTTATCAATCTCTGTTTGCATGGAGACATTCGATTCTATAAAATAACTGCATATTTATGTCTTTGTGGCTTAATTACGAAGTTTGAATCTGCAGTTGTGCCAAAAGCTGGGTCAGTTTTCATCCTCCATTTCCAAGCAAGAGTGTTGGAAGGTCACACTGATCGGCGACAAACTATCACCCAGGAAGAAGCTGATGGAGAACCAGCGTCAGCAGAGAGTGCAGGCACAGATCAGATAGTTTTTCATCGTTTGTCTCATAATATTTGTTGTTTTTTCTCCCCCAGAAACATGTACAGGGTTTAGTTGTTTAGGTGTTGTTACTGAAGTTTAATGACAATCTCCTTCACACCTTAAGCAAGTACCACCTGAATATAATTATTGCTCTACCTTATCCCTGCATTCAGAGCATATGGCCCACAGTTCCCCTAAATTCCAATCCAATAATCTACATTTCAGGATTCTCTAATGAGCGTTTACTATTTTTGCTCCATTACCTCATAATCATCCAGAGTGATCTTTATATTTTCTTAGATGTGACACCATCGAAGTAGCAGCTGAAATAGACAGAATATTGGGGCACAATCCGCGTGATGCGGGTCTTCCGCCGTGATGGGATATGGACGGTGGGAAGTGGGGAAACTGGGGGGTTGCGTGGATCGGTGACGTGGCGTGGTGGTGGGCGGGAGTTGTGTTTGTTTTGTGAGGATGTGACCAACCCACCACCACCGTCGTCCTCGATCTCTCTCCGCCTCTTCGGCATCTTCACCACACCTCCTCCCCAACCGACGCGGCACGCTCGCGCAGCGGCGGTGGCGGCGGAGGGAGCAGCAACGATGGCCGTCCCCTCCTCCGACCAACGCAAGCGGCGCCCCTTCCTCCTCTCGCTGTCGCTCTTCCTCCTCGTCCGTGCTCCTCGCCCTCGCCTTCCTCTTCCTCGACCCCTCCGTGCAATCCCTCTCCGTCCTCTCCTCCCGCCTCACCGCCCCTACCTCGCTCGCGCCTCCCGCTGCTCCGGGAGAGCGAAACCAAACCCCAATTCCCAACTCCGGAGACACGCCTCCCGTGGTCGTCTGCGCCAAAGCCGGGGAGAGCACCGAAGCAACCGAAAAAACCGAAGAGAGTGCATCGCGACCAGACGACATCGCCGCCGCCGCCGACGCTGCAGCAGGGGAGGGTGGAAATAGCGAGTCGCCACGGCTAGACGCGGATGAGGCGGCGGATAAGGGCGCCGCAGCCGCGGAGAGTGGCGGATGACGGTGGCGTGGACGAGCCGGCGCCGAAGGTGAGGTGGGAGACTTGCAGGCCGGGGAGAGGGGTGTCGGCGGCGGCACTACATCCCGTGCCCACCGGGAGCGCCGCTGCCTCGTGGCGCCGCGGCTAGGTGCCTGGTGCGGATGCCCTCCGGGTACCGGCCGCCCGTGCCGTGGCCGCGCAGCCGTGACATGGTGAGGACCTTGCGCGCTTGCCTCCGTCGGTAAGGGAGGGAAAGTGGCTCCGGTTGTTGATACTCTTCTCCATTTCTCGTATATAATATTCTTAGTGTTCTTGTTTAATTATGGGGATTGGGGATGGTTGGGTGCTCATCAGATTGCTGTTTGTTTTGTTACAACTGCTTGGTTATGCTATGCGCCAAGTGCTGGGACCCGCAATAGCACATCAATATAAACCATTCTCTGTTATCTTCTGTTTTTGGAAGCTACTGTCGTGAAGCAGAATAGAGAATACTAGTCAAAAGATGTAGTCTTGGGTATCAAACATTTTGTGCTTGGTGAACCTTTAATGTGACTAAATTTCCTTTTGTGCATATACTATTTCAACTAATATCGTTTTATAGACTTTCAACTTTCAAGGAAGTGAGTAAATTCTGCATATTTACAATAGTTACGTGAATACCTTATGGTTAAGATGCCATTAACTGAATATTTGAAGCCATCTCATTTCATTTCCATATCCAGATTTGGTACAACAATGTTCCTCACCCCAAACTGGTGGAGTATAAGAAGGACCAAAACTGGGTAACAAAATCTGATGGCTATCTTGTCTTCCCTGGAGGTGGAACTCAATTCAAAGCTGGCGTTACAAGATACATTCAGTTTATTGAACAGGTAGATATTACCTTGTACACTTGATGTATGTTTGAACAGGAACTTTCCTCAAGAAGATCCTTAAGTAGCTTGATGTCCAAATGAGTCGTGGGTCTTGTGAATTAGGACCCTGCTTAGTCATATTGCTGTTGCCCTTTTTTTCACTTTATGGTAGTATCACTGCTAATGTTCAATATTGTCAAACTTTTTTTTTATTTTGAGACTTTGAGGGGCTAAACACAAAGTTATGCTACCAGTAATTTGAACTCTGTGTTGGGGTTGGTAATTTGAACATGTAACTGCTGCTACCAATTCTGTCACAACTTGCTGCTTGTAACGTCATGTATAATTTTTTTTACAGATAATGCCCACCATTCAATGGGGAACACACACAAGAACTGTCCTGGATGTTGGTTGTGGTGTTGCCAGCTTTGGTGGATACCTGCTTGACAGGAATGTCATTACCATGTCATTTGCTCCAAAGGATGAGCATGAAGCTCAGATTCAGTTTGCATTAGAACGTGGTATTCCAGCATTTCTAGCTGTGATTGGAACACAAAAACTTCCTTTCCCTGATGAGGCATTTGATGTCGTCCATTGTGCAAGGTGCAGGGTCCATTGGTATGCAAATGGCAAGTATTCTATCACTTCACCAAATACATAAGAAGCTACCACAGTGTCTATATTCTTTTCTCAGAAAACTTTGCGTTTTGGTTTCTTCCAAATTTCCTTTTTAACAATTATTTGCTATTGGGGATTTGCTGGTGGAAAACCATTGTTGGAGCTTAACAGAGTGCTCAGGCCTGGAGGATATTACATTTGGTCTGCAACCCCTGTCTACCGCCAAGAAAAAAGAGATCAAGATGATTGGAATGGTTTGTGGTGCCATGTTCTATTATCTGCCAAGTATTCAGCCTAGAATATTACCCAAGTACTTTCTAGAGATAAAAGGGTAATTGACCAAGAAAATAACATGTTTATCTCTAGGCTGAATACTTGGCAAGTGTAATACATGAAATGTAGACAATCAGCATGTTCTATTATTAATACATGCCATGTGTAATACATTTCATGAACAAAACTAAATTAATAACGGGCTAGCTTCTAACACGATGTACAGTCAGCATGAAGTGGACTTATCCCTGTCGAGGGGTCTAACATAATGTTATTGGATTACACTTTTCATTTTCAGTGTGTAACTTGAGAAATACTTCGTTTTGACTTGTCACGCTATATATTTTCTGATATTCTCTTGGGATGATAATGCCGATATAACTTTCCATTAAACATAAAAAGTTTCAAACTGGATCAGATGCTTCTATTAGGGGATAGAACTGAAATACTATCACAAATATCATTCTGATGTTTTTTTATTAACTGGCCTGCAGTCGAATCTGGAACGAAACCTGGCTTGCAGGTTTTTTCTACAAACCTTGCAACTATGAACTTTTTTGTGAAACAATCGCTCAACATGGAGATGGCTATTGTGATCGATCGGGTATGTCAATTCCCATGTTGTCACTCACTGCAACTATTACGTGAATGAACTCTTGCTTTTGCATAGATAGTTTGCTGTGGTAAAATCGTTTGGTTCTCTAGTTTATGTTCACATAGTATGTGTTTCATTCTTAATGGAAGGATGCTGGCATGTACTGCACCTAGACCATTTCTGCATATGAATCAGATAGTTTACTTTTGCCTGAATAAGTTAGGGGGCACATGCTAGTGCAGGACCCTTGTAGGTATGATCCCAATTCTGTATACAGCTAGAATTCTTAATAACACAGTAAGCTGCAATTTACAGTTTTTGGGGGTTTAGGGTTATGATTTGGGGCTTAGGGCTGGGGGCTAGGGGCTAGGGGGCCTTAGGGTTTAGGGCTTGGGGCTTGGGTTTAGGGTTAGGGTTTCAAATACCTATCCAGATTTATCCTAAAAGTTGATTTTTTTTGGGACTGAGAGAGTAGTTCCAATACACGGGATGCTAGGCTCAGAACTTTGCCGTATGCCATGTCCTAGCTTCATGTGTATTCTCACATTTTCACTGTACTACTACCTTACTAGTATAATGCTGCCTGCTTGCCTGCATTCGTTGGGACAGTTGGACCAAATTTTGTTTTGCTCCCCAATGGTATGCAAACAGAAACATGTATTGGTGGCCTGTGGGTGTAATTTTAACCTGGCCATGGACCATGCATGGTAATTACTCGCAGTGAAACTCAAGAACGCAGTGCAAGCAGAGGTAGATGATATCCATGAGAGTAATATTTTTCTAAAAAAACTACAACTATTTCGTTGATGAAATAGTTAGTTTACTGTAAATCTAGCTAAGTATTTCAAAGCACTACAATAGTAGGTAGTTTGTAAACTTATATAGCTAAGTATTTCAAAGCACTACAATAGTAGGGTAGTTTGTAAAATTTATTACCTAACAAGTTCGGCTCCACTTGTAATACACATATACATTACTTGGGCTAAGTATTTGGGGATAGTTCTGTTTCTTGAGAAGTTATGGTTGAGAGAAATGATGCAGCAATTTACATGATTCTACCTTTTGGTAATCGTAGCAAGATATATCTGTATGTACAATGGATTATGAACTGAAATTCTTAAAACTTGAGTCTTGAAACTAATAGATGGTGATTTGTTTCTCTGAATGATTTAGTGAATGTAATACTTGATTAGAGTTTTTGATAAAAGAAGAGGTTAACTACTGAAAATTGTGGGGGGGGGGACTATTATTAGCAGAATTTCTGTTAGAACAACCAACCAAGTGAGGATGTACATTCTAAATTTACCAATGAGTTTGTAGGGATGAAAATGGTCCTGTTTCCACATTCTCATTTTTCTTTGCTATGCTCCTTTGGACTGAATTTTATGATATTTGTTGAAGGTGCTGATCTAGGAATTGTTAAAAGAGGCAACCAACATTACTTCTGCAGTTCTGCTTGGCAGTAGTATTGTTTAGAGCGGCAATTTAATAGTAGATTAGAGTGTGTTAATGAAATCATAATACAGTGACATGCTTAGTTAATTTGGCTTATGACTGCAGAATGTTTAGATTATGGACTGATGCAATCCTGGACTATAATACAAAATTCCTGGAAAATCCAACTTCTTTGGGGTTTCGGGCCTATATTTCAATATATTTTTTTGTTTTCAGGCCTAATAGGTGCCGGTTCTCTTCAAGAACCGGCACCTATTAGGTCTTATAGGTGCCGGTTAATAATAGCAACTCGCAAGTGACGGAACGACTTTTTTCTCTTTTCAAACAGAAAGAAAGGATGCCTCTTATCGAAAATGAATAAAAAGGAAAAGAAAGAGAAATAAAAGGGGATCCATTCTTGCAGTTCCAGCAGCAGCAGTGAGTCCAGCCAGCAACGGAACAGCAATAATGCACTCCTCCCGATCCCTCCTCCATCTCCTCGCTGCTTCCCTCCGCCCCTTCGCCTCCGTCTCGGACGACGACCTTGACTACCACATCGACAACGACAGTGACATCCCCGTCAATGACCCCAACGGCTGGCTCCAGGAGGGCTCCCTTGATGACGACGACGACCTCTTCCACCAGGACCATGACCTGCCGCCCCTCGATGAGACACACGTCGTCCTTCTCTCCGCCGCCATGTCATGGTCGAGTTCTACGCCACCTGGTGCGCCCATTGCCAGGCGCTCGCCCCCGGACTTTGCCTGGTGTGGATAACTAATATTATTAATTTCTCCATCATATGGAAAACACTTAACACTATAACCACTACGTTTGGAAAATTCATCTCAAGCATACTATTTCTCTTTTACTTTCTGCTCGCCCCCGGACTTCGCCCACTGATATCTCCTAGAAGTACGACGTCCAGGGGTTCCCCACCATCCTCTTCATCGACGGCGTTCCCAAGGACTACAACGACGCAAGAACCAAATGCATCCCCCAAGATCAGATACCATCTCATCTCCTTAATTTATATTATATTTTTTTTGCTCTCTTTGACTTGTCTCTTGGCTTTGCTCTGCTCTGCTCCAGGGAAGCCATTGTGTCGTGGGTCTACAAGAAGCTAGGTCCCAGGGTGCAAAACATCACCACCGTCGACGAGGCAGAGAAGATACTCACCGGGGAGGAGAAGGCCCTTCTTGTCGTCGTGGACTCCCTATAGGTAATCCTTTACTGTTTCTTTCCCCTTTCTTCTAAATTCTTACTACACACTGTTAATATTCTTTTCAAATGCTATATGCTCACAGTGATGAGATTGCTGCTGCTTTGAGGCTGGAAGATGCTGTCTACTTTTACCAGACTTCCAATCCTGATGATGCTAAGCTTTTTCATGTTGACCCAGCAACCAAGCGCCTGTCCTTAGTCCTGTTGAATAAACAAGAAGAGGATAAGTTGACCATGCGGGGCTTGGTTGGATAGTGTTATAATAGTATACCTATCATGCAGATGGGCAGTTCAAAGCGTCTGCCATTGCCGATTTTGTATCTGCAAACATGCTTCCTTTAGTCATCACCCTCACACAAGAAACCGCCCCTTCCATTTTTGACAATTCAATCAAGCAGCAGCCATGTCTAGTCGTCAGAGATGGGATTGCTTCTCTACATTTTTTGTTGATCCATTTTGACTTTACTGAGCTGCTAAGTTTTATATTTTGAACCAGATATTACTATTTGTTGATGCAAACGAATCGTTGAAAATTCTGCTCA